>JALGQZ010000002.1:61269499-63838641 GCA_023105745.1 Austropuccinia psidii
TTTTTGGGGGGGGGGGCTGGGCAAAAAAATTTGAAACAATTTGGAGTTAGAGAGGTTTTGTGGGGAAAAAACCTCTTTTGGGCATGTTTTGGCCCAATACAGGCATTGGTGTGTTTCATTTTTAATTAAAAATGGGCCCAGGGCACCCCTTACGTGTTTTTACTAAAAACTTATGTGTTTTTACCAAATTATGGCCAAAACACGTAAGTTTTTAGTAAAAACACGTAAGCTCTTACGTGTTTTTACCAATACCCTAAATTTATTATAAAATTAATAAGCTAATTCTAAAATTAATAAATTAGTTATAAAATTAATAAGTTAATTTTAAAATTAAGAAATTAACTATTAAATTAAGAAAAATTAATTATAAAATTAATAAATTCATTTTAAAATTAATAAATTAATTTTAAAATTAATAATTTAATTATAAAATTAATAAGGTAATTCTAAAATTAATAAGTTTATTATAAAATTAATAAATTAATTATCAAATTAATAAATTAGTTATAGAATAGATAAATTAATCATAAAATTAATAAATTAATTATAAAATTGAGAAATTAATCATAAAATTAATAAATTAATTATAAAATTGATGAATTCATTATAAAATTAATGAATTAATTATAAAACTAATGAATTCATTATAAAATTGATAAATTAATTATAAAATTAAGAAATTAATTATGAAATTAATAAATTAATTATAAAACGAATAAATTAATTATAAAGTTAATAAATTAGTTATAATATTAATGAATTGATTAGAAAATTAATAAATTAATTAAAAAACTAATAAATTAATGCTAAGGTGAATATTTTCATGCTAAAATGAATAAATTGATTATGAAATTAATAAATTAATTATAAAATTAATAAGTTAATTATGAAATTAATAAATTAATTATAAAACGAATAAATTAATTATAAAGTTAATAAATTAATTATAATATTAATGAATTGATTATAAAATTAAGAAATTAATTAAAAAATTGATAAATTAATTCTAAAGTGAATATTTTCATGCTAAAATGAATAAATTAATTCTAAAATTAATAAGTTAATTATGAAATTGATAAATTAATTATAAAAATAATAAATTAATTCTAAAATTGATAAATTGATTTTAAAATTAATAAATTAATTATGAAATTAATGAATTAATTATAAAATTAATAAATTAATCATGAAATTAATGAATTAATTATAAAATTAATAAATTAATTATAAAATTAATAAATTCATTATAAAATTAATAAATTAATTATACAATTAATAAATTAATTATTAAATTTATAAATTTATTAGAATATTAATAAATTAATCACCAAATTAATAAATTAATTATAAAATCAAGACATGAATTATAAAATTAATAAGTTAATTATAAAATTAATAAGTTAATTATAAAATTAATAAATTAATTATAAAATTAATAAATTAATTTTAAAAGTAATAAATTAATTATAAAATTAATAAATCAATTAGAAAATTAATAAATTCATTTTAAAATCAATAAATAAATTTTAAAATTAATAAATTAATTTTAAAGTTAACAAATTAATTTAAAATTTAATAAATTAATTATCAAATTAGTAAATCAATTATATAAAATTAATAAATTAATTCTAAAATCCATATATTGATGCTAAAATTAATAAAATTGATTAAAAAATTAATAAATTAATTATAAAATTAATAAATCAATTATAAAATTAATAAATTAACTTTGAAATTAATAAATTAATAAATTCATTATAAAATTAATAAATTAATTGTAATATTAATAAGTTAACTATAAAATTAAGAAATTAATTCCAAAATTAAAGAATTAATTCTGAAATTAATAAATTAATTCTAAAATTAATAAATTAACTCTAAAGTTAAGAAATTAATGCTAAAATTAATAAATTAATTCTAAAATTAATAAATTAATCCTCAAATTAATACATTAGTTCTAAAATGAATAAATTAAGGGTATTGGTAAAAACACGTAAGCAAATTGGTAAAAACATGTAAGAGCTTACGTGTTTTTACTAAAACCTTACGTGTTTTTACCATCAATTGGTAAAAACACGTAATTCTATGGTAAAAACACGTAAGGGATGGTTTTTGGATGAAATATGGCTGTTTATGGCATTTATGATGCCATTAATGCCATTTGTGGCATTAAAAATGCCATTTGTGGCATTAAAAATTCCATTTATGGCATTAACAGTGCCATTAATGGAATTATCAATGAAATATTTCTGATGCCATCAATGCCATTTATGGAATCAAACATTGCCATAAATGGCATTAACAATGACATAAATGGCATTAACAATGCCATAAATGGCATTAACAATGACATAAATGGCATTAACAATGCCATAAATGGCATTAACAGTGCCATTAATGGCATTAACAATGCCATAAATGGCATTAACAGTGCCATTAATGGCATTAACAATGCCATAAATGGCATTAACAGTGCCATTAATGGCATTAACAATGCCATAAATGGCATTAACAGTGCCATAAATGGCATTATCAATGAAATATTCTTGATGCCATTAATGCCATTTATGGCATCAACAATGCCATTTGTGGCATCAAAAATGCAACATTTCTGATGCCATTAATGCCATAAATGGCATTATCAATGCAATAAATGGAATAATGCCATTTATGTAACACCATAAATGGCATTGTTAATTCCATTTATGTAATGCCACAAATGGAATTTTTGATTCCATAAATGGCATTTTTGATGCCATTTATGTTATAGTTAAGGCCATTAATTCCATGTTTAAGGCCAATGTTAAGGCCATTCATGCCATTTTTAAGGCCATTTATGGCATTTTTAAATGCATAAATGGCATTGTCAAGGCCATTAAATTCAATTTATTGCATTGCTTTAATGCCATTTATGCCAATTTTCTGGCCATAAATGGCATCTGTATGTCATTCTTGATGCCATTTATGGCATTATTATGTCATTAGTGATGCCATTTATGGCACTTTTTATGTGATAAATGACACTGTTAATGCCAAAAATCAAATTTTAACTTCCACTCATCATAAATTAAATTTTGAATTCAATTTATGTCATAAATGGCATTTTCAATTTAATTACAAACATGAACAAAAAAACGTAAAAAAACATGGACTTTTTGGGCCTACAAATGTTCTTGCAAAAAAAACACACCAAAATGTTGGGCTTCTGGTTTATTATTCTCAACATTCTCACCTTCATTTTAAAAAAAAATTATTGAAATTCATAAGTGGGAACATTTTTAATGAATTTTTTTAAAAAAATGGGCCATTTTACCAAATTGCCCAAAATAGAAAAATTGGGCAAAAATGAAAAATTTGAAAAAATTTGGGGACCTTCACATCCCATGTCGGAAAAAATATGGCAAAAAAAATGTTAAAAATTCTCAAAAATGAGCCTGAGGAATTTTTATAAAAAAATTAGGTTACTTACGTGTTTTTACCATAAAATTATGTGTTTTGGCCATAATTTGGTAAAAACACGTAAGTTTATGGTAAAAACACGTAAGGGCTTATGTGTGTTTACCAACACCCTTAATAAATTAATGATAAAATTAATAAATTGATTGTAAAATTAATAAATCAATTTTAAAATTAATAAATTAATTATAAAATTATTAAATTAATTGTAAAATTAATAAATCAATTATAAAATTAATAAATTAATTATAAAATTCATTAATTAATTACAAAACTAATAAATTAATTATAAAATTAATAAATTAATCATAAAATTAGTAAATCATAATTAAAATTAATAAATAAATTATAAAATTCATTCATCCATTATAAAATGAATATATCAGTTATAAAATTGATAATTTAATTTTAAAATTAATAAATTAATTTAAAAATTAATAAATTCATTATAAGATTAATAAGTTAATTATAAAATTGTGAGCCTTGAGGTATATTTTACATACCCAAATAGGCCACAATTATCTTAAAAAGAAATTTTGAATTATGCACAACTCATAAGTCATGCATATATCCAAAATTCATCATTTTCAATTTCAGAAAAGATGAATAACGTTTTATTGAGTAAGTAAATCCATGGATTTAAGACCAGATTTGGATTCTACACAAAATTTCACCCAGGGTAGCCCCATGGAGTGAATAAGCTCAATTTAAGTATTTGAGGTGGTAAAATGGAAAATACTTCAATACCACATCATCAATACCACATAAAAGATCTGTGAAAATTTTTGTTTTTCTTGATTTTAAGCCAAAATGATGGGAAAGTGAGAAATCCCATGTTACATATACACTAAGAATAGTGTTATGCATGTTTTGAGCACTCAATATCATGGTATTCTTACATGGACTTTTGGTACACCCATAGTGGATATCTCACTTGAAGCTTAAATTTCTATTTTGATGTAAAAAATAAGCAAGGGGGACAAAAGACATCAAAGAGAGCCAGGGTACCCAACTTCTGAGGCCTCAGAGGCGTGGATAGCGCCAGAGCATGGATCCATGGCTCATCTTGGCCCAATTGGTAAACCAAAACTCTTTGGGAACTTGCTTACCAAGTTACACCTACTGTAATCATAAGAAAATAGCAAATAACCTGCTATTTTGATGTGCCAAGGAGGTAATGAGCTACTTAGACTCCTGTAACAACATCAATTCTTGATGACTTTCCATGACTAGACCCTAAAAGAGTAATTAAAACCCTTTTGGGACATATATTCATTGATTTACCTCATAGCAACCAGCAAAATACTGCTATTTGCAATTCTACGTAGAAATGAGGTAAAAACTTCAAAAATTCATTAAAAATACAATTCTTAATGAATCTTTCTGAAACTTTCAGGACTAATAGAGAACTGTATTAACTATGGTACAACCAAAAAGAATTATGGTTTTACTAGTAAAATTAAAAGTTTTACCTACAGTCCATTTTTGACCATTCTACATGAAACACTGAATCTTCAAAAATTCACAGTAATTACAACCTGTGATGAAATTGGCAATAACATTGATAACTTTGAGAAATAAATTATTATTTTAGAATAAAAGAAGATTTACAGATGTTACTCCTTTTATTCTTAACCATATTGGGGTTGGTAGTCACGTAAAAGCATCAATTAAGTAATTATGATAATCTTACGTGACAACTGATGATGCAATCAATAATCCAAAAGGGTTTATTGTTTTCTCACTCACTGGTTTTTCAGTTTGCTCCATGGCATGCCTCTGTGAGCTGTTGTTGAGTTAAAAGAGGCCTCCTCTTGCTGTTTTTTTCCAAAAATCATCTTATCAACTTATTAAATCATTATTACCAACAAGTAAGTATTAGTTACACCTATTCTTAAGTATTTTAAATCTTTCAGAATCAACCAGAAAGACGTGAAATCATAGAATCCAACTATATATTGTTGTAATACTGTTATAAATCCTTTTGATCCCTTAAATCCACAATTCCACGTCAAATTTCTCTACTTTTATCTATCAATAAGTTCTTTGGAGTATTAGTGAGTCATTTATCTTTAATTCTTAAAGTTTTTCTCTAGTAATAGTTTTCTTCAAGAATTATCTTTATAATTGTTATTGTAAAAGATAATTATATATTAAAATAATTTTATTATTTTAATAAAAGAAGTTTTTATTATTAAATTCTTCTTGTAATTGATTCTTGTAGACAATTACTGCTCACTGTTATAATCACTAGTAGTGTATAACACGTGAAAGAAATAATTTTATAATTATTTAATTGTGGTTATAATAATTTTTATCATTATATTTCATAAGAACAGACATAGTACTGTTGATTAATCGTAATATTATCATCAGTTTCATAGTCAAATCTTACATTTGGGGGCCTGGCCGTGTTTTTTTGAACCTAAAATTAATAAATTCATTCAAAAATTAATAAATGAATTCTCAAATTAATAAATTAATTCTAAAATTAATAAATGAATTCTAAAATTAATAAATTAATTCTAAAATTAAGAAATTAATACTAAAATTAATAAATTAATTCTAAAATTAATAAATTAATCGTAAAATTAATAAATTAATTCTAAAATTAATAAATTAATTCTAAAATTAACAAATTAATTCTAATATTAATAAATTAATTCTAAAATTAATAAATTAATTCTAAAATTAATAAATTAATTCTAAAATTAATAAATTAATTTTAAAATTAATAAATTGATTCTAAAATTAATAAACTAATTCTAAAATTAATAAATTAATTCTAAAATTAACAAATTAAGTCTGAAATTAATAAATCAATTCTAAAATTAATAAATTAATTCTAAAATTAATAAATTAATTACAAAATTAATAAATTAATTATAAAATCATCAAATTAATTATAAAACTAATAAATTAATCATAAAATTAATAAATTAATTCTAAAATTAACAAATTAATTATAAAATTAATAAATTAATTCCAAAATTGATAAATTAATTCCAAAATTAATAAATTAATTCTAAAATTAATAAATTAATTCTAAAATTAATAAATTAATTCTAAAATTAATAAATTAATTCTAAAATTAATAAATTAATTCTAAAATTGATAAATTAATTCTAAAATTAATAAATTAATTCTAAAATTAAGAAATTAATTCTAAAATTGATAAATTAATTCTAAATTTAATAAATTAATTCTGAAATTAATAAATTAATTCTAAAAATAATAAATTAATTCTAAAAAGAATAAATTAATTCCAAAATTAATAAATTAATTCTAAAACTAATAAATTAATTCTAAAATTAATAAATTAATTCTAAAATTAATAAATTAATTCTAAAATTAATAAATTAATTCTAAAATTAATAAATTAATTCTAAAATTAATAAATTAATTCTAAAATTAATAAATTAATTCTAAAATTAATAAATTAATTCTAAAATTACTAAATTAATTCTAAAATTAATAAATTAATTCTAAAATTAATAAATTAATTCTAAAATTAATAAATTAATTCTAAAATTAATAAATTAATTCTAAAATTAATAAATTAATTCTAAAATTAATAAATTAATTCTAAAATTAATAAATTAATTCTAAAATTAATAAATTAATTCTAAAATTAATAAATTAATTCTAAAATTAATAAATTAATTCTAAAATTAATAAATTCATTCTAAAATTAATAAATTAATTCTAAAATTAATAAATTAATTCTAAAATTAATAAATTCATTCTAAAATTAATAAATTAATTCTAAAATTAATAAATTAATTCCAAAATTAATAAATTAATTCTAAAATGAATAAATCAATTCTAAAATTAATAAATTAATTCTAAAATTAATAAATTAATTCTAAAATTAATAAATTAATTCTAAAATTAATAAATTAATTCTAAAATTCATAAATTAATTCTAAAATTAATAAATTAATTCTAAGATTAATAAATTAATTCTAAAATTGACAAATTAATTCTAAAATTTATAAATTAATTCTAAAATTAATAAATTAATTCTAAAATTAATAAATTAATTCTAAAATTAATAAATTAATCCTAAAATTAATAAATTAATTCTAAAATTAATAAATTAATTCTAAAATTAATAAATTAATTCTAAAATTAATAAATTAATTCTAAAATTAATAAATTAATTCTAAAATTAATAAATTAATTCTAAAATTAATAAATTAATTCTAAAATTAATAAATTAATTCTAAAATTAATAAATTAATTCTAAAATTAATAAATTAATTCTAAAATTAATAAATTAATTCTAAAATTAACAAATTAAGTCTAAAATTAATAAATCAATTCTAAAATTAATAAATTAATTCTAAAATTAATAAATGAATTCTAAAATTAAAAAATTAATTATAAAATCATCAAATTAATTCTAAAACTAATAAATTAATCATAAAATTAAAAAATTCATTCTAAAATTAACAAATTAATTATAAAATTAATAAATTAATTCCAAAATTAATGAATTAATTCCAAAATTAATAAATCAATTTTAAAATTAATAAATTAATTCTAAAATTCATAAACCATTCTAAAATTGATAAATTAATTCTAAAATTAATAAATTAATTCCAAAATTAATAAATTAATTCTAAAATTGATAAATTAATTCTAAAATTAATAAATTAATTCCAAAATTAATAAATTAATTCTAAAATTAATAAATTAATTTTAAAATTAATAAATTAATTCTAAAATTAATAAAATAAATCTAAAATTAATAAATTAATTCTAAAATTAATAAATTAATTCTAAAATTAATGAATCAATTCTAAAATTAATGAATTAATTCTAAAATTAATAAATTAATTCCAAATTCATAAATTAATTCCAAAATTCATAAATTAATTCCAAAATTAATAAATTAATTCCAAAATTAATAAATTAATTCCAAAATTAATAAATTAATTCCAAAATTAATAAATTAATTCCAAAATTAATAAATTAATTCCAAAATTAATAAATTAATTCCAAAATTAATAAATTAATTCCAAAATTAATAAATTAATTCCAAAATTAATAAATTAATTCCAAAATTAATAAATTAATTCCAAAATTAATAAATTAATTCCAAAATTAATAAATTAATTCCAAAATTAATAAATTAATTCCAAAATTAATAAATTAATTCCAAAATTAATAAATTAATTCCAAAATTAATAAATTAATTCCAAAATTAATAAATTAATTCCAAAATTAATAAATTAATTCCAAAATTAATAAATTAATTCTAAAATTAATAAATTAATTCTAAAATTAATAAATTAATTCCAAAATTAATAAATTAATTCCAAAATTGATAAATTAATTTTAAAATTAATAAATTAGTTCTAAAATTATTAAATTAATTATAAAACTAATAAATTAATCATAAAATTGATAAATTTATTTCTAAAATTAATAGATTAATCTATTAATTTGATCTGTTTGTAGTAAAGATTTTTTTAGCTATTGTTTTTTTACAAAATGTATTTTTTGTTGACTCAGGCTAAAAACGTGTTATTTGAGGCAAATAATCAGATAAAATTAGATGAATTAATAAATATCTCTATAATTCAAACAAAAAAATGCTTATTCCAATCAAAAAACTTTGATATTTATTGAATTTTAACAATTTACAGATTATGATTTTACTTATAGCTAAAAATACATATTTTCGAAAAAATTCTGAAACAGAGGGTGGTAAGATATATCAAATTTACCTCTCAATATACTCAGACAAATTTCCAAAGAAATTGCAAATAAGCCGTTTTAGGAGATAGTATATTTGAAGCAAGTTCATAATATTCTCCGTTTCTTATCAATCCTATTCAATAATACAATTTTCAATTCTATAGGGTTAAAGTATCAACTTGATTATTGAATATTAATATATAGTAAAAGATATGTAGAAATCGAGTATAATAATATAGAGTAACATCAAAGGCTACACCTTAATACATGCAGGGCTGACATAACGTTATCTCAACGATAGCTAGTATATGTGTATATATGATAATCAAAATATAACAGATAGTAATATAAGGTATGAATTTAGCTATATAATTTCTTGATATTTATATAATGATAGATGCTATAAGCATGCCTGTTGATTCTATAATTAATAGAATACTTTGAAATAGTATATGAGCTTAAAAAAATCAAACCAGATTTATGTGGATGTTACAGACAGTGTAACTGTGACCTATAATACCAGAAAAAGATCAAGGAAATTCAACCTTGATCTTGTAGCCTTTTCTGCTCAGTTGTGATGATTGCACAATCAAGCAACCTAGGGTCTAGTAATGGTGGTGGTGGGGGACTGCCTGTTCCAACATGACCCTGAGTGGAGAGCTTGAGTGCTTGTTGATGGTTTCTGGCATCAATGTGACAGTGAATAGTAATAATCTCTAGAAAAATTAATAATAGCATAATTATAGCACTGTCAAGTGTTGTTAATATCTTTCATTAACACTGAGAATAATACATATTTATTATGACTAGATATATTTAATGATATTTCAAGGTGAGCTTGGCTTCCAAGCTTATAGTAATTTGATAATACATAGACAATCTCATAGTAAAAAAACAATGGGTCTTGAAAACTGAGGAAGATTTATTCCATCAATTGTAATTTAGTAATCACAAATCAAAATTTTTATGATAAAGCAAGTCCTTACTTTATAATGAGCTGATTAATAATATAGAAAAAGTCCTGGGAAAAGGGCCTTCAAGCTGTAATACCAGAAGCTTTGTGAATTTGGGATGAAATATGGAATTGAATGTAAGAAGATATAATATATAAAGAGCTTCAAGATATTGTTAATTATTCAAACCCTTTCTAAATTTGTATTCTATATTAATATCAAATTACTTTCTAAATCAGTTAAGATATGTTAAATTTATCTCACAATAAATCTAACTAGCTTATACTTTGTTGATCAGAATATTATACCCAACCATAGCCCATCAAAATATAACCCATAGAAAAAACAGTTATTTAGAAATTTAAGTTCTTTTTCCCACTTCAGATATTATCACTGTCTTTAATAAAATAATGAGGATATGAGAATATCAAAAAGGATATACAACACTGTTATTAATAAAAAAAACTTCATAAGTAATAATTTCCAAAAAAGTTGATCTTGATTGTTCTCTGACAAGATTTGACATATCAATATTCAAAAAGAACAAATAGCAAGAGCTTTGAGATGATAATATGAGTATAAATATCCTTAATATATTCATTAAAGCTTTCTTATAAGGTGTGGATATAAAACTTTGCTTAAAGATTGGGTACTTTTCCTGTCCTCAAAATTTCTATAAGGTAAGATTTGATTAAAAATATTAAATTTTAAGATTTTTGAAAGAAAAAACACCAGGTTTATATTTTTCAACTTTTTAGGATAAAACACTGATATTATAAAGATTTATTTTTTAAACACAATAAAAATTTATCCAAAAATGCTCTACAAGATTTATTTGAGGCTATATAAGAACTATCTTCAACAGCCATTTAAATTGTAATTAATTGAGCAAAAAACTGCAAGAAATGAATGTAAGAACATAGTCTTGCAAAATAAAATTAAAGAGAAAATACACCCAAAATTAACAGAGTGAATTTGGAAAAAAAATGAGAAAGATAACCTTGATGAAAGATGCTTCAACTAACCTTTGTGGCGGTTCAGGATAAAAATTATTAGTAGAGTTACAAGCAATGATTATAATGATTTTTTCACATGGCTCAAAGCTTCAAAACTATTTAAAAAGGGTGGTTGTAATCTTTTATCTCTTGGTTTGACAGTGTTTAAGCCAATCATAAAAGTAAAATATTCTACCATGAAGAGGAAAGTGGAGAAAAGAATACCTTCTTTTTAGCCACCAATATTCTTACCCCAAAAGCAAAATTTACTATAATTGGGTGTGGGAAACACACTGACAACAGAAAAGCCATCTATGGTATCATTGAATCCTTGTTTGGACCAAAAAGGGGCTGGCTTTAGCCATTTTTGGCTATTTTAAGTCATTTTAGTCCCTTAAATCAGCCATTTCTATAGTAATACTTGGGTTCAAGTCTTCAAAACATGTCATAATGTGTGTAAGAGACCTCAAAAGTAGTTTAAACTGTTCTTACTAAGATTTCTATAGCTTAAGGGAAGTTTTACCTTCTTGGAAACAGTTCAAACTGCGCTATTTTGTATCAAAACCTCATCATAAATTGTGTCACAGACCATGTGACTCAATTCCAGGCCAAAAGTGATTAACCTTTACATGAATTATGAAATTCATTGCCTGTAAAAAAGGAATTTGGGGGATTCTGGAAACCTTGGAGCCAAGACTCCTGTACCCCCAAAAAATCGATCTTTCTAATTTATTTTTTCTTTAATTCCTCATGAATTATTATACTTCAAATTTATAAATGTAATTCAATTGAAAATTTACAATAAACAACTTTAATTCTTTATTCCATGTATGTAAATCTAAGTTCACCTAAGTGATACATGCACACATTTTGATATTTTGATTCAAAATGCTTCAGTTTATCAGAAATTCTAAGCTACACACCACATGTCAATTTTAACACAAAAATGTATGGTTAAACCCACATTTGATGTGAATTAAATGAAGATTTTGAGTATTTTTATATTTTCATGCAGAAAATACTAAAAACTCAACTTAAGCTTATGTAGAGTTGAGTAACAAAATTTTCACTCAAAGGTAACCCCACCTAATTTTTTATCAGCAAGCCAATGGTGAAATAGTTATTTACTGGAAAAAATATTTATAATAATTATTATTTACTTTTTTCCCAAAAATATTTTAATTGTAATATTTTTTGTTAAAATTTATTTTTGCTGAATTTTTTCAACTACAAATGTATTTTTACATTATTAAATTTCAATTTAATTTTAATTTCGAATTATAATTGAAGCTTTAATTTTAAATCATAATTGAAATTTCAATTTTGTTTATAAATTTTATATCTATATTTCAATTTCTGTTTGTATAATGAAAATAAGCTTATTTATTGATAGTTATAGCTTAAATTTGTTCTTTGTGGTCTTTTGGGTATCTGAAAATACCTCTATGGCTCACATTTCTATTCTAAAAGTAAGTGATAATAATAAATGGCAAGGATTTAACTATAGATTTGTGCATATAGGTATAGCTCACAATAGAATATCAGATGCAATATGGCTGGCTACAATAATAGTAGTATCAATTAATTACCAAATTGAAATTCATTGAATTTCTTTGATAATTTCTAATAATTCTTTTAGTAATTAAGTAAGCTATATATTACAAATTTCAGCTTTTATATTAGTAAAATAAGTTTTTCTTACATATTTTTTGTATGAAAAAGAAAAACTTTATTGATTTCTTTGTCTTTATGATAGTTCAATCCTGTATTTAAGAATAATTTATTTTCATTTTGAATCCCAAAAGGCTGAATTGGGGTAATCACTTCCTCAAAGAAATGACCCCTTGGTCTCAAATAATAAGCACCAGAGACATATTTCTTAGGAGTTTTAATATCTTAAATCTTAGATAACACCAGAATATATACTGCTAATAAATTAATCAATTTTTTTACAAAATCTTAGTTCTCTTTATTATTATCATTGAATTCATATGAAACTTCCAAGATTAAAAAGGGGGAAAGAAAAGCGAGTATTCAAATATTTACTTTCTGAAGCCCTCAATGGTATTTCTAAAAGGAAGGGACTTCAATTTTTCATCAAAATGAAGCTGTGATACATAGAACCAAGTTCATTCAGTTCCTGAATTAAATATATCCACAGTCCCTGAGAATAGATAAGCTTCTTTTTAAGGATTATTAAGTTTTATTTATTGGATTGTGCATTTGGGTTAGACTTTTTTTTTCAATTATATTTCCTTAATTGAAAGATTCTCCTTTTGGAATTGAATGAATTTTATTAAACCATTAGTTAAGAGTTCTGAATAGTTGTGTGAGCCTTGCATTATACTATAGATACTGAAATAGGTCAAAAATATCTTGAAGTAACCTTTTCAATATGCAAAACACAATTGTCATATGCATACTGAAAATATATCATTTTTCACAAAGAAAAATATGTATAATGCCTTTCCAGTCAGAAATCCCATGTATCCAAGACCAAATTTGGATTTCAAACAAAGATCGACCTATGGTTAATCCATAAGGGGTATAGCACAAAGGTTACTTTATGAGTTGTCAAAATTTGAAATTATTAAGCCCCTAATCTTTAATACCACATATCATAATTTTGATTTTTATTCGATTTTTTATGTAAAAAATGGGTTTTGAAAAAAGCCATGCTAAATAGCCACTTGTCTCAACTTATTCCTTTATTTTGATTTCAAGGGGACTTTCTTAGTACATACATTACCCATTGACCCATAGCAACGAATTTTATACTTCAAAACTAAATTATCCTTCCTTAAAAAAGCTTTAATTCCATAAATAATAAGTTATATTTGAAGAACATAGAATTTTTAGGGCTAGCGAAGAAATCCTCTTTGAGACTTTCAAGTAATATTGATACCAAACATTCGAAGTGCAGTATATATCACATGACTTTACTCTGACATCCGGAATTGATGATATTTGTGAAAGGGATGTCCAAGGAGGACAAAGTATAGTGAAGAAAACCAAGAAACGCCAAATTGCGAGACCTCTGATAAATACATAGATTAAAATGATTTATTCGTGGTTTAGAATGTCCTAATTATCTTATAAAAAACTTTTGGCAATTTTTCTTTAGACTTAATCTCATTCAATAATGAGAAAACGGGTAATAAGATGTTATTATGACATGCAAAAAAAGTAAAGAACACCTCTGACTCCTGTAAAAATTTTCCTAATTTATTTTTCTCATGGTATACCAGCGAAGAATAAGAAAAGTCCTTACCAGAAATTTATTTATAAATCCCGTTCATGGAAACAGGCTGTTATCTTACCTGTCACCCACATATTTTCAAAAATTAGGCAAAGCTTTTCAAATTAACTAAAAAATAGGATTATCAATAAATAGACATGAGTAGCTCAGTATTAATAGATTAAGGTATGATCTTTAATTGAAAGAAAGAACTTCTATGAGCTTATAAAATCAGCTAAAATACTTACACATAGTCCATTTTTGATGATTCCATTTCATAGGAGATAAGCTCAGAAGCTGACATAAAACGAAACCTGTCAGTAGATTTCTAATTGGATCTATAATTTGGAGAATTGAAATGTTTGTTTTGAATTTAAATTATATTTGAAGTGGTAAATTAATCAAGTCCTGACCATATGTGGGTCTGTATCAATAGAAAATTACATAATGAAGTAATCAAGATAGATTTAAATGACAGAAAAGAATATAATCATAACTACAAACTTATTAATTAATCTATAATAGAATTTTATTTGAGGTTGATCTCCCTCATGCCTCTGGGAGCTATTTTGAAAAATTTAAAGCAGCCTTTTGGTGATATCTTTACAAATATGAATCAGTCTAGTTTGGCTCAATCATTATATCTTTGATATAATCTTCAGAATTTTGTATAAATAATTGTTAATAATGTTAATTATCTTAAATAAATCAAGAAATATTTGATATTAAACAAGATTACTATATGCAATAGTGTTATAGCTATAGAAATCAAATTTTGAAATTGTGTCTCCTATTGATTCTTAAAATGAACAAGTTATATGTCAAAAAACCCTTTCCAACTTATTCAAAGGTTCATTTGGAGTATTGATTGGTGGGTATTTGACTTGATATTTCAATTTTATATCCAAAAAGGTTTGGTTTTCTGAAATAATTCATTATAATAGCTCTTTGAAAAACGTCATCACCAAAGAAAATAAACTTTAAGCATTTTGATAAGAACTCACATAATTACATCGTTGCAATTGGCTCTTGTCAAAAATTAATTTGAAAATTATATTACTTGAATTATATAGATATGAAAGGTAATAGTTGAGTAACCAATTATTCTATTTCCATTATGAGAATAGTTGATTATATTCTCCATAACAACAGTCATATTACTCTTTATTAATAGTATCATTATCTATATTTTCATAGAGAAATCCTAAAAGGTGTCTCTAAATATATATGAATAATTGTTCTATTAAATTAGTTGAGCTTAAATTTCATTCCATTCCATAATGTGCCTTGGGACTACATAGGTGGAGTAAAAGAAAGTTTGAACTAGACTCTTTATTTCATTTTTTCTGAGATAACTTCCAATAAAGTGGCTTTTAGAGTATATTAGAGGTTCGGTTCATTTAAAAACAATCTTTTAATTTTCAGGTATTATGAAGTGTATCTTATGGGTTGAAATTTGGCATCATTATTGCACCCCTTTTAGCTTTATTCTTGAAACAAAGCCTGGATGATGTTTCAAAATGTTATATAATAAATATAGTGTAGGCTCTATAGGTCTTGTTATGTAATTTTAGAAAGGTGAGTTAGTGCTGTTATCTATCCATTTATTGAGCTAATCATATTTCTCCTTATTTGATACTTTTTATGAATTTTTGCTCCACATTGACAATAATTTAATATCAAATTTTTGTCTCTTTTTATCTTATTAAGACATAATTTTTTTTTCTTATTATATATGTATTTAACTCTATTCAATGGGATGAGTCCCTTTTTTAAAATCTTGTCTTGTGGAAAAATTGATACAAATGGATCTTACTCTAATCAAAACTCAATACTACCATGAATTTTCATTTATTTTTTCTTTTAATTTCTTTACTTCCGACATAGATCTTATTAAGTACTTAATTATGGGTGTTTAGCCAAGATGATATCTAAAATATCTAGAGGCTACCCCTTCCTTTAAATGGTGAAAATTGGGTTGAACTTGGTACAAAGAGGTGTGAAATACCATTTTTATGAAGGGCAGAAGTTCCACATCTCTCAGTGTAGGAACAACAAAGTGAATGCTAATTATAAATTCATGACTTTTTTATGATCCAGTTCTGGAGATGACTTTTGGGTTTATTTTGAATTTATTTTAAATAAAATTGATTTATTTCTGTTACAAAATTTTTTCAATATTTATTAGAAACTTCTTGAGCTTGATTTCAATTTCTTCAATTATTAAAAGGAAATTTCTCTAAACCTTTTCAAGATACAATTTTTTTAGTTTTTATAAAAAAGTCAATTTGTTTAATTGAATTTCCTTGACAAAATATATTTTTGAAATGTACAACACCATCTCTGACTCCTAATTACCATATGCTGAAAAGATGTCCCATATTTTGGGAAATTATGAAGAACCCTCCAATGTGTAAGGCCCTCTGAATTCTCAGAAAACCTTTGATAATGGGTATTATAGCAATCAGTTAATGAATCAAATAACTTTGGCCAGTCAGCTCAGTAACCCTGACACTCAAAGAAAAGTATTGGTTAAAAGAATCAAATGACATATCTATGAAGTTGGCTAAGAGCATTGTGGACAAATGGAAGTTTAGTGAAGGAGGAAGCACCAAATAAAAATGAAAATGGGGAAATTCTGAATCTCAATGTCTCTAAAAATCTTAAAGAAGTATAAGAACTCAGAAAAGCCATGAAAACTGCAAGGTTTACTCCATTTTAAAGGGACATAGTACAAAATAATTTTTGTATTTAATAATAGAATTTAAATCTGATAATGTGGGTTTGTAGTTTGTGACCAGTTGAGTTATTCCTTGGCCACAACCTTTCAAAAACAATGAAAATCAGAAATTGGAAATTCATAGAATTAATGATTTGTAATTTTAGACATTGATTGGAAATATAAGTATTCAATGACAACCTACAGAGTGATTTGTTGTCAGCCTGTGATTCAAAACCAGAGCACAAGCATGACAGCCAGATACCATAAACCAATGTTAAAGCTAAGATACCACCAAAACATGGTGCTAAGACAAATAAGCTCAAAAGGCATCAAAAGAAAGAAGAAACCCACCTCTTTCCAAAGATACAAGTCCCATCATCATAGGAAAAATGATAAAAAAGTTATTTCTGCTCAAAGTTTTTGCTGAGAATAAACTTTGATTTTAACCTGTCATCTGAAGTCCAGAGGAAGAGAAATAACCCCAGAAAATGGGTATTCAAATTGAAGCTCTAAGTCACGGCTATCCAATGGTACTAGCCAAATTGAGCTAACACCAAAATTACAGAGGTTATGTCTAAAATAAGGTCAAATAAAGGTGAACAAAATATTACCCTCTCATCTAGCTTCTACAGTTCTAGTGTGAGATACTTAAAGTGGGGTCTTTTTGTAAAGAGAGCAATCAGGGCTATCTGATAGTGCCTCCCATCTCCCCATATCTTTTTTAGAACAAAGTTTATGGAGAAAACAAGCTCCATACAGATATTGAGAAAATCATATATATGAATAACAAAACTTGTACATAGCATAACTTTGCCATATTTAATGCTACGCATACCAAATGACCTACAAATTTGTATCTCCTATACATGGATACACAATGAACCAACTTTTAGCTCAATATTTCAAGAAATGACAAAGGTATAATAGCTTCAAAGCTAAAATCCCACAATTAGGCCAGTACACCTTTTCTGTGGGATAATATCCCACAACTATGATTATGAGGTGTCAAACAGACAAAGAAGCATGTTTATACTTCAATAATTCATTGTTCATTTAATACTGGGGTCCCATACATGTTCTGGACAGAATTCTAAGTGTCATACATGTTATAAGAGGGCTGTGTGGTCCCCAGATGAAAATCTTCACCCTGTACTGGTGAACAATTCCCAGTTGTGTTTCAAAACCACATCTGAGGCCAATACAGAGCATACAGGCTTTGTGGAAGCCACAAGCCAGTACTCTGAAGTGAAAAAATCTTCACTTCCTCTATGTGGATGATCTAGAGGGCCATTTCACCCCATTTTAGGATGAAAGGAGGCCCTTTCTACACCAGAAAAGGCTTCCTCATCCTGCTCTTAAATTCCTATGAAGTACAACTGTCAGGAACAGTTATACTCTTGGAAAATAAACAGGTATAATTTTAATCTCAATTATTATAACTTAACAGGTAAACACTGCAAACAGGGCTTTCAACAGCACTCACCATCACTAACAATCTTTATTAAAGCACTTATTAAACTCTTTAAAAGCTTTCTCAACCATGTTAATTGCTTTCAAAGTCACAGTTAGAGCTGTACATATTCTTTTAATACCTCTATCATAGACTCAGCCTGAGATTGGTAGTCCTGAAATTAATGATTATTATAAAACTAATCAATTCCTATTTAAATTGCTCTAGATTTCCAAAGAAGGATGTGAATAGACTGGGGTTTAAGGCTTATATTCACAACTTCAAGATAATAACATTAATAGGGAGTTAATTTTATTTCTTATTAATAAAAAATACAGTTGGGAATTCTAATATTATACAATTTGTAGGCTTATGATATTTTGAAATACTTAGATGTTAATTATTTGGCCATGAATGCAAGTGGAATAGAATATGGAAAATTACCACATTCACAAGAAGAAGAAGAAACAAAGAAGGGAATAATAATTCTATTTTCTGAAAGGATTAATATGGGATTATTGAGGAGGAGAGTTCTTCAAGTAAAAATGGAAATAATAGATAAGATGTTTTGAATACAGATAAAACTAACACAGAAGGAAATGACAACCATTCACAAAAACAAAAATGATCAAACAATATTCTTAATAAAACTCTTTATGCAAATGAAAATGGCTCTATCAATAATGGATTATCATTTCTTAATTGGAGTTCTATTTCAAAGAGAAATGAGAATATGCAGTGCATGATGGGGCCATTGAGAATGAAGATTAAACATATTCAAAATCATTTTGGTGAGATGGATTTAAATAAAGTGGAGACAGAAGCCTTGAGAAAGGTTGAGGATGACAAAAATTTCCAAAAATATCAATCAAGAGCCAATCAATTCAACATAGCAGTCCTGAGGATTTGGGCCAGGAGTAATAGTTTTGACCCAAAACCTCTACCGAGATTGTTAATCCTTACGGCTTGAAAATAGTGATACCCACTTTTTTACTAACTATTAATTTTCTATGCTTAAATGAATTTGAGAAAATATTCAACAAGGGTATGACTGGTCTAAGGCATGATTATTGAAGCTCTATTTTATTTTCACTAAGTAAAAATCTAGCTTTTATTCTCACTTATAGTTCCCTTTCAAACAGCTAGATAATTGTTCTTTTATATACTAAACTGGAGGAAATTTATTTAAATATATTAATAGGTTTACTTTCAGGAAATTTAAAGAAATACATCTCCAAGCAAATTATCATTAAAATAAATTTGTCCACCTAATCATATTGTCTTTATTTTGAGAGAGAAGCTATTCTCATGGATACCTATTGATAATAGTACCGGTTGTGGTGATTATAATATCCCTTGAGAATATGAGTTGATAATAATGAGCATGAGTAAAGATTACTTTCATATTTGACAAATAAATGTGGGTAAATTAAGAAGGCCCTTAAAAGACAGTCTCATTTCACTTCGTTTATTTGTTCCAAACTTACTTTTTGGTTGAATAGCTTATCTAAAATTATTATATAATCTATATTACTTTTATTTCTTAGGACATAAGGCTCTTGATACATGAATTCAAGTTAAAGTAATAAGAATATGCCAGCACAGAAGTTTCAACAAAGAATAGATGGATTGGAAATAAAAATCATTGAAAGGAAGATAAAATAGAAAGATGAAAGAAGGAAAGAAACAAATAAAATCAACTTCATTATTTCAACTCTGAAAGACAAAGAAAAAATCAGTTCATCTATTGGAGAAATTAAGTTAACTCGAATTAAGAGTCTCTCAAGATTCCTGTAAGCCAGTTCTTCCAAATGGTAAATAAAAATTTCAAAAATAAAGCAATTTTCCAATTTGAGTGAGATTCCTCACAGCTTATGAGCAATGGGTCTGATATTTACCAATGTAAATACTTGGTAGTTATCTTTTATCTTTAACAATGATTCAAGTTATTTTAGAATCTTATTTTGAATCATATATTAATCATTGGGCTTAAAAAATGCTTCATATCTTATTGAAACAAAAATCATAAAGTTATGCAGCCAATTAATTCACTGTCTATTGATCATCACTTCAGGACTCGCTGATAGTGGTCACAGATAGAGCTAACTTGGTTTTTTTGATCTAATTATTCAATATTTTATTCAGTTACTTCATCTTATGCCTCCGAAAATCTGGAACCACTTTAATTTAAAATATTGTGTAATATCATATAAGATACCATCGTTTTATCAGCATTCCAAGGTAATATTCCTTGTGGAGTAAGTCGGAAACAAAAGAAATTTTTCAATTGTCTGAGTTTTTCTCAAAAATGATCCTACATTAAAATCTCATTTTAATCCAATAACATACTTGTTCAAAAAGTAAAGAATGTAAATTACTCACCATGTTAATGAGTGAATATTATTAAGCGTCGTATTTCATCTATCTCGAAGATTTATTAATAACTTAGGTATTGGGACTTTGTCTTAGTGTCCTGAATATCAATAAGTAGACAGTTGGGAGGTAGCTTCTGAATTCTATTCATCAAATACTTTCCAAATTGAGACTTTAAAAACATGTTGAAGTCATAAATTGAGCCTTTAAATCCTTCATATACCCATTCCAGTGTTATGATACAGTTCAATTATAGTCTTTTAAAAAATTAAAATCACTAAGATTGCGAAAATTGCCATGCCAAGTAACAATACATTAAAAAATGATGGAATACCATCCTTTGCTATTGAAATAGAAATTCCATTTATCATTAGGTGGTGGAATTATTGGAATATGTGTTCTTTCAATAGCTCCAGCTATTTTCTAAGCTAATTTTCCCCTTCTAAATGAATGCTTAATCAAATTTTATACATGGGTATAATTGAAACTGGGGAAACTAATAATCTTATACATACAATCAAGGAGACAATAATAAAGTAATAAAAATTATTTACCTAATTGTTGAATCATGAAAATATAATAAAATCACTTGAAAAAAATATTGTGACACCTTGAAATCAGTTTAATCCTCAATATGGAATAAGTGGGAAACTTTGAGGTAAGACCTTCCATGTCCCATTCAGTGAGGAGTGACTCCAAAGTTCTCCTTGATTTTGAATCCCCGAATATCTTAATTATTTTTATTGACCACCTATTTGGATATGGCACATACCAAGATACAACAGTAATAGCGGCCCATTAAAAACAATCCTACAAAATGTGTTTCATTATAAATATCTTTATCCTTCCATGAAGTGAAGCAATTCCCATGATGAATTTGTTTAAAAAATTAATTCCTGGTTTATCCATACCAAGCTAAATGATAATAAAAGAAATTTTATAGGCTGAAAACGTTATAAATCAATGCTGGGTCATCCATTGTCGAAAAAAAAAGAAGCTTTGTGAATTTGAATTCTTTTTTAAAATTTGGACCTAAATGATGAATATTATCTCTAGAAAAACTTGAAAGTTTTCGTGATAAAAGTAAATCAATTCTAAATTCAACATTATTCCCAATTAATTCAAAAAATATTTCAAAATTAATTCAAAAACCAGGCCATGAACCAGGTCTAATTTCACAGTTAATGAGGAAATTGAGGGAAAATAAGCATTAATCAAATTAGAAAATGGTGCTGTATGTAATTCCTATGAAATATTTTAGCCTTTTTCAAATATTTATCACCTAAGAGGAAAAGAATTCCTTACATTTTTAAATGAAAAAATAACTTTTCGGTGTGTATGCATAGAGAATCTGAACAGAGAATTTTACAACAATCTGTGTCAAAGGCTTATAATTAGTCAATAAAAGGTTAATACATATAATTTTCTCAGGGTAATTTTCTTACAGTTAGTTTATCTTTCAAAATATTTTTTATTAAAGTAATTAACACAGTTTTTATTTCTCTATGTGGAAAGACTTATTCCGCAATTATGAAAACTTAGAGCTTAAATATATATGTGAATGCAAGTTTTGACGAAAGTAGTTTCTAGAGTAAAATCATAAATTATTAATGACTTTTCATAAATTCACCTAGATTAGCACAGATTAGCTTATATATTAGATTTTTTTCAATAATTCAAATCAAACTCTCATATCCCCAGGAATATGAAGCTTGATTATCTTCATCCCAGTAAGATGAGAGATATGAAATATTTTCAAGAAATGTTTTTTGGCTTCAAGCTTCTTATTTTTAAAACAATTTGAGTATTCATGCAGAGGGGGGAAAGGTTCTTATTTGAAAATGACCTCCCCAATATTCTGTGAATCGGTGCATGTTAAAGGTCTCAAAAAAAGGATTTAAAGCTACAAAATTTCAGAAGGTAATTTCATGCTAAAGGATAATTTAGAATTTTTCTTTCAATATTGAGTATTCAAAACTATGACCAATAAATATTTAAGTAGTTCGTCTTGTTGTCAAAAATTTAAAATATATTAGCAAATAGCTTTCAAAGTTGAGTGTGGAAAAAAATTCATAGAACTGTTTTTATGTTTAATTATAATTCAAAAGAAAAAGAAAAAATTCTCTAATCAAGCCTTGTATATTATTCCATGAATTGATTTCACTTTTACTAGTAAAACTTCTTCCTCATCAATATTTTTGTACGTGATAGTTTATGCTTCAAAATGACAAATAAAATTAATACTATATCTCATCAAAAAATATGATACCCAGGGCTTCTCAATTCTGAAAATGACATCTTTTGATTTCTCTAGAAATGATTCATTCTCATTCTAAATAAGATGGAATTATAACATCATACATAAATATGTTTTCATTTGTCTAGTTTAAAACTATACAACACAAAACAGAAGTACAAAGAACCTAGTACTTCTTCATGCGTGATAGGTCTCCAATATATAAATATACTTTCTAGGCTCCACCCAGATCAGAAGCAAAGTACGCATAAGAAAAATCAGAACAGATAATTAAAAAGGAAGGATGAAAGGATTGCAGTAGTTGATAATGATTATCAGTACTCAAGAGATAAAAGAAAATTGATCTGATAAATAACCTCTTAGAAACAAGAGATCTCAACAGATTTTTCTCCTGTGAATTGTGTTGACTATTGATATTATGGAGACAGACCTATTGGGAGGTGGAATGCCTTACAAGCTGGGGAATGCAAGTATCTGATGAGATGGTATTGGCAAATTCTTACTACACAGAATTTCTATTCTGATTAGGGCTGGAAGAGTCCAGGATCATAATTTAAAGAGCTTTAAATAGGGTAGTATCACAACCATGGACATCCACTCTCTTGGACCTCAATATGGCATATCCATGCCATATCCAATATATGGCAATTTGGCCATATCCATAATCATTGGCCAAATTGGCCTGTCACAGGGGCTCTTATGGAAGCAAGAGGGCGTGGCACTCAGGAATCAAGAACTCACTTGGAGGGCTCCAAAGATGATAAGAAATACTATGGAATATATTTCTTAAGCAGAAAAAGGAGAAAGGACAAATATGCCAAAGATAAAAAGAATAATAAGGATGAAGCCAGAGGCCAAAGATAAAAGGAGGCCAAAAGCAAAGAAGCCAACCAAGTGAATCCTCAATTCACTGTTTCAACCTGCCAGAAAGAACAATGGAATTAGTAAAGGATATGACCACCAATATCCACTGACAGGCAAAGAAAGAAAAGAGAAAAGAGTGCTAATGACTGACTTAAGATTATCAGTATTAACTTTAATAATGTAAAAGAAAATAAGGATAAAAATAAATCCAATATATTAATTAACTGGGGAAAAAGTCCCCAGGTGCTGAAAGGTGGCCAGTATATGTGAAAAACTGAAAGATTGATCCTGAAGGTGGATCACCGGCTGTATTGTCCGAATCGGGCCAATACAGTTCTGGCCATCTTGAAATTGAACTGTGTGATTGAATTCCCACAGTGGAATATGAATTGGCCCAATTGGGCCAAGTACATACAGGTTGATTGATTGCCACCTGTATGAACCAATTGAGTTGTCCAAGGAGTATTGAAATATTTGATGCCTTGACAACTGATTGAAATGATGGAATACCTCTGAGAATGAACCTTGCAAGAATCCTGAATGAGAGTACCAACCCAACTCCTGCATAGCCAGGTGGTTGGAGTCCTTGAATGGTCTTCTGCTTGCCACCATGGATTACCCAACTGGTGACTCCAAAAGTCCTCCTTCAAAATGGGCGTTGGATTTTGGTGTCTTGAGTTGAGAAGATGGAATTGAGTCCTGAAAAAGTCACCATTGAATTGCTGAGCAAAAATGGTGCATAATGGTATATAACACCATATATGCACCACTCCTGCAACCTTGAGTATGGGGTGCATGGAGGTATGGAAGAATTTTCCTTAAGTTGAGGGAAAGGCTTGATGAACTGATTTGGTGGCCCCTGGTGGTTGCCAGAGGCCATGACGGAGATACTGATCCATAGTGGTCCATGGCCAAAAATGGGTCCTACGTGGTTTATGGCCAAAAAGGTGTCCAAGGGATTTCTGGCCAATTTTGAGTCCAAGGAAAATATGGCTAATTTTGGCTCAGGTGGGCCCAGATGTGGTTTGGGACCCACCTGGCCTTGGGGGCTAGGTGGTTGCCCCCTTTGGCCCCTTTTGGCCTCATTGGATTAGGCCAAAAGGGGCCTAAAAGGCCTGCGGACCGTAGGGTGCCTAAATGGCCCAAAGAGGCCATTTAGGCCCAAGACCCCCTAATGAAAAGGGGGGCCTGGATCCAATGGTGATGGCTAGGGGGCCTAGAGACCCCTAGAAGACAAAAAGGACCCCCAAGGCCCAAAATCAATGATGAAGGCCTGGGGGTTGGTGAGGTGTGAATTGGCCAAGAGGGCCAATGACGGCAGGATATGGCCTGAGGGCATAAAAGATGATGGAGGCCATAAATGGCCATTGGGATGGGCTGTGGCATAAGAGCCATTGGACACCCAAAGGGGGCCAATGGGCCATAAATGATATGACGTGGCCAATTGGCCCCAATTTGGCTCCAGGTTGGATTTCCGCAACCATCAAGGAGGAGGGTCAAACTCGTGGTTGTGACAGTACCCCCCTACCTTGAATGGTGAGCTCCTGAGCACCAAGATAAGTTAGAAGCCTGTTGAGGCTATTGAGACGGATTTGACGTAGGGATTCCAGAGGCATTGAATCTTGAAAAGAAAAATTGAACTGATAAACTTGTTGGCATATGAATTGAGGTTGACTTGGTCTTCTCTTGACATTTGGCTTTGACAATGTTGAAAACGTGATTTGACATGGAGATTTGGCATTAAAGAGTTATAAGAAAATATAAAGAATAAAAGAGAAAAGAAACAGATATAAAGAAAGAAAAAGAAAAATAAAAGAGAAAATGAATTTTGAGGAGGAATCCAATCTTCATCACGGATTACGACAGTTGATTTTTGAAAGTGGCCAAGGACCTGGATAAAAGAATTTGATGCCAGGTGCTCACAGAGTGGCCAAGGTGTTGTTTTGACAGATTGTAGACCCCTCAGGGAAGTGCACACCAGGAGAGGAACTTACTTTTGGAAGTTACCAATCCCGCCAGTGCCATAATTAATGATATCAATTTGATTAAGGAGTGTCTTTAATTGGAAAACTTGGAAAGAACAATGAAAATGAATTGTCCATTTCCCCAAGTGAAAAGTGGCCATAATTTTGGACTTGATGTTGAAAGCCAGGCCAACAAATCTGTGTCCAAATTGCAAAGTGCTCACAGAGTGGCCAAGGTGATGCTTACAACAAAAGAGGAGTAGAACACCCCTAGAGGTGCATACCAGCAGTGGGACTTACTTCTGGTAACTCCTCTCCCCACCAAGCACCATAAAAGATCAAGCTTCTGAAGAATTGAGTCCTGGCTTGTCAGGATACAAAGAATGGAAATCCTTGACAAGATCAGGACAATTCTTGAGGTTTTTGGCTGGTTCCCAAGTGGATCTTTCTGGGTCTTGGCTGAAACCTTTCCATTCCACCAGATACCATAACTTTCTCCTCTTGAGCTTTGAATCCAGTACTTGAGAGACTTCCCATTCCTCTTCTTCTTCAATGGTAATTGGAGGAGGAGGTTCTTGATGCCGATTTGGGATTGTTGATGTCTTGACTGGTTCCAGAAGGGAGATATGGAAGACTGGGTGGACGGATTTCCATTGGGATGGAAGCTTGAGGTGATAAGCATGAGAACTGACTTTCTTCAAGATTGGAAAGGGACCCAACCATCTTTCGGATAGTTTTTTGGTGGGTCTGGTTGATTTGATATTCTTGGAGGAAAGCCATACCATGTCACCAGGATTGAAAACAGGTGGACTTGCTCTACCTTTATCTGCATACCTCTTAAACCGGTTTATGGAAGCTTCAAGTTCTCTCTTGACATCTTGCTGTACTGATTGGATTTTTGTTGATAAATTTCCAGCAGGAGTGTCTTGAGTGATGTGAACTGAATCAAAATGTGGATCTCTTCCATAAACAGTGAAAAACGGGGATTGCTTGGTTGAAGAATGATCAGAATTATTGTAGGCAAATTCAGCCAGAGGGAGCCAGGTGTTCCAATCATCTTGATGATAACTGACATACATCCGAAGATACTGTTCTAGTATCTGATTTACCCTCTCTGTCTGTCCATCAGTTTTTGGATGGTAAGCAGTTGACAAGTCTCTTGAAATCTTGAGCTGCTGACAAAGATTGGTCCAAAAGGAAGAAACAAAGAGTGAACCTCTATCACTGACAATGCTTAACGGAAGGCCATTCTTAGAAAAGATATTCTTGATGAATAAATGGGCCAAATCCAGGGAAGTGATTGAAGACATTGTTGGAATAAAAACTGCCATTTTTGAGAATTTGTCCACTATGACCAGAATTGAATCAAAGGAATTGGACAGCGGCAGTTGAGTGATGAAGTCCATTGAAAGACAAATCCAAGGACCATTTGGAATTGGAAGAGGTTTGAGGAATCCAAACTTCTTGTGGTGAATATTCTTGTTCCTTGAGCACTGTTGACAGGATGAAACATAATCCTTGACAAATTGAGTCATGCCGGACCAGTGGAAATCCCGCTTGACAAGTTTGAGAGTCTTCTCTTGGCCAGGGTGGCCAGCTAGGGGAGAATCGTGACGCTTTTGAAGAATACTAAGTTGAATTGTGGATTCATTTGGGACTACCACCCGATCTTTGAAAAGAAGAAGTTGGGAGGAGGAATCAAGAGAATAATCTTGGACAGATTTACCTTTACCCAAATTTTCAAGGATACTTCTGTACTGGGGATCTTGCCATAATTTCTTCTGAATTGAATCAATCAAATTTGAAAAAGATTACACTTTGACTGCAAAAAACTTTGAGGGTTGAACTTCATCTTGCTTAATGATTTGCTGAAAATTCATTGGATTCTTGCTGATGAAATCCTCCCCCCTCTCCGGATAAACGTCGTCCCGACGTGATAAGGCATCCGGAAGAGTAGCTAGGCGGCCAGGGCAGTAAGTGATTGAGAAACGAAATTCAGAAAGGAATTCAGCCCAACGGGCTTGACGGCGAGTGAGTACTTTGGAGGTCATGAAGTATTGAAGGGAAGAGTGATTGGTAAGAACTTCAAAAGGGGAAGACAGTGAAAGAAGAAAAGCCCTCCAGCACTTGAGCGCCCAGACAATACCAAGGAGTTCCTTGTCATGAATTTCGTAATTGAGCTCTGCTGGGATAAGCTTGCTGCTGTCAAATGCAATGGGATGTTTTCCTGATTCAGAGACCTGACTCAGCACAGTAACCAAAGCATAATCTGATGCATCGGTCTCTACAATGGTGGGTAGAGAAGGATTGGAGCGGTGGTGAAAGCCTCTTTGAGTTGGTGAAACTGACTAAGAGCTTCCTCATTGAGGGGAAAACAGGAATCTTTCTTGAGGAAACTGGTGAGTGAACTGATCTTCTTTGAATAATTCCTGATGAAACAGCGGTAGAAGTTGGCAAAGCCAAGGAAGGATTGAAGAGCCTTGAGGTTTCTTGGAGGCAGCCAATTGAGAATCTGCTGGACTTTTGCTTGGTCCATCTTGAGGCCTTCAGAAGAAACTACATTACCAAGATATTCCACGCTTGAAACATGAAACAGGCATTTGGACGCCTTAGCAAAAAGTTTATTGGCTCTGAGTCTGGAAAGAACAGTGGACACATGAGTGACATGTTCTTTCTCAGATTTGGAAAAGACCATAATGTCATCCAAATAAACCACAACATAAACATTGAGAAGATCTTGAAAGATATCATTGACAAGATTTTGAAAAGAAGCAGGAGCATTGGTGAGCCCAAATGGCATAACCAAGTATTCATAGCTGCCATATTTAGTTCCAAAACAAGTCAAGTGTTCATCACCCTCCTTGATTCTGAGCAGGTTATATGCACCACGCAGATCAATCTTGGAGAAGATAGAAGAACCATTAAAGACATTGAGCAGCTGATTCATAGGAGGAAAAGGATACTTGTTCTTCCTAGTAACAGCATTGAGTTTGCGGTAATCAACACACAAACGGAGGCCACCATCTTTCTTTTTGACAAAGAGGACAGGTGCTCCTGTTGAAGAGGAGCTTGGCCGGATGAAACCTTTCTCTACATTCTCTGAAATGTAGGCCCTGAGTGTATCTGACTCTTGTTTGGATAAAGAGTAGATCACCCCAACTGCAGGTAGAGACCCCTCCAGTTCGATATGATGATCACAGGCGCGGTGAGGAGGAATTTTCTCTGCTTTCACCTTGGAGAATACATCCAAGTATTGGTGATAGACAGGAGGAACAACCTTCATCCCGGTTTCTACTTCTTCTGGCTCTTCCACTTCATCCCACAACTCCTCCAGGGAGTCATGATAAGATGAAGGAGGAAGGTCCATATTCCCAAATAAGAGGTGAAGTGAAGATACAGAATTATCTTCTCCAACATCTTGAATCTCTTTGAAGACTTCAGCTCTAGGAGATAGTAATGACTGTGGGGAATTGAGGGAAGGAATATGGACAGAAGACGGAAATGATGTTGTTCTAGAATCACCAACCAGATCTGCACAAGATTGGGCAGAAGAAGAGTCATTACGGACAGAATTAGAAGGATCAGAATAGTCCAAATGATCAGGATTAAAGGTGATCAGCCCTTGCCTCCAATCAATAGAAGGATTAAAATGATTGAGAAAGTCAAAGCCCAATGTGAGGTCTTCTCCCTTGGGAGTATCAATGACTAAAAAGTCCCATTCAAAGCTTGGGAAGGTAGGGACCTCAACCATATATTTAGTATGGTGAGTAACAAATAAGGAAGGGGACTCAGAGGAGTCCAAAATGATAAGAGGAATATTCTCTTGGAGTTCTGACGTAGTCAATGAGTACTTGTGAACAAACTGCTTTGCAATAAATGAGTGTGTAGCACCAGAATCAATGAGAATACTGTAAAAAACATCAGAAAGAGAAGAAAAAACAAAAAATTTAAGAGAATGTTTGACACCAGTATTCAGAATGCACAATTGTGCTCTGGAAGGAAAATTGTGAAGACCATTGAACACAACATGATCTTCACTCAGGCTTTTTGCTGGCTGGGAAAACTGCCTGACGGTTGGGTAAGCTTATTTTGAGGCCTTTTGACACAGGACTCAAGACCATGCTTCCCACCACAATAGGTACACAAGCCCTCTTTGATTCTCCTCTCTTTTTCAGAACCCTTCAACTTGAAGTCCTGATTCAACAAGGAAGAATGGGGCTTGTCCCACTTTTGAGAATGAAATTTCTTCTTATGCCTTGAGCTTGAAGAAACTTGATGATGAGAAGAGAGAGACTTCAAGGCTTCCGGCTTCTTCTCTTGATGATGATTCTTCTCCTTTTGCCTCTCATGGTACCTGGTATCAAGTTCCAGGCTGACGTCCATTAAGTCTTGAAGAGAATCAATATTTGAAGGATGGGAGGCTAATTGATCCAGAATTCTGGAGGCCAAGCCCTTCCTGAAATGATGAATAAGAGCCCTTTAACCCCAATCCCTGATTCTTGAAACCAAACTCCTGAAATGGGCAATGTATAAAGCAACATGCCCACCTTCTTTCATCCTAAGGCCATCCAATTCTGCTTCAGCTTTTCTAACTTCATTTGGGTCTCCAAATAAAGTAAACAATTGGGATTCAAACAGTGGCCAGGAATTGAGAAGGTAACTTGAGTCTTGATTTTTGAGATTGGAAAGATAAGGCTCAATCCATTTTTCAGCCCTGCCAACTAAGAATGAAGTGGCATAAAGAACCTTCTTTCTATCTTGAGAGAAGTTTGCCGGATCATTATGAAAGATGAGTTGACAAGATTGAATAAAGCTTCTGACTTTGAAGGGCTGAGTCCCATCAAAGCATTCTGGTGCCTTCATAGATGGAGTCTTGAAGGCTGGTGGTCTTGATGAATCAGAAGAAGAAGCTGCTTGAAGATTGGTCATGATCTGCGTCATTTGCTGCATAATGGCCAATAAAGATGGTTCAGATTGGTGAGACAGGCTGATCAGACTGGGCTAGAGTTGGTCTTCCAGTACCTTGGGATGCCCCCACCGGAGCAGGAACACCTTCAGTACCTTCAGACGTTTCCTCTTCCACAGAATTCTCCTCCTCCTCTTCACCGTCTTCACCTGGACCTTTGAAACTAGTCCTTGACATGCCTGGAAAATTGCCAACTACTCCTGAAAAAGAATTTGATCTTCTTGGCACTCTTCCTTCCTTCCTGGATGGTGCTGCTCCTTCCATGCGGGGTCCTCTATCTAATTGGGCCCTCAGTTGAGGAACTGCTGGGGTGCCATCAAGAGGAACTCTTGGAGTAGGAGTAAGAACAGCTTGAGTTTGAGCCTGGGACCTGGTCTGTCTTGCAGGAGGTGAGTGTTGGAGTGGCATGATTGAATAAGAGTAAAATTTAAATAAAAAGAATCAAAACTTGAATAAAAACTTGAGGCAAAACCAAAATAGTCTTGAGGATCGAAATCAAATCAAATCTTGAGGGGAAAATCAATGAATCAATTAAAGTCTTCAGGTACGTCAATCAATCAAATCAGATGAGTCTTGAAGTCAAAAAATCCAACTCAATGAAAGTGTTGAGGTCAATAAAATCAATGAAACCAAAATCTTGCAGTGAAAATCAATCAGTCAAATGAATTCTTGAGTCAAAAATCAATTTATGTCAAAACCTTGATGTGAAATTCAGCAGTCAATGGAAAAATCTTCAGGTCAATCAAATATCTTGAAGTCAATATCAATTATGCCAAATCAGTCAATCAAATCAATTATCGAGTGAATTCTTCCTGAAATCAAAACTCTTGAAGAGAAAATCAAATTGAATCCTGATATGAAGGACGTGTCTGAATAATTTGATGAATAATCTGAAAATCAAAATGACAAGACGCCTGAAAAGAAGGATAAAATGAGATTGATGATTGAGATTAAGATTGAAAAGATAAACAGGAAATAAAATTTGGGTCAGCTTTCAATTTTTCAGAATAAAGAAATGAATGAGAGAAAATTGAGAGGTGACGGAAAATCAGTTAATTTTCATAAGCGTTAAAGAGTCATAATTTTGATGAATGAACGAATGAAATTGATGAAGAATGAATGAATAGAATGAAAAGAAATTATGAGTTAATTAATATAATGTCACAGGGACTCTTATGGAAGCAAGAGGGCCTGGCACTCAGGAATCAAGAACTCACTTGGAGGGCTCCAAAGATGATAAGAAATACTACGGAATATATTTCTTAAGCAGAAAAAGGAGAAAGGACAAATATGCCAAAGATAAAAAGAATAATAAGGATGAAGCCAGAGGCCAAAGATAAAAGGAAGCCAAAAGCCAAGAAGCCAACCAAGTGAATCCTCAATTCACTGTTTCAACCTGCCAGAAAGAACAATGGAATTAGTAAAGGATATGACCACCAATATCCACTGACAGGCGAAGAAAGAAAAGAGGAAATGGTGCTAATGACTGTCACAACCACGTATTTTGACCCTCCTCCTTGATGGCGGCGGCAATCCAACCTGGAGCCAAGTTGGGGCCAATTGGTCATGTCATATCATTTATGGCCAATTGACCCCTTTTGGGTGTTCCATGGCTCTTACGCCATAACCCATTACATTGGCCACGTATGGCCACCATCATCTTTTATGGCCTCAGGCCATATCCTGAATCATTGGCCCTCTTGGCCAATTCCCATCTCACCAACCCCCAGGCCTCCATCACTGTTTTTGGGCCTGGGGGGTCCCTTTGTCTTCTAGGGGCTTCCAGGCCCCATGGCCACTTTCATTGTCTTCCTGGCCACCCCTTTCATTAGGGGGGTTTTGGCCTAAATGGCCTTTTTGGGCCATTTAGGCCCCCCACGGCTTCTACGGTCCGCGGTCCGTAGGCAGATTAGGCCCCTTTTGGCCTAATCCAATGAGGCCAAAAGGGGCTAAAGGGGGCAGCCACCTAGCCCCCAAGGCCAGGTGGGCCCACCTGAGCCAATTTTGGCCACCAATCCCATGGACCCAAATTGGACCAAAAACACCTTGGATCCATTTTTGGCCATAAATCCCTCAGGACCCATTTTTGGCCCTGGACCACCATGGACCAACTTCACCTTCATGGCCTCTGGCAACCACCAGAGGCCACCAAATCATCTCAACAAGCATTTCCCTCAACTTAAGGGAAGATTGCTTCATTCCTCCATGAACCTCGTACTCAAGGTTGCAGGAGTGGTGCATATATGGTGTTATATACCATTATGCACCATTTTTGCTCAGCAATTCAATGGTGACGTTTTCAGGACCCAAATCAACCTTCTTAACTCAAGGTACCAAGATCCAACGCCCATTTCGAAGGAGGACCTTTGGACTCATCAGTTTAGTAATCCATGGCGGCAATCAGAAGACCATTCAAGGACTCCAACCACCTGGCTCAGCAGGAGTTGGGTTGGCAATTTCATTCAGGGTTATTCTAAGGGCAATTCTCAAAGGTATTACATCTTTTCAATCAGTTGTCAAGGTATCAAGTATTTCAATACTCCTTGGACAACCCAATTCATCCGTACAGGCCTTGTTCAATCAATCTGTATGGCCTTGGCCCAATTGGGCCATTTCTTATTCCACTGTGGGAATTCCATCACACAGTTCAAATTTCAAGATGGCCAGAACTGTATTTCCCAATTCGGACAATACAGTCATTGATCCACCTTCCAGGATCAATCTTTCAGTTTTTCACATATACCAGCCACCTTTCATCACCTGGGGACTTTTTCCCCAGTTAATTAATATACTGGATTTATTTTTATCCTTATTTCCTTTTACCTTATTAAAGTTAATACTGATAATCTTAAGTCAGTCATTCAGCACCCTTTTCTTTTATTTCCTCGCCTGTCCAGTGGATATTGGTGGTCATATCCTTATACTAATTCCATTTCCTTTTCTGGCAGGTTGAAACAGTGAATTGAGGATTCACTTGGTTGGCTTCTTGGCTTTTGGCTTCTTTATTATCTTTGGCCATTGGCTTCATCTTTTGGCATACTTGTTTTCTCCCATATTCCTTCTTAAAGAAATTCATTCTTATTATTCTTTTATCTTTTGGAGCCCTCCAAGTGAGTTCTTGATTCCTGAGTGCCAGGCCCTCTTCTTCCAAGAGCCCCTGTGACATTATATTAATTAACTCATAATTATTCTTCATTCATTCTTTTATTCTTATATTTTAAATTCATTCATTCATTTCATCAAAATTATGATTCTTTAACGTTTTATGATCTTATGATTCTTCTTCACCTCTCAATTTTCTCTCATTCATTCTTCATTCTGAAAATGGAAAGCTGACCCAGTTTCTATTTTTCGTTATCTTTTCAATCTCATTCTCAATCTTAATCAATCTATTTTTATCCATAATTCAGGCATTTTTATCTTTGGTTCTCAAGTTATTCATCAGGTTATTCAGACACATTCTTCATATCAGGATTCACTTTGACTTATTCCTCAAGAATTTTGATTTTTTGGAAGAATTCACTTGAAAATTGATTTGATTGACTAATTTGACATAATTGAAATTGACCTCAAGATAATTGATTGCCCTGAAGATTTTATTGATTTTGCTGATTATTCACATCAAGATTTTTGACATAAATTGATTTTGACTCAAGAATTCATTTTGATTGATTGAATTTTTCTGCAAGTTTTTTATTTGATTTGATTTTGATTGTTTGATTGATTGATTTATTGACTTCAAGATTCTCATTGATATTGATTTTTACTTCAAGACTCATTTGATTTGATTGATTGACGTATTTGAAGAATTTTGATTCATTGATTATCCGATTTCCTCAAGATTTGATTGTTGATTTCGTACTTCAAGAAAATTTTGATCTTATTTCATTTATTTTGGTTGATTATTCCTGAAATCATGCCAGTTCAACATTCACCTCCAGCAAGACAGACCAGATCTCAGGCCAGAGCTCAAGCTGTTCTGACTCCAACTCCAAGGGCTCCTCTTGACGGTACCCCAGCAGTTTCTCAACTGAGGGCCAGATTAGACAGAGGACCCATTATGGAAGGAGCAGCACCATACAGGAAGGAAGGAAGAGGGCCAAGAAGATCAATGTCTTTATCAGGAGTGGTTGGCGGATTCCCAGGATTTTCAAGAACCAGTCCCAAGGTTCAAGGTGAAGATGGTGAAGAGGAGGAGGAGAATTCTGTGGAAGAGGAAGAGTCTAATGGCACTGAGGCTGCTCCTGCTCCTGTGGGAGCATCTGAGGGCACCAGAGGACCAACTCTAGCCCAGTCTGATCAGCCTGCCTCTCATCAGTCTGAACCGTCTTTATTGGCCATTATGCAGCAAATGACTCAGATTATGGCCAATCTTCAAGCAGCTTCTTCTTCTGAATCATCAAGACCACCAGCCTTCAAGACTCCCTCTATGAAGGCTCCAGAATGCTTTGATGGGACTCAGCCCTTCAAAGTCAGAAGCTTTATTCAATCTTGTCAACTCATCTTTCATAATGATCCGGCAAACTTCTCTCAAGACAGAAAGAAGGTTCTTTATGCCACTTCATTCTTAGTTGGCAGGGCTGCAAAATGGATTGAGCCTTATCTTTCCAACCTCAATAATCAAGACTCAAATTATCTCCTCAATTCCTGGCCATTATTTGAATCCCAATTGTTCACTTTATTTGGTGACCCAAATGAAGTTAGAAAAGCAGAAGCTGAATTGGATGGCCTTAGGATGAAAGAAGGTGGGCATGTTGCTTTGTATATTGCCGATTTCAGGAGTTTGGTTTCAAGAATTGGGGATTGGGGTGAAAGGGCTCTTATTCATCATTTCAGGAAGGGCTTGGCCTCCAGGATTCTGGATCAATTGGCCTCCCATCCTTCAAACATTGATTCCCTTCAAGACTTAATGGACATCAGCCTGGAACTTGATACCATGTACCATGAGAGGCAGAAGGAAAAGAATCATCACCAAGAGAAGAAGCCTGAAGCCTCAAAGTCTCACTCTTCTCATCATCAAGTTTCTTCAAGTTCAAGACCAAAGAAGAAATTTCATTCTCAAAAACAGGACAAACCCCATTCTTCATTGTTGAATAAGGACTTCAAGTTGAAAGGTTCTGAAAAAGAAAGAAGAATCAAGGAGGGCTTGTGTACTTACTGTGGTGGGAAGCATAGTCTTGAGTCCTGTGTCAAAAGGCCTCAAAACAAGCTTACCCAACCGTCAGGCAGTTTTCCCAGCCAGGGAAAAGCCTGAGTGAAGATCATGTTGTGTTCAATGGTCTTCACCGTTTTCCTTCCAGAGCACAATTGTGCATTCTGAATACTGGTGTCAAAAATTCTCTTAAATTTTTTGTTTTCTCTTCTCTTTCTGATGTTTTTTACAGTATTCTCATTGATTCTGGTGCTACAAACTCATTTATTGCAAAGCAGTTTGTTCACAAGTACTCATTGACTACGTCAGAACTTCCAGAGAAGATTCCTCTTATCATTTTGGACTCATCTGAGTCCCCTTCCTTATTTGTGACTCACCATACTAAATATATGGTTGAGCTCCCTTCCTTCCCAAGCTTTGAATGGGACTTTTTAGTCATTGACACTCCCAAGGGAGAAGACCTCATATTGGGCTTTGACTTTCTTAATCATTTTAATCCTTCTATTGATTGGAGGCAAGGGCTGATCACCTTTAATACTGATCAAAAGGACTATTCTGATCCTTCCAATTCCTTCCGTAATGACTCTTCTTCTGCCAAATCATGTGCAGCTCTGGTTGGTGATTCTAGAACACCATCAGTTCCATCTTCTGTCCATATTCCTTCCCTTAATTCCCATCTGTCATTACCATCATCTGGAGATGAAGTCTTCAAAGAGATTCAAGATGTTGGGGAAGATAATTCTGTATCTTCACTTCATCTCTTCTTTGGGAATATGGACCTTCCTCCTTCATCTTATCATGACTCCCTGGAGGAGTTGTGGGATGAAGAGGAAGAGCCAGAAGAAGTAGAAACCGTGATGAATGTTGTTCCCTCTGTTTATCACCAATACTTGGATGTATTCTCCAAGGTGAAGGCAGAGAAACTTCCTCCTCACCGTGCCTGTGATCATCATATCGAACTGGAGGGGTCTCTACCTCCAGTTGGGGTGATCTACTCTTTATCCAAACAAGAGTCAGATACACTCAGGGCCTACATTTCAGAGAATGTAGAGAAAGGTTTCATCCGGCCAAGCTCCTCCTCAACAGGAGCACCTGTCCTCTTTGTTAAAAAGAAAGATGGTGGCCTCCGTTTGTGTGTTGATTACCGCAAACTCAATGCTGTCACTAGGAAGAACAAATATCCTGTTCCTCCTATGAACCAGCTTCTTAATGTCTTTAATGGTTCTTCTATCTTCTCCAAGATTGATTTGCGTGGTGCATATAACCTGCTCAGAATCAAGGAGGGTGATGAACATTTGACATGCTTCAGAACCAAATATGGCAGTTTTGAGTACTTGGTTATGCCATTTGGGCTCACCAATGCTCCTGCCTCTTTTCAGAATCTTGTCAATGATATATTCCAAGATCTTCTTGATGTTTTTGTTGTGGTTTATTTGGATGACATTATGGTCTTTTCCAAATCTGAGGAAGAACATGTCACTCATGTGTCCACTGTTCTTTCCAGACTCAGAGCCAATAACCTTTTTGCCAAGGATTCTAAATGCCTTTTTCATGTTTCTAGTGTAGAATATCTTGGTTATGTTGTTTCTTCTGATGGCCTCAAGATGGACCAAGCAAAAGTCCAGCAGATCCTTAATTGGCCTCCTCCAAGAAACCTCAAGGCTCTTCAATCCTTCCTTGGCTTTGCCAACTTCTACCGCCGTTTCATCAAGAATTATTCAAAGAAAATCAGTTCACTCACCAGTTTCCTCAAGAAAGATTCCTGTTTCCCCCTCAATGAGGAAGCTCTTAGCCAGTTTCATCAACTCAAAGAGGCCTTCACTACCACTCCAATCCTTTCCCACTTCAATCCATCTCTACCCACCATTGTAGTGACCGATGCATCCGATTATGCTTTGGGTGCTGTACTGAGTCAGGTCTCTGACTCAGGAAAACATCCCATTGCATTTGATAGCCGCAAGCTTATTCCAGCAGAACTCAACTATGAAATTCATGACAAGGAACTCCTTGGTATAGTCTGGGCTCTCAAGCGCTGGAGGGCTTTTCTTCTTTCTCTGTCCTCTCCTTTTGAAGTTCTCACCGATCACAGTTCCCTTCAATACTTCATGTCCTCAAAAGTACTCACTCGCCGTCAAGCCCGCTGGGCTGAATTCTTGTCTGAATTTCATTTTTCAATCACTTACCGCCCTGGCCGCCTAGCAACTCTTCCAGATGCCTTATCACGCCGGGACGACGTCTATCCGGAGAGGGGGGAGGACTTCATCAGCAAGAATCCAATGAATCTTCAACAACTCATTAAGCAAGATGAAGTTCAACCCTCAAAGTTTTTTGCAGTCAAGGTGGATTCTTTTTCAAATTTGATTGATTCAATTCAGAAGGAAGTATGGCAAGATCCTCAGTACAGAAGTACCCTTGAAGATTTGGGTAAAGGTAAATCTGTCCAAGATTATTCTCTTGATTCCTCCTCCCAACTTCTTCTCTTCAAAGATCGGGTGGTAGTCCCAAATGACTCCACAATTCAGCTCAGCATTCTTCAAAAGCGTGACGATTCTCCTCTAGCTGGACACCCTGGCCAAGAGAAGACTCTCAAACTTGTCAAGCGGGATTTCCACTGGTCCGGCATGACTCAATTCATCAAGGATTATGTTTCATCCTGTCAACAGTGCTCAAGAAACAAGCATATTCACCATAAGAAGTTTGGATTCCTCAAACCTCTTCCAATTCCAAATGGTCCTTGGATTTGTCTCTCAATGGATTTCATCACTCAACTGCGACTGTCCAATTCCTTTGACTCAATCCTTGTCATAGTGGACAGATTCTCAAAAATGGCGGTTTTTATTCCAACAATGTCTTCAATCACTTCACTGGATTTGGCCCATTTATTCATCAAGAATATTTTCTCAAAGCATGGCCTCCCATCAAGCATTGTCAGTGATAGAGGTTCACTCTTCGTTTCTTCCTTTTGGACCAATCTTTGTCAGCAGCTCAAGATTTCAAGAGACTTGTCAACTGCTTACCATCCAGAAACTGATGGACAGACAGAGAGGGTAAATCAGATACTAGAACAGTATCTTTGGATTTATGTCGGTTATCATCAAGATGATTGGAACACCTGGCTCCCTCTGGCTGAATTTGCTTACAATAACTCTGACCACTCTTCAACCAAGCAATCACCATTTTTCACTGTTTATGGAAGAGATCCTCAATTTGATTCAGTTCACATCACTCAAGATACTGCTGCTGGAACATTATCAACAAAAATCCAATCAGTACAGAAAGATGTCAAGAGAGAACTTGAAGCTGCCATAAACCGGTTTAAGAGGTATGCAGATAAAAGTAGAGCAAGTCCACCTGTTTTTAATCCTGGTGACATGGTATGGCTTTCTTCCAAGAATATCAAATCAACTAGACCCACCAAGAAACTGTCTGAAAGATGGTTGGGTCCCTTTCCAATCTTGAAGAAAGTCAGTACTCATGCTTACCACCTCAAGCTTCCACCTCAATGGAAATCCATCCACCCAGTCTTCCATATCTCACTCTTGGAACCAGTCAAGACATCAAAAATCCCAAATCGGCATCAAGAGCCTCCTCCTCCAATCATTATTGAAGAAGAAGAGGAATGGGAAGTCTCTCAAGTACTGGATTCAAAGCTCAAGAGAAGAAAATTATGGTATCTGGTGGAATGGAAAGGTTTCAGTCAAGATTCAGAAAGATCCACATGGGAACCAGCTGAAAACCTCAAGAATTGTCCTGAACTTGTCAAAGATTTTCATTCGTTATATCCTGACAAGCCAGGACCCAATTCTTCAATGGCTTCAATTTTTATGGTGCTTGGTGGGGAGAGGAATTACCAAAAGTAAGTCCCACTCCTGGTATGCACCTTTAGGGGTATTCTACTCTTCTTTGTTGTAAGCATCACCTTGGCCACTCTGTGAGCACTTTTCAATTTGGACACAGACTTCTTGGCCCGGTTTTCAACACCCGAATTCCAAATTTATGGCCATTTACACTTGGGCAAATGGACCATTCCTTTTTTATTCTCCTTCCCAAGACTTTATTCTTTCAACACATTCATTTATCAAGATCTTTCTTATTTATGGCACTGGCGGGAGTGGCAACTACTAAAAGTAAGTTCCTCTCCTGGTGTGCACTTCCCTGAGGGGTCTACAATCTGTCAAAACATCACCTTGGCCACTCTGTGAGCACCTGGCATCAACTTCTTTTATCCAGGTCCTTGGTCACTTTCAAAATCAATTGTCGTAATCCGTGATGAAGATTGGATTCCTCCTCAAATTTCATTTTTTTTATTTTTCTGTTTCTCTCTTTATATCTGTTTTTCTTTTCTCTTTTACTCTTTATATTCTTTTAAAATTTGTTTTCTTATAACTCTTTAACGCCAAAATCTTTACGTCAAATCATGTCTTCAACTTTGTCAAAGCCAAATGTCAAGAGAAGATCAAGTCAACCTCAATTCATATGCCAACAAGCTTATCAGTTCAATTCGTCTTTTCAAGATTCAATACCTCTGGAATCCTTACGTCAAATCCGTCTCATTAGCCTCAACAGGCCTCTACCTTATCTTGGTGCTCAGGAGCTCACCATTCAAGGTAGGGGGGTACTGTCACAACCACGTATTTTGACCCTCCTCCTTGATGGCGGCGGCAATCCAACCTGGAGCCAAGTTGGGGCCAATTGGCCATGTCATATCATTTATGGCCAATTGACCCCTTTTGGGTGTTCCATGGCTCTTACGCCATAACCCATTCCATTGGCCACGTATGGCCACCATCATCTTTTATGGCCTCAGGCCATATCCTGCATCATTGGCCCTCTTGGCCAATTCCCATCTCACCAACCCCCAGGCCTCCATCACTGTTTTTGGGCCTGGGGGGTCCCTTTGTCTTCTAGGGGCTTCCAGGCCCCATGGCCACTTTCATTGTCTTCCTGGCCACCCCTTTCATTAGGGGGTTTTTGGCCTAAATGGCCTTTTTGGGCCATTTAGGCCCCCCACGGCTTCTACGGTCCGCGGACCATAATACGCGGTCCGTACGGTCCGTAAGCCGCGGTCCGCGGTCCGTAGGCAGATTAGGCCCCTTTTGGCCTAATCCAATGAGGCCAAAAGGGGCCAAAGGGGGCAGCCACCTAGCCCCCAAGGCCAGGTGGGCCCACCTGAGCCAATTTTGGCCACCAATCCCATGGACCCAAATTGGACCAAAAACACCTTGGATCCATTTTTGGCCCTGGACCACCATGGACCAACTTCACCGTCATGGCCTCTGGCAACCACCAGAGGCCACCAAATCATCTCAACAAGCATTTCCCTCAACTTAAGGGAAGATTGCTTCATTCCTCCATGAACCTCGTACTCAAGGTTGCAGGAGTGGTGCATATATGGTGTTATATACCATTATGCACCATTTTTGCTCAGCAATTCAATGGTGACGTTTTCAGGACCCAAATCAACCTTCTTAACTCAAGGTACCAAGATCCAACGCCCATTTCGAAGGAGGACCTTTGGACTCATCAGTTTAGTAATCCATGGCGGCAATCAGAAGACCACTCAAGGACTCCAACCACCTGGCTCAGCAGGAGTTGGGTTGGCAATTTCATTCAGGGTTATTCTAAGGGCAATTCTCAAAGGTATTACATCTTTTCAATCAGTTGTCAAGGTATCAAGTATTTCAATACTCCTTGGACAACCCAATTCATCCGTACAGGCCTTGTTCAATCAATCTGTATGGCCTCGGCCCAATTGGGCCATTTCTTATTCCACTGTGGGAATTCCATCACACAGTTCAAATTTCAAGATGGCCAGAACTGTATTTCCCAATTCGGACAATACAGTCATTGATCCACCTTCCAGGATCAATCTTTCAGTTTTTCACATATACCAGCCACCTTTCATCACCTGGGGACTTTTTCCCCAGTTAATTAATATACTGGATTTATTTTTATCCTTATTTCCTTTTACCTTATTAAAGTTAATACTGATAATCTTAAGTCAGTCATTCAGCACCCTTTTCTTTTATTTCCTCGCCTGTCCAGTGGATATTGGTGGTCATATCCTTATACTAATTCCATTTCCTTTTCTGGCAGGTTGAAACAGTGAATTGAGGATTCACTTGGTTGGCTTCTTGGCTTTTGGCTTCTTTATTATCTTTGGCCATTGGCTTCATCTTTTTTCTTATCTCATCTTTTGGCATACTTGTTTTCTCCCATATTCCTTCTTAAAGAAATTCATTCTTATTATTCTTTTATCTTTTGGAGCCCTCCAAGTGAGTTCTTGATTCCTGAGTGCCAGGCCCTCTTCTTCCAAGAGCCCCTGTGACAATGACTGACTTAAGATTATCAGTATTGACTTGAATAATGTAAAAGAAAATAAGGATAAAAATAAATCCAATATATTAATTAACTGGGGAAAAAGTCCCCAGGTGCTGAAAGGTGGCCAGTATATGTGAAAAACTGAAAGATTGATCCTGAAGGTGGATCACCGGCTGTATTGTCCATTCAGGCCAATACAGTTCTGGCCATCTTGAAATTGAACTGTGTGATTGAATTCCCACAGTGGAATATGAATTGGCCCAATTGGGCCAAGTACATACAGGTTGATTGATTGCCGCCTGTATGAACCAATTGAGTTGTCCAAGGAGTATTGAAATACTTGATGCCTTGACAACTGATTGAAATGATGGAATACCTCTGAGAATGAACCTTGGAAGAATCCTGAATGAGAGTACCAACCCAACTCCTGCATAGCCAGGTGGTTGGAGTCCTTGAATGGTCGTCTGCTTCCCGCAATGGATTACCCAACTGGTGACTCCAAAAGTCCTCCTTCAAAATGGGCGCTGTATTTTGGTGTCTTGAGTTGAGAAGATGGAATTGGGTCCTGAAAGCGTCACCATTGAATTGCTGAGCAAAAATGGTTCATAATGGTATATAACACCATATATGCACCACTCCTGCAACCTTGAGTACGGGGTGCATGGAGGTATGGAAGAATTTTCCTTAAGTTGAGGGAAAGGCTTGATGAACTGATTTGGTGGCCCCTGGTGGTTGCCAGAGGCCATGACGGAGATACTGATCCATAGTGGTCCATGGCCAAAAATGGGTCCTACGTGGTTTATGGCCAAAAAGGTGTCCAAGGGATTTCTGGCCAATTTTGAGTCCAAGGAAAATATGGCTAATTTTGGCTCAGGTGGGCCCAGATGTGGTTTGGGACCCACCTGGCCTTGGGGGCTAGGTGGTTGCCCCCTTTGGCCCCTTTTGGCCTCATTGGATTAGGCCAAAAGGGGCCTAAAAGGCCTGCGGACCGCGGTACGTGGCCTACGGACTGCGGCCCACGGACTGTACGGACCGTAGGGGGCCTAAATGGCCCAAAGAGGCCATTTAGGCCCAAGACCCCCTAATGAAAAGGGGGGGCCTGGATCCAATGGTGATGGCTAGGGGGCCTGGAGACCCCTAGAAGACAAAAAGGACCCCCCCAGGCCCAAAATCAATGATGAAGGCCTGGGGGTTGGTGAGGTGTGAATTGGCCAAGAGGGCCAATGACGGCAGGATATGGCCTGAGGGCATAAAGATGATGGAGGCCATAAATGGCCATTAGGATGGGCTGTGGCGTAAGAGCCATTGGACACCCAAAGGGGGCCAATGGGCCATCCATGATATGACGTGGCCAATTGGCCCCAATTTGGCTCCAGGTTGGATTGCCGCAACCATCAAGGAGGAGGGTCAAACTCGTGGTTGTGACATGGCCATTGTCATGTTTTGTGGCCTTAATGGTCATTTTATCATCTGGGGCCAACCTGGCCCCTTCACCATCATCAAGCCATTCAAGGCTGTCTCTTTGCTTTTGGGCATATTGGGTATTTTCCATACAACAGGGAAAATACAGCCCAAAAGCCTGTATTTGGCTTTTTAAGCGTTAAATACAGTTTGCGCACTTGGACACATTTTGCGCACTTTTGCGCATTTGGCTGTATCAAGCCATTTAGGCCATATTTCTCATGTATTATGTGGAATATGCCCAAAAGGCCATATCAGGCCTTTTGGGGCTTATCTGCCAGATTTCTGCATTTAGCCCACTTTTGCACATTTTGTGCGTGCGCACTTTGATTCAAATACATTTTCAGAGCTGTATCGGCTGTATTTAGCCAAAAACCCAAAAATGGCCAAATCACTCAAAGATACTTTCTCACCTCTGAAGCCTTCCAAAATCCAAATTTCATTCATATCCTCCTGACATAACCTCAAAGGACCTTTGGCCCATTTCAATCTTCAATAACCAAAAGTGCCATATATGGTGTTATACACCATTATGCATCTTTTTTCAGCAGCAATCCAATGGCGGCAAATTCAAATGCTTAGTTCAACTTTTCAACAGGTCATCAAGGCACATCTTCCAGAGGATTAATCAAGCCTCAAGGGAAAGTGTCATAATCTCAAATAACAATGACTCCATCAAGCGGTCAATGGTTATTATCACTCACAGTATTCCTCCAAGGGAATACTGGCTGTTCATTCCCAAGGGATATTCAAGAGGCAGTTCCAAAACAATGTGTCAAGGGTCAATGCTCCACCAATCCACCTTGGCAACTCAATTCATTAAGTACAGTCTTAATTCATCAAGACCTGTATTTTCAATTCATACACCATGGGAAGATCATTCAACCCAGTTTATTTCCCAATCTGGCAAGGTATAAACTTCATCAAGCTGTCAATACATTTTCAATGATTCAATACAGACCAGCTGTCAGCCTGAAGGAGTCAAGCTCTCAACTCTTCACATATACCAGCCTCCTTTGACCCTGGGGGTTTTTCCCCCAGTTAATTAATATATTTTTACTTTATTTTATCTTTATTTATCTTATCATTTTTTTTAAGTGAATACTGATATTATCAAGTCAGTCATTTAGCACCTTTTCTCTTTTCTTTCTTTGCCTGTCAATGGATATTTGGTGGTCATATCCTTACTAATTCCATTGTTCATTTTAGAAGGTTGAAACAGTGATTAAGGACTTAATTTGTTGGCTCTTTGGCCATTTGGCTTCCCATTTCTCTCATTGCATCTCATCTTTGTACCTGCATATTTCTTAGAGAAATTCGATTATTTATTCTTTTGGAGTCTTCCAAGTGAGTTCCCTGATTGCTGAGTGCCAGGCCACTCTTTTTTTTCTGTCCAAGAGCCCCTGTGACAGGTAGTCTCAAAGAATGAATATATATATTCTTACTATCAGGAAATCAGAATATGATTAATGGAAGGGAGACAGTTGAGAATAAATTAAAATCAGAGGGATATATACTACTATTGAAGGGGATGAACTTGGAGCAAAAATACTCAATTTGTCACTAAAAATTTGAAGTTCATCGTGGAGAAATAACAAAACCCATGCAAAGAAAAAGAGAAATTTCTATAACAAAATGATAATTTGAGTATTCTCTGGACCTTCATACAAATGGATAATCTGCTATAATTTATTGGTCAAATCCCAATATAGATTTTACTATTGAAAAACATATCTTTTAAATCCCCCTTTCAAGTATTTATTATTTCCCATGGCTGATTTGAATACGCTTGTAGCTAACCCCAATAATAGATATTTGAATAATATTCCAGGTCTTGTATTTTTCTACTCTCTGACTTAACTTTTGGGTGGTGAAATGAGCTATTTATTGGAATCTTGGGGAAAAAAATAAAAAAAACTTATATGCATATAGCTATTAAATTGGGCTTCAAATTATCACTATAATCTACTTAACATTCAATATACCATTAATTAAGTCCTCCAATTTGATATCCAAATTAGTTACAAATTTCCCACACTTTTGAAATGATCCTTCATTATCAAGGCAATACCAAATATATCCAATTCCTATGCATAGTAAGATTTCAGATAAAAAATGGAAATTCTATTCCATTAAATATGTGGGAAATCTGCTTGGGAACTTTTAAATTAATTAAAAATCTTCCACTTATAAAAGGAAAAATTTTCTTCAAATATTTTAAATGGGAACTTATAATTTAGCAGCAGCGGAAAAGTAAATTCTAATTTGAAGATGGTAAATCCTTGTTCTCGGAATTGAAACTAATAATAAAGAGTTATTCTCTTATAGTAAAGTTTGGGGAATAAAATTATATTCTTGTAGAAAAATGGCAGATGTCACTTTTTTATAATCAACAAAATTTGAGTAATTTTTATTTTTTGTATCAAGCTACCAATGAGCTCTCAATGTTGAGTAAAATATTTCATATTATTTTGCATACATAAAGAATCACAAAGCCAAACAATCTTCAGAAAAACCAATCAGTTGTTTGTAAAATAAGAAAGGAGAAAAGGTCAGTTTGTATTATTATACCAAAAAGTATTCAATAGTACTAATGATTCCGATTTCCCTCTATCATTATAGCTAATTGAAATATGGAAACCTTGTTTGAATTTGATGTAACCAATTATTTTGATAAAAAATATAGCTCAGGTAGTTTTAAAAAAGTCAAAGCACCAAAAAGTTCCTTAATGTCAATAAGCTAAAAAATGGCTTTTTTGGTCTGAAATTATACATAAATGAATATAAATAAAAGGATTTCCTAGAGCTTTCCTACTTAAATTAACCCAAATAATTCCAATTTATGGTCTATTAATTGATGAACTATGGATTTCAGAAGATCTAAAGAGCTTCCTTAAAGAACAACTAAAAATTACTCAGAAAACTTTGTATCTTAACTCAATTAAAGTCTCAAAAAGTCAAAAATGGGAGTATTTTTATTAACTTTGTTCTGAGAGCCAACATGGCTTTCATAATTTGATTCTACTTCTACCACCTTGGTAATACGTTCATTAGCCTTAAAAATTATGACAGGATACTGGGATCATTGGCTATGGGGTTTAAATATAAAAAATCTGCTCTGTAGTATAACAGATAAGAAGTGCTTCTAGAAAGGAAACTACTCTAAACACCATGTATGGTGGCATGGAAACATAAAAACTCTCAAAGGCATTGTGGCATGTGATTATAGACAGAATTACACTGTATTTTAAAATTAAGTAGCTCATACAATTCATTAATACAAACATGTGAGAAAGGGTTTTTTCTAGGAGATTTTATAGATTTTTAAGAGTATTAATCTTGGTATATCAAGTATCAGTACTATAAATTCAATATGCAATAGTATTAGAGTGCACTTCAGCTTCACTTGAGCAATTTTTCCCCTCTTTCAATGCACTTGATGTACCATTGAGACTCAATATATGTCTCATTGAAACAAAGCTAGTTTCCAATTATTGATTTCTGTTTCATCCTTTTTAATCGATAAAGTAAGGTCGTTAGCATGAGGCATCAGAATCTGAATCTTCACTCTAAAACGTAAAAAAATGAAAAAAAATTGTCAATACCGTTTCCCTTGTTTCAATTGATATGAGTATCTATTGGATTTTATTATATAATTCCATTTTAAAAGCATTAATGACAAATTTTTAGGAATTTTTAAAAAAATGCACCATATTATTTCTCTAGAAAAACAGAAGGTTGACACATATGCGATATTTGTAGAAATGGTTTGATAATTTTATTTCACGAGTTCAAATATTTGAAATATTTGAGACAAACGCTTTTATTTTAAATCTTTCAAAGGAGTAGAAGAATTATTTGAAATATTCATCTTGTGTGAAAAAGTAGTAAATATTGAAAAATCTAACCATGCGTTGGTACTGAAAAATATTGTCCACGGAAGCATGAGGTAAATACAGGTTTAATCACTTTGAATTTCACTTATCGTAATATGCAGTCACTCAATTCATTTCACTGAGCTCACAGCCATGTTGTACCTCGTTAAATATTCTCAAAAAGTTCCCCTTAAAAGACTTGGCGATTTTCAAAAACTCAGCCACACCCCTTTTTTTTTGATGTAATTTTCAAAAATGTTCTTTTTATCAATGATATGGTTATTAACTTTCCTTATGTTAAATAATGCGCCCAATTTTTTGGCTTTCCTATATTTTTTTATTTCTATCGAGTACAAATAGGAGAGTATTTTTACACTATTGTAATGACTTGAAACCATACATGACCATGATTCTGAGCTCTGCAATTTCATTTCAAGAAATCAGAAAAAGGGTTCATGTTCCAATAAAGATGATCAAAAGTATTTGAATATGGTTTATAATGTATGAAAGAATTGAAGAGTTTTCAATTTACTCAAATAGGGAAGCTTAAAGGAAATTTATAGCAAGTGACAAAAAGTATCTCAAAGGAGAAAAAGTGGGATTTTTAGCCATATCAAAATTATTCATAGAAAAATCTATCAAAGCTGAGAGTTAAAATAACTTTTCATTGAGATATCTTATGTGTGATGGTGATAGAATCATTCTTACACCCAAACCACCCTGATGCTTTAATTCGCAAGAGCACCTCTCCCTTGTACCATGAATAATTGGGTACAGTCATCCTGGTGTGTAAAATTTTGGCTCTAGATTGGGAAAGAATGTAATATAACAATCCAGTTGGCATGCAACAATGCAGGAGTATATTCTTGACTTTATGGTGGATCAGCATTGTAGTGGACACCAATTATAGACGGGTTAGACCACCTTTTGTGATGTCATTCACTCGAACCTCACAGCTCTACGTTTAAATTAAAGGCCAATCATGTGTTCTATTGAAAGCATATGCTCCAGCCTTCCCATGAGTTATTGAACTCTTGTCACACAAATAAGGTTTAGAAAATTGGGAGGGCTCCCCTTGCCTTGGCTGAAGACAATGATCCAGTTTATGATTCCATCATCATTCACAAATAGAAACATAGTGGTACCATACCCAAATTCAATTGGCCTTCAAAACTCCCCAGACTCAGAGTTAATTAAGAACACGTGAAAGAAAACAAAGATCCTTGTTCAAGAGCCATACCCTCTAATGATTCTTTCAGCGCCCTGAAATGTGCTGTGGCAGTATAGGATGAGATGTCTTGGAAGTACTTTTGCAACATTATCAATTCAACGCCTTGACGTATACAGGCTGTTCAAGCACAAGACCATGCCACAGCAAAGTACTTAGTTGAACCTTTTTAATGTTCTATTGAAACTTTCGTTTTTTTAAATTTCGTTTTGTATTTAATCAAGCTGTTAGAGCGTATCGTAAGTATAAATTTGATTAAATATTTCTCCTTGTAATTACAAAAATGGGGCCTCAAGGAAACACAAACAGCGATCTACTTCGTGTGAATTGTGCCACATAGTGAGATGTGAGGAATGCAAATGAAAAACAAATAACGGCCGGACTCTTTCAAAGCGACCGATAACTCTTTCAGGGTATTGGTACATGGAATATAAATAAACGCCACATTGCCCTAACATTGCGTCGCCATGCATTTTACTTGGCATCTACAGTACATTAACATTTTCACATGTTATGTCGACTCGTTCTTGCCACCACCGAGGTTGTCTTGAATTGCGTGTAGCCAGAATTCTGGGTGGGGTTGTTTGGCTGGAACAAGTTAGAAAGCTGGGGGAAAGCTTTTGCTTTGCCTCGTCCAGGCCTTCACAAATTCACCTCGCTTGAATTTTCTTCGGAATAGGTCTTGAGTGAGATATATGAACAGTTGTTGCCTGAATACTCCAATTAGCTTGTCTCCTGAATGTTGCCGTAAAACGTTTTGAAATAATTTCATCTCGTTCGTTTCGTAGTTTGATTTGCTTTCGACTAGTGCAGTGGACACTGTTTCACCAACGGCTGTCGCTGTCTTATAATAATTCGCTTTTCTTTTTTTTAGCTATGGTTCATAGACATAAAGAAACAGAGGGGACCATTCATTCTTCGCATGCCAACCGAGAACTTACCAAAAATTCAAATAAAAGACAAAGAGAAAAATCCGCAATAGAATCTGGCTTGAAATACCTGGGTCAACCAGTGTCAACTCACCGATTCTTTGACACTGCTATCCAAAAGGAGCGTTTTATCTTTATCAAGTCCATTTTTTTCGGCATAATATTTTTTTCCATCATAATCATAGCAAACCTCAGCATTTATTGGGGCGCAATATCCGGTGTAGGTCAATATACTCAGAGCTTAAAAGGCTTGGTCATTGACAATGATAAGGGAGCTGTCGGTTCCGCAGTCAAACAAGCCATTTATCCTTTAACTGGGCTTTCCCATCAGCTTGACTGGAGAATTTCTGAGTCTCCCGACAGCTTGTCTTTAGAGAAAGCTATCCAGTCAGTTTTGAATGAAGAGTATTGGGTTGTCGTTATTAGTAAGTCGAGCAGTTTGACCCACCCTTAGATATTCGACGACAATTATTGCCGATGTTTTTCTGCGACAAGATGTAGATCCTTGCCCTAAACTGAAGTCAGTATAACTATTCCTATCGTTCTTTTCATTCTGGATAGTTTCTTCTGGCGCGTCTGCTAAGCTAAATGCAGCAATTGCGTCGGTTGACTCCGCCTACAACGCTTCAAGTGCTATCCTGATTTACTGCTCAGAAGCACGGAATGAAGTTGGCTATGCACGCTATGTATTACCTCAGGTGCGTCACCATTAGGCCTCAGATCAACCCCAAGATATAAAAAAAGGTGCAAGCAAACCTATCCAATTCGGTGTTTGTTGATTTCGAAGCGTCACTTTTTTATCAGTAGGTTCAGAGTGTGATGAAAATGTCACAGAAAATTTTCATCGATCATCATCTACGCTCTTTGTCAAGTTTACCAATTTCAACCCTCCTGAGGCTTTTAAAAGACGCACCTCATATACTATACCAGCCAATAGATTTTGAGGTTAGGAACCTCAGGCCATTTGACGTTCCGGTGTAAGGACACGCTGTGTTAAACTTTTCTAAGAAGCTCAAAAGTATCACAAAGCTTAACTCAAACACATGGCTTGGTTTTGTTAGGGCGACAGCACTCAATTTTGTAGGACTAATATATCTTGTGATTATTTCTGCCAACCTTGCAGTAAGCTTTCCGCTTGAGCTTGGTCCCATCATCCTCATTATTTTTGATTTTTTTTCTATGATCATTATCTTTTGGAAAGATTTTACATTATGGAGTACAAAGGCAGTCCGGACTTTGGAGAAAGCTTTCACTGGGATCCATGCTTAAGCTTCGATTGCTGACCCCGCTTGTCATGTACTTTTGGGCCTCAGTCAGTGTTGTAGAGTACCATTTAAATATTTTTGACACCTAGAAATGAACTAAGTTTTTTCTACGTCTTTCCTTGCAGTTGGCATACGCTTTGGTCAGCGTTTTCTTCTCGGTTCCTTTTGGACGCTACTTTCCACGCAGCGGATTCCTTCTCTACTGGTTGATGTCGTTTTGCGCCATGGCTGCTTTGTAAGCGCACATTCATAACTGAGAAGCTAGGAAAGAATCCGATATATTGACCAAGAAAACAGAGGACTTGCGTCAGAAACTGTCATCGCCGTTTTGACGCCGAAGTATTTCCCAGCTTTTCTGATCTTATGGGTGTAAGTTTTTCCAACTATCTCCATTTTCACTAAAAGTAATAATTTCGACGAGTTAAAAGCAATTTTTCTGCTTTTGAAACCTATAGCATCACCAATGTTTCAATAGCAGTACATCCCATCCCTCTTTTACCTAAGCTTTATCGGTACGGTTACGCAGTGAGTGTACAATCTTTTTGCTTTAGGTAGACTCATTCCCACATGCTGAGATTTTATTATAGGCCCCATTCTACCCAGTAAGCCGTACGGTAAGAGCGATTTTGTTCAATACGAAGAATGAAAGTAAGTTTATGATTTGGAACCTTATTGGGGAGGGTAACGGTTTCTAAAACTACTGACGTAAATAATTTCAAAGTTGCTCAAAATTTTGCAGTTCAGTTGGTGTGGATCGCCCTATCGTGTTCGACACTATTCCTGTTGGAACTTTACAGATTCAGAAACATTAAAAAATAGGGTTGATGCAATGTTCTTATGCACAAAGGCCAAAAAACGCGAAATTTAAAGCTGACGAATAAGGGGAAGTATTGTGTGAATGAAATTTCTGCTCAAGGAAGAGCCTTAGAGCCGCAATGGTGACGGTAGCCACTAGTGGATGGGGCGGTGTCTTGAGTGATTTACACTCAAATGGGCTCGCGAAAACAGGATATTAAGCCATGAGTTATGTATACTGTATAGCTAATATATTGAGAATGCCTGTGCACAAGGAAGACCAGTTGGCGGTAGGGCTTAAAATCACAAAACTAATTCATTAGCTTCCATGAATGTACAGTAGTTTTTGTTATGGACAATATGCCTAATTCCAAGCGTACTAGATATCTTCTTTAAAAATAAAATCCTATTATAACAAACAAAGGAAACCAGGCGTCTACTTTCGGAGAACAACACAAGGGCAGATTAACATACCAACATAAAAAAGCTGAATGAACGAGCTCAACTAAGTATAAGATAATTTTTCTCTATATATCTATATATTCAATTGTGAGCCGTCATACGTTTCTGGGTCATAAATTCCGTACATGAAGCTGAAACTAAAAGAAAATTGGCAGGGATTACTGGATAACTGGGACTTAATGTGCAGTCACATAGGTCAAACTGTCAAATTGGTCCCCATTACAATACTGAAAAAGGGTGTGTTGAATCAATACACAAATAAAAATATTGCATACTACATATGCATAACACTTTCTAATGAGATTGAAATATATATCTTAGTCCAACTTGAATGGCTCTCCTTCAGGGGAGATCTATTCTCTATATTTATTATGTATTTTTATTTTTATTTTGATTATTTTACTAATTTTTAAATATGAAATTTTTACTTAAAGGTATGTTGATTTCTTATAAAAGACATCATCAAATTTTGTTAAGAAATCAATGTACAAGTATTTAAAATTAGTAAAAATCTTATTAAAAATAAGTTCTTATTATACAAGTGATTAACAGGGAGTGAGGGCACTGGACCACGCCGCTGAGATATGGAATGTCAGACTGTACTCGTGGTAGTGCGGAATACCTTATTCTTACCAATAGTCTGGACTGAAAACCTAAAAGACCGCAATGGCCGTAAATATTCTTAATCATGTGTTTATCTTATTTTTTTAAAACTTCATTTGCAATTCATCACAAAATAAAAAATAGATACATATGATAGCGCTTGTAATTACAAGAGAGGTGCTGTTACAAGCAGATTTGTAAAGCCACAGTCTTTTTATGGCTAATTGGCCATATCCATCACCAGTTGCCAATATGGCCACATCATCATCTTATGGAACATTTATGGCCACTGGTCTTTTGGGGCCTTCATGGCCTTTCACCTCAATCCAGAAGCCATAGCGACAATTTATGCCCAAATGGGTATTTCTGGTCATTTCCATCAAACCAGGGGAAATGGCCCAAATAGCTGTTTTTGGCCATTTGGGCTCATAATGCGCATTTGCGCACTTTTGCACATTTTGCACATTTTTGCGCATTTTGTGCACTTTGATGCAAAATGTCCAAAAGACACTTTCCTGCCCTTTGGGCCAGGTTTTGGCTCAGAACCCAAAAGTGTCCAAAACCCCAAAGGACCCAGAAACACCTTTCCAAGTTCTGAAGCCATCACATCCATCTTTTTCCCCTCTGCCTTTCCATCTCAAGACCTTTGGACATAATCTTCTTTCCAATGAACCAATATGCCATAAATGATGTTATATATCATTGTGCATCATTTTTCAACAGCAATTCAATGGTGGCCATATCAAATGGTCATTTCAACATTCCAACATATCATCATGTCATCAAGGCACCCAATCATTCAGAGGACTCATCAAGGCTCAAAAGCAAGTGTTTCAGCATCAAAGACCAATCACGCCATCAAGGCATCATTGGATAATTTCATTCACAGTATTCATCCAAGGCAATAATGCTCAAACATTCTCAAGGGACTCAAGAGGCAGTTCATTTATTCATTCATTAATTCAATTGTCAAGTGTCAAAGCTCCACTCAATCCATCTTGGCAACCACCTTCATTTCAATACAGTCTGAATCCCCCAAGAGCTGTATTTCAATTTCAAGTATGTGAAATTCATTCAACCCAATTCAATTTCAATATTAGGCAGCTGTATCAATTCCCAAAACAATCAATACAGCCTCAAGGATCAATACAGATCAGTTTTTGGCCTGAAGAACTCAAGCTCTCAGCTTTTCACATATACTGGCTACCCTTTTCACCCTGGGGGGTTTTTCCCCAGTTAATTAATATATTTTGATTTTATTCTATCTTTATTTATCTTATCATTTTTTTTAAGTGAACACTGATATTATCAAGTCAGTCATTTAGCACCTTTTCTCCTTTTCTTTCTTTGCCTGTCAATGGATATTTGGTGGTCATATCCTTACTAATTCCATTGTTCATTTTGGCAGGTTGACACAGTGATTAAGGACTTACTTGGTTGGCTCTTTGGCCATTTGGCTTCTCTTTCCTCTCATTGCATCTCATCTTTGTACCTGCATATTTCTTAGAGGAATTTATTCTTTTACTTTTATTTTCTTTTTTCTTTGGAGTCTTCCAAATGACTTCCCTGATTTCTGAGTGCCAGGCCACTCTTGTATTTCTGTCCAAGAGCCCCTGTGACATTATATTAATTAACTCATAATTTCTTTTCATTCTTTTCATTCTTTCTTTATAATTTCATTCACTCATTTCATTGAAATTATGACTCTTTAATGCTTCTGAACCTTATGATTCATTGTCACCTCTCAATTTTCTCTCATTCATTCTTCATTCTGAAAATTAAAAGCTGACCCCAATTTTACTTTTTTTTTTTCTCTTTTCAAATCTTATTCAAATCATCATTTTTTATTTCATTCATAATTCAGGTGTCATATTAATTTTCATTTGATTTCAAATTTTTCATCAAGTTATTCAGACACATTCTTCACATCAAGATTCATATTTGATTCATTCTTCAAGAATTTTGATTTTTAAAGAAGAACTCACTTGATTTTGATTTGCTTGATTTATTTGACATAAATTGATATTGACCTCAAGGAAATTGATTGACCTGAAGATTTAATTGATTTTGCTGATTTTTCACATCATGATTTTTGGCATAAATTGATTTTTGCCTCAAGAATTCATTTTGATTGATTGATTTTCTGCAAGATTTTGATTTTGATTGATTTTATTCATTGATTTACTGACTTGAAGACTTCAATTTGATTTGATTCACTGATTTACTTCAAGACATTGATTTGATTTTGACTTCAAGACTCCATTTGATTTTTGATTGATTGATGTACATGAAGATATTCTTTGAATTAATTGATTTTTATTGATTTTCCTCAAGATATTGATTTTGACTTTTGACTTCAAGCATTATTTCAATTGCCTCAAGTTTTTATCTTCTAAGTTTGATTCTTTTTCACTTTATTTCATTTTATCCTGAAATCATGCCCATCCAACACTTACCTCCTGCAAGGAAGACAAGATCCCAGGCCAGAACTCAAGCTGTCCTCACTCCAGCTCCTAGGGCTCCTCTTGATGGAACCCCAGCAGTTTCTCAACTGAGGGCCAAATTCGACAGAGGTCCCACTTTGGAAGGAGCAGCACTGTCCAGGAAGGAAGGAAGAGTGCCAAGAAGATCAAGCTCATTTTCAGGAGTAGCTGGAGGATTTCCAGGAACTTCAAGGGTCCAGGTGAAGATGGTGAAGAGGAGGAGGAGAATTCTGTGGAAGAGGAAGGGTCTGACAGTACTGAAGGTGTCCCTGCTCCGGTGGGGGCATCCCAAGGTACTGGAGGGCCAACTCTAGCCCAGTCCAATCAGCCTATCTCTCATCAGTCTGAACCATCTCTATTGGCCATCATGCAGCAAATGACTCAGATTATGGCCAATCTGCAAGCAGCTTCATCCTCTGAAGCATCAAGACCACCAGCCTTCAAGACTCCATCTATTAAGGCACCAGAATGCTTTGATGGGACTCAGCCCTTCAAAGTTAGAAGCTTTATTGAGTCTTGTCAACTGATTTTTCATAATGATCCGGCAAACTTTCCTCAAGACAGAAAGACGGTCCTTTATGTTACTTCATTTCTCATTGGCTGGGCTGCAAAATGGATTGAGCCTTATCTTTCCAATATCACCAATCAAGATTCAAATTACCTTCTCAATTCATGGAAATTATTTGAATCTCAACTATTCACCTTATTTGGGGACCCAAATGAAGTCAGAAAATCTGAATCATAATTGAATTCTTTAAGAATAAAAGAAGGTGGGCATGTATCCTTATACATTGCTGATTTCAGAAGTCTTGTCTCAAGAATTGGAGATTGTGGTGAAAGAGCTCTTATCCATAATTTCAGGAAGGGATTGCCATCCAGTATTTTGAATCAATTGGCCTCCCATCCTTCAAGAATTGACTCTCTTCAAGACTTAATGGATATTACCCTGGAGCTTGATACCAGGTACCATGAGAGGCAAAATGCAAAGAGTCATCATCAAGAGAAGAAGCCAGAAGCCTCAAAGTCAAATTCTTTTCATCCTGAAAGTTCTTCAAGCTCAAGTCAAAAGAAGAATTTTCAGAAGAGGGACAAGCCCCATTCTTCTTTATTGAATAAAGATTTCAAGTTGATGAATTCTGAAAAAGAAAGAAGAATCAAGGAGGGTCTATGTACCTATTGTGGTGGGAAGCATAGTCTTGAGTCCTGTTTCAAAAGGCCTCAAAACAAGCTTACCCAACCGTCAGGAAAATTTCCCAGCCAGGGAAAAGCCTGAGGGGAGACCATGTTGTGTTCAATGGTCTTCACAGTTTTCCTTCCAGAGCACAGTTGTGCATTCTGAATAGTGGTGTCAAAAATTCTCGTAAATTTTTTGTTTTTCTTCTCTCTCTGATATGTTTTACAGTATTATCATTGATTCTGGTGCTACCAACTCATTTATTGCAAATCAGTTTGTTCACAAGTATTTTTTGACCATGTCAGAACTCCCAGAGAAGATTCCCCTTATCATTCTTGACTCCTCAGAGTCTCCTTCTTTATTTGTGACTCACCATAATAAATATATGGTTAAGCTCCCTTACTTCCCAAGCTTTGAATGGGACATTTTGGTCATTGATACTCCCAAGGGAGAAGAACTCATATTGGGCTTTGACTTTCTTAATCATTTTAATCCATATGTTGATTGGAGGCAAGGGCTGATCACCTTTAATGCTGATCATAAGGACTATCATGATCCTTCAAAATCTTTCAGTAATGACTCTTCTGTCAAATAATGTGCAGCTCTGGTTGGTGATTCTAGAACACCATCATTCCCATCTTCTGTCCATATTCCTTCCCTTAATTCCCATCAGTCATTACTATCATCTAGAAATAAAGTCTTCAAAGAGATTCAAGATGTCGGAGAAAATAATTCTGTATCTTCACTTCATCTCTTCTTTGGGAATATGGACCTTCCTCCTTCATCTTATCATGACTCCCTGGAGGAGTTGTGGGATGAAGAGGAAGACCCAGAAGAAATAGAAACCGTAATTAAGGTTGTTCCTCCTTTTCATCACCAGTACTTGGATGTATTCTCCAAGGTGAAAGCAGAAAAACTTCCTCCTCACCGCGCCTGTGATCATCATATTGAGCTTGAGGGGTCTCTACCTCCAGTTGGGGTGATCTACTTTTTATCAAACCAAGATTCACATACACTCAGGGCCTACATTTTAGAGAATGTAAAGAAAGGTTTCATCCAGCCAAGCTCCTCTTCAACAGGAGCGCCTGTCTTCTTTGTCAAAAAGAAAGATTGTGGCCTCCATTTGTGTGTTGATTACTGCAAACTCAATGCTGTTACTAGGAAGAACAAGTATCCTGTTCCTCCTATGAATCAGCTTCTTACTGTTTTCAATGGTTCTTCTATCTGCTCCAAGATTGATTTGCATGGTGCATATAACCTGCTCAGAATCAAGGAAGGTGATGAACATTTGACATGTTTTAGAACTAAATATGGCAGCTATGAGTATTTGGTTATGCCATTTGGGATCACCAATGCTCCTGCCTCTTTCCAAAACCTTGTCAATGATATTTTTTATGATCTTCTTGATATTTATGTTGTGGTTTATTTGGATGAAATTATGGTCTTTTCCAAATCTGAAGAAGAACATGTCACTCATGTGTCCACTGTTCTTTCCAGACTCAGAGCCAATAACCTCTTTGCTAAGGCTTCCAAGTGCCTGTTTCATGTTTCTAGTGCAGAGTATTTGGGTTATGTTTTTTCTTCTGAAGGCCTGAAGATGGACCAAGCAAAAGTCCAGCAAATTCTCAATTGGCCACCTCCAAGAAACCTCAAGGCTCTTCAATCATTCCTTGGCTTTGCCAATTTTTACCGCCATTTCCTCAAGAATTATTCAAAGAAGATTAGTTCACTCACAAGTTTCCTCAAGAAAGATTCCTGTTTTCCCCTCAATGAGGAAGCTCTTAGACAGTTTCACCAACTCAAAGAGGCATTCACCATTGCTCCAATCTATTCACACTTTGATCCTTCTCTACCCACCATTGTAGAGACTGATGCTTCTGATTATGCCTTGGGTGCTGTACTGAGTCAGATTTCTGACTCAGGAAAACATCTCACTGCATTTGATAGCCGCAAGCTTCTCCCAGCTGAGCTCAATTATGAGAGTCTTGACAAGGAACTCCTTGGCATAGTCTGGGCTCTCAAGCGCTGGAGAGCTTTTCTCCTTTCACTTTCTTCCTCTTTTGAAGTTCTCACCGATCATTCCTCACTTCAATATTTTATGTCATCAAAGATTCTTACTTGCTTTCAAGCCCGCTGGGCTGAATTTCTCTCTGAATTCCATTTTTCATTCACTTACCGCCCTGGCCGCCTGGCCAGCCTTCCAGATGCTTTATCATGTTGGGACAACATTTACCCAGAGGGGGGGGAGATTTCATCAGAAAGAATCCAATGAATTATCAAAAAATAATCAAGCAAGATGAAATTCAAGCCTCAAAATTCTTTGCAGTCAAAGTGGAAGCATTTTCAAATTTGATTTAATCAATTCAGAAGGCATTATTACAAGACTCTCAATATAAAAGTATCCTTTAAGATTTGGGTAAAGATAAATCTGTCCAAGGTTATTCTCTTGATTCCTCCTCACAGCTTTTTCTGTTCAAAGATTGGGTGATGGTCCCAAATTAACCAACAATTCAACTCAGCATACTTCAAAAAAGGCATGACTCTCCTCTAGCAGGACAACCTGGCCAAGAGAAGACTCTCAAACTGGTAAAGCGGGATTTCCACTGGTCTGGCATGACTCAATTTATCAAGGATTATGTATCATCCTGTCAACAGTGTTCCAGAAACAAAAATATTCATCACAAGAAGTTTGGACGCCTCAAGCCTCTTCCAATTCCAAGTGGTCCTTGGATTTGTCTTTCAATGTATTTCATCACTCAATTGCCACTGTACAATTCCTTTGATTCAATGTTAGTCATAGTGGACAGATTCTCAAAAGTGGCAGTTCTTATTCCAGCAATGTCTTCAATCACTTCACTATATTTGGCCCATTGATTAATCAAGAATATTTTCTCAAAGCATGGCCTCCCTTCAAGAATTGTTAGTGATAGAGGTTCTCTTTTTGTTTCTTCTTTTTGGAACAATCTTTTTCAGCAGCTCAAGATTTCAAGAGATCTGTCAACTGCTTATCATCCAGAAACTGATGGACAGACAGGGAGGGTAAATCAGATAGTAGAACAGTACCTTTGGATGTATCTCAGTTATCATCAAGATGATAGGAACACCTGGCTCCCTCTGGCTGAATTTGCCTATAATAACTCTGACCACTCTTCAACAAAACAATCACCATTTTTCACTGTTTATTGAGGAGATCCACGATTTGACTCAGTTCACATCACTCAAGATACTCCTGCTGGAAAGTTATCAACAAAAATCCAATCAGTACAGAAAGATGTCAAGAGAGAACTTGAAGTTGCCATAAACAGGTTTAAGAGGTATGCAGATAAAAGTAGAGCAAGTCCACCTCTTTTCAATCCTGGTGACATGGTATGGCTTTCTTCCAAGAACATCAAATCAACTAGACCCACCACAAAACTGTCTGAAAGATGGTTTGGTCCTTTTCCAATCTTGAAGAAAGTCAGCACTCATGCCTACCACCTCAAGCTCCCATCTCAATGGAAGTCCATCCACCCAGTCTTCCATATTTCACTCTTAGAACCAGTCAAGACATGAACAATCCCAAATCGGCATCAAGAGCCTCCTCCTCCACTCATCATTGAAGAAGAGGAGGAATGGGAAGTCTCTCAAATACTGGACTCAAAGCTCAAGAGAGGAAAATTATGGTATCTGGTGGAATGGAAAGGTTTCAGTCAAGACCCAGAAAGATCCACTTGGGAACCAACCAAAAACCTCAGGAATTGTCCTGAACTTGTCAAAGATTTTCATTTATTATAGCCTGACGAGCCTCGGCTCAATTCTTCAAAAGCGTGATTCATTATGGTGCTTGGTGGGGAGAGGCATTACCAAAAGTAAGTCCCACTCCTGGTATGCACCTTTAGGGGTATTCTACTCTCCTTTGTGTTGTAAGCATCACCTTGGCCACTCTGCCAGCACTTTGCAATTTTGGACACAGATCTTTGGCATGGCTTTTAACTTCATTTCAAATCTTATGGCCATTTTCACTTGGGACAATGGGCCATTCACTTTTCAATTCATTTACAAGACTTCAAATTCAAATTCATTCCTTCAACATTTTTGTTTTTATTTTTATGGCACTGGCGGGAGTGGTAACTACCAAAAGTAAGTTCCTCTCCCGGTGTGCACTTCCCTGAGGGGTCTACAATCTTGTCAAAACATCACCTTGGCCACTTTGTGAGCACCTGGAATCAAATTTCTCTTTTCAGGTCCTTGGCCAATTTCAAAACCAGTTATCAACCTCCATGAGGAAGATTGGAACCTCCTCAAGATTCAATTCATTTTTCTTTTCTCTTTTCTCTTTCTTTTAATTTCATTTTCATTCTTTATATTAAATTTTATTTTTATTTTCATTTTATCATATCAAAATTCACCTCAAACAATATTGATTCATTACAACATCATCAAATCTTGAAGCCAATCTCAAAAGAAGATCAAGCAAGTCCTGCGTCATATGACAAATTTTTAATATCAGTATTATTCCATTTTCCTCTTAAAAGAACTTTCCTCGATCCCACTCTCAATCCTTTCCAATAGCCTCAACAGGCTTCACCTTGTATTGGTGCTCAGGAGCTCACCATTTCAAGGTGGGGGGTAGTGTCACAACCATGGCAATTCACCTCCTTGGATCCCCATATGGCATATAAAGCCACAGTCGTTTTATGGCCAATTGGCCATATCCATCACCAGTAGCCAATATGGCGACATCATCATCTTATGGACCATTTATGGCCATTGGTCTTTGGGGGCCTCCATGGCCTTTCACCTCAATCCAGAAGCCATAGCGGCAATTTATGCCCAAATGGGTATTTCTGGTCATTTCCCTCAAAACCAGGGGAAATGGCCCAAATAGCTGTTTTTGGCAATTTGGGCTCATAATGCGCATTTGCACACTTTTGCGCATTTTTGGGAACTTTGTGCATTTTTGCACTTTTTGCGCACTTTTGCACATTTTGCGCACTTTGACGCAAAATGTCCAAAACACACTTTCCTGCCCTTTGGGCCAGTTTTTGGCTCAGAACCCAAAAGTGTCCAAACCCCCAAAGGACCCAGAAACACCTTTCCAAGCTCTGAATCCATCACATCCATCTTTTTCCCCTCTGCCTTTCCATCTCAAGACCTTTGGACATAATCTTCTTTCCAATGAACCAATATGCCATAAATGATGTTATATATCATTGTGCATCATTTTTCAACAGAAATTCAATGGTGGCCATATCAAATGGTCATTTCAACATTCCAACATATCATCACGTCATCAAGGCACCCAATCATTCAGAGGACTCATCAAGGCTCAAGAGCAAGTGTTTCAGCATCAAAGACCAATCACGCCATCAAGACATCATTGGATAATTTCATTCACAGTATTCCTCCAAGGCAATAATTCTCAAACATTCTCAAGGGATTCAAGAGGCAGTTCATTCATTCATTCATTAATTCAATTGTCAAGTGTCAAAGCTCCACTCAATCCATCTTGGCAATCACCTTCATTTCAATACAGCCTGGATCCCCCAAGAGCTGTATTTGATTTTCAAGTATGTGAAATTCATTCAACCCAATTCAATTTCAATATTAGGCAGCTGTATCAATTCCCAAAACAATCAATACAGCCTCAAGGATCAATACAGATCAGTTTTTGGCCTGAAGAACTCAAGCTCTCAGCTTTTCACATATACCGGCTACCCTTTCCACCCTGGGGGTTTTTTCCCCAGTTAATTAATATATTTTGATTTTATTCTATCTTTATTTATCTTATCATTTTTTTAAGTGAACACTGATATTATCAAGTCAGTCATTTAGCACCTTTTCTCTTTTTCTTTCTTTGCCTGTCAATGGATATTTGGTGGTCATATCCTTACTAATTCCATTGTTCATTTTGGCAGGTTGAAACAGTGATTAAGGACTTACTTGGTTGGCTCTTTGGCCATTTGGCGTCTCTTTCCTCTCATTGCATCTCATCTTCGTACCTGCATATTTCATAGCGGAATTTATTCTTTTACTTTTATTTTCTTTATTCTTTGGAGTCTTCCAAGTGAGTTCCCTGATTGCTGAGTGCCAGGCCACTCTTGTATTTCTGTCCAAGAGCCCCTGTGTTAATTTCCTAATATGTGAGCAGAGACTTCTCATAAAATGCACTGTTTAATGCTTCTTGATTGGATTGAGGGCCCCCTCTTGAGATGAAATGGGTACATGAAGAAATATTGAATGATCCAAGTTTCCCAGGATCTCATTTTTTGTGTTCTGTTGGGCTTGATGGAATTAGGTGGTTTGAATGAATCTTTTTTCAGACAGGGTAAGACAGTTTTTTTGTGTTTGAGAGACAAGGGAAATGATATGGTCACAAATAAGGCTTATACCTGCATGAAGAAAAAAAATCACACTTTGCTTGTAAAATGGAGGTGGAACTCTCCTGAATTGTGTTAAAGTTATCAGGAATGTAATTATTAAAATAATTGTGAGCCTTGAGGTATTTTTTCAATACCCAAATAGGCCAAAAATAATCAAACAAAATTCTTTCAAATGTAAATAGCCCACAAGTCATGTATATATCCAAAATCCATCATTTATTATCAAGAAAAGATGAATAAACAATTTAAAAGTACTTTAATCCATGAATTGAAGACTAAATTTGGATTATATGCAAAAGTTCACCAAGGGTAGCTCCATAGATTAAATAAGCTTAAATTGACTCTGTAAGGTGGTAATATGGAAAATTATTCAACACCTCATCATCAATACCACATGAAATAGTTGTGTTAGTTTTTTTTGTTGAATTACCATGCCAAAATAACTAGATTCATAGACCTTGTGCGTTAAATATACACTAATATAATAGTGATGAATGTTTGTGTAAGTCATAATTACTGCATTGTTACATACAGGTATTCTAAACCCATAGTGTACATCATCAGTCTTGAACCTTGAATTACTATTTATGATGTGACAAAAGACACCAAAAAAAGCCAGGGTACCCAATCTCCAAGGTCTCTCAGTCCTCTCAGTCATGAAAAGTTGTGGAGCCTGGATAAATGGATAATCCTTCCCAATTATTAAATTAAACCCCTTTGGGGACCCATTTACTGAGGATAAGTTTTGTTAAATAATGAGAAGATATCAAATAAGCTGCCATTTTGATGTGACAAGGAGTTGATGAAAAACTCTGACTCCTGTAATCAATTAATCAATTAATAATTTTCCATGGATAAACCCAAAAGTATTAACATAAAACCCTTTTTGGACTAGTATTCATAATACTACCTCATGGAAACCAGTTGTCATTATACTATTTAGTTACACTATGTAGAAAATTAGGTAAATCTTCAAGAATTAATTTGAAATACAATTATTAAAAACTCTTCCTTAGGCTTTTAGGATAAATTAGAGCCTAAAATAATGACTAATTTCAAATTCAAATTAGCAGTCTTACTTACAGTCCATTTTTGATGATTCCACATGAAACACTGAATCCTGAAAAATTCACAGAAAATGTAACCTGAAACAAAATTTTCAATGAAACTTGTAGATTTTAAGAATAATGCTTTATGTTTAAATAAGTCAATACTTATAGGAGTAACTCCTTTATTTCTGGAGCATAAAGGTGTTGGTAGACATATAAAATGACTTTGTTAAGTAATTATGATAATATTATGCAACAATTGGTTGTTTAATAAATAATCCAAATAAGGTAAATGGCTTTTCATTTTTCTCCATGTAATTATTCTGTGAGCTGTTGTAGACATCAAAAACCCTACCATATCTGTTTTCCAAGATATTCCATTGAGATTCATTAATATCATTAAATCAATGATACTACCAGTAAGTATTAGCTACCAAGTCAGTCTTGAGTATTTGGAATTTTTCAAATTGGCTAGAAGTACCTTAAATAGTAGAATCTTACTACTTTGAATAGTATTAGAACTTTATTTCAGTATATAATTGTTATAATCCAACTTTTGCTTCTTTAAATCCATAAATAATCAGTCAAATCACTCTATTCAATAGCGTTAAGGTACATTTGCAGTATGAGTGAGTGTTTTATTGAATTCTTAAAGTTTTTTGTATCTAGCTTCTTGTTTCCTTAAATAACTTATAATAATTACTCTTTCAAAGGATAATAATTAATTACAAGAATTTCATATCATTTTAATAAGAAGTTTTATTATAAGATTTTCTTTTAATTGGTTATAATAGAGAATTACTTCTTAATGTCATAATAATTTGTAGCATATAAATAGTAAAAAAATAACAACGAAATTATTTATTGATTTGTGGCTATATTGAATTTATTCATCATATTTCATAAGATCAGTCATGGTACTCTTGAGCAATAGTAATATTTTGAAGAATTTCTTAGACAGATCTTACATTTGAGGGCTTAGAAATGTTTTTTGAAGCTTGAAACCTTATTGAAATATAATTTTAAGCTTAAAAATATATTGATTTTATGATATTTTATATCTCTTCTAAGGAATGAATTTCTTATTTTTTAAATTGCTTTATAACATTTTTTCATTGAGGAATTTGAATGAAACTTATATTGTTTTGCACATGGCTTTTTCACATCCAATGAATTACCATATTATTTTTTTGAGCCACTCTGAATTAATTTTAATTTAAAATACTTATTATTCTTATTTTCATTTGAATTCTCCTTTAGTGTCTTGTATAAATTATATTTCAGCTGGTAAGAAACTAAGTAAGGGATATATAACCAGTTCATATTCTTCTGGATCAGAATATGAATCAAATGTGGAAGCTGATATTTTCAACAAATAAACTCTTTTCAATATATAATTTCCCAAAAAAGCACCAAAAAGGTGTGTGTTTTATCTTTGTGTGTGTGTTTTATTTTTGTTACCCTCAAAAATCCCACATCAATTCGAAAATAATCAATAACAGAAATGGGAGCAGCTATTCAGTCCAACCAGATGAATCTAGAAAAAGAGGAAGAGGTTAGAAAAGAGCCAGATATGGCATATTATCCTCAAGAAAGGCCCATTTGGGTGATTTGAGAGTCCCCCATTTCCCAAGGTATGTACCAACAAGAATTAACATTAACTCTGACTCAGAAATTATTCACAGTAATGCCATAAAGGAATAACCCCTCAACAGTGTCAGGTATAGAGACATATCAGTCTAAATGCAAATATTGATTCAGAGAAGCCAAAGAGGAACAATGGGAAATAATATTAAGCCTTTGAAAGGGGGACATAAACTCCAACTTAAACATCAAGAGCTCTCTTGGTTAGGGAAAGACTATAGAGCTCTTAGGAGGCTGGAGCCCAATTTCATGCAAAGAGCAAATAAAGCAAATTGGGAACTGGGTGAAGACTCAAACTATTTTGGACTTGGAGCAAGGGAAGGAACTGGAAATGATGGAAACTTTGCCCAAAGAAGGACCTGTAGCATCAAACAGCTTCAAAACAGTCCCAAAACCCATAAAAATAAGCCAAAGGGAGCTCAAAACAAGCAGAGAATAAAAAAACCAGGTAAAGAAAAGGCAAATTACACAGACCTTACCTGAAAGGGTACAGGATTACTAAAACAGAACTATTAGCTGTGGATAGTGTGTTCAATATGACCAGAACTATTATGGAATTCCAAGTGTCAAAGCCACCATTTAGGGGTAAGGGTATCCTACCTTAAACCCACTCAAACTCATCAAACCAGAAATCTATTGTGTGTATCAGTAATATGTTTCAGCAAATCTTCATTATGAAACATACATACAGTCTGGTTCATCAACATAGTCTGTCAATATTTGTACAGGTTGGATTCACCAAATACATTTTGTATTAACAAGTCTGAAACTTTATGATCACCCAATGCCATCACACCCCTTGTACAGACCCTGTACATCCATACAGGGGCTATATTATCCAAATAAGTTCAAATAAATTTTCCTCTAAGGAAAATTAAATCTTTGGATCAGGGATTGTGCATTTCACATACAACAGCCTGTCTTTATCCCCCTGAGGACCTTTCCCCAGTTGATTGATATATTTTCTTCATTATTTAATAAATATTCTCCTTCTTAATTTTGTAATATATTATTTATTGGTATTAATTTTATCTTTTCATTTCTTCACCTGTTCAGTGGGGTGTGGTGGCCATATCCTTATTAACCCTTATCTTCCTTTCTGAATGGTTAAAAGAGTGGACTTGAACTTGTTTGTGGTTTTCTCTTTTACTCTTTACTCTTATTATTATTATTTTCTGTTCTCTTATATTTACTATAATCAGAAATATCATTCTTTTTACACTCTTGAGTGTATTAATTATTATTCCATCTGAGCCCTCCATAAGTGAGTTCCAGTTTACTGAGTGCCTGGCCCTCTTCACTGAGGAGAGCCCCTGTGAGATTATATTAATCAACTCATATCTTCTTCTTCTTTTCATTCATTCAATAGTCATTTCTCTCATTCATCAATTATGACCTTTTTGTGAATCTATGATTCTCATCAATTTTCACTCATTCATTTTATTAATATGAAAATTGATCTTCTTTCTCATTTCTTTGTAATTTCTGATCATTTAGCTCTACTCTCTATTTCGAATAAATTTCAACTTTCTCTTTTGTTTGATATTCAAGTCTTATCAGGTTTTGAACTTGGTTGACCAATTTGGATTGATTGGGATAATTGATTGAGAAATTCAGGAATTTTTTGGATTGAAGTTGAATTCCTCAAGATAACTGATTGATCTTTAAAAATTGATTTTGACTCATAAAGACAATGACTGTAAATTTAAAGACATTTATTGATTGATTGAATTATTCAAGACTTATTAATCTTGATTTTGAATTGAAATGATAATTTACTGAATTCATTGATTGATTTATTGCAATTTATTTGATACTATTCAAGAAGCTTGATTTGTTAATAAGATTTTCACTCGGTCATCTTCACTTCTCAAGATTTTCATATTGATTTAACCTCAAGAATGTTGATTAATTCCTCAAGTTGATCAAGAACTCTAATTTAATTGGATTTTTTCAAACCTCATTCTTGCTTTCAAAGTACCATCAAGTTTATTTCATTTATATTTCTCAAAGAATTCCTGTTCCGCATAGCCCCCAGCCAAGAATAATAGATTCACAATAATTCAAGCTGTTCCAACTCTTACAGAAAGGGATCCTCTTTTACACACACAAATAATCAATAAACTGAGTGAAAATTTGGAAAGTGGTCCACCAATGGGGGGAGAAGCAAACTCCAGAAGATCAAGATCATTCTCTGGACAATTGGGTGGCTACCCTGGAATTTCTGAAGGGCCAAGAAGTAGATTGGGGAAGCTGAATATGAAGAGGGGGAGGAGTAGGTGGAAGAGGAAGGGTCTGAGGAGAATGAAGTGGAAGCTTCCTTAGCAGGTGCTCCTGAAGCCTCTGAGGCTCAAAATGTATCCCATTATAATCAAACTCCTATGTCTCCACCTGAGCCAAATTTTCTGAAGATGATGCAGCAGATGACTCAATTAATAGGACAACTGACTCAAGCAGTCTCCCCCATGGAAAATCTCAGAGTCCCAGAATTTGAGACTCCATCCATGAAGGAACCTGATTCTTTTCATGGTACTCAAGCTCATAAATTGAGAGAGTTTATCCAATACTATCAATTAATCTTCCATAATTACCCAGAAAATTCATTTTCTGACAGGAAGAAAGTTCTTTACTAAACCGCTTTGATTACTGGTAGAGCTGGAAAATGTATTGAACCATATCTCTAAAATATCTCCAATGAAGACCCTTCCTAACTCCTGAATAATTGGAAATTGCTTCAAAACCAATCATTCAATCTTTTTGGTGATCCCAATGAAGTAAAAAAAGCCAAAAAAAAGGTGGACAAGTCAAGGATAAAGGAAAGTGGTCATGTCTCTTTTTACATTGCTGATTTCAGAAGGTTAATTTCAAGAATTTGAGATTGGGAAAAAGGGCATATATTAACATTTATAGAAGAAGATTGCAATCAGGCCTATTGAATTTATTGGCTTCTCAACCTAGAAATTTGATAGCCTTAAACAAATCATGGATATTTAATTGGAGTTAGATAGCAGGTACTGTGAGCCTTAGAGGTAATTTCATATACCCAAAAGACCACAAATATAAAAAATAACATATTAATATAAATAAAATAAATTTATTTATATTATTAAAATAAAAATAAAAAAAATATAAATATAAAATTATATTAAAAATAAAAAATTAATTATAATTTAAAAATAAAATTACTTTAAATTTTGTAAATATAAAATTACATTTATACTTGAAAAATTTAAGTAAAAATGAAATTTTAACAAAATTGTGAAAAAATAAATAAATTTGGAAAAAAGTTAAATAAAATTTATTATAACTTTTTATCCAATAAATAAACATATAAATTTTATTTCACCATTGGATTCCTCATAAAAAATCAGGTGGGGTCACCTCTGAGTGAAATTTTTGTAACTCAACTCTAAATAAGCTTAAATTAAGTTTTTAGTATTTTCAATACAAAAGTTGAAAATCCTCAAAACCTTAATTTAATTCACACCACATGTGGTGTTAACCATCAATTTTTGTGTTAAAATTGAGGTGTTGTGTTTAGTTTAGAAGTTATGAGGAATTAAAGTATTTTCAATTGAATTCAATTGAAATGTCAAAATGTGCGCGTGTATTACATAAGTGAACTTTGATTTACATATGAGGTGTCAATTATTACTGTATTGTACTGTACAATTGAATTGAATTACATGTGTAAATTATAAGTATAATACATGATGAGGAATTAAAGGAAAAATAAATTGGAAAGATTAAATTTGGGGGGGAAAAGGAACTCCAGCTCTAAGGGGGAGCTAGACCCCCAAAATCCTTGCTGACAGGCGTGGGATGTCAAAATTCACGCAAAAGTTCATCACTTTTGGCCTGGAATTGAGTTACAGGGTCTGTGGACTCAATTGATGATGAGGTTTTGATACCAACTGGGGTAGTTTTAGCTGTTGCCAAGAAGGTAAAACTACCCTTAAGATAAAACAATCATGATAAAACAGTTTTAACTGGTTTCTACGCCTCTGACACACATTCTGACGTGTTTTGAAGGCTCTAGGCCTGGTATTGCTATAGTAATGGCTGATTTAAGGGTCTAAAATGGCTAAAAATGGCTAAAAATGGCTTAAACCAGCCCTTTTTGGTCTAAACCAGGGTTCAATGATGCCATAATTGGCTTTTCTGTTGTCAGACTGTTTTTCACGACTGACAAGAGTAAATTTTACTTTTGGAGTAAGAGAATTGATGGCTATAAAAGAATGTCTTCTTTGCCCCACTTTTCTCTTCATGTTAGAATCTTTTCCTTTTATTAATTAGTTTAAAACTGTTAAACCAATCAATCAAAGATTCCAACCACCACTTTTAAATCATTTTAATCCTTTTAACCACGTGAAAAAATCATTATAATCATTGTTTGTAACTCTTATAATCATTTTTACCCCTGAACCACCCCAAAAGTGAATTAAAGCATCTTTCATCACTGTTAACTTTGTCACTTTGTTTCCAAATTCACTCTGGTCACTTTTGGGCGTGTTTTCTCTTTAATATTCTTTTTAAAGACTTTGTTCTTTAATTAATTGCTTGCAGTTATTTGCTCAATTAATTCCAATTGAAATTGCTCTTGAAGAAATTTCTTTTGTAGCCTTAAAATATCTCTTGTAGAGAATTTTTTGGATAAATCTTTATTGTTGGTAAAACAATAAATTTTTATATTATTGTTTTATACTAATAAAGTTATAAACAATAAAATTGGCGTGTTTTCTCTTAAAAATAATATTTCATACTATTTTTAACTGAATTTTACCTTATACAAATTTTGAGGACAGGAAAAGTACTTGATTTTTAATCAAAGTTTCATATCCACACCTTACATTTGGGGGCCCAGCCGTGATATTTTACCTGTGACATATTTTTTTACTCTTTTTAAATCTTTTTTCTTATATTGAAAAATTTAAAAACATATAAAAAATACTTATAATCCAAAAAAAATCCTTAAAAAATAATTTTTTTCATATTATAAGTGAGGCTTATATTTTTATTTCTTTTTTGAAATAACCTTTTTTTTACTTAATTAATTGGCTTTTTCATTAATTTTAGTGTCTGACAACGTGGTAAGACAAGAAAACATTGAAACAGCCTCAACAGTAACCAGCATTATCCCTGCCAGTACTGTTAATTCTGATCATAATAGTACTGTTATTGTGACTCAAAATAATCAACCTGAACCAATATCTTCTGAATTAATTAACTTGAATATAAGTAATACACTTCAGAAAGCCAAAAATTTGGCCAATAGTAAGTTTTTGACGTAAAAATACTATTTTAAGCCTTTTTTTTAACCATAATTATGCCTTCAACCAGGTCAGGAGCCAGCTACAACCCCTCAAGCAGCTCCCAAAAAGGTAATAGACGTGATTATGGCAGAGGCCAACCAGGTACAGAAGGAAAAGGGTCAGTTGATGACTTCCAAACAACTAAAATGGGTCATTCTGAAGCTGATAATACCATTTTACCTTCAAAAAGAGCTGACACCGCCACAACAAGCCTCTGTGGACATATACAAAGCCAGCCACAGTGCATACAACAATGCACTCCAATTCAAGGAGTACCAGATCCTTGCAGACCTCTGGAAGAATTGCATGAATTCTTACCTGACAGTAAGAAAATTCTTGGGCCATCCCAACACTTGCAAATTGCTCAATGGATGGCATCCATTGATGGAGAAGAAAAACATGATGCTTTTGACACTAGAATGGAGGAAAAACAACCCTCCACCAGCCAAACCAGTGCCAAAAACAGCCCCAGTGGCCAGCAGCAGCAATTCCAACGTGAAAAAGCAGCCACAAACTCCAAACAAGGGCAAAGGGAAGGCACCAGCCCCAAAACCTTACAGCCAGGGCTACAGAATCCCAAAGATTCAGCAGGATGCCATGGAAAATGTATTTCAGATGGCCAGAACCATGATGGAATTACAGAAGAAGGAGGAAGCCAGATTAAGGTTCCAGAAATGATTTCTGACATATTTGATTCCATCCCAGAGTTGTATAATGCTATAAATGACGTGAAAAAACATCTTTCTGATAAAAATGACACCATTTGTAACAACATTAAAACAAACAACCTGAGTCTGTGCCAAATTAATGAAACACTTATGTGTTTTGAAAAAGTTTTGAGAACAATTAAAAATTCCAATAATGATAATTCTTCTAACAATAAAATAAATGAACAATCTGCCATTATTAAAGAATTAACAGATAAATATTCTAAATTCAATATTGATGACATAATTGAAACAAGAATTAAACAAGCCATAAATATTATCAAGACAGATAACAAGAAAGTCCTTGATGACATTTCAAATTCATTTACTGAAGTAAAGACATATACCATTGCCTTGAAAAAGTGTTTTGATGCTTCACAAGAAGAAGTATCAAAATTATCAATGAAATTGAATCAAGTCACTGCTGATAATACAAGACAGACAGAGTTATGGCAAGAACTTACACATAAAGAAGACATGTATAAAATTGAAGTAATAAATTTAATACAAAGCTTCCAACATGAATACAGAAATTCCCAAAGGTGTAGCAACAGTAAAATGAATGACATTGAACAATTACTGAACACCTTACCAAGAATGTCTACACCTCTAAATCAAAATGAGGGCACAAGAATTTCAAATCCACAAGTATTGGATCCTGATAATTCACAATTAAAAAATGAATTATCCACTTCTTTTCATAACTTGGAACCATCAATGGGCCAAGCACTCTTGAAAGAAGTTCCAAAACTTAAAGAATGGCCTCACTTCAGTGGTGAAGGAGAGTATGACCATATGGAATTCATTAGAGGTATTGACATGATCAAAGAGGATTTTGAATTACCAGACAGATTGGTAACAGCCAGGTTTAACACCTTGTTTACCAGATCAGCTCACAGATGGTACATCAAAATAAGACAAGCACATGGACACCAGAGTTGGACTTGGTGGAAAACCCAAATCATCAACAAATGGGCAAATGATGCTTGGAGGTTTAAAGTTGAAACAGCCTTTGAATCTGCCAAATTTAATGCTGATAAAGACAAAGCTTTACCATGGTTTTGCCAACAAAAGGACAGATTAACAGCATTATATCCTGACATGTCAGAATTTATGATCCATAGAAAAATTCTGAGACAATGTGGAGGTGACTTAGAGCATGCTGTCAAAAGCAGGACTACTGAACAATCTTCAGCAGAGGATATTATCAATATACTAGAAGAAGTAACCACCAGAACCAAAATTGGTTCTAGTAGGGTGAATCTTAAAACAAGGTTTAATACACCTTGGAAAGATTCTGTGGACAAAAACCCCAAAGAAAATTCTAGTAATATTAAATATAAATCTGCAGATACAGTCAGAAAATGCCATATTTGCCAAAGCACCACCCATTTAGCCAATACATGTCCAAAAAGGGGGAAAATCAATGAAATTGACATTGAAAAAGAACCAGATGTTGAAAAGGAAGACATAATTGAAGACAATTCAGATGATAAGTCATCCATATTCTCTGAATCTTCAAAAGATATAGAAAATATCAATGCCACTTTTGACATCATGGAATCTTATTCCCACTTACCACAATTGAGCAATGGTCAAGTTGATTTATCAAAAGTTCAAGATGCACAACTTATGAAGACAAAACCAAACAGAGGAAAAGGTTATACAGCTGGTAACTCCTGTATAACAGAAGTGGTGATTGACAACAAACCCACCAAACTTTTGCTTGACCCAGGAGCCTTCTGCTCTTGTGTTGGAAAATCTTTTCTTAAGACTTGTGTACCAAATTTTGAAGACCAATTGTTACCAATTGATGGTATAAAATTCAACAGTGCAAGTAACCCAATGAAAGCATTAGGAATCTTTGAGACCAATGTCATATTCCCACACATAAATGGGAATTTAAGGATCACAGTTGAATTTGTTGTTATGGAAAATTGCTCTAGTACCCATTTTATATTGGGAAATGACTATTTAATCATGTATGGGATAGATTTACATAATAACAAAGACAGATACTTTACAATTGGAGACAATAAGCGCCAGAAATTTGCCTTTTTACCCTTTAAAAGACAAATTACAGTAAACAAAGTATCACCAGTCAACTTAGAGTTAGAGAAATTCAAGTCTGAACAGTTAAATGAGGCTGAAATAAGCCTTCATCTGACTGATAAGCAAGAAAATGAACTTTCTTCCCTTTTGTATGACCACAAAGGAGCATTTGCTACAGACAAAGAACCTCTGGGAGCAATTATTGGTCATGAAGTTGACATCATTCTTAACATTGAGAGACCTTATCCACCACTCTTAAGAAGACCTGCTTATCCAGCAAGTCCAAAATCAAGAGAAGCTCTAGAAATTCATATCAAAGAACTTCTAGACCTTGGTGTAATAAGAAAAGTAGGCCACAATGAGGAAGTAGAAATAACTACACCAGTCATAGTGGCGTGGCATAATGGAAAATCCAGAATGGTTGGGGACTTTAGAGCTCTGAACACTTACACTGTTCCAGACAGATACCCAATACCAAAAATCCAAATTTCCCTTACTCAAATATCTCAAGCAGTGTATATAACCACTATGGATGCCCTTAAAGGATTCCATCAAAATGTAGTAACACCAAGAGCAAGAAAATACTTGAGAATTATTGTTCATTGTGGAGTGTATGAATACTTAAGGATGCCCTTTGGTATCAAAAATGCACCTTCACACTTCCAAAGAATGATGAATGAAATCTTCCCTGAAGAACTCTCAGAGGGATGGTTAATCATTTACATTGATGACATTATAATCTGTTCAAAGACTTGGGAGGAGCACATGTACAGATTATCAAGAGTTTTGACAAAAATCCAATCAGTAAACATGAAAATCTCCTTGAAGAAATGTCATTTTGAATTTAAAGAACTTAAGGCACTAGGACATGTTGTATCTGGTTTGTCCCTTGGAATTGATAAAAACAAAGTTGCAGCAGTATTGTTAAAACCCATGCCTCAGAATAAGAAGGAAATTCAGTCATTCTTAGGTTTTGCAGGATATTACAGGCAACACATTAAAGACTTTGCATCCATAGCAAGACCACTTTATAAGTTGTGTGACAAAGACACAGTATTTGAGATGACTGTTGACAGAGTCAAAGCTTTTGAGTCTCTAAGAGAAGCATTGACCACTGCTCCACTCTTACTGATGCCAGACTTTAAATTGCCTTTCAACCTGTATATTGATGCATCAGGGGATGGACTAGGTGCTGCACTTCACCAAGTTCAGATCATAAATGACAAACCTGTAGAAGGACCAATATGTTTCATATCCAGGCAAATCAAACCAACTGAAGCCAGATATGGAGCAAGTCAAATGGAATGTCTATGCCTTGTCTGGGCCTTAGAGAAATTGAACTATTTCTTAGAGGGATGTGTTTTTGAAGTAATAACAGATTGTACAGCTGTGAAATCACTTTTGAACATGAAAACACCTAACAGACACATGCTCAGATGGCAAATAGCCACACAAGAATACAGAGGCAATATGACTATTGTTCATAAGGATGGGAATATTCATAAGAATGCAGATGGACTAAGCAGATGGCCATTACCAAATAACATTGATAATCCTGCTTATGTTCCAGAAGAAGCTTCACCACAAATTCCAATAGAAGGAATAAGTGTTACAGACTTGAACACCACCTTCTTTGAAGAAGTCAGAAATAGTTACACTCAAGATAAGAATTGTAGCATCTTATGCCAATTACTTAACAAAGACTGTAAAGACAACTCTCTAATACATGCCTTGGATGAAGTATGGAGAAAATCTTATAATGAAGGGAGATTTCACCTACTGGATGGTATAATTTACCACAGAACCAAGCACACATGTGTCATGACAGTTGTAGACAGGTCATTAATCAATCTTGTACTGAAAGAATGCCATGATAGTCCCTTTTCAGGACATCTTTCTGAGGACAGAACAAGAGAGAAAGTAAAGACCTGCATATGTTGGCCAATGTGGCAAAAAGATGTTGCAGAATATTGCAAAACCTGTGACAGATGCCAAAAGGCAAATAAATCCACTGGCAAAAGACTTGGAAATATGATGAAAATCCAAGAACCAAACAGACCTTGGGAAATTGTCCATATGGATTGGGTAACTGGCCTACCACCAGGAGGTGACAGGAGCTATAATGCTTGCCTAGTAATTGTGGACAGATTCAGTAAAACTCCAATCTTTTTACCATGTCACAAAGATGATACAGCCATGGATACAGCTCTTCTGATATGGAATAGAGTAGTGTCATGGACTGGGATATTTACAAATATCATCAGTGATAGAGATCCCAAATTCACTTCAGCTCTATGGACAAATCTTCACCAATTATTTGGCACAAAACTGTCTTTCTCTACAGCCTACCACCCACAAACTGATGGTCTGGCTGAAAGAATGATCCAAACCTTAGAGGACATGGTGAGAAAACTTTGTGCATATGGCCTTGAATTCAAAGATTGTGATGGATTTACCCATGATTGGTGTACTCTGTTACCAGCACTGGAATTAGCATATAAAACATCAATCCATTCCAGTACCAATCAGACTCCTGCTATTCTAGAAAAAGGATGGAACCCCAAGTTACCCCAAGATTCCTTGAGGAAAGACTTAATTGAAATACATCCCACAGCTGCTAGCTTAAAAGGAATGCTAGACAAAGCTAGAAAGCATGCAGTGAGATGCATGGAGGACTCTTTTGCATATGCTAAAGACAAATGGGATAAATCTCATGCAACTCCCGATTTCAAAGTGGGGGACCTAGTTCTTGTATCCACCACTAACTTCAATAACCTCAAAGGATGTAAAAAGTTAAAAGACTCCTTTGCAGGACCTTTTGTGATTAAGGCCCTCCATGGAGAAAATGCTGTTGAAGTAGAGTTATCTGAAGAACTTAGCAATAAGCACCCTACATTTCCAGTAAGCTTGATAAAGCCATACAAATCTAGTGATGCTGAGAAATTTCCCTTGAGGAATAAGATTCCCCAAGTTATACCTCCTATTGAGACATCTGGTACTAAGAAAATAACCAAAGTTCTTAAAGAAAGGAAATTAAGAACCAAGAAAGTAAGGGAATACCTTGTTAGGTACAGTGACCCAACTTGTGAAGATGAATGGTTAAAAGAGAAAGATATACCAGAAGCCACCAAACTCCTGAGGAGATTCAGACACACTAGAAACACCAATATTACAAAGTAATATTCTTTTTTAGGGGGAGGGAATGTGAGCCTTAGAGGTAATTTCATATACCCAAAAGACCACAAATATAAAAAATAACATATTAATATAAATAAAATAAATTTATTTATATTATTAAAATAAAAATAAAAAAAATATAAATATAAAATTATATTAAAAATAAAAAATTAATTATAATTTAAAAATAAAATTACTTTAAATTTTGTAAATATAAAATTACATTTATACTTGAAAAATTTAAGTAAAAATGAAATTTTAACAAAATTGTGAAAAAATAAATAAATTTGGAAAAAAGTTAAATAAAATTTATTATAACTTTTTATCCAATAAATAAACATATAAATTTTATTTCACCATTGGATTCCTCATAAAAAATCAGGTGGGGTCACCTCTGAGTGAAATTTTTGTAACTCAACTCTAAATAAGCTTAAATTAAGTTTTTAGTATTTTCAATACAAAAGTTGAAAATCCTCAAAACCTTAATTTAATTCACACCACATGTGGTGTTAACCATCAATTTTTGTGTTAAAATTGAGGTGTTGTGTTTAGTTTAGAAGTTATGAGGAATTAAAGTATTTTCAATTGAATTCAATTGAAATGTCAAAATGTGCGCGTGTATTACATAAGTGAACTTTGATTTACATATGAGGTGTCAATTATTACTGTATTGTACTGTACAATTGAATTGAATTACATGTGTAAATTATAAGTATAATACATGATGAGGAATTAAAGGAAAAATAAATTGGAAAGATTAAATTTGGGGGGGAAAAGGAACTCCAGCTCTAAGGGGGAGCTAGACCCCCAAAATCCTGGCTGACAGGCGTGGGATGTCAAAATTCACGCAAAAGTTCATCACTTTTGGCCTGGAATTGAGTTACAGGGTCTGTGGACTCAATTGATGATGAGGTTTTGATACCAACTGGGGTAGTTTTAGCTGTTGCCAAGAAGGTAAAACTACCCTTAAGATAAAACAATCATAATAAAAACAGTTTTAACTGGTTTCTACGCCTCTGACACACATTCTGACGTGTTTTGAAGGCTCTAGGCCTGGTATTGCTATAGTAATGGCTGATTTAAGGGTCTAAAATGGCTAAAAATGGCTAAAAATGGCTTAAACCAGCCCTTTTTGGTCTAAACCAGGGTTCAATGATGCCATAATTGGCTTTTCTGTTGTCAGACTGTTTTTCACGACTGACAAGAGTAAATTTTACTTTTGGAGTAAGAGAATTGATGGCTATAAAAGAATATCTTCTTTGTCCCACTTTTCTCTTCATGTTAGAATCTTTTCCTTTTATTAATTAGTTTAAAACTGTTAAACCAATCAATCAAAGATTCCAACCACCACTTTTAAATCATTTTAATCCTTTTAACCACGTGAAAAAATTATTATAATCATTGTTTGTAACTCTTATAATCATTTTTACCCCTGAACCACCCCAAAAGTGAATTAAAGCATCTTTCATCACTGTTAACTTTGTCACTTTGTTTCCAAATTCACTCTGGTCACTTTTGGGCGTGTTTTCTCTTTAATATTCTTTTTAAAGACTTTGTTCTTTAATTAATTGCTTGCAGTTCTTTGCTCAATTAATTCCAATTGAAATTGCTCTTGAAGAAATTTCTTTTGTAGCCTTAAAATATCTCTTGTAGAGTATTTTTTGGATAAATCTTTATTGTTGGTAAAACAATAAATTTTTATATTATTGTTTTATACTAATAAAGTTATAAACAATAAAATTGGCATGTTTTCTCTTAAAAATAATATTTCATACTATTTTTAACTGAATTTTACCTTATACAAATTTTGAGGACAGGAAAAGTACTTGATTTTTAATCAAAGTTTCATATCCACACCTTACAGGTACCATGAGAAGCAGAAGGAAAATCATAGTCATCAAGAGAGGCAGCCTTCTCTCAATGGATACAGTCCCTTCAGGTCTCATCAAGATTAATCTTCCAAGTAGCCTCTCCAGAAGAAGAACAAGAAGGGCAATAATTTAAAAGTCTCTGAGGATAATGCTCATTCTGCTCTCTACAATAAGGAAAAAAAATTGTTTCTGAAAAGGAGAGGAGGATTAAAAAAGTTTGTGAGCTTACTGTGATGAAGATGACCCAATTGAAAAATGCTTCAAGCAACTTCAGAGAAAGCCTGGGTCATCAAAGGCTTCTCTAGAAAGCAGGGAAAAGCCTGAATTAGAATCATGGTGTGTTCAATTGCTTTCACTTTTTTCCTTCAAGAGAACAATTGTGCACTTTGAATACTAGTAGCAAAAAATCTTTGAAATTTCTTATTTTCTCTTCTGTATGATATTTTTTTAGAGTATTCTCAGTGAGTCTGGTCCTACAAGCTCTTTTTTTGTAAAGAACTTTGCTCTCAAGTAATTAATGACTATTTAAAAGCTCCTTGAAGAGATTCCCCTTTTCATTTTGAATGCAAATGAATAAACTCCCTTGTTCATAACCCATTATACCAAGTTGGTTATTGACTTGCCTTCATTCCCAAGCTTTGAATGGGAACTTTTTTTATAAAATATTCTTCCCACCAAGAAGACCTCATATCAGGCTATTATTTACCTTACCATTTTGATACCATTATTCATTTTGAACATGAATTGATCACCTATGATTCTAGTCAAAAGGACTTAGGTGATACTATTCCTCCTGCTATTAATTACTTTTCCATTGCTGTAAACAGTATTTCTCTCTTGGGTGACCTTAAGAAACCTTCCCCTCCTTCTTCTTCCTTTATTATTCCCATTATTCTCTCTCAGTCATTACTTCCATCAAGAGATGAAGGATGTTGGAGAAGATGTTGCTATATCTTCACTTCATCTATTTCAAGGGGATATGGACCTTCTTCCTTTATAGTTTCATTCCTACCTGGCTGAGAAGTGGGATGAGGAGGAAGAGCCAGAAGAAATTGAAACTGCACTGAAGGTAATCCCTCTTGTGTATCACAAATATTTGGATGTATTCTTCAAGGTGAAAGCAGAGAGACTTCTTCCACAATGCACCTGTGATAATCATATTTAACTGGAGGGGTCTCTACCTCCAATTGGTGTTATATACCCTCTATTAAACAATGAGTCAAAAGAACTGTGGGCTTGAATTTCAGAGAATTTAGAGAAGGTTTTGTTAGGACAAGCTGCTATTCAACAGGAGAAACTGTCCCTTTTTTCAAAAAAAAGGATGGTGGACTTTGTTTGTGTGTTGACTGCTGAAACTATTGGAGCATGTTATAGCTGCTCTTAAGAATTCTTGCACACCGGCTTCACCATGATTAGGCAGGGCTAATACATAGTGAAAACAGGCATGGCTTCTTCACTCACCACTCATCTGAAACAAGCACTTAGCTCAATTGGTAAGACCATTGCTCATGAATGTCAACAATGAGGGTTCGAGTCCCTCAGTGATTGGTATTCATGGATTAAGGTTGAGAGACAGAAACTAACTCTGTTATGGTAGCAAGAGTTTTTTGCTTAAATAAACACTCAAGTGAGTGGAAGTAGTCCATTTTCCAAATTGGAGAATCTCCAGAAACATCCAGAATCCATCAAATATGAATTTGCAACCCTGCACAGAGCAAAGGGGAGTGTTGGAGAATGTTATAGCTTCTCTTCATAATGCTTGCACACCTTCTGCACCATGATTAGGCAGGGCTAATACATAGTCAAAGCAAGCATGGCTTCTTCACTCACTGCTCATCTGCAATGAGCACTTAGCTCAATTGGTAAGAGCATCACTCATGAATATCGACAATGAGGGTGTTGGAGCATGTTATAGCTGCTCTTAAGAATGCTTGCACACCTTCTGCACCATGATTACAAAGGGCTAATACATAGTCAAAGCAGGCATGGCCTCTTCACTCACCGCTCATCTGCAACAAGCACTTAGCTCATTTTGTAAGAGCATTGCTCATGAATGTTGACAATGAGGGTTTGCGTCCCCCAGTCCCTGCCTAAAAATGGTGCAGCAGGTGTGCAAGCATGCTTAAGAGCAGCTATAACATGCTCCAACACCCTCATTGTCAACATTCATGAGCAATGCTCCTAACAATTGAGCTAAGTTCTCGTTGCAGATGAGCGGTGAGTGAAGAAGCCATGCCTGCTTTGAATATGTATTAGCCCTGCCTAATCATGGTTCAGAAGGTGTGCAAGCTTGCTTAAGAGAAGCTATAACATGCTCCAACAATAAACTCAATACTGTCACTAGGAAGAACAGGTATCTTTTACTTCCAATGAGCCAGTGTCTTACCTTCTTTAATTGAGCCACTATCTTCTCCAAGATATATCCATGTGTTTCTTATAATATTCTGAGAATCAAAGTGGGTGATGAGAACTTAAATCCTTTAAAACCAAATATGGTAGTGATGAGTATTCAGTCATTCCATTTGGCATTACCAATGCTACTTCTCCATTCCAAAGTCTTGGGAATAATATCTTTTCAGACTTTCTGGATAGTTTTGTAGTAGTCTACTTGTATGATATTATGGTTATTTCTAGCTCAGGGGAGGAACATGTAAAAAATTTGGCCTCTGTCCTCCAAAGATTGAGGGAAAATAATACATTTCATATGGCCTCAAAGTGTAAATTAAATGCCTCAAGTGTGGAATAGTTGGGATATGATGTTTCAACTGATGGCCTCAAGATGGATACTTCAAACGTTCAACAAATAATTAATTGGACTCAGCCCAATGACATCAAGGACATTGAAGCCTTTCTTGGATTTGCCAACTTTCATCTTTGTTTCATTAAAAATTAATTCAAAAAAATAACTGCTCTCACCTCCCTCCTTAAAAAAGCTTTCTCCCTTTATCTTAAATGAGGGAGCTCTTACTTAGCTTTAATTACTCAAAGAATATTTTACCACTGTTCCTATTCTTTCTCATTTCAATAATTGTATAAAAGCTATTGGAGAGACTGATTCTTCTGATTATGCCTTGGTTGCTGTACTGAGTCAGGTGAATGACTGAAGAAAGCATCCCGTTGAATTTGGTAGTTGAAAGCTTCCCCCAGGTGAAATCAACAATGAGATTCATGACAAGGAACGCCTTGGCATAGCTTAAGCCCTCAAGAAATGGAGAGCTTTTCTTCTTTCTATTTATAATTCCTTTTGAGTCTTGAAAGAACAATCATATCTTTATTACTTGTTGTCAAGGCCACTGGGCTGAATTTCTTTCTGAGTTCCATTTCACTATCCCTTATCATGCAGAAAGGCTGGCCACTTTACCAGATGAATTGTGGCATTGGATGATGTGTACCCAGAGAGGGGGTTGATTTCATCAGAAAGGATCCTCAAACTTTTCATCAAGCTCTCAAGCAATATAAAATTCAAGAATCAAGATTATTCTCAATCAAGGTAGGAATGTTCTCAGATTTAGTTGACCAAATTCAAAAATAAGTATGGAAAGAGAAAGTTTACAAAGAAGTACTCAAGAAAATAGCTAAAGGTGAATCAGTAGCAGATTCTTCTCTTTAACCTAAAGTAAAGTTATTAGTATTAAAAGATCAAGTGGTTATCCCAAGACATTATAGAATTCAATTGTATATTCTTCAAAAGAATAATGACTCACGGTCGGCTTACTATCCTGACCAGGAGAAGAGCCTCAAGCTCATCAAGAGGGATTTTTATTGGCCTGGAAGGAATCAAATAATCAAGGACTATGTGTCCTCATGTCAGAAACTTTCAAGAAAAAATAACATTCACCATAAGAAATTTGGATTGCTAAAGCCTCTTCAAATTCCATCTGGTCCTTGGAATTTGTTATCAATGGAGTTTATTGCTTAATTTCCCCTGTACAAAAGCTTCTATTCATACTTAGTAGTTGTGGACAGATTGCCAAGAATGGAAATCTGAATTCCAATGTATTAAGCAATTCATTCCCTGGACTTAGCTCAAATATCCATTAAACATGAATTTTCTGAAAATGTACCCCCAGTTATCATTGTCAGTAATAGAGGTTCATTATTTGTTTCATCATTGTGTACCCAATTATTTGAGAAGCTCAAGATATCAAGAGATGATTCATCTGCCTTTCCCCCTGAAACAGATAGACAGAAAGAGAGGATAAATGAAATTATAGAACAGTATCTTTGGATTGATGTCTATTACAATCAAGATGAATGGAACATCTAGCTCCCTTTGGATGAATTTGTCTTTAATAATGCAGAACACTCATCAACAAGACAGTCACCCACTTTGACCATTTACTGGAGAGATCCAAGCTTTGACTTAATCCATATTACTCAAGACACCTGCTAGAAGGTTATCAAAAAAACTCCAATCAGTACAGGAAGTTGTCAAAGAAAAACTAGGGTCAGAAATGAAGAGTGTGAGCCTTAGAGGTAATTTCATATACCCCAAATACCACAAATACAAAATTAACATATAAATATAAATAAAATAAGTTTATTTATATCATTAAAATGAAAATCAAAATATAAATATAAAATTATATTCACAATTAAAATTTTTAATTACAGTTTAAAAATAAAATTACATTTATACTTGAAAAAATTAAGTAAAAAGGAATTTTTAACAAAATTATAAAAAAATAAACAAATTTGGAAAAAAGTTAAATAAAAATTATTATAACCTTTTATCCAATAAATAAACATATGAAGATTATTTCACCATTGGATTCCTCATTAAAAATCAGGTGGGGTCACCTCTGAGTGAAAATTCTGTAACTCAACTCTAAATAAGCTCAAATTAAGTTTGTAGTATTTTCTGTATGAAAATTGAAAATCCTCAAAAGTTGAATTTAATTCACATCACATGTAGTGTTAATCACCAAAATATGTGTTAAAATTGAGGTGTTGTGTATATTTTAGGAGTTATGAGGAATTAAAGTATTTTCAATTGAATTCAATTGAAATGTCAAAATGTGCGCGTGTATTACATAAGTGAACTTTGATTTACATATGAGGTATCAATTGTTACTGTATTGAACTGTACAACTCAATTGAATTACATATTTAAATTATAAGTATAATACATGATGAGGAATTAAAGCAAAAATAAATTGGAAAGATTAAATTTGGGGGGAAATGGAACTCCAGCTCTAAGGGGGAGCTAGACCCCCAAAATCCTTGCTGACAGGCATGGGATGTAAAAATTCATGCAAATGTTCATCACTTTTGGCCTGGAATTGAGTTACAGGGTCTGTGGACTAAATTGATGATGAGGTTTTGATACCAACTGGTGTAGTTTTAGCTGTTGCCAAGAGGGTAAAACTACCCTTAAGATAAAACAATCATAGTAAAAACAGGTTTAATTGGTTTCTACGTCTCTTACACACATTCTGACGTGTTTTGAAGGCTCTAGAGCAGGTATTGCTATAGTAATGGCTGATTTAAGGGTCTAAAATGGCTAAAAATGGCTAAAAATGGCTTAAACCAGCCCTTTTTTAGTCTAAACCAGGGTTCAATGATGCCATAATTGGCTTTTCTGTTGTCATACTTTTTTTAACGAATGGCAAGAGTAAATTTTACTTTTGGAGTAAGAAAATTGATGGCTATAAAAGAATGTCTTCTTTGCCCCACTTTTCTCTTCATGTTAGAATCTTTTCCTTTTATTCATTAGTTTAAACACTGTTAAACCAATCAATCAAAGATTCCAACCACCCTTTTTAAATCTTTTTCAACCTTTTAGCCACATGAAAAAATCATTATAATCATTGTTTGTAACTCTTATAATCATTTTTACCCCTGAACCACCCCAAAAGTGAATTAAAGCATCTTTCATCACTGTAAACTTTGTCACTTTGTTTCCAAATTCACTCTGGTCACTTTTGGGCGTGTTTTCTCTTTAATATTCTTTTTAAAGACTTTGTTCTTTAATTAATTGCTTTCAGTTCTTTGCTCAATTAAACCCAATTGAAATTGCTCTTGAAGAAATTTCTTTTGTAGCCTTAAAATATCTCTTGTAAAGTGTTTTTTGGATTAATTTTTATTGTTGGTAAAACAATAAATTTTTATAATATTATTGTTTTACACTAATAAAGTTATAAACAATAAAATTGGCGTGTTTTCTCTTAAAAATAATATTTCTTACTATTTTTAATTGAATTTTTACCTTATACAAATTTTGAGGACAGGAAAAGTACTTGATTTTTAATCAAAGTTTCACATCCACACCTTACAAAGAGTTTTAAGAAGTATGCAGATAAAAATAGGACAACTCCCCCTTATTTACAGTCTGGAGACAATGTTTTTCTACCTTCCAAGAAATGAAAGACAAAAAGACCCACTATGAAACTCTCAGAAAGATGGTTGGGACCATTTGAAATTCTGAAGAAGATTGGAAGCCATGCATATCACCCCAAGTTGCCTCAAAAATGAAATTCAGATCATCCTTCCATCCATTTTTACTTTTTAGAAGCAGTAAAGAGATCAACTATCCCAAACCAAAATTTATTTCCATCACAAGCAATAATAGTGAAAGAGTGAAAGGAATGAGAAGTGGCTCAGGTTTTAAGATGTGTCTATGAAGCTTTTGATAATATTACTATTCATTAACAGTACTATGACTCTTATGAAATATAATAAATAAATTAATTCTAATGAAGATTAAAGAGCTAATTACTCAATCATTTATTTTTCTTGTTATAGACTACTAGTGGTTATAAAATAAAAAAGTAACTGTCTACAAGAATCAATTACAAGAAGTATTCAATAATAAAATTCTTTATCAAAATAATGAGGTTATTTTAATATATAATTTCATTTTTCAAGAATAATTATAAATATCATTATTGAGAAAAGCTATTAATAGAGAAAAATGCTTAAGAATTAATAAAAGCAACTCACTTATACTCCAATGAAACCTTGAAAAGACTTGGTAGAAAGATTTCACAGATAGATTGTGGATTTACAGGATCAAAATTTCTTCATAAAATTAATATCACAAGATAATAGCTAGAAACTATTGATAATAGTATATTTATATAATTTCACGTCTTTATCATTCATTCAGAAAGATTTAAAGCACTTAAGAAATGATTTTAACTAATACTTGCTTGCTGGTACTAAAGAGATGCTTGGATAATAAGATGGTTTGCACAAAACAGCAAGAGGAGGCCTCTTTTAAGTCAACAACAGCTCACAGAAGCATTCCATGGAGGAAACTGAAAAAAGGTGAGTGAGAAAATGTGAGCCTTTGAGATATGACCACATATCCAAAAAGCTTGCAAGAAAACTTTATAATTATTATATTTCTAACAATTATCTTAAAACCAGTGAAAATGCCATAAACAGGCATAAACTTTGAATTACCTTAGAATCTAATGGAAGAAAATGTCAATTAAATTGCACCATTAGGTCTCTCATGGTAACATCCACATATATAAATTCATGGAATATCTGTAAGCTTATTGTTACTTAATAATAAGTAAGAACACCCTGAAAAAGACATAAAATCTTATTTCAATCAGAAAAGAATTTAACAATGTGTGAAATAACTTACACCATTGAATTCCTCATAAAACACTAAACATATAACATTTTTGAGCCATATTTGTAAATTAAATATTTTTAAGGAAATAACATGAATATATGCACTTTTATGCTCAGTGCATATATTCATGGTTTTTAGCTCATATCTCTTAGAGTATACATTATAAAGAGTTAAACCAAAAGTAAAGCCACCACGTAGTGACTGTAAGAATACATAAGTGAACATCATTTTACAATTTTCAAACAAGGTTAGAACTAGTGAGGGTTTATTGAACAAAATTGCTAGAGCTGTTGACCACAATGTGGTGAAAATGGTCCAAACTTATATTGAGGTGGATATTCAGGATCTACTAGCTCATACGTGAATAATGATGTATTTCTTATCTTAATATTAAACGTAAAACCCCCTGAAATCATGGTTTGAAGTTTAAAATAGTACCTTTCGACAGAAAAGATGAGTTACAAGAAAAATCATCAAAAATATAGTTTTGATTTTTTAATGAAATGCTCTTGGAAGTTTAATAAGGACATGCCAAGCTATCATAATTAACTCTCTGAATTGCTGTAGCATGAATAAATCAAAATTTAAGCTTAAAATTGATCATTTATGATCACTCATTGTGATCTTATTTTAAGTTTAACAGTTAAATGGGCTATGTGTGAGCCTTAGAGGTAATTTCATATACCCAAAAGACCACAAATATAAAAAATAACATATTAATATAAATAAAATAAATTTATTTATATTATTAAAATAAAAATCAAAATATAAATATAAAATTATATTAAAAATAAAAAATTAATTACAATTTAAAAATAAAAATACATTAAATTTTGTAAGTATAAAATTACATTTATACTTGAAAAAATTAAGTAAAAATGAAATTTTAACAAAATTGTGAAAAAATAAATAAAATTGGAAAAAAGTTAAATAAAAATTATTATAACTTCTTATCCAATAAATAAACACATAAAAATTATTTCACCATTGGATTCCTCATAAAAAATCAGGTGGGGTCACCTCTGAGTGAAATTCTTGTAACTCAACTCTAAATAAGCTTAAATTAAGTTTTTAGTATTCTCAATACAAAAGGTTGAAAATCCTCAAAACCTTAATTTAATTCACACCACATGTGGTGTTAACCATCAATTTTTGTGTCAAAATTGAGGTGTTGTGTTTAGTTTAGAAGTTATGAGGAATTGAAGTATTTTCAATTGAATTCAATTGAAATGTCAAAATGTGCGCGTGTATTACATAAGTGAACTTTGATTTACATATGAGGTGTCAATTATTACTGTATTGTACTGTACAATTGAATTGAATCACATATGTAAATTATAAGTATAATACATGATGAGGAATTAAAGGAAAAATAAATTGGAAAGATTAAATTTGGGGGGGAAAAGGAACTCCAGCTCTAAGGGGGAGCTAGACCCCCAAAATCCTTGCTGACAGGCGTGGGATGTCCAAATTCACGCAAAAGTTCATCACTTTTGGCCTGGAATTGAGTTACATGGTCTGTGGACTCAATTGATGATGAGGTTTTGATACCAACTGGGGTAGTTTTAGCTGTTGCCAAGAGGGTAAAACTACCCTTAAGATAAAACAATCATAATAAAAACAGTTTTAAGTGGTTTCTACGCCTCTGACACACATTCTGACGTGTTCTGAAGGCTCTAGGCCTGGTATTGCTATAGTAATGGCTGATTTAAGGGTCTAAAATGGCTAAAAATGGCTAAAAATGGCTTAAACCAGCCCTTTTTGGTCTAAACCAGTGTTCAATGATTGCATAATTGGCTTTTCTGTTGTCAGACTTTTTTTCACGACTGACAAGAGTAAAATTTACTTTTGGAGTAAGAGAATTGATGGCTATAAAAGAATGTCTTCTTTGCCCCACTTTTCTCTTCATGTTAGAATCTTTTCCTTTTATTAATTAGTTTAATCACTGTTAAACAAATCAATCAAAGATTCCAACCACCATTTTTAAATCATTTTAATCCTTTTAACCACGTGAAAAAATCATTATAATCATTGTTTGTAACTCTTATAATCATTTTTACCCCTGAACCACCCAAAAAGTGAATTAAAGCATCTTTCATCACTGTAAACTTTGTCACTTTGTTTCCAAATTCACTCTGGTCACTTTTGGGCGTGTTTTCTCTTTAATATTCTTTTTAAAGACTTTGTTCTTTAATTAATTTCTTGCAGTTCTTTGCTCAATTAATTCCAATTGAAATTGCTCTTGAAGAAATTTCTTTTGTAGCCTTAAAATATCTCTTGTAGAGTGTTTTTTGGATAAATTTTTATTGTTGGTAAAACAATAAATTTTTATAATATTATTTTTTTATACTAATAAAGTTATAAACAATAAAATTGGCGTGTTTTCTCTTAAAAATAATATTTCTTACTATTTTTAATTGAATTTTTACCTTATACAAATTTTGAGGACAGGAAAAGTACTTGATTTTTAATCAAAGTTTCATATCCACACCTTACATTTGGGGGCCCAGCCGTGATATTTTACCTGTGACATATTTTTTTTACTCTTTTTGAATCTTTTTTCTCATATTGAAAAATTTAAAAACATATAAAAAATACTTATAATTCAAAAAAAACCCATAAAAAAAATTTTTTTTCATATTATAAGTGAGGCTTAAATTTTTATTTCTTTTTTGAAATATCCTTTTTTTTACTTAATTAATTGGCTTTTTCATTAATTTTAGTGTCTGACAACGTGGTAAGACAAGAAAAAATTGAAACAGCCTCAACAGTAACCAGCATTATCCCTGCCAGTACTGTTAATTCTGATCATAATAGTATGGTTATTGTGACTCAAAATAATCAACCTGAACCAATATCTTCTGAATTAATTAACTTGGATATAAGTAATACACTTCAGAAAGCTAAAAATTTGGCCAATAGTAAGTTTTTGACGTAAAAATACTATTTTAAGCCTTTTTTAACCATAATTATGCCTTCAACCAGGTCAGGAGCCAGCTACAACCCCTCAAGCAGCTCCCAAAAAGGTAATAGACGTGATTATGGCAGAGGCCAATCAGGTACAGAAGGAAAAGGGTCAGTTGATGACTTCCAAACAACTAAATTGGGTCATTCTAAAGCTGCTAATACTATTTTACCTTCAAAAAGAGCTGACACCGCCACAACAAGCCTCTGTGGACATATACAAAGCCAGCCACAGTGCATACAACAATGCACTTCAATTCAAGGAGTACCAGATCCTTGCAGACCTGTGGAAGAATTGCATGAATTCTTACCTGACAGTAAGAAAATTCTTGGGCCATCCCAACACTTGCAAATTGCTCAATGGATGGCATCCATTGATGGAGCAGAAAAACATGATGCTTTTGACACTAGAATGGAGGAAAAACAACCCTCCACCACCCAAACCAGTGCCAAAAACAGCCCCAGTGGCCAGCAGCAGCAATTCCAACGTGAAAAAGCAGCCACAAACTCCAAACAAGGGCAAAGGGAAGGCACCAGCCCCAAAACCTTACAACCAGGGCTACAGAATCCCAAAGATTCAGCAGGATGCCATGGAAAATGTATTTCAGATGGCCAGAACCATGATGGAATTACAGAAGAAGGAGGAAGCCAGATTAAGGTTCCAGAAATGATTTCTGACATATTTGATTCCATCCCAGAGTTGTATAATGCTATAAATGACGTGAAAAAACATCTTTCTGATAAAAATGAAACCATTTGTAACAACATTAAAACAAACAACCTGAGTCTGTGCCAAATTAATGAAACACTTATGTGTTTTGAAAAAGTTTTAAGGACAATTAAAAATTACAATAATGATAGTTCTTCTAACAATAAAATAAATGAACAATCTGCCATTATTAAAGAATTAACAGATAAATATTCTAAATTCAATATTGATGACATAATTGAAACAAGAATTAAACAAGCCATAAATATCATCAAAACAGATAACAAGAAAGTCCTTGATGACATTTCAAATTCATTTACTGAAGTAAAGACATATACAATTGCCTTGAAAAAGTGTTTTGATGCTTCAAAAGAAGAAGTATCAAAATTATCAATGAAATTGAATCAAGTCACTGCTGATAATACAAGACAAACAGAATTATGGCAAGAACTGACACATAAGGAAGACATGTATAAAATTGAAGTAATAAATTTAATACAAAGCTTCCAACATGAATACAGAAATTCCCAAAGGTGTAGCAGCAGTAAAATGAATGACATTGAACAAATACTGAACACCTTACCAAGAATGTCCACACCTCTAAATCAGAATGAAGGCACAAGAATTTCAAATCCACAAGTATTGGATCCTGATAATTCACAATTAAAAAATGAATTATCCACTTCTTTTCATAACTTAGAACCATCAATGGGCCAAGCACTCTTGAAAGAAGTTCCAAAACTTAAAGAATGGCCTCACTTCAGTGGTGAAGGAGAGTATGACCATATGGAATTCATTAGAGGTATTGACATGATCAAAGAGGATTTTGAATTACCAGACAGATTGGTAACAGCCAGGTTTAACACCTTGTTTACCAGATCAGCTCACAGATGGTACATCAAAATAAGACAAGCACATGGACACCAGAGTTGGACTTGGTGGAAAACCCAAATCATCAACAAATGGGCAAATGATGCTTGGAGGTTTAAGATTGAAACAGCCTTTGAATCTGCCAAATTTAATTCTGATAAAGACAAAGCTTTACCATGGTTTTGCCAACAAAAGGACAGACTAACAGCATTATATCCTGACATGTCAGAATTTATGATCCATAGGAAAATTCTGAGACAATGTGGAGGTGACTTAGAGCATGCTGTCAAAAGCAGGACTACTGAACAATCTTCAGCATAAGATATTATCAATATACTAGAGGAAGTAACCACCAGAACCAAAATTGGTTCTAGTAGGGTGAATCTTAAAACAAGGTTTAATACACCTTGGAAAGATTCTGTGGACAAAAGCCCCAAAGAAAATTCTAGTAATATTAAATATAAATCTGCAGACACAGTCAGAAAGTGCTATATTTGCCAAAGCACCACCCATTTAGCCAATACATGTCCAAAAAGGCGGAAAATCAGTGAAATTGACATTGAAAAGGAACCAGATGTTGAAAAAGAAGACATAATTGAAGACAATTCAGATGATAAGTCATCCATATTTTCTGAATCTTCAAAAGATATAGAAAATATCAATGCCACTTTTGACATCATGGAATCTTATTCCCACTTGCCACAATTGAGCAATGGTCAAGTTGATTTATCAAAACTTCAAGATGCACAACTTATGAAGACAAAACCAAACAGAGGAAAAGGTTATACAGCTGGTAATTCCTGTATAACAAAAGTGGTGATTGACAACAAGCCCACCAAACTTTTGCTTGACCCAGGAGCCTTCTGCTCTTGTGTTGGAAAATCTTTTCTTAAGACATGTGTACCAAATTTTGAAGACCAATTGTTACCAATTGTTGGTATAAAATTCAACAGTGCAAGTAACCCAATGAAAGCATTAGGGATCTTTGAGACCAATGTCATATCCCCACACATAAATGGGAATTTAAGGATCACAGTTGAATTTGTTGTTATGGAAAATTGCTCTAGTACCCATTTTATATTGGGAAATGACTATTTGATCATGTATGGGATAGATTTACATAATAACAAAGACAGATACTTTACAATTGGGGACAATAAGCGCCAAAAATTTGCCTTTTTACCATTTAAAAGACAAATTACAGTAAACAAAGTATCACCAGTCAACTTAGAGTTAGAAAAATTCAAGTCTGAACAGTTAAATGAGGCTGAAATAAGCCTTCATCTGACTGATAAATAAGAAAATGAACTTTCTTCCCTTTTATATGACCACAGAGGAGAATTTGCTACAGACAAAGAACCTCTGGGAGCAATTATTGGTCATGAAGTTGACATCATTCTTAACATTGAGAGACCTTATCCACCACTCTTAAGAAGACCTGCTTATCCAGCAAGTCCAAAATCAAGAGAAGCCCTAGAAATTCATATCAAAGAACTTCTGGACCTTGGTGTGATAAGAAAAGTAGGCCACAATGAAGAAGTAGAAATAACTACACCAGTCATAGTGGCGTGGCATAATGGAAAATCCAGAATGGTTGGGGACTTTAGAGCTCTGAACACTTACACTGTTCCAGACAGATACCCAATACCAAAAATCCAAGTTGCCCTTACTCAAATATCTCAAGCAGTGTACATAACCACTATGGATGCCCTTAAAGGATTCCATCAAAATGTGGTGACACCAAGAGCAAGAAAGTACTTGAGAATTATTGTTCATTGTGGAGTGTATGAATACTTAAGGATGCCCTTTGGTATCAAAAATGCACCTTCACACTTCCAAAGAATGATGAATGAAATCTTCCCTGAAGAACTCTCAGAGGGATGGCTAATCATTTACATTGATGACATTATTGTCTGTTCCAAGACTTGGGAAGAGCACATGTACAGATTGTCCAGAGTTTTGACAAAAATTCAATCAGTCAACATGAAAATCTCCTTGAAGAAATGCCGTTTTGGATTTAAAGAACTTAAAGCACTAGGACATGTTGTATCTGGTTTGTCCCTTGGAATTGACAAAAACAAAGTTGCAGCAGTATTGTTAAAACCCATGCCTCAGAATAAGAAGGAAATTCAGTCATTCTTAGGTTTTGCAGGATATTACAGGCAACACATTAAAGATTTTTCATCCATAGCAAGACCACTTTATAAGTTGTGTGACAAAGACACAGTGTTTGAGATGACTGTTGACAGAGTCAAAGCTTTTGAGTCTCTAAGAGAAGCATTGATGTCAGCCTGTGACTCAAAACAGAGCACTAGCATGACATCCAACATACCATAAATAATGGTATGACAGGTATTGAACAAACATAGTCAATACAGGTAACAATTAAGAGAAAACAATACTCTTACATTAAACACCAACCTTATCCAAACAGAATAAGGAAACCTAGAGGAGAATAAACAAGTCAAAACCCTTATTTTTACCTCTCATCTAACTTATGCATATTTAAGTTATCCTATACCAAAATGGTATTTTTCTTAAAGCTCACATAGAGAGCTACACAATGATATCATCCATGTTATTGTAACACCACTACAACTGGAGATACCATATAACCTCATTTTCAGAACCAAGTCCCCCTGAAAGTTAGAGAGGGCTTGTACAAAACTGTACAAAAGTATAACCAAATTAAAGATCTCAACAAGAGCTTTAATTTGGGACACCTTAGACCTCTGTATCTCATAAATTGACTGAGGGATCTTGGTTCAAAGGTTTAATACCCAAAATACAGATATTCTGAAAATAAGAAAATAAACAAACCCCTGTATCTTTGGCATACACTCATACAACTGTACAGTGTAATATACCAAACTGTAGAGCTAATTAAGCCCTACAAAACTGTATCATTAGAATACAGATATCTTCTAAATTGAAGAAGATATCTGGTATGGAAGTTTTTGCAGCCTCATACTGATGTACAAAAATACATCCCAAAACTTAAAACCCTTATAACTTTTGCTATTTGCAAGAAGGGTAAACATGAAGCATACCAAATTGAAGAGCCCATTAAGCCCTTCAATTCTGTGCTCTTGGTTTCTTAATATCTCAAAAACTGACTGAGATATCTTGGTTGGAAGTATTTTGACCAATACTGGCCTGTACCAAACCTGTACCAACCAGTACAGTCTTGATACTTAAAATAATGGTTATTTAAAGCTTAAACCCGCCCAGAATGACTAATATTGATCATACAGACACCAGTACAACGTCATCCAAGTGCTGACGTGGCAGGTGAAAAGTTTTTCACCCTGTATTGATCCAGAATGATCATTTGTGGTTCCAAAACCACAATTCTGTCTATATTGACGTCAGAATTGAGGATCCAGAACCACAGACTGACCACTGGAGTGAAAATTTTCACTCCTCTGACGTGTGAAGAGTTAATAACTCTTGACAGTCTTGAAAGGTATAAAAAGAAGGGTTTTTCCCTTGAAAACCCCTTATCTTATCTTACCTTACCAATATTCTTACGTGACAAGACTGTTATTCATCAGTAGTGTCCTTAGAATAAATAAAGATATAATTAGAACTTAATTATTGTAGTGTTTCTTTACAGTCAAAGATATTAGAGCATTGCAACCCAGGTCCTCAATAGACTCATCACCACTGTTACCACGTAGCAGTAGGACCTGAAGATTCCATTTTTTATTAATTTTGACGTGTCACAGTCATAGTACTAGCTTGTATTTACTATTTTTTAGCTACTACATAGACTCACCCTGACAATTTGGGGGCCTGGCCGTGGTTTTTCAACCTTACTGGACGTGTTTGAACTGAATTAGGCGTAAAATTCAGTCATTTAAAAGGTATTTTACTGACAGTAAGTAAAATTTCGAATTTTTTTTATTTTTTATCATTATTTTTTAGAACCATACACTATATATACCAATTTTTTCTCCAAAAAATATATATTATAAATATTTTTTGTTGAGAGTAAGAGCACATATCCTCTTTTTTTTTTATATTGCAATAATTTCCACGAAATTTGATAATAATACAACAGTATTATTTAAAATTTCAAATAAATAATAATATACAAACAGTATATTATTCATTTTACTATTACTTTTCACCAAAGTGCGTGAATTTTAATATAAAAACAATTTATTAATAAATAATTAATAAATATTAAATAATAAAATAATTTTTTATTATTTATAAGGAATATTTTAATTAAATATTTCCTTTAAAACAAGATATCACTCAAATTGACGTGAAAACTTGTAATTAATTGATATTTTTAATAAATATCAAGTGTTATAATAAATATTATTTATAATATTTATAATAACAAATCAAATTTATTATAATTTAATAAATTTGACGTGTTTACATAAAAACACAATAATATCCAAGTGAATCATTCACAAAACACTTGGATATTACAGTTTTCACTTATAAAACATAAGTGAAAAAACTCAAAAACTGTTATTTTTCAACTAAAAACACATAAAAATAATAAAAAAACATTAAAAACCTTAAAAATTTCGAAAAATAACAGTAGAATTGAATATAATCATTTTGTTTTATCATAAAATACTGATATACAATCTGAAATATCTTTTCTGAATAGTGGAAAAAGACTACATTCCACTAGAAACCCAGTCACAAGGAAATCCATCTGTGACAGCCTCAGAAGACAGAGAGGTGCTGCCAAAAACCAAGGGCAAGCAGAAAAGACACAGTGAAGTGACAATCAACTCAAAAGATTGGACACCAATAGCCGTGCCAAGGGCCAAAAAACCCAGAAAAGCTCCAACAAAACCAGTTGGATCACCAAAACAGATTGAGAAACAGAAAATCACTGTTATCAACCCAGTTGTAAACTCTAAAGGCAAATTGCCAAAGAGTATAGACCATAAATTTGTACAAGGGCCTGCTAAAGGTAAATAAACCTTGAAAAATACAACATTTTTTATTGTCTGTCATTTTTTAACATTGTTAACATGACACCTCCACTTCTTAGAGATCTTGGATTCCCAAGAAATCAACCAGAACACTGGCCAAGAAGACACAGAGGAAGAAGAACTGGAGCAAATGACCAGCAAAGGACTTACCATCAGGGAACTCCTACCCAAGGTCTTGTTCTAGATCAAATTCAACCCAGAAGTCCAACCAGGAGATTGGACAGATGCAGAACAGGTCCGCCAAATACACAAACTACTGAGAGACCTCTTCACATGGAGCATGGACAACAAAATGTTCACTATGGCAGCATCATGGGCAGAAGTGGGGATAACAACCCAGAAGATCTGTCTCAAGCAAATGGCTTGGATGGAACTTATGACAGAAATGCAAGGTTGGAACCCCAACAAGAATTTCAAACTCTTAGAAGAAAGAGCAACCAGAATCAAAGAGAACCAGGCAGCCATACAAGCCATAGAGAGATCTTGGCACAAGGAAGAGCCCAGTCAGATTCAGGTACCCCCAGAAATGGAAGGAGAAGTCCCATCTTCCCCACAACAATCCAGCAGTTCCAGGCCCTACAAGCCAAAGGAAAGTTCATCCAAGACTCCCCAACCCTTCCAGGTAGTTTCCAACAGGAGAAAAGGAGCCCAAGGGAAAAACAAAACTTCTTTCAACCAGAGGAAGAAAGAAGCAGACCCATTGATGAAAAAGCTGATGGACTTAGTCCAAGAAGTACACAAAAGCAAGAAATAGTTGTACCTACAAATAGTTTTGATAGTTCTGACTCAATAGACCCAGAATTAATGACTGAAAATACAATCCACACCCATGAGTTTGAAAACAAATTCACATGGACCAAATTGGCCCAATTCATGGATTGGACATATGAAACCTCAGGAAAAATGAGGACAGAATTGGAAACATTGAAAGAAGAAAATGCTTTCCAAGCAACAGTCATTAAAGACTTAAATACAAATCTGGCCAAAATTTGGACAGAATTTGAAAAAACTAACAGACAGTTGAATTCAATTCTGGAAGAACAACAAACTGTGAGGAGGGATCTGAGGAATATCCAGCAACAGCAGGATAACTTTGACAAAGAAATTGATTACCTCTATGACAGAGAAGATAATCAATACCCTCCAACACAAGGTCAACCTACTACCTCTACAAAATTGAAAGAAGAGGATAAAGACTATGACCAGGAGCCTGAATATCAGATTCCAAAGTTAAGATCAGAGTCAGTGTACCAAGATGGGGAAAATCTCAACTATTCAGAGAAACAGGCACTAAAACAGTTACCAGAAGTAACAAACTGGCCAAAGTTCTCAGGAATTGGGGAATATGACCATATGGAGATCATTGACTATATTGATGGACTTTTTGTTGATGTCCCAAAGATACCAGACTACTGGATCACAACAAGACTTAACACAGCTTTCAGAGGCCATGCAAACATATGGTACACTGAGATGAAAGAAATACATGGCAGGAAAAGCTGGCCATGGTGGAGGAACCAGATTATACAAAAGTATAGCAATGGTAGTTGGATCTGGCAAAAGACCATGTCCTTTGAAAGTGATAGATACTCCACAGAAAAAGACCCTTATGAATGGTGCCTCAAACAAACAAAGAGGCTAAAAGCTATTGATCCCAATATGACAATAGAAATGAGAAACCATAAACTCCTGACAAAATTGCCAGGAGATCTAGAACATGCAGTCAAATGCAGATGCAACAACATCAGCAGCATTGATGACATAGCAAATGTCATACAAGATGTGAGAAAGAAAACCTCCATAGGGAGATACACATCCTATAAATCAAACTTCAAAGACAAGAGGTCTGAAGTTAAAGAAACAAACAAAGAAAAAGGGAAAGAAACCCCAAAAAAGAAATATGTGTGCCACAACTGTGGATCACCAGACCACTATGCCAACAATTGCACAAAACCAAAAAAGAAAATATATGCAATTGATGAAGAATCAGAAGAAGAACAAACAGGTGAAAAATCTGATTCTGACAGCATGGGAAATGGTATGAGAGCAGAATCACAAAGTGAACCTGATACCATGGAAGAATACATAGTGGAATACAATGAAGAAAGTTCACTTGACATACAAGACATTGAATTGGATTCAGGAATACCACAAGTAACTACAGACAAAGAGCTCTGTAAACACACACAGAATGCACAAACATTCCTGGTAACCCCAAATAGAGGGATGGGATTCATTCATGGAACACCTACAAAATTGACAGTTTACATTGAGAATTGTAAACACCCAATGATCATTGACACAGGAGCAAGTTGCTCCATAGTGGCAAAAGAATACTTGAAACAACACTTCCCCAAATGGGAAGAAGAGATAATCCCAACAAAAGCTAGAAACTTTAAAAGTGCATCAGGCAAAATGCACTCACTAGGGACAATAGTCAAAGAGATAATTATCCCACACCAAAAAGGAAATATCAGACTAGAACCTGAATTTGTAGTTCTGGAAAATGCACATGTACAAGGATTCTTACTAGGTACAGAGTACCAAAGAATGTATGGCATGGATATTTGCAATAGCAAAAACAGATATCTTACCATAGGTACAAACAAAGAGAAGAAATTTTCCTTTGACATAAATCATGTAACAAATGATAACACCTTGAAAGAACTAGTGGAAGAATTCAAAGAAGCCCAATATGGCACTCAACTTACCAGTAAAATGAAACTCAACTTACTGAAAGTATTGAGAAAGCATAGGGGAGCTTTTGCAATAGGAGATGAACCACTAGGAAAAATCAAAGGACATGATATAGAATTATATCTGGATGTAGAAAGACCATATCCACCTATGCTTAGGAGACCACCATACCCAGCCAGCATGGAAACTAGGAAAGAAATTGAGAAACATATCAATGAACTCCTAGAAATGGGGGTAATAAGAAAAATAGGACATAATGAGATAGTAGAGGTCACTACACCAGTCCTTATAACTTGGCATGATGGTAAATCCAGACTATGTGGTGACTTCAGGGCTTTGAATAATTACACCAAAGCAGACAGGTACCCCATCCCAAGGATACCACATGCACTAGATAAACTAGCAAAAGCCAAGTTCATTACAAAAATGGATTGCATGAAAGGCTTTCACCAGAATGGGGTCAAACCAGATTCCATCAAATTGCTAAGAATTATATGCCATATGGGCATATATGAATATACTAGAATGCCATTTGGCATTAAGAATGCACCAGCCCATTTTCAGAGGATGATGGATACCATATTTCAAGATGAAATAATGGAAGGGTGGATGGTAGTGTACATTGATGATATCATAATATACTCAGAAACATGGGAAGACCATGTGAGGAAAATTGATAAAATATTGGGAAAATGTACACCAATCAACATGAAGATATCCCTTAAAAAATGTAACTTTGGACAGCAAGAACTGCTAGCCCTAGGACACAAAGTTTCAGGTTTGAGTCTAGCTATAGACCAAAATAAAGTTGCTGCAGTACAAAAGAAACCAGTACCAAAGAACATTAAGGAAATGCAATCTTTTTTGGGCTTTGCTAGTTACTACAGAAGCCACATTAAAAACTTTGCACACATCACTAGTAGCCTATACAAACTGTGCTCAAAAGATGTAGTCTTTGAAATCACCAAAGAAAGAAGGGATGCATTTGAGAAGATCAAACATGAACTGACCAATGCCCCTGTCCTGATGATGCCTGATTTTGAACTACCATTCAAACTATATATAGATGCAGCATGTAGCCAAGGACTAGGAGAAGCACTACACCAGAGGCAACTGGTGGATGGGATACCCAAAGAAGGAGTAATTTGCTATATATCAAGACAACTGAAAGACTCAGAAGCCAGATATGGAGCTACTCAGACAGAATGTCTCTGTTTGGTATGGGCATTAGAGAAACTCCATTACTACTTAGAAGGAGCAGTATTTGAAGTTTTTACTGATTGCACAGCCCTCAAATCACTGTTGAACATGAAGACAACAAACAGACACATGCTTAGGTGGCAAATAGCCATACAAGAATATAGAGGGAATATGACTATCATCTATAAAGAAGGGAAAAGTCATACTAATGCAGATGGCCTCAGCAGGTGGCCACTGAAAAATGACCAAGAGAATCCAGCATATGACCCAGAAAATGGGACCAAAATACCTATACAATGCATGGAGATAGATAAGAGAAAGAACTTCAAACTATCAAACTGGGCATTAGGGAATGATCCATCAAACCCAGCACAGAGCTTTGGAGAGAGCAAAGAGATACCCATACTGGGAATCAGCTCCTCCAATCTGAACACAGAGTTCTTTAGCATAGTACAATCATCATACAATAAACACAAACAGTGTAGTATATTGATACAACTATTACAACAGAAGTACAGGAGCCCTGAACTAGAAAGCCAATTGGAAGAGCCATGGCTCAAAAACTTCAGAGAGAATAGATTTTTCCTAATAGATGATCTACTATACCATAGGGAAAAACACACAAGTGCCCTGGTAATAATAAATAGAGAACATATTTCCCTGATACTACAGGAATGCCATGATTGCCCATACATGGGACATATGAGTGAAGAGAGGACTAAAGAAAGTGTCTTTAGCACAGCTTGGTGGCCAAAGTGGGAACAAGACTTGAGTGAATACATCAACACTTGTACCAGATGCCAGAAAGCCAACAGAAGTCATGGCAAAAGATATGGATTACTCCAGAGTATAGAGGAGCCCAAACACCCCTGGGAAATAATAAACATGGATTGGGTAACAGGCCTGGTCCCTGGAGGGAAAGAAAGCTTTAATGCATGCCTAGTGGTAGTAGACAGGTACAGCAAGAGTGTCAAATGTCTCCCCTGTCACAAAGAGGACACAGCAATGGACACAGCCATATTGTTCTGGAACAATGTGATAGCTAACTGTGGAGTCCCAAGAATTATAATTAGTGACAGAGACCCTAAATTCACATCAGAATTTTGGACTAATCTATATGAGATGCTGGGAACCAAACTAGCATTCTCCACAGCTTACCATCCACAAACAGATGGTCTAGCAGAAAGAATGATCCAAACATTAGAGGACATCATTAGAAGGTTTTGTGCATATGGCATGGAATATAAAGACAATGAGGGATATACCCATGACTGGGTAACCCTCCTACCAGCTGTACAATTGGCATACAACACAAGTATACACTCAGTGACAGGAAAAACCCCTGCCACATTAGAGAAAGGATGGAATCCACTACTTCCAGTAGACTACTTGAAGAAGAACCTCCTCTCAGTACACCCCACAGCTAAGGACTTCCACACAATGTGGAAGACTGCCTGTGAAAAAGCAGAGCAATGTGTGGCTGAAGCCAAATTATATAACAAACAGAGATATGATAAAAGTCACCAAGAACCTGATTTCAAAGAAGGAGACCAAGTTCTAATCTCAACTCTTAACTTCAACAACCTAAGAGGACCTAAGAAGATGAGAGACTCATTCATAGGACCATTCACCATTATTAAATTAATAGGAAAGAATGCAGTAGAGGTCAACCTGACCAAAGAGTTCTCTAGGAAACACCCAGTTTTCCCTGTGAGCCTGGTCAAACCTTATCACCAGACAGATGAGGAGAAATTCCCTGACAGAAAGAAAACAGTCACCCATGAAAGATTGGTAGAGGAAGATGACTCACCTGGACCAGTGAAAAGGATCATTAAAGCCAGAAAGATAAGAATTAATGGGAAAGACAACAGGCAATACCTGGTTAGATTTAAGAATCAACCAGCAGATAAAGACAAATGGTTAACTGAGAAAGAAATCCCAGATGGACAAATACACCTCAGAAGATTCAGAGCCTCCAGGAGGGCTGAAGAGTCTCATCAATGATGAGCCTTCTTTTGAGGGAGGGTATGTCAGCCTGTGACTCAAAACAGAGCACTAGCATGACATCCAACATACCATAAATAATGGTATGACAGGTATTGAACAAACATAGTCAATACAGGTAACAATTAAGAGAAAACAATACTCTTACATTAAACACCAACCTTATCCAAACAGAATAAGGAAACCTAGAGGAGAATAAACAAGTCAAAACCCTTATTTTTACCTCTCATCTAACTTATGCATATTTAAGTTATCCTATACCAAAATGGTATTTTTCTTAAAGCTCACATAGAGAGCTACACAATGATATCATCCATGTTATTGTAACACCGCTACAACTGGAGATACCATATAACCTCATTTTCAGAACCAAGTCCCCCTGAAAGTTAGAGAGGGCTTGTACAAAACTGTACAAAAGTATAACCAAATTAAAGATCTCAACAAGAGCTTTAATTTGGGACACCTTAGACCTCTGTATCTCATAAATTGACTGAGGGATCTTGGTTCAAAAGTTTAATACCCAAAATACAGATATTCTGAAAATAAGAAAATAAACAAACCCCTGTATCTTTGGCATACACTCATACAACTGTACAGTGTAATATACCAAACTGTAGAGCTAATTAAGCCCTACAAAACTGTATCATTAGAATACAGATATCTTCTAAATTGAAGAAGATATCTGGTATGGAAGTTTTTGCAGCCTCATACTGATGTACAAAAATACATCCCAAAACTTAAAACCCTTATAACTTTTGCTATTTGCAAGAAGGGTAAACATGAAGCATACCAAATTGAAGAGCCCATTAAGCCCTTCAATTCTGTGCTCTTGGTTTCTTGATATCTCAAAAACTGACTGAGATATCTTGGTTGGAAGTATTTTGACCAATACTGGCCTGTACCAAACCTGTACCAACCAGTACAGTCTTGATACTTAAAATAATGGTTATTTAAAGCTTAAACCCGCCCAGAATGACTAATATTGATCATACAGACACCAGAACAACGTCATCCAAGTGCTGACGTGGCAGGTGAAAAGTTTTTCACCCTGTATTGATCCAGAATGATCATTTGTGGTTCCAAAACCACAATTCTGTCTATATTGACGTCAGAATTGAGGATCCAGAACCACAGACTGACCACTGGAGTGAAAATTTTCACTCCTCTGACGTGTGAAGAGTTAATAACTCTTGACAGTCTTGAAAGGTATAAAAAGAAGGGTTTTTCCTTTGAAAACCCCTTATCTTATCTTACCTTACCAATATTCTTACGTGACAAGACTGTTATTCATCAGTAGTGTCCTTAGAATAAATAAAGATATAATTAGAACTTAATTATTGTAGTGTTTCTTTACAGTCAAAGATATTAGAGCATTGCAACCCAGGTCCTCAATAGACTCATCACCACTGTTACCACGTAGCAGTAGGACCTGAAGATTCCATTTTTTATTAATTTTGACGTGTCACAGTCATAGTACTAGCTTGTATTTACTATTTTTTAGCTACTACATAGACTCACCCTGACAATTGACCACTGCTCCACTCTTACTGATGCCAGACTTTAAATTGCCCTTCAAACTGTATATTGATGCATCAGGGGATGGACTAGGTGCTGCACTTCACCAAGTTCAGATCATAAATGATAAACCTGTAGAAGGACCCATATGTTTCATATCCAGGCAAATCAAACCAACTGAAGCCAGATATGGAGCAAGTCAAATGGAATGTCTATGCCTTGTCTGGGCCTTGGAGAAATTGAACTACTTCTTAGAGGGATGTGTTTTTGAAGTAATAACAGATTGTACAGCTGTCAAATCACTTTTGAACATGAAAACACCTAACAGACACATGCTCAGATGGCAAATAGCCATACAAGAATACAGAGGCAATATGACTATTGTTCATAAGGATGGGAATATTCATAAGAATGCAGATGGACTAAGCAGATGGCCACTACCAAATAATATTGATAATCCTGCTTATGTTCCAGAAGAAGCTTCACCACAAATTCCAATAGAAGGAATAAGTGTTACAGACTTGAACACCATCTTCTTTGGACAAGTCAGAAGTAGTTACACTCAAGATAAGAATTGTAGCATCTTATGCCAATTACTTAACAAAGACTGTAAAGACAACTCTCTAATACATGCCTTGGATGAAGTATGGAGAAACTCTTATAATGAAGGAAGATTTCACCTACTGGATTGTATAATTTACCACAGAACCAAGCACACATGTGTCATGACAGTTGTAGACAGGTCATTAATCAATCTTGTACTGAAAGAATGCCATGATAGTCCCTTTTCAGGACATCTTTCTGAAGACAGAACAAGAGAGAAAGTGAAGACCTGCATATGGTGGCCAATGTGGCAGAAGGATGTTGCAGAGTATTGCAAAACCTGTGACAGATGCCAAAAGGCAAATAAATCCACTGGCAAAAGACTTGGAAATATGATGAAAATCCAAGAACCAAGCAGACCCTGGGAAATTATCCATATGGATTGGGTAACTGGCCTACCACCAGGAGGTGACAGAAGCTATAATGCTTGCCTAGTAATTGTGGACAGATTCAGTAAAACTCCAATCTTTTTACCATGTCACAAAGATGATACAGCCATGGATACAGCTCTTCTGATATGGAATAGAGTAGTGTCATGGACTGGGATATTTACAAATATCATCAGTGATAGAGATCCCAAATTCACTTCAGCACTATGGACAAATCTTCCTCAATTATTTGGCACTAAACTGTCTTTCTCTACAGCCTACCACCCACAAACTGATGGCCTGGCTGAAAGAATGATCCAAACCTTAGAGGACATGGTGAGAAGATTTTGTGCATATGGCCTTGAATTCAAAGATTGTGATGGATTTACCCATGATTGGTGTACTCTGTTGCCAGCACTTGAATTGGCATATAAAACATCAATCCATGCCAGTACCAATCAGACTCCTGCTATTCTAGAAAAAGGATGGAACCCCAAGTTACCCCAAGATTCCTTGAGGAAAGACTTAATTGAAATACATCCCACAGCTGCTAGCTTCAAAGGAATGCTAGACAAAGCTAGAAGGCATGCAGTGAGATGCATGGAGGACTCTTTTGCATATGCTAAAGACAAATGGGATAAATCACATGCAACTCCAGATTTCAAAGTGGGGGACCTAGTTTGTGTATCCACCACTAACTTCAATAACATAAAAGGATGTAAAAAGTTGAAAGACTCCTTTGCAGGACCTTCTGTGATTAAGGCCCTCCATGGAGAAAATGCTGTTGAAGTAGAGTTATCTGAAGAGCTTAGCAATAAGCACCCTACATTTCCAGTAAGCTTGATAAAGCCATATAAATCTAGTGATTCTGAGAAATTTCCCTTGAGGAATAAGATTCCCCAAGTTATACCTCCTATTGAGACATCTGGTACTAAGAAAATTACCAAAGTTCTTAAAGAAAGGAAATTAAGAACCAAGAAAGTAAGGGAATACCTTGTTAGGTACAGTGACCCAACTTGTGATGATGAATGGTTAGAAGAAAAGGATATACCAGAAGCTACCAAACTCCTCAGGAGATTCAGACACACTAGAAACACCAATATTACAAAGTAATATTCCTTTTTAGGGGGAGGGAATGTGAGCTTTAGAGGTAATTTCATATACCCAAAAGACCACAAATATAAAAAATAACATATTAATATAAATAAAATAAATTTATTTATATTATTAAAATAAAAATCAAAATATAAATATAAAATTATATTAAAAATAAAAAATTAATTACAATTTAAAAATAAAAATACATTAAATTTTGTAAGTATAAAATTACATTTATACTTGAAAAAATTAAGTAAAAATGAAATTTTAACAAAATTGTGAAAAAATAAATAAAATTGGAAAAAAATTAAATGAAAATTATTATAACTTCTTATCCAATAAATAAACACATAAAAATTATTTCACCATTGGATTCCTCATAAAAAATCAGGTGGGGTCACCTCTGAGTGAAATTCTTGTAACTCAACTCTAAATAAGCTTAAATTAAGTTTTTAGTATTTTCAATACAAAAGGTTGAAAATCCTCAAAACCTTAATTCAATTCACACCACATGTGGTGTTAACCATCAATTTTTGTGTTAAAATTGAGGGGTTGTGTTTAGTTTAGAAGTTATGAGGAATTGAAGTATTTTCAATTGAATTCAATTGAAATGTCAAAATGTGCGCGTGTATTACATAAGTGAACTATGATTTACATATGAGGTGTCAATTATTACTGTATTGTACTGTACAATTGAATTGAATCACATATGTAAATTATAAGTATAATACATGATGAGGAATTAAAGGAAAAATAAATTGGAAAGATTAAATTTGGGGGGGAAAAGGAACTCCAGCTCTAAGGGGGAGCTAGACCCCCAAAATCCTTGCTGACAGGGTGGGATGTCAAAATTCACGCAAAAATTCATCACTTTTGGCCTGGAATTGAGTTACAGGGTCTGTGGACTCAATTGATGATGAGGTTTTGATACCAACTGGGGTAGTTTTAGCTGTTGCCAAGAGGGTAAAACTACCCTTAAGATAAAACAATCATAATAAAAACAGTTTTAACTGGTTTCTACGCCTCTGAAACACATTCTGACGTGTTTTGAAGGCTCTAGGCCTGGTATTGCTATAGTAATGGCTGATTTAAGGGTCTAAAATGGCTAAAAATGGCTTAAACCAGCCCTTTTTGGTCTAAACCAGGGTTCAATGATGCCATAATTGGCTTTTCTGTTGTCAGAATGTTTTTCACGACTGACAAGAGTAAAATTTACTTTTGGAGCAAGAGAATTGGTGGCTATAAAAGAATGTCTTCTTTGCCCCACTTTTCTCTTCATGTTAGAATCTTTTCCTTTTATTAATTAGTTTAATCACTGTTAAACCAATCAATCAAAGATTCCAACCACCATTTTTAAATCATTTTCAACCTTTTAGCCACATGAAAAAATCATTATAATCATTGTTTGTAACTCTTATAATCATTTTTACCCCTGAACCACCCCAAAAGTGAATTAAAGCATCTTTCGTCACTGTAAACTTTGTCACTTTGTTTCCAAATTCACTCTGGTCACTTTTGGGCGTGTTTTCTCTTTAATATTCTTTTTAAAGACTTTGTTCTTTAATTAATTTCTTGCAGTTCTTTGCTCAATTAATTCCAATTGAAATTGCTCTTGAAGAAATTTCTTTTGTAACCTGAAAATATCTCTTGTAGAGTGTTTTTTGGATAAATTTTTATTGTTGGTAAAACAATAAATTTTTATAATATTATTGTTTTATACTAATAAAGTTATAAACAATAAGATTGGCATGTTTTCTCTTAAAAATAATATTTCTTACTATTTTTAATTGAATTTTTACCTTATACAAATTTTGAGGACAGGAAAAGTACTTGATTTTTAATCAAAGTTTCATATCCACACCTTACACTATGAAACTGGTGAATACTATTATATTATGATTAATACTAATACAATCCACGAATTTTAGGCTTCTGCCAAGCCTATGATGTCATCAAACCTTGAGTTATAGTGATAACTCTAAATAATGGCATAACTGTGAGATAAGATGGTTTAATTATAATGTAATAATCACTAAACCTTGAACTACTCATGAATTCCACTGGATACCATTGGTAAATGTCTATGAGAAGCCTGCTGGACTCTACGAGGGAGGAATTTACTATAAATAGAGCTCTTTTTACTCTACTTCCCCCTCAGATGCATCAAAAATAATAAATCAATAAATCAAAAGGTAAGATCTTTATTTTATATAAATAAATCTTTTATATTATCATAGACCACAGGTAATATCTATTATAATAATCAATCTTGATGTTATTACTCCAATTTTTTAATTGTTTTTGTTATATTTCTCTAAATATATCTTTTCCACGTAAAATTTATAATTATTTGTAATATCTTTTATTTTTATTTGTCAGCCTGTGACTCAAAACCAGAGCACAAGCATGACAGCCAAAATACCATAAACCAATGCTATAGCCAAAATACCACCAAAACATGGAGCTGAGCCAAATTAGCTCAAAAGGTATCAAACGAAAGAGGAAACTCACCTCTTTCTGAAAATATAAGTCCCATCACCATAGGACAAGAAATAACAAAGTGATTCCTGCTCAAAGTTATTGCTGAGCATAAACCTTAATTTTCACCTCTCATCTAAAATCTAGAAGGAGAGGCTTAACCCCATCAAATAGGTATTCAAAATGAAGCTCTAAGCCAGGGCTATCCAATGGTACTAACCAAACTGAGCTAGCACCAGTATTACTTGAGTTATGGTCAAATTCAGACCAAATAAGGGTGAACAAAACATTCACCTCTCATCTAACTTCTACAGTTTTAGTGTGAGATACTTAAAGTGGGGTCTTTTTGGAGAGAGCACAATCAGGGCTATCTGATGGTGTCATCCATTTCCTCACATCTCAACTAGAACAGAAGTTATTGGCCAAACAAGTTTAATACAGCTTTTGCCCAAACCACGCCAATGTACAAAAATACTTGTACATGGGATAACTTTGCCATATTTAACGATAACCATGTCAAGTTGGGTACCATTGTGTAGAGCTCATACAGGTCTATTCAATGAACCAACTTTGAGCTTGATATCTCAAAAACTGACAGAGTTATGACCATTTTAAGGTCAAAATCCCACCTGCTGTCATATACAGCCTTACCATGGGATAATACCCTACAACCATGAATATGAGGTGTCAAATAGACGAAGAAGCATGTTTTTACTTCAATACCTCATATGTCAGTCAATACTGGGGTCCCATACAGTTTCTGTACAGCATTCTACGCGTCATACACGTCAGAATCAGGCTGTGAGGTCCCCAGATGAAAATTTTCACCCTGAATTGGTGAAAACTGCCCAGATGTGGTTTCAAAACCACATCTGAGCCCAATACAGGGTATACAGGCTGTTTGCAAACCACAAGCTTGTCATTAGGAGTGAAAAATCTTCACTTCCTCTACGTGAAAAGGTCTAACAGCCTTTTCACCTCAATTTCAGGATAAAAGGAGAGCTTTTCACAGCCAAAACCTTTCTTCATCCTGCTCTTGAATAACCTACGTAGTAAACTGTCAAAAACAGTTTTACTGTTGGTTAAATAATCAGGTATAATTATAATCTTTAATTATTGCAGACTTTATTATTGTAATCCAACAGATAAAGCCTGCACCCAGGGTTCTCAATAGCGCTCACCACCACTATTTCTCAATAGTAGAACCCTTTTATCTTTACATAAACCTTTATAAACCTCTTTTAAATCATTTTCTGCCGTGTCACATACACAGTTAAAGTTGTAATTAGCCTAGTTATACCTTTATCATAGTATCATCCTGACATTTTGGGGGCCTGGCCGTGTTTTTTGACTTTTTTGGGACCTTACAAGTAAGTCTTTTCTCTTTTTTATGGCTTTTTAACACATTGTTTTATCCTTTTTTAGGCGTAATTTCTATTTAAATATATATATTTTATATATTTTCACCTTTTTTTTATATACTCATATTATAAGAGTATTTTTTACGTGGTTAACACCCACAGTAATTTGTTATTTTTGGCGTGTTTTGCATATAAAAACACATAAGCCATTAATAAAGTCCTCAATTCTTGACTGAATAAGGACACCTCTGACTGAAAAACCATCAGTTGAGGCGTGGTCAAGTGTATTGTTAATTCAATAACACTTGTATACAAACCAATTTTTACAGAATACACTTGCAAACCACAAGTGTATCTGAGGGATACTGACACACAAACAGTGTGACAGGACACCATAAGCTGTATTTTTTGACGTGGAATTGTTAATTCAATTACACTGTCACTATACAAGGGCATATTGTAGTAAAATAAAAGCCCAGAGGCCATTCTTAGACATGCAAAATCAGCCTTTTAAGAAGTCTTAACTGACATAAGCCCTCTTTTTCCTGTTTTGATTCAGTGGAAGAAAACTACATCCCACTTGAAACCCAGTCACAGGCCAACACACCAGTGACACCCTCAGAACCAGAGGGCAGCAAGGGTAAAGGAAAAAGGCTTAGTGAAGGCCTCATTACAGCCAAGAGGTGGACACCAATAGCCACTCAGAGGAGTAGAAAACCACGAAACTCTGCTTCAATACAAGGTAAACCAACCTTAACCACTTGTACAGGGAAGATTACAATTATTAACCCAGTTGTAACTTCCAAAGGCAAACTGCCCAAAGCAGCAGATAACAAATTTGTACAAGGCACAGTCAAAGGTAAATACCCTAAGAACATAAAGTTTTTGACTTCTTGCAAACACTGATATCTCCCCTGCATACCTCAGGGACCTTGGCTTCCAAAGGAGCCAGCCAGAGGATAGAGCAGGAATGTCTAGAACCAGAAGACCTGAAAGAAGACACATTGGACACAGTGGTGGATGGCAAAACAATGAGGGAGATAATATCAACCTTGCCATTCACACTCCAATTCAACAGAAACCTCAAACCAGAGGACTGGAAGGATATGGATCAAGTTCTTCAAATCCACCAACTCCTCAAAGATTTGTTTCAATGGAGCATGGACAACAAGAGGTTCAACCTAGCAACTCACTGGGCAGAACTGGGATCAAGTTTCCAGAAGATCTGTCTCAAAGAGATAGACTTCAAGGACCTTATGGTAATCACCAAGGGTTGGAACCCTACCAGGCAGCACAGACTCCTGGAGGCAAGGGCACAGAGGATAAGGGAGAACCAAGGTACTATCCAAGCTATAGAAGAACAGTTAACCCAGACAGGGCCTACTCAGATTCCTTCAGGTTCACAAGGAGCAAGCCAAATCAGCTCTCCAGTGGCTTCTCACCATTCAGAAACCAGCAGATCAGTGGCCAAGAGTCACCATTCTTCACAATTCCAGGAAGTTTCCAGGAGAAGACAAGGCAACAAGGGCAAGAACAAAGCCTCCTTCAACCAGAGGAGGAAAGAGTCAGACCCCATGATCCAGAAGCTGTTAGATTTGGTAAAAGAAGTACACAAGAACCAGAAGTAGTTGTAAACCACTCTAGAATCAGTAGTCCTAGTAATAGAAACATTACCCCCACTCAGACTGAAAATAATATTATCACATCTGAGAGCAACATCAACAGTGACACACTGTGGTTGCAAATGTCCCAATATGCTGAGCAATCTGCAAAGCAGGCTGCAGAATTTGCAGCTGCCCAAGAGAGGATGAGAAAAACTCAAGCCTCATTGGAGCAGATAGTTAAAAACCTTCAGGAAGGATATGCTCAACTGAGCAAAGCCTCTGAAGAAACCAACAAGAGACTGAATCAAGTCTCTGAAGAACAACACCATAGCAGCAGGGACAGGGAGTGTCTGAACCAAGACATCAACAAATTGTTTGATGCCTACCATAGCTTAAAGCCCCAACGACAAGGCCAAGCTATGGAGAATCCATATCAACCATATGACATCAAACCAGATGCCATGTTGTTGAATAAGGCAAGATCTCAATCACAATATCAGGATGGAGATGGCATGTCTTATTCAGAGAAGGAAGCCTTGAAACAGCTTCCTGAGGCCTCAAGCTGGCCCAAATTCTCTGGATCAGGAGAATATGATCATATGGAACTCATAGATTATATTGATGGACTCTTCATTGATGTACCAAGCATACCAGATTACTGGATTACTGCTAGACTGAATACTGCATTTAAAGGTCATGCAAGTATATGGTACACTGAAATGAAAGAAATCCATGGCAGAAGAAATTGGCCATGGTGGAAGAGTCAAATAATCCAAAAGTACAGTAATGGAACTTGGATATGGCAAAAGACCATGTCATTTGAAAATGACAAATACTCTGTGGAAAAAGATCCATATGAGTGGTGTCTTAGACAGTCTAAAAGACTTAAAGCCATTGATCCTCAAACAAACATTCAAATGAGGAATCATAAACTTCTGACACAACTGCCAGGAGAACTAGAGCATGCAGTAAAGTGCAGATGCAACCAAAATTGCACTCTAGATGATATAGCCAATACCTTACAAGACATAAGGAAAAAGACTAATTTAGGGAAGTTCACCCCATATAGAAGCAATAGTGGCAGAAGTGGCAAAGAAGAAGAATTCTTGTCACAATTGTGGTTCAACAGACCACTATGCCAACAACTGTCCAAAAGCAAAGAAGAAAGTCTATGCTATAGAAAAAGTCCCTGAAGAAGAACCTCCAACAGAGGATTCTGAATCAGACTCTATGGGTGATGACATCAGAGAACCATCTGATGAGGATCAAGACCCAAGAGAGGAATTTCTAGTGGAATACCAAGAGGAAACCCCACTATAAATCCAGGATATACAGTTGGAAGCAAACATGCCACAAGACACTGCCAACAAGAACTTGTGTAAACACACACAAGATGCACAAACATTCCTGGTTACACCAATCAAAGGAATGGCATATATACATGGAACAGCCACAAAAATGACTGTATGTATTGACAATGCTCAGCACCCACTGATCATTGACAGTGGAGCACACTGCGCCATAGTGGCCAGAAATTATCTGGATAACCACTTCCCAAACTGGGAAAAAGAACTCTTGCCCACCAGAGCAAAGAACCTTAAGAGTGCATCTGGAAAGATGACCTTTATTGGGACAATTATCAAAGAGATAATTATACCCCACAGAAAAGGTAATATCAGACTCAACCCAGAGTTTGTAGTGCTTGAAGATACCCACATCCAAGGGTTTTTACTGGGAACAGATTACCAGAGGATGTATGGCATAGATATTTACAATAGTAAAAATAGGCATATTACCATTGGTACTAACAAGGAAAAGAAATTTTCTCTTGATATATACCAGATATCTTCTCAGGACCCACTGGAAGAACTTCTGAAAGAATTCAGAGAGGGACAGTTTAGCACTACCCTCACCAGTAAACAAAAGCTAAGTTTACTGAAGATGCTGAGGAAGAATAGACCAGCATTTGCCATTGGTGAAGAACCATTAGGCAAGATCAAAGGCCATGATATAGAACTATATCTGGATGTAGAAAGGCCTTATCCACCCATGTTAAGGAGACCTCCTTACCCAGCAAGTCTGGAGACCAGGAAAGAGATTGAGAAAGATATCAATGAACTCCTGGACATGGATGTCATTAGGAAGATTGGACATAATGAAATAGTGGAAATCACCACTCCTGTCCTGATCACCTGGCATGATGGCAAGTCTAGATTGTGTGGAGATTTCAGAGCCCTGAATAACTACACAAAAGCAGACAGGTGCCCTATACCAAGGATACCTCATGCCTTGGATAAGCTAGCCAAAGCCAAATACATAACCAACATGGATTGTATGAAAGGCTTCCACCAAAATGGAGTTAAACCAAACTCCATGAAGTTGCTCAGAATAATATGCCATATGGGCATATATGAGTACACCAGGATGCCATTTGGCATCAAGAATGCACCAGCCCACTTCCAAAGGATGATGGACACCATATTTCAAGAAGAAATAATGGAAGGCTGGATGGTAGTATATATTGATGATATCATTATATACTCAGAGACATGGGAAGACCATATACAATACATAGACAGAGTGCTAAGTAAATGTACACCCATCAATCTGAAAATTTCACTTAAAAAGTGTAATTTTGGCCAACAAGAGCTACTAGCTCTAGGACACAAAGTCTCAGGCCTTAGTCTGGCAATTGACCAGAACAAAGTAGCAGCAGTACTGCAAAAGCCAGTACCAAAGAACATCAAAGAGATGCAATCTTTCCTTGGATTTGCTAGCTACTATAGAAACCACATCAAAAACTTTGCCCACATAACTAGTAGTTTATACAAGTTATGCTCAAAGGATGTAGTTTTTGAAATAACCAAGGAAAGGAGGGATGCATATGAGAGGATCAAATATGAACTCACAAATGTACCTGTGCTCATCTTGCCTGACTTTGAACTACCATTCAAGTTATATATAGATGCAGCATGCAGCCAAGGCTTGGGAGCAGCCCTTCACCAAAGACAAATTGTGGATGGTGAACCAAGAGAAGGTGTAATATGTTACATCTCCAGGCAGCTGAAAGATTCAGAAGCCAGGTATGGGGCCACCCAGACAAAATGTCTATGTCTAGTCTGGGCTCTAGAGAAACTCCATTATTATTTGGAGGGTGCAGTCTTTGAAGTCTACACAGACTGCACAGCCTTGAAGTCTTTACTAAACATGAAGACTACTAATAGACACATGCTGAGATGGCAAATAGCCATCCAGGAGTATAGAGGGAACATGACCATCATATACAAGGAAGTTAAAAGCCATACCAATGCAGATGGCCTTAGCAGATGGCCACTGGACAATGTCAAAAGCAATCCAGCTTATGACCCTGAAGTTGCTGCAAAAATTCCTATCCATTTTATGGAAATAAATAGGAAGAAGAACTTCAGATTCTCTGAATGGGCACCAGGGATTGGTACCCTTGACAGTGGAAACACTGATTCAGAAGGGACAGAAACCCCCATACTGGGAATAAGTTCCTCAGAACTGCACAATGAATTTTTCAATGCAGTACTGAAATCTTATGCTAAACACAAACAGTGTAGCATACTACTCCAACTCCTTCAACAAAAATACAGGAGCCCAGAACTGGAAACCCAGCTGGAGGAACCCTGGTTGAGGGCCTATAAGGACAATAAATTCTTCCTTATAGATGGCCTGATTTATCACAGAGAAAAGCACACCAGTGCACTCACAGTGATAGACAGAGACCACATCTCTTTAATCCTGCAGGAATGCCATGACTCCCCCTATATGGGACACATGAGTGAGGACAGGACTAAAGAGAGGGTAGCAAGCACAGCTTGGTGGCCCAAGTGGGAGCAAGAGTTGAGTGAATACATCAACACTTGTGAAAGATGCCAAAAGGCAAATAGAAAACATGGGAAGAAATATGGGTTACTTCAACATATAGAAGAACCCAAGCACCCATGGGAAACCATCAACATGGACTGGGTTACAGGACTTGTCCCAGGAGGCAAAGAAAACTACAATGCCTGTTTAGTCATAGTTGATAGGTTCAGCAAGAGCATGAGGTGTCTACCATGCCATAAAGAAGACACAGCCATGGACACTGCTCTGTTATTCTGGAATAACATCATATCCACCTGTGGAGTCCCCAAGATCATAATTAGTGACAGGGACCCAAAATTCACATCTGAATTTTGGACCAACTTATATGAAATGCTTGGCACCAAGCTTGCCTTTTCCACAGCTTACCATCCCCAAACAGATGGCCTAGCTGAAAGGATGATCCAAACAATGGAGGACATCCTCAGAAGGTTCTGTGCCTATGGCATGGAATACAAGGACCATGAGGGATACACCCATGATTGGGTTACCCTCTTACCAGCAGTCCAGCTGGCTTATAACACAAGCCAGCACTCTACCACAGGAAAAACACCTGCACTGGTAGAGAAAGGGTGGAATCCCCTGTTACCTGTGGATCACCTGAAGAAAAATCTTCTGACAATCCACCCCAAAGCCAAAGACTTCCATGATATGTGGAAGAAAGCCTGTGATACTGCAGCCAAATGCATAGCTGAGGCCAAAGAGTATAACAAGCAGAGGTGGGACAAATCACATATGGAACCTGACTTCAACGAAGGGGACCAGGTGTTAGTGTCTACACTGAACTTTAACAATCTCAAAGGACCTAAGAAAATGAGAGACTCATTTGTAGGGCCCTTCACTATCATTAAGTTGATAGGGAAGAATGCAGTAGAAGTCAAGCTCACTGAGGATTTTTCTAGGAAACACCCAGTCTTTCCAGTGAGCCTGCTCAAACCATACTTCCAAACAGAGGAGGATAAATTCCCCTCCAGGAAGAAAAACATCACTCCACCAGAAATAGTGGAAGTAGAAGACTCTCCTGGACCTGTGAGTAAAATCATCAGGGCCAGAAAAATCAGACTTAATGGGAAGGATCAGAGACAATATCTAGTCAGATTCAAGAACCAGACAGCTGACAAAGACAAATGGTTGGCAGAGGATGCCATACCAGATGGGAACCTTCCTTTAAGGAGATTCAGAGCCTCTAGGAGGACTGAGCAGTCTCATCAATGATGAGCCTTTTTTAGAGGGAGGGTATGTCAGCCTGTGACTCAAAACCAGAGCACAAGCATGACAGCCAAAATACCATAAACCAATGCTATAGCCAAAATACCACCAAAACATGGAGCTGAGCCAAATTAGCTCAAAAGGTATCAAACGAAAGAGGAAACTCACCTCTTTCTGAAAATATAAGTCCCATCACCATAGGACAAGAAATAACAAAGTGATTCCTGCTCAAAGTTATTGCTGAGCATAAACCTTAATTTTCACCTCTCATCTAAAATCTAGAAGGAGAGGCTTAACCCAATGTAATAGGTATTCAAAATGAAGCTCTAAGCCAGGGCTATCCAATGGTACTAACCAGACTGAGCTAGCACCAGAATTACTTGAGTTATGGTCAAATTCAGACCAAATAAGGGTGAACAAAACATTCACCTCTCATCTAACTTCTACAGTTTTAGTGTGAGATACTTAAAGTGGGGTCTTTTTGGAGAGAGCACAATCAGGGCTATCTGATGGTGTCATTCATTTCCTCACATCTCAACTAGAACAGAAGTTATTGGCCAAACAAGTTTAATACAGCTTTTGCCCAAACCACGCCAATGTACAAAAATACTTGTACATGGGATAACTTTGCCATATTTAATGATAACCATGTCAAGTTGGGTACCATTGTGTAGAGCTCATACAGGTTTATTCAATGAACCAACTTTGAGCTTGATATCTCAAAAACTGACAGAGTTATGACCATTTTAAGGTCAAAATCCCACCTGCTGTCATATACAGCCTTACCATGGGATAATACCCTATAACCATGAATATGAGGTGTCAAACAGACAAAGAAGCATGTTTTTACTTCAATACCTCATATGTCAGTCAATACTGGGGTCCCATACAATTTCTGTACAGCATTCTACGCGTCATACACGTCAGAATCAGGCTGTGAGGTCCCCAGATGAAAATTTTCACCCTGAATTGGTGAAAACTGCCCAGATGTGGTTTCAAAACCACATCTGAGCCCAATACAGGGTATACAGGCTGTTTGCAAACCACAAGCTTGTCATTAGGAGTGAAAAATCTTCACTTCCTCTACGTGAAAAGGTCTAACAGCCTTTTCACCTCAATTTCAGGATAAAAGGAGAGCTTTTCACAGCCAAAACCTTTCCTCATCCTGCTCTTGAATAACCTACGTAGTAAACTGTCAAAAACAGTTTTACTGTTGGTTAAATAATCAGGTATAATTATAATCTTTAATTATTGTAGACTTTATTATTGTAATCCAACAGATAAAGCCTGCACCCAGGGTTCTCAATAGCGCTCACCACCACTATTTCTCAATAGTAGAACCCTTTTATCTTTACATAAACCTTTATAAACCTCTTTTAAATCATTTTCTGCCGTGTCACATACACAGTTAAAGTTGTAATTAGCCTAGTTATACCTTTATCATAGTATCATCCTGACATTATTTGTAAATAAAATTGAAATAAGTTTTATTTATATTTTTCGGTATAAAACCTTTCAAAATTATTATATTAAGTGTTCAAAGTAGGTTATTTTTCTCTTATTATAATAATTTCTCTCTATTATTATTCTCATTAATTCTTTTAATAATATAAATAGTATTTATATTAATACATAAATTTAATATTGGTAATATTATTGTTAGTCCTTGTTTTTTATAAATAAAAAACAATTTTTTATGGCTTTATTGTTTGTTCATAACAGTAATAAAGTGCTTTTAGATATATTAATTATTAAATATTAATATATTTCTTTATTATATTATTCTTTCTAATATAAATTATATTATTATATTTATTTAATAATATAGTTATTTTTACGCCATAATTATAATAAGTCTTCATTATTAAAATTATCTTTATCTTCTTTATTTAATTTATAAAGACATTCAGAGTAAAAGAAGTAAAATATCAGTAATTTTTACTTATTGTTTCATACTCAAACCTCACATTTACGGCCCTGGCCATGATATTTACTTAAAAAGACCTTTAAAAAAGATTGGAATTGGGTTTATTCAATAATAAATTATATTCATGATTATAAAGCTATATAATAAATCTATATTCATGGATTTCAAAATCTATTTAGGCCTTTGGCAAGCAATTGTCCTGTCTTACAAATGGTTTTTCACATCCTTAGACTTGCAAGATCTTTCTGTGAGTGACTCTAGTGATTACAAAAGATATCTATAAATTCATAATAAATTTATATTATAATTGAATTTTGAAATAACGATCTTCATTTTTATTTCATTATTTTAAAAAAAATAAAATATATATAAAAAATAATAAAACATATAAAAAACCAATAAAAAAGTTATTTTTATTCATTTTTTCCTTTCATTTGTCTATTTTAAGATAAAAGAGAAATTCTTATGTGTGAATTTCCTTATCTTATAAAAATAATACTTCCTTATAAAAGACTTATATTTATTTGTCTTTTCAAAGTTTGCAGACAATCCAACAGAGGAAAACCAAACCACTGTTGAAAGATTGGTGGAAGAAAATTGCCCAAGTTCCCCAACACCAATTTTCCCTAAGAAAAAGAAAGCTAATAAATTAGACTTTCCACAAACCACCATTAAGGACTCTGAATTTGAGTACCTCCTTTTTAAAATTTCCATCAAAAGAAATTCTTGCCCTAAAACCTTTTTATTTTTTATTTTATTCAAATTATGCCTACTAGAAGAGGTTCCCAATACTCAATCCAACAAGATAGGGCTGGACTCAGAAGTAGAGTTGATCCCTCAAAAGGGAAAAGAAAGGGCAAAATCCCCAGTGGAACAGAATCCACACAGGGAAGTGCCATATCCCGAAGGCAAGTCCCAGAAATGCCCATGATTTCTGAACCAGAGTTGGAAATAAGTATGAGTAACTCCAAAAGGGACAAATCACATTCAGAGGGCTCAAATAGACATTTTAATGAGCCAATAAAAACAGTACTACACCACGTACAAGGAAAAAGATTGGGAAATGTTGGCACAAATCCACCAAGAAGTGATGAAATCCTGGAAAATCCTCAAAATGTTCCTCAAAGAGGAGGGAATAGTGAGATACTACAATGGATGGAATCCACTGTAATCCAAACCTCAGAGCAAAAAGATCAAGGAATAACATGCCAAAAGGAGGGAGTCAACAAAGGAAGAAGCCCCAGTAGCTTCTACCAAATAGCCTCAAGCCAAGCAACTTCCCCAAGAAGGGAAGAAGACAAAGAAAAATAATTGGAGGAAACCATATTCCACAAGCTACAAAATACCAAAGATCCAAAAAGATGCCATAGACAATGTTTTCAACATGGCCAGAACCTTGATGCAATTCAAGGACAAAGAGGAACAATGAATGAGACAACCTAATTTCCCAAAGAAAGAACATTCTCCCCTGATGTTGTGAATACCTTAACAGAAATTGAAAATAGTATTCTACCTCTTAAAGACATTAAAAATATTTTATTACATTTAAAAGAAATAAATAAGAGCTTTTCAACTTTAATGTAAGATTTGACTATGAAACTGATGATAATATTACTATTAATCAACAATACTATGTCTGTTCTTATGAAATATAATAATAAAATATTATTATAACCACAATTAAATCATTAAAGAATTATTTCTTTCACTTGTTAAACACTACTAGTGATTTTGGCTGTTAGCAGTAATTGTCTACAAGAATCAATTACAAGAAGAGTTTAATAATAAAAACTTCTTCTATTAGAATAATAAAATTATTTTAATATATAATTATCTTTTGCAAGAATAATTACAAAGAAAATTCTTGAAGAAAAGCTTTCAGAATTAAAGATAAATGACTCACTTATACTCCAAAGAACTTATTGAAAGATATAAGTAAAGAAATTTGACGTGGAATTGTAGATTTAAGGGATCAAGATGATTTATAGCAGGATTACAACAATATATAGTTGGATTCTATGATTTCACGTCCTTCTGATTCTGAAAGAATTAAAGAACTTAAGAATAGTTTAACTAATACTTGTTGGTAACAATGATATAAATGGATAATAAGATGATTTGATGTGGGAAAAAAAGCAAGAGGAGGCCTCTTTTTAGTCAAAAACAGCTCACAGAGGCGTGCCATGGAGTAAACTGAAAAACCAGTGGGTGAGAAAACAATGAACCCTTTTGGATTATTGATTTCATCATCTGTTGTCACGTAAGATTATCATACATACTTAATTGATGCTTTTACGTGACTACCAAACCCAATGTGGTTAAGAATAAAAGGAGTAACATCTGTAGATCTTCTTTTATATCAAAATAATAATTGATTTCTCAAAGTTATCAATTTTATTGGAAATTTCATCACAGGCTTTAATTACTGTGAATTTTTGAAGATTCAGTGTTTCACTAAGAATAATCAAAAATGGACTGTAAGTAAAACTTTGAACTTTACTAGTAGAACAATAATTTTTTTTTGGTTTTACCATATATAATACAGTTCTCCATTGGTCCTGTAGGTTTCAGAGAGGTTAATTGATAATTGTATTTTTAATGAATTTTTAAAGTTTTTACCTCATTTCTACGTAGAATTGCAAATATCAGTCTTTAGCTGCTTACTATGAGGTAAATCAATGGATATAAGTCCAAAAAGGGTTTTAATTACTCTTTTAGCATCTATCCATGGAAAGTCATTCAGAATTGACATGGTTACAGGAGTCTAAGTAGCTCTTTACCTCCTTGGCACGTCAAAATAGCAGGTTATTTGCTATTTTCTGATGATTTACTGTAGTTGTAACATGGTAACCAAGTTCCCAAAGGGTTTTAGTTTACCAATTAGGCCAAGATCAGCCATGGATCCAAGCTTTGCAGCTGTCCACACCTCAGAGGCCTCAGAAGTTGGGTACCCTGGCTCTCTTTGATGTCATTTGTCCCCCTTGCCTATTTTTCACATCAAAGGAGAAAATTAAGCTTCAAGTGAGATATCCACTATGGGTGTACCAAAGGTCCATGTAAGAATACCATGATATTAAGTGCCCAAAACATGCATAACACTATTCTTAGTGTATATGTAACATGGGATTCCTCCCATTCCCATTATTTGGGTGTGAAATTAAGAAAAACAAACATTTTCATGGATTTTTTATGTGGTATTGATGATGTGGTATGTAATTATTTTCCATATTACCACCTCAAAGAGTTAATTTGAGCTTATTCACTCTATGGAGCTACCCTGGGTAAAGATTCGTGTAGAATCCAAATCTGGCCTTAAATCCATGGATTTACTTACTCAATAAAAAGCTTTTCATCTTTCCTGAAATCAAAAATGATGAATTTTGAATATATGCATGACTTATGAGTTATGCATAATTCTGAATTTATTTTTAAGATAATTGTGGCCTATTTGGGTATGTAAAATATACCTCGAGGCTCACATTTAACAAATATTGTTGTACAAAATGAAAAAGAAATTGATAAAATTAAATTTATGGTTGAAAATAATAAGCCAAAAGTTTTAATTGACAATACTCAGAAATTAATACAAGGACAACAGGAATTGTATAAATACATAAAAGATATCAAAGAAAAAACCTTGAAAGCCGATTATGATGTGATTATTGATAATCTTACAGAAAAATTAAATAAATTAAGTATTTCTGTAGAAATATTTGAAGAAAAGTCTTCATCACACCAAAAATTGCCTTTAGACCATGTGGAAAAAAGTGATGAAGCAAGAATGAATCTTAAAGATGCTATTGAAAGTGAAATAAGACTTATTACTGAAAAAATGGATAAAAAACGTGAGGCTAACTCAAATATGCCAAAGTTAGTAACCCCATTTTCTCACATAAGAATTCCTTTTAAACTGAAAGAGGAAATAACAAATCCATTCATTAAATATTTGAGTCACCAAGATAATAACCAAGTGTCAATGAAGAAAGCACCTCAATTGATAGAATGGCCAACATTCACAGGAGAAGGTTAATATGAACACATGTCATTTATTAAAACAATTGCACTGTTACAAGAATAGTATGCCATACTAGATGAATTCATCAGTGCTAGATTAAAATCATTTTTTGAGAAATCTGCAAAAAGATGGTATTATGGCATAAGGCAAATAAATGGCAAAAATACCTGGTCTTGGCGGAAACAAGATCTAATAACCAAGTGGGCTAATGATGCCTTGAGGTACAAAATAGAAAATGCATTTGAAAATTCCTGCTTTGACCCAGACAAGAATAAACCTTTAACTTGGTTCTTAAAAAAAGTTGCAAGGTTAAATGCACTGTACCTAGAAATGTCACAAAAAATGGTACACATCAAAATACTTAAGAAATGTGGAGAAGAATTGGAACATTCCCTGAGAAGCAGGTTTATAGAGCCATTCTCCATAGAAGAGTATGTCAATGTACTAGAAGACATAGTGACAAGGACAAAAATTGGCAGAACTTGGAAGAAATTGGACATTAAGAGTCCAAACAAATCATTTATGAAGAAAGATAAACCAAGAAAAACTTTCAAGCCCAATACATAAAACAATAATGAGAAAAGAAAGTGACACAAATGTGGGGTTTTGGACACTTAGCCAATAATTGCCTCAAGAACACAAAAATCAATGAAATTGTGGAAACAGAAGACTAAAATAATAAAGAAGAAGAATCTGATTATGAAAAAAACAGTGAAGAATCAAAAATGTTTGAAAAAGAAGAAATTAATATAATTAATGCACAAGTTAATATTATTGATTTAATATATGAAGTACTGGATGTTAATTCAAACTTACCCCAAGTTGGAAGATCTGACACAAGCCTGAAAAACATACAAGATGCTAAATTACATAGAACCAAACCAGCAAAAGGCATTGGATATACACTTGGAAAATCAAGTATAAGCATTTTCATGGTTGAAAACCAAGAGGAAAAAGTGAACTTACATACAAGAGCATATTGTACCTGTGTTTGTAAAATTTATTTGAAAACAATTATACCAAATTGGGAAGAGAAACTTATACCAATACAAGGAGTCAAATGTAGTAGTGCAAGTGAAAAAATGAAGCCCCTTGGAATAATTGACTTAACAATAATGTTTCCTCACCCTTTACAATGTGTCATAGTGAAATTAGAGTTTGTGGTAATGGAAAACTGTACTAGTCACAATTTCATAATTTGAAATGATTACTTGTCAATTTATGGCATAGATATCTCTAATCAAAAAGACAGATGTTTCACCATAGCAGACAATAAAAGACAAAAATTTGGCTTCCTGAATAACAAAAAACAAGTTACAGTTATTAAGAATAAAGAGAAAAGCCCAGAAAAAGATTTTTCCTAGCTGAACAACTTAAAGAGGCATAATTCAATCACAAATTAACAGAAAAAATGAAAGAAAAATTGATTGACCTCATATTTAAATATGAAAATGCCTTTGAAACTGACAAAGAACCACTAGGTGCCATAATTGGACATGAGGTAGACATTATTCTTAATGTGGAGAAACCTTATTCACCCTTATTAAGAAGACCAGTTTCCCCGGCTAGCCCAAGAGCTAGAGCAGCTTTAGGGGTACACATTAAAGAATTGATGGACCTTGGAGTATTAAGGAAAGTAGGACATAATGAACAGGTAGAGGTCCCTACAGCCATCATTTTAACCTGGCATAATGGAAAATCAACAATGGTAGGGGATGTTAGAGCTCTAAACACCTATACTATCCCTGACAGATATCCAATACCCAGAATCCATGAGACATTAACACAATTTTCAAAGACTAAGCTCATCACAGCTATGGATTCTCTAGAGAGTTTTCATAAAAATGTCTTAACAGACAATGCCAAAAAACTACTGAGGATAATAGTTCACTGTGGCATTTTTGAATATTTGAGAATGCCATTTGGTATAAAAAATTCATCTTCCCATTATCAAGGGATGATGAACACCATATTTCTTGAAGAATTGTCAGAAAGATGGTTGATTATCTACATTGATGATATCATAGTTTGTGACCAACAGACATTCAATACAATGACTGAAGAAAGAGCCAAGGCATATGAAGAACTGAAAAATTCCTTAAAAAATTCCAGATTGGAAGCTACCCTTTAAGCTATACATTGATGCTTTTGGAGAAGGGCTAGGTGCTGCACTATACAAGACACATATCATCAATAATAAACCTGTTGAAGGACCAATTTGCTTCATTTCAAGAAAAATAAAGCCAAAAGAAGCAAGATATGGAGCAAGCCAAATGGAATTACTTTGCTTAGTGTGGGCTTTAGAGAAATTACAATATTTTTTGGATGGAACAGTGTTTGATGTAATTAAAGATTGCAATGCTGTAAAATCTGTATTAAGCATTAAAACCCCAAATAAACATATGCTAATATGGAAAATTTGTGTCCAAAAATATAGAAGAAATATGACTATAGTTCATAAATCTGGTAATATTCATAAAGATGCAGATGCTCTTAGAAAATGGGCTCAGGCAAATACAGCTGAAAATTCAGCATGGGTACCACAGGAAGAGCACCATTTAGAAGGCATAAGTGTCACAGATATTGGCACAAAATTCTTTAACACAGCTCAGGAAAGCTATAAAATGGACACAAATTGTCACAACCTATGCAAAATCCTGATGAAATACTTTAAATACCAATCACTTGCACCAAAACTAGATGAAATATGGAAAAAAGCATATGATGAAGGAAGATTCCACCTCCTTGATGGAATCCTCTATCACAGAGCTGAACAGACATGTGTTATGGCTTTAACAGATGGAGCACTTGTAAATACTATGCTACATGAGTTTCATGATAGTGTTGCAGCTGGAAATATTGAAAAAGACAAAACACCAGAGAGAGTAAAAACCTGCTCTTTGTTGCCAAATTGGAAGAAAGATGTTGCAGAATACTGCCAAACCTGTGACAGATTTTAGAAAGCAAACAGAGCCACAGGAAAGAAGTTTGGAATGATGATCCAAATACAAGAGCCAAAATCCCCTTTGGAAATAGTTCATGTGGATTGGGTAACAGCTTTACCTTCAGGAGGAGACAGAAGTTATAATTAATGCCTCGTATTTGTAAGATGTGTATATGAAACTGTTGATAATATTACTATTAATCAAAAGTACTATGACTTTTCTGATCACTACAATACTCAAAATTATTATAACAACAATGAAATAATAAGTGAATTATTTCTTTTACGTTTTATACACTACTAGTGATTAGAACAGTAAGCAGTAATTGTCTACAAGAATCAATTACAAGAAGAATTTAATAATAAAACTTCTTTTATTAAAATAATAAAATTATTTTAATATAAAATTAACTTTTACAAGAATAATTATAAAGATAATTCTTGAAGAAAACTAATTTTAGACAAAAACTTTAAGAATTAAAGATAAATGACTCACTAATACTCCAAAGAATTTATTAAAGATAAAAGTAGAGAGATTTGATGTAGAATTGTGGATTTAGTGGATCAAAATTAATCTATAGCAGGATTACAGAAATATATGGTTGATTTCTATGATTTAAAGTCTTTCTGATTGATTCAGAAAGAATTAAAACACTTAAAAAAAGGTTTTTACTAATATTTACTTGTTGGTAATAAAGGTATAATAAAATGTGATGATTATTTGGAAAAACAGCAAGAGAAGGCCTCTTTTAAGTCTAGGCGGCTCACAGAGGCATGCCATGGAGAAGACTGAAAAACCAGTGAATGAGAAAACAATAATCCCTTTTGGATTATTGATTGCATCATCTTTTGTCATGTAAGATTGTCATAATTACTTAATTGAGGTTTCTATGTGACTACCAACCAATTTATTGTTAACAATAAAAGTAGTAACAATTGTAAATCTTATTTTATTCAAAAATAATCATTGATTTCTCAAAGTTATCAATGTTATTGGTAATTTCATCACAGGTTGTATTGCTTGTGAATTTTTGAAAATTCAGTGTTTCACGTGGAACAATCAAACATGGACTGTAAGTAAAATGTTTAATTTTACTGGTAGAACCATAATTCTTTTTGGTTTTACAATAGATAATACAGTTCTCTATTGGTCCTCAGGGTTTCAGAGAGATTAATTGAGAAATGTATTTTTAATGAACTTTTAAAGTTTTTACCTCATTTCTACATAGAATTGCAAATATCAGTGTTTAGCTGGTTTCTATGAGGTAAATCTATGGATACAAGTGCAAAAAGGTTTTTAATAACTCCTTTAGGGTCGATCCATGGAAAGTCATTAAGAATTGACTTGGTTACAGGAGTCTAAGTAGCTCTTAACCTCCTTGGCACGTCAAAATAGCAGGTTATTTGCTATTTTCTTATGATTTACTGTAGTTTTAACATGGTAACCAAGTTCCCCAAAGGTTTTAGTTTACCAATTATGCCAAGATCAGCCATGGATCCAAGCTTTGCAGCTGACCATGCCTCAGAGGCCTCAGAAGTTGGGTACCCTGGCTCTCTTTGATGTCTTTTGTCCCCCTTGCCTATTTTGCATGTCAAAATTGAAATTTAAGCTTCAAGTGAGATATCCACTATGGGTGTACCAAACGTGCATGTAAGAATACCATAATATGAAGAGCCCAAAACATACATTACACTATTCTTAGTGTATATGTAACATGGGATTTCTCACATTGCCATTATTTTGGTGTGAAATGGAGAAAAACAAAAATTTTCACGGATCTTTTATGTGGTATTGATGATGTGGTATTGAAGTAATTTCCATATTACCACCTCAAAGAGTTAATTCGAGCTTATTCACTCTATGGAGATACCCTAAGTGAATTTTTGTGTAGAATCCAAATCTGGCCTTAAATCCATGGACTTACTTACACAATAAAAAGTTATTAATCTTTTCTGAAATCAAAAATGATGAATTTTGAATATATGCATGACTTATGAATTATTCATAGTTCGGAATTTGTTTTTAAGATAATTGTGGCCTATTTGGGTATGTAAAACACACCTCAAGGCCCAGATTCCGTCCCACCAAAAAATAAATTTGTATTACAATTTTATCAATGGTATAAAAAATAAAATCCCCAAGAGGGGGTTAAGGTCCACTGTCCAACCTCTTTACATTACTCAGATAAAGTAATTTAAGGCACATTTATAGACATATTCAGGCTTGTGGACTTCTTTCATGTAGAAATCTTCTTAAGAGTCTATCTGAGTCAGGTATTTCTGATTCTGCTAGCCATTCATCTTCATGTACTGGATATCTATATCTGACAAGATACTCGCTCAGATTTTTACCCCTAAGCTGCCTTCCTTCAATGACTTTCTTTATCTTTTTGTCTTCATTTTGTTCCACTGGTGGTACAGTTAAAGGAGTTGGCTTCCTCAACAAAAACAATTCTTTGTCAGCTGGTTGATAAGGCTTTATCAAGCTGACTGGAAAAGTGGGGTGTTTATTTTCCAATTCACCACTTAATTCCACTTGAACTGCATTGGTTCCATGTAAGGCTACAATAAAAAAAGGTCCTACATCAGAATTTTTAAGTTTCTTTGGGCTTTTGATATTATTAAAATTCAAGGTTGAAACTGGAACAAAGTCCCCTACTTTGAAGTCTGGTACTTTGTAACTCTTGTCCCACTTCTGTTTTTCATAGTCAAAAGCTTCATTCATACTTTGTTTTGCATGATGTTTCACTTTATGAAGCATTAACTTGAAGCTGGAAGCTGTAGGATGAATGTCAATCAAGTCTTTCCTCAATGTGTCTGCTAGGAGTCTTGGATTCCATCCTTTTTCTAACATAGCAGGAGTTTAACCTGTGGAAGAATGGACTGATGCCTTATATGCCAATTCTAATGCAGGAATAAGAGTGCACCAGTCATTGGTAAAGCCATCTGAGTGTTTGAATTGTAACCCATATGCACAACATCTCCTGATCATGTCTTCTAAAGTTTGAATCATCCTCTCTGCTAGCCCATCTGTTTGAGGGTGATATGCTGTAGAGAATGATAAATTAGTCCCAAAAAATCTATGAAGATTGGTCCAAAATTCAGATGTGAGATTGGGATCTCTGTCATTTATGATATTCTTAAATAATCTTGTATGAGGAATAACTCTACTCCATAAAAGAAGAGCTGTATCCATAGCTGTGTCATCTTTATGACATGTTAAGAATATGGGAGTTTTTCTATATCTGTCTACAATGACTAAACAAGCATTATAACTTTTGTCACCACTTGGAGGAAGTGCTGTGACCCAATCCATGTGAACAACTTCCCCAGGGGATTTTGGTTCTTGAATATGGACCATAAGTCCAAATCTCTTGCCTGTACTCCTGTTTGCTTTTTGACATCTGTCACAGGTATGGCAATTGTAACAACCATCCATCAGGGGTAAGGGTATTCATTCATACACCCACTCAAACACCTCAAATCAGCAAATCCAGTATCTGCATCAGCAGTCAGTTTTAGCAATCTTCATTCTGAAACATGCATACAGTTTGGTACATCAATACAGCCTGTCAATACTTGTACAGGATGGATTCACCCTAATACAGTTTCAATACACCAGTATGAAACTGTATGATCACTCCAATACACCACACCTCTTGTACAGGTCTTGTACAGCTGTACAAGACCTGTATTGGCCAGACTCAATTCAACAATCAATTATTCTCATGAAAATTCTTCTCTGGATCAGGGCTGGTGATTCTCACATATACCAGCCCCTCTTTCTCCCCCCTGGGGACTTTTCCCCAGTTAATTAATTTAGTTGATTTATTATTATCTGAATATTCTTATCCTTATATTTTGGGTATTATATTTATTTAATCTTAAGTTAGTCTTTGCCTTTTTCTTTCTTCGCCTGTACAGTATGAGTTGGGTGGCCATATCCTTATTAACCCTTCTCTTTCCATTCTGACAGGTTGAAACAGTGGACTTGGACTTGTTTGTGGTTGGCTCTTCTATTTCTTATTCTTATTTCTTTTGTTGCTGCTTTTCTTATATTCATTCTTCTAGTAATTCATCTTTAACACTCTTACGTGTCCCTCATCTTATCTTATCTTTGAGCCCTCCACAAGTGAGTCCCAGTTTACTGAGTGCCAGGCCCTCTTCACTTCGAAGAGCCCCTGTGACAGCAATATTCAATGGTTTCTTTTCTCCAAGATGGCCACCATGCACAGTTGTTCACTTCTTCAAGTGTTCTGTCCTCTGACGGGTGCCCAGATTATATGCAATCATGGCATTCATGAATAATGGTATAAATAAGCAATCTGTTACATAATGTCATCACACAGGAATGTTTGGCTCTATGGTAAATAATCCCATCAAACAATTGAAATCTTCCTTCAGAATAGAAATTTGTCCAAACTTCATCCAGTGCATTGACTAAGGATGTATCTTTGCAGTCTTTATCTAACAAAGAAGTCATGATATGGCAATTCTTGTCTTGCTTGTAAGATTCTCTGACTTCTGCAAAGAATTCAGTCCCAATATCAGTCATGTTAATTCCTTCAATTTGAATCTGTAGTTCACCTTCCAAGGGTATATAAGCTGGGTTATCAGGAGTGTTGGCTAATGGAAACCTGCTAGGTCTATCAGCATTCTTGTAAGGTGTGGATATGAAACTTTGATTATAAATCAAGTACTTTTCCTGTCCTCAAAATTTGTATAAGGTAAAATTCAGTTAAAAATAGTATGAAATATTATTTTTAAGAGAAAACATGCCAATTTTATTGTTTATAACTTTATTAGTATAAAACAATAATATTATAAAAATTTATTGTTTTACCAACAATAAAAATTTATCCAAAAAATACTCTACAAGAGATATTTTAAGGCTACAAAAGAAATTTCTTCAAGAGCAATTTCAATTGGAATTAATTGAGCAAAGAACTGCAAGCAATTAATTAAAGAACAGAGTCTTTAAAGAGAATATTAAAGAGAAAACACGCCCAAAAGTGACCAGAGTGAATTTGGAAACAAAGTGACAAAGATAACAGTGATGAAAGATGCTTTAATTCACTTATGGGGTGGTTCAGGGGTAAAAATGATTATAAGAGTTACAAACAATGATTATAATGATTTTTTCACGTGGTTAAAAGGTTCAAAATGATTTAAAAAGGGTGGTTGGAATCTTTTATTGATTGGTTTAACAGTTTTAAACTAATTAATAAAAGGAAAAAGATTCTAACATGAAGAGAAAAGTGGGGAAAAGAAGACATTCTTTTATAGCCATCAATTCTCTTACTCCAAAAGTAAAATTTACTCTTGTCAGTCGTGAAAAACAGTCTGACAACAGAAAAGCCAATTATGGCATCATTGAACCCTGGTTTAGACCAAAAAAGGGCTGGTTTAAGCCAATTTTAGCCAATTTTAGCCATTTTAGACCCTTAAATCAGCCATTACTATAGCAATACCAGGCCTAGAGCCTTCAAAACACGTCAGAATGTGTGTCAGAGGCGTAGAAACCAGTTAAAACTGTTTTTATTATGATTGTTTTATCTTAAGGGTAGTTTTACCCTCTTGGCAACAGCTAAAACTACCCCAGTTGGTATCAAAACCTCATCATCAATTGAGTCCACAGACCATGTAACTCAATTCCAGGCCAAAAGTGATGAACTTTTGCGTGAATTTGGACATCCCACGCCTGTCAGCAAGGAATTTGGGGGTCTAGGTCCCCTTAGAGCTGGAGTTCCTTTTCCCCCCCAAATTTAATCTTTCCAATTTATTTTTCCTTTAATTCCTCATCATGTATTATACTTATAATTTACATATGTAATTCAATTCAATTGTACAGTACAATACAGTAATAATTGACACCTCATATGTAAATCAAAGTCCACTTATGTAATACACGCGCACATTTTGACATTTCAATTGAATTCAATTGAAAATACTTTAATTCCTCATAACTTCTAAACTAAACACAACACCTCAATTTTAACACAAAAATTGATGGTTAACACCACATGTGGTGTGAATTAAATCAAGGTTTTGAGGATTTTCAACTTTTGTGTTGAAAATACTAAAAACTTAATTTAAGCTTATTTAGAGTTGAGTTACAAGAATTTCACTCAGAGGTGACCCCACCTGATTTTTTATGAGGAATCCAATGGTGAAATAAATTTTATGTGTTTATTTATTGGATAAAAAGTTATGATAATTTTTATATAACTTTTTTCCAAATTTATTTATTTTTTCACAATTTTGTTAAAATTTCATTTTTACTTAATTTTCTCAAGTATAAATGTAATTTTATACTTACAAAATTTTATGTATGTTTATTTTTAAATTGTAATTAATTTTTTATTTTTAATATAATTTTATATTTATATTTTGATTTTTATTTTAATAATATAAATAAATTTATTTTATTTATATTAATATGTTATTTTTGTATTTGTGGTCTTTTGGGTATATGAAATTACCTCTAAGGCTCACATTCCCTCCCCCTAAAAAAGAATATTACTTTGTAATATTGGTTTTTCTAGTGTGTCTGAATCTCCTGAGGAGTTTGGTAGCTTCTGGTATATCCTTTTCTTCTAACCATTCATCTTCACAAGTTGGGTCACTGTACCTAACAAGGTATTCCCTTACTTTCTTGGTTCTTAATTTCCTTTCTTTAAGAACTTTGGTAATTTTCTTAGTACCAGATGTCTCAATAGGAGGTATAACTTGGGGAATCTTATTCCCCAAGGGAAATTTCTCAGCATCACTAGATTTATATGGCTTTATCAAGCTTACTGGAAATGTAGGGTGCTTATTGCTAAGTTCTTCAGATAACTCTACTTCAACAGCATTTTCTCCATGGAGGGCCTTCATCACAAAAGGTCCTGCAAAGGAGTCTTTCAGCTTTTTACATCCTTTGATGTTATTGAAGTTAGTGGTGGATACAAGAACTAGGTCCCCCACTTTGAAATCTGGAGATGCATGTGATTTATCCCATTTGTCTTTAGCATATGCAAAAGAGTCCTCCATGCATCTCACTGCATGCCTTCTAGCTTTGTCTAGCATTCCTTTGAAGCTAGCAGCTGTGGGATGTATTTCAATTAAGTCTTTCCTCAAGGAATCTTGGGGTAACTTGGGGTTCCATCCTTTTTCTAGAATAGCAGGAGTCTGATTGGTACTGGCATGGATTGATGTTTTATATGCCAATTCCAGTGCTGGCAACAGAGTACACCAATCATGGGTAAATCCATCACAATCTTTAAATTCAAGGCCATATGCACAAAATCTTCTTACCATGTCCTCTAAGGTTTGGATCATTCTTTCAGCCAGGCCATCAGTTTGTGGGTGGTAGGCTGTAGAAAAAGACAGTTTAGTGCCAAATAATTGGTGAAGATTTGTCCATAGTGCTGAAGTGAATTTGGGATCTCTATCACTGATGATATTTGTAAATATCCCAGTCCATGACACTACTCTATTCCATATCAGAAGAGCTGTATCCATGGCTGTATCATCTTTGTGACATGGTAAAAAGATTGGAGTTTTACTGAATCTGTCCACAATTACTAGGCAAGCATTATAGCTTCTGTCACCTCCTGGTGGTAGGCCAGTTACCCAATCCATATGGATAATTTCCCAAGGTCTGCTTGGTTCTTGGATTTTCATCATATTTCCAAGTCTTTTGCCAGTGGATTTATTTGCCTTTTGGCATCTGTCACAGGTTTTGCAATACTCTGCAACATCCTTCTGCCACATTGGCCACCATATGCAGGTCTTCACTTTCTCTCTTGTTCTGTCTTCAGAAAGATGTCCTGAAAAGGGACTATCATGGCATTCTTTCAGTACAAGATTGATTAGTGACCTGTCCACAACTGTCATAACACATGTGTGTTTTGTTCTGTGGTAAATTATACCATCTAGTAGGTGAAATCTTCCTTCATCATAAGATTTTTTCCATACTTCATCCAAGGCATGTGTAAGAGAGTTGTCCTTACAGTCCCTGTTAAGTAATTGGCATAAGATGCTACAATTCTTATCTTGAGTGTAACTGTTTCTGACTTCTTCAAAGAAGGTGGTGTTTAAGTCTGTAACACTTATCCCTTCTATTGGAATTTGTGGGGAGGCTTCTTCTGGTACATAAGCAGGATTATCAATATCATTTGGTAATGGCCATCTGCTTAGTCCATCTGCATTTTTATGAATATTGCCATCTTTGTGAACAATAGTCATATTGCCCCCATATTCTTGTATGGCTATTTGCCATCTAAGCATATGTCTGTTGGGTGTTTTCATGTTCAGAAGTGATTTAACAGCGGTACAATCTGTTATTACTTCAAAGACACATCCTTCTAGAAAGTAATTTAGCTTTTCCAGAGCCCAAACAAGGCATAAACACTCCATCTGACTTGCTCCATATCTGGCTTCAGTTGGTTTGATTTGCCTAGATATGAAACATATGGGTCCTTCTACAGGTTTATCATTTATAATCTGAACTTGGTGAAGTGCAGCACCTAGCCCATCTCCTGATGCATCAATATAAAGCTTAAAGGGCAGCTTAAAGTCTGGCATCAGTAAGAGTGGAGCAGTGGTCAAGGCTTGTCTCAAAGATTCAAAGGCTTTTACTCTGTCAACTGTCATTTCAAAGACTGTGTCTTTGTCACATAGCTTATAAAGAGGTCTTGCTATGGATGCAAAATCTTTAATGTGTTGCCTGTAATACCCTTCAAAACCCAAAAATGATTGAATTTCTTTTTTTTTTGAGGCATGGGTTTAAGCAGTACTGCTGCAACTTTGTTTTTGTCAATTCCAAGAGATAAACCAGATACTACATGCCCTAGTGCTTTAAGCTCTTTAAATCCAAAATGGCATTTCTTCAAAGAAATTTTCATATTGACAGATTGAATTTTTGTCAAAACCCTGGACAATCTGTACATATGTTCTTCCCAAGTTTTGGAGCAGACTATAATGTCATCAATGTAAATGATTAACCATCCTTATGAAAGTTCTTCAGGGAAGATTTCATTCATCATTCTTTGGAAGTGTGAAGGTGCATTTTTGATACCAAAAGGCATTCTTAAATATTCATAAACTCCACAATGAACAATGATTCTCAAATACTTCCTTGCTCTTGGTGTTACCACATTCTGATGAAATCCCTTAAGAGCATCCATAGTGCTTATATATACTGCTTGAGATATTTGAGTGAGGGCAATCTGGATCTTTGGAATTGGGTATCTGTCTGGAACAGTATAAGTGTTCAGAGCTCTAAAGTCCCCAACCATTCTAGATTTTCCATTATGCCAAGCCACTATGACTGGTGTAGTTATTTCTACTTCTTCATTGTGGCCTACTTTTCTTATTACACCAAGGTCTAAAAGTTCTTTAATATGGCTTTCTAGTGCTTCTCTTGATTTTGGACTTGCTGGATATGCAGGTCTTCTTAAGAGTGGTGGATAAGGTCTCTCAATATTAAGGATAATATCAACTTCATGACCAATAATTGCCCCTAGGGGTTCTTCATCTAAGGCAAATGCTTCTTTATGGTCATATAAAACAGAAAAGAGTTCATTTTCTTGTTTATCACTCAAATGAAGGCTTATTTCAGCTTCATTTAAGTGTTCAGACTTGAATTTCTCTAACTCTAAGCTGACTGGTGATACTTTGTTTACTGTAATTTGTCTTTTAAATGGTAAAAAGGCAAATTTTTGGCGCTTATTGTCTCCAATAGTAAAGTATCTGTCTTTGTTGTTGTGTAAATCTATGCCATACATGATTAAATAATCATTTCCCAATATGAAATGGGTACTAGAGCAATTTTCCATAACAACAAATTCAACAGTGATTCTTAGATTTCCATTGATATGTGGAAATATGACACTAGTCTCAAATATTCCCAATGCTTTCATTGGGTTCCTTGCACTATTGAATTTTATGCCATCAATTGGCAATAATTGATCTTCAAAGTTTGGTACACAAGTTTTAAGAAAAGATTTACCAACACAAGAGCAGAAGGCTCCTGGGTCAAGCAAAAGTTTAGTGGGTTTGTTGTCAATCACCACTTCTGTTATACAGGAGTTACCAGCTGTATAACCTTTTCCTCTGTTTGGTTTGGTTTTCATGAGTTGTGCATCTTGGATTTTTGATAAATCAAGTTGACCATTGCTTAATTGTGGCAAGTGGGAATATGATTCCATGATGTCAAAAGTGGCATTGATATTTTCTATATCTTTTGAAGATTCAGAAAATATGGATGACTTGTCATCTGAATTTTCTTCAATTATGTCATCTTTTTCAACATCAGGTTCTTTCTCCACATCAATTTCATTGATTTTCCCTCTCTTTGGACATGTATTGGCTAAATGAGTGGTGCTTTGGCAAATATGGCATTTTCTGACTGTATCTGCAGACTTATTTTTAATATTATTAGAGTTTTCTTTGGGGTTTTTGTCCACAGAATCCTTCCAAGGTGTATTAAACCTTGTTTTGAGATTCACCCTACTGGAACCAATTCTGGTTCTTGTGGTTACTTCCTCTAATATATTGATAATGTCTTCTGCTGAAGATTGTTCAGTAGTCCTGCTCTTGACAGCATGCTCTAAGTCACCTCCACATTGTCTTAGAATTTTTCTATGAATCATAAATTCTGACATGTCAGGGTATAATGCTGTTAACCTGTCCTTTTGTTGACAAAACCATGGTAAGGCTTTGTCTTTATCAGCATTAAATTTGGCGGATTCAAAGGCTGTTTCAACCTTAAACCTCCATGCATCATTGGCCCATTTGTTGACAATTTGGGTTTTCCACCAAGTCCAACTCTGGTGTCCATGTGCTTGTCTCAATTTGATATACCATTTGTGAGCTGATTTGGTAAACAAGGTGTTAAACCTGGCTGTTACCAATCTGTCTGGTAATTCAAAATCTTCTTTGATCATGTCAATACCTCTGATAAATTCCATATGGTCATATTCTCCTTCACCACTGAAGTGAGGCCATTCCTTAAGTTTTGGAACTTCTTTTAATAGTGCTTGGCCCATTGATGGTTCCAAGTTATGAAAAGAGGTAGAAAATTCATCTTTTAACTGTAAATTTTCTCCATCCAATACTTGTGGATTGGGAATTCTTGCACCCTCATTCTGGTTCAGAGGTGTAGACATCCTTGGTAAGGTGTTTAGCAGTTGTTCAATATCATTCATTTTACTGTTGTTACACCTTTGAGAATTTTTTAACTCATGTTGTAAGCTTTGTATAGAGTTTATGATATTCTTTTTATGTTCATCCTCTTTATATGTAAGCTCATTCCATAACTCTGTTTGTCTAGTATTATCAGATATAACTTCATTCAATTTCATTGTTAATTTTGATATTTCCTCTTTTGAGGTATCAAAATCCTTTTTCAAGGCAATTGTATTTGTCTTTACTTCAGCAAATGCTTTTGAAACATAATCCAGAGTCTTTTTATTGTCCTCTTTGATAGTACTAATGGCATGTTTTATTCTTGTCTCAATTATGTCATCAATATTGAGTTTAGAATATTTTTCTGTTAATTCTTTAATAATGGCAGATTGTTCATTTATCTTAATGCCAAAAGAAGTATCATTATTGGAAGTTTTAATTGTTCTTAAAACCTTTTCAAAACACATAAGTGTTTCATTGATTTGGCACAGGCTCAAGTTGTTTGTTTTAATGTTGTTACAAATGGATTCATTTTTATCAAAAAGATGTTTTTTCACGTCATGTATAGCATCATACAACTCTGGGATGGAATCAAATATATCAGAAATCATTTCTGGAACTTTAATCTGGCTTCCTCCTTCTTTTGTAATTCCATCATGGTTCTGGCCATCTGCAATACATTTTCCATGGCATCCTGTTGAATCTTTGGGATCCTGTATCCCTGGCTGTAAGGTTTTGGACCTTGTGCCTTCCCTTTGCCCTTGTTTGGAGGTTGTGGCTGCTTTTTCACGTTGGAAGTGCTGCTGCTGGCCACTGGGGCTGTTTTTGGCACTGGTTTTGGTGGTGGAGGGTTGTTTTTCCTCCATTCCAGTGTCAAAAGCATCATGTTTTTCTTCTCCATCAATGGATGCCATCCATTGAGCAATTTCCAAGTGTTGGGATGGCCCAAGAATTTTCTTACTGTCAGGTAAGAATTCATGCAATTCTTCCACAGGTCTGCAAGGATCTGGTACTCTTTGAATTGAAGTGCATTGTTGTATGCACTGTGGCTGGCTTTGTATATGTCCACAGAGGCTTGTTGTGGAGGTGTCAGCTCTTTTTGAAGGTAAAATAGTATTATCAGCTTCAGAATGACCCAATTTAGTTGTTTGGAAGTCATCAACTGACCCTTTTCCTTCTGTACCTGATTGGCCTCTGCCATAATCATGTCTATTACCTTTTTGGGAGCTGCTTGAGGGGTTGTAGCTGGCTCCTGACCTGGTTGAAGGCATAATTATGGTTAAAAAGGCTTAAAATAGTATTCTTACGTCAAAAACTTACTATTGGCCAAATTTTTAGCTTTCTGAAGTGTATTACTTATATCCAAGTTAATTAATTCAGAGGATATTGGTTCAGGTTGATTATTTTGAGTCACAATAACAGTACTATTATGATCAGAATTAACAGTATTGGCAGGGATAATGCTGGTTACTGTTGAGGCTGTTTCAATGTTTTCTTGTCTTACCACGTTGTCAGACACTAAAATTAATGAAAAAGCCAATTAATTAAGTAAAAAAAGGTTATTTCAAAAAAGAAATAAAAATATAAGCCTCACTTATAATATGAAAAAAAATTATTTTTTAAGAATTTTTTGGATTATAAGTATTTTTTATATGTTTTTAAATTTTTCAATATAAGAAAAAAAAGATTTAAAAAGAGTAAAAAAAATATGTCACAGGTAAAATATCACGGCTGGGCCCCCAAATGTAAGGTGTGGATATGAAACTTTGATTATAAATCAAGTACTTTTCCTGTCCTCAAAATTTGTATAAGGTAAAATTCAGTTAAAAATAGTATGAAATATTATTTTTAAGAGAAAACACGCCAATTTTATTGTTTATAACTTTATTAGTATAAAACAATAATATTATAAAAATTTATTGTTTTACCAACAATAAAAATTTATCCAAAAAATACTCTACAAGAGATATTTTAAGGCTACAAAAGAAATTTCTTCAAGAGCAATTTCAATTGGAATTAATTGAGCAAAGAACTGCAAGCAATTAATTAAAGAACAGAGTCTTTAAAAAGAATATTAAAGAGAAAACACGCCCAAAAGTGACCAGAGTGAATTTGGAAACAAAGTGACAAAGATAACAGTGATGAAAGATGCTTTAATTCACTTATGGGGTGGTTCAGGGGTAAAAATGATTATAAGAGTTACAAACAATGATTATAATGATTTTTTCACGTGGTTAAAAGGTTCAAAATGATTTAAAAAGGGTGGTTGGAATCTTTTATTGATTGGTTTAACAGTTTTAAACTAATTAATAAAAGGAAAAAGATTCTAACATGAAGAGAAAAGTGGGGCAAAGAAGACATTCTTTTATAGCCATCAATTCTCTTACTCCAAAAGTAAAATTTACTCTTGTCAGTCGTGAAAAACAGTCTGACAACAGAAAAGCCAATTATGGCATCATTGAACCCTGGTTTAGACCAAAAAAGGGCTGGTTTAAGCCAATTTTAGCCATTTTTAGCCATTTTAGACCCTTAAATCAGCCATTACTATAGCAATACCAGGCCTAGAGCCTTCAAAACACGTCAGAATGTGTGTCAGAGGCGTAGAAACCAGTTAAAACTGTTTTTATTATGATTGTTTTATCTTAAGGGTAGTTTTACCCTCTTGGCAACAGCTAAAACTACCCCAGTTGGTATCAAAACCTCATCATCAATTGAGTCCACAGACCATGTAACTCAATTCCAGGCCAAAAGTGATGAACTTTTGCGTGAATTTGGACATCCCACGCCTGTCAGCAAGGAATTTGGGGGTCTAGCTCCCCCTTAGAGCTGGAGTTCCTTTTCCCCCCCAAATTTAATCTTTCCAATTTATTTTTCCTTTAATTCCTCATCATGTATTATACTTATAATTTACATATGTAATTCAATTCAATTGTACAGTACAATACAGTGATAATTGACACCTCATATGTAAATCAAAGTCCACTTATGTAATACACGCGCACATTTTGACATTTCAATTGAATTCAATTGAAAATACTTTAATTCCTCATAACTTCTAAACTAAACACAACACCTCAATTTTAACACAAAAATTGATGGTTAACACCACATGTGGTGTGAATTAAATCAAGGTTTTGAGGATTTTCAACTTTTGTGTTGAAAATACTAAAAACTTAATTTAAGCTTATTTAGAGTTGAGTTACAAGAATTTCACTCAGAGGTGACCCCACCTGATTTTTTATGAGGAATCCAATGGTGAAATAAATTTTATGTGTTTATTTATTGGATAAAAAGTTATGATAATTTTTATATAACTTTTTTCCAAATTTATTTATTTTTTCACAATTTTGTTAAAATTTCATTTTTACTTAATTTTCTCAAGTATAAATGTAATTTTATACTTACAAAATTTTATGTATGTTTATTTTTAAATTGTAATTAATTTTTTATTTTTAATATAATTTTATATTTATATTTTGATTTTTATTTTAATAATATAAATAAATTTATTTTATTTATATTAATATGTTATTTTTGTATTTGTGGTCTTTTGGGTATATGAAATTACCTCTAAGGCTCACAATTCTTGTTAATGTTTCCTGCTTTATGAACTATAGTCATGTTTCCTCTATATTCTTGGATGGCTATTTGCCATATCAACATATGTCTATTGGGAGTTTTCATGTTAAGAAGTGATTTTGCGGCATTACCGTCAGTTATCACTTCAAAAACACTTCCATCAAGATAATAGTGTAATTTCTCAAGTGCCCATACCAAACATAAGCACTCCATTTGGCTTGCACCGTATCTGGCTTCTGTTGGTTTGATTTGTCTTGATATGTAACAAATTGGTTCTTCTGTAGGTTTGTCATCAATAATTTGGACTTGATGAAGGGCTGCCCGTAATCCATCTCCACATGCATCAATTTACAATTTAAAAGGTACATCCTAGTCAGGCATGAGGAGAAAAGGTGCTTCTGTAAGAGCTTTCCTTATCTTCTCATAAGCTTTAATTCTCTCCTGTGTCATCTCAAATAATGTTTTTTGATCACAGTGTCACAGGGGCTCTTCAAAGTGAAGAGGGCCTGGCACTCAGTAAACCAGGACTCAATTATGGAGGGCTCAAGGATATGGAAAGATTAAAGACACTTAAGAGTGTAAGGAATGAATTACTATAATAATGATATGAGAAAAGCAGCAACAAAGAAATAAGAATAAGAAATAGAAGAGCCAACCACAAACAAGTCCAAGTCCACTTTTTCAACCTGTCAGAATGGAGAAGAGAAGGGTTAATAAGAATATGGCCACCCAACCCATACTGTACAGGCGAAGAAAGAAATGCAAAGACTAACTTAAAATTAAATAATTATAATACCCCAAAATAAGGATAAGAATAATTATAAAATAATAAATAAATTAAATTAATTAACTGGGGAAAAGTCCCCAGGCGGGAAAAAGAGGGGCTGGTATATGTGAGAATCACCAGCCCTGATCCAGAGGAAGAATTTCCATGAGAAGAATTGATGATTTAATTGAGGCTGGCCAATACAGGTCCTGTACAAGAGGTGTGGTGTATTTGAGTGATCATACAGTTTCATACTGGTGTATTGAAACTGTATTGGGTGAATCCAACCTGTACAGGTATTGACAGGCTGTATTGATGTACCAAGCTGTATGTATGTTTCAGAATGAAGATTGCTGAAACTAAATGCTGATGCAGATACTGGATTTGCGGATTTGAGGTGTTTGAGTGTGTAAGATGTGACTATGAAACTGATGATAATATTACTATTAATCAACAGTACTATGTCTGTTCTTATGAAATATAATAATAAAAATTATTATAACCACAATTAAATAATTATAAAATTATTTCTTTCACGTGTCATACACTACTAGTGATTATAACAGTGAGCAGTAATTGTCTACAAGAATCAATTACAAGAAGAATTTAATAATAAAAACTTCTTTTATTAAAATAATAAAATTATTTTAATATATAATTATCTTTGACAAGAATAATTATAAAGATAATTCTTGAAGAAAACTATTACTAGAGAAAAACTTTAAGAATTAAAGATAAAAAGACTCACTAATACTCCAAAGAATTTATTGATAATAAAAGTAGAGAAATTTGACGTGGAATTGTGGATTTAAGGGATCAAAAGGATTTATAACAGTATTACAACAATATATAGTTGGATTCTATGATTTCACGTCTTTCTGATTGATTCTGAAAGATTAAAACACTTAAGAATAGTTGAACTAATACTTACTTGTTGGTAATAAAGATTTAATAAATTGATAAGATGATGATATGGAAAAAACAGCAAGAGAAAGCCTCTTTTAAGTCAACAACAGCTCACAGAGGCGTGCCATGGAGCAAACTGAAAAACCAGGGAGTGAGAAAACAATAAACCCTTTTGGATTATTGATTGCATCATCAGTTGTCACGTAAGATTATCATAATTACTTAATTGATGCTTTTACATGACTACCAACCCCAATATGGTTAAGAATAAAAGGAGTAACACTTGTAAATCTTCTTTTATTCTAAAATAATCATTGATTTCTCAAATTTATCAATGTTATTGCCAATTTCATCACAGGTTGTAATTACTGTGAATTTTTGAAGATTCAGTGTTTCACGTAGAATAGCCAAAAATGGACTGTAAGTAAAACTTTTAATTTTACTAGTAAAACTGTAATTATTTTTGGTTGTACCATAGATAATACAGTTCTCCTTTAGTCCTGAAAGGTTTAGAAAGATTCATTAAGAATTGTATTTTTAATGAATTTTTGAAGTTTTTACCTCATTTCTACGTAGAATTGCAAATAGCAGTGTTTTGCTGGTTGCTATGAGGTAAATCAATGAATATGGGTCCCAAAAGGGTTTTAATTACTCTTTTGGGGTTTATCCATGGAAAGGCATTAGTAATTGACATGGTTACAGGAGTGTAAGTAGCTCATTACCTCCTTGGCACGTCAAAATAGCAGGTTATTTGCTATTTTCTGGTGTTTTACAGTAGTTGTAACTTGGTAACCAAGTTGCCAAAGAGTTTTAGTTTACCAATTAGGCCAAGATGAGCCATGGATCCATGCTCTGGACATATCCACGCCTCTGAGGCCTCAGAAGTTGGGTACCCTGGCTCTCTTTGATGTCTTTTGTCCCCCTTGCCTATTTTTTACGTCAAAATAGTAATTTAAGCTTAAAGTGAGATATCCACTATGGGTGTACCAAAAGTCCATGTAAGAATACCATGATATTAAGTGCTCAAAACATGTATAACACTATTCTTAGTGTATATGTAACATGGGATTTCTCACTTTCCCATTATTTTGGCTAAAAATCAAGAAAAACAAAAATTTTCACGGATCTTTTATGTGGTATTAATGATGTGGTATTGAAGTATTTTCCATTTTACCACCTCAAATACTTAAATTGAGCTTATTCACTCTATGGAGCTACCCTAGGTGAATTTTTGTGTAGTATGCTAATCTGGTCTTAAATCCATGGATTTACTTACTCAATAAAAAGTTATTCATCTTTTCTGAAATTGAAAATGATGAATTTTGGATATATGCATGACTTATAAGTTTTGCATAATTCAAAATTTCTTTTTAAGATAATTGTGGCCTATTTGGGTATGTAAAATATACCTCAAGGCTCACATTCCCTCCCACCAAAAAATAAAATTGTACTACAATTTTATTAGTGATAAAAGAATAAGGCCCCAAAGGGGGTTAATGTCCACTGTCCAACCTCTTCACATTACTCAGATCAAGTAATTTAAAGCACATTTATAGACATATTCAGGCTTGTGGCCTTCTTTCATGTCAAATCTTCTCAAGAGTTTATCTGAGTCAGGTATTTCTGATTCTGCCATCCATTCATCTTCATGTACTGGATTTCTATATCTGACAAGATATTCTCTTTGATTTTTACCCCTAAGTCTCCTTTCATTAATGACTTTCTTTATCTTTTTCTCTTCATTCTGTTCCACAGGTGGTACAGTTAAAGGAGTTGGGTTCCTTAAAGGAAACAATTCCTTATCAGCTGGTTGATAAGGCTTTATCAAGCTGACTGGAAATGTGGGGTGTTTATTTTCCAATTCACCACTCAATTCCACTTGAATTGCATTGGTTCCATGTAAAGCAACAATAACAAAAGGTCCTACATAAGAATCTTTAAGTTTCTTTGGGCCTTTGATATTATTAAAATTCAAGGTTGAAACTAAAACTAAGTCCCCTACTTTGAAACCTGGTACTTTATGACTCTTGTCCCACTTCTGTTTTGCATAATCCAAAGCATCATCCATACTTTGTTTTGCATGATGTTTTACTTTATCAAGCATTATCTTGAAGCTGGAAGCTGTAGGATGAATGTCAATCAAGTCTTTCCTCAGTGTGTCTGCTGGGAGTCTTGGATTCCATCCTTTCTCTAACATAGCAGGAGTTTGTCCTGTGGAAGAATGGACTGATGTCTTGTATGCCAATTCTAATGCAGGTATCAGAGTGCACCAGTCATGGGTAAAGCCATCTGAGTCTTTGAATTCTAATCCATAAGCACAGAATCTCCTGATCATGTCTTCCAAAGTTTGAATCATCGTCTCTGCTAGCCCATCTGTTTGAGGGTGATATGCTGTAGAGAATGATAACTTAGTCCCAAACAATCTATGAAGATTGGTCCAAAGTGCAGATGTGAATTTGGGATCTCTGTCACTTATGATATTCTTAAATAATCCTGTATTAGAAATGACTCTACTCCATAAAAGAAGAGCTGTATCCATAGCAGTGTCATCTTTATGACATGGTAAGAATATGGGAGTTTTGCTATATCTGTCTACAATGACTAAGCAAGCATTATAGCTTTTGTCACCACTTGGAGGAAGTGCTGTGACCCAATCCATGTGAACAACTTCCCAAGGGGATTTTGGTTCTTGAATATGGATCATCAATCCAAATTTCTTGCCTGTACTCCTGTTTGCTTTTTGGCATCTATCACAGGTATGGCAATAATCAATGGTTTCTTTTCTCCAAGATGGCCACCATGCACAGTTCTTCACTTTTTCAAGTGTTCTGTCTTCTGATAGGTGTCCAGAGTAAATGCTATCATGGCATTCATGAAGAATGGTATTGATAAGCAATCTACTACACAGTGTCATCACACAAGAATGTTTTGTTCTATGGTAAATAATCCCATCAAACAAGTGAAATCTTCCCTCAGAATAGGAATTTTTCCAAACTTCATCTAGTGCATTAACCAAAGATGTGTCTTTGCAGTCTTTATCCAATAAAGAAGTCAAGATATGGCAATTCTTGTCTTGTTTATAAGATTCTCTGACCTCCTCAAAGAATTCAGTCCCAATATCAGTTATGTTAATTCCTTCAATTGGAATCTGTGGTTCAGCTTCCAAAGGTACATAAGCTGGGTTATCAGGAGTGTTGGCTAAAGCCCATCTACTAAGTCCATTAGCATTTTTGTGAATGTTTCCTGCTTTATGAACTATAGTCATGTTTCCTCTATATTCTTGAATGGCTATTTGCCATCTCAACATATGTCTGTTGGGAGTTTTCATGTTAAGAAGTGACTTTACAGGATTACAGTCAGTTATTACTTCAAAAACACTGCCATCAAGGTAATAGTGTAATTTCTCAAGTGCCCATACCAAACATAAGCACTCCATTTGGCTTGCAGCATATCTGGCTTCTGTTGGTTTGATTTGTCTTGAGATATAACAAACTGGTCCTTCTGTAGGTTTTTCATCAATAATTTGGACTTGATGTAGGGCTGCCCCTAATCCATCTCCACATGCATCAATGTACAATTTAAAAGGAATATTCTAGTCAGTCATGAGGAGTAAAGGTGCTTCTGTAAGGGATTTCTTTATCTTCTCATAAGCTTTAATACTTTCTTGTGTCATCTCAAATACAGTCTGTTGATCACAGATTCTATAGAGTGACTTGGCTAGAATTGCAAAATCTTTCAAGTGTTGCCTATAGTAAATAGCAAATCCAAGAAAAGACATCATTTCTTTTTTATTCTGGGGTATTGGCTTAAGTAACACTGCTGCTACTTTATTCTTGTCAATACCTAAGCTCAAACCAGAAACAACATGTCCTAATGCTTTGAGTTCTTCAAAACCAAAATTGCATTTCTTAAGTGAAATTTTCATGTTCACTTCTGCAACTTTATGAAGTACTCTTGCAAGTCTTTCAAGGTGCAAAGACCATGAGTCAGAACATATAATAATATCATCAATATAAATGATAAGCCATCCTTCAGACAATTCTGTGGGGAAGATGGTATTCATCATTCTTTGATAATGAGATGGAGCATTTTTAATGCCCAATGGCATTCTAAGATACTCATAAATACCACAGTGAGTGATAATTCTAAGTAATTTCCTAGCTTTAGGCGTCAAAACATTTTGATGGAAGCCTTTTAATGCATCCATTGATGTTATATACTTGGCTTTAGACAATTGAGTCAAGGTTTCTTGGATTCTAGGGATTGGATACCTATCTGGAACTGTGTAGGTATTCAAAGCTCTAAAATCTCCAACCATTCTTGACTTATCATTATGCCATGCAATAATAACAGGTGTTGTCACTTCAACTTATTCATTATGGCCTACCTTCCTTAGCACACCAAGTTGGATCAACTCTTGGATATGTTTTTCCAAGGCTTCTCTAGCTCTGGGACTGGCTGGATAAGCTGGTCTTCTAAGTACTGGAGGATATGGTCTATCAATATTAAGAGTAATATCAATTTCATGTCCTCTTATAGCACCTAATGGTTCATTATCAGATTCAAATGCATTATTATATATATATAATACATCAATAAGTTCATTCCTCATCTTTGGTGACAATGATGGATTAATTTGTGCTTCAACAAGTTGTTTAGACACAAATTAATCTTTGTAAGTATCTTTGACAGAAGATATTACAGATATCTGTTTTGGCATATTGGAGAAAGCAAATTTTTGCCTTTTGTTATCTCCAATTGTGAAATATCTGTCTTTATGGTTATTTATATCAATACCATATATATTCAAGTAATCATTTCCAAGAATGATGTGCTGAGATGTGCAATTATCCATTACTAAAATCTCAGTTTTCATTATTACACTTCCTGCTGGATGTGGGAATACAATATTAGTGTCCAATATGCCCAAGGGGTACATATTGTTACTGGCACTACTGAATTGTACACCTTCTATTGGCAATAGATGGTTTTTCCATTCAGGAAGTATAATTTGGAGATAGTCTTTGCCCACACAAGTGCAAAATGCCCCTGTATCCAAATTAACTTTGGCTTCAATATCACCCATCAGAACTGATGTGATACAGGATGCTCCAGCAGTATAACCCTTTCCTTTAGCAGGTTTTGTTTTATACATTCTGGCTTCTTGGATATTGATCAGGTTGCAGCAATCCTCACTGTACTGTGGCAAGTGGGTATGGACTTCTGTGACCTCAAAGAAAGCTGAAATGTTTTCAATGGGATAGTCCTCCACTGGTGTATCTTCAGAGACTGCAGAATCTTGATCAGACTCTTCTTTCTCTTCAGTACACTGAATCTCCTCAATGACTTGAACTTCATTGATCTTTGTCTTCTTAGGGCAAGTGTTGGCTAAATGTGAAGTACTTCCACATTTATGACACTTCAAGACAGGTCTCTCTGGTCTTCTTTCCTCTCTAGGAATCTTTGAGACTATTTTGGACTCCATTGGGTTTCTAATCCAAGTCTTACCAATTCTTGTTCTGGTAATGATATCTTCCATAGCATTAATGTAGTCCTCTGTTGAACAGGGTTCCACACATCTGCTTTTGATAGCATGTTCCACTTCCCCTCCACACTTTCTTAATATTTTCATATTAATCATAGTGTCAGACATATCTGGGTGTAAAGCAGATAATATGTCTTTTTGTTTGAAGAACCAAGTAAGTGGTTTGTCTTTTTCTGAGTTAAAAATGGCACTTTCAAAAGCATTCTCCATTTTAAACCTCCAAGAATTATTGGCCCATTTGGTAATCACTTCAGATTTCCACCAAGACCAGTCATGTCTTCCATGATCTATTCTCATCTTGTAATACCATTTCTTTGCAGTCTTGGTAAACAAACAATGTAATTTTCCTACTATGATTTCATCAGGTATATTAAAGTCTTCTTGCAACATATCAATAGTCCTGATGAATTCAATATGGTTGTATTCTCCTTCACCAGAGAATGTTGGCCATTCTTCTAATTTTGGAATATCCTTTGCAGAAATAACATTTTCTCCTAAGAATGGAGTTAAACTCTCTTTAACAGAAAGTTTTTCTTCAGTCAAAGGTGTAGAATGCCTTGGCATATGTGGTTCATGATTCTTATGAATTTGCTCCACACTTGCAATTATTTCATTCTTTAATTTCTGCCTCTCACTATCACTTTTTGCTAAATGTATAGCAAATTGATTGGTATTCTTAACTATTTGTAAGACATGGTCTTCAAGAGTTTTAAGTCTATCATTTACTTTAAAAATGGAAGGATCCTCTGTGTCATCATTTTGACATTGGTTCTCAATTCTATCACAAGCATTGCTAATTGACTCAAGGGTGACAGTTGTCAATTGACTCCATTCAGAATGTTGTTTGTCATTTTTCTTTAAATCATAGATGTCTAATGTAATTTGCTTCAACTTTGACTCAAGTTTGCCAATTTCTACACTAATACTTCTATGTACATTATTTATTTGCGTGGAAAAGTCCTGTTCATCCTTTCCTGCTCCTTGGCTGTGAATTCCATAAGAGTTCTGGCCATATTGAAGACACTGTCCACTGCTGAAGGCTCCAATCTGGGGATCCTGTACCCTTGTGGGTAAGGTCTGTTCCAATTGGCTTTGCCTTTGCCCTTGCCTTGATGGTTCTTGGGACCTCTCTGTTTCTTTTGAGGTCCTTTGGGCTTCTCCTTGGATGCTTCTGGAGCTGGTTTGGAGCTGGTAGATGCCACTGGTGCCTCTGTCTCCAAAGCTGGAGTCATTTCCAACTCTTTCTTCTGGTCTATGGATAAAAGACTCTGGTTCTTCAACCAATTCTTTATCTTTTTGACCTTGTCTTTGCAAGACAGGGGGCTCCAACCTCCTAAGAGTTCTATGGTCTTCTCCTGACCCAGAAAGCTCTTGATGTGTAAGTAGGAGTTCATGGCCCCCTGCCAAAGGCTTGGGCAGATTTCCCACTCCTCTTCTTTGGCTGCTCTGAACCAATTGTTGTACTGGCTCTGATATATTTCTATTGCTGCCACTTGAAAATGCTTCAGCCCTGGAAATATTATCATAAATTAGTTCAGGCTCAGAATTCACGTCAAAATCTGTTGGTACAGATCTTGGGGAATGGGGGGCAACTCTGGCATCCTCCAAATGTGTCTTTCTTGTGGAAGACTTGACACTTCTGGATTTGGTCTTGCCTCTTCCTTGTCCACATCCATCTGGCTGGACTGAATAGTTGCTTCCATTTCTGGTATGCACCATTTTCACGTCAATTTAAAGATAAAAGGTGAAAATATAAGATAAAATACACACCTTTTGGTGGTAATTTAGCTTTTTCTGAGTTGAATAAGGTGCCTCTTTTAGCAATTTGCACCTCAATACTGTCTTCAGATTCTGCTTCTGAAGATTCTGGACTAGTGATATATCTTTTACTGAGTCTGTTGCCAGCTGCACAGTATTTGATCAAAGACACTAGAAAAATTCTAAAAGAGAAAAATCCTTTTTTATACTTTTTTAAAAATATTTTTAAAGATTTTTTATAAGTTTTATATTTTTTAATATTTAAAAAAAAATTATTCTTTTTAAAGAAAAAAATTAAAATTTAAGATTTTGAATAAAATTAATTCAGAGTAACTCAAAGAATAATTTTATAAGTTTTTGGATGTGAAAAAGCCACGTGTAAAAACAATATAAAATTAAACCAAATTCCTCAATGAAAAAGATTTTAAAACAATTTCAAAAATAAAAATATTTTAACTTCAAATTGAAAGATAAAAATTAATTAAATTAATATATTTTAGAGTTTAAAAATATATTAATTAAGGGTACAAGGTTCAAAAAAAACACGGCCAGGCCCCCAAATGTAAGATGTGACTATGAAACTGATGATAATATTACTATTAATCAACAGTACTATGTCTGTTCTTATGAAATATAATAATAAGAATTATTATAACCACAATTAAATAATTATAAAATTATTTCTTTCACGTGTCATACACTACTAGTGATTATAACAGTGAGCAGTAATTGTCTACAAGAATCAATTACAAGAAGAATTTAATAATAAAAACTTCTTTCATTAAAATAATAAAATTATTTTAATATATAATTATCTTTTACAAGAATAATTATAAAGATAATTCTTGAAGAAAACTATTACTAGAGAAAAACTTTAAGAATTAAAGATAAAAAGACTCACTAATACTCCAAAGAACTTATTGATAATAAAAGTAGAGAAATTTGACGTGGAATTGTGGATTTAAGGGATCAAAAGGATTTATAACAGTATTACAACAATATATAGTTGGATTCTATGATTTCACGTCTTTCTGATTGATTCTGAAAGATTAAAACACTTAAGAATAGTTGAACTAATACTTACTTGTTGGTAATAAAGATTTAATAAATTGATAAGATGATGATATGGAAAAAACAGCAAGAGAAAGCCTCTTTTAAGTCAACAACAGCTCACAGAGGCGTGCCATGGAGCAAACTGAAAAACCATTGAGTGAGAAAACAATAAACCCTTTTGGATTATTGATTGCATCATCAGTTGTCACGTAAGATTATCATAATTACTTAATTGATGCTTTTACGTGACTACCAACCCCAATATGGTTAAGAATAAAAGGAGTAACACTTGTAAATCTTCTTTTATTCTAAAATAATCATTGATTTCTCAAAGTTATCAATGTTATTGCCAATTTCATCACAGGTTGTAATTACTGTGAATTTTTGAAGATTCAGTGTTTCACGTAGAATAGCCAAAAATGGACTGTAAGTAAAACTTTTAATTTTACTAGTAAAACTGTAATTCTTTTTGGTTGTACCATAGATAATACAGTTCTCCTTTAGTCCTGAAAGTTTCAGAAAGATTCATTAAGAATTGTATTTTTAATGAATTTTTGAGGTTTTTACCTCATTTCTACGTAGAATTGCAAATAGCAGTGTTTTGCTGGTTGCTATGAGGTAAATCAATGAATATGGGTCCCAAAAGGGTTTTAATTACTCTTTTGGGGTTTATCCATTGAAAGTCATTAGTATATGACATGGTTACAGGAGTGTAAGTAGCTCATTACCTCCTTGGCACGTCAAAATAGCAGGTTATTTGCTATTTTCTGGTGTTTTACAGTAGTTGTAACTTGGTAACCAAGTTCCCAAAGAGTTTTAGTTTACCAATTAGGCCAAGATGAGCCATGGATCCATGCTCTGGAGCTATCCACGCCTCTGAGGCCTCAGAAGTTGGGTACCCTGGCTCTCTTTGATGTCTTTTGTCCCCCTTGCCTATTTTTTACGTCAAAATAGTAATTTAAGCTTAAAGTGAGATATCCACTATGGGTGTACCAAAAGTCCATGTAAGAATACCATGATATTAAGTGCTCAAAACATGTATAACACTATTCTTAGTGTATATGTAACATGGGATTTCTCACTTTCCCATTATTTTGGCTAAAAATCAAGAAAAACAAAAATTTTCACAGATCTTTTATGTGGTATTAATGATGTGGTATTGAAGTATTTTCCATTTTACCACCTCAAATACTTAAATTGAGCTTATTCACTCTATGGAGCTACCCTAGGTGAATTTTTGTGTAGAATCCAAATCTGGTCTTAAATCCATGGATTTACTTACTCAATAAAAAGTTATTCATCTTTTCTGAAATTGAAAATGATGAATTTTGGATATATGCATGACTTATAAGTTTTGCATAATTCAAAATTTCTTTTTAAGATAATTGTGGCCTATTTGGGTATGTAAAATATACCTCAAGGCTCACAGAGTGGGTGTATGAATGAATACCCTTACCCCTGATGGATGGTTGTTACAGTATCCCCCTCTTGAAACTGGTGGGCTCCTGAACACCATAATACCCTTCCACTGTTGAGTGGCATCTCAATATCCCCACAATTTTTTCAAAAAATTTTCTTTATAATTTTCTTTTCCTCTTGACCATTATCCTGAAAATCCTTCTTTACTTCTTCTCTGTCAAATTCAATTGATTCCCCCCTTTTTTCCAAGTTTGAGTAAGTATTCCACTTCGACATATGCTTTTGTCTTCTTCTGATTCAATCAACCATGCCTTTGGGATGTGGCCTTGGGGTATATCCCAGAATAAGTCCACTGAGCTCTTGTGCTCGAAAAGTGATGCCCAATGAGTATGTGAAGTGTACTCATTGGGCAAGGCTTAATCCATCAAATCTTGAAAAATTTCTCCCAAGGGGTCTTGTTCCCATTGTCCATGGAAGTGGCCTCAAACAGCCCTCCAAAGTTTTTTTGGGCTGTGGCCTCTACCCTGATGAATCTTGATGTATTTTGATTTTTTATGGCCTTTTGGGCCTTTTTGGGTGCTTTGGTGAATTTGGTCATATTTATGATTTTTGGCCAATATTGGCCATTTTATGTCTTGGAGGTCCTAGGGTCTGTGGTCTGTGGGGGCTATCGGAGGCCCCCAAGACCAAAATGGAGCCCCTCTGCCCAAATTTGCTGGAGACCCGGGGTGACCAAGGGGCCCAGAAATGGCCCAATTTCAAATTTCACCATACATGGCCTGGACCCATTGATGGGGTCCAGGACCATCAAGATCCTGGCCTCCCCAAAGTTGCAGGGGAGGCCCTGGGTGATGGGTTCAACCCGGAAGGGGTATGAACCTTCACCTTAGAGGCTTTGAGGGGGGGCATAATTGAGTTATGGCCCCATTTCCTTGAGGTCAAATTCTTTTTCTTGATATGGATTGGATTGATTGTGACGTCTTGAATCTTCTGCTTGCATATTCTTCAGTTATGAGTTCCAAACTGACTGATCTCACTGAATCTTCTCCTTCTGCACCGCCACCGTCTGTTCTTCATGGTTCTGGCATCTTCAGTCAATTGTCCTCCCCTTCCATGGCGTCTTCTGGCCATTTTGATTCCTCCCCAACCTATGATGGGTTCAGAGCAGTTGAAGTTCTTGATCCTGCCTGTACTGAATGTTTGGCCAAGGGTAAGGAATGCTTTCAACATTACAATCCTTGATTGTCAAAATGCCACTTTTGCTTTGTTGGGATGATGCCATGTCGTCATACTGGATCAACTTTGTCCCAGGTCAGGAGGCACTTATGGAGCAGGAAAGATGGGCCTTATGGGCAGGAATTCCCCATTCTTGAGGAACCTACCCCTGATGCAACTTCTGGATTTTCTCAATGTGAGTGATTTGCATATTTTGATTTAGTGACTGGTTCCAGGCAGAGGGATGTGGCCAGGTGGACTAATGTTGGAGGGTCCATTCCAATTGGTGGTAGGCCCATACACTACAGCTCAGAAATCCCAATCTCAAGGACCAATGCTGATGGAGTAGTGAAGGTAGTGAAGAAACTAAGAAGAATTGTTGATTCCCCAACGGATCCAGATGCTGAAGGAAGTGATGAGTTGGATGGTGGAGAATTTCAAGTTGTTCCTCATTCAATTGGCCATCCATCCAGCAATTCCTCTTCTCAACCTCTTGCCAACACTAGATTCCAAAGCCAAGTTATTCCCAGCACTCCATGAACCTTCCTACCAATGCTTGCTTCCATTCCTACAACCCTTCCTCATCCTTCACCAACTACTTCCCACACCACCAGGCCTGCCTTGAATCCAGAAGTAAGACCATCACCAGTTCAACAGTCCAGAAACTCACCCATAAACACCTCCTGTCAACTTCAAACTGTGGCCAGCTCCAGCAGAAGAAGAGATGGATTGTCCCCTTTGCCGTTTCCTGCCGCTCAAGTTTTTAAAAGAAGAGAACATTGGCCTATCCGGGTTACCAGAGAAGATCCCAACGCGGCTAGTGAATGTCAAGATGTTGTGGCCAGATTATTCAGGAGGGTTGATGGAAATAGCAGAGAGGTGATTATGTATGCCAATGATAGGACTATTCCAGGTACTGCTTCTGAAGAGATGGCTGAAAAATTTGCCTGGTATGAAGATGAGTTGATATATGATTTCCAGAAAACTTTTGATGATTTGGGTAGAGATAACTAGTTTTCCTTTTCCTTGTTTATGTTTGGTTTGACTTCTATCCCCACTCTTATAAATACTAAAAAATAAAAATCATGGAACCCCCCAATACATGATTTGGGAGGGGATGCTGCTGCTTTAAAGAAATAAAAGAAAGAAAATTATACAAGTAAAGAAGAAAGAAAAATAAAAGAATAAGAGAAAATGAGAGTAAAGAAAAGAAAGAAAGGAAAATCCTGATGGTTGGTCCTTCTTGTGGTGAGTTGCTTGATTCTGGCCAAGAAGTGTCTGAAAAATGAAAACCAAGCATTTGATTCTCACAGAGTGGCCAAGGTAATGTTTTACAACAAGTAGAACCCTCAGGGATGCATACCAGGAGATGGAACTTACTTTCATAACTTCCACTCCCCACCAAGCACCATAAAATTGAAAAGAATGGCCATAAATGACTTCTGAAATGAATTTCCATAAATGACTTGAAGTAATGAATGTCTTGAATTATGATGATTGGCATAAATTGAAATGATAAATAAGAGAAAAAGAAATGAAAATAAAGAAAGAAACATTTGGCCATATCTTGATAAGGTCCAAATTGGAGGGTATTGGTGTTGTATGCTTCCTGAACCTGTCCAAAGAATTGACAAGTGCTTACAAAGTGGCCAAGGTGATGCTTACAACAACATATGGGTAGAATACCCCCTTAAAGGTGCATGCCAGGAGAGGAACTTACTTTCATAACTTCTTCTCCCGACCAAGCACCATAAATCAAACTCTTGAGGTATTTGAACCAGGCTTGTCTGGATACAATGAATGGAAATCCTTGACAAGATCTGGTGAGTTGGTAAGGTTTGAAGCTGGTTCCCAAGTGGTTCTTTCTCGGTCTTCACTGAATCCTTTCCACTCTACATAATACCATTATTTACCTCTTTTGAGTTTTGAGTCCAGAACCTGAGCCACTTCCCATTCTTCTTGCTCCTCCACTAAAACTGGTGGTGGCAGCAATTGATGACAATTTGGGATAGTTGAATGCTTGACTGGTTCTAATTAGGACACATGGAATACAGGGTGAACTGTCTTCCATTGCTGAGGCAACTTGAGGTGATATGCATGACTGCCAATCTTCTTCAGAACTTCAAAAGGTCCCAACCATCTTTCTGATAACTTCATGGTGGGTCTTGTTGTCTTGATGTTCTTGGAAGCTAGCCATACTTTGTCCCCAGGTTGGAAATCAGGTGGAATTGCTCTATTTCTATCTGCATACTTCTTGAATCTCCTTATTGCTGACTCTAATTCTTCTTTGACAACTTGCTGTACTGATTGGAGTTTTGTTGATAACTTTCCAGCAGGTGAGTCTTGAGAAATATGGATTGAGTCAAAGCTGGGATTTCTTCCATAAATGGTGAAAAAAGGTGATTGCTTGGTTGATGAATGTTCTGCATTATTATAGGCAAATTCAGCCAGAGGGAGCCAGGTGTACCAGTCATCTTGATGATAGCTGAAATACATCCAAAGGTACTGTTCTAGTATCTGATTTACCCTCTCTGTCTGTCTATCTGTTTCAGGGTGAAAGGCAGTTGAAAGATCTCTTGATATCTTGAGCTGCTGACAATTGAGTCCAAAATGATGAAACACATAAGGATCCTCTATCACTGACAATACTGACTGGAAGTCCATGCTTGGGTAATACATGACTAATAAAGATTTGAGCTAAGTCCAGAGCAGTGATTGTTCCATAAGTTGGATGAAGCTTGCCATTTTTGAAAATCTGTCCACAACTACTAAAATTGAATCAAAGTTGTTTGACAGTTGCAATTGAGTGATGAAGTCCATTGATAATTAATTCCAAGGACCAGACGGAATTGAAACAGGCTTGAGTAATCCAAACTTCTTGTGATGAATGTTCTGGTTTCTTGAACATTGCTGACATAAGGACACATAGTCCTTGATGAATTGATTCATGCCAGCCCAATAAAATTCCCTCTTGATGAGCTTGAGGGTCTTCTCCTGGTCAGGATGGCCAGCCAGTGGTGAGTCATGACGCTTTTGAAGAATATTGAGTTGAAGTTCTTCATTGCTTGGGATTACCACTCTATCTTTCAATAATAATAACTTGGCTTGAGGTTCAAGAGAATAATCTGGAACTGATTCACCTCTTGCTAGTTGCTTGAGTATTTCTTCATAGTCTTTGTCTTGCCATACTTCTTTTTTGATCTTTTCCACTAAATTTGAGAAAATCTCCACTTTGATTGAGAAGAATCTTGACTCTTGAATTCCATCTTGCTTAAGTACTTGATAAAAATTTTGAGGATTCTTGCTGATGAAGTCCACCCCCCTCTCAGGGTACACGTTGTCCCAACGTGACAAGGCATCTGGTAAAGTGATCAGCCTGCCTGGGCGTTAAGCAATAGTGAAGTGAAATTCTGAGAGACATTCAGCCTGACGGGCCTGACGACAAGTAAGAACTTTGGGAGACATGAAATAATTCAAGGAAGAGTGGTCTGTCAAGACCTCAAAAGAATTGGAAAGAGAAAGGAGAAATGCTCTCCAGCGCTTGAGAGCCCAAACTATGCCAAGGAGTTCCTTGTCATGAATTTCATAGTTGAGTTCAGCTGATAAGAGCTTGCAACTATCAAATGCAATGAGATGCTTTCCTGAGTCATTCACCTGACTCAGTACGGCGCCCTATGCATAATCAGAAGCATCAGTCTCTACAATAGTAGGTAGAGATGGATTGAAATGGGATAAGATAGGAGCAGAGGTGAAAGCTTCTTTGAGTGCTTGAAACTGACTAAGAGCTTCCACATTAAAGATAAAGGGAGAATCTTTTTTGAGAAGGGAAGTGAGAGAAGTGATTTTTTTGGAATAATTTTTAATGAAACAACAATAAAAATTGGCAAAGCCAAAAAAAGATTGAACGCCCTTGATGTTTTTGGGGTGAGGTCAATTGAGGATTTGCTGAACTTTTGAAGAATCCATCTTGAGGCCATCACTTGAAACAACATAGCCCAAGTATTCCACACTTGAGGCATGGAATACACACTTGGAGGCTTTGGCAAACAGATTATTGTCCGTCAGTCTTTGCAGGACAGAGGACACATGTTTGACATGTTCCTCCTCAGAACTGGAAAAGACCATAATATCATCTAAGTAAACCACAACAAACACATCCAAAAAAACTGCAAAGATATCATTTACTAGATTTTGGAAAGAAGCAGGAGCATTGGTCAAACCAAATGGCATGACCAAATACTCATAACTACCATATTTGGTTCTAAAGGCAGTTAAGTGCTCATCCCCCTCTTTGATTCTCAGAAGGTTATATGCACCACGCAAATCTATCTTGGAGAAGATAGTGGAGCCGTTGAATACGGTAAGGAGCTGGTTCATAGGAGGAACAGGGTATCTGTTCTTCCTAGTGACAGCATTGAGTTTGCGGTAGTCAACACACAAACAGAGACCTCCATCCTTTTTTTTGACAAAAAGGACAGGTGCTCCTGTTGAAGAGGAGCTTGGTCTAATAAAACCCTTCTCTACATTCTCTGAAATGTAGGCCCGCAGTGTTTCTGACTCTTGCTTTGATAATGAGTAGATAACACCAATTGGAGGTAGAAGACCCTCCAATTCAATATGGTGATCACAGGCGCGGTGTGGAGGAAGTTTCTCTGCTTTCACCTTGGAGAATACATCCAAAGATTGGTGATAAGCAGGAGGAACAACCTTCAACACAGTTTCAATTTCTTCTGGCTCTTCCTCCTTATCCCACTGCTCCTCCAGGGATGCATGAAAAGATAAGGGAGGAAGGTCCATATCCCCTTGAAAGAGATGAAGTGAAGCTACGGCAACATCTTTTCAAACATCCTTTATCTCTTTGAAGACTTCATCTCTTGATGGAAGTAATGACTGAGAGGGAATAATGGAAGGGATATGGACAGAAGAAGGAAGGGAAGGTGTCTTAAGTTCACCAACCAGAGCGACACTGTTGACAGAAGTGGCTAAGTCATTACTAGTAGAAGAAATAATACCATGAGAATCCTTATGACTAGAATCATAGGTGATCAATCCATTTTTCCAATCAATAAAGGGATTAAAACGGTAAACGAAATCATAGCCCAATATCAGGTCTTCTCCCTTGGGTGAATCTATGATAAAAAAGTCCCATTCAAAGCTTGGGAAGGAAGGCAAGTAAACTACCCACTTGGTATAATGGGTGATGAACAAGGCAGGGGATTCATTAGGATCCAAATTGAAAAGAGGAATCTTTTCAGGGAGCTCTGACAGAGTCAATGAGTACTTGAGAACAAAATTCTTTGCAATAAAAGAGTTTGTAGCACCAGAATCAATGAGAATACTATAAGAAATATCAGAGACAGAAGAGAAAATAAGAAATTTAAAAGATTTCTTGACACTAGTATTCAGGGTGCACAATTGTGCTCTTGAAGGAAATAAGTGAGAACCATTGAACATATCATGATTCCCACTCAGGCTTTTCCCTGCTTGCTAGGGAAGCCTCTTGATGATGACCCAGGCTTGTTCTGAGGTCTCTTGAAGCATTTTCCAATTGGGTGCTTTCCACCACAATAAGTACACAACCCCTCTTTAATCCTCCTCTCCTTTTCAGAACCGATTAATTTATTGTCCTTATTGAGGAGAGCAGCATGGGGCTTGTCCTTTGAAGCTTCAAATTGCTTGCCCTTCTTGTTCTTCTTCTGGTGAGACCTCTTTGAAGATGAGTTTTGGGGAGGCCTAGATTGATTGGATCCAATGACTGGAGGCTTCTTCTCTTGATTGCCACCCTTTTCTTTTTGCCTCTCATGATATCTTGTGTCTAATTCTAAGGTGACATCCATAAGTTCTTGAAGAGTATCAAAAGTTCCAGGGTGAGAAGCCAACTGATCCAATAATCTTGATGCCAATCCTCTTCTGTAAACATGGATATAAGCTCTTTCCCCCCAATCTCCAATTCTTGACATTAAGCTTCTGAAATCTGGAATGTAGAAGGAAACATGACCACTTTCCTTCATCCTCAAATTATCCAACTCTTGTTCAGCTTTCCTGACTTCATTGGGGTCACCAAATAGAGTGAATAATTGAGATTCAAATAATGGCCAATTATTGAGGAGGTAGGAAGGGTCTTCATTGGAAATATTTGAGAGATAGGGTTCAATCCACTTTCCAGCTCTACAAGTGAGAAAGGAATTTGAGTAAAGAACTTTCTTCCTGTCAGAGAAGAAATTTGCTGGATCATTATGGAAGATTAATTGACAGGATTGGATAAATCCTCTCAATTTATGAGCTTGAGTACCATCAAAAGAATCAGGTGCCTTCATGGATGGAGTCTTGAAAGCAGGGGCTTCAGAATTGTCCCTGGGAGCAACTGCTTGAGTGAGTTTCCCCATGAATTGAGTCATCTGCTCCATCATCTTGAGGAGACTTGGATCAGTTTGAGAGACAAGAGGTTGACTAGAAAGGGCTAGATTAGAACCCTGAGGCACCTCTGGAGCATTTGCCAAGGCATCTGCCACTTCAGTTTCACCAGAATATTCCTCTTCCACAGACTCTTCCCCCTCTTCATCTTCAACTTCCCCTTGTCTTGCTCTTGCACCTTCAGACATGCCAGGGTATCCACCCAAAAGTCCAGAGAAAGATCTTGATCTTCTAGATTTCATTCCACCTCTTCTTGAGGGTGCTGCTCCTTCCATTGGTGGTCCTCTGTCCAAGTTTGCACTCAGTTGATGAACTGATGGTGTGCGGCCAAGAGGAGCTCTTGCTGTAGGAGTCAGAACAGCTTGAATTCTTTGGGATCTAGTATTTTTGGCTGGGGGGCTATGCTGAACTGGCATTTTGAATAAAAATGAAATAAAACTTGATGGTATGAGAACAGAAATCAAAACTTGGCCAAATCAATCACAATAAAATCTTGATGAATCTTGAGGAATCAATTCAAATCTTGAGGGGAAATCAAATTCAGTCAACAGTCAAATCAATTCAACAATCAACAATGAATCAATATTCAATCATTATTCAATCAATAATCAATCAATAATAAATCAATACTCAATCAATCAATAAATCAGTGTCTTCAATATGAAATCAAGGTCTTGAGGAATCAATCAATCAATATAAAATCTTCAGAAATCAATTCAATATCTTGATGAGTCAAAATCAGTCAATAATCAAAATCAATTCTTGAGGATCAATAAAATATCTTGAGGATTAAAAGTCAATCAGTAATCAAAATCAGCTCTTCGGAATCAATCAATATCTTGAGAAGTCAAAATAAATCAATCCAATCCAAATAAGAATCCTGAGCCGCTGAATCAATAAACCAATAAATCCCAATGAAATAATCCAATCAATTAAGCAAATAATCAATCCTGAATAAGACCTGAATAAGAACACAGAAAATATTTGATTTGATAAAATGAAATGAAGTGAATGAAATGTTCAGCAATGATTAAGAAAGAAGAAGAATCAATTTCATATGAATGAAATGAATGAGATGAAATTGATGAGAGAGAAAAATCATAATCATTAAAGATAATTAAGTCATAAAAGAGATCATAATTGATGAATGAGAGAAATGAATATAAATGAATGAAGAGAAAGGATCAAATATGAGTTAATTAATTTAATGTCACAAGGGCTCTTCGAAGTGAAAAGGGCCTGGCATTCAGTAAACCAGGACTCACTTATGGAGGGCTCAAGGATATGGAAAGATTAAAGACACTTAAGAGTGTAAGGAATGAATTACTATAATAAATATATGAGAAAATCAGCAAAAAAGAAATAAGAATAAGAAATAGAAGATCCAACCACAAACAAGTCCAAGTCCACTGTTATAACCTGTCAGAATGGAGAAGAGAAGGGTTAATAAGGATATGGCCACCCAACTCATACTGTACAGGCAAAGAAAGAAATGCAAAGACTAACTTAAAGTTAAATAATTATAATACCCCAAAATAAGGATAAGAATAATTATAAAATAATAAATAAACTAAATTAATTAGTTGGGGAAAAGTCCCCAGGCGGGAGAAAGAGGGGCTGGTATATGTGAGAATCACCAGCCCTGATCCAGAGGAAGAATTTCCATGAGAATAATTGATGATTGAATTGAGTCTGGCCAATACAGGTCCTGTACATCTGTACAGAACCTGTACAAGAGGTGTGGTGTATTTGAGGGATCATACAGTTTCATACTGGTGTATTGAAACTGTATTGGGTGAATCCAACCTGTACAGGTATTGACAGGCTGTATTGATGTACCAAACTATATGCATGTTTCAGAATGAAGATTGCTGAAACTGAATGCTGATGCAGATACTGGATTTGCTGATTAGAGGTGTTTGAGTGGGTGTATGAATGAATACCCTTACCCCTGATGGATGGTTGTTACACACAGATTCTATAGAGTGACTTGGCTAGAATTGAAAAATCTTTCAAGAGTTGCCTTTAATAACTGGAAAATCCAAGCAAAGACATCATTTCTTTTTTATTCTGGGGTATTGGCTTAAGTAACACTTCTTCCACTTTGGTTTTGTCAATACCCAAGCTTAAACCAGAAACAATATGTCCTAATGCTTTGAGTTCTTCAAAACCACAGTTACATTTCTTGAGTGAAATCTTCATATTGACTTCTGCAGCTTTGTGTAGTACTCTTGAAAGTCTTTCAAGGTGTAAAGACCATGAATCAGAACATATGATAATATCATCAATATAAATTATAAGCCATCCTTCAGATAACTCTGTAGGGAAGATGGTATTAATCATTCTTTGATAATGAGATGGTGCATTTTTTCTACGAAATGGCACTCTAAGATACTCATAAAGACAACAGTGAGTGATAATTCTAAGTAATTTCTTAGCTTTAGGCGTCACAAAATTCTGCTGAAAGCCTTTCAATGCATCCATTGATGTTATAAACTTGGCTTTAGATAATTGGGTCAAGGTTTCTTGTATTCTAGGCATTGGATACCTATCTAAAGCTGTGTAGGTATTCAATGCTCTAAAATCTCCAACCATTATTGATTTATCATTATGCCAAGCAATAATAACAGGTGTTGTTACTTCAACGTCTTCATTATTGCCTACTTTCCTTAGTACACCAAGTTGGATTAACCCCTGGATATGTTTTTCCAAGGCTTCTCTAGCTCTGGGACTGGCTGGAGAAGCTGATCTTTTAAGTACTGGAGGATATGGTCTGTCAATATTAAGAGTAATATCAACTTCATGTCCTTTTATAGCACCTAATGGTTCATTATAAGGGGAAATGCATTATTGTATGTGTATAACACATCAATAAGTTCATTCCTCATCTTTGGTGACAATGATGGATTAATTTGTGCTTCAACAAGCTGATTAGCCACAAATTCTTCTTTATAAGTAGCTCTCTTAGAAGATATTATGGATATTTGCTTGCACATATTGGAAAAAGAAAATTTTTGTCTTTTCTTTTCTCCAATTGTGAAATATCTGTGTTTATGGTTATTTATGTCAATACCATATATATTCAAGTAATCATTTCCAAGGATGATATGTTGAGATGTGCAATTGTCAATCACTACTATCTCTTTCTTCATTCTTATGCTTCCTGCAGGGTGTGGGAACACAATATTAGTGTCCATTATGCTCAAAGGGTTCATAGTGTTACTGGCACTACTAAATTGCACACCTTCTATTGGTAATAGATGGTTTTCCCATTCAGAAAGTATAACTTGGAGATAATCTTTGCCTACACAAGTGCAAAATGCCCCTGTATTCAAATCTACTTTGGATGCAATACCATTCATCAGAATTTATGTGATAAAAAATGCTCCAGCAGTATAACCTTTTCCTCCAGCAGGTTTGGTCTTACACAATCTGGAATCTTGGATATTGATCAGGTTATGACAGTCCTCACTGTACTGTGGCAAGTGAGTATGGACTTCTGTGACCTCAAAGAAAGCTTTAATGTTTTCAATGGCATAGTCCTCTACTGGTGTATCCTCAGAGACTGCAGAATGTAGGTCAGATTCTTCTTTTCCTTCAGTATACTGAGCTTCTTCAATGACTTGAAATTCATTTATTTTTGTCTTTTTGGTACAAGTGTTAGTCAAATGTGAAGTGCTTCCACATTTAGGACACTTCAAGACAGGTTTCTCAGGCTTTCTGTCCTCTCTGGGAACCTTTGAGATTATTCTGGATTCCAAAGGGATTTTAGTCCAAGTTTTACCAATTCTTGTTCTGGTAATGATATCTTCCATTGCATTAATGTAGTCTTCTGTTGAAAAGGGTTCTACACATCTGCTTTTTATAGCATGTTCTAGTTCTCCTCCACACTTTCTTAATATTTTCATATTAATCATAGTGTCAGACATATCTGGTTGTAAATAGATAATCTGTGTTTTTGCTTGAAGAAACAAGTAAGTGGTTTATCTTTTCCTGGGTTAAAAATGGAATTTTCAAAAGAATTTTCTATTTTAAAGCTCCAAGAAATATTAGCCCATTTAGTCATCACTTCAGATTTCCACCAATACAAGTCATGTTTTCCATGATGTATTATCATCTTGTAGTTCCATTTCTTTGCCGTTTTGGTAAACAGACAGTGTAATTTTCCCACTATAATTTCATCAGGTATATTAAAGTCTTCCTGCAACATATCAATAGTTCTGATGAAATCAATATGGTTGTATTCACCTTCACCAGAGAATGTTGGCCATTCTTCCAATTTGGGAATATCTTTTTCAAAGATAACATTTTCTCCTAAGAGTGGGGTAAAACTTCCTTTAACACAATGTTTTTCTTGAGTCAAAGATGTAGAATGTCTTGGCATATGTGGTTTGAAATTCCAATGAATTTGGTCCACATTTGCAATGATTTCATTCTTCAGTTTATGTCTTTCACTGTTACTTTTTGCCAAATGTGTGGCAAACTGATTGGTATTTTTAGTAATTTCCAAGATATGGTTTTTAGAATTCTAAGTTGATCATTAATGTTTAAAATGGAAAGATCATCCATTTCATCATTCTGAATTTGACATTTACTTTCAGTTCTGTCACATGTATTGGTAATTGAATCAAGTTTAACATTTGTCAACTTATACCATTCAGTATAATTTCTGTCATTTCTTTTTAATTCACTTATATCTGATGTAATTTTATGAATCTTTGAATCAACTCTACCAAGTTCTACATTAGTACTACTTTTTACAAAATGTATTTCTTGTATTATTTGTGTGGATAAGTTCTGTTCATCATTTCCTGCTCCTTTGCTGTGAATTCCATCAGAGTGCTGGCCACATTAAGCACACTGTCCATGGCTGAAGGCTCCAATTTGGGAATCCTGTACCCTTGTGGGTAAGGTCTGTTCCAATTGGCTTTGCCTTTGCACTTGCCTTGATGGTTCTTGGGACCTCTCTGCTTCTTCTGAGGTCCTTTGGGCTTGTCTTTGGACACTTCTGGAACTTGTAGATGCCACTGGGCCTTCTGTCTCCAAAGCTGGAGTCATTTCCAGTTCCTTCTTCTGGGCTATGGTGACCTTGTCCTTGCAAGACCATGGGCTCCAACCTCCTAAGAGTTCTATGTTCTTCTCCTGACCCAGAAAGCTCTTGATGTGTAAGTGTGAGTTCGTGGCCCCCTGCAAAAGGCTTGGGCATATTTCCCACTCCTCTTCTTTGGCTGCTCTGAACCAATTTTTGTATTGGCATTGATAAATTTCTATTGCTGCCACTTGAAAGTGGTTCAGCCCTAAAAATATTATTATGAATCAGTTCAAATTCAGAATTTTGATCAAAGGTTGTGGGTACAGACCTTGGGGAATGGGGGCAACTCTGGCATCCTCAATATGTGTCTTTCTGGAGGAAGATTTGACACTTCTGGATTTGGTCTTGCCTCTTCCTTGTCCACATCCATATTGTCGGACTGAATAGTTGCTTCCATTGCTGGTATGCACCATTTTCATGTCAATTTTAAGATAAAAAGTGAAAATATAAATATAAAACACACCTCTTGGTGATAATTTAGTCTTCTCAGAGTTGAATAAGGTGCCTCTGTCAGCAATTTGCACCTCAATACTGTCCTCAGATTCTGGACTGATAATATATCTCTTACTGAGTCTGTTACCAGCTGCACAGTATTTGATTAAAGGCACTAGAAAAATTATAAAAGAAAAATTTATTTTTTATACCTTTTAAAATATTTTTAAGATTTTTCATGAATTTTCATTTTTTACTATTAAAAAAATCATTCTTTTTAAAGAAAGAAAATAAAATTTAAGATTTTGAATCAAAATTAATTCAGAGTAACTCAAAGAATAATTTTATAAGGTTTTGGATGTGAAAAAGCCACGTGCAAAAACAGTATAAAATTAAACCAAATTCCTCGATGAAAAATATTTTATGACAATTTCAAACATAAAATTATTTTAACTTCAAATTGAAGTAACAAATATTATTAAATTAATATATTTTAGAAATTAAAAATATATTAATTAAGGGGAGAAGGTTCAAAAAAAACACAGCCAGGCCCCCAAATGTAAAATGTGGTAGATATGGTGGTTTTTTAGAACACAAAAATGAAGTCTTGAATATGATTAAAGCCAAGTCTATGGATAAAATGATGGCCAGGCCCCCAAATGTAAGATGTATCTATAAAACCTTTTTTAATATTACTATTAATCAACAGTACTATGACTGTTCTCATGAAATATAATAATGAAAATTATTATAACAAAAATTAAATAATTGAAGAATGATTTCTTTTACATGTTATACACTACTAGTGATTATAACAGTAAGCAGTAATTGTCCACAAGAATCAATTACAAGAAGAATTTAATAATAAAAACTTCTTTTATTAAAATAATAAAATTATTTTAATATATAATTATCTTTTAAAAGAATAATTATAAAGATAATTCTTGAAGAAAACTATTACTAGAGAAAAACTTTAAGAATTAAAGATAAATCACTCACTAATACTCCAAAGAAGTTATTAAAGATAAAAGTAGATAGATTTAACATAAAATTGTGGATTTAATGGATCAAAATTGATCTATAACAGGATTAAAGAAATATATAGTTGATTTCTATGATTTAAAGTCTTTCTGATTGATTCAGAAAGAATTAAAACACGTAAGAAAACGTTTTGACTAATACTTACTTGTTGGTAATAAATGTATAATATAATGTGATGATTATTTGGAAAAAACAGCCATAGGAGGCCTCTTTTAAGTCTAAGAAAGCTCACAGAAGCATGCCATGGAGCAAGCTGAAAAACAAGTGAGTGAGAAAACAATAAAACCTTTTGGATTATTGATTGCATCATCTGTTATCATGTAAGATTGTCAAAATTACTTAATTGAGGTTTCTACGTGACTACCAACCCATTTATGGTTAATAATAAAAGGAGTAACACTTGTAAATCTTCTTTTATTCCAAAATAATCATTGATTTCTCAAAGTTATCAATGTTATTGGTAATTTCATCACAGGTTTTATTTATTGTGAATTTTTGAAGATTCAGTGTTTCATGTGGAATAATGAAACATGGACTGTAAGTATAACATTTAGTTTTACTAGTAGAACCATAATTCTTTTTGGTTGTACCATAGATAATAAAGTTCTCCATTGGTCCCAAGGATTTCAGAGAGATTTGTTAAGAATTGTCTTTTTAATGAATCTTTGAACCTTTTGCCTCATTTCTATGTAGAATTGCAAATATCAGTGTTTAGCTGGTTGCTATGAGGTAAATCTATGGATACAACTCCAAAAAGGTTTTTAATTACTCTTTTAGGGTCTATCCATGGAAATTCATTATGAATTGACATGGTTACATTTGCTATTTTCTTATGATTTACTGTAGTTGTAACATGGTAACCAAGTTACCAAAAGGTTATAGTTTACCAATTAGGCCAAGATCAGCCATGGATCCAAGCTTTGGAGCTTTCCATGCCTGAGAGGCCTTAGAACTTTGGTACCCTGCCTCTCTTTGATGTCTTTTGTCCCCCTTTCCTATTTTTCATGTCAAAATAGAAATTTAAGCTTAAAGTGAGATATCCACTATGGGTGTACCAAAAGTGCATGTAAGAATACCATAATATTAAGTGCCCAAAAAATGAATAACACTACTATTAGTGTATATGTAACATGGGATTTTTCACATTCCCATTATTTTGGTGTGAAATGGAGAAAAACAAAAATGTTCATGGATCTTTTATGTGGTATTGATGATGTAGTATTGAAGTATTTTCCATAATACCACCTCAAAGAGTTAATTTGAGCTTATTCACTCTATGATTCTACCCTAGGTGAATTTTTGTGTAAAATCCAAATATGGCCTTAAATACATGGATTTACTTACTCAATCAAAAGTTATTCATCTTTTCTGAAATCAAAAATGATGAATTTTGAATATATGCATGACTTATGGGTTATGCATAGTTCAGATTTGGTTTTAAGATAATTGTGGCCTATGTGGGTATTTAAAACATACCTCAAGGCTCACAGTATTAGTTGACAGGTACGACAAAACTCCAATGTTCTTACCAGGTCACAAAAATGACACACCTATGAATACAGCCATAATGATATGGAATAAATTTATCAGCCACCCAGGCATATTCCAAAATATCATAAGTGATAGAGATCCAAAATTCACTTAAGCATTATGGGCAAACCTCCATAACTTGTTCAAAACAATATTATCATTCTCAACAGCTTACCACCCACAAACTGATGGTCTAGCAGAAAGAATGATGCAGACCTTAGAAGACATGATCAGGAGATTCTGTGCTTATGAGCTAGAATTCCAAGATTACAATGGCTTTACTCATGATTGGTGTACATTAATACCAGATCGTGAATTGGAATATAAAACATCAATCCTTTCTTCAACTGGCAAAACACCAGCAATGCTAGAAAAAGGTTGTAATACAAGACTTCCTTATGACACCCTCAAAAAGACTTGGTGGATAAAACACAAAATCAAGTAGTTTCAAATAGTTCTTTACAAAGCAAGACATCATGCAAACAGATTTATGAAAGATTATTTGTGATATGCAAAAGAAAGATGGGATAAAAGTCACAAACCACCTGACTTCAAAATAGGAGACTTGGTCTCAGTGTCAAGTCTAAATTTCAATAATATGAAAGGACCACAGAAATTAAAATATTCCTTTGCAGGACCATTCATGATAAAAGCACTACATGGACCTAATTCTGTGCAACAAGTGCTCACAGGTGAATTAATGAACAAATACCCAAATTTCCCTGTAAGTGTGATAAAACATTACAGCTCAAGTGACAAGGGATCATTTCCATTAAGAAATAAACACCCACTTGAAATCCCCCCATTAGAGGAGGGAGAAAAAAATGTTTTTGTAAAAGTCATTAAAGAAAAGAGGAAAAGAAACATAAACAAAATGGAATATGTTGTGAGGTATAGAAAGCCAACTTGAGAAGATGAATGGCTACTTGAGAAATTTATAACTAATTCAGATAAGCTACTAAGAAAATTCAGACATGAAATAAGACCTCCAGAATAGAAAATTAAGCATTATTGAGCTTCAAGACTCAAAAAGTCTATTGAAGAGGTAGGACAGTGGATGATGCCCTAATGAACTATATCAGATTGTAGTACAATATTTTTTGGTGGTAGGGAATGTGAGCGTTTGAGATATTACCACATATCCAAAAAGGTCACAAGAAAACTTTATAATGATTATATTCAAAGCAGTGAAGATGCCATAAAGAGGAAAAAACTTTGAATTAACTTAGAATCTCATGTGAGAAAAGGTGAAATAAATAACACCATTAGATCCCGCAGGTAAAATGCACATCTATCATTTTTATGGCATATCTGTAAAGTCAATAATTACTGAATAATAAGTAAGAATACCCTGAAAAACACATACAATATTATTTAAAACAGAAAACAATGCAGAAAAATTTGAAATAAATTACACCATTGCGTTCCCCATGAAAGACTACACATATAACCTATTGATGCCATATTTTTGAAGTCAATATTTAAGGAAATAACCTGTGTCAGCCTGTGACTCAAAACCAGAGCACAAGCATGACAGCCAAAATACCATAAATCATTGGTATAGCCAAGATACCACCAAAACATGGAACTGAGCCAAATTAGCTCAAAAGGTATCAAAAGAAAGAGGAAAAATACAGAGTAAAAGGCTTAACCCCATCAAATGGGTATGCAAAATCAAGCTCTAAGCCAGGGTTATCCAATGGTACCAGCCAAACTGAGCTAGCACCAGTATTACTGAAGTTATGGTCAAATTCAGGCCAAATAAGGGTGAACAAAACATTTACCTCTCAACTAACTTCTACAGTTTTAGTGTGAGATACCTAAAGTGGGGTCTTTTTGGAAAGAGAAGAATAAGGGCTATCTGATGTTGTCATCCATTTCCTCCTATCTCAAGTATAGAAGAAGGTATGGGGCAAACAAGCCCAATACAGCTTTTTGCCTAAACCACGCATATGAACATAAATCTTGTACATGGCATAGCTTTGCCATATTTAATGATAACCATATCAAATAAGGTAGAATTGTGTAGACCACATACAGGGCTACACACCGATTCAGTTTTGAGGTTGATATCTCAAGAACTGACAAAGTTACAGCTGGCTTAAGGTCAAAATCCACTTTTTGACCAATACAGCCTTACCATGGGATAATATCCCATAACCATGATTATGAGGTGTCAAACTGAGGAAGAAGCATGTTTATAATTCAAAACCTCATAAGTCAATCAACACTGGGGTCCCATACAGTTTCTGTACAGCATTCTATGTGTCATACACCTCAGAAGAGGGCTATGTGGTCCCCAGGTGAAAATTTTCACCCTGTATTGGTGAAACTGCCCAGATGTAATTTCAAAACCACATCTGAACCAAATAAAGGCTACACAGGTCCTTGCAAACCACAAGCCTGTTTCAGAGAGTGAAAAATCTTCACTTCCTCTACATGGAAAGGTCTAACAGCCCTTCCACCCCATTTCAGGATATAAAGGAGGCTTTTCACAGCCAGAATAGCTTTCCTCATCCTGCTCTTGAATACCCTACATAGTAAACTGTCAAAAACAGTTTTACTCTTGGGTAATAATCAGGTATAATTATAATTTGAATTATTGTAGTCTTTATTATTGTAACCCAACAGGTAAAGCTGAATCCAGGGCTTTCAGCAGCGTTCACCACCACTATATTTAATATAGTAACACCCTTTTATTCTTAAATTAAACCATTTTCAATCCTCATAAACCCTTTTTAATCCTTTTTACTGTGTCACAGTCATAGGTAAAAGCTATAAATACAGTTATAATACTTTATCATAGTCTCAGCCTGACAACCTGAATATATGCACTTTTATGATCAGCGCATACATGCATGGGTTTTAGCTCATATGTCTTGAGCTTTACATAATAGAGAGATAAACAAATTTTAAAACTAATATTTAATTAATGTAAGAAGAGAGATATGAATATTATTTGACAAGTTATAAACAAGGGTTTATTGAGCAAAATTGTTAGAGCTGTTGACCACTTTGTTGTGAAAGTGGTCTAAAGTCAAAGTAAAGTGGATGTTCAGGTTCTACTGGCTCTTATGTGAATAATGATTTATTTCTTATCTTAATACTCAAGGTACAACCCCCTGAAATCATGGTTTAAAGTTTAAGATATCAAATTTTGACAGAAAAGATGAGCTACAAGAAAAATAATCAAAAATAGAGTTTTGATGATGCAATGAAATGCTCTTGAAAGTTTAATGAGGACATGCCAAGCTATCAGTATTCACTCTCTGAATGGCTTTAGCGTGTATAACTTGAAAGTTATTAATGATCAAATTTTAAGCTTAAAATTGATCATTTATGATCACTCACTGTAACTGTATTCTACGTTTAACAGTTAAATAAGCAATAAAACTGGTGAATAGTATTAGATTATTATTAATACTAATAAAATCCACAAAGCTTAGGCTTCTGTGAAGCCTATAATGTCAGCAAACTTAGAGTTATAGTATCACTCTAAATATAGGTGTAACACGAGATAAGATGGTTTAATTACAATGTAATCATCACTAAACCTTACAATACTGATCAATTCCAGTGGATAACATCAGTATAAGTCTAATAGAAGCTCTTTGGACTCCAGGAGGAAGGAGTTTACTATAAATAGAGCTCTCAACAACAGCTCACAGAGGTCTTCCATGGAGCAAACTGAAAAAAGGTGAGTGAGAAACTGTGTACCTTTGAGATATGACCACATATCCAAAAAGGTCACAATAAAACTTTATAATAATTATCTTAAAACCAGTGAAAATGCCATAAATAGGCATAAAAATTGAATTACCTCAGAATCTCATGGGAGAACATTTGAAGTAAATTACACTATTATTTATGGCATATCTGTAAGGTCATTATTCCTGAATAATAAGTAAGAATACCCTGAAAAAGACATAGAATCTGATTTAACCCAGAAAAAAATGAAGCAAAATGTGAAAGGACTTACACCATTGGATTACCCATGAAAGACTACACATATGAAATTTTTATGCCATATTTGTAAAGTCGATATTTAAGGCAATGACGTGAATATATGCACTTTAATGATCAGTGGATATATTCATGGTTATTAGTTCATATCTCTTAAACTATACATGATAGACAGTTAAACCAAAAGTAAAGCCACCATGTAATTACTGTAAGAATTCAGAAGCAACATTATTTTACAAGTTTAAAACAAGGTTATAACTTGTAATGCTTTATTGAACAAAATTGCTAGAGCTGTTGACCTCTTTGTTGTGAAAGTGGTTCAAACTTAGATTAAAGTGGATATTCAATATCTACCGGTTCATATGTAAAGAATGATGTATTTTTTATCTCAAAATTAAAGGTAAAATCCCCCGAAATAATGGTTTGAAGTATAAAATAGTAACTTTTGACAGAAACAATTAGTTACAAGAAAAATCATCAAAAATAGAGATTTGATTTTTGAATGCAATTCTCTTGGCAGTTTAATGAGAACATGCCAAGCTATCATAATCCACTCTCTGAATGGCTGTAGTGTGCATCAATGAAAATTTATTTATGATTCAAGTTTAAGCTCAAAATTGATTAGTTATGATCACTCACTGTAATCTTATTTTAAGTTTAACAGTTAAATGGGTTATGAAACTGGTGAATAATATTATATTATGCTTAATGCTAATAAAATAAACAAATTTTAGGCTTCTTTCAAGCCTATGATGTCACCCAACTTAGAGCTATAGTGATAACTCTAAATAATGGAGTAACTATGAGATAAGATGGTTTAATTATGATTTAATCATCACTAAAACTTAAACTATGGGTTACTTCAACTGGATAACATCAGTACACCTCTACTAGAAGCCTTTTGGACCCTAGGAGGGAAGAATTTACTATAAAGAGATCTCTTTTTACTCTATTTGCCCCTCAGATGCATCAAAAACAATAAAACACTAAATCAAAAGGTCAAATCTTTATTATAATCATCAATCTTGATGTGATTACTCAAATTGTTTAATTTTTTTGTTCAATTTCTCTAAAAATCTCTTTTCCATGTAAAACTTAGGATTATTTGTAATATATTTTATTTGCATTTGTAATTACAATTCAAAGAGTTGTATTTCTATTTTTTGGTGTAAAACGTTTCAAAATTATTATATCAAGTATTCAAAGTAGATTATTTTTCTTATATTAGAATAATTTCTATCTATCAGTATTCTCAATAATTATTTTATTAATATAAATAGTATTTATATTAATACATCACTTCAATATTAGTATTTTAGTAATATTATTGTTATTAATTATTTTTTATTAATAAAAAGAAATTTTTTGTGCCTTTGTTATTTGTTGGTAACAGTAATAAAGTTCTTTTAAATATATTAATTATTAAATATTAATATATTTATCTATTATATTATTATATTTATTCAATAATACAGTTATTTTTATGCCATAATTATGATAAATCTTTATTATTACAATGATTTCATTTATAAGGAAATTCATAGTACAATCAGTAAAATATTAGTAATACTTATTTATTGTTTCATAGTCAACATCAAAGAAACCAATCACCGTCTTGGATCATTGATTAAATAATCTGTTGTCATGTAAGATTATTGTAATTACTCAATTAAGTTTTTTACATCACTGCCAACAGATTAATGATTAAGAATAAAAGGAGTAAGAAATGTAAATCTTCATTTATTTCAAAATCAACATGAATTAATAAAAGCTATTGACATTATTGGAAATTTCATCACAGGTTGTATTTTCTGTAAATTTTGGAAGATTTGGTGTTTCACATAGAGTCATCAAAAATGGAGTGTAAGTCAAATGTTGAATTTGAACTATGAAGTCACAATTAATTTTTATTTATTTGCAGATTACAACATTATAAGTTGGTCCTGGAAGCTGCAGAAGTATTTGTTAAGAATTGATTTTCAATGAATATTTGAAGGTTTTACCTCATATTCACATAGAATTGCAAATAGCACAGTATGGCTGGTTTCCATGAGGTAAATCAATGGATTCTAGTCAAAAAAGGGTTTTAATTACCATGTTAACATTAATACATGGAGAATAATTAATAATTGGAATGGTTTCAGGAGTCAGAGTTGCTCTTTACCCCCCTGCCACATCAAAGTAGCAGCTTATTTGCAATTTTCTTATGATTTAATGGGACTTGAATTTGATAACCAAGTTTCAAAAAGTCTTGAGTATACTAATTGGGCCATGATTAGCCAAAGATACAAGCTTTAGAGCTATTCATTCCTCAGAGGCCTCAGAAGTTGGGTGCCCTGGCTCTCTTTGATGTCTTTTGACCCCCTTAGCTATTTTCACATCAAAAATAGTAATTCAGGCTTTAAGACTGATATCCACTATGGGTGTACCAAACCTGTATGTAAGAATAATGTAATTTGAAACGAAAAAAATGCATAACACCAATATTGGTGTATCCGCAACTTGGGATTTCTCACATTCCCATTGTTTTGGCATGAAATTGAGAAAAATAAACATTTCCAAGATTCTGTTATGCAGTATTGAGGATGTGGTATTGAGTGATTTTCCATCTTACCACCACATAGAGTTAAATTAAGATTATTCACTACATAGAACTACCCCAGATAAACCTTTGTGTATAATCCAAATACGGCTTTGAATCCATGGATTTACTTAAATACCAAAAAGTTATTCATCTTTTCTTAAATCAAAAATAATAAATTTTGGACAGATACTTGATCTATGGTTTATGCTAAGCTCAAAATTTATTTTTATATTAATTGTGGCCTATTTGGGTATGTAAAATGTAACTCAAGGCTCACATTTTCTCCCAACAGAAAATAAAATTGTATTACAATTTTATCCATTATATTTAGAAGAAAACGCCCACAGAGTGGGTTGTTGCACACTTTCCAACCTCTTCATATCACTCAGATAAAGTAGTTTCAAAGGAAATTTATAGACATATTCAGGCTTGTGGCCTTCTTACATGTCTAAATCTTCTCAAAGGTTAATCTGAGTCAGGGATTTCTAATTCTTCCAGCCGTTCATCTTCATGTACTGAATTTCTATATATGACAAGATATTCTATAAATATCCTTTCTTTAATGAATTGCTTTATATTTATGTCTCCATACTATTCCATTGGTGGTAGAGTTAAAGGATTTGGATTCCTTAAAGGAAAGAATTACTTATCAGTTGGTTAATAAGTTTTTATTAAGCTCACTGGGAAGGTGGGGCGCTTAGTTGATAATTATCCACTCAATTCCCTTGAACTGCATTGGTTCTATGTAAGACAACAATAATCAAAGGTGCTAAATAAGAATTTTAGAGTTTCTTTGGGCCTTTGATATTATTAAAATTCAAGGTTGAGACTATAAATAAGTCCCCTACTTTGCATTCTGGTACTTTAATACTCTTTTCCCATTTCTTTTTTCCATAATCAAAAGCATGATGAATGCTTTTTTTACATCGTGTTTGACTTTATCAAGTATAATAATGAAGCTTTAGGCTTTAGGATGGATTTCAATTAAGACTTTCCTCAGTGTTTCTTCTGGGTGTCTTGGATTGAAACCTTTTTCTAACATAGCAGGAGTTTGACCTGTGGAAGAATGAACTGATGTCTTATATTCCAGTTCTAATGCGGGTATTAGATTTCACCAGTCAGTGTAAGGCCATCTCAGTATTTGAAATCTAATCATTAGGAAAAGAATCTCCTTGTCATTTCCTCTAAATTTTGCATCATTCTCTCTTCCAGTCCATCACTTTGAGGGTGATATGTTTTAGAAAATAAAACCTTGGTTCCAAACAATATATGAATATTGGTACAAAGTGCATATGTGAACTTTGGGCCTCTGATACTTATTATATTCTTACATAAACCTGTATGAGGAATAACTCTATTCCATAGAAGTGTCATCTTAATGACATGGTAAGAATATGGGAGTTTTGCTTTATTTTTCTACAATGACTAAACAAGAATTGTAGCTTTTGTCAAAATTTGGAAGAACTTTTGTTATCTGATCCATGTGAGAAACTTCCCAAGGGGATGTTTGCTCTTGAATACAGATCATAAGTCCAAATTTCTTGCCTGTACTCTTTTTTTTCCTTTTGGAATCTGTCACAAGTATAGCAGTATTAAATGGTCTCTTTTCACCAAGATGGACACCATGCACAGCTTTTCACTTTTTCAAGTGATCTTTCTTCTGAAAGGTGTGCAGAATAGTTGATATCATGAAATTTATGAAGAAATGTATTAATAAGCAATCTACTGCATAATTCATCACCCAATAATGTTTGGTTCTGTGGTATATTATGCTGCCAAAAAAGTGAAATCTTCCCTCAAAATAGGAAGTTTTGCCTATTTAATCCGATGAATGAACCAAAGCTGTGTCTTTGCACTATTTTTCCAGAAGATATGTCAAGATATGGAACGTATTGTCTTTTTGATGAGACTATCTGACTTCTTTAAATAATTCAGCTTCAATATCAGGTATGTTAAATCTTTCAATTGTAATCTGTGGTTCTTCTCCCAGAGGCACATGAGCTGGGTTGTCATAAGTATTGGCTAATGCCCATTTGCTAAGTCAGTCAGAATTCTTACATATATTTATTGTGCAATGTACTATAGTAATGTTACCTCTATATTATTAAATTGCTGTCTCCCATCTCAACATATATCTGTTGGGTTTTTAAATTTTAAGAAGTGAGTTAATGAAATTAAATTCAGTTATCAGCACAAAAGCACTTCCATAAAGAAAATAGTATAATTAATCAAGCTACTATACCAAAAATAAGCACTCAATTTGAATTTCACTCTATATGGCTTCTGTTGGTTTGATTTGTCTCGAGATATAACAAACTTGCCCTTCTGTAGGTTTGTCATTATTAATTTGGACTTGATGTAGGGCTTCCCCTAATCCATCTCCACATGCATCAATGTACAATTTAAAAGTCATATTCCAGTCCAGCATAATGAGTAAAGGTGATTCTATAAGAGCTTTCCTTATCTTCTCATAATATTCAATTCTCTCCTATGCCATCTCAAACTCTGTCTGTTGAACACAGATTCTATACAGTTATTTAGTAAGAACTAAAAATCTTGCAAATGTTTCCCTTAATAACTGGAATATCCAAGAAAGGAAATCATTTCTTTTTTATTATGGGGTATTGACTTAAGCAACACTTCTGCTACTATATTTTTGTCCATACCCAAGCTTAAGCCAGAACCAATATGTCCCAATTCTTTGAGTTCTTCAAAGCCAAAATTGCATTTCTTGAGCAAAATCCTCATATTAACTGCTGAAGCTTTGTCAAATACTCATTAAAATCTTTCAAGGTGCAAAATACAAAAGTCTAAAAATATAAATATATGATCAATATAAATAATGAGCCATCCTTCAGATAGTTCTGTGGGGAAGATGGTGTTCATAGTTCTTTGCTAATGATATGGAGAATTTTTAATACCAAATAGAATTCTATGATACTCATAAATACAACAGTGAGTGATACTTCCAAGTGAATTCTTGGCTTTGGGTGTCAAAACATTCTCACAAAAGTCTTTCAATGCATCCATGGAGGTTATGTACTTGGCTTGGGATAATTGGGTCAAAGCTCATTGAATTCTAGGAAATGGATACCTATCTGTAACTGTGTAGGTATTAAGAGCTCTAAAATCTCCAACCATGCTTGATTTATCATTACACAGAGAAAAAATACCAGTAGTTTTCACTTCAACTTCCTCATTATGGCCTACCTTTCTTAGTACACCAAGTTGTATCAACTTTTAGATATGTTTTTCCAAGGCTTCTCTAGCTCTGAGGCTTGCTTGGTAAGCTGGTATGCTAAGTACTGGAGGCTATGGTATGTCAATATTAAGGTTAGAATCAACTTCATGTCCTCTGATAGGGCTTAATGATTCATTATCTGAAGCAAATGCATTTTTATGAGTTTATAACACATCAATAAGATCTTGCCTCATTTTGGATGATAATGCTGGATTATTCTGTGCTTCAACAAGTTGATCAGTCACAAATTCTTGCTTATATGTATCTTTATTTTCATATATTACTGATATCTGTTTGGGAATATTGGAAAAAGCAAATTTTTGTCTTTTATTTTCTCCAATTGTGAAATATCTATCTTTATGGTTATTGATGTCAATATAATAAATATTCAAGTCATCATTTCCAAGAATGGTTTGTTAAGATGTACATTTTTCCATGACTACAATCTCTGTCTTAATTCTCATACTTCCTGAAGGGTGTGGAAACAAACGATTAGTTTCCAATATACCAAAATGGTATATATTATCACTTCCACTACTAAATTACACACATTTTATTGATAATAGATGGTTTTTCCATTCAGGAAGAATGACTTGAGGGTAGTTGTTTCCTACATAAGCTCGAAATTCTCCTGTATCCAAATTGAATTTGGCTTCAACATAATTTATCAGGATTTGTTTAATACAAGATGGTACAGCAGTGAACCTTTGCTCTTAGCAGTTTTAATCTTACACATTCTGGCCCCCTGGATAGTGATTAGGTTATAGAAATCCTCACTACATTGTGGAAAGTGAGTATGGAATTCAATGAGCTCAAAGAAAGGTATGATAGTTTGAATAGGATAGTCTTCCACTGGTGTGTAAGAAGAGATTGCACAATATTGGTCAGATTCCTCTTTCTGTTCATCACACTGAACCTCTTCAATTATTTTAAATTCATTTTTTGTAGTGATTTTGGTACAAGTTTTGGCTAACTATGAGGTGCTTCCACATTTATGACACTTGAAGACAGGTCTTACAGGTATTCTATCCTCTCTAGAAGTCCTTGTGACTATTTTAGACTCCATAGGGCTTATAGTCCAGATTTAACGATTCCTGTCCTAGTAACTATATCTTCCATCATATTAATATATTCCTCCATTGAACAGGACTCTACAAATGTGCACTTGGCAGCATGTTCTAGTTCCCCTGCAAATTTTCTTAATATTTTCATATTAATAATTGGGTCAGAAATATCTAGTTGTAAAGGAGATCATCTGTCTTTCTTCTTGAGGAAAAAAAATAAGTGGTTTATCCTTTTCTGAGTTAAAAATGGCACTCTCAAAGGCATTTTCCATTTTAAGCCTCCAAGACCTACGACCCATTTGGTGATTATTACAGACTTCCACTAAGATCAATTGTGTTTCCCATGTTCTTGTCTCATCTTGTAACACCATTTCTTTGAAGTTTGGGTGAACAAGGAGTGCAATTTACCCACTATCATTTCATCCGGTATTACAAAATCTTCCTTAAAAGTATCAATTGTTCTGATGATCTCAATATGGTTATATTCAATTTCACCAGATAATGTTGGCCATTTTTCTATTTTGGGGATATCTCTTGCAGGGATTCCCTCTTCTCCTGGAAAAGGTTTTAAACTTTATTTCAAAGAGAGTTTTCTTCAGTTAAAGGTGTGGAATTTATGGAAATTTTTGAATTTGTGTCACTTGTGCAATTTTTTCATCCTTTAATTTTTGGCTTCCACTATCAGTTCTTTGTAGTTATGTTGCAAAAATATTTGTATTATCAAATATTTCCAAAATATGTTCTTTCAGATTTGTAAGTTGGTCATCAATGTGATTTCATAATTCATCATTCTGTACTCTAGATTTTCTCAGTTGTGTCACAGGTATTGGAAATTGACTTAAGTATTACATCATTTACTATAAACCATTCAGTAAATGTTCTGTTATTGTTTTAAGTCATTGAGAGTTGAATTTGGTCTATTCAATTATTTATAAAATTTACCAAGTTGTATATGAATACAGAATTTAATATGTTTCATTTCATCCATGATTTGCATGGAAACTTCCTTTCAATCCTTTGCTGATCCTTGGCTGTGAGCTCCATAAGGGTTCTGGCCTTATTGAATACAAATACCACTACTGAAGGCTCCAATTTGGGGATTGTGTACCCTTGTGGGTAAGGTCTGTGCAAATTGCCTTGGCCTTTTCACTTTAATTTATAGTTGTTGGGACCACTCTGCTTCTTCTGAGGTCCTTTGGGTGTGTGTTGGCCTGTGAGGTATGTATAACATACCTGTAAGGCCACAAATGACTTTATATACAGTTGATTTAGTACCGAACAGACTTTTGAATTCAATTTAAAATAAAAAATAATAAAAAATAGGTATAACTTTTTTTGGATAAACAAATTTATAAAGATTATGTCATTTTTGGATTCTACACCAAAAATGACCTAGGGTAAAGCCATAGGGTGTTATACCCAAAAAGGCTTATTTCTTGTGTTGTGGGAAGATTTAAGAATCTCACAGTACTAATGTAACTTTTTTAAAAAAAATTAAAATTGTTAAACTCAATCTTAAATAAACTTAAATTTAAAGTTGCATAAGGTTTATGCAAACTAACCAAAATTTTAGTTAAAATTAAGTTGTTGTGTATATTTACTGAATTGGCTAAGGATCTGCCATACAGAATTTAAATCCTGCGTGAGCTCAATTTAAAAGGGTTTAAGGCCATAGTATGGCTTTAAATAGATAAAAGGGCAAAATCCGCACAAAAAGGTGGGACAAAGGAAAAAGACCCAAGAGAGCTGGGGTACCCAACTTTTTGAATCTGAAATGATTCAATTAAGGTTTTCCACCTTTATTAGAGGATTTTCAACCTTATTTCAACTTTAAGATTAGACTTTGATTCAACCTTAAAGCTTAAACTGGTTTTATCCCAATTTGGACAAGAATTTCAAGCTGCCAAAGGGTAAATCCCAATATGCAGGCTTGAAATTAATGTTTTGAGACCTTCCAAAGCTTAAACAAGCTTAAAACTTTAAGTTCACAAGAATTAAAACCTTATCAAAACTTAAGGTTTAGTGTGTATTGCTATTTTATGTGGGAAAATAGCCATAATTTCAAAAATTCATTAAAAATTCAATTTCAAATGGTTTTGCTTGAAGATTTTGCACAGATTACAATTTACTATTATCTGTATATAATTAAAATTTGAAGTATCTTTTAAAAACAGATTTCCTGGCTAATTAGCCTGGAATTTTACTCTTTTAATTTTACTTAAAGAAAATTAAGATTTCTTTAAAAATCATTTAAAAGGTAAGTTCAAGAGATTTCTGCTTGAAACTATATTTTAAAGCTTTTCAGGTGATGAATTTTAATATAAATCAACTTCCTTTATATGAAAACTTAAAAGAATTAGCTTAAATGATGATTCAAGTTACTGGGAGTTAAGAATAACACTGTTAAGTTTAAATTGGAATTAAAAAGAAGTTACCTTAAGTTAAGAGGCTTATTTTTAAGGATGGTTTTTCAGTTTTGACCTGAGAACACCCCCTATATCCATTATGAATCATCAGAGCTGCTCTGTAGACATAAAAAGAGTGTTTTAATCACTGTTTTTGTCAATCATCAATTATCAATCTAATCATATTGGACATTTAAACAGGTAAAGTTGTATTATATATAAAATCTTATTATTAAAATATTTGTTAAGTATTTTATTCTTTATACATCTTAAATTCAAAGAATTGAAATCATAGAAATTAGATTATTGTTGTAATCAGCTATAATGTATTTTATTTTATAAAATTATTGTCTTTAAAATATCTTTTAAAATCCACAAATTCCTCTCAAAAACTCTTTAATCATAATTTTTTATTATGAAAATTTGTTTTATCTTTAAAATTATTGATTTTTGGCATGTTTTTAACCTATAATTCTTATTTAATATAATAACTGTTGTTGTTTGACTTGTTGTATTAAATAAATCTTATAAGTAAGTTTTCTCTAAAACTCTGTATTTTTTTATTTATTATTAGTTTTTTTATATAGAATTTTTCTATAAGAATTTTTTCTGTACAGTGTGTGCTTTAATTCTTTTATAAATGATATTTATATATTATTTATAAGTGGTTAAATATTTCAATTTTCCACATATAATTGTCTCATTAGGAGATTTACATTTCTTATTGTTATAATTGTCAATGACTGTAATAATGACAGAATAAATATCAATTATTATAATTATTATATCTTTTTTATTCTTATTTTATATAATAATAAATAAATTTACTTTTTTAATTAATTATTTTTAATAATTATATTTAAATTTGTGGTTATAATATTTTAATATATTATATTTTTCTACTGAGGACACTCATAGTACTCTTGATATTGCTACTATTATCAAGAGTTTCATAACCAAACCTTACATTTGGGGGCCTGGCCGTGATTTTAACCAATGTTTGGGACATAAATAATATACTAGACCTTATTTCACTGTTTCTTGACTCAAAATTGCCAAATTCACTTTAATATTGGATTTTATGGGACTTCTCCCTTTTAAATAATCTTTATAATATTAATAAATTTATTTTTCCTTAAGAATATTTTTTGAAACAATATACTATTCAGTGACTTGGAATAAATTTCTTCTTTCTAACTAGTGGGTTTTTCACATCATAGACTTGAAATTTATTATTTGAGTTATTCTAGTATAAAGTGAATAATAATAGAAATTTGATTCATAACTTATTAATTGCATAGTTATTATTTCTTTAAAGAAAATATGAAATCAAATAAAAAATTTATAAATTCAAAATCTTTACCAAAAACATTTTTCTCTTTAATCTTAGACCTTTTTCTTTATTTTTGATGTAATGTGCCATAAATTACATCAAAACAACCTTATCCAATAAGTTGACTTTATAAGTTATTTTTATTTGTTCATAAAATAACGTATAATATCTTTCTTTCTCTAGTGTCATCCATCAGAGAACGCTCTTCAGACTCTGAAGCCTCAGAGTCTAGTATTGAAATTCAAACTATCCCAGCACCAAGAGGTTTCATTCCCGAAGAACCCTTTAAAGGTCCAGTAGGTGAATTCAATCCATTTATTAGTCTCAATTGCTTTATATTGATGTGAAATGACTCCTACTAGAAGTGGAAGTAACTACTCCATCCAATCAAATGGATCTGGACCAGGACATTCAAGTCATAAATCTAAAAGACAAGAATTTCAGCCCAGATGAGAGGCACAAACGGAGGATGCCGGAGCTTCCACCAGTTCCCAAAGGCTAGCCAGCACCTTTGAAACTCTTATTGAGAGTCCAGAAGCTGACATAACTCCTATTGCTGTTGTTAGACCTGAATCACTTTCAACAGGCAACAATAGAGATATACCAGTCTCAGTACAAGAACTGGTTTATGGCAGCAAAACAGCAAGAGTAGGAACTTCTCCCAAGTCTTTGGATAGGCACCATGAACGCATATCTTCAAGTGAAGAAATTCATGGGGCCAGAAAAGACAGAGGAACTTCTGAAGGGTTGGACACCCATGTCTTGCAAAGGACAAGTACAACGGATAAAATCTTGGTTGAAAAACCAAAGCATGTTATCAGAGAACCAGAAGAAGAAGCTGGCCCAAGGCAAGGAAAACAGCCCAGTGGAAGCTCCCCAAGCGTCCACAAGCAAAATTCCGCCTCAAAAAGTGCCCAAAAAGCACAAGAAAACCCCAAAGACCAACCAGAAGGGAAAGCAAAAGTCAGAGGGAAAGGCAAAGCCCAAATGGAACAAGCCTTACCCACAGAATTACAGGATTCCCAAGAAAGAGAAGACAGGCATGGACAATGTGTTCAATATGGCAAAAGCTCTGATGGAATTCAAAAACAAGGAAGATGAAAGATTGAGCCAATTTTTTCCAAAGAAGTAGATATTGTAGATCTTGTAAGCCAAATTGAAACTTGTAATAAAGAAATTATAAAAAAGTTCAAAACATTTGAGCAAATCCAACCAAATTTGGGTAATGAGATACTACAAGTAAAAGAGTCACAAAATAACATGATTGGCCTTGAAAATATTGATAAAGACAATATTTTGTCTTTGACACAAATTTGGGCAAGAATTGAGTCTAAAGTTACCTGACTCAATCAACCAGATGAAAATTCTATTTCTTTTATAACTAGACAGTTAAAAGAATTAAGAATAAAAGTACAAAACTTTGAAAACTCAACTGGGCACAATGCAGCTCTTTTCCAAGAACAATTGGAAAAAAGTGATAAAGCAAGACTTGAATTGAAAGAAGATATTCAATCAAGTATTAACAATATATCACTTAGAAATGAATTGCCAAGACAGTCTACACCAAGTCTCGACAGAAATGTGCTAAAATTGAATAATGACTTACATCATACAATTCCAAGTAATGCAGAAGTAGAAACTGCTTGCAATTTTGAAGACATTCTAATATGAGATAAATGGCCAACCTTCAGTGGTGAAGGAGAATATAATCATATAGAATTTATGAAAACAATTGATATGTTTAAAGAATACTTTAACATACCAGACAAATACATAAGTTCTAGATTACACTCATTGTTTACCAAATAAGCAAAGAAATGGTATTATAAAATGAGACAAGATCATGGTAAACATTCTTGGCCTTGGTGGAAAAAACAGATTATTTCCAAATGGGAAAATGATTCCTGAAGATTTAAAATGGAGAATTCTTTTGAAGACGCCATTTTTAATATTGAGAGGGACAGGCTCATGTGCTAGTTTCTTAAAAAAAAGGACAGATTAACTGCCCTTCATCCTGATATGTCTGAAACATTGGTACATAAAAGGATATTAAGAAAGTGTGGTGGTGAACTTGAGCATGCTATAAGAAGCATATTTATTGAGCCTTTCTCTACAGAATACTATATCAATGCTATGGAGGACATCACTGTAACAACCATCCATCAGGGGTAAGGGTATTCATTCATACACCCACTCAAACACCCCAAATCAGCAAATCCAGTATCTGCATCAACATTCAGTTTCAGCAATCTTCATTCTGAAACATGCATACAGCTTGGTACATCCATACAGCCTGTCAACACCTGTACAAGTTGGATTCACCCAATACAGTTTCAATACACCAATATTGAACTGTATGATCACTCAAATACACCACACCTCTTGTACAGGTTCTGTACAGCTGTACAGGACCTGTATTGGCCAGACTCAATTCAATCATCAATTATTCTCATGAAAATTCTTCCTCTGGATCAGGGCTGGTGATTCTCACATATACCAGCCCCTCTTTCTCCCCCCTGGGGACTTTTCCCCAGTTAATTAATTTAGTTTATTTATTATCTTATAATTATTCTTATCCTTATAATTGGGTATTCTAATTCTTTAATTTTAAGTTAGTCTTTGCCTTTTCTCTCTTCACCTGTACAGTATGAGTTGGGTGGCCATATCCTGATTAACCCTTCTCTTTCCATTCTGACAGGTTGAAACAGTGGACTTGGACTTGTTTGTGGTTGGCTCTTCTATTTCTTACTCTTATTTCTTGTTGCTGCTTTTCTTATATTTATTCTTTAGCAATTTATCTTAACACTATTCAGTGTTGTGAGCCTTTGAGATATGACCACATACCCAATAAGGTCACAAAAAAGATTAAGAATAATTATACCTTTAATATAATTATATTAAAATTACTTAGAATAATTATACATTAGAAATAATTACTTAAATATACAAAAAATACCATAAATTGGTACAAAAATTGGTTTAACTTAAAAACCAACGAATCAACATGTAAAATAAATTATACCATTGGATTCCTCATGGAAAAATACACATATACCATTTTTATGGCATATCTGTAAAGTCAATATTTAATGAATTATAAGGTATAATCCCTTATAAAAACCATAAAACCCTATTTATCTCAGAAACCAATGAAACAACATGTGAAATGAATTGTACCAGTGGATTCCCCACGAAAATCCACACATAAAACAATTAATAAGCTAACTTCTAAAGTCAATACTTAAGGAATTATCCTGAATATATGCACTTTTTTGGTCAACGCATATATTCAAGGATCATAGCTAATATCTTCTAAACTATACATGATAGAATGATGAACCAAAAATAAAGTCACCACGTAATTACTGTAAGAACACAGATATTAACTTTATTTTACAAATTATAAACAAGGTTAAAACCTATGATGAAATATTGATAAAAATCAACAGAGCTGTTGACCACTTTGTTGTGAAAGTGGTCCAAACTTAAAAAAAGTATACAGTTGGATTCTACTAGTTCATTCGTGAAGAATGATGTAACTTTTATTATTAAATTCAGGGTATAACCCCCTGAAATCAAGGTTTGAAGTTCAAAATATTGAATTTCGACAGAAAAGATGAGTTACAAGAAAAATCATCAAAATTAGAGTTTTGATGATGTAATGAAAAGCTCTTGGCAGCATAATAGCGTTATGCCAGGCTATCAGAATTCACTCTCTGAATTTCTGTAGCGTGTAAATCTTAAAAGTTATTGAAAATCAAAGTTTGAGCTTAAATTGAGCAGTTATGATCACCTACTGTAACCTTAAATTAAGTTTAACAGTCATAAGAGTGATAAAATTGGTGAATAATATTAGTTTATGATTAAAACTAATAAAATCCACGAAATTTGGGGTTCTGCCAAGCCTCTGATGTCATCAAACTTAAAGTTATAGTGATAACTTTAAATAATGGTGTAATAATGATGTAAGATGGTTTGATCATGATGTAATCACCCTCAAACCTTAAAATATTGATCAATTCCAGTGGATATGATCAGTACACGTCTACTAGAAGCCTGTTGGACTCTAGGAGGGAGGTATTTACTATAAATAGAGCTCTTTTCACTCTATTTTCCCCTCAGACGCATCAAAAACATTAAATCAATTAAGTCAAAAGGTAATTTCTTTATTCTTTACATATAAAAGCATTATATTATTAAAGAACAAAGACCTCCTTGCTATAATAATCTATTTTGACGTGATTAAATCATTTATTTAATTGTTTTTGTTAAAAATCTCTTTAAAACTCATTTCCACGTAAAAATCCAGAATAATTTGTAATTTTCTTTATTTTTATTTTAAATACAATTTGAAAAGGTTGTATTTATATTTTTTGGCGTAAAATATTTCAAAATTATTATATTAAGTGTTAAAAGTATGTTATTTTCTCTTATTATAATAATTTCTCTATTATTACTCTCTTAATAATTCTTTAATTAACATAAATAGTATTTATATTAATTCATAACTTTAATATTAGTAATATTATTGTTATTAATTGTTTTTTATTAATAAAAAACAATTTTTTTACGCCTTTATTATTTGTTGGTAACAATAATAAAGAGCTTTTTAAATATATTCATTATTTTATATTAATATATTTATTTATTATATTATATTTTCATAATATAAATTATATTATTATATTTATTCAATAATATAATTATTTTACGCCATAATAATAATAATTATTTATTATTATTATATTTTTAATCTTATTTATTCAATTTATAAGGACATTCAGAGTACAATCAGTAATAAATTAGTAATTTTTACTTATTGTTTCATAGTCAAACCTTGCAAGTGTGTTCCTTCTTACCTTATCTTTGAGCCCTCCATAAGTGAGTCCCAGTTTACTGAGTGCCAGGCCCTCTTCACTTCAAAGAGCCCCTGTGACATTAAATTAATTAACTCATATTTGATTCTTTCTTTCATTAATTTTATTCATTTCTCTCATTCTTCAATTATGATCTTTTCATGATTTTATGATTTTTATGATTTTTTATGATTTTTTCTCTCTCATCAATTTTCATCTGATTCATTTCATTCAAAATGAAAATTGATTCTTTTTCTCATTTCAAAAATTCTGCTGACCATTTCATTTTATTCTTTATCATTCTCATTTCTCTTTTTGTCTGAATTCAGGTTTTTATCAGGTTATTTGAGTGGAATTATTTGGGTTAATTGATTCATCATTCAGGGTTTTCTATTGATTTGGGGTATTCAGTGATTTTGGTTTGAAATTTCTCAAATTTATTGGTTGATTCCTCAAGACATTGATTTCACCTCAAGACTTTGATTGATTTGATTGATTGACTTGAGTTGATTCCTCAAGATAGCTGATTTATCCTCAAGATTTGATTTGATTTATTGATTTGAATTTGATTCCTCAAGAAAATTGAATTGATCTTTGAAGATATTGATTGAATTCCTCAAGGCTTAATTGATTTGATTTTGAATTGACTTGATTTACTTGATTTGACTTATTAATTGAAATTGATTGTTCACAAGAATTTGACTTCGTCATCTTCACTCTTCAAGATTTATTCATATTGATTCACTTCAAGACTATTGATTGATTTCTCAAGTTCATCAAGATTCTCATTTGATTGTTTTGGTCAAGCCTTATTTTATTCAAAGTATCATCAAGTTTTATTTCATTTTATTCAAAATGCCAGTTCAGCATAGCCCCCCAGCCAAAAATACTAGATCCTAAAGAATTCAAGCTGTTCTCACTCCTACAGCAAGGGCTCCTCTTGACCGCAAACCATCAGTTCATCAACTGAGTGCAAATTTGGACAGAGGACCACCAATGGAGGGAGCAACACCCTCAAGAAGAGTTGGAATGAAATCTAGAAGATCAAGATCTTTCTCTGGACTTTTGGGTGGCTACCCTGGCATATCTGAAGGTGCAAGAGCAAGACAAGGGGAAGTTGAAGATGAAGAGGGGGAAGAGTCTGTGTAAGAGGAAGGTTCTGGAGAAACTGAAGTGGAAGATGCCTTGGCAAATGCTCCAGAGGTGCCTCAGGGTTCTAATCTAGCCCTTTCTAGTAAACCTCTTGTCTCTCAAACTGATCCAAGTCTCCTCAAGATGATGGAGCAGATGACGCAATTCATGGGGCAACTCACTCAAGCAGTTGCTCCCAGGGACAATTCCAAAGCCCCTGCTTTCAAGACTCCATCCATGAAGGCACCTGATTCTTTTGATGGTACTCAAGCTCATAAATTGAGAGGATTTATCCAATCCTGTCAATTAATCTTCCATAATGATCCAGCAAATTTCTTCTCTGACAGGAAGAAAGTTCTTTACTCAAATTCCTTTCTCACTGGTAGAGCTGGAAAGTGGATTGAACCCTATCTCTCAAATATTTCCAATGAAGACCCTTCCTACCTCCTCAATAATTGGCCTTTATTTGAATCTCAATTATTCACTCTGTTTGGTGACCCCAATGAAGTCAGGAAAGCTGAACAAGAGTTGGACAATTTGAGGATGAAGGAAAGTGGTCATGTTTCCTTGTTAATTCCAGATTTCAGAAGCTTAATGTCAAGAATTGGAGATTGGGGGGAAAGAGCTTATATGCATGTTTACAGAAGAGGATTGGCATCAAGATTATTGGATCAGTTGGCTTCTCACCCGGAACTTTTGATACTCTTCAAGAACTTATGGATGTCACCTTAGAATTAGACACAAGATATCATGAGAGGCAAAAAGAAAAGGGTGGCAATCAAGAGAAGAAGCCTCCAGTCATTGGATCCAATCAATCTAGGCCTCCCCAAAACTCATCTTCAAAGAGGTCTCACCAGAAGAAGAACAAGAAGGGCAAGCAATTTGAAGCTTCAAAGGACAAGCCCCATGCTGCTCTCCTCAATAAGGACAATAAATTAATCGCGTTCTGAAAAGGAGAGAGGAGGATTAAAGAGGGGTTGTGTACTTATTGTGGTGGAAAGCACCCAATTGGAAAATGCTTCAAGAGACCTCAGAACAAGCCTGGGTCATCATCAAGAGGCTTCCCTAGCAAGCAGGGAAAAGCCTGAGTGGGAATCATGATATGTTCAATGGTTCTCACTTATTTCCTTCAAATGCACAATTGTGCACCCTGAATACTAGTGTCAAGAAATCTTTTAAATTTCTTATTTTCTCTTCTGTCTCTGATATTTCTTATAGTATTCTCATTGATTCTGGTGCTACAAACTCTTTTATTGCAAAGAATTTTGTTCTCAAGTACTCATTGACTCTGTCAGAGCTCCCTGAAAAGATTCCTCTTTTCATTTTGGATCCTAATGAATCCCCTGCCTTGTTCATCACCCATTATACCAAGTGGGTAGTTTACTTGCTTTCCTTCCCAAGCTTTGAATGGGACTTTTTTATCATAGATTCACCCAAGGGAGAAGACCTGATATTGAGCTATGATTTCGTTTACCGTTTTAATCCCATTATTGATTGGAAAAATGGATTGATCACCTATGATTCTAGTCATAAGGATTCTCATGGTATTATTTCTTCTACTAGTATTGACTTAGCCACTTCTGTCAACAGTGTCGCTCTGGTTGGTGAACTTAAGACACCTTCCCTTCCATTATTCCCTCTCAGTCATTACTTCCATCAAGAGATGAAGTCTTCAAAGAGATAAAGGATGTTTGAGAAGATGTTGCCGTAGCTTCACTTTATCTCTTTCAAGGGGATATGGACCTTCCTCCCTTATCTTTTCATGCATCCCTGGAGGAGCAGTGGGATAAGGAGGAAGAGCCAGAGGAAATTGAAACTGTGTTGAAGGTTGTTCTTCCTGCTTATCACCAATATTTGGATGTATTCTCCAAGGTGAAAGCAGAGAAACTTCCTCCACACCGCGCCTGTGATCACCATATTGAATTGGAGGGTCTTCTACCTCCAATTGGTGTTATCTACTCATTATCAAAGCAAGAGTCAGAAACACTGCGGGCCTACATTTCAGAGAATGTAGAGAAAGGTTTTATTAGACCAAGCTCCTCTTCAACAGGAGCACCTGTCCTTTTTGTCAAAAAAAAGGATGGAGGTCTCCGTTTGTGTGTTGACTACCGCAAACTCAATGCTGTCACTAGGAAGAACAGATACCCTGTTCCTCCTATGAACCAGCTCCTTACCGTATTCAACCGCTCCACTATCTTCTCCAAGATAGATTTGCGTGGTGCATATAACCTTCTGAGAATCAAAGAGGGGGATGAGCACTTAACTGCCTTAATAACCAAATATGGTAGTTATGAGTATTTGATCATGCCATTTGGTTTGACCAATGCTCCTGCTTCTTTCCAAAATCTAGTAAATGATATCTTTGCAGATTTTTTGGATGTGTTTGTTGTGGTTTACTTAGATGATATTATGGTCTTTTCCAGTTCTGAGGAGGAACATGTCAAACATGTGTCCTCTGTCCTGCAAAGACTGATGGACAATAATCTGTTTGCCAAAGCCTCCAAGTGTGTATTCCATGCCTCAAGTGTGGAATACTTGGGCTATGTTGTTTCAAGTGATGGCCTCAAGATGGATTCTTCAGAAGTTAAGCAAATCCTCAATTGGCCTCAGCCCAAAAACATCAAGGCTCTTCAATCCCTTCTTGGCTTTGCCAATTTTTATCGTCGTTTCATTAAAATCTATTCCAAAAAAATCACTTCTCTCACTTCCCTTCTCAAGAAAGATTCTCCTTTCATCTTCAATGAGGAAGCTCTTAGTCAGTTTCAAGCACTCAAAGAAGCCTTCACCTCTGCTCCTATCTTATCCCATTTCAATCCATCTCTACCTACTATTGTAGAGACTGATGCTTCTGATTATGCATTGGGCGCCGTACTGAGTCAGGTGAATGACTCTGGAAAGCATCCCATTGCATTTGATAGTTGCAATCTCTTACCAGCTGAACTCAACTATGAAATTCATGACAAGGAACTCCTTGGCATAGTTTGGGCTCTCAAGCGCTGGAGGGCATTTCTTCTTTCTCTTTCCAATCCTTTTGAGGTCTTGACAGACCACTCTTCCTTGCAGTATTTCATGTCTTCCAAAGTTCTCACTCGTCGTCAGGCCCATTGGGCTGAATTTCTCTCAGAATTTCAATTCACTATCACTTACCGCCCAGGTAGGCTGGCCACTTTACCAGATGCCTTGTCACGTCAGGACAACGTGTACCCAGAGAGGGGGGGTGGACTTCATCAGCAAGAATCCTCATAATTTTCATCAAGTACTTTAGCAAGATGGAATTCAAGAGTCAAGATTCTTCTCAATCCAAGTGGAAGTTTTCTCAGATTTAGTGGACAAGATTCAAAAAGAAGTATGGCAAGACAAAGACTATAAAGAAATACTCAAGCAACTAGCAAGAGGTGAATCAGTTCCAGATTATTCTCTTGAACCTCAAGCCAAGTTATTATTATTCAAGGATAGAGTGGTAATCCCAAGCAATAAAGAACTTCAACTCAATATTCTTCAAAAGCGTCATGACTCACCACTGGCTGGCCATCCTGGCCAGGAGAAGACCCTCAAGCTCATCAAGAGGGAATTTTATTGGGCTGGCATGAATCAATTCATCAAGGACTATGTGTCCTCATGTCAGCAATGTTCAAGAAACAAGAAGGTTGGATTACTCAAGCCTCTTTCAATTCCGTCTGGTCCTTGGAATTCATCATCAATGGACTTCATCACTCAATTGCCACTGTCAAACAACTTTGATTAAATTTTAGTAGTTGTGGACAGATTCTCAAAAATGGTAATCTTCATTCCAAGTTATGGCACAATCACTGCTCTGGATTTAGCTCAAATCTTCATTAGTCATGTATTTTCCAAGCATAGACTTCCAGACAGTATTGTAAGTGATAGAGGATCCTTATTTTTTTCATCATTTTGGACTCAATTGTGTCAGCAGCTCAAGATATCAAGAGATCTTTCAACTGCCTTTCACCCTGAAACAGATAGACAGACAGAGAGGGTAAATCAGATACTAGAACAGTACCTTTGGATGTATTTCAGCTATCATCAAGATGACTGGTACACCTGGCTCCCTCTGGCTGAATTTGCCTATAATAATGCAGAACATTCATCAACCAAGCAATCACCTTTTTTCACCATTTATGGAAGAAATCCCAGCTTTGACTCAATCCATATTTCTCAAGACTCACCTGCTGGAAAGTTATCAACAAAACTCCAATCAGTACAGCAAGTTGTCAAAGAAGAATTAGAGTCAGCAATAAGGAGATTCAAGAAGTATGCAGATAGAAATAGAGCAATTCCACCTGATTTCCAACCTGGGGACAAAGTATGGCTAGCTTCCAAGAACATCAAGACAACAAGACCCACCAAGAAATTTTCAGAAAGATGGTTGGGACCTTTTGAAGTTCTGAAGAAGATTGGTAGTCATGCATATCACCTCAAGTTGCCTCGGCAATGGAAGACAGTTCACCCTGTATTCCATGTGTCCTTATTAGAACCAGTCAAGCATTCAACTATCCCAAATCGTCATCAATTGCCGCCACCACCAGTTTTAGTGGAGGAGCAAGAAGAATGGGAAGTGGCTCAGGTTCTGGACTCAAAACTCAAAAGAGGTAAATTATGGTATCTTGTAGAGTGGAAAGGATTCAGTGAATACCCAGAAAGAACCACTTGGGAACCAGCTTCAAACCTTACTAACTCACCAGACCTGTCAAGGATTTCCATTCATTGTATCCAGACAAACCTGGTCCAATTACCTCAAGAGTTTGATTTATGGTGCTTGGTCGGGAGAAGAAGTTATGAAAGTAAGTTCCTCTCCTGGAATGCACCTTTAAGGGGGTATTCTACCCATATGCTGTTGTAAGCATCACCTTGGCCACTTTGTAAGCACTTGTCAATTCTTTGGACAGGTTCAGGAAGCATACAACACCAATACTCCCCGATTTGGACCTTATCAAGATATGGCCAAATATTCCTTTCTCTGTTTTCTTTTCTTTCTTTCCATTTATCATTTCAATTTATGCCAATCATCATAATTCAAGACATTCATTACTTCAAGTCATTTGCGGCAATTCCTTTCAGAAGTCATTTATGGCAATTCATCTCAGAAGTCATTTATGGCAATCTTTTTCAATTTTATGGTGCTTGGTGGGGAGTGGAAGTTATGAAAGTAAGTTCCATCTCCTGGTATGCATCCCTGAGGGTTCTACTGCTTGTAAAACATCACCTTGGCCACTCTGTGAGCATCAAAATGCTTGGTTTTCATTTTTTCAGACACTTTTGGCCAGAATCAAGCAACTCACCACAAGAAGGACCAACCATCAGGACTTTTCCTTATTTCTTTCTTTACTCCCATTTTCTCTTATTCTTTATTTTCTTTCTTTATTTCCTTGTATAATTTTCTTTCTTCTACTTCTTAAAGCAGCAGCATCCCCTCCCAAATCATGTATTGGGAGGTTCCATTATTTTTTCATTTTTTAGTATTTATAAGAGTGGGGATAGAAGGCGAACCAAACACAAACAAGGAAAAGGAAACTAGTTATATCTACCCAAACCATCAAAAGCTCTCTGGAAATCATTTATCAACTCATCTTCATACCAGGAAACTTTTGCAGCCATCTCTTCAGAAGCAGTACCTGGAATAGTCCTGTCATTGGCATACATAATCACCTCTCTGCTATTCCTATCAACCCTCCTGAACAATCTGGCCACAGCATCTTGACTTTCACTAGCCGCATTGGGATCTTCTCTGGTAACCCAGATAGGCCAACGTTCTCTTCTTTGAAAAACTGGAGCGGCAGGAAATGGCAGAGGGGACAATCCATCTCTTCTTCTGCTGGAGCTGGCCACAGGTTGGAGTCGACGGGAGGTGTTTATGGGTGAGTTCCTGGGCTGTTGACCTGGGGATGGTCTTACTGTTGGATTCAAGGCAGGCCTGGTGGTGTGGGAAGTAGTTGGTGAAGGAGGAGGAAGGGTTGTAGGAATGGAAGCAAGCATTGGTTGGAAGGTTCTTGGAGTGCTGGGAATGACTTGACTTTGGAATCTGGTGTTGGCAAGAGGAATTGCTGGATGGATGGCCAATTGAATGAGGAATAACTTGAACTTCTTCACCATCCAACTCATCACTTCCTTCAGCATCTGGATCTGTTGGGGAATCAACAATTCTTCTTAGTTTCTTCACTACTTTCACCACTCCATCAGCATTGGTCCTGGAAATTGGCATTTCTGAGCTGTAGTGTATGGGCCTACCACCGATTGTAATGGACCCTCCAACATTAGTCCATCTGGACACATCCCTCTGCCTGGAACCAGTCACTACATCAAGATATCAGCACCAATACAGCCGAGATATGCAAATCACTCACATTGAGAAAACCCAGAAGTTGCATCAGGGGTAGGCTCCTCAAGAATGGGGAATTCCTGCCCATAAGGCCCATCTTTCCTGCTCCATAAGTGCCTCCTGACCTGGGACCAAGTTGATCCGGTACGGCGGCATGGCTTCTTCCCAACAAAGCAAAAATGGCGTTTTGAAGATCGAGGATTGTAGTGTTGAAAGCAATCCTTTCCCTTGGCCAAACACTCAGTACAGGCAGGATCAAGAACTTCAACTGCTCTGAACCCATCATAGGTTTGGGAGGGATCAAAATGGCCAGAAGATGCCATGGAAAGGGAGGACAATTGACTGAAGACGCCAGAACCATGAAGAACAGACGGTGGCTGTGCATAAGGGGAAGATTCAGTGAGTTCAGTCAGTTTGGAACTCATAACTGAAGAATATGCAAGCAGAAGATTCAAGACGTCAGAATCAATCCACTCCATATCAAGAAAAAATAATTTGACCTCAAGGAAATGGGGCCATAACTCAATTATGCCCCCCCCCCTCAAAGCCTCTAGGGTGAAGTTTCATACCCCTCTGGGGCTGAACTCATCACCCAGGGCCTCCCCTGCAACTTTGGGGATGCCAGGATCTTGATGGTCCTGGACCCCATCAATGGGTCCAGGCCATGCATGGTGAATTTTATGCAAGGGCCATTTCTGGGCCCTTTGGTCACCCTGTGTCCCCAGCAAATTTGGGCCCAGGGGCTCCATTTTGGTCCTGGGGGCCTCCATTAACCCCCACGGACCGCGGCGTACGGCCCACGGCCTGCGGACCGTAGGACCCTAAAGACATCAAAAGGCCAATTATGGCCAAAAAATTATATAAAGACCTGAGTTCACCAAAACATCCAAAAGGCCCAAAAGGCCATAAAAATCAAGAGTTGTCAAGAATCATCAGGGTAAAGGCCACAGCCCAAAAACACTTTGGAGGGCTGTTGAGGCCATTTCCATGGGTAATGGGGACAAGACCCCTTGGAGGAAGGTTTTTCAATTTTTCCATTGGATTCAGACTTGCCCAATGAGTACACTTCATATACTCATTGGGTACCATTTTTTGAACACAAGAGCTCAGTGGTCGTTATTCAGGGATATATCCCAAGGCCACATCCCAAGGGCATGGTTGATTGAATCAGAAGAGAAGAAATGCATAATTTTGAAGTGGAATACTTACTCAAACTTGGAAAAGGGGGAATCAATTGAATTTGACAGGGAAGGAGGAATGAAAGATTTTCAGGATAATGGCCAAGAGGAAAAGAAAATTAAAAAGAAAGTTTTTTGAAAAAATGTGGGGATAATGAGATGCCACTCAACAGTGGCAGGGTATTATGGTGTTCAGGAGCCCACCAGTTTCAAGAGGGGGATACTGTAACAACCATCCATCAGGGGTAAGGGTATTCATTCATACACCCACTCAAACACCCCAAATCAGCAAATCCAGTATCTGCATCAGCATTCAGGTTCAGCAATCTTCATTCTGAAACATGCATACAGCTTGGTACATCCATACAGCCTGTCAACACCTGTACAGGTTGGATTCACCCAATACAGTTTCAATACACCAATATGGAACTGTATGATCACTCAAATACACCACACCTCTTGTACAGGTTCTGTACAGCTGTGCAGGACCTGTATTGGCCAGACTCAATTCAATCATCAATTATTCTCATGAAAATTCTTCCTCTGGATCAGGGCTGGTGATTCTCACATATACCAGCCCCTCTTTCTCCCCCCTAGGGACTTTTCCCCAGTTAATTAATTTAGTTTATTTATTATTTTATAATTGTCCTTATCCTTATAATTGGGTATTATAATTATTTAATTTTAAGTTAGTCTTTGCCTTTTCTCTCTTCGCCTGTACAGTATGAGTTGGGTGGCCATATCCTTATTAACCCTTCTCTTTCCATTCTGACAGGTTGAAACAGTGGACTTGGACTTGTTTGTGGTTGGCTCTTCTATTTCTTACTCTTATTTCTTGTTGCTGCTTTTCTTATATTTATTCATTAGCAATTTATCTTAACACTCTTCAGTGTGTTCCTTCTTACCTCATCTTTGAGCCCTCCATAAGTGAGTCCCAGTTTACTGAGTGCCAGGCCCTCTTCACTTCAAAGAGCCCCTGTGACAATCACTACTAGAACGAAAATTGGTAGAAATTGGTATAAACCCCCAATGGAGATCAAGGACAGTGGGAAAAAAATTACCAAACCCAATAAACCACATGAAAAAGCTCCCTTGAAATGTTACAAGTGCGGAAGTACATCTTATCTGGCTAATACTTGTCCCAAAAAGACAATAATCAATGAGATAGAAGTTGAAAAAGATGGGAAAAAAGAAGCAAGATGTCTCTGTACATGAAAGTCATTCTGAGCCTTTTGAAGAAGAAGAATTAGTGGATGAACTTACTATAGAAAATATTAATGTCTCCTTTCAAGTCACAGAAGTACATACTCACTTACCACAGTACAGGGATGAATGTATGGATCTCATACATGTGCAAGATGCCAAAATGCAGAAAACCAAACCAGCCAGAGGTAAAGGTTATACAGCTGGATCATCTTGTCTCACTAATATTGTGATAAACAACAGAGAAGCCAAGATACATCTTGAATCAGGTGCTTTTTGTACTTGTGTTGGAAAAGATCATCTTGACAAGATTTGTACCAATTGGCAAGACAGGTTAATGCCAATTGAGGGTATAAAACTCAGCAGTTCCAGCCAAAATATGCACCCCTTGGGTATATTTGAACCAGCAATGATATTCCCTCATCCTACAGGAAGTATAAGATTAAAAGTTGAATTTGTTGTTATGAATAATTGTACTTCATAACACTTTATACTTGGAAATGATTATCTCAATATTTATGGTATTGATATTGATAATCATAAAGAAAGGTATTTCACTATAGGAGAAAATAAAAGGCAAAAATTTGCTTTTCCTCCAGAAAAAGGAGAAATAACTGTCATTAGACAAGTAAAAAGGTTAATAAAGAGAAATTTGTGTCAGATCAGTTAATTGAAGCACAAATTAGTCCTGAATTAACACTAGAAATGAAGGAAGAGCTTATTGAAATTTTATTTCAATACAGGGAAGCCTTTGCTTCTGATAACAAACCACTTAGGGCTATCAAAGGCCATGAAGTGAAATTTTGCTTAATGTGGAAAGACCTTATCCTCCACTTTTAAGAAGACCAGCTTACCCAGCTAGCCCTAGGGCAAGAGAAGCATTAGACAATCATATCAATGAGCTGATGAAGCTGGGAGTTCTTAGAAAAGTTGGACACAATGAAGAAGTAGAAGTCACAACTCCTGTAATCATTACTTGGCATAATGATAAATCAAGGATGGTTGGTGATTTTAGAGCATTGAACACTTTGACTATTCCAGATTGGTATCCAATTACTAGAATCCATGAGACTTTTTCTCAATTATCCAAAGCAAATTTCATCACATCTATGGATGCTCTCAAAGGTTTCCATCATAATGTCTTAACACCTCATGCTAGAATATTACTGAGGATTATTTCTCATTGTGGTATTTATGAATACTTGAGGATTCCTTTTGGTATTAAAAATGCACCCACTCACTATCAAAGGATGATTAACACCATATTCCCACATGAATTATCAGAGGGATGGTTCATCATTTATATTGATGACAATATCATTTGTTCAAAAACTTGGCAGTTGCATTTAGAGAGACTTTCATTAGTACTTAAGAAAATTCTTCAAGTGAACATGAAAATATCTTTTAAAAAATTTAATTTTGGGTTTCATGAGCTGAAAACTCTAGGACAAGTAGTCTCAGGACTGAGCCTTGGTTTTGATAAAAGCAAAGTGGCTGCAGTGTTACTGAAACAAATTCCCCAGAACAAAAAAGAATTGATGTCTTTCTTAGGGCTTGCCAGTCATTACAGGAAACACCTTGAATATTTTTAAATCCATGCGAGACCATTGTACAGAATTTGTGATCAACAAACTGTCTTTAAAATGACACAGGAGAGGATTCAAGCATATGAGAAAATCAGATATTCCTTGACCAATGCACCATTATTACTGATGCCAGACTGGAAACTTCCTTTCAATCTGTATATTGATGCATGTGGTGAGGGCCTAGGTGCAGCTCTTCTTCAAGTTAAAATTGTCAATGACAAACCTTATGAAGGTCCAATTTGATTTATTTCAATACCAGTCAAGCCTACTGCGGCCAGATATGGAGCCAGCCAAATGGGGTTCCTTTGCCTTTTATGGGCTCTGGAAAAACTTCATTATTATCTTGATGTTAGTGTGTTTGAAGTAATTACTGATTTTAATGCAGGAAAGTCACTTCTTAGCATCAAAACTCCAAAAAGACACATGTTAAGATGGCAGATTGCTATACAGGAGTATAGAGGCAGTATGACCATAGTACATAAAGCTGGAAATATTCACAAGAATGCTGATGGCTTGAGTAGATAGGCATCACCCAATATTCCTGACAATCTTGCCTATGTTTCCACAGGTGCAGAGCCTCAAATTCCAATTGAAGGAATTAACATCACAGAGGTGGAGACAGAATTCTTCAAAGAAGTTAGAGAAAGCGACAGGATGGATAAGAATTGTCACATTCTCACTTCTCTAGTTGACAAAGATTGCAAAGATGAAGCTTTGGCTAATTCTCTGGATGATATTTGGAAAACATCTGATGACAATGGGAAATTCAATTTATTTGATGGTGTTTTATATCATATGCCTAAACACACATGTTTCATGTTCCTGTGTAGTAGAATGTTAATTAACACAATACTGCTAGAATTCCATGATAACATTTATTTGGGCAAACTGTCAGAAGACAGACCAATGGAAACAATCAATACATGTGCCTGGTGGCTATCTTGGTGAAAATATTTCATTGAGTACTGTCATAGTTGTGATATATTCCAGAAATCCAATAAAGCTACTGGTAAAAGATTTGGTTTGATTATTCATATCCAAGAGCCAAGTATCCCATGGGAAGTGGTTCATATGGATAGGGTAACTGCCTTACCACCTGGAGGTGATAAAAGCTACAATGCATGTCTTGTCATTGTATACAGATATAGCAAAACACCAATATTTTGACAATTTCATAAAGATGACACAGCTATGGATACAGCTCTTTTAATTTGGAACAGAGTAATATATCATACTGGTCTCTTTAAAAATATAATGAGTGATAGAGAACCAAAATTCACATCAGCCTTATGGACCAATTTACATAACCTTTTGGGTACAAAACTATCATTCTCAACAACATACCATCCAAAAACAGAGGGGTTAGCAGAAAGAATTATACAAACCCTTGAGGACATTATCAGACGATTTTCTGCTTATCCCCTGGAGCTCAAAGATTCTGATGGCTTTACCCATGATTAGTGTACTCTTATACTAGCATTGGAATTAGCCTACAAGACCTCCATCCATTCTTCAACAGGAAAAACTCCTGCAATGTTGGAAAAAGGATGAAACCATAAACTTCCAGTTGATCCTTTGAAGAAAGATTTAGTTGATATTCATCCAGATGCTTCAAGCTTTAAGTTATTTCTTGATAAAGTAAGGCATAATGCAAAGAAAAGCATGAATGATGCCTTTGAATATGCTAAACAGAAATGGGAAAAAAGTCATAAAACCCCAGAATTCAAAGTAGGGGAGCTAATATTAGTTTCAACCTTGAACTTTAATAATATTAAAGGTCCAAAGAAATTGAAAGATTCTTTTGCAGGACTATTTATTATTAAAGCCCTTCATGGGACCAATTCAGTACAGGTAGAACTTTCAGGAGAATTATAAAACAAACATCCAATTTTTCCTGTTAGTCTGGTAAAGAATTACCTGCAAGTGATAAGGAATTATTTCCTTTGAGAAATGAAACACCCTTACAAGTACCTCCACTTGAGCAAAGTGAAGAGAAAAAAGTACTAAAAGTCTTGAAAAAAAAAATTAGGGGAAAAAATGAAATAGAATACTTAATAAGGTACAGAAATCCACAACATGAAGATGAATGGATTGTAGCAGAGAAGATAACTCATTCCCAAAAGTTTCTCAGAAGATTTGGACATGAGAGAAGCCCAATTCCTCAATAAAATATCTGAATTGTGTGCTTTACATACTTGAAAGTATAAGTAAAGGTGTTGAACAGTGGATGATACCCCCAAAATAAACCTGGGGGTTATACTACTAAAAGAAAATTGTGGTACAATTCTTTTTTGTGGTAGGGAATGTGAGCCTGTGAGGTATGTATAATATACCCATAAGGCCACAAATGACCTTATATACAGTTTATTTAGTCTTCAACAGACTTTTCAATTGAATTTGAAATAAAAAATAATAAAAAATAATTATAACTTTTTTTTGGATAAACAAAGTTATAAATATTATGTCATTTTTGGATTCTACACCAAAAAGGACCTAGGGTACACAAATAGGGTGTTATACCCAAAAAGTCTTATTTCTTATGTTATGTGAATATGTAAGAATCTCACAGTACTAATGTAGCTTTTTTAAAAAAAATTAAAATTGTTAAATTCAAGCTTAAATGAGGTTAAATTTAAAATTGCATAAGGTTTATGCAAACTTACCAAAATTTTAGTTAAAATTGAGTTGTTGGGTATATCTACTGAATTGGATGAGGATCTGCCATACAGAATGTAAATCCTGCGCGAGCTCAATTTAGAAGAGTTTAAGGCCATAGTATGGCTTCAAATAATAAAAGGGCAAAAACCACGCAAGAAGGTGGGACAAAGGAAAAAGACCAAACAGAGCTGGAGTACCCAGCTTTTTGGATCTGCAATGATTCAGTTAAGGTTGTCCACCTGTATTGGAGGATTTTCAAGCTTATTTAAACTTTAAGATTAGAATTTGATCCAACCTTAAAGTCTAAACTGGTTTTAACCCAATTTGGACAGGAATTTCAAGCTGCCAAAGGGTAAATCCAAATATGCGGGCTTGAAATCAAAGGTTTGAGACCTGTCAAAGCTTAAATAAGCTTAAGACTTTAAGTTTACAAGCATTGAAGCCTTATCAAAAGTTAAGGTTTAGTGTGTTTGCTATTTTATATGGAAAAATAGCAATAACTTCAAAAATTCATTAAAAATTTGATTTAAAATGTATTTGATTTCAACTTTAAGATTAGACTTTGATCCAACCTTAAAGCTTAAACTGGTTTTATCCCAATTTGGACAGGAATTTCAAGCTGCCAAAGGGTAAATCACAATATGCAGGCTTGAAATTAATGTTTCGAGACCTTTCAATGCTTAAATAAGCTTAAAACTTTAAGTTTACAATAATTGAAACCTTATCAAAAGTTAACGTTTAGTGTGTATTGCTATTTTATGTGGGAAAATAGCCATAATTTCAAAAATTCATTAAAGATTCAATTTCAAATGGTTTTGCTTGAAGATTTTGCACAGATTACAATTCAATATTATCTGTATATAATTGAAATTTGAAGTATGTTTTTAAAACAGATTTTCTGGCTAATTAGCCTGGAATTTTACTCTTTTAATTCTTCAAAAAAAATTTAAAAGGCAAGTTCAAGAGATTTCTGCTTGAAACTCTATTTTAAAGCTGTTCAGGTGATGAATTTTAATATAAATCAACTTATTTTATATTAAAACTTAAAATAATTAGCTTAAATGAGGATTCAAGTTACTTGGAGTTAAGAATAACACTAGTAACTTTAAATTGGAATTAACAAGAAGTTACCTTAAGCTAAGAACCTTATTTTTAAGAATGGTTTTTCAGTTTTGACCTGAGAATGCCCCCTATATCCATTATGAATCATCAGAGCTGCTCTGTAGACATAAAAAGAGTGTTTTAATCACTGTTTTTGTCAATCATCAATTATCAATCTAATCATATTAGACATTTAAACAGGTAAATTCTCATTATATATAAGATCTTATTATTAAAATATTTATTAAGTATTTCATTCTTTATAAATCTTAAATTAAAATAATTGAAATCATAGAAATTAGATTATTGTTGTAATCAGGTATAATATGATTTATTTTATAAAATTATTGTCTTTGAAATATCTTTTATAATCCACAAATCCCTCTCCAAAACTCTTTAATAATAATTTTTTATTATAAAAGATTGTTTTATCTTTAAAATTATTGATTTTTGGCGTGTTTTTAACTGATTATTACTATTTGATATAATCAATGTTGTTTTTTGACTTTTTTTCTTAAATAAATCTCATAAGTAAGTTTTCTCTAAAATTCTGTAGTTTTATCTATTATTAGTTTCTTTCTATAGAATTTTTCTATAACAATTATTTCTGCCCACTGCGTGTTTTAATTCTTTTATAAATAATATTTATGTATTATTTATAAGTGGTTGAATATTTATATTTTCCATTTGTAATCTTCTCATTATGAGCTTTACACTTCTTATTGTTATAATTGTCAGTGTGTAAGATGTGAGTATGAAACTGAAGATAATATTAATATTAATCAACAGTACTATTTCTGTTCTTATGAAATATAATAATAAAATATTATTATAACCATAATTAAATAATTAAATAATTATTTCTTTCACGTGTTAAGCACTACTAGTGATTTTAACAGTGAGCAAGTAATTGTCTACAAGAATCAATTACAAGAAGAATTTAATAATAAAAACTTCTTTTATTAAAATAATAAAATTATTTTAATATACAATTATATTTTGCAAGAATAATTATAAGGATAATCCTTGAAGAAAACTATTACTAGAGAAAAACTTCAAGAATTAAAGATAAATGACTCACTAATACTCCACAGAACTTATTGATAGATAAAAGTAGAGAAATTTGACGTAGAATTGTGGATTTGAGAGATCAAAATGATTTATAGCAGGATTACAACAATATATAGTTGGATTCTATGATTTCACGTCTTTCTGATTGATTCTGAAAGATTTAAAACACTTAAGAAGAGTTTAACTAATACTTACTTGTTGGTAACAATGATATAAATTGATAATAACATGATGATATGGAAAAAACAGCAAGAGAAGGCCTCTTTTGAGTCAACAACAGCTCAAAGAGGCGTGCCATGGAGCAAACTGAAAAACCAGTGAGTGAGAAAGCATTAAACCCTTTTGGATTAGTACTTACATCATCTGTTGTCACGTAAAATTGTCATAATTGCTTAATTGATGCTTTTACGTGACTACCAACCCCAATATGGTTAAGAATAAAAGGAGTAACATGTGTAAATATTCTTTTATTCCAAAGTAATCATTTATTCCCCAAATTTATCAATGTTATTGACAATTTCATCACAGGTTGTATTTACTGTGAATTTTTGAAGATTCAGTGTTTCATGTAGAATAACCAAAAATGGACTGTAAGTAAAACTTTTAATTTTACTAGTAAAACTAAATTTCTTTTTGGTTGTACCATAGATAATACAGTTCTCAATTGGTCCTGAAAGTTTCAGAAAGATTCATTAATATTTGTATTTTTAATGAATTTTTGAAGTTTTTACCACATTTCTATGTAGAATTGCAAATATCAGTGTTTGACTGGTTGTTATGAGGTAAATCAATGGATACTAGTCCAAAAAGGGTTTTAATTACTCTTTTGGGGTTTATCCATGGAAAGTCATTAGTAATTGACATGGTTACAGGAGTCTAAGTAGCTTTTTACCTCCTTGGCACGTCAAAATAGCAGGTTATTTGCTATTTTCTGGTGTTTTACAGTAGTTGTAGCTTGGTAACCAAGTTCCCAAAGAGGTTTAGTTTACCAATTGGGTCAAGATCAGCCATGGAACCAAGCTTTGGAGCTATCCATGCCTCTGGGGCCTCAGAAGTTGGGTACCCTGGCTCTCTTTGATGTCTTTTGTCCCCCTTGCTTATTTTCCATGTCAAAATAGAAATTTAAGCTTAAAGTGAGATATCCACTATGGGTGTACCAAAAGTGCCTGTGAGAATACCATAATATTAAGTGCTCAAAACATGTATAACACTATTCTTAGTGTATATGTAACATGGGATTTCTCACTTTCCCATTATTTTGGCATAAAATCAAGAAAAACAAAAATTTTCACGGATCTTTTATGTGGTATTAATGATGTGGTGTTGAGGTATTTTCCATATTACCACCTCACGGAGTTAATTTGAGCTTATTCACTCTATGGAGCTACCCTAGGTGAATTTTTGTGTCAAATCCAAATCTGGCCTTAAATTCATGGTTTTACTTACTCAATAAAAAGTTATTCATCTTTTCTGAAATCAAAAATGATGAATTTTGAATATATGCATGATTTATGAGTGATTTATAATTCAAAATATCTTTTTAAGATAATTGTGGCCTATTTGGGTATGTAAAATATACCTCAAGGCTCACATTCCCTCCCACCAAAAAATAAAATTGTACTACAATTTTATTATTGATAAAAGAATAAGGCCCCAAAGGGGGTTAATGTCCACTGTCCAACCTCTTCAAATTACTCAGATCAAGTAATTTAAAGCACATTTATAGACATATTCAGGCTTGTGGCCTTCTTTCATGTCTAAATCTTCTTAAGAGTTTATCTGAGTCAGGTATTTCTGATTCTGCCATCCATTCATCTTCATGTACTGGATTTCTATATCTGACAAGATATTCTCTTTGATTTTTACCCCTAAGTCTCCTTTCATGACTTTCTTTATCTTTTTGCCTTCATTCTGTCCCACAGGTGATACAGTTAAAGGAGTTGGGTTTCTTAAAGGAAACAATTCTTTATCAGCTGGTTGATAAGGCTTTATCAAGCTGACTGGAAAGGTGGGGTGTTTATTTTCCAATTCACCACTCAATTCCACTTGAACTGCATTGGTTCCATGTAAAGCAACAATAACAAAAGGTCCTACATAAGAATCTTTAGGTTTCTTTGGGCCTTTGATATTATTAAAATTCAAGGTTGAAACTAAAACTAAGTCCCCTACTTTGAAGTCTGGTACTTTATGACTCTTGTCCCACTTCTGTTTTGCATAATCAAAAGCATCATTCATACTTTGTTTTGCATGAAGTCTTAATTTATCAAGCATTATCTTGAAGCTGGAAGCTGTAGGATGAATGTCAATCAAGTCTTTCCTCAGTGTGTCTGCTGGGAGTCTTGGATTCCATCCTTTCTTTAACATAGCAGGAGTTTGTCCTGTGGAAGAATGGACTGATGTCTTATATGCCAGTTCTAATGCAGGTATCAGAGTGCACCAGTCATGGGTAAAGCCATCTGATTCTTTGAATTCTAATCCATAAGCACAAAATCTCCTGATCATGTCCTTTAAAGTTTGAATCATCCTCTTGGCTAGCCCATCTGTCTGAGGGTGATATACTGTAGAGAATGATAACTTACTCCCAAACAATCTATGAAGATTGGTCTAAAGTGCAGATGTGAATTTAGGATCTCTGTCACTTATGATATTCTTAAATAATCCTGTATGAGAAATAACTCTACTCCATAAAAGAAGAGCTGTATCCATAGCAGTGTCATCTTTATGACATGGTAAGAATATAGGAGTTTTGCTATATCTGTCTACTATGACTAAACAAGCATTATAACTTCTGTCACCACTTGGAGGAAGTGCTGTGACCCAATCCATGTGAACAACTTCCCATGGGGATTTTGGTTCTTGAATATGGATCATAAGTCCAAATTTCTTGCCTGTACTCCTGTTTGCTTTTTGGCATCTGTCACAGGTATGGCAATATTCAATGGATTCTTTTCTCCAAGATGGCCACCATGCACAGTTCTTCACTTTCTCAAGTGTTCTGTCTTCTGACAGGTGTCCAGAGTAGATACTATCATGACATTCATGAAGAATGGTATTAATAAGTAATCTACTACACAATGTCATAACACAAGAATGTTTTGTTCTGTGGTAAATGATCCCATCAAACAAGTGAAATCTTCCTTCAGAATAGGAATTTTTCCAAACTTCATCAAGTGCATTAACTAAAGATGTGTCCTTGCAGTCTTTATCTAATAAAGAAGTCATCATATGGTGATTCTTGTCTTGTTTATAAGATTCTCTGACCTCCTCAAAGAATTCAGTCCCAATATCAGTTATGTTAATTCCTTCAATTGGAATCTGTGGTTCAGCTTCCAAAGGTACATAAGCTGGGTTATCAGGAGTGTTGGCTAAAGCCCATCTACTAAGTCCGTCAGCATTTTTATGAATGTTTCCTGCTTTATGAACTATAGTCATGTTTCCTCTATATTCTTGAATAGCTATTTGCCATCTCAACATATTTCTGTTGGGATTTTTCATGTTAAGAAGTGATTTTACTGCATTACAGTCAGTTATCACTTCAAAAACACTGCCATCAAGGTAATAGTGTAATTTCTCAAGTGCCCATACCAAACATAAGCACTCCATTTGGCTTGCACCATATCTGGCTTCTGTTGGTTTGATTTGTCTTGAGATATAACAAACTGGTCCTTCTGTAGGTTTGTCAATAATAATTTGGACTTGATCAAGGGCTGCCCCTAATCCATCTCCACATGCATCAATGTACAACTTAAAAGGAATATCCCAGTCAGGAATGAGGAGTAAAGGTGCTTCTGTAAGGGCTTTCTTTATTTCCTGATAAGCTTTAATTCTCTCCTGTGTCATCTCAAATACAGTCTGTTGATCACAGATTCTATAGAGTGATTTGGCCAGAATTGCAAAGCTTTTTAAGTGTTGCCTTTAGTAACTAGCAAATCCAAGAAAAGACATCATCTCCTTCTTATTCTGGGGTATTGGCTTAAGTAGCACTGCTGCCACTTTATTCCTGTCAATACCCAAGCTCAGACCAGAAACAACATGTCCTAATGCTTTGAGTTCTTCAAAACCAGAGTTGCATTTCTTAAGTGAAATTTTCATATTCACTTCTGCAACTTTGTGGAGTACTTTTGCAAGTCTTTCAAGGTGCAAAGACCATGAGTCAGAACATATGATAATATCATCAATATAAATGATAAGCCATCCTTCAGAAAATTCTGTGGGGAAGATGGTATTCATTGTTCTTTGATAATGAGATGGAGCATTTTTAATGCCAAATGGCATTCTAAGATACTCAAAAATACCACAGTGAGTGATAATTCTAAGTAATTTCTTAGCTTTAGGCGTCAAAACATTCTGATGGAAACCTTTAATGCATCCATTGATGTTATATACTTGGCTTTAGATAATTGAGTCAAGGTTTCTTGGATTCTAGGGATTGGATACCTATCTGGAACTGTGTAGGTATTCAAAGCTCTAAAATCTCCAACCATTCTTGACTTAGCATTATGCCAAGCAATGATAGCAGGTGTTGTCACTTCAACCTCCTCATTATGGCCAACTTTCCTTAGTACACCAAGTTCAATTAACTCTTGGATATTTTTCTCCAAGGCTTCTCTAGCTCTGGGACTGGCTGGATAAGCTGGTCTTCTAAGTACTGGGGGATATGGTCTGTCAATACTAAGAGTAATATCAACTTCATGTCCTCTTATAGCACCTAATGGTTCATTATCAGAGGCAAATGCAGTATTGTACGTGTATAACACGTCAATAAGTTCATACCTCATTTGTGGTGACAATGATGGATTAATTTGTGCTTCAACAAGTTGTGTGGACATAAATTCCTCTTTATAAGTATCTTTCTCAGAGAATACTACTGATATTTGCTTTGACATATTGGAGAAGGCAAATTTCTGTCTTTTGTTATCCCCAATTATGAAATATCTGTCTTTATGGTTATTGATGTAAATACCATAAATACTTAGGTAATCATTTCCAAGAATGATATGTTGAGATGTGCAGTTGTCCATTACTACAACCTCAGCTTTCATTCTTATACTTCCTGTAGGATGGGGAAATACAAGAGTAGTGTCTAGTATACCCAAAGGGTACATATTGGTACTGGAACTACTAAATTGTATACCTTCTATTGGTAATAGATGGTTTTTCCATTCAGGAAGTATAGCTTGGAGATAATCTTTGCCTACACAAGTCCAAAATGCTCCTGTATCCAAATTGATTTTGGCTTCAACATTATTCATCAAAATTGATGTGATACAAGATGCTCCAGCAGTATAACCTTTTCCTTTAGCAGGTTTGGTTTTACACATTCTGGCATCCTGAACATTAATAAGGTTGTAGCAATCTTCACTATACTGTGGCAAGTGGGTATGGACTTCAGTGACTTCAAAGAAAGCTGTGATGTTTTCAATGGGATAGTCCTCCACTGGTGTATCTTCAGAGAATGCAGACTCTTGATCAGATTCTTCCTTCTCTTCAGTACATTGAACTTCTTCAATGACTTTAACTTCATTGATTTTTGCCTTTTTGGTGCAAGTGTGGGCTAAATGTGAAGTGCTTCCACATTTATGACACTTTAAGACAGGTTTTTCTGGTCTTTTGTCCTCCCTGGGAATCTTGGAGGTCATCTTGGATTCTGCTGGTATTTTAGACCAAGTTTTACCAATTCTTGTTCTGGCAATGATATCTTCCATAGCATTAATGTAGTCTTCTGTTGAACAGGGTTCTACACATCTGCTTTTGATAGCATGTTCTAATTCTCCTCCACACTTTCTTAATATTTTCATATTAATCATAGTGTCAGACATATCTGGTTGTAAAGCAGATAATCTGTCTTTTTGTTTGAAGAACCAAGTAAGTGGTGTATCTTTCTCTGAGTTAAAAAGGCACTCTCAAAGGCATTTTCTATCTTAAACCTCCAAGAATTGTTGGCCCATTTGGTGATCACTTCAGAATTTCTCCAGGGCCAATCATGTTTACCATGATCAATTCTCATTTTGTAATACCATTTCTTTGCAGTTCTGGTAAACAGACAATGTAATTTTCCCACTATGATTTCATCAGGTATATTAAAGTATTCTTGCAACATATCAATAGTCCTGATGAATTCAATATGGTTGTATTCTCCTTCACCAGAGAATGTTGGCCATTCTTCTATTTTGGGAATATGTCTTGCAGAGTAGGCATTTTCTCCCAAGAATGGGGTAAGACTTTCTTTAACAGAAAGTTTTTCTTCAGTTAAAGGTGTAGAATGTCTTGGCATATGTGGTTCATGATTCTTATGAATTTGTTCCACACTTGCAATTATTTCATTCTTCAACTTCTGCCTTTCACTGTCACTTTTTGCTAAGTGTATAGCAAATTGATTGGTATTCTCAACTATCTTCAAGACATGGTCTTGCAGAGTCTTAAGTTGATCATTCATTTTAAAAATGGAAAGATCTTCCATCTCCTCATGCTGAACTTCGCACATGTTTTCAATTCTTATGCAAGAATTGGTAATTGAGTCAAGTTTGGCATTTGTCACTTGCTGCAATTCAATGTATTTCTTGTCATTTTTCTTTAATTCAACTATATCTGATGCAATTTTAGTTAACTTGCCATCAAGTTTACCACTTTCTACATTAATACTAGTCTGTACACCAATTATCTCCGTGGAAAGTTTCTGTTCATCCTTTCCTGCTCTTTGGCTGTGAATTCCATCAGAGTCCTGGCCATATTGAAGACACTGTCCACGGCTGAAGGTTCCAATTTGGGGATCCTGTACCCTTGTGGGTAAGGTGTGTGCGAATTGGCTTTGCCTTGATGGTTCTTGGGACCTTTCTGCTTCTTCTGAGGTCCCTTGGGCTTGTCCTTGGACACTTCTGGAGCTGGTTTGGAGCTGGTGGACGCCACTGGTGCGTCTGTCTCCAAAGCTGGAGTCATATTCAACTCCTTCTTCTGGTCTATGGATAAAAGACTTTGGTTCTTCAACCGATTCTTTATCTTTTTGACCTTGTCTTTGCAAGACAGGGGGCTCCAACCTCCTAAGGGTTCTATGGTCTTCCCCTGACCCAGAAAGCTCTTGATGTGTAAGTAAGAGTTCATGGCCCCCTGCCAAAGGCTTGGGCAGATTTCCCACTCCTCCTCTTTGGCAGCTCTGAACCAGTTCTTGTACTGGCATTGATATATTTCTATTTCTGCCACTTAAAAATGGTTTAGCCCTGGAAATCATATCATGAATTAGTTCAGGCTCAGAATTCACGTCAAAATCTGTTGGTACAGACCTTGGGGAATGGGGGGCAACTCTGGCATCCTCCAGATGTGTCTTTCTTGTGGAAGATTTGGCACTTCTGGATTTGGTCTTGCCTCTTCCTTGTCCACATCCATCTGGTTGGACTGAATAGTTGCTTCCTTTCTGGTATGCACCATTTTTACATCAATTTAAGGATAAAAAGTAAATATAAAGATAAAAACACACTTTTTGGTGGTAATTTATTCTTTTCTGAATTGAATAAGGTGACTCTTTTAGCAATTTGCACCTCAATACTTTCTTCAGATTCTGCTTCTGAAGATTCAGGACTAGTGATGTATCTTTTATTGAGTCTGTTGCCAGCTGCACAGTATTTGATTAAAGACACTTTAAAGAGAAAATATGATAAAAGAAATTATTTTTTATGATTTAAGATATTTTAAAAGATTTTTTATAAGTTTTATTATTTTTTAATATTAAAAAAATATTCTTTTCAAAGAAAAAAGTATTAAAATCCAAGAATTTGAATAAAAAATTAAGTCAGAGTGACTCAAAGAATAATTTTATAAGTTTTTGGATGTGAAAAAGCCACGTGTAAAAACAGTACAAAATTAAACGAAATTCCTCAATGAAATAAGATTTTAAAACAATTTCAAAATTAAAAATAATTTTTTCTTTAAATTGAAGAAAAAAAAATATTAAATTAATATATTTTAGAACTTAAAAATATATTAATTAAGGGTACAAGGTTCGAAAAAAACACGGCCAGGCCCCCAAATGTAAGATGTGACTATGAAACTGAAGATAATATTACTATTAATCAACAGTACTATGTCTGTTCTTATGAAATATAATAATAAAATATTATTATAACCACAATTAAATAATTAAATAATTATTTCTTTCATGTGCTAAGCACTACTAGTGATTTTAACAGTGAGCAAGTAATTTTCTACAAGAATCAATTACAAGAAGAATTTAATAATAAAAACTTCTTTTATTAAAATAATAAAATTATTTTAATATATAATTATATTTTGCCAGAATAATTATAAGGATAATCCTTGAAGAAAACTATTACTAGAAAAAAACTTTAAGAATTAAAGATAAATGACTCACTAATACTCCACAGAACTTATTGATAGATAAAAGTAGAGAAATTTGACGTAGAATTGTGAATTTAAGAGATCAAAATGATTTATAGCAGGATTACAACAATATATAGTTGGATTCTATGATTTCACGTCTTTCTGATTGATTCTGAAAGATTTAAAACACTTAAGAAGAGTTTAACTAATACTTACTTGTTGGTAACAATGATATAAATTGATAATAACATGATGATACGGAAAAAACAGCAAGAGAAGGCCTCTTTTAAGTCAACAACAGCTCACAGAGGCGTGCCATGGAGAAAACTGAAAAACCAGTGAGTGAGAAAGCATTAAACCCTTTTGGATTAGTACTTACATCATCTGTTGTCACGTAAAATTGTCATAATTGCTTAATTGATGCTTTTACGTGACTACCAACCCCAATATGGTTAAGAATAAAAGGAGTAACATGTGTAAATATTCTTTTATTCCAAAGTAATCATTGATTTCTCAAAGTTATAAATGTATTTGACAATTTCATCACAGGTTGTATTTACTGTGAATTTTTGAAGATTCAGTGTTTCACGTAGAATAACCAAAAATGGACTGTAAGTAAAACTTTTAATTTTACTAGTAAAACTAAATTTCTTTTTGGTTTTACCATAGATATCATAGTTCTCAATTGGTCCTGAAAGATTCAGAAAGATTCATTAATATTTGTATTTTTAATGAATTTTTGAAGTTTTTACCTCATTTCTAAGTAGAATTGCAAATATCAGTGTTTGACTGGTTGTTATGAGGTAAATCAATGGATACTAGTCCAAAAAGGGTTTTAATTACTCTTTTGGGGTTTATCCATGGAAAGTCATTAGTAATTGACATGGTTACAGGAGTCTAAGTAGCTTTTTACCTCCTTGGCACGTTAAAAGAGCAGGTTATTTGCTATTTTCTGGTGTTTTACAGTAGTTGTAACTTGGTAACAAAGTTCCCAAAGAGGTTTAGTTTACCAATTGGGTCAAGATCAGCCATGGAACCAAGCTTTGGAGCTATCCACGCCTCTGGGGCCTCAGAAGCTGGGTACCCTGGCTCTCTTTGATGACTTTTGTCCCCCTCGCTTATTTTCCACGTCAAAATAGAAATTTAAGCGTAAAGTGAGATATCCACTATGGGTGTACCAAAAGTGCATGTAAGAATACCATGATATTAAGTTCTCAAAACATGTATAACACTATTCTTAGTGTATATGTAACATGGGATTTCTCACTTTCCTGCTATTTTGGCGTAAAATCAAGAAAACAAAAATTTTCACAGATCTTTTATGTGGTATTAATGATGTGGTGTTGAAGTATTTTCCATATTACCACCTCAAGGAGTTAATTTGAGCTTATTAACTCTATGGAGCTACCCTAGGACAATTGTTGTGTAGAATCCAAATCTGGCCTTAAATCCATGGATTTACTTACTCAATAAAAAGTTATTCATCTTTTCTGAAATCAAAAATGATGAAATTTGAATATATGCATGATTTATGAGTTATGTATAATTCAAAATTTATTTTTAAGATAATTGTGGCCTATTTGGGTATGTAAAATATACCTCAAGGGTCACACAGTGACTATAACAATAAGAGAATAATTATAAATCATTAGAACTACTATATTTTTTATTATTATTATTTTATATAATAATAATTAAATTTATTCTTTTATATAGTTCTTTTAAATAATTATATTTGAATTTGTGGTTATTATATTATATTATATTATATTATATTTTTCTACTGAGGACAGTCATAGTACTCTTGATCTTGTTAATATTATCAAGATTTTCATAGACAAACCTTACAGTGTGTCTCTGGACAGTTCTTGTGTGGGCCTAGAGCTGGTTGAAACCACTGGGCCTTCCTTCTACAAACCTGGGTTCATTTTCAACTCTTTCTTCTGGTCTATGGATAAAGGAATTTGGTTATTCAACCAATTCTTTATGTTTTTGACCTTATCTTTGAAATACAATGGAATCAATCCTCCTAAGAGTTCTATGGTCTTCTCCTGACCCAGAAATATCTTGATGTGTAAGTAGGACTTCATAGCCCCCTGCCAAGGGCTTGGGCATATTCCACACTCCCCTTCCTTGGCTTCTCTGTACCAGGGCCTTTACTGGGACAAATATTTTGCTATAACTGCCACTTGAAAATGGTTCAGCCCTTAAAAAATTAACTTTAATCAGTTGAGGCTGAGAGATAATGTCAAAGGTTGTTTGTATACACCTTGGGGAATTGTGGGAAGCTCTTGCATCCACCAGATGTGTCTTTCTTGAGGAAGACTTGCCAGATCTGTTTTGGTATTTCCTCTTCCTTTTCCATATTTATCAGGTTGCACTGAATAGTTGCTTCCATTTCTTTATGCACCATTTTCAAGTCATTTTAAGATAAACTAAAGTGTAAAGACAGAAAACACACACCTTTTGGTGGTTGTTTGGATATTTCTGCTTTGAATCAAGTGCCTCTTTTAGAAATTTGAATTTCAATACTTCCTTCAGATTCTGGACTAGGAATATATCTCTTACAGAACTTATTACCTGTTCCAATATACTTTATTGAAGAAACTTGAAAAATTGATAAAAGAAAAATTAAGTCTTATACTTTTGAAATATTTTCAAGATTTTTTATAAGTTTGATTAATTTTTGTAATTTAAAAAAATCATTCTTTTGAAATAAAAACAATTAAAAATAAGGATTTTTAATCAAGAATTAATCCCGAGTAGCTCACAGAAGAATTTCATAAGTTTTGGGATGTGAAGCAGCCACATATACAACCATATAGAATTAATCCTAGCCCCTCAATCAAAAAAGATATAACTTAAATATGAAAGAGAACACTTATTAACATTAATATATTTTTCAAGAGTTTAACTTTCAAAAAACACAGCCAGGCCCCCAAATGGAAGATGTGTCTATGAAACTGTTGATAATATCATTATTAATCAACAGTACTATGACTTTTCTTATTAAATAACATAAGTAAGTTTATGGTGACCACAATTAAATAATTAAATACTTAATTATTTCTTTTGCTTGCTATACACTACTAGCAACAATAACAGTAAGCAGTCATTGTCTACAAAGATCAATTACAAGAAGTATTGAATAATAAAACTTCTTTATCAAAATCACAACATTGTTTCAATATATAATTAGCTGTCTCAAGAAGAATTATAAATAAAGTTCTTGAAAAAAACTATTAATAGGGAAAAACCTTTAAGAATTAATTAAAAACCTGTGAAAGAATTGGTAGAGAGATTTGATTGATGAATTGTGAATTTAAGGGATCAAATCAACTAATTACCCTCTTTGATTATTGATTACATCATCTTTTTTCATGTAAGATTATCCTAATTAATTAATTAAGTATTTTACATGACAATTAATCCATTCATGGTTAAGAATAAAAGGATTAAAAACTGGAAATATTCTTTTATTTCAAAATAAAAATTAATTTCTAAAAGCTATCAATGATATTAGAAATTTCATCAGAGGTTGTATTTCTGGGAATTTTTGAAGATTCAGTGTTTCACATGGAATAATCAAAAATTGACTTTAAGAGAAACTTTGAATTTGAGTGATAAAATAATAATTTTTTTGGCTTATTTATTGATAACACCATTCTCAATTGGTCCTGAGACTTTCAGAGAGATGAATGAAGGATGGTATTTCTAATGAATTTGTGAATTTTTTTACCTCATTTCCATTTAGAATTGTAAATAGAACAGTATAGCTGGTTTCCATGAGGTAAATGGATGAATAATAGTCCAAAAAAAGTTTTGTTTAAGCTTTATCCATGGAAAATAATTAAAAATTGACATGGTTACAGGAGTGAGAGTTGCTCTTTACCTCCCTGTGATGTAAAAAAAGCTTATTTGCTATTTTCTTATGATTTAATGGGACTTTATCTTGGTAACCAAGTTCGCAAAAGGCTTTAGTTTAATAATTAAGTCATTATCAGACATGGATCCAAGATTTAGAGCTATCCATGACTCAGAGGCTTCAGAAGTTTTGTTCCCTCTTGTTGATGTCTTTTGTCCCCCTTAGCTATTTTCACATCAAAAATAGTAATTCAGGCTTCAAGACTGATATCCACTATGGGTTTACCAAAGACTTATGTAGTAATACTGTAAATTCCGATGCCAAAAACATGAATAACCCTAATATTAGTGTACATGTAACATGGGATATATCACATTCCTTAGGTTTGGCATGATATTGAGAAAAACAAAAAATTCACAATTCTTTTATGTAGTATTGATGATGTGGAGCTGAAGTATTTCCCATATTACAACCTCATAGAGTTAATTTAAGCTTATTCAATCTATATAGCTACCCTAGGTGATTACTGTGTAGAATCCAAATCTGGCCTTAAATCCATACATTTACATACTTACAAAAAAGGTAATCATATTTTCTTAAGCAAAATTATGAATTTTGGAAATATGTATGACTCATAGTTTAGGAATAAACTTAAAAAAGTTAAAATTTGGTATCTTGTATAGTGGAAAGGATTCAGTGAAGACCCAGAAATAAAAGGTTTGGAGCCAGGTTCTAACCTTACCAGATCACCAGATCTTGTAAAGGATTTGCACAGTCTTTATCCACTCAAGCCTGGCCCAAATGCCTCAAGAGTTTGATTTTATGGTGCTTGGTGGGTACTCGAGCTTATGAGAGTAAGTTCCTCCCCTACAATGCACCTTTAACATGGTATTCTACCCAAATTTTCTGTAAGAATTACCTTCCCCAATTTGTGAGCACATTTCAACTCATTGTACAGATTCATAAGGCCTTGAAACATCAATAACCCCAAATTTGGACTTTTCATAAAGATATGTCCAAATTCCCTTTCTGCATTATAAAATTAATGATAATTAAAGAAATTAATTAAATAAATTAATATCATGGAAAATTTTTGTCTGTTATTTTAGGGTGCTTGGTGGGGAGCAGAAGTTATGAAAGTAAGTTCCATGTCCTCATATGAATCTCTGAGGGTTTCTACTTCTTGTAAAACAACACCTTTTCCACTCTGTCAGCACCATACGCTTGTTTTTTATCCTTCAGAGAATTATGGCCAAAAGAAATCCTCTCACCTCAAGAAGGAAACCTCTCAGAAGTTTCTTGTATTTCTTTTCCTACACTCCCTTTTTTTCTTACTTCTTTCAATTTTTTTATTTTTTTACTTGTATAGTTCTTGTTTTATTTCTATTCCTTTACCCAAGCAGCATTCCCTCCCATATCATGTATTGGGAGGTTCCATTTCTATTTTATATAAATAAGAGTGAGGATAAGAGAAAAATCAAGCACAAACAAAGCCAAAAAACTAGGTGTCACTTCTGAAAAAATCAAAAGCTCTCAGGAAATAATTGATCAATTCATCTTCATACCAGGAAGGTTTGGAATCCAGCTCTTCAGAAGAAGTACCTGGAATCATTCTGTCATTTGAATATCTAATTTTCTCCCTACTATTTCTCTCAACCCATTTGAACAACCTGGAAATACAATATTTAACTTCAACCCCAAATTTGGATTCTCTCTGGTAACCCTGATAGGCCAAAAATTGCTTCTTTGAAACATTTAAGCCACTGGGAATGTCAAAGGCAACCAATCTTCTCTTCTTCTACTGGTTCTGGCCACAGGTTGCAATTGTTGGTAGGTGAGGACTGGTAAACCTGGGGAGGGCCTGGAATGGATGGATTAGGTGAGGGAGGAGGAACTGAAGATGAGACACTTGAAAAGGAAGATTGGTGGTTTATTTCAGTACTGGGAATAATTTGACTATGGAGTTTCTTGGCAGGAGGTTAAGTGGGGATGTACTTGTAAGATGGCCAACAAATGTATTTACCACCTCAGCTTCTTCACCATTCAATTTGTCACTTCCTTCAGAATTTGGATCAGTTGGTGAATCAAAAAGCATTCTTATTCTTTTCACCAAAGTTTGATTACCTATTATGAAGATTAGGACCTCTGGACTGGAGTAAATTGACCTACAATCAGTGGGAATGGGCCCCGCGACATTTTTCCACCTTGAAAGCTCCCTCTGGGTGGATCCAGTCACTAAATAAAGCCATAAGTGCCAAGTCAAAAGAAGAAAATCACAGCACTTAAAGCTAGATTATCCCAAAGTAACATCAGGATTAGGGGCCTCAAAGACCGGGAACTCTTTCCCAATAGCCCCATCTTTCTTTCTCCACAAATAACTTCTGAAATTGGAAAGAAGCACTCCTGGACATTGAAATTGTTTTTACCAACAAAGTAATGATGGCACTTGTAGTTTTGAAAACACTGTTTTTCCTTCTTCAAGAACTCAGAACAGGAAGGATCAAAAGCTTAAACTGATTTTTAAAAATTATACACTTATGAAGGATCAAAGTTGCCTGAAGAAGCCATGGAGCATGGTTAAACCAATCAACTGAAGATTCAAGACCCACAAAGGCAAGAAGTAGAATATTCAGAGAGTTCTTTAAGCTTAGAACTCATTTTTAGAGCTATGGAAGCAAAAGGGTCAATTCAGTCTGATATGCAAAGAAAGCCTGAAGGCCATCAAGGTTCTGGGACCATAACTTCCTTTATGGCGCCCTAAAGGACCTCAACATGGGGCTCCAATTAGCAAGCAAGGACCTCCCCTTCAACTCTGGGGAAAAAACTTTAATTATGATCTTGGAAAACTACCAATGGGTCAAATTGGCCCATTTTGGGCCTTGTGTACTATGGACCCCAGACTGCAGGCCACATATTATGGGCTGTGGACTGTAAAATACCAAAAAGGCCAAAACTTCAAGATTTGAAATAACACTGGCAGGGACCCAAAAGAGCCAAAATAACACAAAATGAACCCAAAATATATTTGGCCAACCTTTTCAATGAATTTCACGACAAGACCCCTCATTTCAGGACAAGAAGATATGCATATCTTTGACTGGATTCAAGAAAAGGTGGAGAAGACTAATTTGGCAAATTCTTGCAAGGTTATAAAATAATACAGCTATTATACAGAAAATTTCAAGATGATGAACTTGGAAGCCTTAATTTTGGAATACACCCCAAGGCCAATGAAGGAAAATGAATTTTGGACAGAAATCACTTGAGGCAGGGATATAACTTGCAGAAATTGAAATTACTTACTTAATGAAGGGGGAAAAGTGGTTAATGGAAAAAATAACCGCAAAGATGAAGGAAGGGTATTTTCAGGATAATGATCAAGAAGGAATAAAATTCAATTTCAAAATTTTTGAAAAAATGTGGGGAGATGGGGATGACACTCAACAGTGGAAGGTTATTATTCTGTTCAGGAGCCCACCAGCTTTAGAAGGGGGATACTGTCACAGAAAATCTTAATGGGTAAGGATATTCAACCATCAAACCAGAAATCCATTGTGTGTATCAGTAGTCAGTTACAGGAAATATTATTTCTGAAGCATGCATACAGTCAGGTTCATCAATACACCTTGTCAATAATTTTACAGGTTGGATTCAAAAAATAAAGTTTCTGATTCACAGGTCTGAAACTATATGATAACAAGACTCCACAATACATCTTATACAAACCCTTTACATCCATACAGCGGCTGTAATATCCAAAACAATTAAAATAAAGAATTCTCTTGAGAGAATTAACTCTTTATGTAAGGGACAGTAGATTCTCACATACACCAGCTCTGTAAGATGTGACTATGAATGTCAGGCTGAGTCTATATTGAAGTAGTAATAAGAGTATTTACAACTAGAATTATGACTGTGACACGTAGAAAATTGATTTATAATAAGAGTTTTTGATTTAAAGGATGATCTATAATGTAATTAAGGGGTTCTAGTATTGGAAAATAGTGGTGGTGAGCGCTATTGAGAACCCAGGGTGCAATCTTACCAGTTGGGTTACTATAATAAGAGTTACAATAATTAAAATATATAATTATACCTGTTTATTACCCAAGAGTAAAACTGTTTTTGACAGTTTACTACGTAGGGTATTCAAGAGCAGGATGAGGAAAGGGTTTTGGCAGTGAAAAGCCCTCCTTTTATCCTGAAATTGAGGTGAAAAGGTTGTTAGACCTTTTCACGTAGAGGAAGTGAAGATTTTTCACTCCTCATGACAGGCTTGTGGTTTGCAAACAGCCTGTATACCCTGTATTGGGCTCAGATGTGGTTTTGAAACCACATCTGGGCAGTTTTCACCAATACAGGGTGAAAATTTTCATCTGGGGACCTCACAGCCTGATTCTGACGTGTATGACGCGTAGAATGCTGTACAGAAACTGTATGGGACCCCAGTATTGACTGACATATGAGGTATTGAAGTAAAAACATGCTTTTTCGTCTATTTGACACCTCATATTCATGGTTATAGGGTATTATCCCATGGTAAGGCTGTATATGACAGCAGGTGGGATTTTTACCTTAAAATTGTCATAACTCTGTCAGTTTTTGAGATATCAAGCTCAAAGTTGGTTCATTGAATAGCGCTGTATGAGCTCTATACAATGGTACCCAACTTGACAAGGTTATCCTTAAATATGGCAAAGTTATCCCATGTACAAGTGTTTTTATACATTGGCGTGTTTTGGGCAAAAGCTGTATTAAGCTTGTTTGGCCAATAACTTCTGTTCTAGTTGAGATATGAGGAAATGGATGACACCATCAGATAGCCCTGATTGTTCTCTTTCCAAAAAGACCCCACTTTAAGTATCTCACACTAAAACTGTAAAAGTTAGATGAGAGGTGAATGTTTTGTTCACCCTTATTTGGTCTGAATTTGACCATAACTCAAGTAATACTGGTGCTAGCTCAGTTTGGCTAGTACCATTGGATAGCCCTGGCTTAGAGCTTCATTTTGAATACCCATTTGATGGGGTTAAGCCTCTCCTTCTAGATTTTAGATGAGAGGTGAAAATTAAGGTTTATGCTCAGCAATAACTTTGAGTAGGAATAACTTTGTTATTTCTTGTCCTATGGTGATGGGACTTATATTTTCAGGAAGAGGTTAGTTTCCTCTTTCTTTTGATACCTTTTGAGCTAATTTGGCTCAGCTCCATGTTTTGGTGGTATTTTGGCTATACCATTGGTTTATGGTATTTTGGCTGTCATGCTTGTGCTCTGGTTTTGAGTCACAGGCTGACATACCCTCCCTCTAAAAAAGGCTCATCATTGATGAGACTGTTCAGTCCTCCTAGAGGCTCTGAATCTCCTTAAATGAAGGTTCCCATCTGGTATGGCATCCTCTGCCAACCATTTGTCTTTGTCAGCTGTCTGGTTCTTGAATCTGACTAGATATTGTCTCTGATCTTTCCCATTAAGTCTGATTTTTCTGGCCCTGATGATTTTACTCACAGGTCCAGGAGAGTCTTCTACTTCCACTATTTCTGGTGGAGTAATGTTTTTCTTCCTGGAGGGGAATTTATCCTCCTCTGTTTGGAAGTATGGTTTGACCAGGCTCACTGGAAATACTGGGTGTTTCCTAGAAAACTCCTCAGTGAGCTTGACCTCTACTGCATTCCTCCCTATCAACTTAATGATAGTGAAGGGCCCTACAAATGAGTCTCTCATTTTCTTAGGTCCTTTGAGGTTGTTAAAGTTCAGTGTAGACACTAACACCTGGTCCCCTTCCTTGAAGTCAGGTTCCATATGTGACTTGTCCCACCTTTGCTTGTTGTACTCTTTGGCCTCAGCTATGCATTTGGCAGCAGTATCACAGGCTTTCTTCCACATATCATGGAAGTCTTTGGCTGTGGGGTGGATGGTCAGAAGATTTTTCTTCAAGTGATCCACAGGTAACAGGGGATTCCACCCTTTCTCTACCAGTGCAGGTGTTTTTCCTGTGGTAGAGTGCTGGCTTGTATTATAAGCCAGTTGGACTGCTGGTAAGAGGGTGACCCAATCATGGGTATATCCCTCATGGTCCTTGTATTCCATGCCATAGGCACAGAACCTCCTGAGGATGTCCTCCATTGTTTGGATCATCCTCTCAGCTAGGCCATCTGTTTGTGGATGGTAAGCTGTGGAAAAAGCAAGCTTGGTGCCAAGCATGTCATATAAATTGGTCCAAAATTCAGATGTAAAATTTGGGTCCCTGTCACTAATTATGATCTTAGGGACTCCACAGGTGGATATGATGTTATTCCAAAATAACAGAGCAGTGTCCATGGCTGTGTCCTCTTTATGGCATGGTAGACATCTCATGCTCTTGCTGAACCTATCAACTATGATTAAGCAGGCATTGTAGTTTTCTTTGCCTCCTGGGACAAGTCCTGTGACCCAGTCCATGTTGATGGTTTCCCATGGGTTTTTGGGTTCTTCTATGTGTTGAAGCAACCCATATTTCTTCCCATGTTTTCTATTTGCCTTTTGGCATCTTTCACAAGTGTTGATATATTCACTCAACTCTTGCTCCCACTTGGGCCACCAAGCTGTGCTTGCTACCCTCTCCTTACTCCTGTCCTCACTCATGTGTCCCATGTAGGGGCAGTCATGGCATTCCTGCAGGATTAAAGAGATGTGGTCTCTGTCTATCACTGTGAGTGCACTGGTGTGCTTGTCTCTGTGATAAATCAGGCCATCTATAAGGAAGAATTTATTGTCCTTATAGGCCCTCAACCAGGGTTCCTCCAGCTGGGTTTCCAGTTCTGGGCTCCTGTATTTTTGCTGAAGGAGTTGCATTAGTATGCTACACTGTTTGTGTTTAGCATAAGATTTCAGTACTGCATTGAAGAATTCATTGTGCAGTTCTGAGGAACTTATTCCCAGTATGGGGGTTTCTGTCCCTTCTGAATCAGTGTTTCCACTGTCAAGGGTACCATTCCCTGGTGCCCATTCAGAGAATCTGAAGTTCTTCTTCCTATCTATTTCCATAAAATGGATATGAATTTTTGCAGCAACTTCAGGGTCATAAGCTGGATTGCTTTTGACATTGTCCAGTGGCCATCTGCTAAGGCCATCTGCATTGGTATGGCTTTTACCTTCCTTGTATATGATGGTCATGTTCCCTCTATACTCCTGGATGGCTATTTGCCATCTCAGCATGTGTCTATTAGTAGTCTTCATGTTTAGTAAAGACTTCAAGGCTGTGCAGTCTGTGTAGACTTCAAAGACTGCACCCTCCAAATAGTAATGGAGTTTTTCTAGAGCCCAGACTAGACATAAACATTCTGTCTGGGTGGCCCCATACCTGGCTTCTGAATCTTTCAGCTGCCTGGAGATGTAACATATTACACCTTCTCTTGGTTCACCATCCACAATTTGTCTTTGGTGAAGGGCTGCTCCCAAGCCTTGGCTGCATGCTGCATCTATATATAACTTGAATGGTAGTTCAAAGTCAGGCAAGATGAGCACAGGTGCATTAGTGAGTTCATATTTGATCCTCTCATATGCATCCCTCCTTTCCTTGGTTATTTCAAAAACTACATCCTTTGAGCATAACTTGGATAAACTACTGGTTATGTGTGCAAAGTTCTTAATGTGGTTTCTATAGTAGCTAGCAAACCCAAGGAAAGATTGCATCTCTTTGATGTTCTTTGACACTGGCTTTTGCAGTACTGCTGCTACTTTGTTCTGGTCAATTGCCAGACTAAGGCCTGAGACTTTGTGTCCTAGAGCTAGCAGCTCTTGTTGGCCAAAATTACACTTTTTAAGTGAAATTTTCAGATTGATGGGTGTACATTTACTTAGCACTCTGTCTATGTATTGTACATGGTCTTCCCATGTCTCTGAGTATATAATGATATCATCAATGTATACTACCATCCAGCCTTCCATTATTTCTTCTTGAAATATGGTGTCCATCATCCTTTGGAAGTGGGCTGGTGCATTCTTGATGCCAAATGGCATCCTGGTGTACTCATATATGCCCATATGGCATATAATTCTGAGTAATTTCATGGAGTTTGGTTTAACTCCATTTTGGTGGAAGCCCTTCATACAATCCATCTTAGTTATGTATTTGGCTTTGGCCAATTTATCCAAGGCATGAGGTATCCTTGGTATAGGATACCTGTCTGCTTTTGTGTAGTTGTTCAGGGCTCTGAAGTCTCCACACAGTCTAGACTTGCCATCATGCCAGGTGATTAGGACAGGAGTGGTGATTTCCACTATTTCATTATGTCCAATCTTCCTAATGACATCCATGTCCAGGAGCTCATGGATATGTTTCTCAATCTCTTTCCTGGTCTCCAGACTTGCTGGGTAAGGAGGTACCCTTAACATGGGTGGATAAGGCCTTTCTACATCCAGATATAGTTCTATATCATGGCCTTTGATCTTGCCTAATGGTTCTTCACCAATGGCAAATGCTGGTCTATTCTTCCTCAGCATCTTCAGTAAACTTAGCTTTTGTTGACTGGTGAGGGTAGTGCTAAACTGTCCCTCTCTGAATTCTTTCAGAAGTTCTTCCAGTGGGTCCTGAGAAGATATCTGGTATATATCAAGAGAAAATTTCTTTTCCTTGTTAGTACCAATGGTAATATGCCTATTTTTACTATTGTAAATATCTATGCCATACATCTTCTGGTAATCTGTTCCCAGTAAGAACCCTTGGATATGGGCATCTTCAAGCACTACAAACTCTGGGTTGAGTCTGATATTACCTTTTCTGTGGGGTATAATTATCTCTTTGATAATTGTCCCAATAGAGGTCATCTTTCCGGATGCACTCTTAAAGTTTTTTGCCCTGGTGGGCAAGAGTTCTTTTTCCCAGTTTGGGAAGTGGTTATCCAGATAATTTCTGGCCACTATGGAGCAGTGTGCTCCACTGTCAATGATCAGTGGGTGCTGAGCATTGTCAATACATACAGTCATTTTTGTGGCTGTTCCATGTATATATGCCATTCCTTTGGTTGGTGTAACCAGGAATGTTTGTGCATCTTGTGTGTGTTTACACAAGTTCTTGTTGGCAGTGTCTTGTGGCATGCCTGCTTGCAACTGTATATCCTGGATTTCTAGTGGGGTTTCCTCTTGGTATTCCACTAGAAATTCCTCTCTTGGGTCTTGATCCTCATCAGATGGTTCTCTGATGGCATCACCCATAGAGTCTGATTCAGAATCCTCTGTTGGGGGTTCTTCTTCAGGGAATTTTTCTATAGCATAGACTTTTTTCTTTGCTTTTGGACAGTTGTTGGCATAGTGGTCTGTTGAACCACAATTGTGACAAGAATTCTTCTTCTTTGCCACTTCTGCCACTCTTTCTCTGGGTTTGTCTTTAAACTCTACCCTGAAAGGTTGTTTCTCTTTGAAATTATTGCTCCTATATGGGGTGAATTTCCCTATATTAGTCCTTTTCCTTATGTCTTGTAAGGTATTGGCTATATCATCTAGAGTGCAATTTTGGTTGCATCTGCACTTTACTGCATGCTCTAGTTCTCCTGGCAGTTGTGTCAGAAGTTTATGATTCCTCATTTGAATGTTCATTTGAGGATCAATGGCTTTAAGTCTTTTAGACTGTCTAAGACACCACTCATATGGATCTTTGTCCACAGAGTATTTGTCATTTTCAAATGACATGGTCTTTTGCCATATCCAAGTTCCATTACTGTACTTTTGGATTATTTGACTCTTCCACCATGGCCAGTTCCTTCTGCCATGGATTTCCTTCATTTCAGTGTACCATATACTTGCATGACCTTTAAATGCAGTATTCAGTCTAGCAGTAATCCAGTAATCTGGTATGCTTGGTACATCAATGAAGAGTCCATCAATATAATCTATGAGTTCCATATGATCATATTCTCCTGATCCAGAGAATTTGGGCCAGCTTGAGGCCTCAGGAAGCTGTTTCAAGGCTTCCTTCTCTGAATAAGACATGCCATCTCCATCCTGGTATTGTGATGGAGATCTTGCCTTATTCAACAAGATGGCATCTGGTTTGATGTCATCTGGTTGATATGGATTCTCTATAGCTTGGCCTTGTGGTTGGGGCTTCAAGCTATGGTAGGCATCAAACAATTTGTTGATGTCTTGGTTCAGACACTCCCTGTCCCTGCTACTATGGTGTTGTTCTTCAGAGACTTGATTCAGTCTCTTGTTGGTTTCTTCAGAGGCTTTGCTCAGTTGAGCATATCCTTCCTGAAGGTTTTTAACTATCTGCTCTAATGAGGCTTGAGTTTTTCTCATCCTTTCTTGGGCAGCTGCAAATTCTGTAGCCTGCTTTGCAGATTGCTCAGCATATTGGGACATTTGTAACCACAGTGTGTCACTGTTGATGTTACTCTCAGATGTGATAATGTTATTTTCAGTCTGAGTGGGGGTAATGTTTCTATTACTAGGACTACTGATTCTAGAGTGGTTTACAACTACTTCTGGTTCTTGTGTACTTCTTTTACCAAATCTAACAGCTTCTGGATCATGGGGTCTGACTCTTTCCTCCTCTGGTTGAAGGAGGCTTTGTTCTTGCCCTTGTTGCCTTGTCTTCTCCTGGAAACTTCCTGGAATTGTGAAGAATGGTGACTCTTGGCCACTGATCTGCTGGTTTCTGAATGGTGTGAAGCCACTGGAGAGCTGATTTGGCTTGCTCCTTGTGAACCTGAAGGAATCTGAGTAGGCCCTGTCTGGGTTAACTGTTCTTCTATAGCTTGGATAGTGGCTTGATTCTCCCTTATCCTCTGTGCCCTTGCCTCCAGGAGTCTGTGCTGCCTGATAGGATTCCAACCCTTGGTGATTACCATAAGGTCTTTGAAGTCTATCTCTTTGAGACAGATCTTCTGGCAACTTGATCCCAGTTCTGCCCAGTGAGTTGCTAGGTTGAACCTCTTGTTGTCCATGCTCCATTGAAACAAATCTTTGAGGAGTTGGTGGATTTGAAGAACTTGATCCATATCCTTCCAGTCCTCTGGTTTGAGGTTTCTGTTGAATTGGAGTGTGAATGGCAAGGTTGATATTATCTCCCTCATTGTTTTGCCATCCACCACTGTGTCCAATGTGTCTTCTTTCAGGTCTTCTGGTTCTAGACATTCCTGCTCTGTCCTCTGGCTGGTTCCTTTGGAAGCCAAGGTCTCTGAGGTATGCAGGGGACATATCAGTGTTTGCAAGCAGTCAAAAACTTTATGTTCTTAGGGTATTTACCTTTGACTGTGCCTTGTACAAATTTGTTATCTGCTGATTTGGGCAGTTTGCCTTTGGAAGTTACAACTGGGTTAATAATTGTAATCTTCCCTGTACAAGTGGTTAAGGTTGGTTTACCTTGTATTGATGCAGAGTTTTGTGGTTTTCTACTTCTCTGAGTGGCTATTGGTGTCCACTTCTTGGCTGTAATCAGGCCTTCACTAAGCCTTTTTCCTTTGCCCTTGCTGCCCTCTGGTTCAGAGGGTGTCACTGGTATGTTGGCCTGTGACTGGGTCTCAAGTGGTATGAAGTTTTCTTCCACTGAATCAAACAGGAAAAAGAGGGCTTATGTCAGTTAAGACTTCTTAAAAGGCTGATTTTGCATGTCTAAGAATGGCCCCTGGGCTTGTATTTTACTACAATATGCCCTTGTATAGTGACAGTGTAATTGAATTAACAATTCCACGTCAAAAATACAGCTTATTGATAAGTGGTATACTGTTTTGTATACCAATATCTTACAGAATACTTGTTATCAGCAAGTATAATCTGTCAAAAGATGGTGTATTACAGGGTAATTGAGTTAACAATGTGCCCAAACACGCCTCAACTGTTGGTTTATCAGTATGAGCTGTCTCAATTCAATTAAGAATCAGGACTGTATTAGTGGCTCAATGTGTTTTAATATGCAAAAACACGCCAAAAATACTGGTCTTATGGTTATTAGCCACTAGACAAATACTCTTAAATATATGAGTATTATTAGATTTTCAAAAAGAAATATATATAAAATATATTTTATAAAAGAAAATGACGCCTAAAAAGATAAAACAGGTGTCAATAAATCATAAAAAGAGAAAAAACTTACTTGTAAAGGTCCAAAATAAGTTAAAAACATGGCCAGGCCCCCAAAATGTCAGGCTGAGTCTATATTGAAGTAGTAATAAGAGTATTTAGAACTAGAACTATGACTGTGACACGTAGAAAATTGATTTATAATAAGAGTTTTTGATTTAAAGGATGATCTATAATGTAATTAAGGGGTTCTACTATTGGAAAATAGTGGTGGTGAGCGCTATTGAGAACCCAGGGTGCAATCTTACCAGTTGGGTTACTATAATAAGAGTTACAATAATTAAAATATATAATTATACCTGTTTATTACCCAAGAGTAAAACTGTTTTTGACATTTTACTACATAGGGTATTCAAGAGCAGGATGAGGAAAGGGTTTTGGCAGTGAAAAGCCCTCCTTTTATCCTGAAATTGAGGTGAAAAGGCTGTTAGACCTTTTCACGTAGAGGAAGTGAAGATTTTTCACTCCTCATGACAGGCTTGTGGTTTGCAAACAGCCTGTATACCCTGTATTGGGCTCAGATGTGGTTTTGAAACCACATCTGGGCAGTTTTCACCAATACAGGGTGAAAATTTTCATCTGGGGACCTCACAGCCTGATTCTGACGTGTATGACGCGTAGAATGCTGTACAGAAACTGTATGGGACCCCAGTATTGACTGACATATGAGGTATTGAAGTAAAAACATGCTTCTTTGTCTATTTGACACCTCATATTCATGGTTATAGGGTATTATCCCATGGTAAGGCTGTATATGACAGCAGGTGGGATTTTTACCTTAAAATTGTCATAACTCTGTCAGTTTTTGAGATATCAAGCTCAAAGTTGGTTCATTGAATAGCGCTGTATGAGCGCTATACAATGGTACCCAACTTGACAAGGTTATCCTTAAATATGGCAAAGTTATCCCATGTACAAGTGTTTTTATACATTGGCGTGTTTTGGGCAAAAGCTGTATTAAGCTTGTTTGGCCAATAACTTCTGTTCTAGTTGAGATATGCGGAAATGGATGACACCATCAGATAGCCCTGATTGTTCTCTTTCCAAAAAGACCCCACTTTAAGTATCTCACACTAAAACTGTAAAAGTTAGATGAGAGGTGAATGTTTTGTTCACCCTTATTTGGTCTGAATTTGACCATAACTCAAGTAATACTGGTGCTAGCTCAGTTTGGCTAGTACCATTGGATAGCCCTGGCTTAGAGCTTCATTTTGAATACCCATTTGATGGGGTTAAGCCTCTCCTTCTAGATTTTAGATGAGAGGTGAAAATTAAGGTTTATGCTCAGCAATAACTTTGAGTAGGAATAACTTTGTTATTTCTTGTCCTATGGTGATGGGACTTATATTTTCAGGAAGAGGTGAGTTTCCTCTTTCTTTTGATACCTTTTGAGCTAATTTGGCTCAGCTCCATGTTTTGGTGGTATTTTGGCTATACCATTGGTTTATGGTATTTTGGCTGTCATGCTTGTGCTCTGGTTTTGAGTCACAGGCTGACAATGAAACTGATGATAATATCACTATTAATCAACAGTACTATGTCTTTTCTTATGAAATATAATAATAAAATATTATTATAACCACAATTAAATAATTAAAGAATTATTTCTTTCACGTGTTAAACATTACTAGAGATCTCAACAGTGAGAAGTAATTGTCTACAAGAATCAATTACAAGAAGATTTTAATAATAAAACTTCTTTTATTAAAACAATACCATTATTTTAATATATAATTATCTTTTTCAAGAATAATTATAATGATAGATCTTGAAGAAAACCAATTTTAGAAAAACAATTTATGAATTAAAAATAAACCACTCACTAATATTCCAAAGAACTGTGAGCCTTAGAGGTAATTTCATATACCCAAAAGACCACAAATACAAAATTAACATATAAATATAAATAAAATAAATTTATTTGAATATTAAACTGAAAATTAAAATATAAATATAAAATTAGATTCACAATTAAAGATTTGATTACAATTTAAACATAAAATTACATTAAAATTTTGAAATTGCAAATTTACATTTATACTTGAAAAAATTAAGTAAAAATTAATTTTTAAGAAAATTGTAAAAAAATAAACAAATTTGGAAAAAAGTTAAATAAAAATTATTATAACTTTTTATCCAATAAAGAAAATATAAAAATTATTTCACCATTGGATTTCTCATAAAAAATCAGGTGGGGTCACCTCTGGATGAAATTTCTGTAACTCAACTCTAAATAATTGTAAATTAAGTTTTTAGTATTTTCAATACAAAAGTTGGAAATCCTCAAAACTTCAATTTAATTCACACCACATGTGGTGTTAACCATCAATTTTTGTGTTAAAATTGAGGTGTTGTGTTTAGTTTGGAAGTTATGAGGAATTGAAGTATTTTCAATTTGATTTTTTTTTTTTCAATTGAAATGTCAAAATGTGCGTGTGTATTACATAAGTGAGCTTTGATGTACATATGAGGTATCAATTATTACTGTATTGAAATGTACAACTCAATTGAATTACATATGTAAATTATAAGTATAATACCTAATGAGGAATTAAAGGAAAAATAAATTGGAAAGATTAAATTTGGGGGGGAAACGGAACTCCAGCTCTAAGGGGGAGCTAGACCCCCAAACTCCTTGCTGACAGGCGTGGGATGTCAAAATTCATGCAAACGTTCATCACTTTTGGCCTGGAATTGAGTTACAGGGTCTGTGGACTCAATTGGTGATGAGGTTTTGATACCAACTGGGGTAGTTTTAGCTGTTGCCAAGGGGTTAAAACTACCGTAAAGATAAAACAATCATAGTAAAAACAGTTTTAACGGGTTTCTACGCCTCTTGCACACATTCTGACTTGTTTTTAAGGCTCTAGACCAGGTATTGCTATAGTAATGGCTGATTTAAGGGTCTAAAATGGCTAAAAATGGCTTGAACCAGCCCCTTTTTGGTCTAAACCAGGGTTCATTGATGCCATAATTGGCCTTTCTGTTGTCAGACTGTTTTTCACGACTGAAAAGAGTAAATATTACTTTTGGAGTAAGAAAATTGATGGCTATAAAAGAATGTTTTCTCTGCCCAACTTTTCTCTTCATGTTAAAATCTTTTCCTTTTATTAATTAGTTTAAACACTGTTAAACCAATCAATAAAAGATTCCAGCCACCTTTTTTAAATCATTTTGCACCTTTTAACCACGTCAAAAAATCATTATAATCATTGTTTGTAACTCTTATCATCATTTTTACCCCTGAACCACCCCAAAAGTGAATTAAAGCATCTTTCATCACTGTAAACTTTGTCACCTTGTTTCCAAATTCACTCTGGTCACTTTAGGGCGTTTTTTCTCTTTAATATTCTTTTTAAAGACTTTCTTCTTTCATTAATTGCTTGCAGTTCTTTGCTCAATTAGTTCCTATTGAAATTGCTCTTGAAGAAATTTCTTCTGTATCCTTAAAATATCTCTTGTAGAGTATTTTTTTGGATAAATTTTTATTGTTGCCAAAACAATAAATATTTCTTACTATTTTTAATTGATTTTTTTCTTATACAAATTTCGAGGACAGGAAAAGTACTTGATTTTTAATCAAAGTTTCATATCCACACCTTACAGAACTTATTGAAAGATAAGATAGAGAGATTTGATGTAGAACTGTAGATTTTAGGGATCAAAGTGAGTTTATAACATAATTACAACAATATATAGTTGGACTCTATGATTTCATATCTTTCTTATTGATTTTAAAAGATTCAAAACACTTAAGAATAGCTATAACGAATACTTACTTGTTCATAATAATGATTTAAATGATAATGAGATGATGATGATATGGAAAAAACAGCAAGAGGAGGCCTCTTTCAAGTAAACAACAGCTCACAGAGGCGTGCCATGGAGCAAACTGAAAAAAAAAGTGAGTGAGAAAATAATAAACCTTTTTGGATTATTGATTGCATCATCTGTTTTCACGTAAGATTATCATAATTACTTAATTGATGCTTTTACGTTACTACCAATCCGAATATGGTTAAGAATAACAGGAGTAAAATCTGTAAATATTCTGTTATTCCAAAATAATCATTGATTTCTCAAAGTTATCAATGTTATTGGCAATTTTATCGTAGGTTGTAATTACTGTGAATTTTTGGAGATTCAGTGTTTCATGTAGAATAGTCAAAAATGGACTGTAAGTAAAACTTTGAATTTTACTAGTAAAACTGTAATTCTTTTCCGTTTTACAATAGATAATACAGTTCTCTATTAGTCCTGAAAGTTTCAGAAATATTCATTAAGAATTGTATTTTTAATGAATTTTTGAAGTTTTTACCTCATTTCTGTGTAGAATTGCAAATATCAGTGTTTCACTGGTTGCTATGAGGTGAATCAATGGATACAAGTTCAAAAAGGGTTTTCATTACTCTTTTGCGGCTTATCCATGGAAAATGATTAAGAATTGACATGGTAACAGGAGTCTAAGTAGCTCTTTACCTCCTTGGAACGTCAAAACAGCAGGTTATTTGCTATTTTCTTAAGATTTACAGTAGTTGTAACATGGTAACCAAGTTCCCAAAGGGTTTTAGTTTTCCAATTAGGCCAAGATCAGCCATGGATCCAAGCTTTGGAGCTGTCCACACCTCTGAGGCCTCAGAAGTTGGGTACCCTGGCTCTCTTTGATGTCTTTTGTCCCCCTTGCCTATTTTTCACGTCAAAATAGAGATTTAAGCTTCAAGTGAGATATCCACTATGGGTGTCCCAAAAGTCCATGTAAGAATACCATGATATTAAGTCCTGAAAACATTCATAACACTATTCTTAGTGTATATGTAACATGGGATTTCTCACATTTCCATTATTTTGGCGTGAAATTAAGAAAAACAAAATTTTTCACGGATCTTTTATGTGGTATTGATGATGTGGTCTTGAAGTATTTTCCATATTACCACCTCAAAGAGTTAATTTCAGCTTATTCACTCTATGGAGCTACCCTAGGTGAATTTTTGTGTAGAATTCAATTCTGGCCTTAAATCCATGGATCTACTTACTTAATAAAAAGCTATTCATCTTCTCTGAAATCAAAAATGATGAATTTTGGATATATGCATGACTTATGAGTTATGCACAATTCAAAATTTATTTTTAAGATAATTGTGGCCTATTTGGGTATGTAAAATATACCTCAAGGCTCACAAGCTCCTCTTTATCCCCTCAGGAGCTTTGACCAGTTGGTTGATATATTTGATTTATTATTTAATAAATATTCTTATTATTACTTTTGGGATATATCATTTATTGGTATTAAGTTGACATTTGCATTCACTCATGTGTTAAGTAGAATTGTGGTTTCCATATTGGTATTAACCCTTCTCTTTATTTCTGACAGGTTAAAAAAGTGGACTTGGACTTGTTTGTGGTTGGCTCTGTTAATCTTTACTCTTATCCTTATTTTTTCTGGTTTCTTATATTTACTTTAATTAGCACTATCATCCTTTTTACAATCTATATTTTATTAATTCTTATTCCATCTGAGCCCTCCATAAGTGAGCTCCAGCTTACTGAGTGCCCCACCCTCTTAACCTAGAAGCGCCCTTTTGAAACCCAGCCAGGTAACAGAAGAGATGAACCAGACCATTCTACACAAAGAACAAATGATTCTAAGAATATTCATCATAATATCTATGTAAAACTCAACAATTCATATGAAAAATTGAAAGAGTTATAATCAAATATTAGTAAATTAAAAAACCATAACAAATGGATTTGTTACAGGGGCTCCTGGTAATAACAATAGTGGCCTGGAACTCAGGAATCAGGAGCTCACTTGGAGGGCTTCAAAGGAATAAAGAAATAAATAAAAATAAGAGCATTTACAACTATACAGAATTTAAGAAAGGAAGCTAAAGGCCAAAGAGGCACAACATTAATACTCAACTCATTGTTTCAAACTTTCAGAAAGAACAATTGATTGAGTAAAGGATATGTCCACCAATATCCACTCACAAGAAAGGAAGAAGGTGAAGATGACTGAATTATGAATATCAGTATTTACTTTGAAGAATTAAAGAAAATACTAATACAAATAAATTCAATAGATTCATTATCTAGAGAAAAGGTCCCCAGGGTTGGAAAGAGTGTGCAGTATATGTGGAAAGCTGAAAGGCTGATTCTGGACGGCTGGAAGCACAGCTGTATGATTAATATGAAGCTGAATTGACTTTCTTGGGAAAATACAGCATGGAAATATTGAGAAATAAAACTGTGTGCCTGAATTGAACCCAAAGGGTCAATGCCATGCAGGTTGCTTGAATACAGCCAGTATGGATAACTTGAGTTGTCCAATGAGTGTTGGAGCTCTTGATTCCTTGCAAACCTCTTGAATTTCCCCTTAAAAAATCTTTGGCCAGCATTGCTGTAAGGTGTGAATATGAAAATGTGTTTAAAACTCAGGTACCTCTCCTGTCCTTGATATTTTTATAAGGTGAAATTTAATTAAAAATAATAGTTTCTAAGTGTTTTGAAGAGAAAATATTCCAAATTTCTTTTTTTAAAATTTTTCAGTATGAAAAACATGATATTACAAAGATTCATCTTTTACCAACATTAAACATTTATCCAAGAATACTCTATAAGGGATTTCAACAGCAACAAAAGAAATTTCAATATGAATTAATTGAGCTAGCAACTGAAGGCAATGAAGATGAGAAGACATTCTTTAAAAAGAATACTAAAGATGAAACATGTCCAAATGTAAAACAAGTGAAATTGGAAACAAAGTTGCAAAGTTAATAGTGATGCAAAATGCTTCAATTTACTTTTGGGGTGGCTCAAGAGTAAAGAAGATTATAAGACTCAAAGAAAATTATTATATTGATTTCTTCAAATGGCTGAAAGGTTCAAAATGATTTAGAAATGGTGGTTTAAATCTTCCATTGATTGGTACAACAGTGTTTAAACTAATTCTAAAAGGAAAAGATGCTAACATGAAGAGAAAAATGGCAAAAGAAGAAATTCTTTTCTAGTCACCAGTTTTCTTACCTCAAAGATAGAATTTACAAGAATTGGTCGTGATAAACACTCTGATAACAGCAAATCGAATTAAATCATCATTGAACCCTGGTTTAGACCAAAAAGGCATTCTTTTTAGCAATTTTAGTCCCTTAAATCTGAAATTGCCATAGAAACACTGCTTTTAAGCCTTGCAGACACATACAAATGTGTTTAAGAGACATCAAAACCAGTTAAAACTGTTTTTGCTAAGATGTTTTTAACTTATGGGTAGTTTTACACTGTTGGAGCCAGTTACAACTGCCTTGGTTGGTATCAAAACCTCATCATCAATTGAGTCACATACCCTGTGATTCAATTCCAGGCCAAAATTAATGAACATTTGCATAAATTTTGAAATCCAACTCCTGTCAGAAAGGAATTTGGGGTAGTATGGCACCCTGAGAGCCAAGATCCCATTTCCCCCCAAAAATTAATCTTTCCATTTCATTTGTTCTTTAATTACTCATCGCGTACTTTACTAGAATTTTACATATGTAATCCAATCCAATATTTAAAGTACCCTACTGTAATTATTGATTTCACATATTTAAATAAAATTTCACTTATAAGTTGTTACATTACTCCATTCTGCCTTAAACTCCCATAACCAAACATTACAGGTATGATTTACAAATTGAATTTTACTTATGAGAAAATCAAGAAACTACAGATCAAGGGTTTTAGGGAGAGAAAGAAGAGGTTTCTCACCAGAAGATATCTCCCAAGGCTGTGCATAATAGGAATAGATTTTAGTTTAAATATAACTATAATTTAGAAAATATGCTGCAATCAACCAAAAATATAGTTTAACTTGATAAGCTGACACCATATTGAGTTTAACCATTAGCATAAATATCTCAAGGCTTTGCACTGATGATGATAAAGTTCAGAATAGCATAATCAATCAAACATATGGTGCAATATTCATGAAAAATGACATGATTTAGAAGTTTCCCACCAGCAATGTTCTCTCAAGGATGGGCATAATAGGAATAAGTTTCATTTAAAATACCTGTATAGTCCAAAAAAATATTGTGAAACATCTTTATCAAAGGACACAATTTCAAATTTAGCCATCCAGAAAAAATGTTTCAAGGTGGAATTTTTTGAAATTCCTTGTTTTTGGAAGGCTCTATCAAGGGTACAAAAGGTTTAAGAAAGGGCCCTCTCTCCCAATTCTTCCCCAGTTATTTTGATTCAGAAAATAATCTTGAGGATAAACTCATCTGTTATCTAGTAGGATAATCTTGTATTATATAAAGAATATCACCATAAAGGCTCAGTATCTTGTAGTATTATTCATGATGAGTTAATGAAGGAGATAAATGATATTAATTAACAATTTTCACTCTATGTAGTAGTATTACTATTTCAGCAGTAGTGTTAAAGTAGTGTTTTAATATATTCTTATTAGTGATCTTATCAAATTTATCAATAAAATTGACTAATAGGGAGGATATATCACCATCTTCCCCTCATACCTTACATCAGATCCCTTATAGATATATCAAATCACATTCATACCCATCCTCATAGTATGATATTACTATTATATTATCTATATCCTACCCTTATATCAACAATACCCCCCTTTTAAAGCCATTTTACCCTTAAATACTATATCTATCTTGATAGTATTACTAAATGAATTTATAATTTGAAGCTAGCTACCAAGATTATTATTAACATCAATAGTGAGTTTGATCAAAATATTCTTTAAATATCTCAATTATCAAAAGGAGGAATCCTAAAAAAATTAATTCAAAAGAGTCATATAACTAATAAAAAGAAGCTAGGAAAACAAAAATTATTATTTCAAAGAGAATTTCAGCTATTACCATCATTATTCAAGTAATCATTTGTTGAAATACCAATAGGGATGGGAGAATAAAGTCCTCTAATTGAAAATCCAAAATACCAAATAATTGATTTGTTATCTCCTCAAAATTGTATCTTTCTCAATACATTAACACCCATTGTTATTGGATAACTTTGAAATTAAGAACAAACTCACCAATAATTTCCCCCTCATAATACTATGTATTACCTATCCCACAACAAACAGAATTCTCACATCTGGTTTCCCAAAAGTGGCCTTCAATCTCAAATATCATAAATCACATCACATGATTAATATTAAAGTTCTAATCATAATTATTTATGAAAAGAAGTAACATCTCATAAAAAAGTCATAGAAAGTCATAAGAAAAATATTGACTATTTTAGATCCAAATAATCACAGAGTAATCATCATTATGAAATATGCTCTCAATTTTGAGGTAGAATTGGAGAAAGAGAAGTCCAGGATTGAAGAACTAACTCAGGAAGAAAGTGAAGATGAGTATTTTTGAAGAATTTCAGAAGAAAAGGGAAAATCTACAGAAGGCTATGTAAAGAGCTTCAAGAAGACATGGAAAGAAGAAAATAAATTGAATTCTCACCTGCAATAACTTATGGGGATGCAAATATTGAAGGAATTCTCAGGCGTCAACAATCATCACCATCACCAATGCCAAAAAAATTTTTCAACACCCACACCAGGAACATTTTTGAGAGCTGAGAGATTTAAAAAAAGGGTTCATATTAAAACAAAAACTCAGAAAACTGTAACAGTTACAATACCCACAAGAAATATAGTCAAGATAAAAGAGAAGGACTATAACCTGAACTTTGATAGAAGTGGCTTTTAGAATTTCATCAAAACAACTGAAAGGATATAATTAATTGGAGACACAATTGAAAAATAGTTTGTTATGAAAATAGAATTCTGGAGTGAAGATAAGGATATCAGATATGAAATCAAAGAAATGCCAGCTTATGAAATGGTGGATTGGGATCAATTGAAAAATGAAATGATCAGTAAATGAGAAAAGGTGAGAACGGAATGAATACATAGCAGATATTCATTAAGAATAATATTTAATGAAGCTTAACAGGGATGAAGAGTAAGGAACTTGTCCCAATAAAGAAGGCTTATTAGGAAATATCACATAATCTCAAAGTATCTGCTTAAGTATTAGTATATTCATAAAGAAAAATATTATCATGAGGATGTATTTAATTCTTTATCATCAGAGGTTAAAAGTATTGTAGCTAAAAAAATGATCAAAGACTGGCTCATGGTTCAAGAAAGATATGGTGGATATATCTTACCTGAAATGGATATTCTAAGAACTTACATTGAGGAAGAATTGAAGGAAGCAGTAGTTATTCAAGGTTGTTGACAATTATCAAAGTCAGATGAAATAAAAATTGAAAAGAAAACAAGATTTGAATATGAAATATGGGATGAGGTTATGAACCAAATGAAGGATATTGCCAACAAAATATGTAATTTACCATCTCAAGAAGCCCATGTTAACAATGCTCCCAAAGCAGTAATTCCAATGAAGGATTTTTTGGACCAAGATGAATACTATAAGAAGCTTTCAATCTACCAAAGAAGGTCTGGAAGGATAGACCAAGAACACAAGGTTCAGGCTTGGGACCAAATGCACAACCATTTGGACCAAGAAATACCCAGGAACCTTCTACTTAAAATTATCAACCTTATGTGCCAGAAAAAGGTTATCCAAGACCACAACTAAAGGTTTTTTTTTTGAGAATTATCATTCATTGAAAAGATGCAGTTATCTGGAAGAAGATACGAAAAAAATGATCGTTAGTGGGAAAGGACTAAAATTACTTTACTATAATTTCCAAATAGTACCCTCAGAGGGAACCAAATCTTGAAAGTATTTAGTCAGCTAATTCTATGAGTAGAAAAAAAATCTCAAATAAGATAATTGAAAATGCAAACTATTCCTCAAGCCCAGAAGATCCAATATTATTTTATCTAAAGGTGGAAGAAAAAGCACTTTCCATTGATCAAGTAGAAGACTGGGGTAATTTGGAGCCACCAAAAGTATCATCACCAACTGGGATGTTGGAAACAGATTCAACTCAGAAAAAAAAGAAGATTTACTAAGAAAGAAAGCCAAAATAAAGAATACTCTCAAAGTAGAAAACTCAAAATACCAGGAACCTATCATGAGGATGATTCTGAAGGAGGAATTCAGATAATTGTCCCAAAAAAATAGAAAGAAAAATATACTACAAGAAATGAAAATTCTTGAAGGAACTGAAAATAAAAGAATAGAAATTTGATTAGTGTATGGTTTTTCTATAAAATTCTTGATAATAGGAACAAATATCATGAGTACTATTACTGTCCTCCGTAGAACATATGATATAATCAGATATCTGACTGCAAATTAATATAGTTATTAAAAATGTTATATATATATATATATAAGAATTAATTAAGTAATTTAAGAAGAAAAAATTCTTAACAATTAAAATAAATTATAATTCTTCTATTATTATTATAGTCACTGAGAGTTATAATGAGCAATATAGAATATCTTACTGTGACAAATATATGTTAAAATAATAATGGTTGACCATATAAGAAATATACATATTACTTATAAAAGAAATATGACAAACACAGTGCAGAGATAAATCTTATGAAGAAATTCTATATAAAAAACTAATGTTCGACCAACAAGATAAAGAATATAAGGGAAAACTCACTTATGATATCCATTTGAAAGAATAATTAAAAACCATTTATAGTCTTAAATATTTATTATGAGCTGAAAAACACTCAAAAGAAATATTTTCAAGTAATAAAACAGCTTCTTTAATATAAAAATAATACTTAAAAGTTCTTGGAGGAAATTTGTGGATGTAAAAGCAATTTTAGACAACAATTTTGTATAATAAAATTAATTATTGGTGGTTAAAACAATATAATGTAAATGCTATTATTCCAACTCTCTATAAATTATCTATATTAAGTTAAAATAGCTTAATAATTCATTTATTAATGTGAGATTTTATACGGGATGAAATATTTCCAGTTTCAAAATGTGTGGTTGATTGAATTATGATGATAATGGACAAAAACAGTGATGTAAAGGCTTCTTTCATTCCTGAAGAGCAGCTATCATTATCAATAATGAAGATAGAGGGAATTTCCATAAAAATAAAGAAAGAACATTCTTAACAATAAGGTTCCTAAGTCAAGGTACGTTATTTTTTATTTCAATTAAATTTACCAGTGTTATTCTTAACTTAATAGTGCTTTATTCCTCATGTAAGTTTGTTATTTTGAGTTCTGATATAGAATTTACCCATTAAAATCACAGGTAATCACATGGAAAACTTAAGAATGAAATTTAAGGAAAAATCTTTTAAATATGGTTTTTAGTTAGTTTCTAAAAGAATCTTCATTTTCTTTAAGGATAATTAATAAAGGTATTTTGAAGGATGGATACTCAATAACCTTAATAATGAAAAATACTTAAAATAAAATTTATAATCCAATAAAACTAATTATTGAGATTTATGAACTTTGAAGTAAATCCACTGAGAATTAGATTTTCTATGACTTCTTCAAGTGATTTCTATTTTTCCATGTAAAAATAGCAATACACACTAAACCCTGACCCTTTATGAGATTTCAATGCTATTCACTTTAAGTTGAAGCTCATTTAAGATTGTTAAGACTTAATTAAGCTTTGACACTCATTAAAACCTTGATTAAAAGCCTGAATATGGGGATTTACAATTTGGAAGCTTTTAATTCCTTTCCAAAAGGGGGATAAACCTGTTTAAACTTTAATATTCATTTAAAGCTTAATCTTAAAGCTTAAATAATATTTAAAATCCTTCAATACAGGAGGAAAACCTTATTTTCCCTCTTGCAGATCCCAAACCTTAGGTGCCCTGGCTCTATTTTCCTTTTTCCTTTCTCCCACCTTTTCAAATGAATTTTGCTCTTTTATTTATTTAAAGCTATAAAATGGCTTTAAACCAATTCCAATTGAGCTTAAGCAGGATTTAGAGCCTGTGTTGCAAATCCTTTGCTGTCAGGTTGATTTTATGAAGGAGTTATTGAAATAGTATATAAAACTAAACCTATGACTGTGACACAGAAAAATGAAATTTAAAAGAGTTTATAATGGATGTTTAGGGATTTAATATGAGGAAATAGTTTTGGTGAGTGCTATTGAAATCCCCACGTGCAAAATTATCAATTGGTTTTTCATAATAAAAGAATACAATAGTTAGATTAGGATTATGCCTCATTCTTTCCTGAGAGAATGAATATTTTTGACAGTTGTAATATGTAGGAATTCAAGAGCAGGATGGGGATTTCTCTTTTGGGAAAAGAAAGGTGCCTTTTTATCCTAAAAATAGGAAGAAAAGCTCCTCTAGACCATTTCACATAGAGTGATTAAACATTTTTTTCTTCCAAGGACTGGCTTGTGGTGTTCACAAGGACTGTATAGCCTGTATTGGGCTCAGATGTTTTTCTGAAACCACATGTAAGGTGTGTATATGAAACTTTGATTAAAAATCAAGTACTTTTCCTGTCCTCAAAATTTGTATAAGGTAAAAATCAATTAAAGATAGTAAGAAATATTGTTTTTAAGAGAAAACACGCCAATTTTATTTCTTATGACTTTATTAGTATAAAACAATAATATTATAAAGACTTATTGTTTTACCAAAAATAAAAATTCATCCAAAAATACTCTACAAGAGATGTTTAAGGCTACAAAAGAAATTTCTTCAAGAGCAATTTCAATTGGAATTAATTGAGAAATGAACTGCAAGAAATTAATTAAAGAAAAAAGTCTTTAAAAAGAATATTAAAGAGAAAACATGCCCAAAAGTGACCAGAGTGAATTTGGAAACAAAGTGTTAAAGTTAACAGTGATGAAAGATGCTTTGATTCACTTTTGGGGTGGTTCAGGGGTAAAAATGATTATAAGAGTTACAAAAAATGATTATAATGTTTGCTCACATGGATAAAGGTTTAAAATGATTTAAAAAAGGTGGTTGGAATCTTTTATTTATTGGTTTAGCAGTGTTTAAACTAATTATAAAAGGAAAAGATTCTAACATGAAGAGAAAAGTGGGGCAAAGAGGAAATTCTTTTATAGCCATCAATTTTCCTACTACAAAAGTAAAATTTACTCTTGTCAGTAGTAAAGAACAGTCTTACAACAGAAAAGCCAATTATGGCATCATTGAACCCTGGTTTAGACCAAAAATAGGCTGTTTTAAGCCATTTTTAGTCATTTTTAGCCATTTGAGAGCCTTAAATCAGCCATTACTATAGCAATACCTGGTCTAGAGCCTTAAAACCATGTCAGAATGTGTGTGCGAGGCGTAGAAATCAGTTAAAACTGTTTTTACTAACATTGTTTTAACTTAAGGGTAGTTTTACCTTCTTGGCAGCAGTTTCAACTACCGTGGTTGGTATCAAAACCTCATCATCAAGTGAGTCACAGACGCTGTGACCCAATTCCAGGCCAAAAGTGATGAACGTTTGTGTGAATTTTGACATCTCACGCCCGTCAGGAAGGATTTTGGGGGTCTGGCTCCCCCTTAGAGCTAGAGTTCCTTTTCCCCCCAATTTTAATCTTTCCAATTTATTTTTTCCTTTAATTCCTCATCAAGTATTATACTTGTAATTCACATATTTAATTCAATTGAAGTGTACAGTACAATACAGTAATAATTGATACCTCATATGTAAATCAAAGTTCACTATGTAATACAAGCGCACATTTTGACATTTCATCAATTCCTCATAGCTTCTAAACCAAACACAACACCTCAATTTTATCAAAGTTTTGAGGATTTTCGATTTTTTTATTGAAAATACTGAAAACTTAATTTAAGCTTATTTAGAGTTGAGTTACAAAAATTTCATGCAGAGGTGACCCCACCTGATTTTTTATAAGGAATCAAATGGTCAAATAAATTTTATATGTTTATTTATTGGGTAAAAATTTATAATATATTTTATATAAATTTTTACCAAAAATATTTTAACTTCATAGTTTTTATTAAAAATTCATTTTTACTTAATTTTTACAAGTAAAAATGAATTTTCATAATTTTAAATTTTATTATAATTTTATTTTTAAATTAAAATTAAATTTTGATTTTTAAATATAAATTTGTATTTATATTTCAATTTTTATTTTTATAATATAAATAAATTTATTTTGATTATATTTGTATTTTAATTTATCATTTGTGGTCTTTTGGGTATATAAAAATACCTCCAAGGCTCACACCACATCTGGGAAATTTTCATGAATACAGGGTGAAAGGTTTCATCTGTGGACCACAAATCCTTCTTCTGATGTGTATGAAACATATAGTTCTTTATAGAACCCATATGGGACCCCAGTATGGAAATAAATATCAGTTATTGAAGTATATAAAGTCTCTTCATTTGGATAGCTATAAACAAAGTTGAAGCTTACAAAGGTTTATTGAGAAAAATGGCAATATATTTTTACCACTTTAATGTAAAATATTGGCAAACTTAAAAAAAGTGGGTCTTCAAACTCTACTAGTTCATAAGTTAAGAATTATGTAAATTTCATCAAGATATTCAATGTATAGCCCCCTGAAATCATAGTTTTAAGTTAAAAATAGTAAATTTTGATAGAAATAAAGAGCTTCAAGAAAAATAACCAAAAGTACAGCTTTGATTATTTAATAAAATTATCTTGGAAGCTGGGTGTGGACATTCCAAGCTATTAGAGTTCATCCTCTGAATGGCTGTAGCATACGTAACTCAAAAGGTATCTATGATCCAAGTCAAATCTTAAAAATGATCCTTTATTTTGAGCCTTGGGGTATAGTTTACATAGCCAAATAGGCCACAATTAATATTAAAAGAAATAATGAACTATGCATAACAGATAAGTAATGCATATATCCAAAATTCATCATTTTTGATCTAAGAAAAGATGAATAATGTTTTTGTGCGTAAATAAATCCATGGATTTAAGGCCAGATTTGGATTCTACACTAAACACGTTCTATGGTAGCTCCATAGGGTCAATAAGCTCCAATTAACTCTATGAGGTTATAAAATGGAAAATACTTCAATACCAAAGCATCCATACCATAAAAAAGAATTGTGCAGATTTTTGTTTTTCTCAATTCCATGCCAAAATAATTAGAACTTGAGAAATCCCATGTTACATATACACTAAGATTAGTGTTATGCATGTATGTGGCACTTTATTCATCCATTCACCTCATTAAAACCAGCTATACTGTGCTATTTGCATATCTGCATAGAAATAAGGTAAAAACTTCAAAAATTTATTAAAAATACAATTCTTAATGAATCCTTCTGAAAATTGAAAAACAGATGGAGAGCTCTATTTTACATAAAGAAACCAAAGATAATTATAATTTGATCTTGAAATTCAAATTTTACATACAGTCACATTCTGATGATTCCATTTGAAACACTGAATCTTCAAAAATTCACAGAAATTACAACCTATGATGAAATTCCCAATAAAATTTATAGCTTTGACAAATAATCGTTTTTTTGATTTAAAAGAGTATTTACAGATGTTACTTCTTTTATTCTTAACCATGAATGGGTTGGTAGTTATGTGAAGGGCTTAATTAATTAATTAAGATAATCTTACATGACAACACATGATGCAATCAACAATACAAAGAGGATAATTGATTTATATGTGAGCCTTGAGGTATATTTTACATACCCAAACAGGCCACAATTATCTTAAAAAGAAATTTTGAATTATACACAACTCATAAGTCATGCATATATCCAAAATTCATCATTTTCAATTTCAGAAAAGATGAATAACTTTTTATTGAGTTAGTAAATCCATGGATTTAAGACCAGATTTGGATTCTACACAAAAATTCACCTTGGGTAGCTCCATAGAGTAAATTAGCTCAAATTAGCTCTTTGAGGTGGTAAAATGGAAAATACTTCAATACCACATCATCAATACCACATAAAAGATCTGTGAAAACTTTTGTTTTTCTTAAATTCACACTAAAATAATGGCAAAGGGAGAAATCCCATGTTACATATACACTAAAAATAGTGTTATGCATGTTTTGAGCACTTAATATCATGGTATTCTTACATGGACTTTTGCTACACCCATAGTGGATATCTCACTTTAAGCTCAATTTTCTATTTTTACGTGAAAAATAAGTAAGGGGGACAAAAGACATCAAAGAGAGCCAGGGTACCCAACTTCTGAGGCCTCAGAGGCGTGGATAGCTCCAGAGCATGGATCCATGGCTCATATTGGCCTAATTGGTAAACTAAAACTCTTTGGGAACTTGGTTACCAAGTTACACCTACTGTAATCATAAGAAAATAGCAAATAACCTGCTATTTTGACGTGCCAAGGAGGTAATGAGCTACTTAGACTCCTGTAACCACGTCAATTATTGATGACTTTCCATGGATAGACCCTAAAAGAGTAATTAAAACCCTTTTGGGACATACATTCATTGATTTACCTCATAGCAACCAGCAAAATACTGCTATTTGCAACTCTACATAGAAATGAGGTAAAAACTTCAAAAATTCATTAAAAATACAATTCTTAATGAATCTTTCTGAAACGTTCAGGACTAATAGAGAACTGTATTATCTATCGTACAACCACATAGAATTTTGGGTTTACTAATCAAATTAAAAGTTTTACTTACAGTCTATTTTTGACCATTCTCCGTGAAACACTGAATCTTCAAAAATTCACAGTAATTACAACCTGTGATGAAATTGGCAATAACATGGATAACTTTGAGAAATAAATGATTAATTTAGAATAAAAGAAGATTTACAGATGTTACTCCTTTTATTCTTAACCATATTGGGGTTGGTAGTCACGTAAAAGCATCAATTAAGTAATTATGATAATCTTACGTGACAACTGATGATGCAATCAATAATCCAAAAGGTTTTATTGTTTTATCACTCACTGGTTTTTCAGTTTCCTCCATGGCACGCCTCTGTGAGCTGTTGTTGACTTAAAAGAGGCCTCCTCTTGCTGTTTTTTCCAAGAATCATCTTATCAATTTATTAAATCATTATTACCAACAAGTAAGTATTAGTTACAGCTATTCTTAAGTGTTTTAAATCTTTCAGAATCAACTAGAAAGACGTGTAATCATAGAATCCAACTACATATTGTTGTGATACTGTTATAAATCCTTTTGATCCCTTAAATCCACAATTCTACGTCAAATTTCTCTACTTTTATCTATCAATAAGTTCTTTGGAGTATTAGTGAGTCATTTATCTTTAATTCTCAAAGTTTTTCTCTAGTAATAGTTTTCTTCAATAATTATCTTTATAATTATTCTTGTAAAAGATAATTATATATTAAAATAATTTTATTATCTTAATAAAAGAAGTTTTATTATTAAATTCTTCTTGTAATTGATTCTTGTAGACAATTACTGCTCACTGTTATAATCACTAGTAGTGTATAACATGTGAAAGAAATAATTTTATAATTATTCAATTGTGGTTATAAAAATTTTTATTATTATATTTCATAAGAACATACATAGTACTGTTGATTAATATTAATATTATCATCAGTTTCATAGTCAAATCTTACATTATAAATCACTGGGTTTTCATTTTGCTACATTGCATGCCTCTGTGAGCTGTTAATCAATTAAAAGAGGCCTCTCCTTGCAGTTTTTTCCAAATCATCTTATTATCCAATCATATTTTCATTAACATCAAGTAATTATTAATTTAATATTTTCTTAAGTGTTTTGAATCTTTCAGAATCAATCAGAAAGACGTGATATCATAGAAAGAAACTATAATCTGCTTTGATATTGTTTTAAATAAATTTTTATCCTTTAAGTTGACAATTTATCTGTCAAATCCCTCTTCCAATCCTTTTCAAGGTATTATTGGAGTATTAGTGAGTGATTTATTTTAAGTCTTAAAGCTTTGCTCTAGTAATATTTTTCTTCAAGAGCTATATCTATAATTATTCTTGAAAAAGATAACTATATATATTAAAACAATCTTATTATTTCAATAAAAAGAAGTTTTATTATCAAATACTTCTTGAAGTGGATTCTTGTAGAAAATTACTTCTTAGTTTCATAATTACTAGTACTGTATAACAAGTAAAGTAAAAGATGGATTATTTAACTATTTTATTTGGGTTATAATAAATATATTTATTATATTTCATAAGAAAAGTAATATTCCTGTTGATTAATAGTAAAATTTTCAGCAGTTTCATAGACACATCTTACATTTGGGGGTGTCACAGGGGCTCTTGGACAGAAAAAACAAGAGTGGCAGGCAGCTCAGCAATCAGGTAAATATCTTTAAAGAATCCAAAATAATAAAGAAAAATCAAAAAATAAAGAATGGAATTTCTTTAAGAAGAAGGCAAGTACAAAGATGACATACAATATGAGAAATGAGAAGCCAAATGGCCAAAGAGCCAACCAAGTAAGTCCTTGATCACTATTTTGACCTGCCAAAATGCACAATGGAATTAGTAAGGATATGACCACCAAATATCCATTGACAGATGAAGAAATAAAGAGAAAAGGTGCTAAATGACTGACTTGATAGTATGCGTATTCACTTAACAAAAATGGGAAGATAAATAAAGATAAAATAAAATCAAGGCATATTAATTAACTGGGGGAAAGCCTCCCAGGGTTAAAGGAGGCTGTTATATGTGAAAGGTTGAGAGCTTGACTCCTTCAGGCTAGCAATGGCCCTGTATTGAATACTGGAAGCTGTATTTATGGTCTGATGGAGAGTATACCTTGCCAGATTGTGAAATGAACTGTGTTGAATGATTTTCCCCTGATGTATGATTTAAATACATGTCTTGATGTATCCAGACTGTATTGAAATGAATGTGGTGGCCTAGCTGGATTGATGGAGCATTGACACTTGACAACTTGTTTGGAACTGCTTCTTGAATACCCCTTGGGAATGAATTGACAGTATTCCCTTGGAGGGAATACTTGAAGTGAGAAGAAAAAATGAATTCCTGATGGTGTCACTAGTCTTTGAGAAATTACATCTGCACTTCAGCCTTGATTGGTCCTATGGATGACATGACACTTTCTTGACTTATGGAATGTTTAATTACCCCTCTGATATTTACACCATTGGATTGCTGGTCAGAAAAGGTGCAGAATGGTGTATTACACCATTTATGACAATTTGAGTTGCTTGAGGGTTAAAGTGGCCAAAGGTCTTTGTGAGTGGAATCAGGCAGATGAGAGTGAAAATTTGGTTTTGGGTGACTTCAGAGGTGACAAGGTGTTTCTGGGTGTATTGCCAAATTATGGTTTCTGGCTAAATACAGCTTATACCTTACTAAAACTGTATTTGCGCAAGGTGCGCAAAACTGGAAATTAAGCCCCACAAGGCATGATATGGCCCTTTGGGTATATTTCCCCTATTACATGGGAAAATGGCATAAAAGGACTGATTACAGCCAAATGTGCAAAAGTGCGCAAAATGCACAGAAATGAAAAAAATGTGCAAAAGTGTGCAAAACTGTATTTAATGCTTAAAAATCCAAATAAAGGCTTTTGGGCTGTATTTTCCCTGTTGACTGGAAAATACCTGAAAGTTCCCAAAAGCAGAGAATGGCCTGTAAAGGCCTGATGATAGTGAAGGGGCCAAGTTAGCCCCAGGAGTGAAATGACCATAAAAGGCCAGGAAAGATGAGAGGGCCAGGTTGGAAAGTGATTATGGATATGGCCAAATTGCCATAAGATTGATATGGCACTGATATGCCATATGGAGTCCAGGAAGGTAATTGCCACAGTTGTGACAGTACCCCCCACCTTGGAATGGTGAGCTCCTGAGCACCAACACAAGGTGAAGCCTTTCGAGAAAACTGGAAAGGATTTGAGACAGGGATTCAAGAGGAGTGATTAAGAGAAAAATAATTTGTTACTGATATTGAAAAGATGGCATGTGGTACGGGACTTGCTTGATCTTCTTTTGAAATTGGCTTCAGAATTGATGTAAATTGTAAATGAATGATGTTGGTTCATGAATTGATTTGGTGTAAATAAAGAAAATTGAAAATTAAAATCAAAAGAAAAGTAAAGAATGGAAATGAAATTAAGAGGATAAAAAATAAAAGAGGAATGAATCTTGAGGAGGTTCCAATCTTCATCACAGAGGTTGGTAATTGATTTTGGAATTGGCCAAGGACCTGGAAAGGAAAATTTGATGCCAGATGCTCACAGAGTGGCCAAGGTTATTTTTTGACAGATTGTAGACCCCTCAGGGAAGTGCACACCAGTAGAAGAACCTACTTTGGTAATTACCACTCCTGCCAGTGCCATAAAAAGAAAGAAAAAGTCTGAAAGATTGACATGGAACTGAAGAGACTTGGTAGTGACTTGAAAAAATGAATGGTCCATTTGCCGAACTGAAAATGGGAATAATTTTGGAATTGATATTGAATACAAGGCCAAAGATCTGTGCCCAAAAAATTGCAGAGTTCTCAAAGAGTGGCCAAGGTGATGCTTACAGCAAAAAGGGTAGAATACCACTAAAGGTGCATACCAGGAATGGGACTTACTTTTTGTAATTCCTCTGCCAACCAAGAACCATAAAAAATCAAGCTCTTGAAGAATTGGTTCATGTCTTTTCAGTGTATAAAGAATGAAAATCCTTGACATGTTCAGGACAATTCTTGAGAGTTTCAGTTGGTTCCCAAGTGGATCTTTCTCAGTCTTGACTGAAACCTTTCCATTCCACCAAATACCATAATTTTCCTCTCTCTAGCTTTGAGTCCAGTATTTGAGAGACTTCCCATTCCTCTTCTTGTTCAATGATGATTGGAGGAGGGGGCTCTTGAGGCCTGTTTGGGATTGTTGATTTCTTGACTGGTTCTAAGAGTGAAATATGGAATACTGGGTGGATGGACTTCCATTTAGATGGGAGCTTGAGGTGGTAGGCATGAGTGCAGAATTTCTTCAAGATTGGAAAAGGACCCAACCATTGTTCAGACAGTTTTTTGGTGGGTCTAGTTGATTTGATGTTCTTGAAAGAAAGCCATACCATGTCACCAGGATTGAAAATATGTAGACTTGCTCTACTTTTATCTGCATACCTCTTGAACCTGTTTATGGAAACTTGAAGTTCTCTCTTGACATCTTGCTGTACTGATTAGATTTTTGTTGATAACTTTTCAGCAGGAGTATCTTGCATAAGTTGAACTGAGTCGAATTGTGGATCTCTTCCATAAACAGTAAAAAAAGGTGATTGTTTTGTTGAAGAGTGGTCAGAGTTATTGTAGGCAAATTCAGCCAGAGGGAGCCAGTTGTTCCAATAATCTTGGTGATAACATACTTACATCCAAAGGTACTGTTCTAGTATCCAATTTACCCTCTCTGTCTGTCCATCAGTTGCTGGATGGTGAGCAGTTGACAGATCTCTTGAAATCCTGAGCTGCTGACAAAGAGTAGTCCAAAAGGAAGAGAAAAAAGAGAACCTCTATCCCTAACAATGCTTGAAGGAAGGCCATGCTTTGAGAAAATATTCTTGATGAACAAATGGGCCAAATCCAGTGAAGTTATTGAATACATTGTTGGAATGAAAACTGCTATTTTTGAGAATCTGTCCACTAAGACAAGGATTGAGTCAAAAGAATTGGAAAGTGGCAATTGAGTGATGAAATCCATGGAAAGACAAATCCAAGGACAATTTGGAATTGGAAGAGGGTTTAGGAGTCCAAATTTCTTGTGGTGAATATTTTTGTTTCTTTAACACTGTTGACAGGATAATAAACAATCCTTGATAAATTGAGTCATGCCAGACCAGTGAAAGTCCTGCTTGACAATCTTGAGAGTCTTCTCTTGGCCAGGGTGTCCATCTAGAGGAGAGTCATGCCTCCTTTGAATTATGATGGGTTGAATTGTGGGGTCATTTGGAACCACCACCTGATCTTTGAACGAGAGATGTTGGGAAGAGGAATCAAGAAAATATAGAAGAATACTTCTATATTGAGAATCTTGCAATGATGCTTTCTGAATTGAGTCAATAAAACTTGAAAATAATTCCACCTTCACTGCAAATAACTTTGACACTTTAATTTCATCTTGCTTGATTTTTTTTGAGAATTCGTTGGATTCTCCTGAGGAAATCTTCCCCACTCTCTGGGTAAACATTTTCCTGATGTGAAAATGCATCTGGAAGGGTGGCCAGGCAGCCAGGGCAGTAAGCGATTAGAAAATGAAATTCAGAGAAACATTCAGCCAAGCGGGCTTGATGGCAAGTGAGAATCTTTGATGAAATGAAGTATTGAAGTGAAGAATGATCAGTGAGAACTTCAAAGGAGGAAGAAAGAGAAAGGAGAAAAGCTCTCCAGTGCTTGAGAGCCCAGACTATGCCAAGGAGTTCCTTTTCATGAATCTCATAGTTGAGCTCTGCTGGAAGGAGCTTGCAACTATCAAATGCAATGGGATGTTTTTGTCAGGTTGAGTCTATATTGAAGTGGTAATAAAAGTATTTACAACTAGAATTATGACTGTGACACGTAAAAAAATTGATTTAAAATAAGGGTTTTGGAAGTTTAAGATGTTTTATAAGATATTTAAGGGGTTCTACTATTGGATTATAGTGGTGGTGAGTGCTACTGAGAACCCAGGGTGCAATCTTACCAGTTGGGTTACTATAATAAGAGTTACAATAATTAAAATATATAATTATACCTGTTTATTACCCAAGAGTAAAACTGTTTTGGAAAGTTTACTACGTAGGGTATTCAAGAGCAGGATGAGGAAACAATTCTGGCTGTGAAAAGCCTCCTTTTTATCCTGAAATGGGGTGGAAAGGGTGCTAGGCCTTTCCATGTAGAGGAAGTGAAGATTTTTTCACTTTCTAGTACTGGCTTGTGGTTTGCAAACAGCCTGTATAGCTTGTATTAGGCTCAGATGTGGTTTTGAAACCACATCTGGGAGGTTTTTACCAATACAGGGTGAAAATTTTCACCGGGGGACCTCACAGCCTGATTCTGACGTGTATGACGCATAGAATGCTATACAGAAACTGTATGGGACCCCAGTATTGACTGAAATATGAGGTATTGAAGTAAAAACATGCTTCTTCGTCTATTTGACACCTCATATTCATGATTATGGGATATTATCCCATGGTGAGGCTGTGTATGACAGCAGGTGGGATTTTGACCTTAAACCAGCCATAACTCTGTCAGTTTTTGAGATATCATGCTCAAGGTTGGTTCATTGGATAGCCCTGTATTAGCTCTACACAATGGTACCAAATTTGGTATGGTTATCATTAAATATGGCAAAGTTATCACATGTGCAAGGTTTTTGTACATAGGCATGGTTTGGGCAAAAAGCTGTATTGAGCTTGTTTGCCTCATAACTTCTGTTATAGTTGAGATATGAAGAAGTGGGTGGCACCATCTGATAGCCCTGATTGTGCTCTTTCCAAAGATACCCCACTTCAGGTATCCCACACTAAAATTGTAGAAGTTAGATGAGTGGTGAATGTTTTGTTCACCCTTATTTGGCCTGAATTTGACCATAACTCCAGTAATATTGGTGCTAGCTCAGTTTGGCTGGTACCATTGGATAGTTCTGGCTTAGAGCTTCATTTTGAATACCCATTTGATGGGGTTAAGCCTGTCCTTCTAGATTTTAGATGAGAGGTGAAAATTAAGGTTTATTCTCAGCAATAACTTTGAGCAGGAATAACTTTGTTATTTCTTGTCCTATGGTGATGGGACTTATATTTTCAGAAAGAGGTGAGTTTCCTCTTTCTTTTGATACCTTTTGAGCTAATTTGGCTCAGCTCCATGTTTTGGTGGTATTTTGGCTATACCATTGGTTTATGGTATTTTGGCTGTCATGCTTGTGCTCTGGTTTTGAGTCACAGGCTGACAGTTTTTCTGAGCCAGAGACCTGACTCAGTGCAGCACCCAAGGAATAGTCAGAAGCATCAGTCTCTACAATGGTGGATAAAGAAGGATCAAAGTTGGAAAGGATTGGAGCAATGGTGAATGCCTCTTTGAGTTGATGAAACTGTCTAAGAGCTTGCTAGTTGAGGGTAAAATGGGAATCTTTCTTGAGGAAACTTGTGAGTAAACTGATTCTCTTTGAATACATCATGTTGAAATGGTGGTAAGAGTTGGCAAAGCGAAGGAATGATTGAAGTGCCTTGAGGTTTCTTGGAGGTGGCGAATTGAAAATTTGATGGACTTTTGCTTGGTCCATCTTGAGGCCTTCAGAAGAAAAAACATAACCTAAGTACTCTACACTAGAAACATCAAATAGGCACTTGGAGGCTTTAGCTGTAAGATGTGACTATGAAACTGATGATAATATTAATCAACAGTACTATGTCTGTTCTAATGAAATATAATAATACATATTATTATAACCACAATTAAATAATTATAAAATTATTTCTTTCACATGTTAAACACTACTAGTGATTTTAACAGTGAGTAAGTAATTGTCTACAAGAATTAATTACAACAAGATTTTAATAATAAAACTTCTTTTATTAAAATAGTAAAATTATTTTAATATATAATTATCCTTTGCAAGAATAATTATAATGGTAATTCTTGAAGAAAACTATTTTAGAGAAAAACTTTAAGAATTATGAATAAATCACTCACTAATGTTCCAAAGAGCTTTTTGAAAGATAAGATAGAGAGATTTGGCGTAGAATTGTGGATTTAAAGGATCAAAATGTATTTATAACAGTATTACAAAAATATATAGTTGGATTCTATGATTTCACATCTTTCTGATTGATTCTGAAAGAATTGCAACACTTAAGAATAGCTTTTAACCAATACTTACTTGCTGGTAACAATGATATAAATGGATAATAAGATGATTTGATATGGAAAAAACAGTAAGAGGAGGCCTCTTTTAAGTCAACACCAGCTCACAGAGGCGTTCCATGGAACAAACTGGAAAACCAGTGAGTGAGAAAACAATAAACCCTTTTGGATTATTGATTGCATCATCTGTTGTCACATAAGATTATCATAATTACTTAATTGATGCTTTTACGTGACTACCAACCCCAATATGGATAATAATAAAAGGCGTAACATCTGTAAATCTTCTTTTATTACAAAATAATCATTGATTTCTCAAATTTATCAATATTCTTGCCAATTTCATCACAAGTTGTAATTACTGTCAATTTCAGAAGATTCAGTGTTTCACATACAATAGTCAAAAATGGACTTTAAGTAAAACTTTTTATTCTACTAGTAAAACTGTATTTTTTTTGGTTTTACCATAGATAATACAGTTCTCCATTGTTCCTGAAAGCTTCAGAAAGATTCATTCAGACTCGTATTTTTAATGAATTTTTGAAGTTTTTACCTCATTTCTACGTAGAATTGCAAATATCAGTGTTTAACTGGTTGCTATGTGGTAAATAAATGGATACAAGTCCAAAAAGGGTTTTAATTACTCTTTTGGGGTGTATCCATGGAAAATCATTAAGAATTGACATGGCTACAGGAGTCTAAGTAGCTTTTTACCTCCTTGGCACATCAAAATAGCAGGTTATTTGCTATTTTCTTAAGATTTACTGTAGTTGTAACATGGTAACCAATGTCCCAAAAGGTTTCAGTTTACCAATTAGGCCAAGATCAGCCATGGATCCAAGTTTTGGAGCTGTCCACGCCTCTGAGGCCTCAGAAGCTAGGTACCCTGGCTCTCTTTGATGTCTTTTGTCCCCCTTGCTTATTTTTCACGTCAAAATAGAAATTTAAGCTTCAAGTGAAATATCCACTATGGGTGTACTAAAAGTCCATGTAAGAATACCATGATATTAAGTGCTCAAAACATGAATAACACTATTCTTAGTGTATATGTAACATGGGATTTCTCACATTCCCATTATTTTAGTGTGAATTTAAGAAAAACAAAAGTTTTCACAAATCTTTGATGTGGTATTGATGATGTGGTATTGAAGTATTTTCCATTTTACCACCTCAAAGAGCTAATTTGAGCTAATTTACTCTATGGAGCTACCCAAGGTGAATTTTTGTGTAGAATCCAAATCTGGTCTTAAATCCATGGATTTACCTACTCAATAAAAAGATATTCATCCTTTCTGAAATTGAAAATGATGGATTTTGGATATATGCATGACTTATGAGTTATGCATAATTCAAAAATATATTTTTAAGATAATTGTGGCCTATTTGCGTATGTAAAATATACCTCAAGGCTCACATTCCCTCCCACCAAAAAATAAAATTGTAGTACAATTTCATCAATGGTAGAAATAATAAAAAGCCCCAAAGGGGGGTTATGTCCACTGCCCAACCTCTTTACATTACTCAGATCAAGTAATTTAAAGCACATTTATAGACATATTCAGGCTTGTGGCCTTCTTTCATGTCTAAATGTTCTCAAGAGTTTATCTGAGTCAGGTATATCTGATTCTGCCGGCCATTCATCTTCATGTCCTGGATTCCTATATCTGACAAGATATTCTCTCTGATTTTTACCCCTAAGTCTCCTTTCTTTAATGACTTTCTTTATCTTTTTGTCTTCATTCTGTTCCACTGGTGGAACAGTTAAAGGAGTTGGGTTCCTTAAAGTAAATACTTCTTTATCAAGCTGACTGGAAAAGTGGGGTGTTTATATTCCAATTCACCACTCAATTCCACTTGAATTGCATTGGTTACATGTAAGGCAAAAAAAACAAAAGGTCCTACATAAGAATATTTAAGTTGCTTTGGGCCTTTGATATTATTAAAATTCAAGGTTGAAACTAGAACTAAGTCCCCAACTTTGAAGTCTGGTACTTTATGACTCTTGTCCCACTTCTGTTTGGCATAGTCAAAAGCATCATTCATACTTTGTTTTGCATGATGTTTTACTTTATAAAGCATTATCTTGAAGCTGGAAGCTGTAGGATGAATGTCAATCAAGTCTTTCCTCAGTGTGTCTGCTGGGAGTGTTGGATTCCATCCTTTTCCTAACATAGCAGGAGTTTGTCCTGTGGAAGAATGTACTAATGTCTTATATTCCAATTCTAATGCAGGGATCAGAGTGCACCAGTAATGGGTAAAGCCATCTGAATCTTTGGATTCTAACCAATAACCACAAAATCTCCTGATCATGTCTTCTAAAGTTTGAATCATCCTCTCTGCTAGCCCATCTGTCTGAGGGTGATATGCTGTAGAGAATGATAACTTAGTCCCAAACAATCTATGAAGATTGGTCCAAAGTGCAGATGTGAGCTTGGGATCTCTGTCACTTATGATATTCTTAAATAATCCTGTATCAGAAATAACTCTACTCCATAGAAGAAGAGCTGTGTCCATAGCAGTGTCATCTTTATGACATGGTAAGAATATGGGAGTCTTTCTATATCTGTCTACAATGACTAAACAAGCATTATAACTTTTGTCACCACTTTGAGGAAGTGCTGTTCCCCAATACATGTGAATAACTTCTCATGGGGATTTTGGTTCTTTAATATGGATCAAAAGTCCAAATTTCTTGCCTGTACTCCTGTTTGCTTTTTGGCATCTGTCACAGGTATGGAAATATTCAATGGTTTATTTTCCCCAATATGGCCACCATGCACAGTTTTTGACTTTTTCAAGTGTTCTGTCCTCTGACAGGTGTCCAAAGGAGATGCTGTCATGGAATTTATGAAGAACTGTATTGATAAGCAATCTGCTGCATAATGTCATTACACAAGAATGTTTGGTTCTGTGGTAAATAATCCCATCAAACAAGTGAAATCTCCCTTCAGAATAGGAATTTCTCCAAACTTCATCTAGTGCATTGACCAAAGATGTATCTTTGCAGTCTTTATCTAACAAAGGAGTCAAGATATGGCAATTCTTGTCTTCCTTGTAAGATTCTCTTACCTCTTCAAAGAATTCAGTCCCAATATCAGTTATATTAATCCCTTCAATTGGAATCTGTGGTTCAGCTTGCATGAGTAAATAGTCTGGGTTATCAGGAGTGTTGGCTAATGCCCACCTGCTAAGTCCATCAGCATTCTTGTGAATGTTTCCTGCTTTGTGGACTATAGTCATGTTTCCTCTATATTCTTGAATGGCTATTTGCCATCTCAACATATGTCTGTTGGGACTTTTCATGTTAAGAAGTGATTTTACTGCATTACAGTCAGGTATCACCTCAAAAACACTGCCATCAAGATAATAGTGTAATTTCTCAAGTGCCCATACCAAACCTAAGGACTGCATTTGGCTTGCACCATATCTGTCTTCTGTTGGTTTGATTTGCCTTGAGATGTAACAAACTGGTACTTCTGTAGGTTTGTCATCAATAATTTGGACTTGATGTAGGGCTGCCCCTAATCCATCTCCACATGCATCAATGTACAATTTAAAAAGAATATTCCAGTCAGGCATGAGGAGTAAAGGTGCTTCAGTAAGAGCTTTCCTTATCTTCTCATAATATTTAATTCTCTCTTGTTTCATTTCAAATACAGTCTGTTGATCACAGATTCTATAAAGTGACTTGGCTAGAATTGAAAATTCCTTCAAGTGTTGCCTATAATAACTGGAAAACCCAAGAAAAGACATCATTTCTTTTTTATTCTGGGGTATTGGCTCAAGTAACACTGCTGCTACTTAGTTCTTGTCAATACCCAAGCTTAAACCAGAAACAATTTGTCCTAATGCTTTGAGTTCTTGAAAACCAAAATTGCATTTCTTAAGTGAAATTTTCATGTTCACTTCTGCAACTTTGTGAAGTACTCTTGCAAGTCTTTCAAGGTGCAAAGACCATGAATCAGAATATATGATAATATCATCAATATGAATGATAAGCCATCCTTCAGACAGTTCTGTGGGTAAGATTGTGTTCATCATTCTTTGATAATGGGATGGAGAATTTTTAATGCCAAATGGCATTCTAAGATACTCATAAATACCATAGTGAGTGATAATTCTAAGTAATTTCTTAGCTTTAGGCGTCAAAAAATTCTGATGGAAGCCTTTCAATGCATCCATTGATGTTATATACTTGGCTTTATACAATTTAGTCAAGGTTACTTTAATTCTAGGGATTGGATACCTATCTAGAACTGTGTAGGTATTCAATGCCCTGAAATCTCCAACCATTCTTGACTTGTCATTATGCCAGGCAATAATAACAGGTGTTGTCACTTCAACTTCCTCATTATGGCCTATTTTTCTTAGTACACCAAGTTGGATTAACTCTTGGATATGTTTTTCCAAGGCTTCTCTAGCTCTGGGACTGGCTGGATAAGCTGGTCTTCTAAGTACTGGAGGATATGGCCTGTCAATATTAAGAGTAATATCAACTTCATGTCCTCTTATAGCACCTAATGGTTCATTATCAGGGGCAAATGCATTATTGTACAAGTGCATTCCTCATTTTTGGTGACAATGATGGATTAATTTGTGCTTCAACAAGTTGATTAGACACAAATTCATTTTTGTAAGTATCCTTGACAGAAGATACTACGGATATTTGTTTTGGCATATTGGAAAAAGCAAATTTTTGTCTCTTGTTATCCCCAATTGTGAAGTATTGTATTTATGGTTATTTATGTCAATACCATAGTTATTCAAGTAATCATTTCCAAGAATGATGTGCTGAGATGGGCAATTATCCATTAAAACAATCTCAGTTTTCATCCTTACACTTCCTGCTGGGTGTGGAAATACAAGATTAGTGTTTAATATACCCAAGGGGTACATATTGTTACTAGCACTACTAAATTGCACACCTTCTATTGGTAATAGATGGTTTTTCCATTCAGGAAGAATAATTTGGAGATAATCTTTGCCTACACAAGTGAAAAATGCCCCTGTATCCAAATTTACTTTGGCCTCAATATCACTCATCAAAACTGATGTGACACAGGATGCTCCAGCAGTGTTAGCCTTTCCTCTGGCAGGTTTTGCTTTACACATTCTGGAATCTTGGATATTGATCAGGTTGCAGCAATCCTCACTGTACTGTGGCAAGTGGGTATGGACTTCTGTGACTTCAAAGAAAGCTGTAATGTTTTCAATGGGATAGTCCTCCACTGGTGTATCTTCAGAGACTGCAGAATCTTGATCAGACTCCTCTTTCTCTTCAGTACACTGAATTTCTTCAATGACCTGAACTTCATTGATTTTTGTCTTTTTGGTGCAAGTATTTGCTAAATGTAAAGTACTTCCACATTTATGACACTTCAAGACAGGTCTTTCTGGTCTTTTATCCTCTCTGGGAATCTCTGGGTTCATCTTGGATTCCATAGGGCATCTAGGCCAAGTTTTACCAATTCTTGTCCTGGTAATGATATCTTCCATTGCATTAATGTAGTCCACTGGTGAACAGGGTTCTACACATCTGCTTTTGATAGCATGTTCCAGTTCTCCTCTACACTTTCTTAATATCTTCATATTAATCATAGTGTCAGACATATCTGGTTGTAAAGCAGATAATCTGTCTTTTTGTTTGAAGAACCAAGTAAGTGGTTTATCCTTCTCTGAGTTAAAAATGGCACTTTCAAATGCATTTTCCATTTTAAACCTCCAAGAATTGTTGGCCCATTAGGTAATTACTTCAGATTTCCACCAACACCAATCATGTTTTCCATGATCCATCCTCATCTTGTAATACCATTTCTTTGCAGTCCTGGTAAACAGAGAGTGTAACTTCCCCACAATGATTTCATCAGGTATATTAAAGTCTTCTGGTAACATATCAATAGTCCTGATGAACTCAATATGGTTATATTCTCCTTCACCAGAGAATGTTGGCCATTCTTCTAATTTGGGGATATCTTTGACAGAGACAACATTTTCTCCTACAAGTGGGATAAAACTTCCTTTAACAGAAAGTTTTTCTTCAGTCAAAGGTGTAGAATGTCTTGGCATATGTGGTTCATAATTCTTATGAATTTGTTCTACATTTGCAATGATTTAATTCTTTAACTTCTCCCTTTCACTGTCACTTTTTGCTAAATGTGTAGCAAACTGATTGGTGTTTTCAACTATCTTCAAGACATGATCTTGAGAATCTTAAGTTGATCATTCATTTTAAAAATAGAAAGATCTTCCATTTCATCATTCTGAATCTGAAATGTACTCTCAATTCTGCTACAAGCATTGGTAATTGAATCAAATCTGGCATTTGTTAATTCATACCATTCAGTATATTTCTTGTCATGTTTTTTCAATTCATTAATATCTGATGTTATTTTAGTTAAATTTGAATCAAGTTTACAAATTTCTACATTGATACTACTTTGTACATGATTTATTTGGGTGGAAAGGTCCTGTTCATCCTTTCCCGCTCCTTGGCTGTGAATTCCATGAGAGTTCTGGCCATGTTGAACACACTGTCCACTGCTGAAGACTCCAATTTGGGGATCCTGTACCCTTGTGGGTAAGGTCTGTGCCAATTTGCTTTGCCTTTGCCCTTGCCCTGATGGTTCTTGGGACCTCTCTGCTTCTTCTGAGGTCCTTTGGGCTTTTTTTTGGACACTTCTGGAGCTTGTAGACGCCACTGGGGCCTCTGTCTCTAAATCTGGAGTCATTTCAAGTTCCTTCTTCTGGTCTATGGATAAAAGACTTTGGTTCTTCAACCAATTCTTTATCTTTTTGACCTTGTCTTTGGAAGACAGGGGGCTCCAACCTCCTAAGGGCTCTATGGTCTTCTCCTGACCCAGAAAGCTCTTTATGTGTAAGTAGGAGTTCATGCCCCCCTGCCAAAGGCTTGGGCAGATTTCCCACTCCTCCTCCTTGGCTTCTCTGAACCAATTTTTGTACTGGCATTGATATATTTCTATTGCTGCCACTTGAAAATGGTTCAGCCCTGCAAATATGGTCATGAATCAGTTCAGGCTCAGAATTCAAGTCAAAATCTGTTGGTACAGACCATGGGGAATGGGGGGCAACTCTGGCATCCTCCAAATGTGTCTTTCTTGTGGAAGACTTGGCACTTCTGGATTTGATCTTGCCTCTTCCTTGTCCACATCCATCTGGTTGGACTGAATATTTGCTTCCATTTCTGGTATGCACCATTTCCACGTCAATTTGAAGATAAAAGGTGAAAATATAAGATAAAATGCACACCTTTTGGTGGTAATTTAGCTTTTTCTGAGTTAAATAAGGTGCCTATTTTAGCAATTTGCACCTCAATACTGTCTTCAGATTCTGGACTAGCTATATATCTTTTACTGAGTCTGTTACCAGCTGCACAGTATTTGATTAAAGACACTAAAAAATAAAAAAGGGAAAAAAAATTATCTTTTATACTTTTTAAAATATTTTTAAAGATTTTGTATAAGTTTTATATTTTTTAATCTTGAAAAAATTATTCTTTTTAAAGAAAAAAAAAATAAAATTCAAGATTTTGAATGAAAATTAATTCAGAGTAACTCAAAGAATAATTTTAAAAGTTTTTGGATGTGAAAAGCCACGGGTAAAAACAGTAAAAAATTAAACCAAATTCGTCAATGAAAAAGATTTCCAAAACAATTTCAAAAATAACGATTATTTTAACTTTAAATTGAAAGAAGAAAATTATTAAATTAATATATTTTACAGCTAAAAATATATTAATTAAGGGTACAAGGTTCAAAAAACACGGCCAGGCCCCCGAATGTAAGATGTGACTATGAAACTGATGATAATATTAATCAACAGTACTATGTCTGTTCTTATGAAATATAATAATAAATATGATTATAACCACAATTAAATAATTCTAAAATTATTTCTTTCACATGTTGAACACTACTAGTGATTTTAACAGTGAGTAAGTAATTGTCTACAAGAATTAATTACAACAAGATTTTAATAATAAAACTTCTTTTATTAAAATAATAAAATTATTTTAATATATAATTATCTTTTGCAAGAATAATTATAATGGTAATTCTTGAAGAAAACTATTTTAGAGAAAAACTTTAAGAATTATGAATAAATCACTCACTAATGTTCCAAAGAGCTTTTTGAAAGATAAGATAGAGAGATTTGACGTGGAATTGTGGATTTAAAGGATCAAAATGTATTTATAACAGTATTACAACAATATATAGTTGGATTCTATGATTTCACGTCTTTCTGATTGATTTTGAAAGATCTTAAAACACTTAAGAGTAGCTTTACTAATACATACTTGTTGGTAATAATGGTTTAAATGAATAATAAGATGATGATGGGAAAAAACAGCAAGAGGAGGCCTCTTTTAAGTCAACAACAGCTCACAGAGGCGTGTAATGGAGCAAACTAAAAAACCAGTGAGTGAGAAAGCAATAAACCTTTTTGGATTATTGATTGCATCATCAGTTGTCATGTAAGATTATCATAATTACTTGATTGATGCTTTTAGGTGACTACCAATCCCAATATGGTAAAGAATAAAAGGAGTAAAATCTGTAAATCTTCTTTTATTCCAAAACAATCATTGATTTCTCAAAGTTATCAATATTATTGCCAATTTCATCGCAGGTTGTGATTACTGTGAATTTTTGAAGATTCAGTGTTTCATGTAGAATAGTCAAAAATTGACTGTAGGTAAAACTTTTAACTTTACTAGTAAAACCATAATTCTTTTCGGTTATACAATAAATAATACATTTCTCCATTAGTGCTGAAAGTACTAGAAAGATTCATTAAGAATTGTACTTTTAATGAATTTTTGAAGTTTTTACCTCATTTCTACGTAGAATTGCAGATATCAGTGTTTCACTGGTTGCTATGATGTAAATCAATGGATACAAGTCCAAAAAGAGTTTTAATTGCTCTTTTGGGGTTTATCCATGGAAAGTCATTAAGAATCGACATGGTTACAGGAGTCTAAGTGGGTCTTTACCTCCTTGGCACGTCAAAATAGCAGGTTATTTGCTATTTTCTTAAGTTTTACTGTAGTTGTAACATGGTACCCAAGTTCCCAAAAGGTTTTGGCTTACCAATTAGGCCAAGATCAGCCATGGATCCAAGCTTTGGAGCTGTCCCCGCCTCTGAAGCCTCAGAAGTTGGGTACCCTGGCCCTCTTTGATGTCTTTTGTCCCCCTTGCTTATTATTCACGTTCAAATAGAAATTTAAGCTTAAAGTGAAATATCCACTATGGGTGTACCAAAAGTCCATGTAAGAATACCATGATACTAAGTGCTCAAAACATGCATAACACCATTCTTAGTGTATATGTAACATGGGATTTTTCACATTCCCATTATTTTGGCGTGAATTCCAGTAAAAAAAAATTTTTCACAGATCTTTTATGTGGTATTGATGATGTGGTATTGAAGTATTTTTGTTTTACCACCTCGAAGAGTTCATTTGAGCTTATTCACTCTATGGAGCTACCCTAGGTGAATTTTTGTGTAGAATCCAAATCTGGTCTTAAATTCATGGATTTACTTACTCAATAAAAAGTTTTTCATCTTTTTTGAAATTGAAAATGATGAATTTTGGATATATGTATGACTTATGAGTTATGCATAATTCAAAATTTATTTTTAAGATAATTGTGGCCTATTTGGGTATGTAAAATATACCTCAAGGCTCACATTAGCAAAGAGGTTATTGGCTTTGAGTCTGGCAAGAATAGTGGAAACATGAGTCACATGTTTTTTTTCTGATTTGGAAAAGACCATAATGTCATCCAAATAAACCACAACCCAAATATCAAGAAGATAGTAAGAAGTATCATTGACAAGGTTTTGAAAAGAGGCAGGAGCATTGGTGAGCCCAAATGGCATAACCAAATACCCATAGCTGCCATATTTAGTTCTAAAACATGTCAAATGTTCATCACCTTCCTTGATTCTGCGCAGGTTATATGAACCATGAAAATCAATCTTGGAGAGGATAGAATAACCATTGAAAACAGTAAGAAGCTGATTCATAGGAGGAACAGGATACCTGTTCTTCCTGGTAACAGCATTGAGTTTGTGGTAATCAACACACAAAGAGAGCGCACCATCTTTTTTTGACAAAGAGAACAGGTACTCCTGTAGAAGAGGAGCTTGGCTGGATGAAACATTTCTCTAAATTCTCTGAAATTCAGGCCCTGAGTGTATCTGACTCTTGACTTGATAAAGAGTAGATCACCCCAACTGGAGGAAGAGACCCCTCCAGCTCAATATGATGCTCACAGGCGTGGTGAGGGGGATGTTTCTCTGTTTCCACCTTGGAGAATAAATCCAAGTAATTGGGATAGACAGAAGGAAAAAGCTTCATGGAAGTTTCAACTTCTGCTGGCTCTTCCTCTTCATCCCACAAAAAAAAGGGATGAAGTGAAGATACAGAATTATCTTCTCCAACATCTTGAATCTCTTTGAAGACTTCATCTCTAGAGGATAGTAATGACTGATGGGAATCAACAGAAGGAATATGGACAGAAGATGGAAATGATGGTGTTCTAGAATCACCAACCAGAGGTGTACATGATTTGGCAGAAGAAAAGTCATTACCAAAACATTTCAAAGGATCATAATATTTCTCATGATCAGCATTAAAGGTGATTAGTCCTTGCCTCCAATCAATAGATGGATTAAAATTTTTGAGAAAGTCAAATCCCAATATGAGGTCTTCTCCCTTGGGAGTATCAATTACTAAAAAGTCCCATTCAGAGCTTGGGAATGAAGGATACTCAACCATATATTTGGTATGGTGAGTCACAAATAAGGAAGGGGACTCAGAGGAGTCCAGAATGATAAGGGGAATCTTCTCTGAAAGTTCTGACATAGTCAATGAATACTTGTGAACAAACTGCTTTGCAATAAATGAGTTGGTAGCACTAGAATGAATCAGAATACTGTAGAAATCATCAGAAAGAGAAGAAAAAACAAACAATTTAAGAGAATATTTGACACAAGTATTCAGAATGCACAATTGTGCTCTGGAAGGAAAACAGTGAAGACTATTGAACACAGCATGATCTTCATTCAGGATTTCCCTGGCTGGGAAATTTTCCTGACGGTTGGGTTAGCTTGTTTTGAGGCCTTTTGAAACAGGACTCAAGACTATGCATCCCACCACAAAAGGTACATAAACCCACCTTGATTCTCCTTTCTTTTTCAGAATTGATCAACTTGAAATCTTTATTCAATAAAGAAGAATGGGGCTTGTCCCTCTTCTAAAAATTCTTCTTCTTATTTTGGTTTGAGCTTGAAGAATTTTGAGGATGAGAAGAATTTGACTCTGAGGCTTCTTTCTTCTTCTCTTGATGATGACTCTTTTCATTTTTCCTCTAATGGTACCTGGAATCAAGATCCAGGGTAATGTCCATTAAGTCTTGAAGAGAGTCAATTCTTGAGGGATGGGAGGCCAATTGATCCAAAATACTGGATGGCAATCCTTTCCTGAAATGATTGTTAAGAGCCTTTTCAACCCAATCCCCAATTCTTGAGACCAAACTTCTGAAATCAGAAATGTATATTGATACATGCCCACCTTCTTTCATTCTTTAAGAATTCAATCCTGCTTCAGCTTTTTTGACTTCATTTGGGTCCCCAAATAAGGTGAAGAGTTGATATTAAAAGAAATTCCAAGAGTTGAGAAGGTAGCTTGGGTCTCCATTGGTGAGGTTGGAAAGATAAGGCTCAATCCATTTTTCAGCCCTGAAAATGAGAAAGGAGGTGGAATAGACAACTTTCTTTCTGTCTTGAGAGAAATTTGCTGGATCATTATGAAATATCAATTGACAATACTGAATGAAGATTCTAACTTTGAAGGGTTGAGTCCCATCAAAGCATTCTGGTGCCTTCATAGATGGAGTCTTGAATGCTGGTGGTCTTTATGCTTCAGAAGATGAAGCTGCTTGAAGATTGGCCATAATATGAGTCATTTGCTGAATAATGGCCAATAAGGATGGTTCAGACTGATGAGAAACAGGCTGATCAGACTGGGCTAGAGTTGGCCCTCCAGTACCTTGGGATGCCCCGACAGGAGCAGGAACACCTTAAGTACCACCAGACTCTTCCTCTTCCACAGAATTCTCCTCCCCCTCTTCACCATCTTGCCCAGGACCTCGGAAAATGATGCTTGAAGTTCCTGGAAATACACCAACTACTCCTGATAATGAACTGGATCTTCTTGGAACTCTTCCTTCCTTCCAAAATGGGTCCTCTGTCCAACTTGGCCCTCAGTTGAGGAACTGCTGGGGTGCAATTGAGAGTAGCCCTTGGAGTTGGATTAAGAACAGCTTGATCTCTGGCCTGTGATCTTGTCTGTCTTTCAGGAGGTGAATTTTGAATAGTTATAATTTCGGGAATCAAGTGAAATAAAATCAATAAAACATCAAAATTTTGAAAAGTTGAAACTTAAGGCTCATCAACAGAATGCTTGAAGTTGAAATAAAAATCAAAATCAATGTCTTGAAGAAAGAATGAATGAAGCAAAAATGAAATCTTGAGGTAAATCAATCAATCAATATCCAAATGAAATTTTCAAGTCAATAAATCAATAAGTAAAATAACAAAAATCAAAATCTTGAAAAATCAATCAATCAATTGAATTCATTATTGAGGCAAACTCGATTTATGTCAAAATTATTGATGTGAAAAATCACAAAAATGATGAAATCTTCATTTCAATCAGTTTTCTTGAGGTCCCTGTCAATTTATGTCAAATCAATCAATAGAATCAAAATCAAGTGAGTTCTTCTTTATAAATCAAAATTTTTAAAGAATGAATCAAATATTAATCTTGATGTGAAGAATTTGTCTGAATAACTTGATTAACAATTTGAAAATCTATTGAAAACAAGGATTATGCCTGAATTATGAATGAATTAAAAACTTGATGATTTGAGACAAGATTTAAAACAAGAAACAAAAATAAAACTGGGTCAGCTTTCAATTTTCAAAATGAAGAATGAATGAGAGGAATTTGAGAGGTGACAATGAATCATAAAGTTCAAAAGAATGAAAGAGTCATAATTTCAATGAAATGAGTGAATGAAATTCTAAAAAAAGAATGACAAGAATTAAAAGAAATTATGAGTTGATTGATATAATGTCACAGGGGCTCTTGGACAAAGAAAGCAAGAGTGGCCTGGCACTCAGCAATCAGGGAACTCACTTGGAAGACTCCAAAAGAATAAAGAATAAAGAAAAAAATAAAGAATTTAATTTCTCTAAGAAGGATGCAAGCTCAAAGATGAGATGAAATAAGAGAAATTAAAGGCCAAATGGCCAAAGAGCCAACCAAGTTAGTTGTTAATTACTGTTTTAACCTGACAAAATGAACAATGGAATTAGTAAGGATATGACCACCAAATATCCATTGACAGGTGAAGAAAGAAAGAGAAAATGTGCTAAATTACTGAATTGATAATATCAGCATTCACTTAACAAAAATGGGAAGATAAATAAAGATAAAATCAAATCAAAATATGTTCATTAACTAGGGGACAAACCCCCCCAGGGTAAAAGGAGGCTGGTATATTTGAAAGGTTGAGAGATTGACTCCCTCAGGCTAGAAATGGTCTTGTATTGAATACTGAAAGCTGTATTGATTGTCTGATGCAATGTATACCTTGCCAGATTGGGAAATGCACTGTGTTGAATGATTTTCCCATGTGTGATGATTGAAATACAGGCCTTGATGAATCCAGACTGTATTGAAATAAATGTGGTTTCCAAGTTGAATTTATGGAGAATTGACACTTGACAACTTGTTTGGAACTGCCTCTTGAATACCCCTTAGGAATGAATTGACAGTATTCCCCCCAAGGCATCATTGTATTGCTGGTGAGAAAAGGTGCAGAATGATGATTTACACCATTTATGACAATTTCATTTGGTGGAGGGGGGAAAAGTGGCCAAAGGTCTTTGTGAGTGAAGTCAGGAGAATGATAGTGGAAATTGTGTTTTGGGCGACTTCAGAGGTGACAAGGTGTTTCTGGGTTTATTGGCCAAATACAGCTTATACAGCTTTAAAACTGTATTTTCACAGAGTGCTCAAAATGTGCAAAACTGGAAATTCAGCCCCAAAAGGCCTGATATTGCCTTTTGGGCATATTTCCCTTATTACATGGGCAAATGGCATGAAAGGACTGATTACAGCCAAGTTAAAAAAAGTGCGCAAAACTGTATTTAATGCTTGGCTGTATTTTCCCTGTTGACAGGAGAATACCTGAAAGTTCCCACAAGCAGAGAATTGCCTGGAAAGGCATGATGATAGGGAAGGAGCCAGGTTGGCCCCAGGAGTGAAATGACCATAAAAGGCCAGAAAATATGTGAGGGCCAATTTGGCTGGTGATTATGGATATGGCCAAATTTCCATAAGATTGATATGGCACTGATATGCCATATGGAGTCCAGGAGGGTAATGGCCATGGTTGTGACAGGGGGCATTGACATGTTTTTGAAACTTTTAAAGTTGATTAATTAATTCTTAAGCTCTAAAATCTAATGAATCATTATTTTCTTTAAATTTAAAGTTAAGATTATTTTAACTTTTGAAATTTTCTTTAAATACTTTTTCATTGAGGAATTTGGTTCAATTTTATACTGTTTTACACATGCCTTTTTCACATCCAACAACTTCTGCAATTATTCTTTGAGTTAGTCTGAATTAATTCGGATCCAAACTTCAAATTTTAATTCCTTATGGAATTCACAGCCAAGGAGAAGGAATGCAAAAACAAAACCTTTCCATGCAAAGGATAGATGAAATCAGATATATTCAATCTATTATGGATGTAAAATTTAATAAATGTAATACAGAATTAAAGAAATTAAGATCCAATATCAATGACTTAAGAAACAATGACAGAAACTTCACTGAATGTTTTAAAGTGACAAATGCCAGACTTGAGTGAGTTCACTTGTGAAAATGTTGGGAGTAAATTAAAAGTACAGAATGATGGACCGGAAAATCACACTGATGGACTACTTAAGACTCTTAAAGAATATGTCTTAGAAAAATTTCATAATTTAAAGCTCTTGTCCACAAATTTGGCAACAGGTGACAGTAACAGGTAGAATATAAAGAATGAGAGATTTACACAGGTTCATCAAATTAATAAGAATTATGAACAAAATTCACATATTCCCAGAAATCCTAAACCTTTAACTGAAGCAAAAACCTCTGTGAAAAAAAACCTTAAACCCTTTTCTAGGAGAAAATGTAATCTATGCAAGATATATTTCAAAATTAGATGAACTTCCAACATTCTCTGGTGAAGGCTAATATAACCATATTGATTTCATTAGAAGATTGATATGTTGCAGGAAGATTTTCACATACCTGATGAAATGATAGTGGGAAAATTACACTCCTTGTTTACCAGAACTGAAAAGAAATTGTATTGCAAGATGAGAGAAAAACATGGTAAACATGATTGGTCTTGGTGGAAATCTGAAATAATCACCAAATGGGCCAACAATTCTTGGAGATTCAAAATTGAAAATGCTCTTCACAGCGCCATTTTCAGCTCAGACAAGGATAAACTACTTACTTGGTTCCTCAAAAAAAAGATAGATTATCTGCTTTACACCCAAATATTTATGACTCTCTCATTAGTATGAAAATATTAAGAAAATATGGAGCAGAACTACAGCATACTATCATGTGCATATGTGTAGAACCATTTTCAAGAGAGTACTCTATCAATGAGATGGAAGATATAACTACTAGCAAAATAATTGGTAAAACCTGCACTAAAAATTGTATTCAGTCCAAAATAGTGCCAAGGACTTCTGAAAAGAGTAGAATACCTTAATTACCTGTCTTAATGTGTTATAAATGTGTAAGTACTTCCCATTTAGATTCCAGTTGCACAAAAAATACTAAAATCAATGATGTTCAAATAATTGAATACATTTAGTGTGCTGAAGAGAAAGAAGAATCTGACTGAGAATCTGCCATCTCTGAGGAAACACCAAAAGAAGAATATCCTATTGAGCGCATTATGGCTTTCTTTAAAGTCACTGAATTCTCTACTGAATTGCCACAATATAGTGAAAATTGCTACAACCTGATCATTATCCAGGAGATCAGAATTTGTAAGACTAAACCTGCTTGAGGCAAAGGTTAAACTGCTGGAGCATCCTGAATTACATCAATTCTGATGAGTGATGTTTAATAGGAAGTAAATTTGGAAACAGGAGTATTTTGCACTTGTGTAGGCAAAGGCTACCTTCAAGTCATACTCCCTGAATGGAAAATCCATAAATTACCAATACAAAGTGTGCAATTGTCACAGGGGCTCTTGGAAATAACAAGTGTGGCTTGGCACTCAGTAATAAGGGAACTCACTTGGAAGACTCCAAACATTGAATTAGGTAAAATAAAAAATTGAATTTCTCTAATAAATATGCAGGTACAAGATGAAATGCAGGGGAAGCCAAATGTCCAAAGAGCCAACCAAGTAAGTCCTTCATCACTGTTTCAACCTTTCAGAATGAACAATGGAATTAGTATATGATATGACCACCAATATCCACTTGAATGCAAAGAAAGAAAAAGAATGGCGCTAAATGACTTACTTGATAATATCAGTATTCACTGAGCAAAAAAAGAAGATAAATAAACATAAAATAAAATCCAAATATATTAATTAACTGGGGGAGAAACCCCCAGGGTCAAAGGAGGGTGGTATATGTGAAAAATTGGGAGCTTGACTCCTTCAGGGTGACAGCTGGTCTGTATTGAATCCTAGGAGCTGTATTGATTTTCTGATTGAATTGATACCTTGCCAAATTGAGAAATGATCTGGTTTGAATGAGCTTCCCATGGTATATGATTGAAATAAAGGTTTTGATGGAAACATACTATATTAAATGAATGTGGTAGACATGGTGGATTGATGGAGCATTGAAACTTGGCACATTGTTTTGAACCTGCCTCTTGAATATATTTTGAGAATTAATTCCAGTATTCCCTTGGGGGAATACTTTTAATGAAAATATCCAATGACTGCTTGATGGTGTCATTGATATTTGGGATTATCACTTGTCCTTGATCCTTGATGAATCCTTTGTATGAAATGATATGTTGATTAGGTATGAAATGTTGAAATAACCTTTTGATATTGGCCCCAGTGGATTGCAGGTGTAAAAAGATTCATAATGATGTATAAAAACATTTATGGCACTTTTGGTTACTGCAGGATGAAAGTGGCCAAAGGTCTTGAAAGGGTACCAGGAGATTCATGCATTAAATTTTGGTTTGGTGTGGCTTTGGAGGCTTCAAAGTGTTTTTCACCAAAACAGGCTTATACAGTGTTAGTACTGTATTGGTGCAAAGTGTACAAAAAGTGGGGAAAATGCGGAAATGTGGAAATTGATCCCCATTTGGGCATATATTCCCATATAAAGTCGAAAAATGGCATAGAAAGGATGTATTCAGCAAAATGCGCAATTTCAAGCTTAAAAAGACAAATACAGACTTTTAGGCTGTCTTTTACCTGTTTACTGGAAAATATCCAAAAGTTCCCAAAAGAAAATAGTGGCCAGGAAGGACCTAATATTGGTGAAGGGGTCAAGTTGGCCGCAGATAATGAATTGCCCATAAAAGGCCAGGAAAAATTAATTGGCCAATTTTTCCAAGAATAATTTCTATGACCAAATTGCCATAAATTGGATATGGAATTGATATTCCATATGGAAGTCAAAAAGGGTGATTGCTATGGTTGTGACAGTAGCCTGAACCTCAAAACGGTGAGTTCCTGAGCATCAATACAAGGTAAATCCTGTTGAGCCTATTTAGAAAGAGCTCTGAGGGAGGGATAAGGAGTTCATTTGAGAAATAAAATTTATATTGATATTAAAATGTTGGCATATGATATGGGACTTGCTTGGTCTTCTTTTGAAATTGGCTTCAAGATTGATGTAATTTTTAAAATGAATTTTCTTTTTTAACGAATTGAATTTGATGTAAATAAAGGAAAATTTCAACTAAAGCTAAAATTAAAAGAACAAAAATGAAAGTAAGAAAAATGAAAAGAAAGAAAATAGATCAAAATGAATCTTCAGGAGTTCCAATCTCCATCACAGAGGTTGGTAAAATATTTTAATATTGGCCGGGGAGCTGGAAAGGGAAATTCTGATACCAGATGCTCACAGAGTGGCCAAGGTGATGTTTTGACAGATTTTAGACCCCTCAGGGAAGTGCAAACCAGGAGAGGAACTTCCTTTTGGTAGTTACCACTCCTGCCAGTCCCATAAACTGAAAATAATTTTTGAATGAATTAATTGGAAAGAATAATGACTTGAAAAAGAATTAAGAAAGTATGGTCCATTTTCCCATGTAAAAATGGCCATAAATTTGGAATTGATGTTGAAAGCCTGGCTAAAGTTATGTGTCCAAAAATTTCAGAGTGCTTAAAAAGCTGCCAAAGTTATTCCTATAACAAGAAGCGTAGAATTCCTCTAAAGGTGCGTACCAGGAGTGGGACTTACTTTTGTTAATTCCTCTGCCCAACAAGCACCATAACTAATTAAGCTCTTGAAAAATTGGTTCCTTCCTTGTCAGGATGTAGAGAATGAAAATACTTAACAAGCTCAGGAAATTCTTCACGTTTTGAGCTGGTTCCCAAGTGGATCTTTCTGGGTCTTGACTGAAACCTTTCCATGCCACCAAATACCATACTTTTTGTCTCTTAAGCTTTGAGACAAGTATTTGAGAGGCTTCCCATTCCCCTTCTTCTTCAATGAGAATTGGAAGAGGACTCCCTTGGTGGTGCTTTGGGATTGTTTATTGATTGACTGGTTCTAAAAGAGAAATATGGATGACTGGGTTGATGGACTTCCATTGATATGGAAGCTTGAGATGGTAGACATGAGTGCTGACTTTTTTCAATATTAAAAAAGGACCCAAATATTTTGCAGACAGTGTTTTGGTGGGTCTAGTTGATTTGATATTCAGTAAAGAAAGCCATACAATGTCACAAGGAATGAAACCAGGTTGTCCTGCTCTACTTTTATCTGCATACCTCTTAAACCTTTTTGTGGAAACCTTAAGTTCTCTCTTGACATTTTTCTGTACTTATTGGATTTCTTTTGATAACTTTCCAGAATACGTATCTTGAGTAATGTGAACTAAGTCAAATTGAGGATCTCTTTGATAAAAATTGAAAATTGGCGATTCTTTTGTTTAACAGTGGTCACAGTTATGGTAAGAAAATTCAGCCAGAGGGAGCCAGGTTTTCCACTCATTTTGATGATGACCACAATACATTCAATGGTAACCTTCTAGTATCTGATCTACCCTCTCTGTCTGTCCATCAGTTTCTGGATGGTGAGCAGTTCACAGATCTCTTGAAATTCTGAGCTGCTGAAAAAGGTTGGTTTAAAAGGAAGAAACCAAAATAGGACCTCTATCACTTACAATTCTTGAGGGAAGGCCATTCTTGAAAAAAATCTTCTTGTTGAATAAATGGGCTAAATCCAGTGAAATTATTTGAGACATTTTTGGAATTAAAACTGCCATTTTTGAGAATTTGTCCACTATTACAAGGATTGAATCAAAAGAATTGGACAGTGACAGTTGAGTGATGAAATCCATTGAAAGAAGAATCCAAGGACCATTTGGAATTGGAAGAGGTTTGAGGAGTCCAAACTTCTTGTGATTAATATTCTTGTTTCTTGATTACTTTTGACAGGATAATACATAATCCTTGATAAATTGAGTCATACCAGAACAGTGGAAATCCGGCTTGACAAGTTTGTGAGTCTTCTCTTGGCCAGGGCTTCCAGCTAGAGGGGTCATGCCATATTTCAAGTATGCTTAGTTATATTGTGGGGTCATTTGGAACCACCACCCAATTTTTGAAAAGAAGAATCTGGGAAGAGGAATCAAGAGAATAATCTTGGACAGATCTACCCTTACCCAAGTCTTGAAGAATATTTCTGTATTGATAATCTTTCCATGATGCCTTGTGAATTGATACAATCAAATTGGAAAGTGAATACACCTTGACTGAAATGAATTATGAGGCTTTAATTTCCTCTTTATTGATTATTTGTTGATAATTGATTGGATTATTTCTGATTAAATTATCCACCTTCTCTGGGTAAATAGTGTCCTGAAAAGACAGTGAATCCAGAAGGGTTTCCAGGTGGCCAGGTTGGTAAGTGATTGAGAAATGAAATTCAGATAGGAAATCAGCCCAGAGGGCTTGAGGGAAAGTGCGAATATTGGAAGACCTGAAGTATTGAAGTGAGGAATTATTTGTGAGAACTTAAAAAAAGAAGAAAGAGAGAGAAGAAAAGCTCTCCAGAACTTAAGAGCCCAGACTATTCCAAGGGGTTCCTTGTCATGAATCTCATAATTGAGTTCTTCTGAAAGAAGCTTATGGCTATCAAATGCAATGAGATGTTTTCCTGATTCAGAAACCTGTCACAGTACAGCACCAGAGGAATAATATGATGAATCAGTCTCTACAATGATGGGTAGAGAAGTATTGAAATGACAAAGAAATGCATCTGTGGTGGAAGCCTCTTTGACTTGATGAAACTTTCTAAGAGCTTCATCCTTGAGGGGAAAACAGGAATCTTTCTTGAGGAACTTGGTGAGTGAAGTGCTTTTCTTGGAATTATTTTTATGAAATTTTGGTAAAAATTGGCAAAGTTAAGGAATGATTGATGAGCTTTGAGTTTTCTTGGAGGTAGTCAATTGAGAATTTGTTGGACTTTTGCTTGGTCCATCTTGAAGTCTTCAGAAGAAGCAGCACAACCCAAATATTCTACACTAGAAACATGAAATAGTCACTTGGAGGCCTTAGAAAGCAGTTTAGTGGCTCTGATTCTGGAAAGAAAAGTGGACACATGAATGACCTGTTCTTCCTCAGATTTGGAAAATACCATAATATCATCCAAAGAGCTCACAACATAAACATCAAGAAGATCATTAAATATAATATTGACAAGATTACAAAAAGAGGCAGCGAAATTGGTGAGCCTAAATAGAATTACCAAGTATTCATAATTGCCATCTTTACTTTTAAGCCATGTTGAATTTTCATCACCTTCATTGATTCCAAGCAGTTTATATGCACCACACAGAAATATTTGGGAAAGATAGAAGAACTATTAAATATAGTGAGGAGCTGATTCATAGGAGGCACAGGATATTTGTTCTCACTAGTAACAGAATTGAGTTTGCAGTAATCAACACACAAATGGAGGGCACCATCCTTTTTTTGACAAAAAGGAAAGGTACTCCTGTTGAAGAGGAGCTTGGCTGGATGAAAAATTCCTCTAAATTCTCTGAAATCAGGCCCTGAGTGTATCTGACTCTTGACTTGATAAAGAGTAGATCTCCCCAACTGGAGGTAGAGACCCCTCCAGCTCAATATGATGATCACAGGTGCAATGAGGAGGAAGTTTCTCTTCTTTCACCTTGAAGAATACATCCAAGTACTGGTGATAAGCAAAGGAAAAACCTTCATCACAGTTTCTATTTCTTCTGGCTCTTCCTCTTCATCCCACAACTCCTCCAGGGAGTCATGATAAGATGAAGAAGGAGGGTGCATATTCCCAAAGAAGAGATAAAGTGAACATAAAAAATTATATTCTCCAAAATCTTGAATCTCTTTGAAGACTTCATCTCTAGAGGATAGTAATGACTGATGGAAATACAAGGAAGGAATATGGACAGAAGATAGAATCAATTGTGTTCTAGAATCACCAACCAGAGCTGGGCATCATTTGTAAGAAGTAAATTCATTACTAAAACATATAGAAGGATAATAATATCCCTTATGGTCAGAATTAAAGGTGATCAGCCATTGCCTCCAATCAAAAGAAGGATTAAAATGATTAAGAAAGTCAAAGGTCAATATGAGCTGGTAGCACCAGAATAAACATGAATACTGTAAGACATATCATAAAGATCAGAAAAGACAAAAAATTCAGAGAATTCTTGAAACCAGTATTCAGAATGCACAATTGTGCTCTGGATGGAAAACAGTGAATACCATTGAACACAACATGATCTTCACTCAGGCATTTCCCTGGCTGGGAAATTTTCCTGATGGTTTGGCAAGCTAGTTTTGAGGCCTTTTGAAACAGGACTCAAGACTATGCTTCCCACCACAATAGGTACATAAACCCTCCTTGACTCTTCTTTCTTTTTCAGAACCCATCAAATCTAAGTCCTTATTCAGATAAGAAGAATTGGCTTGTCCCTCTTCATAAAATGAAAAATATTCCTCTTATTTTGATTTGAACTTGAGATATTTTGAGGATGATAATAAAATTGATTTGAGGCTTCAGGATTCTTCTCTTGAAAATGACCCTTCTCCTTTTACCTCTCATGGTACCTGGTATCAAGCTCCAGGGTAATGTCCATTAAGTCTTGAAGAGAATCAATTATTGAAGGATGAGAGGCAAATTGATCCAGAATTCTGGATGCCAATGCCTTCCTGAAATGATGCATGAGAGACATTTAACCCCAATCTCCAATTCTTGAAACAAAACTTGTAAAATAAGAAATTGACAACAACAAATGTCCACCTTCTTTCATTCATAGGGCATCTAACTCTGCTTCAGCTTACCCAACATCCTTTGGGTCCCCAAACTAAGTAAATAGTTGATATTCAAATGAGGCTCATAAATTGAGAAGGTACACTGGGTTTTTATTGGTGTGATTGGAAAGATAAGGTGTAATCAATTTTTAACCCTTGCCAATGAGAAATGAAGTTGCATAAAGAACTTTGTTCCTGTCTTTAGAGAGATTTTCCTGATCATTAATGAAGATAAGTTGACAAGACTGAATAAAACTTCTTCCTTTGAAGTTTTAAGTCCCATCAAAGAATTCTGGTGCCTTCATAGGATTAGTCTTGAAGGGTGGTGGTCTTGATGCTTCAGAAGATGGAGTTTATTAAATATTTCCCATGATATGATTCATTTTTTGTATAATGGCCAATAAAGATGTTTCAAATTGATGAGAGACAGGCTGATTAGACTGGGCTAGAGTTGGCCCTCCAGTACCTTGGGATGCCCCCACAGGAGCAGGAACACCTTCAGTACCATCAGAGTCTTCCTCTTCCACAGAATTCTCCTCCTCCTCTTCACCATCTTCACCAGGAACTTTGAAAATGGTCCTTAAAATTCCTCGAAAACTACCAACTACTCCTGAAAAGGAACTTGATCTTCTTGGCCCTCTTCCTTCCTTTCATGGATGGTGCTCCTCCTTCCAAATTTGGTCCTTTGTCTAAGTGGGCCCTCAGTTGAGGAACTTCTGGGATGCAATAAAGAGGAGCTCTTGAAGTTGGAGCAAGAACAGCTTGAGCTCTTGCTTGAAAACTTGCCTTCCCTGTAGGAGGTGAATGTTGGACAGGCATGATTTCAGGATAAAATGAAAGAAAAATGAATAAAAATCAAATTTTCAAGGTGAAAGACTTGGGGCCATTCAAAAGAAAGGTTGAAGTCAAAATCAAAAACAATATCTTGGATAAAAATAAATCAGTCCAATGAAAACTTCAGGTAAATCAATCAATCAAATTTAAAGTGAAATATTGAACTCAATAAATCAATATGTCAAATCAATAAAATTCAAAATCTTGCAGAAAAATCAGTCAATCAAATTAATTCTTGTGGAAAAATGATTTTATCTCAAACGTATTGATGTTAAAAATCAGCAGGATCAATAAATCTTCAGTTCAATCAGCTTTCTTGAAGTCAATATCAATTTTATTTCAAATTATTCAATCAAATCAAATCAAGTGAATTCTTCCTTTAAAATCAAAATTCCTTAAGAATTAATCAAAATGAACCTTGATGTGAAGAATGTGTCTGAATATATTTATGACAGATTTTAAAATTCAATGAAAATAAACCTGAATTATCAATGAATTTTTTTGATGATCTTAATAAATAATTTAAGAGAAACAAAAATGATGATGGGTCAGATTCCAATTTTTAAAAATGAAGAATGAATGGGAGAAAATTGAGAGGTTATGATAAATCATAAATATCATAAGCGTTAAAAATTCATGATTTTGATCAAATTAGTTAATAAAATGATAAAGAATGAACAAACAGAATGAAGGGAAATTATGAGCTAATTAATATAATGTGACATGGGTCCTTGGGAATAACAAGAGGCCCCTGAGACTCAGTAATCAGGGAACTCACTTGGAATAAACCAATTATTGAATAAGATAAACTAAGAGAATCATAAATTGCTCTAAGAAATATGCAAGTACAAGATGAGATGCAATAACAGAAAGGGAAGCCAAATGGCCAAAGATCCAACCAACTAAGTCCTTAATCACTCTTTAAACCTTCCAGAATTAACAATGGAATTAGTAAACAATATGACCACCAATATCAACTGAAAGGTGAAGAAAGAAAAGAAATTAGGGGATAAATGACTTAATTCATAATATCAGTATTCACTTAACAAAACAAAAAGATAAATAAACATAAAATAAAATCCAAATATATTAATTAACTGGGGGAGAAACCCCCCAAGGTCAAAGGAGGGTGGTATATGTAAAAAAGTGAGGGCTTGACTCCTTCAGGCTGACAGCTGGTCTGTATTGAATCCTCAGAGCTGTATTTATTGTCTTATGTAAGGTATACCTTGCCAAATTGAGAAATGAACAGGGTTGAATGATGTTCCCATGGTATATGATTGAAATGCTTGTATTGATGGAAACAGACTGTATTCAATTAATGTGGTAGCCAAGGTGGATTGTTGAAGCATTGAAAATTGACAGACCGCTTTGGAACTACCTCTTGAATATCCCTTGAGAATGAACTTCCAGTAGTCCCTTGGGGTAATACTGTGAATGAGAATATGCAGTTACTTTTTTCTGGTGTCATTGGTATTTGAGAGGAACACTTGTCCTTGAGCCTTGATGAATCCTCTGGATGACGTGATGCCTTGATGACTTATGAAATATTGAAATAAGCTTTTGATATTGGTGCCACTGGATTGCAGGTGAAAAAGATGCATAATGGTGTATAACACCATTTATGGCACTTTTTGTTATAGCAGGATTCAATTGGAAAAAGGTCTTGAAAGGGTTCCAGGAGTTTCATTCATGAAATTTTAGTTCTGAGTGGCTTCAGAAGCTTCAATGTTTGTTTGAGTGTTTTGGCCAAAACAGTCTTGTACAGTGTTATAACTATATTTGCACAAAGTGTGCAAAAAATGTGCAAAATGCACAAATCTTGCAATTAAGCCCCAAATGTGCTAATATGGCCATTTGTTCATATATTCCCATATCAAGTGGGAAAATGGAATAAAAAGGCTGTATGCAGCAAAATGTGCAAAATGTGCAAAACTGTATTTAAATCTTAACAAGCCAAATACAGACTTTTGGGCCATATTTTCCCTGTTAAATGGATAATACCCAAAAGTGCCCAAAAGCAAATAATGGCCAGGAAGGGCCTGATGATGTTGAAGGGGTCAAGCTGGGCCCAGATGGTGAAATGGCAATAAAAGGCCAGGAAATATTATATGGCCAAGAATTATGTATATGGCCAAATCACCATGAATTGAATATGGAATTGATATGTTATATGGAGGTCCAAGAGGGTTATTTCCATGGCTGTGACAGCAATTTAGTAGTGGCAGTAATAATACGTAACCTCTGGGTATATTGGACACTAATCTCATATTTCCACACCCTTTAGGAAGTGTTAGAATGGATACAGAGATATTAGTAATGGAAAATTGTAAATCTCAACATATCATTTTCAGAAGTGATTATTTGAAAATTTATGGTATTGAACTCAATAGCCATGAATAAAGATACTCTACAATTGGAGAAAATGAAAGACAAAAACTTTCTTGTTACAATCTGCCCAAAGAAATGTTAGTAGTGTTTTCCAATAAAGATACATACAAGGGAGAATTTATGACCAAGAAACTTGGTGAAGCACAAATTAATCTTCCAGTATCACTCAAAGTGAGTGAAGACCTTATTTTTCATCCTGTGACTCAAACCCAGAGCACAAGCATGATGGCAAAATAAGACAAATAAATGGTATAGCCAAGATACCACCAAAACATGGAGCTGAGCCAAATCAGCTCAAAAGATATCAAAAGAAAGAGGAAAATCACCTCTTTCCAAATATACAAGTCCCATAATCAGAGTGCAAAGCATAACAATGTTATTCCTGCTCAAAGTTGTTTCTGAGCATAAGCCTTAATTTTCACCTCCCATCTGAAATACAGAGGAAGAGACTTAAACTCATCAAATGGGTATTCAAAATGAAGCTCTATTTCAGGGCTATCCAATGGTACTAACCAAACTGAGCTAGAGCCAGAATTACAGAATCTATGACCAAAATAAGGTCAAACAAGGGTGAGTAAAATGTTCACCTCTCATCTAACTCCTACAGTCTTAGTGTGAGACACCTAAAGTGGGGTCTTTTTGGAAAGAGCACACGCAGGGCTATCTGATGGTACCATCCATTTCCCATATCCCATCTAGAACAGATGCTATGGGGCAAACAAGCTCTATACAGTTTTTAGGCAAAACATATATATGTACATAAAATCTTGTATATGGCCTACCTTTGCCATACTTAATTATAACCATATCAAATAAGGAACCATTGCTCAGAAAACATCAAGGGCTGAACAATGAATCAACTTTGAGCTTGATATCTCAAAAACCAACAAAGTGATGGCACTTTTAAGCTCAAAATCCCACAATTAGACCAATACAGTCTTACTGTGGGATATTCTCCCATAGGTATGATTATGAGGTTTCAAATCAGCAAAGAAGCATGTTTGAAACTCAATACCTCATAGTTCATTCAATACTGGGGTCCCATACAGGTTCTGTACAGCATTCTATGCATCATACATGTCAGAAGAGGGCTGTGTGGTCCCTAGATGAAAATATTCACCCTGTACTGGTGAAAACTGCCCAGATGTGGTTTCAAGACCACATCTGAGCCCAATACAGAGAATACAGCCACTATGAAAACCACAAGCTAGTACTCTGAAGTGAGAAACTCTTCCCTTCCTCTATGTGGATGGTCTAGATGGCCATTCCACCCCATTTTAGGATAAAAGCAGGCCTTTTCTCCACCAGAAAAGGTTTCCTCACCCTGTTCTTGAATTCCTATGTAGTACAAATATCAAAAACAGTTATACTCTTGTAAAATAATAAGTTTATACTTTAAATTGTTAGGTATTGTAGTTCTTATTATAGTAATCCAACTGATAAGACTGCACCCAGGGCTTTCAATAGTGCTCACCACCACTATTTCACAATAGTAAAGCCCTTATTATTCAATATTAAACTCTTATTATCCATTATAAACTTGCTTTAAATTAATTTTACCATGTCACGATCATAGCTAAAGTTGTAAATAGCCATATTACACTTTCATCATAGACTCAGCCCAACATTTTTGGGGCCTAGTTGTGTTTTAAGCTTTTTGGACCTAATAAGTGAGTGTTTTCTCTTATTTTTATTATTACACTTCTTTTTCTCTTTTTTAGGCGTAACTTTTATTAAAAAATAAATAAAATATATATCTTTTCTTTATTTTTTGAGGGGTATATGCTATATACCACTGTGTTTTCTTCTTTTTTTTTCCTTTTTGTGTGGTTGAGTATAATTCAATCAGCACGAAATCCCTATTTGTGGTGTGCTTTCAATATTTGAACACATTAAGCCATTAACATATTACTTTTTCTTTAATTAAATAAGTGCACCTCTTACTGTAAAACCAACAGTTCAGGTGTGGTTGGGGACATTGTTAGTTTGAATTACCCTCTTACATAAACACATTCTCAGATTATACTTGCTAATTACAAGTTAATCTGTGAGATACTGGTATACAAACAGTGTGCCAGATATCTGTAAGCTGTATTTCTGACTTGGAATTGTTAATTCAATTAAACTGTCATAATATAGAAATATATTTCCCAGAGGCCATTCTTAGACATGCAAAAAGCATTTTAAGAAGTCTTAAATGACAATAAGCGCTCCTTTTCCTGTCTTAATCAGTGGAATAAAACTACATCCAACTAGAGACCCAGTCACAGGCCAACACACCAGTGAAACCCCCAGAACCAGAGGGCAGCAAGGGCAAAGGAAAGAGGCACAGTGAAGGCCTTATAACAGCTAAAAGGTAAACTCCCATTTACACTCAGAGGAATAGAAAACCACATAACTCTGCATCAATACAAGGTAAACCAACCTTACCAACCTGTAGAGGGAAGATTACAGTCATTAACCCGGTTGTAACCTCTAAAGGTAAATTTCCAAAAGAAGCAGACAACCAATTTGTAGAAGACACAGTCAAAGGTAGATAACCTAAGAACATAAAGTTTTTGACTGCTTGCAAACACTGATATGTCACCTGTACACCTCAGAAACCTTGGTTTCCAAAGGCACCAGCCAGAGGACAGAGAAGCCTTGTCCAGAACCAGAAGACCTGGAAGAGGACACCTCGGACACAGTGGTGGATGGAAAGACATTGAGGGAAATCATACCCACTCTGCCATTCACATTTCAATTCAACAGAAAACTCAAACCAGAGGACTGGAACGATATGGATCAAGTTCTTCACCTACACCAACTCCTCAAAGACCTTTTTCAATGGAGCATGGACACCAAGACATTTGACCTGGCATCACACTGGGCAGAACTTGGAGCAAGTTTCCAGAAGATCTGTCTCAAAGAGATAAACTTCAGAGATCTTATGGTAATAACCAAGGGTTGAATCCCACCAGGCAGTTCAGACTCTTGGAGGTGAGGGAAAACAGGATAAGGGAGAATCAAGCCACTATCCAAGCTGTAGACAAACAACTGTCCCACACAGGGAATACTCAGACTCCTTCAGGCTCACAAGGAGTAGACCAAACCAGCTCTCCAGTGGATTCACACCATTCAGGAACCAACAGATTAGTGGCCAAGAGTCACCATTATTCACACTCTCATGAGGTTTCCAGGAGAAGACCAGGATACAAGGGCAAAAGCAAGACCACATTCAACCAAAGGAAGAGAGAGTCAGACCCAGTGATCCAGAAACTGTTGGATTTTGTGAAAGAAGTTGACCAGAACCAGAAGTAGTTGTACATAACTCTAAAATCAGTAGTCCTATTAATAGAAATATTACCACAGCTGAGAGTAACCTAAACAGTGATGCACTGTGGATACAAATGTCCCAATATGCTGAGAAAACTCAAAAGAAGTTGGCAGAACTTGAAGAAAGCCATGGGAGGATGAAAGAATTGACAGCCTCCATGGACAAAATTGTTGAAACCCTTCAAGAAGGCCATTCTCAATTGAGCAAAGCCTCTGAAGAAACCAACAAAAGACTGAATCTTGTCTTTGAAGAACAACACCACAGCGAAAGGGACAGGAATTGTCTGGATAAATACATAAACAAACTGTTTTATGTTTACCATTACTTGAAGCCCTGACCACAAGGCCATGCTATGGATAATCCATATCACCAAGAGGACATTAAACCAGATCCCATGTTTGTGAATGAGACAAGATCTCCATCTCAATACCAGGATGGAGATAATATATCTTATTCTGAGAAGGAAGCCTTAAAACAGCTCCCTGATGCCTCAAGCTGGCCCAAATTCTCTGGTAAAGGAGAATATGATCATATGGAACTCATGTATTATATTGATGGACTCTTCATTGATGTACCAAGCATAAAAGATTAACCGGATTACTGCTAGAATTAATGAAGAATTTAAAGGACATGCTAGTACTTTGTACACAGAAATGAAAGAAATCCATGGCAGGAGAAACTGGCCCTGGTGGAAGAGTCAAATCATCCAAAAGTATAGCAATTGTACTTGGATATGCAAAAGACCATGTCATTTGAAAATAACAATAATTCAGTGGACAAAGATCCATATGAATGGTGTCTTGGACAGTCTAAAATACTTAAAGCCATTGATCCTCAAATGAACAATCAGATGGGGAATCACAACCTCCTGACACAAATGCCAGGAGAACATGAAAATGCAGTAAAATGCAGTTGCAACCAATATTGCACTCTAAATGACATTGCAAATATGTTACAAGATGTAAGGAAAAGAACAAATATAGGAAAATATTCCCCATATAAAAGCAGTGGTTTCAAAGAGAAACAACCTTTCAGGGTAGAGTTTCAAGACAAACCCATAGAGAAAGTGCCAGATGTGACTAAGAAGAAAGATTCTTGTCACAATTGTGGTTCAACAGACCACTATTCCAACCACTTTCCAAATGCAGGGAAAAAAGTCTATGCCATTGAGAAATTCCCAGAGGAGGAATCCCCCACTAAGGATTCCGAATCAGAATCTATGGGAGATGCCATCAGAGAAAAATCTGATGAAGAGCAAAACCCAAGAGAGTAATTTCTAGTGAAATACCAAGAGGGAACCCCACTAGAATTCCAGTAAATAAAGTTGAAAGCAGGAATGGCACAAGACACTGCCAATAAAGACTTGTGCAAACATACACCAGATGCGCAGACATTCCTGGTCGGACCAACCAAAGGAATGGCATACATACATGGGACAGCCACAAAAATTACTGTTTCCATTGACAATGCTCAACACCCATTGATCATTGAAAGTGGGGCAAACTTCTACATAGTGGCCAGAAAGTATCTGGACAGCCACTTCCCAAACTGGAAAAAAAGCTCTTGCCCACCAATGCGCAGAACTTCAAAATTTCTTCAGGTAAGATGACTTGCATTGGGACAATTCTCAAAGAAATACTTATACCCCACAGGAAGGGTAAGATAAGACTCTGCCCAGAGTTCGTAGTGCTTTATGATGTGAAAATGCAAGGGTTCTTACTGGGGACAGATTACCACAGTATGTATGGTATGGATATTTACAATAGTAAAAACAGGCACATTACCATTGGTACCAACAAGGAAAAGAAATTTTCACTTGATATATACCAAAATCTGCCCAAGATCCACTGGAAGAACTACTGAATTAATTCAAAGAGGGCCATTTCGGCACAACCCTCACCAGTCAACAGGAACTAAGCTTGCTGAAGATGCTGCGGAAGAATAGGACAGCATTAGGGCAACTTCGCGGCCATGATATGAACTATATCTGGGTGAGGAAAGACCTTATGCACTCCTGCTCAGGAGACCTGCATGCCCAGAAAGTCTGGAAACTAGGAAATAAATTTAAAAACACATCAATGAACTCCCATACATGGATGTCATCAGAAAGATTGGACATAATGAAATAGTGGAAATCACCAGTCCTGTCCTTATCAGCAGGCATGATGGAAAATCTATACTGTGTGGAGACTTCAGAGCTCTTAAAAACCACACAAAAGCTGACAGGTACCCCATACCTAGGATACCTCATTCTTTAGACAAAATGGCAAAAGCCAAATACATAACCAAAATGGATTGTATGAAAGGTTTTCACCAGAATGGAGTTAAACCAAACTCCGTGAAATTACTCAGAATCATATGCCATATGGGCAGATATGAGTACACCAGGATGCCATTTTGCATCAAAAATGCCCCAGCCCACTTCCAAAGGATTATGGACACTAAATTTCAAGAAGAGATATTGGAAGGCTGGATGGGAGTATATATTGATGACATCATTATATACTCAGAAACATGGGAAGACCATGTGCAGTACATAGAAAGAGTGCTAAGTAAACGCACACCCATTAATGTGAAAATTTCACTTAAAAAGTGCAATTTTGGCCACCAAGAGTTACTAGCTCTAGGAAATAAAGTCTCAGGTCTTAGTCTGGCCATAAACCAGAACAAAGTAGCAGCAGTACTGCTAAAACCGGTACCAAAGAAACTCAAAGATTTGCAATATTTCCTTGGGTTTTCTAGCTACTACAGAAACCATATCAGAAAGCTTGCTCACATGACTAGTATTCTGTACAAGTTATGTTAAAAAAATGTAGTTTTTGAAATTACCAAGGAAAGGAGGGATGCATATGGGAGGATCAAACATGAACTCACAAAGGCACCTGTGCTCATCTTACCTTAATTTGAACTATGATTCCAGGTATACATAGATGCAGCATGTAGCCAAGGCTTAGGGGAAGCCCTTCACCAGAGACAAATTTTGGATGGTCAACCAAGAGAAGGAGTAATATGCTACCTCTCTGGGCAACTGAAAAATTGAGAAGCCAGGTATGGAGGAACCCAGACTGAATGTCTATGCTTATTCTGGGCTCTAGAGAAACTCCACTCTTATTTGGAGGGTGCAGTCTTTGAATTCTACACAGACTGCACGGCCTTGAAGTCTCCACTGAACATTAAGACTACCAATAGACAAATGTTGAGGTAGCAAATAGCCATCCAAGAGTATAGGGGCAATATGATCATCATATACAAGGAGGGCAAAAGTCATACAAATGCAGATGGCCACTGGATAATGTCAAAAGCAACCCAGCTTATGACCCTGAAGTAGCAGCCAATATCCCTATCCATTTCATGGAAATATATAGGAGGAAAAACTTCAGATTTTCTCCATGGGAACCAGAAAGTATTACCCCAAACAGTGGAGACACTGATTCAGAAGGAAAAGAAACTCCCATATTGGGAATAAGTTCCTCAGAACTGCTTAATGAATTCTTCAATGCAGTGATGAAGACATATTTCAAACACAAACAGTGTGGCATATTGTTGCCCCTGCTTCAACAAAAGTACAGGATCCCAGAACTGTAATCCCACTTAGAGCAACCCTGGTTGTGGGACTATAAGGATAACAAGTTTTTCCTTATATATTGCCTGCTCTACCGTAGAGAAAAGAATACTACTGCACTCCTATAGTAGATAGGGACCATATATCCTTGATCCTACAAGAATGCGATAACTGCCCCTATATGGGACACATGATTGAGTACAGAACCAAGGAAAGGGTAGCAAGCACAGCTTGGTGGCCCAAATGGGAATAAGAGTTGAGCTAATATATCAACACTTTTGAAATATGCCAAAAATAAAATAGAAAACATGGGAAGTAGTATGGGTTACTTAAACACATAGAAGAACCCAAGTACCCATGGGAAATCATAAACATAGACTGGGTTACAGTACTTGTACCAGGCAGCAAGGAGAACTTCAATGCTTGCTTGATAATAGGTGATAGGTTCAGCAAGAGTGTGAGCTGCCCACCATGTCACAAAGAGGATACAGCCATAATGCATTGTTATTTTGGAAGAACATAATATCTACCTGTGGAGTCCCTAAGATTATCATTAGTGATAGGGACCCAAAATTCATATAAGAATTTTGGACCAAACTTTATGACATGCTGGGTACTAAACTTTTTTTTCTACAGCTTATCATCCCTAAACAGATGGATTAGCTGAATGGATTATACACACAATGGAAGACATCCTTAGAAGATTCTGTGCCTATGGCATGGAATATAAGGACCATTAAGGTTCCAACCATGACTGGGTTACCCTTCTACCATCAGTCCAGCTGGCTTATAACACAAGCCAGGACTCTACCACGGGAAAAAAACCTCCACTGGTAGAGAAAGTGTAGAATCCCCTATTTCCTGCAGTTCACTTGAAGAAAAATCTTCTGACCATCCACCCCACAACCAAAAACTTCCATGATATGTGTAAAAAGGCTTGTGACACAGCTGCCAAATGCATAGCTGATGCAAAGGAATATAATACGCAGAAGTGGGACTGACGTTAAAGAAGGGGACCAAGTGTTAGTGTCTACACTGAACTTCAATAATCTCAAAAGACCTAAGAAAACAAGAGACTCATTTGTAGGTCTCTTAACTATCATTGAATTGATATGCAAAAATGCAGTGGAAGTCAAACTCAAAGAAGAATTTTCTAGGAAACACCCAGTCTTTCCAGTGCGTTTAGTCAAGCCATACTTCTAGAAAGAGGAGGATAACTTCCCATCCAGGAAGAAACCCCACCCCAGCAAAGGTTGGAAGTGGAAGACTACCCTGGGCCTTTGAAAAAAATCATGAAGGCCAGGAATATTATACTGAATGGTAAAGACAAGAGACAGTACTTGGTCAGATGTAAAAACCAGACAGCAGATAAAGACAAATGGTTGGCTGAACATTCCATACCAGAGAGGAACCTTCATCTAAGGGGATTAAAGGCCTATAGGAGGACTGAGAAGTCTCATCAGCAATGAGGCTTTTTTAGAGGTAGGGTATGTCAGCCTGTGACCCAAAACCAGAGCACAAGCATGACAGCCAAATAACACAAATCAATGGAATAGCCAAGATCCCACCAAAACATGGAGCTGAGCCAAATCAGCTCAAAAGGTATCAAAAGAAAGAGGAAACTCACCTCTTTCCAAATATACAAGTCCCATAATCATAGTGCGAAGCATAACAATGTTATTCCTGCTCAAAGTTGTTGCTGAGCATAAACCTTAATTTTCACCACCCATCTGAAATAAAGAGGAAGAGACTTAAACTCATCAAATGGGTATTCAAAATGGAGCTCTATCTCAGGGCTATCCAATGGTACTAGCCAAACTGAGCTAGAACCAGAATTACAGAAGCTATGACCAAAATAAGGTCAAATAAGGGTGATTAAAATATTCACTTCTCATCTAACTTCTACAGTCTTAGTGTGAGACACCTAAAGTGGGTCTTTTTGCAAAGAGCACAATGAGGCTATCTTATGGTTCCATCCATTTCCCCATATCCCATCTAGAACAAAAGCTGTGGGGCAAACAAGCTCTATACAATTTTTAAGCAAAACATATATATTGTAATGTTTGAATATGAAACAATCAGTAAAAAGTACTAATCATTTACTTCTTGTACTATGAATGTCCTTATAAATGAAAGAAATAAGATAAAAAATAATTCTTATAATGAAGAATTATTATAATTATGGCATAAAAAAATTATATTATTAAATATATATAATAATATGATATATATTTTAACAAATAATATAATAAATAAATATATTAATATAAGATAATTAATATATTTAAAAGCACTGTATTATTGTTACAAGCAAATAATAAAGGGATAAAACATTGTTTTGTATTAATGAAAAACAATTAACAACAATAATATTAGTATTATTAAAGTTATTCATCAATATAAATACTATTTATATTAATGTAAGAATTATTAAAAATAATAATAAAGAGAAATTATTATAAAAGATAAAATAACCTAATTTTAATACTTAATATAATCATTTTGAAAGATTGTGAGCCAAAATAATGTAAATTGAATTTATACAAACTGTATTTACAATAAAAATAGAGAAATTACAAATATTGTTCAATTTTTATGTGGAAATTGAGTTAAAGAGATTTTTGAACAAAAACAATTAAATAATTGATGTCATCACATCAAGATTAATTATTATAATAAAAGTGATCTTTGGTCTTTGATAATATAAAAGCTTTATATATAAAGAATAAATAATTTACCTTTTGATTTAATTATTTTAGTGTTTTTGATGCGTCTGAGGTTAAAATAGAGTAAAAAGAGCTCTATATACAGTAAATACCTCCCTTGTAGAGTCATGCAGGCTTCTAGTAGACGTGTAATGATGCTTTCTACTAGAAATGAACAATATTTTAAGTTTTATTGATTATTACATCATGATCAAACCATCTTATCTCATTATTACGCGATTTTTTAGAGTTATCACTTTAACTCTAAGTTTGATGACATCATAGGCTTGAAAGAAGCCCAAACTTTGTGTATTTTATTAGTATTAATCATATGCTAGTAGTAGTCATCAGGTGTATCACTTACATGACTTTTAAACTCAAAATAAGATTACAGTTAGTGATCATAATTGATCAAATTTAAGCTTGAAGTTTGATCAATAAGAAATTTTGATTTACATGCGCTACAGTTATTCTGAGAATGGATTCTGATAGCTTGGCATGTTCTCATTAAGATTCCGAGAGAATTTCATTACATCATCAAAACTCTATTTTTGATGATTTTTCTTGTAACTCATCTTTTCTGTTGAAATTCAATATTTTAAATTTCAACGCATGATTTCAAGGGTTTATAACTTGAATATTATAGTGGAAAGAAGGTGATTCTTCAAATATGAGCTAGTAGAGTCTGACTGTCTCCTTTCTTTTAAGTTTGGACCACTTTCACCACAAAGTGGTCAACAGCTCTATTGATTTTATTCAATAATCCATTACAATTTTTACCTTGTTTATCACTTGTGAAATAAAGTTGATATCTGTATTCCTACAGTAATTATGTGGTGACCTTTTCTTTGGTTAATCTCTCTATGTTTTATATTTCAAGAGATATTAGCTAAAAACGATGAATATATGCATTGACCAAGAAAGTGCATATATTCAGCTTAATTACTCAAGTATTAGCTTTAGAGATTAGCTTTATAGCTGTTTTATGTGTAGATTTAGATGGAGAATCGAATGGTACAGGTTTTTTCACATGTTGTTCCATTGGTTTCCGAGATAAATGAGGTCTTGTACCTTTTTTAAGCTATTATTACTTATACTTCAGTAATATTGACTTTTCAGATATGCCATAAAAATGACATATGTGTATTTTACCATGAGGAATCTAATGGTGTAATTTATTCCAAATTATTATCCATTATATTCTGCTTTAGTTCAGATTTTGTACTTATTTATGGTCTTTTACTAATTTTTGAGATAATTATCATAAGTATAATTATTACAGATATTCTGCTGTGACCTTTTTGGATATGAGGTTATATCTCAAAGGCTCACATATATGTACAAGAAATCTTGTACATGGCATATCTTTGCCATATGTAATGATAAACATATCAAATGAGGACCCATTGTTTAGAACACATCCAGGGGTACACAATGAACCAACCTTGAGCTTGATATCTCAAAGACTGACAAAGGTATGGTGTTTTTAAGCTCAAAATCCCACAATGAGACCAATACAGTCTTACTATGGGATATTCTCCCATAAGTATGATTATGAAGCGTCAAATAGACAAAGAAGCAGGTTTATACTTCAATACTGGGGTCCCATACAGGTTCTGTACAGAATTCTATGCGTCATACACGTCAGATGAGGGCCATGTGGTCCCTAGATGAAAATTTTCATCCTGTATTGGTGAAAACTGCCCAGATGTGGTTTCAAGACCACATCTGAGCCAAATACAGAGCATGAAGGCACTATGAAAGCCACAAGCCAGTACTCTGAATTAAAAAATCCTCACTTCCTCTATGTGGATGGTCTAGAGGCCCATTCTACCCCATTTTAGGATAAAAAGCAGGCCTTTTCTTCACCAGAAAAAGCTTCCTCATCCTGCTCTTGAATTCCTATGTAGTAAAACTGTCAAAAAAAGTTATACTCTTGTAACATAAACAGGTTATACTTTAAGTTGTTAAGTATTTTAGTTCTTATTATAGTACTCCAACTGGTAAGACTACACCCAGGGCTTTCAATAGCATTCACCACCTGTATTTATCAATAGTAAAGCCCTCATTATTCAATTTTATACTTTTATTATCCATTAAAAAATTCTTTTAAATTAATTTTACCATGTCCCAGTCATAGTTAACATTGTAAATAGCCTTATTACACTCTCATCATACACCCAGCCTGAAATTATTGATGTGTTATACACATATTGGAAAGCACTTTCTTCAAAGAATGAATCAATAGGCACTATTAAAGGGAATGAAGTTGATATTAATTTCAATATTGATAGACCATATGCTGCAGTACTTAGAATGCAAGCTTACCCAGAAAGCCCCATAGCTAGAGAAGCGTTAGAAAAACATATTCAAGAGTTGGTACAGCTTTGTGTACTAAGAAAACTACGCCATAATGAAGAAGTTGAAGTAAAAACACCTTATATTATTCTTTGGAGCAATGATAAATCAAGGATGGTTGGAGATTATAGAGCTCTGAATACCTTCACATTTCCAGATAGGTATACTATTTGTAGAATGCAAGAAATTTGGATCCAATTATCAAAAGCCACGTACATAACCTCCATGCATGCATTGAAAGGTTTTAATCAGAATTTTTTGACCCCCAAAGCCAAGGAATGACTTAAAGGTTCTACTCACTGTGATATTTATGATTATCTTAGAATGCCAGCTGGTATTGAAAATGCTCCATATCATTATCAAAGAATTATGAAAACCATCTTTCCCACAGAAATTTGTGATGGATGGCTCATTATTTACATTGATGATATAATTATATTTTCCGACTCATTTTATTTTCACCTTGAAATAATTACAAGAGTACTTGAAAAAGTTTCAGGAGTGAATATGAAGATTACACTCAAGAAATGAAATGTTGGCTTCAACAAACGTAAAGTATCAGGACATATTGTTTCTGGCTTAACCTTTGGTATTGACAAAAATAAAGTAGCAGCAGTTTTACTTAAGCCAATACCCCAGAACAAAAAAGGAATTATTTCCTTTCTTTTAATTGCCAATTATTACAGGCAACACCTGAAAGACTTTGAAATTCTAGCCAAATCACTCTACAGGATTTGCAAGCAACAGAAAGTATTTGAGATGACACAGGAATGAATTAAATCCTATGAGAAGATAAGGAAAGATCTTACAGAAGCAACTTTACTCCTCACGACGTACTGGAATATACCTTTTTAATTATACATTGATGAATGTGTAGATGGATGAGGGGCAGCCCTACATGAAGTCCAAATGTTGGATTACAAACACACAAAACGGTCAGTCTACTGTATTGCAAGAAAAATGAAACCAAGAGCAACCAGATATGGTGCCAGCTGGATGGAATTCTTATGTTTGATATGGGCACTTTAGAGATTACACTATTATCTTGAAGGAACTGTTTTTGAGGTCATAAATGACTGAAATGCAGTAAAATTACTTCTAAACATGAAAACACCCAACAGATGCATGTTTAGATGGAAAATAATCATTCAATAATATAGAGGTAAAATAACTATTTCTCATAAAGCTGGGCATATAGATTAGAATTCTGAGGGACTTAGCAGGTGGGAATTAACCAATACTCTTGATAGCCCACCTCATGTGCCTTTGGAAGCACAACCACAGATTCGAATTGAAGTCATTAAAATAACTGATCTTGGGACTGAATTTTTTTGATAGGTCATAGAGTATTATAAACAAGACACAAAATGCCATATCTTGAAATCCTTGCTGGAAAAAGACTGCAAAGACACATATTTGGTTAATTCACTATATGAAATATGGAAAACTTCTTATTCTGAAGGAAGATTTCACTTGTTTTATGGCATAATTTACCACAGAACCAAGAATTCTTGTATAATGACATTATGAAGTAGAGTGATTATTAATACCATTTTACATCAATGTCATGATAGCACCTATTCTGGACACCTGTCAAGATACAGAACACTTGAAAAAGCAAACAACTGTGCATGGTGGCCATGTGGGAGAAAAGAGACCATTGAATACTGCCATACCTGTCACAGATTACAAAAATCAAACAGGAGTACAGGCAAGAAATTTGGACTTATGATCCATATTGAAGATCCAAGATTACCTTGGGAAGTTTTCCCCATGGATTGTCTCACAGACCCTCCTCCAAGTGGTGAACGAAGCTGTAATGTTTTTTTAGTCATTTTCGATAGATACAGAAAAGCTCCCATATTTTTACAATTTCATCAAGACAACACTGCTATAAATAAAGCTCTCCTTTTTTGGAGCAGAGTTATCTTTAATACATGGTTATTCAAGAATATCACAAGTGAAAGAGACATTAAGTTCATATTGTCATTTTGGACCAATCTTCCTAGATTTCTTGGGACCAAGTTATCATTTTCTACAGAATCTCACCTCAAAATCATGTGAAAGCAGAGAGAATAATTCAAACTTCAGAAGACTTGATAAGGAGATTCTGTGCCCATAGTTTAGTGTTTGAAGACTCAGATGGCTTTACCTATGACTGGTGCACTCTAATACTCGCATTAGAACTGCATATAAGACATCATTTCATTGTGCCACATGTCAAACTCCTGCTATGTTATAAAAAGAATGGAATCCAAGACTCTTAGAACACACACTGAGGAAAGACTTGATTAAAATCCATCCTAAAGCTTTCAGTTTCAAGATAATGCTTTATTAGGTGATACATCATGCAAAACAAAGCATGAATGATGCTTTTGACTATGAAAAACAGAAGTGGGACAAGAGTCATAAAGTACCAGACATCAAAGTAGGGAGCTCAGTTCTAGCTTCAACCTTGAATTTTAATAATATCAAAGGCCCAAAGAAACTCAAAGATTCTTATTTAGGACCTGTTTTCCATATTGGCTTACATGGATCCAATGCAGTTCAAGTGGAATTGAGTGGTGAATTAGAAAATAAAAATACCACCTTCCCAGTCAGCTGGAAAAAACCTTATCATCAAGCTGATAAATAATTTTTTGCTTTAAGGAACCCAACTCCTTTAGCTTTACCATCAGTGTAATAGAATGAAGAAAAATATATACAGAAACTCAATAAAGAAAGGATAGTTAGGTGTTAAAATTCAAGAAATATCTTGTCAGTTATAGAAATCCAGTACATGAAGATGAATTTCTGGAAGAAACAGACATACCTCACTCAGAAGAACTGTTGAGAAGATTTAGGAATGAAAGAAGGCCACAAGCCTGAATATTCCAATGAATGTGCTTTAAATTTCTTGATCTGAGTAATATATAGAGGTTGCTTAGGGAAATTACATTTAAGCCCCTTGAGGGAAATTTTTCTCTTAATATCATTCATTAATTTGTAGTACAATTTTATTTTTTGGTAGGAGGGACTTTGAGCCTTGAGGTATCTTTCACATAACCAAAGAGGCCACAATTAATATTCAACTTAATTCTGAATTTTGTGTAACCCATAAATCATGCATATAGCCAAAATTGATTCTTTTTGATTTGAGAAACAATGACCAACTATTTTGTGAGTAAGTATATCCGTGAATTTAAGGCCAAATTTTAATTCTAAACAAAAATTAAACTAGGGAATCTCCATGGATTGAATATGTGAGCCTTTGAGATATGACCACATACCCAATAAGGTCACAAAAAATACTCAGAATAATTATATCTTTAATACAATTTTATTAAAATTAATTAGAATAATTATACACTAAAAATAATTACTCAAATATACAAAAAATACCATAAATTGGTACTAAAATTGGTTTAACTTAAAAACCAATGAATGAACATGTGAAATATATTATACCATTGGATTCTTCATGGAAAAATACACATATACCATTTTTATGGCATATCTGTAAAGTCAATATTTAATGAATTATAAGGTATAATACCTTATAAAAACCATAAAATCCTATTTATCTCAGAAACCAATGAAACAACATGTGAAATAAATTGTACCAGTGGATTCCCCATAAAAATCCACACATAAAACAATTAATAAGCTAATTCTCAAAATCAATACTTAAGGAATTATCCTGAATATATGCACTTTTTTGGTCAACGCATATATTCAGTGATCATAGCTAATATCTTCTAAACTATACATGCTAGAATGATGAACCAAAAATAAAGTTACCACGTAATTACTGTAAGGACACAGATATGAACTTTATTTTGCAAATTATAAACAAGGTTAAGACTTATGAGGAAATATTGATAAAAATCAACAGAGCTGTTGACCACTTTGTTGTGAAAGTAGTCCAAACTTAAAAAAAAGTACACAGTTGGATTCTCCTAGTTCATTCGTGACGAATAATGTAATTTTTATTATTAAATTCAGGGTATAACCCCCTGAAATCAAGGTTTGAAGTTTAAAATATTGAATTTCGACAGAAAAGATGAGTTACAAGAAAAATCATCAAAATTAGAGTTTTGATGATGTAATGAAAAGCTCTTGGCAGCATAATAAGGTTATGTCAGGCTATCAGAATTCACTCTCTGAATTGCTGTAGCGTGAAAACCTTAAAAGTTATTGAGGATCAAAGTTTGAGCTTAAATTGAGCTGTTATGATCACATACTGTAACCTTAAATTAAGTTTAACAGTCTTAATAGTGATAAAATTGGTGAATACTATTAGTTTATGATTAAAACTAATAAAATCCACGAAATTTGGGGTTCTGCCAAGCCTCTGATGTCATCACACTTAGAGTTATAGTGATAACTCTAAATAATGGTGTAATAATGATGTAATATGGTTTGATCATGATGTAATCACCCTCAAACCTTAAAATATTGATCAATTCCAGTGGATATGATCAGTACACGTCTACTAGAAGCCTGTTGGACTCTAGGAGGGAGGTATTTACTATAAATAGAGCTCTTTTTACTCTGTTTTCCCCTCAGACGCATCAAAAACATTAAATCAATTAAATAAAAGGTAATTTCTTTATTCTTTAAATATAAAACTCTTATATTCTTAAAGACCAAAGACCATCTTGTCATTAATCACCATTTTTACGTGATTAAATCAATTCTTTAATTGTTTTTGCTATAAATCTCTCTAAAAAGCTCATTTCCACGTAAAATCAAGAAATTTAGTAAATTCTCTTTATTTTTATTGTAAATACAATTTGAAAAGGTTGTATTATATTCTTTTGGCGTAAAATAACTCAAAATTATTATCTTAAGTGTTAAAAGTAGGTTATTTCATCTTATTATAATAATTTCTCTCTTATTATTACTCATAATAATTCTTATTTAATATAAATAGTATTTATATTAATTTATAACTTTAATATTAGTAATGTTATTGTTATTAATTGTTTTTTATTTATAAAAAACAATTTTTTACGCCTTTATTATTTGTTGGTAACAATAATAAAGAGCTTTATAATATATTAATTATTTTATATTAATATATTATTTATAATATTATATTTTTATATAATATTAATTATATTATTATATTTATTTAATAATATAATAATTTTATGCCATAATAATAATATTTCTTTATTATTATTATTATTTTAATCTTATTTATTCATTTTATAAGGACATTCAGAGTACAATAAGTGATAAATTAGTAATTTTTACTTATTGTTTCATAGTCAAACCTTACATTTGGGGGCCTGGCCGTGATATTTACTTAAAAGACCTTTAAAAAAGATTCTATTTGGGTTTATCCAATAATAAATTATATTTATAATCATAAAATTATATAATAATTTTATATTTTATTGATTTTAAAAGCTATTGAGGCATTTGGAAAGCAATTGTACTGTCTTACACGTGGTTTTTCACATCCTTAGACTTGCAAGAACTTTCTTTGAGTGACTCTAGTGATTAAAAAAGATAATTTATAAATTAAAAATAATTTTTATTATAATTTAATTTTATAAGAATCATATTCATTTTTTATTTTATTCTTTAAAAATAAAAATATACATAAAAAATATTAAAAAATATTAAAAACCAATAAAAAAAGTTATTTTTATTCATTTTTATTCATTTCTTTATTTATTTCATTTTTTTTTAAGATATAAAAGCAATTTCTACGTGGAAAATTGCCATATCTTGCCAAAAATAACACTTCTCATAAAAAGACTTATATTTATTTGTCTTTTTTAGTGTTTGAAGATAACCCAACAGAAGACAACCAAGCTACTGTTGAGAGATTGGTGGAAGAAACTTGTCAAAGTTCTCCAACACCAGTTATCACCAAAAGAAAGAAAGCTAAGAAATTAGACTTTCCAGGGCCCACCATTCAAGACTCTGAAGGTGAGCACCTCTTTTTAAATTGCCATAAAAGAATTTTATTCTAAAATACTCTTATTTTTTCTTATTCTTTAATTATGACTACCAGAAGAGGTTCCCAATACTCCATCCAATCAGATGGAGCTGGACTCAGAAGTAGAATTGATCCCTCAAAAGGGAAAAGAAAGGGCAATATCCCCAGTGGAACAGAATCCACACAAGGAAGTGCCTTATCCCAAAGGCAAGTCCCAGAAATGCCCATGATATGTGAGCCTGAATTGGAACTAAGTATGAGTAACTCAAACAGGTACAAATCACATTCAGAGGGCTCAAATAGACATCTAAATGAGCCAGTACAAGCAGTATTACACAGTATACAAGGACAAAGACTGGGAAATGCTGCCTCAAATACACCAAGGAGTGATGAACTCCTGGCACATCCTGAAAAAGTTCCTCAAAGAGGAGGAGATAGTGAGATACTCCAATGGATGGAATCCACTGTCATCCAAACCTCAAATCAAAAAAATCAAGGATTATCATGCCAAAAAGAGGGAGGCAACCAAGGAAGAAGCCCCAGTAGCTTCTACCAGCAAGCCTCAAGCCAACCCACTTCCCCAAGAAGGGAAGAAGAACAAGAAAAAGCATTGGAGGAAACCATATTCCCCAAGCTACAGAATCCCAAGAATCCAAAAGGATGCCATGGACAATGTTTTCAACATGGCCAGAACCTTGATGGAATTCAAGGACAAGGAAGAGCAAAGAATGAGACAACCTCATTTCCCAAAGAAATAACCTTGTCCAAAGATGTTGTAAATACTTTAACAGAAATTAAAAATAGTATATTACCTCTAAAAGAAATTAAAGACAGTTTATTATCACTACAAGAAATAAATAACAATTTATCTTCTTTAACAAAAATTGTTGTACAAAACAAGAAAGAAATTGACAACATTAAGTTTATTGTTGAAAATAATAAACCAAAAAATTTAATTGACAATACTCAAAAATTAATACAAGGACAACAAGAATTGTATAAATACATAAAAAATATCAAAGATAAGACTTTGACAATCAATTATGATGTGAGTATTGACAATCTTACAGAAAAATTAAATAAATTAAGTATTTCTGTAGAAAAATTTGAAGAAAAGACTTCATCGCACCAAAAATTACTTTTGGACCATGTAGAAAAAAGTGATGAAGCAAGAATGCATCTGAAAGATGATATTCAAAGTGAAATAAGGCTTATTACAGAAAAAATGGATAAAATTAATGAGGCTAATTTAAATATGCCAAAGTTATCAACACCATTTTCTCATATAAGAAGCCCTATTAAAACAAAAGAGGAATTGTCAAATCCTTTCATAACAGACTTGAGTCACCAAGATAATAACCAAGTCTTAATGAAGGAAGCACCTCAACTGAAAGAATGGCCAACATTCACAGGAGAAGGTGAATATGACCACATGTCATTCATTAAAACAATTGACATGTTACAAGAAGATTATGCCATACCAGATGAATTAATCACTGCAAGATTACATTCTTTGTTTGAGAAATCTGCAAAAAGATGGTATTATGGCATAAGACAAACAAATGGTAAAAATACCTGGTCTTGGTGGAAACAAGAAATAATCACCAAGTGGGCAAATGATGCCTGGAGGTATAAGATAGAAAATGCATTTGAAAACTCTTTCTTTGACCCAGAGAAAGATAAACCTTTAACTTGGTTCCTAAAACAAGTTGAAAGGCTTAATGCACTGTACCCAGAAATGTCACAGAAGATGGTGCATATGAAAATACTTAAAAAATGTGGAGGGGAACTAGAACATGCCCTAAGAAGCAGGTGTATAGAACCATGCTCCACAGAAGAGTATATAAATGCACTAGAAGATATAGTGACAAGAACAAAAATTGGCAGGACTTGGAAAAAATTGGACATTAAAAGCCCAAACAAACCATTTATCAAGAAAGATAAATCAAAAGAATCCTTCAAACCCAATACATCCAACAATAATGAGCAAAGAAAATGCCATAAATGTGGAGGTATTGGACACTTAGCCAATAATTGCCTTAAAAAAGCAAAGATTAATGAAATTGTGGAAACAGAAAACCACAATGACAAAGAAGAAGAATCTGACTCTGAAAAAGAGACAGAAGAATCAGAAAGCTCTGAAAGTGATGAAATCAATATAATTAATGCACAAATTAATAATATTGATATAATTTATGAAGTACTGGATGTTAACTCAAACTTGCCACAAGTTGGAACATCTGACACAAATCTGACAAACATACAAGATGCCAAAATGTATAGAACCAAACCTGCAAGAGGAATGGGATATACAGCTGGAAAATCAAGTATTAGTATTGTTATGGTTGATAACCAAGAAGGAAAGGTTAACTTAGATACAGGAGCATATTGCACCTGTGTTGGCAAAAATTATTTAAAAACCATTGTCCCAGACTGGCAAGAAAAACTTATGCCAATACAAGGTGTCAAATTTAGTAGTGCAAGTGAGAGCATGAAGCCCCTTGGAATAATTGATTTAACACTAATTTTTCCTCATCCCTCACAATGTGTCAGAATCAAAGTAGAGTTTGTAGTAATGGACAACTGTACTAGTAATCATTTCATCCTTGGAAATGACTACTTATCAATCTATGGTATAGATATCTCCAACCAAAAGGATAGATATTTTACCATAGGGGATAATAAAAGACAAAAGTTTGGATTCTTAAATAACAAAAAACAAATCACAGTTATTAAGAATGAGGAAAAAATTCCAGAAAAAGAACTTTTTATATCTGAACAACTCAGAGAGGCAGAATTCAATCAAGAGTTAACAGAAAAAATGAAAGAAAAATTGATTGACCTCTTATTTAAGTATAAAAATGCCTTTACAACTGACAAAGAGCCACTAGGTGCCATAATTGGACATGAAGTGGATATAATTCTTAATGTAGAAAAACCTTACCCACCTTTATTAAGAAGACCTGCTTATCCAGCCAGTCCAAGAGCTAGAGAAGCCCTAGAGGTGCACATTAAAGAATTAATGGACCTTGGAGTATTAAGAAAGGTTGGACATAATGAGAAAGTAGAAGTTACTACACCTGTCATTATAACTTGGCATAATGGAAAATCAAGGATGGTAGGAGACTTCAGAGCCCTGAATACCTATACCATTCCAGACAGATATCCAATACCCAGAATCCATGAGACATTGACCCAATTGTCACAAGCTAAGTTCATCACAGCTATGGATGCTCTTAAGGGTTTTCATCAAAATGTCTTAACAGACAATGCCAAGAAACTACTAAGAATAATAGTCCATTGTGGAATTTTTGAATACTTAAGAATGCCATTTGGGATAAAAAATGCACCTTCCCATTATCAAAGAATGATGAATACCATATTTCCTGAAGAATTATCAGAAGGATGGTTAATAATCTACATTGATGATATCATAGTTTGCTCAGAAACTTGGGAAAATCACCTGACAAGACTAGAAAGGGTACTACAGAAAATAGTCCAAGTAAATATGAAAATTTCATTGAAAAAGTGTCAATTTGCATATAGTGAATTGAAAGCCCTAGGACATGTAGTATCTGGACTTAGTCTAGGCATAGACAAAAATAAAGTAGCAGCAGTACTACTTAAACCAATGCCTCAAACTAAAAAAGAAATGCAATCATTTCTAGGATTTGCTGGTTACTATAGACAGCATATAAAGGACTTTGCAAAGATTTCTAAATCCTTGTATAAGCTATGTGACCAACAAACAGTCTATGAGATGACAGAAGAAAGAGTCAAGGCATATGAAGAATTGAAAAATTCTTTAACAAATGCCCCATTTCTTCTAATGCCAGATGGAAAACTACCTTTCAAACTGTACATTGATGCTTGTGGAGAAGGACTAGGTGCTGCACTTCACCAAACACAAATTATCAATGATAAACCAGTGGAAGGACCAATTTGTTTCATTTCAAGGCAGATAAAGCCAACAGAAGCAAGGTATGGAGCAAGCCAAATGGAATGCTTATGCCTAGTGTGGGCTTTAGAAAAGCTGCATTATTATTTGGATGGCACAGTATTTGATGTAATCACAGACTGTAATGCTGTGAAATCACTATTAAATATGAAGACTCCAAATAGACATATGCTGAGATGGCAAATTGCTATCCAAGAATATAGGGGAAATATGACTATTGTTCATAAATCTGGAAATATTCATAAAAATGCAGATGGTCTTAGCAGATGGGCTCTAGCAAATACCCCTGACAATCCAGCATGGGTACCACAAGAAGAGCACCATATAGAAGGAATATGTGTTACAGACATTGGCACAGAATTCTTTAACCAAGTTAAAGAAAGCTATAAGACAGACAAAAATTGCCATATCTTAAGCCAACTTCTAATGAAAGACTGCAAAGACCCATCACTTTCATCAAAACTAGATGAAATATGGAAAAAAGCATATGATGAAGGAAGATTCCACCTCCTTGATGGAATCCTTTACCATAGAACAAAACACACATGTGTTATGGCCTTAACAGACAGAACACTAATAAACACTATTTTACATGAATGTCATGATAGTGTTGCATCTGGACATCTCTCAGAAGATAGGACACTAGAGAGGGTGAAAACATGCTCTTGGTGGCAAAATTGGAAGAAAGATGTTGCAGAGTACTGCCAAACCTGTGACAGATGCCAAAAAGCCAACAGAGCCACAGGAAAGAAATTTGGAATGATGATCCAAATCCAAGAACCAAAATCCCCATGGGAAATAGTTCATATGGATTGGGTAACAGCTTTACCTCCAGGAGGAGACAGGAGTTATAATGCATGCCTAGTATTAGTTGACAGGTACAGTAAAACTCCCATGTTCTTACCATGTCATAAAGATGACACAGCTATGGATACAGCCATCATGATATGGAATAAAGTCATTAGCCACACAGGCTTATTCCAAAATATTATAAGTGATAGAGACCCAAAGTTCACTTCAGCATTATGGACAAATCTCCATAACTTGTTTGGGACAAAATTATCATTCTCAACAGCTTATCATCCTCAAACTGATGGTCTAGCAGAAAGAATGATACAGACCCTAGAGGATATGATCAGAAGATTCTGTGCTTATGGGCTAGAATTCAAAGATTCTGATGGTTTTACCCATGATTGGTGTACACTAATACCAGCACTTGAACTGGCATATAAGACATCAATCCATTCTTCTACTGGCAAAACACCAGCAATGCTAGAGAAAGGTTGGAATCCAAGACTTCCTTATGATACCCTCAAAAAGGACTTGGTGGATATACATCCAACAGCAAGCAGTTTCAAGATAATGCTTGACAAAGCAAGACACCATGCAAACAGATGCATGCAAGATTCTTTTAAATATGCAAAAGAAAGATGGGATAAAAGTCATAAGCCACCTGACTTCAAAATAGGGGACTTGGTTTTAGTATCAACCCTTAATTTCAATAACATAAAAGGCCCAAAGAAATTGAAAGATTCCTTTGCAGGACCATTTATGATAAAAGCACTTCATGGACCCAATGCTGTGCAATTAGAACTCACAGGTGAACTAATGAACAAACACCCAACTTTCCCTGTAAGTCTGATAAAACCTTACAGTTCAAGTGACAAAGAGTTATTTCCACTAAGAAATAAACCCCCACTTGAGATTCCCCCCTTGGAAGAAGGAGAGGAAAAGAAAATAGTAAAAGTCCTTAAAGAAAGAAGGACAAGAAACAAAAAAGAAAGAGAATACCTTGTAAGGTATAGAAATTCAACTCAAGAAGATGAATGGCTACTTGAGAAAGATATAACAAATGCTGATAAACTACTAAGAAGGTTCAGACATGAAAGAAAACCTGAAAAATAAAAAAGTTAAGCATTATTGAGCTTCAAGACTAACAAAGTCTATTGAAGAGGTAGGACAGTGGATGATACCCTAATCACATATATCAGATTGTGGTACAATCTTTTTTGGTGGTAGGGAATGTGAGCCTTTGAGATATGACCACATACCCAATAAGGTCACAAAAAATACTCAGAATAATTATATCTTTAATAAAATTATATTAAAATTAATTAGAATAATTATACACTAAAAATAATTACTCAAATATACAAAAAATACCATAAATTGGTACTAAAATTGGTTTAACTTAAAAACCAATGAATGAACATGTGAAATAAATTATACCATTGGATTCTTCATGGAAAAATACACATATACCATTTTTATGGCATATCTGTAAAGTCAATATTTAATGAATTATAAGGTATAATACCTTATAAAAACCATAAAATCCTATTTATCTCAGAAACCAATGAAACAATATGTGAAATAAATTGTACCAGTGGATTCCCCATAAAAATCCACACATAAAACAATTAATAAGCTAATTCTCAAAATCAATACTTAAGGAATTATCCTGAATATATGCACTTTTTTGGTCAACGCATATATTCAGTGATCATAGCTAATATCTTCTAAACTATACATGCTAGAATGATGAACCAAAAATAAAGTTACCACGTAATTACTGTAAGAACACAGATATGAACTTTATTTTGCAAATTATAAACAAGGTTAAGACTTATGAGGAAATATTGATAAAAATCAACAGAGCTGTTGACCACTTTGTTGTGAAAGTAGTCCAAACTTAAAAAAAAGTACACAGTTGGATTCTCCTAGTTCATTCGTGAAGAATGATGTAATTTTTATTATTAAATTCAGGGTATAACCCCCTGAAATCAAGGTTTGAAGTTTAAAATATTGAATTTCGACAGAAAAGATGAGTTACAAGAAAAATCATCAAAATTAGAGTTTTGATGATGTAATGAAAAGCTCTTGGCAGCATAATAAGGTTATGTCAGGCTATCAGAATTCACTCTCTGAATTGCTGTAGCGTGAAAACCTTAAAAGTTATTGAGGATCAAAGTTTGAGCTTAAATTGAGCTGTTATGATCACATACTGTAACCTTAAATTAAGTTTAACAGTCTTAATAGTGATAAAATTGGTGAATACTATTAGTTTATGATTAAAACTAATAAAATCCACGAAATTTGGGGTTCTGCCAAGCCTCTGATGTCATCACACTTAGAGTTATAGTGATAACTCTAAATAATGGTGTAATAATGATGTAATATGGTTTGATCATGATGTAATCACCCTCAAACCTTAAAATATTGATCAATTCCAGTGGATATGATCAGTACACGTCTACTAGAAGCCTGTTGGACTCTAGGAGGGAGGTATTTACTATAAATAGAGCTCTTTTTACTCTGTTTTCCCCTCAGACGCATCAAAAACATTAAATCAATTAAATAAAAGGTAATTTCTTTATTCTTTAAATATAAAACTCTTATATTCTTAAAGACCAAAGACCATCTTGTCATTAATCACCATTTTTACGTGATTAAATCAATTCTTTAATTGTTTTTGCTATAAATCTCTCTAAAAAGCTCATTTCCACGTAAAATCAAGAAATTTAGTAAATTCTCTTTATTTTTATTGTAAATACAATTTGAAAAGGTTGTATTATATTCTTTTGGCGTAAAATAACTCAAAATTATTATCTTAAGTGTTAAAAGTAGGTTATTTCATCTTATTATAATAATTTCTCTCTTATTATTACTCATAATAATTCTTATTTAATATAAATAGTATTTATATTAATTTATAACTTTAATATTAGTAATGTTATTGTTATTAATTGTTTTTTATTTATAAAAAACAATTTTTTACGCCTTTATTATTTGTTGGTAACAATAATAAAGAGCTTTATAATATATTAATTATTTTATATTAATATATTATTTATAATATTATATTTTTATATAATATTAATTATATTATTATATTTATTTAATAATATAATAATTTTACGCCATAATAATAATATTTCTTTATTATTATTATTATTTTAATCTTATTTATTCATTTTATAAGGACATTCAGAGTACAATAAGTGATAAATTAGTAATTTTTACTTATTGTTTCATAGTCAAACCTTACAGAATAACTTAACTAACATCTATGAAGTTTTCATATGGAAATACTTCAATACCACATGAAAGAATTGTGAAAATATTTGTTTTTCTCAAGTTCACACCACAATAATGGGAAAGTGAGATATTGCATGTTGCATATACACTAAGATTAGTGTTATGCAAATTTTCTTACATTCAGTCTTGGTACAACCATAGTGTATTTTGGTCTTGAAGCCTGAATTACTATTTGACATTAAAATAGCTAAGGGGGACAAAAGAAATTGATGGGAGCCTGTGTCCCCAGATTCTGAGGACCCTAAGGTGTGCAAAGCTGTAAAGCTTGTATCCATGGCTGATCATTATCAAATTAGTATACTGAGACCTTTCGGGAACTTGGTTTCCAATTTAAAGTCCCATTGAATCATAAGAAAATTGCAAATAAGCTGTTAGTTTGCATGACAAAGAGGTAAAGATCAACTCTGAATCCTGTAAAAATTTCAAGTATTAATTATTTTTCATGGATAAAACTTGAAAGAGTAATTAAAATACTTTTGGACTATTATCCATCCATTTATCTCATGACAACCAGCTATACTGTGCTATTTGCAATTTTACATAGAAATAAGGTATAAACTTGAAAAACTCATTCAAAATACAATTCTTCATGAATATGCCTGAAGTTTTAAGTACCAACCAAAAATGGTATTCTTTATACATAAAAAGAAAAAATTCTGATTTCATATGTAAAATGCAATGGTTTACTTACAGTCCACTTTTGATTATTCCACATGAAACATTGGATCATCAAAAATTCACAAAAACTACAATGTATTATAAAATTTCCAATAAAGTTGAGAACTTTGAGAAATAAAGGTTTATTTTGAACTGAAAAGAGATTATAAGTTGTTAATAATTTCCTTCTCAACCATAAATGGGTTGGTAGACACATCAAAGGCTTAATTAAGTAATTAAGATAATCTTGCATGACAACAGATGATGCAATAAGTCATAAAAATAGGATCATTGGTTTCTCACTCAATATTTTTTCACTTTTCTCCATGGCAAGCCTCTGTGAGATGTTATTGACTAAAGGAGGCCTCCTCTTTCTGCTTTTGCCAAATAATCATATTATTCAATTATATCTTTATTACCAACAAGTAGGTATTAGTTAAATCTTTTCTTAGGTGTTTTAAATCTTTAATAATCAATCAGAAAGACGTGAACTATAGAAAGAAACATAATCTGCTTTTGTATTTTTATAAATAAATCTTGATCCTTTAACTCCCCAGTTTATGTGCCAAATCCCGCTACCAATTGTTTTAAAGGTATTATTGGTGTATTAGTTAGTGATTTTTTTAATTCTTCAAGTTTTTCTCTATAAATAGCTTTCTTTAGGAATTACATTCATGATTATTCTTGCAAAAGATAATTATACATATTAAAATATTCTCATTATTTTAATAAAAGAAGTTTAGTAATAAATACTTCTTGCAATTGATTATTGTAGACAATTACTGCTTACTGTGATAATCACTAGTAGTGTATAAAAAGTAAAAGAAATAATTAAGTAACTAATTATTTAATTTTGGTTATAATAAGATTATTTATTCTATTTCATAAGAAAGTTCATAGTACTGTTGATTAGAAGTAGAATTATCAGCAGTTTCATAGACGCAGCTTACATTTATAATCAGTAACTTTAATCTTATTATAAATTCAAAACTTAAAAAAGTGATAAAACTGGTGGATACAAGAGAATTTTTATTGAAACTAAGAAAATTGACAAATCTTAAACATTTACCAAGCCTATGATGTAAGAAAACTTAGAGTTACAGTGATAACTCTAAATGATGCTGTAATGATGGGAGGTGAAATTTTAATTATGATTTGATAATTTCTAAACCTGAAATATTGATCACCTCCAATTAATAACATCAGTAAAGATCTACTGGAAGCCTTCCTGACTCTAGGAGGGAGGATTACAATATAAATAGAGCTCTTTTTCCTTTATTTCCCCCTCAGATGCAACAAAAACAATAATAAATGACATACATCGATACTTCTCTTTATTCTTGAAAATAGAAATAATATCTTTTATTTAAGATAAGAGTTTTACCAATCAGTAATCACTTTGAAGTCATGTATTACATCAAAAATATTATTGCTTTGTTAATTTCTCTCTAAATTGTCAAGTCCATGTAAAAATAGTAAAATTTGTAATTTCTTCTTTCTTTTATTGTAAATAAAATTTAAATAAGTTTTATTTATGCTCTTAGGGGTTTATGTATCCAAGATTATTATATTAATTGTCAAAAGTAGTTTTTTTCTCTTATTATAATCTTTTTCTCTTTCTTATTATTTTCAATAATTATTTTATTAACATAAATAGTACTTATATTTATTCATAGCTTTAATATATGTAACACTTTTGTTAGAAGCTGTTTCTTATTATGAAACAAAAGTTTTATACACACTATATTAATTATCAAATCTTAATATATTCATTTTATTATATCATTTCATTTCTTTCAATAATATATATATATTTATGCCATAATTATCATGATAATTTATTAATATAATTATTTTCAATCTTATTCTTCATTTAAACTAAGACATTCAGAGTACAATAAGTAAAATATTGGTAATATTTCCTCATTTTTTCATATTTAAGCCTTAAAAATGCTCTTTATGGTATTTTTATGGAATTTGTGATGCCATTTATGGCATTATTATGTCATTGATGACTCCACTTATGGCACTGTTAATGCAATAAATGGAATTTTCAATAATACCAATTCCATAAATTTCATTTTTAAATCCATTCATTCCATAAATGAAATTTTCAATTTACTTACACACAAGAACAAAAAACATAAAAAAGGTGCTGATTGTGCCTACATTTGTCCCACCTAAAAGAATTCCCAAAATGTTGGGTTTCTCTGTTTTGATTATTGAAATTCTCCTCTTAATTTAAAAAAAGAAAATAATTTGGAAATTTATAAGTGGGACTATTTTTAATGAATCTTTTTAAATAAATAGGCCATTTTTACAAATTGGCTCAATTCAAGAAATTTGGAAAAAAAGCAAAAAATTGAACAAAATATGGCGAAAAATCTGCAAATCTAAGCCTGAGGAATTTATTGAAAAATAGCCCACTTATGTGTTTTGGCCACAGGTTGGTAAAAACACATAAGGGCTTAATTATTTTACCAACAATCTATACTTATTATTATTATGAATACATGAATATAGATTATAGCATTAATGTTATAAATATATTACCTTTTTTCATCATATCAATCTATGAGTTTTTTTACTGGTTTTATTATTAAATAAGAACAGAAATATCAAAATGATTCAATTAAGATTAATTAAATTATGATCTTCATAGTCAAATCTTACCAATTGGTAGGAGGGGAAGCGAAATTTGAAGGCAGAGAAAAGATGAAAATTTTGTGGGAATGAACTAAATCTTACTTTATGACACTCTGAGGAGGTTATCACAGAAAATGAATGCATGAATAGTTCGCAGACTATCCATACACTAGTCAAATACCTTTTAGCTTTTGTGTCATTCCATATATCCCAAAAAAGAGGCCTTTTTTTCATGAGGACTTGATTTTGAAGTGAGATTCTCTTCATAAATATTTACTGAAACAGAGAATCCAAGTGGATCAAGATGGTTTACATTCAGTACCTTATTATACAGCTTCAAGGAAGTTTTGAGCCCTGTTCATGATATGGGTCTCCTGTTTTAGGTGATAAGAAACAGTAGAGGAAGCATCCCCCATGAGCTATGAAGAAAATTTGAGTCTATTCATAGAAAACACATTTTTTAAAACAAAAATTTTGTTACTTCTTTCTGATTATGGTTTTTTTAGGTGTATTAGGTGAAGCTTTAATTGATCCAATTCCATCAGTTGACAGGAATTCCTGAATTTCATTATTTATAATCTCACCTCTATTTTACGAGGGGACATTTTCCATTTCAAACACACTTTCTTTTTTTAGCTATCTTTTAAATGTTAAAAAGTAGTTGAGAAATATAGTAAATGAAGAATAGAATACTGTATCTTTCTATCAGCTGGAAAATGTAGGAATTATTTCCCCTTGATTTTGGAGTGACAGGTGAGCACAAGTCCATATGGACTAATTGAAGTGTTTTTGAAAGTTCTGGAAACATACCGTTGATAGTAATTCAACTTGATGTTGATGTTACATATATGACATACAAGAGTTGAGAAATATACCATTTGCATTATAATTTTAGAATATTTCTCATTTCAGGTCTCAAAGGCCTTGTTCAAAGTGAGCCTGTGTGGACCCTGGTTCATGAATCTACCAATTACTGGTTTGAGCATGACTGTTACTGTCCTATTTTCTAACATTCCATTTGTAAGTGTTTCTCTTTTTTCAGCGTTGAATATCACTTGGTTGCCTTTGTCAAACATGGGTAGATTTTTCCTAATAAAAGGACCAAGATGTATCAATATCAATAAGATGGATTCAACAATAAAGATTTTTGTGATATTTGATGGATCTACACTTTGAGACATGACTATCACAGTGTCTATGCCTTCAGAAATTATTCAAGAGCCACCCAATAAACTGAAAGGAATTTGAGATTAGCTAAGGGAGATAAAATATTTTGATGTTTTTAACAAGGAGAAAGAATAGGAAGGATCTGAAAAGGAGTGTGAAGTAAGGTAGAAAAGGCTTTTTGAGAGTCATATTTCAATTTTTCCTGGTTTCCTTCCTTTTTATATGGCTGTGGTACACATCTATTTCTTCTGGATGCAATTGGAAAAACTTCAATTCTGGCTGAGGAGCCAATTAATTGTGTTTTTCAAGAGATTATCTTGGTTTTTTATGTTTAATTTCTAATGCTTGAGCATTTTTTTTCTGAGATATCTTATTCATGAACTAATCCTAGCTCAAAATCCAAAGATACTTCTTCCAGAAAGGGAGTCTTTGTGGACAGCATTGTTTATTAATACATCTTTTTTGACACTCAATACAAAGAATAACAAATTCTTTTGAATTCACAGAAGGCCATCATGTTTGGAGTATTTCCCCTTTGAAAACTTCAAGTCCCATTATTTTGAGTAATCTTAATAAGCTTAAACTTTCATTAAACCACAAATTATGTTTCTTTCCTCCATCTGAAGATTGATCTCCACAACAGTTTAGAAACTTCCACACAAAAAAATCTGACCCAAATATTCTTAGCCTAAGCACTTATGTAAAACTTCAACTACAATGAAAACCACTACTTTTGGTTATCCCCTTTTGGCACAACATTTCACAGGGGCTCTTCAAAGTGAAGAGAACCTGGAACTGGCTTTTTGAGGGCTAAAGGATTTGAATGAGGTTGAGTAAATTCAGGGTGTAAATAAGATAGAGTTACTAAAAGGTTAAAGATAAGAAAAGGAGCAACAAAGAAATAAGAGTAAAGAATAAAAGATCCAACCACAAACAAGTCTAAGTCCACTGTTTCAACCTGTAAGAAATAAACAGAAGGGTTAATAAGGATATGGCCACCACAACTCTCCTGAAAAGGTGAGGAAAAGATACAAAGACCAACTTAATAACAATAAATATAATACCCAAAAATAAGATTGAAAATATTCATTAAAATGATAAATCAATTATATTAATTAACTGGGAAAAAGTCCCCAGGGGGAGAAAGAGGGGCTGGTATATGTGAGAATCCACCAGCCCTGATCCAAAAGGTTAACTTTCTTTGGAGGAATCTTCATTTGATTTGGATTGAATAATACAGCCCCTGTATGGATGTAGAGGGTCTGTACAAGAGGTGTGGTGCAGTTGGGTGATCATACAGTTTCTATCTTGCAAATCCAAAATTTATTAGGAATATCCAGCTGGTCCACTTATTGACAGACTTTATTGGTCAACCAAGCTGTATGCATGTTTCAGAAAAAAGATAAACTGAAACTGATTCCTGATACCAATACTGGATTTTCTGTTTTGATGAGTTTCAATGGGTTTAAGGTTTAATACCCTTACCCCTGATAGTGGTTGTGACAGTATCCCCCTCTTGAAACTGGTGGGCACCTGAACACCATTACATCCTTCCACTCTTGATTGTCATCCCCAATTCCCCACAAATTCTTCAAAATATTTAATCTTTTAATTTTCTTTCCTCTTGACCATTATCCTGAAAATATTTCCCCTCATCCTCCTTTTTATTTCTCCTTTATATGTAAAAAATAATCTTCTTCATTAAGTAAGTGATTTGCTTTCTTGAGCAATTTCTTTCCTTGAGTCTTCTTTTTCTTTGAATCAAGGAGTGTTGGTGGCCATGGGCCTAATCCCAAAATAGAGGGCGCCATCATCTCCAGCTTGAATATTGGTGAATAATGGCTTTATAAATGCCACACCACCTCAAGAATTGTCCATAACCTCTTGAGGCCTTTTCCTGCACCATAGTCTTTAATATACATATCTAAGAAGGCGTCTTGTCCCCATAATTCTTGAAGATTGGGCCCCAAATGTCCTTTTGAGGTCATTTGGGGAAATTTTGATTTGTTTTTGGTCCTTTCCATACCATGAAAATTTTCTTGAAGTTTGAATTTTGGCCATTTCGGAAATGTTCACTTTTCACACCCCACATCCTGCATGCAGTGGTCCATAGGCCATGGTCACCAGGGGGTCAAGAATGATGATTGTGGCCAAATTGGCCTATATGGCCTGGAGCTGCTCAGATCAGTCCAAGACCTCTCAAGGATTGGAAGAGGGGTCCAGCCTTTCTGATTGGGGCCCATATTGATAACCTTGAAAGGGCCATAACTGACCATGGCCCAGAACTTGATATACAAATCTGACACTCTTGACATGTTTTCCTCAATAGCTCCAGAAATGAGTTCCAAACTGACTGAGCTTACTGAAACTTCTTATTACCTTCTGTTCCACCACCATCTGTTTTTTGTGGTCCCCAAATCTTCAGTAGGCTGGGTTCCTCTTGGTCAATGGCTGCTTCAGGTCATTCTGATCATTCCCAGACTAATGATGGGTACAAGGCAGTTGAGTTTCTTGATCCTTCCTGTATTGAATTATTTAAGAAGGGGAAACAGTGCTTCAAGGCTTATAAATCCTGATCTTTTATATCCTATCACTGCTCTTTTGGGAAGAAACCTTTTCAACATCCTGGGGCTCTGCTTTCCAATGTCACGGGGTATTTGTGGAGTAAGAAGGATATTACTTTTGGGAGAGAGTTCCAAGTTTCTAAGGGACCTAATACTGATGGTACCTAAGGGTATTCCAATTGTAAGTGTGGTTGTTTTCTTGATTGATTATGATACTGGTATTTTGTATTAGTGACTGGATTCAGGAAGAGGGATGTGGCTGGGTGGACCAATGTTGGAGGCCCCATTCCCATTTGGGGTAGGACAATTTATTACAGTTAAGAGTTCCCCATTTCAATGATTAGTAGCCAAGGTTTGGTGAAGAGAATGAGGATAATTTCAGATTCACCCACCAATCCCAATGCTGATGGTAATGATGAACGGGATGGGGAAGAGGTTGAGATGGTACCTAACTCCATCAACCACCAATTCAGTACTTAACCTTCTCAACCTGCTTCCAGAACATTTCAAAGTGAATTCATACCAAGTACCCCCCAAAAGCTTTTATCTATTCCTTTCCATAATTACATCTTCCATTCCTCCTCCTTCATCAAATCCTTCCACTTCCAGACCTTCCCTGGTTTCACCAGTGGGGCCATCACCCATTCCACAGCCCAGAAAATCTTCAATGGTCAGCTAACAACAACTGAAACCTATGGCCAACCCCAGAAGAAGAATAAAGGATTGATTGCCTTTTCCATTTCCTGCTGCCCTAGTATTCCAGTGAAGAGAACATTGGGCTATCCGGGCTACCAAAGAAGATCCAAATATGGAAAATTGTGGCCAAGATGCTGTTCCAAGGTTTTTTAGACAAGTTGACAGAAATAGTAGGGAGTTAATTACTTATTCTAATGATAGGATGATTCCTGGCACCGCTTCTGAGGATATGGATGCTAAATTTGCATGGTATGAGAATGAGTTGATTAATGGTTTCCATAGAATCTTTGATGATTTGGGTAGAGATAACTAGTTTTATTTCCCTTGTTTATGTATGGTTTGACTTTTATCCCACTCTTATAATACTAAAATTAAAAAAACTGGAACCTCCAGATACATGATATGGGAGGGGACACTGCTTCTTTAAAAGGAAATAAAAAGAAAAAAAATTATAAAATTTAAGAAGAAAACAAAAATCAAGAGAAAAAGAGAGTAAAGAAAAAGAAAAATAAAGAAAATTTTGAGAGGTGTCCTTCTTGTGGTGAGTTTATTGCATTTTGGCCATAAATGTTCCTGAAAAATGAAACCAAGCATTTTTTGCTTACAGAGCGGCCAAGGCATTGTTTTACAAGAAGTAGAAACCCTCAGATATGCATATAAGGAGATGAAACTTACTTTCTTAACTTCCACTCCCCACCAAGCACCATAAAAGAACAGAAAAAAACTTCCATAAATGACTTTGAGCTGAAGAATTTCTTGAATAATGATAAATGGAATAATTTGAAAAATAAAATGAGAAAGATAAAAGGAAATTTGGCCATATTTCAATGAAAAAGGTCCAAATTTGAGGGTATTGATGTTTCAAGGCCTGCAGGAACTGTCCAAATAATTGAATAGTGCTTAGAAAGCTTTTAAGGTGATGTTTACAACATATTTGGGTAGTTTACACCCTTAGAGGTGCATTCCAGGAGAGACACTTACTTTCATATTTTCTACTCCCCACCAAGCACCATAAAATCAAACTCTTGAGGTATTTGGGCCAAGCTTGTAAAGTTAGAAAGTGTGGAAATTTTTGACAAGATCTGTTTAGTTGGTAAGGTTAGAAGATGGTTCCCAAGTTGTTCTTTCTGGGTCTACACTGAATCCTTTCCACTCTAAAATATACAATAATTTACCTCTCTTGAGTATTGAGTCAAGAACCTGAGCCACTCCCCATTTCTCCTGCTCCTCCACTAAGACTGGTGGTGGTGGTAATTGATGTCAGTTTGGGATAGTTTATTGCTTGACTGTTTCATATAAGGACACTTGAAACACAGGTTGAACTGACTTCCATTTTTTAGGAAACTTGAGGTGATATAAATGGCTGCCATTCTTTGGTAAAGACTTCAAAGGGTCTCAACCATCTTACGGAAAGCTTCTTGGTGGGTCTTGTAGCCTTGATATTCATTGAGGCTATCAATAATTTGTCCCCAGGTTCGAAAACAGGTGGAATTGGCCCATTTCTATCTGCATACTTCTTAAATTGCCTTATTGTTGATTATAATTATTCTTTGACTACTTGGTGTACTTATTGCAGTTTTGGTGACAAAGTTCCAGCAGATGTTTCTTCAGAGATGTTAATTTAATCAAATGTGAGATTTACTCCATAAATGGTGAAAAAAGGTGATTGCTTAATTGATCAATTTTCTGTATATTATATGCAAATTCAGCCAAAGGGAGCCCAATGTTCCAGTCATCCTGAAGTTTACTGGTATACATCCAAAAATACTGTTCTGGAATCTTATTCACCCTCTCTGTCTTTCCATCTGTTTCAGGATGAAAACCAGTTTAAAGATCTCTTGATATCTTAAGCTTCTGAAATAATTGGGTGCAGAATGATGAAACAAATAAGCAGCCTCTATCACTGACAATACTGACTGGAAGAGAATTCTTGGAGAAGACATGGCTGGTAATTATTTCAGATAGGTTCAAGGAAGTAGTTGTTGAATAAGTTAGAATGAATATTTTCATTTATGATAATCTGTCCACAACTACTATTATTATGAGAAAGTTGTTGGAAAATGGAAATTATGTAAGGTTTGACTATGAAAATATAAGTAAAAATTACTAATATTTTACTTATTGTACTCTGAATGTCCTTATGAAATTTAAAGGATATTATAAAAAATAATTATAATGATGAAGAATTATCATAATTATTGTGTAAAGTATTGATATTATTAAATGAATATAATAATATAAATTACATATTAAGAATATCAATGCAATAAAATAAATATATTAATATATGATAATTAATATATTCATGGATTTTTATTATTGTTACCAACAAATAATAAAGGCGTAAAAAAATTTTCAATAATAAAAAAAAATTTCAACAATAATATCACTCATATTAAAGTTATCAATTAATATAAATACTATTTATATTAATTTAAGGATTATTTAAAAAATAATAATAGAGAAATTATTATAAAAAGAGAAAATAACCTACTTTTAACACTTAGAATGATAATTTTGAATAATATTATGCCAAAAAGTATTAATTAAACTTATTTAAATTGTATTTACAATAAAAATTAAAAGAAATTAAAAATATTCTTGTTTTTACGTGGAATCAAAGATTTTAGACAAATTTAACAAAAAACAATCAAAAGATGATTTAATCACATCAAAGCTGATGATTATAACGAAGATGAACTTCCTCATTTGAATATATAACAGCTTCATATAAAAATAATAAAGTGTTTACTTTGGTTTAATAATTTAATGTTTTTGTTGCATCTAAGGGGGAAATAGAGTAAAAAGAGCTCTATTTATAGTAAAATCTTCCCTTCTAGAGTCCAAAAGGCTTACAGTAGACATTTAATGATTTAATCAACTAGAATTGATCAGTATTTTAAGGTTTAGTGATGATTAAACCATAATTAAACCATCTTATCTCATTATTACACCATTATTTAGAGCTGTCACTATAACTCAAAGTTTGATGACACATAGGGTTGGAAGAAGCCTAGACTTTGGGTATTTTATCAGTATTAATAATACTATAATAGGATTCACCAGTTTTATCACTTATATAACTGTTAAACCTAAAATAAGATTACAGTGAGTGATCATAAATGATCAATTTGAAGGTTAAATTTTGATCATTAATAACTTCAAGAGTATACATGCTGAAGAAGATCAGAAAGTAGATTCTGATAGCTCAACATGTCATAATCAACATGCCAAGATAATTTAATTAAATCATCAAAACTCTATTTTTGATGAGTTTTCTTGTCACTCATCTTTTCTGTTGAGATTTACTATTTTAAACGTCAAACCATGATTTCAGGGGTTGTACCTTGAATATATTGATAAAAAATACATCTTTCTTCACATATGAGCTAGTAGGGTCTGTATATTCACTTTATTTTAAGGTTTAACTATTTTCACAACAACATGGTCAAGAGTTATAGCAATTTTATTCAATAAACCCTTACAGCTTATGACCTTGTTTATAGCTTGTTAAACAAAGCTTATCTCTGTATTTCTACAGTAAATACTTGGTTACTTTATATTTGGTTTAACTCTTGATCATCTGTATCTTAAGCAATATGAGCTAAAAACCATATATATATGCACTGATCATGAAAGTGCATATATTCACGTTATTTCCTTAAATATTGATTTTACAACTATGTCATAAAAAAATTATATTTGTAGCCTTTCATGGGGAATCCAATGGTACAATTTATACCACATTTTCCTTCATTGGTTTCTGAGATAAATAATAATTTATATCTTTTCTATTGTATTCTTACTTATTATTCATTAATTATTGACTTTACAGATATGGCATTAGAATGATATCTGTGTATTTTATCATGGGGAATCTAGTGGTATAATTTGTATCAATTTTTTACCCATTAGAATCTGAGTTGAACAAGAATTTATTGCTATTTATTTCATTTTCATTTATTTCAAGATAATTCTTTCAAACAAATAAGTATTGTAAAGTTTTCTTGTGACCTTTTTTGGTATGTGGTCATACCTCAAGGTTTCACATTCCCTACCACCAAGAAAGATTGTACCACAATCTGATATAGTTAATTAGGGTATCATCCACTTTCCTACCTCTTCATTAGACCTTTTTAGTCTTGAAGCTCAATAATGCTTAACCTTTCTATTCTCTAGGCCTTCCTTCATTTCTGAACCTTCTTAGTAGTTTATCAGCATTAGTTATATCTTTCTCAAGGAGCCATTAATCTTCTTGAGTTGTGTTTCTATACATCACAAGGTATTCTCTTTTGTTTTTGTTTCTAGTCCTTCTTTCTTTAAGGACTTTGACAATTTTCCTTTTTTCTCCTTCTTCTAGAGGGGGAATTTCAAGTGTTGGTTTATCTGTTAGGGGAAATAACTCTTTTTCACTTGATTTGTAAGTTTTTATAAGGCTTACAGGACAAGCTGGGTGTTTATTCAATAATTCACCTGTGAGTTTTAGTTGCACAGCATTAGGTCCATGTAGTGTTTTCATCATGAATGTCGCTGAAAATCAATCTTTCAATATATTTGGGCCTTTGATATTATTAAGATTCAGGATTTAGACTAAGGCCAAGTCTCCTACTTTGAAGCTAGGTGGTTTATGACTTTTATCCCATCTTTCTTTTGCATACTTGAAAGAATCTTTCATACATCTGTTTGCATTATTTCTTGCCATGTCAAGCATCATTTTGAAACTACTTTCTGTTGGATGGATATCCACTAAGTTCTTTTTGAGAGTATCATATGGAATTCTTTGATTCCATCCCTTTTCCAACATTTCTAATGTTTTACCAGTTGAAGCATAAATTGATGTTTTATATTCCAGCTCAAGAACTGGTATTAGGGTACACCAATGATGGATAAAGCCATTAGAGTCTTTGAATTCTAGGACATAAACACAGAATATTTTGATCATATCTTTTAAGGTTTGTCTCATTCTTTCTGCAAGACCATACGTTTGAGGGTGGTAGGCTGTGGAGAATGATAAATTTGTTCCAAACCATCTATGGAGGTTTTTTCATAATGCTGAGGTGAGTTTTGGGTCTCTGTCACTTATGATATTTTGGCATAGTCCTGTATGGCTAATAAATTTATTCCATATTATTATTTATGTTTCCATAGCTGTGTCATATTTGTGGCATGCTAAGAACATTGGATTTTTTCTGTACCTGTCAACTAATACTAGGCATGCATTGTAGCTTCTGTCTCTTCATGGAGGTAAGGCTGTTACACAGTCCATGTGAACTATTTCCCATGGGGATTTTGGCCCTTGGATTTGGATCATCATTTGAAACTTTTTTCCTGTTTCTCTGTTTTCTTTTTGACATATGACACAGGATTGGCAGTATTCTGCAACATCGTTTCTATCATTTGGCCACCAAGACCAGGTTTTTACCCTCTCTAGTGTTCTGTTTTCTGAGAGATGTCCAGATGAAACACTATCATTACATTCATGTAGTATAGTGTTTATCAGAGTTTTATCTTTTGAAGCTATAACACATGTATGTTTAGTCCTATGATAGAGGATTCCATGAAGGAGGTGGAATCTTCCTTCATCATATTCTTTTTTTCATGCTTCATCTAGTTTAAATGAAATTCGTGGGTATTTACAGTCTTTCATTAGATCTTGGTATAAGATATGACAGTTCTTGTCCATTTTATAGCTTTCTTTAACTTGGTTCAAGAATTCTGTGCCAATATTTGTGACACATATGCCTTCTATATGATGTTCTTCCTGTGGTACCCATGCTGGATTTTCAGGTGTATTTTCTAAAGCCCATATGCTAAGACCATCTGCATTTTTATGAATATTTGTAGATTCATGAGCTGGAGTCATATTTCCTCTATATTCGTGGATAGCAATTTTCAATCTCAGCATGTTTCTATTTGGTGTATTCATGCTTAATAAAGATTTTATAGCATTGCAGTCTGTTATCACATAAAACACTGTTCCATACAAGTAATAGTGCATTGGCTTAATTTGTCTTAAAATAAAGCAAATTGGTCCTTCAACAGGTTTTTCTTGATGATTGGTGTTTTGTGTAGTGCAGCACCTAGTCCTTCTCCACAAGCATCAATGTACAGCTTGAAAGGTAGTTTCCAATATGGATATAGAATAAATGGGTAATTTTTGAGGGCATTTTGCAATTCCTCATATGCTTTGACCCTTCCTTCAGTCATCTCATAGATTTTCTGTTGGTAAGAGCTTGTACAAGGAGTTAACAATTATTGCAAAGTCTGTTATATGCTGTCTGTAATAAACAGAAAATCCTAGAAATGATTGCATTTCTTTTTTAGCTTGGGGAATTCAATTCAGTAGTGCTGATGCCAATTTGTCTTTATGTATGCCTAAACTTACTCTATATACAACCACCAGGGCAAATCTCGCGTCAATTGTTGGCGATTGACTTCACGTCGCACCGCGGTCAGTATAAAATCTTGCTTCAGTCGTGTTAGTGTCACTTTATAGTCACTGGATTTAGTGGGTCACGTCACGTCAGCGTCAAGACAACGTCAATCGTCACATGTGTCACATGAGAATGTCACTCAAAGCCCAAACCCATTTCAACACTATGCGCAACGTTCGTGTAATTTCACCTCATTGGCTTCCGCCTCCCCGACACTTAGCATGCTTACGCACCCGCACCGCCCTCCATCCAGATGAGACTCCGACACTGCCCCCCCTCTCCGTCCTCACCACTCCTTACGCTTTCACACCCCCCCCTTACCATCCTTATGCTTGTGTAGTACCCTCCCGACATGCCTCCAACACAGCTTCCCATCCTTATGCTCATGTAGTGCCCTCCCGAGATGCTTCTGACAACCCTTACCATCCTTACGCTCATGTAGTGCCCTCCCGACATGCCTCCGACACCACTTATGACCCTTACGCTTGTCTAGTGCCCTCCCGACATGCCTCCGACACACCTTACCATCCTTACGCTTGCGTAGTGCCCTCCCGACATGCCTGCGACAACGCTTACCATCCTTACACTCATGTAGTGCCCTCCCGACATGCCTCCGATAACGCTTACCCTCCTCACGCTTCCGTATTACATCCATAGTGTACAGTACGGTGGCTTGTTGGCGTACATGATGAACGCAATTGCCGAAATATGCTGAGTGGCCTTCTCTGCCAACAGGACCTAAGGGAATATTGGTCAGTATATTCACCATGTTGTGGTTAGGGTTTAAATCATGAGACTCACAAATTAAAACCTGATAAGTGGACTATTTAAGACAAGAATTGTGTCTCCTGTTTCGCCGACAAAACCATTTTATTTCATATCAATCAAATGAACACTTTGCTTAGTCCTTACCTCATGAGCGTTGAATAGTTCAAAAGTTGACTTTAGTAGGTTTCTCACTAGTCAACTTTATTCAATGTCTCACAGGGAAGTGATTTCATTTGCATGATATGAAATAATTTGCAAAACATCGCCTCCTTCAATTTCCCGACAAATTGCATTTTGCAAATGCAATTATTTTACTTGCACCTTTTTTGTTGAATTTGGATCTTTTTATTCAAAAATTTTCAAACAAGTTATCAATCAACGCGTCACCATCTATTTGCTTAATAAACTACCTCCGCTATGGCCCAAAACCCGGGAAATTCAACTGAATTCAATGAACAACCAACTTCAGCCCCAGAGAGTGGAAGTGAAATCTCTGATATCGCCAGTAGTCGTGAATTAGGCATTGAAGTAGAGAGCCAGTCACATGAAGATACTCAAGATCCACCAGTTCTTCCAGAAAGTGAGTATGCATCCATCTTGAATATTTCTAATCTCTCAAAGCCTGATATTGTGTCATAGCCTTTATTTCAGGTCAGCCTCCAAGCTCTCAGAAACCAAATTTTAAAAGTTATGAGAAGGAAAAGACTGTTGAACCTTGTGCACCGACAGAAGATGATGGGCAAGATGATGTAATTTTCAGTGGGGAGGTGGAAATTATATCCAAGGAACAATTTGTCTCCAACATTGCTCAAACAATCCCAAGGCTCGAAAAAATTCAAAATGATAGTAAAATTCCTGATTATGTGTGTCAAAAGATTGCTGAAGCCATGAGCCTGCTCAAAATGGATTTGAACCATAAGTCCATTACTAATTCAAAACAAAGTTGATAAAAATAGCTGCTTACAATATACGGGCAGGTGTGGAGGTGGGAGAATCTCTACCTGAAGTATCTCGAGTCGTAATTGGATTTCCAGCAAAAGGATTAGGAAAAAGACCAAATATACATGCGACCAAAAAAACAAACAAAAAACGCCGTACCTTTGAATCCGCAAACAATTCTCGCGATCAAGGTCATGAAATTATCAATGTTGAAGGGGACCATATTGATAATCAACCTCCGCATACTGAACCCCCCCCAATACTCAATGAAACAATCCATGATGAAGCTCCACATACTGAAAGCCCCCCAATACCCAATGAAACAATGCATGATGCAACCCCTCCCGCCACTCCTTGGAATATTCAAGCCTTTCAAGAAAGGGAAACAATTAAACATGATACAATGGCACGAGATATGACTGATATAGTTCCTGACCCTGAGCCCGAAGTGTCATTTTCTGCTAATTTTCAAGGAATATTTTTATCCCACATGGAAGAGTTTGCAGGCGTTTTGAACTATCATTCCAATATTACTCAACAATCATGGAAAAGGGGGCTTGATAATATCAATAACATTTACAAAAATCAGTGGGACAATTTACCAACAAAGGATGCTCATACATTCCTTCCTGTCGGTATTAAGGTGATCAGTAACCAAGAGCTTAAAATGTCGGCCTGGCTGGAGGACCTTGAGATGGCAGGTGAGTTTTGTCTTTGTGCATGATACATGATTATTGGCTGTTGACTCGTGATGTAAATTGCAATATACAGGGTTAGATTTTTTTAAGCCAACCGAAACAGAAGCGTTTTTTGATCACAACATTTGGAATCTCAAATTGATGAAGGAATCAGCTAAACCTCCAGATAATCTCCCAAAATCAGAACACTCCTTCTTCAAAATGGCTCAGAGCTTTCTTTGACCCGCCAATCCAGTTAAACATTTTTGGGAAAATGTTATGTTTGAATCCGTTAGTTTAGTCTCATACAATGTGATTGCACCCAAACCATATGTTGCACCAACATCAAATTCGACCGATCCTCTTGGACTCGAACGGGGAGCAGTTGAATACCTTGCCTCCTGCTTGAGTAAATTGAAGCAACATGCGACCCAACTCAGCATTGAAGGTGGCAGGGCTGACAATGAGATATCCACAAAGCCGCACAAGAACCTGGAGGATCTAATGGATACAGTTATCCATTTGATGATTGCGTAAAACATGGTACGTGCACATAAAAAGGTTGAAGTTAATGGCATCAAAGGCAAACTCACAAACTCAAAAAAAATGAGGCCATCAAAGATCTTTTGACGTGTCACAAGAATCTCGGAATAAATCGAATTTGCTATGGTATATTAGCGGCATTCTGTGCGGCGGGGGTTCGTGGTTTGATGGTATGCTAAGATGACTGGAGAACAAGCTCAGTTAAAGGGGCTTTATCACTAATTGAAATTTCCGCAAAACCTTCAGAGGGTAAAAATCTAGTGGAGCCAGTGTCGCTACGTACTAATAAGTATATATGTGATTTACTGAATAAAAGTTTCTTCTCATGAGAGTCTTTTAACCCCGCTGTACCTCTTAAATTTGAATTTGCACGATGCTTAGTATTAGACTTTGGTGATGCCTGGGTGGCGAAACGCGGTCTTGGTTCAACTGATGAGGTCACCTTGACGGTACCCAGGTCAGCTAAACTCACAACCAGGATTGACCCGTTTTAGATTAGCTTTGTACTAGATAGATTGTAATTTAATTTTGAAAAGTGATTTATGAATTTAATAATCATGACTTCCTATCCTACTACTGCCTGGATGCCACAGTCTGAGTACCAATAGTAATTGTACAGCGGCATGCCTCCGTACATCATTGCAAAGACTCCGACTGTCACAGCCAAGGAGGCAGGGGCATTTCCAATCATCATCAGGAAATCATTATATCATGGATACCCTTCTAAACCCAATCAGCAAGGGGATTTCATTCAACAATTCACCCAATACAGTTTTCATACCTCAATACAGTTCCATACAGGCAAGACTCAAATACAGGATTCATCAAATACAGGCCTGTCATCAATACAGGCGCAAATACCTGTATTGACTGTATAACCTGTATTGGATTCACCAATACCGGATTCAATCCCACATCCAACTTCTTCCAGCATACAGACAAGTATCTCAACACTCAAACTCCAAGGCTGGTATTTCTCACATATACCAGCCCCTCTTCACCCACCTGGGGGTTTTTCCCCCAGTTAATTAAAATAGTTGATTTATTATTTAATATTATTTTATTCTCACTTTTGGAATATTATTTTATTATTTTTTAAGTTAGTCTTAGCCTTCCCTCACCTGTTCAGTAGAGTCCTGGTGGCCATATCCTTATTAATTCCTTTTCTCTTTTCTGAACAGGTTGAAACAGTGACTCAGGATTATTTGTGGTTGGCTCTTTATTATTGCTTTTGCTTTGTCTCTCTTATCTTTTATACTTATTATTTTATGACTAGGAATTTATCCTCTTACTCCATTACTCTCATCATTTGAGTATTTCCTTTTGAGCCCTCCATAAGTAAGTCTGTTCACTGAGTGCCAGGCCCTCTTCATTTAGAAGAGTCCCTGTGACACCGACAAGACGCAAGCTGAGTCAGGCCTTGTGCCCGCGAGTAGCACACGCGGGGGCATTGCGGGAAGTCGCGTTTATCACTTCCCGCCAGCCCATAATAGGCCAAATGTTCCTGTGTCTTTCAAGAGGACTAGGATAGCTAGGGATCCGTAGCAGAATGCAAATTGCATTTGCGTGTGCTTGCAAGATTCCAAATGGTTGGATTGGAAAGTGATTGCATGGGAACATCAATGTGTAAAATTGAATAATGCACTATCCACTGCAATTTTCAGGTTCAGGTATTTGAGATCGTGAATTTGCCAAGGTCAGGTGTGAGCTTTCTTTTTACCGCAATTAAAAAAGATTCATCCACCGCAATTCAATTTAGGTGATATTAATAAATCAGTAATCATTCAGTTTCATTTCATTTTCTGCTGAAAGCATGCCATTCACGAAAAAAGGAAAAGAGCGTAAAAGGGAACTCGCGAGAAAGCTTCGGGCTGAGGAAGGAAAGTGTGAGTTACTCACTTAATCTCAGTGTATATATGCTTCCACATTTATGTGGCACCCTCATTGGGCCCCACGGAAGAACATTGGCTTTAGTTGGTTCAGATTGTGCCAATGTCATGTGGGCTCCAAAAGGGAAGTCAAAGGATGTGTGCCAAAGAAAGCTCCTTGGCAGTATCTGATATCTTGTGTGCTTCAACACATAGTGATCCCTCAACCACTCGGGAATAGTAGCAGATCCCAAAAGACAAATGAGCGCAAAAGGACCCGAATGAATAGGTTGTTTTCCTCCTCTTGCCCAACAGCACAAATATCAATGCCAGTATCAGCAAATATCACCCCAAGTGAAATTTGGAGGGTTGTGGATGTCAATCAGATCAAACGCATTCACTTTGGCCGTGTGGCAATTTTCTCTTCAACCGGATTACTCATTGCCCTTGTCGAATTCCGACCATTCACAACAATGAGTGAAGTTGAGGTCAATCAATGGGATGAATTATCACAATTCTCATTTCGCGAAAAGAGATTCACCGACCCGATTGCAACCAATGGAGCATTACTGGAGGGATTTATGTTTGTGATTGGGTGGCGCAAATGCAGCACCAAGAATGAACAATTTGGTCTGTATGGAAGTGTTGGGAAAATTGAAAACGCAAAAGATGAATGGCAGAACCGAGGTCCCAATCTTAGCTCGGTGGGTTGCATTCTAGGTCAATCCTTACAATATGTTGGGGATAATTTGTTTGACAGGATTCAAAATTGCTACAATTCATTGGGGGTTCCGTCTTTTGATCAAGTCAACTATGAAGGCAATATTCCGGCAAATCAGGGTGCATTCGAGTTCGCTTCCGCACTCACTTTCACCATGAATGGATTCAAAAATGCACCTCATGTTGATAAGGATGCATCGCTGTATGCTTTGGGATGGTGGTTTCAAGCTGATAAGTGGACTGGCCAAATTCAAAGAGATGCGTCAAAGCGGTGTACAGGGGGAAAATTGATTTTCCCAAATGAGCATTTTTGGATTGATCTATCCGCATGTCATGGGCTCATTCAGGTAGTGTGGGCCAGTAGTACATTTGTTCATTATACTGATCCAGCACAGGACAACGAAAGCACAACACTAGTGGGTATGTCCGCACAATGCTCAAGCAGGTTAGCAAAAACAATGCAGAAAAAAAACCATGGCTATTATGAGATTGGCGAGAGAGCGGGCTATCAAATCAGGGATGGTAATACAATCTCATGCCGATTCAAAGAATGGGGAGTTTCGCATGTGTGTTGGGTAAGTAATGGTGGGGTAAGGCAGAGGACAATATACACCAGGATTGGATGGATTCTAGTGTGGGAGATGGGGTGTCTCACCTGAAAAAGGGGTTAAGTGGATTATGTACGGTGGTATGCCATGTACATCTGTCCTGGTTTGTTGCTATTGTCCAGGATGCCAATGCTTCACATGCAAAACCTCATGCTTGTGCAGGTTCCGACAATGCTAAAAGTTCCTTACGCCTATGCAGGGTGCCGACGCTACACACGCCAATCCTTACGCCTGTGCAGGCTCCCGAAAATTTACATGCCAATCCTGACGCTTGTGAAGGTTCCCAAAAATGGTAAAAATTCCTTACGCGTGTACAGCATTCCGGCGATTCACACGCAAATCCTTACGCTTGTGAAGGTTCCCCACAATGCTGAAAATTTCTTGGACTGTGCAGGATCCCGAGCATTCACACGCCAATTCTTACACCTGTGCAGGCTCCCAACAGTTCACACGCCAATCCTTATGCTTGTGAAGGGTCCCAAAAATGCTAAAAATTCCTTATGCCTGTACAGGCTTCCGGCGATTCACACGCAAATCCTTACGCTTGTGAAGGTTCCCCACAATGCTGAAAATTTCTTGGACTGTGCAGGATTCCAAGCATTCATATGCCAATTCTTACACCTGTGCAGGCTCCCGACAATTCACATGCCAATCCTTATGCCTGTGCAGGCTCCCAACAATTCACACGCCAATCCTTATGCCTGTGCAGCCTCCCGACAAGTCACACGCCAATCCTTACGCTTGTGAAGGTTGCAGACAATTTAAACAATTCAATACATGGTTAAAATAATAGCGTGTGACCATAGGAAAGGCCATGTTTCACAAATCTGGAGTGGATTGCTCACATGCGGGAAGCTCCCGCTTCTTTACAGTTAAGAATGGATATGGCTCTAAACCATGGAAGAAGAAAATATAGGAGACAGTAACGGCAACTATTGGTGCATTTTGGGAAAAAGAGGTTCACGAAAACAAATACTCACTCAAAATTTTGGTGGGGCACTTATAAAAATTTCTCTCATGCAATAGGATATTTGAACCATTGAGGAAAATATAATTTCACGTAAGCAAAGAAAGTATTACCAATAATAAAAAGAGGAAATCATGACATTTTTTTTTAAATTTTTATTTTTCTAAGAATTTCGAGACTATCCCGGTGATGTCCTCCTTTGGATAAGTGTCCAGTGCCTGGGCAAGGAGGGAGTTTAGTTCCTCCCGGAATTCCCGGTGCACATCATTTCGATGAGTTGCATCCACGAAAGGAATCATGTGGAGCAAACGGTGATGCTCCAACAAGATTCAGTTGATCAATTCGTGGATGATGGCTCAAGGATTCATTAAATTTGGTCGTAAGTCAGTGAATTCCTGGCAAGCGTCATCGTGGGAATGAGAGGGGCTTTGCACCGGGTGGGAGGAGGCGTTGGGGTTCTCGGGGGCACTGGAAGGGAACCGGGGTTGGAGTGGAGGGGGGGGGACGGAAGGGGAAGGTGGGCGAGCCGGGTAAGAAGAAGGGGGATGGGGGGATCCGACGGGCGTATCGTTGATGATGATTATTGAGCAAGGAGTGGTGGGACAATCTGGAGACGGTCAAAGAAAAAATGAGGAAAAGTGGATATGGATCAAAGAGAAAGAAGGGGTGATTTACCATAAGGTTCCTCCGTGGATTGCGTATGAGCCACCTCAGGTTCTGGCTCACAAGTCGTATCGTCTTCAGGTGGCTGGGACGATGGACTTGGGCCAGGAATAGGTGGCTCTTTGGTTCGGGAGGGTTCTAAAAAAGGAGTAAGAGTCAGTTCACTCGACTCAAAAGTGAAAGTGAAAATGAAATGAAACTTTGGCTGCTTACCGTGGAATAATTCCTCAGACCATCGGGTGCCACTTGGGCCTGGAGTGGGTTGCCGGGGCGTTTGCTGGCGAGGCAAACTAGGAACGGGAGAGTCTTGTCGGGGGGGATTCGGGGGGTTTTGTTCTATGAGCAATGGAAAAAAGTCAGTATTATTGCGTGAAGAGAAATGAGATAAGGAGGAGAAAGAAAACTTACTTTGGCGTTTGAATCCCATTGGTGACAAGACATGCTGACAATCAGCCCAAGCTCGAATGTCCTCTCGCCATCGCCATCCTTCATCGGCCGGATAATCACTTCGCTCCGGTCAAGGAGTGAAGTGACCATCGGATGGTGGCCTAGGAGGGGGAGTGGACAAATCAATACTGGAGGGGACAGGGCTCATCGTCCGGAATCGTTCCCATTGGCCTGTTTGGGGGCCCGGCGTCCATTCACGCTTGGAAATGGTTTCATCATCGTTGACCACAAAGGAGTCCTCGCGAGGGCGTCTTGGGCGGGAACTCCTCTGGCCTCGGGGTCGGAAGGGGCGGACAATGAACAAACATTTCTTGTGTGCTTGTCGGCAAGCATCACAAGCATTGTTTGTCTTCAAGGAACGAATGCAGGGGATACCCCGCTTGGTGCATAAAGTGCACAACATCTAAAAACAAAACAATTGAGGTTAGTAACTGCATATAAAGTAAACAATCAAGAGAAAAAATGAAGACATACGATGAATTATAAATTTAAATCGGAAACAAAATAAGAACGCTCTAGTCCGAAGTTTATAAAAGTCTGGAAAAGAGTCGTGAAGAAAAATAAGTATTAATATGGGTACATAATGTTGACAAAAGTTAAACAAAGAGGTAACGCACAAGGTGGATAGAAGGGAGGTTCTGAAAGGATCAGCAGAAGAAACAAACAGGCAAAAGTAAGGGGAGTGGGTTTAGTGGAGTGCGAAAGACAAAAGTAGAAAGGCAGGAAGACCAAGCGGAATACGCACAAGAAGGACAAACGCGGGTGAGGTTGAACGAAGTGGAGCAGGTGAGAAAGAAAGTGAAGGGCGTGTCGTGTGAAGATGGTCTTTTATACCAGGGTGAAGCTGAGACGATCTCAGCAGTTGCAGCACCCGCAAAAGGCTCAGCTTCAAGGTGTGTGGGCAAAATTGAAGCTGAGTCTCAGAGAGTGCTCTAACTGAGAAGTGAAATGCTTGCGTGAGGCAGAAGAACAATGGGGTTCTGGCTGAGTATTGCTATTGATTGAATTGTCAAGCTGAGTCAAATCCCCTTTGTTTCCTTAAATTGCCACCCGATCACCCAGGAGGGTGGTTGTGAGGCCCTTGTTGAATGTGCATTGTGGGAGCAATTCCCAAATGCCCCATGGAGAAATGCACCCAGTGCATTTGGTCACAAGTGACGGCGGCAAGATCACCGGCCGTATGGCCCGGTGATAGTCTTGGAACAAAGGGGGGGGCTGTAAGACAAGTGAATACAGCGTGAGCTTGCCTCGACCCATTGCTCAGGTTTGCTTTTGGGTCATAATTAAAATTCTCAGTGGCTGAACATTTTAATTGCACATTAATTGAACAATTGATATAACAATATCAAATGCACCGCTGAGTATTGCAATTTATTGAATTGTAAAGCTCAGTAAAATCCCCTTTGTTTCCTTAAATAGCCACCTGATCACCCAGGAGGGTGGTCGTGAGGCTCTTGTTGAATGTGCATTGTGGGTTCAATGCACAAGTGACCCATGCAGAAATGCACCCAGTGCATTTGGTCACAAGTGACCTCGGCGAGATTACCGGCCGTATGGCCTGGTAATAGTGTTTAAACAAAGGGGGGGGCTGTAAAACAAGTGAATACAGCGTGAGCTTGCCTCGACCCATTGCTCAGGTTTGCTTTCCGGTCATAATTGAAATGCTCAGTGGCTGAACATTTTCATTGCACAGTAATTGAACTATTGATATAACAATATGAAATGCACCATGCTGAGCCATTGCTCAGTCGTTTTTGTATGCCCACAATCTGAGCATTTGGCACAGCATCGGGTGACATTTCAGCCAGCTGCAGCATTTCACACGCTTTGGTGAAGTGCTCCAAACTGAGCCTTCCAAAGAACTATTGCAAAAATAGTTCATTCCATGGCTTTTCTGAGCACTTTCACACGGTGCTTTTGACCATGATATGCTCAGCTTGCGTGTGCAAATCGGGTGAAACACAATGATGAGCATGTGGCACATGAGCTACGTATATGCAAACGATAGGAAGGTGCATGCACATTCGCTATATGCATGCAGGCTCAAGTAGTATAACACCTTCCTGATCTGTACATCCAACACTGTAGTATGCAGTACAACTTTGTAAATGTATGCTGCGGGGCAGAGCAAAAGCTGTTCAACAATGTAACATGCAATCAGGTCAGGCCATTGAGTCATATATCTCAACTGCATCCCTTTGATGCACCTTGTTGGAGAGCTCGGCCTAACTACGGCACAGATGCGCATGTAATCCAAGTTAATGTAAGTGGGTCATAGTGGGATGACTGTTTATTTGGGTCATACGCAAACATTGGATTCCATCCGGTGCCATTGTTGGGACAAACAATGACTGGCCCTGCTTGTTCATTGCGTGTGCTCATTGTCGCGCAGCCACACGCTTTCATACGCTCCCCCAACGGGTCATACACAGGTAACTTTCACACGCCTGGAAGACATTTGACTGCCAGTCTTCCAACTCCCTATTTTCTTGGTCAGGTTGTCAGCTTGACTGATGACACTCACCCGCTTGCGTGTGGAAACCTGAGGCCAATTAGTGTGGATTTGATTCAGCCTCATCCACATTAGAATAATCCCAGCCTATGATTTCTGAGGCTGGTCATGTTTGCGTGGGTATCTCCCACCGCGGGTCATTTTGTGCACGTTCTCACGCGCCCTGCACAAGCTGTGGGGCCTGGCTGGCAGCCTAAAATTCCCTTGGGCATGTGGCCTCTTTCTCCGGAGTTTTGTACACGCGTGAGGAAAAGACCGTGATCCCAATCTCTGGGGATTAGTAGCCGCCTCAAACGCAATAGGGGTGAATGTATATGTGGATCACGCCTCACGGTCGGTGCCCCGTTTGATCATGCCACACTTCCCCCCCTGAAGCCTAGTTGGCATCAGTCATCAAAAAACTTCATGCAAAACCAAACTCATGTTTGATGGCCCGCCACCAAACATATCTCACCCACCCACACACAAACATCCCCACAGTGAGATTGCCCTTTGAAACGGCCAACATTGCCCAGTAGGTCCCTGTGCGACAATTAACCTGGGGAAGATATGCATCCATGTTCGCTGTCACACCAGCGAACATGACTGCATGCCTCTAATATGCCCTCCACAATAAGTTGCTCCAACTGTAAGGTTTGTCTATGAAACTCTTGATAATAGTAGCAATATCAAGAGTACTATGACTGTCCTCAGTAGAAAAATATAATATAATGAGATATTATAACCACAAATTTAAATATAATTATTGAAAGTAATTATATAAAGTAATAAATTTAATTATTATTATAAAAATATAATAATAAAAAAAATATAATAACTATAATAAATTATAATTATTCTATTATTGTTATAGTCACTGACAATTATAACAATAAGAAGTGTAAAGCTCTTAATGAGACAATTACACGTGGAAAATATAAATATTTAACCACTTATAAATAATATAAATATTATTTATAAAAAGAATTAAACACACACTGTGCAGAAATAATTCTTTATAGAATAAAATTCTATATAAAAAAACTATTACTAGATAAAAAATATATAGAACTTTAGAGAAAACTTACTTATAAGATTTATTTAATACAACAAGTCAAATACAACAGTTATTATATTAAATAAAGATTTATAAGTTAAAAACACGCCAAAAATCAATAAATGTAGAGATAAAACAACTTTTTATACTATAAATTATGATTAAAGAGTTTTTGAGAGGAATTTGTGGATTTTAAAAGATATTTAAGATGATAATTTTATATAATAAAATTTATTATAGATGATTACAACAATAATCTGAATTCTATGACTTCAATTCTTTAATTTAATAAATAAAGAATAAAAATAACTTAAGAATTACTTTTAATAATAAGATTTTATATTTAATAAAACTTTTACCTGTTTAAATTTCTAATATGATTGGATTGATTCTGAATGATGGACAAAAACAGTGATGAAAAGACTCTTTTTATGTCTACAGAGCAGCTCTCATGATTCATAATGGATGTAGAGGGCGTGCTCAGGTCAAAACTGAAAAACCATGCTTAAAAATTAAGTTCTTAACTTAAGGCAACTTATTTTTACTTCCAATTTAAAGTTACCAGTGTTATTCTTAACTCCAAGTAACTTTAATCCTCATTTAGTTTAATTATTTTAAGTTTTAATATAAAATAAGCTTATTTATATTAAAGTTCATCACATGAACAACATAAAATCAGAGTTTCAAGCAGAAATATCTTAAACTCAATTTTTAATTAATTTTTAAAGAAATCATAATTTTCTTTAAGCTTAATTTAAAAAAGTTATTTTCCAGGCTAATTACCCAGGAAACTTATTAATAAAAGATACTTAAAATTTAATTTATATATTGATAATATTAAATTCTAAGCTGTGTGAAATTTTTAAGAAAATCCATTAAGATTTGGATTTTTAATGAATTTTTGAAGTTATTACTATTTTTCCACATAAAATAGCAATACACACAAAACCTTAAGTTTTGATAAGGTTTTGATGATTGAAACCTTAACGTTTTAAGCTTATTTAAGATTTTTAAGCTTGATTAAGCTTTGACAGTTCTTAAAACCTTGATTCCAAGCCTGCTTATTGGGATTTACCCTCTTGGCAGCTTGAAATTCTTATCCAAATTAGGATAAAATCAGTTTAAACCTTAAGGTTGGATCAAAGTCTAATCTTAAAGTTTAAATAAGGTTGAAAATCCTCCAATACAGGTGGACAACCTTAATTGAATCATTGCAGATCCAAAAAGTTGGGTACCCCAGCTCTATTTGATCTTTTTCCTTTGTCCCACCTTTTTGCGTGGATTTTGCCCTGTTATTTATTTAAAGCCATACTATGGCCTTAAACCCTTTTAAATTGAGCTCACGCAGGATTTACATTCTGTATGGCAAATCCTTAGCCAATTCAGTAAATATACACCACACCTCAATTTTAACTAAAATTTTGGTAAAGTTGCATAAACCTTATGTAACTTTAAATTTAAGCTTAATTAAGCTTAAATTTAACAATTTAAAAAAATGTTAAAAAAGTTACATTAGTACTGTGAGATTCTTAAATCTTCTAATAACACAAGAAATAAGTGTTTTTGGGTATAACACCCTATGGGTGTACCCTAGGTTATTTTTGGTGTAGAATCCAAAAATGACATAATAATTATAACTTTGTTTATCCAAAAAAAAGTTATACTTATTTTTTATTATTTTTTATTTTAAATTCAACTAAAAAGTCTGTTTAAGACAAATTTAATTGTTTATAAAATCATTTGTGGCCTTATGGGTATGTTAAACATACCTCACAGGCTCACACCAACCCACCCAATTTCGGATATGCTAATGTCAACCTTTTTCCACCAAAGGTTTTGTACCTTGCTGCAGATCCAGCAGTCATATCGGTGCACCCACATTTTGGCCACCTTGCCTTGATATATGCCCCAAATCGGATATGAAAATTATGAGCCCAAGAGGCCCACCCCCATGAAGACCATGCATGTAACCACAGGCCATCCCCCCTTGACCCCATTGCTGCCTTTCATATAAGTTCCCCACCTGCGCCTATTTGTCTTCATTCCGTCTAGCTAACCCCTCCCGATCATATAATTTCCAACTGTCCCCAAATAATTTAAAATAGCCATCATGTCAACCCCTTCACAACCACTTTGCATTGGGATGATTAATATTTGTATTCAAATAAATAGTGATATAGCCTTAAATCCTGAGGATTCCCACTTAGCTTCTTGGATTATCATATGGCACAATCAACACAACATATTTGTTTATCTCCCCAATCACAAGCATGCTATCACCGGGGCGAATCTCGTGTCAATCGTCGGCGATTGACTTCACGTCAAGCAAACGTCAAGCAGGATAAAAGTCGAGCTCACGTCAAGCAAAAATCAAGCGAACGTGGAGCACACGTCACACTCTGGTCTTACACCAAATCCTGTGACATCCAATAATATTGGTTCCCCTGTGCCTTCAACTCAGATTCCTCACCACCTGATCATCCCACAACCGTCCAATGATTGGTAAAAATTACACCAGACCCGCCTGTTTGCACACACACACATCAAAGATGTCCTTCAGCCAGTTTTGATGTAGGCGGGGGGTTTGACTTCACCAGGTCATCCATGAAGTGTGCGTGTGCATGCGCGGGGGCGGGTGGGTTTGCGTGTGCGGGTGGGTTTGCGTGTGCATTGGCGTGTGCGGGTGGGTGTGCGTGTGCATGCACGGGGGCGGGTGCGTTTGCGTGTCCATTGGCGTGTGCGGGTGGGTTTGCGTGTGCATTGGCGGGTGCGGGTGGGTTTGCGTGTGCATTGGCGCGTGCGGGTGGGTGTGCGTGTGCATTGGCGTGTGCAGGTGGGTTTGCGTGTGCATTGGCACGTGCGGGTGGGTGTGCGGGTGCAGGTGGCCTCGCATGTGCGCGTGGGTGTGCATGTGCATTGGCGTGTGCGGGTGCACATGCGGGTGTGGGTACGCAAAAGCTGATTCCGCTTCCAACATGATGATGGCGCAGTTAGAAATTTTGGATGCTGTGAAAGGTGAGTTTGTGGGTCATTTGATCATTGGACTTGGCTTATTCACACTGTACCCAATGTCAAAATAGTAACTTCTTTGTGGCAATGTGAAATAATGGGCTTTGCTTGTCACAATGGCATGTCTCTGTCACTAAATTTTGAGGCAATTATTTCACTAGCAAAATTGCTAATGAATCTGAGAGATTTGCATTTTTGTAGACTAAATATCATGAAATAACGGCTTTATCATTACAAGCAGTCCACATGACAGAGCTTTGTTATCATACAATCCACAGTTACCTTCTATTTCTTCTTCAGATATAATCAAGTGTCCATCATCAAAACCAACAACTTTATAAATATTGAGATACGGCCAATCTGGTAGGAAATTCCCATCAATCTTCAAAGTTTTTAAAATCAGAAAGTTATTGTTCAGTATGCTAGATGGCTCAGAGACTTTGAAAATGCTATCAATAATACCAAATTGTCGTGAGTTGCCCCTCAGAAAACATATCACACTGTTGCTGATATTTTTGGATTCAGTTGAAAATATATTGTTCCCAATATTAATGTTTGAAACTGGAAAATACCAAGGTGAGACAATCCTTGAAGTGGGAGGACTTGTGGATTGCACGGTAGTGTCTAAGCTGATCCAATCAACTATTTCCCTTGTTGCATGAAAAGTCTGTAAGTACTCAACCAGGCAATCATAATTTTGTTGGTCATGGCGGGATGGCTTGTTATATTTATGGTGATTGAACACGGCAGGTGGCTGTGATTCGAAGAGCTGTTTTATTTCACATGGCACAGATGGGGATTTCAGCAAAACGGAAAGGTTGGAACATCGACAGATATGTTGAAGTAAGGTTTTATCTATATCATCTATTCAGAGTTGCAAAAAGTTAGTCTTATTCAGTTCAGGTGTTTAATCAATGTGAATATATTGATCTTATTAATTGACGTACATATCTTGTTATTTGTTGGCATCTTTGCAAATACTCCAATCAAGCGCTCATAACCCCATGTGGCTGAGGCTTGTGCTGGGCCCCAACGTTGGAAGAGTTCGGGAATATGATCAGCAAAATGATGATTTGGTTTACTTTTCTGTTTTGGGAACAGGAGTTGATTGGAAAGGCGGAATTTTTTCCAATGTTCAGCAAATGCAGTCGCATCATCTATTGAAACAGTCCAGCTTGTGGCAATGTTGATAGCACTAATCAAATGGAATGTATTCTTGGCTAGTTCATTTGCAAGTTCTTCTGACTGACCCATTTTTCTTTGAGTGTTGGCAGATTGGTGTGCATCTAATGACATCTGTTGACTGAGCATTAGAAATGGAATATAGACCTTATATAAGAGAGCCCATTCAGCGGCTTTTAAGCTACCATGAGAGGGGGAACCCATTTTGCGGGGAACTCTTGTCCAAGATAAGGGAATTATGGTCTCAGATATGATTTGTCGCAGATGCTCAAGAGCCTCACCCTTGGTCTGGTGATCACTCAGTGCAGTGATATCCAATTCAGAGGGTATTTCAGAAGTGGGGATGTAATCGGCATCAAATGAAGGAATCTCCGCAGAACCACTAGATGGATGTTCTGTGTTAGGGGTGGGCATTGGGAAGTAGTTTTTTTGGGTGGAAGTAGTGGGGAGTGGCTCATTTATTATTTTTGCTGCGTCTCTTCTCAGGGAGCGGGCCTCTCTCAATGTGATTTTATCAAGAGAGCTGTTGGAGATCTTGGAATCTGAGTCTGAACTGTTGGTGTCATTGGATTTCCTGCGGGACCTGAAGTAAATTTTTTGATTTCGCCTCTGGAATGCACAATTTGAAAGTTGCATGATCCTTCAAAATTCCAAGTATTAAATTATGCATTATGTCAAGATTAACCATTCTGGTTGCATCCCAATACGGAAGGTCTTCCAAAATTGAATATCGCACTCCATACTCAGAGAAAATTGCTTGTCTTTGTTGTGGGGTTGCCCGAAGCCATTTGGCAATGGTTGATTTATGACTTTGTTATGAGCGCATGTAGTGAAATTGAGGACCAATTTCTTCAATTTGAGCTTTGTGAATGGTGCAAAAATTACAAAAGTGGTTTCCTGAATGGGAAATAAATCCAGTAAGCTTGCGCATGGCAACCACATCCGCAATGGCTGTGAGGATGGCAACACGGATAAAGGATCCTGATGGACCTGTTGAGGTGGGTGCAAAATGGTAACCTTGCCATAGCTCTTTGAGCTCGTTGATGAGTGGCATTAATAGATAATTCAATTGAAGCGCAGTTGGCTCCTTTGGACCAGGGATGATTCCTGCAACATAGACATTCTCGGGCTTCAATCTTTCACTTGGGGGGAGATTAAGACAAATAAGCATGATAGGTCCAATGCTAGCCAACCGGGTTGACTTTCCATGTGCATTAAACCAGTCCACATATATGGAGAAGGCCAATGCACCAGGAATGGACATGAATGGGGGGTCATGGATATTTCTAGTGCCAGTGAAGCGTCTCCAGACCAATCCATCCCAGACGTCACGTTTTAGGGAATCTTCGGGAGTTTGGGATTGTTGATGTTGATGCAGAATGTCCATAATTCCAGCCCGCTGGAGAAATCTGGCAAGCCAATTTTTGAATGGTTGATAAATGAAATGTTTTGTTGGTATAAATTTTTGCTTCATGTTGGTGGTGTTTTGGGTGTGGGGTTCAGATGAATAGATGAATTTGCCTAATGATTGTGTGCAAGGGGGATCATGATCATTTGGGTCATTATGGCGTTGAAAGTGGGGTTGGTCAGTTGTGACTGATTCAGTAAGGCCATTAAGAGAGAAACATTGAGGACAACATATATAGTTTTGAATCACTGGCTCCAATTGGAGATGTTCAAATATGGTACTCAGATCTTGAGGTATATGGAATGCAGGAGCAGGGGGACCAGCTGAGCTTGAGATACTGGACTTGATCAGCAGGTTCAGGGCTGGGTTGAGTATGCGTGAAGCCCTGCGGGGTAAATTATACCTTAATGATAGAATGGCAGATATTATCATTCCTAGGTCTTGTGGGGGAAGGGTTTGACTGCCACTATATGGTTTCTGTGCAGTTGAATTGAGACCCGCTGGAGTTGAGAAAGTGTTTTGGGTCAAACGTGAATAATCAGCTGAGAAGATTTGATCCAATAGGATTTGTGGGCACCCAGATCCTGATGCAGAAGTAGGGATGTTTGGAAGAGATTTGGGTGCAATGGTTGATTTGAGCTTTTTAATGTGCTGTTTATATTGGAAAGGTGTGAAGGCAACTCCAGGCCTATCACCCTCAGGGGAAGAGTGTGTTTGAGTTGAGCAGTGTTGACACATGCACATACGCATTGAGGAATAGGGCCGGGTTGTCATTGTTGCAGGAATTGGGAGTACGGTTGGTTTGTGTATAAATATCTATGGTTGATGTGAAAGTGTTTAGGAGTGTTATTAATTGGAAATAAAATTCAGTGATTATTTATGAAGGGGGTGATGATTTGAGCCAGGTGAGGATTTTATCCCATTTGTAATGGAGGATGAGCTGCAGTGGATAAAGTTTAACATGTCTCATCTGGATGGCAGAATTGGTTAGGCGTTTAATTGGGTATAATGCCATGCTGCTCAATGCTCATACATATTCTAGTTTATTTACACATTGTGATAGTGCGGGTTTTACCATTGAGGGGGTTCCATTAGTGAAGTGTTACCATTGAATTGAGGGGATTAACATTTAATCCATGTACGCTGGCACGCCATCGTACATGGTTTAAACCTTAATACAGACATAACTATATAACTCTATTACATAAGGGGTTGGAGTGCAGCTAAAGTCTTGGTATTTGGTTTGAGTGCGGTGGGCTTTGAATCAGTTGGAATGTGATTTGGATTGTCTTGCCTTTCGTGAAAAGGTGATGTCTCTTTTGTGGGTAAATCCTTCATGAATATACCCCTTTACAGATGTACAATGTTGTGGAATTTCAATGCATATATTGGCAGTTTGGATAATTCACAAAATGTGACAATGGGGAGGCGGAAATGTTACCAAATATGATTACTTATGGATGATGGGTCCCCTTTGAGATCAAGGAAATATCACATTATATGCTGGTAGGCCGTGCACGGTTGTTTCCGACAAAAGCGGAGGAGCTCAAGAGGAGGCAGGGAGGATTCTCCTCAAAAGAGTCTTATCCGACTTCCACACAACACTTAGTTCCAACTATTCATAGAATTTCTCTATTCTAAATTTGAAAAGATTTCATCTCATATCACTCTATTTTATCATAATACTGAGGTGTTTAATCTAGTTAAAAATATTAGTGTACTTTTTCGGCCCTTATGTCATCTTTCAAGTCACATAAATCCCGTTCAGGTTCTGTTCATGACTCAAATAGTGAATCTAGCATAGAATATGTTCAAACACAGTCACCATTGAGTCCCAACATTCCTCTCACAACCCCTATCGCATCCTCAATGAATGTATCAGGTCTTAACATTGATGTGGGCAATCCAAAGGCTCCAACTTCAAGCTCTTGGTCGATCCCAAATATTTCTGTCACTCCAATTCCCCCGAATCCCACTAATACACAAATTCATGTGTCTCAGGGGCCAGAAGGCACACCTCAAATCTCCTCACACGCTAATCCCCAATCAAAATTCCCACGTGAGTTCCTCCTTAATCCCGGTCGGAATCCAGTCGCATCCCAGGATCCCTTTGGCCAAAGTAAACAGCCAACCCTCAATATTCCATCAGGATCTCAGGTTCATGTGGGTGATGAAAGGCGCGTGGATGGGGGGCGACGAAAAAGACCTTTGGAAAATGCATCTTGGAGCGGTCTGTCGGAGGGAAATCCAGTATTGACGCTTCATCAAAGTAAGTCATTTGAATTTTGGAGTAGAAACTTATTCAAAATTTGATATGTTTGTTTCATGGGTTAGATATGGCACCTAAAGGCAAGTCAGTCCGATCTCAGGAGCCAATTGAAGATCGTGAGGATGACCAGTCTTCATTAATGTTTTGATGTGTTAACTGATGATTTGCATGGCAGGGGATGAACTTTATGCGTCTTCACCTCTGGTCCATAAAGAGAAAGTCACTGGACGTCATCATCCATATGCCTCCAAACCAAGAACGGGTCATGCCAGTACATCAAGAGAAAGAATTGTGGATGATGAGGATGAGAACATGTCTCCGACTCAAAGTGAAAGAAATGATGAACCAAGGAGGGACAATTTCACAGTGCATGAGCAAGGCACTCAATCAAATAGTGAGTTCACCCATCCTCAGCTGGGCCTTGCCCAGAGTATGCTTGAACAATCGGAGGTCAGACAGCAAAGGAACCAGGCCCGCAAAGCTCACAATGTGGCGAAACGTGCAAGCCAGAAGGAGCAACAAAAATGGCTGAAGGCAGAACTTCCAGAGAATGTCCATGGAATGAGATCAGCAGTACACGCACATTGCCTGTTCCTACTCAAAGTTAGGGATAAGGATTTTTCCTCACTACCAGCACCACCCAGCACAGAACAGCGTGAAATTGCAATTCAAGTGGCTGGTCATCTTGGTTATGTCCCCAAGGATGTTTTCAATGAACCATCAACACAGGTTCAGTCTCAGGGTTTCCAAAGCTACTGCGAAAATGAGCTCCACAAGCTAGGACTAAAGCGATTCACTTGGGACTGGGAGAGCTCATGGCAACATCCGTTCAACGAGCTGATGTCTATGGTGTTTTACCGTACATTCCGTCTCGCACTTGTCAGCACTGAGTATCATCACTACTGTTGGAACAAGGATCATAACAACTATGGGGTCGTGGCGGCTTTAATGGAGCAATATTTCACTTATTTGAAAAGAGAATGGAAGTCTATTCAAAAGGATGCGGAGTATTTGGTAAAAAAGAAAGAGAATCAAAAGCTCGCGAAGATTCGTCAAAGGGTTAGTTAATGTATCTCTTCTTCATTGTGAGCAAAGACTGATGATGATCTACTTCATTATGTGCAGACCTGTGAGCGCCGTCGTGAATGGTGTGATATGGCTAATTTTCCCATTCTAGCATCACAATTCAATGACCCTCGAGTATGTTCAGATACTGAGGAGGTACTGGAAAATGGCCGTCAAGTTTACCGTAAAGTGGGATTTCGCTGGCGCTCCCAGTTATTTAATGATTTGGTATTGAAAATGGATAGAGACATAGAGTTTTGTAATCGGATTAAAAAAAAGGGTAAAAAAACTATTGATAGATTGCCAGAATTACGATCGACAGATGATGGTGATATTCCAGAAGGCCTATCATTTCAGGTATTTGATCAAGATTGGCTCAAAGGCTGTAGTAAGATGCAGACTAGCGCCCTCAAGATACTTGACATGCCAGTTATTAGGCCTAATGGTGATGCTCTGCAATAACTTAGTAATTTGTCATGGTATAGTACCACCGGGGCGAATCTCGTGTCAATCGTCGGCGATTGACTTCACGTCAAGCAAACGTCAAGCAGGATAAAAGTCGAGCTCACGTCAAGCGAAAATCAAGCGAACGTCGAGCACACGTCACACTCTGGTCTTACACCAAATCCTGTGACATCCAATAATATTGGTTCCCCTGTGCCTTCAACTCAGATTCCTCACCGCCTGATCATCCCACAACCGTCCGATGATTGGTAAAAATTACACCAGACCCGCCTGTTTGCACACACACACATCAAAGATGTCCTTCAGCCAGTCTTGATGTAGGCGGGGGGTTTGACTTCACCAGGTCATCCATGAAGTGTGCGTGTGCATGCGTGGGGGCGGGTGCGTTTGCGTGTGCATTGGCGTGTGCGGGTGGGTTTGCGTGTGCATTGGCGTGTGCGGGTGGGTGTGCGTGTGCGGGTGCGTGGGCGTGTGCATTGGCGCGTGCCGGTGCGTGTGCGTGTGCATTGGCGCGTGCGGGTGCACATGCGGGTGTGGGTACGCAAAAGCCGATTCCGCTTCCAACATGATGATGGCGCAGTTAGAAATTTTGGATGCTGTGAAAGGTGAGTGTGTGGGTCATTTGATCATTGGACTTGGCTTATTCACACTGTACCCAATGTCAAAATAGTAACTTCTTTGTGGCAATGTGAAATAATGGGCTTTGCTTGTCACAATGGCATGTCTCTGTCACTAAATTTTGAGGCAATTACTAGCAAAATTGCTAATGAATCTGAGAGATTTGCATTTTAGTAGACTAAATATCATGAAATAACGGCTTTATCATTACAAGCAGTCCACATGACAGAGCTTTGTTATCATACAATCCACAGTTACCTTCTATTTCTTCTTCAGATATAATCAAGTGTCCATCATCAAAACCAACAGCTTTATAAATATTCAGATGCGGCCAATCTGGTAGGAAATTCACATCAATCTTCAAAGGTTTTAAAATCAGAAAGTTATTGTTCAGTATGCTAGATGGCTCAGAGACTTTGAAAATGCTATCAATAATACCAAATTGTCGTGAGTTGCCCCTCAGAAAACATATCACACTGTTGCTGATATTTTTGGATTCAGTTGAAAATATATTGTTCCCAATATTAATGCTTGAAACTGGAAAATACCAAGGTGAGACAATCCTTGAAGTGGGAGGACTTGTGGATTGCACGGTAGTGTCTAAGCTGATCCAATCAACTATTTCCCTTGTTGCATGAAAAGTCTGTAAGTACTCAACCAGGCAATCATAATTTTGTTGGTCATGGCGGGATGGCTTGTTATATTTATGGTGATTGAACACGGCAGGTGGCTGTGATTCGAAAAGCTGTTTTATTTCACATGGCACAGATGGGGATTTCAGGAGAACGGAAAGGTTGGAACATCGACAGATATGTTGAAGTAAGGTTTTATCTATATCATCTATTCAGAGTTGCAAAAAGTTAGTCTTATTCAGTTCAGGTGTTTAATCAATGTGAATATATTGATCTTATTAATTGACTTACATATCTTGTTATTTGTTGGCATCTTTGCAAATACTCCAATCAAGCGCTCATAACCCCATGTGGCTGAGGCTTGTGCTGGGCCCCAACGTTGGAAGAGTTCGGGAATATGATCAGCAAAATGATGATTTGGTTTACTTTTCTGTTTTGGGAACAGGTGTTGATTGGAAAGGCGGAATTTTTTCCAATGTTCAGCAAATGCAGTCGCATCATCTATTGAAACAGTCCAGCTTGTGGCAATGTTGATAGCACTAATCAAATGGAATGTATTCTTGGCTAGTTCATTTGCAAGTTCTTCTGACTGACCCATTTTTCTTTGAGTGTTGGCGGATTGGTGTGCATCTAATGACATCTGTTGACTGAGCATTAGAAATGGAATATAGACCTTATATAAGAGAGCCCATTCAGCGGCTTTTAAGCTACCATGAGAGGGGGAACCCATTTTGCGGGGAACTCTTGTCCAAGATGAGGGAATTATGGTCTCAGATATTATTTGTCGGAGATGCTCAAGAGCCTCACCCTTGATCTGGTGATCACTCAGTGCAGTGATATCCAATTCAGAGGGTATTTCAGAAGTGGGGATGTAATCGGCATCAAATGAAGGAATCTCCGCAGAACCACTAGATGGATGTTCTGTGTTAGGGGTGGGCATTGGGAAGTAGTTTTTTCGGGTGGAAGTAGTGGGGAGTGGCTCATTTATTATTTTTGCTGCGTCTCTTCTCAGGGAGCGGGCCTCTCTCAATGTGATTTTATCAAGAGAGCTGTTGGAGGTCATGGAATCTGAGTCTGAACTGTTGGTGTCATTGGATTTCCTGCGGGACCTGAAGTAAATTTTTGATTTCGCCTCTGGAATGCACAATTTGAAAGTTGCATGATCCTTCAAAATTCCAAGTATTAAATTATGCATTATGTCAAGATTAACCATTCTGGTTGCATCCCAATACGGAAGGTCTTCCAAAATTGAATATCGCACTCCATACTCAGAGAAAATTGCTTGTCTTTGTTGTGGGGTTGCCCGAAGCCATTTGGCAATGGTTGATTTATGACTTTGGTATGAGCGCGTGTAGTGAAATTGAGGACCAATTTCTTCAATTTGAGCTTTGTGAATGGTGCAAAAATTACAAAAGTGGTTGCCTGAATGGGAAATAAATCCAGTAAGCTTGCGCATGGCAACCACATCCGCAATGGCTGTGAGGATGGCAACACGGATAAAGGATCCTGATGGACCTGTTGAGGTGGGTGCAAAATGGTAACCTTGCCATAGCTCTTTGAGCTCGTTGATGAGTGGCATTAATAGATAATTCAATTGAAGCGCAGTTGGCTCCTTCGGACCAGGGATGATTCCTGCAACATAGACATTCTCGGGCTTCAATCGTTCACTTGGGGGGAGATTAAGACAAATAAGCATGATAGGTCCAATGCTAGCCAACCGGGTTGACTTTCCATGTGCATTAAACCAGTCCACATATATGGAGAAGGCCAATGCACCAGGAATGGACATGAATGGGGGGTCATGGATATTTCTAGTGCCAGTGAAGCGTCTCCAGACCAATCCATCCCAGACGTCACGTTTTGGGGAATCTTCGGGAGTTTGGGATTGTTGATGTTGATGCAGAATGTCCATAATTCCAGCCCGCTGGAGGAATCTGGCAAGCCAATTTTTGAATGGTTGATAAATGAAATGTTTTGTTGGTATAAATTTTTGCTTCATGTTGGTTGTGTTTTGGGTTTGGGGTTCAGATGAATAGATGAATTTGCCTAATGATTGTGTGCAAGGGGGATCATGATCATTTGGGTCATTATGGCGTTGACAGTGGGGTTGGTCAGTTGTGACTGATTCAGTAAGGCCATTAAGAGAGAAACATTGAGGACAACATATATAGTTTTGAATCACTGGCTCCAATTGGAGATGTTCAAATATGGTACTCAGATCTTGAGGTATATGGAATGCAGGAGCGGGGGGACCAGCTGAGCTTGAGATACTGGACTTGATCAGCAGGTTCAGGGCGGGGTTGAGTATGCGTGAAGCCCTGCGGGGTAAATTATACCTTAATGATAGAATGGCAGATATTATCATTCCTAGGTCTTGTGGGGGAAGGGTTTGACTGCCACTATATGGTTTCTGTGCAGTTGAATTGAGACCCGCAGGAGTTGAGAAAGTGCTTTGGGTCAAACGTGAATAATCAGCTGGGAAGATTTGATCCAATAGAATTTGTGGGCACCCAGATCCTGATGCAGAAGTAGGGATGTTTGGAAGGGATTTGGGTGCAATGGTTGATTTGAGCTTTTTAATGTGCTGTTTATATTGGAAAGGTGTGAAGGCAACTCCTTGCCTATCACCCTCAGGGGAAGAATGTGTTTGAGTTGAGCAGTGTTGACACATGCATATACGCATTGAGGAATATGGCCGGGTTGTCATTGTTGCAGGAATTGGGAGTACGGTTGGTTTGTGTATAAATATCTATGGTTGATGTGAAAGTGTTTAGGAGTGTTATTAATTGGAAATAAAATTCAGTGATTATTTATGAAGCGGGAGATGATTTGAGCCAGCTGAGGATTTTATCCCATTTGTAATGGAGCATGAGCTGCAGTGGATAAAGTTTAACATGTCTCATCTGGATGGCGGAATTGGTTAGGCGTTTAATTGGGTAAAATGCCATGCTGCTCAATGCTCATACATATTCTAGTTTATTTACACATTGTGATAGTGCGGGTTTGACCATTGAGGGGGTTCCATTAGTGAAGTGTTACCATTGAATTGAGGGGATTAACATTTAATCCATGTACGCTGGCACGCCATCGTACATGGTTTAAACCTTATTACAGACATAACTATATAACTCTATTACATAAGGGGTTGGAGTGCAGCTAAAGTCTTGGTATTTGGTTTGAGTACGGCGGGCTTTGAATCAGTTGGAATGTGATTTGGATTGTCTTGCCTTTCGTGAAAAGGTGATGTCTCTTTTGTGGGTAAATCCTTCATGAATATACCCCTTTACAGATGTACAATGTTGGGGAATTTCAATGCATATATTGGCAGTTTGGATAATTCACAAAATGTGACAATGGGGAGGCGGAAATGTTACCAAATATGATTACCTATGGATGATGGGTCCCCTTTCAGATCAAGGAAATATCACATTATATGCTGGTAGGCCGTGCAGGGTGGTTTCCGACAAAAGCGGAGGAGCTCAAGAGGAGGCAGGGAGGATTCTCCTCAAAAGAGTCTTATCCGACTTCCACACAACACTTAGTTCCAACTATTCATAGAATTTCTCTATTCTAAATTTGAAAAGATTTCATCTCATATCACTCTATTTTATCATAATACTGAGGTGTTTTATCTAGTTAAAAATATTACTGTACTTTTTCGGCCCTTATGTCATCTTTCAAGTCACATAAATCCCGTTCAGGTTCTGTTCATGACTCAAATAGTGAATCTAGCATAGAATATGTTCAAACACAGTCACCATTGAGTCCCAACATTCCTCTCACAACCCCTATCGCATCCTCAATGAATGTATCAGGTCTTAACATTGATGTGGGCAATCCAAAGGCTCCAACTTCAAGCACTTGGTCGATCCCAAATATTTCCGTCACTCCAATTCCCCCGAATCCCACTAATACACAAATTCATGTGTCTCAGGGGCCAGAAGGCACACCTCAAATCTCCTCACACGCTAATCCCCAATCAAAATTTCCACGTGAGTTCCTCCTTAATCCCGGTCGGAGTCCAGTCGCATCCCAGGATCCCTTTGGCCAAAGTAAACAGCCAACCCTCAATATTCCATCAGGATCGCAGGTTCATGTGGGTGATGAAAGGCGCGTGGATGGGGGGCGACGAAAAAGACCTTTGGAAAATGTAACTTGGAGCGGTCTGTCGGAGGGAAATCCAGTATTGACGCTTCATCAAAGTAAGTCATTTGAATTTTGGAGTAGAAACTTATTCATGATTTGATATGTTTGTTTCATGGGTTAGATATGGCACCTAAAGGCAAGTCAGTCCGATCTCAGGAGCCAATTGAAGATCGTGAGGATGACCAGTCTTCATTAATGTTTTAATGTGTTAACTGATGATTTGCATAGCAGGGGATGAACTTTATGCGTCTTCACCTCTGGTCCATAAAGAGAAAGTCAGTGGACGTCATCATCCATATGCCTCCAAACCAAGAACGGGTCATGCCAGTACATCAAGAGAAACAATGGTGGATGATGAGGATGAGAACATGTCTCCGACTCAAAGTGAAAGAAATGATGAACCAAGGAGGGACAATTTCACAGCGCATGAGCAAGGCACTCAATCAAATAGTGAGTTCACCCATCCTCAGCTGGGCCTCGCCCAGAGTATGCTTGAACAATCCGAGGTCAGACAGCAAAGGAACCAGGCCCGCAAAGCTCACAATGTGGCGAAACGTGCAAGCCAGAAGGAGCAACAAAAATGGCTGAAGGGAGAACTTCCAGAGAATGTCCATGGAATGAGATCAGCAGTACACGCACATTGCCTGTTCCTACTCAAAGTTAGGGATAAGGATTTTTCCTCACTACCAACACCACCCAGCACAGAAGAGCGTGAAATTGCAATTCAAGTGGCTGGTCATCTCGGTTATGTCCCCGAGGATGTGTTCAATGAGCCATCAACACAGGTTCAGTCTCAGGGTTTCCAAAGCTACTGCGAAAATGAGCTCCACAAGCTAGGACTAAAGCGATTCACTTGGGACTGGGAGAGCTCATGGCAACATCCGTTCAACGAGCTGATGTCTATGGTGTTTTCCCGTACATTCCGTCTCGCACTTGTCAGCACTGAGTATCATCACTACTGTTGGAACAAGGATCATAACAACTATGGGGTCGTGGCGGCTTTAATGGAGCGATATTTCACTTATTTGAAAAGAGAATGGAAGTCTATTCAAAAGGATGCCGAGTATTTGGTAAAAAAGAAAGAGAATCAAAAGCTCGCAAAGATTCGTCAAAGAGTTAGTTACTGTATCTCTTCTTCATTGTGGACCAAGTCTGATGATGATCTACTTGATTATGTGCAGACCTGTGAGCGCCGTCGTGAATGGTGTGATACGGCTAAATTTCCCATCCTAGCATCACAATTCAATGACCCTCGAGTATGTTCAGATACTGAGGAGGTACTGGAAAATGGCCGTCAAGTTTACCGCAAAGTGGGATTACGCTGGCGCTCCCAGTTATTTAATGATTTGGTATTAAAAATGGATAGAGACATAGATTTTTGTAATCGGATTAAAAAAAAGGGTAAAAAAACTATTGATAGATTGCCAGAATTACGATCGACAGATGATGGTGATATTCCGGAAGGCCTATCATTTCAGGTATTTGATCAAGATTGGCTCAAAGGCTGTAGTAAGATGCAGACTAGCGCCCTCAAGATACTTGACATGCCAGTTATTAGGCCTAATGGTGATGCTCTGCAATAACTTAGTAATTGGTCACGGTATAGCACTGTGACAAATTAAAATTTTGTGAATTATTTGTGCAGGTGTAATAAAATCTGATTATTATCTCTTAAGGATGCAACAACTTGCTAAATATGTTAGAATATAGACAATATGAATTGAAATGTATCACCGTCTCCCTTGCAATAATACTCTATTGCTCATTTTCATTGAGGAAATATTGAAGAAGTTCGATCCAGCTCATGGTGTTCATAATTGTGGACCTGTGCCAGAGTCAACAGGAGTTATCAACTTTGTCAATCACATATTATATAATATCAGTAAGGCTCACGCAGTTAATGATTTTTTCTTTTCTTGGACCTATTGGTAATTGGAATATGGCATTCCCATAAGGAATGATTTCAGAATAGTAATACAATCAAGTGAAAGATGAGCTTGAAAGGTACCTTCCGCATGTTGACCTCAACTGAATGAGGAGTGATATAGTGGATGACCTGTACAGGTCGTTGTTGGCCAATACGATGTAGACGATCAACAGCCTGAGCCTCAATGGCTGGGTTCCAATTGGGCTCCTGGAAATGTGGATGTCAGGGTCCGAAAATCAGGGGAGAATTTTGGGGGGCCCCTCACCATTAAATAGACTACATTAGCACAAGTTATATTGAGGCCAGTTCCAGCCGCGGCAATGGATGCAATGAGTACTTCACATTCAGGATTATTGAAGAAATTCTCAAGCGCCTTGTCCTGCGCTCGTGGTGTAATTGTTCCATCAATTCGTGCTGAAAGGATAGAGTGATGGGCAAGAGCAATACCAATTCTACAATATAAAAAAGTCAGATGGAGTCAATTGGTAATGGATGCATATTAGAATTAACGCACAAATCTAGAAATTGGGTCCATTGGGTATAAACCACCGATTTCGTTGGACCACACCTTGTTTGTTTGTTCTTCATTAAGCTTTGTAGGAGGTGTGCAATTTTACTACTCATCATGCATGTTTCCACATCCACAATAGTTCGTGTGATTCTTGGGGAGTTATCCTGAGTGCTCCTGCCCTCGGGGTCTTCCAGCTCCGCCTCCGCAATTGTGTTAAGCATGATGTGATGGTTACAACATATTCGCAGCTTATTAATATTTCTGAAAAACTCTCCTGGTCCTTTGCTTTTGGATGATAGGAATTCTTCATATAATGTGGAATATTCTTGCTGCATGGTCGGGTTGAGTGGGAGCAGCTCATAATGATGGCTAATAGTGGGGAGAGATTCGAGATGTGTGGTTTTGGTGCGGCGCAAACTTAAATGCCGCAATGCCAAATGCAAAATATCATTGCAACCTTTTGAAAGACTACTCAGGATGAATGGTGACCAGTCATCTTGATTGGCGCTCTGGGGTTGAGTGATGAAGGATATTATGCCCAAAAGGTCATAAATGGTGTTGTGAATAGGTGTGCCCGTTAAACATATTCGACGGGATGAAAGGAGGCTATTAATGGCACGGTGAGTGGCAGTGTATTGAGAGCGAATATAGCTATAAGAGGGGGCAAGGGTTATTGGATATAAAAGGTAATTTGAATCATTTAAGCTCAGCCACTCACTGTGCTTCATCCAAGATTATACGATGCCAATTGATTTGAAAAATGAATGATGTAGAGGGATTGGTTTGCTTAAATTCTTGGGTGATAGTATTGTAAGAAGTGATGATGATATCATATTTTAAGATGTCGGCTTGGGATAATGAGTGACGAGTGGGACCATGGTAGATTTTGGCATGCAGTGCTCCAGCCTGAGCATGCTTGGATATTTCTGATTGCCAGTTGGTAATTAAGCGAGGGGGGCAGATGATCATGGTGGGCGTGGAGCGATGGGGGTTTGCAATCATCCGCTCCTTGGAGGTACCAATTAGAGCAATGGCCTGAATGGTTTTACCTAATCCCATATCATCCGCAAGCAGTCCTCCAAGAGGGGTATTGGTCAAAAGGGATTCAAATGAGCTAACGACCTTGTTTGTAATGATGTGCCTGGCATTAAAAGTGGATCCTGGGGGTGAGGTTGCCCAAAGGTTACGGGCTGATTGGCCATTGGGGATTTCTCGATCCCAGAGAAAAGCTAGTCCGGTCTTTTGATGAGGGAGGAGGGGGGTTTGAATAATGGCATGGGGCGGGGTCATCATGGGGAGGTCTGATCCACTGGGTAATTGTATCAGTTTTTGCTTGGAAATCAATGATGAAACAGCAGGATATGAAGCAGGCGTCGAGTTTGAAGCGGGAAATGTCGGAGTAAAGAGTTGACATTGACAATGAGTAGTACAGTCATATTCTTTGGGCATTTTAAGCTTGAAATCTTGTGTTCGAAAGCTTTCCATTATGAATAGAACGTTTGGATACCATGTGAAGAACATCAATGCTAGATTGGGTTTCTGAGATGAGGAGGGATCATTGGCATCAGTCATAAATACTCCCTCAACAAATAATATTTGAGTAGGATTGGATTGGCAATTTTCAATCCATGCCCCACCAGGACCACAGTGCATGAACGTTTTGGGTGCCCCAAGGAATGGTATCAACGTTTGGGAAAGGGTTCCCGGGAGAGAGCCAATAGCATGCTGGTGATTGGGGAGATATACGAATATGTTGTGTTGATTGTGCCATAGGATAATCCAAGAACCTAAGTGGGAATTCTCAGGCTTTAAGGTTATATCACTATTTATTTGAATACGAATATTAATCATCCCAATGCAAAGTGGTTGTGAAGGGGTTGACATGATGGCTATTTTGAATTATTTGGGGACAGTTGGGAATTATATGATCGGGAAGGGTTAGCTAAAGGGAATGAAGAGGAATAAGCGCAGGTGGGGAACTTATATGAGTGGCAGCAACAGGCCAAAAGGGGGATGGCCTGTGGTTACGTGCATGGTCTTGATGGAGGTGGGCCTCTTGGGCTCATAATTTTCATATCCGATTTGGGGCATATATCAAGGCAAGGTGGCCAAAATGTGGGTGCACCATTTGACTGCTGGATCTGCAGCGAGTTACGAAACCTTTGGTGGAACAAGGCTGACATTAGCACATCCGAAATTGGGTGGGTTGTAGCAGCTTATTGTGGAGGGCATATTAGAGGCATGCAGTCATGTTCGCTGGTGTGACAGCGAACAATGAGCGTATCCTCCCCAGGTTAATTGTTCACAGGGAGCTACTGGGCAATGTTGGCAGTTTCAAAGGGCAATCTCACTGTGGGGATGTTTGTGTGTGGGCGGGTGAGATATGTTCGGTGGCATGCCACCGAACATGACTTTGGTTTGGCCTGAAGTTTTTTGCTGACTGATGCATACTGGGCTTTCAGGGGGGAATGTCTGGGATGATCAAAGGGGGCGCCAGCCGTGAGCCGTGATCCACATATACATTCACCCCTATGGCGTTTGAGGCGAGTACTAATCCACCGAGATTGGCATTGGCCTCTTTGCCTCACGCGCGTACAGAACTCCGGAGAAAGAGGCCACACGCCCGAGGAATTTTTTGGCTGCAAGCCAGGTGCCACAACTTGCGCGGGGCGTGTGAGAACGTGAAGAAAATGACCCGCGGTGGGAGATACCCACGCGAACATGACCAGCCTCAGCAATCATAGGCTGGGATTGTTATTCTAATGTGGATGAGGCTGAAGCGAATCCACACTGATTGGCCTCAGGTTTCCACGCGCAAGCGGGTGAGCGTCTGCAGTCAAGCTGACAACCCGACCAAGAAAATAGGCAGCTGGAAGACTGGCAGTAAAATGTCTTCCAGGCGTGTGAAAGTTGCCTGTGTATGACCCATCGGGGGTGCGTATGAAAGCGTGTGGCTGCCCGACAATGAACAAGCGGGCCAGTCATTGTTTGCCCCAACAATGGCACCGGAGTGAATCAACTCTTTGTGTTAGACCCAAATATTAAGTCATCCCATTAAGACCCACTTACATTAATTTGGATTACATGCGCATCTGTGCCGTAGTTAGGCAGAGCTGTCCAACAAGGTGCATCAAAGGGATGCAGGTGAGAGATATGACTCGATGGCTTGACGTGATTGCATGTTACATTGTTGAGCAGCTTTTTGCTCTGCCCCGCAGTACATTTACAAAGGTGTACTGCGTACTACAGTGTCGACTGTACTGTACAGATCAGGAAGGTGTAATACTACTTGAGCCTGCATCCATCTAGCAAATGTGCATGCACCTTCCGATCGTTTGCATTTACGTAACTCATGTGCCACATGCTCAGCATTGCGTTTCACCCGATTTGCACACGCAAGCTGAGCATGTCATGGTCAAACGCACCGTGAGAAAGTGCTCAGTAAAGCCATGGAATGAACTCTTTTGCAATAGTTCATTGGAAGGCTCAGTTTGGAGCACTTCACCAAAGCGTGTGAAATGCTGCACCTGGCTGAAATGTCATCCGATGCTGTGCCAAATGCTCAGAGTGCGCGCATACAAAAACGACTGAGCAATGGCTCAGCATGGTGCATTTGATATTGTTATATCTATAGTTCAATCACTGTGCAATTCCAATGTTCAGCCACTGAGCATTTCAATTATGACCCGAAAGCAAACCTGAGCAATGGGTCGAGGCAAGCTCACGCTATATTCACTTGTCTTGCAGCCCCCCCCTTTGTTCACATACTATTACCAGGCCATATGGCCGGTGATCTTGCCGCGGTCACTTGTGACCAAATGCACCGGGTGCTTTTCTGCATGGGTCACTTGTGGATTGCACCCACAATGCACATTCAACATGGGCCTCACGACCACCCTCCTGGGTGATCGGGTGGCTATTTAAGGAAACAAAGGGGATTTGACTCAGCTTGACAATTCAATAAATTGCAATACTCAGCGGTGCATTTGATATTGTTATATCAATTGTTCAATTACTGTGCAATTAAAATGTTCAGCCACTGAGCATTTCAATTATGACCCAAAAGCAAACCTGAGCAATGGGTCGAGGCAAGCTCACGCTGTATTCACTTGTCTTACAGCCCCCCCCTTTGTTCAAAGACTATCACCAGGCCATAAGGCCGGTGATCTTGCCGCGGTCACTTGTGCATTGCACCCACAATGCACAATCAATAAGGGCCTCACGACCACCCTCCTGGGTGATCGGGTGGCAATTTAAGGAAACAAAGGGGATTTGACTCAGCATGACAATTCAATAAATTGCAATACTCAGCTTGACCATTCAATAAATTGAAATACTCAGCCAGACCCCCATTGTTCTTCTGCCTCACGCGAGCATTTCACTTCTCAGTTGCAGCATTTGCTGAGACTCAGCTTCAATTTTGCCCACACGCCTTGAAGCTGAGACTTTTGCGGGTGCTGCAACTGCTGAGATCGTCTCAGCTTCACCTTGGTATAAAAGACCATCTTCACACGACACGCACTTCACTTTCTTTCTCACCCGCTCCACTTCGCTCAACCTCACCCGCGTTTGTCCTTCTTGTGCGTATTCCCCCTTGTCTTCCTGCCTTTCCAGTCTTTTCTTTCGCACTCGACTAACCCCACTCCCCTTCCTGCTCGCTTTTTGTTTTTCCTGCTAATACTTTCAGAACCCCACTTCTATCTACTTTGTACGTTTTCTCCAATTAAACTTTAGTCAACATTATGTACCGATATTAATATTTTTCTTTCTTCACGACTTCCTTCCAGACTTTTAAAAACTTCCGACTAGAGCGTTTTTATATTGATTCCATTTTAAATTTATATAAATCATCGTATGTCTTCCTTTTCTTTCTTGATTGCTTACTTTCTATTCAGTTACTAACCTGTTTTGTTTTGTTTTTAGATGTCGTGCACGTTATGCACCAAGCGGGGTATCCCCTGCATTCGCTCCTCGACGACGAACGACGCTTGTGATGCTTGCCGACAAGCACACAAGAAATGTTCGTTCGTTGTCCGCCCCTTCCGACCACGAGGCCAGACGAGTTCTCGCCCAAGACGCCCTCGCGAGGACTCCTTTGTGGTCGACGATGATGAAACCATTTCCGAGCGTGAATGGACGCCGGGCCCCCAAACAGGCCAACGGGAACGATTCCGGACGATTAGCCCTGTCCCCTCCAGTATCGATTTGTCCACTCCCCCTCCTAGGCCACCATCCGATGGTCACTTCACTCCTCGACCTGAGCGAAGTGATTATCCGGCCGATGAAGGATGGCGATGGAAAGAGGACATTCGAGCTTGGGCTGATTGTCACCATGTCTTGTCACCAATGGGATTCAAACGCCAAAGTAAGTTTTCTTTCTCCTCCTTATCTCATTTCTCTTCACGCAATAATACTGACTTTTTTCCATTACTCATAGAACCAAACCCCCCGAATCCCCCCCGACACGACTCTCCCGTTCCCAGTTTGCCTCGCGAGCAAACCCCCCGGCAACCCACTCCAGGCCCGAGTGGCACCCGATGGTCTGAGGAATTATTCCGTGGTAAGCAGCCAAAGTTTCATTTCATTTTCACTTTCACTTTTGAGTCGAGTGAACTGACTCTTACTCCTTTTTTAGAACCCTCCCGAACCGAAGAGCCACCTATTCCTGGCCCGAGTCCATCGTCCCAACCACCTGAGGACGATACGACTCGTGAGCCAGAACCTGAGGTGGCTCCTACGCAATCCACGGAGGAACCTTATGGTAAGTCACCCCTTCTTTCTCTTCGATCCATATTCACCTTTCCTCATTTTTTCTTCGACCGTCTCCAGATCGTCCCGCCACTCCTCGCTCGATCATCATCATCGACGATACGCCCGTGGGATCACCCCATCCCCCTCCCCCTCCCCCTCCCCCTTCTTCTTCACCGACTCCACCATCTTCCCCTTCCACTCCAACCCCGGTTCCCTCCCCAGAGATCCCTTCCAGTGCCCCCGAGAACCCCAACGCCTCCTCCCCCCCGGTGCCAAGCTCGTCTCATTCTCACGATGACGCTCGCCAGGAATTCACCGACCTGCGACCGACCCTAATGATTCCTCGAGCCATCTTCCACGATTTGATCAACCGAATCTTGTTGGAGCATCGTCGCTTGCTCCACATGATTCCTTTCGTGGATGCAACTCATCGAAATGAGATGCACCGGGAATTCCGGGAGGAACTAAACTCCCTCCTTGGCAAGGCAATGGAGGCTTATCCAAAGGAGGACATCACCGGGATAGTCTCGAAATACTTAGAAAAATAAAAAAATTTAAAAAAAAAATCATTATTTCCTCTATTTATTATTTGTAATACTTTCTTTCATATAAATTTTTTGTATTGAATGATTGTTATTTTCCATTTCTATTACATTCTTTGCTCACGTTAAGTTATATTTTGTTCAATGGTTCAAATATCCTATTGCATGAGAAAACGTTTTATAAGTGCCCTACCAAAGGTTTGAGTGAGTATTTGTTTGTGTGACCCTCTTTTTCTCAAAATGCCCCAATAGTTGCCGTTATCCTCTCCTATATTTTCTTCTCCCATGGTTTAGAGCCATACCCATTCTTAACTGTAAAAAAGCGGGAGGTTCCCGTATGTGAGCAATCGAGTCCAGATTCGTGAAACATGGCCTTTCCTATGGTCACACGCTATTAGTCTTACTCATGTATTGAATTGTTTAAATTGGCTAGAACCTTCACAAGCGTAAGGATTGGCGTGTGACTTGTCGGGAGGCTGCACAGGCGTAAGGATTGGCGTGTGAATTGTTGGGAGCCTGCACAGGCATAAGGATTGGCGTGTGAATTGTTGGGAGCCTGCACAGGCATAAGGATTGGCGTGTGAATTGTTGGGAGCCTGCACAGGCGTAAGAATTTGTCAGCATTGTTGGCAACCCTCCCATGCGTAAGGATTGGCGTGTGAATCGTCGGAAGCCTGTACAGGCGTAAGGAATTTTAGCACTTTTGGGACCCTCCCCAAGCATAAGGATTAGCGTGTGAATTGTTGGGAGCCTGCACAGGCGTAAGAATTGGCGTGTGAATTCTTGGGATCCTGCACAGGCTAAAGAAAATTTCAGCATTGTGGGGAAGCTTCACAAGCGTAAGAATTGGCGTGTGAATCGTCAAAAGCCTGTAAAGGCGTAAGGATTGGCGTGTAAACTTTCGGGAGCCTGCACAGGCATAAGGATTGGCGTGTGTAGCGATGGCCCCCCGCATAGGCGTAAGGAACTTTTAGCATTGTCAGAACCTGCACAAGCATGAGGATTCGCGTGTGAAGCATTGGCATCCTGGACAATAGCAACAAACCAGGACCGATGTACGATGGCATGCCACCGTACATAATCCACTTCACCCCTTTTTCATGTGAGACACCCCATCTCCCGCACTCGAATCCATCCAATCCTGGTGTATATTGTCCTCTGCCTTACCTCACCATTACTTACCCAACCCACTTGCAAATCTCCTCATTCTTTGAATCGGCATGAGATTGTATTACCATCCCTGATTTGATAGCCCGCTCTCTCGCCAATCTCATAATAGCCATTGCTTTTTTGCCGCATTGTTTTTGCTAACCTGCTTGAGCATTGTGCGGACATACCCACTAGTGTCGTGCTTTCGTTGTCCTGTGCTGGATCAGTATAATGAACAAATGTACTACTGGCCCACACTACCTGAATGAGCCCATGACATGTGGATAGATCAATCCAAAAATGCTCATTTGGGAAAATCAATTTTCCCCCTGTACACCGCTTTGACGCATCTCTTTGAATTTGGCCGGTCCGCTTATCAGCTTGAAACCACCATCCCGAAGCATACAGCGATGCATCCTTATCAACATGAGGTGCGTTTTTGAATCCATTCATGGTGAAAGTGAGTGCGGAAGCGAACTCGAATGCACCCTGATTTGCCGGAATATCGCCTTCATAGTTGACTTGATCAAAAAACGGAACCCCCAACGAGTTGTAGCAATTTTGAATCTTCTGAAATAAATTATCCCCAACATATCGTAAGGATTGACCTAGAATGCGACCCACCGAGCTAAGATTGGCACCTCGGTCCCGCCATTCATCTTTTGCATTTTCAATTTTGCCAGCACTACCATACAGACCAAATTGTTCATTCTTCGTGGTGCATTTGCGCCACCCAATCGCGAACATAAATCCCTCCAGTAATGCTCCATTTGTTGCAATAGGGTCAGTGAACCTCTTTTCGCGAAATAAGAATTGTGATAATTCATCCCATTGATTGACCTCGACTTCACTCATTGTTGTGAATGGTCGGAATTCAACAAGGGCAATGAGTAATCCGGTTGAAGAGAAAATTGCCACACGGCCAAAGTGAATGCGTTTGATCTGATTGACATCCACAACCCTCCGAATTTCACTTGGGGTGATATTTGCTGATACTGGCATTGATATTTGTGCTGTTGGGCGAGAGGAGGAAAAAAACCTATTCATTCGGGTCGTTTTGCGCTCATTTGTCTTTTGGGATCTGCTACTATTCCCGAGTGGTTGCGGGATCACTATGTGTTGAAGCACACAAGATATCAGATACTGCCAAGGAGCTTTCTTCGGCACACATCCTTTGACTTCCCTGTTGGAGCCCACATGACATTGGCACAATCTGAACCGACTAAAGCCCATGTTCTTCAGTGGGGCCCAATGAGGGTGCCACATAAATGTGGAAGCATATATATATATCTATATATATACACTGAGATTAAGCGAGTAACTCACACTTTCCTTCCTCAGCCCGACGCTTTCTCGCGAGTTCCCTTTTACGCTCTTTTCCTTTTTTCGTGAATGGCATGCTTTCAGCAGAAAATGAAATGAAACCGAATGATTACTGATTTCTTAATATCACCTAAATTGGATTGCGATGGATGAATCTTTTTTAATTGCGGCTAAAAAGAAAGCTCACGCCTGACCTTGGCAAATTCACGATCTCAAATACCTGAACCTGAAAATTGCAGTGGATAGTGCATTATTCAATTTTACACATTGATGTTCCCATGCAATCACTTTCCAATCCAGCAATTTGGAATATTGCAAGCACACGCAAATGCAATATGCATCCTGCTGCGGATCCCTAGTTATCCCACTCCTCTTGAAAGACACAGGAACCTTTTGCCTATTATGGGCTGGCGTGAAGTGATACACGCGACCTCCCGCAATGCCCCCGCGTGTGCTACTCGCGGGCACAACGCCTGACTCAGCTTGCGTCTTGTCGGAGTCTTCGCAATGATGTACGGAGGCATGCCGCCGTACAATTACTATTGGTACTCAGACTGTGGCATCCGGGCAGTAGTAGGATAGGAAGTCATGATTATTAAATTCATAAATCACTTTGCAAAATTAAATTACAATCTATCTAGTACAAAGCTAATCTAAAACGGGTCAATCCTGGTTGTGAGTTTAGCTGACCTGGGTACCGTCAAGGTGACCTCATCACTTGAACCAAGCCCGCGATTCGCCACCCAGGCATCACCAAAGTCTAATACTAAGCATCGTGCAAAATCAAATCTAAGAGGTACAGTGGGGTTAAAAGACTCTGATGAGAAGAAACTTTTATTCAGTAAATTACATATATACTTATTAGTACGTAGCCACACTGGCTCCACTAGATTTTTACCCTCTGAAAGTTTTGCGGAAATGTCAATTAGTGCTAAAGCCCCTTTAACTGAGCTTGTTCTCCAGTCATCTGAGCATACCATCAAACCACGAACCCCCGCCGCACAGAATGCCGCTAATATACCATAGCAAATTCGATTGATTCCGAGATTCTTGTGACACGCCAAAAGATCTTTGATGGCCTCATTTTTTTTTGAGTTTGTGAGTTTGCCTTTGATGCCATTAACTTCGACCTTTGTATGTGCACGTACCATGTTGTACGCAATCATCAAATGGATAACTGTATCCATTAGATCCTCCAGGTTCTTGTGCGGCTTTGTGGATATCTCATTGTCAGCCCCGCCACCTTCAATGCTGAGTTGGGTTGCACGTTGCTTCGATTTACTCAAGCAGGAGGCAAGGTATTCAACTGCTCCCCGTTCGAGTCCAAGAGGATCGGTCGAATTTGATGTTGGTGCAACATATGGTTTGGGTGCAATCACATCGTATGAGACTAAACTAATGGATTCAAACATAACATTTGCCCAAAAATGTTTAACTGGATTGGCGGGGTAAAGAAGGCTCTGAACCATTTTGAAGAAGGAGTGTTCAGATTTTGGGAGATTATCTGGAGGTTTAGCTGATTCCTTCATCAATTTGAGATTCCAAATGTTGTGATCAAAAAACGCTTCTGTTTCGGTTGGCTTAAAAAAATCTAACCCTGTATATTGCAATTTATATCACCAGTCAACAGCCAATAATCAAGTATCATGCACAAAGATAAAAAAAAAACTCACCTGCCATCTCAAGGTCCTGCAGCCAAGCCGGCATTTTAAGATCTCGGTTACTGATCACCTTAATACCAACGGGCAGGAATGTATGAGCATCCTTTGTTGGTAAATTGTCCCATCTATTTTTGTAAATCCTATTGATATTATCAAGCCCCCTTTTCCATGATTGTTGAGTAATATTGGAATGATAATTCAAAACGCCTGCAAACTCTTCCATGCGGGATAAAAATATTCCTTGAAAATTTGCAGCGGATGACACTTCGGGCTCAGCGTCGGGAATTATATCAGTCATATCTCGTCCCATTGTATCATGTTTAATTGTTTCCCTTTCTTGAAAGGCTTGAATATTCCGAGGAGAGGCGGGAGGGGTTGCATCATGCATTGTTTCATTGGGTATCGGGGGACTTTCAGTATGTGGAGCTTCATCATGGATTGTTTCATTGAGTATTGGGGGGGGTTCAGTATGCGGAGGTTCATTATCAATATGGTCCCCTTCAACATTGATAATTTCATCACCTTGATCGCGAGAATCGTTTGCGGCTTCAAAGGTACGGCGTTTTTTGTTTGTTTTTTTGGTCGCATGTATATTTGGTCTTTTTCCTAATCCTTTGCCTGGAAATCCAATTACGACTCGAGATCCTTCAGGTAGAGATTCTCCCACCTCCACACCTGCCCATATATTGTAAGCAGCTATTTTTATCAATTTTGTTTTGAATTAGTAATGGACTTACGGTTCAAATCCATTTTGAGCAGGCTCATGGCTTCAGCAATCTTTTGACGCACATAATCAGGAATTTTACTATCATTTTGGATTTTTTCGAGCCTTGGGATTGTTTGAGCAATGTTGGAGACAAATTGTTCCTTGGATATAATTTCCACCTCCCCACTGAAAATTACATCATCTTGCCCATCATCTTCTGTCGGTGCACAAGGTTCAACAGTCTTTTCCTTCTCATAACTTTTAAAATTCGGTTTCTGAGAGCTTGGGGGCTGCCCTGAAATAAAGGCTATGACACAATATCAGGTTTTGAGAGATTTGAAATATTAAAGATGGATGCATACTCACATTCCGGAAGAACTGGTGGATCTTGATTATCTTCATGTGACTGGCTCTCTACTTCAATGCCTAATTCACGACTACTGGCGATATCAGAGATTTCACTTCCACTCTCTGGGGCTGAAGTTGGTCGTTCATTGAATTCTGTTGAATTTCCCGGGGTTCGGGCCATAGCGGAGGTAGTTTATTAAGCAAATAGATGGTGACAAGTTGATTGCTAACTTGTTTGAAAATTTTTTGATAAAAGATCCAAATTCGAGAAAAAAGGTGCAAATGCGATTTGTCGGGAAATTGAAGGAGGCGATGTTTTGCAAATTATTTCATATCATGCAAATGAAATCACTTCCCTGTGAGACATTGAATAAAGTTGACTAGTGAGAAACCTACTAAAGTCAACTTTTGAACTATTCAATGCTCATGAGGTAAGGACTAAGCAAAGTGTTCATTTGATTGATATGAAATAAAATGGTTTTGTCGGCGAAACAGGAGACACAATTCTTGTCTTAAATAGTCCACTTATTAGGTTTTAATTTGTGATTCTCATGATTTAAACCCTAGCCACAACATGGTGAATATACTGACCAATATCCCCTTAGGTCCTGTTGGCAGAGAAGGCCACTCAGCATATTTCGGCAATTGCGTTCATCGTGTACGCCAACAAGCCACCGTACTGTACACTATGGATGTAATACGGAAGCGTGAGGAGGGTAAGCGTTGTCGGAGGCATGTCGGGAGGGCACTACATGAGCGTAAGGATGGTAAGCAGTGTCGGGAGAATGTCGGGAGGGAGGGTAAGCGTTGTCGGAGGCATGTCGGGAGGGCACTACATGAGCGTAAGGATGGTAAGCAGTGTCGGGAGAATGTCGGGAGGGAGGGTAACTGTTGTCGGAGTCATGTCGGGAGGGCACTACATGAGCGTAAGGATGGTAAGCAGTGTCGGGAGAATGTCGGGAGGGAGGGTAACTGTTGTCGGAGGCATGTCGGGAGGGCACTACATGAGCGTAAGGATGGTAAGCTGTGTCGGAGGCATGTCGGGAGGGCACTACACAAGCGTAAGGGTCATCAGTGGTGTCGGAGGCATGTCGGGAGGGCACTACATGAGCGTAAGGATGGTAAGCGTTGTCGGAGGCATGTCGGGAGGGTACTACACAAGCGTGAGGATGGTAGGGGCGGGGGTGTGAAAGCGTAAGGAGTGGTGAGGACGGAGAGGGGCGGGCAGTGTCGGAGTCTCATCCGGATGGAGGGCGGTGCGGGTGCGTAAGCATGCTAAGCGTCGGGGAGGCGGAAGCCAATGAGGTGAAATTACACGAACGTTGCGCATAGTGTTGAAATGGGTTTGGGCTTTGAGTGACATTCTCATGTGACACATGTGACGATTGACGTTGTCTTGACGCTGACGTGACGTGACCCACTAAATCCAGTGACTATAAAGTGACACTAACGCGACTGAAGCAAGATTTTATACTGACCGCGGTGCGACGTGAAGTCAATCGCCGACGATTGACGCGAGATTCGCCCTGGTGTACTGTGACAAATTAAGATTTTGTGAATTATTTGTGCAGGTGTAATAAAATCTGATTATTATCCCTTAAGGATGCAACAACTTGCTAAATATGTTAGAATATAGACAATATGAATTGAAATGTATCACCGTCTCCCTTAGCAATAATACTCTATTCCTCATTTTCATTGAGGAAATATTGAAGAAGTTCGATCCAGCTCATGGTGTTCATAATTGTGGACCTGTGCCAGAGTCAACAGGAGTTATCAACTTTGTCAAACACAAATTATATAATATCAGTAAGGCTCACGCAGTTAATGATTTTTTCTTTTCTTGGACCTATTGGTGATTGGAATATGGCATTCCCATAAGGAAGGATTTCAGAATAGTAATACAATCAAGTGAAAGATGAGCTTGAAAGGTACCTTCCGCATGTTGACTTCAACTGAATAAGGAGTGATATAGTGGATGACCTGTACAGGTCGTTGTTGGCCAATACGATGTAGACGATCAACAGCCTGAGCCTCAATGGCTGGGTTCCAATTGGGCTCCTGGAAATGTGGATGTCAGGGTCCGAAAATCAGGGGAGAATTTTGGGGGGCCCCTCACCATTAAATAGACTATATTAGCACAAGTTATATTGAGGCCAGTTCCAGCCGCGGCAATGGATGCAATGAGTACTTCACATTCAGGATTATTGAAGAAATTCTCAAGCGCCTTGTCCTGCGCTCGTGGTGTAATTGTTCCATCAATTCGTGCTGAAAGGATAGAGTGATGGGCAAGAGCAATACCAATTCTACAATATTCAAAAGTCAGATGGAGTCAATTGGTAATGGATGCATATTAGAATTAATGCACAAATCTAGAAATTGGGTCCATTGGGTATAAACCACCGATTTCGTCGGACCACACCTTGTTTGTTTGTTCTTCATTAAGCTTTGTAGGAGGTGTGCAATTTTACTACTCATCATGCATGTTTCCACATCCACAATAGTTCGTGTGATTCTTGGGGAGTTATCCTGAGTGCTCCTGCCCTCGGGGTCTTCCAACTCCGCCTCCGCAATTGTGTTAAGCATGATGTGATGGTTACAACATATTCGCAGCTTATTAATATTTCTGAAAAATTCTCCTGGTCCTTTGCTTTTGGATGATAGGAATTCTTCATATAATGTGGAATATTCTTGCTGCATGGTTGGGTTGAGTGGGAGCAGCTCATAATGATGGCTAATAGTGGGGAGGGATTCGAGATGTGTGGTTTTGGTGCGGCGCAAACTTAAATGCCGCAATGCCAAATGCAAAATATCATTGCAACCTTTTGAAAGACTACTCAGGATGAATGGTGACCAGTCATCTTGATTGGCGCTCTGGGGTTGAGTGATGAATGATATTATGCCCAAAAGGTCATAAATGGTGTTGTGAATAGGTGTGCCCATTAAACATATTCGACGGGATGAAAGGAGGCTATTAATGGCACGGTGAGTGGCAGTGTATTGAGAGCGAATATAGCTATAAGAGGGGGCAAGGGTTATTGGATATAAAAGGTAATTTGAATCATTTAAGCGCAGCCACTCACTGTGCTTCATCCAAGATTATACGATGCCAATTGATTTGAAAAATGAATGATGTAGATGGATTGGTTTGCTTAAATTCTTGGGTGATAGTATTGTAAGAAGTGATGATGATATCATATTTTAAAATGTCGGCTTGGGATAATGAGTGACGAGTGGGACCATGGTAGATTTTGGAATGCAGCGCGCCAGCCTGAGCATGCTTGGATATTTCTGATTGCCAGTTGGTAATTAAGCGAGGGGGGCAGATGATCACGGTGGGCGTGGAGCAATGGGGGTTTGCAATCATCCGCTCCTTGGAGGTACCAATTAGAGCAATGGCCTGAATGGTTTTACCTAATCCCATATCATCCGCAAGCAGTCCTCCAAGAGGGGTATTGGTCAAAAGGGATTCAAATGAGCTAACGACCTTGTTTGTAATGATGTGCCTGGCATTAAAAGTGGATCCTGGGGGTGAGGTTGCCCAAAGGTTACGGGCTGATTGGCCATTGGGGATTTCTTGATCCCAGAGAAAAGCTAGCCCGGTCTTTTGATGAGGGAGGAGGGGGGTTTGAATAATGGAATGGGGCGGGGTCATCATGGGGAGGTCTGATCCACTGGGTAATTGTATCAGTTTTTGCTTGGAAATCAATGATGAAACAGCAGGATATGAAGCAGGCGTCGAGGTTGAAGCGGGAAATGTCGGAGTAAAGAGTTGAAATTGACTATGAGTAGTACAGTCATATTCTTTGGGCATTTTAAGGTTGAAATCTTGTGTTCGAAAGCTTTCCATTATGAATAAAATGTTTGGATACCATGTGAAGAACATCGATGCTAGATTGGGTTTCTGAGATGAGGAGGGATCATTGGCATCAGTCATAAATACTCCCTCAACAAATAATATTTGAGTAGGATTGGATTGGCAATTTTCAATCCATGCCCCGCCAGGACCACAGTGCATGAACGTTTTTGGTGCCCCAAGGAATGGTATCAACGTTTGGGAAAGGGTTCCCGGGAGAGAGCCAATAGCATGCTGGTGATTGGGGAGATATACGAATATGTTGTGTTGATTGTGCCATAGGATAATCCAAGAACCTAAGTGGGAATTCTCAGGCTTTAAGGTTATATCACTATTTTTTTGAATACAAATATTAATCATCCCAATGCAAAGTGGTTGTGAAGGGGTTGACATGATGGCTATTTTAAATTATTTGGGGACAGTTGGGAATTATATGATCGGGAAGGGTTAGCTAAAGGGAATGAAGAGGAATAAGCGCAGGTGGGGAACTTATATGAGTGGCAGCAACAGGCCAAAAGGGGGATGGCCTGTGGTTATGTGCATGGTCTTGATGGAGGTGGGCCTCTTGGGCTCATAATTTTCATATCCGATTTGGGGCATATATCAAGGCAAGGTGGCCAAAATGTGGGTGCACCGATATGACTGCTGGATCTGCAGCGAGTTACGAAACATTTGGTGGAACAAGGTTGACATTAGCACATCCGAAATTGGGTGGGTTGTAGCAACTTATTGTGGAGGGCATATTAGAGGCATGCAGTCATGTTCGCTGGTGTGACAGCGAACAATGAGTGTATCCTCCCCAGGTTAATTGTTCACATGGACCTACTGGGCAATGTTGGCAGTTTCAAAGGGCAATCTCACTGTGGGGATGTTTGTGTGTGGGCGGGTGAGATATGTTCGGTGGCATGCCACCAAACATGACTTTGGTTTTGCCTGAAGTTTTTTGCTGACTGATGCATACTGGGCTTTCAGGGGGGAATGTGTGGGATGATCAAAGGGGGTGCCAGCCGTGAGCCGTGATCCACATATACATTCACCCCTATGGCGTTTGAGGCGAGTACTAATCCACCGAGATTGGCATCCGGGTCTTTGCCTCACGCGCGTACAGAACTCCGGAGAAAGAGGCCACACGCCCAAGGGATTTTTTGGCTGCAAGCCAGGTGCCACAACTTGCGCGGGGCATGTGAGAACGTGAAGAAAATGACCCTCGGTGGGAGATACCCACGCAAACATGACCAGCCTCAGCAATCATAGGCTGGGATTGTTATTCTAATGTGGATGAGGCTGAAGCAAATCCACACTGATTGGCCTCAGGTTTCCACGCGCAAGCGGGTGAGCGTCTGCAGTCAAGCTGACAACCCGACCAAGAAAATAGGCAGCTGGAAGACTGGCAGTAAAATGTCTTCCAGGCGTGTGCAAGTTGCCTGCGTATGACCCATCGGGGGTGCGTATGAAAGCGTGTGGCTGCCTGACAATGAACAAGCGGGCCAGTCATTGTTTTCCCCAACAATGGCACCGGAGTGAATCAACTCTTTGTGTATGACCCAAATATTAAGTCATCCCATTATGACCCACTTACATTCACTTGGATTACATGCGCATCTGTGCCGTAGTTAGGCAGAGCTGTCCAACAAGGTGCATCAAAGGGATGCAGGTGAGAGATATGACTCGATGGCTTGACGTGATTGCATGTTACATTGTTGAGCAGCTTTTTGCTCTGCCCCGCAGTACACATTTACAAAGGTGTACTGCGTACTACAGTGTCGACTGTCCTGTACAGATCAGGAAGGTGTAATACTACTTGAGCCTGCATGCATATAGCAAATGTGCATGCACCTTCCGATCGTTTGCATTTACGTAGCTCATGTGCCACATTCTCAGCATTGCGTTTCACCCGATTTGCACACGCAAGCTGAGCATGTCATGGTCAAAAGCACCGTGTGAAAGTGCTTAGTAAAGCCATGGAATGAACTAATTCTACAATAGCTCACTGGAAGGCTCAGTTTGGAGCACTTCACCAAAGCGTGTGAAATGCTGCACCTGGCTGAAATGTCATCCGATGCTGTGCCAAATGCTCAGAGTGCGCGCATACAAAAACGACTGAGCAATGGCTCAGCATGATGCATTTGATATTGTTATATCTATAGTTCAATCACTGTGCAATTAAAATGTTCAGCCACTGAGCATTTCAATTATGACCCGAAAGCAAACCTGAGCAATGGGTCGAGGCAAGCTCACGCTGTATTCAATTGTCTTACAGCCCCCCCCTTTGTTCACATACTATTACCAGGCCATATGGCTGGTAATCTCGCCGCAGTCACTTGTGACCAAATGCACCGGGTGCTTTTCTGCATGGGTCACTTGTGCATTGCACCCAAAATGCACATTCAACATGGGCCTCACGACCACCCTCCTGGGTAATCGGGTGGCAATTTAAGGAAACAAAGGGGATTTGACTCAGCTTGACAATTCAATAAATTGCAATACTCAGCGGTGCATTTGATCTTGTTATATCAATTGTTCAATTACTGTGCAATTCCAATGTTCAGCCACTGAGCATTTCAATTATGACCCGAAAGCAAACCTGAGCAATGGGTCGAGGCAAGCTCACGCTGTATTCACTTGTCTTACAGCCCCCCCCTTTGTTCACATACTATTACCGGGCCATATGGCCGGTAATCTCGCCGCAGTCACTTGTGACCAAATGCACCGGGTGCTTTTCTGCATGGGTCACTTGTGCATTGCACCCACAATGCACATTCAACATGGGCCTCACGACCACCCTCCTGGGTGATCGGGTGGCTATTTAAGGAAACAAAGGGGATTTGACTCAGCTTGACAATTCAATAAATTGCAATACTCAGCCAGACCCCCATTGTTCTTCTGCCTCACGCGAGCATTTCACTTCCAAGTTGCAGCATTCGCTGAGACTCAGCTTCAATTTTGCCCACACGCCTTGAAGCTGAGACTTTTGCGGGTGCTGAAACTGCTGAGATTGTCTCAGCTTCCCCATGGTATAAAAGACCATCTTCACACAACACGCACTTCACTTTCTCTCTCACCCGCTCCACTTCATTCAACCTCACCCGCGTTTGTCCTTCTTGTGCATATTCCCCCTCGTCTTCCTGCCTTTCCAGTCTTTTCTTTCGCACTCGACTATCCCCACTCCCATTCCTGCTCGCTTTTTGTTTTTCCTGCTAATACTTTCAGAACCCCACTTCTATCTACTTTGTACGTTTTCTCCAAATAAGCTTTTGTCAACATTATGATCTGATATTAATAATTTCCTTTCTTCACGACTCTCTTCTAGACTTTTAAAAACCTCCTACTAGCACTTTTTTAATTTGAATTCCGTTTTAAAATTATAAATAATCGTATGTCTTCCTTTTCTTCCTTGATTGCTTACTTTCTATTCAGTTACTAACCTGTTTTGATTTGTTTTTAGATGTCGTGCACGTTATGCACCAAGCAGGGTATCCCCTGCATTCGTTCCTCGACGACAACCGACGCTTGTGATGCTTGCCGACAAGCACACAAGAAATGTTCATTCGTCGTGCGCCCCTTCTGACCCCGCGGCCAGAGGAGTTCCCGCCCAAGACGCCCTCGCCAGGACTCCTTTGTGGCCGATGATGATGAAACCATTTCCGAGCGTGAGTGGACCCCGGGACCCCAAACAGGCCAGCGGGAACGATTCAGGACGATTGGCCCAGTCCCCTCAAGCATCGATTTGTCCACCCCCCCTCCTAGGCCACCATCCGATGGTCACTTCACTCCTCGACCTGAGCGAAGTGATTATCCGGCCGATGAAGGATGGCGATGGAAAGAGGACATTCGAGCTTGGGCTGATTGTCACCATGTCTTGTCACCAATGGGATTCAAACGCCAAAGTAAGTTTTCTTTCTCCTCCTTATCTCATTCATCGTCACGCAATAATACTAACTTTTTTCCATTACTCATAGAACCAAACCCCCCGAATCCCCCCCGACAAGACTCTCCCGTTCCTACTTTGCCTCGCGAGCAAACCCCGCGGCAACCCACCCCAGGCCCGAGTGGCACCCGATGGTCTGAGGACTTATTCCGCGGTAAGCAGCCAACTTTCTCTTTTCTCATTTTCACTTTTGCATCAAGTTAACTGACTCTTCCTCCTTTTGTAGAAGCCTCCCAGCACGATGAGCCACCTATTCCTGGCCCGAGTCCATCCTCCGAACCACCTGAGGACAGTGCGACTCGTGAGCCTCAACCTGAGGTGGCTCCTATGCAATCAACGGAGGAACCTTTTGGTAAGTCGCTATTTCACTTTTTTAACTCAACTCAACTTTTCCTCACTCCTCCTTCGACCATCTCCAGCTCGTCCCGCAACTCCCCGCTCGATTATCATCATCGACGATACGCCAGTCGGATCCCCCCCTCCCCCTCCCCCTCCACCTTCTTCTTCACCCACTCCCCCACCTTCCCCTCCTGTTCCCCCTCCCACCACTCCTACCCCGGTTCCTTCCCCGGATATCCCTCCCATTAACGCCGAGAACCCAACCGCCTCCTCCCCCCCGGTGCCAAGCTCATCTCATTCCTACGATGACGCTCGCCAGGAATTCACCAACCTGCGCCCGATACTAATGATTCCTTGAGCCATCGTCCACGAATCGATCACCCGAATCTTGTTGGAGCATTGTTGGTTGCTCCACATGATTCCTTTCGTGGATGCAACTCATCAAAATGAGATGCACCGGGAATTCCGGGAGGAACTAAACTCCCTCCTTGGCGAGGCGATGGAGGCTTATCCAATGGAGGACATCACCGGGATAGTCTCTAAATTCTTAGAAAAATAAAATCCACAAAAAAAATCGTATTCTTTCCTCTTTTTACCTTTTGTAATACACTCCTTTAGATAAATTATTTGTATTCAATGAAAGATATTTTTAATTTCTCTTACGTTCTTTGTTCACGTGAATTTATTATAATTCCTCAATGATTCATATTTACTATTGTGTGAGAATAATTTTCGTAAGTGCCCCACCAAAAGTTTGAGTTAGTATTTGTATGTGAGAAAATCTTTTGCCAAAAATGCGCCAATAGTCACCATTCCTGCCTCCTATATTTTCTTCCTCCATTGTTTAGAGCCATATCAAATCTTAACTGTAAAAAAGCGGGAGGTTCCGGCATGTGAGCAATCCACTCCAGATTCATGAGAAATTGCCGTTCCTATGGTCACACGCTATTAATCTTAGTCATGTATTGAATTGTTTAAATTGTCGGGAACCTTCACAAGCGTAACGATTGGCGTGTGAGCTGTCGGGAGCCTGAAAAGGCATAAGGATTGGCGTGTGAGCTGTCGGGAGCCTGAAAAGGCGTAAGGATTGGCGTGTGAGCTGTCGGGAGCCTGCACAGGTGAAAGGATTGGCGTGTGAATTGTCGGGAGCCTGCACAGGCGTAAGAAATTGTCAGCATTCTTGGCATCCTTCACAAGCCTAAGGATTCGCGTGTGAGCTGTCGGGAGCCTGCACAGGCGTAAGGATTGGCGTGGGAATTTTTGCGAGCCTGCACAGGCGTAAGAAATTGTCAGCATTGTTGGCATCCTTCACAAGCCTAAGGATTCGCGTGTGAGCTGTTGGGAGCCTGCACAGGCGTAAGGATAGGCGTGTGAATTTTCGGGAGCCTGCACAGGCGTAAGAAATTGTCAGCATTGTTGGCAACCTTCACAAGCCTAAGGATTGGCGTGTGAAGCGTCGGTAGCCCGCATAGGCGTAAGGAACTTTTAGCATTGTCGGAACCTGCACAAGCATAAGCATTCGCGTGTGAAGCGTTGGGATCCTGGACAAGAGCAACAAACCTGGCATATGTACGATGGCATGCCTCCGTACATAATCCACTTCACCCCTTTTTCATGTGAGACACCCCATCTCCCGCACTCGAAACCATCCAATCCTGGTGTATATTGTCCTCTGCCTTACCCCACCATTATCTACCAATCACGCTGCTATTCCGACTGCCTCACTCTTTGAATTGGGCTGAGATTGTATTACCATCCCTGATTTGATAGGCCGCTCCCTCGCCAATCTCATAATAGCCGTGGCTTTTTCGGCACATTGTTTTTGCCAACCTCCTTGAGCATTGTGCGGACATACCCACTAGTGTCGTGCTGGATCAGTATAATGAACAAATGTACTGCTGGCCCACACTACCTGAATGAGCCCATGACAATTGGATAGATCAATCCAAAAATGCTCATTTGGGAAAATCAATTTCCCCCCTGTACACCGCTTTGATGCATCTCTTTGAATTTGGCCGGTCTCCTTATCAGCTTGAAACCACCATCCCAAAGCATACAGCGATGCATCCTTATCAACATGAGGTGCGTTTTTGAATCCATTCATGGTGAAAGTGAGTGCGGAAGCGAACTCGAATGCACCCTGATTTGCCGGAATATCGCCTTGGTAGTTGACTTGATCAAAAGACGGAACCCCCAATGAATTGTAGAAATTTTGAATCTTCTCAAATAAATTATCCCCAACATATCGTAAGGATTGACCTAGAATGCAACCCACCGAGCTAAGATTGGCACCTCGGTCCCGCCATTCGTCTTTTGCATTTTCAATTTTGACAGCACTTCCATACAGACCAAATTGTTCATTCTTCGTGGTGCATTTGCGCCACCCAATCGCGAACATAAATCCCTCCAGTAATGCTCCATTTGTTGCAATAGGGTCAGTGAACCTCTTTTCGCGAAATAAGAATTGTGATAATTCATCCCATTGATTGACCTCGACTTCACTCATTGTTGTGAATGGTCGGAATTCAACAAGGGCAATGAGTAATCCGGTTGAAGAGAAAATTGCCACACGGCCGAAGTGAATGCGTTTGATCTGATTGACATCCACAAGGCTCCGAATTTCACTTGGGATCATATTTGCTGATACTGGCATTGATATTTGTGCTGTTGGTCGAGAGGAGGAAAAAAAGCTCTGCTTTCGGGTGGTTTTGCGCTCATTTATCTTTTGGGATGTCCGACTATTCCCGAGTGGTTGAGGGATCACTTTATGTTGAAGCAGACAAGATATCAGATACTGCTTCCTGCCATTTGAAGCTAAGGAGTTTTGAGTCCAGAATGGTGCCCAATGCCCAAGGAGCTTTCTTCGGCACACATCCTTTGACTTCCCTGTTGGAGCCCACATGACATTGGCACAATCTGAACCGACTAAAGCCAATGTTCTTCCATGGGGCCCAATGAGGGTGCCACATAAATGTGGAAGCATATATACACTGAGATTAAGCGAGAAACTCACACTTTCCTTCCTCAGCCCGTCGCTTTCTCGCGAGTTCAGTTCCCTTTTACGCTCTTTTCCTTTTTTCTTGAATGGCATGCTTTCAGCAGAAAATGAAATGAAACCGAATGATTACTGATTTATTAATATCGCCTAAATTGGATTGCGGTGGATGAATCTTTTTTAATTGCGGTAAAAAGAAAGCTCACGCCTGACCTTGGCAAATTCACGATCTCAAATACCTGAACCTGAAAATTGCAGTGGATAGTGCATTATTCAATTTTACACATTGATGTTCCCATGCAATCACTTTCCAATCCAACCATTTGGAATCTTGCAAGCACATGCAAATGCAATTTGCATCCTGCTGCGGATCCCTACCTATCCTAGTCCTCTTGAAAGACACAGGATCATTTGGCCTATTATGGGCTGGCGGGAAGGGATAAACGCGACCTCCCGCAATGCCCCCGCGTGTGCTACTCGCGGGCACAACGCCTGACTCAGCTTGCGTCTTGTCGGAGTCTTTGCAATGATGTACGGAGGCATGCCGCTGTACAATTACTATTGGTACTCAGACTGTGGCATCCGGGCAGTAGTAGGATAGGAAGTAATGATTATTAAATTCATAAATCACTTTGCAAAATTAAATTACAATCTATCTAGTACAAAGCTAATCTAAAACGGGTCAATCCTGGTTGTGAGCTTTGCTGACCTGGGTACCGTCAATGTGACCTCATCGATTGAACCAAGACCGCGTTTCGCCACCCAGGCATCACCAAAGTCTAATACTAAGCATCGTGCAAATTCAAATCTAAGAGGTACAGTGGGGTTGAAAGACTCTGATGAGAAGAAACTTTTATTCAGTAAATTACATATATACTTATTAGTACGTAGCCACACTGGCTCCACTAGATTTTTACCCTCTGAAAGTTTTGCGGAAATGTCAATTAGTGCTAAAGCCCCTTTAACTGAGCTTGTTCTCCAGTCATCTGAGCATACCATCAAACCACGAACCCCCGCCGCACAGAATGCCGCTAATATACCATAGCAAATTCGATTTATTCCAAGATTCTTGTGACACGCCAAAAGATCTTTGATGGCCTCATTTTTTTTTGAGTTCGTGAGTTTGCCTTTGATGCCATTAACTTCGACCTTTGTATGTGCACATACCATGTTGTACGCAATCATCAAATGGATAACTGTATCCATTAGATCCTCCAGGTTCTTGTGCGGCTTTGTGGATATCTCATTGTCAGCCCTGCCACCTTCAATGCTGAGTTGGGTTGCACGTTGCTTCGATTTACTCAAGCAGGAGGCAAGGTATTCAACTGCTCCGCGTTCAAGTCCAAGAGGATCGGTCGAATTTGATGTTGGTGCAACATATGGTTTGGGTGCAATCACATCGTATGAGACTAAACTAATGGATTCAAACATAACATTTCCCCAAAAATGTTTAACTGGATTCGCGGGGTAAAGAAGGCTCTGAACCATTTTGAAGAAGGAGTGTTCAGATTTTGGGAGATTATCTGGAGGTTTAGCTGATTCCTTCATCAATTTGAGATTCCAAATGTTGTGATCAAAAAACGCTTCTGTTTCGGTTGGCTTAAAAAAATCTAACCCTGTATATTGCAATTTATATCACCAGTCAACAGCCAATAATCATGTATCATGCACAAAGATAAAACTCACCTGCCATCTCAAGGTCCTGCAGCCAAGCCGACATTTTAAGATCTCGGTTACTGATCACCTTAATACCAACGGGCAGGAATGTATGAGCATCCTTTGTTGGTAAATTGTCCCATCTATTTTTGTAAATCCTATTGATATTATCAAGCCCCCTTTTCCATGATTGTTGAGAAATATTGGAATGATAATTCAAAATGCCTGCAAACTCTTCCATGCGGGATAAAAATATTCCTTGAAAATTCGCAGCGGATGACACTTCGGGCTCAGCGTCGGGAATTATATCAGTCATATCTCGTCCCATTGTATCATGTTTAATTGTTTCCCTTTCTTGAAAGGCTTGAATATTCCGAGGAGAGGCGGGAGGGGTTGCATCATGCATTGTTTCATTGGGTATTGGGGGGCTTTCAGTATGTGGAGCTTCATCATGGATTGTTTCATTGAGTATTGGGGGGGTTCAGTATGCGGAGGTTGATTATCAATATGTTCCCCTTCAACATTGATAATTTCATGACCTTGATCGCGAGAATCGTTTGCGGCTTCAAAGGTACGGCGTTTTTTGTTTGTTTTTTTGGTCGCATGTATATTTGGTCTTTTTCCTAATCCTTTGCCTGGAAATCCAATTACGACTCGAGATCCTTCAGGTAGAGATTCTCCCACCTCCACACCTGCCCATATATTGTAAGCAGCTATTTTTATCAATTCTGTTTTGAATTATTAATGGACTTACAGTTCAAATCCATTTTGAGGAGGCTCATGGCTTCAGCAATCTTTTGACGCACATAATCAGGAATTTTACTATCATTTTGAATTTTTTCGAGCCTTGGGATTGTTTGAGCAATGTTGGAGACAAATTGTTCCTTGGATATAATTTCCACCTCCCCACTGAAAATTACATCATCTTGCCCATCATCTTCTGTCAGTGCACAAGGTTCAACAGTCTTTTCCTTCTCATAAGTTTTAAAATTTGGTTTCTGAGAGCTTGGAGGTTGACCTGAAATAAAGGCTATCACACAATATCAGGTTTTGAGAGATTTGAAATATTCAAGATGGATGCATACTCACATTCTGGAAGAACTGGTGGATCTTGATTATCTTCATGTGACTGGCTCTCTACTTCAATGCCTAATTCACGACTACTGGCCATATCAGAGATTTCACTTCCACTCTCTGGGGCTGAAGTTGGTCGTTCATTGAATTCAGTTGAATTTCCCGGGGTTCGGGCCATAGCGGAGGTAGTTTATTAAGCAAATAGATGGTGACGAGTTGATTGATAACTTGTTTGAAAATTTTTGAATAAAAAGATCCAAATTGAAGAAAAAAGGTGCAAGTAAAATAATCGCATTTGCAAAATGCAATTTGGCGGGAAATTGAAGGAGGCGATGTTTTGCAACTTATTTCATATCATGCAAATGAAATCACTTCCCTGTGAGACATTGAATAAAGTTGACTAGTGAGAAACCTACTAAAGTCAAGTTTTGAACGATTCAACGCTCATGAGGTAAGGACTAAGCAAAGTGTTCATTTGATTGATATGAAACAAAATGGTTTTGTCGCCGAAAAAGGAGACACAATTCTTGTCTTAAATAGTCCACTTATTAGGTTTTAATTTGTGAGTCTCATGATTTAAACCCTAACCACAACATTGTGAATATACTGACCAATTTCCCCTGAGGTCCTGTTGGCATAGAAGGCCACTCAGCATATTTCGGCGATGGCGTCCATTGTGTACGCCAACAAGCCACCTTACACTATGGATGTAGTACGGAAGCGTAAGGATAAGTCGTGTCGGGAGCATGTTGAGAGGCACTCCGCGAGCGTAAGGATAGGTGGTTTCGGGAGCATGTCGGGAGGGCAGCACACAAGCGTAAGAATAAGTGGTGTCGGGAGGGCACCACACAAGCGTAAGGATGAGTGGTGTCGGGAGCATGTCGGGAGTGCACTCCGCGAGCGTAAGGATGGTAAGCAGTGTCGGGAGCATATCGGGAGGGCACTTGAGCGAGCGTAAGGATAAGTGATGTCGGGAGCATGTCGGGAGTGCACTACACAAGCGTAGGGATAAGCAGTGTCGGGAGCATGTTGGGAGGGCACTTGAGCGAGCGTAAGGATAAGTGATGTCGGGAGCATGTCGGGAGTGCACCACGTGAGCATAAAGATGGTATGGGTGGGGGTGTGAAAGCGTAAGGAGTGGTGAGGACGGAGATGGGGGGGCAGTGTCGGAGTCTTATCTGGAGGGCGGTGTGGGCTCGTAAGCATGCAAAGCATCGGGGCGGATTAGGTGGGGATGCGGAAGCCAATGAGGTGAAATTACCCGAACATTGTGAATAGTGTTGAAATGGGTTTGGGCTTTGAGTGACATTCGCATGTGACACATGTGACGATTGACGTTGTCTTGACGCTGACGTGACGTGACCCACTAAATCCAGTGACTATAAAGTGACACTAACGCGACTGAAGCAAGATTTTATACTGACAGCAGTGCAACGTGAAGTCAATCGCCAACGATTGACGCGAGATTTGCCCTGGTGTATTGGCTCTCTACCTGGAACCCTTTCCAAAACGTTGATAGCATTCCTTGGGGCACCAAAAACGTTCATGCACTGTGGTCCTGGTGGGGCATGGATTGAAAATTGCCAATCCAATCCTTCTCAAATATTATTTGTTGAGGGAGTATTTATGACTGATGCAAATGATCCCTCCTCATCTCAGAAACCCAATCTAGCATTGATGTTCTTCACATGGTATCCAAACATTTTATTCATAATGGATAGCTTTCGAACACAAGATTTCAAGCTTAAAATGCCCAAAGAATATGACTGTAATACTCATAGTCAATGTCAACTCTTCACTCCAACATTTCCCGCTTCAATCTTGACGCCAGTTTCATATCCTGCTGTTTCATCATTGATTTCCAAGCAAAAACTGATACAATTACCCAGTGGATCAGACCTCTCCATGATGACCCCGCCCCATGCCATTATTCAAACATCCCCCTCCCTCATCAAAAGACCGGACTAGCTTTTCTCTGCTATCGAGAAATCCCCAATGGCCAATCAGCCCGTAACCTTTGGGCCACTTCACCCCCAGGATCCACTTTCAATGCCAGGCACATCATTACAAACAAGGTCGTTAGCTCATTTGAATCCCTTTCGACCAATACCCCTCTTGGAGGACTGCTCGCGGATGATATGGGATTAGGTAAAACCATTCAGGCCATTGCTCTAATTGGTACCTCCAAGGAGCGGATGATTGCAAACCCCCATCGCTCCACGCCCACCATGATCATCTGCCACCCTCGCTTAATTGCCAACTGGCAATCAGAAACATCAAAGCATGCTCAGGCTGGAGCGCTGCATTCCAAAATCTACCATGGTACCACTCATCACTCATTATCCAAAGACGACATCTTAAAATATGATATCATCATCACTTCTTACAATACTATCACCCAAGAATTTAAGCAAACCAATACCTCTACATCATTCATTTTTCAAATCAATTGGCATCGTATAATTTTGGATGAAGCACAGTGAGTGTCTGATCTTAAATGATTCAAATTACCTTTTATATCCAATAACCCTTGCCCCATCTTCTAGCTATATTCGCTCTCAATACACTGCCACTCACCATGCCATTAATAGCCTCCTTTCATCCCGTCAAATACGTTTAATGGGCACACCTATTCACAACACCATTTATGACCTTTTGAGCATAATATCATTCATCACTCAACCCCAGAGCGCCAATCAAGATAACTGGTCATCATTCATCCTGAGTAGTCTTTCCAAAGGTTGCAATGATATCTTGCATTTGGCATTGCGGCATTTAAGTTTGCGCCGCACCAAAACCACACATCTCGAATCCCTCCCCACTATTAGCCATCATTATGAGCTGCTCCCACTCAACCCGACCATGTAGCAAGAATATTCCATATTATATGAAGGATTCCTATCATCCAAAAGCAAAGGACCAGGAGAATTTTTCAGAAATATTAATAAGCTGCGAATATGTTGTAACCATCACATCATGCTTAACACAATTGCGGAGGCGGATTTGGAAGACCCCAAGGGCAGGAGCACTCAGGATAACTCCCCAACAATCACAAGAACTATTGTGGATGTGGAAACATGCATGATGAGTAGTAAAATTGCACACCTCCTACAAAGCTTAATGAAGAACAAACAAACAAGGTGTGGTCCAACCAAATCGGTGGTTTATACCCAATGGACCCAATTTCTAGATTTGTGCGTTAATTCTAATATGCATCCATTACCAATTGAATCCATCTGAATTTTTCATATTGTAGAATTGGTATTGCACTTTCCCATCACTCTATCCTTTCAGCACAAATTGATGGAACAATTACAGCACGAGCACAGGAGAAGGCACTGGAGAATTTCTTCAATAATCCTGAATGTGAAGTACTGATTGCATCCATTGCCGCACCTGGAACTGGCCTCAATATAACTTGTGCTAATACGGTCTATTTAATGGTGAGGGGACCCCCAAAATTCTGCCCTGATTTGCGGCCCCTGACATCCACATTTCCAGGAGCCCAATTGGAACCCAGCCATTGAGGCTCAGGCTGTTGATCGACTCCATTGTATTGGCCAACAACAACCTGTAAAGGTCATCCACTATATCACTCCTCATTCAGTTGTGGTCAAAATGCGGAAGGTACCTTTCAAGCTCATCTTTGTCCCTGATTGTATTACTATTCTGAGATCGTTCTTTATGGGAATCCCATATTCAAATCACGAATAGGTCCAAGAAAAGAAGAACTCATTAACCGTGTGAGCCTTCCTGACATTATCTAATTTGAGTTTGACAAAGTTGATAATTTCTTTTCACCCCATCACAGGTCCACAATTATGAACACCATGAGTTGGATCGAACTCCTTCAATATTTCCTCAATGAAAATGAGCAATAGAGTATTCTTCCTAAGGGAGACGGTGATACGTTCCAATTGATATTGTCTATATTGTGACATATTTAGCAAGTTGTTGCATCTTTAAGAAATAATACTCAGATTGTATTACACCTGCACAAACAATTCACAAAATGTTAATTTGTAACGGTGCTATACATTTATATTACTAAGTTATTGCAGAGCATCACCATTCGGCCTAATAACTGGCATGTCAAGTATCTTGAGGGCGCTAGTCTGCATCTTACTACAGCCTTTGAGCCAATCTTGATCAAATACCTGAAATGATAAGCCTTCCGGAATATCACCATCATCTGTTGATCGTAATTCTGGAAATCTATCAATAGTTTTTTTACCCTTTTTTTTAATGCAATTACAAAACTCTATGTCTCGATCCATTTTTAATACCAATTCATTAAATAACTGGGAGCGCCAGCGTAATCCCACTTTGCCATAAACTTGACGGCCATTTTACAGTACCTCCTCAGTATCTGAACATACTCGAGGGTCATTGAATTGTGATGCTAGAATGGGAAATTTAGCCGTATCACACCATTCACGACGGCGCTCACAGGTCTGCACATAATGAAGTAGATCATCATCAGTCTTTGCTCGGAATGAAAAAGAGATACATTAACTAACCCTTTGACAAATCTTTGTGACCTTTTGATTCTCCTTCTTTTTAACCAAATACTCGGCATCCTTTTGAATAGACTTCCATTCTCTTTTCAAATAAGTGAAATATTGCTCCATTAAAGCCGCCACGACCCCATAGCTATTATGATCCTTGTTCCAACAGTAATGATGATACTCGGTGCTGACCAGTGCAAGACGGAATGTACGGTAAAACACCATAGACATCAGCTCATTGAACGGATGTTGCCATGAGCTCTCCCAGTCCTAGCTTGTGGAGCTCATTTTCGCAGTAGCTTTGGAAACCCTGAGACTGAACCTGTGTTGATGGCTCATTGAAAACATCCTCGGGGACATATCCGAGATGACCAGCCACTTGAATTGCAATTTCATGCTCTTCTGTGCTGGGTGGTGCTGGTAGTGAGGAAAAATCCTTATCCCTAACTTTGAGTAGGAACAGGCAATGTGCATGTACTGCTGATCTGATTCCATGGACATTCTCTGGAAGTTCTGCTTTCAGCCATTTTTGTTGCTCCTTCTGGCTTGCAGGTTTTGCCACATTGTGAGCTTTACAAGCCTGGTTCCTTTGCTGTCTGACCTCGGATTGTTCAAGCATACTCTGGGCAAGGGGCATTTGAGGATGGGTGAACTCATTATTTGACTGAGTGCCATGCTCATGCGCCGTGAAATTGTCACTCCTTGGTTCATCATTTGTTTCCATTTGAGTTGGAGAAATGTTCTCATCCTCATCATCCACCATTTTTTCTCTTGATGAACTGGCATGAGCTGTTCTTGGTTTGGAGGCATATGGATGATGACGTCCAGTGACTTTCTCTTTATAGACCAGAGGTGAAGATGCATAAAGTTCATCACCTGCCATGCACAACATCAGTTAACACATCAAAAAATTAATGAAGACTGGTCATACTCACAATCTTCAATTGGCTCCTGAGATCAGACTGACTTGCCTTTAGGTGCCATATCTAACCCATGAAACAAACATATCAAATTGTGAAAAAGGTTATACTCCGAAATTAAAATGACTTACTTTGATGAAGCGTCAATCCTGGATTTCCCTCTGACAGACCACTCCAAGTTACATTCTCCAATGGTCTTTTTTGTCGCCCCCCATCCACGCGCCTTTCATCACCCACATGAACCTGGGATCCTGATGGAATATTGAGGGTTGGCTGTTTACTTTGGCCAAAGGGATCCTGGGATGCGACTGGATTCCGACCGGGATTAAGGAGGAACTCACGTGGAAATTTTGATTGGGGATTAGCGTGTGATGAGATTTGAGGTGTGCCTTCTGGCCCCTGAGACACATGCGTTTGTGTATTAGTGGGATTCGGGGGAATTTGAGTGACGGAAATATTTGGGATCGACCAAGTGCTTGAAGTTGGAGCCTTTGGATTGCCCACATCAATGTTAAGACCTGATACATTCATTGAGGATGCGATAGGGGTTGTGAGAGGAATGTTGGGGCTCAATGGTGACTGTGTTTGAACATATTCTATGCTAGATTCACTATTTGAGTCATTAACAGAACCTGAATGGGATTTATGTGACTTGAAAGATGACATAAGGGCCAAAAAAGTACACTAATATTTTTAACTAGATAAAACACCTCAGTTTTATGATAAAATAGAGTGATATGAGATGAAATATTTTCAAATTTAGAATAGAGAAATTCTATGAATAGTGGGAACTAAGTGTTGCGTGAAAGTCCAATAAGCCTCTTTTTAGGAGAATCCTCCCAGCCTCCTCTTGAGCTCCTCTGCTTTTCTCGGAAACCACCCGGCACGGCCTACCACCATATAATGTAATATTTCCTTGATCTCAAAGGGGACCCATCATCCATAAGTAATCATATTTGGTAACATTTCTGCCTCCCCATTGTCACATTTTGTGAACTATCCAAACTGCCAATATATGCATTGAAATTCCACAGCATTGTACATCTGTAAAGGGGTATATTCATGAAGGATTTACCCACAAAAGAGACATCACCTTTTCAAGAAAGGCGACAGAATCCAAATCACATTCCAACCAATCAAAAGCCTGCTGCACTCAAACCAAATACCAAGACTTTAGCTGCACTCCAACCTTTTATGTAATAGAGTTATATTGTTATGTCTGTAATAAGGTTTAAGCCATGTAGGATGGCATGCCAGCATACATGGTTTGAATGTCAATCCCCTCAAATCAATGTTGACACATCCCTATTGGAACACCCCTCAAGGGTCAAAACCGCAGTATCGCCATGTGTAAATAAAATAGAATATGTATGAGCATTGAGCAGCATGGCATTTTACCCAATTAAACTCCTAACCAATTCCGCCATCCAGATGAGACATGTTACACTCCATCAGCTGCAGCTTACGCACCATTACAAATGGGATAAAATTCTCAGATGGCTCAAATAATCTCCCCCTTCATAAATAATCACTTAATTTTTTTGGCCAATTGATAACACTCCTAAACACTTTCTCATCAGCCATAGATATTTATACACAAACCAACCGTACTCCCAATTCCTGCAACAATGACAGCCCGCTGCTATTGCTCAATGCGTATATGCATGTGTCAACACTGCTCAACTCAAACACACTCTTCCCTGAGGGTGATAGGCCTGGAGTTGCCTTCAGACCTTTCCAATATTAACAGCACATTAAAAAGCTCAAATCAACCATTGCACCCAAATCTCTTCCAAACATCCCTACTTCTGCATCAGGATCTGAGTGCCCACAACTTCTATTGGATCAAACATTCCCAGCTGATTATTCACCATGGGCCCAAAGCACCTTCTCCACAGCACCGGGGCTCAATTCAATTGCACAGAAACCATACAGCAGCAGTCAAACCCTTCCTCCACAAGACCTTGGATTGATAATATCTGCCATTCTATCATTAAGGTATAATATACCCCGCAGGGCTTCACGCATTCTCAACCCCACCCTAAACCTGCTGATCAAGTCCAGCATCTCAAGCTCCGGTGGTCCCCCCATTCCTGCATTCCATATATCTCAAGATCTGAGTACCATATTTGAACATCTCCAATTGGAGCCAGTGATTCAAAACTATATATGTTGTCCTCAATGTTTCTCTCTTAATGGCCTTACTGAATCAGTCACAACTGACCAACCCCACTGTCAACGCCATAATGACCCAAATGATCATGATCCCCCTTGCACACAATCATTAGGCAAATTCACCTATTCATTTGAAGCCCACACCCAAAACACCACCAACATGAAGCAAAAATTTATACCAAAAAGACATTTCATTTATCAACCATTCAAAAATTGGCATGCCAGATTTCTCCAGCGGGCTGGAATTATGGACATTCTGCATCAACATCAACAATCCCAAACTCCCAAAGATTCCCCAAAACGTGACGTCTGGGATGGATTGGTCTGGAGACGCTTCACTGGCACTAGAAATATCCATGACCCCCATTCATGTCCATTCCTGGTGCATTGGCCTTCTCCATTTATGTGGACTGGTTTAATGCACATGGAAAGTCCACCCGGTTGGCCAGCATTGGACCTATCATGCTTATTTGTCTTAATCTCCCCCCAAGTGAAAGATTGAAGCCAGAGAATGTCTATGTTGCGGGAATCATCCCTGGTCCAAAGGAGCCAACTTCCCTTCAATTGAATTATTTATTAATGCCACTCATCAAGGAGCTCAAAGAGCTATGGCAAGGTTACCATTTTTCACCCACCTCAACAGGTCCTTCAGGATCCTTTATCCGTGTTGCCATTCTCACAGCCATTGCGGATGTGGTTGCCATGCGCAAGCTTACTGGATTTATTTCCCATTCAGGCAACTACTTTTGTAATTTTTGCACCATTCACAAAGCTCAAATTGATGAAATTGGTCCTCAATTTCACTACACACGCTCATATCAAAATCATAAATCAACCATTGCAAAATGGCTTCGGGCAACCCCACAACAAAGACAAGCAATTTTCTCTGAGTATGGAGTGCAATATTCAATTTTAGAAGACCTTCCGTATTGGGATGCAACCAGAATGGTTAATCTTGACATAATGCATAATTTAATACTTGGAATTTTGAAGGATCATGCAACTTTCAAATTGTGCATTCCAGAGTCCAAATCAAAAATTTCCATCAGGTGCCGCAGGAAATCCAAAGACACCAACACTTCAGACTCAGATTCCATGACCTCCAACAGCTCTCTTGATAAAATCACATTGAGAGAGGCCCGCTCCCTGAGAAGAGACGCAGCAAAAATAATAAATGAGCCACTCCCCACTACTTCCACCCGAAAAAACTACTTCCCAATGCCCACCCCTAACACAGAACATCCATCTAGTGGTTCTACGGAGATTCCTTCATTTGATGCCGATTACATCCCCACTTCTGAAATCCCCTCTGAATTGGATATCACTGCACTGAGTGATCACCAGATCAAGGGTGAGGCTCTGGAGCATCTCCGTCAAATCATATCTGAGACAATAATTCCCTCATCATGGATAAGAGTACCTCGCAACATTGGTTCTCCCTCTCATGGTAGCTTCAAAGCTGCTGAATGGGCTCTCTTATATAAGGTCTATATTCCATTTTTAATGCTCAGTCAACAGATGTCATTAGATGTACACCAATCCGCGAACATTCAAAGAAAAATGGGTCAGTCAGAAGAACTTGCAAATGAACTAACCAAGAATACATTCCATTTGATTAGTGCTATCAACATTGCCACAAGTTGGACTGTTTCAATAGGAGATGCGACTGCATTGGCTGGACATTGGAAAAAATTCCGCCTTTCCAATCAACTCCTGTTCCCAAAACAGAAAAGTAAACCAAATCATCATTTTGCTGATCATATTCCCGAACTCTTCCAACGTTGGGGCCCAGCACAAGTCTCAGCCACATGGGGTTATGAGCGATTGATTGGAGTATTTGCAAAAATGCCAACAAATAACAAAATATGTACGTCAATTAATAAGATCAATATATTCACATTGATTAAACACCTGAACTGAATAAGATTAACTTCTTGCAACTCTAAATAGATGATATAGATAAAACCTTCAACATATCTGTCGATGTTCCAACCTCTCCGTTCTTCTGAAATCCCCATCCGTGCCATGTGAAATAAAACATCTTTTCGAATCACAGCCACCTGCCCTGTTCAATGACCATAAATATAACAAACCATCCCGCCATGACCAAGAAAATTATGATTGCCTGGTTGAGTACTTACAGAATTTTCATGCAACAAGGGAAATAGTTGATTGGATCAGCTTAGACACTACCGTGCAATCCACAAGTCATCCCACTTCAAGGATTGTCTCGCCTTGGTATTTTCCAGTTTCAAACATTAATATTGGGAACAATATATTTTCAACTGAATCCAAAAATGTCAGCAACAGTGTGATATGTTTTCTGAGGGGCAACTCAGGAAGATTTGGTATTATTAATAGCATTTTTAACGTCTCTGAGCCATCTAGCATACTGAACAATAACTTTCTGATCGTAAAAACTTTGAAGATTGATGTGAATTTCTTACCAGATTGGCTGCATCTGAATATTTATAAAGCTGTTGGTTTTGATGATGGACACTTGATTATATCTGAGGAAGAAATAGAAGGTAACTGTGGATTGTACGATAACAAAGTTCTGTCATGTGGACTGCTTGTAATGATAAAGCCGTTATTTCATGAAATTTAGTCTACAGAAATGCAAATCTCTCAGATTCATTAGCAATTTTGCTAGTGAAATAACTGCCTCAAAATTTAGTGACAGAGACATGCCATTGTGATAAGCAAAGCCCATTATTTCACATTGCCACAAAGAACTTACTATTTTGACATTGGGTACAGTGTGAATAAGCCAAGTTCAATGATCAAATGACCCACACACTCACCTTTCACAGCATCCAAAATTTCTAACTGCGCCACCATCATGTAGGAAGGGGAAGCGGCCCTTGCGCACCCGCACCCGCACACGCCAATGCACATGCAAGCGCACCCGCATCCACACACGGCAATGCACACGCGGTATTGTGCGGTGGGCTCTACCAGTGTCACCTGCAAAATGACAATCCCGCTCAGGCGGAGTCCTTTTATGGATGACCTGGTGAAGTCAAACCCCCCGCCTACATCAAGACTGGCTGAAGGACCTCTTTGATGTGTGTTTGTGCAAACAGGTGGGTCTTGTGTAATTTTCACCAACCATCGGATGGTTGCGGGATGATCAGGTGGTGTGGAATCTGAGTTGAAGGCACAGGGGAACCAATATTGGTGGATGTCACAGGATTTGGTTTAAGACAAGAGTAGGATGTGTGCTCGACGTTCGCTTGATTTTCGCTTGACATGAGCTCGACTTTTATCCTGTTTGACGTTTGCTTGACGTGAAGTCAATCGCCGATGATTGACACAAGATTCGCCCTGGTGAACATGTCATAGTGCTTTCAGTTCACTGTATGAAAAATAAAATTCTTTCAAGGAATTTTTCATATTTACTTGTACTATTTTTTGCAAGACTCTTTCTAGTCTTGTTAAGTGACTTTCCCAAGTTTCTGATCCAACTATGATATCATCAATATAGATAATTAACCATCCTTCTGATAATTATTCAGGAAATATGGTATTCATCATTATTTGATAATGGGAGGGTGCAATGTTTATACAAAATGGAATTCTTAAGTATTCATAGATTCTACAGTGGACTATTATCCTCAGTAGTTTCTTGGAATTTTCTGTTAAGACATTTTGGTGAAAACCCTTTAGAGTTTCCATGGCTGTAATGAATTTACCCTATGAGAATTGTGTTAATGTCTCATGAATTCTGGGTATTGGATATCTGTCAGGGCTGGTATACAATTTCAGAGATCTAAATTCCCCTACCATTGTTGATTTTCCATTATTCCAAGCTATAATGACAGATATAGTGACTTCTACTTGCTCATTATATCCTACTTTCCTTAATACTCCAAAACCCCTTCATTCTTGAATGTGTACCTCTAAGGTTTCTCTAGCTCTTGCGCTATCTGGTTAAACTTGTCTTCTTAATAAGGGTGGATATGGTTTTTCCACATTAAGGATAATGTCTACTTCATTCCCAATGATTGCACCTAGTTGTTCCTTGTCAGTTTCAAAGGAATTTTTGTATTTAAACAGGATAATAATCAGTTTTTCTTTCATTTTTTCTGTTAATTATTGATGAAATTCTGCCTCACTAACTTGTTCATTTATGAAGGAATGTTTCTCTTGGATTTTCTCTTCATTTTTATAGCTGTAATTTGTTTTTTGTTAATTTGAAAACAAAATTTCTGCCTCCTATTGTCTCCTATGGTAAAATCTCTGCCTTTTTGATTAGAGATATCTATGCCATAAACTAACAAGTGATCATTTCCAAGTATAAAATGGTTACTAATACAGTTGTCCATTACTACAAACTCTACTTCTACTCTTATACATTTAGAAGGGTGAGGAAAAATTAATATTAACTCAATTCTTCCAAGGGGCTTGGTGCTTTCACTTGCACAACTAAATTTAACCCCTTGTATTGGTATAAGTTTCTCTTCCCAATCTGGTATAACTGTTTTGAAGTAATCTTTACCAAAACAGGTACAGTATTTTCCTTCATCTAAGTTTACTTTTGCCTCTTTGTTTTCAACCAGGAGAATAGTTACACTTGACTTTCCAGCTGTATATCCCATTCCTTTGGAAGGTTTGGTTCTATGCAGTTTGGCATCTTGTATGTTTGTGAGCCTTGTATCAGATATGTAAACTTGTGGCAAGTTTGAATTTAAATCTAGTATTTCATAGGTTAAATCAATATTTTTAATTTGTGCATTAATTATGTTAATTGCACCACTTTCAGAAGTTTCTGACTCTTCCATTTCTTTTTCTGACTCAGATTCATCTTCTTTGTCATTGTGGTCTTCTGTTTCCACAATTTCATTCATTTTTGCCTTATTAAGGCAATTATTGGCTAAGTGTCCAATACCTCCACATTTATGCCATTTTATTTGTGCATTTGGTTTGGGTGTATTGGGTTTGAAAGGCTCTTTTTGTTTTTTTTTCTTGATAAATTGTTTGTTTGGACTTTTAATGTCCAATTTTCTCCATGTTCTGCCAATTTATGTTCTTGCCACTATATCTTATAATGCATTGATATACTCTTCTGTGGATCATGGCTTTATGTACCTGCTTCTGAGGGCATGTTCCAGTTCCCCTTGACATTTCTTGAGTCTTTTAATAATCATCATTTCCTGTGAAATTTCTGGATACAGTGCATTCAATCTTTCAGCTTTTTTAAAGAACCAACTCAGAGGTTTATCCTTATCTGGGTCAAAGAAGGAATTTTCAAATTCATTTTCTATTTTTTACCCCAGGCATCATTTTCCCATTGGTGATTATATCATTTTTCCACCAAGACCAGGTGTTTTTGCCATTTGTTTGCCTTATGCCATATAATAACTTTTTGCATATTTCTCAAATAAAGAATGTAATATGACAGTGATTAATTCATTTGGTATGGCATAATTTTCTGGTAACATTTCAATTGTTTCAATAAATGACATATTGTCAGCTTCACCTTCACCTGTGAATGTTGGCCATTCATTCAATTGTGGTGCTTCTTTCATTAAGACCTCTTTATTTTCTTGATGGCTTAATTCTGTTATGAATGGATTTGTTATTTCCTCTTTCGGCTTAACAGGACTTCTTATATGAGAAAATGATGTTGATAATTTTGGCAAATTTAAGTTAGCCTCACTTAATTTATCCATTTTTTCAGTAATAAGTCTTATTTCACTTTGAGTGTCATCTTCAAAATTCATTCTTTCTCCACCACATTTTTCTACATGTTCTCAAGGTAATTTTTGATGTGATGAAGTTGTTTTTTCAAATTTTTCCACATAAATACTTAATTTGTTTAATTTTTCTGTAGGGTTATCAATATTCACATCATAATTAATTTTCAAAGTTTTTTCTTTCATATCTTCTATATATTTATACAATTCCTATTTTCCTTGTATTAATTTTTGAGCATTTTCAATTAAACTTTTTGATTTATTGTTTTCAACCATAAATATAATGTTATAGATTTGTGTTTCATTTTGTACAACAAGTCTTCTCAAAGTTGATAAATGGTTATATAAGCATTAGAGATATTTTTATCTACCCAAAATATCACAAAGAATAAAAAATACAATTATGAATAAAATAAATTTACTTATATAATGAAAACAAAATTCAAAATATAAATTCAAATTTATACACAAAAATGAAAATATAAATACAATCTAAAAATAAAGTTACATTGAAAATTAAAATTGTGAAAACACATTTTTACTTGAAAAAATTAAGTAAAAATGAATTTTTAACAAAATGACTAAAATTAAAGTATGTTTGGAAAAAGATTAAATAAAAATTATGACAAATTTCTATCCAAAAAATAAGAATATGAAAATTATTTTCCTATTGGACTCCTCATTTAAAACGAGGTGGGGTCACAACTGCACAAAATTTCTGTAACTCAACTCTAAGTAAGCTTAAATCAAGTGTTTTAGTATTCTCTCTACACAAGTTGAAGATCCTAAATATCTGAATTTAATTCACATAACATATGGTGTTAATAATCAATTGTTGTGTTAAAATTGAGGTGTTATTTGTAATTTAGAAGTTAGAGGGAATCAAAGTATTTTCAATTGAAATGTCAAAATGTCCCATGTATTACATAAGTGAACTTTAATTTACATATGCAGTATCATTTATTACAATTTTTTAATTTAAAAATTCATTGAATCACATATTTAAATTGTAAGTAGAATACATGATGAATAATTGAAGAAAAAAGAATTGAAAACATTAATTCTAGGGGGGAAAGGAACTCTGGCTCTAAGGGGGAGCTAGACCCCCAAATTCCTTTCCAAAGGCATTAGACATCAAAATCTGCACAAAGTTTCATCACCTTTGGCCTTTACTTATGTCACAGGGAGTGTGTCTCAATTGAAGATGTGGTTTTGTGTCACAACCACGGCAATTCACCTCCTTGGATCTCCATATGGCATATCCAGCCACAGTCCTTTTATGGCCAATTGGCCATATCCATCACCAGTGGCCAATAATTCCATTTCATCATCTTATGGACCATTTATGGCCATTTGTCTTTTGGGGCATTCATGGCCCTTCACCTCAATCCAGAAGCCATAGGGGCAATTTATGCCCAATTGGGTATTTCTGGTCATTTCCCTCAAAACCAGGGGAAATGGCCCAAATGGCTGTTTTGGCCATTTGGGCTCATAATGCGCGTTTGCGCATTTTTGCGCATTTGCGCATTTTGCGCAATTTTGCGCACTTTGACACAAAGTGTCCAAAAGACACTTTCCTGCCCTTTGGGCCTGTTTTTGGCTCAGAAGCCAAAAGTCCCCAAAGGACCCAGAAACACCTTTCCAAGCTCTGAACCCATCACATCCATCTTTTTCCCCTCTGTCTTTCCATCTCAAGACCTTTGGACGTAATCTTCTTTCCAATGAACCAATATGCCATAAATGATGTTATATATCATTATGCATCACTTTTCAACAGCAATTCAATGGTGGAAATATCAAATGTTCATTTCAATTTCTCAACTTATCATCACATCATCAAGGCCCCCAATCATTCAGAGGACTCATCAAGGCTCAAGAGCAAGTGTTTTAGTGTTGAAGACCAATTGTGCCATCAAGACGTCATTGGATAATTTCATTCACAGTATTCCTCCAAGGCAATAATATTAAACCATTCTCAAGGGATTCAAGAGGCAGTTCAGTCATTAATTTATTCATTTGTCAAGTGTCAAAGCTCCACTCAATCCATCTTGGCAACCACCTTCATTTCAATACAGTCTGGATCCATCAAAAACTCTATTTCATTTTCAAGTATGGGAAATTCATTCAACCCTTTTCAATTTCAGTATTAGCCAGCTATATAAATTCCCAAAACAATCAATATAGCCTCAAGGATCAATACAGATCAGCTTTCAGCCTGAAGAACTCAAGCTCCCAACTTTTCACATATACCAGCTACCCTTTCCACCCTGGGGGGGTTTTTCCCCAGTTAATTAATATAATATAATTTTATCTTATCTTTATTTATCTTACCATTTTTGTTAAGTTAATACTGATATCATCAAGTCAGTCATTTAGCACCTTTTCTCTTTTCTTTCTTGGCCTGTCAATGGATATCTGGTGGTCATATCCTTACTAATTCCATTGTTCATTTTGGCAGGTTGAAACAGTGATTAAGGACTTACTTGGTTGGCTCTTTGTCCATTTGGCTTCTCTTTCCTCTTATTGCATCTCATCTTGTACCTTCATATGTCTTAGAGGAATTCAATTCTTTATTTTATTTTCTTTATTCTTTTGGAGTCTTCCAAGTGAGTTCCCTGATTTCTGAGTGCCAGGCCACTCTTGTTTTTCTGTCCAAGAGCCCCTGTGACATTTTGCTACCAGCCAGGGAAGTTTCAACTGTTGCCAAGAGGGTAAAACTAACCTCAAGCTAAAACAGGTTAGTAAACCCAGATTTAACTTGTTTCTACGTCTTGTACACACATTCTGACATGTTTTGAAGTCTTAAAACCAGGTATTACTATAGAAATGGCACATTTAAGGGTCCAAAATGGCTAAAACTAGCCCTTTCTCCATCTAAAACAGGGTTCAATGTTTCCATAATTAGTTTTTTTGTTTTCAGAGTGTTTTCCACGACTGAAAAGAGTAAAATTTACTTTTTGAGTAAGAAAATCAATGGCTATGAAAGAATTTCTTCTTTGCCCCACTTTTCTCTTTATGTTAGAATCTTTTCCTTTAATAATTAGTTTAAACACTGTTAAACCAATCAATAAAAGATTCCAACCACATTTTTTAATCATTTTAAACCCTTTGACCACGTGAAAAAATAATTATCATCATTTTTACCCCTGAACCACCCCACAAGTGAATTCAACCATCTTTAATCACTGTTAGCTTTGTCACTTTGTTTCCAAATTCATTCCGGTCTTTTTTGGGCATGTTTTCTCTTTAATAATCTTTCTAAAGACTCTGTTCTTATATTAATTTACTTCAGTTCTTTTCTCAATTAATTCAAATTGAAATTTCTTTTGTAGCTTTCAATATCTCTTGTAGAGTATTTTTGGATAAAGTTTTATTGTTGGTAAAACAATAAATCTTTATGATATTATTGTTTAATAGTTATAAGTTTAGAAGCCATAAAATTGGCATATTTTCTCTCCAAAATCTTATTTCATACTATCTTTAATCAAGTTTGACCTTATACTAATTTTGGGGACAGGAAAAGTACTTGATTTTCAATCAAAGTTTTATATCCACACCTTACATTTTGGGGCCCAGCTGTGATATTTTTCCTTTGACATAGTTTTCTACCTTTCTGATCTTTTTTCTTATATAGAAAAATTTAAAAAATCTATAAAAAATACTTATAATTCAAAAATCCATAAAAAAATCATATTATAAGTGAGGCTTATATTTTTCATTTCTCTTTTTAAAATCCCTTTCTTTACTTAATTAATTTCTTTTTTCATTAGTTTCAGTGTCTGAAAATGTAGTTAGACAAGAAAATCTTGCAACTTCATCAACCGTAACTAGCATAGTCCCTGCAAGTACTGTCAATTATGAACATAATAGTACTGTTATTATAACTCAGAGTAATCAATCAGAACCAGTTTCTTCAGAATTAATCAATTTGGACATTCATAATACTCTCCAAAAAACTAAGGATTTGTCCAATAGTGAGTTTTTTGACATAAAATTACTTTATTAAGCTTTTTAAATCATAATGATGCCTTCAACAAGATCAGGAGCCAATTACAGCCCCTCACGCAGCTCCCAAAAAGGTTATAGACATAATTTTGGCAGACAACAATCAGTTGTGGAAGGACAAGGGTCAGTAAATCAATCCCAAACTGACAAATTATGCCATTCCAAAGCTGATAACACTGTTTTACCTTCAAACAGATCTGATACCACCACGAGAAGCCTCTGTGGACATATCCAAAGCCAGCCAGAAAGCCCACACCAATGCATTGCAGCTCAAAGAGTACCAGATCCTTGCAGATCTGTTGAAAAATTTTATGAATTCTTACCTGACTGTGAGAAAATTCCTGGGCCATCCCAACACTTCCAAGTTACTCAATGGATGGCATCCATTGATGGAAAAGAAAAAAATGATTCTTTTAACAGCAGAATGGAGGAAAAAAAACCCTCCATCACCCAAGCAAGTACCAAAAACAGCCACAGTAGCCAGCAGAAGCAATTCAAGCATGAAAAAGCATCCACAATCCCAGAACAAGGGCAAAGGCAAAGCACCAGCTACAAAACTTTACAGCTAGGGATACAGAATCCCAAAAATTCAGCAGGATGCGATGGAAAATGTATTTCAGATGCCCAGAACAATGATGAAATTGAAGAAAAATGAGGAAGCCAGACTAAGATATCAGGAATTATTTTTGATATTCTGGATGGCATTTCAAACCTGTATTTAGCTCTAAATGACGTGAAAATTCATATTTCTGATAAAAATTCATCAACTTGTAACAATCTTAAGACAAATAACTTGAGTCTGAGCCAAATAAATGATACACTTAAGTGTTTTGAAAAAGCTTTAAGAACAATTGAAGCTTCCAATAATTACAATTCATTTGGAAATAAGTTAAATGAAAAATCTGCCATTATCAAAGAATTAATAGACAAATATTCTAAATTCAATATTGATTACATAATTTAACAAAGATAAAACAACAATTAAATATTTTCTAACAAGATAATAAGATATTCCTTGATGATATTTCAAATTCATTTACTGAAGTGAAGACATATACAAGTGCCTTGAAAAAGTGTTTTGACACCTCACAACAAGAAGTATCAAAATTGATAATGAAATTGAATCAAGTCACTTCTGATAATACCAGACAAACAGAATTATGGGAAGAATTAACACATAAGGGAGATATGTATAAAATTGAAGTAATAAATTTAATAAAAAGTTTCCAACATGAGCTCAGAAATCATCAAAGGTGTAGCAACAGTAAAATGAATTATATTGAACAATTACTACACACCTTACCCAGAATGTCTACACCTCTGAATCAGAATGAGGGTAAAAGAATTGCCAATCCAAAATTACTAGATTTTGAAAATTCACAGTTAAAAAAATGAAATTTTCACTTCTTTTCATAACTCGGAACCATAAATCGGCCAAGAACTCTTGAAAAAAGTACCAAAACTTGAAGAATGGCCTGACTTCAGTGGTGAAGGAAAATATGACCATATGATATTAATCAGAGGTATTGAAATGGTTATAGATTTTTTTGAATTACGTTACAGATTAGTAAAAGCAAGGTTTAACACCTTGTTTACCAGATCAGCCCACAGATGGTATATAAAATTGAGACAAGCACATGGAAACCAAAGTTGGACTTTTTGGAAAACCAAAATTATCAACAAATGGGCCAACAATTCTTGTAGATTTAAGGTTGAAACAGATTTTGAATATCCTAAATTTGATGCTGAAGGAGAGAAATATTTACCATGGTTTTTCCAACAAAAAGATAGATTAACAGCATTATATCCTGACATGTGAGAATTAGTTACTCACAGAAATATTCTAAGACAATGTGGGGGTGACTCAGAGCATGCTGTCAAAAGGAGGACTCCTGAACAATCTTACACAGAAGATATCATTAATATATTGGAAGAAGTAACCACCAGAACCAGAATTGGTTCTAGTAGGGTGAATATCAAAACAAGGCTTAACACCTTGGAAAGATTCTGTGGACAAAAACTCCAAAGAAAATTGTAATAATATAAATAATAAATCTGCAGATGTAACACCAGGGCAAATCTTGCATCAATTGTTGGTGATTGACTTCAAATCGCACCGCGGTCAGTATAAAATATTGCTTCAGTTGTGTTAGTGTCACTTTATAGTCACTGGATTTAGTGGGTCACATCATGTCAGCGTCAAGACAACGTCAATCGTCACATGTGTCACATGAGAATGTCACTCAAAGTGCAAACCCATTTCAACACTATTTGCAACGTTTGGGTAATTTCACCTCATTGGCTTCCGCCTCCCCAATGCTTAGAATGCTTACACGCCCGCACCGCCCTCCAGATGAGACTCCGACACTGCCTCCCCATCTCCTTACGCATTCACACCCCCGCCCTTACCATCCTTACGCTTGTGTAGTGCCCTCCCAACATGCCTTTGACACTGCTTACCATCCTTATGCTCGCGGAGTGCCCTCCCAACATGCTCCCAACACTGCTTACCATCCTTATGCTTGCGGAGTGCCTCCCCACCCTGCTTACCATCCTTACGCTTGCGGAGTGCCCTCCCAACATGCTCCCGACACCACTTATCCTTATGCTTGTGTAGTGCCCTCACAACACTGCTTACCATCCTTATGCTTCGGAGTGCCCTCCCAACATTCTCCCAACACTGCTTACCATCCTTGGGCTCGTGGAGTGCCCTCCTGACATGCCTTCAACACAGCATACCATCCTTATGCTTGTGGAGTGCCCTCCTGACACTGCTTACCATCCTTACGCTTGTGGAGTGCCCTCCCGACACTGCTTACCATTCTTACGCTCGCAGAGTGCCCTCCCGACATGCTCCCAACACCACTCATCCTTACGCTTGTGTAATGCCCTCCCAACATGCTTCCAACACCACTTATCCTTATGCTTGTGTAGTGCCCTCCCGACATGCTCCCAACACTGCTTACCATCCTTACGCTTGCAGAGTGCCCTCCCAACATGCTCCCAACACTGCTTACCAACCTTACGCTCGCGGAGTGCCCTCCCAACATGCTCCCAACACCACTTATCCTTATGCTTCCGTATTACATCCATAGTGTATGGTGGCTTGTTGGCATACACAATGAACGCAATTGCCGAAATATGCTGAGTGGCCTTCTCTGCCAACAGGACCTAAGGGGAAATTGGTCGGTATATTAACAATGTTGTGGTTAGGGTTTAAATCATGAGACTCACAAATTAAAACCTAATAAGTGGACTATTTAATACCCAAATTGTATCTTCTGTTTCCCCGACAAAACCATTTTATATCATATCATTCAAATGGAACACTTTGCTTAGTCCTTACCTCATGAGCATTGAATAGTTCAAAAGTTGAATTTAGTAGGTTTCTTACTAGTCAACTTAATTCAGTGTCTCACAGGGAAGTGATTTCATTTGAATGAGATGAAATAGTTTGTAACACATTGCCTCCTTCAATTTCCTGACAGATTATATTTTGCAAATGCAATACAATTTCAATAGAAGGTTCCGCGTCTGTTGATGTGGAGGTTTATTTTTGTCAGCTTGTGGTTCTAAAATGTATTTTTCTAGAATATTCAATAACTCTTAAACTTTTTTAAATTGATATTTAACTTCTTTAAAACTTTCCAAAATTCTCCAATATTACCTCAAAAAGAATCAATTATTTGAAACTTATTTTACTTCCACCTTTTTTCTTCAATTTGGATCTTTTCATTCAAAAATTTTCAAACAAGTTATCAATAAGCTTGTCACCCTCTATTTTTATTAATAAAATACCTCTACTATGGCCCAAACCCCGGGAAATTCAACTGACTTCAATGAACAACCAACTTCAGCCCCAGAGAGTGTTAGTGAGATCTCTGATATGGCCAGTAGTCGTGAATTAGGCATGGAAGTAGAGAGCCAGTCACCTGAAGATAATCAAGATCCACCAGTTCTTCCAGAATGTGAGTATTCATCCATCTTGAATATTTCAAATCTCTCAAAACCTGATATTGTGTGATAGCCTTTATTTCAGCTCAGCCTCCAAGCTCTCAGAAACTGAATCTCAAAAGCTATGAGAAGGAAAAGACTGTTGAACCTTGTGCACCAACAGAAGATGATGGGAAAGATGATTTAATTTTGAGTGGGGAGGTGGAAATTATATCCAAGGAACAATTAGTCTGCAACATTGCTCAAACAATCCCAAGGCTCGAAAAAATTCAAAATGGTAGTAAAATTCCTGATTATGTGCGTCAAAAGATTGCTGAAGCCATGAGCCTCCTCAAAATGCATTTGAACTGTAAGTCCATTACTAATTCAAAACAAAATTGATAAAAATAGCTGCTTACAATATATGGGCAGTTGTGGAAGTGGGAGAATCTCTACCTGAAGGATCTTGAGTTGTAATTGGATTTCCAGGCAAAGGATTAGGAAAAAGACCAAATATACATGCGACCAAAAAAACAAAAAAAAAAAACCGCACCTTTGAAGTCACAAAGCATTCTCTGGATCAAGGTGATGAAATGATCAATGTTAAAGTGGACCATATTGATAATGAACCTCCGCATACTAAACCCCCCCCCATACTCAATGAAACAATCCATGATGAAGCTCCACATACTGAAAGCCCCCCAATACTCAATGAAACAATCCATGATGAAACCCCTCCCCCCTCTCCTCAAAATATTCAAGCCTTTCAAGAAAGGGAGACAATTAAACAAGATACAATGGGATGAGATATGACTGATATAATTCCTGACCCTAAGCCCAAATTGTCATTGTATGCTAATTTTCAAGGAATATTTTTATCCCGCATGGAAGAGTTTGCAGGCATTTTGAATTATCATTCCAATATTACTCAACAATCATGGAAAATGGGGCTTGCTAATATCAATAGTATTTACAAAAATTTGTGGGACAATTCACCAACAAAGGATGCTCATACATTCCTTCCTGTTTGTATTAAGGTGATCAGTAACCAAGAGCTTAAAATGTCCGCCTGGCTGGAGGACCTTGAGATGGTAGGTGAATTTTTTCTTTGTGCATGATACATGATTATGGGCTGTTGACTGGTGATATTAATTGCAATATACAGGGTTAGATTTCTTTAAGCCAACAGAAAGAGAATCATTTTTTGATAAAAACATTTGGAATATCAAATTGATGAAGGAATCAGCTAAACCTCCAGATAATCTCCCAAAGTCTGAACACTCCTTCTTCAAAATGGTTCAGAGCCTTCTTTGACCTGCCAATCGAGTTAAACATTTTTGGGCAAATGTTATGTCTGAATCCATTAGTTTAGTCTCATACAATGTGATTGCACCCAAACCATATGTTGCACCAACATCAAATTCAACCAAGCCTCTTGGACTCAAACGGGGAGCAGTTGAATACCTTGCCTCCTGTTTGAGTAAATTGAAGCAATGTGCAACCCAGCTCAGCATTGAAGGTGGCGGGGCTGACAATGAGATATCCACAAAGCCGCACAAGAACCTGGAGGATCTAATGGGTACAGTTATCCATTTGATGATTGCGTACAACATGGTACGTGCACATACAAAGGTCAAAGTTAATGGCATCAAAGGAAAACTCACAAACTAAAAAAAAATGAGGCAATCAAAGATCTTTTGACGTGTCACAAGAATCTCGGAATAAATCGAATTTGCTATGGTATATTAGCGGCATTCTGTGCGGCAGGGGTTCGTGGTTTGATGGTATGCTCAGAAGACTGGAGAACAAGCTCAGTTAAAGGGGCTTTATCACTAATTGACATTTCCAAAAAGCTTTCAGAGGGTAAAAATCTGTAGGAGCCAGTGTGGCTACGTACTAATAAGTATATATATAATTTACTGAATAAAAGTTTCTTCTCATCAGAGTCTTTTAACCCCACTGTACCTCTTAGATTTGAATTTGCACCATGCTTAGTATTAGACTTTGGTGATGCCTGGGTGGCAAAGCATGGTCTTGGTTGAAGTGATGAGGTTACATTGACTGTACCCAGGTCTGCTAAACTTACAACCAGGATTGACCCGTTTTAGATTAGCTTTGTACCAGATAGATTTTAATTTAATTTTGCAAAGACATTTATGAATTTATTAATAGTGAATACCTATCCTACTACTGCCCAGATTCCGCAGCATGAATACCAATAGTAATTGTATGGCGGCATGCCTCCACACACCATTGAAAATACTCCAACAAGACACAGGAAGTTGTGCCCGCAAGTAGCACACGCGGGAGCAATGCGGACAGTTGCTTTTATCACTTCCCGCCACCCCATAATAGGGCAAATGTTTCTTTCTCTTTCAAGAGGACTAGGATAAATAGGGATCCGCAGCAGGGTGCATATTGCATTCGCGCGCGCTTGCAATATTCCACATGGTTGGATTGGAAAGTGATTGCATGGGAACCTCAATATGTCAGATTGAATAATGCACTATCCACAGCAATTTTCAGGTTCAGGTATTTGAGATTTCAAATTCTTGAAGGTCAGGCATGATCTTTCTTTTTAGCTGCAATTAAAAAAGATTCATTGACCACAATCACATTTGGGGGATATTAATGAATCAGTAATTATTTGGTTTCATTTCATTTTCCGCTGAAAGCATGCCGTTCACAAAAAAAGGAAAAGAGCATAAAAAGGAACTTGCAGGAAAGCATTGGGATGAGGAAGGAAAGTGTGAGTTGCTTGCTTAATCTCAGTGTATATATATAGATATATATATTCTTTCACATTTATGTGGCACCCTCATTGGGCCCCATGGAAGAAGATTGGCTTTAGTTGGTTCAGATTGTGCCAATGTCATGTGGGCTCCAGCAGGGAAGTCAAAGGGTGTGTGCCAAATAAAGATCCTTGGGCATTGGGCACCATTCTGGACTCAAAACTCCTTAGCTTCAAATGGCAGGAAGCAGTATCTGATATCTTGTCTTCTTAAAAACATAGTGATCCCTCAACCACTTGGGAATAGTGGAAGATCCCAAAAGACAAATGAGTGCAAAACGACCCGAATGAAAAGGTTGTTTTCCTCCTCCTGCCCAACAGCACAAATATCAATTCCAGTATCAGCAAATATGACCCCAAGTGAAATTTGCAGGGTTGTGGATGTCAATCAGATCAAATACATTCACCTTGGCTGTGTGGCAATTTTCTCTTAAACTGGATTACTCATTGCCATTGTTGAATTCTGACCATTTACAACAATGAGTGAAGTCAAGGTCAATCAATGGGATGAATTATCACAATTCTTATTTTGCAAAAAGAGATTCACCGACCCAATTGCAACAAATGGAGCATTAATGGAGGGATTTATGTTTCCAATTGGGTGGCGCAAGTGCATCCCAAAGAATGAACAATTTAGTCTGTATGGAAGTGTTGGTAAAATTGAAAATGCAAAAGATGAATGGCAGAACCGAGGTGCCAATCTTAGCTTGGTGGGTCGCATTCTAGGTCAATCCTTACAATATGTTGGGGATAATTTATTTCAGAAGATTCAAAATTGCTACAACTCATTGGGGGTTCCGCCTTTTGATCAAGTCAACTATGAAGGCAATATTCCCACAAATCAGGGTGAATGCGAGTTTGCTTCTGCACTCACTTTCACCATGAATGGATTCAAAAACTCACCTCATCTTGATAAGGATGCATTGCTGTATGCTTTGGGGTTGTGGTTTCAAGCTGATAAGCGGACCGGCCAAATTCAAAGCAATGCGTCAAAGCGGTGTACAGGGGAAAATTGATTTTCCCAAATGAGCATTTTTGGATTGATCTATCTGATTGTCATGGGCTAATTCAGGTAGTGTGGGCCAGTAGTACATTTGTTCATTATACTGATCCAGCACAGGAAAACAAAAGCATGACACTAGTGGGTATGTCCGCACAATGCCCAACGAGGTTAGCAAAAACAATGTGCCAAAAAAGCCACGGATATTATGAGATTGGCAAGGGAGCGGGCTATCAAATAAGGGATGGTCATACAATCTCATGCCAATTCAAATAATCAGGAGATTTGCATGTGTGTTGGAATTGCAGCGTGATGGGTAAATAATGGTGGGGTAAGGCAGAGGACAATATACACCAGGATTGGATGGTTTGGAGTGCGGGAGATAGGGTGGGTCACATGAAAAAGGGGTGAAGTGGATTATGTACAGTGGCATGCCATCGTACATATGTCCTGGTTTGTTGCTCTTGTGCAGGATCCCAATGCTTCACACACAAATCCTTACGCTTGTGTAGGTTCCGACAATGCTAATAGTTCCTTATGCCTGTGCGGGCTGCCGATGCTTCACATGCAAATAGTTACAATTGTACAAGCTCTCAACAATTCAAGAAACTCTCTACAGTGGTGCAGGCTCCCAACGCCTCCCAGGGAATTCCTTACGTTCTGCAGGTTCCCAACAATTCAACAGTTTTCTTACACCGGTGCAGGCATCCAATAGTTGAGATGTGAATCCTGATGCTTTTGCAGGATCCCAACAATTCAAAAATTTCCTTACACCGGTGCAGGCTTTGAACAATTCACATGCAAATGCTTACACTTGTGCAGGTTCCCCACAATGCTAAAACTTCATTACGCCTGTGCAGGTGTTGGAAAATTCACACACCAATCCTTACACTTGTGAAGGTTCACAACAATGCTGAAAGTTTCTTACGCCTGTGCAGGCTCCCAACAATTCACACGCCAACCCTTACACTTGTGAAGGTTCCCAACAATGCTAAAAATTTCTTACGCCTGTGCAGGCGTTTGACAAATCACACACCAATCGTTATGCTTGTGAAGGTTCCCAAAAATGCCGAAAATTTTTTACTCCTGTGCAGGCTCCTGACAATTCACACCCCAATCCTTACGCTTGTGAAGGTTCCCCCCAATGCTAAAAATTCATTATGCCTGTGCAGTCTTCCAACAATTCACATGCCAATCCTTATGCTTGTGAAGGTTCCCAACAATGCTGAAAATTTCTTATGCCTGTGCAGGCTCCCAACAATTCACACACCAATCCTTATGCTTGTTAAGGTTCCCAACAATGCTGAAAATTTTTTATGCCTGTGCAGGCTTCCGAAAATTCCCCCCCCAATCCTTACGCTTGTGAAGGTTCCCAACAATGCTGAAAATTTCTTACACCTGTGCAGGCTCCCAAAAATTCACACGCCAATCCTTACGCTTGTGAAGGTTCCCAACAACTTAAACAATTCAATACATGACTAAGATTAATAGCGTGTGACCATAGGAAAGGCAATGTCTCATGAATCTGGATTGGATTGCTCACATGTGGGAACCTCCCGCTTTTTTACAGTTAAGATTTGATATGGCTTTAAACCATGGAAGAAGAAAATATAGGAGATGGTAATGGTGACACACAATCAGGGATTTTCTCTAAGGAGGAAATAAATAATTTTTACATGAACAAAGAATGTAATAGAAATTGAACATAACAATGATTGAATACAAATAATTTATTTAAAAGAAATTATTACAAAAGATAAAAAGTGGAAATAATGATATTTTTTTAAATTTTTATTTTTCTAGGAATTTGGAGAATATCCCAGTGATGTCCTCCTTTTGATAAGCCTCCAGTGCATGGGCAAGGAGGGAGTTTAGTTCCTCCCTGAATTCCCGGTGCATCTCATTTCAATGAGCTGCATCCATGAAAGGAATCATGTGGAGCAAGCAGTGATGCTCCAACAAGATTCAGTTGATTGATTTGTGGACAATGGCTCAAGGAATCATCAAAGTTGGTGGTAAGTTGGTAAATTCTGGGCGAGCATCATCGTGGGAATGAGAGGGGCTTTGCACCGGGGGGGAGGAGGGAGGGGAAACAGCATGGGAAGGTGGGGGCGGGGGAGATCCAACGGGCGTATCGTCAATGATAATTATCGAGTGTGGAGTGGCGGGACGAGCCGGAGATGGTCAAAGAAAAGGTGAGGAAAAATTGATAGGAGTGGGGAAAGAGAAGTGGTGACTTACCAAAAGGTTCCTCCGTGGATTGTGTAGGAGCCGCCTCAGGTTCTGGCTCATGAGTTGAAATGTCCTCAGGTGGTTGGGAGGATGGACTCGGGCCAGGAATACGTGGCTCTTTGGTTCAGGAGGGTTCTAAAAAGGGGTAGAGTCAGTTAACTTGACTGAAAAGTGAAAGTGAAAATGAAATGAAACTTTGGCTGCTTACCTCAGAATAATTTGTCCAACCATCAGGTGCCACTCGGGCCTGGAGTGTGTTGCTGTGGGGTTTGCTTGCGAGGCAAACTAGGAACAGGAGATTCTTGTCAGGGGGATTTGGTGGGTTTTGTTCTATGAGTAATGGAAAAGAGTCAGTATTATTGCGTGAAGAGAAATGAGATAAGGAGGAGAAAGAAAACTTACTTTGGCATTTGAATCCCATCGGTGACAAGACATGGTGATGATTGGCCCAAGCTCAAATGTCCTCTTGCCATTGCCATCCTTCATCGGCCGGATAATCACTTCGCTCACGTAAAGGAGTGAAGTGACCATTGGATGGTGGCCTAGGAGGGGGGGTGGACAAATCAATACTTGAGGGGACAGGGCTAATCGTCCGGATTTGTTCCCGTTGGCGTGCTTGGGGTCCCGGTGTCCATTTGCGCTTGGATATGGTTTCATCATTGTTGACCACAAAGGAGTCCTCACAAGGGCGTCTTGGGCAAGAACTCCTCTGGTTGCGTGGTCGGAAGGGGCAGAAAACAAACAAACCTTTCTTATGTGCTTGTCAGCAAGCATAACAAGCGTCGGTTGTCAAGGAACAAATGCAGGGGATACCCCGCTTGGTGCATAAAGTCCAGGACATCTAAAAACAAAACAATTGAGGTTAGTAGCTGAATAGAAAGTAAACAATTAAGAAAGAAAATGAAGATGTAAAACAAATTATATAAATTTGAAATGGAAACAATGTAAGGACGCTCTAGTAAGAAGTTTGGAAAAGTCTGGAAGAGAAGAAAAATAAGTATTAAGATCAGAACATGATGTGGACAAAATTATAAAAGGGAGGTAACGCACGAAGTGGATAGAAGTGGGGTTCTGAAAGGATCAACAGGAAAAAGAAAGGGGAGTGGGTTTAGTGGAGCTTGAAAGAAAAGGGTGGAAAGGCAGGAAGACCAAGGGGAATACGCACAAGAAGGACAACAGCGGGTGAGCTTGAGCGAAGTGGAGCCGGTGAGAAAAAAAGTGAAGGGGTTGTTTGGTGAAGATGGTCTTTTATACCATGGTGAAGCTGAGATGATCTCAGCAGTTGCAGCACCTGAAAAAGTCTCAGGTTCAAGGCGTGTGGGCAAAATTGAAGCTCAGTCACAGCCAATGCTGCAACTGAGAATGGAAATGCTGGCGTGAGGCAGAATAACAATGGGTTTCTGGCTGAGTATTGAAATTGATTGAATTGCCAAGCTCAGTGAAATCCCCTTTGTTTCCTTAAATAGCCACCCAATCACCCAGGAGGGTGGTTGTGAGGCCCTTGTTGAATGTGCATGGTGGGTGCAATGCACAAGTTCCCCATGCAGAAATGCACGTGGTGCATTTGGTCACAAGTAACCATGGCGAGATTACTGGCCGTATGGCCTGGTGATAGTGTTTGAACAAAGGGGGGGCTGTAAGACAAGTGAATACAGTGTGAGCTTGGCTTGACCCATTGCTCAGGTTTCCTTTCAAGTCATAATTAACATGCTCAGTGGCTGCACATCTTAATTGCACAGTAATTGAACTATTGATATAACAATATCAAATGCACCATGCTGAGCAATTGCTAGGTCATCTTTGTAAGCACACAATCTGAACATTTGGCACAGCATGGGATGACATTTCAGCCAGGTGCAGCATCTCACACGCTTTGGTGAAGTGCTCCAAGCTGAGCCTTCCAATGAACTATTGCAAAAATGATCTTGACCATGGCTTTACTGAGCACTTCCACATGGTGCTTTTGACCATGACATGCTCAGTTTGCATGTTAAAATCAGGCGAAATGCAATGCTGAGCATGTGGAACATGAGCTACGTATACGCAAACGATTGGAAGGTGGATACCCATTGGCTATATGCATGCAGGCTGAAGTAGTATTAAACCTTCCTAATCTGTACATCCAACACTGTAGTATGCAGTACAACTTTGTAAATGTATGCCGCGGGGCAGAGCAAAAGCTGTTCAACAATGTAACACGCAATCACATCAAGCCATCGAGTCATATATCTCAAATGCATCCCTTTGATGCACCTTGTTGGAGAGCTCTGCCTAATTACGGCACAGATGCGATTTAATCCAAGTTAATGAAAGTGGGTCATAATGAGATGACTTATTATTTGGGTCATACAGAAATAGTGGATTCACTCCGGTGCCATTGTTGGGGCAAACTTTGGCTGGCCACAATTGTTCATTGCACATGCTCATTGGCGGTGTGAGCCTTAGAGGTAATTTCATATACCCAAAAGACCACAAATACAAAAATAACATATTAATATAAATAAAATAAATTTATTTATATTGTTAAAATAAAAATCAAAATATAAATATAAAATTATATTAAAAATAAAAAATTAATTACAATTTAAAAATAAAAATACATTAAAATTTTGTAAGTATAAAATTACATTTATACTTGAAAAGAATTAAGTAAAAATGAAATTTTAACAAAATTGTGAAAAAATAAATAAATTTGGAAAAAAGTTAAATAAAAACTATTATCACTTTTTATCCAATAAATAAACACATAAAAATTATTTCACCATTGGATTCCTCATAAAAAATCAGGTGGGTGTCACAGGGGCTCTAGTGGAAATACAAGAGTGGCCTGGCACTCAGCAGTCAGCGAACTCACTTGGAAGACTCCAAAAGAAATAAAGAATAAAAATAATAAGAATGAACTCCTCTAAAAGATATGCAGGTACAAGATGAGATGCAAAGAGGAAAGGGAAGCCAAATGGCCAAAGAGCCAACCAAGTAAGTCCTTAATCACTGTTTCAACCTGCCAAAAAATGAACAATGGAATTAGTTAGGATATGACCACCAAATATCCATTTGACAGGCGAAGAAAGAGAAAGAGAAAGGTGCTAAATGACTGACTTAATAATATCAGTATTTGCTTAACTAAAATGAAAAGAAAATAAAGATAAAATAAAATCAAAGTATATTAATTAACTGGGGAAAAACCCCCCAGGGTGGAAAGGGTAGCCAGTACATGTGAAAAGTTGGGAGCTTGAGTTCTTCAGGCTGAAAACTGATCTGTATTGATCCTTGAGGCTGTATTGATTGTTTTGGGAATTGATAAAGCTGGCTAATATTGAAATTGAATTGTGTTGAATGAACTTCCCATGCTTGAAAATGAAATACAGTTCTTGGTGGATCCAGACTGTATTGAAATGAATATGGTTGCCAAGATGGATTGAGTGGAGCTTTGACACTTGACAACTTCTTTTGGCACTGCCTCTTGAATACACTTTTGAGAATGAATTGAAAGTATTCCATTGGAAGGAATACTTGGAGTGAGAATAACCAATGACTGCTTGATGGCGTCATTGGTCTTTGACGCTGAAACACTTGCTCTTGAGCCTTGATGATTCCTCTGAATGATTGGGTGCCTTGATGACGTGATGATATGTTGGAATGTTGAAATGACCATTTGATATTCCCACCATTGAATTGCTGTTGAAAAATGATGTACAATGATATATGACATCATTTATGGCATATTGGTTCATTGGAAAGAAGATTACGTCCAAAGGTCTTGAGATGGAAAGGCGGAGGGCAAAAGGATGGATGTGATGGCTTCAGAGCTTGGAAAGGTGTTTCTGGGCCCTTTGGGGTTTTTGGCAACTTTTGGGTTCTGAGCCAAAAACTGGCCCAAAATGCGGGAAACTGTCTTTTGGACACTTTGCGTCAAAGTGCGCAAAAATGCGCAAAATGCGCAAAAGTGCGCAAATGTGCGCAAATATGCGCAAATGTGCGCAAATATGCGCAAATGCGCAAGAGTGCGCAAAATGCGCAATATGAGCCCAAATGGCCAAACAACAGCCATTTGGGCCAAGGGCCATTTTCCCTGGTTTTGAGGGAAATGACCAGAAATACCCTTTTGGGCATAAATTGCCGCTATGGGTTCTGGATTGAGGTGAAGGGCCATGAAGGCTCCAAAACACAAATGGCCATAAAAGGTCCATAAGATGATGACGTGGCCATATTGGCCACTGGTGATGGATATGCCCAATTGGCCATAAGAGAACTATGGCTTGATATGCCATATGGGGATCCAAGGAGGTGAATTGCCATGGTTGTGACAGTACCCCCCACCTTGGAATGGTGAGCTCCTGAGCACCAATACAAGGTGAAGCCTGTTGAGGCTATTGGAAAGATTCTGAGAGAGTGATTCAAGAGGACTGATGAAGATAAAAATTTGAAAACTGATATTAAGAATTTGACATTTGACGCAGGACTTGCTTGATCTTCTTTTGACATTGGCTTCATGATTTGAATTGAATTTTAAAATAAATGAGAAATTTTGACGTGATAATTGACGTGATAAGAGAAAACTTAAAATGAAAATAAAATAAAAATAAAGAATGAAAATGAAAATAAAAGAAAGAGAAAAGAGAAAAGGAAATTGAATTCAATCTTGAGGAGGTTCCAATCTTCATCACAGAGGTTGATAACTGATTTTGGAATTGGCCAAGGACCTGGAAAGAGAAATTTCATGCCAGGTGCTCACAAAGTGGCCAAGGTGATGTTTTGACAAGATTGTAGACCCCTCAGGGAAGTGCACACCAGGAGAGGAACTTACTTTCAGTAGTTACCACTCCTGCCAGTGCCATAAAAATAAAAACAAAAATGCCGAAGGAATGAATTTGAATTTGAAATCTTGGAAATGAATTGAAAAGTGAATGGCCCATTGTCCCAAGTGAAAATGGCCATAAGATTGGAAATGAAGTTGAAAGCCATGCCAAAGATCTGTGTCCAAAATTGCAAAGCGCTCACAGAGTGGCCAAGGTGATTCTTACAACAAAAGAGTAGAATACCCCTAAAGGTGCATACCAGGAGTGGGACTTACGTTTGGTAATTCCTCTCCCCACCAAGCACCATAATGAATCAAGCTTTTGAAGAATTGGGCCCAGGCTTGTCAGGATATAATAAATGAAAATCTTTGATGAGTTCAGGACAATTCTTGAGGTTTTCAGTTGGTTCCCAAGTGGATCTTTCTGGGTCTTGACTGAAACCTTTCCATTCCACCAGATACCATAATTTTGCTCTCTTGAGCTTTGAGTCCAGTATTTGAGAGACTTCCCATTCTTCTCCTTCTTCAATGATTATTGGAGGAGGAGGCTCTTGATGCCTATTTGGGATTGTTGACGTCTTGACTGGTTCCAAAAGGGAAATATGGAAAACTGGATGGATGGACTTCCATTGAGATGGGAGCTTGAGGTGGTAGGCATGAGTACTGACTTTCTTCAAGATTGGAAAAGGACCCAGCCATCTTTCAGACAGCTTTTTGGTGGGTCTGGTTGATTTGATGTTCTTGGAAGAAAGCCATACCATGTCACTGGGATTGAAAACAGGTGGACTTGCTCTACTTTTATCTGCATACCTCTTAAACCTGTTTATGGCAACTTCAAGTTCTCTCTTGACATCTTGATGTACTGATTGGATTTTTGTTGATAACTTTCCAGCCAGAGTATCTTGAGTGATGTGAACTGAGTCAAAATGAGGATCTCTTTCATAAACAGTGAAAAACGGTGATTTCTTTGTTGAAGAGTGGTCAGAGTTATTGTAGGCAAATTCAGCCAGAGGGAGCCAGGTGTTCCAATCATCTTGATGATAACTGACATACATCCAAAGGTACTGTTCTAGTATCTGATTTACCCTCTCTGTCTGTCCATCAGTTTCTGGGTGATAAGCAGTTGACAGATCTCTTGAAATCTTGAGCTGCTGACAAAGATTGGTCCAAAAGGAAGAAACAAAAAGAGAACCTCGATCACTAACAATGCTTGAAGGAAGGCCATGCTTTGAGAAAATATTCTTGATGAATAAATGGGCCAAATCTAATGAAGTGATTGAAGCTATTGTTGGAATAAAAACCACCATTTTTGAGAATCTGTCCACTATGACAAGGATTGAGTCAAAGGAATTGGACAGTGGCAATTGAGTGATGAAATCCATTGAAAGACAAATCCAAGGACCATTTGGAATTGGAAGAGGCTTGAGGAGTCCAAACTTCTTGTTATGAATATTTTTGTTTCTTGAACACTGTTGACAGGATGAGACATAATCCTTGATGAATTGAGTCATGCCGGACCAGTGGAAATCCCGCTTGACAAGTTTGAGAGTCTTCTCTTGGCCAGGGTGTCCAGCTAGAGGAGAGTCATGCTGCTTTTGAAGTATATTGAGTTGAATTGTGGGGTCATTTGGGACCACCACCCAATCTTTGAAAAGGAGAAGTTTGGAAGAGGAATCAAGAGAATAATCTTGGACAGATTTACCTTTACCCAAATCTTCAAGGACACTTCTATATTGAGGATCTTGCCACACTGCCTTTTGAATTGAATCAATCAAATTTGAAAATGAATCCACCTTGACTGCAAAAAGCTTTGAGGCTTGAATTTCATCTTGCTTGATTATCTTCTGATAGTTCATTGGATTCTTGCTGATGAAATCCTCCACCCTCTCTGGGTAAACGTCATCCCGACGTGACAAAGCATCTGGAAGGGTGGCCAAGCGGCCAGGGCGGTGTGGGAACTCCTTTTGGTGTGGGATGAAATAAGGCAGTACCTTGAGGGGGAAATTATTGGTGAGTCTGTTTTGAATTTCAGAATTGTCCAATAACCATGGGTGCTAAGGTGTATTAGCTGCCCCTCTAAATAATACTGAATAGTCAGCCTACAGAGAATCACAAAATAAAAAAAGATTTGTGGCTTTAACAGATAGAGAAGACTTATCAGCAGTCTCTCAATCAGACCTATCAATAACACTACAGTAAAATTTTCTTTAAAACTAAAATTTCTGATAAAATAAAGACTAAGATTTTTTTTTATTATTTTAATAAAAGTAATTATAATATATTTATATATTTTTTTTTTGGTTTTCTGTTATTTTAATAAAAGTAATAGGATTTTTTTTTTTTGGGTTTTATGATGATTATAATGATTTTTTTCTATATTAATACTAATAATAAGACTACTTGATATTATTCTTTTTATATTTTCAATGTTGAGTTTATATCACTACTTCTTTTCTTTTAATGACACTAAGCCACTGAGCAAGGCTACTAAGCTTTTACTATGGCTATACTACTATTCTTCACTAATACTAAGCTACTGAGCTTTTACTATGGCTATACTACTATTCTTCACTAATACTAAGCTACTGAGCAAGGCTACTGAGCTTTTACTACGGTTATACTACTATTCTTCAACAATACTAAGCTACTGAGCTTTTACTACTAAAACACTACTACTATTCTAGATATCCTGCTAGTTCAGGGATGGTTGTGATCCTGGATAGTGGGAACTTGTTCCATGATGATGGGAAAAATGAGGGAGAGAGGACCTCTATTTATAGCTTTTGGGCCTTCATAGAGCTTCTCAAAACAGGGTGTTTGGTGAAGATGGTCTTTTATACCATGGTGAAGCTGAGATGATCTCAGCAGTTGCAGCACCTGAAAAAGTCTCAGGTTCAAGGCGTGTGGGCAAAATTGAAGCTCAGTCACAGCCAATGCTGCAACTGAGAATGGAAATGCTGGCGTGAGGCAGAATAACAATGGGTTTCTGGCTGAGTATTGAAATTGATTGAATTGCCAAGCTCAGTGAAATCCCCTTTGTTTCCTTAAATAGCCACCCAATCACCCAGGAGGGTGGTTGTGAGGCCCTTGTTGAATGTGCATGGTGGGTGCAATGCACAAGTTCCCCATGCAGAAATGCACGTGGTGCATTTGGTCACAAGTAACCATGGCGAGATTACTGGCCGTATGGCCTGGTGATAGTGTTTGAACAAAGGGGGGGCTGTAAGACAAGTGAATACAGTGTGAGCTTGGCTTGACCCATTGCTCAGGTTTCCTTTCAAGTCATAATTAACATGCTCAGTGGCTGCACATCTTAATTGCACAGTAATTGAACTATTGATATAACAATATCAAATGCACCATGCTGAGCAATTGCTAGGTCATCTTTGTAAGCACACAATCTGAACATTTGGCACAGCATGGGATGACATTTCAGCCAGGTGCAGCATCTCACACGCTTTGGTGAAGTGCTCCAAGCTGAGCCTTCCAATGAACTATTGCAAAAATGATCTTGACCATGGCTTTACTGAGCACTTCCACATGGTGCTTTTGACCATGACATGCTCAGTTTGCATGTTAAAATCAGGCGAAATGCAATGCTGAGCATGTGGAACATGAGCTACGTATACGCAAACGATTGGAAGGTGGATACCCATTGGCTATATGCATGCAGGCTGAAGTAGTATTAAACCTTCCTAATCTGTACATCCAACACTGTAGTATGCAGTACAACTTTGTAAATGTATGCCGCGGGGCAGAGCAAAAGCTGTTCAACAATGTAACACGCAATCACATCAAGCCATCGAGTCATATATCTCAAATGCATCCCTTTGATGCACCTTGTTGGAGAGCTCTGCCTAATTACGGCACAGATGCGATTTAATCCAAGTTAATGAAAGTGGGTCATAATGAGATGACTTATTATTTGGGTCATACAGAAATAGTGGATTCACTCCGGTGCCATTGTTGGGGCAAACTTTGGCTGGCCACAATTGTTCATTGCACATGCTCATTGGCGGTGTGAGCCTTAGAGGTAATTTCATATACCCAAAAGACCACAAATACAAAAATAACATATTAATATAAATAAAATAAATTTATTTATATTGTTAAAATAAAAATCAAAATATAAATATAAAATTATATTAAAAATAAAAAATTAATTACAATTTAAAAATAAAAATACATTAAAATTTTGTAAGTATAAAATTACATTTATACTTGAAAAGAATTAAGTAAAAATGAAATTTTAACAAAATTGTGAAAAAATAAATAAATTTGGAAAAAAGTTAAATAAAAACTATTATCACTTTTTATCCAATAAATAAACACATAAAAATTATTTCACCATTGGATTCCTCATAAAAAATCAGGTGGGTGTCACAGGGGCTCTAGTGGAAATACAAGAGTGGCCTGGCACTCAGCAGTCAGCGAACTCACTTGGAAGACTCCAAAAGAAATAAAGAATAAAAATAATAAGAATGAACTCCTCTAAAAGATATGCAGGTACAAGATGAGATGCAAAGAGGAAAGGGAAGCCAAATGGCCAAAGAGCCAACCAAGTAAGTCCTTAATCACTGTTTCAACCTGCCAAAAAATGAACAATGGAATTAGTTAGGATATGACCACCAAATATCCATTTGACAGGCGAAGAAAGAGAAAGAGAAAGGTGCTAAATGACTGACTTAATAATATCAGTATTTGCTTAACTAAAATGAAAAGAAAATAAAGATAAAATAAAATCAAAGTATATTAATTAACTGGGGAAAAACCCCCCAGGGTGGAAAGGGTAGCCAGTACATGTGAAAAGTTGGGAGCTTGAGTTCTTCAGGCTGAAAACTGATCTGTATTGATCCTTGAGGCTGTATTGATTGTTTTGGGAATTGATACAGCTGGCTAATATTGAAATTGAATTGTGTTGAATGAACTTCCCATGCTTGAAAATGAAATACAGTTCTTGGTGGATCCAGACTGTATTGAAATGAATATGGTTGCCAAGATGGATTGAGTGGAGCTTTGACACTTGACAACTTCTTTTGGCACTGCCTCTTGAATACACTTTTGAGAATGAATTGAAAGTATTCCATTGGAAGGAATACTTGGAGTGAGAATAACCAATGACTGCTTGATGGCGTCATTGGTCTTTGACGCTGAAACACTTGCTCTTGAGCCTTGATGATTCCTCTGAATGATTGGGTGCCTTGATGACGTGATGATATGTTGGAATGTTGAAATGACCATTTGATATTCCCACCATTGAATTGCTGTTGAAAAATGATGTACAATGATATATGACATCATTTATGGCATATTGGTTCATTGGAAAGAAGATTACGTCCAAAGGTCTTGAGATGGAAAGGCGGAGGGCAAAAGGATGGATGTGATGGCTTCAGAGCTTGGAAAGGTGTTTCTGGGCCCTTTGGGGTTTTTGGCAACTTTTGGGTTCTGAGCCAAAAACTGGCCCAAAATGCGGGAAACTGTCTTTTGGACACTTTGCGTCAAAGTGCGCAAAAATGCGCAAAATGCGCAAAAGTGCGCAAATGTGCGCAAATATGCGCAAATGTGCGCAAATATGCGCAAATGCGCAAGAGTGCGCAAAATGCGCAATATGAGCCCAAATGGCCAAACAACAGCCATTTGGGCCAAGGGCCATTTTCCCTGGTTTTGAGGGAAATGACCAGAAATACCCTTTTGGGCATAAATTGCCGCTATGGGTTCTGGATTGAGGTGAAGGGCCATGAAGGCTCCAAAACACAAATGGCCATAAAAGGTCCATAAGATGATGACGTGGCCATATTGGCCACTGGTGATGGATATGCCCAATTGGCCATAAGAGAACTATGGCTTGATATGCCATATGGGGATCCAAGGAGGTGAATTGCCATGGTTGTGACAGTACCCCCCACCTTGGAATGGTGAGCTCCTGAGCACCAATACAAGGTGAAGCCTGTTGAGGCTATTGGAAAGATTTTGAGAGAGTGATTCAAGAGGACTGATGAAGATAAAAATTTGAAAACTGATATTAAGAATTTGACATTTGACGCAGGACTTGCTTGATCTTCTTTTGACATTGGCTTCATGATTTGAATTGAATTTTAAAATAAATGAAAAATTTTGACGTGATAATTGACGTGATAAGAGAAAACTTAAAATGAAAATAAAATAAAAATAAAGAATGAAAATGAAAATAAAAGAAAGAGAAAAGAGAAAAGGAAATTGAATTCAATCTTGAGGAGGTTCCAATCTTCATCACAGAGGTTGATAACTGATTTTGGAATTGGCCAAGGACCTGGAAAGAGAAATTTCATGCCAGGTGCTCACAAAGTGGCCAAGGTGATGTTTTGACAAGATTGTAGACCCCTCAGGGAAGTGCACACCAGGAGAGGAACTTACTTTCAGTAGTTACCACTCCTGCCAGTGCCATAAAAATAAAAACAAAAATGCCGAAGGAATGAATTTGAATTTGAAATCTTGGAAATGAATTGAAAAGTGAATGGCCCATTGTCCCAAGTGAAAATGGCCATAAGATTGGAAATGAAGTTGAAAGCCATGCCAAAGATCTGTGTCCAAAATTGCAAAGCGCTCACAGAGTGGCCAAGGTGATTCTTACAACAAAAGAGTAGAATACCCCTGAAGGTGCATACCAGGAGTGGGACTTACGTTTGGTAATTCCTCTCCCCACCAAGCACCATAATGAATCAAGCTTTTGAAGAATTGGGCCCAGGCTTGTCAGGATATAATAAATGAAAATCTTTGATGAGTTCAGGACAATTCTTGAGGTTTTCAGTTGGTTCCCAAGTGGATCTTTCTGGGTCTTGACTGAAACCTTTCCATTCCACCAGATACCATAATTTTGCTCTCTTGAGCTTTGAGTCCAGTATTTGAGAGACTTCCCATTCTTCTCCTTCTTCAATGATTATTGGAGGAGGAGGCTCTTGATGCCTATTTGGGATTGTTGACGTCTTGACTGGTTCCAAAAGGGAAATATGGAAAACTGGATGGATGGACTTCCATTGAGATGGGAGCTTGAGGTGGTAGGCATGAGTACTGACTTTCTTCAAGATTGGAAAAGGACCCAGCCATCTTTCAGACAGCTTTTTGGTGGGTCTGGTTGATTTGATGTTCTTGGAAGAAAGCCATACCATGTCACTGGGATTGAAAACAGGTGGACTTGCTCTACTTTTATCTGCATACCTCTTAAACCTGTTTATGGCAACTTCAAGTTCTCTCTTGACATCTTGATGTACTGATTGGATTTTTGTTGATAACTTTCCAGCCAGAGTATCTTGAGTGATGTGAACTGAGTCAAAATGAGGATCTCTTTCATAAACAGTGAAAAACGGTGATTGCTTTGTTGAAGAGTGGTCAGAGTTATTGTAGGCAAATTCAGCCAGAGGGAGCCAGGTGTTCCAATCATCTTGATGATAACTGACATACATCCAAAGGTACTGTTCTAGTATCTGATTTACCCTCTCTGTCTGTCCATCAGTTTCTGGGTGATAAGCAGTTGACAGATCTCTTGAAATCTTGAGCTGCTGACAAAGATTGGTCCAAAAGGAAGAAACAAAAAGAGAACCTCGATCACTAACAATGCTTGAAGGAAGGCCATGCTTTGAGAAAATATTCTTGATGAATAAATGGGCCAAATCTAATGAAGTGATTGAAGCTATTGTTGGAATAAAAACCACCATTTTTGAGAATCTGTCCACTATGACAAGGATTGAGTCAAAGGAATTGGACAGTGGCAATTGAGTGATGAAATCCATTGAAAGACAAATCCAAGGACCATTTGGAATTGGAAGAGGCTTGAGGAGTCCAAACTTCTTGTTATGAATATTTTTGTTTCTTGAACACTGTTGACAGGATGAGACATAATCCTTGATGAATTGAGTCATGCCGGACCAGTGGAAATCCCGCTTGACAAGTTTGAGAGTCTTCTCTTGGCCAGGGTGTCCAGCTAGAGGAGAGTCATGCTGCTTTTGAAGTATATTGAGTTGAATTGTGGGGTCATTTGGGACCACCACCCAATCTTTGAAAAGGAGAAGTTTGGAAGAGGAATCAAGAGAATAATCTTGGACAGATTTACCTTTACCCAAATCTTCAAGGACACTTCTATATTGAGGATCTTGCCACACTGCCTTTTGAATTGAATCAATCAAATTTGAAAATGAATCCACCTTGACTGCAAAAAGCTTTGAGGCTTGAATTTCATCTTGCTTGATTATCTTCTGATAGTTCATTGGATTCTTGCTGATGAAATCCTCCACCCTCTCTGGGTAAACGTCATCCCGACGTGACAAAGCATCTGGAAGGGTGGCCAAGCGGCCAGGGCGGTGTGGGAACTCCTTTTGGTGTGGGATGAAATAAGGCAGTACCTTGAGGGGGAAATTATTAGTGAGTCTGTTTTGAATTTCAGAATTGTCCAATAACCATGGGTGCTAAGGTGTATTAGCTGCCCCTCTAAATAATACTGAATAGTCAGCCTACAGAGAATCACAAAATAAAAAAAGATTTGTGGCTTTAACAGATAGAGAAGACTTATCAGCAGTCTCTCAATCAGACCTATCAATAACACTACAGTAAAATTTTCTTTAAAACTAAAATTTCTGATAAAATAAAGACTAAGATTTTTTTTTATTATTTTAATAAAAGTAATTATAATATATTTATATATTTTTTTTTTGGTTTTCTGTTATTTTAATAAAAGTAATAGGATTTTTTTTTTTGGGTTTTATGATGATTATAATGATTTTTTTCTATATTAATACTAATAATAAGACTACTTGATATTATTCTTTTTATATTTTCAATGTTGAGTTTATATCACTACTTCTTTTCTTTTAATGACACTAAGCCACTGAGCAAGGCTACTAAGCTTTTACTATGGCTATACTACTATTCTTCACTAATACTAAGCTACTGAGCTTTTACTATGGCTATACTACTATTCTTCACTAATACTAAGCTACTGAGCAAGGCTACTGAGCTTTTACTACGGTTATACTACTATTCTTCAACAATACTAAGCTACTGAGCTTTTACTACTAAAACACTACTACTATTCTAGATATCCTGCTAGTTCAGGGATGGTTGTGATCCTGGATAGTGGGAACTTGTTCCATGATGATGGGAAAAATGAGGGAGAGAGGACCTCTATTTATAGCTTTTGGGCCTTCATAGAGCTTCTCAAAACAGGGTACTTAGAAAAAATCATAGTTGAGAGGTTTTAGCTAGTGGGACGTGTAGTTTTGGTGTAGCAACGTGTTTGCTGAGAGAATTATGCTGGTGGTGCTTTTTCTTATCAAAATCATGTGATGTATTTGAGATAATTTGGCTGGGGAGATTTTCTTTTTATCAGAGTCATGTGCGGTTATTGAGAAAATATGGCTGGTGATGTTTTCTTGAAGGTGGGGAAAGTCTTTTTTGTTTCTATTTTTACGTATGTTATGAGAGAATTATGCTGGTGGTTCTTTTCCTTATCAAAATCATGTGATGTATTTGAGATAATTTTGCTGGTGAGATTTTCTTTTTGCCAAGAAAGTGGAGAAAATACAGCTCCTGACAATTGAAAATTCTTCTAGTCATATGATATATATGAGAAAATTATGCTGGTGTTTCTGTTTCTTATCAAAATCATGTGATGTGTTTGAGATAATTTTGCTGGTGAGATTTTCTTTTTGCCAAGAAAGTGGAGAAAATACAGCTCCTGACAATTGAAAATTCTTCTAGTCATATGATATATATGAGAAAATTATGCTGGTGTTTCTGTTTTAGTATTGTATCATTTCATATGGAGATTGCATCATTTCTATCAAGTTTTCTGCATGCCATTATTACTAAGCAAACATTTCTTCTTGGAAAATATATTGTAATTTTATGCATAGCCTTGAGGTATTTCTTCTTTCAATTGAATCAAGGTGGGGAAAATACAGCTTCTGATGCTTTGGTCTATTTTCATATACCTTTATTTAGATTAACTGCCTTTAATGACGTAATTTGTTATTGATGATGCGATAAGGTGGATATATCCTTTGATACTATACTGTTTTGATAAGATCTTGAGGCTGTGTATTGTATATTTCTTTTTGAAATTTGTAGTTGTAATGTGTAAATATGTTTTGCGTAATTGGTTTTATTATCTTTTTTTTTTATTTTGTTTTATTGGTAAGCTTGAAACTGGTACTAATGGTATGGAATACCACATCCCCCTCTCCATTTAATGCTGTCCCCAGCATTCCAGTTGAAAAGCTTGCCAATATCAATCATATCCATGTTGATCAATTTCTTCTCCCTCTGATATTAAATCTTCTTCTTCAATTTCTTCACTGCTGTCATTTTCTGACTCTGTACTTGATTCAACTTTCTTTCCTCTGGGATAAAACCTCTTGATGTGACTTGCTGCAAATTTTCTTGTAAGTTTAGTGCCATCCAATTCTTCAAGCTCATAAGGTCCATTATTAATTTGCTTTATGACTCTATAAGGTCCATTCCAACGGTTCTTGAAGAGTAAACCCCACTGTGACTCAAGTGGTTTATTATAAACTAATACCAAGTCCCCTGGTTCAAGTGGATTTCTCAGTCTATGTGCCATCTTTTTGTCCAAATATTGAACTGATTTGTGTCTTGAATCTCTTAATTTCTCTGCTGCTGCTAATCTTGTTTCCTCTTTCGCTGCAATCTGTAATGCTCTTGCTTCCAATAGTTCTTCTCTTGTTGATATTTTATTCCATTCAATGGCTAGATATGTATTTGTTTCAATATCAATTGGCAAAACAGCTTGCTGACCAAATTGAAGCTCAAATGGTGAGTATCCTGTTGTTTGTTTTGTTGATATTCTATCTGCCAACGTCACAATTGGTAAGTATTCTTTCCATTTGGATCCATTTTCACCACACATTTTTACAAGGGCATCTTTCAATTGCTTATGTCCTCTTTCAACCATTCCTTGTGATTCTGGGTAGTAAGGTGTAGTTATTCTGATTATTGATCCTGCTCTTTTGACTGCTTCTTGTAGTTCTTTTCCAAATTCTGCTCCTCTGTCAACTGTCACTTCTTTTGGAGCTCCATATCTACAAATCCATTCTGACATAAACCATTCTGAGACTGATTTTGCAGTTAGCCTTGCTAATGCCACAGTTTCTGGCCATCCTGAAAAGTCATCTCTTGCTACAACTAAATACTTCCATCTTCCTGCCTTAATGTGAACTGCATAAATGCTGACTCTTTCAAATAAAGTAGATGTTACAGATATCTTTGCTTCTTCTTTTTGTTGCAAATGACTCCTTTTTTGACATTCTTGACATGATTTGACCCATTTCTTGACTATCTTTTTCATTCCTTCCCACCAATATCTTTTCTTGATTCTCCTGTATGTTTCATTTTCCCCTCTATGCCCCAGCTCTTCATGCATTTTCTTTAGTATCTGTTTCTGAGCTTTTTCATTGTATACAACTATTTGTGGATGTTCTTGATTTCTCCTTTTTAGCTGCCCTCCTTCTAAATAGAAGTTGACTGATCTTCTCTTAATTTTCTTGAAGTATTCTTCCCCAACACATTGTGGCTTTTTCAAAGTATTCAAATATTCCTGCATATGTTTTCCAAATCCTTCCTGTTTTATTGGAATTTCAATATTTCTTGTTTTATTCCTTGATAATTTTCCCACTTTGCTTGTATTTACTTCTTTTAGGCCAAATCCTGGATTTGGTTTAATCCAATCTTCATCTTCATCAAAATCATCCCTTTCACTTTCTTCTTCATCTTCTCCTTTTGGTCTTCTTGATAACCCATCCGGCATAGTAAATGTTTTTCCTGGTTTGTGTACAAGATCAAATGAAAAAAGTTGAATGAATGCCACTCATCTTGTCATGGGTGCATTTGGGAAGCAAGGTGTGTTGATCATTTCTATTAAAGCTTTAGCATCTACTTGAAGTTCAAAGTGTTGCCCCCATAATATTGTTTGAAGTTTTTTGAGTATTCTTGCTACACCGCAAAGCTCTAATTTTGGCTGAGAGTATTTAGATTCTAGTCTGGAAAATGTTACTTATTCATATAGTAATGGTCTATCCTTTCCATTTTCATCCTCTTGCATAAGAACTGCACCTGCTGCAATATAGCTTGAATCTATTGCTAATTTTATTTTCCCTGAGCCTTTATCATAATTCAATGTCTTCAAAGTAATTTCTTCTCCTACTATCTTCCTGAGTTTTATAAAAGCTTCTTCACATTTTTCATTCCATTTCCACAATACATCCTCCCTTGTCAATATTCTCAATGGTGCTGCAACTTGTGAAAAGTCCTTGATAAAAATTCTGACATATGCACATAATCCTAAGAATCCTCTAACTTCCTTCTTTGTTGTTTGTCTAGGCCAGTTTTGTATCTTGTTTATCTTCTGTTTTGAAATCTTTCTTCCTCCCAAAGACACAACATGCCCCACAATATCAAGTGCTGGAACACAACATGCAAATTTTGATCCTGAAATTGTGAGTCCTGCCTCTTCTATCCTGAAAAGTATTCTTTCTAATGTTACTGCATATTCCCAAACAAATCTTCTTATGAGTGGATTCTCCTTCAATTTTTCGTGCTGATAAGTTGATCTGGGTCCTTTAATTCCTCCATCATCTATAAATATTCCAAGGTGCTCTGGTATTTCCTCTTGCAGTATCCAAGTCATTTGTGCTTGATAAACTGCCACAGAGTTTGTTGCTCCTTGAGGTAGCCTTGTAAGCTGAAGTCTTCCAAGTGGTGTTTCAAATGTTGTAAGGGGTCTTGTACTAATATCCAATTCTCTTTCATGATATCCTCCCATAATATCTCCCACTCCATAACATGATCTTCCTGAAAATGATCCTACAAACTCATCAACATTTGGTGGCAATCCTGCATCTTTTATTGTTACTTTATTGAGGTCTTGAAGATCATGAACTATTCTAAGTTTTCCATTGGGCTTTGCCACACAAAATACTGGGCTGTTATAACTTGATGTTGATTGTTCATAGAGTCCTGTACGTATTGTTTCTCTGACTAGTTCAATAAATTGAGGTAAAATTGATTTTGGTATTGGTATTGGTTTCTTTTGCCATGGTTCATGTGGTATAACTGGTATTTTATAAGGTTTTCCATAAGAATGTTTTAGTACACCTCTTTCTTCTTCACAAAATGCTATAGCCTTTTGCCTTAGTAATATAACATTCTTTAATAAATTAATCTCTTCTTCTGATAACCATCCAGATGGTCCAAAGTTTATCATTGAAATTCTTTCTTCTGTAACTTTTGATGTTTCAAAAAATGGAGGTGGGTTAGGTGATAGGGGTGTTTCATATGGATCTCTTGATAATTCAGGTCTTCCCAAAGGCGGATTCAGATCTTGAGGCATAGCTTCATTGACTGGTCTAACTTTCTTGAGTACTGACTTATATTTTGCAGCATTGGCTTGAGCTTCCATGATTATTAGTCTGGTTTTAAAGCATAAATTGATCATATATATATTTTTTTTTTTTTTTATAATAATTTTTTTTTTAGTTGAAATAAAAACAGTCTTCTCACTTCTTTCTTTTCCTTTTATTCATAATTTTATTTGAGTTGTAGTTTTAAGTCATGCAAGGACTTTACCTCTAGGTGGATAAAACCCAGTATATTAGGTATACCAAATCCTGCAGTTTAATGTCATACAAGGACATTTGTGAACGCTAGTCCTGAGTTTACTGTTTTACTTGAGGCTTTCATTATTCTATTATTCATTTTTGTTTTACTCTTGATATCTTCTCTTTTCTTTTTATTTTCTTGATTCCTTGATTTTACTTGCATCTTCAGCCCTCTGGTGTGCTACCCCTGTAGTTTGAGTCATACAAAGACTAAATTTTAGCCTTCAGGTTGCTACCCTGTAGTTTAAAGTCATACAAAGACTAATTTTAGCCTTCAGGTTGCTACCCTGTAGTTTAAAATCATACAAGGACTAATTTTAGCCTTCAGGTTGCTACCCTGTAGTTTAAAGTCATACAAAGACTAATTTTAGCCTTAAGGTTGCTACCCTGTAGTTTAAAGTCATACAAGGACTAATTTTAGCCTTCAGGTTGCTACCCTGTAGTTTAAAGTCATACAAGGACTAATTTTAGCCTTCAGGTTGCTACCCTCTAGTTTAAAGTCATACAAGGACTAATTTTAGCCTTCAGGTTGCTACCCTGTAGTTTAAAGTCATACAAGGACTAATTTTAGCCTTCAGGTTGCTACCCTGTAGTTTAAAGTCATACAAGGACTAATTTTAGCCTTAAGGTTGCTACCCTGTAGTTTAAAGTCATACAAGGACTAATTTTTTACCTTCTTTATTTGATCTGATCTTTTATCCTTAATTTTAATCACAACAGTTTATTTTATTTATTTTTTGTTATTATAAATTTTTTTAAATGTTGAAAAAAGATTTTTTTTTTTTAAAAAATTATTTTCTGTTGAAAAAAAAAATTTTTTTTATTTTATGTTGAAAAAAATTTTTTTTTTTTTTTATGTTGAAAATTTTTTTTTTTTTTTTTGTTGAAATTTTTTTTTTTTTTTTTTTTTTTTTTTTTTTTTTCTTCTTATGTTGAAATTTTTTTTTAAGAGTGATCAAATTGATGAGTGATGTTGAAGGAGGTTTCAATTTGAGGAGTGTTGTTATATTTTCAAATGGTGTACACAACTGGCAGGTAGGTGACACTGCATGCTGCGGCGTCGTCCTGACCCCCGTGATGACACAATTGTCTCAAATTGTTTTTGACCAAACTTTTGTTTTTCTCATCAAAAGTAAATCAATCTTTTTTACATTTATTTTGTTTCCACATCTCTTTCAATTATAAACTTATCCAGTAAACTTCTTTTCAACCGCAAAAAAGTTGTTATCTCAAAATTCTTTTTGAATCAACTTTTATTCAACCCTCAAAAAACAAATGGAGGTCTGCGATTGCCCTCAATGCGTCAAGTACGATTTCACCAATGAAAATGGCAAGAAAAGTCAAGGCGTTCTTGTCTCTCGGAGGACTCGTAATCGCCATTGGGAAAAGTATTGCCAATCTGACAAAATACTATCCAATATCATCTCAAAAACTACCCTATCTGAACAAGAAAACTCAAAGAGCGCTCAGGAACCACCAGATCAAACTGAGAAAAGCCAAGTGATTGAATATTGTACTGAAAATACTTTCATGGAATTGAGTCGTAAGTCGTTTAACAACTTCATTTTGAATGATTTCTGATCTGATCCTTTTGATGAATTAGGCCTCATGCTTTGCTTTATTGCATGGCTATACATTGTTGGTGGGATGAGCCGAGAGAAGTGTCTAATCGCTCGAAAGTACCTCCTGAATATTTTAAACCTTTCAAGACAAATCAATAAAAGTGAATATAATCAGCCACAGATTCCCAAGGATGTGCGAACCGTGGTTAAGAAACTTGAACTTACCTCAGAGTTGTATCAATATGTTTGTTGTCCGAAATGTTATTCAGCTTACGATTTTGAAACAGCCCCCCATCAATGTCAATACAAGAACTTCCCAACATCTGTTCAATGTGGCGTGTTTTTGTTTCGTCCTTTCCATTACAATAGGTCTCTACCTCACATCAGAAGGGTTTCAATGCGTTCTTCTAGACCTCAACAATATCTCAGAAAAAGAAGGCCCTTTTCAGTTTATGTCACCCAAGATTTCACAAATTGGCTTGAATGGTTTGTTCCTCAAACTGAGCAATCAATCGAAGATTGGAAAAAAACCTTACTTACAACAAGCGATTCCATTTATGACTATCAACAATCACCAGCATGGGAGGCCCTCTACCCCCAAACCAAACGAATCCAAAGCTCAACAACACTAGAGCTGGCATTTAGCCTCTTTACTGATTGGTTTAATCCTCTTTCAAACAAAGCCGCTGGAAAACAAGTATTGCTTGGGGTTCTCGCTCTAAACTGTCTCAACCTTCCACCAACCAGTCGATGGAAGGTCCACAACACTTTTATTTCAGGCCTGGTTCCAGAACCCACACAGCCAAATATGGTGACTATCAATAACATTTTACGCATCTTTGTTGATGAAATGATTCATCTTGACTCAGGTATCATTATTCAAACCCCCTGTTATCCTAAAGGTCGCAAGGTGGTTGTACGTCTTGGGTGTTTAATTGGAGATTTAGTAGCAAATCACAAAGTGGCGGGTTTTGCTTCTCACTCTGCAACTAGATTTTGTTCTTGGTGTGAATGTCCAAAGGCCGAGATTCAACAATTACAATTGGGAAGACTACGCCAGAAACGGATTGTGAAAGACTGTTCACATGGATTTAAAGATCTGAGGAATGAGACAGAACGCACGAGGATGGTTAAGAAAACAGGAGTCAGGTGGTCAGAGTTGAATCGTTTGCATTATTGGGATCCTGTGCATATGATACCCATCGGGCTCATGCACAACTGGTTTGAAGGGATTCTTCAACACCATTTCTGAAATAGATGGAAGTGGAATTTTGAAAAAGTTCAAGCAATGGGAAACAAAAGCCAAAACCACGATTCCGATGATGACTTTGAAATGCAGGATGGCGATACATTGTCTCAGTCAGGTCTTTCATGGGAACAAACACACAACATGATTTCAGCTTTGTCAAATGTTAGGGTTCCTTTTGATGTCACTCGCATCCCACAATGGCTTGGCCAGGTGAAAGAGGGTAAAATTAAGGCAAGCGAATGGAACTCACTGTTCTCAATTTATTTACCATTAGCAGCAATTGATATCTTTCTTGGAGATATTGAAAAGTTATCTGAAAACCCAACCGAAACTGTCAAAACCTGCCTTTTAGTTGAAAATCTTGCTGCATTGGTGGAATGCACTCATATTTTGGAACAAAAATCAATCACTGTTGCCAACTGCTTACGTTTTGGAGAAGAATATCGCAATTACTGTGAATCCTCCAAAAGACTATTCCCAGGCTGTACGATAAACCCCAATCACCACTATGCCTTGCATATCGAAATGCAGCTCAAGCAGTGGGGGCCTTTGAATGGAGTTGCAGAATTTGCAGGTGAGAGATTAAATGGTATCTTGCAACGAATCCCAACTTCTGGTCAAATTGGTGAGTCATTCAGCTATTACGTTGGAGCTTATGACTAACAATTTTGGATTCTGAAGGTAAATTTGGCTTAACAATCATGAAGTCATTTGTTCAATGGCAACGGCTCATGGTGAAAGATGAATTCATCGTTTCTGAAACAAAAAAAGAAAACCATGAAGTGGATTTTGAACTGGATCGTCACATGTACATGAGGCTGCTATTGCATTTGCAAAAGAAAACACCAAATCTTCGGGATTATTCTCAACTACCTCACCCTGATGGTGCACAAGTATTTCTAAACTACGCAAAAGACTTATCAACAATAAAGACAAATGGACACTTAATATGTAAGAACGAACCTAACAATATCATTCAGTATATGTCTCCCCAAAATATGCGATTTGGTAGGGTGCTTCATATTCTGAAAGTGATGAAGGAAACTTCAGAGGAGGAACTCGTGGTGGTCAAACATTTGAACATGGCGGAGAGGAATTGGGATGGAGATGGATGGTTGTTGAAAGCATTTAAAAAGTTTTCAGTTATACATGTAAGTCAAATAGGTCAAATTGAAATAGTATCAGCATCTCACATCTTAGGTACAGCGGCATACAGAGAGCTCCCAAATGGAGCATTGGGTTGCAGAGAGCCAAGTGTGTTGGTTCATATGATTAAAAAGGGGGGTATTTCAATAAAATAACAGTCAGGTTGGTGGTAATCAAAAATTCTTCACCTGAAACTTTATGATTGGGTCTCACATTGTCTCGTCTATATGAATCTCAATAGTAAGCAAAATTTTGCACAAGCATTATAATCCCACATAAAAATCGAAAAATTTGAAACATGTTTTTAAATTCACTACCATAAGTATCAGACCATCTATTTACAATCTATTCACACTTGATGTTTCATAAAATATCACACGAATTAACTATTTACAAATTGAATCTTATTTTTTCTTTCCAATACTAAAATCATCAATAAAATTTCTGACCGCGTCTTGAAAGCCTATTTACAATCTACTCGCCTTCCATCTAACATAAACAAACAGCATAATCAGCTTTTTACAAAATACAAATTCCAATCCTATTTTTATATATTTTTTATTTTTTATTTCCAAGAACTGAAACATAACTATCAAATCGGAAGCCATGAACTATTCACAAATAACCGCCAAGAACAAACTATGTATGTTTAATTTTCAATCATACCGCTACATAAACCTATGAGAATTCTCAATGATATAAAAAAAAGAGGACTATAGGAACTTCATTTCCACGCGTTTTCTCCAAAGTCATCCATTCGGTGATTTGCCCTCCTGTTGCGTGGATCCCAAGCATCTGACATTACCACATCTTCACCGCAATTTCCTTGATTTTGATCAGCTTCTTCATCTTCTTCTTCAAATAGCTCCAAATCACTTTCACCATTATAGATGAACTCCTCACTCAGGACTTGGTTGTCAACATCGCGTTGAGTGTTTGTTGCATCTAAATCCACACTTTCGTCAGCCTCGCTATCAGCATCACTATCCCTATCACTACTCTCAGGTGTCCCAGGCTCGATTTCGTAATCTTTAATGGTGGACTCCCAGTACTTGTGATTGAAGGTCATATCCCCAAGCCTTTCGTCAGGATGTTGTTTGGAGCCAGAAAGTAAATCTTTGACAGGAACAAACGCAACCTTTGATAAATCGGCGGCCCAAATCTTTTGTGAGTGATCTCTTTCGTTGAACCAGTCAGGTTGATAGAAGTCAATGGGAACATCTTTAGGTGTTTTTTCAAATTCCGAAACGATTGGGATCTTTGGTCGACGGCGTACTCATTGTTGTGATCTGCGCCCCATCATGGCATCAACTTCTTTCATTTTCAAGTCCAGCCTTCGAAAGAATGCAGTTGCATTATCAGAGCGGTATGGCAGTGTTTTGATTACATAAATACCAGCCTTTGAGTTATACTCATCATCGCTATGAGCATTCACATCTGATGCAATAATTTGGTATCGTTTAGCATAATTGTGTGCGACCAAAAATTTGTAACGACGATCCCGTAACTATTTTGACAGACCCAATTGGTTAGTCTCATTTTAATTGATAATGATTATTATGAAATAAAGCCTTACTCTTTGCCTTGCACGCTGTATTACTCTCCTCTCTACATCTCGCTCATTCCATCCCTTCTCTTGATTTTCTTTTTTAAATTTTTCAGCCAATACATAGTGCACATAGTGATCATATGCATTACCAAGCAAGCCGAGATCACTACAGTACGTAAGGTTGGCTCGCATGTATTGATAGGCCCCGCTGCATGCAATTTGGCAAAACGTCATCAAGGCCACAATACGACATGCACCGTTGTACAGCAAATCCGGTGCTTCTTCAAGGTCAGGTGCCCAGACTCGAATTCCAAGCTTGGCAAGCATCGCATGAACATACGTAATGTAGAAATCTTGCATGTTGATGATGTTTTTACCAATTTTTCTTTTTCCAGAACGTGCATCACGTAAAGTTTGGACCTGGGCTTCATTGATCAATTTAACGCCCTGAGAGTTCTGTGCCACACTTTGAACCTCTTCAACACTTGAAAATCGTTGGTAAAATTCCTTCAGTAATTGTTTATCTGGAGGTGTTGGTAATGCTGCTGGTGTAAGCATTCCCCAAAGAAGCTTGATGTGTACATATAATGCTTCCTAAATGTATTGTCACCAAATCAGCTATTTGAAATGAAACTGTCCTGACGGATTACTTACTTTTGTGTATTTAAAGTCAGGTGGTGCATCATGCATAAGCATTTGAATCGGATTCCGCTTTACTGGTGAGACTGGTCTGGTCTGGGAAGCATGGGGGTTGGTGGTCGGTTTCATTGATCTTCCACTGCTACTTTGATTGGAAGATTTGGGCACTTTATCTTGAAAACTTATGCTGCGCCCTTTTCCTTTTTCTTTTTTCTGATTGTTGCTCCGGAAAGGGTTATTGCAAGTATTCGTCATTTGTTCAAACTCGGCCCGATGAGATGAGCTTCCGGAAATAGGATTAGAGTTCATTGTAACTGTTGGTTGTAAAGGAAAGACTGTATTTATTTAAACAAATGGCAAGAATTAAGAGAGGTCCAGTAATCGAATGAAGATGAAAAGTTGGTTGAAATTAAAAAACACGAAAAAATGTTTTAAACAAATAAAAAGTAGTTAATTATGTTATCTGTGCAGTGAGATAAGAATTAACCCAGTAAGTGATTGAGTAGGCAAAAAGAAAGCCTCAGATGAGAATAATTAGGAGGAGACGGAGGGTTGGAGAGCGAAGATAGAAGGAAAAATTCCACAAGTGGGTATGTTTTATTTGATGGAAATGCAGTTCCACTCAAAGCACAATGGCTGAAAAAGTAGAAGTTAATGTTTTTGCAAAACTCTCTGCATCCTCGTATTTTTCTAAGGGAGCGTTGATTGATAGGAAGAGTCTTTCTTAGACATTCCTTGGTGCTTAGCAAAAGGTTTTCAAACACCAGATATGAAGCTTTTTTTTCAAGTTCATCAGTTGTGTTCAAAGCGCAACGGCTCAAAAAATGTTGAAAACTACAAGGGAAATTCTCACCCTTGGCATCCTCGCATTTTTGTTGAGGAGCTTGAATGACTTGTCTGTTTGGAAGCCCTTTAAAGAGATTATTTCTAACCTCAAACGGCTTTTAACTGAAAGAATTCAATGTTCCCCTTTTAAACCGTGAACCCTGAGGTTTTTTAGGATTCATAAAGAGGATTTTGTTTATTTGGTTCCAACACAAGTGTAACCCTAGTCAACGCAGAACAGCGTCAGGACAACGCCGCAGCATGCAGCGTCACCTACCTGCCAGTTGTGGTAGTGGTTAGTCATTCTGGGTTGCTTTCCACTTTCATCAAATTTGAAACGGGTTCAATTCCCCCCTCTGGCAGTAATTCTGCTACTGGACCTGTCAGTTTCTGGAATAGGGTAACCATGCTGGGTAGCATATTCTGAGCCTTGAGCAAGCTTAGTGATGCAATTTGGTATCGTTGTGTTCCTTGATTCTGTCCATTCAATTGATCTTTGTAACCTTGTTGTGATTGAGGGTGCTCAACCTTGATCATGATTTGAGAAGTACTGATTTCAATTTGCTCAATTAAAATGCTGGAAGGATGTGTGCTAGTCAAAGATTGGCTAAACTCATTAATTTGGGGCTATAAGAACGTCATCCAGTATAAATCAGAGTAGTCTTTTGGTGAGTTGAATTATTTTCTGTAATGAGGTGTTCATTTTATGACCGGCGGTCATAATTTGACATTTTAAATTCTTTGATCTTCCTTTTCTGTATCTTAATGGCCTAAATTGTTTGGTTGGTTTTTTTTCCCTTTGTTGATATAGTTTTCTTGCTTTATGGCAAATTATGACCGGCGGTCATAATTTTGACATTTTTAACTTCTTCTATCTTCTTTTTCTGTATCTGAATAGCCTAGCTTGTTTGGTTGATTTTTCCCCCATGTCTTGATATAATTTTCTTGATTTTAGGCCAAATTATGACTGGCAGTCATAATTTTGACATTTTGAACTTCTTCTATCTTCTTTTTCTGTATCTGAATGGCCTAGCTTGTTTGGTTGGTTTTTGTTTCTTCTTGTTTTCCTTTCCATATTTTATCTCTTCCTGTCTCAAAGAACCAAATTATGACCGGCGGTCATAATTTGACATTTTAAACTATCTATATCTTCTTTTGCTGTTTCTTCACACCCCTTTTTTTTTTTTTTTTTTTTTTTTTCAAAAAAGAGAATAACATTAATAAAGGCCTATGGGCCCACACTTCCCCAAACTTGTGCCATTTTTTATATGAGGTGGCATAAGAACAGATAACCACCCCTGTTTTTTTTTAAAAAATGAAATCATAATACTTATACATTGAAAAAAAATATCTTGGAAAATGTTGAGTTTGAAGTCCTTTATTGAATACTGATTTATAGCCTTGAATGATAAGATACTTGAAAAAAAAATTGAAAAAATTGAAATCCCTCTTTGATAAGGCAGGAGGTCACTGCCCTTGAGTGATAAGAGACTTGAAAAAAAATTGAAATTCATCTTTGATAAGGCAGGAGGTCACTGCCCTTGATACTAATACAGATATATACAGAATTCTCTTTTTTTTTTTTTGTGATTTTTTTTATTTTATTTTGCTATTTTTTATATGGTTTTTTTTTACTTGGTGATTGAAATTGGATTACTTCAGCTGTTATTGAGAAATATTCAACCTTCTGTTGTGAATTACTGAAAGACATATGTCCTTCAATATTTCTCCAAATATCTTGTTGCGTTGTTTTCTTTGTGTATTTCCTTTCCATTCTGAAACAAAACCTTTGACTTCATGAATAAACATGTACCCAAAATCACACCAGCAAAGAGTTCCTCCCAAGATTTCCAAACCATCTAGATTCAAATCTTCTTGAGCCCATAACATTTTGTGATACAGTCCTTCTATTGTCATTTGATAATATCCATAAGGCTTCTTCCAGTAAGGATAACTTAAATTTCCTTTGATTCCAACAGTGGTTAGTAATTCCAGAAAATCAACATTTGTAAGATTTGATCCAGGTAGTTCTGAAATATATTTGGTTTCAATTATTGGTGAATCTAGCTCATAATCATACAGTTCCTTAAATGTTATTATTGGAAGTATTATGTAATCTTCCAGTCCTTCATATTCTGGTATGTCTTCCTGAATGCCATTTTGATTCTGGGAGTCATTTGGTAATTCAGATGTAATTCCTTTATTTTGATTAAATAGATAAGTTGCGCTTGAAAAGAAGAATATTTGATCATAGGCATGATTAAATTCTTCTAGAATGCTAAGTCCAGCTAGCCTTTGTGTATTTTCTGATAACTCTCCTTCTTCTAGATCTTCAAATATTCTTCCTTGCTTATATTTATCTTCCAAATCTTCATTATTTTGTTGGTATAACTTCAATTCATCTTCTGATTCTGCTGTTTCCATTTTTTTATCAATCCTCTTTTGAATATTTCTATCCCAAACTTGATCCATTTTGTCTTCAGTAATTATGGCACTTTCCTTTTCCAATTCTTCAAATTTTCTTTTTGCCAATGGATTGATTATGTCGTCTTTTATTTTTTCAGTATCACTAATGTACCAAGCTTTCTGCTGAAAAAAATTTGAATAATCTTCTGCAATTCCTGAGGAATTTGCTTCAGGTGGCTTCAGATCCCTTTTAAATTTCTTCTGTGGGATTTCTACTTTATCTTCTTAATTCATACCACTTAACTCAAGTGCTAGCCATTTCTCTGGGTCTTCTATGGCCATGTCCAAATTTCTTCTCATCTTCAGTTCCATTTTTATTTTTTCTATTGCTTCACTATCTTCTACCTTCAATTCATCCTCTTCTGGATCCTTCCCTTTAGATTTTGTTTCAGTTTGAGGTGGAATACTTTCTTTAGATGAAGATAATATGCTTGACTTTTCTTTATCTATTATCTGGTTGAAATTTTCAAATACTAAGAAGTCCAGGTAAGCTTTCTCTTCACTTTCAAAAGTGACTTCAAGATTTTTAATTTGACCAATTGGCTTCAAAAAGTTATCTGTTGATTTTGATGTGTAAGGGCTGATTTTTAATTCTGCTTTTAGGGCCATTTCCTGAGTTATAACATTCAAGTCATTTTTTGCATCAAAAATAGCTGAGAAGGGTATTTTGTTTGCTCCAAGAAATATTGTCTTCACTCTTGTTGAAGATTGACCTTCTGTTTCCCTTGTTTCTTTTCTTTTGGATGATTCTGCTCCATGTATTGACCATTTTCCAATCTCTGAAGATGCACAAAGCTCCATTCCTCTGGGTGGAGAAATTTCCCAACCCATAGCTTGAGGGTTACATATTGATAAACATAATCGACGTCCATCTTGCTCTGGATAACTAAATATTTCCCCTTGCTTGTGTGAAAATTCCAATTTAACATTATTATCTGCTAAAAATGGTCTTCCAAGTATGGTGTGTACAGCTACTTTTGCTATGAATAAATGAATTTCTTTTTCTTCTCCTGTTATCATAGTAATTGGTGTAAATTCTGAGAGTCCAACCAAAGATGTTGTATGTCCACCAATTCCTCTAAGATTCATATTGAGCTTTCTACTTGTAAGTGAGGCTTGAATTGCAATGTCCTCTTGTATTATATTAATTTCTGATCCAGTATCCACCAATGCCATTGTAGGATATTCTTCTCTTCCAATAAATACTTCCATAAGTCCAAGTGGGCATGCATAATGTAATCTTGGGGTATCATAGTGCCGTAGCTTTACTGAAAGTAGTCTTTCTTGAATATTTGACGTATTGACTGATTTTATTACTTCTTTTTCCTGGGTAGTTAAATTTTGTAGTTTATCAATAAAGGTTGGTGACATTGATAATATTTCTTCAAGAGTGAGATTTATCTTTTGTTCAAGTATTCTCTTCATCACATGTTCAATTATTATCTTTGAGTTATTGGGTGTAGATTTGACCTTGTTTTTTAATTCCATCTTTTGTGAATCCTGTCTAAGTACCTTCTTATTCTTTTCCTTGGAAATGATTTCAATATCATTATCTACTTCCTTTCCTTCTTGTGTTTTCTTGTATTTTGTTGGAATTAGAACTCTTATTTCTTCTTCTGCCTCATCTTCCTCGTGGTAGGCAGCTGGTATCTTCTTTTTAAAGGGTTTGTGTGTTTCATTTTTATCCTCTTGCTGGGTTTGACTTTGAGTTTCCTGTCTTGAAGCTCTTTGCCTTGTCTGTCTAAGCCCAACAGTTATTTGAATATTTTCATTTGCTGGTGATATTTGAGGAGGTTTCCAGTTTCCCCATTCTTCTATTTGAGCTATAGCAGTTGCCTTCTCTTCTTTGCTTTCCTCAATTACTGTTGTTTCTTGCTTATTAGGGGGTGGATTTGATTGTTCCATCATTTTCTTTGTAAAATCCTCCTGCTCTTTGGCAAAATGTCTAACTAATTCTTTTGCAGATTTAGGGCCTTCTGTGGGTACTCTTTGAAAATTTGGAAAAAGATATGTTCCTCCACGCTTCAAGACCATTCTTTTCTCCAAGTCTTCTGTGAGATGATTACATCTTATTGCAGAATGTCCTTCTTCTAGGCAGTAAAAACACTTCAATGGCTGTCTTGGAGCAATTTGAGCTGGAACATATGGTTGATAACCAGAAGATATGGGTGGTGAAGGATATCTTGGCCTGAATGGCTGTGAGTTTTGTATAGTTCTATGATCTTGATTATTGTTTGGTTGAGGTTTCTTGGGAGATTCAACTGCTTCAGAGAGGTGTTTGAGCTGATTCAATACTTCCTTAACTGCTTCATTCCCAGTATTCTTTGATTGATTTTCTTGTGGCTGAGGATTTTTAATTGTTTTGGTAAGATCTTTCATTTGCTTTAAGACTTCTTCCCAGCTTTCCTCTTCAAACCTAGCTTTCTTCTCTTGTGACTTTGGTTGTGAGAATTCCTTCTGTTGAATTAAGACTTTGCCTTCTAGATCTTGTTCAATATACAACTTTAAGATTTCCAATCTTGGAGTGATATAACCACCATCCAAAGCTTGCACCATGGCCTTATCTTTAATCATTTCTTTGTAAATAGATTCTTGAACACTTGAGGAAAGACTTGCCAAAATTTCTTGATTGTGATTGATATCTCCTTGTATATAATGATACCTTTTGAGATAATTAATAATAGATTCATATTCACCAATGAACTTTTTATATTGGGTCATATTTCTAATTCCTCCTTCTTGTTGAATCTTTGTAAATAATTGAGTAATTGAGGACAGCTTGTATCTTCTTTCAGGTGAAACTGTTCCCCATCTCCTCTTCATATCCAATTTTAATTGCTCCCAATCGCCAGTTTCATATCCAGGCATTCCTTCAATATGGTAGCTAATTTCTTGATCTTTAGTCCAAAAGGATATCTGTCTTGCTATATCCCTTCCACTTGCTCCTTCAATTTCGGCTATATTTTCTACTCTTTTAATAAATCTTTCCACTTCCTTTCCATCAAACCATAAATTATAATCCTTTGGTCTGATCTTGACAATGGGTGTATTGTTTCGTGGGATTTCTTGTTGCAATGGGCTTGTAGCCTGTGCATGAATATTAACCCTCTTTGGTAGAATATTTGGTCTTTGTGAAGTGAATGGAGTTGATGAGGCCATAGGCCTTGAAAATGGTGATGGTGACCCTTCTTGTCTAAAGATTCTTGGCATGCTCGTAGTTTCTTCCATTGGGCTGTTTTCTGCGGTAAAACTTGACTCTTTCCTTTTCCCTTCTTTTTTAAGGAGTTCAATTAATTCTTATTGCATTTCCAACATTCTTTGATGAAGTCTTTCTACATCAGAAATATCTTCTTGTCCTTGCATGGTCTCTTCATTTATAATTTCTTCTTTGGATTCATCTGGATTGTGTGGTATCTTTGATGATGATGCTGAATCCATATTGATATATTCTTTATTTATTTTCTCTTTTTCACTTTTCTTTTTAATTTCAAATAGTTCCTTCAGTAATTTCTGAAAATAATCTGTAACTATCTTTTGATCTTTCTTCTTAGTTCTTGGTGTACCAACTGGTATACTATAATCTATAGGTGATTCTTCTCCAGGTGGTGTTTCTCCTCTTTTAGGATAATAATAGTGAAATGATTTTGTTTAAGAACTTGATGGTGATGATGATTTAGAATTTTGTGGTTTTTCTGATTCCAGATTGACTTGATAGGTGCTTGAAATTGTTTATTGATAAAAGGCTTTTATTTTTATGGACTATATTTGAATGTTTTTTTTTCTTTGATAATTGACGGATTATTGATGGTTGAAGCTGTTGGCCACTGTTGGGACACCAGATGTGGGAACTCCTTTTGGTGTGGGATGAAATAAGGCAGTACCTTGAGGGGGAAATTATTGGTAAGTCTGTTTTGAATTTCAGAATTGTCCAATAATCATGGGTGCTAAGGTGTATTAGCTGCCCCTCTAAATAATACTGAATAGTCAGCCTACAGAAAATCACAAAATAAAATAAGATTTGTGGCTTTAACAGATAGAGAAGACTTATAAGCAGTCTCTCAATCAGACCTATCAATAACACTACAGTAAAATTTTCTTTAAAACTAAAATTTCTGATAAAATAAAGACTAAGATTTTTTTTTATTATTTTAATAAAAGTAATTATAATATATATTTATTTTTTTTTTTGGTTTTCTGTTATTTTAATAAAAGTAATAGGAATTTTTTTTTTTAGGTTTTATGATGATTATAATGATTTTTTTTATATTAATACTAATAATAAGACTACTTGATATTCTTCTTTTTATATTTTCAATGTTGAGTTTATATCACTACTTCTTTTCTTTTAATGACACTAAGCCACTGAGCAAGGCTACTAAGCTTTTACTATGGCTATACTACTATTCTTCACTAATACTAAGCTACTGAGCAAGGCTACTGAGCTTTTACTATGGCTATACTACTATTCTTCACTAATACTAAGCTACTGAGCAAGGCTACTGAGCTTTTACTACGGTTATACTACTATTCTTCAACAATACTAAGCTACTGAGCTTTTACTACTAAAACACTACTACTATTCTAGATATCCTGCTAGTTCAGGGATGGTTGTGATCCTGGATAGTGGGAACTTGTTCCATGATGATGGGAAAAATGAGGGAGAGAGGACCTCTATTTATAGCTTTTGGGCCTCCATAGAGCTTCTCAAAACAGGGTACTTAGAAAAAATCATAGTTGAGAGGTTTTAGCTAGTGGGACGTGTAGTTTTGGTGTAGCAACGTGTTTGCTGAGAGAATTATGCTGGTGGTGCTTTTTCTTATCAAAATCATGTGATGTATTTGAGATAATTTGGCTGGTGAGATTCTCTTTTTATCAGAGTCATGTGCGGTTATTGAGAAAATATGGCTGGTGATGTTTTCTTGAAGGTGGGGAAAGTCTTTTTTGTTTCTATTTTTACGTATGTTATTAGAGAATTATGCTGGTGGTTCTTTTCCTTATCAAAATCATTTCATGTATTTGAGATAATTTTGCTGGTGAGATTTTCTTTTTGCCAAGAAAGTGGAGAAAATACAGCTCCTGACAATTGAAAATTCTTCTAGTCATATGATATATATGAGAAAATTATGCTGGTGTTTCTGTTTCTTATCAAAATCATGTGATGTGTTTGAGATAATTTTGCTGGTGAGATTTTCTTTTTGCCAAGAAAGTGGAGAAAATACAGCTCCTGACAATTGAAAATTCTTCTAGTCATATGATATATATGAGAAAATTATGCTGGTGTTTCTGTTTTAGTATTGTATCATTTCATATGGAGATTGCATCATTTCTATCAAGTTTGCTGCGTGCAATTATTTCTAAGCAAACATTTCTTCTTGGAAAATATATTGTAATTTTATGCATAGCCTTGAGGTATTTCTTCTTTCAATTGAATCAAGGTGGGGAAAATACAGCTTCTGATGCTTTGGTCTATTTTCATATACCTTTATTTAGATTAACTGCCTTTAATGACATAATTTATTATTGATGATGCAATAAGGTGGATATATCCTTTGATACTAAACTGTTTTGATAAGATCTTGAGGCGGTGTATTGTATATTTCTTTTTGAAATTTGTAGTTGTAATGTGTAAATATGTTTTGCCAATTATCATTTTTTTTGTTTTATTGGTAAGCTTAAAACTGGTACTAATGGTATGGAATACCACAGCGGTAAGTGATTGAGAAATTAAATTCAGATAGAAATTCAGCCCAGCAGGCTTGACGGCGAGTGAGAATCCTGGAAGACATAAAATATTGAAGAGATGAATGATCGGTGAGAACTTCAAAAGGGGAAGAAATGGAAAGAAGAAAAGCTCTCCAGTGCTTGAGAGCCCAGACTATGCCAAGGAGTTCCTTGTTATGAATCTCATAGTTAAGCTCAGCTGGGAGAAGCTTGCGGCTATCAAATGCAATGGGATGTTTTCCTGAGTCAGAGACCTGACTCAGTACAGCACCCAAAGCATAATCTGATGCATCGGTCTCTACAATGGTGGGTAGAGAAGGATTGAAGTGAGAAAGGATTGGAGCAGTGGTGAATGCCTCTTTGAGTTGATGAAACTGTCTAAGAGCTTCCTCATTGAGGGGAAAACGGGAATCTTTCTTGAGGAAACTTGTGAGTGAACTAATTTTCTTTGAATAATTCTTGATGAAACGGCGGTAAAAATTGGCAAAGCCAAGGAATGATTGAAGAGCCTTGAGGTTTCTTGGAGGCGGCCAATTGAGAATTTGCTGGACTTTTGCTTGGTCCATCTTGAGGCCTTCAGAAGAAACAACATAACCTAAGTACTCTACACTAGAAACATGGAATAGGCATTTGGACGCCTTAGCAAAGAGGTTATTGGCTCTGAGTCTGGAAAGAACAGTGGACACATGAGTGACATGTTCTTCCTCAGATTTGGAAAAGACCATAATGTCATCCAAATAAACCACAACATAAACATCAAGAAGATCATAAAAAATATCATTGACAAGATTTTGAAAAGAAGCAGGAGCATTGGTAAGCCCAAAAGGCATAACCAAGTACTCATAACTACCATATTTGGTTCTAAAAAAAGTCAAATGTTCATCACCTTCCTTGATTCTGAGCAGGTTATATGCACCACGCAAATCAATCTTGGAGAAGATAGAAGAACCATTGAAAACAGTCAGAAGCTGATTCATAGGAGGAACAGGATACTTGTTCTTCCTAGTAACAGCATTGAGTTTGCGGTAATCAACACACAAACGGAGGCCACCATCTTTCTTTTTCGACAAAAAGAACAGGTGCTCCTGTAGAAGAGGAGCTTGGCCGGATGAAACCTTTCTCTACATTCTCTGAAATGTAGGCCCTGAGTGTATCTGACTCTTGGTTTGATAAAGAGTAGATCACCCCAACTGGAGGTAGAGACCCCTCCAGCTCGATATGATGATCACAGGCGCGGTGAGGAGGAAGTTTCTCTGCTTTCACCTTGGAGAATACATCCAAGTATTGGTGATAAACAGAAGGAACAACCTTCATCAGGGTTTCTATTTCTTCTGGCTCTTCCTCTTCATCCCACAACTCTTCCAGGGAGTCATGATAAGATGAAGGAGGAAGGTCCATATTCCCAAAGAAGAGATGAAGTGAAGATACAGAATTATCTTCTCCAACATCTTGAATCTCTTTGAAGACTTCATCTCTAGATGATAGTAATGACTGATGGGAATTAAGGGAAGGAATATGGCCAGAAGACGGAAATGATGGTGTTCTAGAATCACCAACCAGAGCTGCACATAATTTGGCAGAAGAAAAGTCATTACTGAAAGAAATTAAAGGATCATTATAGTCCTTATGATCAGAATTAAAGGTGATCAATCCTTGCCTCCAATCAATAAACGGATTAAAATGATTAAGAAAGTCAAAGCCCAATATGAAGTCTTCTCCCTTGGGAGTATCAATGACTAAAAAACCCCATTCAAAGCTTGGGAAGGAAGGGAGCTCAACCATATATTTAGTATGGTGAGTCACAAATAAAGAAGGAGACTCAGAGGAGTCTAAAATGATGAGGGGAATCTTCTCTGGAAGCTCTGACGTAGTCAATGAATACTTGTGAGCAAACTGCTTTGCAATAAATGAGTTGGTAGCACCAGAATAAATGAGAATACTGTAAAAAACATCCAAAAGAGAAGAAAAAACAAAAAATTTAAGAGAATTCTTGACACCAGTATTCAGAATGCACAATTGTGCTCTGGATGGAAAACTGTGAAGACCATTGAACATAACATGATCTTCACTCAGGCTTTTCCCTGGCTGGGAAATTTGCCTGACGGTTGGGTAAGCTTGTTTTGAGGCCTTTTGAAACAGGTCTCAAGACTATGCTTCCCACCACAATAGGTACAAAGACCCTCTTTGATTCTTCTTTCTTTTTTCAGAATTCATGAGCTTGAAATCTTTCTTCAATAAAGAAGAATGGGGCTTGTCCCTCTTCTGAAAATTCTTCATCTTCTCTTGACTTGAGCTTGAAGAATTTTGAGGATGAGAAGAACTTGACTTTGAGGCTTCTGGCTTCTCCTCTTGATGATGACTCTTTTCATTTTGCCTCTCATGGTACCTGGTATCAAGTTCCAGGGTGACGTCCATTAAGTCTTGAAGAGAGTCAATTGTTGAAGGATGGGAGGCCAATTGATCCAAAATCCTGGATGGCAATCCCTTCCTGAAATGATGGATAAGAGCTCTTTCACCCCAATTCCCGATTCTTGAGACTAAACTTCTGAAATCAGCAATGTATAAGGATACATGCCCACCTTCTTTTATTCTTAAAGAATCCAACTCAGCTCCTGCTTTTCTGACTTCATTCGGGTCACCAAATAGAGTGAAGAGTTGAGATTCAAAAAGAGGCCAAGAATTGAGAAGATAATTTGAGTCTTGATTGGTGAGATTGGAAAGATAAGGCTCAATCCATTTTGCAGCCCGGCCAATGAGACATGAAGTGGCATAAAGAACTTTCTTTCTGTCTTCAGAAAAATTTGCCGTATCATTATGAAATATCAATTGAAAAGACTGAATAAAGCTTCTAACTTTGAAGGGCTGAGTCCCATCAAAGCATTCCGGTGCCTTCATAGATGGAGTCTTGAAGGCTGGTGGTCTTGATGCTTCAGAAGATGAAGCTGCTTGAATATTGGCCATAATCTGAGTCATTTGCTGCATGATGGCCAATAGAGATGGTTCAGACTGATGAGAGACAGGCTGATTAGACTGGGCTAGAGTTGGCCCTCCAGTACCTTGGGATGCTTCCACCGGAGCAGGAGCACCTTCAGTACCATCAGACTCTTCCTCTTCCACAGAATTCTCCTCCTCCTCTTCACCATCTTCACCTGGACCTTTGAAAATAGTCCTTGAAGTTCCTGGAAATCCGCCAACTACTCCTGAAAATGAACTTGATCTTCTGGGCCCTCTTCCTTCCTTCCTGGATGGTGCTGCTCCTTCCATGCAGGGTCCTCTATCTAATTGGGCCCTCAGTTGAGAAACTGCTGGGGTGCCATCTAGAGGAGCTCTTGGAGTTGGAGTGAGAACAGCTTGAGCTCTGGCCTGAGATCTTGTCTGTCTTGCCGGAGGTGAATGTTGAACAGGCATGATAACAGGAATAAAATAGCATTAAATGAATAAGAATCAAAATTTGCTTGAAGTGAAAAGAGTCAACAATCAAATCTTGAGGAAAATAAATGAATCAAAATGAAAATCTTCAAGTACGTCAATAAATCAAAACCAGATGAGGTCTTGAAGTCAAAAAATCAATGAATCAAATCAATAAAAAGTGAAATCTTGCAAAAATCAATCAATCAAATGAAATCTTGAGGCAAAATCAGTTTATGTCAAAATTCTTGATGTGAAAAATCAGCAAAATCAATGAAATCTTCAGGTCAATCAATTTTCTTGGTCAATATCAAATATGTCAAATCAATCAATCAATCAAAATCGAGTGAATTATTCTTTAAAAACCAAAATTCTTGAAGAATGAATCAATTATGAATCTTGATGTGAATAACATGTCTGAATATCTTGATGAAAAATTTGAAAATCAAAGAAAACCAAGATGACGCCTGAATTATGAATGAAATGAAAATTGATAATTTGAAAAAGATTTTAAAGAGAATAACAAATATAAAAATGGGTCAGCTTTCAATTTTCAAAATGAAGAATGAATGAAAGAAAATTGAGAGATGACGATGAATCATTAAGTTCATAAGCGTAAAAGAATCATAATTTCAATGAAATGAGTGAATGAAATTATAAAGAAAGAATGAACAGAATGAAAAAGAAATTATGAGTTAATTAATATAATGTAACAGGGGCTCTAGTGGAAATACAAGAGTGGCCTGGCACTCAGCAATCAGGGAACTCACTTGGAAGACTCCAAAAGAAATAAAGAATAAAAATAATAAGAATGAATTCCTCTAAAAGATATGCAGGTACAAGATGAGATGCAAAGAGGAAAAGGAAGCCAAATGGCCAAAGAGCCAACCAAGTAAGTCCTTAATCACTGTTTCAACCTGCCAAAAAATGAACAATGGAATTAGTAAGGATATGACCACCAAATATCCATTTGACAGGCGAAGAAAGAGAAAGAGAAAGGTGCTAAATGACTGACTTAATAATATCAGTATTTGCTTAACTAAAATGAAAAGAAAATAAAGATAAAATAAAATCAAAGTATATTAATTAACTGGGGAAAAACCCCCCAGGGTGGAAAGGGTAGCCGGTATATGTGAAAAGTTGGGATCTTGAGTTCTTCAGGCTGAAAACTGATCTGTATTGATCCTTGAGGCTGTATTGATTGTTTTGGGAATTGATACAGCTGGCTAATATTGAAATTGAATTGGGTTGAATGAACTTACCATGCTTGAAAATGAAATACAGTTCTTGGTGGATCCAGACTGTATTGAAATGAATATGGTTGCCAAGATGGATTGAGTGGATCTTTGACACTTGACAACTTCTTTTGGCACTGCCTCTTGAATACACTTTTGAGAATGAATTGAAAGTATTCCATTGGAAGGAATACTTGGAGTGAGAATAACCAATGACTGCTTGATGGCGTCATTGGTCTTTGACGCTGAAACACTTGCTCTTGAGCCTTGATGATTCCTCTGAATGATTGGGTGCCTTGATGACGTGATGAGATGTTGGAATGTTGAAATGACCATTTGATATTGCAACCATTGAATTGCTGTTGAAAAATGATGTACAATGATATATAACATCATTTATGGCATATTGGTTCATTGGAAAGAAGATTACGTCCAAAGGTCTTGAGATGGAAAGGCAGAGGGCAAAAGGATGGATGTGATTGCTTCAGAGCTTGGAAAGGTGTTTCTGAGCCCTTTGGGGTTTTTGGCCACTTTTGGGTTCTGAGCCAAAAACTGGCCCAAAAGGCGGGAAAGTGTCTTCTGGACACTTTGCGTCAAAGTGCGCAAAAATGCGCAAAATGCGCAAATGTGCGCAAAGTGCGCAAAAAGTGCGCCAATGCGCAAAAGTGCGCAAAATGCGCATTGTGAGCCTAAATGGCCAAACAACAGCCATTTGGGCCATTTCCCCTGGTTTTGAGGGAAATGACCAGAAATACCCATTTGGGCATAAATTGCCGCTATGGGTTCTGGATTGAGGTGAAGGGCCATGAAGGCTCCAAAACACAAATGGCCGTAAAAGGTCCATAATATGATGATGTGGCCATATTGGCCACTGGTGATGGATATGGCCAATTGGCCATAAGAGAACTATGGCTTGATATGCCATATGGGGATCCAAGGAGGTGAATTGCCATGGTTGTGACAGTGGGGTCACCTCTGAGTGAAATTCTTGTAACTCAACTCTAAATAAGCTTAAAGTAAGTTTTTAGTATTTTCAATACAAAAGTTGAAAATCCTCAAAACTTTAATTTAATTCACACCACATGTGGGGTTAACCATCAAATTTTGTGTTAAAATTGAGGTGTTGTGTTTAGTTGAGAAGTTATGAGGAATTGAAGTATTTTCAATTGAATTCAATTGAAATGTCAAAATGTGCGCATGTATTACATAAGTTAACTTTGATTTACATATGAGGTGTCAATTATTACTGTATTGTCCTGTACAATTGAATTGAATTACATATGTAAATTATAAGTATAATACATGATGAGGAATTAAAGGAAAAATAAATTGGAAAGATTAAATTTGGGGGGGAAAAGGAACTCCAGCTCTAAGGGGGAGCTAGACCCCCAAAATCCTTGCTGACAGGCATGGGATGTCAAAATTCATGCAAAAGTTCATCACTTTTGGCCTGGAATTGAGTTACAGGGTCTGTGAACTCAATTGATGATGAGGTTTTGATACCAACTGGGGTAGTTTTAGCTGTTGCCAAGAGGGTAAAACTACCCTTAAGATCAAACAATCATAGTAAAAACAGTTTTAACTAGTTTCTACGCCTCTAACACACATTCTGACGTGTTTTGAAGGCTCTCGTCCTGGTATTGCTATAGTAATGGCTGATTCAAGGGTCTAAAATGGCTAAAAATAGCTAAAAATGGCTTAAACCAGCCCTTTTTGGTCTGAACCAGGGTTCAATGATGCCATAATTGGCTTTTCTGTTGTCAGACTGTTTTTCACGACTGACAAAAGTAAATTTTACTTTTGGAGTAAGAGAATTTGGGGCTATAAAAGAATGTCTTCTTTGCCCCACTTTTCTCTTCATGTTAGAATCTTTTCCTTTTATTAATTAGTTTAAGCACTGTTAAACCAATCAATAAAAGATTACAACCACCATTTTTAAATCATTTTAATCCTTTTGACCAGGTGAAAAAATTATTCTAATCACTGTTTGTAACTCTTATAATCATTTTTACCCCTGAACCACCCCAAAAGTGAATTAAAGCATCTTTCATCACTGTAAACTTTGTCACTTTGTTTCCAAACTCACTCTGGTCACTTTTGGGCATGTTTTCTCTTTGATCTTCTTTTTAAAGACTTTTTTCTTTAATTAATTGCTTGCAGTTCTTTGCTCAATTAATTCCAATTGAAATTTCTCTTGAAGAAATTTCTTTTGTAGCCTTAAAATATCTCTTGTAGAGTATTTTTTGGATAAATTTTTATTGTTGGTAAAACAATAAATTTTTAAAATTTTATTGTTCTATACTAATAAAGTTATAAAAAATAAAATTGGCGTGTTTTCTCCTAAAAATAATATTTCTTACTATTTTTAATTGATTTTTACCTGATACAAATTTTGAGGACAGGAAAAGTACTTGATTTTTAATCAAAGTTTCATATCCACACCTTACAGGCAGGCAGCCACATGCTTTCATACGCACCCCCTGACGGGTCATATGCAGGCAACTTTCACACACCTGGAAGACATTTTACTGCCAGTCTTCCGACAAGCTATTTTCTGGGTCTGGTGGTCAGCCTGACTGCAGATGCTCACCCGCTCGTGTGTGCAAACCTGAGGCCAATCAGTGTGGATTTGCTTCAGCCTCATCCGCATTAGAATAATCCTGGCCTATGATTGCTGAAGCTGGTTATGTTTGCGTGGGGATCTCTCACCGCAGGTCATTTTCTGCACGTTCTCACGCGCTCTGCGCAAGTTGTGGCGCGTGGCTTCCAGCCAAAAATTCCCTTGGGCAGGTGGCCTCTTTCATCGGAGTTTCGTACACGCGTGAGGCAAAGACCCTGATGCCAATCTTGGTGGATTAGTACTCGCCTCAAACACAATAGGGGTGAATGTATATGTGGATGGTGGCTCATGGCTGGCACCACCTTTGATCATGCCACACATTCCCCCCCGGAAGCCCAGTAGGAATCAGTCAGCAAAAAACTTCAGGCAAAACCAAGCTCATGTTCAATGGCACGCCACCTAACATATCTCACCCGCCCAAACACAAAAATCCCCACAGTGAGATTTCCCTTTGAAACCGCCAACACTTCCCAGTAGGTCCCTGTGCAACAATTAACCTGGGGAAGATATGCTCATTGTTTGCTATCACACCAGCGAACATGGCTGCATGCCTCTAATATGCCCCTCCACAATAAGTTGCTACAACTCACCCAATTTTGGATATGCTAATGTCAACCTTGGTCCACCAAAGGTTTCGTAACTTGCTTCAGATCCAGCAGTCATACCGGTGCACCCACATTTTTGCCACCTTGCTTTGCTTTATTCCCCAAATTGGATCTTCAAATTATGAGCCCAAGAGGCCCACCTCCATCAAGACCATGCACATAGCCATAGGCCATCACCCCTTGAGCCCATGGCTACCTCGCATATAAGTTCCCCAACTGTGCTTATTTGTCTTCATTCCCTTTAGCTACCCCTTCCTGATCATATAATTTCCAACTGTCCCCAAATAATCAATATAGCCATCATGTCAACCCCTTCACAACCACTTTGCATTGGGATGATTGATATTTGTATTCAAATAAATAGTGATATAACCTTAAATCCTGAGAATTCCCACTTAGCTTCTTGGATTATCCTATGGCACAATCAACACAACATATTTGTATATCTCCCCAATCACCATCATCCTATTGGCTCTCTCCCTGGAACCCTTTCCAAAACGTTGATACCATTCCTTGGGGCACCACAAACGTTCATGCACTGTGGTCCTGGTGGGGCATGGATTAAAAATTGCCGATCCAATCCTACTCAAATATTATTTGTTGAGAGAGTATTTATGACTGATGCAAATGATCCCTCCTCATCTCAGAAACCCAATCTAGCATTGATGTTCTTCACATGGTATCCAAACATTCTATTCATAATTGAAAGCTTTTGAACACAAGATTTCAAGCTTAAAATTCCCAAAGAATATGACTGTAATACTCATAATAAATGTCAACTCTTTACTCTAACATTTCCCGCTTCAAACTCGATGCCAGCTTCATATCCTGCTGTTTCATCATTGATTTCCAAACAAAAAGTGATATAATTACCCATTGGATCAGACCTCCCCATTCCATTATTCAAACCCCCCTCCTCCCTTATCAAAAGACCAGACTAGCTTTTCTCTGGGATGGAGAAATCCCCAATGGCCAATCAGTCTGTAACCTTTGGGCCACCTCACCCCCAGGATCCACTTTTAATGCCAGGCACATCATTACAAACAAGGTCATTAGCTCATTTGAATCCCTTTCAACCAATACCCCTCTTGGAGGACTGCTTGCCGATGATATGGGATTAGGTAAAGCCATTCAGGCCATTGCTCTAATTGGTACCTCCAAGGAGCGGATGATTGCAAACCCCCATCGCTCCACGCCCACCATGATCATCTGCCCCCCTTGCTTAATTACCAAATGGCAATCAGAAATATCCAAGCATGCTCAGGCTGGAGCGCTGCATTCCAAAATCTAACATGGTCCCACTTTTCACTCATTATCCAAGGCCAACATCTTAGAATATGATATCATCATTACTTCTCACAATACTATCACCCAAGAATTTAAGCAAACAAATACCTCTACATCATTCATTTTTCAAATCAATTGGCATCATATAATTTTTGATGAAGCACACTGAGTGTCTGAGCTCAAATGATTCAAATTACCTTTTATATCCAATAACCCTTCCCCCATCTTATAGCTATATTTGCTCTCAATACACTGCCACTCACCATGCAATCAATAGCCTCCTTTCATCCCGTCAAATATGTTTAACCAGAACACCTATTCACAACACCATTTATGACCTTTTCGGCATAATATCCTTCATCACCGAACCCCAGAGCTCAGATCAAGGTAACTGGTCACCATTCATCCTGAGTAGTCTTTCCAAAGGTAGCAATGATATTTTGCATTTAGCATTGCGGCATTTAAGTTTGCGTTGCACCAAAACCACACATCTCAAATCCCTCCCCACTATTAGCCATCATTATGAGCTGCTCCCACTCAACCTGACCATTCCGCAAGAATATTCCACATTATACAAACAATTTGTATCATCCAAAAGCAAAGGACCAGGAGAATTTTTCATAAATATTAATAAGCTGCAAATATGTTGTAACCATCACATCATGCTTAACACAATTGCAGAGGCGGATTTGGAAGACCACAAGGGCAGGAGCACTCAGGATAACTCCCCAACAATCACACAAACTATTGTGGATGTGGAAGCATGCATGATGAGTAGTAAAATTGCACACCTCCTACAAAGCTTAATAAAGAACAAACAAACAAGGTGTGGCACAACCAAATCGGTGGTTTATACCCAATGGACCCAATTTCTTGATTTGTGAGTTAATTCTAATATGCATCCATTACCAATTGAATCCATCTGACTGTTTTTTATTGTAGAATTGGTTTTGCACTTGCCCATCAGTCTATCCTTTCAGCACAAATTGATGTAACAATTACAGCACGAGTGCAGGAGAAGGCACTGGAGAATTTCTTCAACAATCCTGAATGTGAAGTACTGATTGCCCCATTGCCACAGCTGGAACTGGCCTCAATGTAACTTGTGCTAATATTGTATATTTAATGGTAAGGGGACCCCCAAAATTCTACCCTGATTTCTGACCCCTGACATCCACATTTCCAGGAGCCCAATTGGAACCCAGCCATTGAGGCTCAGCCTTTTGATTGACTCCATTGTATTGGCCAACAACAACCTGTAAAGGCCATCCACTATATCAATTTTCATTCAGTTGAGGTCAACATGCAGAAGGTAACTTTCAAGCTCATCTTTGACCCTGATTGTATTGCTATTCTAAAATCCTTCCTTATGGGAATGCCATATTCCAATCACCAATAGGTCCAAGAAAAGGAAAAATAATCAACTGTGTGAGCCTTACTGATATTATATAATTTGTGTTTGACCAAGTTGATAACTCCTGCTCACCCTCGCACAGGTCCACAATTATGACCACCATGAGCTGGATCAAACTCCTTCAATATTTCCTCAATGAAAATGAGCAACAGAGTATTATTTCTAAGGGATACAGTGATACATTCCAATTCATATTGTCTATATTCTGACATATTTAGCAAGTTGTTTCATCTTTAAGAAGTAATAATTAGATTGTATTACACCTGCACAAATAATTCACAAATTGTTAATTTGTAACAGTGCTATACATTTATCTTACTAAGTTATTGCAGAGCATCACCATTTGGCCTAATAACTGGCATGTCAAGTATTTTGAGTGCGCTAGTCCGCATCTTACTACAGCTCTTGAGCCAATCTTGATAAAATACCTGAAATGATAGGCCTTCTTGAATATCACCATCATCTGTCGATAGTAATTCTGGCAATCTATCAATAGTTTTTTTACCCTTTTTTTTAATGCAATTACAAAACTCTATGTCTCAATCCATTTTTAATACCAATTCATTAAATAACTGGGAGCGCCAGCGTAATCCCACTTTGCCATAAACTTGACGGCCATTTTCCGGTACCTCCTCAGTATCTGAACATACTCAAGGGTAATTGAATTGTGATGCTAAAATGGGAAATTTAGCCATGTCACACCATTCACAACGGCGCTCACAGGTCTGCACATAATCAAGTAGATCATCATCAGTCTTTCCTCACAATGAAGAAGAGATACAGTAACTAACCCTTTGACAAATCGTTGCAAGCTTTTGATTCTCCTTCTTTTTAACCAAATACTTGGCATCCTTTTGAATAGACTTCCATTCTCTTTTAAATTAAGTGAAATGTTGCTCCATTAAAGCCGCCACAACCCCATAGTTATTATGATCCTTGTTCCAACAGTAATGATGATACTTGGTGCTGCCAAGTGCAAGATGGAATGTACAGTAAAACACCATAGACATCAACTCATTGAACGGATGTTGCCATGAGTGCTCCCATTCCCCAGTGAATCACTTTAGTCCTAGCTTGTGGAACTCATTTTTGCAGTAGCTTTGGAAACCCTGAGACTGAACCTGTGTTGATGGCTCATTGAAAACATCCTTGGGGACATATCCGAGATGACCAGCCACTTGAATTGCAATTTCACGCTCTTCTGTGCTGGGTGGTGCTAGTAGTGAGGAAAAATCCTTATCCCTAACTTTGAGTAGGAACAGGCAATGGGCATGTACGGCTGATCTCATTCCATGGACATTCTCTGGAAGTTTGCTTTCAGCCATTTTTGTTGCTCCTTCTGGCTTGCACATTTCACCACATTGTGAGCTTTACAATCCTGGGCCCTTTGCTGTCTGACCTCGGATTGTTCAAGCATATTCGGGGCAAGCGGCGTTTGAGGATGGGTGAACTCACTATTTGACTGAGTGCCATGCTCATGGGCCATGAAGTTGTCCCTCCTTGGTTCATCATTTGTTTCCATTTAAGTCAGAGACATGTTCTCATCCTCATCATCCACCATTTTTTCTCTTGATGAACTGGCATGAGCTGTTCTTGGTTTGGAGGCATATGGATGATGACATCCAGTGAATTTCTCTTTATGAACCAGAGGTGAAGGTGCATAAAGCTAATCACCTGCCATGAACATCATCAGTTAATACATCAAAAAATTAATAAATACTGGTCATACTCACAATCTTCAATTGGCTCCTGAGATTGGACTGACTTGCCTTTAAGTGCCATATCTAACCCATGAAACAAACATATCAAATTGTGAAAAAGGTTATACTCCGAGATTAAAATGAATTATTTTGATGAAGCATCAATCCTAGATTTCCCTCCGACAGACCACTCCAAGTTACATTTTCCAATGGTCTTTTTCATCGCCCCCCATCCACACGCCTTTCATTGCCAACATGAACCTGAGATCCTGATAGAATATTGAGGGATGCGTGTTTAATTTGTCCAAAGGGATCCTGGGATGCAACTGGATTCCGACCGCGATTAAGGAGGAACTCACGTGGAAGTTTTGATTGGGGATTAGTGTTTGATGAGATTTGAGGTGTGCCTTCTGGCCCCTCAGACACATGCATTTGTGTATTGGTGGGATTTGGGGGAATTGGAGTGACGGAAATATTCTGGATTGACAAAGTGCTTGAAGTTGGAGCCTTCGGATTTCCCACATCAATGTTAAGACCTGATACATTTATTGAGGATGCAATAGGGTTTGTGAGAGGAATGTTGGGACTCAATGGTGACTGTGTTTGAACATATTCTATGCTAGATTCACTGTCTGAGTCATGAACAGAACCTGAACGGGATTTATGTGACTTGGAAGATGACATAAGGGCCAAAAAAGTAGAGTAATATTTTTAACTAGATAAAAAACCTCAGTATTATGATAAAATAGAGTGATATGAGATGAAATCTTTTCAAATTTAGAATAGAGATATTCTATGAATATTTCTAAGAAGAGTCTTATTGGAAGTCCAAGAAGCCTCTTTTTAGGAGAATCCTCCCTGCCTCCTTTTGAGCTCCTCCGCTTTTGTCAGAAATCACCCTGCACGGCCTACCACCATATAATGTAATATTCCCTTGATATCAAAGGGGACCCATCATCCATAAATAATCATATTTGGTAACATTTCTGCCTCCCCATTTTCACATTTTGTGAATTATCCAAACTACCAATATATGCATTGAAATTCCACAGCATTGTACATCTGTAAAGGGGTATATTCATGAAGGATTTACCCACAAAAGAGACAACACCTTTTCAAGAAAGGCGAGGCAATCCAAATCACATTCCAACTGATTAAAAGCCTGCTGCACTCAAGCGAAATACCAAGACTTTAGCTGCACTCCAACCCCTTATGTAATAGAGTTATATTGTTATGTCTGTAACAAGGTTTAAGCCATGTACAATGGCATGCCAGCGTACATGGTTTGAATGTCAATCCCCTCCATTCAATGTTGACGCATCCCTATTTAAATGCCCCTCAAGGGTCAAAACCGCAGTATTACCATGTGTAAATAAAATAGAATATGTATGAGCATTGAGCAGCATGGCATTTTACCCAATTAGACTCCTAACTAATTCCCCCATCCAGATGAGCCATGTTACACTTTATAATCTGCAGCTCACGCACCATTACAAATGGTATAAAATTCTCAGATGGCTCAAATCATCTCCCCCTTCATAAATAATCACTCAATTTTTTTTCCAATTAATAACACTTCTAAAAACTTTCACATCAGCCATAGATATTTATACACAAACCAACCATACTCCCAATTCCTGAAACAATGACAACCCGCTGCTATTGCTCAATGCGTATATGCATGTGTCAAAACTGCTCAACTCAAACACACTCTTCCGCTGAGGGTGATAGGCACAGAGCTGCCTTCACACCTTTCCAATATAAACAGCACATTAAAAAGCTCAAATCAACCATTGCACCCAAATCTCTTCCAAACATCCCTACTTCTGCATCAGGATCTCAGTGCCCACAACTTCTATTGGATCAAATATTCCCAGCTGATTATTCATAATGTACCCAAAGCACCTTCTCCACAGCACTGGGTCTCAATTCAACTGCACAGAAACCATACAGCAGCAGTCAAACCCTTTCCTCACAAGACCTTGGAATGATAATATCTGCCATTCTATCATTAAGGTATAATATACCCCGCAGGGCTTCACGCATTCTCAACGCCGCCTTAAACCTGCTGATCAAGTCCAGCATCTCAAGCTGTGGTGGTCCCCCCACTCCTGCATTCCATATACCTCAAGATCTGAGTACCATATTTGAACATCTCCAATTGGAACAAGTGATTTAAAACTTTATATGTTGTCCTCAATGTTTCTCTCTTAATGGCCTTACTGAATCAGTCACAACTGACCAACCCCACTGTCAACGCCATAATGAACCAAATGATCATGATCCCCCTTGCACACAATCATTAGGAAAATTCATCTATTCATTTGAACCCCACACCAAAACACAACCAATATGAAGCAAAAATTTATACCAACAAAAAATTTCCTTTATCAACCATTCAAAAATTGGCTTGCCAGATCTCTCCAGTGGGCTGGAATTATGGAAATTTTGTATCAACATCAACAATCCCAAACGCCCAAAGGTTCCCCAAAATGTGACGTCTGGGATGGATTGGTCTGGAGACGCTTCCATGGCACTAGAAAGATCAACGACCACCCATTCATGTCCACTTATGGTGCATTGGCCTTCTCCATTTATGTGGACTGGTTTAATGCACATGGAAAGTCAACCCAGTTGGCCAGCATTGGAGCTATCATACTTATTTGTCTTAATCTCCCCCCAAGTGAAAGATTGAAGCCAGGAATTGTCTATGTTGCAGGAATCATCCCTGGTCTGAAGGAGCCAGCTTCCCTTCAATTGAATTACCTATTAATTCCACTCATCAACAAGCTCAAAGAGCTATGGAAAGGTTACCACTTCTCACCCACCTCAGCAGGTCCTTCAGGATCCTTTATCCATGTTGTCATCCTCACAGCCATTGCAGATGTGGTAGCCATGCGCAAGCTTACTGGATTTATTTCCCATTCAGGCAGCCACTTTTGTAATTTTTGCACCATTCACAAAGCTCAAATTGAAGAAATGGGTCCTCAATTTCACTACACATGCTCATACCAAAATCATAAATCAACCATTGCAAAATGGCTTTGGGCAACCCCACAACAAAGACAAGCAATTTTCTCTGAGTATGGAGTGTGATATTCAATTTTGGAAGACCTTCTGTATTGGGATACAGCCAGAATGGTTAATCTTGACATAATGCATAATTTAATACTTGGAATTTTGAAGGATCATGCAACTTTAAAATTGTGCATTCCAGAGTCCAAATCAAAAATTTACCTCAGGTCCCACAGGAAAGCCAATGACACCAACAGTTAAGACTCAGATTCTATGACCTCCAACAGCTCTCTTGATAAAATCCCATTGAGAGAGGCCCGCTCCCTGAGAAGAGACTCAGCAAAAATAATAAATGAGCCAATCCCCACCCCTCACACAGAAAAACCATCTAATGGTTCTGCCAAGATTCCTTCAGTTGATGTGGATTACATCCCCACTTCTGAAATCCCCCCTGAATTGGATATCACTGCACTGAGTGATCACCAGATCAAGGGTGAGGCTCTGGAGCATCTCCAACAAATCATATCTGAGACAATCATTCCATCATCATGGACAGGAGTACCTTGCAACATGGGTTCCCCCTCTCATGGTAGCTTCAAAGCTTCTGAATGGGCTCTCTTATATAAGGTCTATATTCCATTTTTAATGCTCAGTAAACAGATTTCATTAGAGGCAGACCAATCTGCCAACACTCAAAGAAAAATGGGTCAGTCAGAAGAACTTGCAAATGAACTAACAAAGAATACGTTCCATTTGATTAGTGCTATCAACATTGCCACAAGTTGGACTGTTTCAATAGATGATGCGACTGCATTTGCTGAACATTGAAAAAATTCTGCCTTTCCAATCAACACCTGTTCCCAAAACAGAAAATCAAACCAAATCATTATTTTGCTGATCATATTCCCAAACTCTTCCAATGTTGGGGCCCAGAACAAGCCTCAGCCACATCAGATTATGAGCGCTTGATTGGAGTATTTGCAAAGATGCCAACAAATAACAAAATATGTACATCAATTAATAAGATAAATATATACACATTGATTAAGCACCTGAACTAAATAAGACTAACTTGTTGCGACTCTGAATAGATGATATAGATAAAACCTTACTTCAACATATCTGTTGATGTTCCAACCTTTCCATTCTCCTGAAATCCCCATCCGTGCCATGTGAAATAAAACAGCTTTTTGAATCACAGCCACCTGCCCTGTTCAATAACCATAAATATAACAAACCATCCCGCCATGACCAACAAAATTATGATTTCCTGGTTGAGTACTTACAAACCTTTCTGCAACAAGGGAAATAGTTTATTGGATCAGCTTAGACACTACCGTGCAATCCAAAAGTCATCCCACTTCAAGGATTGTCTCACCCTGGTATTTTCCAGTTTCTAACATTAACATGGGAACAATATATTTTCAACTGAATCCAAAAATTTCAGCAATACACCGGGGCGAATCTCGTGTCAATCGTCGGCGATTGACTTCACGTCAAGCAAACGTCAAGCAGGATAAAAGTCGAGCTCACGTCAAGCAAAAATCAAGCGAACGTCAAGCACACGTCACACTCTGGTCTTACACCAAATCCTGTGACATCCAATAATATTGGTTCCCCTGTGCCTTCAACTCAGATTCCTCACCACCTGATCATCCCACAACTGTCCGATGATTGGTAAAAATTACACCAGACCCGCGTGTTTGCACACACACACATCAAAGATGTCCTTCAGCCAGTTTTGATGTAGGCGGGGGGTTTGACTTCACCAGGTCATCCATGAAGTGTGCGTGTGCATTGGCGTGTGCGGGCGCGTTTGCGTGTGCATTGGCGTTTGCGTGTGCATTGGCGTGTGCGGGTGGGTTTGCGTGTGCATTGGCGTGTGCGGGTGGGTGTGCGTGTGCATTGGCGTGTGCGGGTGCGTGGGCGTGTGCATTGGCGCGTGCGGGTGCACATGCGGGTGTGGGTACGCAAAAGCCGATTCCGCTTCCAACATGATGATGGCGCAGTTAGAAATTTTGGATGCTATGAAAGGTGAGTGTGTGGGTCATTTGATCATTGGACTTGGCTTATTCACACTGTACCCAATGTCAAAATAGTAAGTTCTTTGTGGCAATGTGAAATAATGGGCTTTGCTTGTCACAATGGCATGTCTCTGTCACTAAATTTTGAGGCAATGATTTCACTAGCAAAATTGCTAATGAATCTGAGAGATTTGCATTTTTGTAGACTAAATATCATGAAATAACGGCTTTATCATTACAAGCAGTCCAAATGACAGAGCTTTGTTATCATACAATCCACAGTTACCTTCTATTTCTTCTTCTGATATAATCAAGTGTCCATCATCAAAACCAACAGCTTTATAAATATTGAGATACGGCCAATCTGGTAGGAAATTCACATCAATCTTCAAAGTTTTTAAAATCAGAAAGTTATTATTCAGTATGCTAGATGGCTCAGAGACTTTGAAAATGCTATCAATAATACCAAATTGTCGTGAGTTGCCCCTCAGAAAACATATCACACTGTTGCTGATATTTTTGGATTCAGTTGAAAATATATTGTTCCCAATATTAATGTTTGAAACTGGAAAATACCAAGGTGAGACAATCCTTGAAGTGGGAGGACTTGTGGATTGCATGGTAGTGTCTAAGCTGATCCAATCAACTACTTCCCTTGTGGAATGAAAATTCTGTAAGTACTCAACCAGGCAAGCATAATTTTGTTGGTCATGGCGGGATGGCTTGTTATATTTATGGTGATTGAACACGGCAGGTGGCTGTGATTCGAAAAGCTGTTTTATTTCACATGGCACAGATGGGGATTTCAGGAGAACGGAAAGGTTGGAACATCGACAGATATGTTGAAGTAAGGTTTTATCTATATCATCTATTCAGAGTTGCAAAAAGTTAGTCTTATTCAGTTCAGGTGTTTCATCAATGTGAATAGATTGATCTTATTAATTGACGTACATATCTTGTTATTTGTTGGCATCTTTGCAAATACTCCAATCAAGCGCTCATAACCCCATGTGGCTGAGGCTTGTGCTGGGCCCCAACGTTGGAAGAGTTCGGGAATATGATCAGCAAAATGATGATTTGGTTTACTTTTCTGTTTTGGGAACAGGAGTTGATTGGAAAGGCGGAATTTTTTCCAATGTTCAGCAAATGCAGTCGCATCATCTATTGAAACAGTCCAGCTTGTGGCAATGTTGATAGCACTAATCAAATGGAATGTATTCTTGGCTAGTTCATTTGCAAGTTCTTCTGACTGACCCATTTTTCTTTGTGTGTTGGCGGATTGGTGTGCATCTAATGACATCTGTTGACTGAGCATTAGAAATGGAATATAGACCTTATATAAGAGAGCCCATTCAGCGGCTTTTAAGCTACCATGAGAGGGGGAACCCATTTTGCGGGGAACTCTTGTCCATGATGAGGGAATTATGGTCTCAGATATGATTTGTCGGAGATGCTCAAGAGCCTCACCCTTGATCTGGTGATCGCTCAGTGCAGTGATATCCAATTCAGAGGGTATTTCAGAAGTGGGGATGTAATCGGCATCAAATGAAGGAATCTCCGCAGAACCACTAGATGGATGTTCTGTGTGAAGGGTGGGCATTGGGAAGTAGTTTTTCCGGGTGGAAGTAGTGGGGAGTGGCTCATTTATTATTTTTGCTGCGTCTCTTCTCAGGGAGCGGGCCTCTCTCAATGTGATTTTATCAAGAGAGCTGTTGGAGGTCATGGAATCTGAGTCTGAACTGTTGGTGTCATTGGATTTCCTGCGGGACCTGAAGTAAATTTTTGATTTTGCCTCTGGAATGCACAATTTGAAAGTTGCATGATCCTTCAAAATTCCAAGTATTAAATTATGCATTATGTCAAGATTAACCATTCTGGTTGCATCCCAATACGGAAGGTCTTCTAAAATTGAATATTGCACTCCATACTCAGAGAAAATTGCTTGTCTTTGTTGTGGGGTTGCCCGAAGCCATTTTGCAATGGTTGATTTATGATTTTGATATGAGCGCGTGTAGTGAAATTGAGGACCAATTTCTTCAATTTGAGCTTTGTGAATGGTGCAAAAATTACAAAAGTGGTTTCCTGAATGGGAAATAAATCCAGTAAGCTTGCGCATGGCAACCACATCCACAATGGCTGTGAGGATGGCAACACGGATAAAGGATCCTGATGGACCTGTTGAGGTGGGTGCAAAATGGTAACCTTGCCATAGCTCTTTGAGCTCGTTGATGAGTGGCATTAATAGATAATTCAATTGAAGCGCAGTTGGCTCCTTCGGACCAGGGATGATTCCTGCAACATAGACATTCTCGGGCTTCAATCTTTCACTTGGGGGGAGATTAAGACAAATAAGCATGATAGGTCCAATGCTTGCCAACCGGGTTGACTTTCCATGTGCATTAAACCAGTCCACATATATGGAGAAGGCCAATGCACCAGGAATGGACATGAATGGGGGGTCATGGATATTTCTAGTGCCAGTGAAGCGTCTCCAGACCAATCCATCCCAGACGTCACGTTTTGGGGAATCTTCGAGAGTTTGGGATTGTTGATGTTGATGCAGAATGTCCATAATTCCAGCCCGCTGGAGAAATCTGGCAAGCCAATTTTTGAATGGTTGATAAATGAAATGTTTTGTTGGTATAAATTTTTGCTTCATGTTGGTTGTGTTTTGGGTGTGGGGTTCAGATGAATAGATGAATTTGCCTAATGATTGTGTGCAAGGGGGATCATGATCATTTGGGTCATTATGGCGTTGACAGTGGGGTTGGTCAGTTGTGACTGATTCAGTAAGGCCATTAAGAGAGAAACATTGAGGACAACATATATAGTTTTGAATCACCCGCTCCAATTGGAGATGTTCAAATATGGTACTCAGATCTTGAGGTATATGGAATGCAGGAGTGGGGGGACCAGCTGAGCTTGAGATACTGGACTTGATCAGCAGGTTCAGGGCGGGGTTGAGTATGCGTGAAGCCCTGCGGGGTAAATTATACCTTAATGATAGAATGGCAGATATTATCATTCCTAGGTCTTGTGGGGGAAGGGTTTGACTGCCACTATATGGTTTCTGTGCAGTTGAATTGAGACCCGCTGGAGTTGGGAAAGTGCTTTGGGTCAAACGTGAATAATCAGCTGGGAAGATTTGATCCAATAGAATTTGTGGGCACCCAGATCCTGATGCAGAAGTAGGGATGTTTGGAAGAGATTTGGGTGCAATGGTTGATTTGAGCTTTTTAATGTGCTGTTTATATTGGAAAGGTGTGAAGGCAACTCCTTGCCTATCACCCTCAGGGGAAGAGTGTGTTTGAGTTGAGCAGTGTTGACACATGCATATACGCATTGAGGAATATGGCCGGGTTGTCATTGCTGCAGGAATTGGGAGTACGGTTGGTTTGTGTATAAATATCTATGGTTGATGTGAAAGTGTTTAGGAGTGTTATTAATTGGAAATAAAATTCAGTGATTATTTATGAAGGGGGAGATGATTTGAGCCAGCTGAGAATTTTATACCATTTGTAATGGTGCGTGAGCTGCAGATGATAAAGTGTAACATGGCTCATCTGGATGGGGGAATTAGTTAGGAGTCTAATTGGGTAAAATGCCATGCTGCTCAATGCTCATACATATTCTAGTTTATTTACACATTGTGATAGTGCGGGTTTGACCATTGAGGGGGTTCCATTAGTGAAGTGTTACCATTGAATTGAGGGGATTAACATTTAATCCATGTACGCTGGCACGCCATTGTACATGGTTTAAACCTTATTACAGACATAACTATATAACTCTATTACATAAGGGGTTGGAGTGCAGCTAAAGTCTTGGTATTTGGTTTGAGTGCGGCGGGCTTTGAATCAGTTGGAATGTGATTTGGATTGTCTTGCCTTTCGGGAAAAGGTGATGTCTCTTTTGTGGGTAAATCCTTCATGAATATACCCCTTTACAGATGTACAATGTTGTGGAATTTCAATGCATATATGGGCAGTTTGGATAATTCACAAAATGTGACAATGGGGAGGCATAAATGGTACTGAATATGATTACTTATGAATGATGGGTCCCCTTTGAGATCAAGGAAATACCACATTATATGCTGGTAGGCCGTGCAGGGTGGTTTCCGACAAAAGCGGAGGAGCTCAAGAGGAGGCAGGGAGGATTCTCCTCAAAAGAGTCTTATCTGACTTCCACACAACACTTAGTTCCAACTATTCATAGAATTTCTCTATTCTAAATTTGAAAAGATTTCATCTCATATCACTCTATTTTATCATAATACTGAGGTGTTTTATCTAGTTAAAAATATTACTGTACTTTTTCAGCCCTTATGTCATCTTTCAAGTCACATAAATCCCGTTCAGGTTCTGTTCATGACTCAAATAGTGAATCTAGCATAGAATATGTTCAAACACAGTCACCATTGAGTCCCAACATTCCTCTCACAACCCCTATCGCATCCTCAATGAATGTATCAGGTCTTAACATTGATGTGGGCAATCCAAAGGCTCCAACTTCAAGCACTTGGTCGATCCCAAATATTTCCGTCACTCCAATTCCCCCGAATCCCACTAATACACAAATTCATGTGTCTCAGGGGCCAGAAGGCACACCTCAAATCTCCTCACACGCTAATCCCCAATCAAAATTTCCACGTGAGTTCCTCCTTAATCCCGGTCGGAATCCAGTCGCATCCCAGGATCCCTTTGGCCAAAGTAAACAGCCAACCCTCAATATTCCATCAGGATCGCAGGTTCATGTGGTTCATGAAAGGCACGTGGTTGGGGGACGACGAAAAAGACCTTTGGAAAATGTATCTTGGAGCGGTCTGTCGGAGGGAAATCCAGTATTGACGCTTCATCAAAGTAAGTCATTTGAATTTTGGAGTAGAAACTTATTCACAATTTGATATGTTTGTTTCATGGGTTAGATATGGCACCTAAAGGCAAGTCAGTCCGATCTCAGGAGCCAATTGAAGATCGTGAGGATGACCAGTCTTCATTAATGTTTTGATGTGTTAACTGATGATTTGCATAGCAGGGGATGAACTTTATGCGTCTTCACCTCTGGTCCATAAAGAGAAAGTCACTGGACGTCATCATCCATATGCCTCCAAACCAAGAACGGGTCATGCCAGTACATCAAGAGCAACAATGGTGGATGATGAGGATGAGAACATGTCTCCGACTCAAAGTGAAAGAAATGATGAACCAAGGAGGGACAATTTCACAGCGCATGAGCAAGGCACTCAATCAAATAGTGAGTTCACCCATCCTCAGCTGGGCCTCGCCCAGAGTATGCTTGAACAATCCGAGGTCAGACAGCAAAGGAACCAGGCCCGCAAAGCTCACAATGTGGCGAAACGTGCAAGCCAGAAGGAGCAACAAAAGTGGCTGAAGGCAGAACTTCCAGAGAATGTCCATGGAATGAGATCAGCAGTACATGCACATTGCCTGTTCCTACTCAAAGTTAGGGATAAGGATTTTTCCTCACTACCAGCACCACCCAGCACAGAAGAGCGTGAAATTGCAATTCAAGTGGCTGGTCATCTCGGATATGTCCCCGAGGATGTGTTCAATGAGCCATCAACACAGGTTCAGTCTCAGGGTTTCCAAAGCTACTGCGAAAATGAGCTGCACAAGCTAGGACTAAAGCGATTCACTTGGGACTGGGAGAGCTCATGGCAACATCCGTTCAACGAGCTGATGTCTATGGTGTTTTACCGTACATTCCGTCTCGCACTTGTCAGCACTGAGTATCATCACTACTGTTGGAACAAGGATCATAACAACTATGGGGTCGTGGCGGCTTTAATGGAGCAATATTTCACTTATTTGAAAAGAGAATGGAAGTCTATTCAAAAGGATGCGGAGTATTTGGTAAAAAAGAAGGAGAATCAAAAGCTCGCAATGATTCGTCAAAGAGTTAGTTACTGTATCTCTTCTTCATTGTGGACCAAGTCTGATGATGATCTACTTGATTATGTGCAGACCTGTGAGCGCCGTCATGAATGGTGTGATACGGCTAAATTTCCCATTCTAGCATCACAATTCAATGACCCTTGAGTATGCTCAGATACTGAGGAGGTACTGGAAAATGGCCGTCAAGTTTACCGCAAAGTGGGATTACGCTGGCGCTCCCAGTTATTTAATGATTTGGTATTGAAAATGGATAGAGACATAGAGTTTTGTAATCGGATTAAAAAAAAGGGTAAAAAAACTATTGATAGATTGCCAGAATTACGATCGACAGATGATGGTGATATTCCGGAAGGCCTATCATTTCAGGTATTTGATCAAGATTGGCTCAAAGGCTGTAGTAAGATGCAGACTAGCGCCCTCAAGATACTTGACATGCCAGTTATTAGGCCTAATGGTGATGCTCTGCAATAACTTAGTAATTTGTCACGGTATAGCACTGTGACAAATTAAAATTTTGTGAATTATTTGTGCAGGTGTAATAAAATCTGATTATTATCTCTTAAGGATGCAACAACTTGCTAAATATGTTAGAATATAGACAATATGAATTGAAATGTATCACCGTCTCCCTTGCAATAATACTCTATTGCTCATTTTCATTGAGGAAATATTGAAGAAGTTCGATCCAGCTCATGGTGTTCATAATTGTGGACCTGTGCCAGAGTCAACAGGAGTTATCAACTTTGTCAATCACAAATTATATAATATCAGTAAGGCTCACGCAGTTAATGATTTTTTCTTTTCTTGGACCTATTGGTGATTGGAATATGGCATTCCCATAAGGAAGGATTTCAGAATAGTAATACAATCAAGTGAAAGATGAGGTTGAAAGGTACCTTCCGCATGTTGACCTCAACTGAATGAGGAGTGATATAGTGGATGACCTGTACAGGTCGTTGTTGGCCAATACGATGTAGACAATCAACAGCCTGAGCCTCAATGGCTGGGTTCCAATTAGGCTCCTGGAAATGTGGATGTCAGGGTCCGAAAATCAGGGGAGAATTTTGGGGGGCCCCTCACCATTAAATAGACTATATTAGCACAAGTTATATTGAGGCCAGTTCCAGCCGCGGCAATGGATGCAATCAGTACTTCACATTCAGGATTATTGAAGAAATTCTCAAGCACCTTGTCCTGCGCTCGTGGTGTAATTGTTCCATCAATTCGTGCTGAAAGGATAGAGTGATGGGCAAGAGCAATACCAATTCTACAATATAAAAAAGTCAGATGGAGTCAATTGGTAATGGATGCATATTAGAATTAACGCACAAATCTAGAAATTGGGTCCATTGGGTATAAACCACCGATTTCGTTGGACCACACCTTGTTTGTTTGTTCTTCATTAAGCTTTGTAGGAGGTGTGCAATTTTACTACTCATCATGCATGTTTCCACATCCACAATAGTTCGTGTGATTCTTGGGGAGTTATCCTGAGTGCTCCTGCCCTCGGGGTCTTCCAGCTCCGCCTCCGCAATTGTGTTAAGCATGATGTGATGGTTACAACATATTCGCAGCTTATTAATATTTCTGAAAAACTCTCCTGGTCCTTTGCTTTTGGATGATAGAAATTCTTCATATAATGTGGAATATTCTTGCTGCATGGTCGGGTTGAGTGGGAGCAGCTCATAATGATGGCTAATAGTGGGGAGAGATTCGAGATGTGTGGTTTTGGTGCGGCGCAAACTTAAATGCCGCAATGCCAAATGCAAAATATCATTGCAACCTTTTGAAAGACTACTCAGGATGAATGGTGACCAATTATCTTGATCGGCGCTCTGGGGTTGAGTGATGAAGGATATTATGCCCAAAAGGTCATAAATGGTGTTGTGAATAGGTGTGCCCGTTAAACATATTCGACGGGATGAAAGGAGGCTATTAATGGCACGGTGAGTGGCAGTGTATTGAGAGCAAATATAGCTATAAGAGGGGGCAAGGGTTATTGGATATAAAAGGTAATTTGAATCATTTAAGCTCAGCCACTCACTGTGCTTCATCCAAGATTATACGATGCCAATTGATTTGAAAAATGAATGATGTAGAGGGATTGGTTTGCTTAAATTCTTGGGTGATAGTATTGTAAGAAGTGATGATGATATCATATTTTAAGATGTCGGCTTGGGATAATGAGTGACAAGTGGGACCATGGTAGATTTTGGCATGCAGTGCTCCAGCCTGAGCATGCTTGGATATTTCTGATTGCCAGTTGGTAATTAAGCGAGGGGGGCAGATGATCATGGTGGGCGTGGAGCGATGGGGGTTTGCAATCATCCGCTCCTTGGAGGTACCAATTAGAGCAATGGCCTGAATGGTTTTACCTAATCCCATGTCATCCGCAAGCAGTCCTCCAAGAGGGGTATTGGTCGAAAGGGATTCAAATGAGCTAACGACCTTGTTTGTAATGATGTGCCTGGCATTAAAAGTGGATCCTGGGGGTGAGGTTGCCCAAAGGGTACGGGCTGATTGGCCATTGGGGATTTCTCGATCCCAGAGAAAAGCTAGTCCGGTCTTTTGATGAGGGAGGAGGGGGGTTTGAATAATGGAATGGGGCGGGGTCATCATGGGGAGGTCTGATCCACTGGGTAATTGTATCAGTTTTTGCTTGGAAATCAATGATGAAACAGCAGGATATGAAGCAGGCGTCGAGTTTGAAGCGGGAAATGTTGGAGTAAAGAGTTGACATTGACAATGAGTAGTACAGTCATATTCTTTGGGCATTTCAAGCTTGAAATCTTGTGTTCGAAAGCTTTCCATTATGAATAGAATGTTTGGATACCATGTGAAGAACATCAATGCTAGATTGGGTTTCTGAGATGAGGAGGGAACATTGGCATCAGTCATAAATACTCCCTCAACGAATAATATTTGAGTAGGATTGGATTGGCAATTTTCAATCCATGCCCCACCAGGACCACAGTGCATGAACGTTTTGGGTGCCCCAAGGAATGGTATCAACGTTTGGGAAAGGGTTCCCGGGAGAGAGCCAATAGCATGCTGGTGATTGGGGAGATATACGAATATGTTGTGTTGATTGTGCCATAGGATAATCCAAGAACCTAAGTGGGAATTCTCAGGCTTTAAGGTTATATCACTATTTATTTGAATACGAATATTAATCATCCCAATGCAAAGTGGTTGTGAAGGGGTTGACATGATGGCTATTTTAAATTATTTGGGGACAGTTGCAAATTATATGATCGGGAAGGGTTAGCTAAAGGGAATGAAGAGGAATAAGCGCAGGTGGGGAACTTATATGAGTGGCAGCAACAGGCCAAAAGGGGGATGGCCTGTGGTTACGTGCATGGTCTTGATGGAGGTGGGCCTCTTGGGCTCATAATTTTCATATCCGATTTGGGGCATATATCAAGGCAAGGTGGCCAAAATGTGGGTGCACCGACATGACTGCTGGATCTGCAACAAGTTACGAAACCTTTGGTGGAACCAAGTTGACATTAGCAAATCCAAAATTGGGTGGGCTGTAGCAACTTATTGTGGAGGGCATATTAGAGGCATGCAGTCATGTTCGCTGGTGTGACAGCGAACAATGAGCGTATCCTCCCCAGGTTAATTATTCACAGGGTCCTACTGGGCAATGTTGGCAGTTTCAAAAGGCAATCTCACTGTGGGGATGTTTATGTGTGGGCGGGTGAGATATGTTCGGTGGCATGCCACCAAACATGACTTTGGTTTGGCCTGAAGTTTTTTGCTGACTGATGCATACTGGGCTTTCAGGGGGAATGTGTGGGATGATCAAAGGGGGCGCCAGCCGTGAGCCGTGATCCACATATACATTCACCCCTATGGCGTTTGAGGCGAGTACTAATCCACCGAGATTGGCATCCGGGTCTTTGCCTCACGCGCGTACAGAACTCCGGAGAAAGAGGCCACATGCCCAAGGGATTTTTTGGCTGCAAGCCAGGTGCCACAACTTGCGCGGGGCGTGTGAGAACGTAAAGAAAATGACCCGCGGTGGGAGATAACCACGCCAACATGACCAGCCTCAGCAATCATAGGCTGGGATTGTTAATCTAATGTGGATGAGGCTGAAGCAAATCCACACTGATTGGCCTCAGGTTTCCACGCGCAAGCGGGTGAGCGTCTGCAGTCAAGCTGACAACCCGAGCAAGAAAATACGCAGCTGGAAGACTGGCAGTAAAATGTGTTCCAGGCGTGTGAAAGTTGCCTGCGTATGACCCATCGGGGGTGCGTATGAAAGCGTGTGGCTGCCCGACAATGAACAAGCGGGCTAGTCATTGTTTGCCCCAACCATGGCACCGGAGTGAATCAACTCTTTGTGTATGACCCAAATATTAAGTCATCCCATTATGACCCACTTACATTAACTTGGATTACATGCGCATCTGTGCCGTAGTTAGGCAGAGCTGTCCAACAAGGTGCATCAAAGGGATGCAGGTGAGAGATATGACTCGATGGCTTGACGTGATTGCATGTTACATTGTTGAACAGCTTTTTGCTCTGCCCCGCAGTACACATTTACAAAGGTGTACTGCGCACTACAGTGTCGACTGTACTGTACAGATCAGGAAGGTGTAATACTACTTGAGCCTGCATGCATATAGCAAATGTGCATGCACCTTCCGATCGTTTGCATTTACGTAGCTCATGTGCCACATGCTCAGCATTGCGTTTCACCCGATTTGCACACGCAAGCTGACCATGTCATGGTCAAAAGCACCGTGTGAAAGTGCTCAGTAAAGCCATGGAATGAACTAATTCTGCAATAGCTCACTGGAAGGCTCAGTTTGGAGCACTTCACCAAAGCGTGTGAAATGCTGCACCTTGCTGAAATGTCATCCGATGCTGTGCCAAATGCTCAGAGTGTGCGCATACAAAAACGACTGAGCAATGGCTCAGCATGGTGCATTTGATATTGTTATATCTATAGCTCAATCACTGTGCAATTCCAATGTTCAGCCACTGAGCATTTCAATTATGACCCGAAAGCAAACCTGAGCAATGGGTCGAGGCAAGCTCACGCTGTATTTACTTGTCTTACAGCCCCCCCCTTTGTTCACATACTATTACCAGGCCATATGGCCGGTAATCTCGCCGCGGTCACTTGTGACCAAATGCACCGGGTGCTTTTCTGCATGGGTCACTTGTGCATTGCACCCCCAATGCACATTCAACATGGGCCTCACAACCACCCTCCTGGGTGATCGGGTGACTATTTAAGGAAACAAAGGGGATGTGACTGAGCTTGACAATTCAATAAATTGCAATACTCAGCAGTGCATTTGATATTGTTATATCAATTGTTCAATTACTGTGCAATTCAAATGTTCAGCCACTGAGCATTTCAATTATGACCCGAAAGCAAACCTGAGCAATGGGTCGAGGCAAGCTCACGCTGTATTCACTTGTCTTACAGCCCCCCCCTTTGTTCAAAGACTATCACCAGGCCATAAGGCCGGTGATCTTGCCGCGGTCACTTGTGCATTGCACCCACAATGCACAATCAATAAGGGCCTCACGACCACCCTCCTGGGTGATCGGGTGGCAATTTAAGGAAACAAAGGGGATTTGACTCAGCATGACAATTCAATAAATTGCAATACTCAGCTTGACAATTCAATAAATTTCAATACTCAGCCAGACCCCCATTGTTCTTCTGCCTCACGCGAGCATTTCACCTCTCAGTTGCAGCATTCGCTGAGACTCAGCTTCAATTTTGCCCACACGCCTTGAAGCTGAGACTTTTGCGGGTGCTGAAACTGCTGAGATCGTCTCAGCTTCCCCATGGTATAAAAGACCATCTTCACACAACACGCACTTCACTTTCTCTCTCACCCGCTCCACTTCATTCAACCTCACCCGCGTTTGTCCTTCTTGTGCGTATTCCCCCTCGTCTTCCTGCCTTTCCAGTCTTTTCTTTCGCACTCGACTAACCCCACTCCCCTTCCTGCTCGCTTTTTGTTTTTCCTGCTAATACTTTCAGAACCCCACTTCTATCTACTTTGTACGTTTTCTCCAATTAAACTTTAGTCAACATTATGTACCGATATTAATATTTTTCTTTCTTCACGACTTCCTTCCAGACTTTTAAAAACTTCCGACTCGAGCGTTTTTAATTTGATTCCGTTTTATATTTATATAAATCATCGTATGTCTTCCTTTTCTTTCTTGATTGCTTACTTTCTATTCAGTTACTAACCTGTTTTGTTTTGTTTTTAGATGTCGTGCACGTTATGCACCAAGCGGGGTATCCCCTGCATTCGTTCCTCGACGACGAACGACGCTTGTGATGCTTGCCGACAAGCACACAAGAAATGTTTGTTCGTTGTCCGCCCCTTCCGACCACGAGGCCAGACGAGTTCTCGCCCAAGACGCCCTCGCGAGGACTCCTTTGTGGTCGACGATGATGAAACCATTTCCGAGCGTGAATGGACGCCGGGCCCCCAAACAGGCCAACGGGAACGATTTCGGACGATTAGCCCTGTCCCCTCCAGTATCGATTTGTCCACTCCCCCTCCTAGGCCACCATCCGATGGTCACTTCACTCCTCGACCGGAGCGAAGTGATTATCCGGACGATGAAGGATGGCAATGGCGAGAGGACATTCGAGCTTGGGCTGATCGTCACCATGTCTTGTCACCGATGGGATTCAAACGCCAAAGTAAGTTTTCTTTCTCCTCCTTATCTCATTTATCTTCACGCAATAATACTAACTTTTTTCCATTACTCATAGAACCAAACCCCCCGAATCCCCCCCGACAAGACTCTCCCGTTCCCAGTTTGCCTCGCGAGCAAACCCCCCGGCAACCCACTCCAGGCCTGAGTGGCACCCGATGGTCTGAGGAATTATTCCGCGGTAAGCAGCAAAAGTTTCATTTCATTTTCACTTTCACTTTCGAGTCGAGTGAACTGACACTTACTCCTTTTTTAGAACCCTCCCAAACCAAAGAGCCACCTATTCCTGGCCCGAGTCCATCGTCCCAACCACCTGAGGACGATACGACTCGTGAGCCAGAACCTGAGGTGGCTCCTACGCAATCCACGGAGGAACCTTTTGGTAAGTCACCACTTCTCCTTCTTCACTCTTCTCAACTTTTCCTCACCATTTTTTCAACCGTCTCCAGATCGTCCCGCCACTCCTCGCTCGATAATCATCATTGACGATACGCCCGTGGGATCCCCAGTTCCCCATCCCCCTCCCCCTCCCCCTTCTTCTTACCCGACTCGCCCACCTTCCCCTTCCATTCCCCCCCCCTCCACTCCAACCCCGGTTCCCTCCCCAGAGATCCCTTCCAGTGCCCCCGAGAACCCCAACGCCTCCTCCCCCCCGGTGCCAAGCTCGTCTCATTCCCACGATGACGCTCGCCAGGAATTCACCGACCTGCGACCGACCCTAATGATTCCTCGAGCAATCGTCCACGATTCGATCAACCGAATCTTGTTGGAGCATCGTCGCTTGCTCCACATGATTCCTTTCATGGATGCAACTCATCGAAATGAGATGCACCGGGACTTCCGGGACGAACTAAACCGCCTCCTTGCCCAGGCACTGGAGGCTTATCCAAAGGAGGACATAACCGGGATAGTCTCCAAATTCCTCGAAAAAAAAAAAATTAAAAAAAAAAAATCCCATTATTTCCTCTTTTTATTTTTTGTAATACTTTCTTTTGAATAAAATATTTGTCTTCAATTCTTGTTATGTTCAAATTCTATTACATTCTTTGTTCACGTAAAAATTACTTATTTCCTCCTTAGAGAAAAACCCTGATTGCATGAGAATTATTTTTGTAAGTGCCCCACCAAGAGTTAGAGTGAGTATTTGTTTTCGTGAACCTCTTTTTCTCAAAATGCGCCAATAGTTGCCGTTATCCTCTCGTATATTTTCTTCTTCCATGGTTTAGAGCCATACCCATTCCTAACTGTAAAAAAGCGGGAGGTTCCCGTATGTGAGCAATCGAGTTCAGATTCGTGAAACATGGCCTTTCCTATGGTCACACGCTATTAGTCTTACTCATGTATTGAATTGTTTAAATTGTCTAGAACCTTCACAAGCGTAAGGATTGGCGTGTGACTTGTCGGGAGGCTGCACAGGCGTAAGGATTGGCGTGTGAATTGTTGGGAGCCTGCCTGCACAGGCATAAGGATTGGCGTTGTGGTATTCCATACCAGTTCTTCCAAGGTTCAAATCCACAATTTCAAAGCTAAAACTTTGATCAATAATAATAATAATATATATATATATAAAGAAAATAAAGATAAAAGTAAAAAATTGCAAGAAAAAGGAAGAGAATTATATTAAAATAACAAAAATAAGTATTCCACTGGAATCTACATCAAATTTTACCTATAGTCACATATTGCCTCAACCCCATAATGTCAATAATTTTCTAGATATCATGGATTAAAGAAGAGAAATAATACTATACACTCTATACTAGGTACAAGAATATGCTTAAAGATAATTCAGCTTGTCTAAATATTCAATATGAATAAACATGTGTAATATTACATAAGTGATACCATTACTCTTACAACATCATGTGCTACATGTCTTGACATAAAAAAACACTTACATATAAGTTAACATAGTGTTACATTACTCAATCCCCACTTAAACTCCCATAACCAAACATTACAGGTATTATTTAAAAATTAAATTTTCCATAGAGAAATACTCAACTAAATACAGATCAAGGCTGTGAAGAAGAAAAATAAGGTTAGTAGAGATAAGAATACAGTTTTTTAAAATGATGCAATCAACCAAACATATGGTGCAATATCTGTATCAAATGACACCATTCCAAATTTAACCACCAGCAAAAATGTCTCAAGGCTGTGAAGAAGAAAAATAAGGTTAGTAGAGATAAGAATACAGTTTTTTAAAATGGTGCAATCAACCAAACATATGGTGCAATATCTGTATCAAATGACACCATTCCAAATTTAACCACTAGCAAAAATGTCTCAAGGCTGTGCATAGTAAGAATAAAGTTTGGTTAAAATAAGAGTATAATTCAAAAAGTATGGTGCAATCAACCAAACATATGGTGCAATATCCTGAAAAAATGACACCATTCCAAATTTAACCACTAGCAAAAATGTCTCAAGGCTGTGCACTGACAATAATAAGGTTCAGGATGGTGCAATCAACCAAACATATGGTGCAATATCTTGATCAAATGACACCATTTTTAATTTACCCACCAGCTAAAATGTCTCAAGGTGGAATTTTTTCTAAGTCCCTTGTTTTTGGAAGGCTCTATGGAGGGCCCAAAAGGTATAAATAAAGGGCCTCTCTCCCTGTTTTTTCCCCCATGCTTCTGATTCAGACAATAATCTTGAGGATCAATCCATCCCTTCTCTAGTAGGATAATCTAGTATTTATATTGAAGAAGATCAGTAGCAAGGCTCAGTATCTTATAGTATTATTTATGATTAATTAATGAAAGATATTTATAATATTAATGAAAGAGTTTAATATTATTTTAATAGTCTTACCATTATAGTAGTAGTGTTGAAGTAGTGTTTGAAGATATTATCATTAGTGATCTTATCTAATTTATCAATAACCCTTATTTATAGAAGGGATATCATCTTACCCTTATACCTTATATCATAAGCCTTTTTAGGTATATTGGATTATATTTATCTTGATCCTAATAGTATTGTATTACTATTATATCATTTATATCTTACCTTTATATTTAACAAAACCACCCTTAAAGAATTATCTTACCCTTAAATTATTATAGCTATATTGATAGTATTATTGAATCAACTTTAAAAGTATTAGCTAGCTATCAAGATTATTATTAATATTAATAGTGATCTTAAACAATATTCTTTAAATATCTCAGGTATTGAAAGAAGGAATACTAGAAGAATTAATTTAAAAGAATTATAATCAATAACAAGAAAGTTAAGCAAACCTCAATTATTAAAAAAAAAAATATTAACTATTACCATTATTATCATAGTGATCTTTTATTGACAGACTGATAGAGACTGCTGAAGAAAATTCTCTAATTGAAAAGCCACAAAACTAAATAATTGATTTGTGATCTCATCAAAAAGGGTATCTTTTTCAGTATATTTAGAGGGGCAGCTAATACACCTTAGCACCCATGGTTATTGGCTCATTCTGAAATTCAAAACAGACTCACCAATAATTTCCCCCTCAAGGTACTGCCTATTATTTATCCCACAACAAAAGGAGTTCCCACATCTGGTGTCCCAACAGTGGCAATCAAACCTCAAGTATCATTAATAAGATCACATTATCAATCTTAAAAATCATAAAAAAAATCAAAAAAAAAAAATCAATCAAAAAAAATAATTAAAAATTAAATCATTGTTTAGATCACAACTATAATGGAGGAATCATCATCCTCAAAGAAGGCTCTAACCTTGGAGGAGGAATTGGAAAAAGAGCAGTCCAGAATTGAGGAATTAGGTCAGGAAGAAAGTGAAGAAGAGGATTTTTCTTATTTAGAAAATGATGAAGAATTTCAGAAGAAAAGGTTAGAATTACAGAAGGCTATGGAAAGAGCTGCAAGAAGACATGGAAAGAAGACAAAATCAAGTCAATTCTCACCTGAAACTACTGGGGATGCAACTATTGAAAGAATGCTCAGACCCCAGCAACCATCACCATCACCAACCCCAAAGACATTTGCAACATCCACACCAGGAACATTGCCAAGAGCTGCAAGATTTGCAAAAAGGGTACATATTACAACACCAACTCAGCAACCTGAAAGAGTTGCAATACCTACAAGAAAGATTGTTAAAATAAAGGCAAAAGATTATAACCTCAACTTTGATGGAAGTGATGTTGAGGATTTCATCAAAAGAGCTGAAAGGATAGCATCAATTGAAGGAGCCAATGAAAGGGATTTGGCCATGCAAATAGCATTCTGGAGTGAAGATAAGGATATCAGATATGAAATTGAAGGAATGCCAGGATATGAAATGGAGGATTGGGATCAATTGAAAACGGAAATGATCAGTAAATGGGGAAAGGTGGAACCAGAAAGAAGACACAGGAAAGATTCATTAACAAGACTATTTAATCAAACTCAGCAGGAGGGAGGAGTCAAAAGTTTGTCCCAATACAGAAAGTTTATTGGGGAATATGACATAATTTCAAAATATCTGCTGAAGTATGGGTATATCAAAAAGGAAAATGATTATCATGAAGATGTCTTTGATTCTTTATCACCAGAAATTAGAAGTAGTATTACTAAAGAAATGATTAAAAACAGGACCATGGTTCAAGCAAGGGATGGAGGATATATCTTACCTGAGATGGATATCCTCAGAAATTATATTGAGGCAGAATTGGAGGCAGCAGTAGTTATTAAAGGGAAATCACAATTATCAAAGTCAGATGAAATCAAAAGCAAAAAGAAAACCAGATTTGAAGATGAAACCTGGGAGGAGGTTATCAAGCAAATGAAAGATATTACAAGGAAAATAAAGAATCCACCAGCTCAAGAGGCTCATGTTAATGAAGCACCAAAAGAAGTAAATCCAATGAAGGATGTTTTGGACCAGCTTAAAGAACTATCAGAGGCTGTTAATCCACCAAAGAAGGTCTGGAAGGATAAATCAAATACACAAGGATCAGGCTTAGCACCAAATGCACAGCCATTCAGACCAAGAAATACCCAGGCACCTTTACCTGCAAATTATCAACCTTATGTTCCAGCACAACTGTATCCAAGACCACCCTTAAGGTGCTATTACTGTTTTGAAAATGGTCATTCATTGACAAGATGCAGCTACCTGGCAGAAGATATGGAAAAAAGAATTGTCAGTAGGCAAGGATTAAATTTCCTTTACCCTAATTTCCAAAGAGTACCCTCAGAAGGAACCAAATCTCCAAAGGATTTAGTCAGGGAATTTGATAAGGAACAAAAAGAAATTTCAAACAAGATAATTGAAAAGGAAAAGCCTTTAGCAAGACCAGAAGATCAAAAGATAGTTGAGCTGAAAAAGGAAGAAAAAGAAGTTTCAATTGCTCATGTAGAAGACTGGGGTAATTGGGAACCACCAACAGTATCTTCACCCACTGAGATGTTGGAAACACATGCAACTCTCAGACAGACAAAGCAAAGATTGGCTAAGCAAGAAAGCCAAAATAGAGAAGATTCTCAAAGTAAAAAGCCTATACTACCAGGAACCTATCATGAGGATGAGGCTGAAGAGGAGATGAAGATGATTGTTCCAACCAAATATAAAGATAAACATACAAAAAGAGATGAAACATTTGAAGGAAGTGAAAGTAAAGAAAAAGAGAATGTTGAGGAGGAAAGTGACAAGCTAAATAAAAAGATGGTTCACTACAAAAATGAAAAGAAAGAATTCATAAAGGATAAGAAAGAGTTAAAACCAAAATTAGCAATTGAAAATGTGATAAAGAAAATCTTGGAACAGAAAATTAACTTAACCTTGGAAGAAATATTATCAGTTTCACCAACCTTCATTCACAGGCTTCAAGGGATTTCTCTTGAAGAAAAGGAAGCTATCAAATCAGTTAACACTTTGGACATTAAAGAAGATGTTATTTCTATAAAAATTAAAGACTTTGAAAAACCAAGACTTCATTATGCCTGTTCACTTGGGTTTATGCAAGTATTTGTTGGAAAAGAAGAATATCCAGTAATGGCACTGGTAGATACAGGATCAGAGCTCAACATAATCACTGAAGATGCAGCAATAAAAGCCTCTCTTCCAAACAGAAATCTCAACATGAATTTAAGAGGAATTGGAGGACATACAACATCATTAATTGGATTGGCTGAATTCACACAAGTACTTTTGCCTTCTGGAGAAGAAAAAGAAATTCATTTCTTCATTGCCAAGGGAGCAGTACATACAGTCCTAGGAAGGCCCTTCTTGGCAGACAATAACATTAGATTGGACTTTTCACAGAAACAAGGAGAAATATTTAGCTATCAAGAAGCAGATGGTAGAAGATTATGTATGCCAATATGCAAACCCCATATGTTAGGATGGCAAACAGGACCACCAAGAGGAATGGAGCTTTGTTCAATGGGGAAAATAAAGGATTGGTTTAGCAAAGTAAAATTAAAAGAAGCTGAAGATAAATCTAAATCAAAAATAAAAAGTATTTTCAAATCAACTAAGAACAAAGATTATCAAAAGATAAAGTCTATGGAATGTAATTTAGATGAAAGATTATCCATTATGGATAGGGGAATAGAGAATGAACCTCAGGAGGAAGTGGAAAGAGACCAAGGTGTGGAAACACAAGAGCCAGAACAGGGACCATCAACAGAAGCACTATCAAACTAAATAAAATCAGAAGAACCAAAGTCATTAGCCTGGTACTTAGACAAGGCAATAAAAGAAAACAAGGAATGGGCTACATTTGATCCCAAAAAGTGGGAGGAATGGATCAACAGAAATCTACCACCTTCAAGTGAATATGAAGATTATGTTAAAAATAAAAACCCTCAAGTAAACAACTTAAGCTTAAGCCCATGCCCTGACTTCTGGAAAATTGATGATGAACCTGAAAACAATAAAAGTTATATATGGAAACAAGATGAAAAATCAAATTGGTATATGGAAGAAGTCAATGAAGCAGAGAAAAAGGAAAATAAAATTATTTATAAACCAATTGACACCAATGGTATGTTATATCAGGTTTTGGTTAATGGCTCAGAAATAATGGAAGGACCACCAATACATAGTAGAAAGAAGCTGTTTGACATATTTTCCAAGCAAAAATACCCACAAGATATGGAAATTGAAATGAAGCCAGAAATGAACAGTGATCAATACTGTGAAGACTCATTGGAAGATCTTAGAAATAAAATTAATGACTGTTTCAAAGATGAAGAATTTATGAAGGAATACAATAAAGAGGAATATAATCAAACTGATGAATTCCAAATACATGAAATTTCTCAAGATCCTCCAAAGCAGAAAATAAAGCACTCCCATGCTTATGAAAATCTTTGGGAGACCTACAACAATCATGACTCTTTGAAAGAAATTAAACCAAGATTATCTTCAGATTCAAAGCCAGAAGGAAATTTAATAGAATTTGATGTCTCACCATTGCAAAAAGATCTCATGAACACTATTCTGTCATATGATTTAAACCCAAAAAGCCCATGGAGAATTGATAAAGACAAGGAAATGGACTTGGAAAAAGAAAGTTTCTTGAAGTATTATGATGAAATGTCTTACTGGCAACTTCCAACACCTGAAGAAGAGCCAGATTTCATAATTCTTCCCTACATTGAATTCAAAGATATATACTTTGAGGGTCCATCAAGAATAAAAGGAGGAAAATGGTTGAAGAATCTTCCAGGATATGACCTGTCAAAATTAGACTTCATGGAACTCTTGAATGAGGAAGGAATTAAGGGTAATTTGGAAAACCAGTATTGGGAGGAAGTATTTTCCTTTGATGAACAAACAAGGAAGGCTCTTTATGATGGTAGAATTTGGCCACAAGAAGACTTCAATTTGCATAATATGGAGCTTCTTGGTGGAAATCTTTTCTGGGAAGAGTATGGATACCTCTTTATACACAAAGAAGAAGGATTCATAAGAAATTGGAAAGGTAATACCCTAGAAGAAAGGAAGAAAGGAAGGAAAATACTGGGAGAAATAGCCAAGGATATATGTGTGAATAGAATTCTTCAACAAAAAGAAAAAGGAAAATGGGTTTCATGAATTGAATATATTTTTCTGGACATGTAAAAAAAAAAAGAAAAAAAAAAAAAAAAAAAAAAAAAAAAAAAAAAAAATTAAAAAAAAATATATATATGAATGATGATTTGGGTATGCAAGAGTTTTAACTGTAAAAGTATTATAAGGCTATGTTTCAATTAAAAAATGGGGGTGGGTGTCTGTTTCTTATTCCACCTCTAATGGTTTAAGTTTTTGGGATGAAATCCTTGGGAATTTCAATATCAATTTCTATTCAATTTTAATATCAATATCATTAATTTCAAGACCTTTTGAAAAACAGAAAAAATTTATAAGATCATAATCTTTAATAAAATTAACAAAAAATTAAGATGCCAAAGCTTGGATGTTATGGGGATGAATTGTTGGAGGATGAAGAGATTTTTGATCAAAGGCAATTGAAGAAGCAATATGAAGAATTCATTTTTGAGTATGAAGATGGATTTCAAGAATGTCAGTCATCAAGTCACCAATCAAGAGAAGAAAAGGAAAAATTGGAAGAAATCAGGTTGTTATTGGAGGAACTTAGAGTTTTGAATGAAAAATTAGCTTATTATAGAAATTACTTACCATCAATGAGTAAAGTACAGCTGAAGCCAATTCTGAAAACCTCCAGCTTACATAGTTCAAAAACAAAGAAGAGAAGAAAATCAGTAAGATTCAATTTACATAATCAAGTCCAGTTTTTTTGGCAGTGACTTCCTGCCTTATCAAAGAAGACTCAAATATTTCTTACATTATTACTTAAAACTTCAATTGATTCAAGTTTTTGGCAGTGACTTCCTGCCTTATCAAAGAGGATTAATTCTTTAAGAAATATTTTACTTAGATTATTTATTTCATTAACCTTTACCAAGAAGCTATTATAATTAATCATATTTTTTTTAACATCAAGAAACCATTAGCAATTTTTTTATCATATTTTATATTTTATAATCATCATGTCTGAAACTAATGAAGCAGACAATACCATCTGTATCTATTGGCCACACTCAGAAACAAATGAAGAAAGCCAAGACCTCTGGATTAATCATCACTTTCAAGGACTTAACAATGAAGACCAAAGGTGGGGCTTACCAATTATTGAATACTTCAAGATACCAATTATTCAAAGTATCCCCTTTATTGAATTTGAAGACTTATTTGGAAATGAAGATATTACTCAAGAAACCCCTGCAGAAGCCTATTTAAGCCAGCTCCCTGGATCAAACCTTTCAAAATTAGAATTTATGGATATACTTAATTATGATGGGATTAAAGGAAATCTCAATAATGACTATTGGAATGAAATTTTCTATATGGATTCAGATATAAGGAGTAGTCTTTACTGGGGAACAATACAAGCTCAGAGATGGTTTTGTCTTGAAGAATATCAAATTGAGGGTAGAAGTGTTAAATGGAGAGGGGATTGCTATATTATTGAAAAGGGATTGGATTTTGATTTAGAGGATAAAGTCTTACAATTAATAATTATAATGAAAAATCACCAGTTTTGTTTGAGAAAAGAAGAATGGAATAAGTTATGGAAAGAAATTGTCAGCAGCAATATTGAAATGAAAATGAAGAAGAATCAAGATTATTTCAAGAAAATTATTCTTCAGAAAATTAAAGGCCCAGCATGGCCTTAAACTGCAATTCAACTATTTGGTTACTGTTTCTCTTACTCTATTTTAAGTCAGTTCATCAAAAAAAAAAAAAGAAAGAATATATCAACAAATGCAAGGACCAATGATACATGATGGCCCAGCATGGCCTTAAACTGCAAATTTAATTTCTGAATTTTCTGTAATAGTATCAAAAAGAAACATAAAAAAATATATAAAAAAATCTATTGATAATCAATAAATCAATGAAGAAAAAAAAATCTATATATAACTAATAAAACAATAAAAATTAATAATTGATATGGAGATCAGAAGTGATAGTTGTGGTAAAGATATTTCAATTAGTATAAAAAATAAAAAATAAAAAAGAAGAAAAAAAAAGAGAGCTGGTTATAAAATTCATTTAGAAAGAATGTTTTATTTTTTTATTCTGTAATAGTATCAGTAGTTTTCATATTTAAAAAATAGGAGTGGTTAACTATTTCTTATACCACCCAAAGCACAAGTGGCTATAAGTTTTGGGGAAAGTGGGACTTTATTAATTAAAGATCAGCTTATAGCTTTAATCAATGAAAATCAATTTCAGTTATTTTACCTTAATAAAGAATTATCAATTTACCATTAAATAATAGCTTATTTTCCATTAATGAAGTACTTAGATATCTCTTTAATTATAAATTTCATAAATAATTACCTTTCATAAGGTCAAAAAAAAAATCACTTATCATTGCACTTCTTCAAAAGAAGATCATTGTTTGTTAAAAAAAAAAGTTTCAATTTCAAAAGAAAAATAATTTCAAAATATAATTCAACAAAATAAGCTGAAAACAAGGAAGGATTAATCAGTATTATGTTGAAATTGAAAAAAAATGAAAAGAAGTTGAATTAACTTACTAATACAAGAGTAGAGCTCAAATTAATATTGAAGATCTCAAATATACAGCACAGAATTTCTTCATTTTTCACAAAAAAAAGGAAATGTTGAATAAAAAATACTTCAAGATTTTTTTCACTACAAGAAGACAATATATTTTACAAGAAAGAAAAAAGCCACTCATCAGTTATGTATAGTATCAATCCTCAAGAGAAATTATAAAGAAACTTATCTTAAAATTCTAGAACTGAATCAATCAGGAAGCCAAAATGGAAATTATTGAGCTGAACTACTCAATACAAATACATGCTACACACATACACACAGCATGCATACACACATAGCACATACAAAGAATCCAACTCACAAGGAGGGATGACCAGATTTTTTAATTTAATTTTTCTCTTTTTTCAATTTTTAATTTTTTTAATTTTTTTAATTTTTTTTTAATTTTTTTTTAAAAAAAATTAATAAAAAAAAAAACTGGCCACCCCCCCTTGCTTTAAAAAGAAATCAAAAGAAGCAAAAATAAACAAAAATAAAACCAAATCATGTGGAAGGAGGAATAAATATAGCACATCAATATAAAGCTATATTGAATAAGATAATATTATAATAATATAAGTATCATAATATTATAATATTGAAAATAAAATAATATTAAAATAAGAATAATATCATAATACTATAATATTCTAAGGGATGATATATAATCCCAATAACATATTATATTTAAGAAACAACTATTGTTTTAATTTAGTAACATTATTATTTGATAAATAAAATAATGTTATATGGATATCCTTAAGTGATTTTGTGAAAATGATATAATTTTAAATTCAATAAATGAAAAAACAGCTATACTAAAAGGGATATGTCCCTGAATGATGAATAAATATAAGTAATATTATTGATTAAAGACTATAATATTCAGAATAATATTATCACCTTGAATATATATATTGATAGATATTATTCAGGTTATTCAAAAGATAAATACACAGAGGCAACTGGCCAGGTTGACCCTGCATAATTTATTTTTTAACCTCACTGGGTTTAAAGCATAACAAGAATTTAGAATATTTTTCTCTAAATATATAAATAAAGAATTACACTGAAAAGTATAATTATAAAAACATGGGAGAGTAGCTTGAAAATGTAGCTGCTTTTATATTGAAGAGAAGAGCTTTTTTCTCACCCACAACTTGACCATAATAACACTAGAAATAAAATAAACTTGCTGGTTCTTTTCAAGTTTTTTAGTTTAATTCATATTTTTAATTAATTTTAAGGTTTAATTTATCTTTCTTTATTTCTTCTAAATAAATATAAATATATATAAATAAAGATATATAAAGATAAATAAATACAAATAAATATAATTAAATATAAATAAATTGATATATATATATAAATGAATATATATAGATACAAATATAAATAAATATATACAAATATAAATTGATATATATATATAAATGTAAATATATATAAAAAATAAATATATACAAATATAAATATAAATTAGTATATATAGATACAAATAACTATATATAAATGTAAATTTATATAAATAAATATAAATAAATATTCAATTAAATAAATAAACCTTAATATATATATAAATAAATATAAATATATATAAATACAAATAAGTATAAATTTATATAAATACAAATAAATATAAATCTCTTTATATAAATATAAATAAATATAAATAAATATAAACAAAAAAAATATATAAATAAATATAAATAAATAAATACAAACCCTCAATACATTGAATTTCAATCATTAAACAATAAAAAAAAAAAAAAAACTCTGTGCGATTAAACTAGAGTACAGGAGAGAACAGCTTAATACATTTTTCTAGACATTGTAGAATTAAACAGTAGTAATATAATTATTAGATTTACAAATTAAAAAAAAAAAAAAAAAAAAAATCAATAATAAAACAAAGATTTATTATATAAAAAAAAAAACATAGTTGCAATCAGAAACAAACAGACAGTAAGAATTAGTATGAACTGTACATCTATTCTAATATACTTTAGTAAAAAAAAAAACAATCAAAATAAAAAAAAAAAACAAGAACGATTGAAACAAAAAAAATAGAAAATAAAAAAAAACAACTAATTATATAATGAAATAAAAACAAATTTTACTTACAAGTAGTTTTTTTTTTAACAAAAAAAATAAAATAAAATAAAAAAAAAACAAGATCACTCAAGTGATCAAATATAAAAAAAAAAATTAATAAAAAAAATATACTAGACGCGATTCAAAAAGAAACAGAGTACAGTACAGGGAATTACTGTACTGTACTAAAAAAAAAAAAAATAAAAAAATAAAAAAAAAAAAAGAGACGCGACCTTAAATAGAAATTAGTAATGTATTTTTCTTTTTTTAAAAAAAAAAAAAAAAAAAAAGACAAAAACGCGATAAAATGAATAGTAATAAATAAAAAAAAAGAACAACTATGTTCATGATTAAAAAGAAGAGAGTACAGTGTATTACTGTACTGTACAGTTATTCACTGGTACTTTAACAAAAAAAAACCATCATCGTATAAAAAAAATAAAAAAATAAAAAAATAATAGATGCGATTAAAAAAAACAAAACAAAACAAAGAGACTACAGTACAGTACCTACTATACAGAAGCAAAAAATAATAATAATAATAAAAACCACAATATAAAATAAATTACATTACATTACATTACTGTAATGTACTGTACTGTACTGTAATGTAAAGCTCCTCCAATGTAAAATTTACAGTAATGTACTTTAAAGTAGCTTTACTGTAATGTAGTAATTAAAAAAAAAAAGAGAAAAATCGCTACTGCGATCAAATAAAAAAAAAAGAATTAATACGATAAAAAGACTGAAAATGAAAAATTCAATAAAAAAAAGAAATAAATCATAACGTTAATTTTTTTTTTTTTTGAAGAATGTGCACAATAGAAAAAAAAAAAAAAAGTCGCGATAAACAGTACAAAGTTACAATGATGTATTGTACTGTAATTTACACTAAGTACAGTACTAAAATAATAAAATACAAATTATCATAATTATGAAATATTTACTAAATAACATACAATATTTATATATATATGTAATATCATAAATAAAATTAAATAAGAAAATAAAACTTATAGAAAAAATAATAATAATATAACTAAAAAAAATGATGAAATACTTCATTATTGTCTTTTTTGTCAAAAAAAAAAAAGAAGATTATTCAAAATAAATCCTATAGTAATAGTGACAATAAAATCATAATAACAAAAAAAAAAAAAAAAAAATTAAATTGTAAAATCAATCAATTGATTATAGTTAAAACTCAAATTTAATCATTATTCAGTTGATATATTACAATCAGATATTAAAAATAAAATAAAAAAATAGCATGTGATTATAAATATTATATAATAAAAAATATATGAATATATAAGCCTTTGTTTAATATGAAGATCAATATCATGAAGAAGATTGAAGAAGCAAGTATATTTAGAAAGAAAAATAATGATAGTAATTAATTTAGCTAGGTCCTCTATGACTTTAGACTGGAAAATTATTTAAATTATTAAATTTATCTTTGATCTTTTATTTTTTATATGTTTTTTTTTTCATTCATTTTTTTTTTTTTTATAAAAAAGTCATTAATTTCAATTTGGTCCCCCATGACCTAAAACTGGAAAATTATCCCTCTACTTATTATCTACTTTAATTAATACTTAAATCAAAATAATATGATAATATATAGAAATATTTATTACCACATAAGCTATAAGATTGATTATAGGTGGACCTTAAAGAAACAAGTCCTCCATGACTTTAAACTGGAAAATTATGGAAATAATTAGATTTGTCTTTGGTCTTTTAATTTCTATTTTTTTTAATTCATTTTTTTACTTATAAAAAATATATATATTCATTAGTGTCAATTAGGCCCACAATGACCTAAAACTGGATTATTTAGTAGAATTATAAGATATATTTTTTTATAGGTCCTCTATGACCATAAACTAGATTATTATTATTATTATTTTTCAAAAAAAAAAAATATTCATTTTAATATTAATTCCCAGATACATTTTGATAATTAATTCAACAAAAAATTTGATAAATATCATGATATTTAAGTTATTTATTCAAAAATTCATTTTAAAGTGAGTCCACCATGACCTTAAACTAGAAATATTAAAATCTCTATACTATAAAAGGTTATATAAGAAAAAGTAAAAAATATACATATAAATAAACATAAATATACTCAATAAAAAAAAGAAGAAACAATAAAAACTATTTATACCTCAGAAATTATAAATATGATTTTTATTATTAATATTATTATTAAAAACATCTCATTCAGAAAAGAAAGGCTTTAATGGTCTTCCTGCTCAAGGTGGCACTTGGACAACTGGTCTATATGTACATAAGAAATACATATACACTGAGCAGCCAAGGTCAGACTTGGTCTGATGAGGGGAAATATCTCTGAGTTGATTAGAGCTATAGCCTTGTAGACTGCCACTATATAGTGTCAGGCCACCACACAAATTAAACCCTCTTCTTAGTATGAATAAGACTCATAATAATAATAATATTAATATTAATAATAAAAAATAATAATAACAATAATAAGAATAATAAAACTTTAAAACACCTCAAGAAAATATTACAAGAATCAAAGACAAAATACAAATAAAGTAGAAAAACCAACTACAGAAATTTAAATGGAGAGGGGGTCTTATCCCAAAGCTGAAGATTAATATTACAGATAGAAAGAAGAAAGAAGAATGAAAAAGATATCTTAATAGTATCTTGAAAGCTCAATCATGATATGATTAATTTTCATAATAATGAATGGAAGATGATAAATATAGAATGATTTTCTTTTAAACTCATCATCAAAACATCCTGAAGGCATAATGAACTCTAAAATTATGAGAATTTCTTTCAATATATAAAATTGGCAATATAATGAATCCATGAAGGGAGTAGTGGAATAAGTCCTTGTATGACTTAAAACTACAGGGGTGGCACACCTGAGGGCTTATAATGTATTTCTTTATTTTAGTCCATGAAAGGAGTAGTGGTATTAAAGAAATAATGTGAAGAAAGAAGAGGTCAGGTTTGAAATGGTTCAAATAAAATCCTCAAATATATATGATAAATTGGCCAAAGAATAAAATATTGAAGAAGGAAGGACAAAAATGTAGAATTGAAATATGCAAGGAGATTGGTAATGACTGAAAAGAAGAAATAAATATCTATCAACCCAAAAATCTTATGAATTATTAATACTCAAGGTAGCTTAAGTTGATATTAGTATAAGGAATCTTTCAACTTAACACAAAAAATAAAAATAAAAATAAAAATAAAAAAAATAAAATAAAAATAAAATAAAAAAAATAAACTGCCCTTGGATCAAGTCAAATTGAAGACCAGGAGGTCCTCAGCATGACATGAAACTGCTCCCTTGTGAAGAAATGGACAAGGGGTCTTATTGTCCTTGTATGACATAAAAAGGCAGGATTTTGTATACCTAATATACAGGGTCTGCACACCTGAGTTGTAGGGTCCTGTATGACCTTAAACTGCAACCTCAAATATATGGACAGAAAAAAGATAAAAGAAGTGAAGATTTATTTAATTTAAGAAATTATTAAAGTAAGGAGAAGAAATAAAGAAAATAGAAGAATTGATACTATATTGATTTCAACTTAACCAGTTTTAAAATAAAAGAAAAAATATATAAAAATAAAATAATAATAAAAATAAAATAAAAATATCAAAGAGAAAAACAGAATCATTTTAGTGATATTACAAAATGGATTACCAAAACAGTGCAGCAAAATACAAATCAGTACTCAAGAAGTTCAAACCAGTTAATGAGCCTATGCCACAAGACATAAATCCTCCTTTAGGAAGGCCACCATTATCAAGAGACCCTTATAATACACCACTATCACCAAAACCACCTAAATTTATGGTCACATCAAAAATAACACAAGAAAGATTTGAATTGATAAATTTTGGACCACCTGGATGGCTTTCAGAAGAAGAAAGGAGTCTTCTGATGAGTGTCATAGTTTTAAGAGAAAAAGCAATTGCATTCAGTGCAGAGGAAAGGGGTTTACTGAAACATTCATATGGAAAACCCTATAAAATACCAGTAATACCACATACACCTTGGCAAAAGAAGCCAATACCAATACCAAAGCCCATAATACCACAGTTTATTGAATTGGTAAGGGAAAGGATTAGAACAGGCTTGTATGAGCAGTCTACCTCCAGCTATACAAGCCCAGTATTTTGTGTTGCAAAGTCAAATGGAAAACTTAGAATTGTCCATGACTTACAGGATCTTAATAAAGTAACCATTAAAGATGCAGGATTACCACCACATATTGAAGAATTTGTAGATGCCTTTTCAGGGAGAGCTTGTTATGGACTTGGTGACATAATGGGAGGGTATGATGAAAGAGAATTAGACATTTCTACAAGACCCTTAACTACATTTGAAACACCACTTGGAAGGCTACAACTCACAAGATTACCACAAGGAGCAACCAATTCTGTTGCAGTTTATCAAGCCCAAATGACTTGGATACTTCAAGAAGAAATACCAGAGAATGTAGGAATTTTTATTGATGATGGAGGGATAAAAGGTCCAAGATCAACATATAATAATGAAACTTTACAAGAAAATAATTTGATGAGAAGATTCATTTGGGAATATGCAGTTACATTAGAGAGAATATTATTCAGAATTGAAGAGGCAGGACTTACCATATCAGGTATCAAATTTGCATGTTGTGTGCCAGCATTGGACATAGTAGGGCATGTAGTTTCTTTGAATGGAAGAAAAATTTCAAAGCAGAAGATTAATAAAATACAAAGTTGGCCAAAGCCCCTCAATAAAAAGGAAGTAAGAGGATTTTTGGGACTTTGTGCATATGTTAGAATGTTCATTCAAAATTTCTCTCAAATTGCATCACCACTAAGAAGATTAACAAGAGATGATGAAGAATGGGAATGGAATACTAAATGTGATGAAGCATTTGAAAATTTAAGAAAAATTGTAGGGGAGGAAATAACATTAAAAAATTTGGATTATGACAAGGGAGCAGGGAAGATTAAATTAGCAGTAGACTCAAGCCATATAGCTGCAGGAGCAGTACTTACTCAAGAAGACAAAGAAGGAAAGGACAGACCAGTTCTTTATGAATCAATAACATTCTCAAGATTGGAATCAAAATACTCACAGCCAAAGCTGGAGCTATGTGGAGTGGCCAAAATGCTCAAGAAACTCCAAACAGTACTTTGGGGACAACATTTTGAGCTACAAGTAGATGCAAAAGCCTTAATTGAAATGATAAACTCACCCTGTTTGCCAAATGCCCCAATGACCAGATGGGTTGCATTTATTCAATTGTTTTCTTTTGACTTAGTTCATAAGCCAGGGAAGACCTTCTTAATGCCAGATGGGCTTTCAAGAAGACCTCAGTCAGAAGATGAAGAAAAAGAAAAATCTGATTTTGATGAAGAAGAAGAATGGATAAAACCACATCCAGGGTTTGGAGCAAAACATAATAATATAATAAAATTGGCAGGAATAAAGCTACCATCAAAGCAAGAAGGATTTTGGAAAAGAATGGTGGAATACTTAAATACATTGAAAAGGCCCTTTGGTAGTAAAGAGGATGACTTCAAAAAAATTAAAAGGAAGTCATCAAATTTCTTTCTGGAGGAAGGCCAACTCAAAAGAAGAAATACACCAAATCCACAAGTAGTTGTGTCAAGTCAGAGTTCTCAAAGAAGAATACTAAAATCATTACATGAAGAAATGGGACACAGAGGAGAAAATGAAACATACAGAAGAGTTAAAGAAAGATTTTGGTGGGAAGGAATGAAGAAAATAGTCAAAAAATGGGTCAAATCTTGTAAAGCTTGTCAAAAGAGAAGTCATTATCACCAAAAAGAGGAAGGAAGAATCTCATCCACCTCAACATTATTTGAAAGAGTCAGTATAGATGCAGTACATGTAAAAGCAGGAAGATGGAAGTATTTAGTAGTGGCCAGGGATGATTTCTCAGGATGGCCAGAGACAATTGGTTTAGTAAAGCTTACAGCAAAGTCAGTATCAGAATGGTTCACTTCTGAATGGATTTGCAGGTATGGAGCCCCAAAAGAGGTCACAGTAGATGGAGGGCCTGAGTTTGGAAAGGAATTACAAGATGCAGTAAAAAAAGCAGGCTCAAAGATAAGGGTAACAACACCCTACTACCCTGAGTCACAAGGAATGGTAGAAAGGGGGCATAAACAATTGAAGGATGCATTGGTGAAGATGTGTGGTGAAAATGGTTCAAAATGGAAAGAATACTTACCTTTGGTTACATTGGCTGACAGAATATCAACCAAAAGAACAACAGGTTACTCCCCATTTGAACTTCAGTTTGGTCAAAAGGCAGTACTACCAATAGACATTGAAGCAAAAACATACTTATCAATTGAATGGCACAAAGTACAATCAACAGAAGATTTATTGGAAGCAAGAGCTGAACAGCTATCAGGAAAAGAAGAAATAAGAAAAAGGGCAAACGAGAAATTAAAAAAGGCCAGGGAGGATTCAGTAAAATATTGGGACAGTAAATTAGCACATCAAATAAGAAAGCCAATTCAACCAGGTGAAATTGTTCTTGTATACAATAAAGCATTAGAGTCACAATGGGGATTATTGTTCAAGAATAGATGGGATGGACCATATAGAGTTGTGAGACAAATAAACAATGGTCCATATGAGCTGGAAGAATTAGATGGTACAAAGCTAGCAAGAAGGTTTGCAGCAAGTCAAATAAAGAAGTTTTATCCAAGAGGAAAAGAGTTGGACTCAGAGGAGGAAGAGGAAGAAGGAGAAGAGGAAGTTGAAGATGAATCTCAATTTGAGGATGAAGAGGACTTTGATGAATAAAAATCCTTTTATTCAAAAAAAAAAAAGTAAGTGGATTATCACCTTGAATGCTGGGGACAGCATTAAATGGAGAGGGGGATGTGGTATTCCATACCAGTTCTTCCAAGGTTCAAATCCACAATTTCAAAGCTAAAACTTTGATCAATAATAATAATAATATATATATATATAAAGAAAATAAAGATAAAAGTAAAAAATTGCAAGAAAAAGGAAGAGAATTATATTAAAATAACAAAAATAAGTATTCCACTGGAATCTACATCAAATTTTACCTATAGTCACATATTGCCTCAACCCCATAATGTCAATAATTTTCTAGATATCATGGATTAAAGAAGAGAAATAATACTATACACTCTATACTAGGTACAAGAATATGCTTAAAGATAATTCAGCTTGTCTAAATATTCAATATGAATAAACATGTGTAATATTACATAAGTGATACCATTACTCTTACAACATCATGTGCTACATGTCTTGACATAAAAAAACACTTACATATAAGTTAACATAGTGTTACATTACTCAATCCCCACTTAAACTCCCATAACCAAACATTACAGGTATTATTTAAAAATTAAATTTTCCATAGAGAAATACTCAACTAAATACAGATCAAGGCTGTGAAGAAGAAAAATAAGGTTAGTAGAGATAAGAATACAGTTTTTTAAAATGGTGCAATCAACTAAACATATGGTGCAATATCTGTATCAAATGACACCATTCCAAATTTAACCACCAGCAAAAATGTCTCAAGGCTGTGAAGAAGAAAAATAAGGTTAGTAGAGATAAGAATACAGTTTTTTAAAATGGTGCAATCAACCAAACATATGGTGCAATATCTGTATCAAATGACACCATTCCAAATTTAACCACTAGCAAAAATGTCTCAAGGCTGTGCATAGTAAGAATAAAGTTTGGTTAAAATAAGAGTATAATTCAAAAAGTATGGTGCAATCAACCAAACATATGGTGCAATATCCTGAAAAAATGACACCATTCCAAATTTAACCACTAGCAAAAATGTCTCAAGGCTGTGCACTGACAATAATAAGGTTCAGGATGGTGCAATCAACCAAACATATGGTGCAATATCTTGATCAAATGACACCATTTTTAATTTACCCACCAGCTAAAATGTCTCAAGGTGGAATTTTTTCTAAGTCCCTTGTTTTTGGAAGGCTCTATGGAGGGCCCAAAAGGTATAAATAAAGGGCCTCTCTCCCTGTTTTTCCCCCCATGCTTCTGATTCAGACAATAATCTTGAGGATCAATCCATCTCTTCTCTAGTAGGATAATCTAGTATTTATATTGAAGAAGATCAGTAGCAAGGCTCAGTATCTTATAGTATTATTTATGATTAATTAATGAAAGATATTTATAATATTAATGAAAGAGTTTAATATTATTTTAATAGTCTTACCATTATAGTAGTAGTGTTGAAGTAGTGTTTGAAGATATTATCATTAGTGATCTTATCTAATTTATCAATAACCCTTATTTATAGAAGGGATATCATCTTACCCTTATACCTTATATCATAAGCCTTTTTAGGTATATTGGATTATATTTATCTTGATCCTAATAGTATTGTATTACTATTATATCATTTATATCTTACCTTTATATTTAACAAAACCACCCTTAAAGAATTATCTTACCCTTAAATTATTATAGCTATATTGATAGTATTATTGAATCAACTTTAAAAGTATTAGCTAGCTATCAAGATTATTATTAATATTAATAGTGATCTTAAACAATATTCTTTAAATATCTCAGGTATTGAAAGAAGGAATACTAGAAGAATTAATTTAAAAGAATTATAATCAATAACAAGAAAGTTAAGCAAACCTCAATTATTAAAAAAAAAATATTAACTATTACCATTATTATCATAGTGATCTTTTATTGACAGACTGATAGAGACTGCTGAAGAAAATTCTCTAATTGAAAAGCCACAAAACTAAATAATTGATTTGTGATCTCATCAAAAAGGGTATCTTTTTCAGTATATTTAGAGGGGCAGCTAATACACCTTAGCACCCATGGTTATTGGCTCATTCTGAAATTCAAAACAGACTCACCAATAATTTCCCCCTCAAGGTACTGCCTATTATTTATCCCACAACAAAAGGAGTTCCCACAGCGTGTGAATTGTTGGGAGCCTGCACAGGCGTAAGAATTTGTCAGCATTGTTGGCAACCTTCCCAAGCGTAAGGATTGGCGTGTGAATCGTTGGAAGCCTGTACAGGCGTAAGGAATTTTAGCACTTTTGGGACCCTCCCCAAGCATAAGGATGGGCGTGTGAATTGTTGGGAGCCTGCACAGGCGTAAGAATTGGCGTGTGAATTCTTGGGATCCTGCACAGGCTAAAGAAAATTTCAGCATTGTGGGGAAGCTTCACAAGCGTAAGAATTGGCGTGTGAATCGTCGAAAGCCTGTAAAGGCGTAAGGATTGGCGTGTAAATTTTTGGGAGCCTGCACAGGCCCAAGGATTGGCGTGTGTAGCGTTGGCACCCCGCATAGGCGTAAGGAACTTTCAGCATTGTCAGAACCTGCACAAGCATGAGGATTCGCGTGTGAAGCATTGGCATCCTGGACAATAGCAACAAACCAGGACAGATGTACGATGGCATGCCACCGTACATAATCCACTTCACCCCTTTTTCATGTGAGACACCCCATCTCCCGCACTCGAATCCATCCAATCCTGGTGTATATTGTCCTCTGCCTTACCTCACCATTACTTACCCAACCCACTTGCAAATCTCCTCATTCTTTGAATCGGCATGAGATTGTATTACCATCCCTGATTTGATAGCCCGCTCTCTCGCCAATCTCATAATAGCCATTGCTTTTTTGCCGCATTGTTTTTGCTAACCTGCTTGAGCATTGTGCGGACATACCCACTAGTGTCGTGCTTTCGTTGTCCTGTGCTGGATCAGTATAATGAACAAATGTACTACTGGCCCACACTACCTGAATGAGCCCATGACATGCGGATAGATCAATCCAAAAATGCTCATTTGGGAAAATCAATTTTCCCCCTGTACACCGCTTTGACGCATCTCTTTGAATTTGGCCGGTCCGCTTATCAGCTTGAAACCACCATCCCGAAGCATACAGCGATGCATCCTTATCAACATGAGGTGCGTTTTTGAATCCATTCATGGTGAAAGTGAGTGCGGAAGCGAACTCGAATGCACCCTGATTTGCCGGAATATCGCCTTCATAGTTGACTTGATCAAAAGACGGAACCCCCAATGAGTTGTAGCAATTTTGAATCTTCTGAAATAAATTATCCCCAACATATCGTAAGGATTGACCTAGAATGCGACCCACCGAGCTAAGATTGGCACCTCGGTCCCGCCATTCATCTTTTGCATTTTCAATTTTGCCAGCACTACCATACAGTCCAAATTGTTCATTCTTGGTGGTGCATTTGCGCCACCCAATCGCGAACATAAATCCCTCCAGTAATGCTCCATTTGTTGCAATAGGGTCGGTGAAACTCTTTTCGCGAAATAGGAATTGTGATAATTCATCCCATTGATTGACCTCGACTTCACTCATTGTTGTGAATGGTTGGAATTCGACAAGGGCAATGAGTAATCCGGCTGAAGAGAAAATTGCCACACGCCCAAAGTGAATGCGTTTGATCTGATTGACATCCACAACCCTCCGAATTTCACTTGGGGTGATATTTGCTGATACTGGCATTGATATTTGTGCTGTTGGGCGAGAGGAGGAAAACAACCTATTCATTCGGGTCGTTTTGCGCTCATTTGTCTTTTGGGATCTGCTACTATTCCCGAGTGGTTGAGGGATCACTACGTGTTGAAGCACACAAGATATCAGATACTGCCAAGGAGCTTTCTTCGGCACACATCCTTTGACTTCCCTGTTGGAGCCCACATGACATTGGCACAATCTGAACCGACTAAAGCCCATGTTCTTCAGTGGGGCCCAATGAGGGTGCCACATAAATGTGGAAGCATATATATATATCTATATATATGCACTGAGATTAAGCGAGTAACTCACACTTTCCTTCCTCAGCCCGACGCTTTCTCGCGAGTTCCCTTTTACGCTCTTTTCCTTTTTTCGTGAATGGCATGCTTTCAGCAGAAAATGAAATGAAACCGAATGATTACTGATTTCTTAATATCACCTAAATTGGATTGCGGTGGATGAATCTTTTTTAATTGCGGCTAAAAAGAAAGCTCACGCCTGACCTTGGCAAATTCACGATCTCAAATACCTGAACCTGAAAATTGCAGTGGATAGTGCATTATTCAATTTTCCACATTGATGTTCCCATGCAATCACTTTCCAATCCAACCATTTGGAATATTGCAAGCACACGCAAATGCAATATGCATCCTGCTGCGGATCCCTAGCTATCCTAGTCCTCTTGAAAGACACAGGAACATTTGGCCTATTATGGGCTGGCGGGAAGTGATAAACGCGACTTCCCGCAATGCACCCGGGTGTGCTACTCGCGGGCACATCGCCTGACTCAGCTTGCGTCTTGTCGGAGTCTTTGCAATGATGTACGGAGGCATGCCGCCGTACAATTACTATTGGTACTCAGACTGTGGCATCCGGGCAGTAGTAGGATAGGAAGTCATGATTATTAAATTCATAAATAACTTTGCAAAATTCAATTACAATCTATCTAGTACAAAGCTAATCTAAAACGGGTCAATCCTGGTTGTGAGTTTAGCTGACCTGGGTACCGTCAAGGTGACCTCATCACTTGAACCAAGCCCGCGATTCGCCACCCAGGCATCACCAAAGTCTAATACTAAGCATCGTGCAAAATCAAATCTAAGAGGTACAGTGGGTTTAAAAGACTCTGATGAGAAGAAACTTTTATTCAGTAAATTACATATATACTTATTAGTACGTAGCCACACTGGCTCCACTAGATTTTTACCCTCTGAAGGTTTTGCGGAAATGTCAATTAGTGCTAAAGCCCCTTTAACTGAGCTTGTTCTCCAGTCATCTGAGCATACCATCAAACCACGAACCCCCGCCGCACAGAATGCCGCTAATATACCATAGCAAATTCGATTGATTCCAAGATTCTTGTGACACGCCAAAAGATCTTTGATGGCCTCATTTTTTTTTGAGTTCGTGAGTTTGCCTTTGATGCCATTAACTTCGACCTTTGTATGTGCACGTACCATGTTGTATGCAATCATCAAATGGATAACTGTATCCATTAGATCCTCCAGGTTCTTGTGCGGCTTTGTGGATATCTCATTGTCAGCCCCGCCACCTTCAATGCTGAGTTGGGTTGCACGTTGCTTCGATTTACTCAAGCAGGAGGCAAGGTATTCAACTGCTCCCCGTTCGAGTCCAAGAGGATCGGTCGAATTTGATGTTGGTGCAACATATGGTTTGGGTGCAATCACATCGTATGAGACTAAACTAATGGATTCAAACATAACATTTGGCCAAAAATGCTTAACTGGATTGGCGGGGTAAAGAAGGCTCTGAACCATTTTGAAGAAGGAGTGTTCAGATTTTGCGAGATTATCTGGAGGTTTAGCTGATTCCTTCATCAATTTGAGATTCCAAATGTTGTGATCAAAAAACGCTTCTGTTTCGGTTGGCTTAAAAAAATCTAACCCTGTATATTGCAATTTATATCACCAGTCAACAGCCAATAATCAAGTATCATGCACAAAGATAAAAAAAAACTCACCTGCCATCTCAAGGTCCTGCAGCCAAGCCGACATTTTAAGATCTCGGTTACTGATCACCTTAATACCAACGGGCAGGAATGTATGAGCATCCTTTGTTGGTAAATTTTCCCATCTATTTTTGTAAATCCTATTGATATTATCAAGCCCCCTTTTCCATGATTGTTGAGTAATATTGGAATGATAATTCAAAACGCCTGCAAACTCTTCCATGCGGGATAAAAATATTCCTTGAAAATTCGCAGCGGATGACACTTCGGGCTCAGCGTCGGGAATTATATCAGTCATATCTCATCCCATTGTATCATGTTTAATTGTTTCCCTTTCTTGAAAGGCTTGAATATTCCGAGGAGAGGCGGGAGGGGTTGCATCATGCATTGTTTCATTGGGTATCGGGGGACTTTCTGTATGTGGAGCTTCATCATGGATTGTTTCATTGAGTATTGGGGAGGGTTCAGTATGCGGAGGTTCATTATCAATATGGTCCCCTTCAACATTGATAATTTCATCACCTTGATCGCGAGAATCGTTTGCGGCTTCAAAGGTACGGCGTTTTTTGTTTGTTTTTTTGGTCGCATGTATATTTGGTCTTTTTCCTAATCCTTTGCCTGGAAATCCAATTACGACTCGAGATCCTTCAGGTAGAGATTCTCCCACCTCCACACCTGCCCATATATTGTAAGCAGCTATTTTTATCAATTTTGTTTTGAATTAGTAATGGACTTACAGTTCAAATCCATTTTGAGCAGGCTCATGGCTTCAGCAATCTTTTGACGCACATAATCAGGAATTTTACTATCATTTTGGATTTTTTCGAGCCTTGGGATTGTTTGAGCAATGTTGGAGACAAATTGTTCCTTGGATATAATTTCCACCTCCCCACTGAAAATTACATCATCTTGCCCATCATCTTCTGTCGGTGCACAAGGTTCAACAGTCTTTTCCTTCTCATAACTTTTAAAATTCGGTTTCTGAGAGCTTGGCGGTTGACCTGAAATAAAGGCTATGACACAATATCAGGTTTTGAGAGATTAGAAATACTCAAGATGGATGTATACTCACATTCTGGAAGAGCTGGTGGATCTTGATTATCTTCATGTGACTGGCTCTCTGCTTCAATGCCTAATTCACGACTACTGGCCATATCAGAGATTTCACTTCCACTCTCTGGGGCTGAAGTTGGTCGTTCATTAAATTCCGTTGAATTTCCCGGGGTTTGGGCCATGGCGGAGGTAGTTTAGTAAGCAAATAGATGGTGACGAGTTGATTGATAACTTGTTTGAAAATTTTGAATAAAAAGATCCAAATTGAAGAAAATAGGTGGAAGTAAAATAATCGCATTTGCAAAATGCGATTTGGCGGGAAATTGAAGGAGGCGATGTTTTGCAAATTATTTCATATCATGCAAATGAAATCACTTCCCTGTGAGACATTGAATAAAGTTGACTAGTGAGAAACCTACTAAAGTCAACTTTTGAACTATTCGATGCTCATGAGGTAAGGACTAAGCAAAGTGTTCATTTGATTGACATGAAATAAAATGGTTTTGTCGGCGAAACAGGAGACACAATTCTTGTCTTAAATAGTCCACTTATTAGGTTTTAATTTGTGAGTCTCATGATTTAAACCCTAACCACAACATGGTGAATATACTGACCAATATCCCCTTAGGTCCTGTTGGCAGAGAAGGCCACTCAGCATATTTCGGCAATTGCGTTCATCGTGTACGCCAACAAGCCACCATACTGTACACTATGAATGTAATACGGAAGCGTGAGGAGGGTAAGCGTTGTCGGAGGCATGTCGGGAGGGCACTACTGTACATGAGCGTAAGGATGGTAAGCAGTGTCGGGAGGGAGGGTAACTGTTGTCGGAGGCATGTCGGGAGGGCACTACATGAGCGTAAGGATGGTAAGCTGTGTCGGGAGGGAGGGTAACTGTTGTCGGAAGCATGTCAGGAGGGCACTACATGAGCGTAAGGATGGTAAGCTGTGTCGGGAGAATGTCGGGAGGGAGGGTAACTGTTGTCGGAGGCATGTCGGGAGGGCACTACATGAGCGTAAGGATGGTAAGCAGTGTCGGGAGGGTAACTGTTGTCGGAGGCATGTCGGGAGGGCACTACATGAGCGTAAGGATGGTAAGCTGTGTCGGAGGCATGTCGGGAGGGCACTACACAAGCGTAAGGGTCATCAGTGGTGTCGGAGGCATGTCGGGAGGGCACTACATGAGCGTAAGGATGGTAAGCGTTGTCGGAAGGGTACTACACAAGCGTGAGGATGGTAGGGGCGTGGGTGTGAAAGCGTAGCGAGTGGTGAGGACGGAGAGGGGCGGGCAGTGTCGGAGTCTCATCCGGATGGAGGGTGGTGCGGGTGCGTAAGCATGCTAAGCGTCGGGGAGGCGGAAGCCAATGAGGTGAAATTACACGAACGTTGCGCATAGTGTTGAAATGGGTTTGGGCTTTGAGTGACATTCTCATGTGACACATGTGACGATTGACGTTGTCTTGACGCTGACGTGACGTGACCCACTAAATCCAGTGACTATAAAGTGACACTAACGCGACTGAAGCAAGATTTTATACTGACCGCGGTGCGACGTGAAGTCAATCGCCGACGATTGACGCAAGATTCGCCCTGGTGATAGTGTGATATGTCTTCTGAGGGTCAACTCAAAATGATTTGGTATTATTAATAGCATTTTTAAAGTCTCTGAGCCATCTGGCATACTGAACAATAACTTTCTGATCTTAAAAACTTTGAAGATTGATGTGAATTTCTTACCAGATTGGCTGCATCTCAATATTTATAAAGCTGTTGGTTTTTATGATGGACACTTGATTATATCTGAAGAAGAAATAGAAGGTAACTGTGGATTGTATGATAACAAAGTTCTGTCATGTGGACTGCTAGTAATGATAAAGCAGTTATTTCATGATATTTAGTCTACAAAAATGCATATCTCTCAGATTCATTAGCAATTTTGCTAGTGAAATAACTGCCTCAAAATTTAGTGACAGAGACATGCCATTGTGATAAGCAAAGCCCATTATTTCACATTGCCACAAAGAACTTACTATTTTGACATTGGGTACAGTGTGAATAAGCCAAGTTCAATGATCAAATGACCCACACACTCACCTTTCACACCATCCAAAACTTCTAACTGAGCCATCATCATGTTAGAAGGGGAATTGGCCCTTGCGCATCCGCACACGCTGTGAAAACTCCTTTTGGTGTGGGATGAAATAAGGCAGTACCTTGAGGGGGAAATTATTGGTAAGTCTGTTTTGAATTTCAGAATTGTACAATAACCATGGGTGCTAAGGTGTATTAGCTGCCCCTCTAAATAATACTGAATAGTCAGCCTACAGAGAATCACAAAATAAAATAAGATTTGTGGCTTTAACAGATAGAGAAGACTTATCAGCAGTCTCTCAAGCAGACCTATCAATAACACTACAGTAAAAACTCTGATCTAAAATTTCTGATAAAATAAACATCAGATTTTTTTTATTTTATTTTAATAAAAGTGATGATAATATATATATATATATGTTTTGGGTTTCTGTTATTTTGATAAAACTAATAAGAATATTTTTTTTGTTTTTTTTTAATAAGAATGATAAGAATATATATTATTCTTATGGTTTTAGGTTGATTATAATGTTTTTTTTTGATATGAGTACTAATAATAAGACTACTGGATTTGATTCTTTTAGGATTTTTTTTAATACTGAGTTTATATCACTACTACTTCTCTTTGTTAATAACACTAAGCTTTTGAGCAAGGCTACTAAGCTTTAACTATGGCTATACTACTATTCTTCACTAATATTAAGCTACTGAGCAACGCTACTGAGCTTTTACTACGGTTATACTACTATTTTTCACTAATAATAAGCTACTGACCAAGGCTACTGAGCTTTTCACTACTAGAACACTACTACTATTCTAGATTTCCTGCTAGTTCATGGATGGTGGTGATCCTGGATAGTGGGAACTTGTTCCATGATTCTGGGGAAAATGAGGGAGAGAGGACCTCTATTTATAGCTTTTGGGCCTCCATAAAGCTTCTCAAAATAGGGTACTTAGAAAAAATCATAGTTGAGAGGTTTTAGCTGGTGAGACGTGTAGTTTTGGTGTAGCAACATGACACGGGATCCAAGTTCTGACCAATGAGGTTGAGTTGTCACGTCAATTGGTAATTATATGTAGGCACCTGGAATTGATTTGAATTCTGACCAACCACATGGTGTTATTATTTTAATGAACTTTGGACGTGAATTCTGACCAATGAGATTGATTTATCACGTCAATTTGTAATTATAGGTATGTACCATGAACTAATTCGATTTCTGACCAATCAAATGATTTTCTGATAGGTCTTGAATAATTTGTGGTTTGTATTGGAAAGGATTAGTCAGCTGCTGTGCAATTGTTGTCCATTTTTGATGTCCAGCTTATGGGTTAGGTTAAATTAATCCTTTTTTTTTTAAAAAAAAAGAAAAATATTGTCTTCAATGTGGCTTGAACCAGCTACATGACCAATCCAGAGGTGAATAGCTCCTTCTTGTCAACTGACACCACAAGCAAGAAGGGGCAGTTTCTTTTACAACAACGCTCAGTAGTTTTGTCAATCTTTCATGGTTTTTAAAAAATGTACTTACCTTCATACAATACAGTACAGCACAGTCCATTCCTGTGATTTAAAATTTATTTATGTAATTTACTGTAATTATTTTGGCGCTTCAGGCACTGGCATGACTGTTCATTGCAATGAAAGGTTCAGTACATTAATGTGCCATTATAGCATCATTATGAAAGGCTACATGATTGATTGTGCATGTTTTCCCTTTTCACAACATATGGAAATTTTATTTACCTTTGAAATAAAAATCACCATCAAAAAGTCAAGGGGCTTTTCAATTTTTGTTTAAATTTTTCCTTTGTTGCCTCCAGCTCCTATAGGTATTATTTTTATAAGAGATAGAAAGACACATTTGAGATTACTGCACATTTTAATTTAACCAAACCTTTCCTCCAATCCAACTAGTTTGGTCAACTCTTAACTCAAAATGATTTTTAAATTAATCTTATTTCTTCTGAAGTGTTTTTTTTGCCACTTTTAAAGGCTTCACATTATTTATTTTTCTTCTTTCTATCATGAATCCAAAAAACTTTAATCCAGAGCCGCAATCTAACAAGAATACCGATTGTTCTATCACATTCACCCCCAAACTCCTGTTAGAACTACAAAAAATCTTTCACGAAAAGATTAAATCATTTCTTGCCTTGCTGAAAAGGTTGAATCAATGGAATTTTCACTTCACAGGAAAGAGAAGAAGGCAACCCTTGTTGACGAACCAAATTTTGAATCCTACACAAAAAATTGAAGACAGCCTCCACAAGCTCCATAAAGAATAAAAAGAATAAAAATGGTAAAAATCCAAAAAATCTACATAGCAAGGCAAAATCATCTAATAAAAGCCCTATTAAAATGATCAAGAACGATCATCCCACTGGATTTGAAAAAACAAAAGTAATTGTTTTTCTTTCTCCTTTCAACATATTGTAAGCTTACTTTTGTGTCTTTGAATTCAGGATGAATTTTATTTGCATGTAAAGCTTCTATGGGGCCTTCTTGAAAAAGGAAAGGTTCCTGCACCACCCAAACCAGAACAATTAAAAGAGTTGTATCAAAGGTTTTCCAATGCAGATCAGATTGAAACAGCTATTGAAAAAGATGGACCCGCATTAGTACCAATTGACACAATTGAAACACTTTGCAAAGCTCAAGAGAAGAATATTAAAGTTGGGAAAAACTTCTTGTATTTGCCTGACTTTCTGATCCGATATGTTCATAGTGCTCTTGCTAAATTAGGGATTCAAAATTGGTCACCAAATCTTTATGAACAACCTGACTCGCTCTATAATGAAGCATGTTGAATAAGTGCACTTCAAACTTTCCTTCAGCTAGCAGTTGTTGGTGCCTTTCAATTTATGAGTATCAATATGACTTACCTTGATGATCTTGAGCTCTTGACTCAGATATATGATCACTACGTTCATTATTACTGGTATGGTATTTTTCACAAAGAGCAAAAAGATTCTGGAAGTCACCGCCGCACTAATGAAAGGAAGGCAATACAAGGAGCTCGTCAGAAAGTAAGCTTACAAATCAATCATAAAAAATTAATAATTTATTTACTCATTTATTTAATTGATTAGCTACGCGATACACGTTATAGGTTTGCTATCAATCAAAATTTTCCTAAACAATTTATCCAAGTTATTAGTCCCATCCAAGCCCACAGCAATGATGAATAGTATGAGGCCAAGAATGCTTACATAGCCAGGAATCTCCCCTTCTGATCTGAATCTGCCAACATCTTTATGCGCAAATTGGACCACTTGATTTCAAAAACTGAAACTGATGAAGGAAAGAGGTCACAAGGTTGATACCAAATCCATGTCAAAAGCCCACCTCAAACAATGTTCTCTACTGCTCCAAAAGGCTTACCTTTAGATTTTTATGACGTCAAATGGTATAACTCCAAGCTTCCAGCACAACGCCAAAATATAGCTGACTGGAAGAAGGTAGCATTTTTGCAAAACCCAAAATGCCTACTGGAATTCACTTCTCCTGACGAAATGATAGGTGATCAAAGCTTCAATGATAAGAACTGGGAAGTTTTGGCAAAGGACTATAACTTGGAATTTCTCTCATTTGATGAGCCAGACAAAGACAATGATGCAACCAAGGAAGAAAGCAATTATGGCAAGAGCCTTGAACTTGATATAGGGGAAGAAGAGGAAAGCAAAGAAGAAAAGGATGAGGAATTGGAACCTGTTAGAAGAAAAGAAAAGGGGAAAGCTCTAATGGTAGAAGATGAAGAGTAAAGCAGTGAAAATGATAACATGGAGATTGACAATGCTGCAAGCAATGGATTTTATGGAGGTCTTACTGAGGAGGAGTGGCATGCTTGGCAGTGATAAGTTAAAATAAAAGTAATTTGACCGTTTTTAAATTTTTGGTTTTATTTTTCTTCCAAAGATGTGGTTATATATAAATATCCAGTATCAGTATTAGAATTAAGATGTTCTTCGCTTTTGTTTCTTCATTTGTATATAGCGTGCTGTATTTACCATTCTGGAGATTTGTCTTGAAGAAATTTATTCAGATTGTGTATTGAATTAGAGCCAACCTATTTATTTGAGTCAGAAAGAAAAGACATACCAGCAATGAAAGAAGAGTAACAATATTCATAGAAAAAGGTTTGAAAGAACGTTGAGTGATTATAATGCGCTCAGAGTGCATATAGAGATTTGAAGAGTTTTTAAACAAACAAAAATAGACCTGTTGTACCTGTAAAAAAATATTATTATGGGTAAGTTAAATATTTTTTGAATGATGCCAATCAAATACCAAACATATCAACAGAGTAATTAGACAAAAGAAATCCAACATCATCTTCTTTGGTAAATAAGATCATCGTCTAATGCTGAATTTCTTGACAATAGCATGTTGGAAATGAAAATTTGGTATCAGTTTCATAAATCGAATGATTCATTTGCGTCTTTGTGATTTTTTCTTGGATTTTAGTTGAAATGAGGTCAATTTGAGTTTTGGTGATGCAATCTTTGAAGTTGCATTAATTAATGTGAGATAAGAATAATAAAATGATGAGTTATCAATGAGAAATAGATTGACTGTTGGAAAAGAAAGAAGATAAGATGACGGAAAATCAAAGAAAAAATTGAGCAATGATGTTTCAATAAGAGCGGATTTATTAATTTAAAAAATATTTTTCAAAAATAATCTTCCATAAAAAAAACCATAGCTTTAAAAATAAAAAATAAATTTCCACTATCAATATAATAAAAAAATTAACGTGTTTCAAAAAATAATCATAATTAAAAAAATATCATACTTTTTTGTTCTAAAAATGAAAATATCTTAAATTTGCATTTTTTTTTGAGATTATTTTTAAAAAGGATGCATTATAAATTAATATTATTATTATTATTAATTTAATAATTTGATTAAAATCAAAATGATAAAAATGTTCTTCCAGTTTTTTAAAGTATTATTCATTTCTCAGTATTTTGATATTTAAAGCTGTAATTAAACTATAATTAAGATAAAAATGAGATATTTATCCATAAATTAATAATAATATCTTTTATATAAACAAGCTTAAACAATTAGGAATTTATTATTATTATAATATTAAAATGCAGGGTATAAATAGAAGGGGCATTCTTACTATATTATAAAGCCTCTTATTACTCTTTCTTATTTGTTCAATGATAGAATAATCAGAAATAATATCATAATGATATCCAAAATTATGTAGTAGATCACAACAATTTGTTTCATAATATCATTGAAGTTACAATTAATTTATATCATTTTTTGTCTAATCGTTGGTTTGATTGAGAAGTAACATGAGTTTTTTAGTGATACCATAGTTTTTTTTCCAAAATCAATTATTATTTTCATCTTTATTCCTTACTATTTCATTAAATTAATCAGGATAATTATTTCCAGAACAAAAACAAAAATAAATTACTGAGAGGATCTTTATGGATGATACTCCCATATGTATCAAAATAATTATAAAATTTGTATTATTTTGGGAGTCAAATCTTTAAACCAATTATATTACTGGAATTGAAATAATCAATTTATAAAAGAACCATCTCTCAATTTGTCATGATAAAAGAATATCAGGCTCCTTTAATAAAAGACCTCAAAATTAAATATGTCATTTGGGATGTGAAAAATTGGGGGATATTTGGTATAGAATTTGTTGACAATAATTTTTGAGAATCATCTTTGGAATAATGGGGTTCTTATAGTTTCAATATAAAAAGCCTTTTGAGTTTAATAATTAAAAATCACAATTTACTAATAGAAGAACCATTAATCTTCAAAGAAGATTTCTGTTTATATTCCCTTGATATTATTTTATCATGACAAATAGAGAAAAGTAATAAATTTCTACAATTAATCTAATATAAATTTGTACAGAAATCTTCTTCAAAGGAGAAACCACACTCTCCTGACTCCCCAAAGTTTAGAACAAAAACAAATTCATAGCCCATATGCAAAAGAATTTAAATCTTATTACAAAGAGAACATAAATCTCATCATTTTAATATTGTCATAATGAAATTGTTATTATGGGCATAGCCAGCTCCTTTTTTCTTTTATGATCAAACTTGTGTTTTCCAAAAATGATACTTTTACTATGGTAATAATACAGCTGTAACAACTTGAGAGATTTTTGATTCACCCATCTCTTCCAAATATTCATGAATTCCAATTTATACTAGTTTTAATATTCCAATTCGAATAGGGTTATGGTTAAAATGATAACAGGTACATTTTCAAAATAAGATTTTTATTTATAAAATAATTTATATTTTCATACTAGAATAACCAAGGTAGTACTATTGAATAAATAGAATTTGATAAGACAAAATATATTACTAAAATGGTACTCCTTTATTCAATTGATAATAACAATAATGTTCTTATCAAGATTCTGACAGTTCTAGGGATAATACATTTAAAAATCTATTGATAAAAATCTTATTTTAAGAGGAATAAGATTCCCCAAAGATAGTATGAGTAAAACTATGATGGTATTATTAAGATGATGATAATACTTGTATAATTCATTCCATAAAGAAGGATTTCATTTCTAATGCCAAAACAATATTTACATGATAATAATAATTAAAATTCAATATATCATTAATTTCACTTCAAAAAGAATGATTTCATTAGCAAAATGCTCACGTGACTATTCAAACATGTAAATGGTATCTTAAGAATATGCCTAATTGTATGGTTTAGATAAGAGGAGGATGCTTTTGAATAAAAGGTTTATGGTTAGGTAAATACAAATGTAATTGTTTTATATATATTATTAGCAACCTTATGATGTGAAGATTGATAATGATATCATAATAATCATGGAATTATTCTAGATATAGTAAAAGAGGGTAGTATATTGATAGGCCAGGTTTTATGTATATGATAAACAGATGTTTTTCTTAATTTAACAATGAGATCCTTCTTTTGTGAAAATGAACTTATTAGGTTTTGATAATTAATTAATTATTATTTAAAAATAAAATTATTTTGATAGTGGAATAGTATTGAAATGAAAATTTTATGTATGAAGTAATTTATATGTTCATGCTAGAAGAATTAGAATAATATAAGGAATACTATTAAAGGAATATCATCTAGGTGATAATAATGATACGACTAAAATATTTATATATATTATGATAATTTCATTCTGTAAAATTGATAATGATCTAAAAATACTAATAAAATAATTTTAAATATAGGGTAAAAGGGTGGGATCTTGATATGCCATGTTTTACCTATATAGTTAATATATGTTTTTATTACTTTAACAATGAAATATTTCCTAGGTTAAAAATGTGCTTATTGATTTCTTGATAATGACATCATCATCATTCAAACAATAAAATGATTTTCATTTTGGAATATTATTCAACTGAATTTTCTTTTATTAAATAATGTGTGAGTTCATACTTGATTGTCCATCTTGTGACAAATATGACAAAGACATTCATAAATCTTTTGATGAAAAGGTTATTTCCCAAATGAATAATATTTTTGAAAGATAATATGAGGAAAGCTATGATGGTATCATCAAAATTTCAATATAATTCATTCAAATAATAATATTTGTATTTTCATTACCCATAAAATCAACTATTTTGATGATGATACTAATTAAAAGTCTTCATTTTTGTCATTTTTCTTAGTACAATGGTGACTTTATTATTCAAAAATTTAAATGTGAATTTAAGAATATGACTAATTACATGTTTATGATAAGGGCACTGTTGTTTCAAATAAGAATTTCATTGTTAGGTAAAGACAAATGCAATATATTTATATATATTATTAAAAATTTTATTCTGAAAAGATTGATTATGATATAAGAATAAGAATAGGATAATTATCAATTGAGAAGCAATGGGGAATTTGTCAATATTCCAGCTTTAACTTATATGATGTGTAGCCTTTTTAATTTCTTGAAGAATGAAACAATTCTTATGTTAAACATGTGCTTATTACAATTTTGATAATGAACTCATTATGATTTAAAAAATTGAATTATTATAATTTTCATAATGAAATCCTCTTTATTTCAATAAAAAAGTTGGCATTATTGTAATAATCAAATTATCATTGTTCAAATGTCAAAATAACCATCTTTTCAAGTATTATTCACCCTTTTTTTTGTAAAAAGAAAGGTGGAATTTGTTCCAAAAGAAAATCATCAAAATTCAAATAATGAAACAATTATCATATTAATAATCAAACTGTGATGAAATTGATTTTCCAATTGCTATTATATTTATGGATAAAGTACAGAGTATTTTAACAAAAAATATTTATATTTTAATAAAAAAATTATTATTATTTTAATCATCAAACCATCATATTGAGACTAAGATTATTATTAGAGAAAATGAAATTATTATTGTAATAAAAGTGTTAAGACTTTGTTAATACAATTAAATTCTTATTAATAATAAAATTAATTATTTTAATAATGTTTTTTTTTTTAAAGTGCATTGTATTTTAAATTCCGCACTATGTTTGTATTGAGTATAGGTGGTTAGGTTTACTGTAAGGTTTCAGTGTCACTGTTGTTTGACGTTGTGTTAGGGTCCGCGCTGTCACACAACTTTAATCTGATATCATTATTTCTTTAGTTTGCTTCGAGTTTGGTATGTTGTTGGTCTTTGGTATTAGGTATGTCATCTTATTATTTTCTATTTTCTGTATAGGTGTATGTTTTTGAACCTGACCGTTTCTGATAAGAACCTGGATATATGTGTGATTGCTCTTGGGTTGTCTAGGATATCTCTCATGTCTTCCACTTTGAACCTGATATTGTTGTTTTGTAAGTCGGTTTTCATTCTCTTTCTCTGTGCTTTATACCTTCTGCAGTGGGATAGAAAGTGTCTCACTGATTTGATCTGGTTGCATTTGTCGCAAAGAGGACATCCCTGTGCACCAATTCGATGTAAATATGAATTTAGGGCAATGTGCTTGCTACGTAGTTGATTTACAGCCAAGGTAATGGCCTTTCCAAAATTAATCAATGTGCCTGCGCATGCAGCCCCCATCTTTTTTCAATATTTTTTTTTTCTTCATCTAAGCATCAATCAACTTTTTTATTCTAATTTTTCAATTATCTTGTACGTTTTTATATCAAACAAAATTACCAGTCACCAAAAGTCGAATTTCTGAAGTATTCAACCAGCCTCAACCTTTTCAGTTTTGTTTAAAGTTTAATTTTCTTTTTTTTACTTTTTTCTTTTAAAAGCTCATTGTCTTTTCTCTTCATGACAATTTCAATTTTGAAAGCTACCTCACTTGTTTCGCTTAACCTCTACAATGCTGATGACCACTAAAGGTGAGTGACCTTATGAATCATCAAAGTTTTATTTTTATTTCATTGAATCTTTATTCTAATCTTTATTTCTTTAAAAAAGCAAATTCTATTCGTGATAATCTTGAAAAGACAATTGGACAAAAATATCTCACCACAGTAAGTATTTTAAATTCCTATTTTCATCATTTGTTCATTTCAAAATATTATTGGTAGTGATTTACGAAATGCTAATCACTGTCTCTTTCCATGGAGCTTTCTGCTGAAAAAGGATGCGCAAGGTACTGATGTCAATCGGCACAGAAGGTACGTTGGATTTATTTGACCAAGTGACCATGCAGGAAGCTCTTGGTCTGCAACAGGTCCAACAATATCTGCCGCCTTTACAAAGGCATTGGAACTAAGGTTTACTTGGGCCACATTCAACCTTGCAAAGAAATTCTTGAGGTTGTTTTCTAGATCAGCCGGGATACCTTTTGCTACCTTTATTAATCTAAAATTGATTCCATCAACTATCTTTATTATCTCTCTTACCTTTCCTTGACTGACTTCACCCTTTACTTCATATTCAATCACATTGTTTGGTTTTTTTTTGATATTTTTCTACCTGCATCACAATCAAGAAAGTCTAATTCTCTAATTTGATTCAGAAGTACTTTTGAGCCTTCTGGATGTGGCACCCAATTGTAAGGCCGCAAATCAGGTATGAATTTCTTGCAAAATTTCCAAATCTCAACATAGTATTGATCTTTGAAGTGAATTTTCTTTTTGATTGATTTCTTTTTTCTTTTTTCTACACCAAAAAACCCCTCTTGAGCCTCTAGTCGTTGAATCATACAAAATTCCTTCATTATCAAGCAACCAATGTACCCTACAACAAGCATCATTCAAATTAACAAGGAAATACAATTATAGATTTTGAAACGTACGTGAATTGGAATTTGTCTTTAGCTTTTGCATCATCCCAATGGGTCTCTCCAGGGAATTCCAAAATTGCAATCAGTGGACCCCACCATTGAAGTTGCTCATGTATGTGGAGTGCATGATGGTGGTTAGGTAAAGTTTTCATATATCAACATATTTTTTTGGATGTACTTGAATATACTTGATATTTATCTTCAAATTTCTTACAATCATCTTTTGTGATTATTTGAGAGCTGATGATGTTTGTACACTCAACTAGGCAACAGAAGTTTTCAATCATGTTTTCTTTTTGCAGTAGATCTTCTTTTAATGAGCTTGATCAAACCAAGATATCCAGAAATACTAATGGAAAATGGATGGCAAACAAGGAATGCCACTCACATGCCTTCAATTTCCCATTTTGTGCAGAACCTAACTGTTTTGGCATACAAGTAATCTGACTTGGAACTACAATTTTTATTATCAATTAAATTAACTTCTTTTTGACTTCGATATTGAACAATTCAACAATGGCTGGAGTTTCTTCATTTTCACTTATTGAATCATTTGATTTATCTAATTTTGCATCTATTGCAGAATCTTTGAAACCACGATTTGATAATCCGTTTATACCCCAACAAAAACAAAAATGATGCTGTAATACCCCTTCATACCAATTGTGCAGCACACCAAGCAATACACCTCTCACAGGATCCCAATAAGGAAGTCGATTGAGCTCAGACCACCTTACACCTACCCTTTTAGCTAGGCTTTCACGCTCCCTGATTGTTTTGGTCTCCCTCATTTGGTAAGAAATGGCTTGTGTATCAAACTGATGTCGCCATCTTTTAATTTCCATTTTATCAATATCGCCCTTTTGTTGTCATGCACCAGGAGCAAAACATATTTGATGAATGTGACAAGAATCCGGAAGTCTTGTGTGTTGCAATTATATCACCAATCAAGGCTGCCAGTTTTACTGTTATGTTTCGGCCTTGTGGGAATTTGCAAGTTGGTATATTTATTGTCCTATATAAGCTGAGTAATTCATCTACCAAAGGCTGTAAAACATTATTTATTGTTGTTGTATTTGGCTGATTGGGTGCTGGAATCATACCAGCAAGGTAGATGTATTTTTTTTATGTTGCAAGAATGGAGGTAGGTTCAGGAAGGTGAGTGCCAGGATTCCTAATGATACCTGCTTTCCAGAAAGCTTGTTGCCTAGCGGGTTGAACCAATCAATAAAGAGGCTAAATTGTAAAAAAAATGGGGAATTCATTTGATGTAAGTTCCTTTTTGAGTAGTCAGACTTCATTTTCTTGGATGAATTTGAATGGCAATAATCAAATGTTTTGGAATGGTTTTCACACAAGCTTTCTGTCCAAGTTTCAATGGACAATTCAACCTCTGGTAAGCCAAGGAACCATTTCAACCACTCAGTAAAGCTTTGGCTAACAAATACACTTCTTGGACTCCTTTTTTGACTGTGCTTTCTCTTATTAAGTTCATAATGGTATGGGCTCTGTTCAATCAGTGAAAGGTTGAATTTTTCGAAAACCTCATCCCCACATTTTGACAAGTTTGGTGCTATCTGATAGCCACAATCTCCTGGTGCTATTTCAAAATTATAAAGCGAGTAACAAGTTGGACAACTGACATGGTTCTCAAGCTTTGCACCGAGTTTCAGATTCTTGGTAATGGTAAGAATATCTTTTGGAATTTGTTTCTCAAACTCTACACCAGTCGCGAAGTTTTGAGACTGCTGAATGACTTTAATCATGTATGTTATTACTAATCAACATTTTTCTTGGCTCAGTCCACAAAAAAGGTATAGCCATGAGACAAAAAATAATAGAAGTGAGTTATTTTTTGAAAAAAGTATTTATATTCAAAGTATCAAAGGAGTGAAATACAATTGTTGTTTATTTTTTGTCCATAAACGCAGGTATTTGATTCATTTGAAAGACTTTTAGATTAAGTATAGCTTTTGCTATCTATCATTTTTTTTCCTCTTTTAGAATATCTGAACATTGTTGTAGTGAAAGTTGTGTGATTGATTTTTCAAAGTCTTCTTCTGCCTTTTCCCTACTTTTATACCAGTGTCTTTTACTTGTACTTGGATGCCCATACATCCCTTTTTGCTTTATTCCTTCTTTGTCAATGAATTCATGAACAATACATCTTGGACAACTAAAAATAACTTGTTTTGGATCCATTTGTACTGAAATTATTTTGAAGCGAAGACTGGCTCAGTTATAAAAATGTTATAACAAGAAAATTTAATAGTATTTGATAAATGAGTATATTTAATTTATTGTAATAAAAATATTGATATTTTTAAAAAAAATTTAGGGAAAAGAGAATTTGATAGCTTGATGGGATATTGGTGCCTTTTTCATGTAAAAGGTCCTTAGATTCCTTTGTAGTCCATTTAATTGAAAAAAAAAACTTGAAAACTATACGTAATCAAAAGTGCATGGTTGCGGGTGAAACTACCCCTTCTTGCGCGTGGTGTGAGACAGGAAGGTTTTCCTTTTTTTGTCCGGAATTCTAAGTGTGTCTGTAGCACTACACTCCTTTTCAGTTCTTCTAAAATCTTCAAAAATATTGGATATATTTAATTCTATATTTTTTATTATTATTTTTTTATTTTTCTTTTTTTTCTGGTAAGCTTAAAACTGATAATAATGGTATGGCATACCACATCCCCCTCTCGATTTAATGCTGTCCCCAGCATTCCAGTTGAAAAGCTTGCCAGTATCAATCATATTCATTTTGTTCAATTTCTTCTCCCTCCAACATTAACTCTTCATCTTCAACCTCTTCACTGCTTTCATTTTCTGACTCTGAACTTGATTGAACTTTCTTTCCTCTGGGATAAAACCTCTTGATGTGACTTCCTGCAAATTTTCTTGTAAGTTTAGTTCCATCCAATTCTTCAAGCTCATAAGGCCCATTATTAATTTGATTTATGACTCTATAAGGTCCATTCCAATGGTTCTTGAAGAGTAAACCCCACTGTGACTCAAGTGGTTTATTATAAACTAATACCAAGTCCCCTGGTTCAAGTGGATTTCTCAGTCTATGTGCCATCTTTTTGTCCAAATATTTAACTTATTTCTGTCTTGAATCTCTTAATTTCTATGCTGCTGCTAATCTAGTTTCCCTTTTGCTGCAATCTGTATAGTTCTTGCTTCCAAAAGTTCCTCTCTTGTTGGTATTTTATTCCATTCAATGGCTAGATATGTATTTGTTTCGATATCAATTGGCAAAACAGCTTGCTGACCAAATTGAAGCTCAAATGGTGAGTATCCTTATGTTCTTTTTGTTGATATTCTATCTGCCAAAGTCACAATTGGTAAGTATTCTTTCCATTTGGATCCATTTTCACCACACATCTTTACAAGGGAATCTTTCAATTGCTTATGTCCTCTTTCAACCATTCCTTGTGATTCTGGGTAGTAAGGTGTAGTTATTATGATTATTGATCCTGCTCTTTTGACTGCTTCTTGTAGTTCTTTTCCAAATTCTGCTCCAACATCAACTGTCACTTCTTTTGGAGCTCCATATCTACAAATCCATTCTGACATAAACCATTCTAAGACTGATTTTGCAGTTAGCCTTGTTAATGCCACAGTTTCTGGCCATCCTGAAAAGTTATCTCTTGCTATAACTAAATATTTCCATCTTCCTGCCTTAATTTGAACCGCATCCAAGCTGACTCTTTCAAATAAAGTAGATGTTATAGATATCTTTGCTTCTTCTTTTTGTTGCAAATGACTCCTTTTTTGACATTCTTGACATGATTTGACCCATTTCTTGACTATCTTTTTCATTCCTTCCCACCAATATCTTTTCTTGATTCTCCTGTATGTTTCATTTTCCCCTCTATGCCCCAGCTCTTCATGCATTTTCTTTAGTATCTGTTTCTGAGCTTTTTCATTGTATACAACTATTTGTGGATGTGCTTGATTTCTTCTTTTCAGATGCCCTCCTTCTAAATAGAAATTCACTGATCTTCTTTTAATTTTCTTGAAGTAGTCTTCCCCAATACTTTGTGGCTTTTCAAACTATTCAAATATTCCTGCATATGTTTTCCAAATCCTTCCTGTTTTATTGGAATTTCAATATTGTTTGTTTTATTCCTTGATAATTTTCCCACTTTACTTGTATTTAATTCTTTTAGGCCAAATCCTGGATGTGGTTTAATCCAATCTTCCTCTTCATCAAAATCATCCCTTTCACTTTCTTCTTTGTCTTCTCCTTTTGGTCTTCTTGATAACCCATCAGGCATGGTAAATGTTTTTCCTGGTTTTTGTACAAGATCAAATGAAAAAAGTTGAATGTATGCCACCCATCTTGTCATGGGTGCATTTGGTAAGCAAGGTGTGTTGATCATTTCTATTAAAGCTTTAGCATCTACTTGAAGTTCAAAGTGTTGCCCCCATAATATTGTTTGAAGGTTTTTGAGTATTCTTGCTACACCACAAAGCTCTAACTTTGGCTGAGAGTATTTAGATTCTAGTCTGGAAAATGTTAGTGATTCATATAGTACTGGTCTATCCTTTCCATTCTCATCCTCTTGCACAAGAACTGCACCTGCTGCAATATAGCTTGAATCTATTGCTAATTTTATTTTCCCTGAGCCTTTATCATAATTCAATGTCTTCAAAGTAATTTCTTCTCCTACTATCTTCCTGAGTTTTATAAAAGCTTCTTCACATTTTTCATCCCATTTCCACAATACATCCTCCCTTGTCAATATTCTTGATGGTGCTGCAACTTGTGAAAAGTCCTTGATAAACATTCTGACATATGCACATAATCCTAAGAATCCTCTAACTTCCTTCTTTGTTGTTGGTCTAGGCCAGTTTTGTATCTTGTTTATCTTCTGTTTTGAAATCTTTCTTCCTCCCAAAGACACAACATGCCCCACAATATCAAGTGCTGGAACACAACATGCAAATTTTGATCCTGAAATTGTGAGTCCTGCCTCTTCTATCCTGAAAAGTATTCTTTCTAATGTTACTGCATATTCCCAAACAAATCTTCTTATGAGTGGATTCTCCTTCAATTTTTCGTGCTGATATGTTGATCTGGGTCCTTTAATTCCTCCATTCTCTATAAATATTCCAAGGTTCTCTGGTATTTCCTCCTGAAGTATCCAAGTCATTTGTGCTTGATAAACTGCCACAGAGTTTGTTTCTCCTTGAGGTAGTCTTGTAAGCTGAAGTCTTCCAAGTGGTGTTTCAAATTTTGTAAGGGGTCTTGTAGTAATATCCAATTCTCTTTCATTGTATCCTCCCATAATATATCCCAATCCATAACATACTCTTCCTGAAAATGATTCTACAAACTCATCAACATTTGGTGGCAATCCTGCATCTTTTATTGTTACTTTATTGAGGTCTTGAAGATCATGAACTATTCTAAGTTTTCCATTGGGCTTTGCCACACAAAATACTGGGCTGTTATAGCTTCATGTTGATTTTTCATAGAGTCCTGTATGTATTCTTTGTCTGACTAGTTCAATAAATTGAGGTAAAATTGATTTTGGTATTGGTATTGGTTGCTTTTGCCATGGTTCATGTGTTATAACTGGTATTTTATAAGGTTTTCCATAAGAATGTTTTAGTATGCCTCTTTCTTCTTCACAAAATGCTATAGCCTTTTGCCTTAGTAATATAACATTCTTTAATAAATTAATCTCTTATTCTGATAACCATCCAGATGGTCCAAAGTTTATCATTGAAATTCTGTCTTCTGTAACTTTTGATGTTTCAAAAAATGGAGGTGGGTTTGGTGATAGGGGTGTTTCATATGGATCTCTTGATAATTCAGGTCTTTCCAAAGGTGGATTCAGATCTTGAGGCATAGCTTCATTGACTGTTCTAACCTTCTTGAGTACTGACTTATATTTTGCAGCATTTGCTTGAGCATCCATGATTATTAGTCTGGTGTAAAGTATGAATTGATAATATTTTTTTATTTTTTTATTTTTTATAATAATTTTTTTTAGTTGAAATACAAACAGTCTTTTTGGTTCTTTATTTTCTTTTTTCTTCATAATTTCATTTGAGTTGTAGTTTTAAGTCATGCAAGGACTTTACCTCTAGGTGGATAAAACCCAGTATATTAGGTATACCAAATCCTGCAGTTTAATGTCATACAAGGACATTTGTGAACCCTAGTCCTGGGTTTAATGTTTTACTTGAAGCTTTCATTATTCTATTATTTGCCTTTGTTTTACTCTTGATATCTTCTTTTTTTTATTTTCTTTATTACTTGATTTACTTGCATATTCAGCCCTCTGGTGTGCTACCCCTATAGTTTGAGTCATACAAAGACTAAATTTTGGCCATCTGGGAACCACCCTGTAGTTTAAAGTCATACAAGGACTGATTTTAGCCTTCAGGTTGTTACCCTGTAGTTTAAAGTCATACAAGGACTAATTTTAGCCTTCAGGTTGCTACCCTGTAGTTTGAAGTCATACAAGGACTAATTTTAGCCTTCAGGTTGTTACCCTGTAGTTTAAAGTCATACAAGGACCAATTTTAGCCTTCAGCTTTCTACCCTGTAGTTTAAAGTCATACAAGGACTAATTTTAGCCTTCAGGTTGCTACCCTGTAGTTTAAAGTCATACAAGGACCAATTTTAGCCTTCAGGTTGCTACCCTGTAGTTTAAAGTCATACAAGGACTAATTTTAGCCTTCAGGTTGCTACCCTGTAGTTTAAAGTCATACAAGGACTCATTTTAGCCTTCAGGTTGCTACCCTATAGTTTAAAGTTATACAAGGACTAATTTTAGCCTTAAGGTTGCTACCCTGTAGTTTAAAGTTATACAAGGACTAATTTTTTATTTGATCTGATCTTTTATCCTTAATGTTAATCAAGACAGTTTATTTTATATATTTTTTGGTATTATAATTTTTTTTATGTTTAAAAAGGATAAATTTATTTTTTTATTTTCTGTTGAAAAAAAAATTTTTTTTTTTTTTTTTTCATGTTAAAATTTTTTTTTTTTTTTTCTGTTGGTAAATTTTTTTTTTTTTTAAGAGTGATTAAATTGATGAGTGATATTTAACGAGTTTTCAATTTAAGGAGTGATGTTATATTTTGAAATGGTGTACACAACTGGAAGGTAGGTGACGCTGCATGCTGCGGCGTTGTCCTGACCCCCGCGATGATGCAATTGTCTCAAATTACTTTTGACCCAACTTCTGTTTTTCTCATCAAAAGTAAATAAATCTTTTTTACATTTATTTTATTTCAACATCTCTTTAAATTATAAACTTATCCATTCAACTTCTTTTCAACCGCAAAAAAGTTGTTATCTTAAAATTCTCTTTGAATCAACTTTTATTCAACCCTCAAAAAACAAATGGAGGTCTGCGATTGCCCTCAATGCGTCAAGTACAATTTAACCAATGAAAATGGCAAGAAAAGTCAAGGCGCTCTTGTCTCTCAGAGGACTCGTAATTGCCATTGGGCAAAGTATTGCCAATCTGACAAAATACTATCCAATATCATCTCAAAAACTACCCTATCTGAACAAGAAAACTCAAAGAGCGCTCAGGAACCACCAGATCAAACTGAGAAAAGCCAAGTGATTGAATATTGTACTGAAAATACTTTCATGGAATTGAGTTGTAAGTTGTTTAAAAACTTCATTTTGAATGATTTCTGATCTGATCCCTTTGATGAATTAGGCCTCATGCTTTGCTTTATTGCGTGGCTATACATTGTTGGTGGGATGAGCCAAGAGAAGTGTCTAATTGCTAGAAAGTACCTCCTGAATATTTTAAACCTTTCAAGACAAATCAATAAAAGTGAATATAATCAGCTACAGATTCCCAAGGATGTGTGAACCGTGGTTAAGAAACTTGACCTTACCTCAGAGTTGTATCAATACATTTGTTGTCCAAAATGTTATTCAGCTTACGATTTTGAAACAGCCCCCCATCAATGTCAATACAAGAACTTCCCAACATCTGTTCAATGTGGCGTGTTTTTGTTTTTTCCTTTCCATTACAATAGGTCTCTACCTCACATCAGAAGAGTTTCAATTCATTCTTCTAGACCTCAACAATATCTCAGAAAAAGAAGGCCCTTTTCAGCTGAATGGTTTGTTCCTCAAACCGAGCAATCAATTGAATATTGGAAAAAAATCTTACTTACAACAAGCGATTCCATTTATGACTATCAAAAATCACCAGCATGGGAGGCCCTCTACCCCCAAACCAAACGAATCCAAAGCTCAACAACACTAGAGCTGGCATTTAGCCTCTTTACTTATTGTTTTAATCCTCTTTCAAACAAAGCCGCTGGAAAACAAGTATCGCTTGGGGTTCTTGCTCTAAACTGTCTCAACCTTCCACCAACCAGTCGATGGAAGGTCCACAACACTTTTATTTCAGGCCTGGTTCCAGAACCCACACAGCCAAATATTGTGGCTATCAACAACATTTTACGCATCTTTGTTGATGAAATGATTCATCTTGATTCAGGTATCATTATTCAAACCCCTTGTTATCCTAAAGGTTGCAAGGTGGTTGTACGTCTTGGGTGTTTAATTGGAGATTTAGTAGCAAATCACAAAGTGGCGGGTTTTGCTTCTCACTCTGAAACTAGATTTTGTTCTTGGTGCAAATGTCCAAAGGCCAAGATTCAACAATTACAATTGGGAAGACTACGCCAGAAACGGATTGTGAAAGACTGTTCACATGGATTTAAAGATCTGAGGAATGAGACACAATGCACAAGGATGGTTAAGAAAACAGTATTCAGGTGGTCAGAGTTGAATCTTTTGCATTATTGGGATCCTGTGCATATGATACCCATCGGGCTCATGCACAACTGGTTTGAAGGGATTCTTCAACACCATTTCCGAAATAGATGGAAGTGGGATTTTGGAAAAGTTCAAGCAATGGGAAAAAAAATCCAAAAACACGATTCCGATGATGAATTCGAAATGCAGGATGGCGATACATTGTCTCAGTCAGGTCTTTCATGGGAACAAACACACAACATGATTTCAGCTTTGTCAAATTTTAGGGTTCCTTTTGGTGTCACTTGCATCCCACAATGGCTTGGCCAGGCGAAAGAGGGTAAAATTAAGGCAAGCAAATGGAACTCACTGTTCTCAATTTATTTACCATTAGCAGCAATTGATATCTTTCTTGGAGATATTGAAAAGTTATCTGAAAACCCAACCGAAGCTGTCAAAACCTGCCTTTTAGTTGAAAATCTTGCTGCATTGGTGGAATGCACTCATATTTTGGAACAAAAATCAATCACTGTTGCCAACTGCTTACGTTTTGGAGAAGAATATCGCAATTACTGTGAATCCTCCAAAAGACTATTCACAGGCTGTACGATAAACCCCAATCACCACTATGCCTTGCATATCAAAATGCATCTCAAGCAGTGGGGGCCTTTCAATGGAGTTGCAGAATTTGCAGGTGAGAGATTAAATGGTATCTTGAAACAAATCCCAGCTTCTGGTCAAATTGGTGAGTCATTCAGCTATTACATTGGAGCTTATGACTAACAATTTTGGATTCTGAAGATAAATTTGGCTTAACAATCATGAAGTCATTTGTTCAATGGCAACGGCTCATGGTGAAAGATGAATTCATTGTTTCTGAAACAAAAAAAGAAAGCCATGAAGTGGATTTTGAACTGGATTGTCACATGTACATGAGGCTGCTATTGCATTTGCAAAAGAAAACACCAAATCTTTGGGATTATTCTCAACTACCTCACCCTGATGGTGCACAAGTATTTCTAAACTATGCAAAAGAGTTATCAACAATAAAGACAAATGGACACTTAATATGTAAGAATGAACCTAACAATCTCATTCAGTATATGTCTCCCCAAAATATGTGATTTGGTAGGGTGCTTCATATTCTGAAAGTGATGAAGGAAACTTCAGAGGAGGAACTTGTGGTGGTCAAACATTTGAACATGGCGGAGAGGAATTGGGATGTAGATGGATGGTTGGGTTGTTGAAAGCATTTAAAACGTTTTTGGTTATACATGTAAGTCAAATAGGTCAAATTGAAATAGTATCAGCATCTCACATCTTAGGTACAGCGGCATACAGAGAGCTCCCAAATGGAGCATTGGGTTGCAGAGAGCCAAGTGTGTTGGTTCATATGATTAAACAGGGGGGTATTGCAATACAATAACGGTCAGTTTGGTGGTAATCAAAAATTCTTCACCTGAAACTTTATGATTTGGTCTCACATTGTCTCATCTATATGAATCTCAATAGTAAGCAAAATTTTGCACGAGCATTATAATCCCACATAAAAATTGAAAAATTTGAAACATGTTTTTAAATTCACTACTATAAGTATCAGACCATCTATTTACAATCTATTCACACTTGATGTATCATAAAATATCACACGAATTAACTATTTACAAATTGAATCTTATTTTTTCTTTCCAATACTAAAATCATCAATAAAATTTCTGACCATGTCCTGAAAGCCTATTTACAATCTACTCGCCTTCCATCTAACATAAACAAACAGCATAATCAGCTTTTTACAAAATACAAATTCCAATCCTATTTTTATATATTTTTTATTTTTTATTTTTCATTCTTTTTTTTTTATTTCCAAGAACTGAAACATAAATATCAAATCGGAAGCCATGAACTATTCACAAATAACCGCCAAGAAAAAACTATGTATGTTTAGTTTTCAATCATACCGCTACATAAACCTATGAGAATTCTCAATGATATAAAAAAAAGAAGACTATAGGCGCTTCATTTTCACGCGTTTTCTTCAAAGTCATCCATTAGGTGATTTGCCCTCCTGTTGCGTGGATCCCAAGCATCTGAAATTACCACATCTTCACCGCAATTTGCTTGATTTTGATCAGCTTCTTCATCTTCTTCTTCAAATAGCTCCAAATCACTTTCACCAATATAGATGAACTCCTCACTCAGGAATTGGCTTTCAACATCGCGTTGAGTGTTTGTTGCATCTAAATCCACACTTTCGTCAGCATCACTATCCCTATCACTACTCTCAGGTGTCCCAGGCTTGATTTTGTAATCTTTAATGGTGGACTCCCAGTACTTGTGATTGAAGGTCATATCCCCAAGCCTTTCGTCAGGATGTTGTTTGGAGCCAGAAAGTAAATCTTTGACAGGAACAAACGCAACCTCTGATAAATCGGCGGCCCAAATCTTTTGTGAGTGATCTCTTTTGTTGAACCAGTCACGTTGATAGAAGTCAATGGGAACATCTTTAGGTGTTTTTTCAAATTCAGAAACGATTGGGATCTTTGGTCAACGGTGTACTCGTTGTTCTGATCTGCGCCCCACCATGGCATCAACTTCTTTCATTTTCAAGTCCAGCCTTTGAAAGAATGCAGTTGCATTATCAGAGCGGTATGGCAGTGTTTTGATTACATAAATACCAGCCTTTGAGTTATACTCGTCATTGCTATGAGCATTCACATCTGATGCAATAATTTGGTATTGTTTAGCATAATTGTGTGCAACCAAAAATTTGTAACAATGATCCTGTAACTATTTCGACAGACCCAATTGGTTAGTCTCATTTTAATTGATAATGATTATTATGAAATAAAGCCTTACTCTTTGCCTTGCACGCTGTATTACTCTCCTCTCTACATCTTGCTCATTCCATCCCTTCTCTTGATTTTCTTTTTTAAATTTTTCAGCCAATACATAGTGCACATAGTGATCATATGCATTACCAAGCAAGCGGAGATCACTACAGTACGTAAGGTTGGCTTGCATGTATTGATAGGCCCCACTGCATGCAATTTGGCAAAACGTCATCAACGCCACAATACGACATGCACCGTTGTACAGCAAATCCGGTGCTTCTTCAAGGTAAGGTGCCCAGACTCGAATTCCAAGCTTGGCAAGCATTGCACGAACATACATAATGTAGAAATCTTTCATTTTGATTATGTTTTTACCAATTTTTCTTTTTCCAGAACGTGCATCACGTAAAGTTTGGACCTGGCCTTCATTGACCAATTTAATGCCCTGAGAGTTCTGTGCCACACTTTGAACCTCTTCAACACTTGAAAATTGTTGGTAAAATTCCTTCAGTAATTGTTTATCTGGAGGTGTTGGTAATGCTGCTGGTGTAAGCATTCCCCACAAAAGCTTGATGTGTACGTATAATGCTTCCTAAATGTATTTTCACCAAATCAGCTATTTGAAATGAAAAGGTCCTGATGAATTACTTACTTTTGTGTATTTAAAGTCAGGTGGTGCATCATGCATAAGCATTTGAATCGTATTCCGCTTTACTGGTGAGACTGGTCTGGTCTGGGAAGCATGGGGGTTGGTGGTTGGTTTCATTGATCTTCCTCTGCTACTTTGATTGGAAGATTTGGGCACTTGATCTTGAAAACTTATGCTGTGCCCTTTTCCTTTTTCTATTTTATGATTGTTGCTCCTGAAAGGGTTATTGCAAGTATTTGTCATTTGTTCAAACTTGGCCCGATGAGATGAGCATCCGGAAATAGGATTAGAGTTCATTGTAACTGTTGGTTGTAAAGGAAAGACTGTATTTATTTAAACAAATAGCAAGAATTAAGAGAGGTCCAGTAATCGAATGAAGATTAAAAGTTGGTTGAAATTAAAAAACACAAAAAAAAGTTTCAAACAAATCAAAAGTAGTTAATTATGTTATCTGTGCAGTGAGATAAAAATTAACCCAGTAAGTGATTGAGTAGGTGACAAGAAAGCCTCAGATGAGAATAATTAGGAGGAGATGGAGGGTTAGAGAGCGAAGATAGAAGGAGAAATTCCACAAGTGGGTATGTTTTATTTGATGGAAATGCAGTTCCACTCAAAGCACAATGGCTGAAAAAGTAGAAGTTAATGTTTTTGCAAAACTCTCTGCATCCTTGTATTTTTCTAAGGGAGCGTTGATTGATAGGCAAAGTCTTTCTTAGACATTCCTTGGTGCTTAGCAAAACATTTTCAAACACCAGATATTAAGCTTTTTTTTCAAGTTCATCAGTTGTGTTCAAAGCGCAACGGCTCAAAAAATGTTGAAAACTACAGGGGAAATTCTCACCCTTGGCGTCCTTGCATTTTTGTTGAGGAGCTTGAATGACTTGTCTGTTTGGAAGCCCTTTCAAGAGATTATTTCTAACCTCAAATGGCTTTTAACTGAAAGAACTCAATGTTCCCCTGTTAAACCGTGAACCCTGAGGTTTTTTAGGATTCAAAAAGAGGATTTTGTTTATTTTGTTTCAACACAAGTGTAACCCTAGTCAACGCAGAACAGCGTCAGGACAATGCCGCAGCATGCAGCGTCACCTACCTGCCAGTTGTGGTAGTGGTTAGTGATTCCAGGTTGCTTTCAACTTTCACCAAGGTCCTGGGTTCAATTCCCGCCTCTGGCAGCAGTGTTGTCAAACTACAATAATGCTGGCATTATGTTCATCACTCTGTGGGGGGTGCTCTGTACTGATGGCCTAGTATCTGTTGAGTTATGGTGATCTGTTAGAACTAATTGAATGATATTCTGGCTATGTTTGGGGAGCCCACACCCTCTTTCAAGCTATGATTACTGTGTTCAATTTGAATTTCTGAGGTGGATGTATGGGAGTACATCAAAGAGTGGCTGAACCAATAATATTGGGCTAACATTGTGGGAACCCTTTTTGGTGTGGGATGAAATAAGGCAGTACCTTGAGGGGGAAATTATTGGTAAGTCTGTTTTGAATTTCAGAATTATCCAATAACCATGGATGCTAAGGTGTATTAGCTGCCCCTCTAAATAATACTGAATAGTCAGCCTACAGAGAATCACAAAATAAAAAAAGATTTGTGGCTTTAACAGATAGAGAAGACTTATCAGCAGTCTCTCAATCAGACCTATCAATAACACTACAGTAAAATTTTTATTTAAAACTAAAATTTCTGATAAAATAAAGACTAAGATTTTTTTTTATTATTTTAATAAAAGTAATTATAATATATATATATTTTTTTTGGTTTTCTGTTATTTTAATAAAAGTAATAGGAATATTTTTTTTGGGTCTTATGATGATTATAATGATTTTTTTTATATTAATACTAATAATAAGACTACTTAATATTCTTCTTTTATATTTTCAATGTTGAGTTTATATCACTACTTCTTTTCTTTTAATAACACTAAGCTTTTGAGCAAGGCTACTAAGCTTTTACTATGGCTATACTACAATTCTTCACTAATACTAAGCTACTGAGCAAGGCTTCTGAGCTTTTACTACGGTTATACTACTATTCTTCACTAATACTAAGCTACTGAGCAAGGCTACTGAGCTTTTACTACGGTTATACTACTATTCTTCACTAATACTAAGCTACTGAGCAAGGCTACTGAGCTTTTACTACGGTTATACTACTATTCTTCACTAATACTAAGCTACTGAGCTTTTCACTACTAAAACACTACTACTATTCTAGATATCCTGCTAGTTCAGGGATGGTGGTGATCCTGGATAGTGGGAACTTGTTCCATGATGATGGGGAAATGAGGGAGAGAGGACCTCTATTTATAGCTTTTAGGCCTCCATAGAGCTTCTAAAAATAGAAAACTTAAAAAAAATCATAGTTGAGAGGTTTTAGCTAGTGAGACGTGTAGTTTTGGTGTAGCAACGTGTTTGCTGAGAGAATTATGCTGGTGGTGCTTTTTCTTATCCAAATCATGTGATGTTGTTGAGATAATTTTGCTGGTGAGATTTTCTTTTTATCAGAGTCATGTGAGGTCATTGAGATAATATTGCTGGTGACACTTTCATTTTTGGTGACTTTGTTATGTATTTTCTGAGAGAATTATGCTGGTGGTTCTTTTCCTTATCAAAATCATGTGATGTATTTGAGATAATTTGGCTGGTCAGATTTTCTTGAAGGTGGGGAAAGTATTTTTTTGTTTCTATTTTTTATGTATGTTATGAGAGAATTATGCTGGTGGTTCTTTTCCTTATCAAAATCATGTGATGTATTTGAGATAATTTGGCTGGTGAATTTTTCTTTTTTGCCAAGTTAGTGGAGAAAATACAGCTCCTGACGATTGAACTTTCTTCTAGTCATATGATATATATGAGAAAATTATGCTGGTGTTTCTGTTCCTTATCAAAATCATGTGATGTCTTTGAGATATTTTTCTGGTGACATTTTCATTTTTGGTGACTTTGTTACGTATTTTCTGAGAGAATTATGCTAGTGGTACTTTTTCTTATCAAAATCATGTGATGTGTTTGAGATAATTTTGCTGGTGAGATTTTCTTTTTGCCAAGACAGTGGAGAAAATACAGCTCCTGACAATTGAAAATTCTTCTAGTCATATGATATATATGAGAAAATTATGCTGGTGTTTCTGTTTTAGTATTGTATCATTTCATATGGAGATTGCATCATTTCTATCAAGTTTGCTGCGTGCCATTATTACTAAGCAAACATTTCTTCTTGGAAAATATATTGTAATTTTATGCATAGCCTTGAGGTATTTCTTCTTTCAATTGAATCAAGGTGGGGAAAATACACCTTCTGATGCTTTGGTCTATTTTCATATACCTTTATTTAGATTAACTGCCTTTAATGACGTAATTTGTTATTGATGATGCGATAAGGTGGATATATCCTTTGATAATATACTGTTTTGATAAGATCTTGAGGCTGTTTATTGTATATTTCTTTTTGAAATTTGTAGTTGTAATGTGTAAATATGTTTTGCGTAATTGGTTTTATTATCTTTTTTTTTATTTTCTTTTATTGGTAAGCTTGAAACTGGTACTAATGGTATTGAATACCACATCCCCCTCTCCATTTAATGCTGTCCCCAGCATTCCAGTTGAAAAGCTTGCCAATATCAATCATATCCATGTTGATCAATTTCTTCTCCCTCTGATATTAAATCTTCTTCTTCAATTTCTTCACTGCTGTCATTTTCTGACTCTGTACTTGATTCAACTTTCTTTCCTCTGGGATAAAACCTCTTGATGTGACTTGCTGCAAATTTTCTTGTAAGTTTAGTGCCACCCAATTCTTCAAGCTCATAAGGTCCATTATTAATTTGCTTTATGACTCTATAAGGTCCATTCCAACGGTTCTTGAAGATTAAACCCCACTGTGACTCGAGTGGTTTATTATAAACTAATACCAAGTCCCCTGGTTCAAGTGGATTTCTCAGTCTATGTGCCATCTTTTTGTCCAAATATTTAACTGATTTGTGTCTTGAATCTCTTAATTTCTCTGCTGATGCTAATCTTGTTTCCTCTTTCGCTGCAATCTGTAATGCTCTTGCTTCCAATAGTTATTCTCTTGCTGATATTTTATTCCATTCAATGGCTAGATATGTATTTGTTTCAATATCAATTGGCAAAACAGCTTGCTGACCAAATTGAAGCTCAAATGGTGAGTATCCTATTGTTTGTTTTGTTGATATTCTATCTGCCAACGTCACAATTGGTAAGTATTCTTTCCATTTGGATCCATTTTCACCACACATTTTTACAAGGGCATCTTTCAATTGCTTATGTCCTCTTTCAACCATTCCTTGTGATTCTGGGTAGTAAGGTGTAGTTATTCTGATTATTGATCCTGCTCTTTTGACTGCTTCTTGTAGTTCTTTTCCAAATTCTGCTCCTCCGTCAACTGTCACTTCTTTTGGAGCTCCATATCTACAAATCCATTCTGACATAAACCAATCTGAGACTGATTTTGCAGTTAACCTTGCTAATGCCACAGTTTCTGGCCATCCTGAAAAGTCATCTCTTGCTACAACTAAATATTTCCATCTTCCTGCCTTAATGTGAACTGCATCCATGCTGACTCTTTCAAATAAAGTAGATGTTACAGATATCTTTGCTTCTTCTTTTTGTTGCAAATGACTCCTTTTTTGACATTCTTGACATGATTTGACCCATTTCTTGACTATCTTTTTCATTCCTTCCCACCAATATCTTTTCTTGATTCTCCTGTATGCTTCATTTTCCCCTCTATGCCCCAGCTCTTCATGCATTTTCTTTAGTATCTGTTTCTGAGCTTTTTCATTGTATACAACTATTTGTGGATGTTCTTGATTTCTCCTTTTTAGCTGCCCTCCTTCTAAATAGAAGTTCACTGATCTTCTCTTAATTTTCTTGAAGTATTCTTCCCCAACACATTGGGGCTTTTTCAAAGTATTCAAATATTCCTGCATATGTTTTCCAAATCCTTCCTGTTTTATTGGAATTTCAATATTTTTTGTTTTATTCCTTGATAATTTTGCCACTTTGCTTGTATTTACTTCTTTTAGGCCAAATCCTGGATTTGGCTTAATCCAATCTTCATCTTCATCAAAATCATCCCTTTCACTTTCTTCTTCATCTTCTCCTTTTGGTCTTCTTGATAACCCAACCGGCATAGTAAATGTTTTTCCTGGTTTGTATACAATATCAAATGAAAAAAGTTTAATGAATGCCACCCATCTTTTCATGGGTGCATTTGGTAAGCAAGGTGTGTTGATCATTTCTATTAAAGCTTTAGCATCTACTTGAAGTTCAAAGTGTTGCCCCCATAATATTGTTTGAAGTTTTTTGAGTATTCTTGCTACACCGCAAAGCTCTAATTTTGGCTGAGAGTATTTAGATTCTAGTCTGGAAAATGTTACTGATTCATATAGTACTGGTCTATCCTTTCCATTTTCATCCTCTTGTATAAGAACTGCACCTGCTGTAATATAGCTTGAATCTATTGCTAATTTTATTTTCCCTGAGCCTTTATCATAATTCAATGTCTTCAAAGTAATTTCTTCTCCTACTATCTTCCTGAGTTTTATAAAAGCTTCTTCACATTTTTCATCCCATTTCCACAATACATCCTCCCTTGTCAATATTCTCAATGGTGCTGCAACTTGTGAAAAGTCCTTGATAAACATTCTGACATATGCACATAATCCTAAGAATACTCTAACTTCCTTCTTTGTTGTTGGTCTAGGCTAGTTTTGTATCTTGTTTATCTTCTGTTTTGAAATCTTTCTTCCTCCCAAAGACACAACATGCCCCACAATATCAAGTGCTGGAACACAACATGCAAATTTTGATCCTGAAATTGTGAGTCCTGCCTCTTCTATCCTGAAAAGTATTCTTTCTAATGGTACTGCATATTCCCAAACAAATCTTCTTATGAGTGGATTCTCCTTCAATTTTTCGTGCTGATACGTTGATCTGGGTCCTTTAATTCCTCCATCATCTATAAATATTGCAAGGTGCTCTGGTATTTCCTCCTGTAGTATCCAAGTCATTTGTGCTTGATAAACTGCCACAGAGTTTGTTGCTCCTTGAGGTAGCCTTGTAAGCTGCAGTCTTCCAAGTGGTGTTTCAAATGTTGTAAGGGGTCTTGTAGTAATATCCAATTCTCTTTCATGATATCCTCCCATAATATCTCCCAATCCATAACATGATCTTCCTGAAAATGATCCTACAAACTCATCAACATTTGGTGGCAATCCTGCATCTTTTATTGTTACTTTATTGAGGTCTTGAAGATCATGAACTATTCTAAGTTTTCCATTGGGCTTTGCCACACAAAATACTGGGCTGTTATAGCTTGATGTTGATTGTTCATAGAGTCCTGTACGTATTCTTTCTCTGACTAGTTCAATAAATTGAGGTAAAATTGATTTTGGTATTGGTATTGGTTTCTTTTGCCATGGTTCATGTGATATAACTTGTATTTTATAAGGTTTTCCATAAGAATGTTTTAGTACACCTCTTTCTTCTTCACAAAACGCTATAGCCTTTTGCCTTAGTAATATAGCATTCTTTAATAAATTAATCTCTTCTTCTGATAACCATCCAGATGGTCCAAAGTTTATCATTGAAATTCTTTCTTCTGTAACTTTTGATGTTTCAAAAAATGGAGGTGGGTTAGGTGATAGGGGTGTTTCATATGGATCTCTTGATAATTCAGGTCTTCCCAAAGGCGGATTCAGATCTTGAGGCATAGCTTCATTGACTGGTCTAACCTTCTTGAGTACTGACTTATATTTTGCAGCATTGGCTTGAGCTTCCATGATTATTAGTCTGGTTTTAAAGCATAAATTGATAATATATATATATATATATATTTTTTTATAATAATTTTTTTTTAGTTGAAATAAAAACAGTCTTTTCAGTTCTTTCTTTTCCTTTTATTCATAATTTTATTTGAGTTGTAGTTTTAATTCATGCAAGGACTTTACCTCTAGGTGGATAAAACCCAGTATATTAGGTATACCAAATCCTTCAGTTTAATGTCATACAAGGACATTTGTGAACGCTAGTCCTGAGTTTACTGTTTTACTTGAGGCTTTCATTATTCTATTATTCATTTTTGTTTTACTCTTGATATCTCCTCTTTTCTTTTTATTTTCTTGATTCCTTGATTTTACTTGCATCTTCAGCCCTCTGGTGTGCTACCCCTGTAGTTTGAGTCATACAAAGACTAAATTTTAGCCTTCAGGTTGCTACCCTGTAGTTTAAAGTCATACAAGGACTAATTTTAGCCTTCAGGTTGCTACCCTGTAGTTTAAAGTCATACAAGGACTAATTTTAGCCTTCAGGTTGCTACCCTGTAGTTTAAAGTCATACAAAGACTAATTTTAGCCTTAAGGTTGCTACCCTGTAGTTTAAAGTCATACAAGGACTAATTTTAGACTTAAGGTTGCTACCCTGTAGTTTAAAGTCATACAAGGACTAATTTTAGCCTTCAGGTTGCTACCCTGTAGTTTAAAGTCATACAAGGACTAATTTTAGCCTTAAGGTTACTACCCTGTAGTTTAAAGTCATACAAGGACTAATTTTTTACCTTCTTTATTTGATCTGATCTTTTATCCTTAATTTTAATCACAACAGTTTATTTTATTTATTTTTGTTATTATGAATTTTTTTTATGTTGAAAAAAGATTTTTTTTTTAATTATTTTCTGTTGAAAAAAAAATTTTTTTTTTTTTTTATGTTGAAAAATTTTTTTTTTTTTTTGTTGAAAATTTTTGTTTTTTTTTTTTTAGGGAATTTTTTTTTTTTTTTTTTTTTTATGTTGAAAATTTTTTTTTAAGAGTGATCAAATTGATGAGTGATGTTGAAGGAGGTTTCAATTTGAGGAGTGTTGTTATATTTTCAAATGGTGTAGTGGTTAGTGATTCCCGGTTGCTTTCCACTTTCATCAAATTTGAAGGGGGTTCAATTCCCCCCTCTGGTAGTAATTCTTCTTCTGGACCTGTCAGTTTCTGGAATAGGGTAACCATGCTGGGTAGCATATTCTGAGCCTTGAGCAAGCTTAGTCATGCAATTTGGTATCATTGTGTTCCTTGATTCTGTCAACACAATTGATGTTTGGAAACTCATTGTGATTGAGGGTGCTCAACCTTGATCATGATTTGAGGAGTACTGATTTCAATTTGCTTATTTAAGATGCTGGAAGGATGCGTGCTTGTCAAAGATTTGCTAAACTCACTAATTTGGGGCTATAAGAACGTCATCCAGTATAAATTGTAGTAGCCTTTTGGTGAGTTGACTTATTTTCTGTATTGAGGTGTTCATTTTATGACGGGCGGTCATAATTTGACATTTTAAATTCTTTGATCTTCCTTTTCTGTATCTGAATAGCCTAGCTTGTTTGGTTGTTTCCCTTTCTTGATATAGTTTTCTTGCTTTATGGCAAATTATGACCGGCGGTCATAATTTTGACATTTTGAACTTCTTCTATCTTCTTTTTCTGTATCTGAATAGCCTAGCTTGTTTGGTTGATTTTTCCCCCATGTCTTGATATAATTTTCTTGATTTTAGGCCAAATTATGACCGGCGGTCATAATGTTGACATTTTGAACTTCTTCTATCTTCTTTTTCTGCATCTGAATGGCCTAGCTTGTTTGGTTGGTTTTTGTTTCTTCTTGTTTTCCTTTCCATATTTTATCTCTTCCTGTCTCAAAGAACCAAATTATGACCGGTGGTAATAATTTTGATATTTTGAGCTATCTATATCTTCTTTTAGGTGACACTGTTCCCCATCTTTTCATTGTTTTTTTTTTAAAAAAGAGAAATAACATTAATAAAGGCATATGGGCCCACACTTCCCCAAACTTGTGCCATTTTTTATATGAGGTGGCATAAGAACAGATAACCACCCCTGTTTTTTTTAAAAAAATGAAATCATAATACTTATACACTGAAAAAAAATATCTTGGAAAAGGTTGAGTTTGAAGTCCTTTATTGAATACTGATTTATAGCCTTGAGTGATAAGATACTTGAAAAAAATTTGAAAAAATTGAAATTCCTCTTTGATAAGGCAGGAGGCCACTGCCCTTGGGTGATATGAGACTTGAAAAAAAAAATTGAAAAAAAAAATATGAAATTCCTCTTTGATAAGGCAGGAGGTCACTGCCCTGATACTAATACAGATATGAAAATAATTCTCTTTTTTTTAGGTTATTTCTTTTATTATTTTTTGCTATTTTTTATGGTGGTTTTTTTTTAATTGGAGATTGAAATTGGATTACTTCAGTTATTATTGAGAAATATTCAACCTTGTGTTGTGAATTACTGAAAAACATATGTCTTTCAATATTTCTCCAAATATCTTGTTGCGTTGTTTTCTTTGTGTAGTTCCTTTCCATTCTGAAACAAAACCTTTGACTTCATGAATAAACATGTACCCAAAATCACACCAGCAAAGAGTTCCTCCCAAAATTTCCAAACCACCTAGATTGAAATATTCTGGAGCCCATAACATTTTGTGATAAAGTCCTTCTATTGTCATTTGATAATATCCATAAGGCTTCTTCCAGTAAGGATTCCGTAAATTTCCTTTGATTCCAATAGTGGTCAGTAATTCCAGAAAATCAAAATTTGTAAGATTTGATCAAGGTAGTTCTGAAAGATATTTGGTTTGAATTATGGGTGAATATAGCTCATAATAATAAAGTTCTTTAAATCTTATTATTGGAAGTATTACATAATCTTCCACTCCTTCATATTCTGGTATGTCTTTCTGTATGCCATTTTGATTCTAGGAGTCATTTGGTAATCCAGATGTAATTCCTTGATTTTGATTGAATAAATCAGTTGAGCTTGAAAGGAAGCATATTTGATCATAGGCATCATTAAATTCTTCTAGGGTGCTAAGTCCAGCTAGCCTTTGTGTATTTTCTGATAACTCTCCTTCTTCTAGGTCTTCAAACATTCTGCTTTGTTTATATCTATCTTTCCAATTTCCATCATTTTATTGACATAAGCTCAATTCATCTTCTGATTCTACCAATTTTCCTTCTAGAACTATCTCCATTCTTTGTTTAATCCCTTTTTTAATATAACTATCCCAAACTTGATCCATTTTGTCTTCAGTAATTATGGATATTTCCTTTTCCAATTCTTCAAATTTTCTTTTTTCCAATGGCTTTATTATGCTATCTTTTGGTTCTTCACTTAGTAAATCATTTTCAGTGTCACCAATGTACCCAGTTTCCTCTTGAAATAAATTGAAATAGTCTTCTGAAATTCTTGAGGAATTTCCTTCAGGTGGCTTCAGATCCATTTTGAATTTCTTCTGTGGGCTTTCTACTTGATCTTCTTTGTTCATACCACTTGACTCAAGTTCTAGCCATTTCTATGCGTCTTCTATGGCTATGTACAAATTTCTTCTCATCTTCTTTAGTTCCATTTTTATTTTTTTGATTGCTTCACTATCATCTACCTTCACTTCATCCTCTTCTGGATCCTTCCCTTTACATTTTCTTTCAGTTTGAGGTGGAATAGTTTCTTTAGAGAAAGATAATATACTAATATTTTCTTCTTCTATTATCTGGTTGAAATTTTCAAATACTAAGAATTCCTGGTAGGTCTTCTCCTCATTACCAGTAGTGACTCCAAGATTTTTAATTTGACCAATTGGTTTCAAAAAGTCTTCTGTTGATTTTGATGTGTAAGGGCTGATTTTTGATTCTGCTTTTAGGGCTATTTCCTGATTTATGACATTCAACTCATTCTTTGCATCAAAATTAGCTGAGAAGGGTATTTTGTTTGGTCCAAGAAATATTGTCTTCACTCTTGTTGAAGATTGGCTTTCTGTTTCCTTGATTTCTTTTCTTTTAGATGATTCTGCTCCATATATTGACCATTTTCCAATCTCTGAAGATGCACAAAGCTCCATACCTCTTGGTGGAGAAATTTGCCAGCCCATAGCTTGAGGGTTACATATTGGTAAACATAATTGACATCCATCTTTCTCTGGATAACTAAATATTTCTCCTTGCTTGTGTGAAAATTCCAATTTAACATTATTATCTGCTAAAAATGGTCTTCCAAGTATGGTGTGTACAGATCCTTTTGCTATGAATAAATTAATTTCTTTTTATTCTCCTGTTATCATCATAATTGGTGTAAATTCTGAGAGTCCAACCAAAGATGTGGTATGTCCCCCAATTCCTCTGAGATTCATACTGAGCTTTCTACTTGTAAGTGAGGCTTGAATTGCAATTTCCTCTGGTATTATATTAATTTCTGATCCAGTATCCACCAATGCCATTGTAGGATATTCTTCTCTCCCAATAAATACTTCCATAAAGCCAAGTGGGCATGCATAACGTAATCTTGGGGTATCATAGTCCCGTAGCTTTACTAAAAGTAGTCTTTCTTGAATATTTGACGTATTGACTGATTTTATCACTTCTTTTTCCTGGGTAGTTAAATTTTGTAATTTATCAATAAAGGTTGGTGACATTGATAATATTTCTTCAGGAGTGAGATTTATCTTTTGTTCAAGTATTTTCTTCATCACATGTTCAATTATTAGCTTTGGGTTATTGGCTGTAGATTTTACCTTGCCTTTTAATTCCATCTTTTGCGACTCCTGTCTTAGTCCCTCCTTAATCTCGTTCCTAGAAATGATTTTGATATCATAATTATCTAATTCCTTTGCTTCTTGTGTTTTCTTGTATTTTGTTGGAATTAGAACTCTTATTTCTTCTTCTGCCTCATCTTCCTTGTGGTAGGCAGCTGGTATCTTCTTTTTAAAGGGTTTGTGTGTTTAAATTTTATCCTCTTGCTGGGTTTGGCTTTGACTTTCCTGTCTTGAAGCGCTTTGCCTTGTCTGTCTAAGCCCAACATTTATTTGAATATTTTCTTTTGCTGGTGATATTTGAGGAGGTTTACAGTTTTCCCACTCTTCTATTTGAGCTATAGTGGTTGCCTTCTCACCTTTGTTTTCCTCAATTACTGTTATTTCTTGCTTCTTTTGGGGTGGATTTGATTGTTCCATCATTTTCTTTGTAAAATCCTCCTGCTCTTTGGCAAAATTTCTAACTAATTCTTTTGCAGATTTAGGGCCTTCTGTGGGTACTCTTTGAGAATTTGGAAAAACATATGTTCCTCCACGCTTCAATACAATTCTTTTCTCCAAGTCTTCTTTGAGGTGATTACATCTTATTGCAGAATGACCTTCTCCTAAGCAGTAATAACACTTCAGTAGCTGTCTTGGAGCCATTTGAGCTGGAACATATGGTTGGTAACCAGAAGATATGCATGGTGAAGGATATCTTGGCCTGAATGGCTGTGAGTTTTGTATAGGTCTATGATCTTGATTATTGTTTGGTTGAGGTTTCTTGGGAGATTCAACTACTTCAGAGAGGTGTTTGAGCTGATTCAATACATCCTTAACTGCTCCATTCCCAGTATCCTTTGATTGATTTTCTTGTGGCTGAGGATTTTTAATTGTTTTGGTGAGATCTTTCATTTGCTTTAAGACTTCTTCCCAGCTTTCCTCTTCAAACCTAGCTTTCTTGTCTTGTGACTTTGGTTGTGGAAATTCCTTCTGTTGAATTAAGACTTTGGCTTCTAGATCTTGTTCAATATACAACTTTAAGATTTCCAATCTTGGAATGATTTAACCACCATCCAAAGCTTGCACCATGGCCTTATCTTTAATCATTTCTTTGTAAATAGATTCTTGAAAACTTGAGGAAAGACTTGCCAAAATTTCTTGATTTTGATTGATATCTCCTTGTATATATTGATACCTTTTGAGATAATTAATAATAGATTCATATTCACCAATGAACTTTTTATATTGGGTCATATTTCTAATTCCTCGTTCTTGTTGAATCTTTGTAAATAATCGAGTAATGGAGGACGGCTTGTATCTTCTTACAGATGACACTATTCCCCATCTCCTATTCATATCCAATTTCAATTGCTCCCAATCGCCAGTTTCATATCCAGGAATTCCTTCAATATGCTAGCTAATTTCTTGATCTTTAGTCCAAAAGGATATCTGTCTTGCTATATCCCTTCCACTTGCTCCTTCAATTTCTGCTATATTTTCTACTCTTTTAATAAATCTTTCCACTTCCTTTCCTTCAAACCATAAATTATAATCCTTTGGTCTGATCTTGACAATGGGTGTATTATTTCATGGGATTTCTTGTTGCAATGGGCTTGAAGCCTGTGCATGAATATTAACCCACTTTGGTAGAGTATTTGGTCTTTGTGAAGTGAATGGAGTTGATGAGGCCATAGGCCTTGAAAATGGTGATGGTGACCCTTCTTGAATAAAGATTATTGGCATGCTTGTAGTTTCTTCCCTTGGGCTGTTTTCTGCAGTAAAAATTGAATCTTTTTTTTCCCCTTCTTTTTTAAGGAGCTCAATTAATTCTTGTTGCATTTCCAACATTCTTTGATGAAGTCTTTCTACATCAGAAATATCTTGTCCTTGCATTGTCTCTTCATTTATAATTTCTTTTTTGGATTTATCTGCATTGTGTGGTATCTTTGATGATGATGCTGAATCCATATTGATATATTCTTTGTTGATTTCCTCTTTTTCACTTTTCTTTTTAATTTTAAATAGTTCCTTGAGTAATTTCTGAAAATAATCTGTAACTATCTTTTGATCTTTCTTCTTGGTTCTGGGTGTACCAACTGGTATCCTATGATCTATAGGTGATTCTTCTCCAGGTGGTGTTTCTCCTCTTTTTGGATAATAATAGTGAAATGATTTTGTTGAAGAACTTGATGGTGAAAATTATTTAGAATTTTGTGGTTTTTCTGATTCCAGATTGACTTGATAGGTGGTTCAAATTTTTTATTGATAAAAGGCTTTATTTTTATGGATTAAATTTGAATGTTTTTTTTTTGATAATTGACCGATTATTGTTGATTGAAGTTTTTGTTGGCCACTGTTGGGACACCAGATGTGGGAACTCCTTTTGGTGTGGGATTAAATAAGGCAGTACCTTGAGGGGGAAATTATTGGTAAGTCTGTTTTGAATTTCAGAATTGTCCAATAACCATGGGTGCTAAGGTGTATTAGCTGCCCCTCTGAATGATACTGAATAGTCAGCCTACAGAGAATCACAAAATAAAATAAGATTTGTGGCTTTAACAGATAGAGAAGACTTATCAGAAGTCTCTAAAGCAGACCTATCAATAACACTACAGTAAAAACTCTGATGTAAAATTTCTGATAAAATAAACACTAGATTTTTTTTATTTTATTTTAATAAAATTGATGATAATATATACATATATATGTGTTTTGGGTTTCTGTTATTTTAATAAAACTAATAAGAATATTTTTTTGTTTTTTTTAATAAGAAAGATGAGAATATATATATTTTTTATGGTTTTAGGTTGATTATAATGATTTTTTTTTGATATGAGTACTAATAATAAGACTACTCGATTTGATTCTTCTACGATTTTTTTAATACTGAGTTTATATCACTACTACTTCTCTTTGTTAATAAAACTAAGCTTTTGAGCAAGGCTACTAAGCTTTAACTATGGCTATACTACTATTCTTCACTAATACTAAGCTACTGGGTGGCTACTGAGCTTTTACTATGCTTATACTACTATTCTTCACTAATACTAAGCTACTGAGCAAGGCTACTGAGCTTTTACTACGGTTATACTACTATTCTTCACTAATACTCAGCTACTGAGCAAGGCTACTGAGCTTTTGACTACTAGAACACTACTACTATTCTAGATATCCTGCTAGTTCAGGGATGGTGGTTATCCTGGATAGTGGGAACTTGTTCCATGATGCTGAGAAAAATGAGGGAGAGAGGACCTCTATTTATAGCTTTTGGGCCTCCATAGAGCTTCTCAAAATAGGGTACTTAGAAAAACTCATAGTTGAGAGGTTTTAGCTGGTGAGACGTGTAGTTTCGGTGTAGCAACGTGACACAGGATCCAAGTTCTGACTAATGAGATTGAGTTGTCACGTCAATTGGTAATTATAGGTATGCACCTGGAATTGATTTGAATTCTGACCAATCACATGGTGTTATTTTTTTAATGAACTTTGGACGTGAATTCTGACCAATGAGATTGATTTATCACGTCAATTTGTAATTATAGGTATGTACCATGAATTAAATTGATTTCTGACCAATCAAATGATTTTCTGATAAGTCTTGAATAATTTGTGGTTTGTATTGGACAGGATTAGTCAGCTGCTGTGCAATTGTTGTCCATTTTTGATGTCCAGCTTATGGGTTAGGTTAAATTAATTCTTTTTTTTTTTTTTTTAAAAAAAAAAAAATATTGTCTTCAATGTGGCTTGAACCAGCTACATGACCAATCCAGAGGTGAATAGCTCCTCCTTGTCAACTGAGACAGGAAGGTTTTCCTTCTTTTTTGTCCGGAATTCTAAGTGTGTCTGTAGCACTACACTCCTTTTCAGTTCTAAAATCTTCAAAAATATTGGATATATTTAATTCTATATTTTTTTATTTTTCTTTTTTTTCTAGTAAGCTTAAAGCTGATAATAATGGTCTGGAATACCACAACCCCAATGCACATGCAAGCGCACCCACACACGCCAATGCACACGCAAGTGCACCCGCACCCGCCAATGCACACGCAAATGCACCCACACCCGCAAAGAGTGGTTTCATGTGTCACCCACAAAGGGTCAATGCCACCTGACATTACGCCCTCACATGTATTGCCTTTGTGTGCATGTGTCACCCATGCACCCACTGCATTGTGCAGTGGGCTCTAACCATGTCACCCCCTCCTGCTGAGCTAGCTTATTCATGGCTACACAAAATTAGGACAACACATCATTTCTATGGTGTGCCCATCACACACACACCTGCACCCGCGGTATTGTGCGGTGGGCTCTACCAGTGTCATCTGCAAAACAACAATCCTGCTCAGGCGGAGTCCTTTCATGGATGACCTGGTGAAGTCAAACCCCCCTCCTACATCAAGACTGGCTGAAGGACCTCTTTGATGTGTGTTTGTGCAAACAGGCAGGCCTTGTGTAATTTTTACCAAGCATCAAATGGTTGCGGGATGATCAGATGGTGAGGAATCTGAGTTGAAGGCAGAGGGGAACCAATATTGGTGGATGTCACAGGATTTGGTGTAAGACAAGAGTGTGATGTGAGCTCAACTTTTATCCTGCTTGATGTTTGCTTGACATGAAGTCAATTGCCAACGATTGACACGAGATTAGCCCTGGTGTAATCACAAAGTGCCATATTTTCCAAAGCACCACACATTTAGCTAATGCATGTCCCAGGAAGCGGAAAACGAATGAAATTGACATTGAAAAGGAGCCTGATGTTTAAAAGGATGATGTAATTGAAGATAATTCAGATGATAAATCATCAATATTCTCTGAATCTTCAAAAGATATAGAAAATATCACTTTCAAATTTGACATCATGTAATCTTATTCCCATTTGCCACAATTGGGCCATGGTCAACTTCATTTATCAAAAACTCAAGATGCACAACTAATAGAAACCAAACCAAAAAGGGGAAAAGGTTATACAGCTAGTTACTCCTGTATAACAGAAGTGGTAATTGGAAAAAAAACCCATAAAATTTTACTTGACCCAGGAGCCTTCTGCTCTTGTGTTTGAAAAACCTTTTTAATACTTGTGTACCAAGTTTTGAAGATCAATTGTTTCCAATTGATGGCATAAAATTTAATAGTGCAAGTAATCCAATGAAATAATTGTGCATATTTAAGACTAGGGTTATATTTCCACACGTAAATGAAAAATTTAAGAATTACTGTTGAATTGGTTATGGTAAATTGCTATAGTACCCATTTTATATTGGTAAATGATTATGTAATCATGTATGGAATAGATTTAGATAACAACAAGGACAGATACTTTACTATTGGAGACAATAAGGATCAAAAATTTGCCTTTTTACCATTTAAAAGCCAAATTCCAGTAAGCAAAATATCACGAGTGAACTTAGAGTTGGAGAAATTCAAATCTGAACATTTGAATGAAGGTGAAATGAGCCTCCATTTTACTGATAAACAGGACAGTAAACGTTCTTCCCTTTTATATGACCACAAAGAAGTATTTGAATCAGATAAAGAACCACTAGGAGCAATTGTTGGTCATGAAGTTGACATTATCCGTAATATTGAAAGACCTTACCCACCACTCTTGAGAATACCTACATATCCAACAAGTCCTAAATCAAGAGAAGCTCTGGAAATACACATTAAATAAGTTCTAGACCTTGTTGTGATAAGAAAGGTTGGCCACAATTAGGAGGTAGAAATAACTACACCAGTCATAGTGGCATGGCATAATGGAAAATCTAGGATGGTTGGAGACTTTAGACCTCTGAACACTTAAACTGTCACAGACAGGTACCCAATACCAAAAATCCAAATTGCCCTTACCCAAATATCTCAAGAAGTGTATATAAGCACTATGGATTCCCTTAAAGGATTTAATTGGAATGTGGTGACACCAAGGGAAAGAAAATACTTCACAATTATTGTTCATTGAGAATTTTATGAATATTTGAGAATTCCTTTTGGTATGAAGAATGCACCTTTACACTTTCCAAGAATTATTAATAAAATCTTCCCTGAAGAAATTTCAGAAGTATTGTTAATCATTTAAATTGATGACATTATTGTCTGTTCCAAGACTTGGGAAGAAAATATATACAGAACATCCCAAGGTTTGAGCAAAAATCACCCTGTAAACATGAAACTTTCTTTGAAAAAATGTCATTTTGGATTCAAAGAACTCAAAGCACTGGGACATGTAGTATCTAGTTTATCCCTAGGAATTGACAAAAACAAAGTTGCAGTAGTACTACTGAAGCGTATTCCTCAGAACAAAAAAGGAATTCAGTAATTTTTGGGTTTGGCAGGATATCACAGACAGCATATTAGAGATTTTTCATCCATAGCAAAAACTCTTTATAAATTATGTGACAAGGACATGGTATTTGAAATGACTGTTGACAGCGTCAAAGCCTTTGAATCTTTAATACAAGCCTTGACCACTGCTCCACTCTTGCTTATGCTAGACTTTAGGCTGCCCTTTAAGATTTATATTGATGCATCAGGGCATGGGCTAGGTGCTGCACTTCATCATTTCCAGATTATAAATGATAAACCTGTGGAGAACCATATTTTTCCTATTCAGGCAAAACAAACCAACTGGAGCTAGATATGGGGCCAGTCAGATGGAGTGTTGATGCCTTGTCTGGGCCTTAGAAAAGCTGAATTGCTTCCTGGAAAGATGTGTTTTTGAAGTAATAACAGATTATACAGCTTTCAAGTCACGTTTGAACATGAAAACACCTCAAAGACATTTTCTCAGATGGAAAATAGCCATATCGGAGTTTATAGGTAATATTAATATTGTTCACAAAGATGGGAATATTCATAAAAATGCAGATGGACTGACAATATGGCTATTAAAAAATAATATTGATAATCCTGCTTGTGTTCCAGAAGAAGATTCCCCACAGATCCCAATAGAATTAATCAGTGTTACAGATCTGAACACCACTCTCTTTGAAGAAGAAACAGTGATACTCAGGATACGAATTGTAGCATATTTTGCCAATTACTTACACAGGACTGTAAATAAAACTCTTTGATATATCCTTCAGATAAAATATGGCAAAAATTATATGATGAAGGAAGATTTCACTTACTGGATGGTATAGCTTACCACAGAACTAACAATAAGTGTGTCATCACAGTTTTTGACAGGTACTTAATCAATCTTGTACTAAAAGAGTGCCATGACAGCCCCTTTTCAGGAAATATATCTGAAGACAAGACAAGAGAGAAGATAAAGACCTGTATATGGTGGTCAATGTGGCAGATAGATGTTGCAGAGTAATTCAAGACCTGTGACAGATGTCAAAAGGCAAATAGATACACTGGCAAAAGACTAGGAAATATGATCAAGATGCAAGAGCCCAGTAGACCTTGGGAAATTTTCTATATGGATTGGGTAACTGGCCTTCCACCAGGAGGTGATAGTAGGTATAATGCATGCCTAGTGACTGTTGACAGATTTAGTAAAACTCCAATCTTTCTACCATGTCACAAGGATGATACAGCCATGGATACAGCTCTTCTGATATGGAATAGAGTAATATCATGGACTGGAATATTCACAAATATCATTAGTGACAGAGATCCCAAATTCACCTCAGCACTATGTACAAATCCTCACCAATTATTTGAAGCAAAGCTGTCCTTCTCTAAAGCCTACCACCCACAAACTGATGGTCTGGCTGAAAGAATGATCCAAACCTTTGTAGATGTGGTGAGGGGAATTTGTGTATATGGTCTTGAATTTAATTATTGTGATGGATTCACCCATGGTTGGTGCACCCTGTTACCTGCAATAGAATTGGAAGACAAAAAATACATTCATTCCAGAACCAATCAGACTGCTTCTGTCGTAGAGAAAGAATGGAATCTCAGATTACCCCAAGATTCCTTGAGGAAGGATTTGGTTTTGTTACATCCCACAACTGCTAGCTTCAAATTAATTTTGGACAAAGCTAGGAAACATGAAGTTAGTTTCATTGAGGACTCATTTGCATATTCCAAAGACAAGTGGGACAAATCACATGTGACCCCAGACTTCAAAGTGGGAGATTTAGTACTTTTATCTATGACTAACTTCAATAACATCAAAGAATCCTTTGCATGACCTTTTTTTACTGAGGCCCTCAATGGAGAAAATGCTTTATAAATAGAACTATCTGAGGAACGTATTAATAAGCATCCTACATTTCCAGTAAGCTTAATAAAGCCTTATAAATCTGGTGATGCTAATAAATTTCCTTTAAGGAATAAAGTTCCCCAGAACTCACCTCCTGTTCAACCACCTGATATTGAGAAAATTGCTCAAGTACTCAAAGAAAGGAAATTGAGGAGTAAGAAAGTAACGGAATACCTTGTGAGGTACAGTCACCCAACTCTTGAAGATAAATGGTTAGCAGAAAAGGACATACCTAAAGCTACCAAAGCTCTCAGAAGATTCAGACACACTAGAAATGATAATATTACAAAGTAATAGCCTTTTTTAGGGGGAGGGAATGTGAGCATTAGAGGTATTTTCATATACCAAAAAGACCACAAAGAATAAAACAAAATACAATCATGAATAAAATGAATTTACTTATATTATCAAAGCAAAATTTGAAATATAAATACAAATTTATACACAAAAATGAAATTTTGAGTAAAATTTAAAATTAAAATTACATTGAAAATTAAAATTGTGATAACACATTTTGACTTGAAAAAATGAAGTAAAAATGAATTTTTAACAAACTTACTGAAATTAGAATATTTTTGGAAAAATTTTATCAAAATTATCATAACTTTTTATCGCACAAATAACCCTATGAAAATTTTTTTACCATTGGACTCCTCATAAAAAATAAGGTGGAGTCACCTCTGGACAAAATTTCTGTAACTCAACTCTAAATAAGCTTGAATTAAGTTTTTAGTATTTTCTATACAAAAGTCAGAATTCCTCAAAACCTTAATGTAATTCACATCACATGTGGTGTTAACCATCAATTTTTTTGTTAAAATTGAGGTGTTATGTTTAGTTTAGAAGTTATGAGGAATTGAAGTATTTTAAATTGAAATTTCAAAATGTGAGCATGTATTACATAAGTGAGCTTTAATTTACATATGAGGTGTCAATTATTACAGTTGTGTACTGTAGAAATTGAATTTAATTACATGTGTAAATTTTAAGTACAATACATGATGAAGGATCAAAGAAAAAATAAATTGGAAAGATTAATTCTGGGGGGAAAAGGAACTTTAGCTCTAAGGGGGAGCTAGACCCCCAAATTCCTTTCTGACAGGCCTGAGATTTCAAAATTCACAAACATTTTCATCACTTTTGGCCTGGAATTGATTCACAGGGTCTGTGTCTCAATTGATGCTGAGGTTTTGATACAAACCAGGGAAGTTTTAGCTGTTGCCAAGAGGGTAAAGCTACCATTAAGATAAAACACACAAGTGAACTTTAACTTACATATGAGGTATCAATTATTACCATTGTGTACTGTAAAAATTAAATCAAATTACATATGTAAATTGTAAGTATAATGAATGATGAAGAATTAAAGAAAAAATAAATTGGAAAGATTAATTATTGGGGGAGAAGGAACTTTAGCTCTAACGGGGAGCTAGAACCCCAAATTCTTTGCCAACAGGCATTGGATATCAAAATCCACACAAATCTCCATCAATTTTGGCCTGTAATTGAGTCACAGGGTCTGTGTTGCAATTGAAGATAAGGTTTTGATACAAACCAGGGCTGTCTTCACTGTTTCCAAGAGGGTAAAACAACCCTTAAGTTAAAACAATCCTAGTAAAACAAGTTCTATCTGGTTTTTACATCTCTTACACACAATCTGACGTGTTTTGAAGGCTTAAGACCAGGTATTTCTATAAAAATGGCTGATTTGAGGGTCCAAAATGGCTGGAAATAGCAAAAAAATGGCTAAAACTAGCCCTTTCTTGGTCTTAAACAGGGTTCAATGATGCCATAATTGCCTTTTCTGTTGTCAGAGTGTGTTCCACAACTGACAAGATTAAACCTTACTTTTGGAGTAAGAACATTGGTGGTTAGAAAAGAGTGTCTTCTTTGCCCCACTTTTTGCTTCATGTTAGAATCTTTTCCTTTTATAATTAGTTTAAACACTGTTAAAAGAATCAATAAGAGATTCAAAACACCTTTTTTCAATGATTTTAAACCTTTTTAACCATGTGAAAAATCATTATAATCATTGTTTGTAACTCTTAAAATCATTTTTACCCCTGAATTACCACATAAGTGAATTAAAGCATCTTTCATCACTGTTAAGTTTGTCACTTTGTTTCCAAATTCACTCTGGTCACTTTTGGGCATGTTTTCTCTTTAATAATCTTTTTAAAGACTCTGTTCTTATATTGATTTCCTGAAGCTCTTTGCTCAATTAATTCCAATTGAAATTTCTCTTGAAAAAGTTTCTTTTATAGCCTTAAATATCTCTTGTAGAGTATTTTTGGATAAATTTTTATTGTTGGTAAAACAATAAATCTTTATAATATTATTTTTTTATAGCTATAAAGTTAAAAACAATACAATTGGCATGTTTTTTGAGCCTTTGAGATATGACCACATACCCAATAAGGTCACAAAAAATACTCAGAATAATTATATCTTTAATATAATTATATTAAAATTAATTAGAATAATTATACACTAAAAATAATTACTCAAATATACAAAAAATACCATAAATTGGTACTAAAATTGGTTTAACTTAAAAACCAATGAATGAACATGTAAAATAAATTATACCATTGGATTCTTCATGGAAAAATACACATATACCATTTTTATGGCATATCTGTAAAGTCAATATTTAATGAATTATAAGGTATAATACCTTATAAAAACCATAAAATCCTATTTATCTCAGAAACCAATGAAACAACATGTGAAATAAATTGTACCAGTGGATTCCCCATAAAAATCCATACATAAAACAATTAATAAGCTAATTCTCAAAATCAATACTTAAAGAATTATCCTGAATATATGCACTTTTTTGGTCAACGCATATATTCAGTGATCATAGCTAATATCTTCTAAACTATACATGCTAGAATGATGAACCAAAAATAAAGTTACCACGTAATTACTGTAAGAACACAGATATGAACTTTATTTTGCAAATTATAAACAAGGTTAAGACTTATGAGGAAATATTGATAAAAATCAACAGAGCTGTTGACCACTTTGTTGTGAAAGTAGTCCAAACTTAAAAAAAAGTACACAGTTGGATTCTCCTAGTTCATTCGTGAAGAATGATGTAATTTTTATTATTAAATTCAGGGTATAACCCCCTGAAATCAAGGTTTGAAGTTTAAAATATTGAATTTCGACAGAAAAGATGAGTTACAAGAAAAATCATCAAAATTAGAGTTTTGATGATGTAATGAAAAGCTCTTGGCAGCATAATAAGGTCATGTCAGGCTATCACAATTCACTCTCTGAATTGCTGTAGCGTAAAAACCTTAAAAGTTATTGAGGATCAAAGTTTGAGCTTAAATTGAGCTGTTATGATCACATACTGTAACCTTAAATTAAGTTTAACAGTCTTAATAGTGATACAATTGGTGAATACTATTAGTTTATGATTAAAACTAATAAAATCCACGAAATTTGGGGTTCTGCCAAGCCTCTGATGTCATCACAATTAGAGTTATAGTGATAACTCTAAATAATGGTGTAATAATGATGTAATATGGTTTGATCATGATGTAATCACCCTCAAACCTTAAAATATTGATCAATTCCAGTGGATATGATCAGTACACGTCTACTAGAAGCCTGTTGGACTCTAGGAGGGAGGTATTTACTATAAATAGAGCTCTTTTTACTCTGTTTTCCCCTCAGACGCATCAAAAACATTAAATCAATTAAATAAAAGGTAATTTCTTTATTCTTTAAATATAAAACTCTTATATTCTTAAAGACCAAAGACCATCTTGTTATTAATCACAATTTTTACGTGATTAAATCAATTCTTTAATTGTTTTTGCTATAAATCTCTCTAAAAAGCTCATTTCCACGTAAAATCAAGAAATTTAGTAAATTCTCTTTATTTTTATTGTAAATACAATTTAAAAAGGTTGTATTATATTCTTTTGGCGTAAAATAACTCAAAATTATTATCTTAAGTGTTAAAAGTAGGTTATTTCATCTTATTATAATAATTTCTCTCTTATTATTACTCATAATAATTCTTATTTAATATAAATAGTATTTATATTAATTTATAACTTTAATATTAGTAATATTATTGTTATTAATTGTTTTTTATTTATAAAAAACAATTTTTTACGCCTTTATTATTTGTTGGTAACAATAATAAAGAGCTTTATAATATATTAATTATTTTATATTAATATATTATTTATAATATTATATTTTTATATAATATTAATTATATTATTATATTTATTTAATAATATAATAATTTTTACGCCATAATAATAATATTTCTTTATTATTATTATTATTTTAATCTTATTTATTCATTTTATAAGGACATTCAGAGTACAATAAGTGATAAATTAGTAATTTTTACTTATTGTTTCATAGTCAAACCTTACATTTGGGGGCCTGGCCGTGATATTTACTTAAAAGACCTTTAAAAAGATTCTATTTGGGTTTATCCAATAATAAATTATATTTATAATCATAAAATTATATAATAATTTTATATTTTATTGATTTTAAAAGCTATTGAGGCATTTGGAAAGCAATTGTACTGTCTTACACGTGGTTTTTCACATCCTTAGACTTGCAAGAACTTTCTTTGAGTGACTCTAGTGATTAAAAAAGATAATTTATAAATTAAAAATAATTTTTATTATAATTCAATTTTATAAGAATCATATTCATTTTTTATTTTATTCTTTAAAAATAAAAATATACATAAAAAATATTAAAAAATATTAAAAACCAATAAAAAAAGTTATTTTTATTCATTTTTATTCATTTCTTTATTTATTTCATTTTTTTTTTAAGATATAAAAGCAATTTCTACGTGGAAAATTGCCATATCTTGCCAAAAATAACACTTCTTATAAAAAGACTTATATTTATTTGTCTTTTTTAGTGTTTGAAGATAACCCAACAGAAGACAACCAAGCTACTGTTGAGAGATTGGTGGAAGAAACTTGTCAAAGTTCTCCAACACCAGTTATCACCAAAAGAAAGAAAGCTAAGAAATTAGACTTTCCAGGGCCCACCATTCAAGACTCTGAAGGTGAGCACCTCTTTTTAAATTGCCATAAAAGAATTTTATTCTAAAATACTTTTATTTTTTCTTATTCTTTAATTATGACTACCAGAAGAGGTTCCCAATACTCCATCCAATCAGATGGAGCTGGACTCAGAAGTAGAATTGATTCCTCAAAAGGGAAAAGAAAGGGCAATATCCCCAGTGGAACAGAATCCACACAAGGAAGTGCCTTATCCCAAAGGCAAGTCCCAGAAATGCCCATAATATCTGAGCCTGAATTGGAACTAAGTATGAGTAACTCAAACAGGTACAAATCACATTCAGAGGGCTCAGATAGACATCTACATGAGCCAGTACAAGCAGTATTACACAGTATACAAGGACAAAGACTGGGAAATTCTGCCTCAAATACACCAAGGAGTGATGAACTCCTGGCACATCCTGAAAAAGTTCCTCAAAGAGGAGGAGATAGTGAGATACTCCAATGGATGGAATCCACTGTCATCCAAACCTCAAATCAAAAAAATCAAGGATTATCATGCCAAAAAGAGGGAGGCAACCAAGGAAGAAGCCCCAGTAGCTTCTACCAGCAAGCCTCAAGCCAACCCACTTCCCCAAGAAGGGAAGAAGAACAAGAAAAAGCATTGGAGGAAACCATATTCCCCAAGCTACAGAATCCCAAGAATCCAAAAGGATGCCATGGACAATGTTTTCAACATGGCCAGAACCTTGATGGAATTCAAGGACAAGGAAGAGCAAAGAATGAGACAACCTCATTTCCCAAAGAAATAACCTTGTCCAAAGATGTTGTAAATACTTTAACAGAAATTAAAAATAGTATATTACCTCTAAAAGAAATTAAAGACAGTTTATTATCACTACAAGAAATAAATAACAATTTATCTTCTTTAACAAAAATTGTTGTACAAAACAAGAAAGAAATTGACAACATTAAGTTTATTGTTGAAAATAATAAACCAAAAAATTTAATTGACAATACTCAAAAATTAATACAAGGACAACAAGAATTGTATAAATACATAAAAGATATCAAAGGCAAGACTTTGACAATCAATTATGATGTGAGTATTGACAATCTTACAGAAAAATTAAATAAATTAAGTATTTCTGTAGAAAAATTTGAAGAAAAGACTTCATCACACCAAAAATTACTTTTGGACCATGTGGAAAAAAGTGATGAAGCAAGAATGCATCTGAAAGATGATATTCAAAGTGAAATAAGGCTTATTACTGAAAAAATGGATAAAATTAATGAGGCTAATTTAAATATGCCAAAGTTATCAACACCATTTTCCCATATAAGAAGCCCTATTAAAACAAAAGAGGAATTGTCAAATCCTTTCATAACAGACTTGAGTCACCAAGACAATAACCAAGTCTTAATGAAGGAAGCACCTCAATTGAAGGAATGGCCAACATTCACAGGAGAAGGTGAATATGACCACATGTCATTTATTAAAACAATTGACATGTTACAAGAAGACTATGCCATACCAGATGAATTAATCACTGCAAGATTACATTCATTATTTGAGAAATCTGCAAAAAGATGGTATTATGGCATAAGACAGACAAATGGTAAAAATACCTGGTCTTGGTGGAAACAAGAAATAATCACCAAGTGGGCAAATGATGCCTGGGGGTATAAGATAGAAAATGCATTTGAAAACTCCTTCTTTGACCCAGAGAAAGATAAACCTTTAACTTGGTTCCTAAAACAAGTTGAAAGGCTTAATGCACTGTACCCAGAAATGTCACAGAAGATGGTGCATATGAAAATACTTAAAAAATGTGGAGGGGAACTAGAACATGCCCTAAGAAGCAGGTGTATAGAACCATGCTCCACAGAAGAGTATATAAATGCACTAGAAGATATAGTGACAAGGACAAAAATTGGCAGGACTTGGAAAAAATTGGACATTAAAAGCCCAAATAAACCATTTATCAAGAAAGAAAAATCAAAAGAATCCTTTAAACCCAATACATCCAACAATAATGAGCAAAGAAAATGCCATAAATGTGGAGGTATTGGACACTTAGCCAATAATTGACTTAAAAAAGCAAAGATTAATGAAATTGTGGAAACAGAAAACCACAATGACAAAGAAGAGGAATCTGACTCTGAAAAAGAGACAGAAGAGTCAGAGAGCTCTGAAAGTGATGAAATCAATATAATTAATGCACAAATTAATAATATTGATATAATTTATGAAGTACTGGATGTTAACTCAAACTTGCCACAAGTTGGAACATCTGACACAAATCTGACAAACATACAAGATGCCAAAATGTATAGAACCAAACCTGCAAGAGGAATGGGATATACAGCTGGAAAATCAAGTATTAGTATTGTTATGGTTGATAACCAAGAAGGAAAGGTTAACTTGGATACAGGAGCATATTGCACTTGTGTTGGCAAAAGTTATTTAAAAACCATTGTCCCAGACTGGCAAGAAAAACTTATGCCAATACAAGGTGTCAAATTTAGTAGTGCAAGTGAGAGCATGAAGCCCCTTGGAATAATTGATTTAACACTAATTTTTCCTCATCCCTCACAATGTGTCAGAATCAAAGTAGAGTTTGTAGTAATGGACAACTGTACTAGTAATCATTTCATACTTGGAAATGACTACTTATCAATCTATGGTATAGATATCTCCAACCAAAAGGATAGATATTTTACCATAGGAGATAATAAAAGACAAAAGTTTGGATTCTTAAATAACAAAAAACAAATCACAGTTATTAAGAATGAGGAAAAAATTCCAGAAAAAGAACTTTTTATATCTGAACAACTCAGAGAGGCAGAAGTAAATCAAGAGTTAACAGAAAAAATGAAAGAAAAATTGATTGACCTCTTATTTAAGTATAAAAATGCCTTTGCAACTGACAAAGAGCCACTAGGTGCCATAATTGGACATGAAGTGGATATAATTCTTAATTTAGAAAAACCTTACCCACCTTTATTAAGAAGACCTGCTTATCCAGCCAGTCCAAGAGCTAGAGAAGCCCTAGAGGTGCACATTAAAGAATTAATGGACCTTGGAGTATTAAGAAAGGTTGGACATAATGAGCAAGTAGAAGTTACTACACCTGTCATTATAACTTGGCATAATGGAAAATCAAGGATGGTAGGAGACTTCAGAGCCCTGAATACCTATACCATTCCAGACAGATATCCAATACCCAGAATCCATGAGACATTGACCCAATTGTCACAAGCTAAGTTCATCACAGCTATGGATGCTCTTAAGGGTTTTCATCAAAATGTCTTAACAGACAATGCCAAGAAACTACTAAGAATAATAGTCCATTGTGGAATTTTTGAATACTTAAGAATGCCATTTGGGATAAAAAATGCACCTTCCCATTATCAAAGAATGATGAATACCATATTTCCTGAAGAATTATCAGAAGGATGGTTAATAATCTACATTGATGATATCATAGTTTGCTCAGAAACTTGGGAAAATCACCTGACAAGACTAGAAAGGGTACTACAGAAAATAGTCCAAGTAAATATGAAAATTTCATTGAAAAAGTGTCATTTTGCATATAGTGAATTGAAAGCCCTAGGACATGTAGTATCTGGACTTAGTCTAGGCATAGACAAAAATAAAGTAGCAGCAGTACTACTTAAACCAATGCCTCAAACCAAAAAAGAAATGCAATCATTTCTAGGATTTGCTGGTTACTATAGACAGCATATAAAGGACTTTGCAAAGATTGCTAAATCATTGTATAAGCTATGTGACCAACAAACAGTCTATGAGATGACAGAAGAAAGAGTCAAGGCATATGAAGAATTGAAAAATTCTTTAACAAATGCCCCATTTCTTCTAATGCCAGATTGGAAACTACCTTTCAAACTATACATTGATGCTTGTGGAGAAGGACTAGGTGCTGCACTTCACCAAACACAAATTATCAATGATAAACCAGTGGAAGGACCAATTTGTTTCATTTCAAGGCAGATAAAGCCAACAGAAGCAAGGTATGGAGCAAGCCAAATGGAATGCTTATGCCTAGTGTGGGCTTTAGAAAAGCTGCATTATTATTTGGATGGCACAGTATTTGATGTAATCACAGACTGTAATGCTGTGAAATCACTATTAAATATGAAGACTCCAAATAGACATATGCTGAGATGGCAAATTGCTATCCAAAAATATAGGGGAAATATGACTATTGTTCATAAATCTGGAAATATTCATAAAAATGCAGATGGTCTTAGCAGATGGGCTCTAGCAAATACCCCTGACAATCCAGCATGGGTACCACAAGAAGAGCACCATATAGAAGGAATATGTGTTACAGACATTGGCACAGAATTCTTTAACCAAGTTAAAGAAAGCTATAAGACAGACAAAAATTGCCATATCTTAAGCCAACTTCTAATGAAAGACTGCAAAGATCCATCACTTTCATCAAAACTAGATGAAATATGGAAAAAGGCATATGATGAAGGAAGATTTCACCTCCTTGATGGAATCCTTTACCATAGAACAAAACACACATGTGTTATGGCCTTAACAGATAGAACACTAATAAACACTATTTTACATGAGTGTCATGATAGTGTTGCATCTGGACATCTCTCAGAAGATAGGACACTAGAGAGGGTGAAAACCTGCTCTTGGTGGCCAAATTGGAAGAAAGATGTTACAGAATACTGCCAAACCTGTGACAGATGCCAAAAAGCCAACAGAGCCACAGGAAAGAAATTTGGAATGATGATCCAAATCCAAGAACCAAAATCCCCATGGGAAATAGTTCATATGGATTGGGTAACAGCTTTACCTCCAGGAGGAGACAGGAGTTATAATGCATGCCTAGTATTAGTTGACAGGTACAGTAAAACTCCCATGTTCTTACCATGTCATAAAGATGACACAGCTATGGATACAGCCATAATGATATGGAATAAAGTCATTAGCCACACAGGCTTATTCCAAAATATTATAAGTGATAGAGACCCAAAGTTCACTTCAGCATTATGGACAAATCTCCATAACTTGTTTGGGACAAAATTATCATTCTCAACAGCTTATCATCCTCAAACTGATGGTCTAGCAGAAAGAATGATACAGACCCTAGAGGATATGATCAGAAGATTCTGGGCTTATGGGCTAGAATTCAAAGATTCTGATGGTTTTACCCATGATTGGTGTACACTAATACCAGCACTTGAACTGGCATATAAGACATCAATCCATTCTTCTACTGGCAAAACACCAGCAATGCTAGAGAAAGGTTGGAATCCAAGACTTCCTTATGATACCCTCAAAAAGGACTTGGTGGATATACATCCAACAGCAAGCAGTTTCAAGATAATGCTTGACAAAGCAAGACACCATGCAAACAGATGCATGCAAGATTCTTTTAAATATGCAAAAGAAAGATGGGATAAAAGTCATAAGCCACCTGACTTCAAAATAGGGGACTTGGTTTAAGTATCAACCCTTAATTTCAATAACATAAAAGGCCCAAAGAAATTGAAAGATTCCTTTGCAGGACCATTTATGATAAAAGCACTTCATGGACCCAATGCTGTGCAATTAGAACTCACAGGTGAACTAATGAACAAACACCCAACTTTCCCTGTAAGTCTGATAAAACCTTACAGTTCAAGTGACAAAGAGTTATTTCCACTAAGAAATAAACCCCCACTTGAGATTCCCCCCTTGGAAGAAGGAGAGGAAAAGAAAATAGTAAAAGTCCTTAAAGAAAGAAGGACAAGAAACAAAAAAGAAAGAGAATACCTTGTAAGGTATAGAAATTCAACTCAAGAAGATGAATGGCTACTTGAGAAAGATATAACAAATGCTGATAAACTACTAAGAAGGTTCAGACATGAAAGAAAACCTGAAAAATAAAAAAGTTAAGCATTATTGAGCTTCAAGACTAACAAAGTCTATTGAAGAGGTAGGACAGTGAATGATACCCTAATCACATATATCAGATTGTGGTACAATCTTTTTTGGTGGTAGGGAATGTGAGCCTTTGAGATATGACCACATACCCAATAAGGTCACAAAAAATACTCAGAATAATTATATCTTTAATATAATTATATTAAAGTTAATTAGAATAATTATACACTAAAAATAATTACTCAAATATACAAAAAATACCATAAATTGGTACTAAAATTGGTTTAACTTAAAAACCAATGAATGAACATGTGAAATAAATTATACCATTGGATTCTTCATGGAAAAATACACATATACCATTTTTATGGCATATCTGTAAAGTCAATATTTAATGAATTATAAGGTATAATACCTTATAAAAACCATAAAGTCCTATTTATCTCAGAAACCAATGAAACAACATGTGAAATAAACTGTACCAGTGGATTCCCCATAAAAATCCACACATAAAGCAATTAATAAGCTAATTCTCAAAATCAATACTTAAAGAATTATCCTGAATATATGCACTTTTTTGGTCAACACATATATTCAAGGATCATAGCTAATATCTTCTAAACTATACATGATAGAATGATGAACCAAAAATAAAGTCACCACGTAATTACTGTAAGAACACAGATATGAACTTTATTTTACAAATTATAAGCAAGGTTAAAACCTATGATGAAATATTGATAAAAATCAACAGAGCTGTTGACCACTTTGTTGTGAAAGTGGTCCAAACTTAAAAAAAAGTATACAGTTGGATTCTACTAGTTCATTCGTGAAGATTGATGTAATTTTTATTATTAAATTCAGGGTATAACCCCCTGAAATCAAGGTTTGAAGTTTAAAATATTGAATTTCGACAGAAAAGATGAGTTACAAGAAAAATCATCAAAATTAAAGTTTTGATGATGTAATGAAAAGCTCTTGGCAGAATAATAAGGTTATGTCAGGCTATCAGAATTCACTCTCTGAATTGCTGTAGCGTGAAAACCTTAAAAGGTATTGAGGATCAAAGTTTGAGCTTAAATTGAGCTGTTATGATCACATACTGTAACCTTAAATTAAGTTTAACAGTCTTAATAGTGATAAAATTGGTGAATACTATTAGTTTATGATTAAAACTAATAAAATCCACGAAATTTGGGGTTCTGCCAAGCCTCTGATGTCATCACAATTAGAGTTATAGTGATAACTCTAAATAATGGTGTAATAATGATGTAATATGGTTTGATCATGATGTAATCACCCTCAAACCTTAAAATATTGATCAATTCCAGTGGATATGATCAGTACACGTCTACTAGAAGCCTGTTGGACTCTAGGAGGGAGGTATTTACTATAAATAGAGCTCTTTTTACTCTGTTTTCCCCTCAGACGCATCAAAAACATTAAATCAATTAAATAAAAGGTAATTTCTTTATTCTTTAAATATAAAACTCTTATATTCTTAAAGACCAAAGACCATCTTGTCATTAATCACCATTTTTACGTGATTAAATCAATTCTTTAATTGTTTTTGCTATAAATCTCTCTAAAAAGCTCATTTCCACGTAAAATCAAGAAATTTAGTAAATTCTCTTTATTTTTATTGTAAATACAATTTGAAAAGGTTGTATTATATTCTTTTGGCGTAAAATAACTCAAAATTATTATCTTAAGTGTTAAAAGTAGGTTATTTCATCTTATTATAATAATTTCTCTCTTATTATTACTCATAATAATTCTTATTTAATATAAATAGTATTTATATTAATTTATAACTTTAATATTAGTAATATTATTGTTATTAATTGTTTTTTATTTATAAAAAACAATTTTTTACGCCTTTATTATTTGTTGGTAACAATAATAAAGAGCTTTATAATATATTAATTATTTTATATTAATATATTATTTATAATATTATATTTTTATATAATATTAATTATATTATTATATTTATTTAATAATATAATAATTTTTACGCCATAATAATAATATTTCTTTATTATTATTATTATTTTAATCTTATTTATTCATTTTATAAGGACATTCAGAGTACAATAAGTGATAAATTAGTAATTTTTACTTATTGTTTCATAGTCAAACCTTACATGTTTTCTCTTCAAAATCTTATTTAATACAATTTTCATCAATTTTTACCTTATACTAATTTTTGAGGACAGGAGAATTACTTAATTTTAAATTAAATCAAAGTTCCATAGGAGAAGTACTTAATTTTAATTCAAGTTCCATATTACAACATCAGGGGCAAAAGTTATTTCTTTGGGAAATTAGGTTGTCTCCTTCTTTGTTCCTCTTTGTCCTTGAATTCCATCAAGGTTCTGGCCCTGTTGAAAACATTTTCCATGGCATCTTTTTGGATTGTTGGCATCCTGTAGCTTGGGGAACATGGTTTGCTCTAGATCTTTCTCTTGTTCCTCTTATCTTCTTGGCAAAGCTGGTTTGTTTGACCCTTCCTGGAAGAAGCTACTGGGGCTTCTTCCTTGCTTGCCTCCCTATTTTCGGCATGCTACTCCTTTATCTCTTTTATTTGAGGCTTGGATGATAGTGGATTCCATCCAATGGGTTATCTAACTATTTCCTCCTTTTTGTGGAACATTTTCAGAATGTGCCAGCAGTTCATCACTCCTTGGTGGATTTGTGGCAACATTTCCCAATACTTGTCCTTGTACACTGTTTAGTACTTTTTGTACTGGCTCATATAAATGTCTATTTGAGCCCTCTGAATGTGATTTATATCTGTTGGAGTTACTCATACTTAGCTCTAACCCTAGCTCAGATATTATGGGCATTTCTGGGACTTTCCTTTGGGATATGGCACTTCCTTGTGTGGAATGTTTTCCAATGCGGATTTTCCCTTTCTTTTCCCTTTTGTGGGATCAACTCTACCTCTGAGTACAGCTCCATATGATTGGATGGAATATTGGGATCCTCTTCTAGTAGTCATAATTGAGAAGTTAAAAAGATTTCAGGACACTAAAAACTCTTTTTATGGAAATTTTAAAGAGAGGTCACCTTCAGAGTCCCGAATAGTTGGTCCTGGAAAGATTAATTTCTTAGCTTTCTTTTTCTTATTGACAACAGGTGTTGGAAAACTTGGACAAGTTTGTTAAGGCAATCTCTCAACAGTGGTTTGATTATCCTCTGCTGGGTTGTCTGCAAACACTAAAAATACAAATAAATATAAGTCTTTTTTGTAAAAGTATTATTTTGGGTAAAATATGGCAATTTCCACATAAAAATTTCTTTTATATATTTGAATAAATAAAATAAAAGAAATGAGCAAAAAGAAAAAAATAACTCTTTCATTGGTTTTTTATTTTTATTATTTTTTACTTTTGAATTTTTAAAGAATAAAATAAAATTAAGATGATTATTTTGAGTTGAATGTATAATATAATTTTTTTTTAATTTATAAATATCTTTTTAATCACTAGAGTCACTCAAATAAAGTTCTTGTAAGTCAAGGATGTGAAAAACCACCTGAAAGACAGTACAACTTTGTTCCAAATCCCTCAATAGCTCTTGAAATCAATAAATATAAAATTAGGGTGTTGGTAAACAGATGTAAGCCCTCATGTGTTTTTACCAATTTATGGCCAAAACATGTAAGTTTATGGTAAAAACACATAAGTGACCTCATTTTGAAAGAAAAATTCCTCAGGATCAGTTTTGAGGTTTTTTTCAATTTCTTTTGCCATATTTTTCCAGACATGGGATGTCAATATCCACAAATTTTGTCATATTTTTTTTGCCAAATTTCTCAAATTTGGCCAATTTGACAAAATGGCATTTTTTACCAAAAAATTCATTTAAAATATTTCCACTTATGAATTTCCTTCATTTTCTTTTTTCAATGGAAGGGGACAATCTGGAGAATGAACAACCAGAAGCCCATAATTTGGTGGGACAAGTGAAGGAGCAAAAAGAGTTTTTTTGCAGATGATTTTTCCCATCTTTGTAATATGACTATTTTGAAAAAACTAATATAAAAACTTCCCACTTATGAATTTCCTTAAATTTGTTTTTAAAATCAAGGGTTCAATCTGGAAAATAAAGACCCAGAAGCCTATGAATTGGGGGATTTTTTTGGTGGGACAACAAGTGAAGGCGCAATTAGTTTTTTTTTCAAATGTTTTTTTTCTTTTTTGTAATATGACTCCTTTGAAGTACAAAAGTGCCAAATTTTTGATAAAAAAGGGGACTGGGGTGGGATTTAAGCAAAAAATAGGACTAAGGAGGGGGATAATTGGCATGAATTTTATATACAAAAATCAATCAATCTGAATCAACCTCCAAAATATTTGGTCTTTTCTGAGGTGGGGGAAGATTGGACAAATATAACATCCTGTGTTTCTGAAATTTATCAGCCCACCCCAGGGGTTGTGGTTGGGAATGAAATTCCCAATTCACAGTAATTGGGGGGACAGGATAGAATTTAGAAATTATTATATCCAAAGGAACAAAATGAGAACAGCTTTCCAAGAAGCAGAAGAAAATGGGTGGATTATCATTTGGAGGACAGAAATAAGTGCAAAAAAGAAAAATATTGGACTGTGGAATAAAAGAAAACCAGTCTTTGATACTTATTTGAAATTGAATTCCCCATGTCAGAAATGCACATCCACTTGCTTTTTGGAGCCTGGCCAACATCTTCATACCATTCAATTCTTTCCAAATAAGAGGATACTGAGGGAATTAAAGTGTTCATGGCTTCATAAATGTCTTGATTTTGTTAAATTTCTTCAGTCAAGTCACCTCTGAAATCAGCCCATTGATCTTCAGTCTTGTAAATGTAGTGGATACTGTTCTGTAGCCACAGTTTCCATCACCCTGGACATTGATGGCCTTGAAGGTGTGTTTCAATATAAACTTGGGAAAGTATTCTGAGCCAGGTATCTGATAAAATGAGGTAAAAAGATAAAAAAATATCAAAATAAACACGAGTAATATACATTAAAAAGAATCAGAAACTCACAAAACGCTTGGAGCATTCATCACTTGTGTGATAATTGCTTTGAAAAGGCTCACAGGTCAAGTCAATTGCATCATATATCTTCAAACTGGTGTAAGGCTTGTATGATTTTCTTTGTGAGGTTTTGCTTCCAATTTCCAATCTTCTGGACCTTCTAAGGGTCACTTCTGATTTATTCAATTCATTTTATGAGGGTAGTGAATCTGATTGGCTGATTTATTTAGATAATGAGTCCTCAGAATCTTCACAATTTTCAGATGAGTAAACTTCCAAAGTTGGAGAGGGGAGATTTGACTGTGATCTTGATGTTGTTGTACTAGTCACTTTTAATGGGGGTCTTCCTCTTCTCTTGGATTGACTTTCAATAATTGCAAATATTGATTGTTCTCTTTTGTTTGTATTTTTATTTTTATTCTGGCTCCTTGAGGTCTTCCACAGATATTCTTGCATTCTACTGGGTCTTCATAATATTGATCATCCTCTTGAATCTTGGGAATTTGATCAAAAGGGACTTTTCCGGTCAGAACATCTTGAAAATGTTGAAGAATTGGGGTGATTTCTACCATTGGTCTTTGAAAAAGGTCTTCCCTAATATATTCAAATATTTTCTTGGCTCCAGTCTTTCTTTTGTTTTAAACACTTTGATCATCACCTTGAAAACAAGTCTGAGAAAAATATGCCAAAGAAAATCAGTTAATAATGAAAAAAACAACAATTTGAAGTTAAAAAACCCTCACAGGAAAATTCAAGTGCCACTGAGGATGGAAGTCTGATATCTCAAGCCTTTGGCGTCTGGAAAATGCCTTTTGGCTATTATTCTTGCAAGGCATTCCTTGATAATTGTTGTATTTGTTGGTGTATTTTTCATTGGGAGGAAATTTGGTTTTGAAATTTTCAACGGCAATCTGAAGAGCATAATGAGACACCTTGCCATTGAGAGCACAGATGTGTGGAGGTAAATTCTTAACATGGACAGTCATTTCTTTGGAGACTCTGTTGATTATTTCAATAAATTGTTTTCTGAATGCCATGTGGAGAGCCCTGACTACCTCCAGGAGAGTACCAGCGGACCTTTGGAGCCAAAGTTTAACCATTGCATGGGCACCTTCAACTCTGGAGGTGGAGCCCACACCCAGGTGACAATGGTGGTTGGTCCAGGCTGGCACATAATACTCCTTTAAAGTAAGCAAGGTATTTTACAAATATTGCAAAACTTCAGGATTTTTGACTTGCTTTTGAAGCTTCTTCCAGTTTTCTTTGAAAGACTTTTCAGTGGATGAATACATAACATGAGAAATGAATCCCAAAGTCAATAATCAAAACAATAATAAGAAAAAAAAGTGAAATAAAGTGAAAGAAAGGGAAAGATAAAACAATATTACTTGATTCCAAAGGCCCATAAAGTTTTCAGAATCAGTTCCATGACCAATTTTCTTCATGCAATGAGCAGATACATCTTTATTGATGTGCCAAATGCATAACATGACTTTGTAGTATGGGAAGAGCTTCTTAAGAGAGTATTTCAAGGCCAGATCCCTGTCGGTACCAATAACTGGAGGGGGAACAAGATTGGTTTTGTTGAGGACCTTTTCTATGTATTGATTTAATGCCCAAGTATATGAGGTTTCAGTTTCATTCTTCATCAAACAAAAAGCCCCAGAAAATGGCTTATTGGTTGAGCTGAATCCAACAATATGAAAAGGGGCATTTTGTACTTATTTGTTTTATAAGTACAATCCATAAGAATGACATGGGGAAAGCCATGAAGGAGTTTTATGGCAAGGGGGTGAGTGAAAAACAAGGAGGTAATTTGTCCCTCAGCATCCCTTGCAGAGGACCAAATTAAATTTTCTTCTTTGAGGGTGTCCATAAGATCATAAATGGGCCTTCTATGTTGAAGTTTGTCTTTCTTGATTTTCTTGACTTGGTTTTCAATATCTTGAAGGATTACAGGCCTTTCAGACTCCCTCTGGCTGCATAATTGGGCCTGAATTTTCCTTGGCATGAGCTGTGATTCAGACATTTGAGCCATTTGGGATGTTTCTTGCTCATTGAATTTCCTGAAAGCAGGATGTGCCATGATATTTTCACTGGCATTATGGCTATGTCCAGTATTTTTGACTTTAAGAGTCCAAGTGGTACTCTTGGCATATTTTCTGGCATAAAGTCTAAAATGACAGTCAAGATTTCTTGAGGTGACTGTTTTTTAGGGGCTTTTGTTGGGATTTGGGGTCCCAGACCTGTCACAACCTATTTCAATCTGGTTGTGGGTCATTTTGTACCTCAAGGTGGACACAGCATACCCCTGAGCCCTTGAAAAATCCTGAAAATGCCGCCAAAGAAGCTCAAGGGTCTGAAATTCACCTTCAGTGGGGAGTTACAGCATTTTTGAGTGAAAAGGATGTATAAATTTGAAAAAAAGGGGAATTCAGGGATTTGGAATGGGGTAAGACCCTTTTGAAAGTTGAAAAAGAAGTGAAAAAAGACATGAAAAGTTGAAAGATGTGGTTAAGAGTGAAAAAAAGTGGTTTAATTGTGCGATTAATGGATGAGGGAAGGTAAAAAATTGGGAAATTAGAGGCTTGAAAGCAGTTTGTTGTGGTGGAAAATGCAGTTTTTGGGGGAAAAAAAGAAAGAAAAGTGTGAAAAGCTTTGAAAAATTTCTTTTTTAATTCTGTTTTTCAAAAAGAAAATTGTTTGGGGTGGGGATAATGTGGATTATTTGGGGTGTTTGGTCTTTTTTTTGGGGGGGCAAGGCGAACAAATCTGAGACAATTGGGAGTTAGAGGGGTTTGGGGGAGAAAAACCCATTTTGGAACATTCTTTGACCCAATACAGGAATGTTATGAATCATTTTTAATTAAAAATGGGCCCAGAGCACCCCATATATGTTTTTACCAATTTATGGCCAAAGCATGTAAGCTTCAATATAATTTATTATTAGATAAGCCCAATTTTGATCTTTTTGAAGTTCTTTCAAGTAAATATCACAGCTAGGCCCCCAAATTTAAGGTTTGAGTATCAAACAATAAGTAAAGATTACTAATATTTTTTTTCTTTTATTCTGAATGTCCTTATAAAACTTAATGAATAAGATAAAGCATAATTATAATTATAAATAATTGTTCTAATTATAGTGTAAAATATTGAAATTATTAAATTAACATAATAATATAAATTATATATTAAAAATATTAATATAATATAATAAATATATTAATATATTTATGGCACCTTATTCTTGTTCCTAATAAATAATGAAGGCGTGAAAAATTGTTTTTTAATAGTAAAAAAACAATTATAACAATAATATTATTAATATTCAAGTTATGAATTAATATAAATACTATTGAAATTAATTTAAGAATTCTTCAAAAAATGATAATAAAGCAAGATTATTATAAAGAAAGAAAATGATCTACTTTTGACACTTAATATAATAATTTTTAATAATTTTACGCCAAAAAAAGCTTATTTGAATTGTATTACAATCAAAATTAAAAGAAATTACAAATATTCTTGTTTTTATGTGGAATCAGAGATTTTAGATAAATTCAACAAAAAACAATTGTAATTCTATTTAATCACATCAAAATTGATGATTTTAATAAAGATTAACTTGATCATTTGAATCTATAATAGTTCTATATAAAAAGAAGAAAGAGTTTTCCTTTGACTTAACAATTTAATGTTTTTGTTGCGTCTGAGGGGGAAATAGAGTAAAAAGAGCTCTCATTATAGTAATATCTTCCCTCCTAGAGTCAAACAGGCTTCTAGTAGACATGTGCTGATGGTATCAACCGGAATTGATCCGTATTATAAGGTTTAGTGATGATTAAAACATAATCAAACCATCTTATCTCATTATTACACCATTATTTAGAGTTTTCACTATAACTCTAAGCTTGATGACATTATAGGCTTAGCAGAAGCCTCAACTTTGTAGATTTTATTAGTATTAATTATAATCTAATATTATTTACCAGTTTTATCACCTATATAACTTTTAAATGTATAATAAGATTACAATAAGTGATCATAGATGATCAATTTTAAGCTTAAACTTTAGTCATTAATGTTAGCCTGTGACTCAAATCCAGAGCACAAGCATGAATACCAGAATACCATAAACCAATGGTAGAGTAGAATATCATCAAAACATGGAGCTGAGCCCAAAAAGCCCAAAAGGTATCAAAAAGAAAGAATAAACTCACCTTTTTCCAAATATGCAAGTCCCATAATCATAGGTCAAAGAATAACAAAGTTATTCAAGCTCAAAGCAGTTGCTGAGCATAAGCCTTAATTTTCACCTCTCATCTAAATTCCAGAGAGAGAGGCTGAAACAAATCAAATGGGTATTAAGCTTGAAGCCCCCAATCAGGGCTGTCCAATGGTACTGGCCAAATTGAGCTACCACAAAAACTATAGAAGTTATGGCCAAAATAAGGTCAAATAAGGGTGAATGAAATATTCACCTCTCATCCAACTTCTACAGCTTTTGTGTGAGATACCAAAGTGGGGTCTACATGGAAAGCGCACGATCAGAACTATATGATGGTGAAATCAATTTTCCCATATCTCATCTAGAACAAAAGCTATGGGGCAAACAAGTTCCATAAAGATTTTGAGATAATCATATATCTGGATAACTAGAATTGTACATGGCATAACTTTGCCATATTGAATGTTAGCTATTCAAAATAAGGTACCATTGTGTAGATCCCATCTAGGGATACACAAAGAACCAACTTTGAGATCAATATCTTAAAAACTGACAGATTTAAAGCAGTTTTAAGCTCAAAATCTAACCTTTAGACCAATACAGCTTTACTGTGGGATATTGTCACAGCCATGGGGACAGATAGGGCATTACAATTAATTACTAATGGAAAACCTTCTGGCACCTAATCAGCAAGGGGTTTCATGGAGAATTCTCCAAATACAGTTTCAAACCTCAATAAAGCTCAATACAGGCAGAACCCAAATACAGGCCTGCCTTCAATACAGGTGCAAACACCTGTATTGATTCAAATAACTGTATTGGATACACCAATACAGTTTCACATCTCAAATGCAGGCTCTTCAATCATACAATCATGGTTTCTCAACACTCAAACTCCAGGCTGGCACTTTTTCACATTTACCAGCCCCCTTTCACCCACTTAGGGGTTTTTCCCCCAGTTAATCAAAATATTTGATTTATTATTTAATATTATTTTATTAATTATTAATTTAGTCTTTGCCTTCCCTCACCTGTTCAGTAGAGTCCTGGTGGCCATATCCTTTATTAATCCTTTTCTCTTTTCTGAACAGGTTGAAGCAGTGGTACAGGATTATTTGTGGTTGGCTCTTTATTGTTGCTTTTGTCTTTCTCTCAGATCTTTAATGCTTATTATTTTATGACTAGGAATTTATTTCTTTTATCTCATTACTCTTATCAATTGAGTATTCATTCTCAGACCTCCATAAGTAAGTCTTTTTACTTAGTGCCAGGCCCTTTTCATTTAGAAGAGCCCCTGTGACATTATTTTAATTAACTCATAATTGCTTCTTTTCTTTCATTCATCCTTATTCATTTCTTTCATTCTCAATTATGATTTTGATGATCTTATGATTTTATTATTTCATTCCCTCTCATCAATTTTCATCTCACTCATTTCATTCAAGTGAAAATTGATTCTTTTTCCCATTTCTTAAATTTTGCTGACCATTTCATTCTTTTCTTAATGCTAAATCAAATTTTAAGTTCATTTTCCATCTTAATTCAGGTTCTTTATCAAGGTTAATTTATTGGAATTTGGGGTTAATTGTGTCATTGTTTCAGGAATTTTCATTGAATTGGGGTTATTATTGGTTGATTTTGAAATTTCTCAAGATTTATTAATTGATTTATTTGATTATTCAAGAAATAGACTTTAATGCAATATTCTGATTTGATCTAATTGATTGACCTGATTTTATTCCTCAAGAAAGCTGATTTATCCGCAAGATTTATTTAATTGATGGATTTGAAGTTGATTCCTCAATAAATTGAATTGAATTTTGAAGATATTGATTGAATTCCTCTAGACATAATTGACTTTATTTTGAATTGAATTGATTGGTTTGATTTGAATTATTGATTCAAATTGATTATCCATCAGAATTTGACTTTGTCATCTTCATTATTTGAGATTTATTCATATCAGTTCACTTCAAAACTATTGATTGATTTCTCAAGTTCATCAAGATTCCCATTTGATTGATTTGGTCAAGCCTTGTTTCATTCTCAAGTATCATCAAATTTTATTTTCTTTCTTCAATAATGCCAGTTCAACAAAGCCCTCCTGCCAAGAATACAAGATCTCAAAGACATCAAGCTTTTCTCACTCCTACAGCAAGGGCTCCTCTTGACTGCACACCATCAGTTCATCAACAGAGTACAAATTTGGACAGAGGACCACCAATGGAAGGAGCAGTACCCTTCAGAAGAGGAGGTGTGAAGTCACGAAGATCAAGATCATTCTCTGGCTTGTTACGAGGCTATCAAAGCATTTCTCAAGGGAAGCTGAAGCTGAAGAGGGGGAGGATTTTGAAGAAACTGAATTAGAAGCTTCCTTGGCAGGTGCCTCTGAGGTTTCTGAAGCTCCAAATCTAGCCCATTCTAACAATCTCTTGTCTCTCAAGCTGAACCAAAGTTTCTCAAAATGATGGAGCAGATGACTCAATTCATGGGACAACCAACTCAAGCAGTTGCCCAAAGGGACACTTCAAAAGCTCCAGCATTCAAGACTCCATCAATGAAGGCACCTTATTCCTTTGACGGTACTAAATATTATAAATTGAGAGGATTTATTCAATCTTGTCAATTAATTTTCCATAATGACCCAGCAAACTTCCTCTCTGACATGAAGAAGTTTTTGTACCTAACCTCTTTTCTCACTGGAAGAGCTGAAAAATGGATTGAACCTTAGCTCTCAAATATCTCCAATGAAGACCCTTCTTATCTCCTCAATAACTGGCAGTTATTTTAAACTCAGACATTCACTCTGTTTTTGTGATCCCAATGAGGTCAGGAAAGCTGAACAATAGTTAGACAATCTCAGGATGAAAGAAAGTTGTCAGGCTTCCTTTTACATAGCAGATTTCAGAAGCTTAATTTCAAGAATTGGAGACTGGGGGAAAAGGGCCTATATTCATGTGTATAGAAGAGGCGTGCCATGAGATTGTTGGACCAATCAGCTTCTCACCCTGGAAACTTTGATAACCTTCAAGAGCTCATGGACATCACTTTGGAAGTAGATACCAGGTACCGTAATGGGCAGAAGGAAAAGGGTAGCCATCAAGAGAAGAAGCCTCCAATTCGTGGATCCAACCTCTCCAAGCCTCCTCAAAGCTCATCAACAAAGAAGACTTATTACAGGAAGAATAAGAAGGGGAAGAATTTTAAAGTGTCCAAAGACAAGCCTGATTCCGCTCTCCTCATTAAGGACAGCAAATTAATTGGTTCTGAAAAGGAGAGGAGGATTAAAGAATGCTTGTGCAACTAATATGGTTGAAAGCACCCATTTGAAAAATGCTTCAAGAGGCCTGAAAATAGGAAGGGTTCAATAAAAGGCTTCCCTAGCAAGCAGGGAAAAGCCTGAGTGTGAATCATTATGTGTTCAATGGTTCTCACTTATTTCCTTCAAGAGAGCAATTGTGAACTCTGAATACTAGTCTCAAGAAATCTTTAAAATTTCTTATTTTCTCTTCTCTCTCTGATATCTTTTATAGTATTCTCATTTACTCTGGTGCTACAAGCTCTTTTATTGCAAAGAATTTTGTTCTCAAGTACTCATTGAGCATGTCACAGCTCCCTGAAAAGATTCCTATTTTCATTTTGGATTCTAATGAATCCACTTCCCTGTTCATCACCCATTATACCAAGTGGGTTGTTGACTTTCCTTCATTCCCAAGCTTTGAATGGGATTTCTTTATCATAGATTCACCCAAGGGAGAAGACCTAATATTGGGCTATGATTTTCTTTAACTCTTTAATTCCATTATTGATTGGAAAAATGGATTGATCACCTATTACTCTAGTCATAAGGATTCTAGTGGTATTACTTCTTCTACTAGTAATGAATTTTCCACTGCTGTCAATAGTGTTGCTCTGGTTGGTGAACTTAAGACACCCTCCCTTCCTCCTTCTGTCCATATCCCTTCCATCATTCCCTCTCAGTAATTACTTTCTTCAAGAGATGACGTCTTCAAAGAGATAAAAGATTTTGGAGAAGATGTTGCTATATGTTCACTTCATCTCTTTCAAGGGGATATGGACCTTCCTCCTTTATCTTTTCATGCCACCCTGGAGGAGCAGTGGGATGAGGAGGAAGAGCCATAAGAGATTGAGACTGTGCTGAAGGTAGTCCCTCCTGCTTATAACCAATATTTAGATGTATTCTTGAGGGTGAAAGCAGAAAAACCTCCTCCACACCATGCCTGTGATCATCATATTGAGCTGGAGGGTCTTCTACCTCCAGTTGGTGTTATGTACTCTTTATCAAGGAGGATTCGGAAACACTACGGGCCTAAATTTCAGAGAATGTAGAGAAGGGTTTCATCAGGCCAAGTTCCTCTTCAACAGGAGCACCTGTCCTTTTTGTTAAGAAAAAGGATGGTTGTCTTTGTTTGTGTGTTGACTACCACAAACTTAATGCTGTCACTAGGAAGAACAGGTATCCTGTTCCTCCAATGAATCAGCTCCTTACCATCTTTAACAGTTCTACTATCTTCTCGAAGATAGATTTGTGTGATTCTCATAATCTCTTGAGAATCAAAGAGGGGGATGAGAACTTAACTTCCTTTAGAGATAAATATAGTAGTTATGAGTATTTTGTTATGTCATTTGGCTTGATCAATGCTCCTGCTTCTTTCCAGAATCTTTTGAATGATATCTTTGCAGGCTTTTGGGATTTTTTTGTTGTACTTGACTTAGATGATATTATGGTTTTCTCTAGTTCTGAGGAGGAACATGTCAAACATGTGGCCTCTGTCCTTCAAATACTGAGGGACAATAATTTGTTTGCTAAAGCCTCAAAGTGTGTATTCCATTCCCCCACTGTGGAATACTTGGGGAATGTTGTTTTGAGTGAAGGCCTCAAGATGGATTCTTTCAAGGTTCAGCAAATTCTCAGTTGGCCTCCGCCAAAGAACATCAAAGCACTCCAATCTTTTCTTGGCTTTTCCAACTTCTATTGTCTTTTCATTAAAAATTATTCCAAAAAAATATCTGCTCTAACTTCCCTCCTTGAAAAAGATTCTCCCTTCATCTTCAATGAGGAAGCTCTTAGTCAGTTTCAAATACTCAAAGAAGCTTTCACTACTTCTCCTATCCTACCCCATTTCAATCATTTTCCACCAGCTATTGTAGAGACTGATGCTTCTGATTATGCCTTGGGTGCTGTACTGAGTCAGGTGAATGAGTCAGGAAAGCATCCCATTGCATTTGATAGTCACAAACTCCTCCCAGCTGATCTCAACTATGAAATTCATGACAAGGAACTCCTTGGCATAGTTTGGGCTCTCAAGCGCTGGACAGCCTTCCTTCTTTCTATTTCTGATTCCTTTGAAGTATTGACAGACCACTCTTTCCTTCAATATTTTATGTCTTCCAAAGTCCTTACTTGCTTTCAAGCCCATTGGGCAGAGTTTCTCTCTGAATTTCACTTTTCTATAACTTACAGCCCAGGCAGACTGGGCAATTTACCAGATGCCTTGTCATGTTGGGACAACGTGTACCCAGAGACCAGCAAGAATTGTGAGCCTTTGAGATATGACCACATACCCAATAAGGTCACAAAAAGATTAAGAATAATTATACCTTTAATATAATTATACTAAAATTACTTAGAATAATTATACATTAAAATTAATTACTTAAATATACAAAAAATACCATAAATTAACACAAAAATTGGTTTAACTTAAAAACCAATGAATAAACATGTAAAATAAATTATACCATTGGATTCCTCATGGAAAAATACACATATACCATTTTTATGGCATATCTGTAAAGTCAATATTTAATGAATTATAAGGTATAATACCTTATAAAAACCATAAAATCCTATTTATCTCAGAAACCAATGAAACAACATGTGAAATAAATTGTACCAGTGGATTCCCCATAAAAATCCACACATAAAACAATTAATAAGCTAATTCTCAAAATCAATACTTAAGGAATTATCCTGAATATATGCACTTTTTTGGTCAACGCATATATTCAAGGATCATAGCTAATATCTTCTAAACTATACATGATAGAATGATGAACCAAAAATAAAGTCACCACGTAATTACTGTAAGAACACAGATATGAGCTTTATTTCACAAATTATAAACAAGGTTAAAACCTATGATGAAATATTGATAAAAATCAACAGAGCTGTTGACCACTTTGTTGTGAAAGTGGTCCAAACTTAAAAAAAAGTATACAGTTGGATTCTACTAGTTCATTCGTGAAGATTGATGTAACTTTTATTATTAAATTCAGGGTATAACCCCCTGAAATCAAGGTTTGAAGTTTAAAATATTGAATTTCGACAGAAAAGATGAGTTACAAGAAAAATCATCAAAATTAGAGTTTTGATGATGTAATGATAAGCTCTTGGCAGCATAATAAGGTTATGCCAGGCTATCAGAATTCACTCTCTGAATTGCTGTAGCGTGTAAATCTTAAAAGTTATTGAAGATCAAAGTTTGAGCTTAAATTGAGCAGTTATGATCACCTACTGTAACCTTAAATTGAGTTTAACAGTCACAAGAGTGATAAAATTGGTGAATACTATTAGTTTATGATTAAAACTAATAAAATCCACGAAATTTGGGGTTCTGCCAAGCCTCTGATGTCATCAAACTTAAAGTTACAGTGATAACTTTAAATAATGGTGCAATAATGATGTAAGATGGTTTGATCATGATGTAATCACCCTCAAACCTTAAAATATTGATCAATTCCAGTGGATATGATCAGTACACGTCTACTAGAAGCCTGTTGGACTCTAGGAGGGAGGTATTTACTGTAAATAGAGCTCTTTTTACTCTATTTTCCCCTCAGACGCATCAAAAACATTAAATCAATTAAATAAAAGGTAATATCTTTATTCTTTATATATAAAACTCTTATATTATTAAAGACCAAAGACCATCTTATTATTAATCACCACTTTTACGTGATTAAATCAATTTTTTAATTGTTTTTGTTATAAATCTCTCTATAAACTCATTTCCACGTAAAATCAAGAATTTTAGTAAAATTTCTTTATTTTTATTGTAAATACAATTTGAAAAAGTTGTATTATATTCTTTTGGCGTAAAATATCTCAAAATTATTATCTTAAGTGTTAAAAGTAGGTTATTTCATCTTATTATAATAATTTCTCTCTTATTATTACTCTTAATAATCTTTATTAATATAAATAGTATTTATATTAATATATAACTTTAATATTGGTAATATTATTGTTATTAATTGTTTTTTATTTATAAAAAACAATTTTTTACGCCTTTATTATTTGTTTGTAACAATAATAAAGAGCTTTATAATATATTAATTATTTTATATTAATATATTATTTTCAATATTATAATCTTTTATAATATTAATTATATTATTATATTTATTTAATAATATAATATTTTTACGCCATAATAATAATAATTCTTTATTATTATTATTATATTAATCTTATTTATTTCAATTATAAGGACATTCAGAGTACAATAAGTAAAAAATTAGTAATTTTTACTTATTGTTTCATAGTCAAACCTTACATTTGGGGGCCTGGCCGTGATATTTACTTAAAAGACCTTTAAAAAGATTCTATTTGGGTTTATCCAATAATAAATTATATTTATAATCATAAATTATATAATAAATTTATATTTTATTGATTTTAAAAGCTATTGAGGCATTTGAAAGCAATTGTACTGTCTTACACGTGGTTTTTCACATCCTTAGACTTGCAAGAACTTTCTTTGAGTGACTCTAGTGATTAAAAAAGATATTTTATAAATTAAAACTAATTTTATAAGAATCATATTCTTTTTTATTTTTATTCTTTAAAAAATAAAAAATACATAAAAAATATTAAAAAATATTAAAAACCAATAAAAAAAGTTATTTTTATTCATTTTTATTCATTTCTTTATTTTATTTCAAATTTTTTAAGATATAAAGCAATTTCTATGTGGAAAATTGCCATATCTTGCCAAAAATAAACACTTCTTATATAAAGACTTATATTTATTTGTCTTTTTTAGTGTTTGAAGATAACCCAACAGAAGATAACCAAGCTACTGTTGAGAGGTTGGTAGAAGAAACTTGTCAAAGTTCTCCAACACCAGTTATCACCAAAAGAAAGAAAGCTAAGAAATTAGACTTTCCAGGACCAACCATTCAAGACTCTGAAGGTGAGCACCTCTTTTTATAATTGCCATAAAAGAATTTTTATTCTAAAATACTTTTATTTTTTCTTATTCTTTAATTATGACTACCAGAAGAGGTTCCCAATACTCCATCCAATCAGATGGAGCTGGACTCAGAGGTAGAATTGATCCCTCAAAAGGGAAAAGAAAGGGCAATATCCCCAGTGGAACAGAATCCACACAAGGAAGTGCCTTATCCCAAAGGCAAGTCCCAGAAATGCCCATGATATCTGAGCCTGAATTAGAACTAAGTATGAGTAACTCAAACAGGTACAAATCACATTCAGAGGGCTCAAATAGACATCTACATGAGCCAGTACAAGCAGTATTGCACAGTGTACAAGGACAAAGATTGGGAAATGTTGCCTCAAATACACCAAGGAGTGATGAACTCCTGGCACATCCTGAAAAAGTTCCTCAAAGAGGAGGAGATAGTGAAATACTCCAATGGATGGAATCCACTGTCATCCAAACCTCAAATCAAAAAAATCAAGGATTACCATGCCAAAAAGAGGGAGGCAACCAAGGAAGAAGCCCCAGTAGCTTCTACCAACAAGCCCCAAGCCAACCCACTTCCCCAAGAAGGGAAGAAGAACAAGAAAAAGCATTGGAGAAAACCATATTCCCCAAGCTACAGAATCCCAAGAATCCAAAAGGATGCCATGGACAATGTTTTCAACATGGCCAGAACCTTGATGGAATTCAAGGACAAGGAAGAGCAAAGAATGAGACAACCTCATTTCCCAAAGAAATAACCTTGTCCAAAGATGTTGTAAATACTTTAACAGGAATTAAAAATAGTATATTACCTTTAAAAGAAATTAAAGACAGTTTATTATCACTACAAGAAATAAATAACAATTTATCTTCTTTAACAAAAATTGTTGTGCAAAACAAGAAAGAAATTGACAACATTAAGTTTATTGTTGAAAATAATAAACCAAAGAGTTTAATTGACAATACTCAAAAATTAATACAAGGACAACAAGAATTGTATAAATACATAAAAGATATCAAAGACAAAACTTTGACAATCAATTATGATGTGAGTATTGACAATCTTACAGAAAAATTGAATAAATTAAGTATTTCTGTAGAAAAATTTGAAGAAAAGACTTCATCACACCAAAAATTACTTTTGGACCATGTGGAAAAAAGTGATGAAGCAAGAATGCATCTGAAAGATGATATTCAGAGTGAAATAAGGCTTATCACTGAAAAAATGGATAAAATTAATGCAGCTAATTTAAATATGCCAAAGTTATCAACACCATTTTCTCATATAAGAAGCCCTGTTAAAACAAAAGAGGAATTGTCAAATCCTTTCATAACAGACTTGAGTCACCAAGATAATAACCAAGTCTTAATGAAGGAAGCACCTCAATTGAAAGAATGGCCAACATTCACAGGAGAAGGTGAATATGACCACATGTCATTTATTAAAACAATTGACATGTTACAAGAAGACTATGCCATACCAGATGAATTAATCACTGCAAGATTACATTCATTATTTGAGAAATCTGCAAAAAGATGGTATTATGGCATAAGACAGACAAATGGTAAAAATACCTGGTCTTGGTGGAAACAAGAAATAATCACCAAGTGGGCAAATGATGCCTGGAGGTATAAGATAGAAAATGCATTTGAAAACTCTTTCTTTGACCTAGAGAAAGACAAACCTTTAACTTGGTTCTTAAAACAAGTTGAAAGACTTAATGCACTATACCCAGAAATGTCACAGAAGATGGTGCATATGAAAATACTTATAAAATGTGGAGGGGAACTAGAACATGCTCTAAAAAGCAGATGTATAGAACCATGCTCCACAGAAGAGTATATAAATGCACTAGAAGATATAGTGACAAGAACAAAAATTGGCAGGACTTGGAAAAAATTGGACATTAAAAGCCCAAATAAACCATTTATCAAAAAAGATAAATCAAAAGAATCCTTTAAGCCCAATACATCCAAAAATAATGAGCAAAGAAAATGCCATAAATGTGGAGGTATTGGACACTTAGCCAATAATTGCCTTAAAAAAGCAAAAATTAATGAAATTGTGGAAACAGAAAGCCACAATTACAAAGAAGAGGAATCTGACTCTGAAAAAGAGACAGAAGAATCAGAAAGCTCTGAAAGTGATGAAATCAATATAATTAATGCACAAATTAATAATATTGACTTAATTTATGAAGTACTGGATGTTAATTCAAACTTACCACAAGTTGGAACATCTGACACAAACCTAACAAACATACAAGATGCCAAAATGTATAGAACCAAACCTGCAAGAGGAATGGGATATACAGCTGGAAAATCAAGTATAAGTATTGTTATGGTTGATAACCAGGAAGGAAAAGTTAACTTGGATACAGGAGCATATTGCACTTGTGTTGGCAAAAGTTATTTAAAAACCATTGTCCCAAATTGGCAAGAAAAACTTATGCCAATACAAGGTGTCAAATTTAGTAGTGCAAGTGAGAGCATGAAGCCCCTTGGAATAATTGATTTAACACTAATTTTTCCTCATCCTTCACAATGTGTTAGAATTAAAGTAGAGTTTGTAGTAATGGACAACTGTACTAGTAATCATTTCATACTTGGGAATGACTACTTATCAATCTATGGTATAGATATCTCCAACCAAAAAGACAGATATTTTACCATAGGAGATAACAAAAGACAAAAGTTTGGCTTCTTAAATAACAAAAAACAAATCACAGTTATTAAGAAGGAAGAAAAAATTCCAGAAAAAGAAATTTTTATATCTGAACAACTTAAAGAGGCAGAATTCAATCAAGAATTAACAGAAAAAATGAAAGAAAAATTGATTGACCTCTTATTTAAGTATAAAAATGCCTTTGCAACTGACAAAGAGCCACTAGGTGCCATAATTGGACATGAAGTGGATATAATTCTTAATGTAGAAAAGCCTTACCCACCTTTATTAAGAAGACCTGCTTATCCAGCCAGTCCAAGAGCTAGAGAAGCCTTAGAGGTACACATTAAAGAATTAATGGACCTTGGAGTATTAAGAAAGGTTGGACATAATGAACAAGTAGAAGTTACTACACCTGTCATTATAACTTGGCATAATGGAAAGTCAAAGATGGTAGGGGACTTCAGAGCCCTGAATACCTATACCATTCCAGACAGATATCCAATACCCAGAATCCATGAGACATTAACCCAATTGTCACAAGCTAAGTTCATCACAGCTATGGATGCTCTCAAAGGTTTTCATCAAAATGTCTTAACAGACAATGCCAAGAAACTACTAAGAATAATAGTCCATTGTGGAATTTTTGAATACTTAAGAATGCCATTTGGGATAAAAAACGCACCTTCCCATTATCAAAGAATGATGAATACCATATTTCCTGAAGAATTATCAGAAGGATGGTTAATTATCTATATTGATGATATTATAGTTTGCTCAGAAACTTGGGAAAATCACCTTATAAGACTAGAAAGAGTACTACAGAAAATAGTTCAATTGAATATGAAAATTTCCTTGAAAAAGTGTCATTTTGCATATAGTGAATTAAAAGCACTAGGACATGTGGTATCTGGACTTAGTCTAGGCATAGACAAAAATAAAGTAGCAGCAGTACTACTTAAACAAATGCCTCAAACCAAAAAAGAAATGCAATCATTTCTAGTATTTGCTGGTTACTATAGACAGCATATAAAGGACTTTGCAAAGATTGCTAAATCCTTGTATAAGCTATGTGACCAACAAACAGTCTATGAGATGACAGAAGAAAGAGTCAAGGCATATGAAGAATTGAAAAATTCCTTAACAAATGCCCCATTTCTCCTAATGCCAGATTGGAAACTACCCTTCAAACTGTACATTGATGCTTGTGGAGAAGGACTAGGTGCTGCACTTCACCAAACACAAATTATCAATGATAAACCAGTGGAAGGACCAATTTGTTTCATTTCAAGGCAAATAAAGCCAACAGAAGCAAGGTATGGAGCAAGCCAAATGGAATGCTTATGCCTAGTGTGGGCTTTAGAAAAATTGCATTATTATTTGGATGGCACAGTATTTGATGTAATCACAGACTGTAATGCTGTGAAATCACTATTAAATATGAAGACTCCAAACAGACATATGCTAAGATGGCAAATTGCTATCCAGGAATATAGAGGAAATATGACTATTGTTCATAAATCTGGAAATATTCACAAAAATGCAGATGGTCTCAGCAGATGGGCTCTAGCAAATACCCCTGACAATCCAGCATGGGTACCACAAGAAGAGCACCATATAGAAGGAATATGTGTTACAGACATTGGCACAGAATTCTTTAACCAGGTTAAAGAAAGCTATAAGACAGAGAAAAATTGCCATATCTTAAGCCAACTTCTAATGAAAGACTGCAAAGATCCATCACTTTCATCAAAACTAGATGAAATATGGAAAAAGGCATATGATGAAGGAAGATTTCACCTCCTTGATGGAATCCTTTACCATAGAACAAAACATACATGTGTTATGGCCTTAACAGACAGAACACTAATAAACACCATTTTACATGAGTGTCATGATAATGTTGCATCTGGACATCTCTCAGAAGATAGGACACTAGAGAGAGTGAAAACCTGTTCTTGGTGGCCAAATTGGAAGAAAGATGTTGCAGAGTACTGCCAGACCTGTGACAGATGTCAAAAAGCCAACAGAGCCACAGGAAAGAAATTTGGAATGATTATCCAAATCCAAGAACCAAAATCCCCATGGGAAATAGTTCATATGGATTGGGTAACAGCCTTACCTCCAGGAGGAGACAGGAGTTATAATGCATGCCTAGTATTAGTTGACAGGTACAGCAAAACTCCCATGTTCTTACCATGTCATAAAGATGACACAGCTATGGATACAGCCATAATGATATGGAATAAAGTCATTAGCCATACAGGCTTATTCCAAAATACTATAAGTGACAGAGACCCAAAGTTCACTTCAGCATTATGGACAAATCTCCATAACTTGTTTGGGACAAAATTATCATTCTCAACAGCTTATCATCCCCAAACTGATGGTTTAGCAGAAAGAATGATACAGACTCTAGAGGATATGATCAGAAAATTCTGTGCTTATGGGCTAGAATTCAAAGATTCTGATGGTTTTACCCATGATTGGTGTACACTAATACCAGCACTTGAACTGGCATACAAGACATCAATCCATTCTTCCACTGGCAAAACACCAGCAATGCTAGAGAAAGGTTGGAATCCAAGACTTCCTTATGATACCCTCAAAAAGGACTTAGTGGATATACATCCAACAGCAAGCAGTTTCAAGATAATGCTTGACAAAGCAAGACACCATGCAAACAGATGCATGCAAGATTCTTTTAAATATGCAAAAGAAAGATGGGATAAAAGTCATAAGCCACCTGATTTCAAAATAGGGGACTTGGTTTTAGTATCAACCCTTAATTTCAATAACATAAAAGGCCCAAAGAAATTGAAAGATTCCTTTGCAGGACCATTTATGATAAAAGCACTTCATGGACCCAATGCTGTGCAATTGGAACTCACAGGTGAACTAATGAACAAACACCCAACTTTCCCTGTAAGTCTGATAAAACCTTACAGTTCAAGTGACAAAGAGTTATTTCCACTAAGAAATAAACCCCCACTTGAGATTCCCCCCTTGGAAGAAGGAGAGGAAAAGAAAATAGCAAAAGTCCTTAAAGAAAGAAGGACAAGAAACAAAAAAGAAAGAGAATACCTTGTAAGGTATAGAAATTCAACTCAAGAAGATGAATGGCTACTTGAGAAACATATAACAAATGCTGATAAACTACTAAGAAGGTTCAGACATGAAAGAAAACCTGAGAAATAAAAAAGTTAAGCATTATTGAGCTTCAAGACTAACAAAATCTATTGAAGAGGTAGGACAGTGGATGATACCCTTATCATACATATCAGATTGTGGTACAATCTTTTTTGGTGGTAGGGAATGTGAGCCTTTGAGATATGACCACATACCCAATAAGGTCACAAAAAGATTAAGAATAATTATACCTTTAATATAATTATACTAAAATTACTTAGAATAATTATACATTAAAATTAATTACTTAAATATACAAAAAATACCATAAATTAACACAAAAATTGGTTTAACTTAAAAACCAATGAATAAACATGTAAAATAAATTATACCATTGGATTCCTCATGGAAAAATACACATATACCATTTTTATGGCATATCTGTAAAGTCAATATTTAATGAATTATAAGGTATAATACCTTATAAAAACCATAAAATCCTATTTATCTCAGAAACCAATGAAACAACATGTAAAATAAATTGTACCAGTGGATCCTCCATAAAAATCCACACATAAAACAATTAATAAGCTAATTCTCAAAATCAATACTTAAGGAATTATCCTGAATATATGCACTTTTTTGGTCAACACATATATTCAAGGATCATAGCTAATATCTTCTAAACTATACATGATAGAATGATGAACCAAAAATAAAGTCACCACGTAATTACTGTAAGAACACAGATATGAACTTTATTTTACAAATTATAAGCAAGGTTAAAACCTATGATGAAATATTGATAAAAATCAACAGAGCTGTTGACCACTTTGTTGTGAAAGTGGTCCAAACTTAAAAAAAAGTATACAGTTGGATTCTACTAGTTCATTCGTGAAGATTGATGTAATTTTTATTATTAAATTCAGGGTATAACCCCCTGAAATCAAGGTTTGAAGTTTAAAATATTGAATTTCGACAGAAAAGATGAGTTACAAGAAAAATCATCAAAATTAGAGTTTTGATGATGTAATGATAAGCTCTTGGCAGCATAATAAGGTTATGCCAGGCTATCAGAATTCACTCTCTGAATTGCTGTAGCGTGTAAATCTTAAAAGTTATTGAAGATCAAAGTTTGAGCTTAAATTGAGCAGTTATGATCACCTACTGTAACCTTAAATTGAGTTTAACAGTCACAAGAGTGATAAAATTGGTGAATACTATTAGTTTATGATTAAAACTAATAAAATCCACGAAATTTGGGGTTCTGCCAAGCCTCTGATGTCATCAAACTTAAAGTTACAGTGATAACTTTAAATAATGGTGCAATAATGATGTAAGATGGTTTGATCATGATGTAATCACCCTCAAACCTTAAAATATTGATCAATTCCAGTGGATATGATCAGTACACGTCTACTAGAATCCTGTTGGACTCTAGGTGGGAGGTATTTACTATAAATAGAGCTCTTTTTACTCTATTTTCCCCTCAGACGCATCAAAAACATTAAATCAATTAAATAAAAGGTAATATCTTTATTCTTTATATATAAAACTCTTATATTATTAAAGACCAAAGACCATCTTATTATTAATCACCACTTTTACGTGATTAAATCAATTTTTTAATTGTTTTTGTTATAAATCTCTCTATAAACTCATTTCCACGTAAAATCAAGAATTTTAGTAAAATTTCTTTATTTTTATTGTAAATACAATTTGAAAAAGTTGTATTATATGCTTTTGGCGTAAAATATCTCAAAATTATTATCTTAAGTGTTAAAAGTAGGTTATTTCATCTTATTATAATAATTTCTCTCTTATTATTACTCTTAATAATCTTTATTAATATAAATAGTATTTATATTAATATATAACTTTAATATTGGTAATATTATTGTTATTAATTGTTTTTTATTTATAAAAAACAATTTTTTACGCCTTTATTATTTGTTTGTAACAATAATAAAGAGCTTTATAATATATTAATTATTTTATATTAATATATTATTTTCAATATTATAATCTTTTATAATATTAATTATATTATTATATTTATTTAATAATATAATATTTTTACGCCATAATAATAATAATTCTTTATTATTATTATTATATTAATCTTATTTATTTCAATTATAAGGACATTCAGAGTGCAATAAGTAAAAAATTAGTAATTTTTACTTATTGTTTCATAGTCAAACCTTACAAGAATCCTCAAAACTTTCATCACGTTCTCAAGAAAAATGAAATTAAAGAGTCAAGATTTTTCTCAATCAAGGTTGAAGTTTTCTCAGACTTAGTTTATCAAATTCAGAAGGTGGTATGGCAAGACAAAGATTATAAAGAAATTCTAAAGCAATTAGCAAGAGGTGAATCAGTCTCAGATTATACTCTTGAACCTCAAGCCAACTTTTTATTATTCAAAGATAGAGTAGTCATCCCAAGAAATCATGAACTTCAATTGGATATCCTTCAAAAGCGTCATGACTCACTGTTGGCTGGCCACCCTGGCCAGGAGCAGACCCTCAAGCTCATCAAGAGGGATTTTTATTGGGCTGGCATGAATCAAATTATCAAGGACTATGTGTCATCATGTCAGCAATGTTCAGGCAACAAGAACATTCACCATAAGAAGTTTGGATTACTCAAACCTCTTCAAATTCCATCTGGTCCTTGGAATTCATTATCAATGGAGTTTATCACTCAATTGCCTCCGTCAAGCAAATTTGATTTAATTTTAGTAGTTGTAGACAGATTTTCAAAGATGACAATATTTGTTCCTACTTATTGAAAAATCACTGCTTTGGACTTAGCTCAAATCTTTATTAGTCATTTCTTCTGCAAACATGTTCTTCCACGCAGTATTGTTAGTGATAGAGGTTCATTATTTGTTTCATCATTTTGGACTCAATTGTGTTAGCAGGTCAAAATATCAAGAGATCATTCAACTGCCTTTCACCCTGAAACAGATGGACAGACAGAGAGGGTAAATCAGATTCTAGAACAGTATCTTCGGATGTATGTCAGTTACCATCAAGATGACTGGAAAACCTGGCTTCCTCTGGCTGAATTTGCCTATAATAATGCAGAACACCCATCAACAAAACAGTCACCATTTTTCACCATTTATGGAAGAAATCCCAGCTTTGACTCAATTCACATTTCTCAAAATACACCTTCTGGAAATCTATCAACAAAACTCCAATCAGTACAGCAAGTTGTCAAAGAAAAATTAGAGTCAGCAATAAAGCGTTTTAAGAAATATGCAGATAGAAATGGAGCAATTCCACCTGATTTCCAACCTGGGGACAAAGTATGGCTAGCTTCCAAGAGCATCAAGACAACAAGACCCACCAAGAAACTTTCAGAAAGATGGTTGGGACCCTTTGAAGCTCTCAAGAAGATTGGCAGCCATTCATATCACCTCAAGTTGCCTCAACAATGGAAGTCAGTTCAACCTGTCTTTCATGTTTCCTTATGAGATCCAGTGAAGCAACAAACTATCCCAAAGAAACATTAATTGCCACCACCACTAGTAATAGTGGAAGACCAAGAAGAATGGGAAGTAGCTCAGATTCTGAACTCAAAACTCAAGAGAGGAACATTATGGTATCTAGTGGAGTGGAAAGGATTCAATAAAGACCCATAAAGAACAACTTGGGAACCAGCTTCCAGCCTTACCAACTCCCCAGAACTTGTCAAGGATTTTCATACCTTGTATCCAGACAAGCCTGGCACGAATGCCTGAAGAGTTTGATTTATGGTGCTTGGTGGGGATTGGAGTTTATGAAAGTAAGTTCCTCTCCTTCCATGCACCTTTAAGGGGGTATTCTACCCAAATATTTTTTAAGCATCAGCTTGGCCACTTTGTGAGAGATTTTCACTTTCTTTGGACAGGTTTAGAATGTCTTCTGACATCAATACCCTTGAATTTGGACCTTTCATCAAGATCTGGCCATATTTCCTCTTTTCTTTTTACTCCTTCTCTTTCTTTAATATTCTATTATTCCAAATTATGCCATTCAATATCATTCAAGACATTCCTTGAATCGAAATTCATTTATGGCAAAGTTTTTATTCTTTTATGATGCTTGGTGGGGAGTGTAAGGTATGAAAGTAAGTTCCACCTCCTGGTATGCATCTCTGAGGGTTCTACTTCTTGTAAAAACCACATCTTGGCCATTATGTGAGAATCTAATGTTTTATTTTATCTTTTCAGGAAAATTCATGGCCAAAATCAAGCAACTCACCCCAAGAAGATCAATCCTCAGAGGTTTTTTTCTTTTCTTTTCTTTACTCTCTTTTCTCTCAATTCTTTCTTTTTTATTTTTTTTCATTTTCATTTTACTTGTATGATTTCATTTTAAGTTCTTGTTTTCAAAAGAAGCAGTCATCTCCCATATCTTGTTTTGGTTGTCAGTTTATTTAATAATCAAAGAGCAAACACTAGTAATGCTAAAGACCAACTAGAGATAATCCTCATCAAAATTTCTTCAAGGCTCCTCTAAGTGTAATAAGCAAGGCATCTTCATAAGCAACTGCCTGCTGGGTCAAAGCAATAGTGGGTTCCCCTGGAATAGCACTCTTCATAGCCTTATCAACAAACACCTCATTCAAAGCATCAACTTCAGCAAATAGGGAGGTGACCACCTTCTTATTCACCTTCTTCTGATCAGTGAAGTTTCCAGCAATATTCCAGCGGAGACAGTTGTCAAATATTGATTCAGGTTTTGGAGACATTGGGTCTCTAGAAGTGCTGGCCACAGGTGGTTGAATATTGGTGGAGGTAGAGGCAAGTGTGGATGGCCTGGTTGGGGATCTAATTGGAGGTTGAGGCAGTTGGGGAGGCCTGATCACTTCATTGGTGGTGGTACTGGCTTGGACAGGGGATAGTGAAGTGGATTGGATTCTTCTTTTCTGGATGGGGGTAGTTATTTCAAGTTCTTCCCCATCAAGCTCATCACTTCCTTCAGCATCAGTATAATTTTCATCTTGAACCAACAAATTTCTCTTCAATTTTCCAAGTTTTCCATCCTTTCTGGTGACCAAAAAAGGAACTTCTTTGGCTACTCCAATGGTGTTTCCTTGGGGGTGAATGGGTCCTCCAGTGTTGGCCCAAGAGCTGCTGGTATTTGTCCATTATTGGACACCTCTCATTTTGGATCCAGTCACTGAAGCAGAAGAAAAGAAAATCACAGAAGTCAGTAACTCAGTAATTCCTTGATCAATCAACTCACAATTGGTGTGGCTGGAGGTGGCATCAGAACTTGGATTTTCATCAATAGGAGCTTCCAGCCCAAATCTTCCACCCTTCTTGATGCTGCTCCATGATCTTCTGGGGTTGTCTGGGAAATTATGGTGGGATTAGTGCAATTTCTTTTCCCAAGGTTACAGAATTGGCACCTGATGGACCTAGCTGTAGCAGATTCAAAACAAGGAACCCATTCTTCCAACAATTGATGCAGCGTGGTTCAATAACTCTAACAGATTTAAAACATTATAGGTCTTATTGATGTCCCAAATCTCTGTAGGGGCCATACTCTCTTCAGAAAACTCCCTCAAGTTATCAAAGACACCAGCACCATAAAGTATAGAAGGTGGGGAATCAGAGTGATCACAGTCACAAATGGAAGTCAGCTTTGAACTCATCTTCAAGTCAATATTCAAAGCCAAGACAAAGCAAATCATGCAAAAAATCCAAGTCAGCAAGTCAAATATGGCAATTTGAACTTCAAGAACAGACTTAAGCACAAGAAAATAGAAGAAATCATCATCAAAAACTGTTTCATTGGTGAAATTGGCCATTTTTAGGCATTTGCGCACTTTTGCAAATTTTGCACATTTTTTCACATTTTTCACATTTTACACATAAATCCATCAAATCATCTTCAAATTATGTGAAAACTCTTCAAAACATCAAAACCCAAAGAAAATAGGAAAATCAGTGCATTTGCGCGTTTCGAGCACTTTTGCGCATTTTGCGCACTTCTGACTAATTCATGTCCAAAACATTCAAAAACTTCATTTCATTGAGAAAATTCATCAAAATATGCCATTTCAGTCATATTGGCATATTTGTGCATTTTGCGCATTTCTGGCTATTACTTCTTCAAATCATGAAAAAACTGCCAAAACAGTCATTTCAATCAACAAATCATCAATTTCTTCAATATCTTGCATTTTGCACATTTTGCGCATTTTGGACAAACTAGCCAAAAGAAAATCCCAGAAAACAACAATTGGGGAAAAAATTTCCATTGATCCTGCAAGGACCCAAAAGCAAGAAAAAGCCAATTTGGTTCAATATCAAAATGAAGACAATTTGATGCCATGACAGTAAGTTCTTAGGACATAAACCTGAATCACCATTTATCATGAGCCATGAGAACTCAAGGAAAATTGGGCAAAGAACACTGCAATAAGACGAATATCAAAAAAAATATAGAAGAACAGAAGAAATGAAGAGAAAATCTTTAAAGAATGGAGGAGGAATCAGAATCAACGCAAGGAAGAAGGACCTACAAGCTGTGAAGGTGAAGGAGTTTGAAATTATGATTGATGAAGAAGAATTATGAGGGGTTGAAAATTGGGTAATTGGGGGGGAAGAAAGTTTCATTTGACCTCATCAAGATTCACTTGCTCTTATGTTTCTCAGAGCTAACCACTTTCAAGAGGGGGATAATGTCACAGCCATGGAGACAGACAGGGCATCACCATTTGTTACTAATGGAAATTTTACAACACCTAATTGGCAAGGCGTTTCATGGAAGATTCACCAAATACCATAACAAACCTCAATACAGGCAGAACCCAAATACCGGATTCACCAAACACAGGTGCAAACACCTGTATTGGATACACCAATACAGATTCACATCTAAAATACAGGTTCTTCAATCATACAATCATGGTTTCTCAACACTAAAACTCCAGGCTGGCACTTTTTCACATATACCAGCCCCCTTTCTCCCACCTGGGTGTCTTTCCCCCAGTTCATCAAAATATTGGATTTATTATTTAATATTATTTTATTTCTCACTAAGAAACATTGCTTTATTAATTATTAAGTTAGTCTTTGCCTTCCCTCACCTGTTCAGTAGAGTCCTGGTGGCCATATCCTTTACTAATCCTTTTCTCTTTTCTGAACAGGTTGAAACAGTGGTACAGGATTATTTGTGGTTGGCTCTTTATTGTTGCTTTTGTCTTTGTCTCATATCTTTAATAGTTATTATTTTATGACTAGGAATTTATTTCTTTTATCTCATTACTCTTATCAATTGAGTATTTATTCTGAGCCCTCCATAAGTAAGTCTGTTCACTGAGTGCCAGGCCCTCTTCATTTAGAAGAGACCCTGTGACGGATACTACCCCATAAGTATGATTATGAGGTGTCAAAAAGAGAAATAAGCTGTTTTATACTTCAATACCTCATAGTTCTGTCAAATACAGGTGTCCATACAGGTTTGGTACAACTTTTGACACATCAGAAGTACCCAAACACACCTGTACACTCCATTGGTGAAGGCTTTAACCCTGTAGAGGGTAAAAATGACAAATTGTGGTTCTAAAACCACATTCACAACCAATAAAAGTCTGTATTGAGTGTGTAGAACCACAAACCAGCCCACAGTAGTGAAAATCTTCACTCTGTGGTCGTTTGCAGAGGTAAACAACCTCCCACTACCCCAGAGCAAGATAAAAGGAGGCCTTTCCTCACCAGAAGGCCAATCAATCATCCTGCTCTTAGTATTCGTATTTGGTATAGCTTCTGAAAGAAGTGGTACCCTTAGATTTAAACAGGTATAATTATAATTGTAATTATTGTAGGGTTTATTATTTTAAACCAATAGATAAACACTGCACCCAGGGCTATCAATAGCACTCACCATCACTAAATTCTTTTAGTATAGCCATCTTAACCATCTACTCCTTTAATCATCATCATTATTTTTGTGTCACCCTCATAGTTATAGCTTTTTATTGTCATTGTACTGCTATATCATAGAGTCAACCTGACAATTAATAACTTTTAAGTTATACAGTCTACACCCAATCAGAGAGTTGATTCTGATAGCTTTACATGTCATACTTAAGCTTCCAGGAAAATTTCATCAAATAATCAAAACTTTATTGTTGATGATTTTTCTGGTCACTCATCTTTTCTGTTGAAATTCACTATTTCAAACTTCAAACTATGATTTCAAGGGGTTGTACCTTGAATATAATGATAAAACTACATAATTATTAACGTATGAGTTATTATAACCTTAATATACACTCTTTTTATGTCTGGGACACTTACACAACAAAGATGTCCAGAGCTATAGCAATTTTCTTCAATAAACCCTTACAAGTTATAACCTTGTTGATAATTTGTCAAATATAGCTTATATATGTATTCATAAAGTAATGAAGTGGTAATTTTATTTTTGTTTTAACTCTCTATCATGTGTATCTTCAGAGATATGAGCTAAAAACCATGAATATATGCACTAATCACAAACGTGAATATATTCAGGTTATTTCCTTAAATATTGACTTTACAAATATTTAATAAAAACGTCATATGTGTAGTTTTTGATGGGGCATTCAATGGTACAGTTTTTTTCCAAATTTCTGTTCATTGGATTCTGAGATAAATAAGAATTTATGTCTTTTTTATGATATTCTTACTTATTATTCATTAATTATTGACTTTACAGATATTCTATAAAAATTTTATATGTGTATTTTATAATTAGGAATATAATGGTATAATTTATTCCACATGTTTAACCATTCAATTCTGAGTTAATTCAGAATGTATGCCTATTTATGGCATTTTCACTTATTTCAAAAGAAGGGCAATTGTTAAGTTTTCTTGTGACCTTTTTGGATATGTGGTCATATCTCAAAGGCGCACACATGAGTACACATAGTCCTTGATTGATTTATTCATGCGATCTCAAGAAAAATCTCTCTTGATTAGCTTGAGGATATTCTCCTGGCCAGGGTGGCCAGCCAATGGTTAGTCATACTGCTTTTGAGGAATGTCCAATTGAATTTCTTGCTTTCTTGGACTAACCACTATATCATTGAATAAAAATAACTTGGCTTGAGGTTTAAGATAATAATATGGTACTATTTCACCTCTTTCTATTTTCTTGAGTACTTCTTTATAATATTTATCTTGCCATACTTCTTTGTGAATTTGGTCAATTAAATCTGAGAATATTTATACTTAGATTGGAAAGAATCTTTATTCTTGAATTCCATATTTTATAAGAATTTGATGAGAATTTTGAGAATTCTTTTAGATGAAGTCCACCCTGTCTCTGGGTACATGTTGTTCCAACATGAAAAGGCATCTGGTAGAATGGCCAGCCTGTCTGGGCTGTGAGTAATAATAAAGTTAAAATCAGATAGAAATTAAGCCCAGTGTTCTTGATGAAAAGTAAGAGATTTGGAAGACATTAATTATTAAAGAGAAGAACGGTCTTTCAAGACTTCAAAAGAATGCTAAAGTGAAAGAAGAAAAGCTCTTTCTTGAGGGCCCAAACTATGCCAAGATGTTCCTTGTCATGAATTTCATACTTGAGCTCATCTGGAAGGAGCTTGCAACTATCAAATGCAATGGTATTCTTTTCTGATTCATTCACTTGACTCGCTTTAGCACCCAGACCATGATCAGAAGAAATAGTCTCCACAATAGCTGGTAGAGAAGCATTGAGATGCAAAAGGATAGAGGCAGTATTTAATGCTTCTTTGAGTATTTGAAACTGAATACGAGCTTCCTCATTGAAGATGAAGGGACAATATTTTTTAAGAAGAGAATTGAGAGAAGTGCATTTTTTGGAGTAATTTTTAATGAAGAAACAATAGAAATTGGCAAAGCCAACAAATGATCAAAGGGCCTTGATATTCTTGAGCTGAGGTCAATTGGGGATTTGTTGAACTTCTGAAGAATACATATTGAGGCCATCACTTGAAGCAACATAGCCAAGTTATTACACACTTGAGGCATTAAATACACACTTTGAGGCCTTGGAAAACATATTATTGTCCCTCAGCCCTTGGATAACAGTGGCCCCATGTTTGACATGTTCCCCCTCAGTGATTGAGAAGATTATAATATCATCTAAATAAACTACAACAAAGATTCCCAAGAAGCCTGCAAAGATATCATTTAAAAGATTCTGGAATGAAGCAGGAGCATTGGTCAAGCCAAATGGACTTACCAAATACTCATAGCTACCATATTTGGTTCTAAAGGCAGTCAATTTCTCACCCCCCTCTGTAATTCTCAGGATATTATAACAACCATGCAGATCAATCTTGGAGGAGATAGTGGAGCCATTGAATACATTAAGAATCTCGTTCATAGGAGGGACAGGATACCTGTTCTTCCTAGTGACAAAATTGAGTTTTCAGTAGTCAACACACAAATGGAGGCCACCATCCTTTTACTTAACAAAAAGGACAGGAGCTTGGCCTTATGAAAACTTTCTCTACATCCTCTGAAATATATGCCTGAAATGTCTCTGAATCATGATTTTATAAAGAGTAGATGACATCAACTGGTGGTAAAAAACCTTCCAGTTCAATATGATCATCACAGGCATGGTGTGGAGGAATGATTGCTACTTTCACCTTGGAGAACACATCCAAAAAAAGGGTGATAGAAAGGAGGGAAAGCCTTCAGCACAGTTTCAATTTCTTCTGCCTCTTCCTCATCATCCCACTGCTCCCTCAGGGATGCAAATAAGGATAAAGGAAGGTGGTCCATATCCCCTGGAAGAGATGAAGTGAACATATAGAAACATCTTCTCCAACATCTTTTATCTCTTTGAATAGTTCATCTCTTGATACAAGTAATGACTGAGAGGGAATTATGGAAGGGATATGGACAGAAGAAGGAAAGAAAAGTGTCTTAAGTTCACCAACCAGATAAAAATTGCTGACAGCAGTTGAAAATTCATTACTAGTAGAAGAATCAATACCCCTAAGATCCTTATGACTAGAATGATAGGTGACCATTCCATTTTTCCAATAGGTAAAGGGATTTAAATGGTAAAGGAAATCATAGCGCAATATTAGGTCTTCTCCCTTGGGTGACTCTATGATAAAAAAGTCCCATTAAAGCCTTGGGAATGAATGCAAGTCAATAACCAACTTGGTATGATGAGTGATGGACAAGGAAGTGGATTAATTGGAATCCAGAATGAAAAGAGGAATCTTTTCAGAGAGTTCTGACACAGTCAATGAGTACTTGAGAACAAAATTCTTTGCCATATTAAAGTTTGTAGCACCAGAATTAATGAGAATACTATAAACAATATCAGAGACGGAAGAAAAAATAAGAAATTTGAATTATTTCTTCACACTAGTATTCAGAGTGAACAATTGTGCTCTTAAAGGAAATAAGTGAGAGCCATTGAGCATATCACAATTCCATTGAAGCTTTTCCCTGCTTGTTAGGGATGCCTCTTGATGACCCTGGCCTATTCTGAGGCCTCTTGAAGCATTTTCAAATTGGGTGCTTTCTGCCACAATAAGTGCATGAACCTTTTTTAATCCTCCTATTGTTTTCAGAACTGATTAATTTAATGTCCTTATTGAGGAGACAAGTATGAGGTTTATCCTTTGAGACTTGTAAATTCTTCCCCTTCTTGCTCTTCTTGTGATGAGGTTTCTTGGAATATTAATCTTGAGGAAGCCTGAAAGAGTTTAATCCAGTGACTGGAGGCTTATTTTATTGATCACTTTCCTTTTCCTTCTGCCTATCTTGGTACCTGGTATCTAATTCCAAAGCAATATCCATGATTTCTTGAATTCTATCAAAAGTACCAGGACAGGAAGCCAACTGGTCCAAAATTCTTTATGCCAATCGTATTCTATAAACATGAATATAAGCCTTTTTTCCCCACACTCTAATTCTTGAAATTAAGATTCTAAAATTAGCAATATAAAAAGAGACATGACCAATTTCCTTCATCCTTAGATTATCCAACTCTTGTTCATCTTTTCTGACTTGATTGGGATCACCAAAAAAAGTGAATAACTGAATACCAAACAGCTTCCAGTTATTGAGGGGATAGGATGGGTCTTCATTGGGGATATTTGAGAGATATGGTTCAATCCATTTTTCAGCCCTACCAATTTGAAAACATTTTACTAAAGAACATTCTTCCTGTCAAAGAAGAAATTTTCTGGGTCATTATGGAAAGTTAATTGACAGGATTTGATGAATCCCCTCAATTTATAGGCTTGGGTACCATCAAAAGGATCAGTTGCCTTCATTTATGGATTCTCAAATGCTGGGGCTGTTGGATTTTCCCTGGGTCAACTGCTTGAAGGAGTTGTCCCTTCAATTGGGTCATTTTCTCCATCATCTTGAGAGAACTTGGCTCAGCTTTAGAGACAAGAGTTTGATTGAAAAGGGCTAGATTTGGAGCTTTAGAATCCTCAGGGGCACCCACCAAGGCAGCTGCCACCTCAGTTTTTTTAGGTTGTTCCTCTTTCACAAACTCCTCCCCCTCTTCATGTTCATTTTCCCATCATCTGCTTCTGGGCCCTTGAGAAATGCTTGAATAGCAACTGAAAAACAAGAGAATGATCTTTATATTCTTGATTTTGCCCCTCCTTTTCTTGAGGGTGCTGCCCCTTCCATTGGTGGTCCTCTGTCCAAATTTGAACTCAGGTGATGAACTTATTGTGTGTGGTTGAGAGGATCCCATGCTTTAGGAGTGAGAAAAGCTTTATTTCATTGGAATCTTGAATTATTGGTTGGAGGGCTATGCTTGACTGCCATTATTGAATAATAAGAAAATAAAACTTGATGATACTTTGAGAATAATAAACAAGGCTTGATAAAATCAAATTAAATGAGAATCTTGGGCAATCAGTAAAAATATTCAATAACTCCAAATACATGTCAATCAATAAATCAATCAATTCAAACCAAGTCAGTTCAAAATCAAAATAAATTATTTATTGAGGAATTAAATTAATCATTCAATATCTCTAACAATAAACTGTATATATTTAGGAATCAAATTCAATCAATCAATCAAATTAAGTCTTTAGGATGAATCAGATATCTTGAGAAATCAAAGGCAATTAAATCAAATCAATAAGCTCTTGGAGTGAAAATTAATGTCCTGATGATTTCCAATCACAAAATAACCAAACAATCAAAACCTGAAACACCTTAATTCAGACATAAAAGAAATTGAGAATTGATTAAGAAATAAGAATGAAATGAAAAGTTCAGCAGAAATAAGAAATAAGGAAGAGTCAGTTTTCATATCAATAAAATGAATGAGATAAACATATAAAAGCATGACAACTGAATGATAAGGTATTAATACCTTTGATTAGAACAAGCAAGGAGGAACAGTAGAGACGACAAGCACACCTGAATGATAAGGTATTAATACCTTTGATTAGAACAAGCAAGGAGTAACAGTAGAGACAACTAGCACACCTAGAGAGGTGTAAGATACAAAATGGTTAAGAGTCAATGTTATTGCATGTCAATAGTTCTAACAGAACCAACCTGAATGATAAGGTATTGATACCTTTGATTAGAACAAGCAAGGAGGAACAGTAGAGACAACAAGCACACCTAGAGAGGTGTAAGATACAAAATGGTTAAGAGTCGATGTTATTGCATGTCAATAGTTCTAACAGAACCAACCTGAATGATAAGGTATTAATACCTTTGATTAGAACAAGCAAGGAGGAACAGTAGAGACAACGAGAACACCTAGAGAGGTGTAAGATAAAAAATGGTTAAGAGTCAATGGGTAAATGGAACAAGTTCCATTGACTCTATTTATGTTGAGAAAAATAACTAACAACATGTCTTAGCTATGCAAAGATGTTTTTTTTTGTGTCTATAAGAGGACCTTTTTTTATCTCTGATCTAAGAGTGCTTTTTGATTTTAGAAGAGGATTCACCTCTTCTCTTATTGCTTTCTAATATAATATTCAACACCCCCCCTCACTCTTAGGATCCACGAGTCCCAGTTTTGTAACAAATCTGAGATGGGCTGGTTTTGCCAGAGCCTTTGTCAGGCCACCAGCAGGTATCTTTTGAGAAGGTATATATGATAGTTGTAGCTTGTTTGCTTTTATTTGTTCTTGAGTCCAGTGAAAAATCGTGTCAAAATGTTTGTTTCTGTTGGTTATTTGAGAATTACTTGCTAGTGCAATTTCTGCTTGGTTTTCAGCACAAATTTCTAGTAGGTAAACAACATTTACACCGAGAGCTTTGAGCAGAACACCAGTCCAAATTGCTTCCTTCCCACCTTCATACTGAGCTTTGTACTCAGCTTCGCAAGATGAAGTAGATACAGTTGATTGCTTTTTACTTTCCAAGTAATGCAAGAATCACCAACCTTTGTCATGAAACCGCTGAACAATTTTCTAGTGTCCTTGCAGTTGGCAAAGTCAGCATCACAAAAAATGGAAAAAGACAATGAGTTTCCGCCTAGCCAAAGTGCTAGTTGCTTTGTTCCTTGTAAATATCGCAGTAGGTGTTTGAAGGCCAACCAGTGCTTGATTCCTGGATTTTTGAGATATTGAGATAGCTGAGAGGTAACAAAAGCAAGGTCTCCCCTGGTTGCTACCTGGAGATAGCTGATTTTACCCACTGCTTGTCAATAGTTGATGTGTACTACTTCAAATTCTTTTCTTTTGTTATCAGTCGCCTCTTGTAGTCTCAAGCTTGGTACCATGGGGGTAGAAACAGGTTTGCAATTTTTAATGTCATAGCTATCTCATAGATCAGAAAGATATGAAGACTGGGACAAAAAATAGCAGTCATCCCTTTTTGTTACTTTCATTCCTAACAGGGAGGTGGCTGGACCAAGATCTTCCATTTCAAACTGTTTGCTTATTAGCACTTTAAATCTACTGATATCATTTGAAGCCACTGTTAAGTCATCCACATGTATGTGGACAAAACACTGCCAATCTCTTAAGGTGGAGATGAATATTCCTGGATTGGTGTTGCTGGGTTTTAGTCCAATTGATCCAAAAAAGTCGGAAATGTCAAGGTACCAATATCTTGATGATTTTTTTAAGCCGTAAAGGGGTTGATGTAGTTTCCAAACATCATTTTTGTTGGATCATTTTAAAAATGTTGGAATCTTCATGTAGATTTCTTCATTTAAGGATGGATTAAGAAAGGCTTCTACAGCGTCCATATGATGTACTTCAAGATTTCTGTTGCTAGCGATATATAGTAGAGCTCTCAAAGAGCTCAATTTCCCTGTGGGTGAGAATGTGTTATCATAGTCTACTCCAGGCTGTTGTGAGAAGCCTTGAGCACAAATCCTAACCTTGTTTTTAACTACATAATTGTCTGAATCAAATTTGCGCTTGAATTGTACCAAAAAACCAATAGCCCGCTTTCCCGAAGGGAGAGGAACTGTCTCAATGACTCCTCTAGATGTAAGATTTTGAAGTTTGTTGTTCAGAGCATTTACCCATTTATTTTTATCAGGTTGTTGCATTGCATCATCCCATGACTTGGGATTTTTTGACAGATGCCTGATAATTGTCATTTTTGCTCGTCTGCATTTTCCTTCCAAAATATTAGCTTCATCAAGATTTGAGGAGATTTTCTTTGGTGCAGTGTTTGATGTTAGGAGTATGTCCCAGGAAGGATGCCGAGGAGCTGACAGTGATGATTGTTGTGCAATCGCTTCTTCATTTACAACTGATGGAGGATGGTTGTTTGAATTGGAAGATGTATCTTTCAAGAAGTAGTCTTCATCCGCCATGGAGCTGGGGATGATACCCAATTCAGAGGGTGGCGAAGGGAATTTGTTTTCATCAAAAATCACATCATAAGTGTAAGTGATTTTTCCATTCAGCAACATGATTCTGTAGTTGTGTTTGTAATTGTCATAGCAAAGGAAAATGCCCTTCGTTGCTGTGGGGGAAACCTTTCCATGTCGTTTGGCTTTTGGGATGTTGACAAAACAAAGAAACCCAAAGGATTAAAGTCTTGATAAGTTGAAAGGCTTACCATACCAGATCTGGAATGGGGCTTTTGTATAGGCTGGAATTGCAGGTGTGATATTTTTGAGGAAAATGCTGGTGACAATGGCTTCTCCCCAAAAAGCTGCGGGGAGTTTGCTGTTGAACAATAGTGATTGAGCCTTTTCGGACGTTGACCTGTTCCCCCTTTCTGATAATGAGTTTTGTTGTGGTGAGTATGGAGTGGTCAACTCCATCCTTATTCCTTCTTTGTCGATACACTCTTGGACATCTCATGATAGATATTCTTCTCCATTGACATTTACCATTACTTTAACAGGTTTGTTTTGAGTTTTTTTAACCTGATTGACGTAATTTTTGATTGCTTCACATGCTTCCGATTCGTTTTTAAGGATGTATATTGTTTTAAATTTTGACAAATCATTGGTAAATTTCAAGTAGTATTGGCCTCCGCCAATAGTTACAGGAGATATTTTTCCTGACAAGTCTGAATGTACTGTATGTCCTGCATAAGGCGCCTTTCCTAATTTGCCTTTGTAAGGCAGTTGGTGAGATTTTCCAACAGCGCAGGCTTTGAAAAAGGGTGGATTTTTTACATGTGGGAACATATGTCTGAGTACTGCATTGTTAGGATGTCCAACTTTATTATGCAGGGTACATTCAGAAAGCTTGGACACATGCGATTGATGAACCTTGGTTAATGACAGATTTAGGTGGAACATGTTGTCTTTGACATACCCATCCATGAGAGTAAAGTCTCCTTGTCTAATTGAGAATCAATCATTTGGTAATTTCTTGATAAAGAAACCATGTTTCCACAGCTTCCCCACACTAATCAGATTTTCCTTAATGTTGGGGACATATATGCATTTAAGGGTAATGATCTTCCCTCTGTATATGAAAGATATGTCACCACTTCCCAAAGCATTGGTGTATGATCTGTTAGCTGTTTCTACTCTAAATGATCCCCTTTTAAAATTACAAAACAAATCAAGAGATCCTCCTACCATATGGCAAGAGGCGGCAGAATCAAGATAGATGGAAGCTTCTGATGAATTACTGCTAGCCTTAAAGGCTTTGGAAAATTTAACTACATGACTTTCATTATCAGACAAATCATTCTCTTCAAATTGTATGGCTTGAGTATGTTTGACCTTTTCAGACTTGTCCGATGAGTTCTTTTTTCCTTTCTTTTTCTTTAGCTGTTGGCAGTCCTTGGCAAGGTGCTTTGTGAGTGGATTGTGTACCCCATTTTTTCAGAAATGTCCTCTTTTGTTGAAGAAGGCACTTTCATTTTTGATGTTGTTTCTGGCAGTGCTTGATGGGTTGCCACTGTCTCGGATGTAATCATCAATCTTTGCTATTATCTGATTGGTGAGTAGAGGACGCTGTTCATAGATCAGGAGTTTTGATCCATCATATCCCTGAGATAGCTTGCTTACGATGATTTTGGCAAGCAACTTGTCAGAGATGTCTACTACTGAGGATATAGTAGGGTTGCCAACCCTGATTCCGACCAAGTTGAGATACATTAATTGAATTCTTATTTTGCTTATAAAGTCGTTAATTTCATTGTCCTTGCAATTTATTGAAAGAAGGTTGCAGAAGACCCTAGCTTGATTTGTGCTTTGGTTAGATTGATAGTAGTTGATTATTACGTTATACAACGCAATGGGGTCTTTCTCATTGTTCCTGTTAAAAAATTTTGCACAATTATTTGTGTTCAGGGATTGACAAATTACACCAGCTGCCTTTTGCTTTTGTTCACAGTATTTAAGGTGTAAATCCCCACTGTCCTCAGAAGGGGGGATATATCACCGTCAACATAGTCTAAAAATCCTATGAACAAAAAATAAGCGCAGATGGAGGCATTCCAGTCGGCATAATTGTTGTCAGAAAGCATGGGAATGCTATTTCTGGCAGCTGCAGATCCGGTTTGCACTTCTGGACCCATAACCTATAAAAGCATGACAACTGAATGATAAGGTATTAATACCTTTGATTAGAACAAGCAAGGAGGAACAGTAGAGACGACAAGCACACCTGAATGATAAGGTATTAATACCTTTGATTAGAACAAGCAAGGAGGAACAGTAGAGACAACGAGCACACCTAGAGAGGTGTAAGATACAAAATGGTTAAGAGTCGATGTTATTGCATGTCAATAGTTCTAACAGAACCAACCTGAATGATAAGGTATTAATACCTTTGATTATAACAAGCAAGGGGGAACAGTAGAGACAACGAGCACACCTAGAGAGGTGTAAGATACAAAATGGTTAAGAGTCAATGGGTAAATGGAAAAAGTTTCATTGACTCTACTTATGTTGAGAAAAATAACTAACAACATGCCTTAGCTATGCGAAGATGTTTTTTTTTGTGTCTATGAGAGGATATTTTTGTATCTGTGATCTAAGAGTGCTTTTTGATTTTAGAAGAGGATTCACCTCTTCTCTTATTGCTTTCTAATATAATATTCAACAAAACATTGATGAGGAATAATAAAGTCATAAAAAATCATAAAATCATGAAGAGGTCATAATTGATGAATGAGAGAAATGTATTTCAGAAGAATGAAAAGAAAGAAGCAATTGTGAGCTAATTAATATACTTTCACAGGGGCTCTTTGAAGTCAAGACGGCCTGGCACTTGGTAAAATGTGACTCGCTTATGGAGGGCTCAAGGATTAGAATAAGGTTGAGTACACTTAAGAGTATAAAGAAGATAGAATTACTAAGAAGATAAATATAAGAAAAGCAGAAAAAATTAAAAAAAGTAAAGAATAAAAGAGCCAACCACAAAAAACTCCAAGTCCACTCTTTCAACCTGTCCAAAAGGAAGAGAATGGTTAATAAGGATATGGCCACCACAACTCTACTGAACAGGTGAGGAAAAAAAAGCAAAGACAAACTTAATAACAATAAATATAATACCCAAAAAGAAGATTAAGAATATTCATTAAAATAAAAAATCTATTATATTAATTAACTGGGGAAAAGTCTCCAGGGGGAGGAAGAGGGTCTGGTATATGTGAGAACCCACAAGCCCTGATCCAAAAGGTGAATTTCCTTGAGAGGAATCTTCATTTGAATTGGTTTGAATGATACAGCCCCTGTATGGATATACAGGATCTTTACAAGAGGTGTGGTGCAGTTGGGTGATCACACAGTTTGAGTCTTGCGAATCCAAAACTTTATTTGCAATATCCAACCTGTACAAGTATTGACAGGCTGTATTGAATAACCAAGCTGTATGCATGTTTCAGCAAGAAGATTTGCTGAAACTTATTCCTGATACACAAACTGTATTTGCTGGTTTCATGAGTTTGAATAGGTTGAAGGTTGAATAGCCTTACCCCTGACAGTGGCTGTGACACAACCTTCTCCGTCATCACTTTTTCTCTCTCTCCCTCTCTCTCTATCAAATATTTAATGCTCTTCCTTATCCCAATTATTCTCACCTCTCTCAGAAAAACATTCTTATCTCCATTTCTATCTTTTTCTTTAATAACATCCTGTAATTTTTTAAATTATCATATCATATTTATTTTATCTTCATAACTTCACAGTCTTATCAACATGAGAAAAACTTCTCCTTTCTTGTACCGCTAATCATTACTAATCCTTTTTATTTAGTATTTGTTATTCCACTATGCACATGTATGTTTGCCCTCAATTAATCATTCACATTGATTACTTGTCCTTTAGGTACTAATTTTTAAAATAATCTCATAATAATCTCTTCACTTTTTGTTTTCATTATTTTATTGATATATACTTCCTTTAGCTTTATGCCCATATTTTAACAACATTGAAGTATAGTGTTCCCAAATCCTTTATCACAGCCTAGCAGGAGTATAATTCTGTTAGCTTTTATAATAAAAGCTGTCTTGATTTTCACAGTTCAACTGAGAGAATAACAATAAGTAGAATTTCTTTCATCCTCCTCTTTTGATATCAGCCTCCTCTTCTCCAGATTTTTCGTTAGCGAAAGAATTTATCCAATCTAACTTTAATAAAAGATAAATACTTCTCATATGAAGGGTGAGAAAATGCTTTTTTACTGTTAGAGTAACTATGAGAGCTGAGTAGTTCATGAAATAGCACAATAGGAACAGGCAATCCATGATATGACAACAAAAAGAGAAAATACAAAAAAATGATCCTATGTTTCATAGGATCAAGAGGAAATAATTCTCATCCTGACAGTAAGTCTTTGGTCCTTTATCTTAACAGTCTCTCAGTAAAATTTCAATCAAGAAAAGGTCATAATGATATTTGGGTTCACAACAGAAACTGTGATCTTAATTCCATAGTTGTAAGTTACTTTATCATGGTCAAATCTCAACAAATAGGAATTTGGAGTAAAAAACCTTCAAATGAAAACAAAACATTTAGATTAATATTTAATATTAAGGACCATTTAGAGTCTTGCTAATGGTTCCATCTTTTTGAGGAAGGCTTGATTATGAATTTATATGTTGATGATATATGTGAAGCTGAACTATCAAAATATATCTCAAAGACATAAATCAAATCAAAAAAATTATTCTGGAGGTAAATACTGAATATAGCATAGGTTTTAATGTATATTCTTCTTCAAAAAACTTCAAAAGATCAATTATCAGGAATATTGTTCCTTTAACATTTCATCATTTGAAAAAATCCCAAAGACTTGCACTTTTGTAGACTACTGAGCTGTCTGGCCCTTAAATACTCATAATGAATGTTGGAAACACCTATTATTATTCTATTTTTTGGTTTTTATAAATTAAAAAAATAATGCTTTTTTATTCTAAAACCTGAGAAAAAAATTTAATAATATCTTCTTAACATTTGAAGGCTTGGTGACACAAATAGTGAACAAAGGTTGGTAGTTGCACCATAATGAGTAAGAATTTTCAAAGTTAAATATTACTATATCACAACCAAGGAAATGGAATAAGTGAGTCACTTTGTTTGTTTTTCGAAAAGGATAAGAAATATTACCAAATGTTCGCGCACTATACAGTTGTGAGTGTGCATACATATAAAATGCAAAGCACGGTTTCTGAGTATTTATGAGTACAGTACTTATGAATAAAATGCAAGTCACGGTGTAAAAGTCTTTGGTGATACTTTGGGATTGTTTATTTTGTTCACGGGTATTTGAAGAGACAGTCACCATCCTGATACACAAAATAAGCAATCCTCTGTTATAACATTTCTACTCTACCCTTGGGCTACCTTTATTTTATCTTGGGGAACATGTTTCTCTCTCATCATTGCATTTGAGGGATGCAGACTTTGATACGGGGATAATGAGAACTTCATTCATAGTGCTGTCCTTGAAATTTAAAAAAATGAGAAACTATATCAAACCCACTAATATATTCAAATCAACGTATAAATTATTGAGGGTATTGATTTGATACCTTATTCAGGCAATGTTACACCTTCTAACAGCAAGCCTTGTCCTGACTGTATGTGGAGGTTACGGAGTTTTAGGCCGAGTTCAGTATGGACAGGAGCCAACCAATGAGCTGGCTTGAGCTGAATTCCACTGGCAACGCGCCCCACGAGTGACAAGATTGCGTTTGACCTCACGACCCAACCACCTTCTTGAGGCTTAAAACGCCTTGGTTCTTTTCTCAACCGAATGGACTCAATTGTACTGTATAATGGCACTGCTTGTGTAGGTAAAAGGCGGAGTATTCAATGTCACGTTCTTTTACTAAGTTAGAGGCTGTCTAGGCTTGGCTGAACATTCAAAAAAGACAGGCATCAAAACTGAACGGAAAATTGTGTCTTGAAGAACCGTTGCTTGAGTCAAGGGCACCCCTACTATACTTTTTTTTGACGACACCCTCCCTTTCTTCAAGACCAGTTTCTCCAAATCAACCGTTCAGTAATTCTCTCATTTATTGCAAAATATGCAAATCTGTTCGGGAATTTGCTTCTTGATTTTTGTAACCTCTTGGCTATCTTTTACCTTTCTGACTCCTTCGAAAGCCGAGTCTGAGAAAACTGACAAATTATGGCACATGAAGCCTCCCCCACTTCCTATTAATGCGTTGTCACATCCAATTATTGTCCCAACTCCTGACATTTCAACTAACCAGATGGAAAATGCTCCAGACAGCTGCAAATACCTTCCGTTAACTAAGGCGACTTGGAAGTCTCTGGATTTAGATAAGTACTTGAAAACATTTTCAGGCGGGACTGAACTAGCCTTGATTGTACGCCCAGCCTTAAAAAACGGGTCCTTCCCATTATACTTGAATCATAACGTATCTTCTGCTATCTAAATCATACCTGTGGCGACTCTTTCTTTTGCGGACTAGGATTATGCGACCAAAGTACACATGGATAATTTTGTTTGTGGGATTGATGCAGACTGCAATGCTGGGCAGTTATGTTATCCGCTTGCGCTAAAAGATTGGTACATTTTTTTCGCCATTCAACAATGGAATACCTACTGCAACATTTGTTACGCGCTTATTACACAATCAATGCAGTCTGCTAGAGGCAAGTCTTGTCTTTCGAAGGGAATCAATTCATTTTGCTACCATTTTCTTAAACCCCAGGCCAGTTTTCGTATTTGTGAATCTTGCACTCACATGGTGTTTTCCGCTGTATTTGTGCAATGACATAACTAGAAAATCTCAAGTACTTGTTATCTACATGGTTGGCAAAACAATATCTTTTTTTTGTTTTCATTGGGGCTATACTGAGGTTTTTGGGGCATTTGATTTCAGGTTTCTTCAGTCAAAGAAAAACATGAGAGTATTGAACCAAATCGAGGATGTACCGTCTGTATCTCGCTCCCTGAAAAATGGTGAGAATTCTTCCGTTCCCCATTCAAGTGATCAACCAACTCCATTAAAACACAAATCATATTCTTTTACAGCTTTTGGGGCGATGGTTGCTAACAGTTTAGCTTCAGTTGCGATAGTCTTGGGTACCAGTGGCGAGACGGCCGCAAATTTAATCCCTGGTGTAAAGGCCTTCGATATATTCCATTATGTCCCTTCTGGACAGGTGAAAGATGCATTAAGTGAAGTGAGTGCTTGTCTAGGTTCAGGATGGGAACAATTTGCCTAAGGGTAGCTTGGCTTACCCGAGTTGCTTCGTGGTGCCTGTTGCAGTGGCTCGACATTGCCGACAAATTAACAGACATGGAGAAGGAAGTCCACAAGCGGATCTCAGAAGACATGAAGAGAAGCATTTCGGCAGGAATCAGCACAGAAGCCGGGATCTATGGGGTAATAAAAAATGGGACCTTTATCGCGCCCTTCCGCCGAGTTCCTTTTCAATTCCTCAAAACGACTTCCACCCAGCTATTCTTAGCTTTATCTGTCAACCTTCTTCTAAGACACATGGTGCGCTCGAAATTCCTCTTTTTCAATGCTCAAGAGGCCACACTTAAACTAAAACATTGCTTGGTTTCATTTTCGGCAAAATATTTCTGCCCCCTTTGTGGCTCCAAAAAAAAAATCATCTGATTAGAACGCTTTTATTACTGTGGGACCTGGTGTAAGCAAAAGAACTTCTCTTCAAAATATATTGCATTCACGAAAAGATAAACTATGGCTTGTTTCGTCATTTATTTAAATTACACATAGTGCACTCAATCAGGTCCAAACGGTGCTTGGCCCCAGGAGAATAGCTTTTCATGGTGCGACAAACCAGAGGGGACGTAAGCTCACGCTGACTTTTTTAACATTAAAGACACTTTTCTCAGAATTCTGATAACAATAATTTCTTGCTGCTATTTGAATAAATGAATTCAAGTCTTCACAATATAATATTTTCGGTAAACGATAGAAGTGTCAACCATATCGAATACGCCAATGTGGTTAATAACTCCTTTGGAATAACCACCAGAACCATGATCTTGTCCTCGATGAATTGCCAAGCAAAGGGCCATGGCTTTTATTATACACCATGGGTCGATGGAAAGTAAGTCCATAACTAGCTATGTAAGGCAGAAGTTTACTTGTGACTTCAGTCTTTCTTATGTGACAAATTTCTCAATAAACAGCGAGCCTATGCCAAACGCTGCCAACGAAGACTGCGTATTCAATTTTCACGTATGTTATACGCAAGAAGAAGGTGAGCCGCCCTTTACTACCGGGGTTATAGTTCTGTCTCACGCTGAAAGTTTGCATTCATCAAAACTTGTTACTCGTAATGAAAATGTTACTTTCAAAGCTATTAAAAAAAAAATAGAGGAAAAAGGTTGGACGACTCCCCGAGCATGTCGGCACACAGGGGGACTACCAATCCAATGAAGTTAGAAATTATCCATTAGTCATAATGCCAATCTGAGGAAAAAACAGCTCCAGCTTTACTAATTGTAACAAGGAAATGTCTTTGGGACTGGAAGCCTTTAGCGACACATACTTAAATACATTTCAGAATTGGAATTCGCAAGATTGTGCAAAATAAATTAATGTCAGTATTAAAAGGGCTAGTATAATCACCCGCAATCAGAACTCGAAAATCTAAGAGGGAAGTACAAATGGGAGAGTTAACTCTTTTTATACCAGCATCCCCACTTTAAGGGGGATGGCCTTCGGCCAAACCAAGAACGTGAAACTGCCATACCTAAATTTCTTATGAATACCAGTACCTTTAGAAAGCGATTCCTAGATCAAACAAAAAATCAGAAGTTTTGTGACTCCAATATCTTTCAAACGAGACTTAGAAATTTTGGCACAAAACAAGAGCAATTAAATCATCTTCGGATCACATGAGAAAGACTATTGGAGTTGTGAGAAACCGTATAAGGAAAAATAAATCAAAAATTATTTCGAAAATCCAAAAGAAGTGAAAATTTTAATGCAGACACAAATTCTGAGATTCTTTGTCAAGTTGAAATAATTGAAGGAATACCCTGCTGAGATCAACCCGCATTGAGGAGCAAAAAAAACGTTGTAATAATTGTGAGTGATACAACAAGAGGAATTTAAATTGAACTTTCGAAAGAACATGATTATCTCTTTCTTTCTTCCATCCACCAAAGAATATTAATGATCTGGCGTCTTTTACAGCATGTACTGCTGTGGGATACTGTAAGAAGAGGACTTAAGGAGGCAGGACTATTGTTAGTTTTAGCCAATATCAGGAACAGGGGAGACACTATTGAACCTTAAGGAGGCAGGACTATTGTTAGTCTTAGCTAATATCGGGAACAGGGGAGACACTATTGAACCTAGCAGTAGGAAGAGAGAAGACAAACAGGATGAGATTTCAAGGAAAGAAAATAGTGACAAATAACAAGTAGACACCTTAAGGAGGCAGGACTATTGTTAGTCTTAGCCAATATCAGCAACAGGGGAGACACTATCAAACCTAGAAGTAGGAAGAGAGTAGAAAGACAGGATGAGGCTAGAGTAATTACAAAAAGGAGATCTTATATAGACGTCACTACAACAGTCTCATTGGGGCTTTCTCTCAAGTATTAAATAATCTTAGGAGCACTTATTGAGTGAAATCATCTGAGATAAGGATAAACAACTAGAACAAGAGGGTTTCTATAATCAAAATACTATAGTTAGTCTAAGATAAAAAAGAGATTACTACGATATGAAATTGCATAGGTTCACTTCTTTTACTCCCCCATACTTGTTAATTTGGGAGCAGATAAGACAAGTTTAAGGTGTGGCAATGCCTTACTCAAGGGGACATTTTTAGTGAGGAGGTCCGCTGGCATTTTTGATATGGGGATATACTTGAGATTGAGGGATTGGCATTCTAGTAATTTTCTAATGAAATGCAAACAGAAGTCGATATGTCGGGTACCATGGTGATAGACTGGATTTGAGGCTATTGCAATGGCACTTTGATTGTCTGGGCGCAATGTGCATGATACTTCATTATTTGTTATTGTGGTATTCCATACCTTTTTACCAGTTTCAAGAATTTTTTTTGAAGATTAACAGTTGGAAAATCAAGATCAAAATGACTAATTCAGGAAATCACCACTCAAAGGACATGATTAAAGATCACACACACTCAGGAATAACCTCAATAGTAGGGAGGAATGGAAGTTTTAGCATTCAGAATTGAAATAATCAATATATTTCTACAATTAAATAAATAATAGGGGAATCTAATCTTATGGAATTATACAACAAAACCTACATATAAGCCTTACAGAATCAACAATAGGCTCAATACATACAGAAACTCAAAATTACATAGGAAAAGTAACATTGTAACATTATATCCACTCTAAATCCATCAAGAAGATTATATTACTAAGAATTACAGTAACCAAATACAGTGCATGTGACACAACAATCATATGACAGTATCCAATCCAACTCAATACATGAAAATCCACTAAAAACTTAAAAAAAATTACACAACAATACAGGAGCCCAAATAAGACTTATGCAGTCCACATGCATAAGATCTGTACAGTACACAGCCTCAGGATCATCAAATACAACTCAATTCAATTTCAACCAGCTGCATGCAAGGGGAATACACTAAACTGTAAACCACACAGCAATTACAGTAATCAAGAATTAAAACCCAAGATATCCCCACATTACACAGCATAATCACCTGGAACTAAATAAACCTTACAAAGAAACTTTACATGGGCTTATTCACATGACACCATCTTCATCCTTTACTCACCAGCATTAATTCCTCAAGGCTATGCAAGCTGACTAAAGCAGTGCAAAAGAGAAGTCATCTGATACTGTTATCAAAATCCCCACCAAACAAAAACATCTCAATCTTAATTTTGACCAAACAAATGGTGGAAATATCTCAGTCATATGATACCACTCCCAATTTTACACACTAGCATTAATCTCTCAAGGCTGTGCAAGATTACTAATGCAGTATAACAGATAGGTCATCTGACTTTTGTTACAAAAATCTACACCAGCAAAATTATCTCAAGGGCAAGAATAAAACTTTACATGGAGAGTCCATGAGTACTTCTCACAACATAAAAGGAGGCCTCTCTCTCTCATTTTCTCCTCTTCTCCCCATGAATGAATCCAATTAGTTATATACCAAGAAGGAGAATAACTATTCATCCCTTACTAGTAGGTTAATCTAAAAATTATTATTATTAAATTACACTAAATAGTGGTTTATAAATTGCTGTAGTTAACAGTAGGTCTGCCTATATTATGAATTCATCTATTGGTGAAATACTCATATTCAACAAAATATTTATATTATACTCTTCTCACTAGAAGAAAATCTATATTACTATTATTATTATCACAAAATATATATTTCTCATATTATCAAAATTATTTAACAACAACAACTATTTAAACTATCAAACAATATTATTATATATTGTCACCATTACTAAATTTTTTCATTTTGAACTATTATCCATTAAAACAAAATACCTTCAACAAAGAAAACAACTTAAAATCACCACTCAGTACTATTATATCTATTATTTATCTACTCAATTATTATCTTATCATCTTGAAATCACCTACAAATTTATTTATTTAAAATTATTATTATTTTATAATTAGTCTGATTATTGAATAGGTCTGATAGAGACTGCTGAAAAGTCTTCTCTAGTTGTAAAGCCACAATCTTAAATATTGATTTGTGAGCTCTGTAGGGAGATTGTTTAGTATATTCAGAGGGGCAGCTAAAACACCATTAGCACCCTTGGTTACAGGATTAATTCAGCAATTCAAAACTGTTTACCTGTGATTTCCTTCTCAAGGACTGCCTTATCCAATCCCACACTAAAAGGAGTTCCACATTATTTCAAAGATAAGCTGTTTGGTCCATGCCAAATCTTGGGCTGATTTGCTAAGGGCATTGTATTCTGCTTCTGCAGAGGATAGTGCCACAACCTTTTGTTTGTGTGCTCTCCAATCAAGGGCACCATAGAAGTAAATAAGGGAGCCAGAGAAAGATTTCCTTTTGGAACCTCCTCCCCAGTTGGAATCAGTAAATCCAAGGATTTTGGTCTTGGAGTGGGAAACACAATTACTTCCCAGTTTTAGCATGAAAGTTTGTGTTACTGAGAGATATTTCAATGTTTGAATAAGAGCCTTATAGTGAACGTCTTTAGGATTTTCCAAAAATTGAGATAAGAAAGAGGCGGTGTGATATTGCATACCATTAGTACCAGCTTCAAGCTTACCAATAAAACAAAAGAAAAAAAATGATAATAAAACAAATTACGCAAAAAAATATTTACACATTACAACTACAAATTTCAAAAATAGATATACAATACACAGCCTCAAGATCTTGTCCAAACAGTATAGTATCAAAGGATTTATCCACCTTATTGCATCATCAATAGCAAATTATTCAATTACAAGCAGTTAATCTAAATGAAGGTATATGAAGACAGACCACAGCATCAGAGCTGTATTTTCCCCACCTTGATTCAATTGAAAGAATAAAGACCTCAAGGATATGCATAAAATTACAATATATTTTCCAAGAACAAATGTTTGCTTAGTAATACCAACACGCATCAAACTTGATAGAAATGATGCAATCTCCATATGAAATGATACAATACTAAAACAGAAACACCAGGATAATTCCCTCAGAAAGTACATAACAAAGTGACCAAACATGAAAATGTCACCAGCAAAATTATCTCAAAGACATCACATGATTTTGATAAGCAACAGAAACACCAGCATAATTTTCTCATGAATATCATATGACTTGAATAAATTTCAATTGTCATGAGCTGTATTTTCTACACTTTCTTGGAAAAAAGAAAATCTCACCAGCCAAATTATCTCAAATATATCACATTATCTTGATAAGAAAAAGCACCACCAGCAAAATTCTCTCATAAAATACATAAAAATTAGAAACAAAAATATTTTCCCCACCTTGATTCAATTGAAAGAAGAAATAACTCAAGGCTATGCATAAAATTACAATATATTTTCCAAGAACAAATGTTTGCTTAGTAATAATGACATGCATCAAAATTGATAGAAATGATGCAATCTCCATACGAGATGATACAATACTAAAACAGAAACACCAGCATAATTCTCTCATAGCATACGTAAAAATAGAAACAAAAAATACTTTCCCCACCTTCAAGAAAACATCACAAGCCATATTATGTCAATGACCTCACATGACTCTTGGCAAAAAACAAATGTCACCAGCCAAATTATCTCAAATACATCACATGATTTTGATAAGAAAAAGCACCACCAGCATAATTCTCTCAGCAAACACGCTGCTACACCAAAACTACATGTCTCACCAGCTAAAACCTCTCAGCTATGATTTTTTCTAAGTACCCTATTTTTAGAAGCTCTATGGAGGCCCAAAAGCTATAAATAGTGGTCCTCTCTCCCTCATTTTCCCATCATCATGGAAGAAGTTCCCACTATCTAGGATCACCACCATCCCTGAACTAGCAGGATATCTAGAGTAGTAGTAATGTTTTAGGAGTGAAAATCTCCATAGCCTTGCTCTGTAGCTTAGTATTAGTGAAGAATAGTAGTATAACTATAGTAAAAAGCTCAGTAGCCTTTCTCAGTAGCTTAGTATTAGTGAAGAATAGTAGTATAACTGTAGTAAAAAGATCTGTAGCTTATTATTGTTAAAGAAAGGGTAGTATAACTGTAGTTAAAGCTTAGTAGCCTTGCTCAAAACCTTAGTGTTATTAACAAAAAAAGTAGTAGTGATATAAACTCAGTAGTAAAAAAAAATCTAAAAGAATCAAATCCAATAGCCTTACTATTAGTACTCATATCAAAAAAAATCATTATAATCAACATAAAGCCATAAAAAAAATATATATTTTTATCATTCTTATTAAAAAAACAAAAAAAGTATTCTTATTAGTTTTATTAAAATAACAGAAAACCAAAACACATATATGTATATATTATCACTTTTATTAAAATCAAATAAAAAAATCTTATTGTTTATTTTATCATCAATTTTAGATCATAGTTTTTACTGTAGTGTTATTTATAGGTCTGATTTAGAGACTGCTGATAAGTCTTCTCTATCTGTTAAAGCCAAAGATCTTATTTTATTTTGTGATTCTCTGTAGGCTGACTATTCAGTATTATTTAGAGGGGAAGCTAATACACCTTAGCACACATGGTTATTGGACAATTCTGAAATTCAAAACAGACTTACCAATAATTTCCCCCTCAAGGTACTGCCTTATTTAATCCCCACCAAAAGGAGTTCCCACATTTGGTGTCCCAACAGTGGCCAACAGCAGCTTCAACCATCAATCATCTGTCAATTATCAAAGAAAAAAAAACATTCAAATTTAGTCCATAAAAAAAGCCTTTTATCAATAAAAAATTTCAAGCACCTATCAAGTAAATCTGTGTGAGCCTTGAGGTATATTTTACATACCCAAATAGGCCACAATTATCTTAAAAACAAATTTTGAATTATACATAACTCATAAAACATGCATATATTCAAAATTCATCATTTTTGATTTCAGAAAAGATGAATATCTTTTTATTGAGTAAGTAAATCCATGGATTTAAGGCCAGATTTGGATTCTACACAAACATTCACCTAGGGTAGCTCCATAGAGTGAATAAGCTCAAATTAACTCCTTGAGGTGGTAATATGGAAAATACTTCAACACCACATCATTACCACCACATAAAAGATCCGTGAAAATTTTTGTTTTTCTTGATTTTACGCCAAAATAATGGGAAAGTGAGAAATCCCATGTTACATATACACTAAGAATAGTGTTATACATGTTTTGAGCACTTAATATTATGGTATTCTTACATGCACTTTTGGTACACCCATAGTGGATATCTCACTTGAAGCTAAAATTTCTATTTTTACATGAAAAATAAGCAAGGGGGACAAAAGACATCAAAGAGAGCCAGGGTACCCAACTTCTGAGGCCCCAGAGGCGTGGATAGCTCCAAAGCTTGGTTCCATGGCTGATCTTGACCCAATTGGTAAACTAAACCTCTTTGGGAACTTGGTTACCAAGTTACAACTACTGTAAAACACCAGAAAATAGCAAATAACCTGTTATTTTGATGTGCCAAGGAGGTAAAAAGCTACTTACAATCCTGTAACCATGTCAATTACTAATGAATTTCCATGGATAAACCCCAAAAGAGTAATTAAAACCCTTTTTGGACTAGTATCCATTGATTTACCTCATAACAACCAGTCAAACACTGATATTTGCAATGCTACGTAGAAATGAGGTAAAAACGTCAAAAATTCATTAAAAATACAAATCTTAATGAATCTTTCTGAAAGTTTCAGGACCAATTGAGAACTGTATTATCTATGGTAAAACCAAAAAGAATTACAGTTTTACTAGTAAAATTCAAAGTTTTACTTACAGTCCATTTTTGGTTATTCTATGTGAAACACTGAATCTTCAAAAATTCACAGTAAATACAACCTGTGATGAAATTTTCAATAACATTGATAACTTTGGGAAATCAATGATTACTTTGGAATAAAAGAAGATTTATAGATGTTACTCCTTTTATTCTTAACCATATTGGGGTTGGTACTCACGTAAAAGCATCAATTAAGCAATTATGACAATTTTACGTGACAACAGATGATGTAAGTACTAATCCAAAAGGTTTTAATGCTTTCTCACTCACTGGGTTTTCAGTTTGCTCCATGGCACGCCTCTGTGAGCTCTTGTTGACTTAAAAGAGGCCTTCTCTTGCTGTTTTTTCCATATCATCATCTTATTATCATTTTATATCATTGTTACCAACAAGCAAGTATTAGTTAAACTATTCTTAAGTGTTTTAAATCTTTCAGAATCAATCAGAAAGACGTGAAATCATAGAATCCAACTATATATTGTTGTAATCCTGCTATAAATCATTTTTATCTCTTAAATCCACAATTCTACATCAAATTTCTCTACTTTTATCTATCAATAAGTTCTTTGGAGTATTAGTGAGTCATTTATCTTTAATTCTTAAAGTTTTTCTCTAGTAATAGTTTTCTTCAAGGATTATCTTTATAATTATTCTTGCAAAAGATAATTATACATTAAAATAATTTTATTATTTTAATAAAAGAAGTTTTTATTATTAAATTCTTCTTGTAATTGATTCTTGTAGACAATTACTTGCTCACTGTTAAAATCACTAGTAGTGCTTAACACATGAAAGAAATAATTATTTAATTATTTCATTGTGGTTATAATAATATTTTATTATATTTCATAAGAACAGACATAGTACTGTTGATTAATAGTAATATTATCTTCAGTTTCATAGTCACATCTTACATTTGGGGGCCTGGCCGTGTTTTTTTTGAACCTTGTACCCTTAATTAATATATTTTTAAGTTCTAAAATATATTAATTTAATGTTTTTTTTTCTTCAATTTAAAGAAAAAATTATTTTTAATTTTGAAATTGTCTTAAAATCTTATTTCATTGAGGAATTTGGTTTAATTTTGTACTGTTTTTACACGTGGCTTTTTCACATCCAAAAACTTATAAAATTATTCTTTCAGTTACTCTGACTTAATTTTTTATTCAAATTCTTGAATTTTAATACTTTTTTCTTTGAAAAGAATTTTTTTTTATTATCAGAAAATAATAAAACTTATAAAAAATCTTTTAAAATATCTTAAATCATAAAAAATAATTTCTTTTATCATATTTTCTCTTTAAAGTGTCTTTAATCAAATACTGTGCAGCTGGCAACAGACTCAGTAAAAGATAAATCACTAGTCCTGAATCTTCAGAAGAAGAATTTGAAGAAAGTATTGAGGTGCAAATTGCTAAAGGAGGCACCTTATTCAACTCAGAAAAGAATAAATTACCACTAAAAAGTGTGTTTTTATCTTTAAATTTACTCTTTATCCTTAAATTGACGTAAAAATGGTGCATAACAGAAATGGAAGCAACTATTCAGTCCAACCAGATGGATGTGGACAAGGAAGAGGCAAGACCAAATCCAGAAGTGCCAAATCTTCCACAAGAAAGACACATCTGGAGGATGCCAGAGTTGCCCCCCATTCCCCAAGGTCTGTACCAACAGATTTTGACGTGAATTCTGAGCCTGAACTAATTCATGATATTATTTCCAGGGCTAAACCATTTTTAAGTGGCAGAAATAGAAATATATCAATGCCAGTACAAGAACTGGTTCAGAGCAGCCAAAGAGGAGGAGTGGGAAATCTGCCCAAGCCTTTGGCAGGGGGCCATGAACTCCTACTTACACATCAAGAGCTTTCTGGGTCAGGAGAAGACCATAGAACTCTTAGGAGGTTGGAGCCCCCTGTCTTGCAAAGACAAGGTCAAAAAGATAAAGAATTGGTTGAAGAACAAAAGTCTTTTATCCATAGACCAGAAGAAAGAGTTGGAAATGACTCCAGCTTTGGAGACAGAGGCACCAGTGGCGTCCACCAGCTCCAAACCAGCTCCAGAAGTGTCCAAGGACAAGCACAAGGGACCTCAGAAGAAGCAGAAAGGTCCCAAGAACCATCAAGGCAAAGGAAAAGGCAAAGCCAATTGGCACAGACCTTACCCACAAGGGTACAGGATCCCCAAATCGGAACCTTCAGCCGTGGACAGTGTCTTCAATATGGCCAGGACTCTGATGGAATTCACAGCCAAAGAGCAGGAAAGGATGAACAGAAACTTTCCACGGAAATAATTGGTGTACAGACTAGTATCAATGTAGAAATTGGTAAACTTGATGGCAAGTTAACTAAAATTGCATCAGATATAGTTGAATTAAAGAAAAATGACAAGAAATACATTGAATTGCACCAAGTGACAAATGCCAAACTTGACTCAATTACCAATTCTTGCATAAGAATTGAAAACATGTGCCAAGTTCAGCATGAGGAGATGGAAGATCTTTCCATTTTTAAAATGAATGATCAACTTAGGACTCTGCAAGACCATGTCTTGAAGATAGTTGAGAATACCAATCAATTTGCTATACACTTAGCAAAAAGTGACAGTGAAAGGCAGAAGTTGAAGAATGAAATAATTGCAAGTGTGGAACAAATTCATAAGAATCATGAACCACATATGCCAAGACATTCTACACCTTTAAATGAAGAAAAACTTTCTGTTAAAGAAAGTCTTACCCCATTCTTGGGAGAAAATGCCTACTCTGCAAGAGATATTCCCAAAATAGAAGAATAGCCAACATTCTCTGGTGAAGGAGAATACAACCATATTGAATTCATCAGGACTATTGATATGTTGCAAGAAGACTTTAATATACCTGATGAAATCATAGTGGGAAAATTACATTGTCTGTTTACCAGAACTGCAAAGAAATGGTATTACAAAATGAGAATTGATCATGGTAAACATGATTGGTCTTGGTGGAAATCTGAAGTGATCACCAAATGGGCCAACAATTCTTGGAGGTTTAAGATAGAAAATGCCTTTGAGAGTGCCATTTTTAACTCAGAGAAAGATAAAACACTTACTTGGTTCTTGAAACAAAAAGACAGATTATCTGCTTTACAACCAGATATGTCTGACACTATGATTAATGTGAAAATATTAAGAAAGTGTGGAGGAGAATTAGAACATGCTATCAAAAGCAGATGTGTAGAACCCTGTTCAACAGAAGACTAAATTAATGCTATGGAAGATATCATTTCCAGAACAAGAATTGGTAAAACTTGGTCTAAAATCCCAGCAGAATCCAAGATGACCTCCAAGATTCCCAGGGAGGACAAAAGACCAGAAAAACTTGTCTTAAAGTGTCATAAATGTGGAAGCACTTCACATTTAGCCAACACTTGCACCAAAAAGGCAAAAATGATTGAAGTTGAAGTCATTGAAGAAGTTCAATTTACTGAAGAGAATGAAGAATCTGATCAAGATTCTGCAATCTCTGAAGATACACCAGTCGAGGACTATCCCATTGAAAACATCACAGCTTTCTTTGAAGTCACTGAAGTCCATACCCACTTGCCACAGTATAGTGAAGATTGCTACAACCTTATTAAGGTTCAGGATGCCAGAATGTGTAAAACCAAACATGCTAAAGGAAAATGTTATACTGCTGGAGCATCTTGTATCACATCAATTTTGATGAATAATGTTGAAGCCAAAGTCAATTTGGATACAGGAGCATTTTGAACTTGTGTAGGCAAAGATTATCTCCAAGCTATACTTCCTGAATGGAAGAACCATCTATTACCAATAGAAGGTATACAATTTAGTAGTGCCAGTACCAATATGTACCCTTTGGGTATACTAGACACTACTCTTGTATTTCCCCATCCTACAGGAAGTATAAGAATGAAAGCTGAGGTTATAGTAATGGACAACTGTACATCTCAACATATCATTCTTGGAAATGATTACCTAAGTATTTATGGTATTAACATCAATAACCATAAAGACAGATATTTCACAATTGGGGATAACAAAAGACAGAAATTTGCCTTCTCCAATATGCCAAAGCAAATATCAGTAGTATCTTCTGAGAAAGATACTTATAAAGAAGAATTTGTGTCCACACAACTTGTTGAAGCACAAATTAATCCATCATTGTCACCACAAATGAAGAATGAACTTATTGATGTGTTATACACGTACAATACTGCATTTGCCTCTGATAATGAACCATTAGGTGCTATAAGAGGACATGAAGTTGATATTACTCTTCATATTGACAGACCATATCCCCCAGTACTTAGAAGACCAGCTTATCCAGCCAGTCCCAGAGCTAGAGAAGCCTTGGAGAAACATATCCAAGAGTTAATTCAACTTGGTGTACTAAGGAAAGTAGGCCATAATGAGGAGGTTGAAGTGACAACACCTGTTATCATTGCTTGGCATAATGATAAGTCAAGAATGGTTGGAGATTTTAGAGCTTTGAATACCTACACAGTTCCAGATAGGTATCCAATCCCTAGAATCCAAGAAACCTTGACTCAATTATCCAAAGCCAAGTATATTACATCAATGGATGCATTAAAAGGTTTCCATCAGAATGTTTTGACGCCTCAAGCTAAGAAATTACTTAGAATTATCACTCACTGTGGTATTTTTGAGTATGTTAGAATGCCATTTGGCATTAAAAATGCTCCATCTCATTATCAAAGAATGATGAATACCATCTTCCCCACAGAATTGTCTGAAGGATGGCTTATCATTTATATTGATGATATTATCATATGTTCTGACTCATGGTCTTTGCACCTTGAAAGACTTGCAAAAGTACTCCACAAAGTTGCAGAAGTGAATATGAAAATTTCACTTAAGAAATGCAACTTTGGTTTTGAAGAACTTAAAGCATTAGGACATGTTGTTTCTGGTTTGAGCTTGGGTATTGACAAGAATAAAGTGGCAGCAGTGCTACTTAAGCCAATACCCCAGAATAAGAAGGAAATGATGTCTTTTCTTGGATTTGCTAGTTACTATAGGCAACACTTAAAAAACTTTGCAATTCTGGCCAAATCACTCTATAGAATCTGTGATCAACAGACTATATTTGAGATGACACAGGAGAGAATCACAGCTTATGAGGAAATAAAGAAAGCCCTTACAGAAGCACCTTTACTCCTCATTCCTGACTGGGATATTCCTTTTAAGTTGTACATTGATGCATGTGGAGATGGATTAGGGGAAGCCCTACATCAAGTCCAAATTATTAATGACAAACCTACAGAAGGACCAGTTTGTTATATCTCAAGACAAATCAAACCAACAGAAGCCAGATATGGTGCAAGCCAAATGGAGTGCTTATGTTTGGTATGGGCACTTGAGAAATTACGCTATTACCTTGATGGCAGTGTTTTTGAAGTGATAACTGACTTTAATGCAGTAAAATCACTTCTTAACATGAAAACTCCCAACAGACATATGTTGAGATGGCAAATAGCTATTCAAGAATATAGAGGAAACATGACTATAGTTCATAAAGCAGGAAACATTCACAAGAATGCTGATGGACTTAGTAGATGGGCTTTAGCCAACACTCCTGATAACCCAGCTTATGTACCTTTAGAAGTTGAACCACAGATTCCAATTGAAGGAATTAACATAACTGATATTGGGACTGAATTCTTTGAGGAGGTCAGAGAATCTTATAAACAAGACAATAATTGCCATAACTTGACTTCTTTATTAGATAAAGACTGCAAGGACACATCTTTAGTTAATGCACTTGATGAAGTTTTGAAAAATTCCTATTCTGAAGGAAGATTTCACTTGTTTGAGGGGATCATTTACCACAGAACAAAACATTCTTGTGTTATGACATTGTGCAGTAGATTACTTATCAATACCATTCTTCATGAATGTCATGATAGTATCTACTCTGGACACCTGTCAGAAGACAGAACACTTGAAAAAGTGAAGAACTGTGCATGGTGGCCATCCTGGAGAAAAAAAACCATTGAATATTGCCATACCTGTGACAGATGCCAAAAAGCAAACAGGAGTACAGGCAAGAAATTTGGACTTATGATCCATATTCAAGAACCAAAATCCCCATGGGAAGTTGTTCACAGGGATTGGGTCACAGCACTTCCTCCAAGTGGTGACAGAAGTTATAATGCTTGTTTAGTCATAGTAGACAGATATAGAAAAACTCTTATATTCTTACCATGTCATGAAGATGACACTGCTATGGATACAGCTCTTCTTTCATGGAGTAGAGTTACTTCTCATACAGGATTATTTAAGAATATTGTAAGTGACAGAGATCCTAAATTCACATCTGCACTTTGGACCAATCTTCATAGATTGTTTGGGATTAAGTTATCATTCTCTACAGCATATCACCCTCAGACAGATGGGCTAGCAGAGAGGATGATTTAAACTTTAGAGGACATGATCAGGAGATTTTTTGCTTATGGAATAGAATTCAAAGACTCAGATGGCTTTACTCATGACTGGTGCACTCTGATACCTGCATTAGAATTGGCATATAAGACATCAGTCCATTCTTCCACAGGACAAACTCCTGCTATGTTAGAGAAAGGTTGGAATCCAAGACTCCTAGCAGACACACTGAGGAAAGACTTGATTGACATTCATCCTACAGCTTCCAGCTTCAAAATAATGCTTGATAAAGTAAGACTTCATGCAAAACAAAGTATGAATGATGCTTTTGATTATGCAAAACAGAAGTGGGACAAGAGTCATAAAGTACCAGACTTCAAAGTAGGGGACTTAGTTTTAGTTTCAACTTTGAATTTTAATAATATCAAAGGCCCAAAGAAACTTAAAGATTCTTATGTAGGACCTTTTGTTATTGTTGCTTTACATGGAACCAATGCAGTTCAAGTGGAATTGAGTGGTGAATTGGAAAATAAACACCCCACCTTCCCAGTCCGCTTGATAAAGCCTTATCAACCAGCTGATAAAGAATTGTTTCCTTTAAGAAACCCAACTCCTTTAACTGTACCACCTGTGGAACAGAATGAAGACAAAAAGATAAAGAAAGTCATTAAAGAAAGGAGACTTAGGGGTAAAAATTAAAGAGAATATCTTGTCAGATATAGAAATCCAGTACATGAAGATGAATGGATGGCAGAATCAGAAATACCTGACTCAGATAAGCTCTTAAGAAGATTTAGACATGAAAGAAGGCCACAAGCCTGAATATGGCTATAAATGTGCTTTAAATTACTTGATCTGAGTAATGTGAAGAGGTTGGACAGTGGACATTAACCCCCTTTTGGGCCTTATTCTTTTTTCACTAATAAAATTGTAGGACAATTTTATTTTTTGGTAGGAGGGAATGTGAGCTTTGAGGTATATTTTACATACCCAAATAGGCCACAATTATCTTAAAAAGAAATTTTGAATTATACATAACTCATAAATCATGCATATATTCAAAATTCATCATTTTTGATTTCAGAAAAGATGAATAACTTTTTATTGAGTAAGTAAATCCATGGATTTAAGGCCAGATTTGGATTCTACACAAACATTCACCTAGGGTAGCTCCATAGAGTGAATAAGCTCAAATTAACTCCTTGAGGTGGTAATATGGAAAATACTTCAACACCACATCATTCATACCACATAAAAGATCCGTGAAAATTTTTGTTTTTCTTGATTTTACGCCAAAATAATGGGAAAGTGAGAAATCCCATGTTACATATACACTAAGAATAGTGTTATACATGTTTTGAGAACTTAATATTATGGTATTCTTACATGCACTTTTGGTACACCCATAGTGGATATCTCACTTGAAGCTTAAATTTCTATTTTTACGTGAAAAATAAGCAAGGGGGACAAAAGACATCAAAGAGAGCCAGGGTACCCAACTTCTGAGGCCCCAGAGGCGTGGATAGCTCCAAAGCTTGGTTCCATGGCTGATCTTGACCCAATTGGTAAACTAAACCTCTTTGGGAACTTGGTTACCAAGTTACAACTACTGTAAAACACCAGAAAATAGTAAATAACCTGTTATTTTGATGTGCCAAGGAGGTAAAAAGCTACTTACACTCCTGTAACCATGTCAATTACTAATGAATTTCCATGGATAAACCCCAAAAGAGTAATTAAAACCCTTTTTGGACTAGTATCCATTGATTTACCTCATAACAACCAGTCGAACACTGATATTTGCAATTCTACGTAGAAATGAGGTAAAAACTTCAAAAATTCATTAAAAATACAAATCTTAATGAATATTTCTGAAGGTTTCAGAACCAATTGGGAACTTTATTGTCTATGTACAACCAAAAAGAATTACAGTTTTACTAGTAAAATTAAAAGTTTGACTTACAGTCCATTTTTGGTTATTCTATGTGAAACACTGAATCTTCAAAAATTCACAGTAAATACAACCTGGGATGAAATTGTCAATAACATTGATAACTTTGGGAAATCAATGATTACTTTGGAATAAAAGAATATTTACACATGTTACTCCTTTTATTCTTAACCATATTGGGGTTGGTAGTCACGTAAAAGCATCAATTAAGCAATTATGACAATTTTACGTGACAACAGATGATGTAAGTACTAATCCAAAAGGTTTTAATGCTTTCTCACTCACTGGTTTTTCAGTTTGCTCCATGGCACGCCTCTGTGAGCTGTTGTCGACTTAAAAGAGGCCTTCTCTTGCTGTTTTTTCCATATCATCATCTTATTATCATTTTATATCATTGTTACCAACAAGTAAGTATTAGTTAAACTATTCTTAAGTGTTTTAAATCTTTCAGAATCAATCAGCAAGACGTGAAATCATAGAATCCAAGTATATATATTTGTATTCCTGCTATAAATCATTTTGATCTCTTAAATCCACAATTCTACATCAAATTTCTCTACTTTTATCTATCAATAAGTTCTTTGGAGTATTAGTGAGTCATTTATCTTTAATTCTTAAAGTTTTTCTCTAGTAATAGTTTTCTTCAAGGATTATCTTTATAATTATTCTTGAAAAAGATAATTATATATTAAAATAATTTTATTATTTTAATAAAAGAAGTTTTTATTATTAAATTCTTCTTGTAATTGATTCTTGTAGACAATTACTTGCTTACTGTTAAAATCACTAGTAGTGCTTAACACGTGAAAGAAATAATTATTAAATTATTTAATTGTGTTTATAATAATATTTTATTATATTTCATAAAAACGGACATAGTACTGTTGATTAACAGTAATATTATCTTCCGTTTTATAGTCACATCTTACAATCTGGAATCAGAAAAACCACAAAATTCTAAATAATTGTCACCATCAAGTTCTTCAACAGAATCATTTCACTATTATTATCCAAAAAGAGGAGAAACACCACCTGGAGAAGAATAACTTATAGATTATAGTATACCAGTTGGTACACCCAGAACCAAGAAGAAAGATCAAAAGATAGTTACAGATTATTTTCAGAAATTACTCAAGGAACTGTTTGAAATTCAAAAGAAAAGTGAAAAAGAGAAAATCAACAAAGAATATATCAATATGTATTCAGAATCATCATCAAAGATACCACACAATCCATATGAATCCAAAGAAGAAATTATAAATGAAGAGACCATGCAAGGACAAGAAGTTATTTTTGATGTAGAAAGACTTCATCAAAGAACGTTGGAAATGCAACAAGAATTAATTGAACTCCTTCAAAAAGAAGGGAAAAGGAAAGAGTCAAGTTTTACCGCAGAAAACAGCCCAATGGAAGAAACTACAAGCATTCCAAGAATCTTTAGACAAGAAGGGTCACCATCACCATTTTCAAGGCCTATGGCCCCATCAACTCCATTCACTTTACAGAGACCAAATACTCTACCAAAGTGGTGGAATATTCATGCACAGGCTTCAAGCCCATTGCAACAAGAAATCCCCCAAAATACAACTCCTATTGTCAAGATCAGACCAAAGGATTATAATTTATGGTTTAATGGAAATGAAGTGGAAAGATTTATTAAAAGAGTGGAAAATATAGCAGAAATTGAAGGAGGAAGTGGAAGGTATATAGCAAGACATATATCCTTTTGGACTAAATATCAAGCAATTAGCTACCATATTGAAGGAATGCCTGGATATGAAACTGGCAATTGGGAGCAATTAAAATTGGATATGAAGAGGAGATGGGGAACAGTGTCACCCAAAAGAAGATACACGCTGACCTCCATTGCTCAATTATTTACAAAGATTCAACAAGAAGGAGGAATTAGAAATATGACCAAATGTAAAAATTTCATTGGTGAATATGAATCCATTATTAATTATCTCAAAAGGTATCAATATATACAAGGAGATATCAATCACAATCAAGCAATTTTGGCAAGGCTTTCCTCAAGTGTTCAAGAATCTATTTACAAAGAAATGATTAAAGATAAGGCCATGGTGCAAGCTTTGGATGGTGGTTATGTTATTCCAAGATTGGAAATCTTAAAGATATATATTGAACAAGATATAGAAGCCAAAGTCTTAATTCAACAGAAGGAATTTTCAAAACCAGAGTCACAAGAGAATAAAGCTAGGTTTGAAGAGGAAATCTGGGAAGAAGTCTTAAAGCAAATGAAAGATCTTACCCAAAAAATTCAAAATCCTCAGCCACGCGGGCATCAATCAAAGGATACTTGGAAGGAATCAGTTAAGGAAGTATTGAATCAGCTCAAACACCTTTCAGAAGTAGTTGAATATCCAAATAAAACACAAGCAGGCAATAATAAAGATCAGAAAGTTACGCAAAACTCACAGCCACTCAGGCCAAGATATCCTTTACCACCCATATCTTCTGGTTATCAAACATATGTTCCAGCACAAATGGCTCCAAGACAGCTACTGAAGTGTTATTACTGCTTAGAAGAAGGACATTCTGCAATAAGATACAATCACCTTGCAGAAGACTTGGAGAAAAGAATTGTCTTGAAGTGTGGAGGAACATATCTTTTTCCAAATTTCCAAAGAGTACCCACAGAAGGCCCTAAATCTGCAAAAGAATTAGTCAGACATTGTTCCAAAGAGCAGGAGGATTTTACAAATAAAATGATGGAACAATCACATACACCCCCAAATAATCAAGAAACAACAGTAATTGAGGAAAGCAAAGGTGAGAAGGCAACTGCTTTGGCTCAAATAGAAGAATGGGGAAACGGGAAACCTCCTCAAACATTACCAGCTAATGAAAATCTTCAAATAAATGTTGAGCTTAGAAAGAAAACGCTAAGAGCTGCAAGACAGGAAAGTCAAAGCCAAACCCCCAAGAGGATAAAAACAAAACACACAAACCCTTTAAAAATAAGATACCAGGTGCCTACCACAAGGAAGATGAGGCAAAAGAAGAAATAAGAGCTCTAATTCCAACAAAATACAAGAAAACACAAGAAGGAAAGGAAGTAGACAATGATGATATTGAAATAATTTCTAGGAACAAGAATAAGGAGGGACTAAGACAGGAGTCACAAAAGATGGAATTAAAAGACAACGTAAAATCTACAGCCAATACCCCAAAGCCAATAATTGAACTTGCGATGAAGAAAATACTTGAACAAAAGATAAATCTTACTCTTGAATAAATATTATCAATTTCACCAACCTTTATTGATAAATTACAAGATCTAACTACACAGGAAAAAGAAGTGATAAAATCAGTCAATACATCAAATATTCAAGAAAGACTACTTTCAGTAAAGCTACAGGACTATGATACCCCAAGATTACGTTATGCATGCCCACTTGGCTTTATGGAAGTATTTATTGGAAGAGAAGAATATCCTACAATGGCATTGGTGGATACTGGATCAGAAATTAATATAATACCAGAGGAAATTGCAATTCAAGGCTCACTTACAAGTAGAAAGCTCAATAAGAATATCAGAGGAATTAGTGGACATACAACATCTTTGGTTGGACTCTAAGAATATACACCAATTACTATGCTAACAGGAGAGGAAAAAGAAATTCATTTATTCATAGCAAAAGGAGCTGTACATACCATACTTGGAAGACCATTTTTAGCAGATAATAATGTTAAATTGGAATTTTCACACAAGCAAGGGGAAATATTTAGTTATCCAGAGCAAGATGGAGGTTGATTATGTTTACCAATATGCAACCCTCAAGCTATGGGATGGCAAATTTCTCCACCAAGAGGTGTGGATCTTTATGCAACTTCAGAGATTGGAAAATGGTCAATACATGGAGCAGAATCATCCAAAAGAAAAGAAACAGAGGAAACAGAAAGTTAATCTTCAACAAGAATGAAGACAATATTTCTTAGACCAAACAAAATATCCTTCTCAGCTATTTTTGATGCAAAAAATGAGTTGAATTTCATAACCCAGCAAATAGCCCCCAAAGCAGAATTGAAAATCGGCCCTTACACATCAAAATAAACAGATGCCTTTTTGAAACCAATTGGTCAAATTAAAAATCTTGAAGTAACTACTGGTAATGAAGAGAAAACCTACTGGGACTTCTTAGTATCTGAAAATTTCAACCAGATAATAGATGAAGAAAATATTAGCATATTATCTTTCTCTAAAGAAAGCATTCCACCTCAAACTGAAAGAAAATCTAAAGGGAACAATCCAGAAGAGGATTAATTGAAGGTAGAAGATAGTGGAGCAATAAAAAAAATAAAAATGGAACTGAAGAAGATGAGAAGAAATTTGGACATGGCCATAGAAGACCCAGAGAAATGGCTAGCACTTGAGTTAAGTGGTATGAATAAAGAAGATAAAGTAGAAAGCCCACAGAAGAAATTCAAAATGGATCTGAAGCCACCTGAAGCAAATTCCTCAGGAATTGCAGAAGATTATTCCCATTTATTTTAGGAGGAAGCTTTGTACATTATGATACTGACAAAGATTTACTAAGTGAAGAACTAAAAGAAAACATAATCAATCCATTGGTAAAAAGAAAATTTGAAGAATTGGAAAAGGAAAGTGCCATAATTACTGAAGACAAAATGGATCAAGTTTGGGATAGAAATATTCAAAAGAGGATTGAACAAAAAATGGAAAAAGCAGAATCAGAAGATGACTTGAAGCTATACCAACAAAATAATGAAGATTCGGAAGATAAATATAAGCAAGGAAGAATATTTGAAGACCTAGAAGAAGGAGAGTTATCAGAAAATACACAAAGGCTAGCTGGACTTAGCATTCTAGAAGAATTTCATGATGCCTATGATCAAATATGCTGCTTTTCAAGCTCAACTGATTTATTTAATAAAAATAAAGGAATTACATCTGAATTACAAAATGACTTGCAGAATCAAAATTCCATACAGGAAGACATACCAGAATATGAAGGACTGGAAGATTACGTAATACTTTCAATGATAACATTCGAGGAGCTGTATAATTATGAGCTAGATTTACCAATAATTCAAAGCAAATATCTTTCAGAACTACCTGGATCCAATCTTACGAATGTTGATTTTTTGCAATTCCTAACCACTATTGGAATCAAAGGAAATTTACAGGATCCTTACTGGAAGAAGCCTTATGGATATTATCAAATGACAATAGAAGGACTGTATCAAAAAATGTTATGGGCTCAAGAAGACTTGAATCTAGATGGTTTGGGACTCTTGGGAGGAACTCTTTTCTGGTGTGATTTTGGCTACATGTTTATTTGTTAAGTCAAAGGTTCTGTTTCAGAATGGAAAGGAAATACACAAAGAAAACAATGCAACAAGATATCTAGAGCAATATTGAAGGACATATGTCTTTCAGTAATTCACAACAGAAGGTTGAATATTTCTCAATAATAGCTGAAGTAATTCAATTTCAATCACCAATTAAAAAAAAAACCACCATAAAAAATAGCAAAATAATACAAGAAATAACCTAAAAAAAAAAAGAATTATTTTCATATCTGTATTAGTATCAGGGCAGTGACCTCCTGCCTTATCAAAGAGGAATTTCAAATCATTCAAAAACATGAAAAAAAAAACTTTTTTCAACATTCCCAGAATTCAGGGCAGTGACCTCCTGCCTTATCAAAGAGGAACTTCAAATCATTCAAAAACATAAAAAATATCTTTTTTCAACATTCCCATAATTCAGGGCAGTGACCTCCTGCCTTATCAAAGAGGAACTTCAAATCATTAAAATTACCTTAGAGAATTTTTTTTTTCAAAACCTCTTATCACTCAGTGGCATTGGCTTCCTGCCTTATAAAAGATGAATTATTCTTTTATCTCAAAACTCAATAATCTCAAAAAAAAACAAAGTACAAGTATCTAAATTCAATAAAAAGAAAAGAAAAAGAAAAACAGGGATGGTCATCTGTTCTTATGCCACTTCATAAAAAAAATGGCACAAGTTTGGGGAAGTGTGGGCCCATATGCCTTTATTAATTTTATTTGTCTTTTTTGAAAAAAAAACAATGACAAGATGGTGTGAAGAAACAGAAAAAGAAGATATAGATGGCTCAAAATATCAAAATTATGACCGCCGGTCATAATTTGGTTCTTTGAGACAGGAAGAGATAAAATATGGAAATGAAAACAAGAAGAAACAAAAACCAACCAAACAAGCTAGGCCATTCAGATACAGAAAAGGAAGATAGAAGAAGTTCAAAATGTCAAAATTATGACGGCCGGTCATAATTTGCCATAAAACCAATAAAACTATATCAAGAGAGGGAAGAAAGACCAACCAAACAAGATAGGCCACTAAGATACAGAAAAGGAAGATCAAAGAATTTAAGATGTCAAAATTATGACCACCGGTGTGGGAACTCCTTTTGGTGTGGGATGCAATAAGGCAGTACCTTGAGGGGGAAATTATTGGTAAGTCTGTTTTGAATTTCAGAATTGTCCAATAACCATGGGTGCTAAGGTGTATTAGCTGCCCCTCTGAATGATACTGAATAGTCAGCCTACAGAGAATCACAAAATAAAATAAGCTTTGTGGCTTTAACAGATAGAGAAGACTTATCAGCAGTCTCTAAAGCAGACCTATCAATAACACTACAGTAAAAACTCTGATGTAAAATTTCTGATAAAATAAACACTAGATTTTTTTTTTTATTTTAATAAAATTGATGATAATATATATATATATATATGTGTTTTGGGTTTCTGTTATTTTAATAAAACTAATAAGAATATTTTTTTTGTTTTTCTTTAATAAGAAAGATAAGAATATATATATTTTTTATGGTTTTAGGTTGATTATAATGATTTTTTTTTGATATGAGTACTAATAATAAGACTACTTGATTTGATTCTTTTGAGTTTTTTTAATACTGAGTTTATATCACTACTACTTTTTTTGTTAATAACACTAAGGTTTTGAGCAAAGCTACTGAGCTTTTTCACTATGGTTATACTACTATTCTTCACTAATACTAAGCTACTGAGCAAGGCTACTGAGGTTTTACTAAGGTTATACTACTTTTCTTCACTAATACTAAGCTACTGAGCAAGGCTACTGAGCTTTTAACTACGGTTATACTACTATTCTTCAATAATACTAAGCTACAGAGCAAGGCTAAGGCCCTTTTAGCTACTAAAACACTAGTACTATTCTAGATATCCTGCTAGTTCAGGGATGGTGGTGATCCTGGATAGTGGGAACATCTTCCATGATGATGGGAAAATGAGGGAGAGAGGACCACTATTTATAGATTTTGGGCTTCCATAGAGCTTCTCAAAATAGGGTACCTAGAAAAATCATAGTTGAGAGGTTTTAGCTGGTGAGACTTGTATTTTCGGTGTAGCAGCGTGTTTGCTCGGAGAATTATGCTGGTGGTGCTTTTTCTTATCAAAATCATGTGATGTAGTTGAGATAATTTGGCTTGTGAGATTTCCTTTTTTCCAAGGGTCATGTGAGGTCATTGAGATAATATGGCTTGTGATGTTTTCTTGAAGGTGGGGAAAATATATTTTGTTTCTATTTTTACGTATGTTATGAGAGAATTATGCTGGTGTTTCTGTTTTAGTATTATATCATTTCATATGGAGATTGCATCATTTCTATCAAGTTTGATGCGTGTCATTATTACTAAGCAAACATTTGTTCTTGGTAAATATATTGTAATTTTTTGCATAGCCTTGAGGTCTTTCTTCTTTCAATTGAATCAAGGTGGGGAAAATAGAGCTCTGATGCTGTGGTCGGTCTTCATATATCTTTATTTAGATTAACTGCTTTTAATTGCATAATTTACTATTGATGATGCAATAAGGTGGATAAATCCTTTGATACTATACTGTTTCAATAAGATCTTGAGGCTGTGTATTGTATATTTATTTTTGAAATTTGTAGTTGTAATGTGGAAATATTTTTTTGTGTAATTTGTTTTATTATCATTTTTTTTTCTTTTGTTTTATTGGTAAGCTTGAAGCTGGTACTACTGGTATGGAATACCACATACCCCTCTCCATTTAATGCTGTCCCCAGCATTCCAGTTGAAAAGCTTGCCAATATCAATCATGTCCATTTTGAGCAATTTCTTCTCCCTCTGATATTAAATCTTCATCTTGAATTTCTTCACTGCTGTCATTTTCTGACTCTGTACTTGATCAAACTTTCTTTCCTCTGGGATAAAATCTCTTGATGTGACTTGCTGCAAATTTTCTTGTAAGTTTTGTGCCATCCAATTCTTCAAGCGCATAAGGCCCATTATTAATTTGATTTATGACTCTATAAGGTCCACAACAATGGTTCTTGAAGAGTAAACCCCACTGTGACTCAAGTGGTTTATTACAAACTAATACCAAGTCCCCTGGTTCAAGTGGATTTCTCAGTCTATGTGCCATCTTTTTGTCCAAATATTGAACTTATTTGTGTCTTGAATCTCTCAATTTCTGTGCTGCTGCCAATCTTGTTTCTTTTTTTGCCACAATCTGTATGGTTCTTGCTTCCAATAGTTCTTCTAGTTGGTATTTTCTCTTGATTTAATATTCTTCATTAATTTCACCTTGTAGTCTTCATTATTTTATTATTCACCTTGGTTGTTAATTTTGATATCTTCATTTTTTTTCATTATCTTGATTCCTTGATTTTACTTGCATATTGAGCCGTCTGGTGTGCTACCCCTGTAGGTTGAGTCATACAAAGACTAAATTTTAACCTTCTGGGAAGCACCCTGTAGTTTAAAGTCATAAAAGGACTATCTTTAGCCTTCAGGTTGCTACCCTGTAGTTTAAAGTCCTACAAGGACTAACTTTAGCCTTCAGGTTGCTACCCTGTAGTTTGAAGTCATACAAGGACAAATTTTAGCCTTCAGGTTGCTACCCTGTATTTTAAAGTCATACAAGGACTAATTTGTTTTTATTTGATCTGATCTTTTATCCCTAATGTTAATCAAGACAGTTTAGTTTATTTATTTTTTGTTATTATAATCTTTTTTATGTTGCAAAAAGATTTTTTTTCTTATTTTCTGTTAAGAAAATTTTTTTCTTTTTTTTTTTTTATTTTACATTAAATTTGTTTTTTTTTTTTTTTTATGTTCAAAAAAAATTTCTCTTCCTTTTTTTTTATCTTGAAAAAATTTTTTTTTTTTTTATGTTGAATTTTTTTTTTTGAAGCAATTAAGCTGATGAGTGATGTTGAATGAGTTATCAATTTGAGGAGTAATGTTATAATTTGGAATGGTGTACACATTGGGAAAAACACCTGACCTTGCAAATGCAACGTTGTGCTGACATTGCAGCTCAATGCGACATCACACTGAAAAATTTCCAATTGTGGCGGTGTGGGCTACAGGAAACACCTGAATGTCACTGTAGATAAATTCTCAACCTCTGGGCCCAGGCACCCCAGAATTACCTCACTTTCTTTTTTTTTTCAATTCATCCAAGTATCAACATACTTGATTTTTTTTCATTTTATTGATTCATCACCATTTCAAGCCTCAAACCACTTGCTGAATCACAAAAAATCCTAACTTTTCAAGTAAGTACCAATTCATCTTAATTTATAAATAATTTGTTGGCAGTTTTGACCACTGCTTACTATCTGGCTTGTTGGTTCATATCAAGACCAATAGAAATTATCATTTTTGAAAAAGCAAACTGCTTCAGTGGCTGGATCAAGATTCACAAACCTGATTCTCATGATGGTGGTCCAGAAAGCACAGCTCAAGGTTGCATATTTGAAAGTTGACCTAGGAGCATGCAACCAAAGGGTATGGCTGGAATGATGACCCCTGAGCTTGTTTGTGATTGCTTTTGTCTATCTAAAATAATCTTTTGTCCTCATCCCATGTCCCAGTATTTTGTGAGAATGGCCTAACCTTGTTGTTTTGATTGATTGATTATGATAATTACAGATAAAGCAATTGGGCCTTTGAGATTTGTTGATTGTTAAACCCAAAAATCATCCGGTTTGAGCAAATTCCTATAATTTTGATTACTTCCTTATGCTACAAAATTTACAGGGCATTCTAAGAAACATCTTAACCACAATCTTTGTTTACTGAGCAACAAACCTCACTGTTAAATTCTTTTCAGGATTCAAAAGTTTCCATCTTTGATCTTCATGCTGCTGTCAACACTTCACAGCTCTCCCATCAATTGGATCTCAAAAGCTTTCATCAAAGAATTATTCCAAAAACCCAATAAACGAGTCATCAAGGATGAAAGCATTCAACAGTTCATCAAGAATATATTTGGTTGAAGGATTGGTGAATAAATTGTCAACACAATGGTTCATGGGATTTATGCTGGTGACTATCAACAACTTAGTGCGCATAGCACTTTGTTGCGCCCTATTTTCAAAAAGGAAAGAAAACATGGTGGTGTTTTGAAGGGCTTCATGGTTTGTCAAAAAAGTGCTCCTTTTACTAGCGATTGCATGCAACATCACTGCAACATTGGCGCAACGTTGCAGCTGAAACGTCAACCCTTTTCCTGGTGTGTGTAGTGGTTAGTGATTCTGGGTTGCTTCCAGCTTTCACCAAGGTCCCGGGTTCAATTTCTGCCTCTGGCAGCAGTGTTGTCAAACTACAATAATGCTGGAATTATGTTCATCACTCTGTGGGAGTGCTTTGTACTGATGGCCTAGTATCTGTTGCGTTATGGTGATCTGTTAGAACTAATTGAATGATATTCTGGCTATGTTTGGGGAGCTCACACCCTCTCTTATATTTATTATTACTGTGTTCAATTTGAATTTCTGAGGTGGATGTATGGGAGTACATCAAAGAGTGGCCAAACCATTATATTGGGCTAACGTTATCCAGTATGCCTCAGTGTGATGGTTTTTTTTGTTGTTAATTGTGCCATAAATTAAAATAATTTTCTGATTTGATGTGATTCATAGTTTTGATATTCCAGTGTCTTCTTTTACTGTATCTGAACAACTTTCATTGTTTGGTTACTTGTTAATCCTAACTAGATACTATTTGCTTGCTTTTCTGAAATCACTGACCAAATTGTGACTGGTGCAGTATTCCATACCATTAGTACCAGCTTCAAGCTTACCAATGAAAAAAAATAAAAAAATGATAATAAAACAAACTATGCAAAAAATATTTACACATTACAACTACAAATTTCAAAAAGAAATATACTATACACAGCCTCAAGATTCTATCAAAACAGTATAGTATCAAAGGATTTTTCCACCTTATTGCATCATCAATAGCAAATTATGCAATTAAAAGCAGTTAATCCAAATAAAGGTATATGAAGACAGACCACAGCATCAGAGCTGTATTTTCCCCACCTTGATTCAATTGAAAGAAGAAGTACCTCAAGGCTATGCATAAAATTACAATATATTTACCAAGAACAAATGTTTGCTTAGTAATAATGACACGCATCAAACTTGATAGAAATGATGCAATCTCCATATGAAATGATAGAATACTAAAACAGAAACACAAGCATAATTCTCTCAGAAAATATGTAAAAAAGTCACCAAACATGAAAATGTCACCAGCAAAATTATCTCAAAGACATCACATGATTTTGATAAGAAACAGAAAAACCAGCATAATTTTCTCATATATATGATATAACTAGAAGAAAGTTCAATTGTCAGGAGCTGTATTTTCTCCACGTTCTTGGCAAAAAGAAAATCTCACCAGCCAAATTATCTCAAATACATCACATGATTTTGATAAGAAAAAGCACCACCAGCATAATTCTCTCATAACATATGTAAAAAATAGAAACAAAAATATTTTCCCAACCTTGATTCAATTGAAAGAAGAAATACCTCAAGGCTATGCATAAAATTACAATATATTTTCCAAGAACAAATGTTTGCTTAGTAATAATGACACCCATAAAACTTGATAGAAATGATGCAATCTCAATATGAAATGATACAATACTAAAACAGAAACACCAGCATGATTCCCTCATAACAAACATAAGAATAGAAACAAACAAATACTTTCCCCACCTTCAAGAAAACATCACAAGCCATTCTATCTCAATGACCTCACATGACTCTTGGCAAAAAACAAATGTCACCAGCCAAATTATCTCAAATTCATCACATGATTTTGATAAGAAAAAGCACCACCAGCATAATCATCTCAGCAAACATGCTGCTACACCAAAACTACACATCTCACCAGGTAAAACCTCTCAACTATGATTTTTTCTAAGTACCCTATTTTGAGAAGCTCTATGGAGGCCCAAAAGCTATAAATAGAGGTCCTCTATCCCTCATTTTCCCATCATCATGGAAGATGTTCCCACTATCCAGGATCACCACCATCCCTGAAATAGCAGGATATCTAGAGTAGTAGTAGTGTTTTAGTAGTGAAACCCTCCGTAGCCTTGCTCTGTAGCTTAGTATTAGTGAAGAATAGTAGTATAACCATAGTAAAAAGCTCAGTAGCCTTGCTCAGTAGCTTAGTATGAGTGAAGAATAGTAGTATAGCTGTAGTAAAAATATCAGTAGCTTATTATTGTTAAAGAAAGAGTAGTATAACTGTAGCTAAAGCTTAGTAGCCTTGCTCAAAATCTTAATTTTATTAACAAAAAAAGTAGTATTGATATAAACTCAGTATTAAAAAAAATTCTAAAAGAATCAAATCCAGTAGCCTTACTCTTAGTACTAATATCAAAAAAAAATCATTAAAATCAACATAAAGCCATAAAAAAAATATATATTCTCATCATTGTTATTAAATAAAAAACAAAAAAAATATTCTTATTAGTTTTATTAAAATAACAGAAAACCAAAACATATATATATATATATATATATTATAACTTTTATTAAGATCAAATAAAAAAATCTTAGTTTATATTTTACCAGAGCCTTTAGATCAGAGATTTTACCATAGTGTTATTGATAGGTCTGATTTAGAGACTGCTGATAAGTCTTCTCTATCTGTTAAAGCCACAAATCTTATTTTATTTTGTGATTCTCTGTAGGCTGACTATTCTGTATCATTTAGAGGGGGCAGCTAATACACCTTAGCACCCATGGTTATTGGACAATTCTTAAATTCAAACAGACTTACCAATAATTTCCCCCTCAAGGTACTGCCTTATTTCATCCCACACCAAAAGGAGTTCCCACAGCGGCAAGAGATAGATGTTGTCGTGTACATTGGACAATGTACTGTAGTAATCTTAAAGCTCTTCTACAGTTAAAAGGTGGTGAACTTCTCATGTTGTTTTCACGATCTTTCAGATCTTTCAATTCTTTGTAATTACTAGGTAGAGGTGCCATGGGAGGTCTAACTTGGTCAACACTGAACTCAGTGAGGATTTGCTGAATAAATTTATCTTCTATCAAAAAGATGTATTCTTTATTTTGGTTGATTTGAATACCTAATGCATATTTGACCGTACACAAGTCTTCCATTTCAAAGAATGTTTTGATTTTAGTTTTGAAGGTAATATTCCAAGTTCCTCCAAAAATAAGATTGTTGAAATGGACAAACAACCAGAGGGGGTGTTCTCTATTCTGTGAATAGTAGAGACAAGGATCAGTGAAGCATGGGGTGAGACCAATAGCTATTAGGGTATTTTTAAGAACTTTGTGCCAGAAACGGGGGCTCTACTTTAGGCCATAGTTAGATTTTTTGAGAAGTAATACACTTTCATCTGGATGGTCTGTGTATCCCAGAGGTCAATGAATGTGTAGGATTTCTGCGGGATTGCCATTTAAGAACGCACAACAAACGTCCATTTTCTCAATGGGATACTGGTTAATATGACATAGAGTGAGAAGAAGTCATAGGGAAGATAGTCTCCTGGTTTTAGATAGATTTCCATCTTCATCAGTTTTCTGTTTAAATACCCATGTAGTACTAAGGGGTTTTACATCATGATTTGGAGTAGTTGGAATCCAAACATGGTGATTTGCCATGTTATTGAGTTCTACTTTAATTGCTTCTTTCCACTCTCGACTATACAGTCCATTGATTGCTTCTTGGTAAGTTTTAGGATCCAAAGAGAGATGGTCTGCAAAATGGGCATGATGTCTCGATTGTCTTTGGTTGGTGAGAATATTACCGGGGTGCCCCACATCATCAAATATTTCATTCTGGAGAATTGATTCTTGTTCAGGGACCCACGAGTAACCTTTGTGGACAGGGGTTGATTTTTTGCCGGATGAATTTTGATCCAGACCGCGATTTACTTGAGGAGTTGATTTCTCGCTGGAGGAATTTTGTTCCATACTGGGGTTTACTGGAGTTGAGGTGAAATTATCATTAGATTTGTTTTGTACAATGGGAGTTGTTTCAATAGGAATAGTATCTGTTGGATTTGGAACTAAGATGAAGGATTCACAATCAATAGGTGTAGATTTGGATTTTAGGCATGGAAATTCTGTAGGTATAAATTTGATGTGATGTGTTATTTTAACATTACCCTTCCCTGGGTCCAATATTCTATAAGATCAATGTGTCTCTCCATATCCTAAAAAAAGTCCTTGATTGCCTGATTAATCAAATTTCCCATTTAATGTTTGTTTATAAGCAATTGCTAAGCAACCAAAGGGTTGTAGATGTTTCAGTGAGGGCTCTCTATCAAACCATCTTTTAAAGGGTACTTCAAAATTGATTTTTTTAGATGGCATGAGATTTTCTAGATATACAGAAGTGTTAGCTGCTTCAGCCCATAGAGAGAAGTCCATTCCAGAGTCTTTGAGTAGACATCTAGCTTTACTTATTGTAGTTTGATTTCCTCTTTCTGCTAACGGGTTCTGCTGGGGAGTGTAGGGAGCTGTAGTTAAGTGCGAGATTCCATTTTGATTAAAGAATTCTTGGAGTTCGGAATTCACAAATTCTGTGCCGTTGTCGGAAACTATGCTTGTAACCTTATTGTTTGATTGTTGTTCAATTCTAGCAATTAGGTTTTTAAGTATTCCTTTTGTCTCTGATTTGGAAGACAAAAAGAAAGTCCAGGCAAAATGGGAATAGCCATCAAGAATTTTGAACATGTATCGAGCTCCTGAAACTAATGGAGGTGATATTGGGCCACATAAATCCATGTGGAGGAATTCTAATTTTCTGGTTGCTTGAGGGAAATTTCCAGAAAATGGCAATTTTGTCATTTTGCAGGTAGAGCAAGTGATACAGTCAAATTGAGGAATGTTTTGGTTTGGAAATATTTTCCTAAAATATTCAAGAGATGGGTGGCTGGCAGCCTGATGTAGAGTCTGGATATTACCAGGAATAGTAGAAGCAGATAATACCTTGGGTGAGAAATAGAGAGTGAGGTTTCCAGAGGCAAGAGATCCAGTTACAACTTGTCTCATTTCTTTGTTGATTACCTCAAATTTGTCTTTATTTGACAGTTTGATGATGTGGTGGGTTCTGAGAAAAGTTGTCATGCTGATAAGATTGGTAGCAAGAGATGGAATATATAAGGTATTTGAGAATGTAAGGATGATATTCTGAAATTCAAGTTGAATAGTGCCACATCCTAGTGCTTTGATGACCAAACCATCAGAAAGCTCAATTTCTTGCTCTTTCATTTCAATGGAGTGAAATAATTCATGTTGGTTGACCATAGAGGTGGTGGCTCCTCAATCCAGTACGAATGATGAAATTGTTGGTGGACTTTTTCTTGCAAGAAGTGCTTTGATAGGTTCGTCAAATTTAGGTCATTTTTCAGGATGGAGTTTCCAACAGTCCTCTTCAGAATGTTGGGCCAATTGATTGTGATAGTTTTTGCTGCATCTATTTATTGTTTTTGATTTATTTTGATTCTCGTTTCTTTGAGTGGCAAGAGCTTTTTCAGTTGTATCATCTTCTTCCGTTCTAACAAGGTAGGCATGTAGTTCCTCTATTGTATCCTTCAATGTGGAGTGACTTTTTCAATTTTGCATTTTTTAAGCCATAATTCCCCAATAGTTTTATATTCTTCTGGGAGATTTATTATTGTCCACATAGAAACCACAGACTCCAACAATATTGATGGCTTGATTGTTTTGTCATCTATCAGACTGCATAGTTGTCGAGTATTTTCATGTAGTTTATTTAAGGTTTCTTCTAGTTTACTTTTCTGAATGTTTGTTGAAAAAATTCTTTTTAGATAGGTTGTTTGATTTTGAATGGTTTTGGGCTGGTAGTACTTGTCAATACTTGTCCATAAGGCCATAGGATCATTATTTGCTTCAGCGGAGAACTGTGCAGCAATCTTGACATCACAATTTATACAAATGATTTCAAAAGCTAGGTCTCTACGTTCGGGATACAGTTTATCTCTTTCTGAGGCGATTTCAGCATCCTCTGTTCCAGTTGCTAAGGCATAGAGTTTTTTGAAAGTAAGAATTGACTTCATCCTGACTTTCCAGTCAAGGAAATTATTGCTTGATAGCTTGTACTTTTCAGCCAACTCAACCCTATATTCAACCATGGCTACTATTTATCTGTTTTCTGTATTTTAGAGACCCGGTCTCATAATCTTCAAGAAGAGGACTTAAGGAGGCAGGACTATTGTTAGTCTTAGCCAATATCAGGAACAGGGGAGACACTATTGAACCTTAAGGAGGAAGGACTATTGTTAGTCTTAGCCAATATCAGGAACAGGGGAGACACTATTGAACCTAGCAGTAGGAAGAGAGAAGACAAACAGGATGAGGCTAGAGTAATTACAAAAAGGAGGTCTTATAAAGACTTCACTACAACAGTCTCATTGGGGCTTTGTCTCAAGTATTAAATCATCTTAGGAGCACGTAGTGAGTGAAATCATCTGAGATAAGGTTAAACACCTAAAAGAAGAGGGTTTCTATAATTGAAATACTATAGTTAGTCTAAGATAAAAAAGTGATTACTATGATATCAAATTGCGTAGGTTCACTTCTTTTAGATACTCCTCTGTGTGGGATAAATGAGGCAGTACCTGGAAGGAAAAATTACAAGAAAAAGTTTTGAATTGCTTTGATGACTTTTAACCCTTGCTCTTCTTGTGTGCTAGATGAATCTAGACTTCCCTTCCTAATAATGATGAATTATCTTGACTTGAGGTCCACAATAAATTTATTTAATTTGATAGTGGCTGGATCAGAAAGGTCTATTCAACAGACTCTTATCAGAATTTTCTTGATCACAAGCGATGGTCAAATTAAACCTTAAAAAAACAAAACAATATAAAAAACTAGAAAAAAAGTTGAATTTCACCAATCACAACTACTAATAACTTGAAAATGTGATAAACCCCAATAAAAAAAACCTGATAGCACTACTTTGATAAAACTTGAAAACAAGACTAAGGAAAATATTTATTTGTTTGAATAGATTTTTATAAGCTTTTTTTCATACTTTTTGCGAATTTTTTTGGTTGATAATCTTTGGGATAAGCTATTTGAAGCTCAAAAAAATATTTAAATTTTGGATAAAATTGATCATTAGATGATCTTCTGAAAACTAAAATTAGAAGAGGTAAAATCTATTGATAGCAAATTTCTATTCATAAAAATATAAATGATGAGTTTTGATAATAATAAGGATAATTAATTCTTCTTTGTAATAAAGTTTTTTTTTATGTTATTTTATCTTTTTACTAGTTTAATTATAATGAATATATTTTTACTTTTATTTTTATTTTTTATGATGATAGCTTAGTAAATTTATGATAAAATGTAGATCACTGTTAACTACTATTATATATAAGAATTACTAAAGCGAGGATAATAATTGATGGAGAGGAGATGTCCCTCAGAAAAAATATTATTTTGGCTCCTGAGAGTTTTTTCCCTCTCCATTTGATAATTTTTTTTTAACTTTCTTGAAAGAAAATATGTTTTCCTTATGACAAATTATGTTTAAAAGAGAAAAAACCTCCAAAAAGATAGAAGTAAATTAATGATGATGCAGTTTTATTTAATCCTTGGAACCTCTTGATAAAATATTTACAGGAAATACTTCACTTATTCTTCTAGCAAAGGTGATTACATAAAATAAAGGATAACTCATTTTAAGATGGAAATTAAGATAAAACTACTCAAACCAGGGGGATTTCAATTGGACCTGCCTGCAAGTCCCTTACAAGGATCTTGGTTTATATCTCCAAGTTAACTCAGCATTAACTCATATCATAACTACATGTGTATCTCAATGTTAACTCATCCTTAACTTCAGCCGTATCCCCACATGTATCTCCAAATCAATCCATTCTTCACTTTTTTCATATCTCTGCAGAGGTCTTACACATTATGAATAGGATGATGAGGGTGGGATTTTCCTACAGCTCTAAAGTAATACCGTCAGTTATTTTCAATTTAGCTTCAAACTGAGTAAATTGGATCTTTATATTAACTACCACATTGTCTCAAGTCTTAATCTCATTTTCTCTGAGCCTGTATCTCAATACAGCTCAATATTTATTAAAGGTATCTCATTCAACTATACAAATTTTTTCACACATTTGTGTGGTATTCAAGAGCATATAATATCCTATTAATAATTTAATTATACATAATAATAACAAAGGGAATTTGGTAGATTTACTTTTCCAGAATAAAAGAATTTGACTACATAGCTTCTCATAAACTAATCTCTTTGATATAGATGATAAAGCTTTTTCCTTCAATTAATATAGCCTTAAGAAATCAATATATGGATTGATTAATTATTATTATCCAAAGTATTAAACATATCAAGTACACATATTATAAGTTGATCTCATTTTTATTTTCTCTCCTTTAAATTTTCCTTTTTCTACTTGGAATTTGTATAGATATTAATTTGGATTGATTCCCCAGTCAAAATTGCTTTGGAAATTCATAAGTTAATTGAATTTTCGTTCTCTCTTGAGATATAGACTTCTAATTCCACATGAATATGTATTTATCTAGATAAAACTATTTATTATTCTTATATTATTAATTAATCATCATATTTAGCGAAAACATGACAGTTTTTAGAAGTCTTTTGTTTAAGTTGAGACCATATCAAATATTACAAATATTCCCCTTTTTTTAGTTTTTGTAAGTTATATTTTTTGAAAATTACGATTTATAAACAAAAACAATGAACCCTTCCAAAATATTGTATATAAAATATTTATGAAGAATCTGAATGTTTTAAATAAGTAACAATCAATTTTTTATCTCACAAACCAAGATAAATATCATTCAATTGTCTCCTTTTAGTATGTTTTAATTCTCAATATTATTTCATTTTTTTGAGCTCAGGAGAACCTTTGTAACATTCAAGTGTCTACTTCCTTTTTACTGCTTGTCAATCCTTATTATATATAGTATATATTAGCCAATACACTGATAATACATAGATACCACCCAAATTTATGGGAGTTTTTTCCAGTACCAATGAAGCTGATAAGAATTTTTTTCAATAATTTCACGATGAATCAGATTGAATTTTACTATAGAAGATCCTTTGCTATCAAAGAACATTTACCAATAAAGTTGATAATACGAAAATGAAATGTAAGCTTTGTACTGATACATATATAAATTAACCTAAGAAAAGGGCCTTTAAATTATATCTTTTCTCCATTAAGATTATATCTTGATTTATAATTTTCAAGTAGATATTTTTATTTCAATTCTTTCAATGCCAGCTTTCAATTATTCCATTTTGGATAATTTCAGCTATCTCAATTATCAAAACAGTCATTTAAAGCATTGAGGAATAGATTATTGTTTAATTTAATCAGATACAAAATATAAGTTTTGTTATAAATGAAGCAATGAATAAAATTAAAATTAAATAATCCTTCCTTTAATTTCTTATCCCTTCAATTTCAATACTATTTTTTTTCATTTTTTGGAATGGTTTTTTTAATATGATCTTTTTCAATTGAATTGAATTGTGGAAATAAAAAAACTATATATAAATATTGAGCTTTACTGTTTATTTGTTTATTTATTCTCATAATATTTTGTTCTTTTATTTTTTCAGGAAAACAATATATAAATATGTAATAAATAGGAGATAAATACTAATAATTTGAATCTTTTATTCAAAAGTCATTAATTCATCATTTCATTCAATTTAAAGGAGAAAAATTTAAATTATGCAAAAAACATGTGCATTCCCTTAGAGTAGTCCTTCCTCATATTTTTATTTTGGCTTATCAATAACTTCAGAACTATCTCCAAGTGTATCCCAAAGCTATCTTAGAGCTTATCTCAAAAATATCTATATGTAAGCTACCATACTAAGCTAGGAAAAAAGCTACAAATACCTCAGTATTGACCCCCAAATCAGCTTAGTATCAACTTAAGTGTGATGAGATAGACCATATGGAACAATAGTAATAAATTCAACTTTCAAATTAAGAATAAGCATATTGGGTACCTTTATTTTCAATCAAAGTATGTTTCCCTAAATTACTTTCTTTTATGTAGTGTTATGAAAGTTTCAGAAAAACCTCAATACATGCTGGTACTCTTTCTGGTTCAATTAGCTGAGAGGATTGAAAATTTTGATGACAAATTGGAAATACTATAATTTTTTGGGAAATATATACATGTTGTCAGTGATACTACTATTATGGAAAATTCTTTGTGTTATTTCATCCTTTTTTGAAAAGGATAAAATACATTTGGGAATAATAGCAATACAAATAGTGACAATAAGATTGCAATAAAATAATGTATATTTGGATAAGAAAAGGGAATACTCAGCCTAATAGCCAGCAAGATAAGTATAAGAAAGAAGCATCCCAATTCAGATCACAGAGGGATTTAAATAGCATAACGCCTTCTCACAAGATTATTGAACCAAAATATACCAATAAATAATGCAATTAAAAACATAGAATTTAATGAAATAATACCCAGTAAAATTACTTCAAGAATGACTATGAGATGTATATGCAAGTTGTATATATATTTTACAAAAAAAGGTGGTGCAGTTATTTTTAGACTAAAATAGAGTATAAAGATTCTATAATTCCCTTTTTTGATTCCAATATTGGTATCATGCACTGTTAAATAATTTGGAAGTTTATGAAATAAAATTTGAGGCTATGAAATAATGTCTTCTTTTGCCCAGGATTGATTTTCATGTTATAATCTTTGTACTACATGATATTTGGTCCAATTACCATGAGACCAATACACAAGCATTTCCCAAAACAACTTTTAAACAAATTTTACACCTCTCAAGCATGTAATAAGTGTCTTATAATAGCTCCTTGTATCTTTCATAAGAATTATTCATAGCTTTTAGAGTCATTTTAACCCCTTAGACACTCCAGTAGTGAATCTAAGTGTCTATGAATACTGTAAACTGTATCACTAAGCTTATTTATTTGATTTTTTCATTCTTGAAAATCCTTTATCTTCATATATTTCTGTAGAGACTCTTCTTTCATACCAATTTCCTTCAGTCCTTTTCTCAACTAATCTTGAAAAATTGTTGTTTTGAAAAATGTTTTTTAGCCCTTGATATTTCTTATGCAGTGTTTTGAGATAAACCTCCCTTGTTGGTAAAAAATGAGTTGTTCTGATCTTATTTTTTTCCCTAAGTTTGGAAAAATTGTTTTGACTTTACTGTGTCAAAACTATTATGATGACCATTTCCAATTAATTCCATTACAAATGGAATTTTGAGATTTTGAAGAAAAACTATTTGATTCTCAACCAAAGCTCCATATGCCTTAGAGTATTTTCAATGGTGATTGAGGTAGTATACTTACAAGTGGCTTTTAAAATGAGAAATTTCTCACTGAATGCTCATCAATAAAAGTTATAAAAGGATACACTTTCGTTACTTGATAAATAATTATTCTTTCTTTTCATTGCTCATAATCCTTAAAGCTATCAGGAATTATATCAAACTCCAAATAAATGCTCTGTAATTCTTTCTTTGGATATGGCTTAAAATGAAAAATGATTCTAAGGCCTCAATAGTATTAAGAAAATTTGCAATCATTTCAGAAAATCCCTTTTGGAAGGGAACTTTACAGCTATTTTTTTGAATTTCTCACAGCTGTCCTCTTTAAGGTTGTCTGCAATCTGTAGCTCAAACATAAATTTATGTTTCCTTACAGAATTCTGCAATTCATTTTAAACCTGGCCTGTTTTTTCTTGAATGCATATCATTCATCCACCCTGCCAATTGAAGTCTTCACCTCTCATCAATTATTCATTTTTTTGTTGGAAATAGATCTTTAGCTTGTTTCTTTAAAAAATTGGAGTTTTTTTGGATTGAAACAATTTTTTTATGCAAAACAGCTATTTTTTCAAGGCTCTTGTTTCTGTAGAATGGGAATCAATGAATGATTGTACCTGAAAGCCTTTCTGTTAGTTTCTTTCTGTAAATTTCTGTTACATAAAGCTGAAAATTCCCTAGTCAATATTTTATTATTGCATTCAGGGCTCTTGAAAGGATCACCAATCATATGTTAAGCTAATAGAGCCCTTATATACATTGAGATCCATTAAACTTACTTTACCACCAATAGCTACAGCACTTTTACATCATTTACAAATTATTCCCATAAATTTCTAGTGCTTGTTATCCTAGTAAAAAATGTGTGGATTTTCTGAGAGAATATTTTATAATAGCAAGAAAAATTAATATTTTATTTCAATATAATTTTTCAGCTTATTGAGTTCAATATTTTTCGTTTGTAAGTGCTTATCTTGCCAAATTTCAAAATTCCAGTAATTGGGTACATAATCAGTTTTGCGTAAGCCAGTTATCAGAAGACTCTTGGTTATTTCATACTCAAAGCATAGAATGACAGTCCCAAGCTTTGGGACTGAAAAAAGTGTTATTGGATATTTGTACTGCCCTCATTTAAGTCTAAAGAAACATTTTTTTTGAAAAAAAAGATTATTTTTTCTCACTTTTGAATTTTTGGAGAGACAAGGTTTGAATAAATCAAACAGCTATGATTTCAATCCTTGTTATAGCAACCTGATTGCACCAGCTAATTTCACTCCAGGTTCAGAAATTTGTCCATCACTAGGGTGACTAGGCTCCATAACAGCAGGCTTAAACGCCTTGGCAAATCCGGATTGAGAGCGAGAGTTTTTGATTGGCTCTTCTTTTTCAGCCAATGGTCCACCTGTTAATGGATAAGAATGTTCAAAAACTTAATTATAAGTAACCAGTCAGCACTTAATCGTAAGTATGCATACTCACCAAGACATTGTGGTCCTTCAGTTGCCCAAAGTAATGGATCGTCAGCTACCACGCCATCAACGTCGTCATCAGCTGCTTCCGTTGGAAGCATTACGCCTTCGCCATCAACTTCTTGTTGAGCTTCTTCGTCCTCATCATCGAGTTTTATAAGTTGCTGATTTAGGTCGTTGATTGAAGTCTGGCTAAACACCATGAAAGAACTCCAAACATTGACAATGACACATATTTGTTTTTTAAAGGTTTTTGCTTTAATTCTACACGGGAACAATTGCTGCTTGTGCGCCCAGTTTCTGTAATTATACTCATAAAGCTCAAGGGTGGGAGCATGCTTTGATTCCTGGCCTGGAAACCAAATATTCCCAGGTTTGTGAGCCAAGCAGGAGGTGATGGCAGCAGCCAAGGCAAATCTTAAAGACAGGGATATGCTGGAGTGGGTGCGAGCAGCTAGGACAGCCTCAGTAACTGAACAAATGACCAATTGGGGAAAGTTAGTCTCTTTTTGATTGGTAGAGGTTAGTAATATTGAGACTACTAACAAGAACTAACCCTGAAAAGGAGTTAGTGATATTCACCGATGGCTCCGATATAGAAAGGAAAGGCAAAGGAGCATCAGCAATTACACTTCCAGAACACAGAACTGTAATGAGACACATACCTAAAAGCAAGCTAATAACCAACTTTGAAGCTGAACTAATAGGAATAACATTAGCATTAGAAATAGCCACACAAGAAATCCAAAACAAAGCAGGAGGAACATCGCACAACAAGAAGAAACAAATTTATATATTGAGCAACAACCAAAGTGCATTAAGAAAGATGGCCAATCCAGAGAAACCATCAGCAGGACAGTACCTATACCTAATGGCACATAAGATACTAAAATTGATTCAAAGAGTAATACCAGTAGAACTGTGGTGGTGCCCTGGACACAGCAAGATAGAAGGGAATGAATTAGCAGACAAAGCAGTGAAGAAGGCAGCTGAAAGCTTCCTAGTTCAACATTACCCAGTTCATACCAGTTTAGCAAAACTAAATCAGATGATTGCTTCGGAAAACAAACCAAATGATTTATCAGAGGAAGAGAAGAAACGGGTCAAGCTCAAAGGAGACCCAAATGCACTACTAAAAGAGCTGGACAAGTGGGAAAGAGCTCACACCTCAATAATCCACCAATTACGTTGCAACCACACAACCCTGAATGATCATTTCTTCAGAATCAAACTATGAGGTGATCCACTATGTAATACCTGCCAAAGACCAGAGACAGTAAAACATGACCTGACTCACTGGAAGAAGTACAAATTGCAGAGAAAGAAGATGAAAGATGTTATGAGAAAAAAGAAGATAACGTACAACGACCAAAAACTGATCTGGTTACTGGATAACCCATCGGCAATACAGGACTTACTGGTGTACATAGGTGAGACAAAAAGGTTTACTGGTTTCAAAGAGTACAGAGAAGGAGAACAAGAACCAAAAGCGAGGAATACAAACCGAAATGAATTTCATGATTGAATTGAAAGCCAGAAAAGAATTGTGCGAAAAAGAAACTAACTAGAATAGGGGATCTATTCCCCAAAATAAATTCAAAGACCCAAATCCAGAAGGCGTGATCAGTAGAGCCGATTCATCCAAGAAAATCAAGGAGAGCAAGACGCTCAGCTGCTTTGTTTGGTTTTGTTTTACAGAAATCAGCCTGATTGTTCTCCGCCATGGCCAGCTTGGTATCGGCGGCTTCTGCCTTGAAATTCGACCCTCTACTTCTCCTAGGACAAGCGATATCAGCAAGAACGGATATTTATCTTCTTTCTCATGATAACACAAAGGTCTTCAACCTATCCCTTGCCATGCATCTGTCGTTACCTGCGCCAAACGGAAGGGATGTATTTAAATCTTCCTGTTGAGGTTATGTAATTGGCTAGGAAGGGGAAGGCTGCTGGGCAGTCCAGAATGGAGGTGCTACTGCTTGGGTTTAGTCAAATCTTGTGTTTGTGTATGTCTTTTTTGAAACTTTGCCATTGCGTGTGGAATTTGCTGCAGAATAGCAGGTAGTGGGAGGTGGTGTCTAGAGCGTTACAGTGTGGACACTGTGGAGAAGGCACTTGTTTGATTCTGTACAGGTAGGCGTTGAGCGGTACATGGTTGGATCGACTACCATAATATTGAATGCTTAGATGATCATCATTACTATTGGTTTCAAGATCATCATGATATTGATTTGAAGAATGAGATTGTTGATCTTGATCAATTTCTTGATGATTTAGATTATTATTATTATTATTATTATTATAGATTGAAGAATGATTTGAATCGAGCGAATGAGAATCTAAAGATTTTCTGATTTGAGGTATTTGATTGATTGAAGATGAAGGTGAAAGAGGTTTAAGATTTGAATGATTGACACAAGAATTTTTTGGGGTTGCGTGATGATCATGATGAGATGATAAAAGAGGATCTTGATTATTGATTGAAGGACCAGGACCGGATAGATTGAGCTGAAGAGATGAAGGAAAGATTTGTTGATCCAAAGAAGAAGCTGAATGAAAAGTGAGATTTGAATGATCTGAGTGAGAAGTGACTGAAGGCAGGAGAATAGATGAATTGATTTATTGAAGGTTATCTTTTGAGTTTGGAAGAGATTTGAATTGTGTAGGTGATGATGACAATGGTGAGGGTGGTGATGAGTTAATGTTTTTGAAGATGTTTCAACAATTATGAATTTTGAAATGCAAAAGATTTGCTAACCCACAACCAGGATCAACGGAACCAACGCTGGAATGTCAATGACCCTGATTGTTTCCATAGCATTGGAGAGTGCAAAAGAGCTGAGGGTGCAAAAGAGCTTGAGGGTGCGGAAGAGCAGGTGAAATTAAGGATGAGAATACAATAAGTAAAAAAACAATTGAGGTGATCAAAAAGGTTGGGGGTGATGATATTTAATAATTGAGAAACAATGAAGTTAGGTTTGAGGAAGAATGAAATTTGGATTATAAGAAAGAAGAGGGATGAAGCGGGTGGAAAACTCAAATTCATTATCTTGATTTCTTTTGATATTACTATTTCAAGTATTACAATATCATATTTTTTTAGTATTCAAAGATTTTCTCTCTTTACGATGGATCAAAATAGTCTCAGCAAAAGGGCTCACAAAGATGAATGCTTAAACCATTCATTTTCCAAAAAAAAGGAAGTTATGAAGAACAAGGATATCATGAAGAGATAGAAGAAGGTGAAATTTCTGAAGAAGCTGGAGAGGGTGAAATTGATGAAGAAGCAGAAGAAGGTGAATTTATTGAAAAATCTCCAAATAACTTAAAAATCAAGAGAATTCAAGTCCAAAATCAAAAGAAGTTTCATATTCAGTTTAACAATGATAATTATAGATTCTACCAAGATGAAAAAACCAAAGATTTAGTTTGTATGATTAAATTTGATTCACTTGAAAAAATCAAAGATCAAAATTCAGTAGCCTTCCAATTATCAAATATAATACAAGATTTTTATTATATGGCACAAAACCGTCTGCATCAAAAAACTAACAAATTCTTAATTGGTGGGCAAATGAAATGTCTTGGCTTTAGAGGTGGATATGATAAAGGAAACAGTGCAGGTAAGTAATATTAAATTTTGAATTTAAAAAAACAAAACATTAATTTTTTTCTTTGTTTTTAGGAGTATATACACTACATCAAAAGTGTTTGTCTGAAAGAAAAGTAAAAGATGAAGAATTATGGAACAAGTTACCAAACTATAATAGTTTTCTCTCTCATAGATTTTTTTTATTCACAAAAGATGGTTCTACTAATAATAAATGTTTGATGAAACAACAGCAATTACCAAGTTGGGACCACTCTGAATGGAATGATAAAGACAAAATTGAAAATAGAAGATTATTCTCAAATGTATCAATCACTTATAATGATTTTCATAACCATTCTCACTGTGACAACAATTCAAACAATCTTACATATGGCTTATTCAGTTACATATATATCAAAAATGGAAATCCAGTATCACCACCAACCAAATGTATAGGTCATAGTTTTTCTTTTCCAGATTACAACTTGAATTTTGAATTTGGATTGAACAATGGTATTATAGAATTAATATGGCCTTCAAAAAAGATCTTACATCAAACAACCAAACCTCCTCTTGAAGAATCAACCAACAATACAACGACTCACTTTGGTTGTTCATTTCAAATTTCTAATGAATTAATTAAATGGGTGAAGAAACATGAGAGAGAGGGAACAGGAGATTTTGTAGATAAAACAATTGGAAGAGCACAACGAGGTGCCAAATATCAAAAAAATTGTAATTAGTATCAAATAGGATATTGTTTTCACTGTCATTTATATCACAGAAATCTGCAATATTTTCACAAAAAAAATAATGCTCAACCTCTCATTGTGGATTATTATGCATATTAAAATCAATTATTACTCATTTTTGAATGCAGTATTATATATTCATAATTTAAATTGGTATTTTTGTATTAATTATGAGGTTTGGGAAATTCTTAATATATCTTGTGGTAATAATCTTGGATGTTTGACTTTGCATCAATTTAAAAAATCCATATGCAATGAATTCATTTACAGATTTAAACATTATCTTTTCAAGTTGAAGTACTATTAAGCTACTAGTTCAGTAATAAAGTGTACTTTTCATATCAACTAATTGTACATGTTCAGAAACATGAATAGAAAAATTCAATTATATAAAAGTTTCAAATTTCTTTCAAGTAGAATTCTTAATGGAAAGAACCTCTTATGTCATTTATAAATTGTACTATAATACAAAGTTTCATTTTGAGGTTGAATGCTCTTAAAATCAAGGTGGTCTACAAAAGGTATGGTCAAAAATTGTGATGAATTTCACTTTATGAAGAAGTAATACTATATTATGAAAATAGAATCAGAAGAATAGTTATAAAAGCTAATGATATTATGTTTAACTAATAGTTGCCACAAATACTTTTTAACTGACCCCAAATGTTTATATAATATAGAAAGGTCAAGTTTCAAATTTATATTCATCATATTCTCTGCTATTTGTGCTCACTAGTAAGATATGATTGTTTAATGTATTGTCCAAAAATCTTGAAATTTGCATTTCATATGAATAGTGTGAAAGAAGTTTAATATTCAAATTTGAAAACTATCATATGGTATTAAATCTCAATTACAAGGGGGAATTTCCTACTATCTTAATATTACTGTAATAGAATGATTATCAAGTAATATAATTCAAGACCTGAGGGGAACTCACAAACATAAATTGTTTTAAGTGGCGGAGAATGTTGGAGATGGCCAACAAGAGTAATGATTGAAAAATGGCAATTGCAAAAGAGTTATTAAATACATGATGAATTTAAAACTAAGTCAAACAAGATCTTTGACTAGGAGGAAGAAGTGATGTCACTGTTGCTTGAGCTTCCCATTGATTTAAGAAATTGCGTGGTGATATATTGTGCTAGTTGATGCTGGGAGGGGGGACGAACAAGTTGAACATCACTAATTGGATTAATGCCTTTGGAAAAAAACGAGTTGAGGTGAAAAGATAGATTTTTCCAGACAGGCTTGTCTGGAGGTGATGGCTGAACAAGCTGATGAGATATGTTAAAAGAACATAATATAAGCATAGCATTGGAGATAGAAAAATGGCGATGATCTTTGTGAGCAGTGAATAAACCCTTAACACCTAATATTAAGAAATAAACAAATGGAAGAAAATTATGCTGAATATGATATTCACTCAATTTCTTTTTAGCTTGGTCCAATTGTGATGCTTTGAGGTCTGTGGTTAATGATTAATGAGGAAATTTCATCTCTTCCAAGATGTTAATTCTTTGTATTTTTGGGACGTTTACATTGTTCTGATTGGTTGGGAGGGGGAAGTTCCTCTATGTTTGCCTGTGCTTTGAAAATGATGTATGAAATCATAACATCCAGAATTAAATCTTGCAACGACTTGAGCTGTTGATCAGAATGAGCACCCAAATTCTGTTTGGTGTCTATATTGCTAATAGATCGCTTTGCATTTGGGGGATGGTTGACATAAGCTCCATTGGTGGAATAGAAGGTCGCTTCAATCCTTCAAAGTATGTAAGCATATCCAAATAAGCATGTACCTTTCCAGAAGTGGTTGGAGCTGTCATGGGGGGTTTAGGGATACAAAATTCATCCATTGTTGCAGATATAGATGCAGCAATGAGTTTTGCCCAAGCAATGATGGTGAAGTGGCGTGGTTGGGCCATATAAATGAGGTGACGAACAAAAATCGTTTTGGGGTGCTTTTGATTACGAACGTGGGCCTCCAGAGAAAAAGGAATAGATATACTTGGTTCAGGTGATGTACTGTCATCATATATTTGCATGTTGAAAATTTGAGGGGAGACATAAAATTCAGCTTTGGTAGCATTCAAAAATGGTGAGCCTGTTCAGAAATACGATAAGCTTAAATATTTTGTAATGACTAATTATTATAAGGCAACTAACTATGATCACTTAGTTTGTCAATCCATTTGGTATATGAAGATGAGCATTGGTTGAAGTCGAAATTCCCTTGTGCAGGTTTTTCACAACCCAAAGATTGAAGACGCCATTTAACCAAAGAGTTGATTGCTTCAAACGTGGTTTGATATTTGGCTTGAGTTGGTCATCCTGAATTAAACATTTGGAAAAATTTATAAAATTGAGGATGAAATTCATTGTAAAAGATGGAAAATTCAACATTGGGGGGAGAGGCTGGTTGGGAAATGGGAGATTGTTGAGTATCTTCCAATGTGGGAGGGTTTTGAGTCTGACAATCAACTTCTCGATTGAGATTATTGAGACCTGGTGTTGAGGCATGTAATGGAGGCAATGAACTTGATTCCATTGATTGAGGAGGAACATCATCACATGATGGGGGTGGTGGTTCAATTGAGGTATCATGTGGGGATGAACGGACACAAGGAGTATGTGCATTTTGTGGTGTTGAAATATTGGACTGGATTTCCTGGGTGTTAGTTGTAACATTAATTCCTCCTTCTGAAATAATTGGAGAGACCTGATGAACATCTGCTCTTGAGTGGATAGGTGTCTCATTTGAAATAGGTAAATTTGATGAGCTCTCACAAATGTTGCTGTGGTCACTCTGTTCAGAAGGGTTGTGACGTGGGCTTGCTGTATTAGGTAAATTCTCTTGATGAGCTTGTTCTTCCTCAGTGAATATTGGTGCGAAATCAGACCCATGAGATTGGGAAACCATTAAAGTAGGTGAATGACGAGGAGTATCAGGGGATGTGCTTGCAATAACATTTGAGGATTGATAGATTGGGGTGGGCTGGAAACAATGGAGACAAAAGGTGTATTTGTGGGAGGAATCATGGAGAGAACCTGTTGGGTATTATTAATAGTGAAAGATCGTTGCATGAAACAACGAATATTTGGTGGTGGTTTATTTTGAATTTTCCTTTTTTTCTTGTGATTTCCATCAGGAACAACCTCCTCTGGAAGGGATGATTGGGATGAGCGTAAGGAAGGAAGTTCTCTCTCAATAACTTCAACATTGCCATCTACGAGACCGATTGATTGTGATGAAGACAATTCTACAATAAGGGAGATCAAATTAATACAAAATTGAGGAAAGATGTGAAGAATAATAATTACCATGTTGTTTTTGAGAAATCAATGTAAGGCCCTTTTTCAAATAATCCTTAATCTCAATTGATACAGGATTCTTTTCAGCTTCAGAAAGGGAATTATTGAGGATTTTATTGATACGGTGGTGGTTGAGAGAAAATTCTTCACGGGAGAGGCGAGTTAGCTCAGAAGATAGAATTGGTGAGATGGATTGTACTTGAGTGGGTGGGTTATTCATGTTGAATTCTATGAATGAGGGTGGTGGAAGGGTTTATGGAGTATTTGGGTGTGGATTACACAAAATCATGTTTGGTGTGTTTGTGATATCTAATATTTTGGGTAAAAATATATTATTAAAAATTGTTGAGGATGAGATTATGTGGGGAGGAAAAAATTTACCAAGTTGAAAGGGTGTTCTATTTATTTTGTTTGGTGGGGGGCAGGGCAAAATGTGAGGATGACTAATGGGAGCTGGTGGGACTAGATTGGGAGAATTGAGGTAGTGAAAAAGATCGTAACATTCCTGGGGTTCAATGCTTTGGTTTGAGGTGGACAATGAATTGATGGATGAATGGGATGGTGCCTCATTTTGATAAGATGAAGATGAATTAAAATCTGTGTTATTTGAAAAATCCCTATGAAACATTTCATAAAATGAAACATTGGAATCAGGTTGTTGGGGTGGATTCATAGTATTGGGTATTATATTGGGAGGAGAGGGATTTGAATGGCCAACAGAGGTTAAAAACAGAGGGACATAGGAAAAACATGGGCAAAACAACTCTATTTATATTGCAGGTCCCAATTAAGTGAAGTGGGGGTGTAGCCCATAGAAATAGAGCAGAAATGAGTTTTGTGGTTTCAAAGGAAAGAAAACTGCAGATCCTCTAGACATAAAACAAAGTTACACATTTAGGGCAGGATTATGTGTCAGGAAAGGTGTATATTTAGAATAATCCTTCAATTACAAGGGTGATTAGATTGGATGGTACGGTCACACCTATAGGTGGTTGAGAGATTTAGCCCACCAGTAATGATGTACACAGGTGGTAAAATTATGACCGCCGGTCATAATTTCTACCACTTGCCAACCAATTACGGCCGTAATTGGTTTGTCTCTTGGGAATTGCATCAGACCCACTCAGATACAGAAAAAACTGTATCTGAATGAGGTCCAGAGACAATACAGCTTTGGCTGTAACCATACACAGGTGGTCAAATTATGACCGCCAGTCATAATTTGTACCACTTGCCATCCAATTACAGCCGTAATTGGTTTGTCTCCTGGAAATGTAATCAGACCCACTCAGATACAGAAAAAATGGTATCTGAATGAGGTCCAGAGACAATACAGCTTGGGCTGTAACCATACACAGGTGGTCAAATTATGACTGCCGGTCATAATTCCTACCTTTTGCAAACCAATTACGGCTGTAATTGGTTTGTCTCCTTGAAATCTAATCAGACCCACTCAGATACAGAAAAAACTGTATGTGAGTGAGGTCCAGAGACAATACAGCTTTGGCTGTAATTGTACACAGGTTGTCTGATTATGACTGCCGGTCATAATTTGTACCCCTTGCAAACCAATTACGGCCGTAATTGATTTGTCTCTTGGGAATTTCATCAGACCCATTCAGATACAGAAAAACCTGTATCTGAATGGGGTCCAGTCACAATACAGATTTGGGGCTAATTGTACACAGGTGGTCAAATGATGACCGCCGGTCATCATTACTACCACTTGCAAAACAAATTAAGCTGTATGGTCTCTGGACCTCACTCAGATACAGTTTTTTCTGTATCTGAGTGGGTCTGATTGGATTTCATGGAGACAAACCAATTACGGCCATAATTGGTTTGCAAGTAGTAGTAATTATGATCGGCAGTCATAATTTGACCACCGGTGAACAATTACAGCCAAAGCTGTATGGTGACTGGACCTCATTCAGATACAGGTTTTTCTGTATCTGAATGGGTCTGATAAAATTCCCAAGAGAAAAACCAATTACGGCTGTAATTGGTTTGCAAGTGACTGGCGGTCATAATTTGACCACCTGTGTATGGTTACAGCCAAAGCTGTATTGTGACTGGACCTCATTCAGATACAGGTTTTTCTGTATCTGAATGGGTCTGATGAAATTCCCAAGAGACAAACCAATTACGGCCATAATTGCTTTGCAAGTGGTACAAATTCTGACCCGCGGTCATAATTTGACCACCTGTGTATGGTTACACCCAAAGCTGTATTGTCTCTGGACCTCATTCAGATACAGTTTTTTCTTTATCTGAGTGGATCTGATGCGATTCCCAAGAGACAAACCAATTACGGCCGTAATTGGTTTGCAAGTGGGACAATTACAGCCAAAGCTGTATTGTGACTGGACCTCATTCAGATACAGGTCTGAGTGAGGTCCAGAGACAATACAGCTTTGTCTGTAATTGTACACAGGTGGTCTGATTATGACCGCCGGTCATAATTTGTACCACTTGCAAACCAATTAGGGCTTTAATTGGTTTGTCTCTTGGGAATTTCATCAGACCCATTCAGATACAGAAAAACCTGTATCTGAATGAGGTCCAGTCACAATACAGCTTTGGCTGTAATTGTACACAGGTGGTCAAAATTTGTACCACTTGCAAACCAATTACAGCTGTAATTGGTTTGTCTCCTTGAAATCCAATCAGACCCACTCAGATACAGAAAAGCCTGTATCTGAATGAGGTCCAGTCACACTTTGGCTGTAATTGTACACAGGTTGTCAAATTATGACCGCGGGTCATAATTTGTACCACTTGCAAACTGTGAGCCTTTGAGATATGACCACATACCCAATAAGGTCACAAAAAGATTAATAATAATTATACTTTTAAGATAATTATATTAAAATTACTTAGAATAATTATACATTAAAAATAATTACTTAAATATACAAAAAATACCATAAAATGGTACAAAAATTGGTTTAACTCAAAAACCAATGAATCAACATGTAAAATAAATTATACCATTGGATTCCTCATGGAAAAATACACATATACCATTTTTATGGCATATCTGTAAAGTCAATATTTAATGAATAATAAGGTATAATACCTTATAAAAAGCATAAAATCCTATTTACCTCAGAAACCAATGAAACAAAATGTGAAATAAATTAAACCAGTGGATTCCCCACGAAAATCCACACATAAAACAATCAATAAGCTAATTCCCAAAGTCAATACTTAAGGAATTATCCTGAATATATGCACTTTTTTGGTCAACGCATATATTCAAGGATCATAGCTAATATCTTCTAAACTATACATGATAGAATGATGAACCAAAAATAAAGTTACCACTTAATTACTGTAAGAACACAGATATGAACTTTATTTTACAAATTATAAACAAGGTTAAAACCTATGATGAAATATTGATAAAAATCAACAGAGCTGTTGACCACTTTGTTGTGAAAGTGGTCCAAACTTAAAAAAAAGTATACAGTTGGATTCTACTAGTTCATTCGTGAAGAATGATGTAATCTTTATCATGAAATTCAGGGTATAACCCCCTGAATTCAAGGTTTGAAGTTTAAAATATTGAATTTCGACAGAAAAGATGAGTTACAAGAAAAATCATCAAAATTAGAGTTTTGATGATGTAATGAAAAGCTCTTGGCAGCATAATAAGGTTATGCCAGGCTATCAGAATTCACTCTCTGAATTGCTGTAGCGTGTAAATCTTAAATGTTATTGAAGATCAAAGTTTGAGCTTAAATTGAGCAGTTATGATCACCTACTGTAACCTTAAATTAAGTTTAACAGTCATAAGAGTGATAAAATTGGTGAATACTATTAGTTTATAATTAAAACTAATAAAATCCACGAAATTTGGTGTTCTGCCAAGCCTCTGATGTCATCAAACTTAAAGTTACAGTGATAACTTTAAATAATGGTGTAATAATGATGTAAGATGGTTTGATCATGATGTAATCACCCTCAAACCTTAAAATATTGATCCATTCCAGTGTATATGATCAGTACACGTCTACTAGAAGCCTGTTGGACTCTAGGAGGGAGGTATTTACTATAAATAGAGCTCTTTTCACTCTATTTTCCCCTCAGACGCATCAAAAACATTAAATCAATTAAATAAAAGGTAATTTCTTTATTCTTTATATATAAAACTCTTATATTATTAAAGACCAAAGACCATCTTATTATTAATCACTACTTTTGTGTGATTAAATCAATTCTTTAATTGTTTTCGTCATAAATCTCTCTATAAACTCATTTCCACGTAAAATCAAGAAATTTAGTAAATTTTCTTTATTTTTATTATAATTACAATTTGAAAAAGTTTTATTATATTCTTTTGGCGTAAAATATCTCAAAATTATTATTCTAAGTGTTAAAAGTAGGTTATTTCATCTTATTATAATAATTTCTCTCTTATTATTACTCTTAATAATTCTTAATTAATATAAATAGTATTCATATTAATATATAACTTTAATATTGGTAATATTATTGTTATTAATTGTTTTTTATTTATAAAAAACAATTTTTTACGCCTTTATTATTTGTTGGTAACAATAATAAAGAGCTTTATAATATATTAATTATTTTATATTAATATATTATTTTCAATATTATAATTTTATATAATATTAATTATATTATTATATTTATTTAATAATATAATATTTTTGCGCCATAATATTAATATTTCTTTATTATTATTATTATTTTAATCTTATTTATTTCAATTACAAGGACATTCAGAGTAAAATAAGTAATAAATTAGTAATTTTTTACTTATTGTTTCATAGTCAAACCTTACACAAACCAATTACAGCCGTAATTGGTTTGTCTCCTTAAAAACCAATCAGACACACTCAGATACAGAAAAACCTGTATCTGAATGAGGTCCAGTCACAATACAGCTTTGGCTGTAACTGTACACAGGTGGTCAAATTATGACCGCCAGTCATAATGTCAGCCTGTGACTCAAAACCAGAGCACAAGCATGACAGCCAAAATACCATAAACCAATGGTATAGCCAAGATACCAACAAAACATGGAGCTGAGCCAAATTAGCTCAAAAGGTATCAAACAATAGAGGAAACTCACCTCTTTCTGAAAATATAAGGCCCATCACCATAGGACAAGAAATAACAAAGTTATTCCTTCTCAAAGTTATTGCTGAGCATAAACCTTAATTTTCACCTCTCATCTAAAATCTAGAAGGAGAGGCTTAAGCCCATCAAATGGGTATTCAAAATGAAGCTCTAAGCCAGGGCTATCCAATGGTACCATACAAACTGAGCTAGCACCAATATTACTGGAGTTATGGTCAAATTCAGGCCAAAAAAGGGTGAACAAAACATTCACCTCTCATCTAACTCCACAGTTTTATTGTGACATACCTGAAGTGGGGTATCTTTGGAAAGAGCACAATCAGAGCTATCAGATGGTGCCACCCACTTCTTCATATCTCAACCATAACAGAAGTTATGAGGCAAACAAGCTCAATACAGCTTTTTGCCCAAACCACGCCTATGTACAAAAACCTTGCACATGGGATAACTTTGCCATATTTAATGATAACCATACCAAATTGGGTACCATTGTGTAGAGCTCATACAGGGCTATCCAATGAACCAACTTTGAGCATGATATCTCAAACACTGACAGAGTTATGGCTGGTTTAAGGACAAAATCCCACCTGCTGTCATATACAGCCTCACCATGGGATAATATCCCATAATCATGAATATGAGGTGTAAAATAGACAAAGAAGCATGTTTTTACTTCAATACCTCATATGTCAGTCAATACTGGGGTCCCATACAGTTTCTGTACAGCATTCTATGCGTCATACACATCAGAATCAGGCTGTGAGGTCCCCAGATGAAAATTTTCACCCTGTATTGGTAAAAACCACCCAGATGTGGTTTCAAAACCACATCTGAGCCCAATACAAGTTATACAGGCTGTTTGCAAACCACAAGCCAGTACTAGAAAGTGAAAAAATCTTCACTTCCTCTACATGGAAAGGCCTAGCACCCTTTCCACCCCATTTCAGGATAAAAAGGAGGCTTTTCACAGCCAGAATTGTTTCCTCATCCTGCTCTTGAATACCCTACGTAGTAAACTGTCCAAAACAGTTTTACTCTTGGGTAATAAACAGGTATAATTATATATTTTAATTATTGTAACTCTTATTATAGTAACCCAACTGGTAAGATTGCACCCTGGGTTCTCAGTAGCGCTCACCACCACTATAATCCAATAGTAGAACCCCTTAAATATCTTATAAAACATCTTAAACTTCCAAAACCCTTATTTTAAATCAATTTTTCTACGTGTCACAGTCATAATTCTAGTTGTAAATACTTTTATTACCACTTCAATATAGACTCAACCTGACATTTTGGGGGCCTGGCCATGTTTTCAACTTATTTTGGACCTTACAAGTAAGTTTTTCTCTTCTTTATCATTTATTGACACCTGTTTTACTTTTTTTAGGCATCATTTTCTCTTTAAAAATATATTTTATATATTTTTTCTTTAAATTTTTTTATATACTCACATATTATAGAGTATTTGTCACGTGGCTTATAACCACAAGACTAGTATTTTTGGCGTGTTTTGTATATAAAAACACTTTGAGCCACTAATACAGCCTTAATTCTTAAGTGAATTAAGACAGCTCATACTGATAAACCAACAGTTGAGGATTGTTTGGGCACATTGTTAACTCAATTACCCTGTAATACACCATTCTTTTGACAGATTATACTTGCTAATTACAAGTATTCTGTGAGATATTGGCATACAAACTGTATACCATATATCAGTAAGCTGTATTTTTGACGTGGAATTGTTAATTAAATTACATTGTCATCATACAAGGGCATCTGTAGTTACATACAAGCCCAGAGGCCATTCTTAGATGTGCAAAACCAGCCTTTTAAGAAGTCTTAACTGACATAAGCCCTCTTTTTTCCTGCTTTGATTCAGTGGAAGAAAACTTCATACCACTTGAAACCCAGTCACAGGCCAACATACCAGTGACACCCTCAGAACCAGAGGGCAGCAAGGGAAAAGGAAAAAGACTTAGTGAAGGCCTCATTGCAGCCAAGAAGTGGACACCAATAGCCACTCAGAGAAGTAGAAAACCACAAAACTCTGCTTCTATACAAGGTAAACCAACCTTAACCACTTGTACAGGAAAGATTACAATTATTAACCCAGTTATAACTTCCAAAGGCAAACTGCCCAAGTCAGCAGACAATAAATTTGTACAAGGCACAGTCAAAGGTAAATACCCTAAGAACATAAAGTTTTTGACTGCTTGCAGACACTGATATGTCCCCTGCATACCTCAGAGATCTTGGCTTCCAAAGGAACCAGCCAGTGGACAGAGAAGGATTGTCCAGAACCAGAAGACCTGGAAGAGGACACCTTGGACACAGTGGTGGATGGCAAAACAATGAGGGAGATAATATCAACCTTGCCATTCACACTCCAATTCAACAGAAACCTCAAACCAGAGGACTGGAAGGATATGGATCAAGTTCTTCAGATCCACCAACTCCTCAAAGACTTATTTCAATGGAGCATGGACAACAAGAGGTTCAACCTAGCAACTCACTGGGCAGAACTTGGATCAAGTTGCCAGAAGATCTGTCTCAGAGAGATAGACTTCAAAGACCTTATGGAAATCACCAAAGGTTGGAATCCTACCAGGCAACACCGACTCCTGGAGGCAAGGGCACAGAGGATAAGGGAGAATCAAGCCACTATCCAAGCTATAGAGGAACAGTTAACCCAGACAGGGCCTATGCAGATTCCTTCAGGTTCACAAGGAGCAGGCCAAATCAGCTCTCCAGTGGCTTCACACTATTCAGAAACCAGAAGATCAGTGGCCAAGAGTCACCATTCTTCAAAATTCCAGGAGGTTTCCAGGAGAAGACAAGGGAACAAGGGCAAGAACAAAACCTCCTTCAACCAGAGGAGGAAAGAGTCAGATCCCATGATCCAGAAGCTGTTAGATTCGGTAAAAGAAGTACACAAGAACCAGAAGTAGTTGTAAACCACTCTAGAATCAGTAGTCCTAGTAATAGAAACATTACCCCCACTCAGACTGAAAATAACATTGTCACATCTGAGAGTAACATCAACAGTGATACACTGTGGTTACAAATGTCCCAATATGCTGAACAATCTGCAAATCAGTTTGCAGAAATTGAAGCTGGCCAAGAGAGGATGAGACAAACTCAAGCCTCCTTGGAACAAATAGTTAAAAATCTTCAAGAAGGATATGCTCAACTGAGCAAAGCCTCTGAAGAAACCAACAAAAGACTGAATATAGTCTTTGAAGAACAACACCACAGCACAAGGGAGAGGGAGTGTCTGGATCAAGACATTAACAAATTGTTTAATGCCTATCATAACTTGAAGCCCCAACCACAAGGCCAAGCTATGGAGAATCCATATCAACCAGATGACATCAAACCAGATGCCATGTTGTTGAATAAGGCAAGATCTCCATCACAATACCAGGATGGAGATGGCATGTCTTATTCAGAGAAGGAAGCCTTGAAACAGCTTCCTGAGGCCTCAAACTGGCCCAAATTCTCTGGATCAGGAGAATATGATCATATGGAACTCATAGATTATATTGATGGACTCTTCATTGATGTACCAAGCATACCAGACTACTGGATTACTGCTAGATTGAATACTGCATTTAAAGGTCATGCAAGTATATGGTACACAGAAATGAAAGAAATCCATGGCAGAAGAAACTGGCCATGGTGGAAGAGTCAAATAATCCAAAAGTACAGTAATGGAACTTGGATATGGCAAAAGACCATGTCATTTGAGAATGACAAATACTCTGTGGAAAAAGATCCATATGAGTGGTGTCTTAGACAGTCTAAAAGACTTAAAGCCATTGATCCTCAGATGAACATTCAAATGAGGAATCACAAACTTCTGACACAACTGCCAGGACAGCTAGAGCATGCAGTAAAATGCAGGTGCAACCAGAATTGCACTCTAGATGACATAGCCAACACCTTACAAGACATAAGGAAGAGGACTAATATAGGGAAATTCACCCTATATAAAAGCAGCAGTTTCAAAGAGAAACAACCACTCAGGGTAGAGTTTAAGGACAAACCCAGAGAAAGAGTGGCAGAAGTAGCTAAGAAGAAAAATTCTTGCCACAATTGTGGTTCAACAGACCATTATGCCAACAACTGTCCAAAGGCAAAGAAGAAATTCTATGCCATAGAGAAAGTCCCTGAGGAAGAACCTCCAACAGAGGATTCTGATTCAGACTCTATGGGTGATGCCATCAGAGAACCATCTGAGGATGATCAAGACCCAAGAGAGGAGTTTCTAGTGGAATACCAAGAGGAAACACCACTGGAAATCCAGGACATACAGTTGGAAGCAGGCATGCCACAAGACACTGCTAACAAGAACTTGTGCAAACACACACAAGATGAACAAACATTCCTGGTTACACCAACCAAAGGAATGGCATATATACATGGAACAGCCAAAAAAATGACTGTTTGTATTGACAATGCTCAACATCCACTGATCATTGATAGTGGAGCACACTGCTCCATAGTGGCCAGAAACTATCTGGATACCCACTTCCCAAACTGGGAAAAACAGCTCTTGCCCACTAAGGCAAGGAACTTTCAAAGTGCATCAGGGAAGATGACTTCCATTGGGACAATTATCAAAGAGATAATTATACCCCATAAGAAGGGTAATATCAGACTCAATCCAGAGTTTGTAGTGCTTAATGATGCCCACGTCCAAGGATTTTTACTGGGAACAGATTACCAGAGGATGTATGGCATAGACATTTACAACAGTAAAAATAGGCACATCACCATTGGTACTAACAAGGAAAAGAAATTTTCACTTGACATATACCAGATATCTTCTCAAGATCCAATAGAAGAACTTCTGGAGGAATTCAGAGAGGGACAGTTTAGCACTACCCTCACCAGTAAACAAAAATTAAGTCTACTGAAGATGCTGGGAAAGAACAGACCAGCATTTGCCATTGGTGAAGAATCATTAGGCAAGATTAAAGGCCATGATATAGAACTATATCTGGATGTGGAAAGTCCTTATCCACCTATGCTGAGGAGTCCTCCTTATCCAGCAAGCCTGGAAACCAGGAAGGAAACTGAGAAACATATCAATGAACTCCTGGACATGGATGTTATCAGAAAGATTGTACATAATTAAATAGTGGAAATCACCACTCCTGTCCTCATCACCTGGCATGATGGCAAGTCTAGATTGTGTGGGGACTTCAGAGCCCTGAATAACTACACAAAAGCAGACAGGTACCCTATACCAAGGATACCTCATGCCTTGGATAAGCTAGCCAAAGCCAAATACATAACCAAGATGGATTGTATGAAAGGCTTCCACCAAAATGGAGTTAAACCAAACTCCATGAAATTACTCAGAATAATATGCCATATGGGCATATATGAGTACACCAGAATGCCATTTGGCATCAAGAATGCACCAGCCCACTTCCAAAGGATGATGGACACAATATTTCAAGATGAAATATTGGAAGGCTGGATGGTAGTATATATTGATGATATCATTATATACTCAGAGACATGGGAAGACCATGTGCAATACATAGACAGAGTGCTAAGTAAACGCACACCCATAAATCTGAAAATTTCACTTACAAAGTGCGATTTTGGCCAACAAGAGTTACTGGCTCTAGGACATAAAGTCTCAGGTCTTAGTCTGGCAATTGACCAGAATAAAGTAGCAGCAGTACTGCAAAAACCAGTACCAAAGAGCATCAAAGAGATGCAATCTTTCCTTGGGTTTGCTAGCTACTATAGAAACCATATCAAAGATTTTGCACACATAACTAGTAGTTTATACAAGTTATGTTCAAAAGATGTAGTTTTTGAGATAACCAAGGAAAGGAGGGATGCATATGAGAGGATCAAATATGAACTCACTAATGCACCTGTGCTCATCTTACCTGACTTTGAACTACCATTCAAGTTATATATAGATGCAGCATGCAGTCAAGGCCTAGGAGCAGCCCTTCACCAAAGACAAATTGTGGATGGTGAACCAAGAGAAGGAGTAATCTGCTACATCTCAAGACAGCTGAAAGATTCAGAAGCCAGGTATGGGGCCACCCAGACAGAATGTCTATGTCTAGTCTGGGCTCTAGAAAAACTCCATTATTATTTGGAGGGTGCAGTCTTTGAAGTCTACACAGACTGCACAGCCTTGAAGTCTTTACTAAATATGAAGACTACTAATAGACATATGCTGAGGTGGCAAATAGCTATCCAGGAGTATAGAGGGAACATGACCATCATATACAAGGAAGGTAAAAGCCATACCAATGCAGATGGCCTCAGCAGATGGCCACTAGACAATGTCAAGAGCAATCCAGCTTATGACCCAGAAGTTGCAGCCAAAATCCCTATCCATTTCATGGAAATAGATAAGAGGAAGAACTTCAGATTTTCTGAATGGGCACCAGAAAGTGGTACCCTTGACAGTGGAAACGCTGACTCAGAAGAGACAGAAACTCTCATACTGGGAATAAGTTCCTCAGAACTGCACAATGAATTCTTCAGTGCAGTACAGAAGTCTTATGCCAAACACAAACAGTGTAGCATACTACTCCAACTCCTTCAACAAAAGTACAGGATCCCAGAACTGGAGACCCAGCTGGAAGAAACCTGGTTGAGGGCCTATAAGGACAATAAGTTTTTTCTTATAGATGGCCTGCTCTACCATAGAGAAAAGCACACAAGTGCACTCACAGTGGTAGACAGAGACCACATCTCATTGATCCTACAAGAATGCCATGACTGCCACTATATGGGACACATGAGTGAAGACAGGACCAGAGAGAGGGTAGCAAGCACAGCTTGGTGGCCCAAGTGGGAACAAGAGTTGAGTGAATACATCAACACTTGTGAAAGATGCCAAAAGGCAAATAGGAAACATGGGAAGAAGTATGGGTTACTTCAACACATAGAAGAACCCAAGCACCCATGGGAAACCATCAACATGGACTGGGTTACAGGACTTGTCCCAGGAGGCAAAGAAAACTACAATGCCTGTTTGATCATAGTTGATAGGTTCAGCAAGAGCATGAGGTGTCTACCATGCCATAAAGAAGACACAGCCATGGATACTGCTCTGTTGTTTTGGAATAACATCATATCTACCTGTGGAGTCCCTAAGATCATCATTAGTGATAGGGACCCAAAATTCACATCTGAATTTTGGACTAACTTATATGACATGCTTGGTACTAAACTTTTAAGGTTTGACTATGAAACAATAAGTAAAAAATTACTAATTTATTACTTATTGTACTCTGAATGTCCTTATAATTAAAGTAAATAAGATTAAAATAATAATAATAATAAAGAAATATTATTATTATGGCGTAAAAATATTATATTATTAAATAAATATAATAATATAAATTAATATTATATGAAATTATAATATTATAAATAATATATTAATATAAAATAATTAATATATTATAAAGCTCTTTATTATTGTTACCAACAAATAATAAAGGCGTAAAAAACTGTTTTTTATAAATAAAAAACAATTAATAACAATAATATTACTAATATTAAAGTTATATATTAATATAAATACTATTTATATTAATTAAGAATTATTAAGAGTAATAATAAGAGAGAAATTATTATAATAAGATGAAATAACATACTTTTAACACTTGAAATAATAATTTTGAGATATTTTACGCCAAAAGAATATAATACAACTTTTTCAAATTGTATTTACAATAAAAAATAAAGAAAATTACTAAATTTGTTGATTTTACGTGGAAATGAGTTTTTAGAGAGATTTTTAACAAAAACAATTAAATAAATGATTTAATCACGTCAAAATAGATGATTATAGCAAGGTGGTCTTTGGTCTTTAATAATATAACAGTTTTATATATAAAGAATAAAGAAATTACCTTTGATTTAATTGATTTAATGTTTTTGATGCGTCTGAGGGGAAAACAGAGTAAAAAGAGCTCTATTTATAGTAAATACCTCCCTCCTAGAGTCCAACAGGCTTCTAGTAGACGTGTACTGATCATATCCACTGGAATTGATCAATATTTTAAGGTTTGAGGGTGATTACATCATGATCAAACCATATTACATCATTATTACACCATTATTTAGAGTTATCACTATAACTCTAATTGTGATGACATCAGAGGCTTGGCAGAACCCCAAATTTCGTGGATTTTATTAGTTTTAATCATAAACTAATAGTATTCACCAATTTTATCACTATTAAGACTGTTAAACTTAATTTAAGGTTACAGTATGTGATCATAACAGCTCAATTTAAGCTCAAACTTTGATCCTCAATAACTTTTAAGGTTTTCACGCTACAGCAATTCAGAGAGTGAATTCTGATAGCCTGACATAACCTTATTATGCTGCCAAGAGCTTTTCATTACATCATCAAAACTCTAATTTTGATGATTTTTCTTGTAACTCATCTTTTCTGTCGAAATTCAATATTTTAAACTTCAAACCTTGATTTCAGGGGGTTATACCCTGAATTTAATAATAAAAATTACATCATTCTTCACGAATGAACTAGGAGAATCCAACTGTATACTTTTTTTAAGTTTGGACTACTTTCACAACAAAGTGGTCAACAGCTCTGTTGATTTTTATCAATATTTCCTCATAAGTCTTAACCTTGTTTATAATTTGCAAAATAAAGTTCATATCTGTGTTCTTACAGTAATTACGTGGTAACTTTATTTTTGGTTCATCATTCTAGCATGTATAGTTTAGAAGATATTAGCTATGATCACTGAATATATGCGTTGACCAAAAAAGTGCATATATTCAGGATAATTCCTTAAGTATTGATTTTGGGAATTAGCTTATTAATTGTTTTATATGTGGATTTTTGTGGGGAATCCACTGGTACAATTTATTTCACATGTTGTTTCATTAGTTTCTTAGATAAATAAGTTTTTATGGTTTTTATAAGGTATTGTACCTTATAATTCCTTAAATATTGGCTTTACAGATATGCCATAAAAATGGTATATGTGTATTTTTCCATGAAGAATCCAATGGTATAATTTATTTCACATGTTCATCCATTGGTTTTTAAGTTAAACCAGTTTTTGTACCAATTTATGGTATTTTTTGTATATTTGAGTAATTATTTTTAGTGTATAATTATTCTAATTAATTTTAATATAATTATATTAAAGGTATAATTATTCTGAGTATTTTTTGTGACCTTATTGGGTATGTGGTCATATCTCAAAGGCTCACATTCCCTACCACCAAAAAAGATTGTACCACAATCTGATATATGTGATTAGGGTATCATCCACTGTCCTACCTCTTCAATAGACTTTGTTAGTCTTGAAGCTCAATAATGCTTAACTTTTTTATTTTTCAGGTTTTCTTTCATGTCTGAACCTTCTTAGTAGTTTATCAGCATTTGTTATATCTTTCTCAAGTAGCCATTCATCTTCTTGAGTTGAATTCTTATACCTTACAAGGTATTCTCTTTCTTTTTTGTTTCTTGTCCTTCTTTCTTTAAGGACTTTTACTATTTTCTTTTCCTCTCCTTCTTCCAAGGGGGGAATCTCAAGTGGGGGTTTATTTCTTAGTGGAAATAACTCTTTGTCACTTGAACTGTAAGGTTTTATCAGACTTACAGGGAAAGTTGGGTGTTTGTTCATTAGTTCACCTGTGAGTTCCAATTGCACAGCATTGGGTCCATGAAGTGCTTTTATCATAAATGGTCCTGCAAAGGAATCTTTCAATTTCTTTGGGCCTTTTATGTTATTGAAATTAAGGGTTGATACTAAAACCAAGTCCCCTATTTTGAAATCAGGTGGCTTATGACTTTTATCCCATCTTTCTTTTGCATATTTAAAAGAATCTTGCATGCATCTGTTTGCATGGTGTCTTGCTTTGTCAAGCATTATCTTGAAGCTGCTTGCTGTTGGATGTATATCCACTAAGTCCTTTTTGAGGGTATCATAAGGAAGTCTTGGATTCCAACCTTTCTCTAGCATTGCTGGTGTTTTGCCAGTAGAAGAATGGATTGATGTCTTATATGCCAATTCAAGTGCTGGTATTAGTGTACACCAATCATGGGTAAAACCATCAGAATCTTTGAATTCTAGCCCATAAGCACAGAATTTTCTGATCATGTCCTCTAGGGTCTGTATCATTCTTTCTGCTAAACCATCAGTTTGAGGATGATAAGCTGTTGAGAATGATAGCTTTGTCCCAAACAGGTTATGGAGATTTGTCCATAATGCTGAAGTGAACTTTGGGTCTCTGTCACTTATAATATTTTGGAATAAGCCTGTATGGCTAATGACTTTATTCCATATCATTATGGCTGTATCCATAGCTGTGTCATCTTTATGACATGGTAAGATCATGGGAGTCTTGCTGTATCTGTCAACTAGCACTAGGCATGCATTATAACTCCTGTCTCCTCCTGGAGGTAAGGCTGTTACCCAATCCATATGAACTATTTCCCATGGGGATTTTGGTTCTTGGATTTGGATCATCATTCCAAATTTCTTTCCTGTGGCTCTGTTGGCTTTTTGGCATCTGTCACAGGTTTGGCAGTACTCTGCAACATCTTTCTTCCAATTTGGCCACTAAGAGCAGGTTTTCACCCTCTCTAGTGTCCTATCTTCTGAGAGATGTCCAGATGCAACACTATCATGACACTCATGTAAGATAGCGTTTATTAGTGTTCTGTCTGTTAAGGCCATAACACATGTGTGTTTTGTTCTATGGTAAAGGATTCCATCAAGGAGGTGGAATCTTCCTTCATCATATGCTTTTTTCCATATTTCATCTAGTTTTGATGAAAGTGATGGATCTTTGCAGTCTTTCATTAGAAGTTGGCTTAAGATATGGCAATTTTTGTCTGTCTTATAGCTTTCTTTAACTTGGTTAAAGAATTCTGTGCCAATGTCTGTAACACATATTCCTTCTATATGGTTCTCTTCTTGTGGTACCCATGCTGGATTGTCAGGGGTATTTGCTAGAGCCCATCTGCTAAGACCATCTGCATTTTTATGAATATTTCCAGATTTATGAACAATAGTCATATTTCCCCTATATTCTTGGATAGCAATTTGCCATCTCAGCATATGTCTATTTGGAGTCTTCATATTTAATAGTGATTTCACAGCATTACAGTCTGTGATTACATCAAATACTGTGCCATCCAAATAATAATGCAGCTTTTCTAAAGCCCACACTAGGCATAAGCATTCCATTTGGCTTGCTCCATACCTTGCTTCTGTTGGCTTTATCTGCCTTGAAATGAAACAAATTGGTCCTTCCACTGGTTTATCATTGATAATTTGTGTTTGGTGAAGTGCAGCACCTAGTCCTTCTCCACAAGCATCAATGTACAGTTTGAAAGGTATTTTCCAGTCTGGCATTAGAAGAAATGGGGCATTTGTTAAAGAATTTTTCAATTCTTCATATGCCTTGACTCTTTCTTCTGTCATCTCATAGACTGTTTGTTGGTCACATAGCTTATACAAGGATTTAGCAATCTTTGCAAAGTCCTTTATATGCTGTCTATAGTAACCAGCAAATCCTAGAAATGATTGCATTTCTTTTTTAGTTTGAGGCATTGGTTTAAGTAGTACTGCTGCTACTTTATTTTTGTCTATGCCTAGACTAAGTCCAGATACTACATGTCCTAGGGCTTTCAATTCACTATATGCAAAATGACACTTTTTCAATGAAATTTTCATATTTACTTGGACTATTTTCTGTAGTACCCTTTCTAGTCTTGTCAGGTGATTTTCCCAAGTTTCTGAGCAAACTATGATATCATCAATGTAGATTATTAACCATCCTTCTGATAATTCTTCAGGAAATATGGTATTCATCATTCTTTGATAATGGGAAGGTGCATTTTTTATCCCAAATGGCATTCTTAGGTATTCAAAAATTCCACAATGGACTATTATTCTTAGTAGTTTCTTGGCATTGTCTGTTAAGACATTTTGATGAAAACCCTTCAGAGCATCCATAGCTGTGATGAACTTAGCTTGTGACAATTGGGTCAATGTCTCATGGATTCTGGGTATTGGATATCTGTCTGGAATGGTATAGGTATTCAGGGCTCTGAAGTCTCCTACCATCCTTGATTTTCCATTATGCCAAGTTATAATGACAGGTGTAGTAACTTCTACTTGCTCATTATGTCCAACCTTTCTTAATACTCCAAGGTCCATTAATTCTTTAATGTGCACCTCTAGGGCTTCTCTAGCTCTTGGACTGGCTGGATAAGCAGGTCTTCTTAATAAAGGTGGGTAAGGTTTTTCTACATTAAGAATTATATCCACTTCATGTCCAATTATGGCACCTAGTGGCTCTTTGTCAGTTGCAAAGGCATTTTTATACTTAAATAAGAGGTCAATCAATTTTTCTTTCATTCTTTCTGTTAATTCTTGATTGAATTCTGGCTCTTTGAGTTGTTCAGATATGAAAAGTTCTTTTTCTGGAATTTTTTCCTCATTCTTAATAACTGTGATTTGTTTTTTGTTATTTAAGAATCCAAACTTTTGTCTTTTATTATCTCCTATGGTAAAATATCTATCCTTTTGGTTGGAGATATCTATACCATAGATTGATAAGTAGTCATTTCCAAGTATGAAATGATTACTAGTACAGTTGTCCATTACTACAAACTCTACTTTGATTCTGACACATTGTGAGGGATGAGGAAAAATTAGTGTTAAATCAATTATTCCAAGGGGCTTCATGCTCTCACTTGCACTACTAAATTTGACACCTTGTATTGGCATAAGTTTTTCTTGCCATTCTGGGACAATGGTTTTTAAATAATTTTTGCCAACACAGGTGCAATATGCTCCTGTATCTAAGTTAACCTTTCCTTCTTGGTTATCAACCATAACAATACTAATACTTGATTTTCCAGCTGTATATCCCATTCCTCTTGCAGGTTTGGTTCTATACATTTTGGCATCTTGTATGTTTGTCAGATTTGTGTCAGATGTTCCAACTTGTGGCAAGTTTGAGTTAACATCCAGTACTTCATAAATTATATCAATATTATTAATTTGTGCATTAATTATATTGATTTCATCACTTTCAGAGCTTTCTGATTCTTCTGTCTCTTTTTCAGAGTCAGATTCTTCTTCTTTGTCATTGTGGTTTTCTGTTTCCACAATTTCATTAATCTTTGCTTTTTTAAGGCAATTATTGGCTAAGTGTCCAATACCTCCACATTTATGGCATTTTCTTTGCTCATTATTGTTGGATGTATTGGGTTTGAAGGATTCTTTTGATTTATCTTTCTTGATAAATGGTTTATTTGGGCTTTTAATGTCCAATTTTTTCCAAGTCCTGCCAATTTTTGTTCTTGTCACTATATCTTCTAGTGCATTTATATTCTCTTCTGTGGAGCATGGTTCTATACACCTGCTTCTTAGGGCATGTTCTAGTTCCCCTCCACATTTTTTAAGTATTTTCATATGCACCATCTTCTGTGACATTTCTGGGTACAGTGCATTAAGCCTTTCAACTTGTTTTAGGAACCAAGTTAAAGGTTTATCTTTCTCTGGGTCAAAGAAAGAGTTTTCAAATGCATTTTCTATCTTATACCTCCAGGCATCATTTGCCCACTTGGTGATTATTTCTTGTTTCCACCAAGACCAGGTATTTTTACCATTTGTTTGTCTTATGCCATAATACCATCTTTTTGCAGATTTCTCAAACAAAGAATGTAATCTTGCAGTGATTAATTCATCTGGTATGGCATAATCTTCTTGTAACATGTCAATTGTTTTAATGAATGACATGTGGTCATATTCACCTTCTCCTGTGAATGTTGGCCATTCTTTCAGTTGAGGTGCTTCCTTCATTAAGACTTGGTTATTATCTTGGTGACTCAAGTCTGTTATGAAAGGATTTGACAATTCCTCTTTTGTTTTAATAGGGCTTCTTATATGAGAAAATGGTGTTGATAACTTTGGCATATTTAAATTAGCCTCATTAATTTTATCCATTTTTTCTGTAATAAGCCTTATTTCACTTTGAATATCATCTTTCAGATGCATTCTTGCTTCATCACTTTTTTCCACATGGTCCAAAAGTAATTTTTGGTGTGATGAAGTCTTTTCTTCAAATTTTTCTACAGAAATACTTAATTTATTTAATTTTTCTGTAAGATTGTCAATACTCACATCATAATTGATTGTCAAAGTCTTATCTTTGATATCTTTTATGTATTTATACAATTCTTGTTGTCCTTGTATTAATTTTTGAGTATTGTCAATTAAATTTTTTGGTTTATTATTTTCATCAATAAACTTAATGTTGTCAATTTCTTTCTTGTTTTGTACAACAATTTTTGTTAAAGAAGATAAATTGTTATTTATTTCTTGTAGTGATAATAAACTGTCTTTAATTTCTTTTAGAGGTAATATACTATTTTTAATTTCTGTTAAAGTATTTACAACATCTTTGGACAAGGTTATTTCTTTGGGAAATGAGGTTGTCTCATTCTTCGCTCTTCTTTGTCCTTGAATTCCATCAAGGTTCTGGCCATGTTGAAAACATTGTCCATGGCATCCTTTTGGATTCTTGGGATTCTGTAGCTTGGGGAATATGGTTTCCTCCAATGCTTTTTCTTGTTCTTCTTCCCTTCTTGGGGAAGTGGGTTGGCTTGAGGCTTGCTGGTAGAAGCTACTGGGGCTTCCTTGGTTGCCTCCCTCTTTTTGGCATGATAATCCTTGATTTTTTTGATTTGAGGTTTGGATGACAGTGGATTCCATCCATTGGAGTATCTCACTATCTCCTCCTCTTTGAGGAACTTTTTCAGGATGTGCCAGGAGTTCATCACTCCTTGGTGTATTTGAGGCAGCATTTCCCAGTCTTTGTCCTTGTATACTGTGTAATACTGCTTGTACTGGCTCATGTAGATGTCTATTTGAGCCCTCTGAATGTGATTTGTACCTGTTTGAGTTACTCATACTTAGTTCCAATTCAGGCTCAGATATCATGGGCATTTCTGGGACTTGCCTTTGGGATAAGGCACTTCCTTGTGTGGATTCTGTTCCACTGGGGATATTGCCCTTTCTTTTCCCTTTTGAGGGATCAATTCTACTTCTGAGTCCAGCTCCATCTGATTGGATGGAGTATTGGGAACCTCTTCTGGTAGTCATAATTAAAGAATAAGAAAAAATAAAAGTATTTTTAGAATGAAATTCTTTTATGGCAATTTAAAAAGAGGTGCTCACCTTCAGAGTCTTGAATGGTGGGCCCTGGAAAGTCTAATTTCTTAGCTTTCTTTCTTTTGGTGATAACTGGTGTTGGAGAACTGTGACAAGTTTCTTCCACCAATCTCTCAACAGTAGCTTGGTTGTCTTCTGTTGGGTTATCTTCAAACACTAAAAAAGACAAATAAATACAAGTCTTTTTATAAGAAGTGTTATTTTTGGCAAGATATGGCAATTTTCCACGTAGAAATTGCTTTTATATCTTAAAAAAAATGAAATAAATAAAGAAATGAATAAAAATAACTTTTTTTATTGGTTTTTAATATTTTTTAATATTTTTTATGTATATTTTTATTTTTAAAGAATAAAATAAAAAATGAATATGATTCTTATAAAATTAAATTATAATAAAAATTATTTTTAATTTATAAATTATCTTTTTTTAATCACTAGAGTCACTCAAAGAAAGTTCTTGCAAGTCTAAGGATGTGAAAAACCACGTGTAAGACAGTACAATTGCTTTCCAAATGCCTCAATAGCTTTTAAAATCAATAAAATATAAAATTATTATATAATTTTATGATTATAAATATAATTTATTATTGGATAAACCCAAATAGAATCTTTTTAAAGGTCTTTTAAGTAAATATCACGGCCAGGCCCCCAAATGTAAGGTTTGACTATGAAACAATATGTAAAAAATTACTAATTTATTACTTATTGTACTCTGAATGTCCTTATAATTAAAGTAAATAAGATTAAAATAATAATAATAATAAAGAAATATTATTATTATGGCGTAAAAATATTATATTATTAAAGAAATATAATAATATAAATTAATATTATATGAAATTATAATATTATAAATAATATATTAATATAAAATAATTAATATATTATAAAGCTCTTTATTATTGTTACCAACAAATAATAAAGGCGTAAAAAACTGTTTTTTATAAATAAAAAACAATTAATAACAATAATATTACTAATATTAAAGTTATATATTAATATAAATACTATTTATATTAATTAAGAATTATTAAGAGTAATAATAAGAGAGAAATTATTATAATAAGATAAAATAACCTACTTTTAACACTTAAAATAATAATTTTGAGATATTTTACGCCAAAAGAATATAATACAACTTTTTCAAATTGTATTTACAATAAAAAATAAAGAAAATTACTAAATTTCTTGATTTTACGTGGAAATGAGTTTTTAGAGAGATTTTTAACAAAAACAATTAAATAAATGATTTAATCACGTCAAAATAGATGATTATAGCAAGGTGGTCTTTGGTCTTTAATAATATAACAGTTTTATATATAAAGAATAAAGAAATTACCTTTGATTTAATTGATTTAATGTTTTTGATGCGTCTGAGGGGAAAACAGAGTAAAAAGAGCTCTATTTATAGTAAATACCTCCCTCCTAGAGTCCAACAGGCTTCTAGTAGACTTGTACTGATCATATCCACTGGAATTGATCAATATTTTAAGGTTTGAGGGTGATTACATCATGATCAAACCATATTACATCATTATTACACCATTATTTAGAGTTATCACTATAACTCTAATTGTGATGACATCAGAGGCTTGGCAGAACCCCAAATTTCGTGGATTTTATTAGTTTTAATCATAAACTAATAGTATTCACCAATTTTATCACTATTAAGACTGTTAAACTTAATTTAAGGTTACAGTATGTGATCATAACAGCTCAATTTAAGCTCAAACTTTGATCCTCAATAACTTTTAAGGTTTTCACGCTACAGCAATTCAGAGAGTGAATTCTGATAGCCTGACATAACCTTATTATGCTTCCAAGAGCTTTTCATTACATCATCAAAACTCTAATTTTGATGATTTTTCTTGTAACTCATCTTTTCTGTCGAAATTCAATATTTTAAACTTCAAACCTTGATTTCAGGGGGTTATACCCTGAATTTAATAATAAAAATTACATCATTCTTCACGAATGAACTAGGAGAATCCAACTGTATACTTTTTTTAAGTTTGGACTACTTTCACAACAAAGTGGTCAACAGCTCTGTTGATTTTTATCAATATTTCCTCATAAGTCTTAACCTTGTTTATAATTTGCAAAATAAAGTTCATATCTGTGTTCTTACAGTAATTACGTGGTAACTTTATTTTTGGTTCATCATTCTAGCATGTATAGTTTAGAAGATATTAGCTATGATCACTGAATATATGCGTTGACCAAAAAAGTGCATATATTCAGGATAATTCCTTAAGTATTGATTTTGGGAATTAGCTTATTAATTGTTTTATATGTGGATTTTTGTGGGGAATCCACTGGTACAATTTATTTCACATGTTGTTTCATTAGTTTCTGAGATAAATAAGTTCTTATGGTTTTTATAAGGTATTGTACCTTATAATTCCTTAAATATTGGCTTTACAGATATGCCATAAAAATGGTATATGTGTATTTTTCCATGGGGAATCCAATGGTATAATTTATTTCACATGTTCATTCATTGGTTTTTAAGTTAAACCAATTTTAGTACCAATTTATGGTATTTTTTGTATATTTGAGTAATTATTTTTAGTGTATAATTATTCTAATTAATTTTAATATAATTATATTAAAGGTATAATTATTCTGAGTATTTTTTGTGACCTTATTGGGTATGTGGTCATATCTCAAAGGCTCACAAAACTTGCTTTTTCCACAGCTTACCATCCACAAACAGATGGCCTAGCTGAAAGGATGATCCAAACAATGGAGGACATCCTCAGGAGATTCTGTGCATATGGCATGGAATACAAGGACCATGAGGGATACACCCATGATTGGGTTACACTCTTACCAGCAGTCCAACTGGCTTATAATACAAGCCAGCACTCCACCACAGGTAAAACACCTGCACTGGTGGAGAAAGGGTGGAACCCCCTATTGCCTGTGGATCATTTGAAGAAAAATCTCCTGACTATCCACCCCACAGCCAAAGACTTCCATGATATGTGTAAGAGGGCCTGTGATACAGCTGCCAAATGCATAGCTGAGGCAAAAGAATACAATAAGCAGAGGTGGGACAAATCACATATGGAACCTGACTTCAAGGAAGGGGACCAGGTGTTAGTGTCTACACTGAACTTCAACAATCTCAAAGGACCTAAAAAAATGAGGGACTCATTTGTAGGACCTTTTACTATCATTAATTTGATAGGAAAAAATGCAGTGGAAGTCAAACTTACAGAGGATTTTTCCAGGAAACATCCAGTCTTTTCAGTAAGTTTGGTCAAACCATACTTCCAGACAGAGGAGTATAAATTCCCCTGCAAGAGAAAGAATCCCACACCACAAGAGATAGTGGAAGTGGAGGACTCCCCTGGACCTGTGAGTAAGATCATCAGGGCCAGGAATATCAGGCTCAATGGGAAGGATCAAAGACAATACCTAGTCAGATTCAAGAACCAGACAGCAGATAAAGACAAATGGTTGGCAGAAGATGCCATACCAGATGGGAACCTTCATGTAAGGAGATTCAGAGCCTCTAGGAGGACTGAATAGTCTCATCAATGATGAGCCTTTTTTAGAGGGAGGGTATGTCAGCCTGTGACTGAAAACCAGAGCACAAGTATGACAGCCAAAATACCATAAACCAATGGTATAGCCAAGATACCACCAAAACATGGAGCTGAGCCAAATTGGCTCAAAAGGTATCAAAAGATAGAGGAAACTAACCTCTTTCTGAAAATATAAGTCCCATCACCATAGGATAAGAAATAACAAAGTTATTCCTGCTCAAAGTTATTGCTGAGCATAAACCTTAATTTTCACCTCTCATCTAAAATCTCGAAGGAGAGGCTTAACCCCATCAAATCGGTATTCAAAACGAAGCGCTAAGCCAGGGCTATCCAATGGTACCAGCCAAACTGAGCTAGCACCAATATTACTGGAGTTATGGTCAAATTCAGGTCAAATAAGGGTGAACAAAACATTCACCTCTCATCTAACTTCTACAGTTTTAGTGTGGGATACCTGAAGTGGGGTATCTTTGGAAAGAGCACAATCAGGGCTATTAGATGGTGCCACCCACTTCTTCATATCTCAACTATAACAGAAGTTATGAGGCAAACAAGCTCAATACAGCTTTTTGCCCAAACCACGCCTATGTAAAAAAACCTTGCACATGGCATAACTTTGCCATATTTAATGATAACCATACCAAATTGGATACCATTGTGTAGAGCCCATACAGGGCTACCCAATGACCCAACTTTGAGCATTATATCTCAAAACCTGACAGAGTTATGGCTGGTTTAAGGTCAAAATCCCACCTGCTGTCATATACAGCCTCACCATGGGATAATATCCCATAATCATCAACATGAGGTGTCAAATAGACAAAGAAGCATGTTTTTACTTCAATACCTCATATGTCAGTCAATACTGGGGTCCCATACAGTTTCTGTACAGCATTCTATGCGTCATACACATCAGAATCAGGTTGTGAGGTCCCCAGATGAAATTTTTCACCCTGTATTGGTAAAAACTGCCCAGATGTGGTTTCAAAACCACATCTGAGCCCAATACAGGCTATACAGGCTGTTTGCAAGCCACAAGCCAGTACTAGAAAGTGAAAAAATCTTCACTTCCTCTACGTGGAAAGGCCTAGCACCCTTTACACCCCATTTCAGGATAAAAAGGAGGCTTTTCACAGCCAGAATTGTTTCCTCATCCTGCTCTTGAATACCCTACGTAGTAAACTGTCCAAAACAGTTTTACTCTTGGGTAATAAACAGGTATAATTATATATTTTAATTTTTGTAACTCCTATTATAGTAACCCAACTGGTAAGATTGCACCCTGGGTTCTCAATAGCGCTCACCACCACTATAATCCAATAGTAGAACCCCTTAAAAATCTTATAAAACATCTTCAACTTCCAAAACCCTTATTTTAAATCAATTTTTCTACGTTTCACAGTCATAATTCTAGTTTTAAATACTTTTATTACCACTTCAATATAGACTCAACCTGACACATAATTACTACCACTTGCAAACCAATTACTGCCGTAATTGGTTTGTCTCCTTGAATTCCAATCAGACCCACTCAGATACAGAAAAAACTGTATCTGAATGAGGTCCAGAGACAATACAGCTTTGGCTGTAACCATACACAGGTGGGCAAATTATGACTGCTGGTCATAATTTGTACCACTCGCAAACCAATTACAGCCGTAATTGGTTGGTCTCTTGGGAATTTCATCAGACCCATTCAGATACAGAAAAACCTGTATTGAAATGAGGCCCAGTCACAATACAGCTTTGGCTGTAACCATACACAGGTGGTCAAATTCTGCCCGCCGGTCATAATTTGCACCACTTCCAAACCAATTACGGCTGTAATTGGTTTTTCTCTTGGGAATTTCATCAGACCCACTCAGATACAGAAAAACCTGTATCTGAATGAGGTCCAGTCACAATACAGCTTTGGCTGTAACCATACACAGGTGGTCAAATTATGACCGCCAGTCACTTGCAAACCAATTACGGCCGTAATTTGTTTTTCTCTTGGGAATTTCATCAGACCCATTCAGATACAGAAAACCTGTATCTGAATGAGGTCCAGTCACCATACAGCTTTGGCTGTAATTGTACACAGGTGGTCAAATTATGACCACCGGTCATAATTACTACCACTTGCAAACCAATTACGGCCGTAATTGGTTTGTCTCCATGAAATCCAATCAGACCCACTCAGATACAGAAAAAACTGTATCTGAGTGAGGTCCAGAGACAATACAGCTTTGGCTGTAATTGTACACAGGTGGTCTGATTATGACCGCTGGTCATAATTTGTACCACTTGCAAACCAATTACGGCTGTAATTGCTTTGTCTCTTGGGAATTTCATCAGACCCATTCAGATACAGAAAAACCTGTATCTGAGTAAGGTCCAGTCACAATACAGCTTTGGCTGTAATTGTACACAGGTGGTCAAACTATGACCGCCGGTCATAATTTGTACCACTTGCATACCAATTACAGCCGTCATTGGTTTGTCTCCTTGAAATCCAATCAGACCCACTCAGATACAGAAAAACCTGTATCTGAATGAGGTCCACTCACAATACAGCTTTGGCTGTAATTGTACACAGGTGGTCAAATTATTACCACCAGTCATAATTTGTACCACTTGCAAACCAATTACGGCCGTAATTGGTTTGTCTCCTTGAATTCCAATCAGACCCACTCAGTTCCAGACAAAATTGTAGCTGAATGAGGTCCAGAGACCATACAGCTTTGGCTGTAACCATACACAGGTGGTTAAATTATGACCGTCAGTTATAATTTGCACCACTTGCAAACCAATTACGGCTGTAATTGGTTTGTCTCTTTGAAATTCAATCAGACCCACTCAGATACAGAAAAAACTGTATCTGAGTGAGTTCCAGAGACAATACAGCTTTGGCTGTAATTGTACACAGGTGGTCTGACTATGACCGCTGGTCATAATTTGCACCACTTGCAAACCAATTACGGCCGTAATTGGTTTGTCTCTTTGAAATTCAATCAGACCCACTCAGATACAGAAAAAACTGTATCTGAGTGAGGTCCAGAGACAATACAGCTTTGGCTGTAATTGTACACAGGTGGTCTGACTATGACCGCTAGTCATAATTTGTACCACTTGCAAACCAATTACGGCTGTAATTGGTTTGTCTCTTAGGAATTTCATAAGACCCATTCAGATACAGAAAAACCTGTATCTGAATGAGATCCAGTCACAATACAGCTTTGGCTGTAACCATACACAGGTGGTCAAATTCTGCCCACCGGTCATAATTTGCACCACTTGCAAACCAATTACGGCTGTAATTGGTTTTTCTCTTGGAAATTTCATCAGACCCATTCAGATACAGAAAAACCTGTATCTGAATGAGGTCCAGTCACAATGCAGCTTTGGCTGTAACCATACACAGGTGGTCAAATTATGACCGCCAGTCATAATTTGTACCACTTGCAAACCAATTATGGCCGTAATTGGTTTGTCTCTTGGGAATTTTATCAGACCCATTCAGATACAGAAAAACCTGTATCTGAATGAGGTCCAGTCACAATATAGCTTTGGCTGTAACCATACACAGGTGGTCAAATTATGACCGCCGGTCATAATTTGCACCACTTGCAAACCAATTACGGCTGCAATTGGTTTTTCTCTTGGGAATTTCATCAGACCCAGTCAGATACAGAAAAAACTGTATCTGACTGAGGTCCAGTCACAATAAAGCTTTTGCTGTAATTGTACACAGGTGGTCAAATTATGACCGCCGCTCATAATTTCTACCACTTGCAAACCAATTACGGCTGTAATAGGTTTGTCTCTTGGGAATTTCATCAGACCAATTCAGATACAGAAAAACCTGTATCTTAATGAAGTCTATAGGGGAGTAATTGGCTTCTATGTTTTCAAAATCAAAGATGCTCAAATATAAATAAAGCTATTCTTGTGTACACTTGAAAGCTCTTTTGAGCTCACTTTGCCCCCCAAAACATTACTCATAACTGCCCTACTCCATTTCAATTTCTGGGCCCTTTTTGCTCATTCCCCACAGATTTTCATGGTGCAAAAATGGGTTGCCCCAAAAAAATTTGCACTTGTCACAAGCTTGGCTGTTACAATCAATATTATGAAGATTTGAACAATATTGTTCAGCATGGAAGACCTATGTCTGACCCAGCTTGGAAGACACATCAATTGGAACTACTCAAACTCAGGAGACCCCAGCCTTTGGTTGATCAGATGTTTTTAGCCCAAAATATTGAAAATTTAAGTACTCTTTCCCTCATTCATTTCAATTATTCAGCATTACTTCAATCTAATTTTCCACAATTTTTTGGCACAGCCAACACAGAAAACCCATGAATGCTCTCAAATTGAACAGATATGTCGTCAGAATAATGAAAGAAATTTACTTTTTGATACCAAAAAATATGAAAACAAGACCTTTAAATTTATTGACTCTCATGCTCTTAAAGTTTTGGTTCAAGCTTCAAGCCTTTACCTCAAAAATGGAATGTCCAGAGATAGTATCAAAGAATTTCTTCTATCAGAAAGGGAAAAGATAACTAGCCTTGGAGAGAAATTCAATTTTGATGGATAATCCATTGCTGAAGGAATTCCACTTTCAATTGAAACTATTTTGGTTCGGCTGGGCATATCCATGGACTTTGAAAAAAAGATTTGCTGTCCAGAATGCTTCAGTTTCTATGATCTGACTCCAATGGGGCACATCAACAAACAGTGTACATCCAAATTTATTCAACCTTTTCCTTCCTCCATTTTCAAATTAGGATCTCTTGCAAGAAAAGAATGTGGTTCTCTTTTATTTCAAACTGATGACACGAATGATACTTCACTTCAAAAACCAATCTGTACCTTTACATACCAATCCTTGCAAAAATGGTTGGCCTCCCATATGTGGATTCCTGGCTTTGAAAAGCTATTAAATGCTCACAATACCCATAACCCTCAAACAGACCCTAAAGTTATTTCTGATATTTGGCATAGCAAAATTTGGAACATATTCAAATCTTCCCCACGTAGTAAACAAGCATTTACAAATAGACCAGGTAGTTTGATATTTAGATTCTATGTAGATTGTTTCAATCCATTAAGTAACAAAGGGGCTGCAAAATCCATTTCAATTGGGTCAATTCTTCTCACTTGTTTGAATCTTCCACCAAGTGAACGTCACAAAGAGGAGAACATGTTTTTGTATGCAATAATTCCTGGTTCCAAAGAGCCATCTCTTGATCAAATGAATTCAATCTTGGAGCCTCTTGTGATTGAGCTTCAAATGTTATGGAATGGTATTTGGTTTTCCAATACCCACGACTTTCCACAGGGTAGACCTATTAGAGTGGCTTTATTACCTTTAATAGCAGATCTTCCTGCTCTACATAAAGTGGCTGGATTTGCCTCTCATTCGGCCAATCAATTTTGCTCCTTTTGTAATATTACAAGGGTTGACATCAATGAAATAGATATTTAAAAATTTGAAACAAGGACACATGAAAATCATATTTCCAAGGCAAATGAATGGCTTCAACTTCAAACCAAAAAGGAACAAGATGAATTTGTAAAATCACATGGTGTCCAGTGGGGTATTTTAAATAAGCTAGATTACTGGAGACCAATTGACTTTTGTGGCATAGATATTATGCATTGTTTGATTTTAGGGGATATCAAAGACTATTGCATATCATTCCTCAAGGTGGGGTTGACTGGTCACGAGTTAGAGCTTCAAAGGAAAAAGCAAAGTTTTTTGGCACCCTCAAGTCCATCCAAATATCCTTTTTGTTTATTGGGGCGACCAAGAAAAAGGAAAAATGAAGATGACAATGATTCTGAAAAAATAAGTAGACCCAAGAAACAAAACCTTACAAGAGCTAACCTTGCCCGCATTTGACCTCGTACATCCCAAAGGCACAAAGGCTCTAGTGAAGCCTCCAGGACCAAAAGTGATCAAACTGCAAAAAGCAACAGAACTTCAAACTCCAGGTATTCCCTTAGATTGCAGACAACCACTTCTACAGTACTCAATTTATTACCTTTTACACATGGTAGTGATCCATTGGTTCCTCCTGATTTATCTTCTGATGATAATCAGATTTAAATCCAATGTGAGATGAAACTCCAAGATTAAAAAAAGACAAATTGGAGGTACTTCAAAAAGTCATCAATCAAACAAAAGTCCCATCATGGTTTTCTCGTCTTACCAGAAAATTTGGTTTCAAAAACTTTCAGACACTCAAAGCAGCGGAGTGGCAAATCTTGATGACATTGTATTTACCATTGGCACTTGTACCACTATGGAGTTCACAAATACCTCACAGGGAGGAAAGGGTACAATGCCCAGGGAACTACCTCCATAAGGATCTTCTACTCAAATCACTAATTTCATTAGTTACATTAACAAACATGTTACTCAGGACAAGCATTCATGAAGAAGACCTGGATAAGATTGAAAGTACTACAAAGATCTATTGTCAAACACTTCCTTTGGGTTGGTCCATGATAAACTCCAAACCTAATCTACACCTAACACAACATTTACCAAAGGTTATCAAGGAGCTAGGGCCACCAAGAAGCTTAGCTTTGTGGGAATATGAAAGAATGAACCGTACATTTAGGGAAATACCACGGAATAATAAGCCATGTTGAGTTTGAATTATATATTTTTATGTCAAAAAATCACCCTAAGACAATACTAACCCACATATAGCCAATTGTAGCTGAGATCTCCCAAACAATACTGAAAAGATGGATATCTAAAGTACAATATCAATGGATTTCCAAATTACCTAATCTTCAACAAAGAGTTGGTAGGAACAATCCCCTCATTGCTCTGCATCAAGCAAAAAATATCAGTGCCAGTCATAAAATTCAATTGCATGATGCTATTTTTCAACAGTGGAAACTACTGGTTTCAAGAGACTTAAGGGATGTTGTAAATCTCTTTGAATGCAAAAAGTCAATAACGTTTGAAAAAAAAAGGTATTGTAATGTAAAATCACATGTTGAAGACAGTATCATAGAGTATAGCATTAATAATGTCAAATCATTGGGCCATATTGATAATATTGTCTCATTAGTTGGAGGTGATCCCAAAATATGGTGGCTAATAATCAAACCTTTTAAGAATCTGGAAAATAATGAATTAGAAAAAGACCCTTTCCATCCTTTTCCAGATCTCAATTTTTCTATTCTATTGGACCAGACAGAGGATGCCATAATCATCAACTCCCAATCAGTTTTGGGTCATGCTGCATTCCTCAAGAATCCCCCTGGAACCTTTGGAATTGATCAGGCTACACTCTGCTGGGTATCTCTACATTCATCAGTAAGTGATTCAGTAGACTTCCACTCATTATCTCATATATTTTAACAGCGTCTTACCATTTCCTTTCAAACCTTGCTAGCAATGGATAGGTGATTGAAGCACTACACCCCTTTCAGCCTTAGGTTTCCTTATCAATGCTCAATAAAAATTTCCTTGGAGAAAAAACAATACTTTTTCCTTTGTTGATATTGTTATATGCTATTAAATGTAGTTTTTTTAGAATAATTCACTCAAATCCCTTTTAAAAGAGATTGAAATTGTCAATCTGCCATATTTAAGCCTCCCAAAGATATTTCAAGACATTATTTGGTTTTTTGGTGCTGGATAGAACAGGCTTGAAAAAACGTTTATATAAACTATCTCTTCTCCACCAAAAATGTCTGTATTTCCACATCACCAAACTGCCTTAAGCTTTCCTGAGCTCTCTCATCCACCAAATTCATTCTTATATGTTGAATGTGTAGTCCAGCTCTGTTTAACATCCTCAAACCTTCTATAATATAATTACCTCATTTTCCTCAATTTATCTCCACTTCTTTAAATTGATATTACAATGTCTTCCAATGCAATGGGTGGCTCAACCTTGGCATTCCACAGAGAAAATTCTGGATCCTCATCTCAAAACCCATCAACAGAGGGTGACTCAATAATTCACTCAGATGAAGAAAACCACGAAAGCATCTATACTGACTCTACTGGACAGAAATTGTGAGCCTTAGAGGTAATTTCATATACCCAAAAGACCACAAATATAAAAAATAACATATTAATATAAATAAAATAAATTTATTTATATTATTAAAATAAAAATAAAAAAATATAAATATAAAATTATATTAAAAATAAAAAATTAATTATAATTTAAAAATAAAATTACTTTAAATTTTGTAAATATAAAATTACATTTATACTTGAAAAATTTAAGTAAAAATGAAATTTTAACAAAATTGTGAAAAAATAAATAAATTTGGAAAAAAAATAAATAAAATTTATTATAACTTTTTATCCAATAAATAAACATATAAATTTTATTTCACCATTGGATTCCTCATAAAAAATCAGGTGGGGTCACCTCTGAGTGAAATTTTTGTAACTCAACTCTAAATAAGCTTAAATTAAGTTTTTAGTATTTTCAATACAAAAGTTGAAAATCCTCAAAACCTTAATTTAATTCACACCACATGTGGTGTTAACCATCAATTTTTGTGTTAAAATTGAGGTGTTGTGTTTAGTTTAGAAGTTATGAGGAATTAAAGTATTTTCAATTGAATTCAATTGAAATGTCAAAATGTGCGCGTGTATTACATAAGTGAACTTTGATTTACATATGAGGTGTCAATTATTACTGTATTGTACTGTACAATTGAATTGAATTACATGTGTAAATTATAAGTATAATACATGATGAGGAATTAAAGGAAAAATAAATTGGAAAGATTAAATTTGGGGGGGAAAAGGAACTCCAGCTCTAAGGGGGAGCTAGACCCCCAAAATCCTTGCTGACAGGCGTGGGATGTCAAAATTCACGCAAAAGTTCATCAGGGTCTGTGGACTCAATTGATGATGAGGTTTTGATACCAACTGGGGTAGTTTTAGCTGTTGCCAAGAAGGTAAAACTACCCTTAAGATAAAACAATCACAATAAAAACAGTTTTAACTGGTTTCTACGCCTCTGACACACATTCTGACGTGTTTTGAAGGCTCTAGGCCTGGTATTGCTATAGTAATGGCTGATTTAAGGGTCTAAAATGGCTAAAATTGGCTAAAATTGGCTTAAACCAGCCCTTTTTGGTCTAAACCAGGGTTCAATGATGCCATAATTGGCTTTTCTGTTGTCAGACTGTTTTTCACGACTGACAAGAGTAAATTTTACTTTTGGAGTAAGAGAATTGATGGCTATAAAAGAATGTCTTCTTTGCCCCACTTTTCTCTTCATGTTAGAATCTTTTCCTTTTATTAATTAGTTTAAAAACTGTTAAACCAATCAATCAAAGATTCCAACCACCACTTTTAAATCATTTTAATCCTTTTAACCACGTGAAAAAATCATTATAATCATTGTTTGTAACTCTTATAATCATTTTTACCCCTGAACCACCCCAAAAGTGAATTAAAGCATCTTTCATCACTGTAAACTTTGTCACTTTGTTTCCAAATTCACTCTGGTCACTTTTGGGCGTGTTTTCTCTTTAATATTCTTTTTAAAGACTTTGTTCTTTAATTAATTGCTTGCAGTTCTTTGCTCAATTAATTCCAATTGAAATTGCTCTTGAAGAAATTTCTTTTGTAGCCTTAAAATATCTCTTGTAGAGTATTTTTTGGATAAATTTTTATTGTTGGTAAAACAATAAATTTTTATAATATTATTGTTTTATACTAATAAAGTTATAAACAATAAAATTGGCGTGTTTTCTCTTAAAAATAATATTTCATACTATTTTTAATTGATTTTTACCTTATACAAATTTTGAGGACAGGAAAAGTACTTGATTTTTAATCAAAGTTTCATATCCACACCTTACATTTGGGGGCCCAGCCGTGATATTTTACCTGTGACATATTTTTTTTACTCTTTTTAAATCTTTTTTCTTATATTGAAAAATTTAAAAACATATAAAAAATACTTATAATTCAAAAAATCCATAAAAAATAACTTTTTTTCATATTATAAGTGAGGCTTATATTTTTATTTCTTTTTTGAAATAACCTTTTTTTTTACTTAATTAATTGGCTTTTTCATTAATTTTAGTGTCTGACAACGTGGTAAGACAAGAAAACATTGAAACAGCCTGAACAGTAACCAGCATTATCCCTGCCAGTACTGTTAATTCTGACCATAATAGTACTGTTATTGTGACTCAAAATAACCAGCCTGAACCAATATCTTCTGAATTAATTAACTTGGACATAAGTAATACTCTTCAGAAGGCTAAGAATTTGGCCAATAGTAAGTTTTTGACGTAAAAATACTATTTTAAGCCTTTTTTAACCATAATTATGCCTTCAACCAGGTCAGGAGCCAGCTACAACCCCTCAAGCAGCTCCCAAAAAGGTAATAGACGTGATTATGGCAGAAGCCAACCAGGTACAGAAGGAAAAGGGTCAGTTGATGACTTCCAAACAACTAAATTGGGTCATTCTGAAGCTGATAATACTATTTTACCTTCAAAAAGAGCTGACACCGCCACAACAAGCCTCTGTGGACATATACAAAGCCAGCCACAGTGCATACAACAATGCACTCCAATTCAAGGAGTACCAGATCCTTGCAGACCTGTGGAAGAATTGCATGAATTCTTACCTGACAGTAAGAAAATTCTTGGGCCATCCCAACACTTGCAAATTGCTCAATGGATGGCATCCATTGATGGAGAAGAAAAACATGATGCTTTTGACACTAGAATGGAGGAAAAACAACCCTCCACCAGCCAAACCAGTGCCAAAAACAGCCCCAGTGGCCAGCAGCAGCAATTCCAACATGAAAAAGCAGCCACAAACTCCAAACAAGGGCAAAGGGAAGGCACCAGCCCCAAAACCTTACAGCCAGGGCTACAGAATCCCAAAGATTCAGCAGGATGCCATGGAAAATGTATTTCAGATGGCCAGAACCATGATGGAATTACAGAAGAAGGAGGAAGCCAGATTAAGGTTCCAGAAATGATTTCTGACATATTTGATTCCATCCCAGAGTTGTATAATGCTATAAATGACGTGAAAAAACATCTTTCTGATAAAAATGACACCATTTGTAACAACATTAAAACAAACAACCTGAGTCTGTGCCAAATTAATGAAACACTTATGTGTTTTGAAAAAGTTTTGAGAACAATTAAAAATTCCAATAATGATAATTCTTCTAACAATAAAATAAATGAACAATCTGCCATTATTAAAGAATTAACAGATAAATATTCTAAATTCAATATTGATGACATAATTGAAACAAGAATTAAACAAGCCATAAATATTATCAAGACAGATAACAAGAAAGTCCTTGATGACATTTCAAATTCATTTACTGAAGTAAAGACATATACCATTGCCTTGAAAAAGTGTTTTGATGCTTCACAAGAAGAAGTATCAAAATTATCAATGAAATTGAATCAAGTCACTGCTGATAATACAAGACAGACAGAGTTATGGCAAGAACTTACACATAAAGAAGACATGTATAAAATTGAAGTAATAAATTTAATACAAAGCTTCCAACATGAATACAGAAATTCCCAAAGGTGTAGCAACAGTAAAATGAATGACATTGAACAATTACTGAACACCTTACCAAGAATGTCTACACCTCTAAATCAAAATGAGGGCACAAGAATTTCAAATCCACAAGTATTGGATCCTGATAATTCACAATTAAAAAATGAATTATCCACTTCTTTTCATAACTTGGAACCATCAATGGGCCAAGCACTCTTGAAAGAAGTTCCAAAACTTAAAGAATGGCCTCACTTCAGTGGTGAAGGAGAGTATGACCATATGGAATTCATTAGAGGTATTGACATGATCAAAGAGGATTTTGAATTACCAGACAGATTGGTAACAGCCAGGTTTAACACCTTGTTTACCAGATCAGCTCACAGATGGTACATCAAAATAAGACAAGCACATGGACACCAGAGTTGGACTTGGTGGAAAACCCAAATCATCAACAAATGGGCAAATGATGCTTGGAGGTTTAAAGTTGAAACAGCCTTTGAATCTGCCAAATTTAATGCTGATAAAGACAAAGCTTTACCATGGTTTTGCCAACAAAAGGACAGATTAACAGCATTATATCCTGACATGTCAGAATTTATGATCCATAGAAAAATTCTGAGACAATGTGGAGGTGACTTAGAGCATGCTGTCAAAAGCAGGACTACTGAACAATCTTCAGCAGAGGATATTATCAATATACTAGAAGAAGTAACCACCAGAACCAAAATTGGTTCTAGTAGGGTGAATCTTAAAACAAGGTTTAATACACCTTGGAAAGATTCTGTGGACAAAAACCCCAAAGAAAATTCTAGTAATATTAAATATAAATCTGCAGATACAGTCAGAAAATGCCATATTTGCCAAAGCACCACCCATTTAGCCAATACATGTCCAAAAAGGGGGAAAATCAATGAAATTGACATTGAAAAAGAACCAGATGTTGAAAAAGAAGACATAATTGAAGACAATTCAGATGATAAGTCATCCATATTCTCTGAATCTTCAAAAGATATAGAAAATATCAATGCCACTTTTGACATCATGGAATCTTATTCCCACTTACCACAATTGAGCAATGGTCAAGTTGATTTATCAAAAGTTCAAGATGCACAACTTATGAAGACAAAACCAAACAGAGGAAAAGGTTATACAGCTGGTAACTCCTGTATAACAGAAGTGGTGATTGACAACAAACCCACCAAACTTTTGCTTGACCCAGGAGCCTTCTGCTCTTGTGTTGGAAAATCTTTTCTTAAGACTTGTGTACCAAATTTTGAAGACCAATTGTTACCAATTGATGGTATAAAATTCAACAGTGCAAGTAACCCAATGAAAGCATTAGGAATCTTTGAGACCAATGTCATATTCCCACACATAAATGGGAATTTAAGGATCACAGTTGAATTTGTTGTTATGGAAAATTGCTCTAGTACCCATTTTATATTGGGAAATGACTATTTAATCATGTATGGGATAGATTTACATAATAACAAAGACAGATACTTTACAATTGGAGACAATAAGCGCCAGAAATTTGCCTTTTTACCCTTTAAAAGACAAATTACAGTAAACAAAGTATCACCAGTCAACTTAGAGTTAGAGAAATTCAAGTCTGAACAGTTAAATGAGGCTGAAATAAGCCTTCATCTGACTGATAAGCAAGAAAATGAACTTTCTTCCCTTTTGTATGACCACAGAGGAGCATTTGCTACAGACAAAGAACCCCTGGGAGCAATTATTGGTCATGAAGTTGACATCATTCTTAACATTGAGAGACCTTATCCACCACTCTTAAGAAGACCTGCTTATCCAGCAAGTCCAAAATCAAGAGAAGCTCTAGAAATTCATATCAAAGAACTTCTAGACCTTGGTGTAATAAGAAAAGTAGGCCACAATGAGGAAGTAGAAATAACTACACCAGTCATAGTGGCGTGGCATAATGGAAAATCCAGAATGGTTGGGGACTTTAGAGCTCTGAACACTTACACTGTTCCAGACAGATACCCAATACCAAAAATCCAAATTGCCCTTACTCAAATATCTCAAGCAGTGTATATAACCACTATGGATGCCCTTAAAGGATTCCATCAAAATGTAGTAACACCAAGAGCAAGAAAATACTTGAGAATTATTGTTCATTGTGGAGTGTATGAATACTTAAGGATGCCCTTTGGTATCAAAAATGCACCTTCACACTTCCAAAGAATGATGAATGAAATCTTCCCTGAAGAACTCTCAGAGGGATGGTTAATCATTTACATTGATGACATTATTATCTGTTCAAAGACTTGGGAGGAGCACATGTACAGATTATCAAGAGTTTTGACAAAAATCCAATCAGTAAACATGAAAATCTCCTTGAAGAAATGTCATTTTGGATTTAAAGAACTTAAGGCACTAGGACATGTTGTATCTGGTTTGTCCCTTGGAATTGATAAAAACAAAGTTGCAGCAGTATTGTTAAAACCCATGCCTCAGAATAAGAAGGAAATTCAGTCATTCTTAGGTTTTGCAGGATATTACAGGCAACACATTAAAGACTTTGCATCCATAGCAAGACCACTTTATAAGTTGTGTGACAAAGACACAGTATTTGAGATGACTGTTGACAGAGTCAAAGCTTTTGAGTCTCTAAGAGAAGCATTGACCACTGCTCCACTCTTACTGATGCCAGACTTTAAATTGCCTTTCAAACTGTATATTGATGCATCAGGGGATGGACTAGGTGCTGCACTTCACCAAGTTCAGATCATAAATGACAAACCTGTAGAAGGACCAATATGTTTCATATCCAGGCAAATCAAACCAACTGAAGCCAGATATGGAGCAAGTCAAATGGAATGTCTATGCCTTGTCTGGGCCTTAGAGAAATTGAACTATTTCTTAGAGGGATGTGTTTTTGAAGTAATAGCAGATTGTACAGCTGTGAAATCACTTTTGAACATGAAAACACCTAACAGACACATGCTCAGATGGCAAATAGCCATACAAGAATACAGAGGCAATATGACTATTGTTCATAAGGATGGGAATATTCATAAGAATGCAGATGGACTAAGCAGATGGCCATTACCAAATAACATTGATAATCCTGCTTATGTTCCAGAAGAAGCTTCACCACAAATTCCAATAGAAGGAATAAGTGTTACAGACTTGAACACCACCTTCTTTGAAGAAGTCAGAAATAGTTACACTCAAGATAAGAATTGTAGCATCTTATGCCAATTACTTAACAAAGAATGTAAAGACAACTCTCTAATACATGCCTTGGATGAAGTATGGAGAAAATCTTATAATGAAGGGAGATTTCACCTACTGGATGGTATAATTTACCACAGAACCAAGCACACATGTGTCATGACAGTTGTAGACAGGTCATTAATAAATCTTGTACTGAAAGAATGCCATGATAGTCCCTTTTCAGGACATCTTTCTGAGGACAGAACAAGAGAGAAAGTAAAGACCTGCATATGGTGGCCAATGTGGCAAAAAGATGTTGCAGAATATTGCAAAACCTGTGACAGATGCCAAAAGGCAAATAAATCCACTGGCAAAAGACTTGGAAATATGATGAAAATCCAAGAACCAAACAGACCTTGGGAAATTGTCCATATGGATTGGGTAACTGGCCTACCACCAGGAGGTGACAGGAGCTATAATGCTTGCCTAGTAATTGTGGACAGATTCAGTAAAACTCCAATCTTTTTACCATGTCACAAAGATGATACAGCCATGGATACAGCTCTTCTGATATGGAATAGAGTAGTGTCATGGACTGGGATATTTACAAATATCATCAGTGATAGAGATCCCAAATTCACTTCAGCTCTATGGACAAATCTTCACCAATTATTTGGCACAAAACTGTCTTTCTCTACAGCCTACCACCCACAAACTGATGGTCTGGCTGAAAGAATGATCCAAACCTTAGAGGACATGGTGAGAAGATTTTGTGCATATGGCCTTGAATTCAAAGATTGTGATGGATTTACCCATGATTGGTGTACTCTGTTACCAGCACTGGAATTAGCATATAAAACATCAATCCATTCCAGTACCAATCAGACTCCTGCTGTTCTAGAAAAAGGATGGAACCCCAAGTTACCCCAAGATTCCTTGAGGAAAGACTTAATTGAAATTCATCCCACAGCTGCTAGCTTCAAAGGAATGCTAGACAAAGCTAGAAAGCATGCAGTGAGATGCATGGAGGACTCTTTTGCATATGCTAAAGACAAATGGGATAAATCTCATGCAACTCCAGATTTCAAAGTGGGGGACCTAGTTCTTGTATCCACCACTAACTTCAATAACATCAAAGGATGTAAAAAGTTAAAAGACTCCTTTGCAGGACCTTTTGTGATTAAGGCCCTCCATGGAGAAAATGCTGTTGAAGTAGAGTTATCTGAAGAACTTAGCAATAAGCACCCTACATTTCCAGTAAGCTTGATAAAGCCATACAAATCTAGTGATGCTGAGAAATTTCCCTTGAGGAATAAGATTCCCCAAGTTATACCTCCTATTGAGACATCTGGTACTAAGAAAATAACCAAAGTTCTTAAAGAAAGGAAATTAAGAACCAAGAAAGTAAGGGAATACCTTGTTAGGTACAGTGACCCAACTTGTGAAGATGAATGGTTAGAAGAGAAAGATATACCAGAAGCCACCAAACTCCTGAGGAGATTCAGACACACTAGAAACACCAATATTACAAAGTAATATTCTTTTTTAGGGGGAGGGAATGTGAGCCTTAGAGGTAATTTCATATACCCAAAAGACCACAAATATAAAAAATAACATATTAATATAAATAAAATAAATTTATTTATATTATTAAAATAAAAATAAAAAAAATATAAATATAAAATTATATTAAAAATAAAAAATTAATTATAATTTAAAAATAAAATTACTTTAAATTTTGTAAATATAAAATTACATTTATACTTGAAAAATTTAAGTAAAAATGAAATTTTAACAAAATTGTGAAAAAATAAATAAATTTGGAAAAAAGTTAAATAAAATTTATTATAACTTTTTATCCAATAAATAAACATATAAATTTTATTTCACCATTGGATTCCTCATAAAAAATCAGGTGGGGTCACCTCTGAGTGAAATTTTTGTAACTCAACTCTAAATAAGCTTAAATTAAGTTTTTAGTATTTTCAATACAAAAGTTGAAAATCCTCAAAACCTTAATTTAATTCACACCACATGTGGTGTTAACCATCAATTTTTGTGTTAAAATTGAGGTGTTGTGTTTAGTTTAGAAGTTATGAGGAATTAAAGTATTTTCAATTGAATTCAATTGAAATGTCAAAATGTGCGCGTGTATTACATAAGTGAACTTTGATTTACATATGAGGTGTCAATTATTACTGTATTGTACTGTACAATTGAATTGAATTACATGTGTAAATTATAAGTATAATACATGATGAGGAATTAAAGGAAAAAATAAATTGGAAAGATTAAATTTGGGGGGGAAAAGGAACTCCAGCTCTAAGGGGGAGCTAGACCCCCAAAATCCTTGCTGACAGGCGTGGGATGTCAAAATTCACGCAAAAGTTCATCACTTTTGGCCTGGAATTGAGTTACAGGGTCTGTGGACTCAATTGATGATGAGGTTTTGATACCAACTGGGGTAGTTTTAGCTGTTGCCAAGAAGGTAAAACTACCCTTAAGATAAAACAATCACAATAAAAACAGTTTTAACTGGTTTCTACGCCTCTGACACACATTCTGACGTGTTTTGAAGGCTCTAGGCCTGGTATTGCTATAGTAATGGCTGATTTAAGGGTCTAAAATGGCTAAAATTGGCTAAAATTGGCTTAAACCAGCCCTTTTTGGTCTAAACCAGGGTTCAATGATGCCATAATTGGCTTTTCTGTTGTCAGACTGTTTTTCACGACTGACAAGAGTAAATTTTACTTTTGGAGTAAGAGAATTGATGGCTATAAAAGAATGTCTTCTTTGCCCCACTTTTCTCTTCATGTTAGAATCTTTTCCTTTTATTAATTAGTTTAAAAACTGTTAAACCAATCAATCAAAGATTCCAACCACCACTTTTAAATCATTTTAATCCTTTTAACCACGAGAAAAAATCATTATAATCATTGTTTGTAACTCTTATAATCATTTTTACCCCTGAACCACCCCAAAAGTGAATTAAAGCATCTTTCATCACTGTAAACTTTGTCACTTTGTTTCCAAATTCACTCTGGTCACTTTTGGGCGTGTTTTCTCTTTAATATTCTTTTTAAAGACTTTGTTCTTTAATTAATTGCTTGCAGTTCTTTGCTCAATTAATTCCAATTGAAATTGCTCTTGAAGAAATTTCTTTTGTAGCCTTAAAATATCTCTTGTAGAGTATTTTTTGGATAAATTTTTATTGTTGGTAAAACAATAAATTTTTATAATATTATTTTTTTATACTAATAAAGTTATAAACAATAAAATTGGCGTGTTTTCTCTTAAAAATAATATTTCATACTATTTTTAATTGATTTTTACCTTATACAAATTTTGAGGACAGGAAAAGTACTTGATTTTTAATCAAAGTTTCATATCCACACCTTACAGAAATCCATCTTTCTGCAAGATTCGGAAAGACTTGGAATAGAGGATGCCGTTTCACAGAATGCCAGTCAGGAGGGACAAGAGGAAATAACATCCGGTGGTGAGTATCTTTCCTAAAGCTGATTGAAAATTACTAACTGATTTGGTTTTCAGTTGTTGGAGTTGAATTCAGTATTCAACAAGAAGAGGACCAACAGAGGGCTAGAAATAATAAGAAAGTTTTGCAAGGGAGAAATCACCGCATTACAAGATTGGTAACAAAGAACAATCTCCCAAGTAAGGCATCCACTGAATCAGTCCACCTGCAAGAATTTATCTACTTCTTAATGGGTATTCCACCTTCTGTAGATCACTTCCCACCCAATCCTACCAATGATGAAGAGAAATTTTGCATTCATTGGGTCAAAAACCGAGCTAAACACATCAAGACCCATTTGGAAACCTTTGAATATGGACTGAGAGATTGTCCAATTAGTGAGCACAAAATTCTGGTCAAACAAGAAATCACCTCTATATCTCAACAATTGCAGCCACCTGAATTTAAACCAAGTCGTGATGTTCTCAATAACAAGATCAAGGTCTCAATAGTTGAAAAGCTTGCTTGTGAAAAGGAATGCCAGCTAGTAGGCCTCAAGAGGATTACCTTCCAATGGAGAACCTCATTCAATAACTCCACTTGGAATGCAGCCATAGCTGATATTATCTCCAAACATTTTTTCAATTGGAGCCAGACTCAACCCAGCTTAAATATCAAGAATTCCGATCAACTAAACCTATTAATTGAACGTTGGGTCAATGGAAGGGGTAAAGAAATAAAATACCTTTCAAAACTTGGCCAGGCTGCAGAGGAGGTTAAATTTCAAAAAGCTAAGAAATCCAAAAACACTAGAGGGAGGCAAAATGCACGTGCTTATTCTTTTGATAGACATACACCAAACTCTAATATTACTTTTATATTTAGGTTACAGCTGCCCGTTTCAAAATAGCACGTCAATTATTCCCTCAAAACAACAATTTCACTGCAATATATACTGATATAAAAGCAACTTCAGATGTAGAGGATAATTCTGACTTGGGAAAAGCACCAAAAAGACTTGTTGGAGTTTGGCGTAGTGAAGCTTTGACCTTGTGTACAAGGCAATTGGATCTAGCAATGACCCTTGGTGCCAAAAACCAGCTTGAAAAGAATAGAGTTCAACGTATGCTTCATAGGGATGGAGAGAAACTAGACTATAATTCTGATTTAACTAATGTCCCACATTGCTTACCTTGAGATTGTTATTCCACAATATACCTAAACACAATTTCAGAAGTTGAAAGAACCCATTGGACTCCAAAATATTTTGTTAGAGATTGAGGCCAAGACAAAAAGGGGACGTCACATCATACAGAGGCCAGGAAGATCCTCTCTCAGTGGAATTGAAGCTGGTTCAAGTAGTCATAATTGTATGAATCCTGAATAATGTTTATCTCCTAGTCCTTTTTTGTATCCAAGCTTAGAGTTTTGAAATAGATGTTTTTGGAAATATAATTAGAGATAAATTATTTTAACAATTCACCAATTGAGTGAATTAATAACCAAGTCCAAAGATGCCTTTCAAAATCATGACTGGCAGTCATAAAATTAGTATTTTTGTAGTTTATTTGAGAGCTGAAATGTCCTATATGTTTTCCAAGCTGAGAATTTAGTAATAAATGTACTTCAAAAGAAAACATGATTTAAAATATTTTAAAAAGTCACCCATTGTGAGAATTTATAATTTATCCAGAATGTGGGCTTTCACAATTATGACCATCAGTCATAAATTTGTTATTTATTTAATGTTTTCAAAGCTGAACTGTGCTATAGGTTCTCAACATTATTTAATATATAAGCCTCTTATTTATGCCTGCTTTGGTTTTCATTTGTCCCCAAGCTATTATATATTGAGCAATGCTCAAACAAAAATATTGACATTTATCAAAAGTCATCATTATATATGCCTTCCCAAAAATCCTACATTCCATAATAGTACAATCTCTCTTGAACACTGTAAAGAACGCCCACCTTCTATTTCTTCAATTTCATTTCAAAAATAAATTTAAAAACTTATTTATAATAATTAACCCTCAGTCAATTTCAAATATTCACTGCTCCAAAATGGATCCATTACTTGAAATAGAGCCAAAGCAAGTTGAAAAATCAGAATTCATATCCAAAATCTCCAAATTTCTTCCTTCTCTCAAGCTTGCTACCTGCGATACTCACTTTCCTGAATATGCAAGAAAAAAAATTCAAGAGGTCTCCAAAATACTTGAAGATGATCTGTATCGTATGTTTTTCCAGCTTTTGCCTATATGGAGCCATTTTTAATTGGAATTTGAATCATAATTTAGGTGTACAGCTAGGTGGATCATTACCCCCTGAAGCCAAGGTTGTTATTTCAGCATCCTCCCAAGCATCAATAAACAGGTATTTCATATCTTCTTCTAGTATGAGTAATAAAAAGGCCAAAATTTATCAAAGTATAAAGGAAAAGAATCAAGAAGTATGTCTCAATATTTTATTTGAGCTTTAATTAAAGATTAAACTATATTTCCTGAATCATTTCTTTCTTAGAAATTGGAATTCAATTATGATACTGAGAAATCACACCCACAAAACCAGTCAGATTCTCAGAATCTAGAACCAGGACTATTCCAACCTCAAAATTATTTTGAAAAAGCCCTATCCACATCAAACTCCAGCCCTGAAGTCAATAGTATTTCTCAAAATGATCAATCAAATATACAAAGCTTTCCAGCTTCCACCATGAGAAAAAAAGCAAAATCAAAAATAGAGGAGCCCTTGATACAACCTACATTGACCAAACACTCAAAAGAAAAACCTAACTCCAATTTCATACATGTAGATAACAACCCATCAACTTCAAAATTAATGCAAACCAGTAATGAGGAGCCTTCAACATCCCAAAAGAAGAAAAAGCTTCCTCAATCCGGATTGTTCAATCCCATTCACTCAGATCACTTTGAAGAGAAAATCAGCCATTATCAGCCACTTTCTGTATCCTCATGGAAGAAATGCCAGGTTAATGTTGAAACTCTAGTAAGAGATCAAATCCAGGAAATTCCCCCAAGGCCATTTTCTACCAAACTACCCAAAGGAATACACTTTCAAAGTATTGTATCTCTTAGCATTACCAAATGGCTAGTGGATTTGGATAAATCTGGTAAATACAAAAGACATTCATTCATGTTTCATCCAGAACATTGATATCTACTTGCATTTTTCAGGATTAGATATCTTTTCACCAAAGAAATATGATCCTTTCAAAGATCCTGACACTTGGAATGTCCCTATCTTTACTTTGGATTCTACAATTTCAATGCAAAACATTCCCAAATCACACAAACCCCTCTTTCAATTGGCACAATCCCTCTTTGTCCCTAATCTTCAAAAAAAACAGTTCTGGGCCAATCTAATACTAGAGTCAATATCAGTTTCTGCACAAGATCTCATACAACCTGAAAAGTTTAAAATCACCAAATCAACAGAAGATGATCCCTTGTTAGTTCAAAGACTCAGACTGGAATTTCTAGTGTCCTGCCTCAGCACAAGACCATCCCATTCAGCTCAAATTGAAAATACCCTTGATGAAAAGGAGGAAAACCAGCCAATTCATTATGGAATGAATAGCTTAATATCTTTCAATGATTCCATTTTACATCTTATGATTTCATATGTCCTGATACTAGCACATTCAAAAGTTCTTTCAGTCAATATTCCTGATGGATTTATGCTCACCCATAAAAGGTCCAAAGAACACCTTAAGACCTTATCAGAGCTACAATCAAAAATAGGATTAGTTAAGCCCTGCTATCATATTTTAGCTTCATTTCTTGCTTCTGGGGTAAGAGGATTAATGGTTTGCTCAAGAGGTTGGAGAAAAAGCTCAGCTAAAGGAGCATTGCAGATGATTGAAATTACTGATAGTGTTATTTCCAAGGAAAGGCCTTATTAGCCTATTTGGAAGAGAACAAATGCATATATTTTGGATATTTTTAACAAGGCATTTTTCTCAAAAACCCATGAATTTGTTCCCACTGCTACAAAAAAATTGGAAGTGGCCAAATGTTTAGTATTGGACTTCAGTGAGGCATGGCTTGAAAAAAATACCATAGATGGACAACCTGTACTAGATCTCCCTGATAAAGCCAATATAAACAACTTATTAATTTTATCAGTTTTTTCTGTAATTTAATTTTATTCTTTCAAAACAGGGTGATTTTTCTTGAACCTGATATCTCATTGCTTACTTTCCCAAATAAGCTCCTTTTACACAAGGTAGCTTCTTTCAGGCACATTCAAACGGTCAGAAATAACTACAGGGCTCCAGAATCCTCTCATTTATGATAAATAGGAGCCTTTCTCTTCATTCTTCCACCTATACCCAGAAATCTGACTTTAATTAACCTGTTTTACTATGACTAAAGCTTCAAATTACTTTTTTGAGACCTCTATACCCCAATCAAACAGGACTATCAACAAGATATTACATCCCATCATCCCACTACCTACCAGTGCAATATCAAGATCCATACATCAATTATGCTGGTTGATAATGGAAATAAACTATTTCCAATCTTCATCTGGTATAAATAGTTGGAAATCTCTTCCATCAGAGAAAAGTCTCAAAATGTTTGGGAATTTACCCTTTTCTTGCACTGATAATCCAATTATAAATCCCCACAATCACACCTCAGGAGAGGATAGATTGTCTATAAACCCAAGAATATTAATTTCACAACTTTACAAAACTATTTTTCAAGAAGATCTCTTCAAATCAGGCTTCCCAATGTCAACCTTTTCTTGGAATCAATGTTAGGAATCAAAATTTAATCAAATATTTGCAAACTTTGTTCTCAAGCACTGGAACTATTTACACCAACAAGAAGAATTGAAAATATTCTTGATAAATCCAAAGGATAATACAAATGTTAATAAGTCTTTAATACTAATGCGCTGGTTCAGAGGGAGGCAAGAGGATCTTAAGAATGATAAATTGGTTCCTCAAGCACTTTCAAAAAAAGCCAGTCAGAAGCAGAAATCAAGGTGGCATAAAAAAATATGTTTTTATTTTATTTGTGGTTGATTTTTACACCAATTGATGTTATTTAATATTCTGCTATCATCAAATTGCTCAGAGACATTGCTATCATTGAAAATTAATCAAGATGAAGCTTCCATATTTGATGAGCCACAATGCTGCTCTGATACTGAAGATGAAAATGGATCATTAATAAAACTAAAGTACCCTTGGAGGTCAGCTTTATGCTTAAAGTTAACAAGTCAATTAGATTCCTTATTAATTAAAAAGCAAATTCAAAAACATAAATTCAATAGAATTCCAAATGTCTTGGAAAGTAGAAGAGTAAAAAGTGGTATTTTTGAGAAAGAAGCCAAAGTTCCAATTGGACTTCCACAAAATCTTTATTCAAATGATTATATTTCCAAGCTTACTAATGATGAGAAGCTAATGCTACAATCAAAGCCATGTATAGATATTCATCATTTATTTCAACTATCTGAAACCTAAAAAAATAATTCATGATTTTTCTATTGTTTCCACAATCAATTTTTCCAATTCATGATCCACAGTACCTAAATGTCCAATGCTCAACCTGAAATGAAATAAAAACATTTCAGCTACCAAAAAAGATAAATATTGGTTGAGTATAAACCATCTTACATCTGAAGCTTCTGTTTCTTCCTTCTAACTTGCTGAATATTCACCTCAATACTACCAACAGTTATATAATGAAATACATGAACTTCTTTCTTTTGCCCTAGCCGATAAAGGCTATCAACTGCTTGATCATCAGTTGAAGGGTTCCAACCTGGTTCCTAATTTAAGTAATTGGAATAATATTAGATTAAGCTTCAAGTGTATCTAAATACTGTCTTACCATTATGTAGACATTTTATGCACATCTCAGATCAATACCAACACCACCTGTGCCTTTTGTTGTAAGAAGAACTTGAGATTTTGGATTTTTTCTGAATTCTTAAAGGATTTTTATCCTTTGATCATTTTTGAGCATTCCATGCATCATCAAATTGGATATTCCACTTTCATCCAGTGCAATTTCAATACTTTTTACAATATTTAATCAATAAAATCATTCAAATGACAGGTAGTAGAAGGATTTGAGCTCACATATCAAGAAACCTTTTGTATTCTGAAAAAACAACTGCTTTGGGATATATTAAGCATGGCTCCTTCTGAAAAAACTCCTTGAGATGGCTAACAAGATGAACCACTTTGGATCCTTCTTTCCAGGTATATCTCCTTCCCCCTTCTTCCCTTTCTATTAGTGCTGGATGGTTGCAAAGCTGCCTCAAATCTGATAATATGGAGAAAAATTCTGATGAATCCCATTGAACTGCTTTGGACCTCTGTTTTCCATACAATGCACTAAACTCTTCATGCTTTTTGAAATAAACTGTTTTCCATGGCTCATAGATTTCAATTCCCACTCCATGTTGCACTTTCTTGGGAAGATCCAGTAGGCTGGCTTTCAATCTTCTCAAGGTGAGTGTTTGCATTATAAGCTGTAATGATTGGATTGCCATTTGATTCCCAGATGATATTTGTTTGATTATGCAATTTTCCCATAAAGGCTTGAGATTCCATGGTTCTACTTGTAAAAATCTCAACAGACTATGTAGATCCCAAAGATTGTTTTGTAATGGTGTTCCTGTAAGGCATAACTTTCTTTCAGATTTTAAATTCAATATTGTGAATGCTCTATGAGTAGATTGTTCCTGAATGTAGCTAATTGATGTAAAAATTTCAGTACTTTTTTATTTAAGAATCACAAAGAGAAGCTTACTGTGCTTCATCCAACACTATTCTGAACCAATTCACCAAAAGAGGATTTATTTTCATCCCATGAACATCATCAACATTATAACCAGCAATGACATCATATGTGGTGATGATAATTGCATTCTGCTTCAAATTTTGGAATGAAATGAAATTACAATTGGAACCATGGAATATTGAATATGGTAAACTACCATCATGAAAATGTAGTCTTATTCCATTCTCCCAGTTATGCAAAGTAGAAAGTGTTACAATGATCAAAGTAGCTGGGACATGGTCCTTAGATATTTCTGAGTACTTTAATGCTTCATTTTGTGTTTTTTTAATCAAGCATAAAGTTGTCAACAATTTTCCAAGTCCCATATCATCAGCCAATATTCCACCCCTACTTTTGCACACAATATCTTGTGGTATCAGCCCATTTTTAACAGCATTAGAAAACACTTTTTTAATCCATAATTTATCTGAATGTTTCCATAGGTTTTCACAAATTCTTTCCATATTATTTTCAATATTTAAGAGAAAGGAAATACCCTGGATTTGGTGCAATGAAAGATTGGTTTGACAATTAGGTATTGAAGTAACAGAACTAGTTAAACTTGTATTGTTGGAAGCTTGATAAAGATCACAATCTTGAGGAATATCAATAAATAAAGGTGAGCTATAGTTTTCAATATGTCTCAGAGCCATGTTTGCATTCTTGGAAGCCTCTCTTGTTTGGAAAATCTTCCCTTTATCCACAAAAACACATCCATGGAATAGGATATTTTTATCTTTATTCTTGAAATTTATGAAAGAAGTTATAAAAAGGACTTTATTATAGTTTTTGTATTTTTTATATGTTTCAGGATTTAAGCCTTCAGCCACTCCTCCAAAAATATCAAGCAGTGGACCCAGATGGAGACTCTGGAAAGAATTAAGGCTCCCAAGATGACTCAACTCAGATTCTAATAGTATATGAATAGAATTAAATACTCTTCTGAATATTACTGAGCTCAGAGAGGTTGGAAAGGATTGTTCACTATAAAATATTTTTTCAATTTGAATAATAAAAAAACCCAAGACAAAATATTGAGATCATACTGTAAATTTTTAGAATGAAAATTTAATATATCAGTGTGATATAAATTTTTAGGACAAATGGAACCTAAATCATAGGATTGCATGGGTTATATAGTGGAAAGACCCCTGGGGATTTTGTAAGTGATTTTGATAAGCTAAAGATTTAGCCCCTGAATTTTTCTTGATAGCATAAACAATGAATTATATTTTGAAACTTAGTTTATTAACAGACATAAATATATTCCAAATCTGCAGATCAATTAAATTTCTTATTACTGCTGTCCCAAATCCTTGGATTTTGATTTTAAAAGAAATTATCTATGAGGAGACAAGTTCCTTTCCAAATGTGGAGTTCCCTCCAAGATATATCCAGCACTGGACAAAATTTTTGATTTGTGGCCCATGCAACCCCTTTCCAACTTTTTTTTAATTCATCAAAGTATTCATATACTTTGTTTATGTTTCCTTTGCAGAAATTCTCAATAATCTAATTTCAAAAGTATTCATTAAATCATGTTGAAGGCCATTGGCTCACTACTTGAAGAGCTTCAAGCTTATTATTTATCCATATTTTATTTTGGAACATTATTATAATAAATTAAGATTAATTTGTATGGAAACATCCTTTCCAATAATTTTTGGCAATATCTATGATGATAATCATCACTCAAGGAGAGGTATTTTACTTATTATAAAATTATTGGATCTTATTTTTCTGAAATATTCATCATTTTAAGGAGGAAAACCCATTTTTAATTTAAATTTGGACAGGATTCCCTCAAAATAATTACCATTATAATTTTTAAATTCATCATTACTTATTATTATCATTGTGTGAAATTAATTCAAGCTTAATTTTTGATTCATCTGAAAACAAGCATTCTGGTAAATAGAATTTCTTAATTCTTAAGTTATCCTCATTCTTTGAGCCAAAATGAAAGATAAATTAAAATAAAATAAATTCAAGAATGAAGGCAGCAGAATAACAATAAGATCAAAGAAGCAATTAATGCTACAAGTATCAAAGAATTCCTTTTCAAGGCTCCCCATATAGCTGGATGAACTTTCAAAATACACAAGCATTCATGAAGTGAATTGTAAGGAGCTCAATTGATGAGATAATGTGAAGATTATTCTACTAACTATAAGCATCATGAGGGAATCTCACTGTTCTAACAATCCGAAAATTTAATAAGATTAATTACCTATGTTTGTTGCCAGTGTATATATTGGGTTGAGAAAATATTAATAAAAATTAAAGGGGGAGTCAGAATGTCAGAATACAATGAATGTGAGTTAAACTAGGGATACTTCCAGAGATACACTCAGACATAAGCTGAAGATACTGTAAAGGACCTGTATGCAAGTCCCCAGTCTTTTTCTGTGATGTCAAGATCAAAGGCAAAATTGAAATTTTGAAGCAATTTTAGAACAAATTGTATGGCTGAGGTGATAACCCACTCCCAATTTAAAACATCATTACTATTAGTTTTATTTTATTATCTAATTTATTAGAAAAAATAAATCCAAATAAAACTAGATTTATGAATAATATGATGAAAATATGTAATAACAAAAATAAAAACCCCAGAAACTCAGATAAGACAAAATAGGGTACTAAACTTAAGAGTTAATACACTGGTTAAGAATTAGTCCCCTTCCCAAAAAAATTCAAATAAACTATTTCTTATTTATATCATTTAATTATAGATTTTTATTTTTGAACAAAGTTGTATATATGCAGATATTGTATTTATATATGAATATGTATGCAAATTTAATTTGTCTTATTGAATTAATTTTTTATTTATGTTATATATATATATATATAAAGTGTTATTCAAGTATATCTTGTCAAATTGAATTAAATTTTAATTTATTTAATATCTTTTTTGATTATTTTTTAAGTATTTTGAATTAAATTTATTATTTATTTCATTGTTTGTATGAATATTTTCTTTAGGCAATTAATTGAATTAATTGATAATTTAACTTAGTTAAATTTGATTGATTATTATATATTCAATTTAAATTAATTATTGATTCTAATTTTGCTAAGAATTTTTTTTATTTTAAATAAACTCAATTAATTCAATAATTATTATTATTATGTTAAGGATTTTTATTATAATATAATAATATATTTTTCTTATCAATATATTATATTTTATTTGAATTATATACTCATTTTGTAAATAAAAGGTAAAAACTAAAAAGAATGAAGTTGCTGTGGGGGCTGAGCGTTTTGCCCAGTGCATCAAATGCTTCAAAGTTGAAGCTCATGCATCTTTTAATTTTTATGATTATTAAATTATTATTTTTTATTCTTTTATTATTTTTAATTTTTTAATTAATTTAATTAAATAAATATATATATATGGCTCGTCTTCAAATCTATTAAGATAGTGCAAGATAAGGCCCAAAGCTCTCTCGCTGGTCAGTCCCAAGTCTGTCACCTCCAATTGATGAGAGGTTGGAAATTCATTACCTATTAAGATAGTGCAAGATAAGGCGCGAAGCTCGCTTTCCGGTCAGTCCCAAGTCTTTCACCTCCAATTGATGAGAGGTTGGAAATTCATTACCTATTAAGATAGTGCAAGATAAGGTGCAAAGCTTGCTCGCCGTTTGGTCCCAAGTCCGTCACCTCCAATTGATGAGAGGTGAGGAAAAGGGCTCTGGGTCTGGGCCGCAAGCGGCTTTTTAACTAACAACTAGACAACTGTGGTAGGTTGTGCCCGTGCAGCGTGAATATGCTTTTACATGGTACGACTTTTTGACTACAAGTATATTTGGTTACCATAGACGCGGTAGCCAAATCTCAGCACCCACCCCAAAAAGTTGTAACATTACCCACTAACACCCAGGAAAGGTAGAGATTGCTGGATTGTTGGTCCTGAGAGCCTCTTTGTCAGAGAATTGGCCTGCATATCCGCCGTTTTCACCCACATGACCTTGATGCCGTGTTTTCAGATTGTGTCCTTGACAAAGAAAAACACGCGGTCCAGATATCGCATGCGCTTTCTAGATTTGTTGTTGATTTCCACTTGAACTGCAGCTTGGTTGTCGCAAAAAATCGATTTGTCAAAGTGACCTGTAAGCTGTGTGAACTGGTTGATCGCCTGCACAAAGTGTTGAGTCAAGCCAGAGAGGGCCACATATTCCGCCGCGCAGGTAGAGAGCGCTACCACGGAAATTGGTGCTTCACCCAGCTTGATGATGAAACCTGTTTGTGACCGTTCCAGGTCACCGCCCCACCCTGCATCACTCCACAGATTGAGTGAGAGATTTCAAGGGCATATACGTAAACCTCAATCATGAGTCTTGAGAAGATAACCTATCACATGATCTAAAAGTTCCCAATGCTCTGTTGTTGGGGCCATCGAGTGGTGTGCGAGGTAATTCAGGGTTAAAGCCAGATCAGGCCTCGTCCCGCTGACGAGGTATGCCAGCGAACCAATGACCAACCGGAAAGGGGTCGGGTCCAAAGTCTTCACAGTTGGTGCTATTCCGCCCACTGGTAGTACAGGTAGTGGGGCATCGCGTCGTATTAGCTGCCAGGGATAAGCTTCAAGGATGCCCTCCGTCAGATGTTTTTGTGTCATGCCTACTTCACCTTCGCCAATGGCACATTCCAGCCCAACAATCTGGGTCAGTTTATCCAACCATTTGATATCAAGCTCAGTACACAATGCATTTCTAAAGTCGGAGATTGCACTTGGAATGTTCGACGTGTATCCATATGGCAACAATGGACACCCTGTTTTGAAAGATGTAGAGAGACTGGTCTACCTCTGTTGCAACAAAACCCAGGCGCTCCAGAATACCGCACAGGAACTTCCACCAACATCTACCAGCCTGGCGCATGCCATAGAGTGCTTTTTTTAAGCTTAGCACTTTACCTCAAAGCGTCAGCAGGGAATAAACCGGTGGCTCCATGAGTACAGCGCCACTGACATCGAAGGAAGCTACCAGCCAACCCTTCAGAACAGCAGTCCCTATTAGTAGACATAGTGACATTAGAGAGGCAGTAGGTGTGTACGTCTTGGTACAGTTGATACCAGGCTGTTGTCTATCACCACGTGCAACAAGGCAGGCTTTGAATTTTTCCACAGTGCCGTCAAGGTTGCGCTTGAGGTCAAACACCCAACGATGCCCAGAAGTTTTGGTAACACCTCCCAGACCTCCCTCGTGGCCATTTGGTCTAGTTCTGCCTGACAAGCCGCCCTCAAGCTCTCCTGATATGCCCCAGACAACGCTTTGCCTAAATGAGTTGGAATTCTGACGTCTTTTGCCATAATAATCAAATCAATGGCCTGATTTTCTGATTTGAAATATTTCTCCGTTGGCACCTCCCCTAGCAACATCGCGTTGAAAATGTGCCGCAGTGAGCCCTTGTTAGAGGACTCCAGAGGCACGTTGGACAACTGGAACTGGGGCAAAATAAAGCTGGCCGACTGGACCATCTTGTTAGTACTCGTTTCCCAAAGCAGACAGCCACTGGAGAGTAGAGGCTTCAACAGTTTACACCCGATTGCCCTGGCATCAAGCTTGTGGCGCTGGTGCACAGCCGGTATGTGCACCAAGGCGTTGGTGCCAAAAGGATAAAGCGTCGTGATCAATGGCGGTTGACCATACAGTTCCTGGTATGGTGAGGAGTTTGGGCATCAAGAGTTAGGGATCCGATTGTGTATGAAACAAGCGGATGCATAGGCAAATTGCCAGAAGCAAGTTGGCATCCTGCTTTGAGTTAGCATAGCCCTGGCCATGTCCCCAAGGGTCCTGTTTAGGCACTCCACCTCGCTGTTTTCCTGCGGGGAGTAAGGGAGTGAGGGACAGAAGGACACCCCCAGTTTCACCAGGGAGTCGACGAAAGATGTTGAGGTGAATTAACAGGCCTTGTCGGTCCTTAGCGCCCTTGGCGCGACCTTGGTTCGCACCCTGACCTTATTGATTGCATCCAGGATTGCTGCTGGTGCATCTGATTGTAACTTGAGTGGATACACAATGCTGAACATCAATACATGATCCCAAACGGTGAGCAGATACCAAAAACCTTGAGCATCCTTGGTAAAAGGTCCCATAACGTCCAAGACCAGAAGGTCAAGGGGTTTGTATTTTGGGATGTTGGTGAAAGCCTTAGCCAGTTGGTGAGTGCTCTTAGATTTTGCGCAGATGTTGCAATAAAAGGCCTGCCAATGCTTAGGGTTGAAACTCAGGACCTGCTGGTAAGGAAGGACACCACTACTCTATCTGAAGCATGGCCCAAACATTCGTGCCACTCACGCAGGCTCATGGTCTTTGAGTCAGGAAAAGATATTGGATTCATTTCAAAACAAACAGGAGTAGAGGACGCAGCCGCTGACACTTTGGTCTCTCCCCCAGGGACAACGTCCATCCACCAGAAATCATTCCTAACAGTGGTGGATACAAGCATGTTGGATACAAGAAGTGAGAGGATCAATTTTCAAAAAGGGGCACGACGCCCGCCCTGCATAAACGCCCAACTAATAAAATTTTCCCCAATATCTTTGTCAAAAAAGCAGCATTGTGAACAATAACATAGCCCCGCTTGACTGGTATCTTCAGGGTCGTCGTCTGTGAGATAATTATTGATTAGTTTGAATCAGCAAAAAAAATCTGGAAAGGAGAAATGTCTCGCAGGGTAGTCGCCAAATGCAGGGAACCAGAGAGTTGTATGGACGCACTGGTATCAATTAACCCCTGGTCATCAGCATCATGCTCAACAAACTTGACTTGCGACACACGCTCCCTCTGGTAAAGAGAGCTTGCAGGAGCTTGCGGTCAGTGCTCCGGAGTCGCAGGGCAAGGTGTTTGCCAATGAGCTGGTGATGGTGGTCTTGGGTTGGGATTAGCGAAGCCCTTGGTTTGTGGACAGTCTGCTTGCCAGTGGCCCGTGCGCCCACAATGAAAACAGGACCCACCAAGCCTGTCGACGAGGTGCTCAGGGGGTCAATGCACCTCGCTTGTTGTCACAATCAGCTTGGAGAAATAGGGTGAGCAAGGGCGGCTCTGAAAAGGAGACAATTCTGGACAGTCAGATACGCGGTAGATGAAAGGGGAGGAGTGTTGAGTTGGCCCATTAATTGCCGGTGACGCATTCAAGATTTCCTGGCCCACAAAAGTAGACAACGGCGTCTTGCTACCTCTTGCCATTATGGTGGAAGTGACAAGTTGATCAAGGGTAGGAGGAGCATGACACGCAGCCCAAGAAAGAAGCCCCTTGAGCTCATCTGCTTTGACCCCTAACTTCTTGAACCGGGCAAAGGACTTGCGGAGTGTCAGGATAACCGTACTGTTGGATTTTGGTTGACCCGACCCGTTCTCAATGAGCATACCAAGGAGATCGCGGACCACTTTTAGCTTCTGGAAGTGATTCCCGGGGCAACAGCTTGCCTTTATTGCGTCAAAAAATTCCTTTGCAGTGGTACAAGATGGGATGACCTCGATGCACAGCACGAAATCAGGAGGCAATGTGGCGTCAATGAAATGAGAGATGGCCTTGTTCTCTTGTGGGGAGCAATTTTTAACAATGATGGTGGGTCATCGACCAAGAGTTCAGAACTTAGGGCAACACATAAGACTCTGTTGAGGCCCAAAACCCACTCGGCAAAGTTTGAACCATTGACTTGAAGGTGGCTAGAGCGATCACCAGCTCTATATGATTCCTGCATAAAGCGGTCATATGCCGACAAGTGAACATGATTTTGAGAAAATGGTGAGAGTGCCAACAGTGGGGGAGAAATCCCCAAACTCAGCGATTGCATTTTGGCAGCATCAGAGAGTCAAGCAGATTTGATAGAAGAAAGCTCCGATTGTAAGGAGTCCAGCAAGGAAAATACCTCCTCATTAGAGAGAGGTTTTGTATTCACACCGTTGTCTGCGTCTGCGTCTTTCTTCAAATGGGTGGAACCTGACATCTTGAGAAGGTGGCTGAAAAGCTTGAGCTTGGTAGAAACAACGCTTTTAAACTATTAAGATAGTGCAAGATGAGGCGCGAAGCTCGCTTGCCGGTCAGTCCCAAGTCCATCACCTCCAATTGATGAGAGGTCAGAAATTCATTACCTATTAAGATAGTGCAAGATAAGGCACAAAGCTCCCTCGCCAGTCAGTCGCAAGTCCGTCACCTCCAATTGATGAGAGGTGAGGAAAAGGCCTCTGGGTCTGGGCCGCGAGCGGCTTTTTAACTAACAACTAGACAACTGTGGCGCGTTGTGCGCGTGCAGCGTGAATATGCTTTTACATGGTACAACTTTTTCACTACAAGTATATTTGGTTACCATGGACGCGGTAGCCAAATCTCAACAAAAGCTAAACAAACCTTTAGTTTTTTCATTTTATTATAATATAGTATTGCTTTATTTTAAATAGATATAATTACTATTTTATTTTACTTTCTTGGCTTAACACTTGCCATCTTATTTGAGGCGTTAGTTCAAATTTCACAATTTTCCGGTACATGATGTTTGAATTAGTTTGTTTTGTTTATTGATTTATACTAATAAATTTTCTGTTTATTTTTTTTTCATAGGAATGGCTGTTTATTTGCAACAATCCTATTCCTTTAATTTAAATCATGATGATGTGGGGTTGTGGGCTTAAGTAAATTGTAATTGGTGGCATTTTTTTCCTCTATTTTAACCAGCAAGTTTTCTCTCTTAAATTTTTTAAATTCAACTATTCCAATTCCCTGGCTAACTTCTGTCAACTGATTTTTCTTATTAGTGTTGTAACGTATTGGTATTTGAATTTAGCTGGTAAGTTTATTTCTGAATATATTATTATTATTTTATTTTGATTTATACAGTTGTTGTTATTTTTATTTTATTTTATTTATTTAAAGCTAATAGTTTTCCTTTTTGATCTTCACTCTATTCCTATTGATAATTGAATCAACCACTTATCTTGTATACCTTTTCATTTTAATTTATTTTTTTCTTGAATTTTAATCCAATCCATTTTGCCCTTCTCTTTAGAAATTAAGCCCACCATTGATGGACATCAATCGGTCAAAATTATTTTGCGCAATATTAATTATTCATTTATGTTACCAGCTAGAGAATAGCCCTATTTTAACTTATTTGCGGTCTCTCACAACCTTATCAATCCACCTCTATATTTGCCTTCTCATATTTTGTGTCATAGTGTTTCATCCCCCACATTATTTTAATCTCCTGCTTCAAGTCCTATTCCCTCCGACAATAGACAAATATCTGAACATTCCTTAAAACTAGATTTTGGAAGAGTCTTTTGACATCCCGAAACTCCTATGACCAATATACACATACAGATGGAAATATTCTTTGAGCACAGTCCTACACCTTTTTCACTCAACATCACCTTCAATTTGATTTGCGCCAGTGTGATGTGTGTGTTTCACTGGTACCAACAGTTAGAAGAGTAAGTTCGTTTTAATATTATATTAATATATTTATTTATTTATAAATAGGATAGCCACTTTGCTGGCCAAATTTTGTCACGACTTTCCTTGCAAATATTTTTACAATGATTAATGATTTGATTGTAAGTTTTCCCTTTTTTAGATATTATATTATATTAATAATTCTTCATTTTTTCATTTTTTTAGGTGGTTTTTGCTCCACCACAAGCTATAACTTGTATGTGTTGTAGCCAGGTGAGAATTATTATAGCCTCTCATAGTTTTGTTTGTATAACTAAGAATACTGAAGATGAAAAAATCAATAAAAAACTACTATTTTTTTGGTTATCTATCTACTCTTCTATGAGTTTTGTTATGAATGCAAAATGAATAAAGAATAAAAACATAAATGTGTAAATTTATAACTTAAGTTTCAACATCCAGAAGCAAGTAAAACAAATGAAAAATAATAATAAAATAATAATTAAATAAAAAGCTGAGTAATTAATAAAATCTTTGAAACTAAAAAAAAGAACTTAAAGGATGAAATGTGTAAGAGTAATTTTTTAAACTTGTAATAAATTATGACCCCTTTTTTTTAAAAAAAGAAATTCAAGTAAGGAAAGAAAATGAAATAAAAAATAACTAAAATAAAACAATTTAATTGAATTTAAGTGAATAATCATAAGATGAAAAACAAGTAATATGAATACATCACATTTGATTTTTAAGTCATTTCTTGTTTCTTTTTGTGTTTTGGAAGGATTTTCTTTTTAAATCAAAAATCATATTACTTTCAAATTTTTTATTGAAGAAAATTTGAATTTCTTTTGAAATTTGAATTTGAAGTTTCATGCAATATAATAGTGTTTTCTCATGTTTAAATTTAAATTTTCATTCCACATCAACCTTTTTACTGACTTTAGAATCTTGTTTATAAACTGCTTGTAAAAGATTTTTGGCTATCTTATTTTTTGAAATTTTCTTTTCTTCATTTATAGAAAGTAATTCAATTGAAGAGTTCTCATTTTTTTCTTCTTTAATTAAACTAACTTCAGTATGTGTCTTTTCTCTACTTTTTTATTGTTTGCAATGATCAATCCATTGAATATTTCAAGTGAGTCCTCTTTCTCTTGAGTCAAATCTTGTAAGTGCTATTTTGGCTGAAGATGGTTTTAAATCTCAAGCCTTGTGACTGGTGTGTTTTCTTCAAGAAGCTGGATTTTATCCAAAATATTCTCAGGTATGGTAATCAAGGTCTCCTCTTGAGGTACTACATTTTTCTGACTAAAATATTCTGATTCTTCTAGGTTGAGGCTTTTGATAATTTGACTAGGTGATCCAAAATTCTGATTTTCCAATTGGGAGGGTGATAAAAAGTATTTTTTATGGATCAATTTTTCTTACTGGAACTGTTTTTCATAACTAGTCCCATTATGTGAAGATTGAACAAGCTCTTTGTGAGTCAAATAGATGTCATGAGAATTTGAGACTTGAGTTATATTGTTTATTAACTTGGTTTTTAATGTATCATCTGTATTAATTAAAATAAGGTCCATTCGTTCATCTTTTGAGGAGTGGTTTGATGATTATTATGAGTGTTTATTGTTACAATTTATTAAAACTGGGTCAATCAAATAACTTAAGGCTGATGCCTAAGGGTTTGTGTTTTGATTGGATGTTTGTTTATGTGCTAGTAATTACATCTTGAAAATCTATTGTTATTATTGAGTTGGTAGAACATTTGAGCTAGTAAAGTCTTGCATAATGGCATCCTCTGGTTCAATTTGTATTGATCTTATTGATTGTGGTAGTAAATGTTTGGTTTCTCTTAGAAATGGAGTAGGTGATTTTTAAGTGAGAGCAATTATTTAAGGTTTATATACGTTGAAATAATTTTCATTATGCATATGCTTATTTTGCGTAATTCTTATTTCTGTATTAAATTATTTTTTAAATTTTTGAATGTTCTAAAACTACACATATTAGAATATTTTTCTTCTTCCTCTTGATTTATTCTATTATCTTCTGAGTTTTTAATTTCTCCAACTTCTATTAATGATTCATGAATATTTTTTATAACAGAAAATTATTGAAATTTTTCGCAAAATTAAATAGTTTGTTTCTCCTTCAACAGTAAATGGTAAGTAAATCATTTCATGAGTTGGCATAAAAGCCTGTACTTTTTTATTGAAATTTTTTAATTTGTTTTATCTTTCTTCTGGGGCTTCATTCAAATACTTAGTCCAATTTTTAATTTTAAAATATTTTCTGCTATGTTTAGATTCACAATTGCCATAACAGGATATTCTTCCTGTTGTAATTCACTATAAATTGGTGAGTTGAATTCCTCAACTTAAGTCATATTTTCACTACTGGTGTTAATTTATTGATTTTTATATATTCCTGCAATTTGATCTTCTTCCTGAACACTGAGGTAATCTAAATTGCTGACTAATCTATTATTACTCTTTATTTTCTGTCCTTCATGGTATGAAACTTCATATTCAGTTGGATTCAAATTCTTTTTGGTTGTAAGATCCTCTAGGCTTGGATTAGCTTAGGTATTTTCCATTTTGTGAGTTTATTCTTGAATTGAGCTAGTCAAAAAGCAATATAAATCTTTTTATTAATACCTTTGATTTGGGTTTTCAACATGAAAATCTTCCTTGAATTTTTCTTGTATTTTCTTGTTTTTGAATTTATTGTGCAATTTTTGGGTAACTTGATTGGAACACCAGATGTAACTCTCAGAAAATCTGTTGGTGATATACTATGCTTTGGTTTTGAAAATATAGCTTCTACAAATGGTTTGAAGAATTCAGAAACAGGTTTTTGTTTCTTATTAACCCAACAATCATTTTTACCATACACAGGTGAGAAACTGTTAGCTAGCTGTCTTGGCTTTAAGCCTTTTTTGTACTAGTTCCACTTAAATTGGAGTGGAAGGTTCCATTTTTGAGCTATAAGTATTCTCAGATATGTGAACATAATTAAGGTTTAAATTATTTATTTTTCTAACTTTCAAAACATCACTGGTTATTTCAGATTTGAAATTTTTGATAGGAATTTCTACATTTGGGTTTATAAGTACTTGATTTTTATTTCCTATTAAATACCCTTGAGTTAATTCTTGAAATATTTTAATATTGCTTATATGATTTATCTTCCATCCTTAAATGTTGGTAGAATTACAAAGCCCAATTCTCTTTTGTGGGTTTATATGCCATCCTTTGGTTTCTGGTGAGCATATTGGGATGCAAAATCTTCTTCCATCAGGTGCTTTATATCTTAGGATTTCTCCTTGGTATTGTGAATGCTTGTGAGCCTTAGAGGTAATTTCATATACCCAAAAGACCACAAATATAAAAAATAACATATTAATATAAATAAAATAAATTTATTTATATTATTAAAATAAAAATAAAAAAATATAAATATAAAATTATATTAAAAATAAAAAATTAATTATAATTTAAAAATAAAATTACTTTAAATTTTGTAAATATAAAATTACATTTATACTTGAAAAATTTAAGTAAAAATGAAATTTTAACAAAATTGTGAAAAAAATAAATAAATTTGGAAAAAAGTTAAATAAAATTTATTATAACTTTTTATCCAATAAATAAACATATAAATTTTATTTCACCATTGGATTCCTCATAAAAAATCAGGTGGGGTCACCTCTGAGTGAAATTTTTGTAACTCAACTCTAAATAAGCTTAAATTAAGTTTTTAGTATTTTCAATACAAAAGTTGAAAATCCTCAAAACCTTAATTTAATTCACACCACATGTGGTGTTAACCATCAATTTTTGTGTTAAAATTGAGGTGTTGTGTTTAGTTTAGAAGTTATGAGGAATTAAAGTATTTTCAATTGAATTCAATTGAAATGTCAAAATGTGCGCGTGTATTACATAAGTGAACTTTGATTTACATATGAGGTGTCAATTATTACTGTATTGTACTGTACAATTGAATTGAATTACATGTGTAAATTATAAGTATAATACATGATCAGGAATTAAAGGAAAAAATAAATTGGAAAGATTAAATTTGGGGGGGAAAAGGAACTCCAGCTCTAAGGGGGAGCTAGACCGCCAAAATCCTTGCTGACAGGCGTGGGATGTCAAAATTCACGCAAAAGTTCATCGCTTTTGGCCTGGAATTGAGTTACAGGGTCTGTGGACTCAATTGATGATGAGGTTTTGATACCAACTGGGGTAGTTTTCAAAAAAAAAATGGAATGTCTATGCCTTGTCTGGGCCTTAGATAAATTGAACTATTTCTTAGAAGGATGTGTTTTTGAAGTAATAACAAATTGTACAGCTGTGAAATCACTTTTGAACATGAAAACACCTAACAGACACATGCTCAGATGGCAAATAGCCATACAAGAATACAGAGGCAATATGACTATTGTTCATAAGGATGGGAATATTCATAAGAATGCAGATGGACTAAGCAGATGGCCATTACCAAATAACATTGATAATCCTGCTTATGTTCCAGAAGAAGCTTCACCACAAATTCCAATAGAAGGAATAAGTGTTACAGACTTGAACACCACCTTCTTTGAAGAAGTCAGAAATAGTTACACTCAAGATAAGAATTGTAGCATCTTATGCCAATTACTTAACAAAGGCTGTAAAGAAAACTCTCTAATACATGCCTTGGATGAAGTATGGAGAAAATCTTATAATGAAGGGAGATTTCACCTACTGGATGGTATAATTTACCACAGAACCAAGCACACATGTGTCATGACAGTTGTAGACAGGTCATTAATCAATCTTGTACTGAAAGAATGCCATGATAGTCCCTTTTCAGGACATCTTTCTGAGGACAGAACAAGAGAGAAAGTAAAGACCTGCATATGGTGGCCAATGTGGCAAAAAGATGTTGCAGAATATTGCAAAACCTGTGACAGATGCCAAAAGGCAAATAAATCCACTGGCAAAAGACTTGGAAATATGATGAAAATCCAAGAACCAAACAGACCTTGGGAAATTGTCCACATGGATTGGGTAACTGGCCTACCACCAGGAGGTGACAGGAGCTATAATGCTTGCCTAGTAATTGTGGACAGATTCAGTAAAACTCCAATCTTTTTACCATGTCACAAAGATGATACAGCCATGGATACAGCTCTTCTGATATGGAATAGAGTAGTGTCATGGACTGGGATATTTACAAATATCATCAGTGATAGAGATCCCAAATTCACTTCAGCACTATGGACAAATCTTCACCAATTATTTGGCACTAAACTGTCTTTCTCTACAGCCTACCACCCACAAACTGATGGCCTGGCTGAAAGAATGATCCAAACCCTAGAGGACATGGTGAGAAGATTTTGTGCATATGACCTTGAATTCAAAGATTGTGATGGATTTACCCATGATTGGTGTACTCTGTTACCAGCACTGGAATTAGCATATAAAACATCAATCCATGCTAGTACCAATCAGACTCCTGCTGTTCTAGAAAAAGGATGGAACCCCAAGTTACCCCAAGATTCCTTGAGGAAAGACTTAATTGAAATACATCCCACAGCTGCTAGCTTCAAAGGAATGCTAGACAAAGCTAGAAAGCATGCAGTGAGATGCATGGAGGACTCTTTTGCATATGCTAAAGACAAATGGGATAAATCTCATGCAACTCCAGATTTCAAAGTGGGGGACCTAGTTCTTGTATCCACCACTAACTTCAATAACATCAAAGGATGTAAAAAGTTAAAAGACTCCTTTGCAGGACCTTTTGTGATTAAGGCCCTCCATGGAGAAAATGCTGTTGAAGTAGAGTTATCTGAAGAACTTAGCAATAAGCACCCTACATTTCCAGTAAGCTTGATAAAGCCATACAAATCTAGTGATGCTGAGAAATTTCCCTTGAGGAATAAGATTCCCCAAGTTATACCTCCTATTGAGACATCTGGTACTAAGAAAATAACCAAAGTTCTTAAAGAAAGGAAATTAAGAACCAAGAAAGTAAGGGAATACCTTGTTAGGTACAGTGACCCAACTTGTGAAGATGAATGGTTAGAAGAGAAAGATATACCAGAAGCCACCAAACTCCTGAGGAGATTCAGACACACTAGAAACACCAATATTACAAAGTAATATTCTTTTTTAGGGGGAGGGAATGTGAGCCTTAGAGGTAATTTCATATACCCAAAAGACCACAAATATAAAAAATAACATATTAATATAAATAAAATAAATTTATTTATATTATTAAAATAAAAATAAAAAAAATATAAATATAAAATTATATTAAAAATAAAAAATTAATTATAATTTAAAAATAAAGTTACTTTAAATTTTGTAAATATAAAATTACATTTATACTTGAAAAATTTAAGTAAAAATGAAATTTTAACAAAATTGTGAAAAAATAAATAAATTTGGAAAAAAGTTAAATAAAATTTATTATAACTTTTTATCCAATAAATAAACATATAAATTTTATTTCACCATTGGATTCCTCATAAAAAATCAGGTGGGGTCACCTCTGAGTGAAATTTTTGTAACTCAACTCTAAATTATCTTAAATTAAGTTTTTAGTATTTTCAATACAAAAGTTGAAAATCCTCAAAACCTTAATTTAATTCACACCACATGTGGTGTTAACCATCAATTTTTGTGTTAAAATTGAGGTGTTGTGTTTAGTTTAGAAGTTATGAGGAATTAAAGTATTTTCAATTGAATTCAATTGAAATGTCAAAATGTGCGCGTGTATTACATAAGTGAACTTTGATTTACATATGAGGTGTCAATTATTACTGTATTGTACTGTACAATTGAATTACATGTGTAAATTATAAGTATAATACATGATGAGGAATTAAAGGAAAAAATAAATTGGAAAGATTAAATTTGGGGGGGAAAAGGAACTCCAGCTCTAAGGGGGAGCTAGACCCCCAAAATCCTTGCTGACAGGCGTGGGATGTCAAAATTCACGCAAAAGTTCATCACTTTTGGCCTGGAATTGAGTTACAGGGTCTGTGGACTCAATTGATGATGAGGTTTTGATACCAACTGGGGTAGTTTTAGCTGTTGCCAAGAAGGTAAAACTACCCTTAAGATAAAACAATCATAATAAAAACAGTTTTAACTGGTTTCTACGCCTCTGACACACATTCTGACGTGTTTTGAAGGCTCTAGGCCTGGTATTGCTATAGTAATGGCTGATTTAAGGGTCTAAAATGGCTAAAATTGGCTAAAAATGGCTTAAACCAGCCCTTTTTGGTCTAAACCAGGGTTCAATGATGCCATAATTGGCTTTTCTGTTGTCAGACTGTTTTTCACGACTGACAAGAGTAAATTTTACTTTTGGAGTAAGAGAATTGATGGCTATAAAAGAATGTCTTCTTTGCCCCACTTTTCTCTTCATGTTAGAATCTTTTCCTTTTATTAATTAGTTTAAAACTGTTAAACCAATCAATCAAAGATTCCAACCACCACTTTTAAATCATTTTAATCCTTTTAACCACGTGAAAAAATCATTATAATCATTGTTTGTAACTCTTATAATCATTTTTACCCCTGAACCACCCCAAAAGTGAATTAAAGCATCTTTCATCACTGTTAACTTTGTCACTTTGTTTCCAAATTCACTCTGGTCACTTTTTGGCGTGTTTTCTCTTTAATATTCTCTTTAAAGACTTTGTTCTTTAATTAATTGCTTGCAGTTCTTTGCTCAATTAATTCCAATTGAAATTGCTCTTGAAGAAATTTCTTTTGTAGCCTTAAAATATCTCTTGTAGAGTATTTTTTGGATAAATCTTTATTGTTGGTAAAACAATAAATTTTTATATTATTGTTTTATACTAATAAAGCTATAAACAATAAAATTGGCGTGTTTTCTCTTAAAAATAATATTTCATACTATTTTTAATTGATTTTTACCTTATACAAATTTTGAGGACAGGAAAAGTACTTGATTTTTAATCAAAGTTTCATATCCACACCTTACATTTGGGGGCCCAGCCGTGATATTTTACCTGTGACATATTTTTTTTACTCTTTTTAAATCTTTTTTCTTATATTGAAAAATTTAAAAACATATAAAAAATACTTATAATTCAAAAAATCCTTAAAAAATAATTTTTTTCATATTATAAGTGAGGCTTATATTTTTATTTCTTTTTTGAAAGAACCTTTTTTTTACTTAATTAATTGGCTTTTTTCATTAATTTTAGTGTCTGACAACGTGGTAAGACAAGAAAACATTGAAACAGCCTCAACAGTAACCAGCATTATCCCTGCCAGTACTGTTAATTCTGATCATAATAGTACTGTTATTGTGACTCAAAATAACCAGCCTGAACCAATATCTTCTGAATTAATTAACTTGGACATAAGTAATACTCTTCAGAAGGCTAAGAATTTGGCCAATAGTAAGTTTTGACGTAAAAATACTATTTTAAGCCTTTTTTAACCATAATTATGCCTTCAACCAGGTCAGGAGCCAGCTACAACCCCTCAAGCAGCTCCCAAAAAGGTAATAGACGTGATTATGGCAGAAGCCAACCAGGTACAGAAGGAAAAGGGTCAGTTGATGACTTCCAAACAACTAAATTGGGTCATTCTGAAGCTGATAACACTATTTTACCTTCAAAAAGAGCTGACACCGCCACAACAAGCCTCTGTGGACATATACAAAGCCAGCCACAGTGCATACAACAATGCACTCCAATTCAAGGAGTACCAGATCCTTGCAGACCTGTGGAAGAATTGCATGAATTCTTACCTGACAGTAAGAAAATTCTTGGGCCATCCCAACACTTGCAAATTGCTCAATGGATGGCATCCATTGATGGAGAAGAAAAACATGATGCTTTTGACACTAGAATGGAGGAAAAACAACCCTCCACCAGCCAAACCAGTGCCAAAAACAGCCCCAGTGGCCAGCAGCAGCAATTCCAACGTGAAAAAGCAGCCACAAACTCCAAACAAGGGCAAAGGGAAGGCACCAGCCCCAAAACCTTACAGCCAGGGCTACAGAATCCCAAAGATTCAGCAGGATGCCATGGAAAATGTATTTCAGATGGCCAGAACCATGATGGAATTACAGAAGAAGGAGGAAGCCAGATTAAGGTTCCAGAAATGATTTCTGACATATTTGATTCCATCCCAGAGTTGTATAATGCTATAAATGACGTGAAAAAACATCTTTCTGATAAAAATGACACCATTTGTAACAACATTAAAACAAACAACCTGAGTCTGTGCCAAATTAATGAAACACTTATGTGTTTTGAAAAAGTTTTGAGAACAATTAAAAATTCCAATAATGATAATTCTTCTAACAATAAAATAAATGAACAATCTGCCATTATTAAAGAATTAACAGATAAATATTCTAAATTCAATATTGATGACATAATTGAAACAAGAATTAAACAAGCCATAAATATTATCAAGACAGATAATAAGAAAGTCCTTGATGACATTTCAAATTCATTTACTGAAGTAAAGACATATACCATTGCCTTGAAAAAGTGTTTTGATGCTTCACAAGAAGAAGTATCAAAATTATCAATGAAATTGAATCAAGTCACTGCTGATAATACAAGACAGACAGAGTTATGGCAAGAACTTACACATAAAGAAGACATGTATAAAATTGAAGTAATAAATTTAATACAAAGCTTCCAACATGAATACAGAAATTCCCAAAGGTGTAGCAACAGTAAAATGAATGACATTGAACAATTACTGAACACCTTACCAAGAATGTCTACACCTCTAAATCAAAATGAGGGCACAAGAATTTCAAATCCACAAGTATTGGATCCTGATAATTCACAATTAAAAAATGAATTATCCACTTCTTTTCATAACTTGGAACCATCAATGGGCCAAGCACTCTTGAAAGAAGTTCCAAAACTTAAAGAATGGCCTCACTTCAGTGGTGAAGGAGAGTATGACCATATGGAATTCATTAGAGGTATTGACATGATCAAAGAGGATTTTGAATTACCAGACAGATTGGTAACAGCCAGGTTTAACACCTTGTTTACCAGATCAGCTCACAGATGGTACATCAAAATAAGACAAGCACATGGACACCAGAGTTGGACTTGGTGGAAAACCCAAATCATCAACAAATGGGCAAATGATGCTTGTAGGTTTAAAGTTGAAACAGCCTTTGAATCTGCCAAATTTAATGCTGATAAAGACAAAGCTTTACCATGGTTTTGCCAACAAAAGGACAGATTAACAGCATTATATCCTGACATGTCAGAATTTATGATCCATAGAAAAATTCTGAGACAATGTGGAGGTGACTTAGAGCATGCTGTCAAAAGCAGGACTACTGAACAATCTTCAGCAGAGGATATTATCAATATACTAGAAGAAGTAACCACCAGAACCAAAATTGGTTCTAGTAGGGTGAATCTTAAAACAAGGTTTAATACACCTTGGAAAGATTCTGTGGACAAAAACCCCAAAGAAAATTCTAGTAATATTAAATATAAATCTGCAGATACAGTCAGAAAATGCCATATTTGCCAAAGCACCACCCATTTAGCCAATACATGTCCAAAAAGGGGGAAAATCAATGAAATTGACATTGAAAAAGAACCAGATGTTGAAAAAGAAGACATAATTGAAGACAATTCAGATGATAAGTCATCCATATTCTCTGAATCTTCAAAAGATATAGAAAATATCAATGCCACTTTTGACATCATGGAATCTTATTCCCACTTACCACAATTGAGCAATGGTCAAGTTGATTTATCAAAAGTTCAAGATGCACAACTTATGAAGACAAAACCAAACAGAGGAAAAGGTTATACAGCTGGTAACTCCTGTATAACAGAAGTGGTGATTGACAACAAACCCACCAAACTTTTGCTTGACCCAGGAGCCTTCTGCTCTTGTGTTGGAAAATCTTTTCTTAAGACTTGTGTACCAAATTTTGAAGACCAATTGTTACCAATTGATGGTATAAAATTCAACAGTGCAAGTAACCCAATGAAAGCATTAGGAATCTTTGAGACCAATGTCATATTCCCACACATAAATGGGAATTTAAGGATCACAGTTGAATTTGTTGTTATGGAAAATTGCTCTAGTACCCATTTTATATTGGGAAATGACTATTTAATCATGTATGGGATAGATTTACATAATAACAAAGACAGATACTTTACAATTGGAGACAATAAGCGCCAGAAATTTGCCTTTTTACCCTTTAAAAGACAAATTACAGTAAACAAAGTATCACCAGTCAACTTAGAGTTAGAGAAATTCAAGTCTGAACAGTTAAATGAGGCTGAAATAAGCCTTCATCTGACTGATAAGCAAGAAAATGAACTTTCTTCCCTTTTGTATGACCACAGAGGAGCATTTGCTACAGACAAAGAACCCCTGGGAGCAATTATTGGTCATGAAGTTGACATCATTCTTAACCTTGAGAGACCTTATCCACCACTCTTAAGAAGACCTGCTTATCCAGCAAGTCCAAAATCAAGAGAAGCTCTAGAAATTCATATCAAAGAACTTCTAGGCCTTGGTGTGATAAGAAACGTAGGCCACAATGAGGAAGTAGAAATAACTACACCAGTCATAGTGGCGTGGCATAATGGAAAATCCAGAATGGTTGGGGACTTTAGAGCTCTGAACACTTACACTGTTCCAGACAGATACCCAATACCAAAAATCCAAATTGCCCTTACTCAAATATCTCAAGCAGTGTATATAACCACTATGGATGCCCTTAAAGGATTCCATCAAAATGTAGTAACACCAAGAGCAAGAAAATACTTGAGAATTATTGTTCATTGTGGAGTGTATGAATACTTAAGGATGCCCTTTGGTATCAAAAATGCACCTTCACACTTCCAAAGAATGATGAATGAAATCTTCCCTGAAGAACTCTCAGAGGGATGGTTAATCATTTACATTGATGACATTATTATCTGTTCAAAGACTTGGGAGGAGCACATGTACAGATTATCAAGAGTTTTGACAAAAATCCAATCAGTAAACATGAAAATCTCCTTGAAGAAATGTCATTTTGGATTTAAAGAACTTAAGGCACTAGGACATGTTGTATCTGGTTTGTCCCTTGGAATTGATAAAAACAAAGTTGCAGCAGTATTGTTAAAACCCATGCCTCAGAATAAGAAGGAAATTCAGTCATTCTTAGGTTTTGCAGGATATTACAGGCAACACATTAAAGACTTTGCATCCATAGCAAGACCACTTTATAAGTTGTGTGACAAAGACACAGTATTTGAGATGACTGTTGACAGAGTCAAAGCTTTTGAGTCTCTAAGAGAAGCATTGACCACTGCTCCACTCTTACTGATGCCAGACTTTAAATTGCCTTTCAAACTGTATATTGATGCATCAGGGGATGGACTAGGTGCTGCACTTCACCAAGTTCAGATCATAAATGACAAACCTGTAGAAGGACCAATATGTTTCATATCCAGGCAAATCAAACCAACTGAAGCCAGATATGGAGCAAGTCAAATGGAATGTCTATGCCTTGTCTGGGCCTTAGATAAATTGAACTATTTCTTAGAAGGATGTGTTTTTGAAGTAATAACAGATTGTACAGCTGTGAAATCACTTTTGAACATGAAAACACCTAACAGACACATGCTCAGATGGCAAATAGCCATACAAGAATACAGAGGCAATATGACTATTGTTCATAAGGATGGGAATATTCATAAGAATGCAGATGGACTAAGCAGATGGCCATTACCAAATAACATTGATAATCCTGCTTATGTTCCAGAAGAAGCTTCACCACAAATTCCAATAGAAGGAATAAGTGTTACAGACTTGAACACCACCTTCTTTGAAGAAGTCAGAAATAGTTACACTCAAGATAAGAATTGTAGCATCTTATGCCAATTACTTAACAAAGGCTGTAAAGACAACTCTCTAATACATGCCTTGGATGAAGTATGGAGAAAATCTTATAATGAAGGGAGATTTCACCTACTGGATGGTATAATTTACCACAGAACCAAGCACACATGTGTCATGACAGTTGTAGACAGGTCATTAATCAATCTTGTACTGAAAGAATGCCATGATAGTCCCTTTTCAGGACATCTTTCTGAGGACAGAACAAGAGAGAAAGTAAAGACCTGCATATGGTGGCCAATGTGGCAAAAAGATGTTGCAGAATATTGCAAAACCTGTGACAGATGCCAAAAGGCAAATAAATCCACTGGCAAAAGACTTGGAAATATGATGAAAATCCAAGAACCAAACAGACCTTGGGAAATTGTCCACATGGATTGGGTAACTGGCCTACCACCAGGAGGTGACAGGAGCTATAATGCTTGCCTAGTAATTGTGGACAGATTCAGTAAAACTCCAATCTTCTTACCATGTCACAAAGATGATACAGCCATGGATACAGCTCTTCTGATATGGAATAGAGTAGTGTCATGGACTGGGATATTTACAAATATCATCAGTGATAGAGATCCCAAATTCACTTCAGCACTATGGACAAATCTTCACCAATTATTTGGCACTAAACTGTCTTTCTCTACAGCCTACCACCCACAAACTGATGGCCTGGCTGAAAGAATGATCCAAACCCTAGAGGACATGGTGAGAAGATTTTGTGCATATGGCCTTGAATTCAAAGATTGTGATGGATTTACCCATGATTGGTGTACTCTGTTACCAGCACTGGAATTAGCATATAAAACATCAATCCATGCTAGTACCAATCAGACTCCTGCTGTTCTAGAAAAAGGATGGAACCCCAAGTTACCCCAAGATTCCTTGAGGAAAGACTTAATTGAAATACATCCCACAGCTGCTAGCTTCAAAGGAATGCTAGACAAAGCTAGAAAGCATGCAGTGAGATGCATGGAGGACTCTTTTGCATATGCTAAAGACAAATGGGATAAATCTCATGCAACTCCAGATTTCAAAGTGGGGGACCTAGTTCTTGTATCCACCACTAACTTCAATAACATCAAAGGATGTAAAAAGTTAAAAGACTCCTTTGCAGGACCTTTTGTGATTAAGGCCCTCCATGGAGAAAATGCTGTTGAAGTAGAGTTATCTGAAGAACTGAGCAATAAGCACCCTACATTTCCAGTAAGCTTGATAAAGCCATACAAATCTAGTGATGCTGAGAAATTTCCCTTGAGGAATAAGATTCCCCAAGTTATACCTCCTATTGAGACATCTGGTACTAAGAAAATAACCAAAGTTCTTAAAGAAAGGAAATTAAGAACCAAGAAAGTAAGGGAATACCTTGTTAGGTACAGTGACCCAACTTGTGAAGATGAATGGTTAGAAGAGAAAGATATACCAGAAGCCACCAAACTCCTGAGGAGATTCAGACACACTAGAAACACCAATATTACAAAGTAATATTCTTTTTTAGGGGGAGGGAATGTGAGCCTTAGAGGTAATTTCATATACCCAAAAGACCACAAATATAAAAAATAACATATTAATATAAATAAAATAAATTTATTTATATTATTAAAATAAAAATAAAAAAAATATAAATATAAAATTATATTAAAAATAAAAAATTAATTATAATTTAAAAATAAAATTACTTTAAATTTTGTAAATATAAAATTACATTTATACTTGAAAAATTTAAGTAAAAATGAAATTTTAACAAAATTGTGAAAAAATAAATAAATTTGGAAAAAAGTTAAATAAAATTTATTATAACTTTTTATCCAATAAATAAACATATAAATTTTATTTCACCATTGGATTCCTCATAAAAAATCAGGTGGGGTCACCTCTGAGTGAAATTTTTGTAACTCAACTCTAAATAAGCTTAAATTAAGTTTTTAGTATTTTCAATACAAAAGTTGAAAATCCTCAAAACCTTAATTTAATTCACACCACATGTGGTGTTAACCATCAATTTTTGTGTTAAAATTGAGGTGTTGTGTTTAGTTTAGAAGTTATGAGGAATTAAAGTATTTTCAATTGAATTCAATTGAAATGTCAAAATGTGCGCGTGTATTACATAAGTGAACTTTGATTTACATATGAGGTGTCAATTATTACTGTATTGTACTGTACAATTGAATTGAATTACATGTGTAAATTATAAGTATAATACATGATGAGGAATTAAAGGAAAAAATAAATTGGAAAGATTAAATTTGGGGGGGAAAAGGAACTCCAGCTCTAAGGGGGAGCTAGACCCCCAAAATCCTTGCTGACAGGCGTGGGATGTCAAAATTCACGCAAAAGTTCATCACTTTTGGCCTGGAATTGAGTTACAGGGTCTGTGGACTCAATTGATGATGAGGTTTTGATACCAACTGGGGTAGTTTTAGCTGTTGCCAAGAAGGTAAAACTACCCTTAAGATAAAACAATCATAATAAAAGCAGTTTTAACTGGTTTCTACGCCTCTGACACACATTCTGACGTGTTTTGAAGGCTCTAGGCCTGGTATTGCTATAGTAATGGCTGATTTAAGGGTCTAAAATGGCTAAAATTGGCTAAAAATGGCTTAAACCAGCCCTTTTTGGTCTAAACCAGGGTTCAATGATGCCATAATTGGCTTTTCTGTTGTCAGACTGTTTTTCACGACTGACAAGAGTAAATTTTACTTTTGGAGTAAGAGAATTGATGGCTATAAAAGAATGTCTTCTTTGCCCCACTTTTCTCTTCATGTTAGAATCTTTTCCTTTTATTAATTAGTTTAAAACTGTTAAACCAATCAATCAAAGATTCCAACCACCACTTTTAAATCATTTTAATCCTTTTAACCACGTGAAAAAATCATTATAATCATTGTTTGTAACTCTTATAATCATTTTTACCCCTGAACCACCCCAAAAGTGAATTAAAGCATCTTTCATCACTGTTAACTTTGTCACTTTGTTTCCAAATTCACTCTGGTCACTTTTTGGCGTGTTTTCTCTTTAATATTCTTTTTAAAGACTTTGTTCTTTAATTAATTGCTTGCAGTTCTTTGCTCAATTAATTCCAATTGAAATTGCTCTTGAAGAAATTTCTTTTGTAGCCTTAAAATATCTCTTGTAGAGTATTTTTTGGATAAATCTTTATTGTTGGTAAAACAATAAATTTTTATATTATTGTTTTATACTAATAAAGTTATAAACAATAAAATTGGCGTGTTTTCTCTTAAAAATAATATTTCATACTATTTTTAACTGAATTTTTACCTTATACAAATTTTGAGGACAGGAAAAGTACTTGATTTTTAATCAAAGTTTCATATCCACACCTTACAATGCTCTAATATCATTCCATTATCTGCCAAAATGGGCTTCCAATAACAGTGTGTGCTTCCCCTCTAGCAACAAAAAAGTGAACTCTTCTTTCATCTAAATATGGTAGAATTATTGGTGTATTTTCTGCTAAACCAAAAATTGCAGTACTATGTTCTCCTATTCCTCCGAGTTTCCTGTTCAAATTTATCATAACTAGTCGTGCTTTTATTGATTAATTTTCAGGTGTGACATTCAATTCACCAACAGTATCCACCAATGCTTTTATTGTGTCCTCTTTCTGAACAATAAAGATTTTTATCATTCCTAATGGACAAGGAAAATGTATTTTATGTATTACAATAACTTTCTGATGAGGTAATTCCTGTTATTCAGTGTTAATAGATTTGAGTGAAATTAAATATTTCTTTTCTGTTTCAAGGAGAAATCTCATTTCCTCCATGAATCTTGGTGATATTGTAAAACATTCTTCTATATTGAGATTAATTTTCTAGCTTGACACCTTATTAATGAAGTTTCTAACAATTGATTCCTCATCATTTTCCTTTTCTCAAGTCCTTTTGATTTTGTGTTCCTTTTTTTTAAAATAAATCTGGTTTCTTCCCCTACTTTATTTTGTACTGCTGTTTGTTTTTAGGTGTACTAGGTTCTGGTAATCTATTTATTTTGGAAGATTTTTTTAATTGTATTTTTTTGGAATAATAACTCATTCCTCTTCAGGTTCTTCATTCTTAACAACTCCACCAGGTATGCTATTCTTTTGTATGATGGTTTCTTTGGGGTGAATAGTCCCTTTTAAAGGTAAAGGTTGACATTGAGTTTTTGATTCATCTTTATATTATTTTATTTTTTTTGTATTCCGTAGTCCACAAGAATATCTAAGAGGTTCATCTAGTCCTGTTGAGATGCAAGGTGGTTGCCCATCTCCCCACTCATCCATTGAAACAAAAGAATTTGACTTGTCTTTTTTTCTTTTGTTCTTCTTATTTATTCTTCTCATTACATTTTCTTTGCATTTCTTCTTTTTACTTTTGTAATTTCCTGGATAGGTATTTGAGTGAGAATTTTCCATCATTTGGTACTATTTCCCAATTGGGGTATAAATAATTTAATCCTTGTCTGATTACCCACTTCTTGTTTTTATGCTCAGTGAGCTCATTATGTCTTCCTGTTTAGTTTCCTTCTTCTGAAAAATAATAACACCTTACAACTGGTTTGGGAGCATTCTGTGCTTGTCCATAATGAGAATTTATTGTTTGAGGTGGAGAATACTTTCTCTTTACCTGAAACCTTGATTACTTGAGTGAGAGTTATTAATTATTTTCTTTTTAGGTGTAGCCACATTACTTAATTAACTTAGCTTTTTTATGAACTTCTTCAAATATTCATTTTCAGAAGTCTCCTCTTCCTTGAATACTTATTTTTGTTCATTGAGATATTTTGTAAGTTCTTTCATTGTCTTGAGGTCTTCTTGCATTCCTTGAGATAATTCATCCTTTAATTGGACCCTTTTAAATTTCCATTTTTGTCTCATTCCTGTCAGTTATCCTTGGAGCTGAAAGTCTCTTGGTAACTTGTATCCTTTCTTCCAATTCTTGTTCAATTTACTTCTTCAGAATCTTGATTGGTGGTATGAGATGTTCTCAATCTTCAGCTCTAACCATAAAATTTTCCTTGATCATCTCTTAGCTGATGACTCCTTCCATTTATTCAAGTAGAGAGACAGTAAAAACAATCTTCAAGGAACAGATTATCTTGATTAATATGCTTATATCTATGAGGGTAAGTAATGATAGCTTCATACTCCTCTACAACCCTTTTATACTGAGAGAGAGTAGTAATTCCCCCTTCATCTTGGATGATATTGAATAAATTAATTGGAAAATCCTTTCTATATCTTCTTTCTGGTTCAACTATTTCCCATTTAGTAATAAGGTCTTTCTTAAGTTGGCTCCAGTTTCCTTTTTTCTAACCTGGAATTGCTTGTATTGAATCACTGATTCTTGGGTCTGTTTTCCAAAATTCCATCTGCATTGCTAATTATTCTTCATTAGCTCCTTAAATTTGAGCTATACTCCCTAATTTTCTGATAAACTTCTTTACTTATCCATTGAAATTTAAATTAAGATTTTTTGCTTCAGTTTTTACCACAGTCCTTCCTTGCCTTGGAATTTGTTCTTTTAATGGACTTGGGTTTGTAGGGGTGGAAAAGAATAATATCCTGTGATGAGATTGAGGTCTCTGTTTGGTTTCTGCAGTAGAGGTTGCTCTTGGTCCAGGTGTTGGTGATGATGGTGACTCTTCAGGTCTAACATGTCTTGGTAATGTTGGTTCAGTAGGACTGGCTCAAGGTGTGAATGATGTTGATTGTATTCTATTTAATTTCTTTTTTCCTTGTGTTAATAAGAGATATTGCATTTGTTTCATAAGGAATTTAGTAGTTCTAGTTTGGTCTTGCTCTTCATTTTTTTCAGGATACTGTTCCTCCACAGTATCTTCAGGTAGTGGTTGTAAATTTCATGAAGATTGTTCACACATTTTTTCTATTACATATGTATTTCTTCTGAATGTTCTCTCTTGATATTTTTATTTTCTAGATTCTTTGATGAGGTTAAAAACAAATTTTTTAAATTTTTCCTTTTCTTTTTCTTCTGCTTTTGGTGTTGGAATAATATCAATTTTATCTCTTTGTGCTTTGTTTCTGTAAGATGTGACTATGAAACTGATGATAATATTACTATTAATCAACAGTACTATGTCTGTTCTTATGAAATATAATAATAAAAATTATTATAACCACAATTAAATAATAATAAAATTATTTCTTTCATGTGTTATACACTACTAGTGATTACAACAGTGAGCAGTAATTGTCTACAAGAATCAATTACAAGAAGAATTTAATAATAAAAACTTCTTTTATTAAAATAATAAAATTATTTTAATATATAATTATATTTTACAAGAATAATTATAAAGATAATTCTTGAAGAAAACTATTACTAGAGAAAAATTTCAAGAATTAAAGATAAAAGACTCACTAATACTCCAAAGAACTTATTGATAGATAAAAGTAGAGAAATTTGACGTGGAATTGTGGATTTAAGGGATCAAAGATTTATAACAGTATTACAACAATATATAGTTGGATTCTATGATTTCACGTCTTTCTGATTGATTCTGAAAGATTTAAAACACTTAAGAGTAGCTGTAACTAATACTTACTTGTTGGTAATAATGATTTAATAAATTGATAAGATGATGATATGGAAAAAACAGCAAGAGAAGGCCTCTTTTAAGTCAACAACAGCTCACAGAGGCGTGCCATGGAGCAAACTGAAAAACAAGTGAGTGAGAAAACAATAAACCCTTTTGGTTTATTGATTGCATCATTATTTGTCAAGTAACATTATCATAATTACTTATTTGATGCTTTTACGTGACTACCAACCCCAATATGGTTAAGAATAAAAGGAGTAACACTTGTAAATCTTCTTTTATTCCAAAACAATCATTGATTTCTCAAAGTTATCAATGTTATTGCCAATTTCATCACAGGTTGTAATTACTGTGAATTTTTGAAGATTCAGTGTTTCACGTAGAATAACCAAAAATGGACTGTAAGTAAAACTTTGAATTTTACTAGTAAAACTGTAATTCTTTTTAGTTTTACCATAGTTAATACAGTTCTCCTGTAGTCCTGAAAGTTTCAGAAAGATTCATTAAGAATTTTATTTTGAATGAATTTTTGAAGTTTTTACCTCATTTCTACGTAGAATTGCAAATAGCAGTGTTTTGCTGGTTGCTATGAGGTAAATCAATGAATATGGGTCCCAAAAGGGTTTTAATTACTCTTTTGGGGTTTATCCATGGAAATTCATTAGTAATTGAAATGGTTACAGGAGTGTAAGTAGCTCATTACCTCCTTGGCACGTCAAAATAGCAGGTTATTTGCTATTTTCATATGATTACAGTAGGTGTAACTTGGTAACCAAGTTCCCAAAGAGTTTTGGTTTACCAATTGGGCCAAGATGAGCCATGGATCCATGCTCTGGAGCTATCCACGCCTCTGAGGCCTCAGAAGTTGGGTACCCTGGCTCTCTTTGATGTCTTTTGTCCCCCTTGCCTATTTTTTACGTCAAAATAGTAATTTAAGCTTAAAGTGAGATATCCACTATGGGTGTACCAAAGGTCCATGTAAGAATACCATGATATTAAGTGCTCAAAACATGCATAACACTATTCTTAGTGTATATGTAACATGGGATTTCTCACTTTCCCATTATTTTGGCTAAAAATCAAGAAAAACAAAAATTTTCACGGATCTTTTATGTGGTATTGAAGTATTTTCCATTTTACCACCTCAAATACTTAAATTGAGCTTATTCACTCTATGGAGCTACCCTAGGTGAATTTTTGTGTAGAATCCAAATCTGGTCTTAAATCCATGGATTTACTTACTCAATAAAAAGTTATTCATCTTTTCTGAAATTGAAAATGATGAATTTTGGATATATGCATGACTTATGAGTTGTGCATAATTCAAAATTTTTTTTTTAAGATAATTTTGGCCTATTTGGGTATGTAAAATATACCTCAAGGCTCACATTCCCTCCCACCAAAAAATAAAATTGTACTACAATTTTATTAGTGATAAAAGAATAAGGCCCCAAAGGGGGTTAATGTCCACTGTCCAACCACTTCACATTACTCAGATCAAGTAATTTAAAGCACATTTATAGACATGTTCATGCTTGTGGCCTTCTTTCATGTCTAACTCTTCTTAAGAGTTTATCTGAGTCAGGTATTTCTGATTCTGCCATCCATTCATCTTCATGTACTGGATTTCTATATCTGACAAGATATTCTCTTTGATTTTTACCCCTAAGTCTCCTTTCTTTAATGACTTTCTTTATCTTTCTGTCTTCATTCTGTTCCACAGGGGGCACAGTTAAAGGAGTTGGGTTTCTCAAAGGAAACAACTCTTTATCAGCTGGTTGATAAGGCTTTATCAAGCTGACTGGAAATGTGAGGTGTTTATTTTCCAATTCACCACTCAATTCCACTTGAACTGCATTGTTTCCATGTAAAGCAACAATAACAAAAGGTCCTACATAAGAATCTTTAAGTTTCTTTGGGCCTTTGATATTATTAAAATTCAAGGTTGAAAATAAAACTAAGTCCCCTACTTTGAAGTCTGGTACTTTATGACTCTTGTCCCACTTCTGTTTTGCACAATCAAAAGCATCATTCATACTTTGTTTTGCATGATGTTTTACTTTATCAAGCATTATTTTGAAGCTGGAAGCTGTAGGATGAATGTAAATCAAGTCTTTCCTCAGTGTGTCTGCTGGGAGTCTTGGATTCCATCCTTTCTCTAACATAGCAGGAGTTTGTCCTGTGGAAGAATGGATTGATGTCTTGTATGCCAATTCTAATGCAGGTATCAGAGTGCACCAGTCATGGGTAAAGCCATTTGAGTCTTTGAATTCTAATCCATAAGCACAGAATCTGCTGATCATGTCTTCTAAAGTTTGAATCATCCTCTCTGCTAGCCCATCTGTTTGAGGGTGATATGCTGTAGAGAATGATAACTTAGTCCCAAACAATCTATGAAGATTGGTCCAAAGTTCAGATGTGAATTTGGGATCTCTGTCACTTATGATATTCTTAAATAATCCTGTATTAGAAATAACTCTACTCCATAAAAGAAGAGCTGTATCCATAGCAGTGTCATCTTTATGACATGGTAAGAATATAGGAGTTTTGCTATATCTGTCTACAATGACTAAGCAAGCATTATAACTTTTGTCACCACTTGGAGGAAGTCCTGTGACCCAATCCATGTGAACAACTTCCCAAGAAGATTTTGGTTCTTGAATATGGATCATCAATCCAAATTTCTTGCCTGTGCTCCTGTTTGCTTTTTGGCATCTATCACAGGTATGGCAATATTCAATGGTTTCTTTTCTCCAAGATGGCCACCATGCACAGTTCTTCACTTTTTCAAGTGTTCTGTCTTCTGACAGGTGTCCAGAGTAGATACTATCATGACATTCATTAAGAATGGTATTGATAAGTAATCTACTGCACAATGTCATAACACAAGAATGTTTTGTTCTGTGGTAAATGATCCCATCAAACAAGTGAAATCTTCCTCCAGAATAGGAATTTTTCCAAACTTCATCAAGTGCATTAACTAAAGATGTATCCTTGCAGTCTTTATCTAATAAAGAAGTCGAGATATGGCAATTCTTGTCTTGTTTATAAGACTCTCTGACCTCTTCAAAGAATTCAGTCCCAATATCAGTTATGTTAATTCCTTCAATTGTAATCTGTGGTTCAGCTTCCAAAGGTACATAAGCTGGGTTATCAGGAGTGTTGGCTAAAGCCCATCTACTAACTCCATCAGCATTCTTGTGAATGTTTCCTGATTTATGAACTATAGTCATGTTTCCTCTATATTCTTGAATAGCTATTTGCCATCTCAACATATGTCTGTTGGGAGTTTTCATGTTAAGGAGTGATTTTACTGCATTACAGTCAGTTATCACTTCAAAAACACTGCCATCAAGGTAATAGTGTAATTTCTCAAGTGCCCATACCAAACACAAGAACTCCATTTGGCTTGCACCATATCTGGCTTCTGTTGGTTTGATTTGTCTTGAGATATAACAAACTGGTCCTTCTGTAGGTTTGTCATCAATAATTTGGACTTGATGTAGGGCTGCCCCTAATCCATCTCCACATGCATCAATGTACAACTTTAAAGGAATATTCCAGTCAGGCATGAGGAGTAAAGGTGCTTCTGTAAGGGCGCTCTTTATCTTCTCATAAGCTTTAATTCTTTCCTGTGTCATCTCAAATACAGTCTGTTGATCAAAGATTCTATAGAGTGACTTGGCTAGAATGGCAAAGTCTTTCAAGTGTTGCCTATAGTAACTAGCAAATCCAAGAAAAGACATCATTTCTTTTTTATTCTGGGGTATTGGCTTAAGTAACACTGCTGCCACTTTATTCTTGTCAATACTCAAGCTCAAACCAGAAACAACATGTCCTAATGCTTTAAGTTCTTCAAAACCAAAATTGCATTTCTTAAGTGAAATTTTCATGTTCACTTCTGCAACTTTGTGAAGTACTCTTGCAAGTCTTTCAAGGTGCAAAGACCATGAGTCAGAACATATAATAATATCATCAATATAAATGATAAGCCATCCTTCAGACAATTCTGTGGGGAAGATGGTATTCATCATTCTTTGATAATGAGATGGAGCATTTTTAATGCCAAATGGCATTCTAAGATACTCATAAATACCACAGTGAGTGATAATTCTAAGTAATTTCCTAGCTTTAGGCGTCAAAACATTTTGAGGGAAGCCTTTTAATGCATCCATTGATGTTATATACTTGGCTTTAGACAATTGAGTCAAGGTTTCTTGGATTCTAGGGATTGGATACCTATCTGGAACTGTTTAGGTATTCAAAGCTCTAAAATCTTCAACCATTCTTGACTTATCATTATGCCAAGCAATGATAACAGGTGTTGTCACTTCAACCTCCCAATTATGGCCTACTTTCCTTAGTAAACCAAGTTGTATTAACTCTTGGATATGTTTTTCCAAGGCTTCTCTAGCTCTGGGACTGGCTGGATAAGCTGGTCTTCTAAGTACTGGAGGATATGGTCTATCAATATTAAGAGTAATATCAATTTCATGTCCCCTTATAGCACCTAATGGTTCATTATCAGATGCAAATGCATTATTGTATGTGTATAATACATCAATAAGTTCATTCCTCATCTTTGGTGACAATGATGGATTAATTTTTGCCTCAACAAGTTGTTTAGACACAAATTCATCTTTGTAAGTATCTTTGACAGAAGATACTACAGATATCTGTTTTGGCATATTGGAGAAAGCAAATTTTTGTCTTTTGTTATCTCCAATTGTGAAATATCTGTCTTTATGGTTATTTATATCAATACCATAAATATTCAAGTAATCATTTCCAAGAAGCATGTGCTGAGATGTGCAATTATCCATTACTACAATCTCAGTTTTCATTCTTACACTTCCTGCTGGATGTGGGAATACAATATTAGTGTCCAATATGCCCAAGGGGTACATATTGTTACTGGCACTACTGAATTGTACCACTTCTATTGGTAATAGATGGTTTTTCCATTCAGGAAGTATAATTTGGAGATAATCTTTGCCCACACAAGTGCAAAATGCCCCTGTATCCAAATTTACTTTGGCTTCAATATCACTCATCAGAACTGATGTGATACAGGATGCTCCAGCAGTGTAACCCTTTCCTCTAGCACGTTTTGTTTTACACATTCTGGCATCTTGGATATTGATCAGGTTGCAGCAATCCTCACTGTACTTTGGCAAGTGGGTATGGACTTCTGTGACCTCAAAGAAAGCTGAAATGTTCTCAATGGGATAGTCCTCCACTGGTGTATCTTCAGAGACTGCAGAATCTTGATCAGACTCTTCTTTCTCTTCAGTACACTGAATTTCTTCAATGACTTGAACTTCATTGATCTTTGTCTTCTTGGGGCAAGTGTTGGCTAAATGTGAAGTACTTCCACATTTATGACACTTCAAGACAGGTCTTTCTGGTCTTCTTTCCTCTCTAGGAATCTTTGAGACTATTTTGGACTCTATTGGGTTTCTAATCCAAGTCTTACCAATTCTTGTTCTGGTAATGATATCTTCCATAGCATTAATGTAGTCCTCTGTTGAACAGGGTTCCACACATCTGCTTTTGATAGCATGTTCCAGTTCTCTTCCATTTCTTAATATTTTCATATTAATCATAGTGTCAGACATATCTGGGTGTAAAGCAGATAATCTGTCTTTTTGTTTGAAGAACCAAGTAAGTAGTATGTCTTTTTCTGAGTTAAAAATGGCACTTTCAAAAGCATTTTCCATTTTAAACCTCCAAGAATTCTTGGCCCATTTGGTAATCACTTCAGATTTCCACCAAGACCAGTCATGTTTACCATGATCAATCCTCATTTTGTAATACCATTTCTTTGCAGTTCTGGTAAACAAACAATGTAATTTCCCCACTATGATTTCATCAGGTATATTGAAGTCCTCTTGTAACATATCAATAGTCCTGATGAATTCAATATGGTTGTATTCTCCTTCACCAGAGAATGTTGGCCATTCTTCTATTTTAGAATATCTCTTGTAGAGTAGGTATTTTCTGCTAAGAATGGGGTCAAACTTTCTTTCACAGAGAGTTTTTCTTCAGTTAAAGGTGTAGAATGTCTGGGCATGTGTGGTTCATGATTCTTATGAGTTTGTTCCACACTTGCAATTATTTCATTCTTCAGCTTCTGCCTTTCACTGTCACTTTTTGCTAAATGTATAGCAAATTGATTGGTATTCTCAACTATTTGTAAGACATGGTCTTCAAGAGTTTTAAGTCTATCATCTACTTTAAAAATGGAAGGATCCTCTATGTCATTATTCTGAGCTTGACATTGGTTCTCAATTCTTTCACAAGCATTGCCAATTGACTCAAGGGTGACAGCTGTCAATTGATGCCATTCAAAATGTTTTTTGTCACTTTTCTTTAAATCATTGATGTCTAATGTAATTTGCTTTAACTTTGACTCAAGTTTGCCAATTTCTACATTAATACTTCTATGTACATCGGTTATTTGCGTGGAAAAGTCCTGTTCATCCTTTCCTGCTCCTTGGCTGTGAATTCCATGAGAGTTCTGGCCATATTGAAGACACTGTCCACTGCTGAAGGCTCCAATTTGGGGATCCTGTACCCTTGTGGGTAAGTTCTGTGCCAATTGGCTTTGCCTTTGCCCTTGCCTTGATGGTTCTTGGGACCTCTCTGTTTCTTTTGAGGTCCTTTGGGCTTGTCCTTGGATGCTTCTGGAGCTGGTTTGGAGCTGGTAGATGCCACTGGTGCCTCTGTCTCCAAAGCTGGAGTCATTTCCAACTCTTTCTTCTGGTCTATGGATAAAAGACTTTGGTTCTTCAACCAATTCTTTATCTTTTTGACCTTGTCTTTGCAAGACAGGGGGCTCCATCCTCCTAAGAGTTCTATGGTCTTCTCCTGACCCAGAAAGCTCTTCATGTGTAAGTAGGAGTTCATGGTCCCCTGCCAAAGGCTTGGGCAGATTTCCCACTCCTCCTCCTTGGCTGCTCTGAACCAGTTTTTGTACTGGCATTGATATATTTCTATTGCTGCCACCTGAAAGTGGTTCAGCCCTGGAAATATTACCACAAATCAGTTCAGGCTCTGAATTCACGTCAAAATCTGTTGGTACAGACCTTGGGGAATGGGGGGCAACTCTGGCATCCTCCAAATGTGTCTTTCTTGTGGAAGACTTGGCACTTCTGCATTTGGTCTTGCCTCTTCCTTGTCCACATCCATCTGGTTGGACTTAATAGTTGCTTCCATTTCTGGTATGCACCATTTTCATGTCAATTTAAAGATAAAAGGTGAAAATATAAGATAAAATTCACACCTTTTGGTGGTAATTTAGCTTTTTCTGAGTTAAATAAGGTGCCTCTTTTAGCAATCTGCACCTCAATACTGTCTTCAGATTCTGCTTCTGAAGATTCCGGACTAGTGATATATCTTTTACTGAGTCTGTTGCCAGCTGCACAGTATTTTATTGAAGACACTAGAAAAAATTATAAAAGAGAAAAAATTATTTTTTATACTATTTTTGAAATATTTTTAAAGATTTTTTATAAGTTTTATATTTTTTAATATTAAAAAAATTATTCTTTTTAACGAAAAAAAATTAAAATTTAAGATTTTGAATGAAAATTAATTCAGAGTAACTCAAAGAATAATTTTATAAGTTGTTGGATGTGAAAAAGCCACGTGTAAAACAGTATAAAATTAAACCAAATTCCTCAATGAAAAAGATTTCCAAAACAATTTCAAAAATAAGAATTATTTTAACTTTAAAATGAAAGAAAAAAAATATTAAAGTAATATATTTTAGAGCTTAAAAATATATTAATTAAGGGTACAAGGTTCAAAAAACACGGCCAGGCCCCCAAATGCAAGATGTGACTATGAAACTGATGATAATATTACTATTAATCAACAGTACTATGTCTGTTCTTATGAAATATAATAATAAAAATTATTATAACCACAATTAAATAATAATAAAATTATTTCTTTCATGTGTTATACACTACTAGTGATTATAACAGTAAGAAGTAATTGTCTACAAGAATCAATTACAAGAAGAATTTAATAATAAAAACTTCTTTTATTAAAATAATAAAATTATTTTAATATATAATTATCTTTTACAAGAATAATTATAAAGATAATTCTTGAAGAAAACTATTACTAGAGAAAAATTTCAAGAATTAAAGATAAAAGACTCACTAATACTGCAAAGAACTTATTTATAGATAAAAGTAGAGAAATTTGACGTGGAATTGTGGATTTAAGGGATCAAAAGGATTTATAACAGTATTACAACAATATATAGTTGGATTCTATGATTTCACGTCTTTCTGATTGATTCTGAAAGATTTAAAACACTTAAGAATAGCTGTAACTAATACTTACTTGTTGGTAATAATGATTTAATAAATTGATAAGATGATGATATGGAAAAAACAGCAAGAGAAGGCCTCTTTTAAGTCAACAACAGCTCACAGAGGCGTGCCATGGAGCAAACTGAAAAAACAGTGAGTGAGAAAACAATAAACCCTTTTGGTTTGTTGATTGCATCATTATTTGTCACGTAACATTATCATAATTACTTATTTGATGCTTTTACGTGACTACCAACCCCAATATGGTTAAGAATAAAAGGAGTAACACTTGTAAATCTTCTTTTATTCCAAAACAATCATTGATTTCTCAAAGCTATCAATGTTATTGCCAATTTCATCACAGGTTGTAATTACTGTGAATTTTTAAAGATTCAGTGTTTCATGTAGAATAACAGAAAATGGACTGTAAGTAAAACGTTTAATTTTACTAGTAAAACTGTGATTCTTTTTGGTTGTACCATAGACAATAAAGTTCTCCTGTAGTCCTGAAAGTTTCAGAAATATTCATTAAGAATTGTATTTTTAATGAATTTTTGAAGTTTTTAGCTCATTTCTACGTAGAACTGCAAATAGCAGTGTTTTGCTGGTTGCTATGAGGTAAATCAATGAATATGGGTCCCAAAAGGGTTTTAATTACTCTTTTGGGGTTTATCCATGGAAAGTCATTAGTAATTGACATGGTTACAGGAGTGTAAGTAGCTCATTACCTCCTTGGCACGTCAAAATAGCAGGTTATTTGCTATTTTCATATGATTACAGTAGGTGTAACTTGGTAACCAAGTTCCCAAAGAGTTTTGGTTTACCAATTGGGCCAAGATGAGCCATGGATCCATGCTCTGGAGCTATCCACGCCTCTGAGGCCTCAGAAGTTGGGTACCCTGGCTCTCTTTCATGTCTTTTGTCCCCCTTGCCTATTTTTTACGTCAAAATAGTAATTTAAGCTTAAAGTGAGATATCCACTATGGGTGTACCAAAGGTCCATGTAAGAATACCATGATATTAAGTGCTCAAAACATGCATAACACTATTCTTAGTGTATATGTAACATGGGATTTCTCACTTTCCCATTATTTTGGCTAAAAATCAAGAAAAACAAAAATTTTCATGGATCTTTTATGTGGTATTGCAGTATTTTCCATTTTACCACCTCAAATACTTAAATTGAGCTTATTCACTCTATGGAGCTACCCTAGGTGAATTTTGGTGTAGAATCCAAATCTGGTCTTAAATCCATGGATTTACTTACTCAATAAAAAGTTATTCATCTTTTCTGAAATTGAAAATGATGAATTTTGGATATATGCATGACTTATGAGTTGTGTATAATTCAAAATTTCTTTTTAAGATAATTGTGGCCTATTTGGGTATGTAAAATATACCTCAAGGCTCACAGTTTCCAGTAGGTGATAATATTTGAGGAGGATAATAATGATGGTAGGATCTAGATGATGGTGTTGAATAAGATTTATATGTTATTGAATGTTGATTTTGAATCCAGCTGAAAGAGTTCTAAAGAAATACCTATCTGATGGCCACTGCTGGGACAACAGATGTGAGATATTCCTCTGTGTGGCATTGTCACAGGGGCTCTTGTGGAATACAAGAGTGGCCTGGCACTCAGGAATCAAGAACTCACTTGGAGGCCTCCAAAAGATGATAAGAAATACTATGGAATATATTTCTTAAGCAGGAATAAGAGAAAGGACAAATATGCCAAAGATAACAAAGAATAATAAGAATGAATCCAAAGGCCAAAGATAAAAGAAAGCCAAAGGCCAAGAAGCCAACCAAGTGAATCCTCAATTCACTGTTTCAACCTGCCAGAAAGAACAATGGAATTAGTAAAGGATATGACCACCAATATCCACTGACAGGCAAGGAAAGAAAAGAGAAAAGGTGCTAATGACTGACTTAAGATTATCAGTATTAGCTTTAATAATGTAAAAGAAAATAAAGATAAAAATAAATTGTCTTGAAGGGAATCAATATTTGAAGGATGGGAGGCCAATTGATCCAGAATCCTGGATGGCAATCCCTTCCTGAAATGCTGGATGAGAGCTCTTTCACCCCAATCCCCGATTCTTGAGACTAAGCTTCTAAAATCAGCAATGTATAGTGATACATGCCCTCCTTCTTTCATTCTAAGGCCATCCAACTCTGCTTCAGCTTTTCTAACTTCATTTGGGTCCCCCAATAAAGTGAAGAGTTGGGATTCAAACAATGGCCGAGAATTGAGAAGATAACTTGAGTCTTGATTGGTGAGATTAGAAAGATAAAGCTCAATCCATTTTGCAGCCCTGCCAATAAGAAATAAAGTGGAATAAAGAAACTTCTTCCTGTCTTGAGAGAAGTTTGCCAGATCATTATGAAATATAAGCTGGCATGACTGAATAAAGCTTCTGACTTTGAAGGGCTGAGACCCATCAAAGCATTCTGGTGCCTTCATAGATGGAGTCTTGAACGCTGGTGGTTGCATAATGGCCAATAAAGATGGTTCAGATTGATGAGAGACAGGCTGATCAGACTGGGCTAGAGTTGGTCTTCCAGTACCTTGGGATGCCCCCACCGGAGCAGGAACACCTTCAGTACCTTCAGACTCTTCCTCTTCCACAGAATTCTCCTCCTCCTCTTCACCATCTTCACCTGGACCTTTGAAACTAGTCCTTGACATGCCTGGAAAACTGCCAACTACTCCTGAAAAAGAATTTGATCTTCTTGGCACTCTTCCTTCCTTCATGGATGGTGCTGCTCCTTCCATGCAGGGTCCTCTATCTAATTGGGCCCTCAGTTGAGGAACTGCTGGGGTGCGGTCAAGAGGAACTCTTGGAGTAGGAGTAAGAACAGCTTGAGTTTGAGCCTGAGATCTGGTCTGTCTTACAGGAGGTGAATGTTGGAGTGGCATGGTTGAATAAGAATAAAATTTAAATAAAATGAATCAAAACTTGAATAAAAACTTGACGCAAAACCAAAATACTCTTGAGAATCAAATCAAATCAAATCTTGAGGAAAAAATCAATGAATCAATGAAAATCTTCAAGTACATCAATCAATCAAATAAAATGAGTCTTGAAGTCAAAATCAATATCAATGAATAATCTTGAATTCAATAAAATCAATCAATGATTCAATAAATGAAATCTTGCAGTGAAAATCAATCAGTCAAATGAATTCTTGAGTCAAAATCAATTTATGTCAAAGTCTTGATGTGAAATTCAGCAAAATCAATGAAAAATCTTCAGGTCAATCAATTATCTTGAAGTCAATATCAATTATGTCAAATGAGTCAATCAAATCAATAATCAAGTGAATTCTTCCTGAAAATCAAAATGAATCCCAATATAAAGTACGTGTCTGTATAATTTGATGAATAATCTCAAATTCAAATGATAAAACGCCTGAATGAAGGATAAAAATGAGATTTATTATTGAGATTAAGATTCAAAAAGATAACAAAAATGAAACTGGGTCAGCTTTTAATTTTCAGAATGAAGAATGAATGAGAGAAAATTGAGAGGTGATAAAGAATCATCAAAGTCATAAGCGTTAAAGAGTCATAATTTCAATGAATGAATAAATGAAAATGATGAAGAATGAATGAATAAAATGAAAAGAAATTATGATTTAATTGATATAATGTCACAGGGGCTCTTGTGGAATACAAGAGTGGCCTGGCACTCAGGAATCAAGAGCTCACTTGGAGGGCTCCAAAAGATGATAAGCAATACTACGGAATATATTTCTTAAGCAGGAATAAGAGAAAGGACAAATATGCCAAATATAACAAAGAAGAATAAGAATGAAGCCAAAGGCCAAAGATAAAAGAAAGACAAAGGCCAAGAAGCCAACCAAGTGAATCCTCAATTCACTGTTTCAACCTGCCAGAAAGAACAATGTAATTAGTAAAGGATATGACCACCAATATCCACTGACAGGCAAGGAAAGAAAAGAGAAAAGGTGCTAATTCCTGACTTAAGATTATCAGTATTAACTTTAATAATGTAAAAGAAAATAAAGATAAAAAAAAATACACTAAATTAATTAACTGGGGAAAAATTCCCCAGGTGCTGAAATGTAGCCGGTTTATGTGAAAACTGAAAGATTGATCCTGGAAGGTGGATCAATGACTGTATTGTCCTAATTGGGAAATACAGTTCTGGCCATCTTGAAATTTGAAATGTGTGATGGAATTCACACAGTGGAATATGGAATGGCCCAATTAGGCCAAGACCATACAGGTTGATTGAATGAGGCCTGTACGGATGGATTGAGTTGTCCAAGGAGTATTGAATACTTGATGCCTTGACAACTGATTGGAATGATGTAATACGTCTTTAGAATTGCCCTTGAATAATCCTGAATGAATTGTGCCAACCCAACTCCTGCAGATACAGGTGGTTGGGATCCTTGAAGAGTCTTCTTGTAAGGTGTGGATATGAAACTTTGATTAAAAATCAACTACTTTTACTGTCCTCAAAATTTGTATAAGGTAAGAATCAATTAAAAATAGTAAGAAATATTATTTTTAAGAGAAAGCATGGCAATTTAATGGTTTATTACTTTATTAGTATAAAACAATAATATTATAAAAATTTATTGTTTTACCAACAATAAAAATTTATCCAAAAAATACTCTACAAGAGATATTTTAAGGCTACAAAAGAAATTTCTTCAAGAGAAATTTCAATTGGAATTAATTGAGCAAAGAACTGCAAGCAATTAATTAAAGAACAAAGTATTTAAAAAGAATATTAAAGAGAAAACACGCCCAAAAGTGACCAGAGTGAATTTGGAAACAAAGTGACAAAGTTTACAGTGATGAAAGATGCTTTAATTCACTTTTGGGGTGGTTCAGGGGTAAAAATGATTATAAGAGTTACAAACAATGATTATAATGATTTTTTCACGTGTTTAAAAGGATTAAAATGATTTGAAAATGGTGGTTGGAATCTTTTATTGAGTGGTTTAACAGTGTTTGAACTAATTAATAAAAGGAAAAGATTCTAACATGAAGGGAAAAGTGGGGCAAAGAAGACATTCTTTTTAATAGCCACCAATTCTCTTACTCCAAAAGTAAAATTTACTCTTGTCAGTCGTGAAAAACAGTCTGACAACAGAAAAGCCAATTATGGCATCATTGAACCCTGGTTCAGACAAAAAAGGGCTGGTTTAAGCCATTTTTAGCCATTTTAGACCCTTAAATCAGCCAGCATGCTCTAAGTCACCTCCACATTGTCTCAGAATTTTTTTATGGATCATAAATTCTTACATGTCAAGATATAATGCTGTTAATCTGTCTTTTTGTTTGCAAAACCATGGTAAAGCTTTGTCTTTATCAGCATTAAATTTTGCAGATTCAAAGGCTGTTTCAGCTTTGAACCTCCAAGCATCATTTGCCCATTTGTTGATGATTTGGGTTTTCCACCAAGTCCAACTCTGGTGTCCATGTGCTTGTCTTATTTTGATGTACCATCTGTGAGCTGATCTGGTAAACAAGGTGTTAAACCTGGCTGTCACCAATCTGTCTGGTAATTCAAAATCCTCTTTGATCATGTCAATACCTCTAATGAATTCCATATGGTCATACTCTCCTTCACCACTGAAGTGAGGCCATTCTTTAGGTTTTGGAACTTCTTTCAAGAGTGCTTGGCCCATTGATGGTTCCAAGTTATGAAAAGAAGTGGATAATTCATTTTTTAATTGTGAATTATCAGGTTCCAATACTTGCGGATTTGAAATTCTTGTGCCCTCATTTTGGGTTAGAGGTGTAGACATTCTTGGTAAGGTGTTCAGTATTTGTTCAATGTCATTTATTTTACCATTGCTACACCTTTGGGAATTTCTGTATTCATGTTTGAAGCTTTGTATTACATTGATTACTTCAATTTTATACATGTCTTCCTTATGTGTTAGTGCTTGCCATACCACTGTCTGTCTTGTGTTATCAGCAGTGACTTGATTCAATTTCATTGATAATTTTGATACTTCTTCTGGTGAAGCATCAAAACACTTTTTCAAGGCAATGGTATATGTCTTTACTTCAGTAAATGAATTTGGGATGTCATCAAGGACTTTCTTGTTATCTGTTTTGATAATATTTTTGGCTTGTTTAATTCTTGTTTCAATTATGTCATCAATATTGAATTTAGAATATTTATCTGTTAATTCATTAATAATGGCAGATTGTTCATTTATTTTATTGCCAAAAGAGTTATCATTATTGGAAATTTTAGTTGTTCTTAAAACTTTTTCAAAACACATAAGTGTTTCATTAATTTGGCAAAGACTCAGGTTGTTTGTTTTAATGTTTTTACAAATGGTTTCATTTTTATCAGAAAGACGTTTTTTCACATGATTTATAGCATCATACCACTCTGGGATGGAATCAAATATATCAGAAAGCATTTCTGGAATTTTAATCTGGCTTCCTCTTTCTTCTGTAATTCCATCATGGTTCTGGCCATCTGAAATACATTTTCCATGGCATCCTGTTGAATATTTGGGATTCTGTAGCCCTGGCTGTAAGGTTTTGTGGCTGGTGCCTTCCCTTTTCCCTTGTTTGGAACTTGTGGCTCTTTTTTCACGTTGGAATTCCTGGTGCTGGCCACTGGGGCTGTTTTTGGGACTGGTTTGGGTGGTGGAAGGTTGTTTTTCCTCCATTCTAGTGTCAACAGCATCATGTTTTTCTTCTCCATCAATGGATGCCATCCATTGAGAAATTTGCAAGTGTTGGGATGGCCCAGGAATTTCCTTACTGTCAGGTAAGAATTCATGCAATTCTTCCACAGGTCTGCAAGGATCTGGTACTCTTTGAATTGAAGTGCATTGTTGTATGCACTGTGGCTGGCTTTGTATATGTCCACAGAGGCTTGTTGTGGCGGTGTCAGCTCTTTTGGAAGGTAAAATGGTATTATCAGCTTCAGAATGACCCAATTTAGTTGTTTGGAAGTCATCAACTGACCCTTTTCCTTCTGTTCCTCATTGGCCTCTGCCATCATCACGTCTATTACCTTTCTGGGAGCTGCTTGAGGGGTTATAGCTGGCTCCTGACCTGGTTGAAGGCATAATTATGGTTAAAAAGGCTTAAAATAGTAATTTTACGTCAAAAAACTTACTATTGGCCAAATCTTTGGCTTTCTGAAGTGTATTACTTATGTCCAAGTTAATTAATTCAGAAGATATTGGTTCAGGTTGGTTATTATGAGTCACAATAACAGTACTATTATGGTCTGAATTAATAGTACTTGCAGGAATGATGCTAGTGCCTGTTGAGGCTGTTTCAATGTTTTCTTGTCTTACCACGCTGTCAGACACTAAAATCAATGAAAAAACAATTAATTAAGTAAAAAAAGAATATTTTCAAAAATAAATGAAAATATAAGCCTCACTTATAATATGAAAAAAAAAATATTTTTTATGGATTTTTTGATTATAAGTATTTTTTATATGTTTTTAAATTTTTCAATATAAGAAAAAGATTTAAAAAGAGTAAAAAAAAATGTCACAGGTAAAATATCACGGCTGGGCCCCCAAATGTAAGGTGTGGATATGAAACTTTGATTAAAAATCAAGTACTTTTCCTGTCCTCAAAATTTGTATAAGGTAAAAATCAATTAAAAATAGTAAGAAATATTATTTTTGACAGAAAACACGCCAATTTTATTGTTTATAGCTTTCTTAGTATAAAACAATAATATTATAAAAATTTAGTGTTTTACCAACAATAAAAATTTATCCAAAAAATACTCTACAAGAGATATTTTAAGGCTACAAAAGAAATTTCTTCAAGAGCAATTTCAATTGGAATTAATTGAGCAAAGAACTGCAAGCAATTAATTAAAGAACAAAGTCTTTAAAAAGAATATTAAAGAGAAAACACGCCCAAAAGTGACCAGAGTGAATTTGGAAACAAAGTGACAAAGTTTACAGTGATGAAAGATGCTTTAATTCACTTTTGGGGTGGTTCAGGGGTAAAAATGATTATAATATTACAAACGATGATTATAATGATTTTTTCACGTGGCTAAAAGGATTAAAATGATTTCAAAATGGTGGTTGGAATCTTTTATTGATTGGTTTAACAGTGTTTAAACTGATTAACAAAAGGAAAAGATTCTAACATGAAGAGAAAAGTGGGGCAAAGAAGACATTCTTTTATAGCCACCAATTCTCTTACTCAAAAAGGAAAATTTACTTTTTTCAGTCGTGAAAAACAGTCTGACAACAGAAAAGCTATTTATGGCAGCATTGAACCCTGGTTCAGACCAAAAAGGGCTGGTTTAAGCCATTTTTAGCCATTTTTAGCCATTTTAGACCCTTAAATCAGCCATTACTATAGCAATACCTGGCCTAGAGCCTTCAAAACACGTCAGAAGGTGTGTCAGAGGCGTAGAAACCAGTTAAAACTGTTTTTACTATGATTGTTTTATCTTAAGGGTAGTTTTACCCTCTTCGCAACAGCTAAAACTACCCCAGTTGGTATCAAAACCTCATCATCAATTGAGCTCACAGACCCTGTAACTCAATTCCAGGCCAAAATTGATGAACGTTTGCATGAATTTTGACATCCCACACCTGTCAGCAAGGATTTTGGGGGTCTAGCTCCCCCTTAGAGCTGGATTTCCTTTCCCCCCCCCAAATTTAATCTTTCCAATTTATTTTTCCTTTAATTCCTCATCATGTATTATACTTATAATTTACATATGTAATTCAATTCAATTGTACAGTACAATACAGTAATAATTGACACCTCATATGTAAATCAAAGTTCACTTATGTAATACACACGCACATTTTGACATTTCAATTGAATTCAATTGAAAATACTTCAATTCCTCATAACTTCTAAACTAATTACAACACCTCAATTTTAACACAAAATTTGATGGTTAACACCACATGTGGTGTGAATTAAACTAAAGTTTTGAGGATTTTCAACTTTTGTATTGAAAATACTAAAAACTTAATTCACGCTTATTTAGAGTTGAGTTACAAGAATTTCACTCAGAGGTGACCCCACCTGATTTTTGATGAGGAATCCAATGGTGAAATAATTTTTATGTGTTTATTTATTGGATAAAAAGCTATAAGAGTTTTTATTTAACTGTTTTCCAAATTTATTTATTTTTTCACAATTTTGTTAAAATTTCATTTTTACTTAATTTTTTTTCAAGTATAAATGTAATTTTATACTTACAAAATTTTAATGTGTTTTTATTTTTAAATTGTAATTAATTTTTTTTATTTTTAATATAATTTTATATTTGTATTTTGATTTTTATTTTAATAATATAAATAAATTTATTGTATTTATAGTAATATGTTATTTTTGTATTTGTGGTCTTTTGGGTATATGAAATTACCTCTAAGGCTCACACTTCTGATTGCACCCATAACTTTTCAGACTGATGAGCTGATTAATCCTCCTTTGAAATGGGTATTGGGATTTGAGACCTTGATTTGGAAAGGTGGAATTGGGTCCTGAAAACATCACCATTGGATTGCTGAGCAAAAATGGTGCATAATGGTATATAATACCATATATGCACCATGCCTGCAACCTTGAGTACGGATGGTATGAAGGAAAGGAACAAATCCCCTGGAGTTGAGGGGAAAGACTGACTGAGCTGATCTGGTGGCCTCTGGTGGTTGCCAGAGGCCATGGCGGTCCATGGCCAAAATTGGGTCCTACGGGATTTGTGGCCAAAATGGTGTCCATGAGGTTTTTGGTCACTTTTGGGTCCAAGGAAGTGGTGGCCAAAAATGGCTCAGGTGGGCCCAATTGTGGTTTGGGACCTAGGTGGCTGGCCCCTTTTGGCCTCATTGGATTAGGCCAAAAGGGGCCTAAATGGTCTATGGTCCGTACGGACCGTAGAAGCCGTAGGGGGCCTAAATGGCCCAAAAAGGCCATTTAGGCCAAAACCCCAATAATGAAAGGGGTGGCCCTGAATCCAAGGATGATGGCTAGGGGGCCTGGAGCCCCCTAGGCCCAAAATCAAAGATGAAGGCCTGGGGGTTTGTGAACTGGGAATTGGCCAAGAAGGCCAATGACGGCAGGATATGGCCTTTGGAAGTTGTTATGGCGTGGGGCCATAGAACACCCAAGGGGGCCAATCGGCCATAAAAGGTATGACGTGATCAATTGGCCCCAACCTGGCTCCAGGTTGGATTGCCGCAGCCATCAAGGAGGAGGGCCAAACTGGTCGTTGTGACAGGCATGAATAAGGCAGTACCTGGAAAATAAAATAACAAGCAAAAGTTTTTAATTTCTTTGATTACTTTTAACCCTTTCTCTGCTGTTGTTCTAGAAAAATCTAGACTTCACTTCCTAATCATGATGAATTGTCTTGACTTGAGGTCCACAATCAATTTCTTTAATTTGATGGTGGCTGAACCAAAGAAGTCTTTTCAACAGACTTTTAACAGACTTTTCTTTATCACAAGAAATGATTAAATGAAACCTTAAAGCAACAAAACAATATGAAAAACTAGAAAAGTTCCTGAATTTCACTAATAAAAATTACTGTAAACTTGAAAATTTGATAAATCCCAATAAAAAAATCTGATAGCAATACTTTGATAAAACTTGAAAACAAGACTAAGGAAAATATTTGTTTGTTTAAATTGATCTTTTGTAAGCCTTTTTTATATGTTTTGTGAATTTTTCTGGCTGATCATCTTTGGGATAAACTATTTTAAATTCATCAAGATATTTAAATTTTGGATGAAATTTATCACCAGATGATTTTCTGAAAACTAAAATAATATAATGTAAAATCTATTGATAAAAATATAAAGTATGAGTTTTGATAATAATAAGGATTATGAATTCTTCTTTGTATTTTTTTATGTTATTTTCTTTTTTACTACTTTAATTATAATGAATCCATTTTCATTTTTATTTTTTACAATGATAGATTAGTAAGTTTATGATATAGTTTGGATAACTGTTAGCTACTATTATATATGAAAATTATTAAAGCTAGGATAATACTTTTTGTAGAGGACATTTCTCCTAGAAAAAAGAATTAGGAGGTTGAATTTATGATTTTGAACCTCACAAGTGGGAAGGGGAAGAGAGGACCTCTTTCTATAGTTTTTGGGACCTCCATAGGATTGTCAAAAAAGGGGGGGACTTGAAATTTTTCCAAGTTTCCCATTTGGGTTTTTATAATGTGACCTGTATTATGAAATAGGGTTTGGTGGTTTTGGATCAAGTGAGATGTATTTTAATTGAGTTCTTGATTTTGTGTGGAAACTTGAATTTTTTTCCATGGTGATTAATCAAATTTAATGTGAGGTTGTATTAATTCAATTGAATTGCTGGATCCCTGATCTCTTGCTCATTACTATGAAATTGAGTTGATTACTGATAAATTAAATTTATTACTTATCAGAACCAAAGTGAGTTATAATATTCATCTTATCACCTTACTGCTTATACAATCTTTGTAAGGTGTGGATATGAAACTTTGATTGAAAATCATGCACTTTTCTTGTCCTCAAAATTTGTATAAGGTAAAAATTGATTAAAAATGGTATGAAATAAGATTTTTAAGAGAAAGTAAGCCAATTTAATTGTTTTTAAATTTCTAACAATAAAAAAACAATAATATAAAGATTTGTTGTTTTACGAACAATAAACATTTCTCCAAAAATACTCTACAAGAGATATTCAAGGCTACAAAAGAAATTTTTCCAAGAGCAATCAATTTCAATTGGAATTAATTGAGAAGAGAACTACAGGCAATTAATATCAGAAAAAATTTTTTAAAAGAATTATTAGAGAGAAAAAACACCTAAAAGTTACCAGAGTGAATTTGGAAACAAAGTGACAAAGCTGACAGTGATGAACAATGCTTTAATTCACTTATGGGGTGGTTCAAGGGGGAAAAATGATTATAAGAGTTACAAACAATGATTATACTGATTTTTTCATGTTTTTAAAAGGTTTAAATTGGGATCTTTTATTGATTGGTTTAACAGTGTTTAAACTAATTAAAAAAGGAAAAGATTCTAACATGAAGAGAAAATTGGGGCAAATAAGACATTCTTTTATAGCCATCAATTTTCTTACTACAAAAGTAAAATTTACTCTTTTCAGTCTTTCAAAACACTATGACAACAGAAAATCTAATTATGGCATCATTGAACCCTAGTTTAGTCCAAAAAAGGGCTGGTTTTAGTCATGTTTAGAAATTTTCAGCCATTTTGGACCCTTGAATCAGCCATTACTATAGTAATACTTAATTTCAAGCCTCCAAAACACGTCAGAATGTGTTGAAGACACGTCAAAACCAGTTAAGACTGTTTTTACTATAATTTTTTTATCTTAATGGTAGCTTTACCCTCTTGGCAACAGCTAAAACTTCCTTGGTTTGTATCAAAACCTCATCATCAATTGAGACACAGACCCTGTAAATCAATTCCAGGCCAAAAGTGATGAAATTTTGTGTGAATTCTGAAATCTCATGCCCGTCAGCAAGGAATTTTGGGGTCTAGCTCCCCCTTAGAGCTAAAGTTCCTTTTCCCCCCCAGAGTTAATCTTTCCAATTTATTTTTTCTTTAATCCTTCATCATGTATTCTACTTACAATTTACATATGTAATTCAATTCAATTTTTACAGTAAAAAACTGTAATGATTGACACCTTATATGTAAATTAAAGTTCACTTATGTAATACATGCTCACATTTTGAAATTTTAATCAAAAATACTTCAATTCCTCATAGCTTCTAAACAACACACAAAACCTCAATTTTAACACAAAATTTGATGGTTAACACCACATGTGATGTGAATTAAGTGAAGGTTTTGAGGATTTTCAACTTTTGTACAGAAAATACTAAAAACTTAATTTAAGCTTATTTGGAGTTGAGTTACAGAATTTTTACCAAACGGTGACCCCACCTTATTTTTTATGAAGATTCAAATGGTGAAACAATTTTTATGTGTTTATTTTTAGGATAAAAAGTTGTGATAATTTTTATTTAAATTTTTTCCAAAAATATTTTAATTTTGGTATTTTTCTTGAAAATTCATTTTTACTTAATTTTTTCAAGTAAAAATGTGTTTTCACAATTTCAAATTTCAATGTAATTTTATTCTTAAATTATAATTAAAATTTTATATTTTTATATGAATTTTATATTTATATTTTGATTTTGTTATTAATAACATAAATGAATTCATTTTAACAGTGACACAACTTGTGAAGATGAATGGTTAGCAGAAAATGACATACCAGAAGGTACTAAACTTCTCAGAATGTTGAGAGACACTATAAATAACAATATTACAAAGTAATATTCCTTCTTTATGGCGATGGAATGTGAGCCTTAGAGGTATTTTCATATACCCAAAAGACCACAAATAAAAAAATAAGATACAAATATAAATAAAATTAAATTATTTTTATGTTATCAAAATAAAAATTAAAATATGAATATAAATTTATATACAAAAATACAAATTTAATTATAATTAAAATAAAAATTACATTAAATTTTAAAATTATGAAAATGCATTCTTACTTGAAAAAATTAAGTAAAAATGAATTTTTAATAAAATTAATGAAATGAAAATATTTTTGGTAAAAAATTACATAAAATATATTATAGCTTTTTATCCAATAAATAAAAATAAGAAAATTATCTCATCATTGGATTCCTCATAAAAAATAAGGTGGGGTCACCTCTGGGTAAAATTTCTATAACTCAACTCTAAATAAGCTTAAATTAAGCTTTTAGTATTTTCTGTAAAAAAAGTTTAAATTCCTCAAAACCTTAATTTGATTCACATCATAAGTGGTGTTAACCATAAAATTTTGTGTTAAAATTGAGGTGTTGTGCTGACGTGTTTGGAAGGCTCTAGACCAGGTATTACTTTACTGATGGCTGATCTAAGGGTCTAAAATGGCTAAAACCAGCCCTTTTTTGGACTAAACTAGGGTTCAATGATGCCTTAATTGGCTTTTCTGTTGTCAGAGTGTGTTCAACGACTGACAAGAGTAAATTTTTCTTTTGGAGTAAGACAATTGATGGCTATCAAAGAATGTCTTATTTGCCCCACTTTTCTCTTCATGTTAGAATCTATTCCTTTTATAATTAATTTAAACACTGTTAAACCAATCAATAAAAGATTACAACCACCCTTTTTATATTATTTCAAACCCTTTAACCACATAAAGAATCATTATAATCACTGTTTGTAACTCTTATAATCATTTTTACCCCTTGAACCACCCCATAAATGAATTAAAGCATCTTTCCTCACTGTTAACTTTGTCACTTTGTCTCCAAATTCACTCTGGTCAGTTTTGGGCCTGTTTTCTCTTTAATAATCTTTTTAAAGACTTTTTTCTTGAATTAATTGTGTGCAGTTCTTTGCTAAATTAATTCCAATTGAAATTGCTCTTGAAGAAATTTCTTTTATAGGATTTTTGGATAAATGTTTATTGCTGGTAAAACAGTAAATCTTCATAATATTATTTTTTATACTTATAAAGTTAAAAACAATAAATTTGGTCTGTTTTCTCTGAAAAAATACTATTTCATACTATTTTTGATCAAATTTTTACTTATACAAACTTTGAGAACAGGAAAAGTACTTGACTTTCAGTCAAAGTTTCATATTCACACCTTACATATACTCTCCCTGACAGATATCCAATACCCAGAATTCATGAGACATTAACACAATTGTTACAGGCTAAGCTCATTAAAGCCATGGATTATCTAAAGGGGTTTCATCAAAATGTCTTAACAGACAATGCTAAGAAACTGCTAAGGATAATATTCCACTGTATAATATATGAATACTTAAGGATTCCATTTGGTATAAAAAATGCACCTTCCCATTATCAAATGATGATGAATACCATATTTCCTGGATAGTCATCAGAAGGATGGTTAATTATCTATATTGATGATATCCTAGTTTTCTCAGAAACTGTCACAGGGGCTCTTGGAAGAAGAGGGCCTGGCACTAAGGAATCAAGAACTCACTTGGAGGGCTCCAAAGATAAAAGAATAATAAGAATGAATTTCCTTAAGAAAGAATATGGGAGAAAACAAGTATGCCAAAAGATGAGATAAGAAGAAGATGAAGCCAATGGCCAAAGATAATAAAGAAGCCAAAAGCCAAGAAGCCAACCAAGTGAATCCTCAATTCACTGTTTCAACCTGCCAGAAAAGGAAATGGAATTAGTATAAGGATATGACCACCAATATCCACTGGACAGGCGAGGAAATAAAAGAAAAGGGTGCTGAATGACTGACTTAAGATTATCAGTATTAACTTTAATAAGGTAAAAGAAAATAAGGATAAAAATAAATCCAGTATATTAATTAACTGGGGAAAAAGTCCCCAGGTGATGAAAGGTGGCCGGTATATGTGAAAAACTGAAAGATTGATCCTGGAAGGTGGATCAATGACTGTATTGTCCGAATCGGGAAATACAGTTCTGGCCATCTTGAAATTTGAACTGTGTGATGGAATTCCCACAGTGGAATAAGAAATGGCCCAATTGGGCCAAGGCCATACAGATTGATTGAACAAGGCCTGTACGGATGAATTGGGTTGTCCAAGGAGTATTGAAATACTTGATACCTTGACAACTGATTGAAAAGATGTAATACCTTTGAGAATTGCCCTTAGAATAACCCTGAATGAAACTGCCAACCCAACTCCTGCTGAGCCAGGTGGTTGGAGTCCTTGAATGGTCTTCTGATTGCCGCCATGGATTACTAAACTGATGAGTCCAAAGGTCCTCCTTCGGAATGGGCGTTGGATCTTGGTACCTTCAGTTAAGAAGGTTGATTTGGGTCCTGAAAACGTCACCATTGAATTGCTGAGCAAAAATGGTGCATAATGGTATATAACACCATATATGCACCACTCCTGCAACCTTGATTACAAGGTTCATGGAGGAATGAAGCAATCTTCCCTTAAGTTGAGGGAAATGCTTGTTGAGATGATTTGGTGGCCTCTTGTGGTTGCCAGAGGCCATGACGGTGAAGTTGGTCCATGGTGGTCCACGGCCAAAAATGGGTCCTACAGGATTTATGGCCAAAAATGGATCCAAGGTGTTTTTGGTGCAATTTGGGTCCAAGGGATTGGTGGCCAAAAAATGGCTCAGGTGGGCCCAATTGTGGTTTGGGACCCACCTGGCCTTGGGGGCTAGCTGGCTGCCCCCTTTGGCCCCTTTTGGCCTCATTGGATTAGGCCAAAAGGGGCCTAATCCGCCTACGGACCGCGGACCGTACAGACCACGGACCGTAGAAGCCGTGGGGGGCCTAAATGGCCCAAAAAGGCCATTTAGGCCAAAACCCCCATAATGAAAAGGGGTGGCCAGGAAACCAATGAAGGTGGCCATGGGGCCTGGAAGCCCCTAGAAGACAAAGGGACCCCCCAGGCCCAAAACAGTGATGGAGGCCTGGGGGTTGGTGAGATGGGAATTGGCCAAGAGGGCCAATGACGCAGGATATGGCCTGAGGCCATAAAAGATGATGGTGGCCATACGTGGCCAATGGAATGGGTTATGGCGTAAGAGCCATGGAACACCCAAAAGGGGTCAATTGGCCATAAATGATATGACATGGCCAATTGGCCCCAACTTGGCTCCAGGTTGAATTGCTGCCGCCATCAAGGAGGAGGGTCAAAATACGTGGTTGTGACAGAAACTTGGGAGAGTCACTTAACAAGAATAGAAAGATACTACAGAAAATAGTGTAAATAAATATGAAAATTTCCTTGGAAAAGTGTAATTTTGCATATAGTGAACTGAAAGCACTACAAAATTTTGTATCTGGGCTAAGGTTGGGCATAGATGAGAACAAAGTAGCAGAAGTCCTACTGAAACCAATGCCCCAAACCAAAAAAGACATTAAATCATTTCTATGATATTCTGGTTACTACAGAAAGCATATGAAGGACTTTGCAAGAATTGCCAGATCCTTATATAAACTCTGTGACCAACAGACAGTTTATGAAATGATTGAAGAAAGAGTCAAAGCATATGAGGAATTGAAAAATCACCTCACGAATGCCCCATTTCTTCTAATTCCAGATTTGAAACTACCTTTCAAGCTATACATTGATGCTTGTGGAGAATTACTAGGTGCTGCACTACACCAGACACAAATCATCAATGATGAACCTGTTGAAGGACCAATTTGCTTCATTTCAAGACAAATTAAGCCAACCATGGCAAGATATGGAGCAAGCCAAGTGGAATGTCTTTTCTTAGTGTGGTCTTTGGAAAAATTACATCACTATGTGGATGGTACAGTTTTTGATGTCATTACAGAATGTAATGCTGTGAAATCTTTGTTAAACATGAAGAAACCAAATAGGCATATGCTAAGATGGCAAATTTCTATCCAATAATATAGAGGAGATATGACTATAGTTTACAAATCTGGAAATATTCATAAAAATGCAGATGGGCTTAGCAGATGGGCTCTACCAAATACAGCTGAAAACCCAACATGGGTACCGCAGGAAGAACACCATATAGAAGGCATATGTGTCACAGATATTTCCACAGAGTTCTTTAATAAAGTTGAAGAAAGCTAGAAGAGGGACAAGAACTGTCATATCTTATGCCAACTTCTGATGAAAGACTGCAAAGACCCATCACTCTCATCCAAACAAGATGACATATGGAAAAAAGCATATGATGAAGGAAGTTTCCACCTCCTTGATTGAATACTGTATCATAGGACAAAACACACATGTGTCATGACCTTAACAGATAGAGCTTTGATAAAAATCTATACCACATGAATGCCATGATAGTGTTGCATTTGGAAATCTCTCAGAAGATAGGACACTGGAAAAGGTAAAATCCTGCTTTTTGTGGCCATATTGGAAGAAAGATTTTTCAGAGTACTGCCAAACCTGTGACAGATGTCAAAAGGGAAACAGAGCCACAGAAAAGAAATTTGGAATGATGATCCAAATCCATGAGCCAAAATCCCCATGGGAAATATTTCACAAGGATTGGGTAAAAGCCTTACTTCCAGGAGAAGAGAAGAGTTATAATGCATTCCTAGTACTAGTTGACAGATACAGCAAAACTCCAACTTTCTTACAATTTCATAAAGATGACACAGCTATGGACATAGCTATAATTATATGGAATAAATTTATTAGCCACACAAGCTTATTCCAAAATATCATGAGTGATAGAGACCCAAAATTCACTTCAGCATTATGGACAAACCTCCATAACTTGTTTGGAACAAAGCTATCATTCTCAACATCTTACCACCCTTGAACTGATGGTCTAGCAGGAAAAATGATACAGACCTTAAAAGATATGATCAGAAGATTCTGTGCTTACGGACTGGAATTCAAAGACTCTGATGGCTTTACCCATGATTGGTGTACCTCAATAGCAGCTCTTGAACTGCTATATAAAACATCAATCCACTCTTCAACTGGAAAAACACAAGCAATGCTAGAAAAAGGTTGGAATCAAAGGCTTACTTATGATACCCTCAAAAAGGATTTAGTGAATATACATCCAACAGAAAGGAGTTTTAAAATTATTTTTGACAAAGCAAGACACCATGCAAACAGATGTATGCAAGATTCTTTCAAATATGAAAAAGAAAGATGGGATAAAAGTCATAAACATCCTTGCTTTAAAATATGAAACTTGATCTGAGTATGAAATATGAATCTTAAAAATATGAAACGCCCAAATAAATTGAAATATTCCTTTTCAGGACCATTTATCAAGAAAGCACTACATGGACCTAATGCTGTGCAATTAGAGCTAACAGGTGAACTAATGAACAAACATCCAACTTTCCCTGTAAGTCTGATAAATCCTCACAGCTCAAGTGAAAAGGAATTATTTTCACTAAGAAATAAACCCCAACTTCAAATTCCCCCTCTAGAAGAAGGAGAAGAAAAGAAAATTGTAAAATTCCTCAAAGAAATAAGGACAAGAAACAAAAAAGAAAGAGAATACCTTGTAATGTATAGGAACCCAACTCAAGGAGATGAATGGCTACTTTAGAAAGATATATCTAATTCTTATAAGCTACTAAGCAGGTTCAGACAGTAAAAAAGACCTAAAGAATAAAAAATTTAAGCATTATTGACCTTCAAGACTAAAAAAGTCTAATGAAGAGGTAGGACAGTGGATGATACCCTAATTAACTATATCAGATTGTGGTACAATTATTTATGGTGGTAGGGAATTCAAAACTTTGAGATATAACCACATATCCAAAAAGGTCACAAAGAAATTTTTCAATAATTATTTCTTTAAATAAATATCTTGAAATAAGTAAAAATGGCATAAATACGCATCAATTCTTAATTAACTTAGAATATTATTCATATAGATTTAAGATAAATTATACCATTAGATGCCTTATGATAAGACACACATATATCATTTTTATGGCATATCTGTAAAGTCAATACATTGGGAGTAATAAGTGAAAATGCCATAAAAAGACACAAATTCTTATTTATCTCAGACACCCATGAAAAAAATTTGAAATAAATTGCGCCATTGGATTCTCACTTAAAAACTACACATAAAAACATTTTATATCATGTCTTTAAAGTTAATATTTAAGGAATTAAGCTGAATATATGCACTTTTATGATCAGTGCATACATTCACAGTTTTTAGCAAATATCTCTTGAAATATACATGATAGATAGTTAAGCTAAAAAAACTTTACCACTCAATTACTTGGAGAATACAGATATGAACTTTATTTGATAAGCTATAAAAAATGTTATAACTTGTAAGAGTTTATTGAACAAAATTGCTAGAGCTGTTGACCACTTTGGTGTGAAAGTGGTCAAAACCTGAAATAAAGTTTATTTGTAGTCTCTACTATCTCATACATGAAGAATTATTCATTTTCTATCATAATATTCAAAGTATAACCCCCTGAAAACATAGTTTGAGGTTTAAAATAGTAATTTTTGACAGAAAAGATGAGTTACAAAAAAATCATCAAAAATAGATTTTTGATGATGTAAAAAAATTCTTTTGGGCGTATAATAATGGATTTCCAATCTATCATAATTCACTCTCTGAATGACTGCAGCATGTATAGCTCAAACGTTATTAATGATCAAAGTTTAAGCTTAAAATTGATCATTTATGATCACTCACTGTAATCTTATTTTAGGCTTAACAGTCTTATATGTGATAGAAATGGGTGAATAATATTATATTATGCTTAATAATAATAAAATACACAAAGTTTAGGCTTCTTCCAAGCCTATGATGTCATCAGACTTAGAGTTATAGTGATAATTCTAAATAATGAGGTAATAATGAGATAAGATGGTTTCATTAGGATTTAATCATCACTAAACCTTAAATGACTAATCCATCCCAGTGGATAACATTGGTGAAGGTCTACTAGAAGCCTTTTAGACTCTAGAAGGGAGGAATTTACTATAAGTATAGCGCTTTTTACTCTATTTCCCTCTCAGATGCACCAAAAACAATAAAAACTAAATAAAAAGGTAAAATCATTATGATTTATATATGATTCTTTTATATTATCACAGATCAAAGGTAATCTTTATTATAATCATCAATATTGACGTTATTACATCAATTGTTTAATCTTTTTGTTATATTTCTCTAAAATTCTTATTTCTATGTAAAATTAAGAATATTTGTAATTTCTTTTATTTTATTTTGTAAATACAAGTTGAATAAGTTCTATTCACATTATTTTGTGTAAAACCTTCCCAAGCTATTATATTAAGTGCTAAAAGGAAGTTATTTTCTCTTTATATAATAATTTCTCTCTATTATAACTCTTAATAACTCGATTATTAATATATAACTTTAATGTTAATAATATTATTGTTATTAATTGTTTTCTTATTATTAAAAAACAATTTTTTACGCCTTTGTTATCTGTTTTAACAATAATAAAGAGCTTTAAATATATCAATTATTATGTATTAATATATTTATTTTTATTATATTATTCTTTTCTAATATAAATTATATTATTATATTTATGTAATAATATAATTATTTTACACCATAATTATAATAAATCTTTATTATTATAATTATTTTTTATCTTATTAACAAATGCATAAGGACATGCATAGTACAATAAGTGGAATATTTGTAATATTTACTAATTTTTTTATAGTAAAACCTTACAAATGATATCTTCCATTACATTAATATAGTTCTCTGTTGAACAGAGCTCTAAGCATCTACACTTTAAAGCATCTTCCAGTTCTCCTACTCATCTTCTTAATATTTTCATATCAATAATTGAGTTAGACATATCTGGCTGTAAAGCAGATAATCTGACTGTTTGTTTGAGGAACCAAGGAATAGGTTTATCTTTTTCTGAGTTAATAATGGAAATTTAAAAAGCATTTTTCATTTTAAATCCAAGGAATGTTTGGCCCAGTTGGAGATTATTTCAGATTTACACCAAAGCCAATCATGCTTTCCATGTTCTTTTCTCATTTCTTAACACCATTTAGTTTTAGTTCTGGTAAACAGGGAGTGCAATTTTGCCATTATTCTTTCATGGTTATGTAAGAATTATCCTAATGAACTCAATATGACTATATTCTCCTTTACCTGATACCTTTGGCCGTTCTTCTAGTCTGGAATATCTCTTGAAGTAATTTGATTGTCAGGATAAGTCTACAATAGATTAATAAAAATAGTATATACAACTCTAACTGTGACTGTGATACAGATTAAAATTGATGAAAAAGAGCTGAAAGGGTTTTTCAAGGGCTTTAATAAAGTGTTGTAGTGGTGGTCAGTGCTGTTGAAAGACCTAGATGCAATAATTATCTGTTGGGGTACAATGATAATACTAAAATACTTAAATTGGAGTATACCTGGTTATTTTTCAAGAGTATAACTGTTTTGGACAGGTTAACTACATGGAAATTCCTGAGCAGGATGTGTATTTATCTTTTGGGCAGAGAAAGAGCCCTTTTTATCTTGAAATTGGGTGGAAAGGTCCTCCGGGCCATCAAATTATGGAAGTGAAGTTTTTTCCCTTCAGAGTATTGGCTTGCGGTTTCCACAAGGTCTTTCTACTCTTTATTGGGCTCAGATGTGGTTTCAGAACCACATCTGGGCAGTTTTCCCCAATACAGGGTGAAAATTTACATTTGAAGGCCACACAGCCCTCTTCTGACATGTATGATGCATAGGATGCTGTATAGAACCTGTATGGGACCCCAATATTAAGTCAACCATGAGGTATTGAAGTATAAACAAGCTTGTTCATCTCTTTGACACCTCATAATCATAGTTATGGGAAAGTATCCCAAAGTTAAGGTGTATTGACCAAACTGTGGGATTTTGACCTTCAAACTCCTATACCTGTGTCAGTTTTCATCACATTGAGCTAAAAGTTGGCTCATTGTTTAGCCCTGGTTACGATCTACACAATGGTTCCTCATTTGGTATGGTTAACTCTAAATATGGCAAAGTTATTCCATGTGCAATTTTAGTAATTCAGACATACAATTTTCTAAAAATCTGTATGGAACTTATTTGTGTCATAACCTCTTTTCTAGGTGAGATATGTGTGAATGTATGACACCATAAAATAGCTCTGATTTTTCCCTTTCCAAAAATACCCCACCTTAGGTATCTCACACTAAAACCATAGAAGCTATATGGGAGGTGAATATTTTATTCACCCTTTTTTGAACTTATTTGGGCCATGACTTCTGTAGTTTTGGTGCTAGGGCATCTTGACTAGTACCATTGAATAGCAGTGACCAAACCGTTCATTTGAATACCCATTTTGTGGGGTTAAGCCTCTTCCTCTGGATTTCAGATGAGAGGTGTAAATTAAGGTTTATGCTCAGCAGCAACTTTTGCAAGGAATAAATTTGTTATTCTTTGTCCTATGATGATGGGACTTGTATATTTGGGAGCATGTTAGTCTCCTCTTTTGTTTGATACCTTTTGAGCTGGTTCGGCTTGGCTCTATGTTTTGGTTATATCTTAGCTTTACCATTGATTTATGGTATTTGGCTGTCATGCTTGTGCTCTGGTTTTGTGTCACCCTCTGACATTGATTTTCTCCTGGAAAAGGTGAGAGACCTTCTTTTACAGATAGTTTCCTTTATTTTAAAGTGTGGAATTTCTGGGCATATGTGAATCATGGTCATAGATCTCATGAATTTGAGTCACTTGTGCAACTATCTCCTCCTTCTATCTCTGTCTTTCATTATCACTCCTCTGTAAATGTTTACAGAAAGGATTTGTGTTATAACCTATGTCCAAAATCATGTTCTCTCATTTTTGTGAGCTGGTAATTGATATTATTAATGGAACAATTATCCAATTAATCATTTTTCACCTCATATTTACTCTCAATTCTGTCACATGTATTGGAAATTGGCCAAAGCCTTGAATTTGTCACTTTGAACCATTGGGTGAAGGCTATGTCATTATTTATTAAGCCATTGATATTTGATGTTAATTTTTTTCATTATTATTCAAAATTATTAAATTTAACATCAAAAATGGGGGGAATATATCTAATTTAATCTATCTTTTGTGTGGAAAGGTCCTGTTAATCCTTTCTTGTTCTTTAGCTGTTCCCTCTATAAGAGTCCTGGCCATGTTGAGCACACTGTCTACAGCTGAAGGCTCCAATCTGGCAATCCTGGACCCTTGTGGGTAAGGTCTGTTTCAGTTGGCTTTGCCTTTACCCCTCCCTTGATTGTTCTTGGGACCTCTTTGCTTCTTCTGAGGTCCTTTGAGCTTGTCTTTGGGGAGTTTGGGGGCTGTTTTGCAATACTGGGTCTTCTTTCTCCAAAGCTGGGGTCATTTCCATTCCTTTCTTTTGGTCTACTGATAAAATAATTTGATTATTGAAATAATTCTTTATCTTTTTGTCTTTTTATTTGGAAGACAATGAACTACAACCTCCTAGGAGTTGTATGGTCTTCTCCTGACCCAGAAAGATCTTGATGTGTAAGTGGGAGTTCATATCCACCTGAAAAATGGTTGGGCATCTTTCCCACTCTTCCTTCTTGGCTTCACTGTACCAGCTTTTGTACTGGGACTGATATATTTTCATGGCTTCTATGTGGAGGTGGTTTAATCCTTAAAGCATTACATTGAATCAGCTCAGGCTCAGAGTCAATGTCAATTCTTATTGGTACAGACCTTGGGGAATGGGGGGAACTCTGGCATCCTCCAAAAGTGTAGTTTTTGAAGAAGATATTTTAGGTCTGGCCTTGTCTTGCTTCTTCCTTCTTCCTTTTCCAGATCCATATGGTTGGACTGTATAGTTGTTTTCACTTCTGTTATGCACCATTTTTCCCTCAATTTAAGAGAAGATCAAGAAGAAAGACAAAGAACACACACTCTTTGGGTTTTTTTGGCTAAATCTCCTTTAAATAAAGTGCCTCTTTGACAATTTTTCATTTCTATAATTTCTTTGGATTCTGCTTCTGAAGATGATGAACTGATAATATAACTGTTACTGATCTTATTATCAGCTGCAATATATGTGATTACAGACACTAGAGAAATATTATAAAAGAGAAAAAATTATTTTTTATGCTTTGAAATATTTTTTATTATTTTTTTTAGTCTATTATCTTTTTATATTAGAGAAATTATTTTTTTGGAAAGGAAAAAATTAAAATTTGAGATTTTTGATCAAAAATTAATTTAGTGTAGCTCAAATAAGAATTTGATAACTTTTTGGATGTTAAAAAGCCACATGTCAGATGGTATAAAATTAATAATAATTCCTCCATGAAAAAGGATTTTAAGACAATTTCAAAAATAAAAACAATTTAGCTTCTAAAGTGAAAGAGAAAAGTATTTGAATTAGTATATTTTAGAGCTTGGAAGTATATTAATTAAGGGATCAAGGTTCAAAAAACAAAGCCAAGCCCTGAAATGTAAGATATATCTATGAAGCTTTTGAGAATATGGTTATTAATCAAGATTACATGACTGTTATGATGAAATATAATAAATAGATTTATTATAAGCATAAATCAATAATTAATTTCTTCATTATTTCTTTTACTTGTTATGGACTACTAAGAATTATAACAGTAACCAGTAATTGTCTACTTGAATCATTACAAGAATCATTAATAATAAATCTTCTTATTAAAATCAAATGAAATTATTTGAATTTCTAATTATATTGTTTGGTATAATTATAATAATAAGTCTTGAGGAAAACTAGAAGCTAAAGTAAAGCTTCAGTAATTAAGACAAATCACTCACTAATACTTGAAAATACTTGGAAAAGTGATTTGACAGATTATTCTTGTATTTGAAGGATTGAAACTGACTTATAACAGTGATAAAATGATTTAAAGCTTGATTACAATCGAAAATAGTTTATTTCTATGATTTTAAATCTTTTGGGTTTCCTTGGAAATATTCAAAACACTCCAGAGAGATTCAACTAATACTTACTGGCTGGTATTAATGATATGATTGAATAATAAGATTATTTGGAAAAAAAGGCAAGAGGAAGCCTCTTTTACCTCAAAAATAGCTCAGGATGCATTCCATGGAGAAAACTGAAAAACCATTTATTCTCTTTGGATTATTGATTACATCACTTGTTGTCACATAAGATTATCATAATTACTTAATTAAGTCATTTCATGTGACTACTAACCCATTTATAATTAAGAAGTAAAACATTAAAAACTTGCAATCATATTTTATTTCAAAATGAAGATTAATTTCTCAAATTCATCAATTTCATTGGAAATTTAATCATACATCTTATTTTCTATGAACTTTTGAAGATGCAGTATTTTAGGTGGAATCATCAAAATTGGACTGTAAATAAAATTCTAAATTTTCATTATGAAGTAATTATTATTTTTGGTTATTATAGGTATTATACCTTTCTCCATTGGTACTGAGATCTTAATGATGAATTTTTGAAGTTTTTACCTTATTTCTATGTAGAAAAGGAAATATCACAGTAATAGCTGGTTTCCATGAGGTAAATTCATTGATGCTGGTACCAAAAGGGTTTTTCCATGAGGAGAAATTAATAATTAACATGTTTAAAGGAGTAAGAGTTTTCATTACCTACTTTTCATGTCAAAATAGCAGCTTATTTTCTATTTTCTAATGATTTAATGGGACTTTAGCTTGGGAACCAAGTTCCCAAAAGGTGCTAATAGACTGAATGCATCTTCATCAGCCATAGGTCCAAGATTTAGAGCTATCCACACATCAGAGGCCTCAGAATTTGGGTACCCTGGCTCTTTTTAATGTCCCTTATCCCCCTTAGCTATTTTAACATCAAAAATACTAATTCAGGCTTCAAGACTGATATCTGCTATGGGTGTATCACAACTTTATGTAAGAATACTGTAATATTAATTTTCAGTGACATTAATAACACTATTCTTATAGTATATTTAGCATGGGATTTCTCCCAGTCCCATTATTTCCATGTCAAATTGGGAAAAAAAATGTTTTCACAATTCTTTTATGTGGTGATGAAGTATTTTCCACATTACCACTTCATAGACTTAACTGAAGCTTATTCACTCCATGGAGATACCCTCAGTTAATTTTTGTGTAGAATAACAATCTGCCCTTAAATCTATGAACTTACTTCCTGAAAAAATCTAATTCACCTTTTGTAGAATTTAAAATGAATCATTTTGAATATATGCATCACTTATGTGTTATGCATAGTTCAGAATTTAATGTAATATTAATTGTGGCCTAGGTGGTTATGTAACACATACCTCAAGGATCTCAATCTGAAAATATCCACTGTAAATTCAGAGAAATATAGCTCTGTAAATAACCTTTCTTACTTCATCCATTTTTAAAATACCAATAAAAGTATTTTCAGTTATTGCTGGTACAAAACTTGCAGGCTTATGCTTTAATTTAATTTATAATACCTCAGCTGTGTGGGAAAAATTAAATCATGATGCCATTGAAGAATTAGTGATATTTTTCATATTAAATAATGAATTTGTGTAAAATCAAAGATTCTCAAGTTAGCATAGTTGGTACAAACGGTCTTAGTAATCTTAACAAGAGGTTGTAACTTTCTTTCACCTGGATTTGGTCTTTTCCATTACAATTAATAGACTACCAAGCTCAGTGCTCCCATAGCTTTATTATTCTTTGGCATTAAATATGGTTGTTTTTCAAGCGTAATGAGCTCCTTCCTAATATTATTGAGTTAATTATTTTGAAAGAAGTTGTTTTCATATCACCAAGCTCATGAAATATATATATTGATATCTTAGAAACAGCTGCAATGTTTGAAATTATAATAAAACCTTGTCTAATATATATCCAAAACACATTTTTGTATCAGAAACTAAACAGAAAGATTTGAAATTCAAGTGAATTGAAATGAATGACCAATTTATGTAGAAAAAAAAATGTTACTTAAAAATATCTATACACAGATTACTTTAACTTGAACCCATTCATATGAATACCTGTTCCCAATGATTCTGGTTTGTTATTTTAAAAATTTGATAATGACTCAGTGAGATCTTAATATCCATTTCATGAACCTGTTTGCCTCTCAATCTCAATAGATGATGTTTTTTTCTACTTTATCAATTAGTGGAGAATCAAATTATATCAGTTATAATGATTTGATCAGATTTCTAAATGATTCTGATGTGTTTTATTGAGATGAAAATTAAAATAACATTTTCTAATACTCATATTGTGTCATTTTTATTTTTCCATAGAAAAATTGAGAATTATAACCTTTAATATACATTTTAGCTCATGAAATCTAAAACCTTTGAGCAATCTTGTGTTAGTATATTAATACAAATAGTTTAAAAATCATTATTTAATTAATCATGCATCTTAAATGGACCAGCTTTTCTGATTCAAGTTATTTTTGAGTATTGAAGTCTCTATATATTGTTTCATATTTATTAACAAATATGTTTCTATAATTGAAAATATATCAGTCTTTGAATGATCACCAACATCCCCCAAAGGATTGAAAACCAAATTCTTGTTTCAGAAGGAACAAAAAATGTATTACAAAAGTGACCTCAAAAATTATTTTTGTCAAATTCTTTGAGCTCCAATAGAATCATTTGAGTCTATAATGATGCATCTTATCAAAAATAAAGTAAGAGTATTTCATCCAATTTTGGTAGTGAGACTTCCTTGCATAGATTTGTCTGGAAGCTTCATTATTTTATTTGTTGCCATTAGTGTGTACATTTGTTCTTATATCTTAATTATAAATTTATAATCTCTTTTATAATCAAATCAATCACCACCTTTCAACTGTTTATGTGAGACATTAAATTTTTATGCATGTTGCATGCCAAATTTTACACAGACATTTATGTGAGGCTTAGAGGAATTTTCATATACCCAAAATACAATGGAAAAATTAAATAATTTATAGTTAAACAAAATCCCTTTGCTTTAAGATAAAAATATAAGATTTATAATGAATATTTAACAATTAATTTACATTAAAGTTTAAATAATGTAAAAATATATTTTATCCAAAATATCAAAATTCAAACATTTTTTGGAAAAAAGTTAATAAAAATCATTATAAATTTTTATTCCAATAAGTAAACATTAGAAATTTATTTCACTATTGTATTACTCATGAAAATCATGTGGGGTCACCTTTGGGTGAAGATTCTCAAACTCCAATGTAAATCAGCTCAAATTCAGTTATTAGTATTCTCTGTATGAGAATATGGAAATACTCAAAACCTTCATTTAATTCACATCAAATGTGGTGTTAGCCATCAATTCTTGTTTTAATATTTGGGAATGTTGTGAAGCTCAGAAGGTATGAGGAATTGGAATATTTTCAATTGAAATGGCAGAATTTGTGCATGTATTACATATCTGGAATTAATAACTACAGTTGTGGACTGTAAATTTTCAATTGACTTACATATTTAAATTATAAGTATAATAAATGATACGGAATTAAAGAAAAAATAAATTGCAAATATTAATACTGAGGGAGGAAATAAATCTTTTCTCCAAGGGTGTTACACTCCCCAAATTCATTTCTGAAAGGTGTGGAATGTAAAAATTCATGCAGATTTTCATCACTTTTGTCCTGAAATCGAGTCACAGGGTCTGTGACTCAAGTACCAATGAGGGCTTGATAGCAACCAATGCAGTTTTAACTTCTTTCAATAGGGGAAGCCTACCCTCTAGCTGAAACAAACTTAGTAAAACATGCTTAACTTGCTTTGAGATCTCTTACACACATTATGATGCATTTTGAGAGCTATAAAGCAAGTATTACTATAGCAATGGCTTTTTTGAGGGACTAAAATGGCTAATATCAGCCCTTTATTGGTCCAATCCAGGGTTCAATGTTTCCATAATTCCTGTTTTTGTTATCAGTTTGTTACTCACGGCTGACCAGAGTAATTCTTTTGTAGTAATAGAATCAGTGCCTATAAAAGAATGTCTTCTTCACACCACTTTTCTCTTCATGTTACAATCTTTTCCTTTTATATTTAGTTTAAAAAATTCTAAGCCAATCCATAAAAGATTCCAACCACCATTTCAAATCAAATAGAAATTACAGCCACATTAAAAATCATTATAATCATTTTTTGTAACTCTTGCATCAATTTATACCCTTGAACCACCCCAAAAGTGAATTAAAGCATCTTCCATCACTATTAATTTTGTCACTTTGTTTCCAAATTTACTCTGGTAAAAATTTTACTCTTTTTCTCTTTAAAACTCTTTTTAGATACTCTGTTCTCATAAGAATTTCCTGCAGTTATTTTCTCAATTGATTCCATTAGAAATTACTCTTGAAGAAATTTCTTTTGTAGCCTTTAATATCTCTTGTAGAGTATTGTTGGATAAATATTTATTGTTGATAAAACAATAAATATTCATAGTATCAGTATTTGATAGTGACTGAGTTAAAATGATAATTTTGGCATGTTTTCTCTTCCAAATCTTAAGATTTAGTATTTTTAATTGACTTTTTACCTTAAACAAATTTTGAGGCCAGGAAAATTACTTGATTTCTAATCAATTTTTTATATCCGCACCTTACATTTTGGGGCCCACCTGTGATATTTTACCTGTGACACATTTTTTCACCTTTTTGTATTCTTTTCCTTATATTGAAAAATTAAAAATCTACAAAAAGTTCATAAAAAATATTCTTATTTTCATTTTATATTTGAGGATTCATTTTTCTTTTTCTTTTTGAGAAATCCTTTTTTTAAATTGATAATTACTTTCCTCATTCATTATAGTGTCTGAAAACATGGTAAGACAAGAAAACCTTGAAAAAGATTCAACAGCCATCAGCATTATTCCAGCCAGTACTACCAAGTCTAACCACATCAGCAAAGCTATTAGAACTCATAAAAATCAATCAGAAGCAATTTTTCTTTAATTAATCAATCTGAATATCAGTAATACTCTCAAAAAGTTGAAAAAGCTGGCCAATAGTAAGTTTTTGATGTAATATTACTATTTTTAAGCTTTAACTTATATTTATGCCTTAAAATAGATCAGGTGCCATTTATAACCCAGAAAGAAGCTCCCAAAAACTCTATAGACATGATTATGGCAGATGCCAATCCGTTACAGAAGGACAAAGCTCAGTGAATGAAGAATAAGCTGACGAATTATTCCATTCTGAAGCTGATGACACTTTTTTCCCTTCAAAAGAAGCTAAACCAGCACAAGAATCCTGAGTTGACATTCATAAATCCATCCAGAAGGTATTCAACAATTTTCTTCAGCATAAAAAGTATCAGATCTTATAAGATCTTTGGCAAAAATGCATGAACTCTTACCTGAATTTGAGGAAGTTACTGAGCCATCCCAATCCTTGGCAGTTGCTTCATTGGTGGCATCCATGTATGTAAATCAATATAATTATTCTTTCAACAGCAGAATGGAGGAAAAAAGCCATCTACCACTCAAACAAGCTCCAAGCCCCATTCCAGTGGCCAGCATAAGCAATTCCAAAGTGAAAAATAGCCACAAGCTCAGATCAAGGGAAATTACAAATGGTCAGCCACCAAACAATACATCCAAGGCTGCGGAATCCCAAAACTCCAACAAGATTCCATGGGAAATGTGTTTCAGATGGCCAGAAAAATTATGGAAATGAAAAAGGGAGAGGAGTCCAGAATGAAATATGAGAAATGATTTTCAATATTTTGGATTGAATTTCAGCTTTCTATAAAGCCATAAATGACATCAAAAGGCATATTTAGTATTATAAATCAAGTATTTGTAACACTCTCAAGACCAAATCTGACTTTGAGACAAATAAATGAAGCACTTAAGTGATTTGAGAAATCTTGAAGGACAATCAAAACATCAAATATTGAAAGTTCATTTTCAAACAAAATAAATTAACAATATGTCAGCATAAAAGAATTAAACAACAAATACTCTCAATTCAATATTGATGACTTTATTGAGACAAGAATACATCATTCCAAATATATCATCAAAGAATATAGTAAGAAAATCCTTCTGATATCTCAAACTCATTTTCTGAAGTTAAGGCAAATACAATGAATGAGCTTTGAGAATTTCCTTGATACTTCAAAAGCAGAATTATCAAATTTAACAATGATATTGAATCAAATTCTTTCTGATAATACTAAACAAACAGAATTATTGGAAGAAATTACAATCTGAAAACATGTATAAAATTTGGTTAGTCCATTTAATTCAAGTCTTTCAACATGAATTCAGAAATTCTACAACATGTACTACCAGGAAAATGAATTAAATTGGACAATTACTGCACACTTTGCCAAGAAGGGCTTCACCTCTAAATCAAAATGAGTGTATAGGAGTTTCCAACACAAAAGTGTTGTATTTAGGAAAATCACAAATAAAAAATTAATTTTCCATTTCTTTCCATACCTTAGAACCCTAAATGAGCCAAGAACTCCTGAAAAAAGTACCAATCCATGAAGGAAGGCCTCATTTAAGTGGTAAAAGGGAATATGACCATATGAAACTTATCAGAGTTATTGACATGATCTAAGAAAATTTTGAATTGACAGACAGATTCAAACCAGAAGGATTCAAGACCTTGTTTACAGAATCAGCTCATAAATGGTATATCAATTTAAGACAAGCACATGGGCACCAAATCTGGACTTGGTGAAAGCCCCAGACCAACAAAAAATGAGCCAATGATGCTTGGAGGTTTGAAGTTAAACCAGCATTTTAATCTGAAAAATGTAATTCTGATGGAGACAGAGCCTTGCCATGGTTTTGCCAACAAAAAAACTAAAAGCATTATATCCTGACATGTCTAAATTTTTGATACAGAGAGGAATTCTGACAATGTGTATGAGATTTGGAACATTCTGTAAAAAGGAGTACTACTGAACAATCTTCAGAAAACAATATCATAAATATATTAGAAGTAACCATCAGAAAAAATTGGTTTTAGTTGTATGAATCTCAAAACAAGGTTTAATACACCTTGGATAGATTCTGTGAACAAAATCCCCAAATAAATTCTAGAAATATGGAAAATAACTCTGAAGAAGTAATCAGCAAGTGACACATCTGCCAAAGTACCACCCATTTAGCCAATACATGCCCAAAACAAGGTAAAATTGATGAAATTAACTTTGAAAAAGAACCTGATGAGGAAAAGGATGATGTCAATGAATAAAAGTAAGATTATGAATCATAAATATTCTCTAAATCTTGAACAGATATTTAAATATTTATTTCCCATTTGACATGTTGTAATCATACTCCCATATAGCACAGCTGAGTATTATTTAGCTTGGCTTATCAAAAGGCCAACTTCCACAAATTTAGAAAACCAAAAAACAGGGGGGAAGGCTATGCAGATGGAAATTACTGTATAACAGAAGTGGTTATTGATAACAAACCCACTAAATGGTAACTTGACCCAGGAGCCTTCTGCTCTTGTGTTGGAAAATCTTTTCTCAAGAATTGTGTGCTATATTTTGGAGACCAATTACTACCAATTGATGGGATAAAGCTCAACATTCAAAGAAATCCAATTAAACCATTAGGAATATTTGAAACTACTGTAACATTTCGCATATAAATGGCTATTTGAGGATAACTGTTGAGTATTTTGTTACATAAAACTGCCATAGTACCCCTTTTATATTCAGTGATGTATAGCATGGATTTAAATAACAACAAAGACAGATACTTCACTATTGGTGACAATAATAATCAGAAATTTTCCTTTTTAAATTTTGAAATACAAATTATGGTAAATAAAGTATCACTAGTTAACTTGGAGTTAGAGAACCTCAATCATAATAGATGAATGAAGCTGAAGTCAGTCTTCATCTTACTGAAACACAATAAAATGAACTCTCTTCCCTTTTTTCAGGGAAAGTCTATTTAGTAGCTCAAAAACAGTAAATACAAGCTAGCACTATCACTGTGATACAATAAAAGGAGATAAACAGTTGTAATTTTATATAATAACAGTAGTCATGAGTCTACTTAGAACCATTGTTTAAATATTTTAATAAAAGTTGACTGTAAAATTATTATAAATTATCAATTAATTTGATTATATCAATATCATCCTAAGAGTACTTCTGGTATAAGGCAGTTTTACTATTTAGAGATGCTAATCAATGTTTATTTGGTCCTTTTCCATTGAGAAAAGGCCTCCTTTTACCCCTTTCAGAAATGGTGAGGGGCTGGTAAGATATTCACACATCTTAAGAGTGTAATATATCAGTATGAAGGCTTCATTGTGGCTCTGCACCATCAATTTTGACATCGGCATGGTAAGAATTGTGGTTTTGGGAGCACAAATTATCATTATTGATCAATTAAGGGTGAAAAACTCTTCACAGGTCACATAAGAATCATTATTACACATCCAGAGTACTTTGATGACTAATATGAGTCATTCTGGATGGGTCTAAGTTTGAAACTACCATTATTTTAAGTATCAAGCTAGTATTGGATGGTACAGGTTTGGTACAGATGGATATTGGCCAGAAAAAGTCCAATCCAGATATCCCAGTCAGTTGTTGAGATATCAAGAATATAAGAGCACAGAATTGAAAGACTTTATGATCTCTTAAATCTGGTATTCTTCATGTTTTCACTTCTAAAAAATAGCAAAGGTTATAAGGGTTCCAAGTTTTTTGATGTATTTTTGCACATCAGTATGTGGCTTCAAAATTTTCCAAGCAAGATATCTTTGGCTATTTAAAAGATAAATGTCTTATATAAATTTAGAAATGTTGTTATTGACAAGGTCTACAGTTTGGTGTAGTTTAATATACATCTGTATGAATATATGGCAAAGATACAGGGGTTTATTTATAATTCAATTTTCAGAAATCCTGTATTTTGAGTAGTAAAACTTTGAGCCAAAAATCCCTTTGGAAATTTTAGCAATAAAAATGTCCATGTTATATAAAATTAAATATCTCATTTTTGTCAGCATGAGTCAATGATAAAGTGATAACAGAGGTATATACAGCTTTAACTATGACCTTAAAATGGACAAAAGTATTTCAAAAGGTTTGGTTTAAAGATATTAAGGGCTTTACTAATAATAGTTAGTGGTGGTGAGCGCTGCTGAAAGCCATGGATGCAAGTTTATCTGTTGGGTAACAATAATAAAGACTACAATAATTAAGTTTTAAGGTATAGCTGACTTGTTTTCCAAGAGTACAACTGTTTTGGACAGTTGTACTATGTAGGAACTTAAGAAAAGGATGAGGAAACCTTTTCTGGTGGAGAAAAGGCCCTTTTTAATCCTAAAATTGGGTGAAACATTCTGCTAGACCTTTTGTCACAATGCTGTCTGCGAGACCTCAACAAAGGAAATCTTGCCAAAAAGGCTATTAAACTTGTTGAAATACCAATCAATACTGGCAAACTGTAGATCACATTTGAGCAAGTGACAGTACCCCTGGGTTTAGAGCACTGCATCCCAAAGCTTATGTAACTGATAGAATTACCCATGTCACCCATGTTGAGCTACTTTAGTCACAACAGGAGCCTACAAGGAGCCCTTGTACACCAATGGAGAAGGGAAACCAGAGATTTCTGGTTGTTTGATTGAGACCTCCTCTTGTCTCCAACTGAAATTGAACCTGTGAGACTGATAACCGGTTTATCGTTGTCAGCCTGTGACTCAAAACCAGAGCACAAGCATGACAGCCAAAATACCATAAATCAATGGTATAGCCAAAATACCACCAAAACATGGAGCTGAGCCAAATTAGCTCAAAAGGTATCAAAAGAAAGAGGAAACTCACCCCTTTCTGAAAATATAAGTCCCATCACCATAGGATAAGAAATAACAAAGTTATTCCTGCCCAAAGTTATTGCTGAGCATAAACCTTAATTTTCACCTCTCATCTAAAATCTAGAAGGAGAGGCTTAACCCCATCAAATGGGTATTCAAAATGAAGCTCTAAGCCAGGGCTATCCAATGGTGCCAACCAAACTGAGCTAGCACCAGTATAACTTGAGTTATGGTCAAATTCAGGCCAAATAAGGGTGAACAAAACATTCACCTCTCATCTAACTTTTACAGTTTTAGTGTGAGATACCTAAAGTGGGGTCTTTTTGGAAAGAGCACAATCAGGGCTATCTGATGGTGTCATCTATTTCCCCATAACTCAACTACAACAGAAGTTATTGGCCAAACAAGCTTAATACAGCTTTTTGCCCAAACCACGCCAATGTACAAAAATACTTGTACATGGGATAACTTTGTCATATTTCTTGATAACCATGTCAAGTTGGGTACCATTGTGTAGAGCTCATATAGAGCTATTCAATGAACCAACTTTGAGCTTGATATCTCAAAAACTGACAGAGTATGACCATTTTAAGGTCAAAATCCCACCAGCTGTCATATACAGCCTTACCATGGGATAACACCCCATAATCATGAATATGAGGTGTCAACAGACAAAGGAGCATGTTTTTGCTTCAATACCTCATATGTCAGTCAATACTGGGGTCCCATACAGTTTCTGTACAGCATTCTACGCGTCATACACGTCAGAATCAGGCTGTGAGGTCCCCAGATGAAAATTTTCACCCTGTCTTGGTGAAAACTGCCCAGATGTGGTTTCAAAACCACATCTGAGCCCAATACAGGTTATACAGGCTGTTTGCAAACCACAAGCCAGTACTAGAGAGTGAAAAAATCTTCACTTCCTCTACGTGGAAAGGTCTAGCACCCTTGCCACCTCATTTCAGGATAAAAAGGAGGCTTTTCACTGCCAGAATTGCTTCTTCATCCTGCTCTTGAATAACCTACGTAGTAAACTGTCAAAAACAGTTTTACTCTTGGTTAATAATCAGGTATACTCTTAATTTAAAGTATTGTAGTCTTTATTATTGTAATCCAACAGGTAAAGCTGCACCCAGGGCTTTCAACAGCGCTCACCACCACTATATTTCTATAGTAAAGCCCTTTAAATTCTTAAATTAAAACTTTTATTACCAATTATATCCTCTTTAAAATTATTTTTACCGTGTCACAGTCATAGTTAAAGCTTGTAAATACTCTTATACACCTTTATCATAGACTCAGCCTGACATTTTGGGGGCCTGGCCGTGTTTTTTTTTACTTTTTGGACCTTACAAGCGTAATTTCCACTTTAAAAAATATATTTTATATATTTTTATTCTTCTTTATATACTCATATTATAAAAAGAGTATTTTTCACGTGGCTAATACCCACTGAAAACAATTATTTTTGGCATGTTTTGTATATAAAAACACATTAGCCACTAATAAGTCCTGTATTCTTGACTGAATAAGGACACCTCTGACTGAAAAACCATCAGTTGAGGCGTGGATTAAGTGTATTGTTGACTCAATAACATTTATATTAAACCACCTATACAGAATACACTTGAAAACCACAAGTGTATCTGTGGGATACTGGCACACAAACAGTGTGACAGGGTACCAAAAGCTGTAATTCTGACGTGAAATTGTTGATTCAAATCACACTGTCATTATACAGGGGCATACTGTAGTAATATACAAGCCCAGAGGCCATTCTTAGACGTGCAAAACCAGCCTTGTAAGAAGTCTTAACTGACATAAGCCCTCTTTTTCCTGTTTTGATTCAGTGCAAGAAAACTTCATACCACTTGAGACCCAGTCACAGGCCAACATACCAGTGACACCCTCAGAACCAGAGGGCAGCAAGGGCAAAGGAAAAAGGCTTAGTGAAGGCCTCATCACAGCCAAGAAGTGGACACCAATAGCCACTCAGAGAAGTAGAAAACCACGAAACTCTGCATCCATACAAGGTAAACCAACCTTAACCACTTGTACAGGGAAGATTACAATTATTAACCCAGTTGTAACTTCCAAAGGCAAACTGCCCAAATCAGCAGATAACAAATTTGTACAAGGCACAGTCAAAGGTAAATACCCTAAGAACATAAAGTTTTTGACTGCTTGCAAACACTGATATGTCCCCTGCACACCTCAGAGACCTTGGCTTCCAAAGGAACCAGCCAGAGGATAGAGCAGGAATGTCTAGAACCAGAAGACCTGAAAGAAGACACATTGGACACAGTGGTGGATGGCAAAACAATGAGGGAGATAATATCAACCTTGCCATTCACACTCCAATTCAACAGAAACCTCAAACCAGAGGACTGGAAGGATATGGATCAAGTTCTTCAAATCCACCAACTCCTCAAAGATTTGTTTCAATGGAGCATGGACAACAAGAGGTTCAACCTAGCAACTCACTGGGCAGAACTGGGATCAAGTTGCCAGAAGATCTGTCTCAAAGAGATAGACTTCAAGGACCTTATGGTAATCACCAAGGGTTGGAACCCTACCAGGCAGCACAGACTCCTGGAGGCAAGGGCACAGAGGATAAGGGAGAACCAAGCCACTATCCAAGCCATAGAAGAACAGTTAACCCAGACAGGGCCTACTCAGATTCCTTCAGGTTCACAAGGAGCCAGCCAAATCAGCTCTCCAGTGGCTTCACACCATGCAGAAACCAGCAGATCAGTGGCCAAGAGTCACCATTCTTCACAATTCCAGGAAGTTTCCAGGAGAAGACAAGGCAACAAGGGCAAGAACAAAGCCTCCTTCAACCAGAGGAGGAAAGAGTCAGACCCCATGATCCAGAAGCTGTTAGATTTGGTAAAAGAAGTACACAAGAACCAGAAGTAGTTGTAAACCACTCTAGAATCAGTAGTCCTAGTAATAGAAACATTACCCCCACTCAGACTGAAAATAACATTATCACATCTGAGAGCAACATCAACAGTGACACACTGTGGTTGCAAATGTCCCAATATGCTGAGCAATCTGCAAAGCAGGCTGCAGAATTTGCAGCTGCCCAAGAGAGGATGAGACAAACTCAAGCCTCATTGGAGCAGATAGTTAAAAACCTTCAGGAAGGATATGCTCAACTGAGCAAAGCCTCTGAAGAAACCAACAAGAGACTGAATCAAGTCTCTGAAGAACAACACCATAGCAGCAGGGACAGGGAGTGTCTGAACCAAGACATCAACAAATTGTTTGATGCCTACCATAGCTTGAAGCCCCAACCACAAGGCCAAGCTATGGAGAATCCATATCAACCAAATGACATCAAACCAGATGCCATGTTGTTGAATAAGGAAAGATCTCCATCACAATACCAGGATGGAGATGGCATGTCTTATTCAGAGAAGGAAGCCTTGAAACAGCTTCCTGAGGCCTCAAACTGGCCCAAATTCTCTGGATCAGGAGAATATGATCATATGGAACTCATAGATTATATTGATGGACTCTTCATTGATGTACCAAGCATACCAGATTACTGGATTACTGCTAGACTGAATACTGCATTTAAAGGTCATGCAAGTATATGGTACACTGAAATGAAAGAAATCCATGGCAGAAGAAATTGGCCATGGTGGAAGAGTCAAATAATCCAAAAGTACAGTAATGGAACTTGGATATGGCAAAAGACCATGTCATTTGAAAATGACAAATACTCTGTGGACAAAGATCCATATGAGTGGTGTCTTAGACAGTCTAAAAGACTTAAAGCCATTGATCCTCAAATGAACATTCAAATGAGGAACCATAAACTTCTGACACAACTGCCAGGAGAACTAGAGCATGCAGTAAAGTGCAGATGCAACCAAAATTGCACTCTAGATGATATAGCCAATACCTTACAAGACATAAGGAAAAGGACTAATATAGGGAAATTCACCCCATATAGAAGCAATAGTTTCAAAGAGAAACAACCTTTCAGGGTAGAGTTTAAAGACAAACCCAGAGAAAGAGTGGCAGAAGTGGCAAAGAAGAAGAATTCTTGTCACAATTGTGGTTCAACAGATCACTATGCCAACAACTGCCCAAAAGGAAAGAAGAAAATCTATGCTATAGAAGAAGTCCCTGAAGAAGAACCTCCAACAGAGGATTCTGAATCAGACTCTATGGGTGATGCCATCAGGGAACCATCTGATGAGGATCAAGACCCAAGAGAGGAATTTCTAGTGGAATACCAAGAGGAAACCCCACTAGAAATCCAGGATATACAGTTGGAAGCAGGCATGCCACAAGACACTGCCAACAAGAACTTGTGTAAACCCACACAAGATGCACAAACATTCCTGGTTACACCAACCAAAGTCATGGCATACATACATGGAACAGCCACAAAAATGACTGTATGTATTGACAATGCTCAGCACCCATTGATCATTGACAGTGGAGCACACTGCTCCATAGTGGCCAGAAATTATCTGGTTAACCACTTCCCAAACTGGGAAAAAGAACTCTTGCCCACCAGGGCAAAGAACTTTAAGAGTGCATCTGGAAAGATGACCTCTATTGGGACAATTATCAAAGAGATAATTATACCCCACAGAAAAGGTAATATCAGACTCAACCCAGAGTTTTTAGTGCTTGAAGATGCCCACATCCAAGGGATTTTACTGGGAACAGATTACCAGAGGATGTATGGCATAGATATTTACAATAGTAAAAATAGGCATATTACCATTGGTACTAACAAGGAAAAGAAATTTTCTCTTGATATATACCAGATATCTTCTCAGGACCCACTGGAAGAACTTCTGAAAGAATTCAGAGAGGGACAGTTTAGCACTACCCTCACCAGTAAACAAAAGCTAAGTTTACTGAAGATGCTGAGGAAGAATAGACCAGCATTTGCCATTGGTGAAGAACCATTAGGCAAGATCAAAGGCCATGATATAGAACTATATCTGGATGTAGAAAGGCCTTATCCACCCATGTTAAGGAGACCTCCTTACCCAGCAAGTCTGGAGACCAGGAAAGAGATTAAGAAACATATCAATGAACTACTGGACATGGATGTCATTAGGAAGATTGGACATAATGAAATAGTGGAAATCACCACTCCTGTCCTAATCACCTGGCATGATGGCAAGTCTAGACTGTGTGGAGACTTCAGAGCCCTGAACAACTACACAAAAGCAGACAGGTATCCTATACCAAGGATACCTCATGCCTTGGATAAATTGGCCAAAGCCAAATACATAACCAAGATGGATTGTATGAAGGGCTTCCACCAAAATGGAGTTAAACCAAACTCCATGAAATTACTCAGAATTATATGCAATATGGGCATATATGAGTACACCAGGATGCCATTTGGAATCAAGAATGCACCAGCCCACTTCCAAAGGATGATGGACACCATATTTCATGAAGAAATAATGGAAGGCTGGATGGTAGTATACATTGATGATATCATTATATACTCAGAGACATGGGAAGACCATGTACAATACATAGACAGAGTGCTAAGTAAATGTACACCCATCAATCTGAAAATTTCACTCAAAAAGTGTAATTTTGGCCAACAAGAGCTACTAGCTCTAGGACACAAAGTCTCAGGCCTCAGTCTGGCAATTGACCAGAACAAAGTAGCAGCAGTACTGCAAAAGCCAGTACCAAAGAACATCAAAGAGATGCAATCTTTCCTTGGATTTGCTAGCTACTATAGAAACCACATCAAAAACTTTGCCCACATAACCAGTAGTTTATACAAGTTATGCTCAAAGGATGTAGTTTTTGAAATAACCAAGGAAAGGAGGGATGCATATGAGAGGATCAAATATGAACTCACTAATGCACCTGTACTCATCTTGCCTGACTTTGAACTACCATTCAAGTTATATATAGATGCAGCATGCAGCCAAGGCTTGGGAGCAGCCCTTCACCAAAGACAGATTGTGGATGGTGAACCAAGGGAAGGTGTAATATGTTACATCTCCAGGCAGCTGAAAGATTCAGAAGCCAGGTATGGGGACACCCAGACAGAATGTTTATGTCTAGTCTGGGCTCTAGAAAAACTCCATTACTATTTGGAGGGTGCAGTCTTTGAAGTCTACACAGACTGCACAGCCTTGAAGTCTTTACTAAACATGAAGACTACTAATAGACACATGCTGAGATGGCAAATAGCCATCCAGGAGTATAGAGGGAACATGAACATCATATACAAGGAAGGTAAAAGCCATACCAATGCAGATGGCCTTAGCAGATGGCCACTGGACAATGTCAAAAGCAATCCAGCTTATGACCCTGAAGTTGCTGCAAAAATTCCTATCCATTTTATGGAAATAGATAGGAAGAAGAACTTCAGATTCTCTGAATGGGCACCAGGGAGTGGTACCCTTGACAGTGGAAACACTGATTCAGAAGGGACAGAAACCCCCATACTGGGGATAAGTTCCTCAGAACTGCATAATGAATTCTTCAATGCAGTACTGAAATCTTATGCTAAACACAAACAGTGTAGCATACTACTCCAACTCTTTCAACAAAAATACAGGAGCCCAGAACTGGAAACCCAGCTGGAGGAACCCTGGTTGAGGGCCTATAAGGACAATAAATTCTTCCTTATAGATGGCCTGATTTATCACAGAGACAAGCACACCAGTGCACTCACAGTGATAGACAGAGACCACATCTCTTTGATCCTGCAGGAATGCCATGACTGCCCCTACATGGGACACATGAGTGAGGACAGGACTAAGGAGAGGGTAGCAAGCACAGCTTGGTGGCCCAAGTGGGAGCAAGAGTTGAGTGAATACATCAACACTTGTGAAAGATGCCAGAAGGCAAATAGAAAACATGGGAAGAAATATGGGTTGCTTCAACACATAGAAGAACCCAAACACCCATGGGAAACCATCAACATGGACTGGGTCACAGGACTTGTCCCAGGAGGCAAAGAAAACTACAATGCCTGCTTAATCATAGTTGATAGGTTCAGCAAGAGCATGAGATGTCTACCATGCCATAAAGAGGACACAGCCATGGACACTGCTCTGTTATTTTGGAATAACATCATATCCACCTGTGGAGTCCCTAAGATCATAATTAGTGACAGGGACCCAAAATTCACATCTGAATTTTGGACCAACTTATATGACATGCTTGGCACCAAGCTTTCTTTTTCCACAGCTTACCATCCACAAACAGATGGCCTAGCTGAGAGGATGATCCAAACAATGGAGGACATCCTCAGGAGGTTCTGTGCCTATGGCATGGAATATAAGGACCATGGGGGATATACCCATGACTGGGTCACCCTCTTACCAGCAGTCCAACTGGCTTATAATACAAGCCAGCACTCTACCACAGGAAAAACACCTGCACTGGTAGAGAAAGGGTGGAATCCCCTGTTACCTGTGGATCACTTGAAGAAAAATCTTCTGACCATCCACCCCACAGCCAAGGACTTCCATGATATGTGGAAGAAAGCCTGTGATACTGCTGCCAAATGCATAGCAGAGGCCAAAGAGTACAATAAGCAGAGGTGGGACAAATCACATATGGAACCTGACTTCAAGGAAGGGGACCAGGTGTTAGTGTCTACACTGAACTTTAACAATCTCAAAGGACCCAAGAAAATGAGAGACTCATTTGTAGGGCCCTTCACTATCATTAAGTTGATAGGGAAGAATGCAGTAGAAGTCAAGCTCACTGAGGAGTTTTCTAGGAAACACCCAGTCTTTCCAGTGAGTCTGGTCAAGCCATACTTCCAAACAGAGGAGGAAAAATTCCCCTCCAGGAAGAAGAACATCACTCCACCAGAAATAGTGGAAGTAGAAGACTCTCCTGGACCTGTGAGTAAAATCATCAGGGCCAGAAAAATCAGACTTAATGGAAAGGATCAGAGACAATACCTAGTCAGATTCAAAAACCAGACAGCTGACAAAGACAAATGGTTGGCAGAGAATGCCATACCAGATGGGAACCTTCATTTAAGGAGATTCAGAGCCTCAAGGAGGACTGAACAGTCTCATCTATGATGAGCCTTTTTTAGAGGGAGGGTATGTCAGCCTGTGACTCAAAACCAGAGCACAAGCATGACAGCCAAAATACCATAAATCAATGGTATAGCCAAAATACCACCAAAACATGGAACTGAGCCAAATTAGCTCAAAAGGTATCAAAAGAAAGAGGAAACTCACCCCTTTCTGAAAATATAAGTCCCATCACCATAGGATAAGAAATAACAAAGTTATTCCTGCCCAAAGTTATTGCTGAGCATAAACCTTAATTTTCACCTCTCATCTAAAATCTAGAAGGAGAGGCTTAACCCCATCAAATGGGTATTAAAAATGAAGCTCTAAGCCAGGGCTATCCAATGGTGCCAACCAAACTGAGCTAGCACCAGTATAACTTGAGTTATGGTCAAATTCAGGCCAAATAAGGGTGAACAAAACATTCACCTCTCATCTAACTTTTACAGTTTTAGTGTGAGATACCTAAAGTGGGGTCTTTTTGGAAAGAGCACAATCAGGGCTATCTGATGGTGTCATCCATTTCCCCATAACTCAACTACAACAGAAGTTATTGGCCAAACAAGCTTAATACAGCTTTTTGCCCAAACCACGCCAATGTACAAAAATACTTGTACATGGGATAACTTTGTCATATTTAATGACAACCATGTCAAGCTGGGTACCATTGTGTAGAGCCCATATAGAGCTATTCAATGAACCAACTTTGAGCTTGATATCTCAAAAACTGACAGAGGTATGACCATTTTAAGGTCAAAATCCCACCAGCTGTCATATACAGCCTTACCATGGGATAACACCCCATAATCATGAATATGAGGTGTCAACAGACAAAGGAGCATGTTTTTGCTTCAATACCTCATATGTCAGTCAATACTGGGGTCCCATACAGTTTCTGTACAGCATTCTACGCGTCATACACGTCAGAATCAGGCTGTGAGGTCCCCAGATGAAAATTTTCACCCTGTATCGGTGAAAACTGCCCAGATGTGGTTTCAAAACCACATCTGAGCCCAATACAGGTTATACAGGCTGTTTGCAAACCACAAGCCAGTACTAGAGAGTGAAAAAATCTTCACTTCCTCTACGTGGAAAGGTCTAGCACCCTTGCCACCTCATTTCAGGATAAAAAGGAGGCTTTTCACTGCCAGAATTGCTTCTTCATCCTGCTCTTGAATAACCTACGTAGTAAACTGTCAAAAACAGTTTTACTCTTGGTTAATAATCAGGTATACTCTTAATTTAAAGTATTGTAGTCTTTATTATTGTAATCCAACAGGTAAAGCTGCACCCAGGGCTTTCAACAGCGCTCACCACCACTATATTTCTATAGTAAAGCCCTTGAAATTCTTAAATTAAAACTTTTATTACCAATTATATCCTCTTTAAAATTATTTTTACCGTGTCACAGTCATAGTTAAAGCTTGTAAATACTCTTATACACCTTTATCATAGACTCAGCCTGACAATCGTTGCAATGCTGTCTGCCAGATCTGAACAAAAGGAAATCTTTCTTAAAAAACTATTAAACAGGTTGAAAGACCAATTGTTACTGGAAAGTTGTAGATCACATTCCACATAGGGGAAATGAAGATTCTTCACTTCCAAGGACTGACTTGTGGCTTTCACAATGCCTGTATAGCCTGTATTTGTCTCAGATGTGGCTTTGAAAACACAACTGGGAGGTTTTCACCAATACAGGGTGAAAACCTTGATCTGGGGACCACACAGTCCTCTTCTGATGTGTATTATGCATAGAATGCTGTACCAAACCTGTACAGGACCCCATTATTGAAATAAATATGACATATTGAAGTATAATCAAGCTTCTTTGTCTGTTTGACACCTCATAATCAGAGTTGTGGGATACTATCCCACACAAAAGGTGTATTAGCCCAATTGTGGGATCTTAACCTTAAAGCTGCTATATCTCAGTCATTTTTTGGGATATAAATCTCAAATTTGGCTCATGTTTTAGCCCTGGATGTGTTCTACACAATGGTACCTCACTTGATATGGCCATCATTAAATATGGCAACATTATGCCATGTGCAAGATTTTTTGTACATATATATGATTTTTGTTAAAGCTGTATGGAGCTTGTTTGCTCCTAAAATTTTGTTCTACATAAAATGTGGGGGAATGAATGACAAAATCAGGTAGCCCTGATTGTGCTTTGCCCAAAAAGACCCCACTTTAGGTATCTCATGCTAAAACTGTAGAAGTTGGATGTGAGGTGAATATTTTATCCCCCCTTATTTGACCTTATTTTGGTCATAACTTCAGTAATTTGGATGCTAGCTCAATTTGGCTAATACAATTGGATAGCCCTAACTTGGAGCTTCAATTTTAATACCCATTTGCTTGGGTTAAGCCTCTTCCTCTGGGTTTCAGATGGGAGGTGAAAATTAAGTTTTATGCTCAGCAATAACTTTGAGTAGGAATCACTTTGTTATTCTTTGTCCTATAGTGATGGGACTTTTATATTTGGAAAGAGGTGAGCTTTCTATTTCTTTTGATACTTTTGAATCTGGTTTGGCTCAGCTCCATGTTTGGGTGGTATCTTGGCTTTACCATTGGCTTATGGTATTGGCTGTCATGCTTGTGCTCTGGTTTTGAGTCACAGGCTGACATAACCACCCTCCAAAAAAGGCTCATCATTGATGAGACTGTTCAGTCCTCCTAGAGGCCCTTAATATTGTTAGATTAAGGCTCCCATCTGGTATGGAATCTTCTCACAACCATTTGTCTGTATCTGCTGTCTGGTTTTTGAATCTGAGCAAGTACTGTCTCTGGTCTTTACCATTCAGTCTAATCTTCCTGGCCTTGATGATTTTCTTCACAGGGTCAGAAGAGTCTTTGTTTTCCACTATTTCTGGTGCAGTGGGATTTTTCTTCCTGGAGGGGAACTTATCTTCCTCTGTCTGGAAGTATGGTTTAACCAAACTCACTGGGAATACTAGGTGTTTCCTAGAAAATTCTTCTGTGAGTTTGACCTCCACTGCATTTTTCCCTATCAGTTTAAATATATTGAAAGGCCCTATTAATGAGTTTCTCATCTTCCTTGGTCCTTTAAGGCTATTGAAGTTGAGTGTAGATACTAACACCTGGTCCCCTTCTTTAAAATCAGGTTCCATGTGTGATTTTACCCACCTATGCTTGTTATACTCTTTTTCCTCAGCTATGAATCTAGAAGCTGTTTCACATGCCCTCTAACACATATCATGGAAGTCTTTGGCTGTTGGGTGGATAGTCAGAAGATTTTTCTTCCGGTGATCCACAGGCAATAGGGGGTTCCACCCTTTTTCTACCAGTGAGGGTGATTTCCCTGTGGTATAATTCTGACTTGTGTTGTAAGCCAGTTGGACTGCTGGTAGAAGTGTAACCCATTCATGGGTTTATCCTTCATGGTCCTTATATTCCATTTCATATGAACAGAACCTTTTAAGGATATCCTCCATGGTTTGGATCATCCTTTCAGCTAGCCCAGCTGTCTGTTGATGGTAAGCTGTAGAAAATACAAGCTTTGTACCTAGAATTTAATAGAGGTTGGTCCAAAGTTCTGATGTGAATTTTGTGTCCCTATCACTAATGATAATTTTTGGGACTCCACATGTGTAAATGATGTTATTTCAAAAATAACAAGGCTTTATCCATTTCTTTGTCTTCCTTATGACATGGTAGGTACCTCACACCTTTACTAAACCTATCAAATATGATCAGGCAAGCATTGAAGCTTTCCTTTCCTCCTGGGACAAGTCCTCTTACCCAGTCAATGTTGATGGTCTCCCATGGTTGTTTGTGTTCTTCTATGTGCTGAAGTAGCCCATACTTCTTCCCATGTTTTCTATTTTCCTTCTGGGATCTCTCACAAGTCTTGATATATTCACTCAACTATTGTTCCCATTTGGGCCACCATGCTGTGCCTCCTACCCTCTCCTTGTTTCTGTCCTCACTCATGTGTCCCATATAGGGGCAGTCATGTAATTCTTGCAGGATCAGGGATATATGGTCCCTGTCTATCACTGTGAGTGCACTGGTGTGCTTTTCTCTATTATAGAGAAGGCCATCTATAAGGAAAGACTTGTTGTCCTTATAGTCTCTCAACCAGGGTTCCTCTGACTGGGATTCCAGTTCTGAGCTCCTGTACTTCTGTTGGAGGAATCGCAACAATATTTTACACTGTTTGTGTTTGGCATATGTCTTCATTACTGCAATGAAAAATTCTTTATGCAATTCTGAGGAGATTACTCCTAATATGGGAGTTTCTGTCCCTTCTGGTTCAGTGTCTCCACTTTCTGGGTTACCACTTGCTGGTGCCCATTCAGAAAATTGTAAGTTCTTCCTCCTATCTGTTTCCATAAAATTAATAGGAATCTTGGCTATTACTTCAGGGTCATAAGCTTGATTGATTTTGACATTATCTAGGGGCCATCTGCCTTGGTGTGGCTTTTTCCCTCCTTATATATAATGGTCATATTACCCTTTACTTGTGGATGGTTATTTGCCACCTCAGCATGTGTCTATTGGATGTCTTCATGTTCAGTAAAGACTTCAAGGCTGTGCAGTCTATGTAGACTTCAAAGACTGCACCCTCCAAATAAGAGTGGAGTTTCTCTATAGCCCAGACTAAGAATAGGAATTCAGTCTGGGTGGCCCTATACCTGGCTTCTCAATCTTGCAGTTGCCTAGAGATGTAGCATATTACTCCCTCTCTTGGTTCACCATCTACAATTTGTCTCTGGTGAAGGGCTGCCACTAAGCCTTGGCTACAAGCTGCATCTATATATAACTTGAAGGGTAGTTCCAAGTCAGGTAAGATGAGGACAGGTGCATTAGTGAGCTTATGTTTGATCCCCTCATATGCATACCTTCTTCCCTTGTTAATTTCAAAAACTACATCTTTTGAACATAAGTTGTATAGACTACTAGTTATGTGGGCAAAATTTCTGATGTGTTTTCTGTAGTAGCTAGCAAACCCAAGGAAAGATTGCATCTCTTTTATGCTCTTTGGTACTGGTTATAGCAGTACTTCTGCTACTTTATTCTGGTCTATGGCCAGACTAAGGCCTGAGACTTTGTGTCCCAGTGCCATTAATTCTTGTTGGCCAAAATTCCACTTCTTAAGTGATTTTTTATATTGATGGGGGTGCATTGAATTAGCACTCTTTCTATTTACTGCAAATTGTCTTCCAATGTCTCTGAGTATATAATGATGTCATCAATATATATTACCATCCAGCCTTCCAATATTTTTTCCTGAAATATTGTGTCCATCATCCTTTGGAAGTGGGCAGGTGCATTTTTGATGAAAAATCGCATCATGGTGTACTCATATATGCCCATATGGCATATGATTCTGAGTAGTTTCATGGAGTTTGGTTCAACTGCATTCTGATGAGATCCTTTCATACAATCCGTCTTGGTTATTTATTTGGCTTTTGCCATTTTGTCTAGGGAATGAGGTATCCTTGGTATAGGGTACCTGTCAGCTTTTGTGTAGTTATTCAGAGCTCTGAAATCCCCACACAACCTAGATTTGCCATCATGCCAGGTCATAAGGACAGGAGTGGTGATTTCCACTATTTCATTGTGGCCTATCTTCCTGATGAAATCCATTTCTAGGAGCTCATTGATGTTTTTATCAATTTCCTTCCTATTTTCCAGACTTGCTCGGTATGGAGGTCTTCTTAGCATGGGTGAATAGGGTCTTTCCACATCTAGATATAATTCTATATCATGGCCTCTGATTTTTCCTAAGGGTTCCTCATCAATGGAAAATTCTGGTCTATTCTTCCTCAGCATCTTCAGTAAATTAAGTTTCTGTTTACTGGTGAGGGTAGTGCTGAGTTGGCCCTCTCTTAATTCATACAGTAATTATTCCAGAGGTTCAGGGGTAGATATTTGGTATATATCAAGTGAAAATTTCTTTTCCTTGTTTCTACTAATGGTAATATTCCTGTTCTTGCTATTGAAAGTATCAATGCCATACATTCTTTGGTAGTCTGTCCCCAGTAAAAACCCTTGGATGTGGGCATCTTTAGGCACAACAAACTCTGGGTTGAGTCTGATATTACCTTTGCTACAGGTTGCAATTATCTCTTTGATAATTGGCCCAATGGATTTTATCTTCCCTAATGCACTTTTGAAGTTCATTTCCTTGGTTGGCAAGAGTTGTTTTTGCAAATTTTGGAATTGGTGATCCAGATAATTTCTGGCCACTATTGAGCAGTGTGCTCCACCGTCAATAATAAATGGGTGTTGAGCATTGTCAATAAAAACAGTCATCCTTGTGGCTGTCCCATGTATATATTCCATTACTTTAGTTGGTGTAACTAGGAATTTCTGTCCATCTTGTGTGTGTTTACACAAGCTCTTATTTACAGTTTCTTGTGGCATGCCTTCTTCTAACTGTATGTCCTGAATTTCTAGTGGTGCTTCCTCTTGGTACTGTACTATAAATTCCTCTCTTGGTTCTTGGTCTTAATCAGATTTTTCTCTGATGGAATCACCCATAAAGTCTGATTCAGAATCCTCTGTGGGCGATTCCTCCTGTAGGACTTTCTCAATGGAATAGACTTTCTTCTTTGCCTTTGGACATTTAATGGCATAATGGTCTGTTGAGCCACAATTTTGACAAGAATTCTTCTTCTAAGTCACTTCCGCCACTCTTTCTCTGGGTTTTTCTTTGACCTCCACCCTAAAAGGTTGTTTCTCTCTGAAACCACTGCTTTTATATGGGGAATATTTCCCTATATTTGTTCTCTTCCTTTCATCTTATAAGGTATTTTCAATGTCATCTAGAGTGCAATTTTGGTTACATCTGCATTTTACTGCATGCTCTAGTTCTCCTGGAATTTGTGTCAGGATTTTGTGACTCCTCATCTGAATATTTATTTGAGGATCAATGGCTTTAAGTATTTTAGACTGTCTAAGACACCACTCATATGGATCTTTGTCCACAGAGTATTTTTAATTTTCAAATGACAAGGTCTTTTGCCATATCCAAGTACCATTACTGTACTTTTGGATGATTTGAATCTTCCACCATGGCCAGTTTCCTCTGCCATGGATTTCTTTCATTTCTGTGTACCATATACTAGCATGACCTTTAAATTCTGTATTTAGTCTAGCAGTAATTCAGTAATCTGGTATGTTTGGTACATCAATGAAGAGTCCATCAATATAATCTATGAGTTCCATATGATAATATCCTCCTGTTCCAGGGAATTTGGGACAGCTTGAGGCCTCAGGAAGCTGTTTCAAGGCTTCCTTTTCAGAATAAGACATATTATCTCCATCCTGGTATTGTTATGGAGATCTTGCCTTATTCACCAATAAGGCATCTTGTTTGATGTCTTCTTGGTGGCATAGATTCTCCAAAGCATGGCCTTTGGGTTGAGGCTTCATGTTTTGGTAGACATTGAACAATTTGTTTATGTCTTGATCCAGACAATCCCTGTCCCTTTTTCAGTGGTGTTGCCCTTCAAAGACTTGATTAAGTCTTTTGTTGGTTTCTTCAGAGGCTTTTCTCAATTGAGCACAGCTCTTTTGGATGAATTTGATTGTAGCCTTTTGTACAATTGCATTTCTCTACAATCTTTCATTCAACCTCTTGAAATCATAAAGTGATTCTTTAGTTTGAACTGCAACTTAGGACATTTGCAACCACAGTCTATCACTTTTTAAGTTACACTCAGGTGTAACAACATTATGTTGTGTCTTAGTGGGGGTAATATTTCTATTGGTGGAGATACTGATTATAGAATTATTTACAACTATTTATGGCTTTTGTGTACTTCTTTCACCAATTCCAACAGCTTCTGGATAATTGGGTCTGACCATCTCTGCCTTTGGTTGAAAGAGGTTTTGTTTTTGCCCTTGTATCCTTGTCTTCTCCTGGAAACTACCTGGGATTGTCAATAATGGTGACTTCTGGTCACTGATCTGTTGATGCCTGAATTGTGTGAAGCCACTGGAGAGCTGTTTTTGTTTAATCCTTGTGAGCCTGAAGGAATCAGAGTAGGACCTTTCTGGTTCAGCTGTTCTTCTATAGCTTGAACAGTGGCTTGATTCTCCCTTATCCTGGTTGCCCTCTCCTCCAGGGTTCTGAACTGCCTGGTGGGATTACAACCTTTGGTGATTTCCATAAGGTCGTGGAAGTTTATCTATTTGAGAAATATTGTCTGGAAAATTTCTCCAAGTTCTTCCCAGTGGGATTCTAGGTTGAACCTCTTGTTGTCCATGCTCCATTGGAAAAGACCTTTGAGGAGTGGGTGGAACTGAAGAACTTGATCCATATCCTTCCATTCCTCTGGTTTGAGGTTTCTGTTGAATTGGAAAGTGAATTGCAGAGTGGGTATGATCTCCCTCAATGTCTTGCCATCCACCACTGTGTCCAAGGTGTCCTCTTCCAGGTCTCCTGGTTCTGGACAAGCCTTCTCTGTCCTGTGGCTGGTTCCTTGGGACTCCAAGGTTCCTTAGGTGTACAGGTGACATATCAGTGTTTTCAAGAAGTCAAAAACCTAATGTTCTTACGTTATCTACCTTTGACTGTGCCTTGTACAAATTTATTCTCTACTGCTTTGGGCAATTTGCCTTTAGATGCTAAAACTGGGTTAATTATTGTGATCTTCCCTGTACAAGTCATTAAGGTTGGTTTACCTTGTATTGGTGCAGATTTTAGTGGTTTTCTATTCCTCTGGGTGCAAATTTGTATCCACTTCTTTTCTGTAATGAGGCCTTCACTATGCCTCTTTCCTTTGCCCTTGCTGCTTCAGGTTCTGAAGGTTTCACAGGTTTACTGCCATGTGATTGGGTTTCAAGTGGTATGAAGTTTTCTTCCACTTATCAAAGAGAAAAAGAGGGCTTATCTCAGTTATTACTTCTTGAAGTGCTGTTTGCACATCTAAGAATGGCCTCTGGGCAATATATTTCTTTATTAAACCCTTGTATTAGAATTATGATGGTGTAATTGAAACTATCACTTACACATCAAAAATACAGCTTTTGGATTTCTGGTACACTTTTTGTGTACCAGTATCTCACAGATTAACTTGTAAATAGCAAGTGTAATCTCAGAAGTGGTTATGAAATGGGCAATTGAAACTGTCAATATGCCCAACCACGCCTCTAATACTGTTAGTTTACAGTAAGAGAGGTGTTCTTTTTAATTAGAAAAATAACAGTATTAATGGACTAAAGTGTCTTAATATGTAAAAAACACCAAAAATAAGTATTGTGGTGGTTAAACTATAACCAACCACGTAGAAAGCAAACATAAAAAAACAGTGGTATAATTATATACCACTCAAAAACATAATACTAAGATATATTTTATATTATTCTTTTTGGACAATTTTTACACCTAAAAATAAAAACAATACTGTCAGAAAATAAGAATATAAGAAAAAACTCACTTTTAAGGTCCAAAAAAGGTTAAAAAACAGGGCCAGGTCCCCAAAATGTCAGGCTGAGTGTATGATAAAGTGACAACAGAGGTATATACAGCTTTAACTATGACTGTGACATGGATAAGAGTATTCAAAAATGGTTGGTTTAAAGATATTAAGGGCTTTACTAATAATAATTAGTGGTGGTGAGCACTGCTGAAAGCCCTGGATGCAGGTTTATCTGTTGTGTTACAATAATGAACTCTACAAGAATTTATTTTTAAAGTATATCTGACTTTTATTCCAAGAGTATATCTGTTTTGGATAGTTGTACTACATAGGAATTTGAGCACAGGATGAGGAAACCTTTTCTGGTGGAGAAAAGGCCTCTTTTTATCCTGAAATTGGGTGAAGAGTCTGCTAGACCTTTCCACATAGAGGAAGTGAAAATTCTTCACTTCCAAGGACTGGATTGTGGTTTTCACAATGCCTTTATAGCCTGTATTGGGCTCAGATGTGGTTTTGAAACCACAACTGGGCAGTTTTCACCAATACAGGGTGAAAGTTTTCATCTGGGGACCACACAGCCTTCTTCTGATATGTATTATGCATAGAATGCTGTACAGAACCTGTATGGGACCCCATTATTGACAAAATTATGAGGTATTGAAGTATAAAAAAGCTTCTTTGTCTGCTTGACACCTCATAATGCGAGTTGTGGGATATTATCCCACAGAAAACATGTATTAGCCCAATTGTGGGATCTTAACCTTAAAGCTGCTATAGATCAGTCATTTTTTGAGATATCAAACTCAAATTTGGTTCATTTTGTATCCCTGAACGTGCTCTACACAATTGTACCGCCTTTGATATGGTTATTATTAAATATGGCAAAGTTATGCCATGTACAAATTTTTTTGTACATATATATGATTTTTGTTAAAGCTGTATGGAGCTTGTTTGCTCCATCAATTTTTTCTGAATAATATGTGGGGAAACCAATGGCACCATTAGGGAGCCCTGATTGTGCTCTGCCCAAAAAGACCCCACTTTAGGTATCTCATGCTCAAACTGTAGAAGTTAGATGTGAGGTGAATATTTTATCCCCCCTTATTTGACCTCATTTTGGTCATAACTTCAGTAATTATGATGCTAGCTCAATTTGGCTAGTACAATTGGATAGCCCTAGCTTAGAGCTTCAATTTTAATTCCTATTTTCTTGGGTTAAGCCTCTTCCTCTGGGTTTCAGAAGGGAGGTGAAAATTAAGGTTTATGCTCAGCAATAACTTTGAGTAGGAATGACTTTGTTAGTCTTTGTCCTATAGTTATGGAACTTGTATATTTGGAAAAAGGTGGGTTTCCTCTTTTTTTTGATACCTTTTGAGCTAATTTGGCTCAGCTCCATCTTTGGGTGGTATCTTGGCTTTACCATTGGTTTATCGTATTTGGCTGTCATGCTTCTGCTCTGCCTTTGAGTCACAGCCTGACAATTTTTATGTTCAATTAAGTTATACTTCTGTACAGTTTTGTAAAAGACCTTTTAGACTATAAGGGGTTTCTTTGGTAAAAAAGGGTTATATTGTTATTTAATGAAGTATAAGTGCTGCAGAAAAATTGATTTTATCATTGGATAGGTCTCATTGAGAGATTCAAGAGAATTTCATTTCAATGGCTGTTTCATTCAATATGTATAAGTAAGATGAGGGGCAAAAATAAGTTTTTTTCCTTGTTTTTTCTTCTCTTTAAGTGGTTGTATCTTTTTTTATTATCTAATTTGGATAATGTTGTTATTATATTGTTTGGGTTTCTTCCCACTTTATATTTATAGCTTTATGGTCATTATTTGTCCAAAAATATTTATACCATCATTCATGGAATTTTGGATGTAATACTGTGCTCTGTTTGGACTCATGGCTGTCACCTCTTATATGACCATAAGGAAGCTTTTGAATCAGAAAAAGAACCATTGGGAAAAATCATTGGTCATTCAGCTAGCATTATGATAAAAATTGAGAGACCTTACCCAGCACTCTTAAGAAGTCCTGTATTCCAAGAAAGCCTAAAATGATTAGAAGCCCTTGATCCCCACATTGAAGAACTCTTGAAACTTGGTTTAATAATACATTTTTCCATAATCAAGAGGTAGAAATACCTACATCTGTCATGGTGGCATGGAAAAATGGATTTTCTAGAATGGTTGGGGATTTTAGAGCTTTAAATATGTACACTTTCCCAGACAGGTATCCCATACCAAAATTACAAATTTCCCTTACTCAAATATCTCAAGCAGTGTAAATCACCACTATGGATTCCCTGAAGCAAGTTGACCATAATTTGGTTCCACCAAGAACAAGGGAGTCTTTGAGAATTACTGTTCATGGAGTACTTTATGCATACTTGAGGTTTCCTTTTGGTATCAAAAATTCACCTTTACCCTTCCCAAGAATGATTAATGAGATTTTCCTGAAGAGCTTTAAAAAGGATTGTTAATAATTTATCTTGGTTACATTATAACTTCTTCTAAGACTTGGGAAGAACATATAGCTAGATCATTAAGGGTTTTGGGGTCATTTCAATAAGCAAACATGAAGATTTCTTGAAAGAAATGTCATTTTTGGGTTTGGAGAACTCAAAGCCCTAGGACATGTAGTATCTAGTCTACCAGTTGGAATGGACAATAGCAAATTTGTATTAGTCCTATCAAAGCCTATTCCCCAGAAAAAAATGACTCCAATCATTTCTAGGCCTTTAGGGATACTACAGAAAGCATATTAAAGATTCTACATCAATGGGAAAACCTCTATAGGCTATGTGACAGGGATGAAGTGTTTGAAGTGGCTATCTTATAGATTCAAATGCTTTTAATTCCTGAGACAAGCCTTAAGAAATGCTCCACTTCTACTAATGCAATATTTCAAGTTTCCCATTAAGCTTTACATTGATGCATCAGGAAATAGGCGAAGATCTGCAATTCATCAAGTCTAAATCATTAATGACAAACCTGTGGAAGGACCCATATGCTTTACATCTAGTCAAATCAAACCAACTGAAGCCAGATATGGAGAAAGTCAGATGGAATGTCTATTTCTTGTTTTGGCCTTGGAAAAACTCAGTTATTTCCTTGAAGGATGTGGGTTTGAAGTAATAACAGATTTTACTGTGCTAAAATCACTTCTAAACATGAAATCCTCCAACAGACATATTCTCAGATGGCAAATAGCCACACAGAAATATAGAGGCAATATCACCATTTTACACAAAGATACAAATATTCACCAAAATTCAAATGGACTCAGAATATTGACATTACCAAATTATATTGAGAATCCTGCTTATGTTCCAGAAGAAGATCGTCAAAAAATCCCAATCAACCAAATTCTTTTCACAGATCTAAACACTACCTTCTTTGAATAAGTGAAGAACAGTTGTACTAAAGAGAATAATTGAAGAATCTTATTCCAATTACTTGCTAAGTATTCCAAAGAGAAATTCTTTAAAAATTCCTTGGATGAAATAAAAAATTTCATATGATGAAGTAAGATTTAACTTACTTGACAGAATAATCTACCATAGAACAAAGCACACCTGTATTATTACAGTAGTAGATAGGTCTTTAATCAACCTTTGACTAAAATAATGCCATGACTGACTATTCTCAGGACCTTCTTCTAAGGATAGGAAAAGAGAATACATTAATACCTTCATATGGTGGCCAATGTTGCAGAATAATGCAAAACCTGTGACAGATGTCAAAAGACCAATAACTCTACTGGAAAAAGACCTGGAAATATGATTAAAATCCAAGAACCCAGTAGACCTTGTGTAATTTTCCATATTAAGTGGGTAACCTGCCTACCACCAGTATGTGATAGAAGCTATAATTCCTGACTAGTGATTGTTGACGTATTTATTAAGGCTCCAATCTCTTTACCATTTAATAAAGATGATAAAGCCATGTATACAGCTCTTCTAATATGTAATAGGGTAGTATCATGGACTGGTATATTTAAAAACATTATTAGTGACATGGATCCCAGGTTTACCTCAGAGCTGTGTACAAATCTTTACCAATTATTTGGGACCAAATTATCCTTCTCTACAGCTTACTACCCACAAACTTATGGCCTTGCTGAAGGAATGATCCAGAACTTGGAATAAATTTTCAGAAGAATTTTGAGTATGCCTTAGAGCTCAAATGTTGTGATGGATTCACCCATGATTGATGTACCCTTCTACCTGCACTGGATCTACATTATAAAACATCTATTCATTCCAGTACCAATGAAAATCCTGCTTTTCTAGAAAAATGATGGACTCCCAGGCTACACCAAGCTTCTTTGAGGAAATATTTGGTTGACAGAAATCCCACAACTGCTAGCTTCTAAGGAATATGTGACCAATCTAGGAAGCATGCATTAAGATGAATGGAGGACACATTTGTATATGCCAAAGAAAAATTCAATAAGTCAAATGCTACTTCAGACTTCAAGGTAGATGATATTTTAATTGTATCTGCTACCAACTTCAATAACGTCAAAGGATTCAAAAGAATTAATGGATCCTTTGCAGGACCTTTTGTCAGTAAGTCCCTTCATGGATAAAGTTCTATTGAAGTATAATTATCCAAAGAGCTTAGTAATAGGAATCTTACATTTTCAGTAATCTTGATAAAGGCTTATAAATCTTGTGATCCTGAAAAGCTCCCCTTCAGGAATTAATTTCCCCAGAATTTATAGCTCTTTTTGGAACATCTGGTAGTAATGAAATAACCAAATTTCCAAAAGAAAGAATACTGAGGACCATAAAGTACGGCACGCTATTGCCAGATACAGTGATCAAATGTTTGAAGATGAATTATTAGCAAAAAAGGTCATACTTGAAGCTACCAAGCTTCTTAGAAGGTTCAGAAAAACTAGGAATAGCAATGTTAAAAATTCATATCCTTTTTCTGAGGAGAGTGAATTTTATCCTTAAAGGTATTTTCATATACCCAAAAGACTACAAAAAACCAATCAGTTTATAATGAAAAATGAAACTTATATTTTGAGATATAAAATCCAAAGCTAAGTATAAACATATAATTACTAATGAAGATCCTCAAAACATTAATTGAATTTGCATCACATGTGGTTTTAACCATCAGTTTTTGTGTTAACATTGAGGCATGGTGTGTAGCTTAGAAGGTATGAAGAATTGGAGTATTTTCAATTGAAATGGAAGAATTTGTGTATTTATTCCATACGTGAACTTGAGGTCACATATTTGGAATTAATAATTACAGTTGTTTAATTTAAATTTTCAATTGAATTACATATCTAATTTAAAAGTATAATACATGATGAGAAATTGAAGAAAAAATAAATTTTGAAGATTAATACTGAGGAAGAAAAGAAATGTTCTCTCCCTGGTCATAAGAATCCCCCAAATTCCTTGCTAAAATGTGTAGAATGTTAAATTTCACACAAATATTCATCACTCTTGGCCTGAAATTGAGTCACAGGGTCTGTGAATCAATTGTTGATGAGGGTTTGATACAAACCAGTGCAGTTTAAACTGTTTCCAAGAGAGTAAACCTAACCTTAAGCTGGAAAAAACTTAATAAAAACAGTATTAGCTTTTTTTGAAGTCTCTTACACACATTATGACATGCTTTGAGAGCTGTAAACCAAGTATTAATATAGCAATGGCTTGTTTGAGGGACTAAAACAGCTAAAATCAGCCCTTTATAGGTCCAATCCAGGGTTCAATGATTCCATAATTGGCTTTTCTGTTGTCACTGTGTTTCTACTGAATTACAATAGTAAATGTTTCTTTTGGAGTAAGAGAATCAGTGGATATAAAAGAATGTCTTCTTTACCCCACTTTTCTCTTTGTGTTATAATCTTTTCCTTTTATGTTAGTTTAAACAATTTTAAACCAATTGATAAAATATTCCAACCACCATTTTAAAATCGTTTTAAACCTCTAAAAATGTTAAAAATTACTACAATAATTTCTTGTAACTCTTTCATCCACTTTTACCCTTGAGCCACCCCAAAAGTGGTTCAAGGGTCTTTCATCACTGTTAGATTTGTTGCTTTGTTTCCAAATTCACTCTGGTCAATTATGGGTTTTTTTTCTCTTTAATATTTTCTTAAGAGACTCTGTTCTCACATTAATTTCCTGAAGTTCTTTTCTCAATTAATTCCAATTGATATTCCTCTTGAACAAATTTCTTTTTTAGCCATAAGTATCTCTTGTATAGTGCTTTTGTATAAGCCTTTATTGTTGGTAACACAATAACTCTTTATAATATTCTTTTTTGATACTAATGGAGCTAGAGACAATAATTTGGCATGTTTTCTCTTCAAAGTGTCAAAATTTACTCTTTTTAATTAAATTGACACCTTGTTCAAGTGTTGAGGACAGGAAAAGTACTTGATTTTTAAGAAAATTGTCAAATCCACACCTTATAATTCATTTCTTCCCATTGTGGAATTATCTGATTGTCTGAAGCTATCATCTATTTTCAATATAGAATGATTTCGACCAAAATTCCTTATTTAAGTTCTCAAAAATACTATTGGGTGTTTGATCTACTTGAGCTTATAACATACATTTGTTTTTATTTCAAAAAATATATTCTGTAGCTCTAAAATGAATCACTTTATTAAGCCTTTAAAGCTTTATTATTGTGCCTTAGTAAAATATTGGTAAATTATATATGAGATATCCTTTTCAAAAAACAAACACTTCCTGTAATTGTGAGTGTGTTTCTTAAAATGTAGTGTTCATAAAATGTTGGCCAGGTACCATAAATCTCTGTAAAATAGAAATATACTGTTATATCAATTAGGAAACGTATGCAGTTCTAGTGTCATTTCAATGGATTAACATGAATTTTTGTTTTTTGCATATTGCGTTCTCTTCATTTCTACAGATAAATCTGTATTCCACACTAATTAAAAATCTGATATTTTGTCAATTTTGATTGTTAATAAATTATATAAAACATAAACTCTATCTTAACTATTATTTGAAAAAGAATACTTATACAGTCAATCCCATCAATATACAAACCCTGGCCAATTCCATAGAGAAACCCATCCATAAAATTGGGTACGTGATTCAAGTTCTTCCTAACCAAAAACGCTTTCCAATTTTATAAACCAATAGCCCTGATACATTCTTACTGGGTTTTCTCAACCTCACAAAAGCCATAATTACTGTGAATCCTCCCCAATAGTTTCAATTATACATTTGTTCTCTCCTATTATTTCCCACCTCAACAAAGCTATGGCTAAAGTCACAAGTCTTGAACCAGTGTATGCAAAATTTTGTTGACAAAAAACTCTTTTTGCTAACTCTATGAAATCTATAGCATCATCACATAATTCACACCCCAGTTTATTTCTGATAGCTCCTTCAACCAATATTAGTGAGGAATTCAATATGGATAAATTTGAAGAGATTTTCTTTCATTTTTTGAACCATTTTAGAAAAAAATCTAATCAACAAACAAAAGCACCTTAAACTGCAACACCAAGAAGATAAATGGCTATATTATGAGACTAACTCTATCAATTAGAATTTGAAGAAGAACAACTTATGGAAGCAAATAGTGATGACAGAGGAAGCTAGTAAGTTTTCAGACAAAAAAACTAAAAATTTAATTTCAATATGTTATTATTTTTTAGCTATGAATTTAAAGAATATAAACATGAATTATACCTAAAAGACAAGCCTGTAATATATTTGCTAACAATGATCATAATGATCTTTCAAAGTAGAGAAGAATTACTAAAAAAATAGAATGATCGTGAGTCAATGAATGATTTCAATGTGTGAAGAGGATAGTCTTACCATTCACACATAAACCTATAATGATAATGTAAATGATAAGGTATTCGCAGACAATTATGTATGTGATTTTGTATTCTTTTCATCAATATTTTGTGAGACAAGGAATATAAAAATATATAAGCGAATGAAAGATGAGTTTTCTAAAGAGAAGTAAAGATAGAACTCCGAGACTGAGGAATAGCGCGAGTGTTTTGAGGATGTCAGATGAGTATAATTGACACTGGGGTTAGGGTTTGAATGATTATTTTCTAAATCCCCCCTTGCGATGAACACTGAGAGAGAGCACAAGTATTCTTGAGAAGATTAAGGAATTGAAGGGATTTTAAAAGAACCGTTGTACCTACAGATTTAGTTAAGAAATCAGCATTCAATGAAGTAGTGGGAACATGCTCCAACATCATAGTGCCTTTTTTAAGTAATTCGCGTATGAAGTGAAGCTTGATGTCCATTTGTTTGGTTTTAAAACCACTATGATTGGCATCACTTAGTGCCAAATCTATTGCACCCTTGTTATCATTGAATAAAGTCGGATTAAGCAATGACGAAGTGAGTTGAGTTTCATTGATGAGGTTCATTAACCAAGTAGTTTCCTTGGTCGCATCGCTAAGAGATTTGTATTTGGCTTCTGTTGTTGAATGAGAGACAGTCTGTTGTTTCTTTGATTGCCAAGATATAAGATGTAAGTTTATACTAATAGTGAGCCCTGATACTGATCTTCAATCAATGGGATTGTTTCCCCAACCAGAATCTTCATATGTTTTGATACGATGGAAACCATGATTCTTGAAAGTGAGGCATAGGTGTTTTGAGTGATATAGATAGTGAAAAACTTGAAGGCATGCATTCCAGTGCTGTATTCCGGGTTTTTTGAGGAATTGGGATAAGTGACTGACAGAAAAAGTAATGTCTGGACGAGTATTTGAGCTAATGTAATTAAGAGATCCAATTGCACTTTGGTAGTTGATATTTAGATTGCTGAATTCTTCATTTTCTTTTTCAGATGGGTTTGACAATCGCAGATGTGGTTTAAGAGGTGTGTTTGAGGGGATTAGTTCTTTAATCTTATCCTTTTCAGCTAGTTCATCAATATAATGTTCTTGATATTTACTAAAACCATTGTTGAGATGATTAATTTTTATTCCTAGAAGAAAATTGGCTTTACCTAAATCTTTCATTTCAAACTTTGTTTTAATTTCCCTTTTAAAATCTTCTAGATCTGGTCAAAAATTAGCAAGATCATCTACATGAACATCAATCCAAATAGGTTTTTCACCTTTTCTCCAAAAAAACAGAAGGATCAGTGAGAGAGCATTTAAATCCTGATATTGTCATCAAATTTGAAAGATGTTTATACCATGCTAAAGACGCTTGTTTTCAGTTTGTATAGTGCTTTGTTGAGTTGCAGTACTTGAGTTTCTTTGTCTGGCAAAACTCCCTGAGGAATTTACAGACAAATATCTTCTTTCAATGGTGTGTTTAAGAAAGCACTTCACATGTCCATTTGATGAAATTTGTATTTTTTGATTGCCGCAAATGAAATAAGAGCGTGTAAGGATGATAGTCTTCCAGTTGGAGCAAACGTACTTTGATAATCTAAACCAGCAATTTGATTAAATCCATGAGCACATAAACAAGCTTTATATTCAATAGTCTTTCCAGAGTCGTCCATTTTTTCTTTGAAAACCCAGGTGCTAGTGATTGGATGGTTGTTTTCCTTTTTTTCAAAGAGTCCATACATTAAGGTTATTGATGTTGAGAAGTTCTTTGTGTATTGCAAGTTTCCAATTTCCTTTATTTGAACTGGACATTGCTTTGGAGTATGATTTATTAAATCAGTTGAATTTACTCTGGGTTGTCTTTTTGGAAAAGGTAGAATTTTGTTGCTATTGATTTCTCTAGATATTAAGGTAGGATGTCTAGGACCAATCACTCGGATTCTTTGGGGTTGTTTTTTTAATGCATCAACAAATATATCATCATCTTCACGATCTGAGATTGATTCGATGTTGGAAGGATTTTCTTGATGAACTGAATCATTTGATGTTTCTTCTATTGTCATTGGTGTTGGATTCAGAAATATTTTAAGGATTTCTTCAGAAATTAGATCTTGAGAGGGTAATGATGGAAATTTTTCTTCATCAAATATTACATGTTTACTAATAATGATTTTTCGATCTGAAAATCTAAGTATTCAATAGCTAGAAGCTTCATTTTTGTATCCTAAGAAAATTCCATCCCACACTTTTGGTCCGAATTTATCTGAATTGCTCTCTGTCAGAATTTTTATCCAGGCCTTGCACCCAAATGTTTTCAATTTTTGAATTGGTGGTTTGGTTTTATGCTACATCTCATATGATGTTGTTTTATTTTCATGTTTAGGAATTAGATTACATAGAAATGTTGCTGTTGATACCGCTTCTGCCCAGAATTTTGGTGGTAACTTGGATTGAAGTAAGAGGCCTCTAGCTTTTTCTAAGAAAGAACAATTACCTCTTTCTCAGAAGGGATTGTGTTGAGGAGTGTAGAGTGGATTTATTGTATGATTAGTTCCTGACTCATCACAATGATTTTTAAAATATTTATTGACAAATTCTCCTCCTCCATCCGTTATTATTCTTTTAATTTTTGTTTCATGAGTACTTTCCGCCAGTAATTGGAAGTTGCGAAAATGATTAAAACAATCACTTTTATTTTCAAGTAATTTAGTGATAATAAAACCACTTAGTTGATCTACAATTATAAGAAAATATTTCGCACTGGCTATTGAAGGTTTTTTAAAAGGTCCACATAAGTCAAGATGAATGTTTTCCAAGATGTACTGAGCAGTCTTAAATGAATTTTTAAAAGGAAGTTGAGTCATCTTACCTTTTATACACTCATTGCAACCATTGCTAACTTCAGTGGTTTTTATTAATTTATTCATATCATGTATATTCATATGTCCCAATCTTTTATGCCATAAGTTACCATCTGCTATTGCTTGTATTTTTAAACAGCAAAAATTAGAAAAATTGATACAAGTTTCCAAGATACTGCTTGACATAGGACAAATGAAGGAAGGTTCTTTATTGTTGTCTAAGTAAATTTCATATTGCAATATAGTTTTCTTTATTCCAGTTTCATTCTTTGCTGTACTGTAGAGAGTTAATAGATTTGTATTTAGATCAGGTACATAGAGACTGTTTGGCAATAGCCATAAGTTACCCATCCAATCAAAGATTTTTGCTAATCCTTTTCCTTTGGATTTTAGTGTAGATTTACCACAACCAGTTGCTACTGTCACAACCATGGCAATTCACCTCCTTGGATCTCCGTATGGCATATCAAGCCACAGTCCTTTCATGGCCAATTGGCCATATCCATCACCAGTGGCCAATATGGCCACATCATCATCCTATGGACCAATTATGGACATTTGTCTTTTGGGGGCCTTCATGGCCCTTCACAACAATCCAGAAGCCATAGCAGCAATTTATGCCCAATTGGTTATTTCTGGTGGTTTCCCTCAAAACCAGGGGAAATGGCCCAAATGGCTGTTTTGCGCATTTGGGCTCATGATGCGCATTTTCACACTTTTTGCGCATTTTGCACAATTTTGCACACCTTGACGCGAAGTGTCCAAAAGACGCTTTCCCGCCCTTTGAGCCAGTTTTTGGCTCAGAACACAAAAGTGGCAAAAAAAACCCAAAGGACCCAGAAACACCTTTCCAAGCTCTGAAGCCATCAAATCCATCTTTTTCCCCTCTGTCTTTCCATCTCAAGACCTTTGGAGGTAATCTTCTTTCCAATGAACCAATATGCCAAAAATGTTGTTATATATTATTATGCATCATTTTTCAACAGCAATTCAATGGTGGAAATATCAAATGGTAATTTCAAAATTCCAACATATCATCACATCATCAAGGCTCAAGGGTAAGTGTTTCAGCATCAAAGACCAATCACACCATGAAGATGTCATTGGATAATTTCATTCACAGTATTCCTCCAAGGCAATACTGTTCAACCATTCTCAAGGGATTCAAGAAACAGTTCATTCATTAATTCATTTGTCAAGTGTCAAAGCTCCAATCAATTTATCTTGGCAACCACCTTCATTTCAATACAGTCTGGATCCATCAAGAACTGTATTTCATTTTCAAGCATGGGAAGTTCATTCAACCCAATTCAATTTCAATATCAGCCAGCTGTATCAATTCCCAAAACAATCAATACAGCCTCAAGGATCAATACAGATCAGTTTTCAGCCTGAAGAACTCAAGCTCCAAACTTTTCATATATACCGGCTACCCTTTCCACCCTGGGGGGTTTTTCCCCAGTTAATTAATATATTTGAATTTTATTTTATCTTTATTTATCTTATCATTTTTGTTAAGTGAATACTGATATTATCAAGTCAGTCATTAAGCACCTTTTCTCTTTTTCTTTCTTGGCCTGTCAATGGATATTTTGTGGTCATATCCTTACTATTCCATTGCTCATTTTGGCAAGTTGAAACAGTGATTAAGGAATTACTTGGTTGGCTCTTTGGCTATTTGGCTTCTCTTTCCTCTTATTGCATCTCATCTTTGTACCTGCATATTTCTTAGAGGAATTTATTCTTTTATTTTTATTTCTTTATTCTTTTGGAGTCTTCCAAGTGAGTTCCCTGATTTCTGAGTGCCAGGCCACTCTTGTTTTTCTGTCCAAGAGCCCCTGTGACATTATATTAACTAACTCATAATTTCTTTTCATTCTTTCTCTATAATTTCATTCACTCATTTCATTGAAATTATGACTCTTTAATGCTTATGAACCTTATGATTCATTGTCACCTCTCAATTTTCTGTCATTCATTCTTCATTCTGAAAATTTAAAGCTGACCCAAATTTAATTTTTTGTTTCTCTTTTTAAATCTTATTCAAATCATCAAATTTTTAATTCATTCATAATCCAATTGTCATCTTAATTTTCATTTGATATCAAATTTTTAGTCAACTTATTCAGACACACTCTTCACATCAAGATTCATAATTGATTCATTCTTTAAGAATTTTGATTTTTAAGAAGAACTCACTTGATTTTGATTTGATTGATTTATTTGACATAAATTGATAATGACCTCAAGAAAATTGATTGACCTGAAGATTTCATTGATTTTGCTCATTTTTCACATCAAGAAATTTGACATAAATTGATTTTGCCTCAAGAATTTATTTGATTGATTGATTTATTTTGCAAGATTTTGATTTTGATTGATTTGACTTATTTGATTCATTGTCTTCAAGTTTTCATTTGATATTTAATTGATTGATTTACCTGAAGATTTCATTTTATTTATTGATTTTTATTGATTTTCCTCAAGATATTGATTTTGACTTTTGACTTCAAGCATTATTTCAATTGCCTCAAGTTTTCATCTTCAAATCTTGATTCTTGTTCATTTTATTTCATTTATATCCTGAAATCATGCCCATCCAACACTCACCTCCTGCAAGGCAGACAAGATCTCAGGCCAGAACTCAAGCTGTTCTCACTCCAACTTCAAGGGCTCCTCTTGATGGCACCCCAGCAGTTTCTCAACTGAGGGCCACATTGGACAGAGGACCCATTTTGGAAGGAGCAGCACTGTCCAGGAAGGAAGGAAGAGGGCCCAGAAGATTACACTCATTCTCAGGAGTAGTTGGCGGATTTCCAAGAACTTCAAGGACCATTTTCAAGGGTCCAGGTGAAGATGGTGAAGAGGAGGAGGAGAATTCTGTGGAAGAGGAAGGGTCTGATGGTACTGAAGGTGTCCCTGCTCCAGTGGATGCATCCCAAGGTACTGGAGGGCCAACTCTAGCCCCATCTAATCAGCCTGTCTCTCATCAGTCTGAACCATCTTTATTGGCCATTATGCAGCAAATGACTCAGATTATGGCCAATCTTCAAGAAGCTTCATCCTCTGAATCATCAAGACCACCAGCCTTCAAGACTCCATCTATGAAGGCACCAGAATGCTTTGATAGGACTCAACCCTTCAAATTCAGGAGCTTCCTTCAGTCATGCCAATTAATCTTTCATAATGATCTGGCAAACTTCTGTCAAGACAGAAAGAAGGTCCTTTATGCCACTTCAATTCTCATTGGCAGGGCTGCAAAATGGATCGAGCCTTATCTTTCCAATCTCACCAATCAAGACTCAAATTACCTTCTCAATTCTTGGACTTTATTTGAATCTCAACTCTTCACTCTATTCAGTGACCCAAATGAAGTCAGAAATGCTGAAGCAGAATTGGATTCACTAAGAATGAAGGAAGGTGGCCATGTTTCACTATACATAGCAGATTTCAGGAATTTGGTTTCATGAATTAGAGATTGGGGTGAAAGGGCTCTCATTCATCATTTCAGGAAGGGATTGCCATCCAGGATATTGGATTGATTGGCCTCCCATCCCTCAAGAACTGATTCAATTCAAGACTTATTGGACGTTACCCTGGAACTTGATACCAGGTACCATGAAAGGCAAAAGGAGAAGAATCACTATCAAGAGAAGAAACCTGAAGCCCCAAGATCAAGTACTTCTCATCCTCAAAATTCTTCAAGTTCAAGTCATAAGAAGAAGAAGAATCTTCAGAAGAGGGACAAGCCCCATTCTTCTTTGTTTAATAAGGACTTCAAGCTCATGAACTCTGAAAAAGAGAGAAGAATCAAGGAAGGTCTTTGTACCTATTTTGGTGGGAAGCACAGTCTTGAGTCCTGTGTAAAAAGGCCTCAAAACAAGCTTACCCAACCGTAAGGCCAATTTCCCAGCCAGGGAAAAGCCTGAGTGGAGACCATGTTGTGTTCAATGGTCTTCACAGTTTTCCTTCCAGAGCACAATTGTGCATTCTGAATACTGGTGTCAAGAATTCTCTTAAATTCTTTGTTTTTTCTTCTCTTTCTGATGTTTTTTACAGTATTCTCATTGATTCTGGTGCTACACACTCATTTATTGCAAAGCAGTTTGTTCACAAGTATTCATTGACTATGTCACAACTTCCAGAGAAGATTCCCCTTATCATTTTGGACTCCTCTGAGTCCCCTTCCTTATTTGTGACTTGCCATACTAAATGTATGGTTGAGCTCCCTTCCTTCCCAAGCTTTGAATGGGACTTTTTAGTCATTGATACTCCCAAGGGAGAAGACCTCATATTAGGCTTTGACTTTCTCAATCATTTCAATCCATTGATTGATTGGAGGCAAGGGCTGATCACCTTTAATTCTGATCATAAGGACTATTATGATCCTTCAAAATCTTTTAGTAATGACTTTTCTTCTGCCAAATCATGTGCAGCTCTGGTTGGTGATTCTAAAACACCATCATTTCCATCTTCTGTCCATATTCCTTCCCTTAATTCCCATCAGTCATTGCTATCATCTAGAGACGAAGTCTTCAAAGAGATTCAAGATGTTGGAGAAGATAATTCTGTATCTTAACTTCATCTCTTCTTTGGGAATATGGACCTTCCTCCTTCATCTTATCATGACTCCCTGGAGGAGTTGTGGGATGGAGAGGAAAAGCCAGAAGAAATAGGAAAAGTGATGAAGGTTGTTCCTCCTGTCTATCACCAGTACTTGGATGTATTCTCCAAGGTGAAAGAAGAGAAACTTCCTCCTCACCACGCCTGTGATCATCACATCAAGCTGGAGGGGTCTCTACCTCCAGTTGGGGTGATCTACTCTTTATCAAACCAAGAGTCAGATACACTCAGGGCCTACATTTCAGAGAATGTAGAAAAAGGTTTCATCCAGCCAAGCTCCTCTTCAACAGGAGCACCTGTCCTCTTTCTCAAAAAGAAAGATGGTGGCCTCCATTTGTGTGTTGATTACCACAAACTCAATGCTGTTACTAGGAAGAATAAGTATCCTGTTCCTCCTATGAATCAGCTTCTTACTGTTTTCAATGGTTCTTCTATCTTCTCCAAGATTGATTTGCGTGGTGAATATAACCTGCTCAGAATCAAGGAAGGTGATGGACATTTGACATGTTTTAGAACTAAATATGGCAGTTTTGAGTATTTTGTTATGCCATTTGGGCTCACCCATGCTCCTGCCTCTTTTCAAAACCTTGCCAATGATAGTTTTTATGATCTTCTTGATATTTATGTTGTGTTTTATTTGGATGATATTATGGTCTCTTCCAAATCTGAAGAAGTACATGTCACTCATGTTTCCCCTGTTCTTTCCGGACTCAGAGCCAATAACCTCTTTGCTAAGGCCTCCAAGTGCCTGTTTCATGTTACTAGTGTAGAGTATTTGGGTTATGTTGTTTCTTATGAAGGCCTCAAGATGGACCAAGCAAATTTCCAGAAAATTCTCAATTGGCCACCTCCAAGAAACCTCAAGGCTCTTCAATCATTCCTTGGCTTTGCCAATTTCTACTGCCGTTTCATCAAGAATTATTCAAAGAAGATTAGTTCACTCACAAGTTTCCTCAAGAAAGATTCCTGTTTTCCCCTCAATGAGGAAGCTTTTAGACAGTTTCATCAACTCAAAGAGGCCTTCACCATTGCTCCAATCCTTTCTCACTTTGATCCTTCTCTACCCACCATTGTAGAGACTGATGCATCAGATCATGCCTATGGTGCTGTACTGAGTCAAATTTCTGCCTCAGGAAAACATCCCATTGCATTTGATAGCCGCAAGCTTCTCCCAGCTGAGCTCAATTATGAGATTCATGACAAGGAACTCCTTGGCATAGCCTGGGCTCTCAAGCACTGGAGACCTTTTCTCCTTTCTCTTTCTTCCTCTTTTGAAGTTCTCACCGATCATTCATCACTTCAATATTTTATGTCTTCAAAGATTCTCACTTGCCATCAAGCCCGCTGGGCTGAATTTCTCTCTGAATTCCATTTTTCAATCACCTACTTCCCTGGCCGCTTGGCTACCCTTCCAGATGCTTTATCATGTTGGGACGACATTTACCCAGAGAGGGGGGAAGATTTCGTCAGAAAGAATCCAATGAATTATCAAAAAATAATCAAGCAAGATGAAATTCAAGCCTCAAAATTCTTTGCAGTCAAGGTGGAAGCATTTTCAAATTTGATTGAATCAATTCAGAAGTCATTATGACAATATTCTCAATATAGAAGTATCCTTCAAGATTTGGGTAAAGGTAAATCTGTCCAAGATTATTCTATTGATTCCTCCTCCCAAATTCCTCTGTTCAAAGATTGGGTGGTGGTCCCCAATTACCCCACAATTCAGCTCAGCATACTTCAAAAAAGGCATGACTCTCCTCTAGCTGGACACCCTGGCCAAGAGAAGACTCTCAAACTTGTCAAGTGGGATTTCCACTGGTCCAGCATGACTCAATTCATCAAGGATTATGTCTCATCCTGTCAACAGTGTTCAAGAAACAAAAATATTCACCACAAGAAGTTCGGACTCCTCAAACCTCTTCCAATTCCAAATGGTCCTTGGATTTGTCTTTCAATGGATTTCATCACTCAATTTCCACTGTCCAATTCATTTGACTCAATCCTTGTCATAGTGGACAGATTCTCAAAAATGGCTATTTTTATTCCAACAATGTCTTCAATAAAATCACTAGATTTTTCCCACTTATTCATCAAGAATATATTTTCAAAGCATGGCCTTCCTTCAAGCATTGTTAGTGATAGAGGCCCTCTTTTTGTTTCTTCCTTTTGCACCAATCTTTGTCAGCAGCTCAAGATTTCAAGAGATCTGTCAACTGCTTACCATCAAGAAACTGATGGACAGACAGAGAGTGTAAATCAGATACTAGAACAGTACCTTTGGATGTATGTCAGTTATCATCAAGATGATTGGAACACCTGGCTCCATCTGGCTGAATTTGCCAACAATAACTCTGACCACTCTTCAACAAAACAATCACCGTTTTTCACTGTTTATGGAAGAGATCCACATTTTTACTCACTTCACATTACTCAAGATACTCCTGCTGGAAAGTTATCAACAAAAATCCAATCAGTACAGCAAGATGTCAAGAGAGAACTTGAAGTTGCCATAAACAGATTTAAGAGTCATGCAAATAAAAGTAGAGCAAGTCCACCTGTTTTCAATCCTGGTGACATGGTATGGCTTTCCTTCAAGAACATCAAATCAACTAGACCCACCAAAAAACTGTCTGAAAGATGGTTGGGTCCTTTTCCAATCTTGAAGAAAGTCAGCACTCATGCCTACCACCTCAAACTCCCATCTCAATGGAAATCCATCCACCCAGTCTTTCATATTTCACTCTTAGAACCAGTCAAGACATCAAAAATCCCAAATAGGCACCAAGAGCCTCCTCCTCCAATCATCATTTAAGAAGAAGAGGAGTGGGAAGTCTCTCAAATACTGGACTCAAAGCTCAAGAGAGCAAAATTATGGTATTTGGTGGAATGGAATTGTTTTCAGTCAAGACCCAGAATGATGCACTGGGGAACCAACCGAAAACCTCAGGAATTGTCCTGAGCTTGTCAAACATTTTCATTCATTATATCCTGACAAGCCTGGGGCCAATTCTTCAAAATCTTGATTCATTATGGTGCTTGGTGGGGAGAGGAATTACCGAAAGTAAGTGCCACTCCTGGTATGCACCTGTGAGGTTATTCTACTCTTTTTTTTGTTGTAAGCATCACCTTGGCCACTCTGTGAGCACTTTGCAATTTTGGACACAGATCTTTGGCATGGCTTTCAACTTCATTTCCAATCTTATGGCCATTTTCACTTGGGACAATGGGCCATTCATGTTTCAATTAATTTCCAAGACTTCAAAATTCAAATTCATTCCTTCAACATTTTTTGTTTTTAATTTTTATGGCACTGGCGGGAGTGGTAACTACTAAAAGTAAGTTCCTCTCCTGGTGTGCAATTCCCTGAGGGGTCTACAATTTTTTCAAAACATCACCTTGGCCACTTTGTGAGCACCTGGCATCAAATTTCTCTTTTCAGGTCCTTGGCCAATTTAAAAATCAGTTACCAAACTCCGTGATGAAGATTGGAACCTCCTCAAGATTCAATTCATTTTTCTTTACTCTTTTCTCTTTCTTTTCTTTTCATTTTCATTCTTTAAATTAAATTTTATTTTCATTTCCATTTTGTCATATCAAAAATTCATCTCAAGGAATATTCATTCATTAAAACATCATCAATCATGAAGCCAATCTCAAAAGAAGATCAAGCAAGTCCTGCGTCATATGAAAATTTTTTAATATCAGTTATTATTTTATTTTCCTCTTAAAAGAACTTTCCTCTATCCCACTCTCAATCGTTTCCAATAGCCTCAACAGGCTTCACCTTGTATTGGTGCTCAAAGTTCACCATTTCAAGGTGGGGGGTACTGTCAAACCATGGCAATTCACCTCCTTGGATCTCCGTATGTCATATTAAGCCACAGTCCTTTTATGGCCAATTGGCCATATCCATCACCAGTGGCCAATATAGCCACGTCAACATCTTATGGACCATTTATGGCCATTTGTCTTTTGGGGGCCTTCATGGCCCTTCACCTCAATCCAGAAGCCATAGTGGCAATTTATGCCCAATTGGGTATTTCTGGTCATTTTGCTCAAAGCCAGGGGAAATGGCCCAAATGGCTGTTTTGGCCATTTGCACACTTTTGGCGCAATTTTGCACACTTTGATGCAAAGTGTCCAAAAGACACTTTCCCGCCCTTTGGGCCAGTTTTTGGCTCAGAACCCAAAAGTGGCCAAAAAACCCCAAAGGACCCAGAAACACCTTTCCAAGCTCTGAGGCCATCACATCCATCTTTTTCCCCTCTGTCTTTCCATCTCAAGACCTTTGGAGGTAATCTTCTTTCCAATGAACCAATATGCCATAAATGATGTTATATATCATTATGCATCATTTTTCAACAGCAATTCAATGGTGGCAATATCAAATGGTCATTTCAATATTCCAACATATCATCATGTCATCAAGGCACCCAATAATTTAGAGGACTCATCAAGGCTCAAGAGCAAGTGTTTCAGTGTCAAAGACCAATCACGCCATCAAGATGTCATTGGATAATTTCATTCACAGTATTGCTTGAAGGCAATAATGTTCAACCATTGTCAAGGGATTCAAGAAACAGTTCATTCATGCATTTGTCAAGTGTCAAAGCTCCACTCAATTCATCTTGGCAACCACCTTCATTTCAATACAGTCTGGATCCATCAAGAACTGTATTTCATTTTCAAGTATGGGAAATTCATTCAACCCATTTCAATCTCAATATTAGCCAGCTGTATCAATTCCCAAAACAATCAATACAGCCTCAAGCATCAATACAGATCAGTTTCCAGCCTGAAGAACTCAAGCTCCAAACTTTTCACATATACTGGCTACCCTTTCCACCCTGGGGGGTTTTTCCCCAGTTAATTAATATATTTGAATTTTATTTTATCTTTATTTATCTTATCATTTTTGTTAAGTGGATACTGATATTATCAGGTCAGTCATTTAGCACCTTTTCTCTTTTTCTTTCTTGGCCTGTCAATGGATATTTTGTGGTCATATCCTTACTAATTCCATTTTTTATTTTGGCAGGTTGAAACAGTGATCAAGGACTTACTTGGTTGGCTCTTTGGCTATTTGGCTTCTCTTTCCTCTTATTGCATCTCATCTTTGTACCTGCTGTGGGAACTCCTCTTGTGTGGGATTAAAATGAGGCAGGACCTGGAGGGGGAAATCACAGGTAACTTGTTTTGAATTGCTAATAACTCCTGTAACCAAGGGTGGAAAGGTGTCACAACCACGATTTTGACCCTCCTCCTTGATGGTTGCAGCGATCCAACCTGGAGCCAAGTTGGGGCCAATTGGTCACGTCATATCATTTATGGCCAATTGGCCCCCTCGGGTGCTCTATGGCTCTTTTGCCATAACCCATTCCAATGGCCATTTATGGCCTCAGGCCATATCCTGCGGTCATTGGCCTCCTTGGCCAATTTCCACCTCACCAACCCCCAGGGCTTCATCTTTGATTTTGGGCCTGGGGGTCCTTTTGTCTTCTAGGGGCATCCAGGCCCCCTAGCCATCACCATTGGTCTCTGGCCAACCCCTTTCATTAGTGGGGCTTTGGCCTAAATGGCCTTTTTGGCCCATTTAAGGCCCCCTACAGCTCCTACGGCCTGTGGGCCGTGATTCATGGTCCAAAGTCTGTAGGCCAATTAGGCCCCTTTTGGCCTAATCCAATGAGGCCAAAGGGGGCAGCCAGGTGGGTCCCAAACCACATTTGGACCCACCTGAGCAAAATTTTCCACCAATCCCTTGGACCCAAAATTGGCCAAAAACCTTCTGGACACCAATTTGGCCATATATCCCATAGGACCCACTTTTAGCCATGGACCACCATGGCCTCTGGCAACCACCAGATCGGCTCTGTCAGCCTTCCCCTCAACCTATGGGGAATTCCCCCCATTCCTTCATACCATCCGTACTTGAGGTTGCAGGCGTGGTGCATATATGGTATTATATACCATTATGCACCATTTTTGCTCAGCAATCCAATGGTGAAGTTTTCAGGACACATTTCCATCTTTCCATATCAAGGTCTCAAAGTCCAACACCCATTTTGAAGGAGATTAATCAGCTCATCAGTCTGACAAGTTATGGCGGCAATCAGAAGACTCTTCAAGGATCCCAACCACCTGTATCTTCAGGAGTTGGGTTAGTAAATTATTCAGGATTATTCAAAGGGCCAATTCTCAAGAGGTATCACATCAATGCAATTAGTTGTCAAGGCATCAATTATTTCAATACTCCTTGGACAACTCAATTCATCCGTACAGGCCTCATTCAATCAACCTGTATGGCCTTGACCCAATTGGGTCATTTCATATTCCACTGTGTGAACTCCATCACACAGTTCAAATTTCAAGATGGCCAGAACTGTATTTCCCAATTTGGAAAATACAGTCATTGATTCACCTTCCAGGATCAATCTTTCAAGTTTTCACATATACTGGCCACCTTTCATCACCTGGGGACTTTTTCCCCAGTTAATTAATATATTGGATTTATTTTTTATCTTTATTTTCTTTTGACTTATTAAGAGTTAATACTGATAATCTTAATTCAGTCATTAGCACCCTTTCTCTTTTTTCTTCCTCGCCTGTCAGTGGATATTGGTGGTCATATCCTTTACTAATTCCATTCCTTTTCTGGCAGGTTGAAACAGTGAATTGAGGATTCACTTGGTTGGCTTCTGGCCTTTGGCTTCCTTCTCATTCTTGTTTTTTATCTTTGGCATATTTGTCCTCTCTCTTATTCCTGCTTAAGAAATATATTCCGTAGTATTTCGTATCATCTTTTGGAGCCCTCCAAGTGAGTTCTTTATTCCTGAGTGCCAGGCCCTCTTGCTTCCATAAGAGCCCCTGTGACACAAGGGTGTATTGCCTTCCCCTTCTAAAATACTGAACAAAATCTTCCTTGGAGCTCACAAACCAAAATAAAATTAGTAAGTGGCTTTACAACTGCAGAAGACAAAATTCAGCAGTCTCAGATCAGACCTATTCAATATATAATAATAAAAAGAAATGTCGGTAATTTTGTTAATTTTTTAGATTTAATGAAATACTTGTCTGTTTTGATTTTAATTTTTTTAGTGAAATTGAGGTTAGTTTTTTCTTCTTGGTTAAAAGTCCTTTTGCAAGATGGGTTTTTTTAAGGTGTTCTGGAAAATTTGATGAGTGTTCTTAAAGGTAATTTTGATAAGGTAAAGCTATAATAGAGTAAAATAAGTTCTTAAAGGTTTGTTATTTTTTTTAAGAGTGGTTAATAATAAAATTGTATTTGTTAGATTTAAGAAGTAAGATTCTTTGATATTGGATTTTTAAAGGGGTAAGTTATTTTTTAGGTCTTGATAAATGGTGTTAATTTTACTGGATAAAATATTTTAATATAGTAGTAACCCTAATCTTGGGTTCTGGATAATTTAGTAATAAGTTTTTATTTTTAATAATAAGATTCCACTGAGCTTAGCTACTGGGTAATCTTCAATGCTATACTTCCACTGAGCTTAGGTACTGGGCAAGGAAATTTACTATAATATACTGGACTACCTCCCAGGTGAAGGATGAGTTATTCCTATGCCTCTACTTTTCAGAGGATATAATGTGCATGGGATATCATTTGCATGGGAGGATTTTGAAATTTGGGGAGAGAGAGCCTCTCTATTTATACCTTTTGGGAGCCCAGGGGGCCCTCCATGGGAGCTGTCTTTTTCCACTTTAATTCCTCTTGATTTCATCATGTGACTCTGTTTTTGGTGAAGACCTTTATTGCATGGGTCAGGTGATTTAAGGTTTGGTGATAATGTTTTCTCTGCACAGCCTCCATTCATCACATGATGGGTTTTTGGTGAACTAATTATGATTTGATATTCTTGGATTTTACTTTCATGCATGAAGTGATTTCATTTTGGCTGAGGATTTTTCTTGTGCATAGCATTTATTTCTGTCACATGATATGCTGTTGGTGGGTGTAATATCACATGATGAACTTGAAATTCCTTTGCATATGTCACATTTTAGGCTTGTTAGAAGTGGCTGTGTAATTTATGCAAGTCTCATGGTTGTTTTTCTTCTTTTTGAACTTTAAAATGAGGTCAGGTGATAACTTCTTGCACTGATGAATTTACTGTTATGTATGAGATGATCTGATTTTTGAGTTTGACACATGCTGTGCATAGTCATGTGGTTGAGATTTAATTAGAATTGTGTACTGCATGCAGCCTGTTGTAACTAGCTTTAGTTTGCATGAGGTGATAAGTGTTGTAAATAATTATGATTCTATTTTAAGGTTTTAAGTGGTGTTACTGTGGATATAAGATAAGGTACTCCTGTGGCTGTGTTGTAAATGACTTGCAGGAATTCCATGGGGTTGAGCTTTGCATCATGTGAATTTTCTATGTTGAGTTATAGGCTTCTGTGTAATTCATGCAGGTGTCCTTCCATTGCCGCATGAGTCATGTGGCTATAAGGGGGTGTAAAGCTTGGTGGGGTGTGTAATTTAAATGGTGGCACCTTATTTGTTGTAACTAGTTTGCTATATGTAACTTGACTTTTTACATATGCATAATGAAATGGAATAATTTATTTAAACACATACACTTCCCTTTGGTGCCTGTGCCATGGCTTTATGAGTTAAATCCAGATTCTTGCTGTAAAATTGGAGTGTAAGTCTGCCTGTGGGCTGTATTTACTGCTGTTATGGGGTACTATGACCTTGAGCCTGGTGAAAAAAAAGGTATTGAATACCACATCCCCCTCTCCATTTAATGCTGTCCCCAGCATTTTAGGTGAGAGCTCTCTATTCTTCATCTAATTCTGTGGTCTCCTCAAATACCTCTTCCTCATTTATTAATTCATCTTCTTCACTTTTTTCTTCTTCTGTGTCTTCTTTTGTGTCCATCAACTTTCCTCTTGGGTAAATCCTTTTAACTTAAGATGCTGCAAATCTTCTTCCTAGTTCTTTTCCATCCAGTTCCTCAAGCTCATATGGTCCATTGTTTATTTTTCTGATCACTCTGTAGGGTTCATTCCATTTGTTTTTGAAAAGTAGTCCCCAATTAGTTTCTATTGCTTTGTTGTAAACCAGGACCAAATCTCCTGGCTCAAGAGGTGATCTCAGTTGGTGTGCCATTCTTCTATCCCAATATTTCATTGAGTCCTCCCTTGATTTTTTGAGTTTTTCTGCTGCTTTCCTTCTAATTGTTTATCTCTGGCTTCCAATAATTCCTCAGTTGTGGATATTTTGTGCCATTCTACTGCTAAAAAGGTTTTTGTTTCAATGTCAATTGGTAATACTGGTAGTTGTCCAAATTGGAGTTCAAATGGTGAGAAACCAGTTGTCCTTTTAGTGGAGATTCCGTAAGCCAATGTCACTAGTGGTAGATATTTATTCCATTTTCCTCCACTTTCCCCACACATTTTGACTAATGCATCTTTGAGTTTTTTGTGGCCCCTTTCCACCATTCCTTGAGACTCTGGGTAATAGGGTGTGGTGATTCTGATCCTTGATCCTGCTTTCTTTACTGCATCTTGACATTCTTTTCCAAACTCTTGCCCCCCATCAACAGTTACTTCTTTTGGTGAGCCATACCTGCATATCCATTCTGAGGTGAACCATTCTGCAACTGCTTTTGCTTTCAATTTAACTAGTCCAACTGTTTCTGGCCATCCTGAAAAATCATCTCTTGCCACAACCATATACTTCCACCTTCCAGATTTGATATGGACTGCATCCATACTGACCCTCTCAAAGATTGTTGATGTTGCTGTAGATTTTCCTTGTTCCCTTTGTAAGTTTTGACTTCTCTTTTGGCAGGCCAGGCAAGATTGAACCCATTTCTTGATTGATTTCTTCATTCCTTCCCACCAAAATCATGCTTTAATTCTTCTGTAAGTTTCATTTTCCCCTCTGTGGCCCATTTCTTCATGAAGTGACTTTAAAATGTGGCTTTGAACTTCTTTACTTGATATCACCAGTTGAGGGTTGGGGTTGTTTCTTCTTTTAAGCTGGCCATCTTCCAAGAAAAAGTTAGGTGACCTTCTTTTAATCCTTCTAAACTCTTCATCTTTTCTTGATTGTGGTTTTTTCATTGTACTTAAGTATTCTTTCATTATTTTCCAAAATCCTTCTTGCTTGGTTGGTACTTTTACTCCTGAAAAATGGAGTGAATTTACATTCTTAGCCCCAAATCCAGGGTGTGGCTTGATCCAATCTTCTTCTTCATCAAATTCTGGTGTATCTTCATCTTCTCCTTCTGAGTTTTTTGGTCTTCTGGATAGCCCATCTGGCATAGTGAAAATTTTCTCTGTTTTGTGTACCAAATCAAAGGAAAATAGTTGAATGAAAGCCACCCATCTTGTCATGGGGGCATTGGGTAAGCAAGGGGTGTTTGTCATTTCGATTAAGGCCTTGGCATCAACCTGTAATTCAAAATGTTGTCCCCAAAGTATTGTTTGAAGCTTCTTGAGAATTCTTGCAACTCCACAGAGTTCCAATTTTGGTTATGAGTATTTTGATTCTAATTTTGAAAAAGTTATTGATTCATATAATACTGGTCTGTCTTTTCCTTCTTTGTCTTCTTGAGTGAGTGCTGCTCCTGCAGCAATGTAGCTTGAGTCTACTGCTAGCTTAATTTTTCCTGCTCCTTTGTCATAATCCAATTTCTTGAGGGTTATTTCTTCTCCAACTATTCTTCTGAGCTTATGGAAAGCTTCTTCACATTTTTGATCCCAGTCCTAGTCAATATCTTCTCTTGTGAGCCTTCTGAGTGGTGATGCAACTTGTGAGAAGTTTTCAATGAACATCCCTACATATGCACAAAGTCCAAGAAATACCCTTATTTCCTTCTTGTTAAGAGGTGTTGTCCAATTCTGAATTTTGTTCATCTTTTGTTTTGAAATTGTTCTTCCTTTAAATGATACAACATGCCCTACTATGTCCAAAGCTGGAACACAGCATGCAAAATTTGATCCTGAGATAGTAGGTCCTGCTTCTTCAATCCTGAATAAAACCCTTTCTAAGGTTATGGCATATTCCCATATAAATCTTCTGATTGAGGGGTTTTCTGGTAGTTTTTCTTGGTTGTAAAGGGATCTTGGTACTTTGATTCCTCCATCATCAATGAAAATTCCTACACTTTCTGGTATTTCTTCTTGGAGTATCCAGGTCATTTGGGCTTGGTATACTGCTACTGAGTTGGTGGCTCCTTGGGGTAGTCTTGTGAGTTGCATCCTTCCAAGGGGTGTTTCAAAAGTGGTGAGGGGTCTTGTAGTGACATCTAATTCTCTTTCATCATATCCTCCCATGATGTCTCCTATTCCATAGCATGCTCTTCCTGCAAATGCATCCACAAATTCTTCAATATGAGGTGGTAAGCCAGCATCCTTTATGGTGACTTTGTTGAGTTCTTGAAGGTCATGGACAATTCTGAGTTTCCCTTTTGATTTGGCCACACAAAAGATTGGGCTTGTGTAGCTTGAGGTGGATTTCTCATAGAGTCCAGTCCTGATTCTTTCTCTGATTAATTCAGTAAACTGAGGTAAAATAGATTTGGGAATGGGAGTTGGTTTCTTCTGTCAAGGTTCATGAGGTATTACTGGTATTTTGTAAGGTTTTCCATATGAGTGTTTGAGTAATCCTCTTTCTTCTTCACAGAAGGCTATTGCTTTTTCCCTTAAGGTAATAACATTTTTGAGTAAATTGATTTCTTCATTTGATAACCATCCTGGTGGGCCAAAATTTACTTCTTGCAGTCTTTCATGGGTGACCTTGAAGGTTTCTTGAAATATAGGTGGGTTGGGTGATAAAGGTGTTTCATAAGGATCTCTTGACAAAGGTGGTCTTTCCAAAGGTGGGTTAAGGTCTTGAGGCATTGGCTCATTGACTGGTCTCACCTTCTTCAGGACTGATTTGTATTTGGCTGCTAAAATTTGGTGATCCATCTTCAATTAGTTATTTTGTTTGTTCTTCTTTTTTTTAATGATCTCTAAGGATTTGCTAGTGTCCTGAAATCTTGAGGTCTTCACAATTATTCTTTCTTCTTTCTTCCATAAAGAATGTAGTTTAAGTTCATACAGGACCTACAACTAGGTGTGTAACCCCTGTATATTAGGCATACAAGGCCTGTAGTTTAAGTCATGCAAGGACCTCCTGGCCTAATCCAAGGGCTTATCTTGATTCTTGAGCTCCTTTGGGCTTGATTTTGGATTCCACTTGACTCTTGTTTTATTCTTCAATCTTCATGATTCCCACTTGATGAAAGATTCTTCTGGTTGTTTTATTTCTTGATAAGGAATTTTCTTGTCTTAATTGATGGCTTGGGACTCCACTTTGCTCATTTTGGCCAATTTGATAATGATAAACACCTGTGAAACCCCTTTTTCCTGTTACACAAAGGGAGCAGTTTATTGTCATGCTGAGGACAAAAATGGTCCTTCAGCACTTCTCCTGACTAGGACAATCCCCTCCAGCTTCTTGGATGTTATTTTTTATAAGTTTCCCTTCCCAAGTCTACAGGGGAAGCAGTTTAGTGTCATGCTGAGGACCTCTTGAGTCTTCAAGCTTCTTTGAAATCCCAAGGGCAATTTGAGTTGAGTGTTTTACATCATCTTGTTGGTCCATCATGTTGAGTGAATCCTAAGTCAATATTTAATCCAGTGAGTCATCCTTCAGTCCAGAAATCCTGGCCAGTGATCCTTGAATTCCAAATGGGTTTCAATACAGAATAAAATAAATGGCCAAGGTCTGGTGTTGTCCAAAGGTCAATTCATGAGGAACTCCTGTTTTTCTTTCTGAACAATCTTCTTTATTTTCAATATTGTGATAATTGGTATTTGATATAATGTTTCCAAATTATCTTGATGTTTCTTCAAAATAAATTAATTCCTTTGGTTCTCCTGTATTCCTAAGGTATTCTTGCTATATATATAAAAAATGAAATGAAAAATCATAATAATAAGATAATTTAAAATTGGTTTTGATATTAATTTATTGATATTTTCTATAATAATTGTTTTTTTTTGATAATAATTTTTTTGGATGAGGGCCCCCCTCTCCATTTAAAAATCTTGAGTTGGTTTTCAAATTTTGAAGAGGATATGTTCTCATTCCCCCAAAACTTCCACTATAAGGGATAGTGTAAGAAATAAGTTTACCCACCCCTTCTTTTTTTTATATGGATTTTGATAAGGATGGATAATGATACATAAAATTTATATAATTTCAATTTAATGATGATAAAAAAATTTGTTATCATTATTTTTTTTTTCAATGTTGAATACCTGTAGAAGCCAAATCAAAGATGTTAGTATAGCTATCACATAACATAAAAAGGCATAATAAAACAGCAGTTTCAAGCCTTGCTCAGGGCATTTTTGTATATTTGCAGCCCTGTAGCATAAAAAATTAATAAAAAAATAATTCAATTAAAATAAGCAAACCCTGCGGTCTAAAGCCATGCTGAGGGCTCTATTTTTTATTTATTGGTAGCCCTAAGAATAATAGAATCAGCACAAAAATCAAGATATAAAAATTGAAACTTAGCAGTTTATAGCCGCACTGAGGGTTCCTTGTTTCTATTTTCTAAATCATCAATAAAAGAAATACCAAAAATTTAAAGTCATGTTGAGGACTTATTTTTTTTATTGTTTTTATGTTTAGATATGTTTTGAAAAGAAAATAAATAATAGGTTTTGAGTAACATAAAAAAAAATAAAATAAAAGAAGTCAATAAAATGAAAATAAATAATAAAAGATAAAATTGAACAGTTTAAAGCCTTGCCCAGGGCTTATATTATTTATTTTTTTAGCCCCTTTTTTATTGTTTTCCCTTTTGAATTCCTGTAGAAATGAATAATCAGAAGCTTAGTTATAAAAAATAAAATAATGTTAAAATGGAGAAAATCATCAGTTTAAAGCCTTTATGAGGGCTTATGGTTAATTTTTTGTATTCCCCTTAGCATAAAAAATAAACAAATTTAATAGGATAAATAAACAAACCCAGCAGCTTAAAGCCATGCTGAGGGCTCTTTTTTTTTAGCTTATAGCCCTGTAGAATTTCAAAATAAAAAATCCAAATTATAATTCATAAAAGAACTAAGCAGTTTAAGCCATAATGAGGGCATATTACTGTTTTTTATTCCCTGAATTTCAGTAAAATAAAGAATCAGTAAATAAAAATATAACATAAAAAAGAAATTGAGCAGTTTAATGCCTTGCTCAGGGAATTGCATTGTCCTTTATAGCCCTGTAGCACATAAAAATAAATATGTCAGCTTCATGTAATATTAAGGGGAAAACCAAAAAAAATCCAGCAGTTTAATGTGTTGCTGAGGACATATTTGTTATTTCTTGTATCCTGAGGGCTTTTTCCTTTTTAATCCATCATTCTGTTATATACATTGATATTTCACTTGTTATTATATATATATTGGTTGATAAAAAACTGTGAAAAAATAGAATAAAACTGTAAGTAAAATGATTAAGTCAATAAAATAATAAAATAATAGAAAACTGAGCAGTTTAAAGCCTTGCCCAGGGCTTTTGATATCTATTATTATTATTTTAAAACCAAAAAATAAAAAATCATCAGTTTAAAGCCTTGATGAGGGCTCTTTTTTTTAATTTATTGTAAAACCCAGTAGAAAATTAAAAAATCATTTTCAGATAAGTAAAATAAACAGTCAGGATAAAAATAAAATCAGAAACCAGCAGCTTTATGTCTTGCTGAGGACATATTTGTTATTTATTTATTTTTTATTTATTTATTTATTTTTTATTTATTTATTTATTTATTTATTTTTTATTTTTATTTTTTTTTAGGTAAGGTAGTCAGCTTGACAGGCTGATCTAGAGGTTTTCAAAGCCCTTCAGGTGTGCTTCGGGTAGGCTGTTTCTATATCTAATTACCTCAAACAGCACTTTATTGTGCTTTTAAACCACTTAGGGTGGTTAGTTCTTTTCTACTCAAAATTTCTGAAAGCTGCCTCAGCGCAGTATATTTTGTTAATTAAAAGGAGGACTCAGCCCTGTGAATCTTATCAGAAACCTTTCAAGTGGGCTGTAGTAGTCCTGATGAGTGTTATTGCCTCCCAATTGAAACTTTAAAACACTTCGGGTGACTATTTCCTACTTGCAGAGACAGCTAGATGGGCTCTACTACCCACCCCCTACCTTGTGCAGAATAGCATCAGGTGAGCTTTATTCTGTTTCTCATATCCTGGCAATTACCTTATTGTCCTTTAAACCACTTCGCGTGGCTGTATTGGGTTTACCAATGGTTATTTTACCCTCATTACTGCTCAGGAATATTTCGCTTGTGGTGTTTTGGACTATCTGAGGGTCTTTCCACCCTTCTACTGTGTAGAAGCGGATCAGGTGAGTTCTCTTTTTTTTTCTATATATCTTTTTTGAAAAGCTCTCTATTGGGCTTTAAGCCACTTTCAGTGGCTTGTTCTTTGGTTGATACAGGTGTTACTACACCCCTATGGTGCTTAGAAGAAGGTCGGGCTGTTTTAGTTTTCAATGGAAGGCCTTTTGACCCTTTAAACAGCGTCGGATTAGAAGTTTCTGGCTCAATGGGTGTCAAAACACCAATTGATGCAGCCTTTCTGGTACTTGCAAGTGAGTCGGGTTGTAGTTTTAAGAGGTTGTAAGTATTGATGAATTTCTATGCTATGTTTTATTGATTGATGGCTTATTTGTTTTGTTTTATTATTATTATTTATTTTTTGGTCGGTTTGCTGATTTTGATACCTTAAACATATGATTCAGTTGGGTTAGGTACTTTGGGTGATGTTTCTGTCACCTTCCAAGCATTCCACAGGCTCCAATGTGATCCTAACCAAATTGATGGGTAGCGGTGGCTGTAAAATTCTTTTCTGGGCTAACTCCACCACAGGAATTAGCCATGTCACTTACTGTTTGGCTCTAATGTTTTATTTAACACCTGCTTTCAATCATGACAAGCAGCTTGGTTTTGTATATTGGGTTGCTTGTCAACGTTTTGTACTGTAACGGTGCAGTAAATGCCCTAGCTTTCTTTTCTTCCATATTCCGATGTGCTGGTATTGCTGGCAAATTTTGTTTTGATTCTGTAGTGATATTTAACACAAATGGTGTTTGTAAACAGAGGTAGGGTCTTTTATGACTGCCTGCAGGTGCAGTAGTGTTGTTCTTCTAGCATGTTACTGAGGCTGTACACTTATATCAAAAACTGAGAATTAGTCAATGAGGTGCTGATGCAAGAGCTCTTGTATGATCTCTTTTGTTTTTTGTTTTTTTTGTGCATCGATTGAGTGAAGTGGCGATAGGTGTCAGACACCCATCGCCCTGCAAGATAAATCCGGTATCAGGAGAATACGTGTTAGTGAGCAAGATCTTTCTCTGGTAAGTGAGATTCTTCATGATTTCTGGCCTGTTTGGCTTCAAACAACATGCATTGCTGTTTCCATCTACCACATCTGGTCATCGTAGTTCCTGTTTCTGGTAATTAGTACAGCTTTGGGGGTTTCAAAGCTAATGAATTTGAAGATTTTTAATACAGAATTAAACCATGTACTGATGTCAGAATTCCAGAGTTTCCTTGATCCCTGTGCATTATTAGCAGTGTATTTTAGCAGAGGCAATGCCCTCATAAAGTCATTGCCTTCTATTTCCTTCCTGCAGGAGCACAATTAGGGCAATAAATATTGTGTTGTAATACCTGCGTGCTGGTGTGTCTTTGTTGAATGTAATGACAGTAGCTGCTATCTGCTCTGAATGTAGTCTGCTTGTCACCCAAATGGCAAAGCCATTCCGCCTTAATTACTTCACCCGGATAATGGTATCATTTGATTTAGTAAAGATCCTAGGTGATAACATCTGAATGGCATTGGCTGTATCTCCGACTTGAGATTGTATAGGTGTTAGGGCTGATTTGGCAGCTTGATGAGCTGGATTTAAAGTGGCTTTGTCAGCGACTATCAATACTAAGGCCCTTCCACCAACGTGGGTACTACTCTTTCCCTTTTCCTGCTTGTTTGTTGTTGTTTTTTGTTTTGATAGTGATACCTTTATCTGTCTATAGTTCTGGATAGTGATACAGAACTTCAAGATTCATTGAAATACTGAATTATTATTATTTGAGGGTCCCCTCAGTGGTGAGTTGTATTTATAAGATTTAGCTAATTCAATCCAATGCCTCGTTTCTTCTGGTCGTAATGTTTATGATTGTAACTAAACACTGGATTTAGAAACCACTTATGTCTAGGCTTGAGTCATCTGTTTTATTGCTAACTAAGCCTGTGAAAAGTAGCTGTCAATGTTTTTTTCTTTTTTTTTATATATCCCCAATGGTGGTGTATCTATATAGAAATACGGGTGAGGTTGTCATCCAAAGGCTTTCTTTTGCTTATGAAGTAACTCCATTTCTAAGGCCAACTTCACCAGAGCTACTTGGTTTGGTCCAGTTTGATCATGTCACAACCCCTGTGGTTCTTTGATGTAATTTAGCTCTTCCTTGAACAAAAACAGTACTTAATAATCTATATATTTATAATTATACCAAAAAAAGAACTTGAGCGAATAATACAAAAACAACAACAAAAAAAACAAATAACAAATAAAACTTAAGATGAATGAATAATATAAAGCAAGTTGAAATAAAAACAAAAATAAAAAAAATAAACTAAATTAATTGATAAAATAAAATAAAATTCAGTAAGATGAAACCTAAATTATTTTTGGGTTACAACAACTTTAATTTATATTGAAAGAGATGATCAGTTTGAAAAAAAAGAAATTAATTAAATTCAATCAGGTATATGTGTAAAGCTATAATAAATGCAAAATTAAATCATTTGAAACCCAGCTAACTATCTTTTAAGTAGTCCTAAAGTAAAAATAAACCATAATCTGTTCAGCTATCATATCACTTCTTGTTTTAAAAGGGAAAGATAAAAAATAATAAAATAATAAACAGCTTATAGAAGTTGATATAAGTTGGTTTTTTTTTTGTTTTTTTTTTGTTTGTTTGTGGTTATCATATACTGATTTAAATTCAATTGTAACTGATTGTGCTTGATATTAATTCCTCTTTTTTTTTATAATTGATCATGATGATTATACATATAAAATCTTCAACATCAGGTAAGCTTATATGAACTGAAGCTTATTTTTTAAATTTTTAATATTTTACTTTGTTTCTTTTTTTTTTTATTATGAAAGAAAATTTGAATTGTAAAGAGGAAAAATGAAAGATGGTAAAAAAATAAAATAAAAAAAGTGAGGTTTATTTTGATAAATTCCTTGGACAAAGTATTTTCTTTACTAATTCATGCTTCATAAATCTTCCTCCCCTCCATTGTTCTTTTTTAAGAGCTTTGAAAAGGTACCTTTGACAGAAGGATTCCCATTCTTCTGTATTGGTTTTAGCTACACTACCTTTGAGTGTGAGGATTGCTGGTATAAGTGTTTCTTCCCAGTGGTAATCCCAAGTGGAATTTTTTACAGTATAATTTCCTGGGATTTTGCTAATTGTCCCATTTTTAATTTGAAAATCTTGGAGGTTGAACCAGTCTTGGCATTCCCGGGTTCTCCAAAATAGTGATTTTCTGAGGTTTTCATCCATGTGGAATATTTCATTCCAGTATTGGTTTCCAAGGTTGCCATCAACTCCATCCCATGTCAGTAAATCCAAGAATTCATACTTTGTGAGGTTGAATCCAGGTAATTCTTTCCATGGATGTGGCATGACAAGTTCTGATAGTGTTTTTTCATTTTCAAAAATGTCCTCAAGCTCAATAAATGGAAGGATTATTGTGGAAATATCTGGACAGGGTTTGGGTTTTGTTTGTAAGAACCATTCAGGATATTCACTGTCTTCTTGGGGATTATTGTAATTGGCCCAGACTTCTTTTTCTTCTATCAAGCTGGTATGTGTTTCCAATGACCAGGGATTTTCTTCAAGTAATAGCCATGAATTCATTTTGTAGTATTTGGTTAATTTTGAAGTGTTAAAGGTGAGATTAATTGAAGTTAGTATCAAATTTATTTATCAAAATAGTTTGAGGGTAGGTTTAATGGATCTTGGATGATAATTTTGGGTAAGAATTTGGATATTCCTCTTTGATAAGGCAGGAGGTCACTGCCTAGTGATTGATTGAGTTGAAATATGACTATTTTATTGGATTTTTGATTTTTTTAGAGCTTTGATGTGTCTTTAAGATGAGCCTTGATGGTTTGAAATTTAGTTGGTCCATTAATTCTTGAGCCATTTGATTATTGGTTTTGTCAGAAATCTCCATAGTTTCCAGAAATTCCTTGATTTCTTGAAGTTCTTGGTTTCTTGATATGGATGAAATATCCTTAAAGGGCCAAAGGTTTTCTTTGTTGATTTAATCATATTCAGCTTTCATAATTGAATATTTATTAATAATTTGATCTTCTTATATTAATTTTTCCCCTTAGGATCCAAAAGCTGGTTAATTGGCCATGTTGGAGGTGATTGATATTTTTTAATGTAAGTTTTTTTTTGAATATTAAGAAATACTTGATTGATAAGTTTCTTCTTTGTTAAGGCAGGAAGTCACTGCCCTAAGGGAGAAAATGAAACAAAGAAACTAATGATTCATTAATGAATGATACTGATACATTTCTAGAGAAACATTCTTGATTTTTTTGATTTTATTTAAAGTTGAACTCCCCCAAGTGGGAAAGGTGAGTGTCTGTTGAGTAACCAGGCCAAAATAAGGCCTTTGAGGGCTTCCACAAAGGAATTTCTTTCTTTAATTTCTGGTTCTGATGGAAATTCTGACCGCCATAAGTCTTCATCAATGAATATATATCCATCTCCAACCCATTTCAATTTTCCAGTTTGGTATGTTGATCCATTCAATCCAAGGTACCACTGGGCCCAAATTTGTTTGAAGTAAAGTCCTCTTCTTGGTAGTGTGGCCATTTCAAATATTTCATCCCAAAATTCTTTTCAAGGTTACCTTTAATTACCTCTTCAGTTAATAAACCTAAGAATTTAATATTGTTCAAGTTTGCTCCTGGAAGATGACATAAGTATTTATCTTCACACAAAAGTTCTTGAGCTTCATCCCCATAAAGGTCTTCAAAGGTAATATATGGCAAGTAGAGGTAGCTGTATCCATTTTCTAGGTTGGATTCTGTTTCATCATCTTCATTGGGAGGTTGCTGGATAAATTCAGGGCTTTCCAGTTTCCATTCATAAGGTTCTTCTTGGTTGTTCAATGGTCTGTCCAAGAAGTTGATATGGTATGTTTCTTTTAAAGTTTTGTCTCTTTCTTCGATAATTCTGAGGTCCTTTTCAATTTCATTTATATTTTCTTCATCTGAGAGCTCATGATGTTCCATAAATCTGACTTTCTTCTTTTTGGGTTTAGGTTTGAAAGGGTTTCCATGTATTTTCTCATTTCCATCCACCAAAATTTTGAAATTTTCTTTATTATTGTTAATTTTCTTGTAACTTATATTGGGTAATTCATCTTCAGAGGTTGAGTCTTCAAACTGTCTTTTGAGGTTGTTTAGATTTTTCTTGTTTTTGAATTCTTGGCCTAATTTATCCCTTTTTGGAGATATGGATAAATGTTGGGTCTTCTGGGTCAAATTGATTATGGTATTGTCTCTTTTTGCATTTTGAAACTTCTTTCCTGGGTTATTTCTGACCAATGTTGCCATATTGCATAAATACATTCCTCTAGGTGGTCCATTTTGCCATCCAAGTGCTTGAGGCTTGCATATTGGCATGCATAATCTTCTTCCATCAGGTTCTTGATAGCTTAGTATTTCACCTTGTTTATGGGAGAATTCTAATCTGATATTGTTTTCTTCCAAGAAAGGTCTTCCAAGTACTGTATGGACAGATCCCTTTGAAATGAAAAAGTGTATTTGAGTTTCTTTTCCTGAAGCCAAAATTATTGGAGTAAATTCTGAAAGTGCCACCAATGAAGTAGTATGGCCTCCAATTCCCCTAAGGTTCATGTTAAGATTTCTTGTTGTGAGTGAGGCTTTGATTGCTATTTCTTCTATTATGATGTTGAATTCTTCCCCAGTGTCCACTAATGCTCTGATAGGATATTCTTCCTTTCCAATGAAGATCTCCATGAATCCCAAAGGACAGGCATAATGGATCTTGGGCTTTGGTATTTCTTTGAATCCAAATGTTAATAGTCTTTCTTAAAGATCCATTTAATTGAGTGATTTAATTTTCTCCTTGTCTTTTTCTGGTAATTCCTGTAATTTATGGGCAAAATTTGGTGACATCCTCAAAATTTCTTCAATGGTGAGGTTGATCTTTTGTTGCATAATCTCTTAATAATTTTATCAATTTCCAATTTGGTTTCAACTTGTTTCTTTGGAGGTTTTCTGAACTTCTTTTCTTCTTTAGGAATTTCTTCATCTTCATTCCTATTGGCAATATTTTCAATTTCCTCCTCAGGTTGGTCTGTTTTTGGAATATTTGAATTTTGGAAGTTGGTAGGAATTATGACTCTTTCCTCTTCTTTTTCTTATTCAATGTAAGCTCCTGCAATAGCTTCTTTCTTCTTTGGCTCTTGATTTTGGGCTTGCCTTTCCATCCTTTGTTTAGTCTGCCTTAGTCCAATGTGTGATTCAAAGGGGTCATTGGCTGAGGAAATGGTAGGTGGTTTCCAATTTGACCAATCTTCAACATGAGAAATGAAGGTTGATTTATCTTCTGATCTTTTTTCAGTGGGCTTAACCTCCTCTTCTGGTTTTGGCTTTACAGTAGGTTTCTCCATAAATTTCTTGTTTAGTTCTGCTTGTTCTTTTGCAAAAGCCCTGACTATGTCTTTGGCACTTTCATTTCCTTCCATAGGTACTCTCTGATAGTTGGGGAAGAGGTAAGATGTTCCTTGGGTTCTGAAAATTCTTTTGTCCAAATCTTCAGCAAGGTGAGTGCATCTGGTGGCCGAATGGCCTTCTTCCTTGCAGTAAGCACATTTTAATGGTGGTCTTGGGGCCATTTTCATTGGTATGTATGGTTGATAACTGGATGAAAATGGTGGTTAAGGATTCCTTTGCCTGTATGTCTGATTATTTTGAGGTAATCTTTGCTCTTGATTATTGTTCCAGTTCCTTCTTGGTGGATTAACTGCTTCTGAAAGTGTTTTGAGTTGATTTAAAACCTCTTTAACTGATTCTTTTCCCTCATTTCTTGGTTGAGGTTCTGGTTGTGGAGGATTTTTAATCTTTTGGGTGAGTTCTTTTACTAGTTTTAAAACTTCATCCCAGCTTTCATCCTCAAATCTTATTTTCTTTTCTGCAGGTTTTGGTTTAGAAAATTCCTTTTGTTGAATCAGTACCTTGGCCTCCAAGTCTTGTTGAATGTATAATTTCAAAATATCTAATCTTGGTATGATGTAACCTCCATCCAAGGCTTGAACCATAGCTCTGTCCGTAATCATATCTTTGTAAATTGATTCTTGAACACTAGTGGAAAGGCTGGCCAATATTTCCTGGTTATGATTGATATCACCTTGAACATATTGTTATCTTTTGAGGTAAGTGATGATTGCTTCATATTCCCCAATGAATTTTCTGTATAGAGTCATGTTTCTTATTCCACCTTCTTGTTGAGTTTTTGTGAATAAATCAGTGATTGAGGATAATCTGTATCTTCTTTCAGGTGAGACTGTTCCCCATCTTCTTTTCATATCCACTTTCAATTGATCCCAATCAGCTGTTTCATAGCCTGGCATTCCTTCAATATGATAACTGATTTCTTCATCTTTTGTCCAAAATGCTATTTGTCTTGCAATGTCTCTTCCACTTGCTCCTTCAATTTCTGCAATATTTTCAACTTTTTTGATGAATCTTTCAACATCCTTTCCATCAAACCACAGATTATAGTCCTTGGCTCTTATTTTCACTATTGGAGTAGTGTTTCTTGGAATTTCTTGATGTAATGGAGTTGGGATTTGGGAAGGAATATTTACTCTTCTTAGTAGGGTACTTTGTCTTTGTTCTGTATAAGGTGTTGATGTGGCCATGGGTCTTGGATAAGGTGAAGGTTATCCATGTTGCCTGAATGATCTTGGAAGGGTGGTCTGTTCTTCAAGTAGACTATTTTGTGGAGTGTAACTTGATGATTTATTTTTTCCTTCTTTTTTGATCAATGCTAGTAATTGTTCTTGCATTTCCAATATTTTCTGATGAAGTCTGTCTGTGGAAGACATTTATTCCTGTCCTTAAACAGTTTCTTCATTAAGGTTTTCTTCCTGGATTTCTCCAATACTACCAGGTCATTGTGATGATGAAGGTTTATTCATTTTTGATTTATTTATTTCTTCCTTTGATTTTGATGTTGAGTTATTGCTTTTATTTCTTTCAAGGAGATCAAGGAAGAATTTCTCCACAACCTTCAAGTCCCTTTTATTGGCTCTTGGTGTTGCAATTGGGAAATTTGAATATTTATTTGATTCCTCCCCTAGCTCTGTTTCTTGCTTTGGTTGATAATAGTAATGGTCAGAGTGAGTTGCTGATTCAGATTCTTGAGATGATGGTTTTTGCTGATTTTGATTATTTGAATCCAGTTTTTGTTATAAAAAATAGTATTCTTGGAGTTGTTAAGGTTTTTTTTTATTGATTTTAATTTAATTTTTATTGGAGTTGAGGTTATCTGGCCACTGTTGGGACACCAGATGTGGGAACTGCTCTTGTGTGGGATTAAAATGAGGCAGTACCTGGAGGGGGAAATCACAGGTAACTAATTTTGAATTGCTAATGAATCCTGTAACCAAGGGTGGCAAGGGTGTATTGCCTGCCCCTCCTAAAATACTGAACAAAATCTTCCTTGGAGCTCACAAACCAAAATGAAATTAGTAAGTGGCTTTACAACTGCAGAAGACAAAATTCAGAAGTCTCAGATCAGACCTATTCAATATATAATTATAAAAAGAAATGTCAGTAATTTTGTTAATTTTTTAGATTTAATGAAATACTTGTCTGTTTTGATTTTAATTTTTTTTTAGTGAAATTGAGGTGAGTTTTTTCTTCTTGGTTAAAAGTCCTTTTGCAAGATGGGTTTTTTAAGGTGTTCTGTAAAATCTGATGAGTGTTGATAAAGGTAATTTTGTTAAGGTAAAGCTATAATAGAGTAAAATAAGTTTTTAAAGGTTTGTTATTTTTTTAAGAGTGGTTAATAATAAAATCTTATTTGTTAAATTTAAGAGGTAAGATTCTTTGATATTGGATTTTTAAAGGGGTAAGTTATTTTTTAAGTCTTCATAAATGGTGTTAATTTTACCGGATAAAATATTTTAATAGAGTAGTAACCCTAATCTTGGGTTCTGCATAATTTAATAATAAGTTTTTATTTTTAATAATAAGATTCCACTGAGCTTAGCAACTGGGTAATCTTCAATGCTATACTCCCACTGAGCTGAGCTACTGGGCAAGGAAATTTACTATAATATACTGGACTACCTCCCAGGTGAGGGATGAATTATTCCTATGCCTGTACTGTGCAGAGGATATAATGTGCATGGGATATAATTTGTATGGGGGATTATGAAATTTGGGGAGAGAAAGCCTCTCTATTTATACCTTTCGGGAGCCCAGGGGGCCCTCCATGGGAGCTGTCTTTTTCCACTTTAATTCCTCTTGATTTCATCATGTGACTCTGTTTTTGGTGAGGACCTTTATTGCATGGGTCAGGTGACTTAAGGTTTGGTGATAATGTTTTCTCTGCACAGCCTCCATTCATCACATGATGGGTTTTTGGTGAACTAATTATGATTTGATATTCTTGGATTTTACTTGCATGCATGAAGTGATTTCATTTTGGCTGAGCATTTTTCTTGTGCATAGCATTTTTTTCTGTCACATGATATGCTGTTGGTGGGTGTAGTATCACATGATGAACTTGAAATTCCTTTGCATATGTCACATTTTAGGCTTGTTAGAAGTGGCTGTGTAGTTTATGCAAGTGTCATGGTTGTTTTTCTTCTTTTTGAACTTTAAAATGAGGTCAGGTGATAATTTCTTGCACTGATGAATTTACTGTTATGCATGAGATGATGTGATTTTTGAGTTTGACACATGCTGTGAATAGTCATGTGGCTGAGAGTCAATTATAATTGTGTACTGCATGCAGCCTGTTGTAACTAGCTTTGGTTTGCACAAGGTGATGAGTGGTGTAAATAATTATGATTCTATTTTAAGGTTTTAAGTGGGGTTAATGTGGATATAAGATAAGGTACTCCTTTGGCTGTGTTGTAAATGACTTGCAGGAATTCCATGGGGTTGAGCTTTGCATCATGTGAATTTTCTATCTTGAGTTCTAGGCTTCTGTGTAATTCATGCAGGTGTCCCTTTATTGCTGCATGAGTCCTGTGGCTATAAGGGGGTGTAAATCTGGGTGGGGTGTGTAATTTAAAGGGTGGCACCTTATTTGTTGTAACTAGTTTGCTATATGTAAATTGATTTTTTACATATGCATAATGAAATGGAATAATTTATTTAAACACATACACTTCCCTTTGGTGCCTGTGCCATGGTTTTATGAGTTAAATCCAGATTCGTGCTGTAAAATTGACCTTTTGGTGTAAAATTGGAGTGTAAGTCTGCCTGTGGGCTGTATTTACTGCTGTTATGGGGTACTATGACCTTGAGCCTGGTGAAAAAAAAGGTACAGAATACCACACTGCATATTTCTTAGAGGAATTTATTCTTTGATTTTTATTTCTTTATTCTTTTGGAGTCTTCCAAGTGAGTTCCCTGATTGCTGAGCGCCAGGCCACTCTTGTTTTTCTGTCCAAGAGCCCCTGAGACAGCCACTTTTGTTTGATTTTGATTTAAATATTCAAAGAAAGATTTATTGTTGAACATGTGATTGGAAGCACCTGTGTCAAGAACTATTGTTAACAATTGACTTGTTTTCTTTGATTCGTGGGTAAATAAAGCTCGAGCTATTGTAAAGTTGGTTCTTTGTTCTTTCTGGTTTTAGTTCAAGATGTAATTTCCAGCATTTTTCAGGAGTATGCGTAGTGACGAGAGGATTGGGCCTTCCATTGCTGCAGTAATGAACAATCTTTGATGGGAATTCATCCTTTTTGAGAACCAAAGCTTTGGTTGAGTCAGAAGATAATGCTTCTTCTTTGAGAGAAGGTTCATGTAATACATTGAGAATGGTGTCAGGGTTTCCTTGAGTATCAGCATTTAATGTAACTTTTTCTATTGACGAATGAAACTTTTCAGGTAGTTTAGTTAGAATAGAGAATGCTAGTATTTCATCTTCTATGGTTATTTCAACTGAAGCTATGTCACCAAGACATTTTTGAGTATTTTCAATGCAGTCCTTGAGGTTTTCTTCATAAATTAATTTTTGAAATCTACTCCAAACTCGTGCTTTGCTATTGAATGATTAAGATGCAAACCTTTTGTTGACTTTATTCCATAGCAGAAAACTGTTTTGAGTGATTTCTTCAGAAGTGACTAGAGCTGCAAACGTTCTTGAATCTAGGAAATTATTAATTATTCCACAAGCTTCAACTTTAGCTTCTACTGCTGGTGTTGGGGTTTCACCATCTCCTGGAACACATTGTTTGATACAATATTGATACAGTCTTATTTGTTTCAGACAGATGATCATTCTAAGTTTCCATTCCAAATAATTGTTGTCAGTTAGGATTGGAATGATTTTTCATATAGCATTGTTTTGGTCATTATTGTTCATATTGAAGTCTTTGTCTTTTAGTTTGAAGTTGCTTGAGTCAATGAAGACTGTAAATCTGTTGAGTTTCCAGACAAAAAAACTAAAATTTTTATTTCAATATTTTATTATTTTTTATCTATGAATTTAAAGAATAGAAACATGAATTATACCTAAAAGACAATACTGTAATATAGTTTTATAACAACAATAATAATGATCTTTCAAAGTAGAGAAGAGTTACTAAAAAAATAGCATGATTGTGAGTCAATGAATGATTTCAATGTGTGAAGAGGATAGTTTTACCATTCACACATAAGCGTATAATAATAATATAAATGATAAGGTATTCACAGACAATTATCTATGTGATTTTGTATTCTTTTTATTAATCTTTTGTGAGACGAGGAACATAACAATATATAAGCAAGTGAAAGATGGGTTTTCTAAAGAGAAGTAAAGATAGAACTCAGAGACTGAGGAATAGTGCGAGTGTGTTGAGGATGTCATATGAGTAGAATTGACACTGAGGTTAGGGTTCAAATGATTATTTTCTACAGAAGTATCCGTTCAATTAAATTCCAGATTCAATCACTGAGAATTTTAATCAAGATATTGGACAATAGTAAAGAAAAAAATAAATTATCACAAAAAAATCAGATCTCAGAAATCTTCTGGAAATTCAAGTGATCTCAAGATCAAGAGAAATGTGAATGCCTTTGTGAAATAATTATTTAATCAACAGAAACAAGAAATCTCTTATAACTTATAAAATATAGATTGGTACCATCATAATGGAATAAAATAACAGATTACAGAAGAGAGCTTTGACAAAATATGTCCACACCCATCTTTGAAGAAGCCTTACATTTTGGAATGGCAAAAGTATTTATTGAAAATGATAAGCATCATAAGATATCAGTATCATTCTTTGTGAAGAGACTTGGTACTTTCAGAAATTTGACCATTGAAGAGATACTTGATATGTAGATTTAGAAAGCAATTAAAGATAAGCTTCCAATCACTGAAGATATCCTATGTTGAAAGTGCTAGGAGTTGACATGGATTTGAAGCCTTCCAAGAAGGAAATTTCTGCACTGATCTAGAAGCTGAATTAAGGAATTCAAACAATCCAACAATCTCAGGTTCTATTGCCAACCGATTGAGGCCTCATCAGCTGAACCCTCACAAGTAACTGATGTTATTGCCTTACTGGCACTACTTCTCTCAAAATACATGCCTGAAGTAATTTTGAATGCGGATGTCACAGGGGCTCTTCTAAGTGAAGAGGGCCTGGCACTCAGTGAACAGACTTACTTATGGAGGGCTCAGAATAAAATACTCAACTGATAAGAGTAATGGAGTAAGAGGATAAATTCCTAGTCATAAAATAATAAGCATAAAAGATATGAGAGAAAAACAAAAGCAATAATAAAGAGCCAACCACAAATAATCCTGTACCACTGTTTCAACCTGTTCAGAAAAGAGAAAAGGATTAATAAAGGATATGGCCACCTGGACTCTACTGAACAGGTGAGGGGAGGCAAAGACTAACTTCATAATTAATAAAATAATATTAAATAATAAATCCAATATTTTAATTAACTGGGGGAAAAACCCCCAGGTGGGTGAAGAGGGGCTGGTATATGTGAGAAATACCAGCCTTGGAGTTTGAGTGTTGAGATACTTGTCTGTGTGCTGGAAGAAGTTGGATGTGGGATTGAATCCTGTATTGGCAAATCCAATACAGGTTATACAGTCAATACAGGTATTTGCGCCTGTATTGATTACAGTCCTGTATTTGGGTCTTGCCTGTATGAAACTGTATTGAGGTCTGAAAACTGTATTTGGAGAATGTTGAATGAAACCCCCTTGCTGATTGGGTTTTGAGGGGTATCAATGAAGTAATGATTGTTGAATATGATTGGTAATGCCCCTGCCTCCTTGGCTGTGACATTATCCCCCTCTTGAAAGTGGTGAGCTCTGAGCACCATAAGTACAGTGAGTCTTGATGAGCTTGCAATCAATCCATACAGTTCTTTCCCCCAATTGCTTAAATTTATTCATTAAAATTTCTTCTTCAATCAATACTCAAAAAAAAATCTTCATTTGATCACTTGTAGGTATTTTCCCCTTGATCTTGATTCTGAATTCCCTCTTTTCCTTCAAAATGCCTTCATTCTTCTTAAAATTCATTCATTCTTGTCTTGAGTGTCTTCACTAAACTTTTCTTGAGTCCTCATGGCTTTTGAAAAATGGGTGACCTGGGCTTATGTTCAAAGAACACATGATTTCATCATAATTTTGAATCTTGAGAGTGTTGGCATAAAATGGCTAATACTTGAGGTTTTGGACCATTTCAGAAGTCCTGGCCAAAATCCTTGATTTTGTGATTAAAGGGGTTTTTGGCCAATTTGCGCAAAGTGTGCAAAAATGCGCAAAATGCGCAAAATTTGCGCAAAGTGCACAAATGCGCATATATGCCATAATGGCATATATTGGTGGAAAAAATTGAAAAAAATTGATGAATTATGAAAAAATGGCCTTATAAAGTATTCTGGCCATTTTGCGCATTTTTGCGCAAAGTGCGCAAATGTGCAATTATGATGAAATGGGCCAAAAAGGCCTTTTGAAGCCTTTTGACAAGATAAAGAGGCCTTTTGCACAAAAGTGCGCAAATTTGCCAATATGCATAATTAAGCATATTTTGATGAAAAATGATAAAACAGAGCAATTTTGAAGTTTTGAGGTCTGATATGGCCATTTGTGCCAAAGTGCATAAATTCATGAAATTGGCCAGTTGAGCCATTTGAAGCGGTTTTTTGTTTCTTTTGATCTTGATTTCTTCTTGAATTTCTTTCTTCTTATCCCCTCCTTGACTGGTCAATTGCCATAAATGCCTTGCTGATTGAAGAGAGATGATGCCAAATGCGCAAATATGCCAATATGGTCAGAATGGCATATTTTGCTGAAGAATTGAATAAAACATTGATTTTGATGTTTTGAAGAAGAATGAAGCCAAAATGTGCAAAAGTGCGCAAATGCATGAAAATGGCCAATTTGGCCTATGGAACAATTTTTGATGATAATTTTCTTCTATTTTCTTGTGCTTCACTCTGTTCTTGAATTTCAAATCGCCATATTTGACTTGCTTACTTGGAATTTTCCGTGATTTGCTTGGTCTTGACTTTGAAATTTGACTTGAAGATGAGTTCAAGGTTGATTTGAAGAAATTTTGATGAGGGTTATCTGTAGCTGGTCTTTACCATTACTAGTGTTTTGCTCTTTGATTATTGATTTAATTGACTCCCCAAACATGATATGGGAGTGATGACTACTGCTTTTGAAATAAGAAATGAAAAATAAATCATACAAGTAAAAGAAAATGAAATAAAAAATAAAAATGAAAAAGAATTGAGAGAAAAAGAGAGTAAAGAAAGAAATAAGAAATGCCTGAGGGTTGTCCTTCTTGTGGTGAGTTGCTTGATTTTGGCCAAAATGTTCTGAAAGATAAGATCAAGCATTTGATGCTCACAGCATGGCCAAGGTAATGTTTTACAAGAAGTAGACCCCTCAGGGATGCATACCAGGAGATGGAACTTACTTTCATAACTTCCACTCCCCACCAAGCACCATTAATGGAACAGAAATTATGCCATAACATGAATTGTGGTAATGAATGTCTTGAAAGATAATTTATGGCATGATTAATGAAAGAAAAGAAAATAAGAGAAAGGATTGGGCCATATCTTTATGAAAGGTCCAAATCTTGAGGGTACGATGTTGCAAGGCCTTCTGAACCTGTCCAAAAAATTGACAAGTGCTCACAAAGTGGCCAAGGTGATGCTTACAACAAATTTGGGTAGAATACCCCCTGTAAGGTGCATGCCAGGAGAGGAACTTACTTTCATAAACTCCAATCCCCACCAAGCACCATAAATCAAACTCTTGAGGCATTTGGGCCAGGCTTGTCTGGATACAAAGTGTGAGAATCCTTGACAAGGTCTGGGCAGTTGGTAAGGTTGGAAGCTGGTTCCCAAGTTGTTCTTTCTGGGTCTTCACTGAATCCTTTCCACTCAACTAAATACCATAATGAACCTCTCTTTAGTTTTGAGTCCAGAACCTGAGCCACTTCCCATTCTTCTTGCTCTTCCACTATTACTGGAGGTGGTGGCAATTGGTGTTTTATGGGATGGTTGATTGCTTCAGTGGTTCTAACAAGGACACATGGAAGACAGGGTGAACTGACTTCCATTGTTGAGGCAACTTGAGGTGATATGCATGGCTGCCAATCTTCTTGAGAACTTCAAAGGGTCCCAACCATCGTTCTGAAAGTTTCTTGGTGGGTCTTGTTGTCTTGATGTTCTTGGAAGCTAGCCATACTTTTTCCCCAGGTTGGAAATCAGGTGGAATTGCTCTATTTCTATCTGCATACTTCTTAAAACGCTTTATTGCTGACTCTAATTCTTCTTTGACAACTTGCTGTACTGATTGGAGTTTTGTTGATAAATTTCCAGCAGGTGTATCTTGAGAAATGTGAATTGAGTCAAAGCTGGGATTTCTTCCATAAATGGTGAAAAATGGTGACTGTTTTGTTGATGAATGTTCTGCATTATTATAGGAAAATTCAGCCAGAGGGAGCCAGGTGTGCCAGTCATCTTGATGGTAACTAACATACATCCAAAGATACTGTTCTAGAATCTGATTTACCCGCTCTGTCTGTCCATCTGTTTCAGGGTGAAAGGAAGTTGAAAGATCTCTTGATATCTTGAGCTTCTAACACAATTGAGTCCAAAAATGAAACAAATAATGAACCTCTATCACTGACAATACTGACTGGAAGACCATGTTTTGAAAAGACATGATTAATGAATATTTAAGCTAAGTCCAAAGCAGTGATTGTTGGATAAGTTGGAATGAATATTGCCATTTTTGAAAATCTGTCTACAACTACTGAAATTGAATCAAAGTTGCTTGACAAGGGCGATTGAGTGATAAAGTCCATTGACAAAGAATTCCAAGGACCAGATGGAATTTGAAGAGGCTTGAGTAGTCCAAACTTCTTATGGTGGATGTTCTTGTTTCTTGAACATTGCTGACATGAGAACACATAGTCCTTGATGATTTGATTCATGCCAGCCCAATAAAAATACCTCTTGATGAGCTTGAGGGTCTTCTCCTGGCCAGGATGGCCAGCCAACGGTGAGTCATGACGCTTTTGAAGAATGTCCAATTGAATTTCATGATTGCTTTGAATGACTACTCTATCTTTGAACAATAATAATTTTGCTTGAGGTTCAAGAGAATAGTCTGGGACTGATTCTCCTCTTGCTAATTTCTTGAGGATTTCCTTATAATCTTTGTCTTGCCATACTTGTCTTTGAATTTGATCAACTACATCTGAAAACATATCAACTTTTATTGAAAAGAATCTTGACTCTTGAATTTCATTTTGCTTGAGAGCTTGATGAAAATTTTGAGGATTCTTGCTGATGAAATCCACCCCCCTCTCTGGGTACATGTTGTCCCAACGTGACAAGGCATCTGGTAAAGTGGCCAGCCTGCCTGGGCCGTAAGTGATGATAAAATGGAATTCAAGTAGAAATTCAGCCCAATGGGCTTGACGACAAGTAAGGACTTTAGAGGACATAAAATACTAAAGAGAACAATGGTCTGTCAAGACCTCAAAGGAATCAGAAAGAGAGAGGAGAAAAGATCTCCAGCACTTGAGAGCCCAAACTATGCCAAGGAGTTCCTTGTCATGAATTTCATAGTTGAGTTCAGCTTGTAAGACCTTGCAACTATCAAATGCAATGGGATGCTTTCCTGAGTCATTCACCTGACTCAGTACAGCACTCAAGGCATAATCAGAAGCATCAGTCTCTACAATAGTTGGTAGAGAAGGATTAAAATGAGAGATAATAGGAGCAGTGGTGAAAGCTTCTTTGAGTATTTGAAACTGACTAAGAGCTTCCTCATTGAATATAAATGAAGAATATTTTTTAAGGAGGGAAGTGAGAGCAGAGATTTTTTTGGAATAATTTTTAATGAAACGGCGATAAAAGTTGGCAAAGCCAAGAAAAGATTGGAGGGCCTTGATGTTCTTGGGCTGAGGCCAATTGAGGATTTGTTGAAATTTTGAATAATCCATCTTGAGACCATCACTTGAAACAACATATCCCAAGTATTCCACACTTGAGGCATGGAATACACACTTTGAGGCTTTAGCAAACAAATTATTGTCTCTCAGTCTTTGGAGAACAGAGGCCACATGTTTAACATGTTCATCCAAAGAGATAGAGAAGACCATAATATCATCTAAGTACACTACAACAAAAATATCCAAATAATCTGCAAAGATATCATTCACAAGATTTTGGAATGAAGCTGGAGCATTGGTTAAGCCAAATGGCATAACCAAATACTCATAACTACCATATTTGGTTCTAAAGGCAGTTAAGTGCTCATCCCCCTCTTTAATTCTCAGGAGATTATAAGCACCACACAGATCTATCTTGGAGAAGATAGTAGCACCGTTAAAGACTGTAAGAAGCTGATTCATTGGAGGAACAGGATACCTGCTCTTCCTAGTGACAGCATTAAGTTTGCGGTAGTCAACACACAAACAAAGACCACCATCCTTTTTCTTAACAAAAAGGACAGGGGATCCTGTTGAGGAGGAGCTTGGTCAAATGAAACCTTTCTCTACATTCTCTGAAATGTAGGCCTGCAGTTTTTCTGACTCATTTTTAGATAAAGAGTAGATAACACCAACTGGAGGTAGAATACTTTCCAGTTCAATATGATGATCATGGGCGTGGTGTGGAGGAAGTTTCTCTGCTTTCACCTTGGAGAATACATCCAAATAATGGTGATAAGCAGGAGGGACTACCTTCAACACAGTTTCAATCTCTTCCGGCTCTTCCCCCTCATCCCACTGCTCCTCCAGGGAGACATGAAAATATAAAGGAGGAAGGTCCATATCCCCTTCAAAGAGATGAAGTGAAGATATAGGAACATCTTCTCCAACATCTTTTATCTCTTTGAAGACTTCATCTCTTAATGGAAGTAATGACTGAGAGGGAGAAGTGGAGGGGTTATGGACAGAAGGAGGAAGGGAAGGTGTCTTAAGTTCACCAACCAGAGCAACACTGTTGACAGAAGTGGTTACGTCATTACTAATAGAAGGGTTAAAACCACTAGAATACTTACGATTAGAATCATAGGTGATCAATCCATTTTTCCAATCAAGAATAGGATTAAAATGGTAAAGAAAATCATAGCCCAATATTAGGTCTTCTCCCTTGGGTGAATCTATGATAAAGAAATCCCATTCAAAGCTTGGGAAGGAAGGTAAATCAACAACCCACTTGGTATAATGGGTGATGAACAAGGAAGTGGATTCACTGGAATCCAGAATGAAAAGAGGAATCTTTTCAGGGAGCTCTGACATGGTCAATGAGTACTTGAGAACAAAATTCTTTGCAATAAAGGAGCTTGTAGCACCAGAGTCAATGAGAATACTATAAAAAATATCAGAGATTGAAGAGAAAATAAGAAATTTTTAAGATTTTTTGACACTAGTATTCAGAGTGCACAATTGTTCTCTTGAAGGAAATAAGTGAGAACCATTGAACAAATCATGATTCCCACTCAGGCTTTTCCCTGCTTGCTAGGGAAGCCTTTTGATGACCCTTGCCTATTCTCAGGCCTCTTGAAGCATTTCTCAAATGGGTGTTTACCACCACAATGATTGCACAAGCCTTCTTTAATCCTCCTCTCCTTTTCAGAACCAATTAATTTGTTGTCCTTATTGAGGAGAGCAGCATGAGGCTTGTCTTTGGACACTTGAAAATTCTTCCCCTTCTTATTCTGCCTGTGATAAGGCTTTTTTGATGATGAACTTTGAGCGGGCTTGGAGGAGTTGGATTCACTGATTGGAGGCTTCTTCTCTTGATGACTACCCTTTTCCTTCTGCCTCTCATGGTACCTGGTATTTAATTCCAAGGTGATATCCATGAGTTCTTGAAGACTATCAAAAGTTCCAGGGTGAGAAGCCAATTGGTCCAACAATCTTGATACCAAGCCTCTCCTATACACTTGAATATAGGCCCTTTCCCCCCAGTCTCCAATTCTTGACATTAAACTTCTGAAATCAGCTTTGTACAAGGAAACTTGACCACTTTACCTCATCCTCAAATTGTCCAACTCTTGTTCAGCTTTCTGACTTCATTGGGATCACCAAACAGATTGAATAACTGGGTTTCAAACAACTGCCAGTTATTGAGGAGATAAGAAGGGTCTTCATTGGAGATATTTGAGAGGTAAGGTTCAATCCATTTGCCAGCTCTACCAGTAAGAAAAGAAGTTTAGTACAAAACCTTCTTCCTGTCAGAGAAGAAGTTTTCTGGGTCATTATGGAAAACTAATTGACAAGATTGAATAAATCCTCTCAATTTATAAGCTTTAGTACCATCAAAAGAATCAGGTGCCTTCATTGATGGAGTCTTGAATGCAGGGGCTTTTGAAGTGTCCCTTGGGGCAACTGCTTGAGTGAGTTGTCCCATAAATTGAGTCATTTGCTCCATCATCTTGAGAAAATTTGGTTCAGCTTGAGAGACAAGAGGTTGATCAGAAAGGGCTAGATTTAGACCTTCAGAAGCCTCAGGAGCACCTTCCAAGGCAGCTGCAGCTTCAGTCTCTTCAGACTCCTCCTCTTCCACATACTCCTCCCCCTCTTCATCTTCAGCTTCCCCTAATCTGCTTCTAGGCCCTTGAGGAATGCTTGGATAGCCACCCAACAACCCGGAGAATGATCTTGATCTTCTTGACTTCACACCTCCTCTTCTGGAAGGTGCTGCTCCTTCCATTGGTGGTCCTCTGTCCAAGTTTGCACTCAGTTGATGAACTGTTGGTGTGCGGTCAAGAGGAGCCCTTGCTGTAGGAGTGAGAACAGCTTGATGTCTTTGAGATCTTGTATTCTTGGCTGGGGGGCTATGCCTAACTGGCATTATTGAAGAAAGAAAATAAAACTTATGATACTTGAGAATAAACAAGGCTTTGACCAAAAAAATCAGATGAGAATCTTAATGAACTTGAGAAGTCAATCATAAGTCTTGAATTGAATCAATATGAATAAATCTTTAAGAGTGAAGATGACAAAGTCAAGTTCTTATGAATAATCAATTTCAATCAATAAGTCAAATCAAGTAAATCAAGTCAATTCAAAATCAAATCAATTAAGTCTTGAGGAATTCAATCAATATCTTCAAAAATCAATTCAATTTTCTTGAGGAATAAAATTCAAATCAATCAATTAAATCAAATCTTGAGGATAAATCAGCTATCTTGAGGAATCAAATCAGATCAATCAATTAAATCAAATCAGAGTCTTGAGGTAAGTTAATTTCTTGAGCAATCAATCAATAAATCAATAAATCTTGAGAAATTTCAAAATCAACCAATGATAACCCCAATCCAATAACTCCTGAAACAATAAATCAATTAATCCCAAATTCCAATCAATCAAACCTGATAAAAAACCTGAATTCAGACAGAAAATGAAAATGAAATTTGATTGAGAATTAAGAGAGAATGAAATGGTCAGCAAAATTTTGAAATGAGAATGAGAATCAATTTTCATTTGAATGAAATGAATGAGTTGAAAATTGATGAGAGAGAAAAAATCATAAAAGTTATAAGATCATGAAAAAATCATAATTGATGAATGAGAGAAATGAATATAAAGGAATGAAAAGAAAGAATAAGATATGAGTTAATTAAAATAATGTCACAGGGACTCCTCTAAGTGAAGAGGGCCTGGAACTCAGTGAACAGACTTACTTATGGAGGGCTCAGAATAAATACTCAATTTGTAAGGTTTGACTATGAAACAATAAGTAAAAATTACTAATTTATTACTTATTGTACTCTGAATGTCCTTATTAATTGAATAAATAAGATTAAAAATATAATAATAATAAATAATTATTATTATTATGGCGTAAAATAATTATATTATTAAATAAATATAATAATATAATTTATATTATGAAAATATAATATAATAAATAAATATATTAATATAAAATAATTAATATATTTAAAAAGCTCTTTATTATTGTTACCAACAAATAATAATGGCGTAAAAAATTGTTTTTTATTAATAAAAAACAATTTATAACAATAATATTACTAATATTAAAGTTATGAATTAATATAAATACTATTTATATTAATTAAAGAATTATTAAGAGAGTAATAATAGAGAAATTATTATAATAAGAGAAAATAACCTACTTTTAACACTTAATATAATAATTTTGAAGTATTTTACGCCAAAAAATATAAATACAACTTTTTCAAATTGTATTTACAATAAAAATAAAGAAAATTACAAATTATTCTGGATTTTTACGTGGAAATGAGTTTTTAAGAGAGATTTTTAACAAAAACAATTAAATAAATGATTTGATCACGTCAAAATAGATGATTATAGCAAGGTGGTCTTTGGTCTTTAATAATATAATGCTTTTATATATAAAGAATAAAGAAATTACCTTTGATTTAATTGATTGAAAGTTTTTGATGCGTCTGAGGGGAAAATAGAGTAAAAAGAGCTCTATTTATAGTAAATACCTCCCTCCTAGAGTCCAACAGGCTTCTAGTAGACGTGTACTGATCATATCCACTGGAATTGATCAATATTTTAAGGTTTGAGGGTGATTACATCATGATCAAACCATATCACATCATTATTACACCATTATTTAGAGTTATCACTATAACTCTAAGTTTGATGACATCAGAGGCTTGGCAGAACCCCAAATTTCGTGTATTTTATTAGTTTTAATCATAAACCAATAGTATTCACCAATTTTATCTCTCTTATGACTGTTAAACTTAATTTAAGGTTACAGTAGGTGATCATAACTGCTCAATTTAAGCTCAAACTTTGATCTTCAATAACTTTTAAGATTTACACGCTACAGAAATTCAGAGAGTGAATTCTGATAGCCTGGCATAACCGTATTATGCTTCCAAGAGTGTTTCATTACATCATCAAAACTCTAATTTTGATGATTTTTCTTGTAACTCATCTTTTCTGTCGAAATTCAATATTTTAAACTTCAAACCTTGATTTCAGGGGGTTATACCCTGAATTTAATAATAAAAATTACATCATTCTTCACGAATGAACTAGTAGAGTCCAACTGTATACTTTTTTTTAAGTTTGGACTACTTTCACAACAAAGTGGTCAACAGCTCTGTTGATTTTTATCAATATTTCATCATAGGTTTTAACCTTGTTTATAATTTGTAAAATAAAGTTCATATCTGTGTTTTTACAGTAATTACGTGGTAACTTTATTTTTGGTTCATCATTCTATCATGTATAGTTTAGGAGATATTAGCTATGTTCCTTGAATATATGTGTTGACCAAAAAAGTGCATATATTCAGGTTAATTCCTTAAGTATTGACTTTGGAAATTAGCTTATTAATTGTTTTATGTGTGGACTTTTGTGGGGAATCCACTGGTACAGTTTATTTCACATGTTGTTTCATTAGTTCCTGAGATAAATAGGGTTTTATGGTTTTTATAAGGTATTATACCTTATAATTCATTAAATATTGACTTTACAGATATGCCATAAAAATGGTATATGTGTATTTTTCCATGAGGAATCCAATGGTATAATTTATTTTACATGTTGATTCATTGGTTTTTAAGTTAAACCAATTTTTGTACCAATCTATGGTATTTTTTGTATATTTAAGTAATTATTTTTAATGTATAATTATTCTAAGTAATTTTAATATAATTATATTAAAGGTATAATTATTCTTAGTCTTATTTGTGACCTTATTGGATATGTGGTCATATCTCAAAGGCTCACACAATTGATAAGAGTAATGGAGTAAGAGGATAAATTCCTAGTCATAAAATAATAAGCATAAAAGATATGAGAGAAAAACAAAAGCAATAATAAAGAGCCAACCACAAATAATCCTGTACCACTGTTTCAACCTGTTCAGAAAAGAGAAAAGGATTAATGAAGGATATGGCCACCAGGACTCTACTGAACAGTTGAGGGAAGGCAAAGACTAACTTAATAATTAATAAAATAATATTTCTTAATGAGAAATAAAATAATATTAAATAATAAATCCAATATTTTAATTAACTGGGGGAAAAACCCCCAGGTGGGTGAAGAGGGGCTTGTATATGTGAGAAATACCAGCCTTGGAGTTTGAGTGTTGAGATACTTGTCTGTATGCTGGAAGAAGTCAGATGTGGGATTGAATCCTGTATTGGTGAATCCAATACAGGTTATACAGTCAATACAGGTATTTGCGCCTGTATTGATTACAGGCCTGTATTTGGTGAATCCTGTATTTGGGTCTTGCCTGTATGAAACTGTATTGAGGTCTGAAAACTGTATTTGGAGAATGTTGAATGAAACCCCCTTGCTGATTGGGTTTTGAGGGGTATCAATGAAGTAATGATTGGTAATTCCCCTGCCTCCTTGGCTGTGACAGCGGATGAGATTGGAATTTTTTCTGTGTATTATTTTTTAATTGCTTGCTTATATTGTCTTGATGATTTGTACCAATCTTTTAATTACAGAAGGCCTCCAGATAAGACATTGGCCTCTTTACAAACACATGGTTTGAAGATGAACAAGACAACACTTACCATCAAATTGACTTGCAACACCATTCACACTGAAAATCTGCCATTGATTTCTATTGGAAAGTATGAGAGACTAAAATGCTTCAACAAAAGTATGACTTCAAGCATGATTACACATACTTTTTCTACTCAAAAGCGTAGAGGACCATGAAAATATCTCATAAATGGATAGTCAACTGGAAGACTAAACTTTGTATGAAACATTGCAATGTTGTTCTTCTTTTGGATAATTTTAAAGGCCACAAAGAGCCTCAACAAGGATTTTTCAATCTAAAAATCTTATTTTTCTGTCCAAATATCACATCACATGTCCAACCCCTTGATGCGAGAATAATTCATGCCTTCAAAGCACAAGAGTACAAATAATTTTTTTTGGTTTGGCTATACAATACCACAATAACAATTTCAGTAAAAATCACATTTTTAATATTGACTAGCTGATTGTGATGCAATTATTCTACTTGGCCTGTGAGCCAATGAGACTAGTAACAATAGATAACTCCTGGGACCATACAAGCATAATTCCAAAGCTTGAGAGCATGCCAAACAACGTTGGACTGATACAAGCAGAAGCATTTCTGAAGGAAGAAGCATTCTGATGGCAATAGAAGATTAATGCAGCTTATTGAGCACAGAAGATAACCCCATTTATCAAACATTGTATGTATAAATTGATGCCAATGAGTCCAAACTTCCTGCACCTCTTATTTTGGAGGTTCAGGATACAATATCAAAAATATTGAATTACATTTGGCACTCATCTTCCAAGCAAGCAGATGACTTAAATGAGTGTCTAGAATTGTATAGCAGGGAACTTGAAGTTGAGCAGCTGAAGAACGTCAAGTAAATGTCAATACATGATTCTCTCAAGGTTCAATAAGTCAACTTGTAACTTTTTGTTTCTTATTTTATTAGTTTTTATTTTTTATCCGGTTGTACTTCGTAAAGGAAATTATTTGAGTCATGTAATTTAAATAATTCCCCATGAATACGCTAAATTTATAATAATTTTGTGGCCCATGATCATGGGTTTCAGCAGGCAAACATTCATGTGCTGACTTATAGGTTTGGACAGGCCAACCTATTCAAACTCATGAGAAAAGCTGTCCACCAAGGCCGATGGGTTTTAACAGGTTTCGCTGTAAATCCCTTGACAATGGCAAGTGGCTCAAACGAGCCCGGTATTTGTCATGAATTTTGAAGATTTTAGAGCCGAAAAATCGAAAAACTAGTATTTCATCACAATGGTTGCTATACATTACTTGAGATGAACTCAATCCTTTTTTCGCTTTTATAATATTTTCCGTCTTGATCTGAGAACTTTTGTTTCTGAAGCAAAGCGTCAGTCAATCAATAACGTCTCAGTGAATGATTTACAAAGACATGGTTTGATTTGAATTTGGCGCTGCGGCGGGCACACTTCTTAGACCTCAGAGCATTACGAAGCAATTAATGACCTCACGTTGTAAGAATTCCGATGTTTTGAACCGAAATTATAGCAGGGAAGGAGACACGCCTGGATTGGAGCTGGTACAGGAGGCGGTAGCATACAAATGAAATCGCAAGGCGGAACACAAGGCAAATTCAAGTTACATAGCTTAATCGCCATCGGAACAGGAGGCAGCCACACGCAAGCCGATAAGTTTTGAACCTACCTTATGGTTGGATGGCAGATTCGACAAGAAAAATTAAAAAAGACAACTAAAAGCTAACAAGATATTCTTTGGACATTCATCGCTACAAGTGCGAAGAGTGGCTTTAGGGTCGAGGTGAGGTTGATGGATGAATCTTGACACATCCTTTCAAAAGTAGTCATCTCATTCGTATTTTACGGCCTCTCCATGATGCATTGCTTCAAATAATGGCTTGTGGCAAAAACTCATAAACCACTTATTATTAGTTGAAAGCGAGGGAGAGATCATGCGCGATTCGCCCGGGTCGAAAAATATTGAGATAGCATTAATGCCTCTTGTTTCATATCTTCCTCGGTCCTAGGTTCGCGTTCATCATTATCAATTTTGACATCTGGACGGGTTCGTGTGTTTTTCGCCGAAACTTCGGAGGCCTCGAATGCATTTAGATGATTATAAATCTTAATATTTTTTCAGTCAATGCAAGTTATAAAAAAACGTAAGTTGCTTTCTCCAAGTTGTTGAGCAATGGACGGAATTATGCCTAATGCATGGACGGTCTAATTAAACGCACCGCATCGTTGGGCACAAAATCGCCTGGACGTCGCGGAATCACATGAACATGAAGGTGCTCCACCTGATGAAATTTTTTGTTTAGTGTTGGAGAAATGATCCGATAGCTTTGATTCAGTGACCTACCGACTGACCGGCAAAGGATCCGTCCTGTGCGTTAGCGTTTCAAATTTGCAAGTCAATGACCCGACGATTGCTTCTCGAGATTATAGCAGAGGACGCATCCCAAAACGAATTACCTGTATAGAAATGGTGAGACTGTTTGCCTTGTGAACAGATTCCACCAAGTCTCCAATCTGCTGTACCGGGACAAACAAATCGGCCACTTCAGCAGGACAGAGATCCTTCAGACGCTTTGCTTCGGTCCTTTTGGGTATTACAAGCACATCTATGGAGTAAAAACTCAGCATGTTGCTTGATCACAGAAGCATCGAATGACTCACGACCAGGTGCAATTGGTTTCAAATTCACGATGGCGAAGGAATGTTCACTCCGATAAAAAACCTGATTCCTGAATGAATTCCAAACACACATTAATCTCAACATGAGTTTGCATGCAGTCGGCCCATGTCATAAGTCTAGAGGACTGCGATCCTTGAACGGCGTACGTCACATCAAAGCTAGCGAATTTCATCTTGGCGGAATCGAGAGATGACGACATTCGTTTCAATGGCGGTGGCCTGTGAAGTTTAGGAGCAGGAAGGCGTAACGCGTTTCCATGACCAACCACTGAATTTCTGAATAAAATGCTCCATAGAAAAGCAGCCATCAAGATTGGTCTCAGCGATCCTCAACCGAAAGCTTCGTCCTTCGAGTAGATGAAGAATTCATCTGATGCTTCTCAATGATAACCAGAGCATTTGCATACATCTCACAACAACGCAAAGCTGTTTCCCGATGCGTAATATCAGTCATTTGGCACAGCATATCAGATGCAGTTTCATCAAATTTTTCCAAGAGAAATGAAATTCTCACAAAGAATACGTTTCTTCAACAGAGTCAATCCTGCGCAAATCAATTTTTGACAGGTTGTTTTCTTTTTTGAAAAGAAAAACTACTTTCGACACAAGAAATTGATTTTTGAGTAATAAAGTTTTGATGTCAAGGAAAAACAATATTTCGCAAAATAATTATGCTTTCCAGGCTATTTTTGCCAAGATAACTTTGATTCCTTTTTGAAAAAAGCAAAGATTTCACTCAACGATTGCTTCTTCAAAAAAGGAAATTCCTCATGATTTTTTTTTTCAAAAAAAACAAAATCTACCAAATCTTTTTTTCCAAGAAAAGGAACTGATTCCTAAGGAAAAATTATATCTTCAAAAAAAAACAACCTCCCTCATTGGAAATTTTACTTTCAAGAAGAAGAATTTGACAGGAGAATTTGTTTTTCAAAAAAGAAGATATTTTTGCCCAAAAATGCAAGAAATAATTGTCACAGAAAAAGCTTTTTCACCTGAAATATTGTTCATTTTACCCATAGACACATTTACAAACATGTTGGGTATAGGAATTAACCTACAGTTTCACAGCTGGTTTTTATATGAGCAAGTCTTTCAAACACATTATTTCCTTCTTTGATAAAAATTGAATTTTCATGAAAGCTTACATATTTGTTGCTGTTGTAGATGTTTTCCCAATGCTTTATTGTATTTTGAGGCTACTATGATGGCAGAGGCTCAAAATATCTGTTTTCAACTATAAAAAAGTTATGAAGATACTATGATTTGAAATGGATACCCTCCTTCATTGAGAATTATTTTTTTCATTTAATTCTTTGTATTTGCTACAATTTTGGTATGAGCCTGTGAGGTATGTATAACATACCCATAAGGCCATGAATAATGTTTCATACATTTCGTTTTTTCAGTACCTGCTTTTCCAAGTGATTTAAAAACACGAGATAATGAGATTCTGTGGGAGTATTATTTTGGACAAGCAAATCTCTAATCATCATTTCATATTTTACCTCTACACCAAAAATAACCTAGGGTAACCCTGCATGGTGTTATACCAAAAAATGATTATTTAGGCTGTTTTACAAAGAACCAAGGATTCTTCAGAATAATTCATCAATTTTAGAAATTCAGAGAAAGTTACAGCTTTTCAATTTTAACACTACTTCAAATTTACATTATGTATATGTAACCTTACAAAAAAATTGAAATTGAGTTGTTGTGTATGTTTACTGAATTTGATAAGGATTTAAATACATAATTCAAGTCTTTTCTAGACTCAATTGAATTTTATTCAAACCCATGGTATGGTTTTGGATGAATAAATTAGAAAAATCCATGCAAGGGGGGAAGGGGGAAAATAGAAAAAGGTGCTAGGGTACCTCACATTTGGGATCTGAAAGAATCAAATTAATTTTTTCCTCATGTATTGAAGTATTTCTAAACCTTATTTCAGCTTTCAGATTAGAATTTGAGTGAACTGGTTTATCCTCCATTTGGACAGAAATAACAGGCTTCCAAAGGGTAAATCCCATTTTAAAGGCTTGTAATCCAGGATCTAGGAGAGTTCAATTCTTAGAAAAGCTTAAATTTAATTTGATTCTATAAACAACTTATCTAAGCTTAAGGTTTAGTGTATATTACCATTTTCATGTGGAACAGAGAAATAATGTCAAAATTTCATATTAAATGAATTTCTCAGTGGATTAATTTTAAATCTTCATCCAGCTTCTAAGTTTATGTAATCTTTAGATAAAATTAATATCAAAATCATTCATTTGATAAGATTATTTGGGTTTTACCTTTGTGGATACCTCCAAAAATTATTTTTTAAGAAAACTGAAATTACTTTAAAAATGAATGTAAAATTCAAATCACGGTATTTTTTAATGAGATTTTGTTATGATATTACTTCAATGAAGCTTAAAATACATAGACTATTTCAAAATAAAGCCCAAAAGTAATATTCCTAAATAAATCTTGAAGCTACTTGGAGTTAAGAACAACACGTGTAGCTTAAATTATAATTAAAAAGTAAGCCTTTTTATGCCAAAACATAGTCTTTAACAATGAATCTTTCAGCCTTGATTAGTAAATTCCCCCTGAAAGAATTTTTGATCACAGAATTGTCTTGAGACATAAAAGAGCCATTATAGTACTTTTTTTGCCTACTAATTGGTGAAAACAATGTTCTTGATCACATATATATTATTAAATAAAGTCTTATGTTATTGCAAGTAATTATTCAGTATTTCATTCTCTATAAATTCCGAGAATGGAGAACTGATATTTTAGAATCAAATAATATTTTCTAATAATTTATGATTGTTTCCATTTTGTAAAATCTTTCTTTAATTTTTCTTGTAAAATCCACAAAAACTTAAAACTCCCTTGATTGTGAATTCTGTGGTGTTTTGAATTAGTTTTCTTAATTAACAATCATTTCCGATCTGTTTTAGAATTATTGTATTGAATAATAACTTTTGAGTTAGCTCTTCATCAAGAAATTACTTTGTCAACTTATTAGTGTTTTCTATAGAATAATTGTTTTCAACTATTATTCCACATTATCTCATAAAAATTTTATTCATAAGTATAATTTATATTATTTATAGCTGAGCTTCAATACATTCAAACCAGATTTAAATTTATTTATTAGAGCTTCTATCTTTTTATTATTAAGATTTTCAGTTACTCATAATAATAATAGAATGATTATATTATTTGGGTATAGTTATTATAGCATTTATTATGAAAGATTTTGATAATATCAAGTTCCTTTATTATATTTTTTTAGTAATATTATTGATAATTCTATTTAATTTTGTACCTATACTATTTTATTATATTAGATTTTTGTTTGAGGAAAGTCATAGTAATTTAAGTAATAAATATTATTTAGGGGTCCCAAGCCTCAAAACCTCATGTTGAAAATGTTTCATTTTTCCTTAGATGAGAATCTAACATATAATTCTCTTTCTTCACATGAAAGCACACTGTAAAAGCTTTATATTTCAAAAAAAAATCAAAAATACAGGGTTTTGGAAGAAAAGCCATGTTTTTTACTCTGGTATTTCGGGGTGAGACACTTTATTATTAAAGTTTTCATAGAAAATCTTTAGAGAATGAAAGTAAAATATGAATCAAAGAGAAATTCTTAAATAACCTCAAATTTTCTTTTGAAATGATAAAAAAATATTTCAAAGTGATTGATGGTTGTCTTTAAATTATGAAGACCAATAAGGAAATAATTAAAACCTCTTTTGGTCAAATAAAGGAAGGTTCTTTAATATTAAAAGCCAAATTTGACCCTTGAAACCAGTTTTTCAAGTTGGATATACAGGTTTAAAACATTATAATATCTTTTCATGATCTGTCTAAAGAATCTGAAAGTATTTTTGTAGAGTTTTTCAATTGAAGTGATAGTTTTACCCTCTTTGAAACAAGTTACACTTCCTGAACTATTCCATCACTAAGGTCCATGTTATTTCACATCACACATCCTTTGCTTATGTTATATCACATGTCCTTTTTGATCTATTACCCATGTTATTCCAAAGAAGCCTAGATAGATTGTAAGGTTTGACTATGAAACAATAAGTAAAAATTACTAATTTATTACTTATTGTACTCTGAATGTCCTTATAAATTGAATAAATAAGATTAAAAATATAATAATAATAAATAATTATTATTATTATGGCGTAAAATAATTATATTATTAAATAAATACAATAATATAATTTATATTATGAAAATATAATATAATAAATAAATATATTAATATAAAATAATTAATATATTAAAAAGCTCTTTATTATTGTTACCAACAAATAATAAAGGCGTAAAAAATTGTTTTTTATTAATAAAAAACAATTAATAACAATAATATTACTAATATTAAAGTTATGAATTAATATAAATACTATTTATATTAATTAAAGAGTTATTAAGAGAGTAATAATAGAGAAATTATTATAATAAGAGAGAATAACCTACTTTTAACACTTAATATAATAATTTTGAAGTATTTTACGCCAAAAAATATAAATACAACCTTTTCAAATTGTATTTACAATAAAAATAAAGAAAATTACAAATTATTCTGGATTTTTACGTGGAAATGAGTTTTAGAGAGATTTTTAACAAAAACAATTAAATAAATGATTTAATCACGTCAAAATAGATGACTATAGCAAGGTGGTCTTTGGTCTTTAATAATATAATGCTTTTATATATAAAGAATAAAGAAAATTACCTTTTGATTTAATTGATTTAATGTTTTTGATGCGTCTAAGGGGAAAATAGAGTAAAAAGAGCTCTATTTAAAGTAAATACCTCCCTCCTAGAGTCCAACAGGCTTCTAGTAGACGTGTGCTGATCATATCCACTGGAATTGATCAATATTTTAAGGTTTGAGGGTGATTACATCATGATCAAACCATCTTACATCATTATTGCACCATTATTTAAAGTTATCACTGTAACTTTAAGTTTGATGACATCAGAGGCTTGGCAGAACCCCAAATCTCGTGGATTTTATTAGTTTTAATCATAAACTAATAGTATTCACCAATTTTATCACTCTTGTGACTGTTAAACTTAATTTAAGGTTACAGTAGGTGATCATAACTGCTCAATTTAAGCTCAAACTTTGATCTTCAATAACTTTTAAGATTTACACGCTACAGAAATTCAGATAGTGAATTCTGATAGCCTGGCATAACCTTATTATGCTGCCAAGAGCTTATCATTACATCATCAAAACTCTAATTTTGATGATTTTTCTTGTAACTCACCTTTTCTGTCGAAATTCAATATTTTAAACTTCAAACCTTGATTTCAGGGGGTTATACCCTGAATTTAATAATAAAAATTACATAATTCTTCACGAATGAACTAGTAGAATCCAACTGTATACTTTTTTTTAAGTTTGGACCACTTTCACAACAAAGTGGTCAACAGCTCTGTTGATTTTTATCAATATTTCATCATAGGTTTTAACCTTGTTTATAATTTGTAAAATAAAGTTCATATCTGTGTTCTTACAGTAATTACGTGGTAACTTTTTTTTTTGGTTCATCATTCTATCATGTATAGTTTAGAAGATATTAGCTATGATCCTTGAATATATGCGTTGACCAAAAAAGTGCATATATTCAGGATAATTCCTTAAGTATTGACTTTGAGAATTAGCTTATTAATTGTTTTATGTGTGGATTTGTATGGGGAATCCACTGGTACAATTTATTTCACATGTTGTTTCATTGGTTTCTGAGATAAATAGGATTTTATGGTTTTTATAAGGTATTATACCTTATAATTCATTAAATATTGACTTCACAGATATGCCATAAAAATGGTATATGTGTATTTTTCCATGAGGAATCCAATGGTATAATTTATTTTACATTTTTATTCATTGGTTTTTAAGTTAAACCAATTTTTGTGTTAATTTATGGTATTTTTTGTATATTTAAGTAATTAATTTTAATGTATAATTATTCTAAGTAATTTTAGTATAATTATATTAAAGGTATAATTATTCTTAATATTTTTGTGACCTTATTGGGTATGTGGTCATATCTCAAAGGCTCACATTCCCTACCACCAAAAAAGATTGTACCACAATCTGATATGTATGATAAGGGTATCATCCACTGTCCTACCTCTTCAATAGACTTTGTTAGTCTTGAAGCTCAATAATGCTTAACTTTTTTATTTTTCAGGTTTTCTTTCATGTCTGAACCTTCTTAGTAGTTTATCAGCATTTGTTATATCTTTCTCAAGTAGCCATTCATCTTCTTGAGTTGAATTTCTATACCTTACAAGGTATTCTCTTTCTTTTTTGTTTCTTGTCCTTCTTTCTTTAAGGACTTTTACTATTTTCTTTTCCTCTCCTTCTTCCAAGGGGGGAATCTCAAGTGGGGGTTTATTTCTTAGTGGAAATAACTCTTTGTCACTTGAACTGTAAGGTTTTATCAGACTTACAGGGAAAGTTGGGTGTTTGTTCATTAGTTCACCTGTGAGTTCCAATTGCACAGCATTTGGTCCATGAAGTGCTTTTATCATAAATGGTCCTGCAAAGGAATCTTTCAATTTCTTTGGTCCTTTTATGTTATTGAAATTAAGGGTTGATACTAAAACCAAGTCCCCTATTTTGAAATCAGGTGGCTTATGATTTTTATCCCATCTTTCTTTTGCATATTTAAAAGAATCTTGCATGCATCTGTTTGCATGGTGTCTTGCTTTGTCAAGCATTATCTTGAAACTGCTTGCTGTTGGATGTATATCCACTAAGTCCTTTTTGAGGGTATCATAAGGAAGTCTTGGATTCCAACCTTTCTCTAGCATTGCTGGTGTTTTGCCAGTGGAAGAATGGATTGATGTCTTGTATGCCAGTTCAAGTGCTGGTATTAGTGTACACCAATCATGGGTAAAACCATCAGAATCTTTGAATTCTAGCCCATAAACACAGAATCTTCTGATCATATCCTCTAGAGTCTGTATCATTCTTTCTGCTAAACCATCAGTTTGGGGATGATAAGCTGTTGAGAATGATAATTTTGTCCCAAACAAGTTATGGAGATTTGTCCATAATGCTGAAGTCAACTTTGGGTCTCTGTCACTTATAATATTTTGGAATAAGCCTGTGTGGCTAATGACTTTATTCCATATCATTATGGCTGTATCCATAGCTGTGTCATCTTTATGACATGGTAAGAACATGGGAGTTTTGCTGTATCTGTCAACTAGCACTAGGCATGCATTATAACTCCTGTCTCCTCCTGGAGGTAAGGCTGTTACCCAATCCATATGAACTATTTCCCATGGGGATTTTGGTTCTTGGATTTGGATCATCATTCCAAATTTCTTTCCTGTGGCTCTGTTGGCTTTTTGACATCTGTCACAGGTCTGGCAGTACTCTGCAACATCTTTCTTCCAATTTGGCCACCAAGAACAGGTTTTCACCCTCTCTAGTGTCCTATCTTCTGAGAGATGTCCAGATGCAACACTATCATGACACTCATGTAAAATGGTGTTTATTAGTGTTCTGTCTGTTGAGGCCATAACACATGTATGTTTTGTTCTATGGTAAAGGATTCCATCAAGGAGGTGAAATCTTCCTTCATCATATGCCTTTTTCCATATTTCATCTAGTTTTGATGAAAGTGATGGATCTTTGCAGTCTTTCATTAGAAGTTGGCTTAAGATATGGCAATTTTTGTCTGTCTTATAGCTTTCTTTAACTTGGTTAAAGAATTCTGTGCCAATGTCTGTAACACATATTCCTTCTATATGGTGCTCTTCTTGTGGTACCCATGCTGGATTGTCAGGGGTATTTGCTAGAGCCCATCTGCTGAGACCATCTGCATTTTTGTGAATATTTCCAGATTTATGAACAATAGTCATATTTCCTCTATATTCCTGGATAGCAATTTGCCATCTTAGCATATGTCTGTTTGGAGTCTTCATATTTAATAGTGATTTCACAGCATTACAGTCTGTGATTACATCAAATACTGTGCCATCCAAATAATATCGCAATTTTTCTAAAGCCCACACTAGGCATAAGCATTCCATTTGGCTTGCTCCATACCTTGCTTCTGTTGGCTTTATTTGCCTTGAAATGAAACAAATTGGTCCTTCCACTGGTTTATCATTGATAATTTGTGTTTGGTGAAGTGCAGCACCTAGTCCTTCTCCACAAGCATCAATGTACAGTTTGAAGGGTAGTTTCCAATCTGGCATTAGGAGAAATGGGGCATTTTTTAAGGAATTTTTCAATTCTTCATATGCCTTGACTCTTTCTTCTGTCATCTCATAGACTGTTTGTTGGTCACATAGCTTATACAAGGATTTAGCAATCTTTGCAAAGTCCTTTATATGCTGTCTATAGTAACCAGCAAATCCTAGAAATGATTGCATTTCTTTTTTGGTTTGAGGCATTGGTTTAAGTAGTACTGCTGCTACTTTATTTTTGTCTATGCCTAGACTAAGTCCAGATACCACATGTCCTAGTGCTTTTAATTCACTATATGCAAAATGACACTTTTTCAAGGAAATTTTCATATTCACTTGAACTATTTTCTGTAGTACCCTTTCTAGTCTTGTAAGGTGATTTTCCCAAGTTTCTGAGCAAACTATAATATCATCAATATAGATAATTAACCATCCTTCTGATAATTCTTCAGGAAATATGGTATTCATCATTCTTTGATAATGGGAAGGTGCATTTTTTATCCCAAATGGCATTCTTAAGTATTCAAAAATTCCACAATGGACTATTATTCTTAGTAGTTTCTTGGCATTGTCTGTTAAGACATTTTGATGAAAACCTTTAAGAGCATCCATAGCTGTGATGAACTTAGCTTGTGAAAATTGGGTCAATGTCTCATGGATTCTGGGTATTGGATATCTGTCTGGAATGGTATAGGTATTCAGGGCTCTGAAGTCTCCTACCATCCTTGACTTTCCATTATGCCAAGTTATAATGACAGGTGTAGTAACTTCTACTTGTTCATTATGTCCAACCTTTCTTAATACTCCAAGGTCCATTAATTCTTTAATGTGTACCTCTAAGGCTTCTCTAGCTCTTGGACTGGCTGGATAAGCAGGTCTTCTTAATAAAGGTGGGTAAGGCTTTTCTACATTAAGAATTATATCCACTTCATGTCCAATTATGGCACCTAGTGGCTCTTTGTCAGTTGCAAAGGCATTTTTATACTTAAATAAGAGGTCAATCAATTTTTCTTTCATTTTTTCTGTTAATTCTTGATTGAATTCTGCCTCTTTAAGTTGTTCAGATATAAAAATTTCTTTTTCTGGAATTTTTTCTTCCTTCTTAATAACTGTGATTTGTTTTTTGTTATTTAAGAAGCCAAACTTTTGTCTTTTGTTATCTCCTATGGTAAAATATCTGTCTTTTTGGTTGGAGATATCTATACCATAGATTGATAAGTAGTCATTCCCAAGTATGAAATGATTACTAGTACAGTTGTCCATTACTACAAACTCTACTTTAATTCTAACACATTGTGAGGGATGAGGAAAAATTAGTGTTAAATCAATTATTCCAAGGGGCTTCATGCTCTCACTTGCACTACTAAATTTGACACCTTGTATTGGCATAAGTTTTTCTTGCCAATTTGGGACAATGGTTTTTAAATAACTTTTGCCAACACAAGTGCAATATGCTCCTGTATCCAAGTTAACTTTTCCTTCCTGGTTATCAACCATAACAGTACTTATACTTGATTTTCCAGCTGTATATCCCATTCCTCTTGCAGGTTTGGTTCTATACATTTTGGCATCTTGTATGTTTGTCAGGTTTGTGTCAGATGTTCCAACTTGTGGTAAGTTTGAATTAACATCCAGTACTTCATAAATTAAGTCAATATTATTAATTTGTGCATTAATTATATTGATTTCATCACTTTCAGAGCTTTCTGACTCTTCTGTCTCTTTTTCAGAGTCAGATTCCTCTTCTTTGTCATTGTGGCTTTCTGTTTCCACAATTTCATTAATTTTTGCTTTTTTAAGGCAATTATTGGCTAAGTGTCCAATACCTCCACATTTATGGCATTTTCTTTGCTCATTATTGTTGGATGTATTGGGCTTAAAGGATTCTTTTGGTTTATCTTTTCTGATAAATGGTTTATTTGGGCTTTTAATGTCCAATTTTTTCCAAGTCCTGCCAATTTTTGTTCTTGTCACTATATCTTCTAGTGCATTTATATACTCTTCTGTGGAGCATGGTTCTATACATCTGCTTCTTAGGGCATGTTCTAGTTCCCCTCCACATTTTTTAAGTATTTTCATATGCACCATCTTCTGTGACATTTCTAGGTATAGTGCATTAAGTCTTTCAACTTGTTTTAAGAACCAAGTTAAAGGTTTGTCTTTCTCTGGGTCAAAGAAATAGTTTTCAAATGCATTTTCTATCTTATACCTCCAGGCATCATTTGCCCACTTGGTGATTATTTCTTGTTTCCACCAAGACCAGGTATTTTTACCATTTGTTTGTCTTATGCCATAATACCATCTTTTTGCAGATTTCTCAAACAAAGAATGTAATCTTGCAGTGATTAATTCATCTGGTATGGCATAATCTTCTTGTAACATGTCAATTGTTTTAATGAATGACATGTGGTCATATTCACCTTCTCCTGTGAATGTTGGCCATTCTTTCAGTTGAGGTGCTTCCTTCATTAAGACTTGGTTATTATCTTGGTGACTCAAGTCTGTTATGAAAGGATTTGACAATTCCTCTTTTGTTTTAACAGGGCTTCTTATATGAGAAAATGGTGTTGATAACTTTGGCATATTTAAATTAGCCTCATTAATTTTATCCATTTTTTCAGTGATAAGTCTTATTTCACTCTGAATATCATCTTTCAGATGCATTCTTGCTTCATCACTTTTTTCCACATGGTCCAAAAGTAATTTTTGGTGTGATGAAGTCTTTTCTTCAAATTTTTCTACAGAAATACTTAATTTATTCAATTTTCCTGTAAGATTGTCAATACTCACATCATAATTGATTGTCAAAGTTTTTTCTTTGATATCTTTTATGTATTTATACAATTCTTGTTGTCCTTGTATTAATTTTTGAGTATTGTCAATTAAATTCTTTGGTTTATTATTTTCAACAATAAACTTAATGTTGTCAATTTCTTTCTTGTTTTGCACAACAATTTTTGTTAAAGAAGATAAATTGTTATTTATTTCTTGTAGTGATAATAAACTGTCTTTAATTTCTTTTAGAGGTAATATACTATTTTTAATTTCTGTTAAAGTATTTACAACATCTTTGGACAAGGTTATTTCTTTGGGAAATGAGGTTGTCTCATTCTTTGCTCTTCCTTGTCCTTGAATTCCATCAAGGTTCTGGCCATGTTGAAAACATTGTCCATGGCATCCTTTTGGATTCTTGGGATTCTGTAGCTTGGGGAATATGGTTTCCTCCAATGCTTTTTCTTGTTCTTCTTCCCTTCTTGGGGAAGTGGGTTGGCTTGGGGCTTGCTGGTAGAAGCTACTGGGGCTTCTTCCTTGGTTGCCTCCCTCTTTTTGGCATGGTAATCCTTGATTTTTTTGATTTGAGGCTTGGATGACAGTGGATTCCATCCATTGGAGTATTTCACTATCTCCTCCTCTTTGAGGAACTTTTTCAGGATGTGCCAGGAGTTCATCACTCCTTGGTGTATTTGAGGCAACATTTCCCAATCTTTGTCCTTGTACACTGTGCAATACTGCTTGTACTGGCTCATGTAGATGTCTATTTGAGCCCTCTGAATGTGATTTGTACCTGTTTGAGTTACTCATACTTAGTTCTAATTCAGGCTCAGATATCATGGGCATTTCTGGGACTTGCCTTTGGGATAAGGCACTTCCTTGTGTGGATTCTGTTCCACTGGGGATATTGCCCTTTCTTTTCCCTTTTGAGGGATCAATTCTACCTCTGAGTCCAGCTCCATCTGATTGGATGGAGTATTGGGAACCTCTTCTGGTAGTCATAATTAAAGAATAAGAAAAAATAAAAGTATTTTAGAATAAAAATTCTTTTATGGCAATTATAAAAAGAGGTGCTCACCTTCAGAGTCTTGAATGGTGGGTCCTGGAAAGTCTAATTTCTTAGTTTTCTTTCTTTTGGTGATAACTGGTGTTGGAGAACTTTGACAAGTTTCTTCCACCAACCTCTCAACAGTAGCTTGGTTATCTTCTGTTGGGTTATCTTCAAACCCTAAAAAAGACAAATAAATATAAGTCTTTATATAAGAAGTGTTATTTTTGGCAAGATATGGCAATTTTCCACGTAGAAATTGCTTTATATCTTAAAAAATTGAAATAAAATAAAGAAATGAATAAAAAATGAATAAAAATAACTTTTTTTATTGGTTTTTAATATTTTTTAATATTTTTTATGTATTTTTTATTTTTTAAAGAATAAAATAAAAAAGAATATGATTCTTATAAAATTAAATTATAATAAAATTATTTTTAATTTATAAAATATCTTTTTTAATCACTAGAGTCACTCAAAGAAAGTTCTTGCAAGTCTAAGGATGTGAAAAACCACGTGTAAGACAGTACAATTGCTTTCCAAATGCCTCAATAGCTTTTAAAATCAATAAAATATAAAATTATTATATAATTTATGATTATAAATATAATTTATTATTGGATAAACCCAAATAGAATCTTTTTAAAGGTCTTTTAAGTAAATATCACGGCCAGGCCCCCAAATGTAAGGTTTGACTATGAAACAATAAGTAAAAATTACTAATTTATTACTTATTGTACTCTGAATGTCCTTATAAATTGAATAAATAAGATTAAAAATATAATAATAATAAATAATTATTATTATTATGGCGTAAAATAATTATATTATTAAATAAATACAATAATATAATTTATATTATGAAAATATAATATAATAAATAAATATATTAATATAAAATAATTAATATATTAAAAAGCTCTTTATTATTGTTACCAACAAATAATAAAGGCGTAAAAAATTGTTTTTTATTAATAAAAAACAATTAATAACAATAATATTACTAATATTAAAGTTATGAATTAATATAAATACTATTTATATTAATTAAAGAGTTATTAAGAGAGTAATAATAGAGAAATTATTATAATAAGAGAGAATAACCTACTTTTAACACTTAATATAATAATTTTGAAGTATTTTACGCCAAAAAATATAAATACAACCTTTTCAAATTGTATTTACAATAAAAATAAAGAAAATTACAAATTATTCTGGATTTTTACGTGGAAATGAGTTTTAGAGAGATTTTTAACAAAAACAATTAAATAAATGATTTAATCACGTCAAAATAGATGATTATAGCAAGGTGGTCTTTGGTATTTAATAATATAATGCTTTTATATATAAAGAATAAAGAAAATTACCTTTTGATTTAATTGATTTAATGTTTTTGATGCGTCTGAGGGGAAAATAGAGTAAAAAGAGCTCTATTTAAAGTAAATACCTCCCTCCTAGAGTCCAACAGGCTTCTAGTAGACGTGTGCTGATCATATCCACTGGAATTGATCAATATTTTAAGGTTTGAGGGTGATTACATCATGATCAAACCATCTTACATCATTATTGCACCATTATTTAAAGTTATCACTGTAACTTTAAGTTTGATGACATCAGAGGCTTGGCAGAACCCCAAATTTCGTGGATTTTATTAGTTTTAATCATAAACTAATAGTATTCACCAATTTTATCACTCTTGTGACTGTTAAACTTAATTTAAGGTTACAGTAGGTGATCATAACTGCTCAATTTAAGCTCAAACTTTGATCTTCAATAACTTTTAAGATTTACACGCTACAGCAATTCGGAGAGTGAATTCTGATAGCCTGGCATAACCTTATTATGCTGCCAAGAGCTTATCATTACATCATCAAAACTCTAATTTTGATGATTTTTCTTGTAACTCACCTTTTCTGTCGAAATTCAATATTTTAAACTTCAAACCTTGATTTCAGGGGGTTATACCCTGAATTTAATAATAAAAATTACATCATTCTTCACGAATGAACTAGTAGAATCCAACTGTATACTTTTTTTTAAGTTTGGACCACTTTCACAACAAAGTGGTCAACAGCTCTGTTGATTTTTATCAATATTTCATCATAGGTTTTAACCTTGTTTATAATTTGTAAAATAAAGTTCATATCTGTGTTCTTACAGTAATTACGTGGTAACTTTATTTTTGGTTCATCATTCTATCATGTATAGTTTAGAAGATATTAGCTATGATCCTTGAATATATGCGTTGACCAAAAAAGTGCATATATTCAGGATAATTCCTTAAGTATTGACTTTGAGAATTAGCTTATTAATTGTTTTATGTGTGGACCTCTATGGGGAATCCACTGGTACAATTTATTTCACATGTTGTTTCATTGGTTTCTGAGATAAGTAGGATTTTATGGTTTTTATAAGGTATTATACCTTATAATTCATTAAATATTGACTTCACAGATATGCCATAAAAATGGTATATGTGTATTTTTCCATGAGGAATCCAATGGTATAATTTATTTTACATGTTTATTCATTGGTTTTTAAGTTAAACCAATTTTTGTGTTAATTTATGGTATTTTTTGTATATTTAAGTAATTAATTTTAATGTATAATTATTCTAAGTAATTTTAGTATAATTATATTAAAGGTATAATTATTCTTAATCTTTTTGTGACCTTATTGGGTATGTGGTCATATCTCAAAGGCTCACATAGATCTTATTAAATAATTTTTATTACATAAACAGTGGTATGGTTTATTTTTCATAAACCTCAGGTTTTTCATTTAATATCAACAATAATACTAATCAAGGTTTGAATTGGGGAATCAATTTTGCATCATGTGGTATTAATTACCCAACATGGGGAATTAATTCCTCATCATGGAAAATCAGCTCCTCATCATGTGGAATTAGTTCCTCATCATGTTGAATCAATTCCTCATTATGTGGAATCAATTTCTCATTTTGTTTAATCAGTTCCTCATCATGTGGAATCAATTCCTAATTATTTGTAATAAATTCCTGATCATTTGGAGTAAATTCAAAATTTGATTTGTATTGCATCAACCATAGGTTAATATTACATAAACCATAGGTTGATATGACATCAACCTATGTTTGATATGACACAACCTATTATTTATATTACATCAACATATGGTAAATATTACATCAACCTATGGTTTATATTACATCAACTTATGGTTAACATTACATCAACCATAGGTTAATATTACATCAATCATATGTTGATATTACATCAACCATAGGTTTATATCACACTAACCTATGCTTGATATGAAATCACCCTATGGTTGATATTACATTACCCTATGGTTGATATTAAATCACCACATGGTTGATATTACATCAACATATGGTTGATATTTCATCAACATATGGTTGATATTACATCAAAATATGGTTGATATTACATCAACATATGGTTGATATTACATCAACATGTGGTTGATATTACATCAACATATGGTTGATATCACATCAACATATGGTTGATATTACATAAACATATAGTTGATATTACATCAACATATGGTTGATATTACATCAAAATATGGATGATATTACATCAACATATGGTTGATATTACATCAACATATGGTTGAAACTACATCAACCTATGGTTGATATTACATTAACCTATGATTGATATTACACCAACCCATCATTGATATTACATCACCCTGTGATTGATATTAAATCAAAACCTGAGGTACATGAAAAATAAACCATACAACTGCTTATTTAGTGAAAATTATTTCATCAGATCTATCTAGGTTTATTTAAAATCATATGGGAAATAAATCAAAAAAGACATGTTATTCAATATGAACCAAGAATGTGTGATGTAAAATTTCATGGATCTTAGTGATGTAATAATGCAGGCAGTGAAGCTTCCAATGTTGGAATCAATCTTGAAGAAATCAAGTCATAGACCCCAATTGCCAAACTGATCCCAAGTGAATAAACTTTCTTCATGAATTTTGATATTTCATGTGTATATTAGTGAGTCTTAAAGATTCCAAATCTAGGATTGAAAATTTTGCATCTTTTTCAGTCAAATCACCAAATTACTTTCCTGGTATTTTCAAAACCCCACACCTCATTAGATTCTGTATTTCAGACATAAAAAACATGGTTTTTTTGGGTTAATAATCCTCAATTTTTCTCCCCATCCCATATTTCTTTTCATAAAGTATTTTTTACATAAAAGCATTCCTCAGCTCATTAAAAACCTTAATTCATGTTTCATATCTTTCTAAATACCCTCACAGTCATCACATTTCCATTTTAAAATCTATTCTTCACCACCAAAAATTCCTGAAACCCACCTTTCAAGAATAAAAGAAGGAGATAATTGTATTTCATTATATATTGAATTTTTTTGAGAAGAGAGTATATTAATGTTGAAAGAAGATTCCTTCTTTTCTTTAAATTTATAAATAATCCTACATAAATCCTGGTACCTCTCATTACACAATATATATGTAAAACAAATGATCTAGTTAATTGAAAGGAAGATAAGCTCAAGAAATTATTCCATTAAGCCAACATCCAAATCAGAAATTCATTTTTCATTATCTATGTTGATATTGTCTTTTAGAAAGCATCCAAATTCAAGCAAACCTATCTCTAACTCCAGTTATAAATATTTTTCTCAATTTTTAATATTACAGCATGGGAGGAGATTTCTCCAATGATATTTCAATATCTTTCAAAATATCAGTTTCAGAGTTGTTATTGAAGACGGCTCTCATTAACCAGAAGCATTTCAATTCCTTGATAAAAGGGAATTTCTGGTTATCCAGAATAAATCCAGCTTTTTCCAGGATTTGAGTATAGAAATTCGGAAAAATGAGTATTTCTGAAGGTTCAACTGGGCTCTTATTGCATGATGTTATAATTAAACCTCTATGAGTCATGATAGTGTCCCTACCATAAGCTAAAATTCTCCAGGTAGTGATAAAATGGGGCTAATTATGCTGGAATATAAATACTAATCTGTGGGAGTATTGGGAGAAAGCCCTTTGGAAATGGCCAACAAGGATAGGTTAAAAGAAAACTTTCTTCAATTAATTTTTGAAACCCCTCAGCCCATCTAATTTAAAACCTCATGGATTGAGAGTACTAAATATTTTCAAAGAATTTATAAATTCCTTAAACAGTAACCTGAGCCTTTAATATGAGTTTCTGAAAAGTCATCCAAAGGAAGGTGAAATTTTCCAGATTGCCCTCTATTCTCCTTGAATTTTGGTATAATTGACATTATTGAGCTCATTTATATTACCCTAAAACAATTTGAAAGATATGAGGTATTCTATAATCTATTATCCCCTAGATCTCTTCAAATATTCAAGGTCTTTCAAATAGTTCTGTAGCTAAATTTTGATATAAATAAAGCTGTGGAATATCATTAAAAAAAATTCCTGTCAAAATTTCCCATTAATATTGGCTCAAATGAGTTCCTCTTCAATTAAAGAAAGATTAAAATGTACCGAAAATTATACATCGAGAGCTTACAACATGGGATTCCTTGAATACTTCATAGAATTTGTACTTTCCCTTTATGTTGAATCTAGATTTGTTGAGGTTAATTTACAAGAAGGCGCATAATTAAATTTTAAGCTTGATTAAACCTCAATAAAAGCTCAGTTGTTCTTCTCCAAGAAATCTAAGTTTCCCTAACATTCCCTAAGAACTCTAAGGTCCTGGCCAAAGTGCGATACTTATATTTGTATGGAAATATGAAATTTCAACAGAATTGGAATAACACCCATTTAAATAAGATAAAATTTTGAGCTTCAATTAGAATATTCTTAAAAGAAAACTAAATTTGTTTAGTCAATTAATTTAAATTTCAAGAATATGTACAAAAGTTTGAATCTAGATCAAATTTTTCAGGAAGATTGATAAATGATACAATCTAGAAACACCAGCTTTTACAGGATCATCTGGATCATATTATTATAAAAGTAAAATTTGGATTCTCTGATTAATAAAAATACATACAAAGAGCTCCAAAATTTTTCCAATAGCTTAATAAATGGGGGTAGCTACAGACAAGAATAACACTAACTTTGTGAAATAAATAGGACAAAGTCCTATGCAAATAAACAACATTGAGGAGTTCAAATTTAATAATTTCTCTTCATTAATTAATAAATTTAATTAAAAAGAACTTGATAAAAGAATAATTTGAAATAATTACAGGGTACCATATGTTGATTGAATACCTTAAAATTCCTCTACCTGAGAATAAACATATAACTAAATCTGTGTGGGAATTGCTTTATTCAGGGAGGTTAAAAAAAATGTTAATTCATTGAAGTAGAAGAAAGCTGAAAAAACTAAGACTTCCTATAGCAGCTCCTACATATTGAGAAATACACATTTATTTACCTATCAGAGTATCACTATTCTAATAACCATGAGCAAATTTGCAACACCTGAAAGCAGGTGTTGCATTTTCAAATTAGCTTGGACCCATGCTAGAAGGATCTGGGATGCTTTGTATGAGCTAGGTTGGACCCAGGATTTTAATGTTTTTTAGGATTCTAAGTTCTTCAAAGCCACTGTAATATTACAGAATTTCAAAGATTTTATTCCTTTTTTAGACTGTATGGAGTAAGTATATAATATAGTATATTGGAGCTGTTTCCATTTCTATTTTCATATTCAAAATGATATTCCTCAAGATAAAAAATTGAATCTAGAGCTTTATCTTCAATTTCAACAATTGTAGTTTTCTTCAAGGCCAAAAACATTACATACCAGTTTTAGAAATCAATCAAAAAATCTCCATCCTGATTTGCAAACTATTACTAATGTGTAGCAATATTAACTCTTATTACTTCTTCAAAAATGGCTCACAAATTCCAAAATAACCTTTTGTCAACTTAAGAATCTTTCAAAGATACTTTATTGACAAAAAGATTTGTTTCTTATATTTTTAAATCTCTAAAACGTCATAAGGCCTAGGTAAAAAGGCTTTGATTTTTTTCTTGAATAAACTCTTTTCCCCAAGAATGAAAAAAACTATATGTCTTTTATTTATTGATTATAATTCCTAGAGCTTGGGTTTCATTCTTCTTTTCTTTATTCTTTCATTCCTTTTTTATTATCAGGAAGATTTTTCAATCTTTATTACTAACATCAACCTTCCACTTTCTCAAAGATGAAATATCTTATTATGTCTTTTTTGAAGGTTTTATTTCTCAAATAAACAGAGAAATAGTGGACTCTATGCAATACATCCCCCTCTACTGGAATTAATCTAGAAATTAGAACAAAATTAAAGTACAGGGCCTGTAATAGTAGATACTGTAAAAACTGTCAACAATTGTCAACAATATTACATAAGAAGCCCTTAAAGGTCCTTTACTGTAAGAGACTTGACACATGTAAATAATTTTACAGTAGCAAGGCTTGTGAAAGGCCTGCTCCTTGAACTTGAATTGAAAAAATAACATAAGATTAAATAAAAACAATTTTACAAATATGAAAATAAACTTAGTAAGTTTCTTAGAAAAGAAACATCAAAAATTAATTAAAAATAAGATTTCACCATAAAACATGGATAATAAAACTCTGAGTGAAATAAAAGAAATAAAAAATATTTTGGGTTAGTAGAAAGAAAGTTCTTTCTACTCCTTTTCTCAAAAAGATATAGGAAAATCTTTATTTGAATAATGAGATAAAATTCAGCGCACCTCTCATAAATGTTTTTATCCTTCATTTTTTGAGTTAGCTCTGTCATTTTTGCATGAATTATTTGTTGAAAAAACACTTTTTAAAACTTTCTTTTTGTTTTTTTGTTCCTGTTTCCTCTTTCAACAATATCATTAAAGAACATTTATGTTTAAAAGAAAGTTAGTAAAGACAAATAAGAGTATATGGACTCAATATAGCTCCAATAATAATAATCAAGAAGTGATATATTCTTCTTTATTTCCATCATTCAGGATGATTTTACTGAGTCTCTAATTGCTTTCAGCCTATAAGGCTTAGTTTCATGTCACCCAAATCACAAAAATCTTGATTTCCCTTAAATCTTTTTCAAATATTTTTAAGATTAATGTTAGTTATATTGTTTCAATTTTAAAATTGAATTATTTTGAAATCTTTATCATAGTCTCATAAATAAAAGTTCATGACTAATTTTCATAAGTACTCCATTGTTTATAAAAAGAATTAATCCATTTATTTGAAAGTTTCTGAACAGACACTCTTCACAGATTCCCATAAAAAATAATAAAAGTGTCAATTCCTTAATAATTTCTTAATAATCAAGATTGCAAAATTGAAATATGCTTGAGACCATATTTCAATTCTGAGTGCACATGGTTCTGAATTCATATTTTTCCCACTTCAAGCTTAAGTCCCAAAAAGGTCCAGCTAATTTATGTGACCTCCCTTTAATTAATGATACTTTAATAAATTCTCTTACCCTTTCATTAAGCACAAATACCAAACAAAAACAAGAAGTGTTCTCATATTATCTTTTAAAAACACTTGTAAGAGATTATTATATAATATCTTGAGCTAAGATTCAGAAACAGATTCTTATTCCCAATTTATCATTATGTTAGGCTGTATAAATGTATCAAGGTAACACCAAGTTGTCAAAACTCCAAGAAGCTTCATGAATATTCTTTGGAAAATAAATATATACAAAGAAGAAATTCATACCAGCTATTTTGCCTTAATATGTCAAAAAAACTAATTGACTTGATTAATCTTTTCAGAAATATGAAGTTTTCAATTATTTTGAATGTCTTTTGGAATTTTCTATTAGCTTAAATTGGATGATTGATGGAAGTATATGAAGGTGTGACCAAATCATTTGAAAAAATCTAATTGTAGAGAAGCTAGGAAATTATTTTCTGAATTCGTTTTGATGATACTAAATTTCTATTTTTTACTATTGATAAAGCCAAAAATACAATTTCCAATGCTTCAAGTTATTAACCCACCAATTTCAGATACAATTTCAATTTTTTCAGTGAATAGAGAGCTCTCCATATATCTTAAACATTCTGAAATGGGCTTCATATTAAGCAAATCAAAGTTAAGATGTAGAGAGCTTATAGAATAGAGAAAAAAAAACAAAAAATACATTGCATAACAATTTATATTTATAAAGTGTTATGAAACAATCAAAGAACTGATCATATTAATCTTAAGCCATTTTGATATGTTAATATTTAATTGACTCAAGTTTAACACCAAAAGTTTCATTATTCCAGCTTCATTTAATTGCTCAATACAGCTCCTACCCTGATTTTCCTTAAATAACAACCCTAATTATCTTGATTTCTCAAATATTCAAGAAATTGACTAGATAAATATGGTAAATTCCAAATTAATTATTTCCACACAAGAATATAAAAATTAAATCTAAGTTGGTATCAATAAAGAAACAAATTAATATCTCACGAAATGAAATAAATGAATGTTTTCAATTGCTATGAATATTTGAAATTCTTTCATTAACAATGTTTTGATTTTGAATATTGGAATAATTATTAGTTTTCACCATGAAGCTGTATAATAAAACGTTTCTGAATTACAAAACTCAAATCCAATACTCCACTTCAAATATTCAGATTATCTAGCTATAAGTGCAAATGTAAGGTGTGGATATGAAGCTTTGATTAAAAATCAAGTACTTTTCCTGTCCTCAAAATTTGTATAGAGTAAAATATGATTAAAAAATAGTATGAAATATTATTTTTAAGAGGAAACACACCGATTTTATTGTTTTCAGCTTTATGAGTATGAAACAATGATATTATAAAGATTTATTGTTGTACCAGCAATAAAGATTTATACAAGAAATACTCTAAAAGAGATATTTAAGGCTACAAAATAAATTTCTTCAAGAGCAATTTCAATTGAAATTAATTGAGCAAAGAAATGCAAGCAATTAATTAAAGAACAAAGTCTTTGAAAATATATTTAAAAAAAAAAAAGTGACCAGAGTGAATTTGGAAACAAAGTGACAAAGTTAACAGTCATGAATGATGTTTTAATTCACATATGGGGTGGTTCAAGGCATAAAAATGATTATAAGAGTTACAAAAAAATGATTATAATAATTTTTTCATGCGGTTAAAAGTTTTAAAATGATATAAAAAGGGTGGTTGGAATCTTTTATTGATTGGTATAACAATGTTTAAGCTAATCATAAAAGGAAAAGATTCTAACATGAAGAGAAAAGTGGGGAAAAGAAGATATTCTTTTATAGCCATCAATTTTCTTGCTCCAAAAGTAAAATTTATACTTTTTTAGTCGTGGAAAACACTCTGACAACAGAAAAGCCAATTATGGGATAATTGAACCCTGATTTAGACCAAAAAAGAGGGCAGTTTTTAGCCATTTTAGACCCTTAAACCAGCCATTACTATAGTAATACCTGTTATAAAGCCTTCAAAACACATCAGAATGTGTGTAAAAGATTTTGAAACCAGTTAAAACTTCTTTTACCAAGATTTTTTTAGCTTAAGGGTAGTTTTACCCTCTTGGAAAAAGTTAAAACTGCCCTGGTTGGTATCAAACCCTCATCATCAATTGAGACACAGACCCTGTGACTCAATTCCAGGCCAAAAGTGATGAACATTTGGGTGAATTTTGACATCTCACGCCTGTCAGCAAGAATTTTGGTGGTCTGGCTCCCTCTTGGAACCAGAGTACGTTCCCCCCCTAGAATTAATCTTTCCAATTTGTTTTTTCTTTAATTCCTCATCATGTAATACACTTGTAATCTACATATACAATTCAATTGCGTTTTACAGTACACAAATGTAGTAATTGATACCTCATATGCAAATTACAGTTCACTTATGTAATACATGCGCACATTTTGACACTTCAATTGAAAATACTTCAATACCTCATAACTTCTAAGCTACACACAACACCTCAATTTTAACACAAAAATGGATGGTTAACACTACATGTGGTGCAAAGTAGATTAAGGTTTTGAGATTTTTCAAATTTTGTACAGAAAATACTAAAAACTTAATTTAAGCTTATTTAGAGTTGAGTTACAGAAATTTACCCAGAGGTGACCCCAACTTATTTTTTATGAAGAATCCAATGGTGAAGTGATTTTATTATGTTTATTTATTGGATAAAAAGCTATCATACATTTTATGTAATTTTTTACCAAAAATATTTTAATTTAACTAGTTTTATTAAAAATTCCTTTTTCCTTAATTTCTTCAAGTAAAAATGTATTTTCATAATTTTAAAATTTAATGTAATTTTTATTTTAAATTATAATTGAATCTTCATTTTTGTATAAAAATTTGTATTTATATTTTAGCTTTCATTTTGATAATATAAATAAATTCATTTTATTTATATTTGTATCTTATTTTGTTATTTGTGGTCTTTTGGGTATATGAAAATACCTCCTAGGCTCACATTCCCTCCCCATAAAAAAGGAATATTACTTTTTAATATTGTTATTTCTAGTGTTTCTGAACTTTATGAGAAGTTTAGTAGCTTCTGGTATGTCCTTTCCTGCTAACCATTCATCTTCACAAGTTGGGTCACTGTACCTAACAAGGTATTCCCTTACTTTATTGGTTCTCAACTTTATTTCTTTTAGAATTTGGTAATTTTCTTAATACCAGATTATGCAATAGGAAGTATAACTTGGGGAACTTTATTCCCCAAGGGAATCTTTTCAGCATCACTAGATTTATATCGCTTTATCAAGCTCACTGGAAATGTAAGATGCCTACTGCTAAGTTCTTCAGATAATTCTACTTCAAAAGCATTTTCCCCATTGAGGGCCTCAATAAGAAAAGTTCCTTCAAAGGAGTCTCTGAGAGTTCTACATCCTTTCTTGTTATTGAAGTTAGTAGTGGATACAAGTACTAAATCCCCCACTTTGAAATCTGGAGTGGCATGTGATTTGTCCCATTTGTCCTTGGCATATGCAAAAGAGTCTTCCATGCACCTCACTGTATGCTTTCTAGTTTTGCCTAGCATTCCTTTGAAGCTAGCAGCTGTAGGATGTATCTCAACCAAATCTTTCCTCAAGGAACCTTGAGGTAATTTGGGATTCCATCCTTTTTCTAGAATAGCAGGAGTTTGATTGGTATTGGAATGAATGTATGTCTTATATGCCAATTATTGTGCTAGTAAAATAGTACCCCAATGATGGGTGAATCCATCACAATCTTTGAATTCAAGGCCATATGCACAAAATCTTCTTACCATGTCTTCCAAGGTTTTGATCATCCTTTCAGCCAGAACATCAGTTTGTGGGTGGTAGGCTTTAGAGAAGGATAATTTTGTCCCAAATAGCTGGTGAAGATTTGTCCATAGTGCTGAGGTGAATTTGGGATCTCTGTCACTAATGATGTGGGTGAATATGCCAGTCCATGATACTATATCTCATATCAGAAGAGCTGTATCCATGGCTGTATCATCCTTGTGACATGGTAGAAAGATTGTAGTCTTACTAAATCTGTCAACAATCACTAGGCAAGCATTATTACTTCTGTCACCCCCTGGTGGCAGGCCAGTTACCCAATCCATATGGACAATTTCCCAAGGTCTGCTGGGTTCTTGGATCTTGATCATATTTCCAAGTCTTTTGCCAGTGGATTTATTTTCTTTTTGACATCTTTCACAGGTTTTTAAATACTCTGCAACATCTTTCTGCCACATTGGCGGCCATATGCAGGTTTTTACTTTTTCTCTTGTTCTGTCTTCAGACAGATTTCCTGTGAAAGTTCTGTCATGGCATTCTTTAAGTACAAGATTTATTAAGGACCTCTCCACAAATTTCATGACACATGTATGCTTAGTTCTGTGGTAAATTATACCATCCAGTAAGTGGAATCTTCTTTCATCATATGACTTTTTCCATATCTCATCTAAGGCATGTATTAAATAATTGTCTTTACAGTACTGAGTAAGTAATTGGCATAAAATGCTCCAATTTTTATCCTGAGTATAACCGCTTCTTACCTCCTCAAAGAAAGTGGTGTTCAGGTCTGTAACACTGATTCCTTCTATGGGAATTTGTGGGGACGCTTCTTCTGGATTATAAGCAGGATTATCAATATTATTTGGTAGTGGCCATCTGCTCATTCCATCTGCATTTTTATGAATATTTCCATCTTTTTGAACAATAGTCATATTGCCCCTATACTTTTGTATGGCTATTTTCCATCTGAGCATATGTATGTTAGGTGTTTTCATGTTTAAAAGTGACTTAACAGCAGTACAATCTGTTATTACTTCAAAAACACATCCCTCTGGGAAATAATTTAAGGTTTGCAAGGCCCAGAAAAGGCATAAGCACTCCATTTGACTTGCCCCATATCTGGCTTCAGTTGGTTTGATTTGCCTGGATATGAAACATATGGGTCCCTCCACAGGTTTATCATTTATAATCTGGACTTGATGAAGTGAAGAACCCAGCCCATCTCCTGATGCATCAATATATAGCTTAAAAGGTAGTTTAAAGTCTGGCATCAGGAAGAGTGGAGCAGTGGTGAAGGCTTGTCTCAAAAATTCAAAGGCTTTGACTCTGTCAATAGTCATTTCAAATACTGTGTCTTTGACACACAATTTATAAAGAGGGTTTGCTATGAATGCAAAATCTTTAAAATTTCTCCTGTAATATCCTGCACACCCCAAAAATGGCTGAATTCCTTTTTTTTCTGACGCATGGATTTCAGCAATACTGCTTAAACCTTGTTTTTGTCAATTCCAAGGGATAAACCAGATACTAAATGTCCCAGTTCTTTGAGTTCTTCAAATCCAAAATTGCATTTTTTTAAAGAAATTTTCATGTTAACAGATTAGATTTTTGTCAAAACTCTGGATAATCTGTATATATGTTCTTCCCAAGTTTTGGAACAGATGATAAAGTCATCAATTTAAATTATTAACCATCCTTCTGAAAATTCTTCAGGGAATATTTCATCCATCATTCTTTGGAAGTGTGAAGGTGCATGCTTGATACCAAAAGGCATATTCAAATATTCATATACTCCACAATGAACAATAATTCTTGAGTATTTTCTTTCCCTTGGTGTCACCACATTCTGATGCAATCCTTTAAGGGCATCCATAGTGGTTATATACACTGCTTGAGATATCTGGGTAAGGTCAATTTGGATTTTTGGTATTGGGTACCTGTCTGGAACAGTGTAAGTTCTCAAAGCTCTAAAGTCCCCAACCATTCTAAATTTTCCATTATTCCATGCCACTATGACTGGTGTAGTTATTTCTACTTCCTCATTATGGCCAACCTTTCTCATTACACCAAGGTCTAGAAGTTCTTTAATATGAATTTCCAGAGTGTCTCTTGATTTAGGACTTGCTGGATATGCAGGTCTTCTTAAGAGTGGTGGATAAGGTCTCTCAATATTAAGGATTATGTCAACTTCATGACCTATAATTGCCATCAAAGGTTCTTTGTCTGATGCAAATGCTTCTCTGTGGTCATTTAAAAGGGCATAAAGTTCATTTTCCTGTTTATCAGTCAGATTAAGGCTTATTTCAGCCTCATTTAACTGTTCAGACTTGAATCTTTCCAGCTCTAAGTTGACTGGTACTACTTTTCTTACTGTAACTTGTCTTTTAAATGGTAAAAAGGTAAATCTCTGATGCTTATTGTCTCCAATAGTAAAGTATTTGTCCTTGTTACTATGTAAGCCTATGCCATACATTATCAAATAGTCATTTCCCAATATAAAATGGGTACTAGAGCAATTTCCCATAACAACAAATTTAACAGTGATTATTAAATTTCCATTAATATGTGGAAATATGACAGTAGTATCAAAGATTCCCAATTTTTTCTTTGTATTACCTGAACTAGTGAATTTTATGACATCAATTGGTAACAATTGGTCTTCAAAATTTGGGGCAAACGTTTTAAGAAAAGATTGGCAAACACAAGAGCAGAAGGCTCCTAGGTCAAGTGCAGGTTTAGTGGGCTTATTGTCAATTACCACTTCTGTTATACAGGAGTTACAAGCTGTATAACCTTTTCCCCTGTTTGGTTTGTTTTTCATAAGTTGTGCATCCTGAATTTTTGACAAATCAAGTTGACTATTGCTCAATTATGGCAAGTGGGAATAAGATTCCATCATGTCAAAGGTGGCATTGATATTTTCTATATCTTTTGAATATTGAGGAAATATTGATGACTTATCATCTTAATTTTCTTCAATTATATTATCATCTTTTTCAACATCAGGTTCTTTTTCAATGTAAATTTCATTGATTTTTCCCATTTTTGGACATTTATTGGCTAAGTGGGTGGTGCTTTGACAAATATGGCACTTCCTGATTATGTCTGCGGATTTATACTTTATATTATCAGAATTTTCTCTGGGATTTTTGTCCACAGAATCTTTCCAAGGTGTATTGAATGTTGCTTTGAGATTCACCCTACTAGAACCAATTCTGGTTCTGGTGGTGACTTCTTCTGATATAATAATATATTCTGCTAATGATTTTTCAGTAGTCTTGCTTTTAACATCATTATATAAGCCACCTCCACATTGTATCAGAATTTTCCTGTGGATCATAAATTCTGACATGTCAGGATGCAATGCTGTTAATCTGTCTTTTTGTTGGCAAAAACATGGTAAAGCTTTGTCTTTATCAGCATTAAATTTGGCAGATTCAAAGGCTGTTTCCACTTTAAACCTCAAAGCATAATTGGCCCGTTTGTTGATAGTTTGGCTTTTCCACCAAGTCCAACTTTGGTGTCCATGTGCTTGTCTTAATTTGATATACCATCTGTGGGCTGATCTGGTAAACAAGGTGTTAAATCTTGCTGTTACCAATCTATCTGGTAATTAAAAATCTTCTTCAATCATGTCAATACCTCTGATGAATTCCATATGGTCATATACTCCTTCACCACTGAAGTGAGGCCATTTTTTAAGTTTTGGTACTTCTTTTAAAGGTGCTTGGCCCATTGATGATTCCAAGTTATGAAAAGAAGTTGAAAATTCATTTTTTGACTGTGAATTTTCAGAATCCAATTCCTTTGGATTGGGAATTCCTGTACCCTCATTTTGATTCAGAGGTGTAGACATTCTTGGTAAGGTGTTTAGTATCTGTTCAATTTCATTCATTTTACTGTTGCTACACATTTGGAAATTTCTGAATTCATGTTGGAAGGCTTGTATTAAATTTATTACTTCAATTTTATACATGTCTTCTTTATGTATCAGTTCTTTCCATAACTCTTTTTTTCTTGTATCATCAGCAGCGACCTGATTCAATTTCATTGCTAATTTTGATACTTCTTCTTGTGAAGCATCAAAACACTTTGTCAAGGCAGTTGTATATGTCTTTACTTCAGTGAATGAATTTTAAATATCATCAAGGAATTTTTTGTTATATGTCTTGATAATATTTATGGCGTGTTTAATTCTTGTTTCAATTATGTCATAAATATTTAATTTAGAATATTTGTCTTTTAATTCTTTGATTATGGCAGATTGTTCATTTATCTGATTGCCAAAAGAATTTTCATTATTAGAAGTTTTAATTATTCTTAAAACTTTCTCAAAACACATAAGTGTTTCATTTATTTGGCTAAGACTTAAGTTTCTTATTTTAAGATTGTTACAAATGAATGAATTTTTATCAGAAACATGAGTTTTTACATCATTAATAGCTTCATACAACTCTGGGATAGAATAAAAAATGTCAGAAATCATTTCTGATATTTAAATCTGGCTTCTTCCTTTTTCTGTAATTCCATCATTGTTCTGACCATCTGAAATACATTTTCCATGGCATCCTGCTGAATCTTTGGGATTCTGTAACCCTTGCTGTAAGGTTTTGTCGCTGGTGCCTTTCCTTTGCCCTTGTTCTGAGCTTGTGGTTTCCTTTTCAGGTTGGGTTTGCTGCTGCTGGCTACTGGGGCTGTTTTTGGCACTTGCTTGGGTGGTGGAGGGTTGTTTTTCCTCCATTTTGCTGTTAAAATCATCATGTTCTTCTTTCCCATCTATGGATGCCATCCATTGAGTAAATTGCAAGTGCTGGGATGTCCCAGGAATTTTCTCACAGTTAGGTAAGAATTCATGCAGTTTTTTCACAGATCTGAAAGGATCTGGTACTATTTGTGCTGCAATTCATTGTTGTAAGCCTTCTGGCTAGCTTTGTATATGTCCACTGAGGCTTCTTGTGGCAGTGTGAGCTCTTTTTGAAGGTAAAACAGTATTACCAGCTTCAGAATGACATAATTTATGAATTTGGAAGTAATCAACTGACCCTTGTCCTTCTGTAACTGATTGACTTCTGCCATAATCAAGTCTATGACCTTTTTGGGAGCTGCTTGAGGGTTTATAGCTGGCTCCTGATCTGGTTGAAGGCATGTTTTATGGTGAAAAGGTTAAAATAGTAATTTTACATCAAAAAACTTAGTATTTGCCAAATTATTTGCCTTCTGAAGGGTATTACTTATATCCAAGTTAATTAATTCAGAAGAAATTGGTTCTGGTTGATTATTCTGAGTTATAATAATTGTACTATTATGGTCAGAATTCACAGTACTTGCAGGAATAATGCTTGTTAATGTTGAGGGTGTTTCAATATTTTCTTGTCTTACCACGTTGTCAGACAGCAAAATTAATGAGAAAGCCAATTGATTAAGTCAAAGAAGACTTTCTCAAGAGAGAAATGAAAAAATAAAGCCTCACTTATAATATGAAAAAAAATATATTTTATGGATTTTTTGAATTATAAGTATTTTTATATGTTTTTGAATTTTTCAATATAAGTAAAAATATTCAAAAAGAGTAAAACGTTATGTCACAGGTAAAATATCATGGCTGGGCCCCCAAATGTAAGGTGTGGATATGAAACTTTGATTGAAAATCAAGTACTTTTCCTGTTCTCAAAATTTGTATGAGGTAAAATATTATTAAAAAATTAGTATGAAATATTATTTTCAAGAGAAAACACACCAATTTTATTGTTTTCAACTTTATAAGTATAAAACAATAATATTATAAAGATCTATCATTTTACCAACAATAAAAATTTATTCAAAAAATACTCTACAAGAGATATTTAAGGCTCCAAAAGAAATTTCTTCAAGGGAAATTTCAATTGGAATTAATTGAGAAAAGAGCTGCAAGCAATTAATCAAATAAAAAAGTCTTTAAAAATATACTCAAAGAGAAAACACACCCAAAAGTGACCAGAGTGGATTTGGAAACAAAGTGACAAAGTTAACAGGGATGAAAGATGCTTTAATTCACTTATGGGGTGGTTCAAGGGGTAAAAATGATTATAAGAGTTACAAAAAATGATTATAATGATTTTTAACGTGGTTAAAAGGCTTAAAATGATATAAAAAGTGTGTTTAAACTAATTATAAAAGGAAAAGATTCTAACATGAAGAGAAAAGTGGGGCAAAGAAGACATTCTTTTATAGCCATCAATTTTCTTGCTCCAAAAGTAAAATTTACTCTTTTCAGTCGTGGAAAATACTCTTACAACAGAAAAGCCAAATATGGCATCATTGAACCCTGGTTTGGACCAAAAAAGGGCTGATTTTAACTATTTTAGACCCTTAAATCGGCCATTACTATAGTAATACCTGGTCTAGACCCTTCAAAACATGTCATAATGTGTGTAAGAGACTTAGAAACCAGTTGAAATTGTTTTTACTAAGATTTTTTCAAGTTATGGGTAGCTTTACCCTCTTGGCAACAGTTAAAACTGCTCTGGTTGGTATCAAAACCTCATCATCAATTGAGACACAGTTCCTGTGACTCAATTCCAGGCCAAAAAAAGTGATGAACCTTTGCATGGAATTTGACATCTCATGCCTGTCAGCAAGGAGATTGGGTGTCTTGCTCCCTCTTGGAGCTAGAGTACCTTCTCCCCCTAAATTAATCTTTCCAATTTTTTTTTTCTTTAATTCCTCATCATATAATACACTTGTAATGTACACATAAAATTCAATTGATTTTTACAGTAAAAAACTGTAATAATTGATACCTCATATGTAAATTACAGTTCACTTATGTAATACATGCACACATTTTGACATTTCAATTGAAAGTACTTCAATTCCTCATAGCTTCTAAACTACAGACAACACCTCATTTTTAACACAAAAATTGATGGTTAAAGCCACATTTGGTGTGAATTAAATTAAGGTTTTGAGGATTTTCAACTTTGGTACAGAAATCAATGAAAACTTAATTTAAGCTTATTTAGAGTTTAGTTACAGAAACTTTACCCAGAGGTGACCCCACCTTATCATTTATAAAGAACCCAATGGTGAAGTGATTTTCTTATGTTTATTCATTGGATAAAAAGGTATAATATATTTTATGTAATGTTTTACCAAAAATATTTTAATTTAACTAATTTTATTAAAGATTCATTTTTACTTAATTTTTTCAAGTAAAAATATATTTTCATAATTTTAAAAGTTAATGTAAGTTTTATTTTAAATTATAATTGAATTTTTACTTTGATAATATAAATAAATTTATTTAATTTATATTTGTATCTTATTTTGTTATTTGTGGTCTTTTGGGTATATAAAAATACCAGTAATGCTCACAGCAAAAGCCTTCTCTCAATAATTACATGGGCTGAGATAGGGGCTATTATCTTTCAATATATCCTAAATTTTTGGAGGCTTCCCCCCAAAGATAACTTGTCCCATAAAGCATGACATCTTGTTGAAATATCAATCAAAATCTTACTTTCAAGAGAGAGCCAAGATAAGGAGTATAATGTCTCATAAAATACACTTTTTGATGAGAAAAACACTTGGATGATAGGTTATATTTTTTATATTATGTAAATTGAAATAAAATCCCAAAAATCCGCAAGATATTTTAGCATTCATTAGAATCTTCTTTGAAGCTTTGAGGGTTCTGATTCAATATTATTCATCTATGAGTGCCCATAAGCGATCTTGAAATAGGAGTCATAGTGAAGCTGAAATATATATGTAGATATCTGTAAGACTCCAAAGGTAGAATATTTTGTAAATTAAATTATAACAGTGAATAAAAAATATTCACACAAAGGGGAGTTGGAAATAAGGCTGTTAAAAATGTATTGTTAAGCTATGAAGGCTTAACAAGTCCAAAGAAGCACTGATACTGAATCAACTGAATTTATAGTTTGTGGCTTGAATTTCTTCCAAAACTTCTATTTTTAAATTTAATTTCTGTCCTATCTCCAACCTGAAGCTATTTCAATTCCCAAGTCAAATTCCAAATGCAATACCTGCTTTCAGGTGTAGCCACTTTGCTCATCGTGAATGGGGAGTAATTTTATATATTTGCCATAATAATCTACATAAATTAAACAAATATGGCATAAATCTGACCCTAGGTCCTAAGAACAAATGGAGACTTTCCATTTCTGCACTTCTGAAAGGTAAGGATATCTTAATTCATTATATCACATGTTTTCTTGGCTGTGGTATTAAGTCACCTTTTGTAAATTGAGAAGCTTCAAGTCCTGGTGAAATATATATCTTTATGATTTTTTATATTGAAGCCTTATTATTATTGTTACTTATTTCAAAGGAATAGAACTGTATTTTCTTATATCTACTGTTTTTAAAGACCTTTAATTTCTCAGAAATATATCTATGAAAGGAAATTCAAATGAAATTTATTCTTTAAATCTTCTACATAAATGTGACTGAGTTGCTTTTCAGAAGGTTACACACTTCTTTCCTTGGCTAATACCCCTTATTATTTCACCCAATTAATTGAAATATAATAAAAGAATATATTATAGCCATAAATAAATAATTGATTGATTAATTGTTTCTTTTAACTGATATACCCTACTGGTGATTATAAAATTAAGCATTAATTGCCTACTAGAATAACTTACAAAAAATATTAATAGTAAAACTTATTAAAATGATATGAAATTATTTGAATATATAATATTTCTCAAGAATAATTATAAATATAATTCTTGAAGAAAACTATTACTAGAGAAATTCTTCAAGAACTAAGTGACAAAACTCACTTATACTTCAATAATACCTTGAAAATAATTGGTAGAGTAATTTGAGGAATTATTTATGTATTTAAAGGATGAATATTGAGTTATAGAAGTAATACCACAATATAAAAGCTCAAGGCAATTGGAAATAGTGTATTTATATAATTGAAAATCTTTCTGATTTATTTGAAATATTCAAAACACTTGATATAATTTCCAACTAATGCTTACTTGTTGGTACTAATGGTATGATTGAATTATAAGATTATATGTAAAAAACAACAAGAGGAGGACTCTTTGAGGTCAAAAACATCTCACAGAGGCATACCATTAAGAAAACTGAAAATACAATAGGTGATATACTAGTTATACTCTTTGGATTACTGATTACATCACTTCTTGTCACATAAGATTGTCACAATTACTTAATTGAGTCAGTTTACATGACTACCAACCCATTTATTTTTAAGAAAAGAAAGAGTAAAAATTATCAATCTCCTTTTTTTAACTTCAAAATAAACATTAATTTCTCAAATTTATCAATTTCATTATGAATTTAATCACAGATTGTATTTTCTGTGAATTTTTGAAGATTCAGTGTTTTATGTGGAATCATCAAAAAAGGACTGTATGTAAACCTTTTCATTTGAGTTATGAAGTCATTATTCTTTTTTGTTTTTATATTTATTATCACTATCTCCATTGGTCCTGAAGGCTTGTGAAAGGTTGATTAAAAATTTTATCTTTAATGATTTGTTGATGTTTTTACCCTATTGCTACACATAAAAGCAAATAGCACAGTAATAGCTGGTTAACTTGAGGTAAAAGCATGAATACTAGTCCCAAAAGGGTCTTAATTATTTCTTCAAGGTTGATCCATAAGAAATAATTAATAATTGACATGGTTACAGGAGTCAGAGTTTCTCATTAACCACTTTTCATGTCAAAATAGCAGCTTATTTGCTACTTTCTTATTATTCAATGGGACTTCAACTTGGTAACCAAGTTAAAAAAAGGTTTTGGAATACCAATTGGGCCATGATCAGCCATGGATCTAAGCTATAGATCTATATATGCCTCAGAGGCCTCAGAAGTTGGGTACCCTGGATCTCTTTAATGTCTTTTTCCCCCCTTGGCTATTTTCATGTCAAAAAGAGTAATTCAGGTTTACATACTGATAGCCACTATGGGTGTATCAAAGGTGTATGTAAGAATGCAGTAATATCAAGTGCCACAAACATTCATAACATAATTATTGTAAATTGAACATGGTATTTCTCATGTTCCAATTATTTTGGTGTGAAATCAAGAAAAACACAAAAATTCACAATTCTTTTACCCTTCTTTTATGTAGTATTGATGATTTGGTGGTGAATTATATTACATATTAACACCCCATAGAGTTAATTTAAGATTATACCCTCTATGAAGCTACCCTATATGAATTTCACTTATAATCCAAATCTTTCCTTGAATCCATGGATTTACCTACTCACTATGAGCCTACAAGAATGAAAAGACCTACCTGATACACAAGCTCTAATAACTTTCCTTAAATATTCTGTGAATTATTTCAATTTCTTTGTTGAACTTCAATCTTACTTTTGTTTTCTTGTATTTTTGTTTCCAAGTCACTCATTCAAGATTATAGTAATCTTGTTACCAAGTCACATCTTTAAGACTTTTAGTTATAGAAATCTTGTTTCTATAACACTATTTTCTGTTGATATAGTAACTTTGCTTCTATAACAACAGTATAGCTTTTTTTATGTATCTTGTTATCATAACAATACCTTTTCTGCTAAAAAATGTATTAGTCTGTTTGTGTTTTATTTTGATTTTGTATTTCCAACATTCAAAGAGGAACATTCAACTTGAGAATTATTCCTCAGAGCTCTTACAAATATATTTTGTTGAAAATAAATTTATAGAAATTTTCTGTTAATATATCTCTCGAATATAAGTAATAAAATTTACTTTTAGTATTTTTCATGATGGTGAATTTCATTCCACCAAATAAATCCCTTTTTTCTTGATGTCTCTACTAATTAAACCTAATAGTATTCCACTGCCATTTTAATTTATTAAAATTTCTAATAACTAGACTGGAAGCAACACTAGAGGCCCCAGACTAACATTCAATACTATCACCACTTAAACCTTCTGAAACTGTATTTACCATGGGATCTTCTTCTGATGTTGATGAATATTTGCACTTCTGCTTTTATACTACTTTTATGCAATCTTTGATACTTCTGGGAAGTTTGGTAGGTCCAAAGGATTTTTTTTTAAATTTTTTTGTGTTCTTAGTGTTTGCAATTCTAATATTTACACTGGCAGGAAGACTTGAATTACTGGAGCTTGAGCTTTGGTTGTCCAGTTGATGGAAATTCTTCCATTTTTATGAGCAAGTAGTGCATTTTCCTTGCCGACGACAAGCTGTTGAAAAAAATAAGCTTCAAATTTTCAGTTTTTGTCTCTTTACTTGTGTATCCTAAAAAAATCTTCTGGACCTACCAAAAATCCCATAACAGTAGTGGAAAAGCAGGAGAAATGCAAATATTCATCAAAATTGGAAGCAGATCCCATAGTAAATACAGTTTCAGAAGGTTTAAGTGGTAATAAGGCCTTGAATTCCTCATCAAATACAGCTTACAGAATTTCATTCAAGCCAATTATTCCATTGAAAAATCACAAAAAAAAAAATCTAATGTTAGCCTGGGGCCTCTAGCATGGCTTCCAGTATAATTATTAGCAATTCTACTCAACTAAAATTGCAGTGGAATATTATTATGTTTAAATAATAGAGATGTCACAAAAAAAGTATCTATTTGGTGGAATGAACTTCACCAATATGAAAAATACTAAAAGTAAATTTTATTACTTATATTTGAGATATATAATAACAGAAAATATTTCTGAATTTATTTGTAGAAATATATTTGTAAGAGCTCTGAGGACTCATTCTCAAGTAGAATGCTTCTCTTTGGATGTTGTAGATACAAAAGTAAAATAAACCCCAAACAGACTAATACAATTTTGAGCACAAAAGGTATGGTTATAGTAAGAAGATATATAACAGAAAATCTATACTTTTGTTATCAAAGCAAAGTTACTATATACACAAAAAATGGTGTTAGAGAAACAAGATTTCTATAACTAAAAGTCTTGAAGATGTGACTTGGTTACAAGAGTACTACAGCATAGAATCTTAAATTAGTGACTTGGAAACAAAATAGAATAAAACAAAATTAGGACTTAATTTAAACAAAAAAATTGAAATAATTTACAGAAAAGTCAATGAAAGTGATTGGAGCTTGTGTAGAAGGTAATTCTTTTCATACTTGCAGGCTCACACTCACAAAGAAATTATTCATATTTTGTAGAATAGAAAATGGAGAATTTTGAATATATGCATGACTTATTGGTTATGAATAGTTCAGAATTCATTTTAATATTAACTTTGGTCTATTTTGGTATGTAAAATATACCTCAAGTCTTGCATTAATAAAAGCCCTGGATCCCTTATCTCCACTTTATCCTTAGTGTGGATTCTCTTCCAGACAAAATCCTTGAATTCTTTCCAAAAATTTATATCAACACTATAAAGCATTCTTAGCTTTTTCATTAATATTAAGCTATATCTTTTACAGTGCTACTCCTAAATTTATATAAATGCAATACACCTCTCTAAATACATTTCTACATCTTATAGACTTTCATACTACTAGAGCTCATATCCATATTCTACTAATCTGATGTAGTTATTCAGATAGCTGCCTCATAATAGGAACAAAAATCTATTCCTCTACCATATCATTTATGACTCTCTCAAGCTTACTTGGAGGTTGAGAAGCCTCATTAGCATCTAATGTAAAAAACTATACACTTTCAACCTGAACAAACACCCTACAATGTTGAAACTCAATTATTTTTATTTTATCAGATAACGATGCCATAATTGGGTGGTGTTTAGCAATAGATCAAGTTTGAACTAACTCAAACTAATATTACAGAGACTTTTGAGCTGAAACCATCTGGCTTATTTGTATCTCATCATGCAAAGAAATATCCTCTATTCATTTACATCATACTCATGACTCATATTATCATAATCACGCATTGTGCTCATATTTGAGGCTATGATTTCTTTCTTTATTTCTTTATTGACTTATTTAAATAACATATGTTGCATCTTTGGGGGTTTGGGTACTAGCTCTCACAATTAGTTATCTGAAAGTGCATTTGGGTGACATTTAAAAAATAAATCTGTTCACATATTTCCTTTATAAGTATCTTTTGGGCATTTTTATTCTTCCTGAAATATGTTTTATCCCTCCAATTCTATTTATGACTACTTCTTAATTTTTTTTATATAAATTATTAAATCACAAATAAAAGAGTTTGAACTTACTGTTATTTTATAAGAATTTAATTTCTAATTCTCACATCATCCCTCACATTTGTATCTTCTTGCAATCTGTTATTATGGCTTTGGTATAATCCCCTTTCTTCCAAAGTACTCTTCTTTATGATAAAGCTGAAATAGAAGACTTCCTTCATTTGAAGTTATTTTTCAATGTGAATTTACACATTTTCATCACTCTTGGGGATAATGTTGAAATATTCAAAAAAGGAAGACTACACTATTGGTAAATGAACAAACGTATATGGAAGAAAAATATTTTACGATGAAGTAAGATACTCATTTTGAAAATAATCTTGAATGAAATATTCAAATGTCCTAAAGCAAATATTACAGCTCTTATATCAGATGTTACACTTTTTTAACATTATGACATATCTTAGAAATAATCAAAAATTGTGGTAAATATGAAATATTAACTGATATAGCAATATTTCATATTCCAAGAGCTATAAACTATACAAAAAATTCTCTTGAAAATCTTTTTGTTTCCAAAAGCTAAGATTAAATAATGTACTTCAGTATTTGTACACTCAAAGAGTCATTATATACTTGCAGCCCATTTGAAAATGGCCCCAAATTTACAAAGTTAAATGCCAAAATTTTTTTTGAAAATCTTAAATGTTAACCATTACAATCTCCATTGTCAAAAAAAGCGAATGATTGCTATAATGAATATGAAGGTATTCTTTACCATGATAAAACCTTCTTTGTATGGTTCAAAGTTTTCAAAAAATGCAAAAAATTTGCAAAACGTTCAAGAAAAAAGAGAAAGAAATATTTTTGAATGTGGAAATTTATTGATAGATGATTAAATATTTTATATTTGTTTCCATGGATAAAAGTTAATTTTTGGAATGTGATTATGGTTATTTTCCCCAAAATATGAAAAAACATTGCGAAATTCCTGAAATGATAGACAATTTGAGAAAATCAAATGGAAAAGCAGTGGTTATTGGAGAATAAAACTCAACCAACTCACATTTTAATTAATATACCCAAAGGTAAATGAATAATATATGTATTAAAAGTAACATTAACTGTGATAATTCCCTTTTTGAGGTTGAGGAAAAAACCAAGCATATTTTGGAAAAATCCTTTCTCATAATTGAAGCTTTTTTTAGAAAAGGTTGTGTCAATTTTTCTTGAATGATATTTTTTGGAAAAATTATTTAGTGAAAACATGATGCTTTTGAATGAAAGTTTTCCTTTTTTGAAGAAAAATTAACATAAAATCTGATTTTATTTGTAGAAAGAATAATTTTGAGAAAGAAATTTTAAAGATTTATTATCTGGAAAAACAAGTTTTTATGAGAATTTGGTTTCTGTTAAGTTACCTATTGGTGATTTTTTTCTTAAAAACTCAATAAAATTGATCAAAATTAAAATCCCTGAGTTTTCCTATGGTAAAAGAATGGAGATAAGTTTTTTTTCTTTAGAAAACTTATTGAAACAAAAGCAAGGATAAAAATTTGTTCAGGGGGAAGGACCAATTATTTTTTTTGTATGGTTTAAATTTCAAATCAGTACCTAATGAGCAAGATTCCAGAGACTTGAATATCCTCCATAAGGGTTTTTGAGTGGAATTTTGAAACAAGATTATGTAATTTTACTTTCCTTATATTTAAATAACAAATGGAATCACTACATTACTATCCTGTATGAGATTTGGGGACAAAATAGCGTATTCTTCTCATCATTTTTTCTCATTTGAGATTGAAGGCGTTGATGACAGAGGTTTTTACCAGCAATGAATATTTAATCATATAAAGGGCTTTGTTTGGTGAAATTTCTATATAGTAAGTCTAGAAAAGAGATAGATATCTTTATAGCTTATAACATGATCACAAAAAAGGGAAAAGCAGCTCATGACATGTAATTTATGATATTTTGGGACAAAACAATGAGTTCTTCTCATTAATTTTGCTCATTTGAGATGAAAGAAGCTTATGAAAGGAGGTTTCTCTGAGACTTAGTTCTGCACAAGGAATATTCAATTATATAAAGGGCTTTGTTATATTCAAGTGAGAATAAAAACATTCATATATTGATTATCTATAATATTATCAAAAACAAAAAGTAAAATACAATAACACTTTCTGAATTAATTAACCAAACTAGGATCATTCCAACAAGAGCTCAAAAGATTTTTAAAGATAGCATATATGACTTATTTTTGTTAAAACAAGTCATCTTCTAAAAAATACAATAAAAATAATAAATGGTATTTCGGAAAAAAATAAAAAATCCCATTTTCAATACTTTTCACATAAAAGAAGATATATTCCCAGAATAAATCTATTCAAAAACCAAGATATTATGGATTACCTTTTCATGGGAAATTTATTTTACTTAGGATGATGCATATGGGAATATTTGTTTTGGATATTTAGCCTAAAGAATTTCTTTCTTATTAACAGGAAAGGAATTTGAGAAACTTACTTTTATGTAAAAAAACACGTTGAAGCTTCATTAAACAATCTATAAAGCCTTAGATTAGAAAATTTCATCTTTGAAGGTATAAAATACAATAAAATGACTACATATTGGGCTTTTTTTTTGTTTCAAATTTATACTCCTTTTCCCACAATTTTTGTAGATTTTGAATTAAAAAAAACAGTGTTTCCAAAAATTTCTTTCCAATTCCAGAAATTAAATGGAAAATTAACTTTTTATTGCTCAAACTCACTATTTGTGTAAAACGAAATGTCCATGAGCTAATTTGGGAAAATTTTCCTGAAGTCTGTGACTTTATAATATGCTTTGGGTGTTATTATAATTAAGGAAGTAGATCAATGAATGCTATTAGTCAAACATAAAAATTAATTTTTAGTCCTTTTTTTTACTCTGATGCTTTTATAGATTTCAAAAGCAAATCCTATAAAACCAATTTCTCACCATTTTTCTGAACTTTGAAGATTATTTAATGCTGTGTAGGTTATTAAACCTGCTTTTAGTGTTAAAATGTTAAATACTTTTACCAAATTTTATATTAACCTGTAAAAAAGGCCCTCTGTGAGTCTTTATCTTTCTTTTACATACCCAAATGAGGTAAAATCAACCTGCAATACCTTTTTTAAGTATTGAAAACTCATAAATCATATTAATACTAAGAATCATTATGTGTTTAAGAAATATGAATAGCTTATTTTCAGTAATTTAATCCACTAATGGAAATCCATATTTGGATTATATTCAAAATCTCATAAATGGTTGATCAGTAAGCTTCATAATCTAAAACCATCTCTTGGAGGTCTTATAGTAGATAATAATTTGTAAGCTCATCATCAATACCTCATAAATTCTTTGTTAAAAATTGTGTTTTGGATCTTAATAAAAATACTTTTATTCTACAAAGTTCCATATCAAACACTCATTTTCATTAGATCAAAAAATGTTTCTAGAATTTGGAATTACTATAATAATAAATAAATTCTTTATTCACCCAAAATGAACTTTACACTTGAGGAAAGAATTAATATTGGAGCCTGTGAGGTAGATGTGACATACCCATCAGTCCACATATAATTCTCTATGAGCTTTATTTGGTCAATAATTGACTTTTCAAATTATTTTAAAACAAAAAATGATGAAAGATTACCATAAATTTATTTTTGATAAAAAGAATTATAATTATCATGTCATGTTTGGAGTCTACACAAAAAATAATCAATAGTAAACCCATAGGTGTTCTACCCAAAATTAGCTATCTTTGATTTTATTGAAAGTTTTAAGAATCCTATGTAACACTTATACAATTCTATAAAATTTAAATAAACTTTTTGAAATGTTAACTTTAACTATAGCTTCAAATTACATAAGGCTTATTTCAGAATAGAAAAACATTTTTAAAACTAAGGTTTTGGGTTTAAATACTTAATTTTCTAAGGATCTTCCATACATAATCTGAGTCCTGTGTGGACTTATTTAAAATTGATATAAATACACACTATGGCTTTGATAAAATGAATTGGGAAAAGCTGCACAAAAGGGGGGACAAAGGGAATAGTGGCAAAAGATGCCAGGGTACCCATCTTTGGGGATCTGAAAGAACACAAATAATATTTTCCTCATTTATTGAGGGTTCTTAAACCTTATTTAAGCTATAAGATTAGATTTCGATTGAATATTAAATTTCAAATAGTCTTATTGTCAGTTTGAACAGGAATTACAAGTTGGAAAAGGGTCAATCCCTTCATAAAGGCTTGTAATAAAGGTTTTAAGAACTTTCATTGCTCAATTAAGCTTAACAAAGCCCACATAAGCTTAAAATTAAGGGTAAATTCATGAAAACCTCATAAAAGCTAAGATTTGGTGTATATTGCCATTTTTATGTGAAAAAAAGCAATAAATTAAAAAATTAATAACAAATCAAGTCTCAATGGATTTACTTGAAATGTTCACACAGGTTACAGCTTAATGATATCTGTGTTTACATTGAAAATTATTTATTTTTCATCCATGAGAGGCCTTTATATCTGCCTTGGAAGATACCTTATTTAATTATTCTTAACAAAAATGAAGATTTCTTCAAAACTTAATTAAAAATCTCAATTAGGACGTTTTTGCTTGTAGTTTTATATTCAAAATATTGATAAAATGAATCTCAAAATCAATATATAATTTATCTGTTAAAAATTAAAAAAAAGAAGCAAAAATAAATTTTGAAGCTACTTGGAGTTAAGAACAACACTGGTAACTCAAATTTTGATGAAGAATTGAGATATTTCTTCTTAAACCTCAATTTTAAATTATCTTTTTTGTTCTTTGATGATTAGACTCTCTCTGAGAGAGTTTTTTATTATGGGGGATGTGTCTTAAGGCATAAAAAGAGCTTTTTCATTATTTTTATTTGCCCATCAATCAGTAAAACCAAATCTTCCAAATAATATTATTTCTTTAATTGAATCTTCTATTATTATAGGTAATAATCAAGCTCTCAAATTGTTATATTCTTTATAATTTCTGTACATTAAAAATTGTAATCTCATTATTTTTTTATTTCTATCATCTTTAATAAAAAGATTTTTTTGTAACATCTTATTTTAATACATTTTTTGAAATCCACAAATCCCAAAAAATCCCTTAATTATTCATTATGGCAGGTTTCAACCTATTTTTTTCTTTCAAAATTTATCAAATTCATTTTTGCATTTTTTCAACAAATACTAACTCATAAGTGATTTTTCAATCAGTATTCTATTTTTTAACTTATTTTTGTTTTTTTATAGAATTATTGTTATAATTATTATTAATTGTCTCTGGTAGATATTTCATATCCTTACTATTATAATCTTCAGTGACTTACAATCATGATACAATAATGATATTACTTTTATTTATATTTATTATAATTCATATTAATACAAGGCTTAATAATATTATCTTTTTATATAATGTTTTGTTTAAATTTAAATTATTGATATAAATAATACTTTTATTTATATCTTTATCTATAATATTGAATTATATTATATTCTCATCTGAGGGAATTCATAGTACTCTTAATAGTAAGTAATATAATTATTGGTTTCAAAGACAAGTCTCAAATGGTGATTTCTATTTACATGTATGTAAGGGGAACAAACTAGAGTTATTAGAGCCAAATTACTCCAGATTCTGAGGTTTCTGATGAATATCAATAATTCAATAAATTATTCAAGGCTTATATTATCTTAATTTATCAATGATGTCAGCCTGTGACTCAAAGCCAGAGCACAAGCATGACAGCCAAAAATCATAAATCAATTGTAAGGTTTGACTATGAAACAATAAGTAAAAATTACTAATATTTTACTTATTGTACTATGAATTTCCTTATAGATGAAATAAATAAGATAAAAATAATTATAATAATAAAGAATTATTATGACTATGGCGTAAAAATAATTATATTATTAATAAAATATGATAATATAACTTATATTATAAAATATAATATAATAAAATAAATATATTAATATAAAATAATTAATATATTCAAAGGCACTTTATTATTGTTACAAACAAATAATAAAGGCATAAAAAATTGTTTTTTATTAATAAAAAACAATTAATAACAATAATATTACCAATATTAAAGTTATAAATTAATATAAATACTATTTATATTAATTAAAGAATTATTAAAAGAATAATAGAGAGAAAATTATTATAATAAGAGAAAATAACCTACTTTTAATACTTAATATAATAATTTTGAGATATTTTATGCCAAATAATATAAATACAACTTATCCAAATTGTATTTACAATAAGAAATAGAGAAATTACAAATATTCTTGATTTTTACGTGGAAATGAGATTTTAGAGAGATTTTTAACAAAAACAATTAAATAAATGATTTAATCACGTCAAAATTGATGATTATAATAAGATGATCTTTGGTCTTTGATGATATAAAAGTTTTATATATAAATAATAAAGAAATTACCTTGTTATTGTATTGATTTAATGTTTTTGATGCGTCTGAGGGGAAAACAGAGTAAAAAGAGCTCTATTTATAGTAAATACCTCCCTCCTAGAGTCCAACAGGCTTCTAGTAGACGTGTACTGATTATATCAACTTGTATTGATCAATATTTTAAGGTTTGGTGATGATTACATCATGATCAAACCATATTACATCATTATTATGCCATTATTCAGAGTTATCACTGTAACTCTAAGTTGGATGACTTCAAAGGCTTGGCAGAACCCCAAAATTCGTGGATTTTATTATTTTTAATCATAAACTAATAGTATTCACCTATTTTATCACTCATATGACTGTTAAACTTAATTTAAGGTTACAGTGAGTGATCATAAATGATCAAATTAAGCTCAAACTTTGATCCTTAATAACTTTTAAGATTTACACGCTACAGCCATTCAGAGAGTGAATTCTAATATCTTGGCATATCCCTATTATTCTTCCAAGAGAATTTCATTACATCATCAAAACTCTATTTTTGATGATTTTTCTTGTAAATCATCTTTTCTGTTGAAATTTAATATTTTAAACTTCAAGCTATGATTTCAAGGGGTTATACCTTGAATATTATATTAAAAAATATATCATTCTTCACTAATAAGCTAGTAGAATCCAACTGTGCCCTTTTTTCAAGTTTGGACCACTTTCACAACAAAGTGGTAAACAGCTCTGTTGATTTTAATCAATAATTCCTTACAGGTTTTAACCTTGTTTATAACTTGTAAAATAAACTTTATTTCTGTATTCCTAAAGTAATTAAGTGATGACTTTATTTTTGGTTCATCACTCTATCATGCATAATTCAAGAGATACTAGCTAAAATCCTTGAATATATGTGTTGACCAAAAAAGTGCATATATTCAGGTTAATTCCTTAAGTATTAATTTTGAAGCTTAGCTTCTTAATTGTTTTATATGTGGACGTTTATGGAGAATCCACTGGTACCATTTATTTCACATGTTGTCTCATTGTTATTTGAAATAAATAAGGATTTTTGTATTTTATAAGGTATTATTACTTATAACTTATTAAATATTGACTTTACAGATATGCCATAAAAATGGTATATGTGTATTTTACCATGGGAAATCCAATGGTATCATTTATTTCACATTTTTACTCATTGGGTTTTCAGTTAAACCAAGTTTTATGTCAATTTATGGTATTTTTGTATTTTAAAAGTACTTATTTTGAATGTATAATTATATTAAATATTTCTTGTGACCTTTTTGGGTATGTGGTCATATCTCAAAGGTTCACATTCCCTACCACCAAAAAAGATTGTACCACAATCTGATATGTTTAATTAGGGTATCATCCACTGTCCTACCTCTTCAATAGACTTTGTTAGTCTTGAAGCTCAATAATGCTTAACTTTATTTTATTTTATTTTTCAGGCTTTCTTTAATGTCTGAATCTTCTTAGTAGTTTATCAGCATTTGTTATATCTTTCTCAAGTAGCCATTCATCTTCTTGAGTTGAATTTCTATACCTTACAAGGTATTCTCTTTCTTTTTTGTTTCTTGTCCTTCTTTCTTTAAGGACTTTTACTATTTTCTTTTCCTCTCCTTCTTCCAAGGGGGGAATTTCAAGTGGGGGTTTATTTCTTAGTGGAAATAACTCCTTGTCACTTGAGCTGTAAGGTTTTATTAGACTTACAGGGAAAGTTGGGTGTTTGTTCATTAGTTCACCTGTGAGTTCCAATTGCACAGCATTGGGCCCATGAAGTGCTTTTATCATAAATGGTCCTGCAAAGGAATCTTTTAATTTCTTTTGGCCTTTTACGTTATTGAAATTAAGGGTTGATACTAGGACCAAGTCTCCTATTTTGAAATCAGGTGGCTTATGACTTTTATCCCATCTTTGCTTTGCATATTTGAAATAATCTTGAATACATCTGTTTGCATGGTGTCTTGCCTTATAAAGCATTATCTTAAAAGTGCTTGCTGTTGGGTTTATATCCACTAAGTCCTTTTTGAGGGTATCATAAGGAAGTCTTGGATTCCAGCCTTTTTCTAGCATTGCTGGTGTTTTACCAGTAGAAGAATGGATTGATGTCTTATATGCCAGTTCAAGAGCTGGTATTAGTGTACACCAATCATGGGTAAAACCATAAGAGGCTTTGAATTCTAGCCCAAAAGCACAGAATCTTCTGATCATGTCCTCTAAGGTCTGTATCATTCTTTCTGCTAAACCATCAGTTTGGGGATGGTAAGCTGTTGAGAATGATACCTTTGTCCCAAACAAGTTATGGAGATTTGTCCATAATGTTGAAGTGAACTTTGGGTCTCTGTCACTTATAATATTTTGGAATAATCCTGTATGGCTAATAACCTTATTCCATATCATTATGGCTGTTTCCATAGCTGTGTCATCCTTATGAAATGGTAGGAACATGGGAGTTTTGCTATACCTGTCAACCAATACTAGGCATGCATTATAGCTTCTGTCTCCTCCTGGAGGTAATGCTGTTACCCAATCCATATGAACTATTTCCCAAGGGGATTTTGGTTCTTGGATTTGGATAATCATTCCAAATTTCTTTCCTGTGGCTCTGTTGGCTTTTTGACATCTGTCACAGGTTTGGCAGTATTCTATAACATCTTTCTTCCAATTTGGCCACCAAGAGCAGGTTTTTACCCTCTCTAGTGTCCTGTCTTCTGAAAGGTGTCCAGCTGCAACACTATCATGACACTCATTTAAAATAGTGTTTATCAGGGTTCTATCTGTTAAGGCCATAAAAAATGTGTGTTTTGTTCTATGGTAAAGGATTCCATCAAGGAGGTGGAATCTTCCTTCATCATATTCCTTTTTCCATGTTTCATCTAGTTTTGATGAAAGTGATGGGTCTTTGCACTCTTTCATTGGAAGTTGGCTTAAGATATGGCAATTTTTGTCTATCTTATAGCTTTCTTTAACTTGGTTAAAGAATTCTGTGCCAATGTCTGTAACACATATTCCTTCTGTATGATGTTCTTCTTGTGGTACCCATGCTGGATTGTCAGGGGTATTTGCTAGAGCCCATCTGCCAATACCATCTGCATTTTTATGAATATTTCCAGATTTATGAACAATAGTCATATTTCCTCTATATTCTTGGATAGCAATTTGCCATCTCAGCATATGTCTATTTGGAGTTTTCATATTGAATAGAGATTTTACAGCATTACAGTCTGTAATCACATCAAATACTGTTCCATCCAAGTAGTAATGTAATTTTTCTAAAGCCCACACTAAGCAGAGGCATTCCATTTGGCTTGCTCCATATCTTGCTTCTGTTGGCTTTATCTGTCTTGAAATAAAACAGATTTGTCCTTCCACTGGTTTATCATTGATAATTTGTGTCTGGTGTAGTGCAGCACCCAGTCCTTCTCCACAAGCATCAATGTAAAGTTTGAAGGGTAGTTTCCAATCTGGCATCAGAAGAAATGGGGCATTTGTTAAGGAATTTTTCAATTCTTCATATGCCTTGACTCTTTCTTCTGTCATTTCATAGACTGTTTGTTGGTCACATAGTTTATACAAGGATTTAGCAATTTTTGCAAAGTCCTTTATATGCTGTCTATAGTAACCAGAAAATCCTGGAAATGATTGCATTTCTTTTTTGGTTTGAGGCATTGGCTTAAGTAGTACTGCTGCTACTTTATTCTTGTCTATGCCTAGACTAAGTCCAGATACCACATGTCCTAGTGCTTTTAATTCACTGTATGCAAAATGACACTTTTACAAGGAAATTTTCATATTCACTTGGACTATTTTTTGTAGTACCCTTTCTAGTCTTGTAAGGTGATTTTCCCAGGTTTCGGAGCAAACTATGATATCATCAATATAGATAATTAACCATCCTTCTGATAATTATTCAGGAAATATGGTATTAATCATTCTTTGATAATGGGAAGGTGCATTTTTTATGCCAAATGGCATTCTTAAGTATTCAAAAATTCCACAGTGGACTATTATCCTGAGTAGTTTTTTGGCATTGTCTGTTAAGACATTTTGATGAAAACCCTTTAAGGCATCCATAGCTGTGATGAACTTAGCTTGTGACAATTGGGTCAATGTCTCATGGATCCTGGGTATTGGATACCTGTCTGGAATGGTATAGGTGTTCAGGGCTCTGAAGTCTCCTACCATCCTTGATTTTCCATTATGCCAAGTTATAATGACAGGTGTAGTGACTTCTACCTGCTCATTATGTCCTACCTTTCTCAATACTCCAAGGTCCATTAATTCTTTAATGTGTACCTCTAGGGCTTCTCTAGCTCTTGGACTAGCTGGGTAAGCAGGTCTTCTTAGTAAAGGTGTCTAAGGTTTTTCTACATTAAGAATTATATCCACTTCATGTCCAATTATGGCACCTAGTGGCTCTTTGTCAGTTGCAAAGGCATTTTTGTACTTAAATAAGAGGTCAATCAATTTGTCTTTCATTTTTACTGTTAATTCTTGATTGAATTCTGCCTCTTTAAGCTGTTCAGATATCAAAAGTTTCTTTTCTGGAATTTTTTCTTCATTCTTAATAACTGTGATTTGTTTTTTGTTATTTAAGAAGCCAAACTTTTGTCTTTTGTTGTCTCCTATGGTAAAATATCTATCCTTTTGGTTAGAGATATCTATACCATAAATTGATAAGTAGTCATTCCCAAGTATGAAGTGATTACTTGTACAGTTGTCCATTACTACAAACTCTACTTTAATTCTGACACATTGTGAGGGATGAGGAAAAATTAGTGTTAAATCAACTATTCCAAGGGACTTCATGCTCTCACTTGCACTACTAAATTTGACACCTTGTATTGGCATAAGTTTTGCCTGCCAGTCTGGGACAATGTTTTTTAAATAACTTTTACCAACACAGGTGCAATATGCTCCTGTATCTAAGTTAACTTTTCCTTCTTGGTTGTCAACCATAACAATACTTATACTTGATTTTCCAGCTGTATATCCCATTCCTCTTGCAGGTTTGGTCCTATACATTTTGGCATCTTGTATATTTGTCAGGTTTGTGTCAGATGTCCCAACCTGTGGTAAGTTTGAGTTAACATCCAGTACTTCATAAATTATATCAATATTATTAATTTGTGCATTTATTATGTTGATTTCATCACTTTCAGAACTTTCTGATTCTTCTGTTTCTTTTTCAGAGTCAGACTCCTCTTCTTTGTCATTGTGGTTTTCTGTTTCCACAATTTCATTAATCTTTGCCTTTTTAAGGCAATTACTGGCTAAGTGTCCAATACCTCCACATTTATGTCATTTTCTTTGCTCATTATTGTTGGATGTATTGGGCTTGAAGGATTCTTTTGATTTATCTTTTTTGATAAATGGTTTATTTGGGCTTTTAATGTCTAAATTCTTCCAAGTCCTGCCAATTTTTGTTCTTGTCACTATGTCTTCTAGTGCATTAATGTACTCTTCTGTGGAGCATGGTTCTATACACCTGCTTCTTAGGGCATGTTCTAGCTCTCCTCCACATTTCTTGAGTATTTTCATATGCACCATTTTTGGTGACATTTCTGGGTACAATGCATTAAGTCTTTCAACTTTTTTCAAGAACCAAGTTAAAGGTTTGTCTTTGTCTGGGTCAAAGAAAGAATTCTCAAATGCATTTTCTATTTTGTACCTCCAGGCATCATTAGCCCACTTGGTGATTATTTCTTGTTTCCACCAAGACCAGGTATTTTTGCTATTTGTTTGTCTTATGCCATAATACCATCTTTTTGCAGATTTCTCAAACAATGAATGTAATCTTGCAGTGATTAATTCATCTGGTATAGCATAATATTCTTGTAGCATGTCAATTGTCTTGATAAATGACATGTGGTCATATTCACCTTCTCCTGTGAATGTTGGCCATTCTTTCAATTGAGGTGCCTCCTTCATTAAGACTTTGTTATTGTCTTGGTGACTCAAGTCTGTTATGAATGGATTTGTTAATTCCTATTGTGGCTTAACAGGGCTTCTTATGTGAGAAAATGGTGTTGATAACTTTGGCATATTTGAATTAGCCTCATTAATTTTATCCATTTTTTCAGTAATAAGCCTTATTTCACTTTGAATGTCATCTTTCAGATGCATTCTTGCTTCATCACTCTTTTCTACATGGTCCAAAAGTAATTTTTGGTGTGATGAAGTCTTTTCTTCAAATTTTTCTACAGAAATACTTAATTTGTTTAATTTTTCTGTAAGATTATCAATACTCACATCATAATTGATTGTCAAAGTTTTTCTTTGATATCACTTATGTATTTGTACAACTCTTGTTGTCCTTGTATTAATTTCTGAGTATTGTCAATTAATATTTTTGGTTGATTATTTTCAATCATAAATTTTATGTTATCAATTTCTTTCTTATTTTGTGTAACAAGTTTTGTTAAAGATGATAAGCTATTATTTATTTCTTGTAAAGATAATAAACTATTTTTAATGTCTTTAAGAGGTAAAATAATACTTTTAAGCTCTGTTAAAGTATTTACAACATCAGGAGACAAGGTTATTTCTTTGGGAAATGGGGTTGTCTCATTCTTTGTTCCTCTTTGTCTTTGAATTCCATCAAAGTTCTGGCCATGTTGAAGACATTGTCCATGGCATCTTTTTGGATTTTGGGAATCCTGTAGCTTGGGGAATATGGTTTTCTCCAATTCTTTTTCTTCTTTTTCCCTTCTTGGGGAAGTGGGTTGACTTGGGGCTTGCTGGTAGAAGCTACTGGGGCTTCTTCCTTGGTTGCCTCCTTCTTTTTGGCATGATACTCCTTGATCTTTTTGATTTGAGGTTTGGATGATAGTGGATTCCATCCATTGGAGTATCTCACTATTTCCTCCTCTTTGAGGACCTTCTTTAGGATTTGCCAGGAGTTCATCACTCCTTGGTGTATTTGGGGCAACATTTCCCAATCCTTGTCCTTGTACACTGTGTAGTACTGTTTGTATTGGCTCATGTAAATGTCTATTTGAGCCCTCTGAATGTGATTTGTACCTATTTGAGTTACTCATACTTAGTTCCAATTCAGGTTCAGATATTATGGGCATTTCTGGGACTTGCCTTTGGGATAAGGCACTTCCTTGTGTGGATTCTGTTCCACTGGGGATATTGCCCTTCCTTTTCCCTTTTGAGGAATCAATTCTACCTCTGAGTCCAGCTCCATCTGATTGGATGGAGTATTGAGAGCCTCTTCTGGTAGTCATATTATAAGAAAAATAAGAAATAAGAGGATTTTAGAACAGAAATACTCTTATGACAATTTATAAATGAGGTACTCACCTTCAGAGTCCTGAATAGTGGGTCCTGGAAATTCCAACTTCTTGGCTTTCTGTTTCTTAGTGATTATTGGTGTTGGAGAACTTTGACAAGTTTCTTCCACCAATCATTCAACAGTGGATTGGTTGTCCTCTGTTGGGTTGTCTTCAAACACTAAAAAAGACAAATAAATATAAGTCTTTTATATGAAAGTGTTATTTTTTGGGAAGATATGGCAATTTTCCATGTAAGAATTGCTTTTATATCTTTTTTTTCATTAGAAAAATGAAAATAATTAAAGAAACAAAATTAAAATGAATGAAATAACTTTTTTATTGGTTTTTAATATTTTTATTATTTTTTATGTTTTTTTTTTTAAAAGAATAAAATAAAAATGAATATGATTCTTTTATAAAATTAATTTATAATATAAAATTATTTTTAACTTATAAAATATCTTTTTTAATTACTAGAGTCACTCAAAGAAAGTTTTTGCAAGTCTAAGGATGTGAAAAACCACGTGTAAGACAGTACAATTGCTTTCCAAATGCTTCAATAGCTTTCAAAATCAATAAATATAAAATTATTATATAATTTATTATTGGATAAGCCCAATTAGAATCTTTTTAAAGGTCTTTTAGAGTAAATATAACGGCCAGGCCCCCAAATGTAAGGTTTGACTATGAAACAATAAGTAAAAATTACTAATATTTTACTTATTTACTATGAATTTCCTTATAAATGAGATAAATAAGATAAAAAGAATTATAATGATGAAGAATTATTATAATTATGGCCTAAAAATAATTATATTATTAATAAAATATGATAATATAATTTATATCATAAAATATAATATAATAAAATAAATATATTAATATAAAATAATTAATATATTCAAAGGCACTTTATTATTGTTACAAACAAATAATAAAGGCGTAAAAAATTGTTTTTTATTAATAAAAAACAATTAATAACAATAATATTGCCAATATTAAAGTTATAAATTAATATAAATACTATTTATATTAATTAAAGAATTATTAAAAGAATAATAGAGAGAAAATTATTATAATAAGAGAAAATGACCTACTTTTAATACCTAATATAATAACTTTGAGATATTTTACGCCAAATAATATAAATACAACTTATCCAAATTGTCTTTACAATAAAAAATAGAGAAATTACAAATATTCTTGATTTTTACGTGGAAATGAGATTTTAGAGAGATTTTTAACAAAAACAATTAAATAAATGATTTAATCACGTCAAAATTGATGATTATAATAAGATGATTTTTGGTTTTTGATAATATAAAAGTTTTATATATAAAGAAAAAAGAAATTACCTTTTTATTGTATTGATTTAATGTTTTTGATGTGTCTGAGGCAAAAATAGAGTAAAAAGAGCTCTATTTATAGTAAATACCTCCCTCCTAGAGTCCAACAGGCTTCTAGTAGACGTGTACTGATCAATATTTTAAGGTTTGGTGATGATTACATCATGATCAAATCATATTACATCCTTATTACGCCATTATTTAGAGTTATCACTATAACTCTAAGTTGGATGATGTAAAAGGCTTTGCAGAACCCCAGAATTCGTGTATTTTATTAGTTTTAATCATAAACTAATATTATTCACCTATTTTATCACTCATATGACTGTTAAACTTAATTTAACGCTACAGTGAGTGATCATAAATGATCAAATTAAGCTCAAACTTTGATCCTTAAAACATTTTAAGATTTACACGCCACAGCCATTCAGAGAGTGAATTCTGATAGCTTGGAATAACTTTATTGTGCTTCCAAGAGCATTTCATTACATCATCAAAACTCTATTTTTGATGATTTTTCTTGTAACTCATCTTTTCTGTCAAAATTTAATATTTTAAACTTCAAACTATGACTTCAAGGGGTTATACCTTGAATATTATAATAATAAATACATCATTATTCACGAATTAACTAGTAGAATCCAAATTTCCCCTTTTTTTTAAGTTTGGACCACTTTCACAACAAAGTGGTCAACAGCTCTGTTGATTTTAATCAATAATTCCTTACAGGTTTTAACCTTGTTTATAACATGTGAGATAAACTTTATTTCTGTATTCCTACAGTAATTACGTGATGACTTTATTTTTGGTTCATCACTCTATCATGTATAATTCAAGAGATATTAGCTAAAATCCTTGAATATATGCATTGACCAAAAAAGCGCATATATTCAGGTTAATTCCTTAAGTATTGATTTTGAAGCTTAGCTTCTTAATTGTTTTATATGTGAACATTTATGGAGAATCCACTGGTACCATTTATTTCACATGTTGTCTCATTGGGATTGGAAATAAATAATGATTTGTGTATTTTATAAGGTATTATTACTTATAACTTATTAAATATTGACTTTACAGATATGCCATAAAAATGGTATATGTGTATTTTACCATGGGGAATCCAATGGTACAATTTATTTTACATTTTTATTCATTGGTATCTAAGTTAAACCAAGTTTTATGTCAATTTATGGTATTTTTGTAGCTTAAAAGTACTTATTTTTAATGTATAATTATATTAAATATTTCTTGTGACCTTTTTGGGTATGTGGTCATATCTCAAAGGTTCACATCAATGGTAAAGCCAAGATACCACCAAAACATGGAGCTGAGCCAGATTAGCTCAAAAGGTATCAAAAGAAAGAGGAAACTCACCCTTTTTCAAATATACAAGTCCCCTAATCATAGGGTAAAGAATAACAAAGTTATTCCTTCTCATAGTTGTTGCTGAGCATAAACCTTAATTTTCACCTGTCTTCTGAAATACAGAGTAAGAGGCTTAAGCACATCAAATGGGTATAAAAACTGAATCTCTAAGTCAGGGCTATCCAATGGTACCAGTCAAACTGAGCTAGCACCAGTATTACAGAAGTTATGGCCAAATTCAGGCCAAATAAGGGTGAATAAAATATTCACCCCTCATCTAGCTTCTACATTTTTAGTGTGAAATACCCAAAGTGGGGCCTTTTTGGAAAGAAAACAATCAGCGATATCTGATGGTACCATTCAACTCCTCATATCTCATCTAGAACAAAATTTATAGGGCAAACAAGCTCAAATACAGCTGTACAAAAATTGTGTACATGGCATAACTTTGCCATATTTAATGATAGCCATATCAAGTGAGGATCCATTGTGTAGAGCACATACAGGGCTACACACTGAACCAATTTTGTGGTTGATATCTCAAAAACTGACAAAGTTATGGCTGTTTTAAGGTCAAAATTCCACAGTGTGGCCAATACAGCCTTACCATGTGATAATATCCCATAACCATGATTATGAGGTGTCAAACAGACAAGTAAGCCTGTTTTCAATTCAATAATTGGGTCCCATACAGGTTCTGTACAGCACTCTACGCATCATACATGTTAGAATCAGGCTGTGTGGTCCCTAGATGAAATTTTCACCCTGTATTGGTGAAAACTGCCCAGATGTGGTTTCAAAACAACATCTGAGCCCAATACAGTCTATACCAACCTTTTTCAAACCACAAGCCTGTCCATGAGAGTGAAAAATCTTCACTTCCTCTATGTGAAAAGGTCTAGCAGCCTTTTCACCTCATTTCAGGATAAAAGGGGGCTTTTTCACTGCCAGAAAAGGAATCCCCATCCTGCTCTTGAATTCTTACTTAGTACAACTGTCAAAAACAGTTATACTCTTTCAAAATAAACAGATTATACTTTAACCTTAAGTAATGTAGTTCTTATTATAGTAATCCAACTGGTAAGACTGAACCCAGGGCTTTCAGCAGCACTCGCCACCACTATGATATTATAGTAAAGCCCTTAATATCTTAATTTAATCATTTATTATTACAAATCAACTCTTGTTAAACTATTTTTACTGTGTCACAGTCATAGTTAAAGTTTTAAATACTATTATACACCTTTTATCATAGACTCAGCCTGAAAGGTTTGGGGCCTGGCCGTGTTTTTTTACTTATTGGACCTTATAAGTGAGTTTTTTCTCTTATTTTTTCTATTCTGACAAAGTGTTTTATCGTTTTAGGTGTAATTTTTTATAAAAATATATATATTTTTATAGTGGTATATGTCATATACCGTTATTATTTATCTTATTTAAATCAAATTGTGGCATGGTTGATTATAATTCAATCACCACAACAACCCTTATTTTTGGTGTGTTTTACATATAAAAACACTATGAGCCATGAATAAAAGTTGTTTTTTAATTAATATAAGGACACCTCTTACTATAAAACCAACAGTTGAGGCATGGTTGGGTGTATTGTTAATTCAATTATCCTCTTACATACCACTTTTATCATATTATACTTGCTAATTACAAGTTATTCTATAAGATACTGTCATACAAAAAGTGTACCAGATATCTGTAAGCTGTATTTCTGATGTGAAATTGTTAATTCAATTACACTGTCATTATACAAGGGCACATTGTAGTAACATACAAGCCCAGAGGCCATTCTTAGACATGCAAAACAGCATTTTGAGAAGTCTTAACTGACATTAAACCCTATTTTCCCGTTTTATCCAGTGGAAGGAAACTACATACCACTTGAGACCCAGTCACAGGCCAACACACCAGTGAAACCCTCAGAATCACAGGGCAGCAAGGGCAAGGGAAAGAGGCACAATTAAGGCCTGATTACAGCAAAAAAGTGGACACCCATTGCCACTCAGAGGAATAGAAAACCATGAAACTCTGCTTAAATACAAGGTAAACCAACCTTAACCACTTGTAGAGGGAAGATTACCATAATTAACCCATTTGTAACCTCTAAAGGTAAATTGCCAAAATCAGCAGACAACAAATTTGTACAAAGCACAGCCAAAGGTAAATACCCTAAGAACATAAAGTTTTGACTGCTTGCAAACACTGATATGTCACCTGTACACCTCAGAAACCTTGGCTTCCAAAGGAACCAACCAGAGGACATAGAAGGCTTGTATAGAACCAGAATACCTGAAGAGGGCACCTTGGACACAGTGGTGGATGAAAAGACACTGAGGGAAATCATACCCACCCTGCCATTCACTTTTCAATTCAACAGGAACCTCAAACCAGAGGACTGGAAAGATATGGATCAAGTTCTTCAGCTCCACCAACTCCTCAAAGATTTATATCAATGGAGCATGGACAATAAGAGGTTCCCCCAGGCATCCCACTGGGAAGAACTTGCAGCAAGTTTGCAAAAGATTTGTCTCAAAGAGATAGACTTCAGAGACCTTATGGTAATCACCAAAGTTTGGAATCCCACCAGGCAGTTCAGACTCCTGGAGGTGAGGGCAAACAGAATAAGGGAGAATCAAGCCACTATCCAAGCTATAGAAGAACAGCTGACCCAGACAGGGCATACTCAGATTCCTTCAGGCTCACAAGGAACAGGCCAAATCAGCTCTCCAGTGGCTTCACACCATTCAGAAACCAACAGATCAGTGGCCAAGAGTCACGATTCTTCACAATCCCAGGAAGCTTCCAGGAGAAGGCAAGGATACAAGGGCAAAAACAAGACCACCTTCAGCCAGAGGAAGAGAGAGTCAGACCCAATGATCCAGAAGCTTTTGGATTTAGTGAAAGAAGTGCACAAGAACCAGAAGTAGTATTAAATAGCTCTAGAATCAGTAGTCCCATTAATAGAAATATACCCCCCACTCAGATGGAGCATAACTTTGTCCCACCTGAGAGTAACCTCAACAGTAATGCACTGTGGTTACAAATGTCCCAATATTCTGAGCAAACTCAAAAGCAGTTTTCAGAACTTGAAGCAAGCCATGAAAGGATGAAAATGTTAACAGCCTCCATGGAAAGAATTGCTGAAAACCTTCAAGAAGGACATGCTCAATTGAGCAAAGCCTCTTAATAAACCAACAAAATACTAAATCTAGTCTTTGAAGAACAACACCACAGCAAAAGGGACAGGGATTGTCTGTATCAAGACATATACAAACTATTTAATGTCTACCATAATGTGAAGCCCCAACCACAAGGCCATGTTATGTATAATCCATATCAACAAGATGACATCAAGCCAGATGCCATGTTGATGAATAAGGCAAGATCTCCATCACAATACAAGGATGGATATAGTATGTATTATTGAGAGAAGAAAGCCTTGAAACAGCTTCCTGAAGCCTCAAGCTGGCCCAAATTCTCTGGAACTGGATAATATGATCATATGGAGCTCATAAATTATATTGATGGACTCTTCATTGATGTACCAAGCATGCCAGACTACTGGATTACTGCTAGAATTAATACAGCATTTAAAGGACATGCTAGTATATGGTACACAGAAATGAAAAAAATCTATGGCAGAAGAAACTGGCCATGGTGGAAGAGTCAAATCATCCAAAAGTACAGCAATGGTACTTGGATATGGCAGAAGACCATTTCATTTGAAAATGACAAATACTCTGTGGACAAAGATCCATATTAGTGGTGTCTCATAAATTCTAAAAGACTTAAAACCATTGATCCTCAAATGAACATTCAGATGAGGAATCACAAACTCCTGACACAAATGCCAGGAGAACTAGAGCATGCAGTGAAATGCAGGTGCAACCACAATTGCACTCTAGATACATTGCAAATACCTTACAAGATGTAAGGAAAAGAACTAATATAGGGAAATACACCGCATATAAAAGAATTGGTTTCAAAGAGAAACAACCTTTCAGGGTGTAGTTTAAAGACAAACCCAGAGAAAGGGTGGCAGAAGTGGCAAAGAAGAAAAATTCTTGTCACAACTGTGGTTCAACAGACCACTATGACAACAACTGTCCAAAGGCAAATAAAAAAGTCTATGCCATTGAGAAAGTCCCAGAGGAGAAATCACTAACAGAGGATTCTGAATCGGACTCTTTGGGTGATGCCATCAGAGAACAATCTGATGATGACCAAGACCAAAGAGAAGAATTCCTAGTGGAATACCAAGAGAAACCCCACTAGAAATCCAAGACATACAGTTGGAAGCAGGCATTCCACAAGATATTGCCAACAAAAACTTGTGCAAACACACACAAGATGCACAAACATTCCTGGTTACACCAACCAAAGGAATGGCATAAATACATGGAACAGCCACAAAAATGACTGTTTTTATTGACAATGCTCAACATCCATTGATCATTGAAAGTGGAGCACAATGCTCCATAGTGGCCAGAAATCATCTGGACAGCCACTTGCCAAACTGGGAGAACAAGCTCTTGCCCACCAAAGCAAACAACTTCAAGAGTGCATCAGGGAAGATAACTTCCATTGGGACAATTATCAAAGAGATAATTATACCCCATAGAAAAGGTAACATCAAACTTAACCCAGAGTTTGTTGTAAAACAGGCACATTACCATTGGTACCAAAAAGGAAAAGAAATTTTCACTTAATATATACCAAATATCTGCCCAAGATCCTCTTGAAGAACTACTGAATGAATTCAGAGAGGGACAGTTTAGCACTACCCTCACCAGTAAACAGAAACTAAGTTTACTTAAAATGCTGAGAAAGAATAGACCAGCATTTTCCATTGGTGAAGAGCCATTAGGCAATATTAGAGGCCATTATATAGAACTATATCTGGATGTGGAAAGGCCTTATTCACTCATTCTCAGGAGACCTCCTTACCCAGCAAGTCTGGAAACCAGGAAGGAAATTGAAAAACATATCAATGAAATCCTGGACATGGATATCATCAGAAAGATTTGGCACAATGAAATAGTGGAGATCACCACTCCTGTCCTGATCACCTGGCATGATGGCAAGTCTAGGCTGTGTGGAGATTTCAGAGCTCTGAATAACTACACCAAAGCTGACAGGTACCATATACCCAGGATACCTCATGCCTTAAACAAACTGGCAAAAGCCAAATATATAACCAAAATTTATTGCATGAAAGGCTTCCACCAGAATGGAGTTAAACCAAACTCAATGAAATTACTCAGAATCATATGCCATATGGGAATATATGAGTACACCAGGATTTCATTTGGCATTGATAATTCACAAGCCCACTTCCAAAGGATGGGGGACACCATATTTCAAGAAGATATCATGTAAGGCTGGATGGTAGTATATAATGATGTCATCAATATATACTCAGAGATATGGGAAGCCCATGTGCAATACATAGACAAAGTTCCAAGTAAATGCACACCCATAAATTTGAAAATTTCACTCAAAAAGTGTAATTTTGGCCACCAAGAGCTACTAGCTCTAGGACATAAAGTCTCAGGTCTTAGTCTGGCAATTGGCCAGAACAAAGTAGCAGCAGTACTGCAAAAGCCAGTACCAAGAAACATCAAAGAGATGAAATCTTTCCTTGGGTTTGCTAGCTACTATAGAAACCACATCAAGAATTGTGCCCACATAACTAGTAGTTTATACAAGTTATTTTCAAAAGAAATACTTTTTGAAATTACCAAGGAAAGAGGGTTGCATATGATAGGATCAAATATGAACTCACAAATGTACCTGTGCTCATCTTGCCTGACTTTTAACTACCATTCAGGTTATACATAGATGCAGCATGTAGCCAAGGCTTAGGGGAATCCCTTCACCAGAGACAAATTGTAGATGTTGAACCAAGAGAGGGAGTAATATGTTACATCTCTAGGCAACTGAAAGATTCAAAAGCCAGGTATGGGGCCACCCAGACTGAATTTCTATGCTTACTCTGGGCTCTAGAGAAACTCCATTATTATTTGAAGGGTGCAGTCTTTGAAGTCTACACAGAATGCACAGCCTTGAAGTCTTTACTAAAAATGAAGACTACCAATAGACACATGTTGAGGTGGCAAATAGCCGTCCAAGAGTATAGAGTGAACATGACCATCATATACAAAGAAGGTAAAAGTCATACCAATACATATGGCCTCAGCAGATGGCCACTGGATAATGTCAAAAGCAACCCAGCTTATGACCTTGAAGTAGCAGCTAAAATTCCTATCCATTTCATGAAAATAGACAGGAATAAAAACTTCAGATTTTCTGAGTGGGCACCAGGAAGTGGTACCCCAGACAGTGGAAACACTGACTCAGAAGGAAAATAAACTTCCATATTGGGAATAAGCTCCTCAGAACTGCATAATGAATTCTTCAATGCAGTGATGAAGAGATATTCCAAACACAAACAATGTGGAATATTTTTGCAACTCCTCCAACAAAAGTACAGGATCCCAGAACTGGAGTACCAGCTAGAGGAACCCTGGTTGAGAGACTATAAGGACAATAAATTTTTCCTTATATATGGCCTGCTCTACCATAGAGAGAATCACACTAGTGCCCTCACAATAATAGAAAGAGACCATATATCTTTGATCCTGCAGGAATTCCATTACTGGCCCTACATGGGACACATGAGTGAAGACAGGGCCAAAGAAAGGGTAGCAAGCACTGCTTGGTGGCCCAAATAGGAACAAGAGTTTAGTGAATACACCAACACTTGTGAAAGATGCCAGGAGGAAAATAGAAAACATGGTAAGAAGTATGGGTTACTTAAACGCATAGAAGAACCCAAACACCCATGGGAAACCATCAACATGGACTGGGTTACAGGACTTGTCCCAGGAGGCAAAGAAAATTTCAATGCCTGCTTAATCATAGTTGATAGTTTGAGCAAGAGCATGAGGTGCCTACCATGTCACAAAGAAGACATCCAAGGATACTGCTCTGTTATTCTGGAACAACATCATATCTACCTGTGGAGTTCCTAAGATCATCTTCAGTGATAGGGACCCAAAGTTCACATCTGAATTTTGGACAAACTTGTATGAAATGCTTGGCACCAAGCTTTCATTTTCCACAGCTTACCATCCACAAACAGATGGATTGGCTGAAAGGATGATCCAGACAATGGAGGATATCCTTAGAAGATTCTGTTCCTATGGCATGGAATATAAGGACCATGAAGGTTACACCCATGACTGGGTTACCCTTCTACCAGAAGTGAAACTGGCTTATAGCAAAATTTATCACACTACCACAGGAAAAACACCTGCATTGGTGGAAAAAGGGTGGAATCCTCTATTGCCTGTGGACCACTTGAAGAAAAATCTTCTGACCATCCACCTCACAGCCAAAGATTTCCATGAAATTTCAAAGAGAGCTTGTGACACAGCTGCCAAATGCATAGCTGAGTCAAAAGAATATAACAAGCAGAGGTGGGACAAATCACACATGGAACCTGAATTTAAAGAAGGGGACCAAGTGTTAGTGTATACACTGAACTTTGATAATCTCAAAGGACTTAAGCAAATGAGAGACTCATTTTTATGGCTCTTCACTATCATTAAATTGATAGGGAAAATCACAGTTGAAGTCAAACTCACAGAGGAATTTTTCAGGAAACACCCAGTCTTTCCAGTGAGTTTAGTCAAGCCATACTTCCAGATAGAGGAGGATAAATTCCCCTTCAGGAAGAAGAACTCCACACCACCAGAAAGAGTGGAAGTGGAAGATTCCCCTGGACCAGTTAAGGAAATAATCAAGCCCAGGTATATCAGACTTAATGGTAAGGATTAGAGACAGTACTTAGTCACATTCAAGAACCAGCCAGCTAATAAATACAAGTGGTTGGCAAAAGATGCCATACCAGATGGGAACCTTCATTTAGGGATATTCAGAGCCTCTAGGAAGACTGAAAAGTCTCATCAATGATGAGCCTTTTTTAGAGGGAGGGTATGTTAGCCTGTGACTCAAAACCAGAGCACAAGCATGACAGCCAAACCCCATTACCCAATGGTAAAGCCAAGATACCACCAAAACATGGAGCTGAGCCAAATTAGCTCAAAAGGTATCAAAAAAAGAGGAAACTCACCCCTTTTCAAATATACAAGTCCCATCATCATAGGGCAAATAATAACAAAGTTATTCCTGCTCAAAGTTGTTGCTGAGCATAAACCTTAATTTTCACCTGTATTCTGAAATACAGAGTAAGAGGCTTAAAACCATCAAATGGGTATTAAAAATGAAGCTCTAAGTAAGGGCTATCCAATGTTACCAGCCAAACTGAGCTAGCACCAGTATTACAGAGGTTATGGCCAAATTCAGGCCAAATAAGGGTGAATAAAATATTCACCTCTCATCTAACTTGTACAGTTTTAGTGTGAGATACCTAAAGTGGGGTCTTTTTGGAAATAGAACAGTAAGGTATATCTAATGGTGCCATTCATTTCCCCATATCTCATATAGAACAAAATTTATAGGGCAAACAAGCCCAAACACAGCTTTTTGCCTAAAACATGCATATGTAAAAAAATTGTGTACATGGCAAAACTTTTCCATATTTAATTATAGCCATATCAAGTGAGGAACTATTGTGTAGAAACCATACAGGGCTACACACTGAACCAATTTTGTGGTTGATATCTCAAAAACTGACAAAGTTATGGCTGTTTTAAGGTCAAAATCCCACAGTTTGGCCAATACAGCCTTACCATGGGATAATATCCCATAACCATGATTATGAGGTGTCAACCAGACAAATAAGCGTGTTTTTACTTCAATACTGGGGTCCCATACAGGTTCTGTACAGCATTCTACGCATCATACACGTCAGAATCAGGCTGTATGGTCGCCAGGTGAAAATGTTCACCCTGTATTGGTGAAAACTGCCCAGATGTGGTTTCAAGACCACATCTGAGCCCAATACAGGCTATGCAGACCTTTTTCAAACCACAAGCCTGTCCATTAGAGTGAAAAATATTCACTCCCTCTATGTGAAAAGGTCTAGCAGCCTTTCACCCTATTTCAGGATAAAAGGAGGCCTTTTCACTTCCAGAAAAGGAATCCCCATCCTGCTCTTGAATTCCTACATATTACAACTGTCAAAAATTTTTATACTCTTGGAAAATAAACAGGTTATACTTTAAACTTAAGTATTGTAGTTCATATTATAGCAATCCAACTGGTAAGACTGAACCCAGGGCTTTCAGCAGCGCTCCCCACCACTCTAATATTATAGTAAAGCCCTTAAGATCTTAATTTAATCATTTATTATTACAAATAAACCCTTTTAAAACTATTCTTACCATGTCACAGTCATAGTCAAAGTTGTAAATACTATTAAACACCTTTTATCATATACTCAGCCAGACAAATGAAATAAATTTTAAAACTGGTTTACTAAGGCCAAGTCTCTGTAATCATGAGAAAATGGAAAAAAACTTACTACTTTCACATACCAAGGATGTATTAAGAGCCTATGACTCCTTTTTCCATATTATCTCTTGGAAATTTGTTATTAATATACCAAGAAAATATAAGTCAAAAGTTTTTTTGATCAGCCTCCATGGAAATACCTCATGTTGACATTATTTTGTTTAATTTGAAAGCATTAATCACATAAAATATTCTTTAATATTCAAAAACTATCTAACAGTACAATTATTGAGGAATTAATTTCCTCTAAGTTCTCAGAAATCATTAGCAGATTTAGAATTTTCAATTAAAACTCAATGGGTGCACAAGCTAAATTCACAATTTCACCTAAATTCCATTTTTGATAATTTAATTTGAATTACAGAATCTTTAAAAATACACAGGAAGTACAATTTATGCTGAAATTAAAGCTTAAATTTTTACCTTTTAGGAAAAAACGTTCTTTTTGAAATTAAATAGGATTCACAGCTTTCAATTCATCACTTCTAACCATAAATGTGTTTGTAACCATGTACAATTACATAGCTGAATAATTATTATAATTTACTTCCAAAAAACAATTCAATAGTAAATCCAGTTGAGCTAATTCATTTCTCATAGCTTATATGTCTTTTTACTTACTTGAACCCTTTTTTGAACAGTTTGTAAGTCTTAAAATGAACCTTATGTTTCTTTTTTCCTCACTTTCATCAGTATCATCTATTAAAAAACCGATCATCTGAGTCATGAATTGATTATTAATTCTTTCAAATATCTAAATAGATTCACAATTAAATTGAATCAAATGATATTATTATATCAAAAAATTTGTCTAAATATAATGATTCTATTATTTATATTTTATCTTTTACTTTTAATTTTAAGTCCACAACTCATCCATCAAAGACCCTGTTCAGTTATCTCAAGACCTTTGTTATAGTAGAAATGAGTGGTTTTATATAGTCATCAAATTTTCACTCTAAGATTGATATTTTTCTTCAAGGATTAATCATAACTACTGTAATAAGAGCTAATCTACTATGGGCAAATAACAAGAAAGTTTAGGTGTGTTTAGCAGGTAGAATATTGGTTCCACTCAGAATGTTCTGCCACTTTAGAAATACATGAAGAATTAGTTTTGAATCTGAGGAAAACTCTTTTCCATATATTTAAGGCATTAAAATTTAATTTAAATCCTTAAACAGCAATCTGAGCCACATGTTACGATAAGGGTGTGGGTAAAAACACGTAAGCCCTGACATGTTTTTACCAAATTATAGCCAAAACATGTAATTTTATGGTAAAAAACTCAAGTGACTTGTTTTTCTAAAAACAATTCCTCAGGCTCAGCTTTGAGCATTTTTGCCATATTTTTTCCAACATGATATGTGAAGGCCCCCAAATTTTTTCAATTTTTTTTTGCCCAATTTTTTCTATTTTGGCCAATTTGGCAAAATAGCCTATTTTTTAGAAAAATAATTCGAAATTTTCCCAATTATGAATTTTCATAATTTTTTTCAAAAATAAAGGGAAAAAGCTTGAGAATAAAAAACCACAAGCCCAAAAATTTAGTATTTTTTTGGCAAGGACAATTGTAGGCCCAAAAAGTCCTTTTTTATGTTTTTTTGTTCATGTTTGTAAGTAAATTGAAAATTCCATTTATCACATCAATTTAATTAAAAATGTAATTTATGAAATTAGTGGGAGTCAAAAATTCCATTTGTGGAATTAAAAGTGCCATAAATGGAATCAGAAGTGCCATTCATTGCCATAGCATTGGCATAAATGGCACTGTATGGCCTTAACAATGCCATTAATGGCCTCAAAAATGTCATGAATGGTCTCAAAAGTGTAATAAATGGCCTCAAAGGTGTAATAAATGGCCTCAAAAGTGCCATAGATGGTATTCCTAATGCCATAAATTGCCTTAAAAATTCCATATATGGAATCAGTGGCATCAGAAATGCCATAAATAGCTACATTTCATTTAAAAAACACCCCTTACAAGTTTTTACCAACACCCTATGATAATTATAAATAAATTCCAAAATTGATTCAATTTCAAATTCCATAAATTCCTAGATACAAATCTTAGAGATACTGAGAATTTCAACATATCAAAAAATGGGAATGGGATGAATATATATTCAATAAATATCCTGATGATAATCATATTCAATTTTGAATGGGAGAGTTTGTATTGAAAACTAGTTTCAACATACAATATATTAGGCTTTCAAATTAGACATCTCTTAAAAATTATTTAAGGAATAATTCTACACCAAAATGTTTTCATTAATCCATTAAGATTATAAAACACTCATAGATATAAAATTTGTACATACCATATCCATCTTATATATTTTCTATGTAGCTAAAAAACACCACTTAATTTTTAAACTTTCATTTACTATACCTATATTTGAAAGCTTGAAATCAGTAAAATTCAACTTCAAAATAGGGGGTGTCAAATCTGGCAAATACCACATGAGAAAAATGCAGGATTTAACACCCAAATGCCACTGTAAAAAATCTAATTTTTTCAGTCATAAGTCCTATGGTCTTTCAACTGAGTCCCTTGGTATTTTGTGAAAATCTGACTTTTTTTAAGATCTGAAATTTTACTCTTTCAAATGAAAAAACAAACCTCACATAACTACATTTCATTCCTAAACTAAAAAAAAATCACAGAAAAATATCAAATGCACTTGAAAATGATTCACAAAAAACTTCATTTCATTTTTCTCTTCAGACATTTTTTTTTTATTTCTAAAATTTAAAATTTTTTAAGTTCAATTTTGATGAATTTTTTTAAACATTCAAAAAAAAACACTTTCTTTTGAGATATAATTTAATTTTCTTCTTATTTAGAATAATAAGATAATTTGAATGTTGGGACGTAACCAAATTATTTTAATTACTCTACTTATTAATTTCTTTCTCATTGAACTCTCTGTCAATACTATTCACAATTATCAATTTTTTACAACAAATTGTTCAGCTTCAAAATATAAGTAGAATTTCAAGACTCAACCAAATTATTTTAATTATTCTACTGATTTATTTATTTCTCATGAGAATTTTTTTATATTTGCTATAAGTTCAAATTAATCTTTTTCAATTTTCAAAACAATTCATTGGATTGTAAATATTTTTGTAAAAAAATGGTTTTTCTTTCAAATAAAATATTGATTTTTTACAAATTGTTTTATAAAATCATGAAATAACTTGAATTTTGTGATACCAAAAAATTAAATTAAGACTCTACATCTTGTGATACATAATTTAAATTGGTAGAAAATGAGATCAAATGTTTCAAGAAAAAATATTATCATTCATAATTTAGTTGAGTTTCACATTTACATCAAATAAGTAATTAAGATTAAAGTTCAATCACAGTAATATAAGTTTTATTATACATTCAATTTCTGTGATTGGTTCAATTAAAATCAATTTATCAATAAGTGAGACTTATAGATTTTTTGGATTCAATCTAATAAGCCTTAATTCCAAATTCAAAGTCAGTTTTCTTACATGTGCCACATAATTCTTTTTTATATGGATCATCTAACAACACCACTTAATCAAGCCCAAGCTTAAATATGTACAAGAATGTAAGAAAAATTCTTTGTTTTTAATTTTTCTATAATACTTAAATATGAAAGGGAAAATTTTCTTAGTGGGGTATATAAGAAATTCATGTGTAATTAAAACGATTAATTCTGGGATTTTATGGGCTGGAATGTGATATTTGGAGACAAAAACCTGGGTTTTCAGCACTTTCAAATGAAACAGCATTTAAGGCATGGTATTTTCAAAATCCCTGAAATTAAATGAAGCATTTTAATGGAAAAAAATTAAGACTTCCAGCTTGGAATTTCTGTATTTCCATCACATTTTGGGGGAATACCCTATAGAAAATCTTGTAGATAATTCATATATAAAACTCAATATTTTAGATTATTTATTCCAAATATAAGGAAGATGATATTTCCTTTCCAAGAGATTGGCTCTCAATTATTTCATTCCGCTAAATAAATTGAATAGAAAGACCCATCTTTTGGATTATTTTTTTCCGTTTAATCAAGAGAAAATCTCTTCCTCATAGAATTTCAAGATATTTTAACAGATGAAATTATTTATTTTAAACTATTTTTCAAAATTGAGAATACTATAAGAAGAATTATAAAGTAGTAATTTGGGGTTGAATTTATAGAGGATATAAATTATTATTTGATACTGAGACTGAATTAATATGATATATTTTTTTGGTGTGTCATCTATGGAAAAAGAATCTCAATTAAGTGAGTTATAATATATTTTTTCAGAAATGTTGAAGATATTCTTCCATTTGTGTCTTATTTAAAGACTTTTCCTTTTTTATTCTTTGAACTAACATCATTAGTAATTTTTGTGAAATCCATGGAATAAATATATACGAGCTCACAATATCTTTAAAATCATTAAGCTTAACAATTAAATAAAATGGAGAAATTATCACATCTTTGAGGGCTCATATGCTCTTCAATGTTTTTCCAATTATTCAATAACTCTTTCAGAAAATAATTTCTCAAATTATCCAAACATTGTAAGAGATAAATTGAATAATGAGAAAATTTTGATTTTTTTTCCAGAGATGTATTCCTCGTTGTAAGATGTGACTATGAAACTGATGATAATATTACTATTAATCAACAGTACTATGTCTGTTCTTATGAAATATAATAATAAAAAATTATTATAACCACAATTAAATAATTATAAAATTATTTCTTTCACGTGTTATACACTACTAGTGATTATAACAGTGAGCAGTAATTGTCTACAAGAATCAATTACAAGAAGAATTTAATAATAAAAACTTCTTTTATTAAAATAATAAATTATTTTAATATATAATTATCTTTTACAAGAATAATTATAAAGATAATTCTTGAAGAAAACTATTACTAGAGAAAAGCTTTAAGAATTAAAGATAAATGACTCACTAATACTCCAAAGAACTTATTGATAGATAAAAGTAGAGAAATTTGATGTAGAATTGTGGATTTAAGGGATCAAAAGGATTTATAACAGTATTACAACAATATATAGTTGGATTCTATGATTTCACGTCTTTCTGGTTGATTCTGAAAGATTTAAAACACTTAAGAATAGCTGTAACTAATACTTACTTGTTGGTAATAATGATTTAATAAATTGATAAGATGATTCTTGGAAAAAACAGCAAGAGGAGGCCTCTTTTAAGTCAACAACAGCTCATAGAGGCATGCCATGGAGCAAACTAAAAAACCAGTGAGTGAGAAAACAATAAACCCTTTTGGTTTATTGATTGCATCATTATTTGTCACGTAACATTATCATAATTACTTATTTGATGCTTTTACATGACTACCAACCCCAATATGGTTAAGAAAAAAAGGAGTAACACTTGTAAATCTTCTTTTATTCTAAAATAATCATTGATTTCTCAAAGTTATCAATGTTATTGCCGATTTCATCACAGGTTGTAATTACTGTGAATTTTTGAAGATTCAGTGTTTCACGTAGAATAACCAAAAATGGACTGTAAGTAAAGCTTTTAATTTTACTAGTAAAACTGTAATTCTTTTTGGTTGTACCATAGATAATACAGTTCTTCTTTAGTCCTGAAAGTTTCAGAAAGATTCATTAAGAATTGTATTTTTAATGAATTTTTGAAGTTTTTACCTCATTTCTACGTAGAATTGCAAATAGCAGTGTTTTGCTGGTTGCTATGAGGTAAATCAATGAATATGGGTCCCAAAGGGGTTTTCATTACTCTTTTGGGGTTTATCCATGGAAATTCATTAGTAATTGACATGGTTACAGGAGTGTAAGTAGCTCATTACCTCCTTGGCACGTCAAAATAGCAGGTTATTTGCTATTTTCATATGATTACAGTAGGTGTAACTTGGTAACCAAGTTCCCAAAGAGTTTTGGTTTACCAATTGGGCCAAGATGAGCCATGGATCCATGCTCTGGAGCTATCCACGCCTCTGAGGCCTCAGAAGTTGGGTACCCTGGCTCTCTTTGATGTCTTTTGTCCCCCTTATTTTTCACATAAAAATAGAAATTTAAGCTTAAAGTGAGATATCCACTATGGGTGTACCAAAAGTCCATGTAAGAATACCATGATATTAAGTGCTCAAAACATGCATAACACTATTTTTAGTGTATATGTAACATGGGATTTCTCACTTTCCCATTATTTTGGCTAAAAATCAAGAAAAACAAAAATTTTCACAGATCGTTTATGTGGTATTAATGATGTGGTATTGAAGTATTTTCCATTTTACCACCTCAAATACTTAAATTGAGCTTATTCACTCTATGGGGCTACCCTAGGTGAATTTTTGTGCAGAATCCAAATCTGGTTATAAATCCATGGATTTACTTACTCAATAAAAAGTTATTCATCTTTTCTGAAATTGAAAATGATGAATTTTGGATATATGCATGACTTATTAGTTTTGCCTAATTCAAAATTTCTTTTTAAGATAATTGTGGCCTATTTGGGTATGTAAAATATACCTCAAGGCTCACATTCCCTCCCACCAAAAAATAAAATTGTACTACAATTTTATTAGTGATAAAAGAATAAGGCCCCAAAGGGGGTTAATGTCCACTGTCCAACCTCTTCACATTACTCAGATCAAGTAATTTAAAGCACATTTATAGACATATTCAGGCTTGTGGCCTTCTTTCATGTCTAAATCTTCTTAAGAGTTTATCTGAGTCAGGTATTTCTGATTCTGCCATCCATTCATCTTCATGTACTGGATTTCTATATCTGACAAGATATTCTCTTTGATTTTTACCCCTAAGTCTCCTTTCTTCAATGACTTTCTTTATCTTTTTGTCTTCATTCTGTTCCACAGGTGGCACAGTTAAAGGAGTTGGGTTTCTTAAAGGAAACAATTCTTTATCAGCTGGTTGATAAGGCTTTATCAAGCTGACTGGAAATGTGGGGTGTTTATTTTCCAGTTCACCACTCAATTCCACTTGAACTGCATTGGTTCCATGTAAAGCAACAATAACAAAAGGTCCTACATAAGAATCTTTAAGTTTCTTTGGGCCTTTGATATTATTAAAATTCAAGGTTTAAAGTAAAACTAAGTCCCCTACTTTGAAGTCTGGTACTTTATGACTCTTGTCCCACTTCTGTTTTGCATAATCAAAAGCATCATCCATACTTTGTTTTGCGTGGTGTTTTACTTTATCAAGCATTATTTTGAAGCTGGAAGCTGTAGGATGAATGTCAATCAAGTCTTTCCTCAGTGTGTCTTCTGGGAGTCTTGGATTCCATCCTTTCTCTAACATAGCAGGAGTTTGTCCTGTGGAAGAATAGACTGATGTCTTGTATGCCAATTCTAATGCAGGTATCAGAGTGCACCAGTCATGGGTAAAGCCATCTGAGTCTTTGAATTCTAATCCATAAGCACAGAATCTCCTGATCATGTCTTCTAAAGTCTGAATCATCCTCTCTGCTAGCCCATCTGTTTGAGGGTGATATTCTGTAGAGAATGATAACTTAGTCCCAAACAATCTATGAAGATTGGTCCAAAGTGCAGATGTGAATTTGGGATCTCTGTCACTTATGATATTCCTAAATAATCCTGTATTAGAAATAACTCTACTCCATAAAAGAAGAGCTGTATCCATAGCAGTGTCATCTTTATGACATGGTAAGAATATGGGAGTTTTGCTATATCTGTCTACAATGACTAAGCAAGCATTATAACTTTTGTCACCACTTGGGGGAAGTGCTGTGACCCAATCCATGTGAACAACTTCCCAAGGGGATTTTGGTTCTTGAATATGGATCATCAATCCAAATCTCTTGCCTGTGCTCCTGTTTGCGTTTTGGCATCTATCACAGGTATGGCAATATTCAATGGTTTCTTTCCTCCAAGATGGCCACCATGCACAGTTCTTCACTTTTTCAAGTGTTATGTCTTCTGACAGGTGTCCAGAGTAGATACTATCATGACATTCATGAAGAATGGTATTGATAAGTAATCTACTGCACAATGTCATAACACAGGAATGTTTTGTTCTGTGGTAAATGATCCCATCAAACAAGTGAAATCTTCCTTCAGAATAGGAATTTTTCCAAACTTCATCAAGTGCATTAACTAAAGATGTATCCTTGCAGTCTTTATCTAATAAAGAAGTCGAGATATGGCAATTCTTGTCTTGTTTATAAGACTCTCTGACCTCTTCAAAGAATTCAGTCCCAATATCAGTTATGTTAATCCCTTCAATTGGAATCTGTGGTTCAGCTTCCAAAGGTACATAAGCTGGGTTATCAGGAGTGTTGGCTAAAGCCCATCTACTAAGTCCATCAGCATTCTTGTGAATATTTCCTGCTTTATGAACTATAGTCATGTTTCCTCTATATTCTTGAATAGCTATTTGCCATCTCAACATATGTCTGTTGGGAGTTTTCATGTTAAGGAGTGATTTTACTGCATTACAGTCAGTTATCACTTCAAAAACACTGCCATCAAGATAATAGTGTAATTTCTCAAGTGCCCATACCAAACATAAGCACTACATTTGGCTTGCACCATATCTGGCTTCTGTTGGTTTGATTTGTCTTGAGATATAACAAACTGGTCCTTCTGTAGGTTTGTCATCAATAATTTGGACTTGATGTAAGGCTGCCCCTAATCCATCTCCACATGCATCAATGTACAATTTAAAAGGAATATTCCAGTCAGGCATGAGGAGTAAAGGTGCTTCTGTAAGGGCTTTCTTTATTTTCTCATAAGCTTTAATTCTCTCTTGTGTCATCTCAAATACAGTCTGTTGATCACAGATTCTATAGAGTGATTTGGCTAGAATTGCAAAGTCTTTCAAGTGTTGCCTATAGTAACTAGCAAATCCAAGAAAAGACATCATTTCTTTTTTATTCTGGGGTATTGGCTTAAGTAACACTGCTGCCACTTTATTCTTGTCAATACCCAAGCTCAAACCAGAAACAACATGTCCTAATGCTTTAAGTTCTTCAAAACCAAAATTGCATTTCTTAAGTAAAATTTTCATGTTCACTTCTGCAACTTTATGAAGTACTCTTGCAAGTCTTTCAAGGTGCAAAGACCATGAGTCAGAACATATGATAATATCATCAATATAAATGATAAGCCATCCTTCAGACAACTCTGTGGGGAAGATGGTGTTCATCATTCTTTGATAATGAGATGGAGCATTTTTAATGCCAAATGGCATTCTAAGATACTCAAAAATACCACAGTGAGTGATAATTCTAAGTAATTTTTTAGCTTTAGGCGTCAAAACATTCTGATGAAAACCTTTCAATGCATCCATTGATGTTATGTATTTGGCTTTAGACAATTGAGTCAAGGTTTCTTGGATCCTAGGGATTGGATACCTATCTGGAACTGTGTAGGTATTTAAAGCTCTAAAATCTCCAACCATTCTTGACTTATCATTATGCCATGCAATAATAACAGGTGTTGTCACTTCAACCTCCTCATTATGGCCTACTTTCCTTAGTACACCAAGTTGGATTAACTCTTGGATATGTTTCTCCAAGGCTTCTCTAGCTCTGGGACTGGCTGGATAAGCTGGTCTTCTAAGTACTGGAGGATATGGTCTATCAATATTAAGAGTAATATCAATTTCATGTCCCCTTATAGCACCTAATGGTTCATTATCAGATGCAAATGCATTATTGTATGTGTATAATACATCAATAAGTTCATTCCTCATCTTTGGTGACAATGATGGATTAATTTGTGCTTCAACAAGTTGTTTAGACACAAATTCATCTTTGTAAGTATCTTTGACAGAAGATACTACAGATATCTGTTTTGGCATATTGGAGAAAGCAAATTTTTGCCTTTTGTTATCTCCAATTGTGAAATATCTGCCTTTATGGTTATTTATATCAATACCATAAATATTCAAGTAATCATTTCCAAGAATGATGTGCTGAGATGTGCAATTATCCATTACTACAATCTCAGTTTTTATTCTTACACTTCCTGCTGGATGTGGGAATACAATATTAGTGTCCAATATGCTCAAGGGGTACATATTGTTACTGGCACTACTGAATTGTACACCTTCTATTGGTAATAGATGATTTTTCCATTCAGGAAGTATAATTTGGAGATAATCGTTGCCCACACAAGTGCAAAATGCCCCTGTATCCAAATTTACTTTGGCTTCAATATCACTCATCAGAACTGATGTGATACAGGATGCCCCAGCAGTATAACCCTTTCCTCTAGCAGGTTTTGTTTAACACATTCTGGCATCTTGGATATTGATCAGGTTGCAGAAATCCTCACTATATTGTGGCAAGTGGGTATGGACTTCTGTGACCTCAGAGAAAGCTGTGATGTTCTCAATGGGATAGTCCTCCACTGGTGTATCCTCAGAGATTGCAGAATCTTGATCAGACTCTTCTTTCTCTTCAGTACACTGAATTTCTTCAATGACTTGAACTTCATTGATCTTTGTCTTCTTAGGGCAAGTGTTGGCTAAATGTGAAGTACTTCCACATTTATGACACTTCAAGACAGGTCTTTCTGGTCTTCTTTCCCCTCTAGGAATCTTTGAGACTATTTTGGACTCTATTGGGTTTCTAATCCAAGTCTTACCAATTCTTGTTCTGGTAATGATATCTTCCATAGCATTAATGTAGTCCTCTGTTGAACAGGGTTCCACACATCTGCTTTTGATAGCATGTTCCAGTTCTCCTCCACACTTTCTTAATATTTTCATATTAATCATAGTGTCAGACATATCTGGGTGTAAAGCAGATAATCTGTCTTTTTGTTTGAAGAACCAAGTAAGTGGTTTGTCTTTTTCTGAGTTAAAAATGGCACTTTCAAAAGCATTTTCCATTTTAAACCTCCAAGAATTATTGGCCCATTTAGTAATCACTTCAGATTTCCACCAAGACCAGTCATGTCTTCCATGATCTATTCTCATCTTGTAATACCATTTCTTTGCAGTCTTGGTAAACAAACAATGTAATTTACCCACTATGATTTCATAAGGTATATTAAAGTCTTCTTGCAACATATCAATAGTCCTGATGAATTCAATATGGTTGTATTCTCCTTCACCAGAGAATGTTGGCCATTCTTCTAATTTGGGAATATCCTTTGCAGAAATAACATTTTCTCCTAAGAATGGGTCAAAATTTCTTTAACAGAAAGCTTTTCTTCACTCAAAGGTGTAGAATGTCTTGGCATATGTGGTTCATGATTCTTATGAATTTGTTCCACACTTGCAATTATTTCATTCTTCAGCTTCTGCCTTTCACTGTCACTTTTTGCTATATGTATAGCAAATTGATTGGTATTCTCAACTATTTGTAAGACATGGTCTTCAAGAGTTTTAAGTCTATCATTTACTTTAAAAATGGAAGGATCCTCTATGTCATTATTCTGAGCTTGACATTGGTTCTCAATTCTTTCACAAGCATTGCCAATTGACTCAAGGGTGACAGTTGTCAATTGATGCCATTCAAAATGTTTTTTGTCACTTTTCTTTAAATCATTGATGTCTAATGTAATTTGCTTTAACTTTGACTCAAGTTTGCCAATTTCTACATTAATACTTCTTTGTACATCAGTTATTTGCGTGGAAAAGTCCTGTTCATCCTTTCCTGCTCCTTGGCTGTGAATTCCATAAGAGTTCTGGCCATATTGAAGACACTGTCCACGGCTGAAGGCTCCAATTTGGGGATCCTGTACCCTTGTGGGTAAGGTCTGTGCCAATTGGCTTTGCCTTTGCCCTTGCCTTGATGGTTCTTGGGACCTCTCTGTTTCTTTTGAGGTCCTTTGGGCTTGTCCTTGGATGCTTCTGGAGCTGGTTTGGAGCTGGTAGATGCCACTGGTGCCTCTGTCTCCAAAGTTGGAGTCATTTCCAACTCTTTCTTCTGGTCTATGGATAAAAGACTTTGGTTCTTCAACCAATTCTTTATCTTTTTGACCTTGTCTTTGCAAGACAGGGGGCTCCATCCTCCTAAGAGTTCTATGGTCTTCTCCTGACCCAGAAAGCTCTTGATGTGTAAGTAGGAGTTCATGGCCCCCTGCCAAAGGCTTGGGCAGATTTCCCACTCCTCTTCTTTGGCTGCTCTGAACCAATTTTTGTACTGGCTCTGATATATTTCTATTGCTGCCACTTGAAAATGGTTCAGCCCTGGAAATAGTATCATAAATTAGTTCAGGCTCAGAATTTATGTCAAAATCTGTTGGTACAGACCTTGGGGAATGGGGGGCAACTCTGGCATCCTCCAAATGTGTCTTTCTTGTGGAAGACTTGGCACTTCTGGATTTGGTCTTGCCTCTTCCTTGTCCACATCCATCTGGTTGGACTGAATAGTTGCTTCCATTTCTGGTATGCACCATTTTCACGTCAATTTAAGGATAAAAGGTGAAAATATAAGATAAAATACACACCTTTTGGTGGTAATTTAGCTTTTTCTGAGGTGAATAAGGTGCCTCTTTTAGCAATTTGCACCTCAATACTGTCTTCAGATTCTGCTTCTGAAGATTCTGGACTAGTGATATATCTCTTACTGAGTCTGTTGCCAGCAGCACAGTATTTGATTAAAGACACTAAAAAAAATTATAAAAGAGAAAAAATTATTTTTTATACTTTTTAAAATATTTTTAAAGATTTTTTATAAGTTTTATATTTTTTAATATTAAAAAAATTATTCTTTTTAAAGAAAAAAAATTAAAATTTGAGATTTTGAATGAAAATTAATTCAGAGTAACTCAAAGAATAATTTTATAAGTTTTTGGATGTGAAAAAGCCACGTGTAAAAACAGTATAAAATTAAACCAAATTCCTCAATGAAAAAGATTTCCAAAACAATTTCAAAAATAAGAATTATTTTAACTTTTAAAATGAAAGAAAAAAATATTAAATTAATATATTTTAGAGCTTAAAATATATTAATTAAGGGTACAAGGTTCAAGAAACACGGCCAGGCCCCCAAATGTAAGATGTGACTATGAAACTGATGATAATATTACTATTAATCAACAGTACTATGTCTGTTCTTATGAAATATAATAATAAAAAATTATTATAACCACAATTAAATAATTATAAAATTATTTCTTTCACGTGTTATACACTACTAGTGATTATAACAGTGAGCAGTAATTGTCTACAAGAATCAATTACAAGAAGAATTTAATAATAAAAACTTCTTTTATTAAAATAATAAATTATTTTAATATATAATTATCTTTTACAAGAATAATTATAAAGATAATTCTTGAAGAAAACTATTACTAGAGAAAAACTTTAAGAGTTAAAGATAAATGACTCACTAATACTCCAAAGAACTTATTGATAGATAAAAGTATAGAAATTTGACGTAGAATTGTGGATTTAAGGGATCAAAAGGATTTATAACAGTATTACAACAATATATAGTTGGATTCTATGATTTCACGTCTTTCTGGTTGATTCTGAAAGATTTAAAACACTTAAGAATAGCTGTAACTAACACTTACTTGTTGGTAATAATGATTTAATAAATTGATAAGATGATTCTTGAAAAAACAGCAAGAGGAGGCCTCTTTTAAGTCAACAACAGCTCACAGAGGCGTGCCATGGAGCAAACTGAAAAACCAGTGAGTGAGAAAACAATAAACCCTTTTGGTTTATTGATTGCATCATTATTTGTCACGTAACATTATTATAATTACTTATTTGATGCTTTTACGTGACTACCAACCCCAATATGGTTAAGAAAAAAAGGAGTAACACTTGTAAATCTTCTTTTATTCTAAAATAATCATTGATTTCTCAAATTTATCAATGCTATTGCCAATTTCATCACAGGTTGTAATTACTGTGAATTTTTGAAGATTCAGTGTTTCACGTAGAATAACCAAAAATGGACTGTAAGTAAAACTTTTAATTTTACTAGTAAAACTGTAATTCTTTTTGGTTGTACCATAGATAATACAGTTCCTCTTTAGTCCTGAAAGTTTCAGAAAGATTCATTAAGAATTGTATTTTTAATGAATTTTTGAAGTTTTTACCTCATTTCTACGTAGAATTGCAAATAGCAGTGTTTTGCTGGTTGCTATGAGGTAAATCAATGAATATGGGTCCCAAAAGGGTTTTAATTACTCTTTTGGGGTTTATCCATGGAAAGTCATTAGTAATTGACATGGTTACAGGAGTGTAAGTAGCTCATTACCTCCTTGGCAGGTCAAAATAGCAGGTTATTTGCTATTTTCATATGATTACAGTAGGTGTAACTTGGTAACCAACTTCCCAAAGAGTTTTGGTTTACCAATTGGGCCAAGATGAGCCATGGATCCATGCTCTGGAGCTATCCATGCCTCTGAGGCCTCAGAAGTTGGGTACCCTGGCTCTCTTTGATGTCTTTTGTCCCCCTTACTTATTTTTCACATAAAAATATAAATTTAAGCTTAAAGTGAGATATCCACTATGGGTGTACCAAAAGTCCATGTAAGAATACCATGATATTAAGTGCTCAAAACATGCATAACACTATTTTTAGTGTATATGTAACATGGGATTTCTCACTTTCCCATTATTTTGGCTAAAAATCAAGAAAAACAAAAATTTTCACAGATCTTTTATGTGGTATTAATGATGTGGTATTGAAGTATTTTCCATTTTACCACCTCAAATACTTAAATTGAGCTTATTCACTCTATGGGGCTACCCTAGGTGAATTTTTGTGTAGAATCCAAATCTGGTCTTAAATCCATGGATTTACTTACTCAATAAAAAGTTATTCATCTTTTCTGAAATTGAAAATGTTGAATTTTGGATATATGCATGACTTATGAGTTGTGCATAATTCAAAATTTCTTTTTAAGATAATTGTGGCCTATTTGGGTATGTAAAATATACCTCAAGGCTCACACTCGTGATATTTCAAGAATTTGGAGTTGTATTCCTCATGATATTTCAAAATTTTTGATGGAATTATTTTTTATCTATTGATTTTCTAAGTGATTCAAGCTCAATATAATTTTCTCAATTCTTTTTCCTGTGAAATTACAAAGCAAATCTTTTGTATGAGTCTTTTTTCACTTGAGTAGAAATAACTTTTAGGCAACCAGTACATATGTGGTTTGAATGCTTCAAAAATATTAATTATTATTTAAATATTACTATAATTTGAGCTTAATTTTTACATCATAATTTTTCCCTCATGTATATTTCTTTCTTTCACTCACTCTAAATAACTAAAGGAATTTCTTTAGTAATCTATTCAGAAGCAGAATATTGAACCCAAAAACCAATTTGTGTGTGAAATTTTTATTGAATCACATATTATTTGAGTTATATTTTGAGAAATAGCCTTAAATTCACAATATAACTCAAAGCTTTGTCAAAGAAAATTTAAGATTTTTTTGTCCTAGAAATAAAAGACACAGGATCCAAGACAATACTTTGAAAATAAAATTATTACAGAGGAAAATATTTCCTTCTCTTGCACAATTATTTAAAACTCAATAAGGACAGATTTTTTACAAGTCTACTATAAATTACACATTATTTTTGAAGATATTCAATCAATATGAAAATATGTGCCCAAGATAAATTTATAAAATGGGAATTGTGATTAAATTTGAAATGAGTTTTTTTCCTTATAAATGGGAGTTGAATTTTTAACACGAAAATACTGTGGTTTTTTGTCTAACAAAACACCATCCAAGGGGAAATATTATTATTTTGATAGGTCAAAGTTCATCATTAAAAGCTAAGTGAGTGTTTTATATACAAATTTAGTCTAAAAATTCTGCTTTTAAGGTCCAAAAAATTAAATATGGATATTGTGATTTCTGAGATTGATTCTAATATACCCATAAAATAATGAAATTCTACTTTTCTACTATTTTTAGTTTGGAATTCTCTTTGATAGAGCTTTGAAACAATCCTGGTAAGGAGCAATATTATAGTCTTACTTGTTACCAAAAATTGCACAATCCATATCAGGAATATGACAAATTTATGTGAATAATAAGAGATTTTTTTGTATAATTACTTATCATACACATAAGATCTATGTCCACCATATCAATTCATCTCCTGATAAGTATATATTTAAGGGAGGAAAATGACTATAACAATTGAATGATACACTTTGAATTTGTTGAAAAGGGACCTTTTCAAAGTGAACTTCTTTATTATGTGCTTTATTAATTTAAAATCAAAAATTAGATCTCCTTGGAAGTCTTTTTAATCCATCAAAAAATTTTTGAAACCTGATAGCTTATTCTAAACTTGGCATTTTTGGCCAATTTGAGTGGTAATCAGTGCCTTAGAAATCTGAAACTCTTTCCAAAGTCTCTGTATTTTACAGTGCCTCAGAAGGATGAAAATTCCTGTGATATTCAGGTATCTTGGGCTCTTTGTGGGGATCCTGCCCATTTATTTTTCTGAATATTCTGCAAAATATAGAGAAATTCCAAAATATTTTAATTACTCATGGATATCTCACCAATATTTCAGAGAGCTTATTTCTCCTTTTCATTGGAGCTAGAAATATTTCTCATGACATTGAAATTTCTGACTGAAAAAAATCTCCAAGCCTTTCCCCTGATTCTGTAGAATCAGCATAAGATTCAATGCCAAATTCTTTCATATATGAAATATTCTTACTCATGAGAGAAACTAACAATGCATGAATTTAATACAATATTCTTTTCAATAATTATAAAATACAGAAGGTTGTCCCTTCAAAAATGAAGCCAAGTGAAATATCAATGATAATATCAATTTCAATATTTGATCCCACTGTTATCTTTCAGTGTGATGTCTGAAGTATTTGTGAGCCTTGAGGTATATTTTACATACGCAAATAGGTCACAATTAATATTAAAATAAACTATGAACTATGAATAACCCCTAAGTCATTCATATATCCAAAATTTATCATTTTTTATTTGAGAAAATATGGATAACTTGTTTTTTGGTAAGTAAATCAATGGATTTAAGGCCAGATTTGGATTCTAAACAAAAATTCAGCTATGCTAGCCCAATAGAGTGAATAAGCTTTAATTAACTCTATGAGGTGGTAATATTCAAAATAGTTCATTACCACATCATCAATACCACATAATAAAATTGTGAATTTTTTTGTTTTTCTCAATTTCATGCCAAAATAATGGGAATGTGAGAATACCCATGTTACATATACACCAATATTAGTGTTTTCCATGTTTTTGGCACTTAAAATTACATTATTCTTATGCAAAGTTCTGGTAAAGTTCCCTGCCAATTCTATGAAAACAAAAAATTCCAGGCAGGGCCCTGTATTTTATGTTTCTGTGCAGTCATTGTCTCACACTCATGGGCCCCATTTTTCTTAAGTCAAGTGTAAAATATTTTTTTTAATTTTTTTTGTAACTAAATGTAATACACATTAGAATAAGGACTTAAAAACAATTTCATGGGTAAAATGACAACATTATTTAAAAATAACAAAAAAAATTACCAGTTGACATTTTGCCTAGAAGAAATAGGGTAATAAAGTTGGTTAGCTCAAAGGAAAGGTGAGAAATGAAAATAAAATGCCAACCATTTAGTAAGAGGTAGGACCACCTTGTTGGTCAATGACCATCTGCATTTTCTGGTGCATTTATAAGAGAAGGTTGTCCAAAGTTCTTCAAGGGACATCATCCTATGCAGCTTGGATTGATTGTTGCAATTCAGAAATTTTTTTTGCCTGGTATAATTTTGAAATCAAGCCCTTCCTCAGCTTCAAAACATGTTTTATTGGGGTGAGATCTGGTGAGTGAGCAGGCCAGTTCATTTTGTTGTTGCCATTGGTGACTGAGGATGGCATTGTCCTCCATGTAAATGAGCCAATTCCTACCTTGGATCCATGGGGAAGTCTCCATATGATTGGCAAAGGGGCGCAGGGCAGGGAAATAGGCCTGGGGGATGATTCTGGTTGAGGTGAGGTTTCCTTCCAATATTGCCACTGAAGATCATTTGGCTGTACAGATTTCTCCCCATATCATTACTTCCTGTTGGCCCAAATTGTGGTTGACAGCCACATTCTCCAGCATCCATTCCTTGCTGACAGCTCCCCATGTATGAAAACCGCCAACCTTTTTACCTAAGAAGTCTATCCCATAAGAAGTAGTCCAAAAAAAGCAAAAACTTACCCAATTAAAAAGACAACTCATCAGTCCAAATTGCCTGGGCCTGATGATAAATTTTCCAGCTGATGTGGGCCTGAGAAAAAGTTAGGTGAGCTTGGAAATCCTCAGGTTAGAGGTAAGGTTTCTTGGGTCCTATCCAAGATGATTTTCCAATCCTATGGATCTCATGTTGGATGGTTGGATTCAAATCCTGAGATACCATTAGATTTGTTACTTTAGAAAAAGTAAGACAATGGAAGCAGTTTATGATGCGGTTGAGCTGTTGGCAATCCTGGTCCTTGAGGATGGTTGGTTGGCTGGTCTTTATCTGGGTCTTGAAAGTCCCAATGCATTTAAACTTCATCATTGTATTGTAGCTGGTCATCAATGGAATCCCACTCAGCTCATAAATTGCTTGATATCTGAGTCAATCTTGTCACATGCCAACAATCTTCCCATGCACTACAAAATCAAGGTACGGAATCTATAAAAGACACAGTCAGTGCTTGTGAATTAAGCTTAATAAGAAAAAAACAAAATGAGAAGTAACCTCTTTGTAGGGAGGTAAGTAATGAGGGAGTTTGGAAAGCTGAAGAAGTGTTCAAGGCATTGAATCAGTTTGTTTTATACTTTCAAATCTGCTCATACAATAAAAAAGATAAGAAAAAAATGAAATATAAGTTGAAAAAAAAGCAGAGAGTTGGAGCAAGTTCACAGCCTGTGATGAATAGGAACCTCACTCCAGGAGGCTGAGGAACATGCTGCTCACGCCTGTGAGATGGTTATAGTTTCCTTCCATGTTCAAATTTAGCTGGAAGGGCACTGTACACCAATAGTAGATATCAGTCTTTAAGTATGAATTACTATTTTTGACATGAAAATAGCTAAAGGGGACAAAAGACATCAAAGAGAGCCAGGGTACCCAACTTCTGATGCCTCTGAGGAGTGGATAACTCTAAATATTGCATAAACTGTTGATAATGGCCCAATTAGTACACTAAAGCCTTTTAGGAACCTGGTTACCAAGTTAAAGTCCCATTAAATCATAAGAAAATAGCAAATAAGCTACTATTTTGACATGACAAGAAGGTAATGAGCTACTCTGAGTCTTGTAACCATGTCAATTATTAAGGATTGTCCATGGATAAACCTTAAAGGATTAATTGAAACCTTTTTTTGGACTAGTATCAATACATTTAACTCATGGAAACCAGCTACAACTGTGCTATTTGCAATTCTATGTAGAAATAACGTAAAAACTTCTAAAATTCATTGAGAATACAATTATTAATGAATCCTTCTGAATCTTTCAGGACCAATTGAGATAGGTGTAATCCATATAAAAGCCAAAAATAATTTGGAACTCATAATGCAAATTAACAGTTTTACTTACAGTCCATGTTTGATGATCCCATGTGAAACACTTAATCTTCAAAAAATCACAGAAAATAAAATCTGTGATGAAATTTCCAATAATATTTACATTTTTGAGAAATCTATTTTTATTTCAAAATAAAAGAATATTCAAAGCTTTACTCATTTATTTCTTAACCATAAATGGATTGGTGGTCACATAAAAGGACTTAATTAAGTAATTATGATAATCTTATGTGAAAACAGATAATGAAATAAATAATCCAAGGAGGAAAATTGATCTTTCTTTTTCTTAATGGCATGCCTCTGTGAGCTTCTATTGACTTGAAAGTGTCCTCCTCTTGCTTTTTTCCCAAATCATCTTATTATTAAATTATACCATTAGTACTAACAAGTAAGTATTAGTTAATTCTTTCATAATCACTCAGAACAACATGAAATAATATAAATATAATATTTAAAATGGTATTTAACTATTATACTGTTGTATTAATTTCATAATACCATTTTCATCCTTTAAATCCACAATTAATATTTCAAATCACTCTACCAATTCTTTACAAGGTATTTTTGGAGTATTAGTTAGTGTTTTTACTTAATTATTAAATTTCTTCTCTGTTAATAGTTTTCTTCAATAATTATCCTTATAATTATTCTTGTAACAGATAATTATACATTAAGATAATTTACATTATTTTAATAAAAAGTTTTATTATTAAATACTTCTTGTGATTGATCCTTGTAGACAATTACTGCTTACTGCTATAATAACTAGTAGTGTATAGCAAGTAAAATAAATAATTGAGTAATTAATTACTTAATTTTTGTTATAATAAAATTATTTATTATATTTCATAACAAAATTCATAGTACTGTTGATTGATAGTAATCTTATCAAAATTTTCATAGGCACATCTTACAGGATTAATACATTATTTTTATCAATTTAACAATGCAAATCTCCTGAATTGGAATTAGAATCTTATAATATATTTTAAATTTGACCTTTATTTGATGTTATTGAAGCCTGATGATAAATAATTTTGTCACTTTTTTAAAAATAAGACTATGTGGCTTAAATAATTTTTTCAAGAGATTTTATCACCTAAACTTCTTTTTTGCCTCTATCAAGGCACAGAAGCCAATGAGTTTATTGCAGGATGCCAAAAAGAAAAATTAATTCCAAGAAGGCAAAAATATTTCTAGAGAGAAAATTGTCTTGAAAACTGATAGGATATCATATAGCTGTTTGTAAGCATAGATGATTGAAGTGTTTTTTAAAGAACATTAATTTTGTATTTTTTTATTTCCTTTGTATGAATTCAAGCTTAAATGAACAATTTTTCAATAAACTTCATTAAAAAAAATTTAATTTTCAGATTCTTTATATTTTTCTAAAATATCTCCAATTTATGTGTATATATGCAATATACTTCCTAGTTAGTGAATATTCCAAATTAATTGAAATTTCTCTCTCTGAAGAATAACTTCATAAATTAATGATTTTTGGAATAAATGTTAGATTAATATATCATTTATTAGACAGTGTTACATTTGAAATGATATTATCTCAATTTTCGGGATTCATGTATCCCCCAAAAGTATGTTTAAAATAAAATCTTTCCTATAATTGAAGAATTATGACCATTCATAGTCCCCTGAAAATCTTTCTTTCCATAAAATATATGATTTTTGTAATGCATTGTACAGAATTTTCATGAAAATATACATAATTTAACACAAATAAATAAATGAAATATTAATCAGATGCAAAAGTGAAATACGCTTAAATGTGAGTATCCAGACATCCTTTCACTGATTTCTATCCAAGATAAATTATGCAATTTTGGTATCTTAAGCTTAATATTATTAAGAAATATTGAATTAAACATATGAGACTTTCTTTGTGGAGATTGGTTTAGATATATAGAGGTTCTAGGAATAAATTACCCAGTAATTCCTTTCATTTCCTGTGAATGAGAAGCCTTCAGGATAGATCCAAATAGCACAATCCCGGCTCCAAGTAAATTCCAATCCATCCCCAAGCTGGTTCTAAACGTCAATTTCTAATTCCACACCTGCTTCAAGGTGGTATATCTTTACTCATGGTGGCTATAATTCAAAATGAGCTTATATTACTTCAAAAATAATCTATATTTCTATATAATTTTAACTGATTATAGTTTACAATTACTTTTTACTGAAATAATAATAATATCATATACCAACCAAATAAGTAAGTAAGTAATTAATAATTTACTTATGATATTTTACACAAAAACTGTCATAGTTCTCTTGATTAATAGTAATATTATCAACATGTTAATAGAAATATTTTACACTCTGGATGAATACACATTTACTTTACACAAAAACTCATTTAAGACCATTATACTAGCTTTTTTAGTGTATCATAATAGCTTTGGGGTAGAATGAGTAAAGTGAAAGAAAATTTGAAAAAATGGTGTGAAAATTGGGACTTATCAGGGAAAAATTTCATTTTTTTAAACTTCACCTTGAATCATCTTACATTTCATGCTTCTTGAAACATTGGGGTTATAATAATTCATCTTGTAATATATTTTTTTTGGGCTTGAGAAGTTTTGTAGAAAATTTTTTATGAGTGCGAATCTCATTTTTATTCAAAAGATACTTGGTATATTATTATGGAGAATTTTTGTTATTATTTTGTATTTTTACAGGAGTTTTGTGGATATTTCAGCTTGAAGCCTCTATACAAGTGTAGAGAAATATTTTACACATGGGGAATCACTTGGAATTAATTTTCTGTTCGACCTGAAACCACTTTTAGGAAAAACTCCACCCAAATCTGACATTTTATATTTTGACAGTTTTACTCAATTCTTTGTGTTTTGGTAAGAACTTTTAATGATAACTATTTTGCATTCCTTTTTGGGGTTTGAAGTAGTAAGTTTTGAAGAAAACATGCTCTTATAATGAAAAAATAAAAAGAAGATCCCTTTATTTTATAATGGAAATCTTTCAGCGTTGTGTTTCCAAGATTTCTCGAATTTTGAAACAACCTTTAAGATTAAATTTAACCTAAAACCAGAACATGGTTCTCCAATAGCTGGCCGTTTTTCAAGAATGCCAAATATTTTAAATTGAATCTTGAAGTCTTCTGAATATTCAAAAGAAAATAATTTAATTACAGAAATTTAAAAATTGAATATTTGAAATTTGGATAAGGGCTTCAAGATAACCTAAAAATGGTTCTATGAGTTGAATTCTGGCTTCCTCATCTTTTAAGTGAGTATGAACTTTCCAGAAGGATTTTTGGAACCTAAAATCAAGGGGAAACAGTAATTAATTTTCATACAAAAAAGTGAAAAATCTCTCTCAATTTGTCAAATCTTCAAAAATAAATTACAAGGCCATTACTAGCTAGTTATATCAATAAAGATGATCATGATTTTAAATTTTACTTGATAAAATATGATTTAAAATATAAATTATATTTTAGCTTTTTAATAAATTTTGTTAATAATTATTACATATTATTGTTGTTATTTAATTTAATTAGTAATATTGAAATAATGAAGGTATTTTAAAGCTCTAAGTTATACTTGAACTATTGTTTTAATTATAAAAATATGACATTAAATTATCTTATTATTTTTTACGACAATATCTTCTAATAAGATATTAACTATAATCATTCTTTGTTAAGATTTAATACTTAATCTTCATTATTGGTTTGATATCCATTATAACCTAATTATCAATGTTAAATATATTTTTTATATAGCTTCGCGATGTTTTTTGGATATATAAACCTATCTCAAACCTTCACAAAAGCTTCAAGATTGAGTAAAATTCTCAATCTTGACTATTTACCATGAAGGACAGTAAATCACTCATTGTTTTTTTAGAAATTTGGTTTGAGGATATTCACTTTGTTGAATGGGATACTATGAAGTGCAAGAGTCTATTGATTGAGAGCTGGCCTATATGTATTCATCTAAAACCTTTACCCAAGAGCATGTTAATCCAAAAATTCAATTGCAGATAATTTATGCGAATTTCAACTTTTTTTTTAAAAATAACATTTCAATTTTCATATAATTCCATTACTTGATGATCAGTGCTATTGGAAGATGAGCCATGCCAGATTAGAGACAGCTGAAATAAATTTGTCTGAATCACAAGTGATGTATATGTGGAATGAATATTTTTTCTTTTCATGAAATCCTTCACCCTCTTTGCCAGGCCTATAGTACACCAATATTGTTGTACCCTCTGTTGAATATCAGACTTGAGGACTATGCCATGTGAGTTTGTTGACAGCCCCATGGCACATCGAGAAGGTTTGTGGAAAGTGGCCTATGGAGGTCTCTTTGCCTTTGGAGCCTACTCTTTTAAGGGTCATTCTTAATTAATGGAAAACATCCAGTTGATGTCAGTTACTCTCACTTTGAAGAGCGTTGCTTGTCTTTTCTATTTTATAAACAAATGAAAATTCTGCTTTAGATTTCCTCATAGATTGGGTAAATTCTGAAGCATTGCCTTGAAATAGACATCGGAGTAATTGTTCCAGAAAATGACCAATTTGTTTGCACGGTGGATGGTCTTGGGAATAGTTCAATATCCACTCAAACCAGAGTGATATAAAAAGTGAACCTGAGGCAAATATTTTGCCACATGTTGAAATAGGCGGCATGGCTATTATTTGACACCAAGCAAGAATTTTCAGTCACAAGTCTCGAGCTGATGTGTTGATGGGCATTGATTGCACTGCTGAAAAATCAGCTGAAAATTAAAGAATAAGAAATCTTCTTAGCGCACCAAGCTGCTTGCGAGACCGCCTCCAATTGTTTCCACACTCGAAATCAGAACAAAAATCTGTCGGCGGCCAACCTCCTAACGCTCAAGGGGACAGTCAAAGTCCGGTGAAAAACTTTAGCCCTTCGCCGCAAAGTCAAGGTAACTGATAAAAACTTAAGTTCTATAGTCTACACTTTTCCAAGCGCTCACCCGAAATCTATCACACAATCATCAAAGACCGCGATCAGAGTGGGATCTGAGAAGAGAAATAACTTCAGAAAGATATTAACTCGAAGAAAAATGTTATTTGGTGGTTTTTAGCTGGAAGCAAGCAAGAGATGACGCTGGAGGTGTTGCTTGACTAGACTTCATGAGCGGCGGTAATGTGAAACGTCCAGTTTAGAGGTCAACTGTGAGAGAAAAAGTCATGTTGAGTACCGTTGATCAGGGAGCTCCACAGTCATGTTGGAGAACACTTATCAGAGGAGTGATCAAATTGAGGGGGTCAAGAGTTGAGCAAAATCAAAAAACCGCCCAAGCCAAGGCGCTGCGGGCAATCAGCGGCTACGACTTCCTTTCTCAGCTTCCTAGAAATCGCCACAGGTTACCATCGCCACGATGTCAAGACATAGCTCGCCATCATCGCACGTGAAGATTACCAGCGTTGGTCAGTATTGGAGTCTCGATATTGTTAGTTGGCACGAGCCGCTAAATGCTTCCAAATTTTTTCTCACTTTTAGGAAAAACGAAGCTCTTGAATAATCAGCTAGCCGACGAAGAGGCTTTGCGACCTGTTGGTCCTTCACCACCGTTTCGCGAACTGTGCAAGGCCCTTAATTCCATCGCCTCTGGTCCAAGCCGAAAGGGCTCCTCGCGTAGTTTGCATCGCCGGGAGTGCTTGAAAAAGTTTTTTGTCATTTGGCGCAAGGTCTATGGCAATGACTTCTACCCTTGTGTAAGATTATTGCTGCCTCATGTTCGTTACGTTCCCTTGCGTCATTCCCTATCATACCTCGTCAATTTAAGATCCTGCTTTATTTTTAAACCCAACAGAGAGATCGGGAACGAGCTACGTACTTTTTGAAGGAAGCTGCATTGGCCCGCTTATATTGCAACGCGTTGGGATTGAACAAGCAGACTTCGCTTGCTGCCCAACAACTGCTCCATTGGAAGCGGGTAACCAACGATAATAGCCAAGAGGTTGGCCGCGCCGACAATCAGATAAATTTTTATTTCCTGGGAGTATACGTTGAGCTAAACTCTTTGAAGCATTCTGCATAGTCCAACGTGGGCGATTTCGCCAAATTGCTTTCCTCTGCGATCCAAGACCGATCTCTTGTTAGCCAAACGGTGCTAACTATTGACGATATCAACCAACAATTGGATAGGTTGGCGGAAGCTGACTCAGAGTGCGTGCCAAAGAATGAGCTTTTGATTGTTATGCTGTTGACTGAAAACACCATTTTAGCATTAAACGACTTGAAATCATTAACACGTTTTTAAATGATGTCGATAGCAATGACCACTTATGGTTGCTCAGAATTATTCTCAAAGGTCGGTATGTCCCTTTTTGGCTCTAGAATACAAACAAAAATTCCATCCCGAATTTCTTCCCTTTACAGATTTGAGACTTGGAATTAGCGAGTACGTTTTGCTTAGCATCCTGCACCATCAAGCGCTCGAGTTGTTCAATGTTTGCACAGACCTCCGGGTGGTTTGTCACACCCTTTATTCCACTCAAATTTTCCTGGAAGACGTTCAAAGCGGCTTGCAGATCTTCAACGTCTTCAAGCCCATGATGGCCAAACGCAGTCGAAAAGACATAAAAGATATAGTCAAACTCATGCTTTCGGGAAAAAGCATTGAGTTTTTAATTGAGGAAAAAATGGATGGGGAGCGAATGCAAGTTCATAAGCAAGGAGATCAGTACCGTTATTGGTCGAGGCTTGTGAAATTCCTTCATGAATGCTTTGAGGAATATTTAAGAGAATAATGATTTCTATCAACCTCTTACTTTAGGAATGGTGTAGAGCGCACTTCTTTATATGGGGCCAATCCAACATCTGGTTGTCTTACGCCTTACATTCACAGCGCGTTCGAGGCAACAGTAGAAGAGTATGTTTTTCAATCTATTGCTTTAATCATACATTATCTAATACGTATTGGTTTTCTAGAGTTATACTTGATGGGGAGATGCTAGTTTGGGACCCATTAACAGAAAAAGCAATGGCTTTTGGTAGTCTCAAAACATTTGCATCCCGTTTAGTCGCCTTGTTCTAGTTGTTGAGTTCTCCCGACCAATCACTGACTTTTAGCGCTTTTCCTTGCATATGAGGCTCGCATAGGTCCTACCAACGACCCTGAACAACCTCGGGCTATGTGTAAATTTTATCCCATTTAGCTATTGCTCGACTGCCATGTCCGCTGACTTAGTTATTGACCTTTAAAGTCAAAGTATTCGATATTTTGTATCTCAAAGGAAGAGGGAAGCCTGCAGGCGTTAATCTAATTGGCAAGCCCCTCTCTGAACGCCGCAGAGTAATGGAGAGCAACAGGGTTTTTCGTGAAATAAAAACCAGGATGGAGTTGTGCTACTCTGTGCGAGGCAAAACAGTACAGGATATAAAAAAAAGCTTTGAAAAAATATTGGAGGAAAGGTATGTAAAATTACTTCATTTTGCTAGAAAGGTACCCTTGATGACTTGAGTTTTCTCAAGAGGGGAAGGTTTGGTCGTCAAAAAACTACATTCAAAGTACGTCTTGAACAGTCGGACTGATGACTGGTTCAAAGTGAAGCCAGGTTAGTTTGAACTTTGCTAGGATTATCTTTGTGGAAAAACGCTATGACCCATGACTCCGCTTTGTAGACTACATGGATGAGCTAGGAGAAACCTTTGATGTACTTGCCGTTGGTCGGTTGACCGATTTAACCTCTGAAGCTTGTTGAAACAGGAATTCAGTATACTGATATTAATCATTGTTTTAGGGGGGTTTTGGGGCAAAGGGAAAAGGGGTGGAAAGCTGGGCTCTTTCTTGGTTGCTTTGGTTGATGATGAACGAACAGATCGATCCAAAGACAATTTATGGTAAATTTTAGAAGAGATATACCCCCAACTCGCTAAAGGACTCTTCCCCGGGCTGAAAAGCACTTTGTTTAGTTATAAATCTTTTTGCTGCGTAGGAACAGGTCTTAGTGTTGAAGAGACTGAACAAATAATGTATATTTCTTCTTTGAAGTTGTCATTAAATGTTTCCCCTGCGCTGAGATTCAGAAATTTAGGGTAAAGCTTCGAGGTAAATACGTTGACTGGGATAAAAAGCGAAATCATCGAAATCCTGACTGGCTGCACCTGGGAACATCGTTGCCCACTGTTCCCGATGTTTGGTGGCATTTTAAGGAGTATGTATTTACCACAAGCTGTAGAAAGCATTGATAGGTCGTAAAGCTCATCCATTTCACACATTTGTTGGACAAATAGCTCCTTTCTGCTTACTATCAAAGGCGCTGAAATAGTTCCTTCCAGTTTGTCTGTTTTCTTGTAAACGTTTTCCTCAAATTCATTTTAAGAAGTGCCCCAGCGACGGTATTAGCGCTGATTATGTGTGTATGACATTCAAAATTCTATTTTATTTACGGCGTTAGGATCTTTTGCATGCCGGTCAACCCTTCGATTTCCAAGTGAGTTCGTGCCATTAATCGTTTTTTCATCTTATTTGATCTCAATCCCAATTTTAGGATCCCTTCGTTTTGATATGGAGCGAGATGTTCAGCAATGCATGTCCTATCAAGGTAAGAAAGCCGTATGTAATGCTGTCGTTTACGCGACGTCATTAATTTCTCATTGCTTTGAATTTTCGAAAATAAATTTTAGAGTTGTTAGGGATCATGAACCAGCCACATACAAACAAACGTTTTGGAGACGATCTCAGGTAAAGCAATCTTTGACCTCAGCTAGAGAAGACCGAGCTTTAAAATTTGTTTTGTTTAGCGCCCATGTTAGGAAACGACAACGTTTTTCCCAAACCTCATCACAACCTACATTGCTTAGTCAACCCAAGCATGCCTCTATGGATGGCATCTTTTACGGAGATGAGTTCTGTTAGTTAGATGATCTATGTCATTTGCATGAATTTTCAAGAACGGTAATGTCTTTTATTTCACTAGGGATTCTCCAAGGAATTGAGGATAATACAGAAAGCAGGAATGAATTGGAGATTCTTGTGAATTCTAACGGAGGAAAAGTTGTCCATGCCATTCCGCGGGGAGAGTCAAACAGCTTGCGTTTTTGCATAAGCCCGAGGAAAGGCTGTAAGTATCAAGCTTTAAAGGCTAACTTATGCTATTGCTGATACATTGCTACTAGTTTGGGATGCAGAGAAAGTCATACGCCAAGGGTTGAACCTAATTCACCCTCAATGGATCATAGATTCGGTACAAGTGGGCTATAAACTGAGCCTGAGAAATTCTAAGTATGTTAAAGTTTGTCGATTTTTCTGAAAGATCCTCAATCTCCAGACATGGAGTACAACGTTTTGATGGTCATTTTCCAGGTACTTGGTTCATGTGTCTGTAGGTAACGAGGGCGAATTAAAAATCAAGCCAGATCCAACAAAATACGAGGACAGTGAAACGGACAGTATGTATCATAAAGACAAAGATGAGAAGGGGTACAGGCCCAAGTCGCCCTATGATAATAGCTCCACATCGGAGGCTAGCACCATTGATGATAGCCAGACTACCATTCAAGAAGAAGATAACTTAAACGATATTAAGCCAATCTCTAATAGTCTACTTGATGAGCCTCTGCCTCCCAGCAATACCGATAACCCCAAGGTAAGTTGTAGACAAAACCATTTTGCAGTCTTATAGCACCCCAAAGCTTACCATCCGTCTGTGTAGATTGAGGGCCGAAAGGCAAGTCAAAGTTCTGAAAAGATGCCAGTGATTGAGGAGTTGTTCTATCCCCTCGTTTTTTATCTTGATACCCCGGAAAATGCTAAAGAGAATGGACTTCTAAGCATAGGCTTTGCAGAATCAACAGGCCATAATGAGCTGTAAGGTTTTTTGTACATCCATTGCACAGGTATTAACATGCAAGCTTAGTTTTTCTGCGGTGAAGCAGGTTTTCGCAGGTTCGTATTTTGCTGACTGAAAACGGGGGAAGAGTTACATCAGACGCCACGCATCTTGAGTTGACACGTCCGTATTTTGGGAGGTCTCATCAGTCACGGGTTTGCTTTTAACTCATGCTTTGTTTGACTTGCAGATATTATTTGCAATCGAGATGATACTAGCAGGTATAATATTGACCGCCTTTCCAAGTTGCTGTCTCAGAAATTTACTAACTTTGTATAAAATATTTCTGGACAAGATGCCTTGAGCTTATGAGAAAGACATCAAAGTGAGGCTTTCTCTTTATCCCGATTTTCCTGAAGGTTTTAACCTTCGTTTTGTTTTGTTCTTTTTGTCAAAGACCCAAGCGGCGTCGTCTAGTGCTTACAGATTGGGTCCTCGAATCTGTTGAAGCCAAAGCTGTGTTGTATGAAGGAGGTTTGTCTTGTTAACAATCAAGTTCCTCTTCACTTTGATTAAAATACTAACTTGGCTTTTTCTTTCATTGTTATGCTTATAAATGAGCTAATAGATTATTTGCCCCCGTTTTGAAGTGATATGACTGATCATTTGAAAGCGTGTGGAGAACGACAGATCCCTTGGAATTATGTAAAGAACTGGAGTCTAACATTGGCTTGAGCAAGGCGTTTTCCATCGTGTGATGTTCTCTATCGAAAAACACTCATGACAACAATTCCAAAGCAACATCAAAATCAACTTAGCCAAGTTCACATGGATTGAAACATGCATGCCCCATTATGATGTTGCTCTTCCACTTATCTTATGCATTGCGAAATGCTCAACATAACCAAGAATGTTGACCTAGCTAGATAATTTTTTGCCTATAGTGTTGTATGATTACATTTTTAAGCCTACAAACCCAAGGCTGGACATGTAGTGGTTTGGTTATACCCAACATGACTTCCCTTTGTGATACTGGCGGTCTTCTGTTGAATGCCCCATAAAAGGTCAAGTCATATTTTAAATTTTTCCCATTGGGTTGATCTATGATTTTTAAAATGGCCATTGGGTTTGGGTTTGGATCATTGGTGGTACCTTTTGAATTGCTGCTGTCATTGGAAAGGGCATTGAGGCCATCTTGTACAGCCAAGTGGCTTGTATGGGTCATGCAGCCTATGGTATGAGATGTCGCACAAAAGCCTAGGGTGATAAATTTGATCTCCTGGGCCATGTGCTTATTGACCAAAATGTTATTGGCAGTTAAAGAAAAAGTTTTTTTAGTCAGATTGTACTGCCAGAGAACATTGATGAGCTGGTTTGCAAGTAAGGCTTCTAAATGACTGCCTAAAGATATTATGATTCAAATCACCAGCAAAGTTAGGTTCAAGTTAAAGTAAACTTGACTGACCTTATATTCCACTCAAATCCAATAGTATTGAGTGGAGCTTAGAGCATTTATCAAGGTAATGTCTTGTTACTGCTAGATTGCTAGATAAGCAGTAATTTTTTGGCTGGTCCATGCATCAATCAGAAATATTAGTTTGAGGTTGTTATCCATAATCAAATTTTGAATGGATTCTTGATGAAAAGAATAAGTTTTTGTTAAGTGTGCAGTCAAATTGGCTTGACTGAAAAAAATGTTGATTGCTGCAAGGTGGCAAAGCTCTACAGGAATTCAGAATGCGGGGTATTCTTTGACTGCAAGAGAAACATTGGCATCACAGATAAAGTAATATAAGGCACCTTGAGTGATTTGGGGTGACAATACCTCTGTGTTCAAAAAATTTCAATAATAAGAAATAAAAAAAGAACACTCAATATTTTGTTGAATTATTTTGCGCATATTGATCAAGGGCGGCATTTTTAGAAAATGAAGTGGTTGTCCTATTATTGGTATTTTGATGCCATGATTGCAAATTATGACTCATTGACTTATTTCTGCCAGTTTGGTTGCACATAAGAAATTTGTTCACTTTTGTTCAGCTTGATTGACATGGTTTAATGTAAAAAGAATTGATTTTTGACATTGGGGAATTAAACCCAAATCCATGACCATTTCTGGGAGTTGGATTCCGGATTTTCAGATGATGGCTGGGTTACATATCCAGTATTTCTATGTGAGCCTTAGAGGTATTTTTATATACCCAAAAGACCACAAATAATAAAACAATGATAAAGTTATAAATAAAATACATTTATTTATATTATAAAGTACAAAATTAAAATATAAATATAAGATTTATATACAAAATTAACATTACCTTGAAATTTAAAACTTTGAAAATACATCTTCACTTGAAAAAATTAAGTAAAAATGAATTTTTAACAAAAAAAAATAAAAATCAAATATTTTTGCAAAAAAGTTAAATAAAAATTATTATAAATTTTCATCCAATAAATAGACATATTAAAATTATTTCACCTTTAGATTCCTCATAAAAAAATAATGTGGGGTCACCTCTGGGTAAAAATTCTGTAACTCAACTCTAAATAAGCTTAAATCAAGTTTTTAGTATTTTCTGTACAAATTTTGAAATTTCCCAAAACCTTGATTTAATTTACATCACATATGGTGTTAACCATCAATTTTTGTGTTAAAATTGGGGTTTTGTGTGTAGTTTAGAAGCTATGTGGAAGTGAAGTATTTTCAATTGAAATGTCACAATGTGCATTTCTATTACATAAGTGAGCTTTAATTTACATATGAGATATCAATTATTACAGTAAGTGTACTGTAGCAATCAATTGAATTACATATGTAAATTACAAGTATAATACATGATGAGGAATTAAAGGAAAAATAAATTGGAAAGATTAATTTGGGGGAAAAGGAACTCTAGCTCTAAGCGGGAGCTAGACCCCAAATTCCTTCATGAAAGGCATGAGATGTCAAAATCCATGCAGAGGTTCATCACTTTTGGCATGGAATTGAGTCACAGGGTCTGTGTCTCAATTGATGATGAGGTTTTGATACCAACCAGGGAAGTTTTAACTGTTGCCAAGAGGGTAAAACTACCCTTGAGTTAAAAAAATAATAGTAAAAACAGCTTTGAATGGTTTTGATGTCTCTTAAACATATTCTGAAATTATTTCAAGGCTTAAAAACGGGTATTACTACAGCAATGGCTTGTTTAAGGGTCCAAAATGGCTGAAAATAGCAAAAAATGGCTAAAACCAGTCCCTTTTTGGTCTAAACCATGCTTCAATGATGCCATAATTGGATTTTCAGTTGTCAGAGTGTTTTTCATGATAGAAAAGAGTAAATTTTACTTTTGGATTAATAATATTGGTGGCTATAAAAGAATGTCTTCTTTGCCCCACTTCTCTCTTCATGTTAGAATCTTTTCCCTTTATAATTAGTTTAAACACTGTTAAACCAATCAATAAAAGATTCCAACCACTCTTCTTAAACAATTTGAGAAGTTTGATCCATGTGAAAAAATCATTATAATCATTTTTACTCTTGAACCACACCATAAGGGAATTAAAGCATCTTTCATCACTATTAGCTTTGTGACTTGGTTTCCAAATTAACTCTGATCACTTTTGGCTGTGTTTCCCCTTGTATGATATTTTTAAAGAATTTGTTATTATATTAATCACCTGAAGTTCTTTTCTCAATTAATTTGAATTGAAATTGCTCTTGAAGAAATTTCTTTTGTAGCCTTAAATATCTCTTGTAGAGTATTTTTGGATAAATTTGCCTGTTGGTAAAACAATAAATCTTTATATTATTATTGTTTCATACTTATAAAGTCAAAAACAATAAATTTGGTGTATTTTCTCTTAAGGATCTTAATTCTTATTATTTTTAATCAATTTTACCTTATACAAATTTTGAGGACAGGAAAAGTGCTTGATTTCTAATCAAAGTTTCATATCCCCACCTTACATGTGGGGGCCCTGCCATTATATTATACCTGTGATATAATTTTTTTACTTTTTAATCTTTCTTCTTCTATTGAAAAATTGAAAAAATCCTTAAACAATATATATAATCCAAAAAATTAATCAAAAATAAGAATTTTTCATATTATAAGTGAGGCTTTATTTTTTCATTTCTCTTTTAGAAAAAACTTTTTTTTACTCAACTAATTGCTTTTTTCATTAATTTTAGTGTCTGAAAGCATGGTGAGATAAGAAATTATTGAAACTGCATCAACAGTAACTAGAATTATCCCTGCAAGTACTGTCAATTCTGAACATCATAGTACTGCTGTTATCACTCAGAATAACAAAAAAGAGCCAATTTCTTCTGAATAAATCAACCTGGACATAAATAAGACCCTTCAGAAAGCAAAAAATTTGGCCAATATTAAGGTTTTGGCATAAAATTACTATTTTTAACCTTCTTAATCATAATTTTGCCTTCTACCAAATCAAGAGCCAGCTATAACACCTCAAGAAGCTCCCAAAAAGGTTATAGATGTGATTATGGCAGAAGCCAATCAGTTGCATAAGGACAAGCATCAGTAAATGAATCCCAAACTGAAAAACTATGCCATTCTGAAGCTGATAATAATGTTCTACCTTAAAACAGAGCTTCAAATGCCTCAAGAAGCCTCTGTGAACATCTACGAAGCCATCCAGAAGGCTTACAACAATGCATTGCAGCACAAAGAGTACCAGATCCTTGTGTATCTGTGGAAAAACTGCATGAATTCTTACCTGACTGTGAGAAAATTCCTGGGCCATACCAACACTTGCAAGTTACTCACTGAATGGGATCCATTGATGGAAAAGAAAAACCTGATGCTTTTAACAGAAGAATTGTGGAAAAACAACCCTCCACCACCCAAACAAGTGCAAAAACAGCCCCAATAGCAAGCAGCAGAACTTCCAACATGAAAAAGCAGCCACAAGCTCAGAATAAGGGTCAGGGCAAGGCACCAGCCACAAAACCTTACAGCCGGGGCTACAGAATCCCAATGATTCAGAAGGATGCCATGGAAAATGTATTTCAGATGTCCATAACAATGATGGAATTACAGAAAAAGGAGGAAGCCAGATTAAAATATCAGAAATGATTTCTGACATTCTGAATGGTATTCCAAACTTGTACATAGCTAAAGATGGTGTAAAAAGTCATATTTCTGATAAAAATGCATCAATTTTTCAACAATCTTAAGACAAATAACTTAAGTCTGAGCCAAATAGATGAAGCACTTATGTGTTTTGAAAGTTTTTCAATAACAATTCAAACTTCAATAATGATAATTCATTTGGTAATAAAATGAATGAACAATCTGCCATTATCAAAGAATTAACAAATAAATATTTCAAATTCAATATTTATGACATAATTGAAACAAGAATAAAACAAGCCATAAGAATTATCAAATCAGATAATAAGAAAGTCCTTGATGACATTTAAAATAAATTTACTGAAGTAAAGACATATAAAATTGCCTTGAAAAAGTGTTTTTACACCTCACAAGAGGAAGTATCAAAATTAAAAATGAAAATGAATCAAGCAACTGCTGATTATACTAGAAAAACAGAATTATGGCAATAATTGACCCATAAAGAAGACATATATAAGATTGAAGTAATAAATTTAATACAAGGCTTCAAACATGAATTCAGAAATTGCCAAAGGTGTAGCACCAGTAAAATGAATTATATTGAACAACTACTGCACACCTTACCAAGAATGTCGACGAATCTAAATAAAAATGAGGGTACAAGTAATTTAAACCAACAACCATTGGATTTAGAAAATTCCCAATTAAAAAATGAATTTTACACTTCTTTCCATAACTTGGAACCATCTATGGGCCAAGCACTTATAAAAGAAGTACTGAAACTCAAAGAATGGCCTCACTTCAGTGGTGAAGGAGAGTATGATAATATGGAATTCAACAGAGGTATTGACATGATTAAACAAGATTTTGAATTATCAGAAAGATTCAACACCTTGTTTACCAGATCAGCCCATAGATGGTATATCAAATTAAGACAAGCACATGGAAACCAAAGTTGGACTTGGCGTAAAACCCAAATCATTAAAAAATGGGCCAATTATGCTTAGAGATTTGAAGTGGAAACAGCCTTTGAATCTTCCAGATTTAATTCTGATAAAGACAAAGCTTTACCATGGTTTTTCCAACAGAAGGACAGATTAACAGCATAATATCCTGAGATGTCAGAATTTATGATTCACTGAAAAAGTTGGAGACAATGTGAATGTTACTTAGAGAATGCTGTCAAAAGAAGGACTACTGAAAAATCTTCAGAAAAAGATATTTTAAATATATTGGAAGACGTAAACACCAGAACCAGAATTGATTCTAGTAGGGTGAATTTCAAAACAAGGTTTAATACACCTTGGAAAGGTTCTGTGGACAAAAATACCAAACAAAATTCTGATAATGTAAGGTGTGGATATGAAACTTTGATTAAAAATCAAGTACTTTTCCTGTCCTCAAAATTTGTATAAGGTAAAAATCAATTAAAAATAGTAAGAAATATTATTTTTAAGAGAAAACATGCCAATTTTATTGTTTATAACTTAATTAGTATAAAAAAATAATATTATAAAAATTTATTCAAAAAATACTCTACAAGAGATATTTTAAGGCTACAAAAGAAATTTCTTCAAGAGCAATTTCAATTGGAATTAATTGAGCAAAGAGCTGCAAGCAATTAATTAAAGAACAAAGTCTTTAAAAATAATATTAAAGAGAAAATATGCCCAAAAGTGACCAGAGTGAATTTGGAAACAAAGTGACAAAGTTTACAGTGATGAAAGATGCTTTAATTCACTTTTGGGGTGGTTCAGGGGTAAAAATGATTATAAGAGTTACAAACAATGATTATAATGATTTTTTCACGTGGTTAAAAGGATTAAAATGATTTGAAAATGGTGGTTGGAATCTTTTATTTATTGGTTCAACAGTGTTTAAACTAATTAATAAAAGGAAAGGATTCTAACATGAAGAGAAAAGTGGGGCAAAGAAGACATTCTTTTATAGCCACCAATTCTCTTACTCCAAAAGTAAAATTTACTCTTGTCAGTCGTGAAAAACAGTCTGACAACAGAAAAGCCAATTATGGCATCATTGAACCCTGGTTCAGACCAAAAAGGGCTGGTTTAAGCCATTTTTAGCCATTTTAGACCCTTAAATCAGCCATTACTATAGCAATACCAGGCCTAGAGCCTTAAAAACAAGTCAGAATGTGTGTCAGAGGCGTAGAAACCAGTTAAAACTATTTTTACTATGATTGTTTCATCTTAAGGGTAGTTTTACCCTCTTGGCAACAGCTAAAACTACCCCAGTTGGTATCAAAACCTCATCATCAATTGAGTTCACAGACCCTGTAACTCAATTCCAGGCCAAAAGTGATGAACTTTTGCTTGAATTTTGACATCCCATGCCTGTCAGCAAGGATTTTGGGGGTCTAGCTCCCCCTTAGAGCTGGAGTTCCTTTCCCCCCCCAAATTTAATCTTTCCAATTTATTTTTCATTTAATTCCTCATCATGTATTATACTTATAATTGACATATGTAATTCAATTCAATTGTACAGTACAATACAGTAATAATTGACACCTCATATGTAAATCAAAGTTCACTTATGTAATACACGTGCACATTTTGACATTTCAATTGAATTCAATTGAAAATACTTCAATTCCTCATAACTTCTAAGCTAAACACAACACCTCAATTTTAACACAAAATTTGATGGTTGACACCACATGTGGTGTGAATTAAATTAAAGTTTTCAGGATTTTCAACTTTTGTATTGAAAATACTAAAAACTTAATTTAAGCTTATTTAGAGTTGAGTTACAAGAATTTCACTCAGAGGTGACCCCACCTGATTTTTTATGAGGAATCCAATGGTGAAATAATTTTTATGTGTTTATTTATTGGATAAAAAGTTATAATAGTTTTTATTTAACTTTTTTCCAAATTTATTTATTTTTTCACAATTTTGTTAAAATTTCATTTTTACTTAATTTTTTCAAGTATAAATGTAATTTTATACTTACAAAATTTAATGTATTTTTATTTTTAAATTGTAATTAAGTTTTTATTTTTGATATAATTTTATATTTATATTTTGATTTTTATTTTAATAATATAAATAAATTCATTTTATTTATATTAATATGTTATTTTAGTATTTGTGGTCTTTTGGGTATATGAAATTACCTCCAAGGCTCACATTCCCTCCCCCTAAAAAAGAATATTACTTTGTAATATTGGTATTTCTAGTGTGTCTGAACCTCCTGAGGAGTTTGGTAGCTTCTGGTATATCTCTTTCTTCTAACCATTCATCTTCACAAGTTGGGTCACTGTACCTAACAAGGTATTCCCTTACTTTCTTGGTTCTTAATTTCCTTTCTTTAAGAACTTTGGTAATTTTCTTAGTACCAGATGTCTCAATAGGAGGTATAACTTGGGGAATTTCTCAGCATCACTAGATTTATATGGCTTCATCAAGCTCACTGGAAATGTGGGATGCTTATTGCTAAGTTCTTCAGATAATTCTACTTCAACAGCATTTTCCCCATGGAGGGCTTCAATGACAAAAGGTCCTGCAAATGAGTCTTTGAGCTGTTTACATCCTTTGATGTTATTGAAGTTTGTAGTGGATACTAGTACTAAATCCCCTACCTTGAAATCTAGAGTGGCATGAGATTTGTCCCATTTATCTTTAGCATATGCAAATGAGTCTTCCATGCACCTTACTGCATGCTTTCTGGCTCTGTCTAGCATTCCTTTGAAGCTGGAAGCTGTAGGATGTATTTCAACCAAATCTTTCCTTAAAGAATCTTGGGGTAATTTGGGATTCCATCCTTTTTCCAAAATAGCAGGAGTCTCATTGGTACTGGCATGGATGGAAGTTTTGTATGCCAGTTCCAGTGCGGGTAGAAGAGTACATCAATCATGGGTGAAACCATCACTATCTTTAAATTCAAGGCCATATGCACAAAATCTTCTCACCATATCTTCTAAGGTTTGAATCGTTCTTTCAGCCAGGCCATCAGTTTGTGGGTGGTAGGCTGTGGAGAAGGATAATTTTGTCCAAATAGCTGGTGAAGATTTGTCCACAGTGCTGAGGTGAATTTAGGATCTCTGTCACTAATGATATTTGGAAATATTCCAGTCCATGATACTACTCTATTCCATATTAGAAGAGCTGTATCCATGGCTGTATCATCTTTGTGACATGGCAAAAAGATTGGGGTTTTACTAAATCTGTCCACAGCTACTAGGCAAGCATTGTAACTCCTGTCATCCCCTGGTGGTAGGCCAGTTACCCAATCCATATGGACAATTTCCCAAGGTCTGCTGGGTTCTTGGATTTTTATCATATTTTCAAGTCTTTTGCCAGTGGATTTATTTGCTTTCTGACATCTGTCACAGGTTTTGCAATACTCTGCAACATCCCTTTGCCACATTGGCCAGCATATGCAGGTCTTTACTTTCTCTCTTGTTCTGTCTTCAGACAGATGTCCTGAAAAGGGGCTATCATGGCATTCTTTCAGTACAAGATTGATTAATGTCCACAACTGTCATGACACATGTGTGCTTGGTTCTGTGGTAAATTATACCATCCAGTAGGTGAAATCTTCCTTCATCATAAGACTTTTTCCATACTTCATCCAAGGCATGTATTAGAGAGTTGTCTTTACAGTCTTTGTTAATTAATTGGAATAAGATGCTAAAATTCTTATCTTGAGTGTAACTATTCCTGACTTCCTCAAAGAAGGTGGTGTTCAAGTCTGTAACACTTATTCCTTCTATTGGGATTTGTGGTGAAGCTTCTTCTGGCACATAAGCAGGATTATCAATATTATTTGGTAATTGTGAGCCTTTGAGATATGACCACATACCCAATAAGGTCACAAAAAGATTAAGAATAATTATACCTTTAATATAATTATACTAAAATTACTTAGAATAATTATACATTAAAATTAATTACTTAAATATACAAAAAATACCATAAATTAACACAAAAATTGGTTTAACTTAAAAACCAATGAATAAAACATGTAAAATAAATTATACCATTGGATTCCTCATGGAAAAATACACATATACCATTTTTATGGCATATCTGTGAAGTCAATATTTAATGAATTATAAGGTATAATACCTTATAAAAACCATAAAATCCTATTTATCTCAGAAACCAATGAAACAACATGTGAAATAAATTGTACCAGTGGATTCCCCATAAAAATCCACACATAAAACAATTAATAAGCTAATTCTCAAAGTCAATACTTAAGGAATTATCCTGAATATATGCACTTTTTTGGTCAACGCATATATTCAAGGATCATAGCTAATATCTTCTAAACTATACATGATAGAATGATGAACCAAAAATAAAGTTACCACGTAATTACTGTAAGAACACAGATATGAACTTTATTTTACAAATTATAAACAAGGTTAAAACCTATGATGAAATATTGATAAAAATCAACAGAGCTGTTGACCACTTTGTTGTGAAAGTGATCCAAACTTAAAAAAAAGTATACAGTTGGATTCTACTAGTTCATTCGTGAAGAATGATGTAATTTTTATTATTAAATTCAGGGTATAACCCCCTGAAATCAAGGTTTGAAGTTTAAAAAATTGAATTTCAACAGAAAAGATGAGTTACAAGAAAAATCATCAAAATTAGAGTTTTGATGATGTAATGATAAGCTCTTGGCAGCATAATAAGGTTATGCCAGGCTATCAGAATTCACTCTCTGAATTGCTGTAGCGTGTAAATCTTAAAAGTTATTGAAGATCAAAGTTTGAGCTTAAATTGAGCAGTTATGATCACCTACTGTAACCTTAAATTAAGTTTAACAGTCACAAGAGTGATAAAATTGGTGAATACTATTAGTTTATGATTAAAACTAATAAAATCCACGAAATTTGGGGTTCTGCCAAGCCTCTGATGTCATCAAACGTAAAGTTACAGTGATAACTTTAAATAATGGTGCAATAATGATGTAAGATGGTTTGATCATGATGTAATCACCCTCAAACCTTAAAATATTGATCAATTCCAGTGGATATGATCAGTACACGTCTACTAGAAGCCTGTTGGACTCTAGGAGGGAGGTATTTACTATAAATAGAGCTCTTTTTACTCTATTTTCCCCTCAGACGCATCAAAAACATTAAATCAATTAAATCAAAAGGTAATTTTCTTTATTCTTTATATATAAAAGCATTATATTATTAAAGACCAAAGACCACCTTGCTATAATAATCTATTTTGACGTGATTAAATCATTTATTTAATTGTTTTTGTTAAAAATCTCTCTAAAACTCATTTCCACGTAAAAATCCAGAATAATTTGTAATTTTCTTTATTTTTATTGTAAATACAATTTGAAAAGGTTGTATTTATATTTTTTGGCGTAAAATACTTCAAAATTATTATATTAAGTGTTAAAAGTAGGTTATTCTCTCTTATTATAATAATTTCTCTATTATTACTCTCTTAATAACTCTTTAATTAATATAAATAGTATTTATATTAATTCATAACTTTAATATTAGTAATATTATTGTTATTAATTGTTTTTTATTAATAAAAAACAATTTTTTACGCCTTTATTATTTGTTGGTAACAATAATAAAGAGCTTTTTAATATATTAATTCTTTTATATTAATATATTTATTTATTATATTATATTTTCATAATATAAATTATATTATTGTATTTATTTAATAATATAATTATTTTACACCATAATAATAATAATTATTTATTATTATTATATTTTTAATCTTATTTATTCAATTTATAAGGACATTCAGAGTACAATAAGTAAAAAATTAGTAATTTTTACTTATTGTTTCATAGTCAAACCTTACATTTGGGGGCCTGGCCGTGATATTTACTTAAAAGACCTTTAAAAAGATTCTATTTGGGTTTATCCAATAATAAATTATATTTATAATCATAAATTATATAATAATTTTATATTTTATTGATTTTAAAAGCTATTGAGGCATTTGGAAAGCAATTGTACTGTCTTACACGTGGTTTTTCACATCCTTAGACTTGCAAGAACTCTCTTTGAGTGACTCTAGTGATTAAAAAAGATATTTTATAAATTAAAAATAATTTTATTATAATTTAATTTTATAAGAATCATATTCTTTTTTATTTTATTCTTTAAAAAATAAAAAATATATAAAAAATATTAAAAAATATTAAAAACCAATAAAAAAAGTTATTTTTATTCATTTCTTTATTTTATTTCAATTTTTTAAGATATAAAGCAATTTCTATGTGGAAAATTGCCATATCTTGCCAAAAATAACACTTATTATATAAAGACTTATATTTATTTGTCTTTTTTAGTGTTTGAAGATAACCCAACAGAAGATAACCAAGCTACTGTTGAGAGGTTGGTGGAAGAAACTTGTCAAAGTTCTCCAACACCAGTTATCACCAAAAGAAAGAAAGCTAAGAAATTAGACTTTCCAGGACCCACCATTCAAGACTCTGAAGGTGAGCACCTCTTTTTATAATTGCCATAAAAGAATTTTTATTCTAAAATACTTTTATTTTTTCTTATTCTTTAATTATGACTACCAGAAGAGGTTCCCAATACTCCATCCAATCAGATGGAGCTGGACTCAGAGGTAGAATTGATCCCTCAAAAGGGAAAAGAAAGGGCAATATCCCCAGTGGAACAGAATCCACACAAGGAAGTGCCTTATCCCAAAGGCAAGTCCCAGAAATACCCATGATATCTGAGCCTGAATTAGAACTAAGTATGAGTAACTCAAACAGGTACAAATCACATTCAGAGGGCTCAAATAGACATCTACATGAGCCAGTACAAGCAGTATTGCACAGTGTACAAGGACAAAGATTGGGAAATGTTGCCTCAAATACACCAAGGAGTGATGAACTCCTGGCACATCCTGAAAAAGTTCCTCAAAGAGGAGGAGATAGTGAAATACTCCAATGGATGGAATCCACTGTCATCCAAGCCTCAAATCAAAAAAATCAAGGATTACCATGCCAAAAAGAGGGAGGCAACCAAGGAAGAAGCCCCAGTAGCTTCTACCAGCAAGCCCCAAGCCAACCCACTTCCCCAAGAAGGGAAGAAGAACAAGAAAAAGCATTGGAGGAAACCATATTCCCCAAGCTACAGAATCCCAAGAATCCAAAAGGATGCCATGGACAATGTTTTCAACATGGCCAGAACCTTGATGGAATTCAAGGACAAGGAAGAGCAAAGAATGAGACAACCTCATTTCCCAAAGAAATAACCTTGTCCAAAGATGTTGTAAATACTTTAACAGAAATTAAAAATAGTCATTACCTCTAAAAGAAATTAAAGACAGTTTATTATCACTACAAGAAATAAATAACAATTTATCTTCTTTAACAAAAATTGTTGTGCAAAACAAGAAAGAAATTGACAACATTAAGTTTATTGTTGAAAATAATAAACCAAAGAATTTAATTGACAATACTCAAAAATTAATACAAGGACAACAAGAATTGTATAAATACATAAAAGATATCAAAGACAAAACTTTGACAATCAATTATGATGTGAGTATTGACAATCTTACAGAAAAATTGAATAAATTAAGTATTTCTGTAGAAAAATTTGAAGAAAAGACTTCATCACACCAAAAATTACTTTTGGACCATGTGGAAAAAAGTGATGAAGCAAGAATGCATCTGAAAGATGATATTCAGAGTGAAATAAGACTTATCACTGAAAAAATGGATAAAATTAATGAGGCTAATTTAAATATGCCAAAGTTATCAACACCATTTTCTCATATAAGAAGCCCTGTTAAAACAAAAGAGGAATTGTCAAATCCTTTCATAACAGACTTGAGTCACCAAGATAATAACCAAGTCTTAATGAAGGAAGCACCTCAACTGAAAGAATGGCCAACATTCACAGGAGAAGGTGAATATGACCACATGTCATTCATTAAAACAATTGACATGTTACAAGAAGATTATGCCATACCAGATGAATTAATCACTGCAAGATTACATTCTTTGTTTGAGAAATCTGCAAAAAGATGGTATTATGGCATAAGACAAACAAATGGTAAAAATACCTGGTCTTGGTGGAAACAAGAAATAATCACCAAGTGGGCAAATGATGCCTGGAGGTATAAGATAGAAAATGCATTTGAAAACTCTTTCTTTGACCCAGAGAAAGACAAACCTTTAACTTGGTTCTTAAAACAAGTTGAAAGACTTAATGCACTATACCCAGAAATGTCACAGAAGATGGTGCATATGAAAATACTTAAAAAATGTGGAGGGGAACTAGAACATGCCCTAAGAAGCAGATGTATAGAACCATGCTCCACAGAAGAGTATATAAATGCACTAGAAGATATAGTGACAAGAACAAAAATTGGCAGGACTTGGAAAAAATTGGACATTAAAAGCCCAAATAAACCATTTATCAGAAAAGATAAACCAAAAGAATCCTTTAAGCCCAATACATCCAACAATAATGAGCAAAGAAAATGCCATAAATGTGGAGGTATTGGACACTTAGCCAATAATTGCCTTAAAAAAGCAAAAATTAATGAAATTGTGGAAACAGAAAGCCACAATGACAAAGAAGAGGAATCTGACTCTGAAAAAGAGACAGAAGAGTCAGAAAGCTCTGAAAGTGATGAAATCAATATAATTAATGCACAAATTAATAATATTGACTTAATTTATGAAGTACTGCATGTTAATTCAAACTTACCACAAGTTGGAACATCTGACACAAACCTGACAAACATACAAGATGCCAAAATGTATAGAACCAAACCTGCAAGAGGAATGGGATATACAGCTGGAAAATCAAGTATAAGTATTGTTATGGTTGATAACCAGGAAGGAAAAGTTAACTTGGATACAGGAGCATATTGCACTTGTGTTGGCAAAAGTTATTTAAAAACCATTGTCCCAAATTGGCAAGAAAAACTTATGCCAATACAAGGTGTCAAATTTAGTAGTGCAAGTGAGAGCATGAAGCCCCTTGGAATAATTGATTTAACACTAATTTTTCCTCATCCCTCACAATGTGTTAGAATTAAAGTAGAGTTTGTAGTAATGGACAACTGTACTAGTAATCATTTCATACTTGGGAATGACTACTTATCAATCTATGGTATAGATATCTCCAACCAAAAAGACAGATATTTTACCATAGGAGATAACAAAAGACAAAAGTTTGGCTTCTTAAATAACAAAAAACAAATCACAGTTATTAAGAAGGAAGAAAAAATTCAAGAAAAAGAAATTTTTATATCTGAACAACTTAAAGAGGCAGAATTCAATCAAGAATTAACAGAAAAAATGAAAGAAAAATTGATTGACCTCTAATTTAAGTATAAAAATGCCTTTGCAACTGACAAAGAGCCACTAGGTGCCATAATTGGACATGAAGTGGATATAATTCTTAATGTAGAAAAGCCTTACCCACCTTTATTAAGAAGACCTGCTTATCCAGCCAGTCCAAGAGCTAGAGAAGCCTTAGAGGTACACATTAAAGAATTAATGGACCTTGGAGTATTAAGAAAGGTTGGACATAATGAACAAGTAGAAGTTACTACACCTGTCATTATAACTTGGCATAATGGAAAATAAAGGATGGTAGGAGACTTCAGAGCCCTGAATACCTATACCATTCCAGACAGATATCCAATACCCAGAATCCATGAGACATTGACCCAATTGTCACAAGCTAAGTTCATCACAGCTATGGATGCTCTTAAGGGTTTTCATCAAAATGTCTTAACAGACAATGCCAAGAAACTACAAAGAATAATAGTCCATTGTGGGATTTTTGAATACTTAAGAATGCCATTTGGAATAAAAAATGCACCTTCCCATTATCAAAGAATGATGAATACCATATTTCCTGAAGAATTATCAGAAGGATGGTTAATTATCTATATTGATGATATTATAGTTTGCTCAGAAACTTGGGAAAATCACCTTACAAGACTAGAAAGGGTACTACAGAAAATAGTTCAAGTGAATATGAAAATTTCCTTGAAAAAGTGTCATTTTGCATATAGTGAATTACAAGCACTAGGACATGTGGTATCTGGACTTAGTCTAGGCATAGACAAAAATAAAGTAGCAGCAGTACTACTTAAACCAATGCCTCAAACCAAAAAAGAAATGCAATCATTTCTAGGATTTGCTGGTTACTATAGACAGCATATAAAGGACTTTGCAAAGATTGCTAAATCCTTGTATAAGCTATGTGACCAACAAACAGTCTATGAGATGACAGAAGAAAGAGTCAAGGCATATGAAGAATTGAAAAATTCCTTAACAAATGCCCCATTTCTCCTAATGCCAGATTGGAAACTACCCTTCAAACTGTACATTGATGCTTGTGGAGAAGGACTAGGTGCTGCACTTCACCAAACACAAATTATCAATGATAAACCAGTGGAAGGACCAATTTGTTTCATTTCAAGGCAAATAAAGCCAACAGAAGCAAGGTATGGAGCAAGCCAAATGGAATGCTTATGCCTAGTGTGGGCTTTAGAAAAATTGCATTATTATTTGGATGGCACAGTATTTGATGTAATCACAGACTGTAATGCTGTGAAATCACTATTAAATATGAAGACTCCAAACAGACATATGCTAAGATGGCAAATTGCTATCCAGGAATATAGAGGAAATATGACTATTGTTCATAAATCTGGAAATATTCACAAAAATGCAGATGGTCTCAGCAGATGGGCTCTAGCAAATACCCCTGACAATCCAGCATGGGTACCACAAGAAGAGCACCATATAGAAGGAATATGTGTTACAGACATTGGCACAGAATTCTTTAACCAAGTTAAAGAAAGCTATAAGACAGACAAAAATTGCCATATCTTAAGCCAACTTCTAATGAAAGACTGCAAAGATCCATCACTTTCATCAAAACTAGATGAAATATGGAAAAAGGCATATGATGAAGGAAGATTTCACCTCCTTGATGGAATCCTTTACCATAGAACAAAACATACATGTGTTATGGCCTTAACAGACAGAACACTAATAAACACCATTTTACATGAGTGTCATGATAGTGTTGCATCTGGACATCTCTCAGAAGATAGGACACTAGAGAGGGTGAAAACCTGTTCTTGGTGGCCAAATTGGAAGAAAGATGTTGCAGAGTACTGCCAGACCTGTGACAGATGTCAAAAAGCCAACAGAGCCACAGGAAAGAAATTTGGAATGATGATCCAAATCCAAGAACCAAAATCCCCATGGGAAATAGTTCATATGGATTGGGTAACAGCCTTACCTCCAGGAGGAGACAGGAGTTATAATGCATGCCTAGTGTTAGTTGACAGATACAGCAAAACTCCCATGTTCTTACCATGTCATAAAGATGACACAGCTATGGATACAGCCATAATGATATGGAATAAAGTCATTAGCCATACAGGCTTATTCCAAAATATTATAAGTGACAGAGACCCAAAGTTCACTTCAGCATTATGGACAAATCTCCATAACCTGTTTGGGACAAAGTTATCATTCTCAACAGCTTATCATCCTCAAACTGATGGTTTAGCAGAAAGAATGATACAGACCCTAGAGGATATGATCAGAAGATTCTGTGCTTATGGGCTAGAATTCAAAGATTCTGATGGTTTTACCCATGATTGGTGTACACTAATACCAGCACTTGAATTGGCATATAAGACATCAATCCATTCTTCTACTGGCAAAACACCAGCAATGCTAGAGAAAGGTTGGAATCCAAGACTTCCTTATGATACCCTCAAAAAGGACTTAGTGGATATACATCCAACAGCAAGCAGCTTCAAGATAATGCTTGACAAAGCAAGACACCATGCAAACAGATGCATGCAAGATTCTTTTAAATATGCAAAAGAAAGATGGGATAAAAGTCATAAGCCACCTGATTTCAAAATAGGGGACTTGGTTTTAGTATCAACCCTTAATTTCAATAACATAAAAGGACCAAAGAAATTGAAAGATTCCTTTGCAGGACCATTTATGATAAAAGCACTTCATGGACCAAATGCTGTGCAATTGGAACTCACAGGTGAACTAATGAACAAACACCCAACTCTCCCTGTAAGTCTGATAAAACCTTACAGTTCAAGTGACAAAGAGTTATTTCCACTAAGAAATAAACCCCCACTTGAGATTCCCCCCTTGGAAGAAGGAGAGGAAAAGAAAATAGTAAAAGTCCTTAAAGAAAGAAGGACAAGAAACAAAAAAGAAAGAGAATACCTTGTAAGGTATAGAAATTCAACTCAAGAAGATGAATGGCTACTTGAGAAAGATATAACAAATGCTGATAAACTACTAAGAAGGTTCAGACATGAAAGAAAACCTGAAAAATAAAAAAGTTAAGCATTATTGAGCTTCAAGACTAACAAAGTCTATTGAAGAGGTAGGACAGTGGATGATACCCTTATCATACATATCAGATTGTGGTACAATCTTTTTTGGTGGTAGGGAATGTGAGCCTTTGAGATATGACCACATACCCAATAAGGTCACAAAAAGATTAAGAATAATTATACCTTTAATATAATTATACTAAAATTACTTAGAATAATTATACATTAAAATTAATTACTTAAATATACAAAAAATACCATAAATTAACACAAAAATTGGTTTAACTTAAAAACCAATGAATAAAACATGTAAAATAAATTATACCATTGGATTCCTCATGGAAAAATACACATATACCATTTTTATGGCATATCTGTGAAGTCAATATTTAATGAATTATAAGGTATAATACCTTATAAAAACCATAAAATCCTATTTATCTCAGAAACCAATGAAACAACATGTGAAATAAATTGTACTAGTGGATTCCCCATAAAAATACACACATAAAACAATTAATAAGATAATTCTCAAAGTCAATACTTAAGGAATTATCCTGAATATATGCACTTTTTTGGTCAACGCATATATTCAAGGATCATAGCTAATATCTTCTAAACTATACATGATAGAATGATGAACCAAAAATAAAGTTACCACGTAATTACTGTAAGAACACAGATATGAACTTTATTTTACAAATTATAAACAAGGTTAAAACCTATGATGAAATATTGATAAAAATCAACAGAGCTGTTGACCACTTTGTTGTTAAAGTGATCCAAACTTAAAAAAAAGTATACAGTTGGATTCTACTAGTTCATTCGTGAAGAATGATGTAATTTTTATTATTAAATTCAGGGTATAACCCCCTGAAATCAAGGTTTGAAGTTTAAAAAATTGAATTTCGACAGAAAAGATGAGTTACAAGAAAAATCATCAAAATTAGAGTTTTGATGATGTAATGATAAGCTCTTGGAAGCATAATAAGGTTATGCCAGGCTATCAGAATTCACTCTCTGAATTGCTGTAGCGGGTAAATCTTAAAAGTTATTGAAGATCAAAGTTTGAGCTCAAATTGAGCAGTTATGATCACCTACTGTAACCTTAAATTAAGTTTAACAGTCACAAGAGTGATAAAATTGGTGAATACTATTAGTTTATGATTAAAACTAATAAAATCCACGAAATTTGGGGTTCTGCCAAGCCTCTGATGTCATCAAACTTAAAGTTACAGTGATAACTTTAAATAATGGTGCAATAATGATGTAAGATGGTTTGATCATGATGTAATCACCCTCAAACCTTAAAATATTGATCAATTCCAGTGGATATGATCAGTACACGTCTACTAGAAGCCTGTTGGACTCTAGGAGGGAGGTATTTACTATAAATAGAGCTCTTTTTACTCTATTTTCCCCTCAGACGCATCAAAAACATTAAATCAATTAAATCAAAAGGTAATTTTCTTTATTCTTTATATATAAAAGCATTATATTATTAAAGACCAAAGACCAACTTGCTATAATCATCTATTTTGACGTGATTAAATCATTTATTTAATTGTTTTTGTTAAAAATCTCTCTAAAACTCATTTCCACATAAAAATCCAGAATAATTTGTAATTTTCTTTATTTTTATTGTAAATACAATTTGAAAAGGTTGTATTTATATTTTTTGGCGTAAAATACTTCAAAATTATTATATTAAGTGTTAAAAGTAGGTTATTCTCTCTTATTATAATAATTTCTCTATTATTACTCTCTTAATAACTCTTTAATTAATATAAATAGTATTTATATTAATTCATAACTTTAATATTAGTAATATTATTGTTATTAATTGTTTTTTATTAATAAAAAACAATTTTTTACGCCTTTATTATTTGTTGGTAACAATAATAAAGAGCTTTTTAATATATTAATTATTTTATATTAATATATTTATTTATTATATTATATTTTCATAATATAAATTATATTATTGTATTTATTTAATAATATAATTATTTTACGCCATAATAATAATAATTATTTATTATTATTATATTTTTAATCTTATTTATTCAATTTATAAGGACATTCAGAGTACAATAAGTAAAAAATTAGTAATTTTTACTTATTGTTTCATAGTCAAACCTTACAGTAATGGCCATCTGCTTAGTCCGTCTGCATTCTTATGAATATTCCCATCCTTATGAACAATAGTCATATTGCCTCTGTATTCCTGTATGGCTATTTGCCATCTGAGCATATGGCTGTTGGGTGTTTTCATGTTTAAAAGCGACTTGACAGCTGTACAATCTGTTATCACTTCAAAAACACATCCCTCCAAGAAGTAGTTCTATTTTTCCAAGGCCCAGACAAGGCATAGACATTCCATTTGACTTGCTCCATACCTGGCTTCAGTTGGTTTGATCTGCCTGGATATGAAACATATGGGTCCTTCTACAGGTTTATCATTTATGATCTGAACTTGGTGAAGTGCAGCACCCAGCCCATCCCCTGATGCATCAATATACAATTTAAAAGGCAATTTAAAGTCTGGCATCAGTAAGAGTGGAGCAGTGGTCAAGGCTTCTCTTAGAGACTCAAAAGCTTTGACTCTGTCAACAGTCATTTCAAATATTGTGTCTTTGTCACACAATTTATAAAGTGGTCTTGCTATGGATGCAAAATCTTTAATGTGTTGTCTGTAATATCCTGCAAAACCTAAGAATGACCAAATTTCCTTCTTATTATGAGGCATGGGTTTTAGCAATACTGCTGCAACTTTGTTTTTGTCAATTCCAAGGGACAAACCAGATACAACATGTCCTAGTGCTTTAAGTTCTTTAAATCCAAAATGACATTTCTTCAAGGAGATTTTCATGTTCAATGATTGAATTTTTGTCAAAACTCTGGACAATCTGTACATGTGTTCCTCCCAAGTTTTGGAGCAGACAATAATGTCATCAATGTAAATGATTAACCATCCCTCTGATAGTTCTTCAGGGAAGATTTCATTCATCATTCTTTGGAAGTGTGAAGGTGCGTTTTTAATACCAAAGGGCATTCTTAAGTATTCATACACTCCACAATGAACAATAATTCTCAAGTATTTTCTTGCTCTTGGTGTCACCACATTTTGATGGAATCCTTTAAGGGCATCCATAGTGGTTATATACACTGCTTGAGATATTTGAGTAAGGGCAATTTGGATTTTTGGTATTGGGTATCTGTCAGGCACAGTGTAAGTGTTCAGAGCTCTAAAGTCCCCAGCCATTCTGGATTTTCCATTATGCCACGCCAATATGACTGGTGTAGTTATTTCTACCTCTTCATTGTAGCCTACTTTTCTTATCACACCAAGGTCCAGAAGTTCTTTGATAGAATTTCCAGAACTTCTCTTGATTTTGGACTTGCTGAATATGCAGGTCTTCTTAGGAGTGGTGGATAAGGTCTCTCTATGTTCAGAATGATGTCAACTTCATGACCGATAATTGCTCCTAGAGGTTCTTTGTCTGTAGCAAATGCTCCTATGTGGTCATACAAAAGGGAAGAAAGTTCATTTTCTTGTTTATCAGTCAGATGAAGGCTTATTTCAGCCTCATTTAACTGTTCAGACTTGAATTTCTCTCACTCTAAGTTGACTGGTGATACTTTGTTTACTGTAATTTGTCTTTTAAATGGTAAAAAGGCAAATTTTTGGCGCTTATTGTCCCCAATTGTAAAGTATCTGTCTTTGTTATTATGTAAATCTATCCCATACATGATTAAATAGTCATTTCCCAATATAAAATGGGTACTAGAGCAATTTGCCATAACAACAAATTCAATTGTGATTCTTAAATTCCCATTGATGTGTGGGAATATGACATTGGTCTCAAAGATTCCTACTGCTTTCATTGGGTTACTTGCACTGTTGAATTTTATACCATCAATTGGTAAAACCTGGTCTTCAAAATTTGGTACACAAGTCTTAAGAAAAGATTTTCCAACACAGAAGCAGAAGGCTCCTGGGTCAAGTAAAGGTTTGGTGGGCTTGTTGTCAATCACCACTTCTGTTATACAGGAGTTACCAGCTGTATAACCTTTCCCTCTGTATGGTTTTGTCTTCATAAGTTGTGCATCTTGAACTTTTGATAAATCAACTTGACCATTTCTCAATTGTGGCAAGTGGGAATAAGATTCCATGATGTCAAAAGTGGCATTGATATTTTCAATATCTTTTGAAGATTCAGAAAATATGGATGACTTATCATCTGAATTGTCTTCAATTATGTCTTCTTTTTCAACATCAGGTTCTTTTTCAATGTCAATTTCATTGATTTTCCCCCTTTTTGGACATGTATTGGATAAATGGGTGGTGCTTTGGCAAATATGGCACTTTCTGACTGTATCTGAAGATTTATACTTCATATTACTAGAATTTGTTTTGGGGTTTTTGTCCACAGAATCTTTCCAAGGTGTACTAAACCTTGTTTTGAGATTCACCCTACTAGAACCAATTTTGGTTCTGGTGGTTAATTCTTCTAATATATTGATAATATCTTCTGCTGAAGATTGTTCAGTAGTCCTGCTTTTGACAGCATGCTCTAAGTCACCTCCACATTGTCTCAGAACGTTTCTATGGATCATAAATTCTGACATGTCAGGATATAATGCTGTTAATCTGTCTTTTTGTTGGCAAAACCATGGTAAAGATTTGTCTTTATAAGCATTAAATTTGGCAGATTCAAAGGCTGTTTCAACTTTAAACATCCAAGCATCATTTGCCCATTTGTTGATGATTTGGGTTTTCCACCAAGTCCAACTCTGGTGTCCATGTGCTTGTCTTATTTTGATGTACCATCTGTGAGCTGATCTGGTAAACAAGGTGTTAAACCTGGCTGTTACCAATCTGTCTGGTAATTCAAAATCCTCTTTGATCATGTCAATACCTCTAATGAATTCCATATGGTCATACTCTCCTTCACCACTGAAGTGAGGCCATTCTTTAAGTTTTGGAACTTCTTTCAAGAGTGCTTGGCCCATTGATGGTTCCAAGTTATGAAAAGAAGTGGATAATTCTTTTTTTAATTGTGAATTATCAGGATCCAATACTTCTGGATTTGGAATTCTTGTGCCCTCATTTTGATTTAGAGGTGTAGACATTCTTGGTAATGTGTTCAGTATTTGTTCAATGTCATTTATTTTACTGTTGCTACACCTTTGGGAATTTCTGTATTCATGTTGGAAGCTTTGTATTAAATTTATTACTTCAATTTTATACATGTCTTCCTTATGTGTTAGTTCTTGCCATAACTCTGTCTGTCTTGTGTTATCAGCAGTGACTTGATTCAATTTCATTGATAATTTTGATACTTCTTCTTGTGAAGCATCAAAACACCTTTTCAAGGCAATAGTATATGTCTTTACTTCAGTAAATGAATTTGAAATGTCATCAAGGACTTTCTTGTTATCTGTTTTTATAATATTTATGGCTTGTTTAATTCTTGTTTCAATTATTTCATCAATATTGAATTTAGAATATTTATCTGTTAATTCTTTAATACTGGCAGATTGTTCATTTATTTTATTGCCAAAAGAATTATCATTATTGGAAATTTTAATTGTTCTTAAAACTTTCTCAAAACACATAAGTGTCTCATTAATTTGGCAAAGACTCAGGTTTTTTGTTTTAATGTTGTTACAAATGGTTTCATTTTTATCAGAAAGATGTTTTTCCACGTCATTTATAGCATCATACAACTCTGGGATGGAATCAAATATATCAGAAATCATTTCTGGAATATTAATCTGGCTTCCTCCTTCTTCTGTAATTCCATCATGGTTCTGGCCATCTGAAATACATTTTCCATGGCATCCTGTTGAATCTTTGGGATTCTGTAGCCCTGGCTGTAAGGTTTGGGGCTGGTGCCTTCCCTTTGCCCGCTTTTGGAACTTGTGGCTGTTTTTTCACGTTGGAATTGCTGGTGCTGTCCACTGGGGCTGTTTTTGGCACTGGTTTGGGTGGTGGAGGGTTGTTCTTCCTCCATTCTAGTGTCAACAGCATCATGTTTTTCTTTTCCATCAATGGATGCCATCCATTGAGCAATTTGCAAGTGTTGGGATGGCCCAGGAATTTCCTTACTGTCAGGTAAGAATTCATGCAATTCTTCCACAGGTCTGCAAGGATCTGGTACTCTTTGAATTGAAGTGCATTAATGTATGCACTGTGGCTGGCTTTGTATATGTCCACAGAGGCTTGTTGTGGCAGTGTCAGCTCTTTTGGAAGGTAGAATGGTATTATCAGCTTCAGAATGACCCATTTTAGTCGTTTGGAAGTCATCAACTGACCCTTTTCCTTCTGTACCTGATTGGCCTCTGCCATAATCACGTCTATTACCTTTTTGGGAGCTGCTCGAGGGGTTATAGCTGGCTCCTGACCTGGTTGAAGGCATAATTATGGTTAAAAAAGGCTTAAAATAGTAATTTTACGTCAAAAAACTTACTATTGGCCAAATCTTTTGCTTTCTGAAGAGTATCACTTATGTCTAAGTTAATCAATTCAGAAGATATTGGTTCAGGTTTGTTATTATGAGTCACAATAACAGTACTATTATGGTCTGAATTAATAGTACTGGCAGGAATAATGCTGGTGACTGTTGAGGCTGTTTCAATGTTTTCTTGTCTTACCATGTTGTCAGACACTAAAATCAATGAAAAAACCAATTAATTAAGTAAAAAATAAATATTTCAAAAAGAAATGAAAATATAAGCCTCACTTATAATATGAAAAAAAAAAAATTTTTTATGGATTCTTTGATTATAAGTATTTTTTTATATGTTTTTGAATTTTTCAATATAAGAAAAAAGATTTAAAAAGAGTAAAAAAAATGTCACAGGTAAAATATACCAGCTGGGCCCCCAAATGTAAGGTGTGGATATGAAACTTTGATTAAAAATCAAGTACTTTTCCTGTCCTCAAAATTTGTATAAGGTAAAAATCAATTAAAAATAGTAATAAATATTAAATTTAAGAGAGAACACGCCAATTTTATTGTTTATAACTTTATTAGTATAAAACAATAATATTATAAAAATTCATTGTTTTACCAACAATAAAAATTTATCCAAAAAATACTCTACAAGAGATATTTTAAGGCTACAAAAGAAATTTCTTCAAGAGCAATTTCAATTGGAATTAATTGAGCAAAGAACTGCAAGCAATTAATTAAAGAAAAAAGTCTTTAAAAAGAATATTAAAGAGAAAACATGCCCAAAAGTGACCAGAGTGAATTTGGAAACAAAGTGACAAAGTTTACAGTGATGAAAGATGCTTTAATTCACTTTTGGGGTGGTTCAGGGGTAAAAATGATCATAAGAGTTACAAAAAATGATTATAATGATTTTTTCACGTGGTTAAAAGGATTAAAATTATTTGAAAATGGTGGTTGGAATCTTTTATTGATTGGTTTAACAGTGTTTAAACTAATTAATAAAAGGAAAAGATTCTAACATGAAGAGAAAAGTGGGGCAAAGAAGAAATTCTTTTATAGCCACCAATTCTCTTACTCCAAAAGTAAAATTTACTCTTGTCAGTCGTGAAAAACAGTCTGACAACAGAAAAGCCAATTATGGCATCATTGAACCCTAGTTCAGACCAAAAAGGGCTGGTTTAAGCCATCTTTAGCCATTTTAGACCCTTAAATCAGCCATTACTATAGCAATACCAGGCCTAGAGCCTTCAAAACAATTCAGAATGTGTGTCAGAGGCGTAGAAACCAGTTAAGACTGTTTTTACTATGATTGTTTTATCTTAAGGGTAGTTTTACCTTCTTGGCAACAGCTAAAACTACCCCAGTTGGTATCAAAACCTCATCATCAATTGAGTTCACAGACCCTGTAACTCAATTCCAGGCCAAAAGTGATGAACTTTTGCTTGAATTTTGACATCCCATGCCTGTCAGCAAGGATTTTGGGGGTCTAGCTCCTCCTTAGAGCTGGAGTTCCTTTTCCCCCCCAAATTTAATCTTTCCAATTTATTTTCCCTTTAATTCCTCATCATGTATTATACTTATAATTGACATATGTAATTCAATTCAATTGTACAGTACAATACAGTAATAATTGACACCTCATATGTAAATAAAAGTTCACTTATGTAATACACGCGCACATTTTGACATTTCAATTGAATTCAATTGAAAATACTTCAATTCCTCATAACTTCTAAACTAAACACAACACCTCAATTTTAACACAAAATTTGATGGTTAACACCACATGTGGTGTGAATTAAATTGAAGTTTTGAGGATTTTCAACTTTTGTATTGAAAATACTAAAAACGTAATTTAAGCTTATTTAGAGTTGAGTTACAAGAGTTTCACTCAGAGGTAACCCCACCTGATTTTTTATGAGGAATCCAATGGTGAAATAATTTTTATGTGTTTATTTATTGGATAAAAAGTTATAATAAATTTTATTTAACTTTTTTCCAAATTTATTTATTTTTTCACAATTTTGTTAAAATTTCATTTTTACTTAATTTTTTCAAGTATAAATGTAATTTTATACTTACAAAATTTAATGTATTTTTATTTTTAAATTGTACTTTATTTTTTTTAATATAATTTTATATTTATATTTTGATTTTTATTTTCATAATATAAATAAATTTATTTTATTTCTATTAATATGTTATTTTAGTATTTGTGGTCTCTTGGGTATATGAAATTACCTCTAAGGCTCACAAATAATATGAAGTATAAATCTGCAGATATAATCAGAGAGTGCCACATTTGCCAAAGCAAAACACATTTAGATAATACATGTCCAAAAGGTGAAAATACAATGAAAGTGACATTGAGAAGGAACCTGATATTGAAAAAGAAGATGTGATTGAATACAATTCAGATGATAAATCATCAATATTTTCTGGATCATCAAAAGATATAGAAAATATCAATTTCACATTTGACATCATGGAATCTTATTCCCATTTGCCACAAATAAGTAATAGTCAGCTTGATTTATCAAAAATTCAAGCTTCACAGCTTATGAAAACCAAGCCAAACATAGGAAAAGGTTATACAGCTGGTAATTCCTGTATAAGAGAAGTGGTAGTCTATAGAAAACACACTAAGCTGTTACTTTACCCAGGAGCCTTCTGCTCTTGTATTGGAAAATCTTTTCTTAAGAATTGTATACCAAATTTTGAATATCAATTATTAACGATTGATGGCATAAAATTCAACAGCACAAGTAATCCAGTGAAAGCATTGGGAATATTTGAAACTATTGTCATATTTGCACATATCAATGGTAATTTAACAATAACTGTTGAATTTGTTGTTATAGAAAATTTCTCCAATACCCATTTTATATTGGGAAATGATTATTTAATCATGTATGGAATGGATTTACATAACAATAAAGACATATACTTTACTGTTGGGGACAATAAATGTCAAAAATTTGCTTTCTTACCTTTTGAGAGAAGAATTACAGTAAATAAAGTATCACCAGTCAACTTAGAGTTAGGAAAATTCAAGTCTGAACAAATGAATGAACCTGGAATAGATCTTCATCTTACTGATAAAAAGGAAAGTGAACTTTCTGCCCTTGTATATGATCAAAAATAAGCATTTGAATCAGATAAGGAGCCACTAGGGGAACTTGTTGGTCATGAAGTTGACATTATTATCAATATTGAAAGACCTTACCCACCACTATTGAGAAGACCTGCATATCCAGCAAGCCCAAAATCAAGAGAAGCACTGAAACTCCATATTAAGGAACTTCTAGAGCTGGGGGAAATAAGAAAGGTTGGCTACAACAAGTAAGTAGAAATAACTACACCAGACATAGTTGCATGGCATCATGTAAAATACAGAATGATTGGGGACTTTAAAGCTCTGAACACTTACACTGTACCAGACAGGTACCCAATACCAAAGATCCAAATTGTCCTCACCCAAATATCTCAAGCAGTGTAAATTAGTACTATGGATTCCCTTAAAGGATTTCATCAAAATTTAGTGACACCAAAGGAAAAAAAATACTTGAGAATTATTTTTCATTGTGGGGTGTATGAATATTTGAGAATGCCCTTTGGAATCAAAAATACACCTTCACACTTACAAAGGATGATGAATTAAATCTTCCTTGAAGAGCTTTCAGAAGGATGGTGTCACAACCACATGTAATAACCCCCCCAATGCGTGTTTGCTGCAATCATAGCTTGACCTCATTTGATGGCCAATTGGTCCATATTGGTGTTTTACGGCCTTTGGGCCACACCCCCTGTCACTGGCCATATCCTGCATAATTGGCCCTTTTGGCAAGTCCTCCACCTCACCAACCCCCAGGCCAATTCCTTTTTTTTGGGCCATTTAGATCCCCTACGGCCTCTATGGTCCAGGGGCCGTAATACATGGCCCAAGGTCCGTACACCGCATACCGTGGGACCCTTAGGCCCCTTTTGGCCCAAAAGGGGCCAAGGGGGTCAACCACCTACCTCCAAGGCCAGGTGGGTCCCAAACCACAAGTGGGCCCACCTGAGCCAATTTTGGCCCCCAATCCCACCAGTCCCACAAATGGCCAAAAGGACCCCAGGACCCAAATTGGCCACTTTCAACCCCTAGCCTTTGGCAATCACCAGAGGCCACCAGATCAAGATCAGGAAGGTTTCCCCTGAATGCATGGGAAAGACTTCTCTTCACCAATGCACTTCCTACCATGGATTCAGGAATGGTGCATATATGGTATAATATACCATCATGCACCAATTTTTCTCAGAAATCCAATGGTGATGGTTTCAGGACCAAATTAGGCCATTTCAAAACCAATTCCCCAAATCCATCACCCATTTTGAAGGAAGTCTTTTCAGTAATTCAGTCTTGCACTCCATGGCGGCTACCAGAAGACCATTTGAGGACCCCAACCACCTGGCCCTGCAGGAGTTGGGTTGTACTTTCTTTCAGGATTCTTCCAAGGGAAATTTCAAGAGGTTATCAAGCATGCAATCAATTTCCAAGGCATCAAGTACTTCAATACTTCTTGGGCAACTCAATTGATCCATACAGGTTGTATTCAAGCAATCTGTATGGCATTGGCCCATTTGGGCTAATTTATATTCCACTGTGGGAATTCCATCACACAGGTCAATTCTCAAGATGGCGAGATCTGTATTGACCCAAAACAGTGAATACAGCTGGGAATCAACCCTCCAGGATCAGTCTTCAACTTTTTCACATATAATTTCCACCTTTTCTTGCCTGGGGACTTTTTCCCCAGTTAATCAATATATTGGATTTATTATTATCCTTCTTTTCTTTTCTTTTATTTAAAGGTAAATACTGACAGTTCTAAGTCAGTCATTTGCACCTTTTCTTATTTGCCTGTCAGTGGATATTGGTGGTCATATCCTTTACTAATTCAATTGTTATTTCTGGCAGGTTAAAACAGTGAATTGAGGATTAATTTGGTTGGCTCTTTGGCTTTTGGCTCTCTTATTATTTTGGCCATTGGCTTCCTTTGCTTTTATCTTTTAGAACACTTGTTTTTACTCTTATTCTTGTTTAAAGGAATATATTCCTTCTTATTTCTTTATTCTTTTGGAGCCCTCCAAGTGAGTTCTTGATTCCTGAGTGCCAGGACACTCTTGCTTCCTTGAGAGCCCCTGTGACATTATATTAATTAACTCATAATTTCTTTTCATTCTTTTCATTCTTTCGCTATAATTTCATTCACTCATTTAATCAAAATTATGACTCTTTAATGCTAATGAAGTTTATGATTTATTGTCACTTCTAAATTTTGTCTCATTCATTCTTCATTCTTGAAAATTGAAAGCTGACACAATTTTTATTTCTGTTTTCTCTTTTAAATTTTATCTCAAATCATCAGCTCCATTTCATTGATAATTAAGGCGTAATCTTAAAATTCATTTGATTTTCAAATTGATCATCAAATTATTCAGACACATTCTTCACATCAAGATTCATACTTGATACATTCTTCAAGAATTTTGGTTTTAATAAGAACTCACTTGATTTTGATTTGATTGATTAATTTGACATAATTGATATTGACCTGAAGAAAATTGATTGACCTGAAGATTTCATTGATTTTGCCAATTTCTCACATAAAGAGTTGTTGACACCAAATTGATTGGCCTCAAGAATTAATTTGATTGATTGATTTAAATTATTGATTTATTGCCTTGAAGAACTCATTTTGACATATTGATTGAATGATTACCTCAAGATTTCATTTTGATTCATTGATTTTCTTTAAGACCTTGATTCTGATTTTTGATTTAGACTCCAAGTTCTCCAGTGGATTTGCCTCAAGATTTTCACTTCAAATTTTGACTTTATTCATTAATTTTATTTTTTATTCCTGACATAATGACCATTAAACATTCACCTCCTGCAAGAAAGACCAGATCTCAGGCCAGAGCTCAAGCTGTTCTTACTCTGACTCCAAGAGCTCCTCTTAACTGAACCCCAGAAGTTCCTCAACTGAGGGCCCAATTACACAGAGGACTCAATATGGAAGGAGCAGCCCCATCCAGGAAGGAAGGAAGAGGGCCAGGAAGATCAATTTAACTTTCAGGAGTAGTTGGCAGATTTACAAGACTTTCAAGGGTCCTGGTGAAGATGGTGAAGAGGAGGAGGAGAATTTTGTGGAAGAGGCAGAGTCGGATGGTACTGAAGGTGTTCCTGCTCCTGTGGGGGAATCCCAAGGTACTGGAGGGACAACTATAGCCCAGTATAATCAGCCTGTATCTCATCAGTCTGAACCATCATTATTGGCCATCATGCAGCCAATGACTCAAATTATGTCCAATCTTCAAGCAGATTCATCCTCTGATTGATTAGGACCACCAGCCTTCAAGACTCCATCTATGAAGGAACCAGAATGCTTTGATGGTACTCAGCCCTTCAAAGTTAGAAGCTTCATACAGTCTTGCCAATTAATTTTTTATAATGATCCAGAAAACGTCTCTCAAGACAGAAAGAAGGTCCTTCATGCCACCTCATTTCTCATTGCCAGGGCTGCAAAATGGATTGAGCCTCATCTTTCCAATCTCATCAATCAAGATCCAAATTACCTTCTCAATTCTTGGCAATTATTTGAATCCCAACTCTTCACCTTATTTAGAGACCCAAGTGAGGTCAGAAAAGCTGAAGGAGAATTGGATTCTTTAAGAATGAAAGAAGGTAGGCATGTCTCAGTATACATTGCTTATTTCAGAAGTTTGGTCTCAAGAATTGGGGAGTGGGGTGAAAGATCTCTCATCCATCATTTCAGGAAGGGATTAACATCCAGGATTTTGGATCAATTGGCCTCCCATCCTTCAAGAATTGAATCTCTTCAAGACTTAATGGATGTTACCCTGGAACTTGATACCAGGTACCATGAGAGGCAAAAAGAAAAGAGTCATCATCAAGAGAAGAAGCTTGAATCCTCAAAGTCAAATTCTTCAAGTTCAAGTCAAAAGAAGAAGAAGAATTTTCAGAAGAGGAACAAGCCCCATTCTTCTTTGTTGAATAAAGATGTCAAGCTGATGAATTCTGAAAAAGAAAGAAGAATCAAGGAGGTTCTATGTACCTATTGTGGTGGGAAGCGTAGTCTTGAGTCCTGTTTCAAAAGGCCTCAAAACAAGCTTACCAACCCTCAGGCCAATTTCCCAGCCAGGGAAAAGCCTGAGTGAAGATAATGTTGTGTTCAATAGTCTTCACTGTTTTCCATACAGAGCAAAATTGTGAATTATGAATACTGGTGTCAAGAATTCTCTTAAATTCTTTGTTTTTTCTTCTCTTTCTGATGTTTTTTTACAGTATTCCCATTGATTCTGGTGCTACCAGCTCATTTATTGCAAAGAAGTTTGTTCACAAGCATTCTTTGACTATTTCAGAAATTCCAGAGAAGATTAATCTTATCATTTTGGACTCCTCTGAGTCCCCTTCCCTATTTGTGACTCACCATACCAAATATATGGTTGAGCTTCCTTCATTCCCAAGCCTTGATTGTGAGCTTTTAGTCATTGATACTCCCAAGGGAGAAGGCCTCATATTGAGCTTTGATTTTCTTAATAATTTTGATACATTTATTGATTGGAGGCAAAAGCTTATTGCCTTTAATGCTGATCATAAGGACTATTATGATCCTTCAAAATCCTTCAGTAATGATTTTTCTTCTGACAAATCATGTGCACCTCTGGTTGGTGATTCTAGAACACCATCATTCCCATCTTCTGTCCACATTCCTTCCTTTAATTCCCATATGTCATTACTATCCTCTAGAGATGAAGTCTTCAAAGAGATTCAAGATGTTGGGGTAGATAATTCTGTATCTTCACTTCATCTCTTTGGGAATATGGACCTTCCTCCTTCATCTCATCATGAATCCCTGGAGGAGTTGTGGGATGAATAAGAAGAGCCAAAAGAAGTATAAACCGTGATGAAGGTTGTTCCTTCTGTTTATCACCAGTACCTGGATGTCTTCTTCAAGGTGAAAGCAGAGAAACCTCCTCCTCACCATGCCTGTGATCATCATATTGAGCTGGAGGGGTCTTTACCTCCAGTTTGAGTGATCTACTCTTTATCAAATAAAGATTAAGATATACTCAGGGCCTACATTTCAGATAATGTAGGGAATGGTTTAATCCGGCCAAGCTCCTCTTCAGCAGGGCACCTGTTCTTTTTGTCAAAAATAAGGATGGTGGTTTCCGTTTGTGTGTTGATTACCACAAACTCAATGCTGTTACTAGGAAGAACAAGTATCCTGTTACTCCTATGAATCAGCTTCTTACTGTCTTTAATGGTTCTTCTATCTTCTCCAAGATTGATTTGTGTGGTGCATATAACCTGCTCAGAATCAAGGAGGGTGATGAATTCTTGACAGATTTCAGAACCAAATATGGCAGTTATGAGTATTTGGTTATGCCATTTGGACTCACCAATTCTACTTCCTCTTTTCAAAATCTTGTCAATAATATTTTCTATGATCTTCTTGATACTTATTTTGTGGTTTATTTGGATGACATTATGGTCTTTTACAAGTATGAGGAAGAACATGTCACTCATGTGTCCACTGTTCTTTCCAGACTCAGAGCCAATAATGTTTTTGCTAAGGCCTCCAAGTGCCTATTCCATGTTTTTAGTGTAGAATATGGAGGTTATATTGTTTCTTTTGAAGGCCTCAAGATGGACTAAGCAAAAGTACAACAAATTCTCAATTGGCCACCTCCAAGAAACCTCAAGGCTCTTCAATCCTTCGTTGTATTTGCCAATTTCTACTGCTGTTTCATCAAGAATTATTCAAAGAAAATCAGTTCACTCACCAATTTCCTCAAGAAAGATTCCTGTTTCCCCCTCAATGAGGAAGCTCTTAGTCAGTTTCACCAACTCAAAGAGGCATTCACCACCGCTCCAATCCTTCTCTTCCCACCATTGTGGCAACCAATGCATCTTATTATGCCTTGGGTTCTGTACTGAGTCAGGTTTCTGACTCAGGAAAACATCCCATTGCATTTGATAGCTGCAAGCATATTCCAGCAGAGCTCAACTATGAAATTCATGACAAGAAACTACTTGGCATAGTCTGGGCTCTCAAGCACTGGAGGGCTTTGCTTCCCCTTTTGAGGTTCTCACCAATCACTCTTCCCTGAAATAATTCATGTCTTCAAAAGTCCTTACTTTCCGTCAAGCCCACTGGGCTGAATTCCTTTCTGAATTTCACTTTGCTATCACTTAACGCCCTGGCCGCCTAGCGACTCTTCCAGATGCCTTATCACCTTGGGATGACGTTTATCCAGAGAGGGGGGAGGATTTCATCAGCAAGAATCCAATGAACTTTCAGCAACTCATTAAGCAAGATGAATTTCAACCTTCAAGATTTTTTGCATTCATGACGGAATGTTTTTTGAATTTTATTGAATCAATTTGGAAGAAATTATGGCAAGATTCTTCAACAATTGGGTAAAGGTAAATCTGTTCAAGATTATTCTCTTGATACTTCTTCCCAACTTATCTTATTCAAAGATTGAGTGGTGGTCCCAAATGACCCCAGAATCCAACTCAGCATTCTTTAAAAGAGTCATGATTCTCCTTTAGCTGTACACCCTGGCCAAGAGAAGACTCCAAAACTTGTCAAGCGGTATTTCCACTTGTCTGGCATGACTAAATTTATCAAGGATTATGTCTCATCCTGTCAACAGTTCTCAAGAAACAAAAGTACTCATCACAAGAAGTTTGGATTTCTCAAACCTCTTGCAATTTGAAATGAACCTTGAATTTCTCTTTCAATGGATTTCATCACTCAATTGCCACTGTCCAATTCCTTTGACTCAATTCCTGTCATAGTGGACAGATTCTCAAAAATGGAAGTTTTTATTCCAACAATGTACTCAATAACTTCACTGGATTTGGCCCATTTATTCATCAAGAATATTTTCTCAAAGCATAGCCTTCCTTCAAGAATTGTTAGTTATAGAGGTTCTCTTTTTGTTTCTTCTTTTTGGACCAATCTTTGTCAGCAGCTCAATATTTCAAGAGATCTGTCAACTGCTTACCATCCAGAAACTGATGGACAGACAGAGAGGGTAGATCAGATACTAGAACAGTACCTTTGGATGTATGTCAGCTATCATCAAGATGATCGGAACACCTGGCTCCCTCTGGCTGAATTTGCCTACAATAACTCTGACCACTCTTCAACAAAAAAATCACTGTTTTTTACCATTTATGGAAGAGATCCACAATTTGACTCAGATCAAATCACTCAAGATACTCCTTCTGGAAAGTTATCAACCAAAATCCAATCAGTACAGAAAGATGTCAAGAGAGAAATTGAAGTTGCCATAAACAGGTTTAAGAGGTATGCAGATAAAAGTAGAGAAGGTCCACCTGTTTTCAATCCTGGTGACATAGTATGGCTTTCTTCCAAGAACAACAAATCAACCAGACCCACCAAAAAACTGTCTGAAAGCTGGTTGGGTCCTTTTCCAATCTTGAAGAAAGTCAGTACTCATGCCTACCATCTCAATGGAAGTCCATCCACCCAGTATTCCATATTTACCTCCTTGAACCAGTCAAGACAGCAACAATCCCAGATCGGCATCAAGAGCCTCCTCCTCCAATCATCATTTAAGAAGAAGAGGGATAGGAAGTCTCTCAAATTCTGGATTCCAAGATCAAGAGAGGAAAATTATGGTATTTGGTGGAATTGAAATGTTTCAGTCAAGAACCATAAAGACCCACTTGGGAACCAACTGAAAACCTCAAGAATTGCCCTAAACTTCTCAAGGATTTCCATTCTTTATATCCTGACAAGCCAGGAACCAATTCTTCAAGAGCTTGATCATTTATGGTGCTTAGTGGGGAGAGGAATTACCAAAAGTAAGTCCCACTCCTGGTATGCACCTTTAGAGGTATTCTACTCTTTTTGTTGTCAGCATCACCTTGGCCACTCTGTGAGAACTCTGAAATTTCTGGACACAGATCTTTGGCCTGGCTTTAAAAATCAATTCCAAAATTTATGGCCATTTTCACTTGGGCAAATGGACCATTCTTTTTCTCATTTTCCTTCCAAGTATTTCTAATTCAATTCATTCCTTCAGAAATTTTCTTCATTTTTGTGGTACTGGCAGGAGTGGTAACTTCCAAAAGTCCTTGGCCGATTCAAATCAGGTGTCCACTTCCGTGATCAAGATTGGGATCCCACTCAAGATTTCATTTCTCTTTATTTCTTTTTCTTATTTTTCTTTTACATTTCTTTAATTTTCTCTCTTTACAACCTTTTTGAAAAAATTTCTTCTATATTCTTAATTCCAAAATTTTCCCATCAATTCAATTCTTCAAAATTTAAAATCCAAATGTCAAAAGAAGACCAAATCATCCTCACATCATATGCCAACCTCATACCAACCTTCAAATTTCTTTCAAGATGAAATACCTCTGGAATCCCTATGTTAAATCCTTCTCAACAGCCTCAATAGGATTTTACCTTGGTTTGGTGCTCAGGAGCTCACCATTCAAGGTGGGGGGTACTGTCACAACCACATGTAATCACCCCCCCAATGGGTGTTTGCGGCAATCATAGCCTGACCTCATTTTATGGCCAATTGTCTTTTTCATCATTTTATGGACAATTGGTTCATATTAGTGTTTCATGGCCATTGGGGCACACCACCTGTCACTGGCCATATCCTACATAATTGGCCCTCTTGGCCAATCCTCCACCTCACCAACCCCCAGGCCAATTCCTTTGTTTTGGGCCTGGGGGGTCCATCTGGACTTCCAGGAGCCTTTGGCCCCTCTAGCCACAAGCAGGGCCCTTGGGCCCACCCCTTTGATCATGGGGGTTTGGGGCTAAATGGCCTTTTTGGGCCATCTAGACCCCCTACAGCCTCTATGGTCTGCAGGCTGTAATCCACAGCCCATGGTCCATGGGACCCTTAGGCCCCTTTTAGCCCAAATTCAATGAGGCCAGGTGGATTCCAAACCACAAGTGGGCCGACCTGAGCCAATTTTGGCCCCCAATCCCACCAGTCCCACAAATGGCCAAAAGGACCCCAGGACCCAAATTGGCCACTTTCAAACCCTGGCCTTTTGCAATCACCAGAAGCCACCAAATCAAACTCAGCAAGGTTTCCCCTGCATTCAGGGGAAAGAATTCTCTTCACCAATGTACTCCGTACCATGGATTCAGGAAAGGTGCATATATGGTATAATATACCATTATGAACCAATTTTTCTCAGCAATCCAATGGTAATTTTTTTGGAACAAGCTTAGGCCATTTCAAAAACAAGTCCCCAAATCCATCGCCCATTTCAAAGGAAGTCTTTTCAATCATTCAGTCTTGCACTCCATGGCGGCTACCAGAAGACCATTTGAGGACCCCAACCACCTGGCCCTGCAGGAGTTGGGTTCTAATTTCTTTCAGGATTCTTCCGAGGGAAATTTCAAGAGGTTATCAAGCATTCAATAAGTTTTCAAGGCATCAAGTACTTCAATACTCATTGGAAAACTCAATTGGTCCATACCGGTTGTATTCAAGAAAGCTGTATGGCATTGGCCCTTTTGGGCCAATTCATATTCCACTGTGGGAATTCCATCACACAGTTCAATTCTCAAGATGGCAAGATCTGTATTGACCCAAAATAGTGAATACAGCTGGGAATCAACCCTCCAGGATCAGTCTTCAACTTTTTCACATATAATAACCACCTTTTCCTCCCTGGGGACTTTTTCCCCAGTTAATCAATATATTGGATATCTTATTATCCTTATTTTATTTTCTTTTATTTGAAGTAAATACTGATAATTATAAGTCAGTAATCTGCACCTTTTCTTCTTTGCCTTTCAGTTGATATTGGTGGTCATATTCTTTACTAATTCCATTGTTCTTTCTGGAATGTTAAAACAGTGAATTGAGGATTCATTTGGTTGTATCTTTGGCTTTTGGCTTTATTATTATCTTGGCCATTGGCTTCCTTTTCTTTTATCTTTTTGCACACTTGCATTTACTCTTATTCTTCTTTAAATAAATATATTCCTTATTTCTTTGTTTTTTTGGAGCCCTCCAAGTGAGTTCTTGATTCCTGAGTTCCAGGCCACTCTTGCCTCCATAAGAGCCCCTGTGACAGATGTTTAATTATTTACATTGATGATATTATTATCATTACAATACTTGGGAGGAACATATATACAGATTATAGAGAGTTTTGGGAAAAATTCAATCTGTAAAAATGAAAATTTCTTTGAATAAATGTCATTTTGGATTTAAAGAACTCAAAGCTCTGGGACATCTAGTATCTGTTCTATCCCTTGGAATTGGCAAAAACAAGGCTTCAGCAGGACTACTGAGACCTGTTCCTCAGAAAAAAAAGAAATTAAGTAATCTTTGAGGTTTGCAGGATATTACTTGAAACACATTAAAGATCTTGCATCCATAGCAAGCCCTCTTTATGAATTGTGTGACAAAGAAACAGCATTGTAGATGACTGTTGACAGGGTCAAAGCCATTGAGTCTCTGAGAAAATCTTGAACCACTTCCCCACTCTTACTCATGCCAGATTTTAAGCTGCCCTTTAAGATTTATGTTGATGAATAAGGAGATGGGCTCAGTGCTACACTTCATCAAGTCCAGATTATAAATGATAAGCCTGTGGAAGGACCCATATGTTTCATATCTAGACACATCAAACCAGCTGAAGCCAGATATTGGGCAGGTCAAATGGAGTGTTTATGCCTTGTCTGGTACTTGTAAAAACCTAATTACTTTCTGGAAGAATGTGTTTTTGAAGTAATAACAGCTTGTAAAGCTGTTAAATCACTTTCAAAAATGAAAACACCCACCATGCACATGCTCAGATGGCAAATAGCCATACAAAAGTATAGAGGGAATCTGCCCATTGTGCACAAGGAAGGGAAATATTCACAACTATGGATATGTACTATAAAGATGGCCTCTAACAAATAACATTGACAATAATTCTTATTTACTAGAAGAGGATTCTCCACAGATCCCAATAGAAGAAATTAGTGTTACAGACCTGAACAGCACATTCTTTGAGGAAGTAAGAAACAGTTTTACTCAGGATAGGAATTGCATCATCCTATGCCAATTACTTAACAAAGTTCCCAAAGATAACTCCTTGATACATTCCTTGGATGAAATATGGAAAACATCATATGAAGAAGGGAGATTTAATCTACTGGATGGCATAATATAGCATAGAACTAAACACACATGTGTAATGACAGTTGTGGACATATCCTTGATCAATCTTGTACTGAAAGAGTGCCATGAAAGCCCCTTCTCAGGACACCTATCTGAGGAAAGAACAAGAGAGAAAGTCAAGACCTGTATATGGTGGCCAATTTGGCAAAAAGATGTTGCAGAGTATTAAAAAACCTGTGACAGATGTCAAAAGGCCAAGAAATTCACTGGCAAAAGACTTGGAAATATGATCAAAACACAAGAGCCCAGCAGACCTTGGGAAATTGTCCATATGGATTGGGTAACTGCCCTACCACCAGGAGGTGATAAAAGCTATAATGCATTCCTAGTGATTGTTGACAGGTTCAGTAAAACCCCAATCTTTTTGCCATGTGACAAAGATGATACAGCTAGGGATGCAGCTCTTCTGATATGGAATAGAGTAGTATCATGGACTGGCATATTCACAAATATCATTAGTAAGAGAGAACCAAAATTTACCTCAGAACTGTGGAAAAAACTTCACCAATTGTTTGGAACAAAGTTATCTTTCTGTCAGGCTGAGTCTATGATAAGAGTAATAAAGTGTATTTACAACTTTTAACTATGACTGTGACACGGTATATAAAGGTTAAAAAGGTTTTATAAGAGTTGAAGATGGTTTTAATTTAATAATAAAAGGGCTTTACTATAGTGGATATAGTGGTGGTGAGCGCTGTTGAAAGCCCTGGGTGCAGCTTTACCTGTTGGGTTACAATAATAAAGACTACAATTATTAAGATTATAATAATACCTGATTATTACCCAAGAGTAAAACTGTTTTTGACAGTTTACTACGTAGGGTATTCAAGAGCAGGATGAGGAAAGGTCTTTGGCTGTGAAAAGCCCTCCTTTTATCCTGAAATTGGGGTGGAAAGGCTGCTAGGCCTTTCCACGTAGAGGAAGTGAAGATTTTTCACTCTCTAGGACAGGCTTGTGGTTTGCAAACAGCCTGTATACCCTGTATTGGGCTCAGATGTGGTTTTGAAACCACATCTGGGCAGTTTTCACCAATACAGGGTGAAAATTTTCATCTGGGGACCTCACAGCCTGATTCTGACGTGTATGACGCGTAGAATGCTGTACAGAAGCTGTATGGGACCCCAGTATTGACTGACATATGAGGTATTGAAGTAAAAACATGCTTCTTCGTCTATTTGACACCTCACATTCATGGTTATGGGATGTTATCCCATGGTAAGGCTGTATATGACAGCTGGTGGGATTTTGACCTTAAAATGGTCATAACTCTGTCAGTTTTTGAGATATCAAGCTCAAAGTTGGTTCATTGAATAGCTCTATATGAGCTCTACACAATGGTACCCAACTTGACATGGTTATCATTAAATATGACAAAGTTATCCCATGTACAAGTATTTTTGTACATTGGCATGGTTTGGGCAAAAAGCTGTATTAAGCTTGTTTGGCCAATAACTTCTGTTGTAGTTGAGTTATGGGGAAATGGATGGCACCATCAGATAGCCCTGATTGTGCTCTTTCCAAAAAGACCCCACTTTAAGTATCTCACACTAAAACTGTAAAAGTTAGATGAGAGGTGAATGTTTTGTTCACCCTTATTTGGTCTGAATTTGACCATAACTCAAGTAATACTGGTGCTAGCTCAGTTTGGCTGGTACCATTGGATAGCCCTGGCTTAGAGCTTCATTTTGAATACCCATTTGATGGGGTTAAGCCTCTCCTTCTAGATTTTAGATGAGAGGTGAAAATTAAGGTTTATGCTCAGCAATGACTTTGAGCAGGAATAACTTTGTTATTTCTTGTCCTATGGTGATGGGACTTGTATTTTCAGAAAGAGGTGAGTTTCCTCTTTCGTTTGATACCTTTTGAGCTAATTTGGCTCAGTTCCATGTTTTGGTGGTATCTTGGCTATACCATTGATTTATGGTGTATTGGCTGTCATGCTTGTGCTCTGGTTTTGAGTCACAGGCTGACATACCCTCCCTCTAAAAAAGGCTCATCATTGATGAGACTGTTCAGTCCTCCTAGAGGCTCTGAATCTCCTTAAATGAAGGTTCCCATCTGGTATGGCATCCTCTGCCAACCATTTGTCTTTATCAGCTGTCTGGTTTTTGAATCTGACTAGGTATTGTCTTTGATCCTTTCCATTAAGTCTGATTTTTCTGGCCCTGATGATTTTACTCACAGGTCCAGGAGAGTCTTCTACTTCCACTATTTCTGGTGGAGTGATGTTCTTCTTCCTGGAGGGGGATTTTTCCTCCTCTGTTTGGAAGTATGGCTTGACCAGGCTCACTGGAAAGACTGGGTGTTTCCTAGAAACCTCCTCAGTGAGCTTGACCTCTACTGCATTTTTCCCTATCAACTTAATGATAGTGAAGGGCCCTACAAATGAGTCTCTCATTTTCTTAGGTCCTTTGAGATTGTTGAAGTTCAGTGTAGACACTAACACCTGGTCCCCTTCCTTGAAGTCAGGTTCCATATGTGATTTGTCCCACCTCTGCTTGTTATACTCTTTGGCCTCAGCTATGCATTTGGCTGCAGTATCACAGGCTTTCTTCCACATATCATGGAAGTCTTTGGCTGTGGGGTGGATGGTCAGAAGATTTCTCTTCAAGTGATCCACAGGTAACAGGGGATTCCACCCTTTCTCTACCAGTGCAGGTGATTTTCCTGTGGTAGAGTGCTGGCTTGTGTTATAAGCCAGCTGGACTGCTGGTAAGAGGGTAACCCAATCATGGGTGTATCCCTCATGGTCCTTGTATTCCATGCCATAGGCACAGAACCTCCTGAGAATGTCCTCCATTGTTTGGATCATTCTCTCAGCCAGGCCATCTGTTTGGGGATGGTAAGCTGTGGAAAAAGCAAGTTTGGTGCCAAGCATGTCATATAAGTTGGTCCAAAATTCAGATGTGAATTTTGGGTCCCTGTCACTAATTATGATCTTGGGGACTCCACAGGTGGATATGATGTTATTCCAAAATAACAGAGCAGTGTCCATGGCTGTGTCCTCTTTATGGCATGGTAGACATCTCATGCTTTTGCTGAACCTATCAACTATGATTAAGCAGGCATTGTAGTTTTCTTTGCCTCCTGGGACAAGTCCTGTGACCCAGTCCATGTTAATGGTTTCCCATGGGTGCTTGGGTTCTTCTATGTGTTGAAGTAACCCATATTTCTTCCCATGTTTTCTATTTGCCTTTTGGCATCTTTCACAAGTGTTGGTGTATTCACTCAACTCTTGTTCCCACTTGGGCCACCAAGCTGTGCTTGCTACCCTCTCTTTGGTCCTGTCTTCACTCATGTGTCCCATATAGGGGCAGTCATGGCATTCCTGCAGGATTAGAGAGATGTGGTCTCTGTCTATCACTGTGAGTGCACTGGTGTGCTTTTCTCTGTGATAAATCAGGCCATCTATAAGGAAGAATTTATTGTCCTTATAGGCCCTCAACCAGGGTTCCTCCAGCTGGGTTTCCAGTTCTGGGCTCCTGTATTTTTGTTGAAGGAGTTGGAGTAATATGCTACACTGTTTGTGCTTAGCATAAGATTTCAGGACTGCATTGAAAAATTCATTGTGCAGTTCTGAGGAACTTATTCCCAGTATGGGAGTTTCTGTCCCTTCTGAATCAGTGTTTCCACTGTCAAGGGTACCACTCTCTGGTGCCCATTCAGAGAATCTGAAGTTCTTTTTCCTATTGATCTCCATAAAATGGATAGGAATTCTGGCAGCAACTTCAGGGTCATAAGCTGGATTGCTTTTGACATTGTCCAGTGGCCATCTGCTAAGGCCATCTGCATTGGTATGGCTTTTGCCTTCCTTGTATATGATGGTCATGTTCCCTCTATACTCCTGGATGGCTATTTGCCATCTCAGCATATGTCTATTAGTAGTCTTCATGTTTAGTAAAGACTTCAAGGCTGTGCAGTCTGTGTAGACTTCAAAGACTGCACCCTCCAAATAGTAATGGAGTTTTTCTAGAGCCCAGACTAGACATAGACATTCTGTCTGGGTGGCCCCATACCTGGCTTCTGAATCTTTCAGCTGCCTGGAGATGTAACATATTACACCTTCTCTTGGTTCACCATCCACAATTTGTCTTTGGTGAAGGGCTGCTCCTAAGCCTTGGCTGCATGCTGCATCTATGTATAACTTGAATGGTAGTTCAAAGTCAGGCAAGATGAGCACAGGTGCATTTGTGAGTTCATATTTGATCCTCTCATATGCATCCCTCCTTTCCTTGGTTATTTCAAAAACTACATCCTTTGAGCATAACTTGTATAAGCTACTAGTTATGTGGGCAAAGTTTTTGATGTGGTTTCTATAGTAGCTAGCAAACCCAAGGAAAGATTGCAGTTCTTTAATGTTCTTTGGTACTGGCTTTTGCAGTACTGCTGCTACTTTGTTCTGGTCAATTGCCAGACTAAGGCCTGAGACTTTGTGTCCTAGAGCTAGTAGCTCCTGTTGGCCAAAATTACACTTTTTAAGTGAAATTTTTAGATTGATGGGTGTACATTTACTTAGCACTCTGTCTATGTATTGTACATGATCTTCCCATGTCTCTGAGTATATAATGATATCATCAATATATACTACCATCCAGCCTTCCATTATTTCTTCCTGAAATATGGTGTCCATCATCCTTTGGAAGTGGGCTGGTGCATTTTTGATGCCAAATGGCATCCTGGTTTACTCATATATGCCCATATGGCATATTATTCTGAGCAACTTCATGGAGTTTGGTTTAACTCCATTTTGGTGGAAACCTTTCATACAATCCATCTTGGTTATGTATTTGGCTTTAGCCAGTTTATCCAAGGCATGAGGTATCCTTGGTATAGGGTACCTGTCTGCTTTTGTGTAGTTATTCAGGGCTCTGAAGTCTCCACACAATCTAGACTTGCCATCATGCCAGGTGATTAGGACAGGGGTGGTAATTTCCACTATTTCATTATGTCCAATCTTCCTAATGACATCCATGTCCAGGAGTTCATTGATATGTTTCTCAATCTCTTTCCTGGTCTCCAGACTTGCTGGGTAAGGAGGTCTCCTTAACATGGGTGGATAAGGCCTTTCCACATCCAGATATAGTTCTATATCATGGCCTTTGATCTTGCCTAATGGTTCTTCACCAATGGCAAATGCTGGTCTATTCTTCCTCAGCATCTTCAGTAAACTTAACTTTTGTTTACTGGTGAGGGTAGTGCTAAACTGTCCCTCTCTGAATTCTTTCAGAAGTTCTTCCAGTGGGTCCTGAGAAGATATCTGGTATATATCAAGAGAAAATTTCTTTTCCTTGTTAGTACCAATGGTAATATGCCTATTTTTACTATTGTAAATATCTATGCCATACATCCTCTGGTAATCTGTCCCCAGTAAAAACCCTTGGATGTGGGCATCTTCAAGCACTACAAACTCTGGGTTGAGTCTGATATTACCTTTTCTGTGGGGTATAATTATCTCTTTGATAATTGTCCCAATAGAGGTCATCTTTCCAGATGCACTCTTAAAGTTCTTTGCCCTGGTGGGTAAGAGTTCTTTTTCCCAGTTTGGGAAGTGTTTATCCAGATAATTTCTGGCCACTATGGAGCAGTGTGCTCCACTGTCAATGATCAGTGGGTGCTGAGCATTGTCAATACATACAGTCATTTTTGTGGCTGTTCCATGTATATATGCCATTCCTTTGGTTGGTGTAACCAGGAATGTTTGTGCATTTTGTGTATGTTTACACAAGTTTTTGTTGGTAGTGTCTTGTGGCATGCCTGCTTCCAACTGTATATCCTGGATTTCTAGTGGGGTTTCCTCTTGGTATTCCACTAGAAATTCCTCTCTTGGGTCTTGATCCTCATCAGATGGTTCTCTGATGGCATCACCCATAGAGTCTGATTCAGATTCCTCTGTTGGAGGTTCTTCCTCAGGGACTTTCTCTATGGCATAGACTTTTTTCTTTGCCTTTGGACAGTTGTTAGCATAGTGGTCTGTTGAACCACAATTGTGACAAGAATTCTTCTTCTTTGCCACTTCTGCCACTTTTTCTCTGGGTTTGTCTTTAAACTCCACCCTGAAAGGTTGTTTCTCTTTGAAACTACTGCTTCTATATGGGGTGAATTTCCCTATATTAGTCCTTTTCCTTATGTCTTGTAAGGTATTGGCTATATCATCTAGAGTGCAATTTTGGTTGCATCTGCACTTTACTGCATGCTCTAGTTCTCCTGGCAGTTGTGTCAGGAGTTTGTGATTCCTCATTTGGATGTTCATCTGAGGATCAATGGCTTTAAGTCTTTTAGACTGTCTAAGACACCACTCATATGGATCTTTGTCCACAGAGTATTTGTCATTCTCAAATGACATGGTCTTTTGCCATATCCAAGTTCCATTACTGTACTTTTGGATTATTTGACTCTTCCACCATGGCCAATTTCTTCTGCCATGGATTTCTTTCATTTCAGTGTACCATATACTTGCATGACCTTTAAATGCAGTATTCAGTCTAGCAGTAATCCAGTAATCTGGTATGCTTGGTACATCAATGAAGAGTCCATCAATATAATCTATGAGTTCCATATGATCATATTCTCCTGATCCAGAGAATTTGGGCCAGTTTGAGGCCTCAGGAAGCTGTTTCAAGGCTTCCTTCTCTGAATAAGACATGCCATCTCCATCCTGGTATTGTGATGGAGATCTTGCCTTATTCAACAACATGGCATCTGGTTTGATGTCATCTGGTTGATATGGATTCTCCATAGCTTGGCCTTGTGGTTGGGGCTTTAAGCTATGGTAGGCATCAAACAATTTGTTGATGTCTTGGTTCAGACACTCCCTGTCCCTGCTACTATGGTGTTGTTCTTCAGAGACTTGATTCAGTCTCTTGTTGGTTTCTTCAGAGGCTTTGCTCAGTTGAGCATATCCTTCCTGAAGGTTTTTAACTATCTGCTCCAATGAGGCTTGAGTTTTTCTCATCCTTTCTTGGGCAGCTGCAAATTCTGTAGCCTGCTTTGCAGATTGCTCAGCATATTGGGACATTTGTAACCACAGTGTGTCACTGTTGATGTTACTCTCAGATGTGATAATGTTATTTTCAGTCTGAGTGGGGGTAATGTTTCTATTACTAGGACTACTGATTCTAGAGTGGTTTACAACTACTTCTGGTTCTTGTGTACTTCTTTTACCAAATCTAACAGCTTCTGGATCATGGGGTCTGACTCCTTCCTCCTCTGGTTGAAGGAGGCTTTGATTTTGCCCTTGTTGCCTTGTCTTCTCCTGGAAACTTCCTGGAATTGTGAAGAATGGTGACTCTTGGCCACTGATCTGCTGGTTTCTGAATGGTGTGAAGCCACTGGAGAGCTGATTTGGCATGCTCCTTGTGAACCTGAAAGAATCTGAGTAGGCCCTGTCTGGGTTAACTGTTCTTCTATAGCTTGGATAGTGGCTTGATTCTCCCTTATCCTCTGTGCCCTTGCCTCCAGGAGTCTGTGCTGCCTGGTAGGATTCCAACCCTTGGTGATTACCATAAGGTCTTTGAAGTCTATCTCTTTGAGACAGATCTTCTGGCAACTTGATCCCAGTTCTGCCCAGTGAGTTGCTAGGTTGAACCTCTTGTTGTCCATACTCCATTGAAACAAATCTTTGAGGAGTTGGTGGATTTGAAGAACTTGATCCATATCTTTCCAGTCCTCTGGTTTGAGGTTTCTGTTGAATTGGAGTGTGAATGGCAAGGTTGATATTATCTCCCTCATTGTTTTGCCATCCACCACTGTGTCCAATGTGTCTTCTTTCAGGTCTTCTGGTTCTAGACATTCCTGCTCTATCCTCTGGCTGGTTCCTTTGGAAGCCAAGGTCTCTGAGGTATGCAGGGGACATATCAGTGTTTGCAAGCAGTCAAAAACTTTATGTTCTTAGGGTATTTACCTTTGACTGTGCCTTGTACAAATTTGCTATCTGCTGATTTGGGCAGTTTGCCTTTGGAGGTTACAACTGGGTTAATAATTGTAATCTTCCCTGCACAAGTGGTTAAGGTTGGTTTACCTTGTATTGAAGCAGAGTTTCGTGGTTTTCTACTCCTCTGAGTGGCTATTGGTGTCCACTTTTTGGCTGTGATGAGGCCTTCACTAAGCCTTTTTCCTTTGCCCTTGCTGCCCTCTGGTTCTGAGGGTGTCACTGGTATGTTGGCCTGTGACTGGGTCTCAAGTGGTATGAAGTTTTCTTCCACTGAATCAAAGCAGGAAAAAGAGGGCTTATGTCAGTTAAGACTTCTTACAAGGCTGGTTTTGCACGTCTAAGAATGGCCTCTGGGCTTGTATGTTACTACAGTATGCCCTTGTATAGTGACAGTGTAATTGAATTAACAATTCCACGTCAGAAATACAGCTTATTGATTATTGGTATACTGTTTGTATACCAATATCTTACAGAATACTTGTTATTAGCAAGTATAATCTGTCAAAAATGGTGTATTACAGGGCAATTGAGTTAACAATGTGCCCAAACACGCCTCAACTGTTGGTTTATCAGTATGAGCTGTCTTAATTCAATTAAGAATTGAGACTGTATAAATGGCTTAAAAGTGTTTTTATATGCAAAACACGCCAAAAATACTGGTCTTGTGGTTATTAGCCACTAGACAAATACTCTTTAAAAATATGAGTATTATTAAATTTTAAAAGAAGAATATATATAAAATATATTTTTCAAAAGAAAATGACGCCTAAAAATAAAAAACAGGTGTCAATAAATGATAAAAAAGAGAAAAAACTTACTTGTAAGGTCCAAAATAAGTAAAAAACACGGCCAGGCCCCCAAAATGTCAGGCTGAGTCTATGATAAGAGTAATAAAGTGTATTTACAACTTTTAACTATGACTGTGACACGGTATATAAAGGTTAAAAAGGTTTTATAAGAGTTGAAGATGGTTTTAATTTAATAATAAAAGGGCTTTACTATAGTGGATATAGTGGTGGTGAGCGCTGTTGAAAGCCCTGGGTGCAGCTTTACCTGTTGGGTTACAATAATAAAGACTACAATTATTAAGATTATAATAATACCTGATTATTACCCAAGAGTAAAACTGTTTTTGACAGTTTACTACGTAGGGTATTCAAGAGCAGGATGAGGAAAGGTCTTTGGCTGTGAAAAGCCCTCCTTTTATCCTGAAATTGGGGTGGAAAGGCTGCTAGGCCTTTCCACGTAGAGGAAGTGAAGATTTTTCACTCTCTAGGACAGGCTTGTGGTTTGCAAACAGCCTGTATACCCTGTATTGGGCTCAGATGTGGTTTTGAAACCACATCTGGGCAGTTTTCACCAATACAGGGTGAAAATTTTCATCTGGGGACCTCACAGCCTGATTCTGACGTGTATGACGCGTAGAATGCTGTACAGAAGCTGTATGGGACCCCAGTATTGACTGACATATGAGGTATTGAAGTAAAAACATGCTTCTTCGTCTATTTGACACCTCACATTCATGGTTATGGGATGTTATCCCATGGTAAGGCTGTATATGACAGCTGGTGGGATTTTGACCTTAAAATGGTCATAACTCTGTCAGTTTTTGAGATATCAAGCTCAAAGTTGGTTCATTGAATAGCTCTATATGAGCTCTACACAATGGTACCCAACTTGACATGGTTATCATTAAATATGACAAAGTTATCCCATGTACAAGTATTTTTGTACATTGGCATGGTTTGGGCAAAAAGCTGTATTAAGCTTGTTTGGCCAATAACTTCTGTTGTAGTTGAGTTATGGGGAAATGGATGGCACCATCAGATAGCCCTGATTGTGCTCTTTCCAAAAAGACCCCACTTTAAGTATCTCACACTAAAACTGTAAAAGTTAGATGAGAGGTGAATGTTTTGTTCACCCTGATTTGGTCTGAATTTGACCATAACTCAAGTAATACTGGTGCTAGCTCAGTTTGGCTGGTACCATTGGATAGCCCTGGCTTAGAGCTTCATTTTGAATACCCATTTGATGGGGTTAAGCCTCTCCTTCTAGATTTTAGATGAGAGGTGAAAATTAAGGTTTATGCTCAGCAATGACTTTGAGCAGGAATAACTTTGTTATTTCTTGTCCTATGGTGATGGGACTTGTATTTTCAGAAAGAGGTGAGTTTCCTCTTTATTTTGATACCTTTTGAGCTAATTTGGCTCAGTTCCATGTTTTGGTGGTATCTTGGCTATACCATTGATTTATGGTGTATTGGCTGTCATGCTTGTGCTCTGGTTTTGAGTCACAGGCTGACACTTTCTCTACAGCTTACCACACACAAACTGATGGTCTAGCTGAAAGAATGATCCAAACTTTGGAAGACATGGTCAGGAGATTTTGCGCATATGGCCTAGAATTTAAATATTGTGATGGATCCACCCATTATTGGTATACCATTTTACCTGCACTAGAATTGGCATATAAAACATCCATTCATGCCAGTAACAATCAAACTACTGATATTCTAGAAAAAGGATGGAATCCCAAATGCCCCCAATATTCCTTGAGGAAATATTTGGCTTAAATACATACCACAGCTAGTAATTTAAGATAAATTCTAGAAAAAGCTAGAAAAAATGCAGTAAGGTGCATGGAAGACTCATTTGCATATGCCAAAGACAAATGGGACAAATCACATGCCACTACAGACTTGAAAGTGGAAGATATGGTGCTTGTATCTACCACTAACTTCAATAAAATAAAAGGATGTAAAAATCTCAAAGGGTGATTTTCAGGAACTTTTGTAATTAAGGCCCTCCATGAAGAAAATTCTGTTGTAGTAGAACTATTTGAGGAACTTAGTAATAAGCATCTTATATTTACAGAAAGCTCAATAAAGCCATATAAATTTAGTGATGCTGAAAACCTTTTCTTAATAAATAAAGTTCCCCAGCATATACCTCCTGTTGAATAATCTGGTACAAAGAAAATTACCAAAGGACTCAAAGAAAGAAAGGTGAGAACTAAGAAAGTAATGGAATGCCTTGTAAGGTACAGTGACACAACTTGTTAAGATGAGTGGTTGGAAGAAAAGGACATACCTGAATCTACCAAGCTTCTCAGAAGGTTTGGACACACTAGAAATGACAATATTACAAAGTAATATTCCTTTTTTAGGGGGAGGGAGTGTGAGCCTTAGTGGTATTTTTATATACCCAAAAGACCACAAATAATAAAACAATGATACAATTATGAATAAAATAAATTTATTTATATCATAATGTAAAAAATTGAAATACAAATATCAAAATTTAAATACAAAATGAAAATTTCAGTTATAATTTGAAATTTAAAATTTTGAAAAAATATTTTTAGTTGAAAAAGTTAATGAAAAATGAGTTTTTAACAAGAAAATTAAAATTAAAAGATTTTTGGAAAAAAGTGGAATAAAAATAATAATAAATTTTTATCCAATAAATAAAATATGAGAATCATTTCACCATTGCATTCCTCATAAAAATAGGGTGGGGTCACCTGTGGGTAAACATTCTGTAACTCAACTCTAAATTAGCTGAAATTAAGTTTTTGGTATTCTCTCTACAAAAGTTGAACGTCCTCGAAATCTTTATTAAATTGACATCAAATGTGGTGTTGACAATGATTCTTTGTGTTAAGATTGAGGTGTTGTATGTAATCTTGAAGTTATGTGGAATTGAAGTATTTTCAATTGAAATGTCAGAATATGCGCATGTATTACATAAGTAAGCTTTAATTTAAATATGAGATATCAATTCTTACAGCTTCATACTGCAAAAACTCAATTGAATTACATATATAAATTACAAGTATAATACATGATGAGGAATTAAACAAAAAAAATTGGAAAGATTGATTCTGGGGGGAAAAGGGAATCTTGGCTCTAAGGGGGAGTCAGACCCCCAAATTCTTTTCTGAAAGGTGTGAGATGTCAAAATATATGCAAATGTTCATCACTTTTGGCCTGGAATTGAGTCAAAGGGTCTGTGTCTCAATTGGTGATGAGGTTATGATACCAACCAGGGCAGTTTTAACTGTTTCCAAGAGGGTAAAACTACCCTTAACCTCAAACAGTCATAGTAAAAACAGTTTTAACTGGTTTTTATGTTTTTCACACACATTCTGACATGCTTTGAAGGCTCGAAACCAGGTATTACTATAGAAATGGCTGATTTAAGGGTCCAAAATGTCCAAAGGAAACCCCTTTTTGGTCTAAACCAGGGTTCAATGATGCAATAATTGGCTTTTCTGTTGTAAGAGTGTTTTCCAAGACTGACAAGAGTAAATTTTACTTTTGGAGTAAGAAAATTGGTGGATATAAAATAATTTCTTCTTTGCCCCACTTTTCTCTTCATGTTGGAATCATTTCCTTTTATAATTAGTTTAAACACTGTTAAGCCAATCAATAAGAGATTCCAACCACCCTTCTAAAATAAATTTAAACCTTTCAACCATGTAAAAAATCATTATAATCACTGTTTGTAACTTTTATAATCATTTTTACTTTTGAACCACCCCATAAGTGAATTAAAGAATCTTTCATCACTATTAGCTTTGTCACTTTGTTTCCAAATTCACTCTGGTCACTTTTTGGTGTGTTTTCTCTTTAATAATTCTTTTGAAGACTTTGTTCTTATATTAATTTCCTGCAGTTCTTTTCTCAATTAATTCCAATTCAAATTGATTTTGAAGAAATTTCTTTTGTAGCCTTAAATATCTTTTTCAGAGTATTTTTGCATAAAGGTTTATTGTTGGTAAAACAATAAATCTTTTTATTATTATTTTTTCATACTTAGAAATTCAAAAACAATAAATTTGGCATATTTTCTCTTAAAAATCTTAATTCTTATTATTTTTAATCAATTTCACCTCATACAAATTTTGAGAACTGGAAAGGTACTTGATTTCTAATCAAAGTTTCATATCCACAACTTACATGTGGGGGCCCAGCCATTATATTATACCTGTGACGCAATTTTTTTACTCTTTAATCTTTTTTTCTTGTATTTAAAAATTTAAAAAATTCATAAATAATATATACAATCCAAAAATTAATAAGAAATAAGAATGGTTCATATTATAAGAAAGGCTTTATTTTGAATTTCTCTTTTTTAAAAAAAAACCTTTTTTACTTAGTTAGTTGCTTTTTTCATTAATTTTAGTGTCTGACAGTGTGGTAAGACAAGAAAATGTTGAAACTGCATCAAGAGTAACTAGCATTATCCCTGCAAGTACTGTCAATTATGAACATGATAGTACTGCTATTATAACTCAGAATAACAAACAAGAGCCAATTTCTTCTGAATACTGCAGTGCAAAGGAAATGGTTAAGAAGTCTTTATAAAATAAAATTCACAAATATTGTAAGGTTTGACTATGAAGCAATAAGTAAAAATCACCAATATTTTACTTATTTCACTGTGAATGTCCTAATTTTTAATTAATAATAACATTCAAAATAATTATAATAATGAATAATTATTATAATCATGGCATAAAAATTCATATTATTAAAAAAGAATAGAATAATATGGTATATATCTTAAAAAAATAATAATAATACAAATGTATTAATATTTGACAATTAATATATTTATGGAGATTTATTATTGCTACAACAAAATGATAAATTCATTAAGAATTGATATTTGATCATAAATAGCAATTTATAGCAATAATTTTACCAATATTAAAGCTATTAAGTAAATAAGAAAGAGAAAATATTATCATAAGAAAAAAAGAACCTAATTTCAGAACTTAAGATTATAATTCTGGTTATTTTTATGCCTAAGAATGTAAATACAACTTATTTCAAATGAATTTACAATTCAAAATAGAGAATTACAAATTTTACTATTTTTATGTGGATTAAGAGATTTCAAGAGAAAGTAACAAATGAAAATAGAATACTGATGTAATTAGATATCAAATAGTAATGACTATAAGATACAGCTTTGTTCTTTAATAATATAGGAATTTTATATTAAAGAATAAAGAAATTTACCTCTTATTTAATTATTTTATTGTATTTGATGCATCTGAGGGGGAAACAGAGGAGGAGGTAATTTTATGGTAAATGTCCTTCCTTCTAGTGACAAGATACCTTCTAGTAGAGTTTTGATGATGATATCCACTGGAATTAATAATTATTTCAAGCTTTAGTGATGTTTAAATAATTATTAAACCTTTTTATCTCACTATTATACCATTTTTTAGAGTTATCACTATAACTCTAATTCAATGACATCATAAGCTTGGAAAATGATTTTTTTGGGGATGATAGTAGTTTGAAAGATAAAATACTGATATAAACCTGCTTTATCTCTGATTCAAATGTTAAACTTAAACTAAGATTAGGGCTATTGCTCAGAAATGATCATTTTCAAGCCTTAAGCTTAATATTTAATAACTTTGAAGTTATTAATGCTTAAGAAATTCAGGGAGTGAATTCTGATATCTTGACTTGTCCATACCAAGAATTCAAGAGGATTTTATGACATAATCAAAACACTATTTTTGATAATTTTTCTTGTAACCCCTCTTTTCTGTCAAAATTTACTATTTTGGACTTCAAACCATGATTTATTGGAGTTGTGCCTTGAATATAATAATTAAAACCAATTAATTATTCATTTATAAGCTATTAGAATTTTAATTTCCCCTTTTTTAAGTTTGGACCACTTTTTATTTTAAGTGGTCATGTAAGGTGTGGACATGAAAATTTGATTAAAAATCAAGTACTTTTCCTGTCCTCAAAATTTTTATAAGGTAAAATTGATTTAAAATATTATAAAATAAGGATTTTGAGAGCAAAAACACCAATTTTATTGTTTTACCAAAATAAAAATTTATCCCAAAATACTCTACAAGAGATATTTAAGGCTGCAAAAGAAAGTTTTTCAAGGGAAATTTCAATTAGAATTGATTGAGCAAATAATTAAAGGCAATTAATATAAGAACAAAGGATTCAAAAGGATTATTAAAGAGAAAAAATGCCCAAGTGTGACCAGAGTGACAAAGTTAATAGTGATGAAAGATGCTTTAATTCACTTATGGGGTGGTTCAAGGGTAAAAATGATTATAAGAGTTACAAAAATTGATTATAATGATTTTTTCACATGGCTAAAAGGTTTAAAATTATTTGAAAGGGTGGTTGGAATATTTTATTGATTGGTTTTAGCAGTGTTTAAACTAATTATAAAAGGAAAATATTCTAACATGAAGAGAAAAGTGGAGCAAAGAAGAGATTCTTTTGAAGCCATCAATTTTCTTGCTCCAAAAGTGAAATTTGCTCTTGTCAGTCATGGAAAGCACTCTGACAACAGAAAAGCCAATTATTGAATCATTGAACCCTGGTTAAAACAAAAAAAGGGCTTGTTTAAGCCATTTTTGACCCTTAAATCAGCCCTTTCTATGGTAATACTGGGTTTTAAGCCTTCAAAAAACGTCAGAATGTGTGTAAGAGACATCAAAACCAGCTGAAACTGTTTTTAAAATTATTGTTTTATCTTGAGGGTAGTTTTACCCTCTTGGTAACAGCTAAAACTGTCCTGGTTGGTATCAAAACCTCATCATCAACTGAGTCACAGACCCTGTGGCTCAATTCCAGGCCAAAAGTGATGAACCTTTGCATGTATTTTGACATCTCATGCCTGTCAGCAAGAAATGTGGGGGTCTGGCTCCCCCTTATAGCCAAGATTCCTTTCCCCCCCAGAATTTATCTTTCCAATTTATCTTTTCTTTAATTCCTCATCATGTATTATACTTATAATTTACATATGTAATTCAATTGAGTTTTTACAGTACACCACTGTAATAATTGATACCTAATATGTAAGTTAAAGCTCACTAATGTAATACATGCGCACAGTTTGACATTTCAATTGAAAATGCTTCAGTTCCTCATAGCTTCTAAACTAAACACAACACCTCAAGCTTAACACAAAAATTGATGGTTAACACTACATGTGATGTGAATTAAATTAAGGTTTTTAGGATTTTCAACTTTTGTACAGAAAATACTAAACAATTGATTTAAGCTTATTTACAGTTGAGTTACAGAAAATTTGCCCAGAGGTGACCCCACCTTATTCCTTACAAGGAGTCCAATGGTGAAATAATTTTGATATGTTTATTTGTAGGATAAAAAGTTATAATCATTCTTATTTAAGATTTTTCCAAAAATATTTCAATTTTTGTATTTTTGTTGAAAATCCATTTTTACATAATTTTTCCAAGTAAAAATATCTCTTCACAATTTTAAATTTCAACATAATTTAATTTTTAAATTATAATTAAGTTTTCATTTTTTTGTATAAATTTACATTTATATCTTAATTTTTGTTTTGATAATATAAATAGATTTATTTTATTTATAATCGTATCTTGTTTTATTATTTGTGGCCTTTTGGGTTTCTGAAAATACCTCTAATGCTCACAGGTCAACACCTATTGCTATTTTACCCATAATACACTTATAAGGTTTAGCTGTGTTTGAAACTTTCCAAATGAAATTTATATGTTTATCTTTACAGCTACTTAGTAGTAGCTTCTTTATTTGATAAACTATTTATCATGTGTAATTCAAAAGATATGAGCTTAAAACAATGAATATATGCAATGATCATAAAATTGCATATATCCAGGTTATCTAAGTAAGTATTGTGCTTAAAGATATTAAATAAAGGAGTAATATATTTATTTTTTTATGGATAATGAAATGGTATAATTAGTTTCAAATTTTAATTCATTGGTTTCTGAGTTAAGAAAGAATTTGTGCCTTTTTATGGCATTTTTATTTATTTTAAGATTATATTTTCAATAATTATTATTGAAATAAGTTTTGTAAAGCTGTTTTGTGATCTTCTTGGATATGTGGTCATATTTCAAAGGATAGAATTCCCTACCACCAAAAAAGATTGTACTACAACTTGATATCATGATTTTGGCTATTATCCACTGTCCTACCCCTTCAATAGATTTTTTTAGTCTTGAAGCTCAATGATACTTTATTCTCTTATCATTTAGGTCTTTTTTATTTCTGCCACTTCTAAGAGCTTTTTCAGAATTATTTATATCTTTCTCAAGTAGCCATTCATATTCTTGACCTGGGTTCCTGTATCTCACAAAGTATCTCCTCTCTTTCTTGTTTTTTGTCCTCCTTTATTCATGGACTTTCACAATTTTTTTCTTCTCATTCTTTTAGCACAGGGATTTCAAGTAGTTGTCCATTGCTTAGGGGAAATAATTACTTATCACTTGAATTATAATTTTTTATAAGACTTACAGGGAAAGCTGCGCTCTTGTTCATTAATTCACCTGTTAACTCCAGTTGCACAGCATTAGGGCCATGTAGGGCTCTTATCATAAAGGGTCCTGAAAACACATCTTTTAATTTCTTTGATCCTTTAGTGTTATTCAATTTCAAAGTTCATACTAATACTAAGTCTCCTATTTTTAAATAGGGTGGATGGTGACTTTTTCCCCATCTTTCTTTTGCATATTTGAAATAATCTTTCATATATCTATTTGCATGATGTGTTTCTTTATCACAAATTATCTTAAAGATGCTTGCTGTTGAATTTATATCAACCAAGTCCTTTTTGAGGGTGTCATAAGGTAGTATTGAATTCTAACCTTCTTCCAACATTGCAGGCATTTTACATATTGATTAATGAATTGCTGTCTTATATGCAAGTTCAAGGGCTGGTATTAGAGTACACCAATCAAGGGTAAAACCATCAGAGTTTTTGAATTCTAGGCCATAAGTACATAATCTTCTGATAATTTCTTCTAGAAATTTTATCATTCTTTCTAAAAGTCCATAAGTCTGAAAGTGATAGGCTGTTGAGAAGGAAATTTTTTGTTCCAAACAGGTTTTGGAGATTTGTCCATAAAAATGAAGTGAATTTGGGCTCAATATCACTTATAATATTCTGGAATAAGCCTGTATTGCTTATAACTCTGTTCCATATCATTATGGCAGTCTCCATAGCTGTGTCATCTCCATGAAATGTTAAGAACATTGGGGTCCTACTGTACCTATCAGCTAATACTAGGCATTCATTAAAGCTTCTATCACCTCCTAGAGGTAACACTGTCACCCAATCCATATGAAAAATTTCCCATGCGTATTTTGGCTCCTGGATTTGAATCTTCATTCTTAATTTCTTGATTGTGGCTCTGTGTGTGTTTTGGCATCTGTCACAAGCTTGGAATTATTCTGCAACAACGCTTTTCCAAATTGACCACCAAAAACAGGTTTTTACTCTTTTTAGTGTTCTATCTTCTGAGAGAAGTCCAGAAAAGAAACTATCATGGAATTCATTAATTATAGTGTTTATTAAAACTGTATCTCTTAGGGTTATAACACATGTATGTCTGGTTCTACAATAAATAATTACATCAAGGAGGTGGAATATTCCTTCATCATAAGCTTGCTTCCAGACTTCATTTAGCTTGGAAGATGATGATGGGTCTTGAAAGTCTTTCATCAGGAGTTGGCATAAAATATGGCAATTACTGTCCATCTTATAGCTCTCTTTACCTTGGCTGAAGAATTCTGTGCTAATTTCTGTGACACATATTCCTTCTGTATAATTTTCATCCTGTGGTACTCACTCTGGGTTTCAAGTGCATTTGCTAAAGCAAATCTGCTAAGAACATCTGAAGTTTTATGAATATTTCCATATTTATAGACTATATGTCAGCCTGTGACTCAAAACCAGAGCACAAACATGACAGCCAAATACCATAAACAAATGGTAAGGCCAAGATACCACAAAAACATCAATCTGAGCCATATCAGCTCAAAGGTTATCAAAAGAAAGAGGAAAAACACCACTTTCCAAATACACAAGTCCCACCATCATAGGACAAGGAATGCCAAAGTTGTTGCTGAGCATAAACCTTATTTTTCACCACTCATCTGAAATCCAGGGGAAGAGACTTAACCCAGCCAAATGGGTATTCCAATTAAAGCTCTAGGTCAGGGATATCCAATGCTACTAGCCAGACTGAGCTAGCATTAAAATTACAGGAGTTTTGGCCAAAATAAGGTCAAATAAGGCTGAATAAAATATTCACCTCTCATCTAACTTCTACAGTTTCAGTGTGAGATACCTAAAGTGGGGTCTTTTTGGAAAGGGAACCATCAGGACTATCTTATGGTGCCTTTCATTTCTCTATATCACATGCAGAAAAACAGTTATGGAGCAAATAAGTTCCATACAGATATTGAGAAAATCATATGTCTGAATAACAAAATTTGTACATGGCATAACTTTGCCATATTGAATCCTACCCATACCAAATGAGGTAACATTGTGTAGATCTCATCAGGAACTACACAATGAACTGAATTTGAGCTCAATATCTCAAAAACTGACAGATTTATAGCAGCTTTAAGGTTAAAATCCCACAATTGGGCCAATACACCTTTATTGTGGGATAATATCCCACATCCATGATTATGAGGTGTCAAATATATGGAGAAGCATGCTTATTATTCAATAACTAATATTTTGCTCAATAATGGGGTCCCATACAGGTTCTAAACAGAATTATATGTGTCATACACGTCAGAAGAGTGCTGTGTGGTCCGCAGATGAAACCTTTCACCCTGTATTGGTGAAAACTTCCCAGATGTGGTTTCAAGACCCCATCTGAGCCCAATGAAGAGTATACAGGTTTTGTGAAAGCCACAGGCCAGTACTCTGAAGTGAAAAACTCTTCACTTACTCTATGTGGACGGTCTAGAGGACCATTCCACCCCCTTTCAGGATGAAAGGAGGACTTTTCTCCACAATAAAAAGGCTTCCTCATCCTGCTCTTGAATTCCTACGTAGTAAAACTGTCAAAAACAGCTATACTCTTGAGAAATAATCAGGTATAATTATATTCTTAATTATTGTAGACTTCATTATAATAATCAAATTGGTAAAGCTGCACCCAGGGCTTTCAATAGTGCTCACCACCACTAAACTCCTTTAGTAAAGCCCTTAGTTATCAATTAAAAATGTTTTACTACTATTCTATATGTGTCACAGTCATAGTTAAAGTTGTATATACTAATATTATTACTTTATCATAGACTCAACCCGACATCTTGGGGGCCTGTCCATGTTTTTTGACCTTTTGCACCTTTTTTCACACAAAAAGTGAGTTTTTCTCTTACATTCTTAATTTCTGACATTATTTTTTCTCTTTTTTAGATGTGAAATTATTAAAAAAATGATATGAATTGCAATATTATTCTTTTGAGGGGTATATCATTATATACCACTATGTTTTTTCTTATCATTGCTGCTTTCATGTGGTGTATTATAATTTAATCACCATTATACTTCTCATTTGGTGTGTTTATAACACTTTGTTTTATTTTCTTTTTTCTTTCCATGTGGTTGGTTATAGTTTGACCACCATAATACTTATTTGTGGTATGTTTTACATATTGAAACACTTGAATCCATTAATACTGATCTTTGTTTAATTAAAAAAAACTCTTCCTTTATTGTAAACCAAAAGTATTAGAGGTGTGGTTGCACATATTGATAGTTTCAATTGCCCATTACATAACCACTTCTGAGATTACACTTGTTAGTTACAAGGTAATATATGAGATACTGGTACACAAACAGTGCACCAGAAATCCACAAGCTGTATTTTTGACATGTAATTGATGATCTGAATCAAAATATCATGATACAAGGGTATAATATAGAATTATATTCCCCAGAGGCCATTCTTAGACATGCAAACAGCACTATAAGAAGTCTTAACTGACATAAGCCCTCTTTTTCTTTTATTCAGTGGAAGAAAACTTCATACCACTTGAAACCCAGTCACAGGCCAACACACCAGTGACACCCTCAGAACCAGAGGGAAGCAAGGGAAAAGGAAAGAGGAACAGTGAAGGCCTCATCACAGAAAAGAAGTGGACACCAATTGCCACCCAGAGGAGTAGAAAACCACAAACATCTGCATCAATACAAGGTAAAAAAAGCTTAATTACTTGTACAGGGAAGCTTACAATAATTAACCCAGTTGTAACCTCCAAAGGAAAATTGCCCAAAGCAGTAGACAATAAATTTGTACAAGGCACAGTCAAAGGTAAATACCCTAAGAAAATTAAGTTGTGTACTGCTTGCAAACACTTATATGTCACCTTTACACCTCAAGAACCTTGGAATCCCAAGGAACCAGCCAGAGGATAGAGAAGGTTTGTCCAGAACCAGAAGACCTGGAGGAGGACACCTTGGCCACAATGGTGGATGGAAAGACATTGAGGGAAAGCATACCCAATCTGCAATTCACTTTCCAGTTCAGCAGAAACCTCAAACCAGAGGACTGGAAGGATATGGATCAAGTTCTTCAGCTCCACCAACTCCTCAAAGATCTTTTCCAATGGAGCATGGACAACAAGAGGTTCAACCTAGCATCCCACTGGGAAGAACTTTGAGAAAGGTTCCAGAAGATATGTCTCAGAGAGATACCCTTCAAAGACACCATTATTCATAATCCCAGGTAGTTTCCAGGAGAAGACAAGGATACAAGGGCAACAACAAGACCTCTTTCAACAAAAGGCAGAGAGGGTCAGACCCAATGATCTAGAAGCTGTTGGAATTGGTGAAAGAAGTGTAAAAGAGCCAGAAATAGCTGTAAATACTTCTAGAATAAGTAGCTGCACTAATAGAAATATTAACCCCACTCAGACAGAACATAATTTTGTTACACCTGAGAGTAACCTAAACAGTGATAAATTGTGGTTACAAATGTCCCAATTTTCAGTGCGAACTCAAGAACAAATTGATTATTTCAAGAGACTTAATGAAATATTGCAAAGAAATGCAATCTTACAAGAGGCTACAATTAAAGCCATCCAAGAAAGCTGTACTCAATTGGGAAAAGCCCCGAAGAAACTATCACAAGACTGAATGAATTCTTTGAAGAGCAACACCACTGCAAAAGGGACAGGGATTGTCTGGATCAGGACATAAACAAATTGTTTAATGTCTACCAAAACATGAAGCCCCAACCAGAAGGCCATGCTTTGGATGATCCTTTCCACCATGAGGAAATCAAACCAGATGCCTCATTGGGAAATAAGGCAAGATCTCCATCTCAATACCAAGATGGAGATAATATGTCTTATTTTGAGAAGAAAGCCTTGAGAAAGCTTCCAGAGGCCTCAAACTGGCCCAAATTCTCTGGCACAGGGGAATATGATCACATGGAACTTGTTGATTATATTTTTAGACTCTTCATCAATGTACCAAGCATACCAGACTACTGGATTACTGCTAGACCTATAACAGAATTCAAAGATCATGCTAGTATATGGTACACAGAGATGAAGGAAATTCATGGCAGCAGAAACTGGCCATGGTGAAAGAGCAAGATTATCCAAAAGTACAGCAATGGTACTAGGATATGGCAAAAGACCATTTTATTTGGAAGCAACAAGTACTCTGTGGACAAAGATTCATATGAGTGGTGTCTAGGACAGTCCAAAACACTTAAAGCTATTGATCCTCAAATCAATATTCAGATGAGTAACCACAAACTCTTGACACAAGTTCCAGGGGAGCTACAGCATTCAGTAAAATGCAGATGCAACCAAAGCTGCACTCTAGATGACATTTCAATTGCCTTACAAGATGTAAGGAAAAGAACAAATATAGGAAAATACTCCCAATTTAGAAGCAGTAGTTTCAAAGAGAAACAACTTTTCAGGGTGGAATTCAAAGACAAACCCAAAGAAAAAATTGCAGAAGTGACCAAGAAGAAAAATACTTCTCACAACTGTGGTTTAACAGACCACTATGCCAATAACTGTCCAAAGGAAAAGAAGAAAGTCTATGCCATTGAGAAAGTCCCAGAGGAGGAATCCCCAATAGAGGATTCTGAATCAGAATCTATGGGTGATGCCATCAGAGAACAATCTCATGATGACCAAGACCCAAGAGAAGAATTTCTAGTGGAGTACCAAGAGGAAACACAAATAGAAATTCAGGACATACAGTTAGAGGAAGGCATGCCACAAGATACTGCAAATAAAAACTTGTTTAAGCACACACAATATTCACAAACATTCCTAGTCACACAATGTAAGGTTTCACAATGAAACAATAAGTAAAAATTACTAATATTTTACTTATTGTACTATGAAGGTCCTTATAAATAAAATAAATAACACAAAAAATAATTATAATAATAAAGAATTATTATAATTATGGCGTAAAAATAACTATATTATTAAGTGAATATAATAATACAGTTTGTAATATAAAAAAATAATATAATAAATAAATATATTAATATATTTAAAGGCACTTTATTATTGTTACTAACCAATAATGAAGTCGTAAAAACTGGTTTTTATTAATAAAAAACAATTAATAACAATAATATTACTAATATTAAGGTTATGTATTAATATAAATACTATTCATACTAATTGAAGGATTATTAATAGTAACAATAGAGAGAAATTATTATGATAAGAGGAAATAACCTACTTGTGATGTTTAATATAATCATTTTGCATGAATTTACGCCTAATAATGTAAATGCAACTTATTTAAATTTTATTTACAAATAAAAATAAGAGAGATTACAAATTTTCTTGATTTTTATGTGGAAATGAGATTTTTAAGAGAATTATAGCAAAACAGCAGAACAATTGAAGTAATAACGTCAAAAATGATGATTATAATAAATATTATCTTTGGTCTTTAATAATATAAAAGATTTATATATAAAGAATAAGTATTTTACCTTTTGATTTAATTGCTTTAATCTTTTGATGTGTCTGAGGGGAAAATAGAGTAAAAAGAGCTCTATTTATAGTAAATACCTCCCTTCTAGAGCCCAGTAGGGTTCTAGTAGACGTGTACTGATGTTATATACTAGAAATGATCAGTAATTTAAGGTTTAGTTATGATTACATCATGATCAAACCATCTTATCTCATTATTACACCATTATTTAGAGTTATCACTATAACTCTAAGTTTAATGACATCATAGGCTTGGAAGAAGCCTAAACTTTGTAGATTTTAATAGTATTAATCATAATCTAATAGTATTCACCAGTTTTCTCACTTATATAACTGTTCAACTTAAAATAAGATTACAGTGAGTGATCATAAATGATCAAATTTAAGCTTAAAACTTCATCATTAATACCTTTTAAGTCATACATGCTAAAGCCATTCTGAGAGTGTAATCTGATTTCTGGGCATGTCCTTATTAAACTTCCAAGAGAATTTCATTACATCATAAAAACTCTATTTTGGATGATTTTTCTTGTAACTTAAATTTTCTGTTGAAATTTAATATTTTAAACTTCAAACCATGATTTCAAGGGGTTATACCCTGAATATTATGATAAAATTGGATCATTCCTCCTGTATTAACTAGTGAAATCTGAATGTCTATTTGTTTTTAAGTTTGAACCACTTTCACAACAAAGTGGTCAACAGCTCCATGGATTTTAGTCAATAATCCCTTACAACTTTTGAACCTTGTTTATAGCTTAAAAAATTAATTCCATATCTTTCTTCTTACATTAATTACATGGTGAATTTATTTTTGGTTTATCCCTCTATCTTGTATAATTCAAGAGATATTAGCTAAAAACCATGAATATATGCATCAACCAAAAAAGTGCATATATTCAGCTTAATTCCTTAAGTATTGACTTTAGAGAATAGCTTTATGATTTTTTTGTGTGTGGAATTTATGGAGAATCCAATTGTACAATTTATTTCACATGTCGTTTCATTGGTTTATGAGTTAAATAAGGTTTTATACCTTTTTGAAGGTATTATTACCTATTCTTCAGTAATTATTGACTATTCATATATGCCATAAAAATGACATATGTGTATTTTACCATGAGGAATCTAATGTTTTAATTTCTTTTACATGTTTACTCATTAGATTCTGAGTTAATTCATATTTTGTACTTATTTATGGTATTTTTACAAGTCTTTGAGATAATTATTATAAGTATAATTATTACAGATATTTTGTTGAGACCTTTTTGGATATGTGGTCATATCTCAAAGTTTCACACAACCTACAGGAATGGAATATATACATGGGACAGCCATAAAAGAACCATTTGTATTGACAATTCTCAAAACCCATTGATCATTGACAGTGGTGCACACTGCTCAATAGTGGCCAGAACCTATCTGGATCATCACTTCCCAAATTGGGAAAAATAGCTTATGCCAACCAAGGCAAAGATCTTCAAAAGTGTATCAGGGAAGATGACATCCATTGGGACAATTATCAAAGAGATCATTATAACCCATAGGAAAGGTAATATAAGAACCAACCCAGAGTTTGTTGTGCTTGGAGATGTCCACATCCAAGGGTTTTTACTGGGGACAGACTACCAGAGGATGTATGGAATTGATATTTATAATGGTAAAAACAGGCATATTACCATTGGTACAACCAAGGAGAAGGAATTTTCACTTGATATATACCAAATATCTACCTATGACCCTCTGGAAGGACTACTGAATGGGTTAAGAGAGCACCAATTCAGCACTACCCTCACCAGTAAACAGCAACTTACTTTACAGAAAATTCTGAGAAAAAATAGACCAGCATTTTCCCTTGGAGAAGAGCCCTTAGGAAAAATTAAAGGCCATGATATAGAACTATATCTAGATGTGGAAAGATCCTATCCACCCATTCTGAGAAGACCTCCATACCCAGCAAGTCAGGAAACAAGGAGGGAAATTGAGAAACACATAAATGAACTCCTAGACATGTATTTCATCAGGAAGACAAGACACAATGAAATAGTAGAAATCACCAATCCTGTCCTTATCAACTGGCATGATGGCAAATCTAGGTTGTGTGGGGACTTCAGAGCTCTGAATAACTACACAAAAGCTGACAGGTACCCTATACCAAGGATATCTCATGCCCTAGAAAATCTTGCAAAAGCCAAATATATAACCAAAATGGATTTTATGAAAGGCTTCCACCAGAATAGAATTGAACCAAACTCCATGAAGTCACCCAGAGTAATATGCCATATGGGTATATATGAGTACACCAGGATTCCATTTGGCATCAAAAATGCACCAGACCACTTCTAAAGGATGATGGATACAATATTACAAGAAGAGATATTGGAAGGCTGGGTGGTAGTGTACATTGATGACATCATTATACACTCAGAGACATGGGAAGACCATATGCAGTACATAGGCAGAGTAATAAGTAAATGCACACCCATCAAGCTTAAAATTTCACTTAAGAAGTGCGATTTTGGCCAACAAGAATGACTGGAACTAGAAAATAAAGTCTCAGGACTTAGTCTGGGCATAGACCAGAATAAAGTAGCAGCAGTACTGCAAAACCCAGTACCAAAGAACATCAAAGAGATGAAATCTTTTCTTGGGTCTTCTAACTGCTACAGAAACCACATCAAAACCTTTTCACACATAACTAGTAGTCTATACAAGTTATGTTCAAAAGATGTAGTTTCTGAAATTACCAAAGAAAGAAGGGATGCATATTAGAGAATAAAACATGAGCTCACTAATGCACCTGTTCTCATCTTACCTGACTTTAAACCACCATTTAAGTTATGTATACATGCAGCCTGTAGCCAAAGCTTAGGAGAAGCCCTTCACCAGAGACAAATTGTAGATGGTGAACCAAGAGATGGAGTAATATGATACATCTCTAGGCAACTGAAAGATTCAGAAGCCAGGTATGGAGCCACACAGACTGAATGTCTATGCTTAGTCTGGGCTCTAGAGGAACTCCACTATTATTTGGAAGGTGCAGTCTTTGAAGTCTACACAGACTTCACAGCCTTGAAGTCTTTATTGAATATGAAGACTACTAATAGACACATGTTGAGGTGGCAAATATCCATCCAGGAGTATAGAGGCAATATTACCATCATATAAAAGGAGGGTAAAAGCCACACCAATGCAGATGTCCTCAGCAGATGTCCACTGTATAATGTCAAAAGCAACCAAGCTTATGAACCTGAGGTAGCAGCCAATATTTCTATCAACTTCATGGAAATAGATAGGAGGAAGAACTTCAGATTCTGTGAATGGGCACCAGGAAGTGGTACCCCAGACAGTGAAGACACTGATTGAGAAGGAACAGAAACTCCCATATTGGGAATACGTTCCTCAGAGCTGCATAATGAGTTCTTCAGTGCAGTAATGAAGACCTATGCCAAACATAAACAGTGTGGCATACTGTTGCATCTTCTTCAACAGAATGACAGGAGCCTAGAGCTGGAATCCCAGTTAGAAGAACCCTGGTTGAGGTATTATAAGGAAAGAATGTTTTTCCTTATAGATGGCGTTCTCCATCATATAGAAAATAATACAAGTGCACTAACAGTGGTGGACAGAGACCACATATCCCTGATCCTGCAGGAATGTCATGCCTGCCCCTATATGGGACACATGAGTGAAGACAGGACCAAGGAGATGGTAGCAAGGACAGCTTGGTGGCCCAAATGGGAAGAATAGTTGAGTAAATATATCAACAATTGTGACAGATTACAGAAGAGAAACAGAAAACTTGGGAAACAGTATGGGCTACTTCAACACATAGAAGAACCCAAACACCCATGGGAAACCATAAACATGGACTGGGTCACAGGACTTGCCCCAGGAGGCAGAGAAAACTTCAATCCTTTCCTGATCATAGTTGATAGGTTCAGTAAAAGTGTGAGGTTCCTACCATGTCACAAGGAGGACACAGCAATTGATAAAGCTTTGTTATTTTGGAATAACATCATATTCACATTTGAAGTCCCAAAAATCATTATAAGTGACAGGGACCCAAAATTTACATCAGAATCTTGGACCAACCTCTATGAAATTCTGGATACAAAACTTGCATTCTCTACAGCTTACCACCCACAGACAGATGGTTTAGCTGAAAGGATGATCCAGACTATGGAAGATATCATCAGGAGATTCTGTGCATATGGAATGGAATACAAGGACCATGAAGGATATACCCATGACTGGTTTACCCTTATACCAGCAGTCAAACTGGCTTACAACACAAGCAGAACTCTACCACAGGGAAATTGCGCTCCCTGGTAGAAAAAGGGTGGAACCCCCTATTGCCTGTAGATCACCTGAAGAAATATCTTCTGAATATCCACCCAACAGCCAAAGACTTCCATGATATGTGGAAGAGGGCTTGTGATAAAGCTGCTACATGTATGGCTGAGGCAAAAGAATACAACAAGCAGAGGTGGGACAAATCCAACATGGAAACTGATTTTAAAGAAAGGGACAACGTGTTAGTGTCCACACTCCACTTCAACAATATTAGGGGACCTAAATAGATGAGAGACTCATTTTTAGGGCCCTTCACTATCATTAAACTAATAGGGAAAATTCAATGGAGGTCAAACTCACAGAGGAATTTTCTAGGAAACACCCACTATTCCCAGTGAGTTTGGTTAAGCCATACTTCCAAACAGGGGAGGATAAGTTCCCCTCCAGGAAGAAAAATCCCACTCCACCAGAAATAGTGGATGTGGAAGAATCCCCTGGCTCTGTGAAGAAAATCATCAATTCCAGGAAAATCAGACTGAATGGTAAAGACCAGAGATAATACTTGGTCAGATTTAAAACCCAGACAGCAGACAAAGATAAATGGTTGGCAGAAGAGGCCATACCAGATGGAAACCTTCATCTAAGGAGATTCAGGGCCTCTAGGAGGACTGAGTAGTCTCATCAATGATGAGCATTTTTTGGAGGGAGGGTATGTCAGCCTGTGACTCAAAACCAGAGCACAAAAATGACAGCCAAATACCATAAACCAATGGTAAAGCCAAGATACCACCAAAAACATGGAGCTGAGGCAAATAAGCTCAAAAAGTATACAAAGAAAGGGGAAACCCACCACTTTCCAAATACACAAGTCCCACCATCATAGGACAAGGAATGACAAAGTTATTCCTGCTGAAAGTTGTTGCTGAGAATAAACCTTATTTTTCACCTCTCATCTGAAATCCAGAGGAAGAAACTTAACCCATCAAATGAGTCTTAATATTCAAGCTCTAATTCAGGGCCATCAAGTGGTACTAGCAAAACTGAGCTAGCATCAAGATTACAGGAGTTGTGGCTAAAATATGGTCAAATAAGGTTGAATCAAATATTCACCTCTCATATAGCTTCTACAGTTTTAGTGTGAGATACCTAGGGTGGGATCTTTTTGAAAGAGAAAATCAGGGCTATCTGATGGTGCCTTTTATTTCTCCATATATCATCTAGAACAAAAGCTATGGAGCAAATAAGCTCAATATAGATATTGAGAAAATCATGTGTATGAATAACAAAATTTGTACATGTCATAACTTTGCCATATTGAATTTTACCCAAATCAAATGAGGCACCATTGTGTTGATCTCACTCAGGACTACACAATTTAGATGAAGAAGCATGTTTATACTTCAATAACTCATAGTTCATTCAATACTAGGGTCCCATACAGGTTCTGTACAGTATTCTACATGTCATACACGTCAGAAGGGGGCTGTGTGGTCCCCAGATAAAACCTTTTGCCCTGTATTGGTGCAAACTTCCCAGATGTGGCTTCAAGACCCCATCTGAGCCCAATGAAGAGTATACAGGTTTTGTGAAAGCCACAGGCCAGTACTTTGAAGTGAAAAACTCTTCACTTACTCTATTTGGATGGTCTAGAGGACCATTCCACCCCATTTCAGGATAAAAGGAGGCCTTTTCTCCACAATAAAAAGGAGTCCTCATCCTGCTCTTGAATTCCTACATAGTACAACTGTCAAAAACAGCTATACTCTTGAAAAATAATCAGGTATAATTATATTCTTAATTATTGTAGACTTCATTATAATAATCAAATTGGTAAAGCTGCACCCAGGGCTTTCAGTAGCGCTCACCACCCCTAAAATCTTTTAGTAAAGCCATTAATTATCAATTAAAACTTTTTTATTACTATTCTATCCATTTCACAGTCATGGTTAAATTTTGATATACTATTTTTATTACTTTATCATAGACTCAACCTGACACTATTTATATTTACATTATATTCTTGAATGAAAATCTGCCATCTTAAAATATGTCTATTTGATATTTTCATGTTTAATAATGGTTTCACAGCATTAAATCCTGTAATGATATCAAAGACTGTTCCATTCAAGTAATACTGTAAATTTTCTAAAGCCAATAATAAGAAAAGACAATAAATTCAGCTTGCTCCATATCTTTCTTCTTTTGTCTTAATTTGTCTTGAAATGAAGAAAGTTGGTTTTTCAACAGGCTTTTCATTGATGACTTGTGTTTGGTTTAGTGAAGCACCTAATCCTTTTTCCAAAGAGTCACTGTACAGCTTGAAAGATAATTTCCAAACTGGCATCATGAGAAAGAGGGAATTTTTGAGGGCTTTCTTCAGTTCCTCATTTTCTTTGAATCTTTCTTTAGCCATTTAATAGACTGTCTGTTGGTCACAGAGTTTGTACAAAGATTTTTCTATTTATGAAAGGACTTTCATATGTTTCCTGTAATATCCAACAAATCCTAAGAATAATCATATTTCTTTCTTATTTGGGACATTGGCTTCAGTAGTACTGCTGATAATTTGTTTTTATCTATGCCCAAAATTAGTACAGATACAACATGTCCCAGCACTTTTAGTTAAATTTATTAAAAATGACATTTTTTCAAGGAAATTTTCATATCCACTTGTACTGTTTTTGTAAGACTCTCATAATTCTTGTCAGGTGATTGTCCCAAGTTTCTGATGAAGCTATGATTTCATCAATTTATATACTTGACCATCCCTCTGAAAGTTCTTCAGGGAATATGGTATTCATCATTCTTTGATAATGGGAAGGGGAATTATCCATATCAAAAGGAATTCTTAGGTATTCAAATATGAAACAGTGTACTATTGTTATTGGAGTTTTCTGGCATTATCTGGTAAGAAATTTTGATGAATACTTTTCAAAGAATACATAACTGAAATGAACTTGGCTTGTGACAATTGTGTTAATGTCTCATCAATTCCAGTTATGTCATATTTCTCAGGTATGGTTTAGGTATTTTAAAGCTCCAAAATCCCCTACCATCCTTGATTTACAATTATGGAAGGCTATAATAACAGGTGTAGTAACTTTTACCTGTTTGTTATGTTCTACTTTCCTTAAAACTCCTAGGTCTATTAATTCTTTGATGTGTACCTCTAAAGCTTCTATAGCTCATGTGCTAGCTGGGTGTGAGCCTTGAGGTATACTTTACATACCCAAATAGGCCACAATAAAGATAAAATTAGCTTTAATAAGTCATGCATATACTCAAAAGTCATCATTCTTAATTCAAGAAAAGATGAAGAGCCTTTTTATGAGTAAGTTAATTGATGGATTCTACACAAAGGATTTGCCTAGGGTAGCTCAATAGAGATAATAAGCTTAAATTAACTCTAGCCAGTGGGAATATGGAGAATAATTCAATACCACATAAACAAATTGTGCAAATTTTTTGTTTTTCTCAATTGAAGCCCGAAATAAGGGGAATGTGAGAAATTGAAATTTAATAATCAAATGGATGAAAAACAGAACTGGACTCCATAATTAATTTAATTAATAAGAAGTGATGTGATTGATACAAGAGATCTATGAGTTTTTCATTATAATGACTGTCCAATGGGATATATGTGAAGTCTTTATTTGTTGTTCCATCAATAAATTATAATTGAAAAGATCATATGATTTTTTGAATGCAGTGTTTTTGAATTCCACATTTTTTGAGAATATCAATACTAATGAGGATACTAATGAGGAGTGATTGATTTATTATGTACAGGACTTGATAGCTGTTGGTGGGAAATTACATTTCAAAGATAATAATAAAAAACTAGTTAATATGACAAATATCATTGGTATATATTATGTAAAGCACAAAAAGTTGCTAATATTTTGGAGTCCTTCACAGAAGCTCCCAATCATATATATGTACTAGTATCAATAGAGATTTCAGTATCATTATCAAAATCCTTTTCCCTCCAAATTATTTTAAATATTCAAACAGTTTGAGAAAAATTAACTGTGAATTTATTTTCAGGAAAGATAGACCACCCATTTGGTTATTTCCTAGTTGGAAGTTTATTGAGTGATCAAGTGACTTTATTAAATTTCATCAACCATAAAACATCCATAGCTGAATTATCCATGTCTTTCCTTGTTTTATTGAAAAGAAATTGGCAAGCTTCAGATATGATAAATACTCTTGAGAAGTTAAATGATCATGAATATTATTGGAAAACAATCCAATCTTATTTCTTTGAGAATTCTTTTGTGCTTCATTAAAGAGCTCAGAGGATTTATCTTCAAATCATTTTAAAAATTGAAGTCCTCCCTTGGCTAGCTTTGGTATTCACTCTTTCCAATATTCACCATTTTTTTGGATCTTTCTTTTCAATCCATAAAATATAGTTCTTCTATTCTTTATCATTAATTTCCATTAACCAAGAGGGCTCATTTCACCTGATAGTATCTTCTTCTTGATTATAAATGGCTTAAAGTAAATTTGCTCTTTAAACAAGGTCTTTTGAAGGTGACTCCATTGAATTATAACTTCTGGTGTAATTTTAGAAAATTGTAAGAAATCTATTATGGAAATTGAAGTTTTTGGGGGGGAAAAGAGAAGAGTGGGTTCAGAATAAGTAGTGTGAAATTTATCCTAATTTGGAAAAAACAAGAATTCACTTTGAACTCAAAGATTTTTATATTTTTGGATTAACTTATTTTGTTTTTTAAAATTTCTTCTTTCAACTTTTGCCAGGGGAAGATCAGATAGCTAAGAAGAATTATCACTATTTCCATCTGAATTATGGGTTGCTTTGAAGGTTGATGGTATTAGTTTTTCATTATTATCTAATGAAGGTATTTAATGAAATATTTCAGTTTCATATAGGTATATAAGCTCAAAATTGAATATTGGAAATATTTTATTCTATGGTGGGCAACACCTAGTCACTATATGATATGGTCACAGGTCTCATAGGGCCAGTGATAGTTATATATTATTTGTGATATTGAATTTTAATTTTGTTGAATAAGATTGATATGATGCCTTTACTTGAATTTGGTTTTTTTCTTTGCTTTGAATAGCTTCAGAAGCTTGCTTCTTATGTTTCTTACTGGAATAAATCATTCTCAAACTAAACTTTTTCCCTAATATAAAAAAGGAAACAAAAAAAAGAATAAAATAAATAAAAAGAGTAAAAGAAATAAAAAAAATAAAAAAATAAAAAATAAAAAAAATAAAAAAATAAAAAATAAATAAATAAATAAATAAATAAATAAAATAAAATAAAATAAAATAAAATAAAATAAAATAAAATAAAATAAAATAAAATAAAATAAAATAAAATAAAATAAAATAAAATAAAATAAAATAAAATAAAATAAAATAAAATAAAATAAAATAAAATAAAATAAAATAAAATAAAATAAAATAAAATAAAATAAAATAAAATAAAATAAAATAAAATAAAATAAAATAAAATAAAATAAAATAAAATAAAATAAAATAAAATAAAATAAAATAAAATAAAATAAAATAAAATAAAATAAAATAAAATAAAATAAAATAAAATAAAATAAAATAAAATAAAATAAAATAAAATAAAATAAAATAAAATAAAATAAAATAAAATAAAATAAAATAAAATAAAATAAAATAAAATAAAATAAAATAAAATAAAATAAAATAAAATAAAATAAAATAAAATAAAATAAAATAAAATAAAATAGAATAGAATAGAATAGAATAAAATAGAATAAAATAGAATAGAATAAAATAAAATAAAGTAAAATAAAATAAAAACTGAGCACATGTTTCCTAGAGGCTATGAGATTAAGACTGACTTTTTGAGTCTTTTTCAAATATGAAATTTCTAGTCAAAACCAACTGAAAAAATCCAGAGTTAAAATTCAAATAAAAAAATAGAAACTCAGTCAGAATGCCTTCAACATGGAAGGAGCATAAAAAACCCAAAAACAACTTCACTTTTTTGTTGGTTTTTTTAATCAAAATAATCCACCATATTGAGACATTTCATTTTTCAATCAAAAATACCTAAGATTTGTTATTATACCAATCCAATTCAAATTGTTTTATTTTTCCCAAAGATTTTTGAGTATCCAAATGAGCTTTCCTTCATTTATTATTTTTAGTTCTTGTGGCTCTTAATCATCATGAAGCTTGAGCCATTTGTCACAGTTTTGTGCCAAAAAATTATCTAACATTACACAGGTGATAACCCAATTCACAAAATTACGAATATCTTCAGGCCCTTCAGTTTTTTGTAAATTAGATCAATTTCCTCTAATAATTCAAAGGGGATTCTTAATCCAGATTCATGATTGAGAAAGATAAGAGGTAGGCTTGCTTCAATCATCATTTTGGGTCAAATTTCTTTTATAAGGTTGAATTTACTTAATTTTGAAGGAATGTTTGACTTTTGGAGAAGTATTTTCTATGATTTTTGTAAAGATCAATATTCTGAAATACTATTTGTTCATGTACTTGAACTGGAAGACCAACATGTAAGGCCTAAATACACTTATTCACATCACAAGAAAGCTGAATTGAAATGGAGTACCTATCAAAGGGAAAGATTTGATCATTTGTATATATTTAAGGTTCAACTATAAAAAAATAAGCAAAAATTATTAATATCTTACTTTTTGTACTCTGAATTTCCTAGTTCAAATTACTAATAAGATTAAAGATAGGTATAATAATAAAGAATTATTATACTTTTGGCATAAAAAAACTCTATTATTTAAATAAATAAAATAATATAATCAAAATAAATATATTGATATTTTATAATCAATATATTTATGGCACTTTATTATTGCTATGAACAAATAATAAAGGCAGAAAAAGTTCTCATTCAATTATAAAAGAAAATTTATGACAATAATGTTCCCGGTATTAAAGCTATATGTTAATATATATACTATTTATATTAATAAAAGAATTATCAAAAAAAATAATAAAGAGAAAAATTTTAGAATAAGAGAAATTAACCTACTTTTAACACCTAATTTAGTAATTTTGAGCAAATTTATGCCTAAGGATATAAATACAACTTATTTAAATTGTATTTATAACAAAAAATACAGATAATTCCAAATTTAACAATTTTTATGTGGATTTAGATATTTTTAAGAGAATTTAACAAAAAAATAAACTATTGGTTTAGCCAGGTCAAATTTAATGATTAATAAAAGGCTGATCTTTTGTCTTTAATAATATAATAGTGTTATATATAAAGAATAAAGAAATTAACTTTCAATTCAATTTTTTAGTGTTTTTGATGCATCTGAGGGGGAAATAGAGGAAAAAGAGCTCTATTTATATTAAATTCCTAGCTAATAGAGTCCAGAAAGCGTCTTGTAGCTGCTTACTGATTTTATGTATATGAATTAATCAATATGTTAATGTTTGGTGATGATTAAATCATAATTCAACCTTCTTCTCTAATTATTACGCCGTTATTTAGAGTTATCACTGTAACTCTACATTTTCTGACCTCATAGGCTTGGAAAAATGTTAGCCTTTGTGTATTTTATTATTTTCAATCAAAAAAATTTATCCACGCCACAGCTATTCAGAGAGTAAATTCTGATAGCTTGGAATGTACTTTCTAAGCTTCCAAGATAATTTTATTATGTCATCAAACCTCTTTTTTTGATGGTTTTTCTTGAAACTCTTTTTTTCTGCTGAAATCTGCTATTTTGAACCTCAAACCATGATTTAAGGGGGTTATACCTTGAATACATTGATTAAAGTTACATAGTTTCTCACTTATGAACTAGTAGAGTCTGGATATATACTTCTCTTAAGGCTTTACAACTTTTAAATCAAAGTGATCAACAGCTATTTCTGTTTTTCTGAATAAATTCTTGTAAGTTTTAGCTTTTTTTATATATTGCCAAATAAAGTTTTTATCTGTATTCCTACAGCTATTTAGTGGGAACTGTATCTTTGGATAATCTCCTTATCATTCATATTTCAAGGCTATGAGCTAGAAATCATGAATATATGGACTGATCATAAAAGTGCATATGTTCAGGTTATCTCAGTAAGCATTAACTTTACAGATGACATAAAAATTATATATGTGTAGTTTTTGATTGGTAATCAAATGGTTTAATTCCTCTTACATGTGTATTGATTGGTTTCTGAGATAATCAATAATTTACGCTTTTTCATGGCAGTTTTTACTTCTTTTAAGATTATAATTTTTATTATTATTTTTAAGATAAGTTTTGTAAAGTTTTTTTGTGGCCTTTTTGGATATGTGTTCATATTTCAAAGGCTCACAATATATCAGTTTCCATAGCACATTTAACTAAATAGTTTCTCTTTATACCAGAATAAACTTCCTGATCATTTGGTGGACTTTGAAATAATGCAATCAAATTTCCATCAACAAAACCAATTCAGCCAGGGAATTCTTCTACTTGCATTATCTTAGATAGCACCCTGAATTCATTGCAAATGGTCCATTAAAGATAGGATGAGTTTTTCTTCAACCACTCTGCAATATTTCTTTCAGTGTGAAGGATTACAATTCCCTGACCAATTCAAAATATCAACCCAATCCTCCCCTTTAAAGAGCTTGTACCATTGCTACAAAATTGAAAGGTTTAAAAATGTGATTGTATACCAATATCACATATTTTCATTTTTTTGGAAGTTTTTTTCCAGATTGGCCAGTTGGATCAATCCTTGAAACCTTTTATATTACATTAGACACAGTTTTAAAATCTTACAAGATGGGAAGCCTTCCAAATCACTTATTTGATAAATATAAGGTGGCTGGTTAGATATTGTTTTTCATGAAAGTAATTTAGTAAGATAATTTATCCCTCCAGATCTTCATCAGTCTCATATTAAAACTCATAAGAATATTCATTTTTCTGAAAGAATCAGAAAACTCTGTTTGAAATTTAGAGCTTGGAGGCATGATTAATTGTGAAGAAAGAGATTTGGAATCAATTTCTTGAAAGAAATATGGAATTTGGCACTAAAAGATTGAGTTTATTGAATTAAAAGAACCACAGCTTTTTATTTGTTATATTTGGGAAGCTTAAAAGTTAAGTGTGGTATTTGTGTTCTAAATAATTGAAGTGTTTGTCACAACCATGGGAAATCCCCCTCCCAATTTGTGTTTATGGCAAGTCAAGCCTCCACCAATTCATGGCCAATTGTCCTTATTATCAACCCTATTCCATTTTACCACTGATGGCATGGAATGGCTTTTTGACCATATCCATAGCCCTCAGGTCATATCCTTCTTCATTGGCCCTTTTGGCTAATTTCCAACCTCACCAACCCCCAGGCCAATACCCCGCAATTTGGGACTGGGGGGTCATCCAGTCTTCCAGGGGCCTCTGGCCCAACCCCTTTTATTAGGGGTATTAGGGCCATTTAGGCCCCCTACAGCCTCTACGCCCTGTGGGCTGTGAGACGCTTTAGGTCCCTTTTGTCCTAATTCCAATGAGTCAAAAAGGGGCCAAGGGGGTGTCACAGGGGCTCTATCAGAAATACAAGAGTGGCCTGGCACTCAGCAATCAGGGAACTCACTTGGAAGACTCCAAAATAATAAGAATGAATTCCTCTAAAAGATATGCAGGTACAAGATGAGATGCAAAAGAGGAAAGGGAAGCCAAATGGCCAAAGAGCCAACGAAGTAAGTCCTTAATTACTGTTTCAACCTGCCAAAAATGAATAATGGAATTAGTAAGGATATGACCACCAAATATCCATTGACAGGTGAAGAAAAAGAAGGAGAAAAGTGCTAAATGACTGACTTAATAATATCAGTATTTTCTTAACTAAAATGAAAAGAAAATAAAGATAAAAATGGATTAAAGTATATTAATTAACTGGGGGAAAACCCCCCAGGGTCAAAGGGTAGCTGGTATATGTGAAAAGTTGGGAGCTTGAGTTCTTCAGGCTGAAAACTGATCTGTATTGATCCTTGAGGCTTTATTGATTGTTTTGGGAATTGATACAGCTGGCTAATATTGAAATTGAAATGGGTTTAATGAATTTCCCACACTTGAAAATGAAATACAGCTCTTGATGGATCCAGACTGTATTGAAATGAAGGTGCTTGCCAAGATGGATCGAGTGGAGCTTTGACACTTGACAACTCCTTTTGGTACTGCCTCTTGAATACACCTTGAGAGTGAATTGACAGTATTCCCTTGGAAGGAATACTTGGAGTGAGAATAACAAATGACTGCTTGATGGCATCATTGGTATTTGAGGTTTTGACACTTGCCGTTGAGCCTTGATGAATCCTCTTGATGACGTGACTGGATGGCCTGATGGAAGGTTGAAATAACCAGATGATATTGCCGCCAGTGGATTGCTGCTTAAAAAAGATGCATAATGGTGTATAACACCATATATGGCATTTTGGTTATTGGAGGTTGAAAATGGCCATAAGTCTTTAGAGATGCCGCCAGGAGGATATTGGTGAAATGTGGTTTTGGAGGGCTTCAGAGGTGTCAGAGTGTCTTTTGAGGTATTTGGCAATTTTTGGGTTTTTGGCCAGATACAGCTCATACAGCCCTAAAACTGTATTTGCACAAAGTGCGCAAAAATGCGCAGGAACTGTATTTAAAGCAAAATACAGCTCCTTGGGCTTTATTTCCCCTGTTGACTGGGAAATACCAAAATTTCCCAAAAGTAGAGAAAGGCCAGGAAAGGCCTGATGATGGTGAAGGGCCCAAGTTGGGCCCAGATGATGAAATGGCCATAAAAGGCCAAATGAGGTGAGATGGCCAATTTGGCCAATGATTTATGAATATGGCCAAATTTCCATATATTGGACGTGGCATGGATATGCCATATTGAAGTCCGAGGGGATGAATTGCCATGGTTGTGACAGTACCCCCCACCTTGAAATGATGAGCTCCTGAGCACCAATACAAGGTGAAGCCTGTTGAGGCTATTGGAAAGACTTTGAGAGAGTGATTCAAGAGGACTAATTAAGATAAAAAAATTTGAAAACTGATATTAAAAATTTGACATTTGACGCAGGACTTGCTTGATCTTCTTTTGACATTGGCTTCATTATTTGAATTGAATTTTAAAATGAATGAAAATTTTTGACATGATAATTGACGTGATAACAGAAAATTCAAAATGAAAATAAAATAGAAACAAAGAATTAAAATGAAAATAAGAAAAGAAAAGAAAAGAGAGATGAATTTTGGGGAGGTTCCAATCTTGATCACTGATGTTGACAATTGATTTTGAAAGTGGCCAAGGACCTGGAAATTGAAATTCAATTCCAGGTGCTCACAGAGTGGCCAAGGTGATGTTTTGAAAGATTGTAGACCCCTCAGGGAAATGCACACTAGGAGAGGAACTTACTTTTGGTAATTACCACTCCCGCCAGTGCCATAAAAAGAAAACAACATTGCTGAAGGATTGAATTGAATTGAAAGACTTGGAAAAGAAATAAAATAGTGAATGATCCATTTGCCCAAGTGAAAATCGCCATAATTTTGGAATTGAATGTTGAAAAGCCCAGCCAAAGATCTGTGTCCAAAATTTGCAAAGTGCTCACAGAGTGGCCAAGGTGATCCTTACAACAAAAGAGTTGAATACCCCTAAAGGTTCATACCACGAGTGGGACTTACTTTTGGTAATTCCTCTCCCCACCAAGCACCATAAAAAATCAAGCTCTTCAAGAATTGGGTCCTGGCTTGTCAGGATATAATGAATGAAAATCTTTGATGAGTTCAGGACAATTCTTGAGGTTTTCAGTTGGTTCCCAAGTGGATCTTCCCGAGTCTTTACTGAAACCTTTCCATTCCACCAAATATCATCATTTTCCTCTCTTGAGCTTTGAGTCCGGTATTTGAAAGACTTCCCATTCTTCTTCAATGATTATTGGAGGAGGTGGCTCTTGATGCCTATTTGGGATTGTTGATGTCTTGACTGGTTCCAAAAGGGAAATATGGAAAACTGGGTTGATGGACTTCCATTGAGGTGGTAGGCATGAGTACTGACTTTCTTCAAGATTGGAAAAGGACCCATCCATCTTTCAGACAGCTTTTTGGTGGGTCTGGTTGATTTGATGTTCTTGGAAGAAAGCCATACCATGTCACTGGGATTGAAAACAGGTGAACTTGCTCTACTTTTATCTGCATACCTCTTAAACCTGTTTATGGCAACTTCAAGTTCTCTCTTGACATCTTGCTGTACTGATTGGATTTTTGTTGATAACTTTACAGCCGGAGTATCTTGAGTGATGTGAACTGAGTCAAAATGCGGATCTCTTCCATAAACAGTGAAAAACTGTGATTGTTTTGTTGAATAGTGGTCAGAGTTATTGTAGGCAAATTCAGCCAGAGGGATCCAGGTGTTCCAATCATCTTGATGATAACTGACATACATCCAAAGGTACTGTTCTAGTATCTGATCTACCCTCTCTGTCTGTCCATCAGTTTCTGGATGATAAGCAGTTTACAGATCTCTTGAAATCTTGAGCTGCTGACAAAGGTTGGTCCAAAAAGAAGAAACAAAAAAGAGAACCTCAATCACTAACAATTCCTGAAGGAAGGCCATGCTTTGAAAAAATATTCTTGATGAATAGATGGGGCAAATCTAATCAAGTTATTGAAGCTATTGTTGGAATAAAAACCGCCATTTTTGAGAATCTGTCTACTATGAAAAGGATTGAGTCAAAGGAATTGGACAGTGGCAATTGAGTGATGAAATACATTGAAAGACAAATCCAAGGACCACTTGGAATTGGAAGAGGCTTGAGGAGTCCAAACTTCTTGTGATGAATATTTTTGTTTCTTGAACACTGTTGACAGGATGAGACATAATCCTTGATGAATTGAGTCATGCCGGACCAGTGGAAATCCCGCTTGACAAGTTTGAGAGTCTTCTCTTGGCCAGGGTGTCCAGCTAGAAGAGAGTCATGCCACTTTTGAAGTATATTGAGTTGAATTGTGGGGTCATTTGGGACCACCACCCGATCTTTGAAAAGGAGAAGTTTGGAAGAGGAATCAAGAGAATAATCTTGGACAGATTTACCTTTACCCAAATCTTCAAGGACACTTCTATATTGAGAATCCTGCCACACTGCCTTCTGAATTGAATCAATCAAATTTGAAAATGAATCCACCTTGACTGCAAAAAACTTTGAGGCTTGAATTTCATCTTGCTTGATTATCTTCTGATAGTTCATTGGATTCTTGCTGATGAAATCCTCCCCCCTCTCTGGGTAAACGTTGTCCCAATGTGACAAGGCATCTGGAAGGGTGGCCAAGCGGCCAGGGCAGTAGGTGATTGAGAAATGGAATTCAGATAAAAATTCAGCCACCGGGCTTGAAGGCGAGTGAGAATCTTGGAAGAGATGAATGATTGGTGACAACTTCAAAAGGGGAAGAAATTGAAAGAAGGAAAGCTCTCCAGCGCTTGAGAGCCCAGACTATGCAAAGGAGTTCCTTGTCATGAATCTCATAATCAAGCTCAGCTGGGAGAAGCTTGCGGCTACTAAATGCAATGTGATGTTTTCCTGACTCAGAGACCTGACTCAGTACAGCACCCAAGGCATAATATGATGCATTGTTCTCTACAATGATGGGTAGAGAAGGATTGGAGCAGTTGTGAATGCCTCTTTGAGCTGATGAAACTGTCTAAGAACTTCCTCATTGAGAGGAAAACGGGAATCTTTCTTGAGGAAACTTGTGGGTGAACTAATCTTCTTTGAATAATTCTTGATGAAACGGCGGTAGAAATTGGCAAAGCCAAGGAATGATTGAAGAGCCTTGAGGTTTCTTGGAGATGGCCAATTGAGAATTTTCTGGAGTTTTGCTTGGTCCATCTTGAGGCCTTCAGAAGAAACAACATCACCTAAATACTCTACACTAGAAACATGGAATAGGCATTTGGATGCCTTAGCAAAAGGTTTATTGGCTATGAGTCTGGAAAGAGCAGTGGACACATGAGTGACATGTTCTTCCTCAGATTTGGAAAAGACCATAATTTCATCCAAATAAACCACAACATAAACATCAAGAAGATCATAAAAATTATCATTGACAAGATTTTGAAAAGAAGCAGGAGCATTGGTAAGCCCAAATGGCATAAACAAGTACTCATAACTACCATATTTGGTTCTAAAACAAGTCAAATGTTCAGCACCTTCCTTGATTCTGAGAAGGTTATATGCACCACACAAATCAATCTTGGAGAAGATAGAAGAACCATTGAAAACAGTAAGAAGCTGATTCATAGGAGGAACAGGATACTTGTTCTTCCTAGTAACAGCATTGAGTTTGCGGTAATCAACACACAAACGGAGGCCACCATCTTTCTTTTTCACAAAGAGGACAGGTGCTCCTGTTAAAGAGGAGCTTGGCCGGATGAAACCTTTCTCTACATTCTCTGAAATTTAGGCCCTGAAGGTATCTGACTCTTGTTTGGATAAATAGTAGATCACCTCAACTGGAGGTAGAGACCCCTCCAGCTCAATGTGATGATCACAGGTGTGGTTAGGAGGAAGTTTCTATTCTTTCACCTTGGTGAATACATCCAAGTATTGGTGATAAACAGAAGGAACAACGTTCATCACGGTTTCTATTTCTTCTGGCTCTTCCTCTTCATCCCACAACTCCTCCAGAGAGTCATGGTAAGATGAGGGAGGAAGGTCCATATTCCCAAAAAAGAGGTGAAGTGAAGATACAGAATTATCTTCTCCAACATCTTGAATCTCTTTGAATACTTCATCTCTAGATGATAGTAATGACTGTGGGGAATTAAGGGAAGGAATATGGACAGAAGACGGAAATGATGGTGTTCTAGAATCACCAACCAGAGCTGCACATGTGTTGGCAGAAGAAAAGTCATTACTAAAAGAAATTGAAGGATCATTATAGTCCTTATGATCAGAATTAAAGGTGATCAATCCTTCCCTCCAATCAATAAACGGATTAAAATGATTAAGAAAGTAAAAGCCCAATATGGGGTCTTCTCCCTTGGGAGTATCAATGACTAAAAAGTCCCATTCAAAGCTTGGGAAGGAAGGGAGCTCAACCATATATTGAGTATGGTGAGTCACAAATAAAGAAGTAGACTCAGAGGAGTCTAAAATGATGAGGGTAATCTTCTCTGGAAGTTCTGACGTAGTCAATGAATACTTGTGAACAAACTGCTTTGCAATAAATGAGTTGGTAGCACCAGAATCAATGAGAATACTGTAAAAAACATCAGAAAGAGAAGAAAAAACAGAGAATTTAAGAGAAACCTTGACACCAGTATTCAGAATGCACAATTGTGCTCTGGATGGAAAACAGTGAAGACCATTGAACACAACATGGTCTTCACTCAGGATTTTCCCTGGCTGGGAAATTTGCCTGACTGTTGGGTAAGCTTGTTTTTAGGCCTTTTGAAACAGGACTCAAGACTATGCTTCCCACCACAATAGGTACAAAGACCCTCCTTGATTCTTCTTTCCTTTTCAGAATTCATTAACTTGAAATATTGATTCAATAAAGAAGAATGGGGCTTGTCCCTCTTCTGAAAATTCTTCTTCTTCTTTTGACTTGAACTTGAAGAATTTTGAGGATGAGAAGAACTTGACTTTGAGGCTTCTGGCTTCTTCTCTTGATGATGACTGTTTTCATTTTGCCTCTCATGGTACCTGGTATCAAGTTCCAGGGTAATGTCCATTAAGTCTTGAAGAGAGTCAATTCTTGAAGGATGGGATGCCAATTGATCCAAAATCCTGGATGGCAATCCCTTCCTGAAATGATGGATGAGAGCCCTTTCACCCCAATCCCCGATTCTTTAGACTAAACTTCTGAAATCAGCAATGTATAAGGATACATGCCCACCTTCTTTCATTCTCAAATAATCCAACTCAGCTTCTGCTTTTCTGACATCATTTGGATTTCCAAACAAAGTTAAGAGTTGAGATTCAAACAGTTTCCAAGAGTTGAGAAGGTAATTGGAATCTTAATTGGTGAGATTGGAAAGATAAGGCTCAATCCATTTTGCAGCCCTGCCAATAATAAATGATGTGGCATAGAGAGCTTTCTTTCTGTCTTGAGAGAAATTTGCCGGATCATTATGAAATATCAATTGACAAGACTGAATGAAACTTCTGACTTTGAAGGGATGAGTCCCATCAAAGCATTCCAGTGCCTTCATAGATGGAGTCTTGAAGGCTGGTGGTCTTGATGCTTCAGAAGATGAAGCTGCTTGAAGATTGGGCATAATTTGAGTCATTTGCTGCATGATGGCCAATAAAGATGGTTCAGACTGATGAGAGACAGGCTGATTATACTGGGCTAGAGTTGGTCCTCCAGTACCTTGGGATGCTTCCACCAGAGCAGGAGCACCTTCAGTACCATCAGACTCTTCCTCTTCCACAGAATTCTCCTCCTCCTCTTCACCATCTTCACCTGGACCTTTGGAAATGGTCCTTGAAAGTCCTGGAAATCCACCAACTACTCCTGAGAATGAACATGATCTTCTTGGCCCTCTTCCTTCCTTCCATGTGGGGTCCTCTATCTAATTGGGCCCTCAGTTGAGGAACTGCTGGGGTGCCATCTAGAGGAGCTCTTGGAATTGGAGTGATAACAGCTTGTGCTCTGGCCTGATATCTTGTCTGTCTTTCCGGAGATGAATGTTGAACAGGAATGATGTCAGGAATAAAATTGGAATAAATGAATCAAAATCAAAATTCGCTTGAAGTGAAAAGATTAAACAATCAAATCTTGAGGAAACTCAATGAATCAAATGAAAATTCTCAAGTACGTCAATAAATCAAAATCAAATGAAGTCTTGAAGTCAAAATCAAATCAATGTCTTGAAGAATCAATGAATAAAAATGAAATCTTGAGGTAAATCAATCAATCAAAAGTCAAATGAAATCTTCAAGTCAATAACTCAATTGATCAGATCAGTCAAATCAAAATCTTGCAAAAATCAATCAATCAAATGAAATCTTGAAGAAAAATCAATTTATGTCAAACTTCTTGATGTGAAAAATCAGCAAAATCAATGAAATCTTCAGGTCAATCAATTTTCTTGAGGTCAATATCAAATATGTCAAATCAATCAATCAATGAGTCAAAATCAAGTGAATTATTCTTTAAAAACCACAATTCTTGAAGAATAAATCAATTATGAATCTTGATGTGAAGAATGTGTCTGAATATCTTGATGAAAAAATTCGAAGATCAAAGAAAATCAAGATGACGCTGAATTATGAATGAAATGAAAATTTGATGATTTGAAAGAGATTTTAAAAAGAATAACAAAATAAAAATGGGTCAGCTTTCAATTTTCAAAATGAAGAATGAATGAAAGAAAATTGAGAGGTGACAATGAATCATTAAGTTCATAAGCATAAAAGAATCATAATTTTGATGAAATGAGTGAATGAAATTATAGAGAAAGAATGAACAAAATGAAAAATAAATTATAAGTTAATTAATATAATGTCACAGGGGCTCTAGTGGAAATACAAGAGTGGCCTGGCACTCAGCAATCAGGGAACTCACTTGGAAGACTCCAAAAGAATAAAGAATAAAAATAATAAGAATGAATTACTCTAAAATATATGCAGGTACAAGATGAGATGCAAAGAGGGAAGGGAAGCCAAATGGCCAAAGAGCCAACCAAGTCCTTGATCACTTTTTTAACCTGCCAAAAATGAATAATGGAATCGGTAAGGATATGACCACCAAATATCCATTGACAGGCAAAGAAAAAGAAAGAGAAAAGTGCTAAAGGACTGACTTAATTATATCAGTATTTGCTTAACTAAAATGAAAAGAAAATAAAGTTAAAAAAAATCAAAGTATATTAATTAACTGGGGGAAAAACCCCCCAGGGTCAAAGGGTAGCTGGTATATGTGAAAAGTTGGGAGCTTGAGCTCTTCAGGCTGAAAACTGATCTGTATTGATCCTTGAGGCTGTATTGATTGTTTTGGGAATTGATACAGCTGGCTAATATTGAAATTGAAATGGGTTTAATGAATTTCCCACACTTGAAAATGAAATACAGTTCTTGATGGATCCAGACTGTATTGAAATGAAGGTGGTTGCCAAGATGGATTGAGTGGAGCTTTGACACTTGACAACTCCTTTTGGTACTGCCTCTTGAATACACCTTGAGAATGAATTGACAGCATTCCCTTGGAAGGAATACTTGGAGTGAAAATAACCAATGACTGCTTGATGGCATCATTGGTATTTGAGGTTTTGGCACTTGCCCTTGAGCCTTGATGAATCCTCTTGATGACGTGACTGGATGGCCTGATGGAAGGTTGAAATAACCAGATGATATTGCCACCAGTGGATTGCTGCTGAAAAAATGCATAATGGTGTATAACACCATATATGGCATTTTGGTTTTTGGAGGTTGAAAATGGCCATAAGTCTTTAGAGATGATTCAAGGAGGATATTGGTGAAATCTGGTTTTGGAGGGCTTCAGAGGTGTCAGAGTGTCTTTTGAGGTATTTGGCCATTTTTGGGTTTTTGGCCAAATACACCTCATAAAGCCTTAAACCTGTATTTGCGCAAAGTGCGCAAATGCGCAAAAACTGTATTTAAAGCCAAATACAGCTTCTTGGGCTGTATTTCCCCTGTTGACTGGTAAATACCAAAATTTCCCAAAAGTCGAGAAAGGCCAGGAAAGGCCTGATGACAGTGAAGGGCCCAAGTTGGGCCCAGATGATGAAATGGCCATAAAAGGCCAAATGAGGTGACATGGCCAATTTGGCCAATGATTTATGGATATGGCCAAATTGCCATATATTGGACATGGCATGGATATGCCATATTGAAGTCCAAGGGGATGAATTGCCATGATTGTGACAGGGGGCAGTACAGAAGCCCCAAAGCCACAAGTGGGCCCACCTGAGCCTATCCTGGCCAAAAAAACCCAAAATTTCCCAAGGACCCAAGGCACACAAAATGGCCATGGCCTCTGGAAATCATCAGAAGCCACCAGCCTTCTTGAATGAGGAGTTTCCCCTAAAGATCAGGGAAACTTCTTGCCCAACTCAATGGAACCAATAGTGGTGCATATATGGTATTATATACCATTATGCACCATTTTTCCTCAGAAATTGAATGGTGAAATTTTCAGAACTGCATTATTCCATTTAAAATCAATTCCCCAGGCGAATCACCCATTTCTAAGGAAGGCTTCAGCCCCTCAGCCGTACAATCCATGGCAGCTACCAGAAGACCATTTGAACACCACACCTCCCTGGCCTCCCAGGTGTTGGATATTTCATTCCAACAGTATTCCCCCAAGGGAATACTGGCCCAGGATTCTTCAAGGGTAATCCGAAGAATTTGTTATCATTCAAATAAGTTGTCAAGGCGTCAAGCACTCCAGCACTCCTTGGACAACTCAATTGGTCCATAGAGGCGGTATTGAGACAACTTGTATGGCATTGCCCCATTTGGGCTAATTCAAGAAACACAGTTCATTTCTAAATATGGCAAGATCTTTATTGACCCAAAAAATTCAATAAATCTTGGTGATCAACCCTCCAGGATTATTATTCAGCTTTTCACATATACTGGCCACCTTTTCTTCCCTGGGTACTTTTTCCCCAGTTAATTGATATATTGAGTTTATTTTTATTCTTATTTTCTTTTCATTATTAAAATAAATACTGATAATCTTAAGTCAGTCATTTTCACTTCTTTCTACACCTTTCAGTGGATATTGGTGGTCATATCCTTTACTAATTTCATTGTTGTTGCTGGCAGGTTGAAACAGTGAATTCAAAATTTATTTGGTTGGCTCTTTGGCCTTTGGAATATCTTTTACTGCTCTCATTTTTTCTCAAAGGAATATATTCTTCTTTCTTCTCTTTATCTTTGGAACCCTTCAAGTCTGTCCCTGATTACTGAGTGCCGGGTCACTATTTTTATTCCCAAGAGCCCCTGTGAAAGTGTTTTAGTTTTGCCAGTTGTCAACTTTGACGGGGGCTAACAGAAATAAAAACAATAAATTTGGCATTTTTTCTTAGAAAATGTTCAAACTTATTATTTTCAAATTATTTACCCTTATTCAAATCTTGAGAAGCCAAAAGCAATTTCACTTTATACTAATAACTACATATCAAAACCTTACAGGTAATTTTTAAGCTGAAAAACTCAATTTTTTGGAAACAAAAACAAATTTTTCATATAGGCCACAAAATCACATGTTAAAATTTCAGCTCAATATGACCCCTCTCTTAATAATCCAAAATTACAATTGGACAATTCCCCAAATCATAGAGCACATGCAGCTCATTTCTGATTCAACTTCAGTACAAAAAGCATATAAGTCAAAGCTATATACTTCATATTAGCTTCAAGAGGACATTTTATTGCTCACTTCTATATATTGAAGCTTATATCCAAAAGGAAATCAGTTACAAACCCCTCTTACCTTTATCATGTTGGAAATTTGTAAAATCACCACCTTCAAATTTCTGACAACTATTCAGGACCTCATAAAACTTCTTTATAGATCTTATAACCATATTACTAAGGATTAAATTTAATATCAAACAACCTGCAATTAGCATACAGTTTTCAGTGGAACTTTGAAAGCTAGGCAGTAATGAAAATAGGTCCTCAATTGGAAGTATTGCCACAATATTTGGTATTGGTCAGGAAACATTCATAATGTATACTCAGGATGTTTGTGATCCTGTGAGATATTTATGACATACCCATAAGGCCACAAAAAACTTTATATAAAGTTTATTCAGTCTTGAAAAGACTTTTCAATTGAATTTAAGATAAAGAATAACAAAAAATAAGTATAACTTTTTTTGATGAACAAAGTTATAATTTTTATGTCATTTTTGGATTCTACCCCAAAAATAACCTAGGGTACACCCACAGGGTGTTGTACCCAAAAATGATTATTTCTTATGTTGTTAGAAGATTTAAGAATCTCATAGTACAATTGCAAATTTTTTTAAAATTTTTTAAAATTGTTAAATTTAAGCTTAAATTTAAAGCTTCATAAGTTTTATGCAAACATACCAAAATTTTAGTTAAAGTGAAGGTGTTGTGTATATTTACTGAATTGGCTAAGGATTTCCCATACAGGATATAAATCCTGCGTGGGCTCAATTTAAAAGGGCTTTAGGCCATAGTATGTCTTTAAAAAAATAAAAGGGCAAAATCCACACAGAAGGGTGGGAAAAAGGAAAAAAACCAAACAGAGCTGGGGTACCCAACTTTTTGGATCTGCATATATTCAATTGAGGTTATCCACCTGTATTGGAGGATTTCCAACCTGGTTTAAAACTTAAGATTAGACTTTGATCCAACCTTGAATGTAAGATGTGTTTATGAAACTGTTGATAATAGTACTATTAATCAACACTACTATGAATTTTCTTATGAAATATAATAATAAGAATTATTATAACCACAATTAAATAATCGATTAATTAATTAATTCTTTTACTTGTTATACACTACTAGTGATTATAACAGTAAGCAGTAATTGTCTACTAGAATCAATTACAAGAAGTATTTAATAATAAAACTTCTTTAGTAGAATAATAAAACTTTAAATATATAATTATCTTTTACAATAATAATTATAAATATAATTCTTTGAGAAAACAATTACTAGAGAAAAACTTTAAGAATTAAGATAAATCACTCACTAATACACCAAAGAATCTATTGAAGATAATAGCAGAGAAATTTGATGAATAATTGTGGATTTAATGGATCAAAATGGATTGATAACAGAATTACAGCAATATTTAGTTGATTTCTATGATTTCACGTCTTTCTGATTGATTCTGAAAGAATAAAACACTTAAGAAAAGTTTTCACTAATACTTACTTGTTGGTAATACAGGTATAATTGAATAATGTGATGATTTGGAAAAAAACAGCAAGAGGAGGCCTCTTTCAAGTCAAAAACAGCTCACAGAGACATTCCATGGAGAAAACTGAAAACAAAGTGAGTGAGAAAACAATAAACCTTTTTGGATTATTGATTGCATCATCTGTTGTCACATAAGATTATCATAATTACTTAAATTGAATCTTTTATGTGACTGCCAACTCATTTATGGTTAAGAATAAAATGAGTAACAACTTTGAATCTTCTTTTATTCAAAAATAATCATTGATTTCTCAAAGTTATCAATGTTATTGGAAATTTCATCACATAGTGTATTTTCTGTGAATTTCTAAAGATTCAGTGTTTCATGTGGAATCATAAAAAATGGACTGTAAGTGAAGCTTTTAATTTTACTCATAAGAGTATAATTTGAGTGGTTTTTATATGAATAATACAGTTCTTGATTGGCCATGAAACCTTTAGAAAGATTCATTAAGAATTGTATTCTTAATGAATTTTTGAAGTTTTTACCTCATTTCTATGTAGAATTGCAAATAGCACTATATGGCTGGTTTCTATGAGGTAAATCAATAGATACTAGTCCAAAAAGGGTTTTAATTACTCTTTTAGGGTTTATCCATGGAAAATCATTAAGAATTGACATGCTTATAGGGGTCTGAGTTGCTCTTTACCTCCTTGGCATGTCAAAATAGCAGCTTATTTGCTATTTTCTTATGATATAATGAAGTTTTGACTTAGTAACAAAGTTTCCAAAATGCTTTAGTATATTAATTTGGCCACAATAAGCCATGATCCCAACCTTTAGAGCTGTCTATGCCTCAGAGGCCTCAGAAGTTGGGTACTGTCAGGCTGAGTCTATGATTAAGGTGTATAATAGTATTTACAACTTTAACTATGAATGTGACATGGTGAAAATTGTTTTAAGAAGAGGTTGATTTATAGTAATAAATGGTTTAATTAAAATATTAAGGGCTTTACTATAATAATATGGTGGTGGTGAGCACTTCTGAAAGCCCTGGGTGCAGTCTTACCAGTTGGATTACTATAATAAGAGCTACAATACTTAAGTTCAAAGCATAACCTGGTTATTTTCCAAGGGTATAGCTGTTTTTGACAGTTTTACTGCGTAGGAATTTAAGAGCAGGATGGGGATTCCTTTTCTGGCAGTCAAAAGGCCTCCTTTTATCCTGACATGGGGTGAAAAGGCTGCAAGACCTTTTCACATAGAGGAAGTGAAGATTTTTCACTCTCAACAACAGGCTTGTGGTTTTAAAAAGGCTTGTATAGCCTGTATTGGGCTCATATCTTGTTTTGAAACCACATCTGGGCAGTTTTCACCAATACAGGGTGAAAGATTTCATCTGGGGACCACACAGCCTGATTCTGACATGTATGATGGGTAGAATGCTGTACAGAACCTGCATGGGATCCCAGTATTGAAGTATAAACATGCTTCTTCATCTTTTTGACACCTCATAGTCATGGCTATGGGAAATTATCACATGGTAAGCCTGTATTGGCCACACTATGGGATTTTGACCTTAAAACAGCCATACCTTTGTCAGTTTTTGAGATATCAACCTCAAAATTGGTTCAGTGTGTATCTCTGTATGTTTTCTACACAATAGGACCTTATTTGATATGGTTATCAATAAATATGGCAAAGTTATGCCATGTACAAGATCTTTGTACATATGCGTGTTTCAGGCAAAAAGCTGTATTGGGCTTGTTTTCCTTATCACTTTTGTTATAGAATGGATGGCACCATGAAGTAGCCCTTATTTTGCTCTTTCCCAGAAGACCCCACCTTAGGTATCTCACACTAAAACTGTAGAAGTTAGATGAGAGGTGAATATTTTATTCACCCTTATTTGGCCTGAATTTGGCCATAACTTCTGTAATACTGGTGCTAGCTCAGTTTGGCTGGTACCATTGGATAGTCCTACCTTAGAGCTCCATTTTGAATACCCATTTCATGGGGTCAAGCATCTTACTCTGTATTTCAGATGAGAGGTGAAAATTAAGCTTTATGCTCAGCAACAACTTTGAGCAGGAATGACTTTGTTATTCTTTGTCCTATGGTGATGGGACTTGTAAATTTGGAAAGGGGTGAGTTTCCTCTTTCTTTTGATACCTTCTGAGCTAATTTGGCTCAGCTCCATGTTTTGGTGGTTTCTTGGCTATACCATTGATTTATGGTATTTGGCTGTCATGCTTGTGCTCTGGTTTTGAGTCACAGGCTGACAGGTACCCTGACTCTCTTTGATGTCTTTTTCCCCCTTGACTATCTTTTACATCAAAAGAGAAATTCAGGCTTATAGTGAGATATCCACTATTGGTGTACCAAAAGTGTAGGTAAGAATACCATAATATTAAGTGCCACAAACATGTATAACACTATTCTTAGTGTATATGCAACATGGGATTTCTCACATTCCCATTATTTTGGCCTTAAATTGAGAAAAAAAATTCTCAATTCTTTTATGTGTTATTGATGATGTGGTATTGAAGTATGTTCATATTACCACCTGAAAGAGTTGATTTAATCTTATTCCCTCTATGGAGCTACCCTAGGTGAAATTTTGTGTGGGATCCAAATTGGGCCTTAAATCCATGGATCTACTTACTCAATAAAAGGTTATTCATCTTTTCTGAAATCAAAATGATGAATTTTGAATATATGCATGACTTATTGTTTATCAATAAGTCAGAATTCATTTTTAAGGATAATTGTGGCCCCTTTGGGTATGTAAAATATACCTCAAGGCTCACATTAAAGTTTAAACTGGGTTTATCACGATTTGGACAGGAATTTCAAGTTTCCAAAGGGTAAATCCCAATATGCAAGCTTGAAATTAAGGTTTGAAGAGCTTTCAAAGCTTAATTAAGCTTAAAAGGGTTAAAAAAGCTTAAACCTCCTAAGCGTACAAGCATTAAAGCCCTATTGTCAGCCTGTGACTCAAAACCAGAGCACAAACATGACAGCCAAAATACCATAAACCAATGGTATAGCCAAAATACCACCAAAACATGGAGCTGAGCCAAATTAGCTCAAAAGGTATCAAAGGAAAGAGGAAACTCACCTCTTTCTGAAAATATAAGTCTCATCACCATAGGACAAGAAATAACAAAGTTATTCCTGCTCAAAGTTATTGCTGAGCAGAAACCTTAAATTTCACCTCTCATCTAAAATCTAGAAGGAGAGGCCTAACCCCATCAAATGGGTATTCAAAATGAAGCTCTAAGCCAGGGATATCTAATGGTGCTAGCCAAACTGAGCTAGCACCAGTATTACTTGAGTTATGGTCAAATTCAGACCAAATAAGGGTGAACAAAACATTCACCTCTCATCTAACTTTTACCGTTTTAGTGTGAGATACTTAAAGTGGAGTCTTTTTGGAAAGAGCACAATCAGGGCTATCTGATGGTGCCATCCATTTCCTCATAGCTCCACTACAACAGAAGTTATTGGCCAAACAAGCTTAATACAGCTTTTGCCCAAACCACGCCAATGTACAAAAATACTTGTACATGGGATAACTTTGTCATATTTAATGATAACCATGTCAAGTTGGGTACCATTTTGTAGAGCTCATATAGAGCTATTCAATGAACCAATTTTGAGCTTGATATCTCAAATCCTGACAGAGTTATGACCAGTTTAAGGTCAAAATCCCACCTGCTGTCATATACAGCCTTACCATGGGATAATATCCCATAACCATGAATATGAGGTGTCAAATAGACGAAGAAGCATGTTTTTACTTCAATACCTCATATGTCAGTCAATACTGGGGTCCCATACAGTTTCTGTACAGCATTCTACGCGTCATACATGTCAGAATCAGGCTGTGAGGTCCCCAGATGAAAATTTTCACCCTGTATTGGTGAAAACCACCAAGATGTGGTTTCAAAGCCACATCTGAGCCCAGTACAGAGTATACAGGCTGTTTTCAAACCACAAGCCTGTCATAGAGAGTGAAAAATCTTCACTTCCTCTACGTGGAAAGGTCTGTCAGCCTTTCCACCTCAATTTCAGGATAAAAGGAGGGTTTTTCACAGCCAAAAGCTTTTGATCATCCTGCTCTTGAATAACCTATGTAGTAAACTGTCAAAAACAGCTTTACTCTTGGTTAATAATCAGGTATAATTATAAATTTAATTATTGTAACCCAACAGATAAAGCTGCACCCAGGGATTTTAATAGCGCTCACCACCACTATATCCATTATAGTAAAGCCCTTATATTTTAAATTAAATCCATCTTTAACCCTTATAAAATCTTTTTTAAACTATTTTCCATGTGTCACAGTCATAGTTTTAGTTGTAAATAGCTTTATTACCACTTCAACATAGACTCATCCTGACATTTTGGGGGCCTGGCTGTGTTTTAAATCTTTTTTGGGACCTTACAAGTAAGTCTTTTATCTTTTTATGACTTATTAACAAGTGTTTTATCCTTTTTTTAGGCGTAATTTTTCCATTAAAATATATATTTTATATATTTTTACCCTTTTATTTATACATACTCATATTATAAGAGTATTATTCACGTGGCTAATACCCACTGAAATTAACTATTTTTGGCGTGTTTTGTATATAAAAACACATAAGCCATCAATAAGTCCTGTATTCTTGATTGAAGAAGGACCCCTCTGACTGAAAAACCATCAGTTGAGGCGTGGTTAAGTGTATTGTTAACTCAATCACACTTATACAGAGCCACTTATTCAGATTACACTTGAAAACCACAAGTGTATCTGTGGGATACTGGCACACAAACAGTGTGACAGGGTACCAAAAGCTGTAATTCTGACGTGGAATTGTTGATTCAATCACACTGTCATTATACAGGGCACATTGTAGTAACATACAAGCCCAGAGGCCAATCTCAGACGTGCAAAACCAGCATTTTTTGAGAAGTCTTAACTGACATAAGCCCTCCTTTTTCCTGCTTTGATTTCAGTGGAAGAAAATTACATCCCACTTGAGACCCAGTCACAGGCCAACACACCAGTGACACCCTCAGAACCAGAGGGCAGCAAGGGCAAAGGAAAGAGGCACAGTGAAGGTCTCATCACAGCCAAGAAGTGGACACCAATAGCCACTCAGAGAAGTAGAAAACCACGAAACTCTGCACCAATACAAGGTAAACCAACCTTAACCACTTGTACAGGGGAGATTACAATTATTAACCCAGTTGTAACTTCCAAAGGCAAACTTCCCAAATCAGTAGACAATAAATTTGTACAAGGCACAGTCAAAGGTAAATACCCTAAGAACAGAAAGTTTTTGACTGTTTGCAGACACTGATATGTCCCCTGTATACCTCAGAGACCTTGGCTTCCAAAGGAACCAGCCAGAGGATAGAGGAGGATTGTCCAGAACCAGAAGACCTGAAAGAGGACACCCTGGACACAGTGGTGGATGGCAAAACAATGAGGGAGATAATATCAACCTTTCCATTCACACTCCAATTCAACAGAAACCTCAAACCAGAGGACTGGAAGGATATGGATCAAGTTCTTCAGATCCACCAACTCCTCAAAGATTTATTTCAATGGAGCATGGACAACAAGAGGTTCAACCTAGCAACTCACTGGGCAGAACTGGGATAAAGTTGCCAGAAGATCTGTCTCAAAGAGATAGACTTCAAAGACCTGAAGGTAATCACCAAAGGTTGGAATCCTAACAGGCAGCACAGACTCCTGGAGGCAAGGGCACAGAGGATAAGGGAGAATCAAGCCACTATCCTAGCTATAGAAGAACAGTTGACCCAGACAGGGCCTACTCAGATTCCTTCAGGTTCACAAGGAGCAGGCCAAATCAGCTCTCCAGTGGCTTCACACCATTCAGAAACCAGCAGATCAGTGGCCAAGAGTCACCATTCTTCACAGTTCCAGGAAGTTTCCAGGAGAAGACAAGGAAACAAGGGCAAGAACAAAACCTCCTTCAACCAGAGGAGGAAAGAGTCAGACCCCATGATCCAGAAGCTGTTAGACTTGGTAAAGGAAGTACACAAGAACCAGAAGTAGTTGTAAACCACTCTAGAATCAGTAGTCCTAGTAATAGAAATATTACCCCCACTCAGACTGAAAATAACATTGTCACATCTGAGAGTAACATCAACAGTAATACACTGTGGTTACAAGTGTCCCAATATGCTGAACAATCTGCAAAGCAATTTGCAGAAATTAAAGCTAGCCAAGAGAGGATGAGACAAACTCAAGCCTCCTTGGAACAAATAGTTAAGAATCTTCAAGAAGGATATGCTCAACTGAGCAAAGCCTCTGAAGAATCCAACAAAATACTGAATCAAGTCTTTGAAGAACAACACCACAGCACAAGGGACAGGGAGTGTCTGGATCAAGACATTAAAAAATTGCTTAATGCCTACCATATCTTGAAGCCCCAACCACAGGGCCAAGCTATGGAGAATCCATATCAACCAGATGAAATCAAACCAGATGCCATGTTGTTGAATAAGGCAAGATCTCCATCACAATACCAGGATGGAGATGGCATGTCTTATTCAGAGAAGGAAGCCTTGAAACAGCTTCCTGAGGCCTCAAACTGGCCCAAATTCTCTGGATCAGGAGAATATGATCATATGGAACTCATAGATTATATTGATGGACTCTTCAATGATGTACCCAGCATACCAGACTACTGGATTACTGCTAGACTGAATACTGCATTTAAAGGTCATGCAAGTATATGGTACACAGAAATGAAAGAAATCCATGGCAGAAGAAACTGGCCATGGTGGAAGAGTCAAATAATCCAAAAGTACAGTAATGGAACTTGGATATGGCAAAAGACCATGTCATTTGAGAATGACAAATACTCTGTGGACAAAGATCCATATGAGTGGTGTGTTAGACAGTCTAAAAGACTTAAAGCCATTGATCCTCAGATGAACATCCAAATGAGGAACCACAAACTTCTGACACAAATGCCAGGAGAGCTAGAGCATGCAGTAAAATGCAGGTGCAACCAGAATTGCACTCTAGATGCCATAGCCAACACCTTACAAGACATAAGGAAGAGGACTAATATAGGGAAATTTACCCCATATAGAAGCAGTAGTTTCAAGGAGAAACAACCTTTCAGGGTGGAGTTTAAAGACAAACCCAGAGAAAGAGTGGCAGAAGTGGCAAGGAAGAAGAATTCTTGTCACAATTGTGGTTCAACAGACCACTATGCCAACAACTGTCCAAAGGCAAAGAAAAAAGTCTATGCTATAGAAAAAGTCCCTGAAGAAGAACCTCCAACAGAGGATTCTGAATCAGACTCTATGGGAGATGCCATCAGAGAACCATCTGATGAGGATCAAGACCCAAGAGAGGAATTTCTAGTGGAATACCAAGAGGAAACCCCATTGGAAATCCAAGACATACAGTTGGAAGCAGGCATGCCACAGGACACTGCCAACAAGAACTTGTGCAAACACACACAAGATGCACAAACATTCCTGGTTACACCAACCAAAGGAATGGCATATATACATGGAACAGCCACAAAAATGACTGTATGTATTGACAATGCTCAGCACCCACTGATCATTGACAGTGGAGCACATTGCTCCATAGTGGCCAGAAATTATCTGGATAACCACTTCCCAAACTGGGAAAAACAGGTCTTGCCCACTAAGGCAAAGAACTTCAAAAGTGCATCAGGGAAGATGACTTCCATTGGGACAATTATCAAAGAGATAATTATACCCCACAGGAAGGGTAATATCAGACTCAACCCAGAGTTTGTAGTGCTTGAAGATGCCCACATCCAAGGGTTTTTACTGGGAACAGATTACCAGAGGATGTATGGCATAGATATTTACAACAGTAAAAACAGGCACATTACCATTGGTACCAACAAGGAAAAGAAATTTTCACTTGATATATACCACATATCTTCACAGGATCCACTAGAAGAACTCTTGAAGGAATTCAAGGAGGGACAGTTTAGCACTACCCTCACCAGTAAACAAAAACTAAGTTTAATGAAGATGCTGAGAAAGAACAGACCAGCATTTGCCATTGGTGAAGAACCACTAGGCAAGATTAAAGGCCATGATATAGAACTATATCTGGATGTGGAAAGACCTTATCCACCTATGCTGAGGAGACCTCCTTATCCAGCAAGTCTGGAAACCAGGAAAGAAATTGAAAAACACATCAATGAACTCCTGGACATGGATGTCATCAGGAAGATTGGACATAATGAAATAGTGGAAATCACCACTCCTGTCCTGATCACCTGGCATGATGGCAAGTCTAGATTGTGTGGAGACTTCAGAGCCCTGAATAACTACACAAAAGCAGACAGGTACCCTATACCAAGGATACCTCATGCCTTGGATAAGCTGTCCAAAGCCAAATACATAACCAAGATTGATTGTATGAAAGGCTTCCACCAAAATGTAGTTAAACCAAACTCCATGAAATTGCTCAGAATAATATGCCATATGGGCATATATGAGTACACCAGGATGCCATTTGGCATCAAGAATGCACCAGCCCACTTCCAAAGGATGATGGACACCATATTTCAAGAAGAAATAATGGAAGGCTGGATGGTAGTATATATTGATGATATCATTATATACTCAGAGACATGGGAAGACCATGTACAATACATACACAGAGTGCTAAGTAAATGTACACCCATCAATCTGAAAATTTCACTTAAAAATTGTAATTTTGGCCAACAAGAGCTGCTAGCTCTAGGACACAAAGTCTCAGGCCTTAGTCTGGCAATTGACCAGAACAAAGTAGCAGCAGTACTGCAAAAGCCAGTACCAAAGAACATCAAAGAGATGCAATCTTTCCTTGGGTTTGATATCTACTATAGAAACCACATTAAGAACTTTGCACACATAACTAGTAGTTTATACAAGTTATGCTCAAAGGATGTAGTTTTTGAAATAACCAAGGAAAGGAGGGATGCATATGAGAGGATCAAATATGAACTCACAAATGCACCTGTGCTCATCTTGCCTGACTTTGAACTACCATTCAAGTTATATATAGATGCAGCATGCAGCCAAGGCTTGGGAGCAGCCCTTCACCAAAGACAAATTGTGGATGGTGAACCAAGAGAAGGTGTAATATGTTACATCTCCAGGCAGCTGAAAGATTCAGAAGCCAGGTATGGGGCCACCCAGACAGAATGTCTATGTCTAGTCTGGTCTCTAGAAAAACTCCATTATTATTTGGAGGGAGCAGTCTTTGAAGTCTACACAGACTGCACAGCCTTGAAGTCTTTACTAAACATGAAGACTACTAATAGACACATGCTGAGATGGCAAATAGCCATCCAGGAGTATAGAGGGAACATGACCATCATATACAAGGAAGGTAAAAGCCATACCAATGCAGATGGCCTTGCAGGTGGCCACTGGACAATGTCAAAAGCAATCCAGCTTATGACCCTGAAGTTGCTGCAAAAATTCCTATCCATTTTATGGAAATAAATAGGAAGAAGAACTTCAGATTCTCTGAATGGGCACCAGGGAGTGGTACCCTTGACAGTGGAAACACTGATTCAGAAGGGACAGAAACCCCCATACTGGGAATAAGTTCCTCAGAACTGCACAATGAATTTTTCAATGCAGTACTGAAAGCTTATGCTAAACACAAACAGTGTAGCATACTACTCCAACTCCTTCAACAAAAATACAGGAGCCCAGAACTGAAAACCCAGCTGGAGGAACCCTGGTTGAGGGCCTATAAGGAAAATAAATTCTTCCTTATAGATGGCCTGATTTATCACAGGGAAAAGCACACCAGTGCACTCACAGTGATAGACAGAGACCACATCTCTTTAATCCTGCAGGAATGCCATGACTTCCCCTATACGGGACACATGAGTGAGGACAGGACTAAAGAGAGGGTAGCAAGCACAGCTTGGTGGCCCAAGTGGGAGCAAGAGTTGAGTGAATACATCAACACTTATGAAAGATGCCAAAAGGCAAATAGAAAACATGGGAAGAAATATGGGTTGCTTCAACACATAGAAGAACCCAAACACCCATGGGAAACCATCAACATGGACTGGGTCACAGGACTTGTCCCAGGAGGAAAAGGAAACTACAATGCCTGCTTAATCATAGTTGATAGGTTCAGCAAGAGCATGAGATGTCTACCATGCCATAAAGAGGACACAGCCATGGACACTGCTCTGTTATTTTGGAATAACATCATATCCACCTGTGGAGTCCCTAACATCATAATTAGTGACAGGGACCCAAAATTCACATCTGAATTTTGGACCAATTTATATGACATGCTTGGCACCAAGCTTTCTTTTTCCACAGCTTACCATCCACAAACAGATGGCCTAGCTGAGAGGATGATCCAAACAATGGAGGACATCCTCAGGAGGTTCTGTGCCTATGGCATGGAATACAAGGACCATGAGGGATACACCCATGATTGGGTCACCCTCTTACCAGCAGTCCAACTGGCTTATAATACAAGCCAGCACTCTACCACAGTAAAAACACCTGCACTGGTAGAGAAAGGGTGGATTCCCCTGTTACCTGTGGATCACTTGAAGAAAAATCTTCTGACCATCCACCCCACAGCCAAAGACTTCCATGATATGTGGAAGAAAGCCTGTGATACTGCTGCCAAATGCATAGCTGAGGCCAAAGAGTACAACAAGCAAAGGTGGGACAAGTCACATATGGAACCTGACTTCAAGGAAGGGGACCAGGTGTTAGTGTCTACACTGAACTTTAACAATCTCAAAGGACCTAAGAAAATGAGAGACTCATTTGTAGGGCCCTTCACTATCATTAAGTTGATAGGGAAGAATGTAGTAGAGGTCAAGCTCACTGAGGAGCTTTCTAGGAAACACCCAGTCTTTCCAGTGAGCCTGGTCAAACCATACTTCCAAACAGAGGAGGATAAATTCCCCTCCAGGAAGAAAAACATCACTCCACCAGAAATAGTGGAAGTAGAAGACTCCCCTGGACCTGTGAGTAAAATCATCAGGGCCAGAAAAATCAGACTTAATGGGAAGGATCAGAGACAATATCTAGTCAGATTCAAGAACCAGACAGCTGACAAAGACAAATGGTTGGCAGAGGATGCCATACCAGATGGAAACCTTCATTTCAGAAGATTCAGAGCCTCTAGGAGGACTGAACAGTCTCATCTATGATGAGCCTTTTTTAGAGGGAGGGTATGTCAGCCTGTGACTCAAAACCAGAGCACAAACATGACAGCCAAAATACCATAAACCAATGGTATGGCCAAAATACCACCAAAACATGTAGCTGAGCCAAATTAACTCAAAAGGTATCAAAAGAAAGAGGAAACTCACCTCTTTCTGAAAATATAAGTCTCATCACCATAGGACAAGAAATAACAAAGTTATTCCTGCTCAAAGTTATTGCTGAGCATAAACCTTAAATTTCACCTCTCATCTGAAATCTAGAAGGAGAGGCTTAACCCCATCAAATGGGTATTCAAAATGAAGCTCTAAGCCAGGGCTATCTAATGGTGTTAGCCAAGTTGAGCTAGCACCAGTATTACTTGAGTTATGGTCAAATTCAGACCAAATAAGGGTGAACAAAACATTCACCTCTCATCTAACTTTTACAGTTTTAGTGTGAGATACTTAAAGTGGGGTCTTTTTGGAAAGAGCACAATCAGGGCTATCTGATGGTGCCATCCATTTCCTCATAGCTCCACTACAACAGAAGTTATTGGCCAAACAAGCTTAATACAGCTTTTGCCCAAACCACGCCAATGTACAAAAATACTTGTACATGGGATAACTTTGTCATATTTAATGATAACCATGTCAAGTTGGGTACCATTGTGTAGAGCTCATATAGAGCTATTCAATGAACCAATTTTGAGCTTGATATCTCAAAACTCGACAGAGTTATGACCATTTTAAGGTCAAAATCCCACCTGCTGTCATATACAGCCTTACCATGGGATAATATCCCATAACCATGAATATGAGGTGTCAAATAGACAAAGAAGAATGTTTTTACTTCAATACCTCATATGTCAGTCAATACTGGGGTCCCATACAGTTTCTGTACAGCATTCTACGCGTCATACACGTCAGAATCAGGCTGTGAGGTCCCCAGATGAAATTTTTCACCCTGTATTGGTGAAAACCACCAAGATGTGGTTTCAAAACCACATCTGAGCCCAATAAAGAGTATACAGGTTGTTTTCAAACCACAAGCCTGTCATAGAGAGTGAAAAATCTTCACTTCCTCTACGTGGAAAGGTCTGGCAGCCTTTCCACCTCAATTTCAGGATAAAAGGAGGGTTTTTCACAGCCAAAAGCTTTTGATCATCCTGCTCTTGAATAACCTACGTAGTAAACTGTCAAAAACAGTTTTACTCTTGGTTAATAAGCAGGTATAATTATAAATTTAATTATTGTAGTCTTTTATTATTGTAACCCAACAGATAAAGCTGCTCCCAGGGCTTTCAATAGCGCTCACCACCACTATATCCATTATAGTAAAGCCCTTATATTTTAAATTAAATCCATCTTTAACCCTTATAAAATCTTTTTTAAACTATTTTCCATGTGTCACAGTCATATTTTTAGTTGTAAATAGCTTTATTACCACTTCAACATAGACTCATCCTGACACCTATCAAAAGTTAAGTTTTGGTGTGTCTTGTTATTCTACATGGAAAAGTATTAATAACTTCAAAAATTCATTAAAAGACCAATTCTCAATGGATTTGCTTGAGATTTCTACACAGCTTACAATTTAATGTTATCCCTGTAAACTTTCAATTTGAAGTATCCTTTATAAACAGGTTTTATGGGTAATTAGCCTGGAAATCTACTTTTATAATTATACTTCAAGAAAATTAAGATTTCTTTAGAAATTAATTAAAAATTGAGTTTAAAAGATTTTTGCTTGAAACCCTATTTTTAAGTTTTCCATGTGATGAAATTTAATAGAAATAAACTTATCTTATCTTAAAACTTAAAAGAATTAACCCAAATGAGGATTAAAGCTACCTGGAGTTAAGAATAGCACTGGTAACTTGAAATTGGAATTAAAAATAAGTTACCTTAAGCTAAGAACCTTCTTTTTAAGCATGGTTTTTCAGCTTTGACCTGAGAACTCCCTTCATATCCATTATTAATCATAAGAGCTTCTCTTAAGACATAAAAAGAGTCTATTCAACAATTCTTTTGTCCATCATTCATTATCAATCCAATTATATTAGACACTTAAACAGGTAATGTTTTATCACATATAAAATCTTATTATTAAATTAATTCTTAAGTTATTTTATCCTTTATTAATCTTAAGTTAAGTAATTGAAATCATAGAATTCAGATTATTTTTTTAATCATCAATAATATATTTTATTTTATAAAATTATCATCTTCAATATCTTTTAAAGTCCACAAATTCCTCTTAAAAACTCTTTAAATCATATTTTCATTATAAAAAGTTTTTTATCTTTGAAATATTGATTTTTTGGTGTGTTTTCAACTTATAATAATTGTTTAATATAATAACTGTTGTATTTAACTTGTTTTGTTAATTATATATTATAAGTAAGTTTTTCTCTCAAGTTCTATCTTTTTTTATCTATCATTAGTTTTTTATATTGAACTTTTCTATAGGATTTATTTCCGCACATTTTGTGTGATAATTCTTTTATAAATAATATTATTATTCTTTATAAGTGGTTAAATATTAATATTTTCCAGGTGTAATTGTCTTATTAAGAGATTTACACTTCTTATTGTTATAATTGTCAGTGACTATAACAATAATAGAATAATTATAATTTATTACAATTATTAATATTTCTTTTATTATTAAATCATTTAATAATAACTAAATTTCTTTTTTTATAACATATCTATCTTCAATAATTATATATATTTGTGGCTATAATATTTTATTATATTATATTTTCTACTGAGGACAGTCATAGTACTCTTGATATTGCTACTTTATCAAGAGTTTCATAGACAATCCTATCTTCAAGTGAAGAAGTTCATGGGCCCAGAAAACACAGAGGATCTTCTGAAAGGTTTGCCACCCATTTCTTTCAAAGGAGATGTCTAACAGATCAAAGCTTGGTTGAAAACCCAAAGCATGTTGTCAGAAGACCAGAAGAAGAACTTGGCACAAGGAAAGGACAACAGCCCAGTGGAAGCTCCCCAAGCCTCAACAAGTTCCAAACAAGGGAAAGCAAACCCCAAAGAACAATCAGAGGGGAAAGCAAAAGGCAAAGTGAATAGAAAATCCCAAGTCAAACGAGCCTTACCCACAGAACTACAGAATCCCCAAGGAAGAGAAGACAGCCATTGACAATGTGTTCAATATGGAAATAACTTTTATGGAATTCAAAAACAAGGAGGAGGAAAGAATGAACCAATCCTTTTCAAAGAAATAGACCTTGTAAATCTTGTAAATAATTTTGAAACTTGAAATAAACAGATTTCAGCAAAGTTAAACAATTATGAGTATTTACAACAGAAGTTGGGTAGAGAGATTTTACAAGTAAAAGAGTCACAAAAGACCATTATTGGTCTAGAAAGTGTTAATAAAGACAATATTTTGTCTTTTACACAAATTTGTGCAAGCATTTAGTCCAAAGCTACCTTACTCAATTAACCAGATGACAATTCTATTTCTTTTATTACAAAACAATTAAGAGAATTAAGAATAAAAGTCCAGAGCTTGGAAAATTCAACTAGTCACAATGCAGCTCTTTTCCAAGAACAATTGTAAAAAAGTGCTAAAGCAAGACCTGAATTGAAAGAATACATTCAATGAAGTATTAATAATATATCACTGAAAAATGAATTACCGAGACATTCCACACCAATTCTTGACATAAATGTGCTGAACCTGAGCAATGATTTACATCATACAATTTCAAGTAATGCAGAAGTGGAGACTGCTTGTAGCTTTAAAGACATTCCAAGATTAGAGGAATGGCTAACCTTCAGTGGTGAAGGAGAATATAATTATATGTAATTTATGGAAACAATTGATATTTTCAAAGAAGACTTTAACATACCTGATGAATACATAAGTGCCAGATTACACTCATTGTTTACCAAATAAGCAAAGAAATGGTATTGAAAAATGAGACAAGACCATGGCAAAAATTTTTGGCCTTTCTGGCAAGAAAAAGTTATTTCCAAATGGGCAAATGCTTCCTGGATATTTAAGATGGAAAATTCCTTTGAAGAATTCATCTTTAATATTGAGAGGGACAGGCCCATGTCCTCATTTCTTAAGCAGAAGGACAGATTAGTTTCCCTTCATCCTGATATGTCTGAAGCAATGATACATAAAAGGATATTAAGGAAATGTGGTGGTGACCTTGAGCATTTTATAAGAAGCAGATGTATTGAGCCTTTCTCTACAGAAGATTATATAAATGCCATGGAAGACATTACAACCAGAAAAATAATTGAAAGAAATTGGTATAAACCCCCAATAGATAACAAGACAAGTGGTAAACCAATCTCAAAACCAAATAAACCACATTAAAAAGCTCCTTTTAAATGTCATAAATGTGGAGTACATCTCATTTGTCCAATACGTGTCGAAAAAAGACGAGAATCAATGAGATAGAAATTGAAAAAGAGTGTCACACAAAAGAAGCCAATGATGTATCTTTACATGAAAGTGACTCTGAGCCTTCTGAAGAAGAAGACCTAACAGATAAACTTAATACAGAGGAAATTAATGTTTCTTTTGAGGTAACAGAAGTGCATACTCACTTACCACAGTACAGTAATTAATTTATGGATCTCATACATGTGCAAGATGCTAATATTCAAAAAGCCAAACCTTCCAGAGGTAAATGTTATACAGCTGGATCATCTTGCATCACTAATATTGTGATAAAAAACAAAAAAGCCAAGATATATCTTGACTCAGGTGCTTTTTGTACTTGTGTTGAAAAAGATTATCTTGGAAAGATTTATACCAATTGGAAAGAAAAGTTAATGCCAATTGAAGGTATAAAATTCAGCATTTCTAGCCAAGATATGCATGCTTTGGACATTCTTGAAGCAAAAATGATATTCCCTCATCCTGCAGGAAGTATCAGATTGAAAGTTGAATTTTTTGTGATGAATAATTGTACTTCAAAACACTTTATGCTTGGAAATGATTATCTTAATATATATGGTATTGATATTCATAATCATGAAGACAGATATTTCACTATAGGGGAAAATAAAAGGCAGAAATTTTCTTTTCCTCTAGAAAAGAGAGAAATAACTGTCATTAGACAAGTAAAGAATGTTAATAAGGACATATTTGTGTCAGATCAATTAATTGAAGCAAAAATTAACCCTGAATTAACATTAAAAATGAAGAAAGAACTTATTGAAATTTTATTTCAATAAGAAGAAGCCTTTTCTTCTGATAATGAGCCACTTGGAGCTATCAAATACCATGAAGTGGAAATTATGCTTGATGTGGAAAGACCTTAACCTCCACTATTAAGAAGACCAGGATACCCCACTAGCCCTAGAGTGAGAGGAGCATTGGAAGCTCATATTGATGATCTGATGAAATTGGAAGTTCTCAGAAATGTTGGGCACAATGAAGAAGTAGAAGTCACAACTCCTTTAATCATTACTTGGAATAATGATAAATCAAATATGTTTGGTTATTTTAGAGCATTACAAGCTACACTATTCCAGATAGGTATCCAATTCCTAGAATCCATGAGACTTTGACTCAATTATCCAAAGCAAAATTTATTACTTCTATGGATGCCCTTAAATGTTTTCATCAGAATGTTTTGACACCTCATTCTAGGAAACTATTTAGAATAATTGCTCATTGTGGTAGTTGTGAATACTTTAGGATGCTTTTTGGTATTAAAAACTCACCCTCTCATTATCAAAGAACAATCAATACCATCTTCACACTTCAATTATCAGAGGGATGGTTGATCATTTATATTGATGACATTATAATTTCTTCAGAAACCTGGAAATTGCATTTGGAGAGACTTTTATTATTACTTAAGAAGATTATTCAAGTGAACATGAAAATATCTCTTAAATATGTAATTTTAGGTTTATGAACTAAAAGCTCTAGGACATGTAGTCTCAGGACTGAGCCTAGGTGTTGATAAAAATAAAGTGGCTGCAGTTTTATTCAAGAAAATTCCCCAGAACAAAAAAGAAATGATGTCTTTCTTAGGTTTTTCCAGTTATTACAGGCAACACCTTGAAAATTTTGCAATGACATAGGAAAGGCTCCAAGCATATGAAAAAACCAAGTTTGCCTTGACTAATGCACCATTATTATTGATTCCAGACTGGAAACTTTCTTTCAAGATTTACATTTATGCATGTGGTGAAGGTCTAGGTGCAGATTTTCATCAAGTTCAAATTGTCAATTACAAGCCTTATGAAAGCCCAATTTGTTTTATCTCAAGACAAATAAAACCTACTGAGGCCAGATATGGAGCTAGCCAAGTGGAGTGTCTTTGCCTTTTTTGGGCTTTAGAAAAACTTCATTATCATCTTGATGGTAGTGTGTTTGAATTAATTACTTATTTTAATGCAGTAAAATCACTTTTTAACATGAAAACTCCAAACAGACACATGTTAAGATGGCATATTGCTATACAGGAGTATAGAGGTAATATGACCATAGTGCATAAAGCTAGAAATATTCACAAAAATTCTGATGGCTTGAGTAGATGGGATTTACCCAATACACCTGACAATCCTGCCTATGTTACTACAAGTGCAGAACCTGAGATTCCAATTGAAGGAATAAACATCATAGATGTGGGTACATAATTCTTTGAAGAAGTTAGAGAAAACTATAAGCAAGATAAGAATTGTCATATTCTTATTGCTTTACTTGACAAATATTTCAAGGATGCAGCTTTGGCTAATTCTCTTGATGATATTTGGAAGACATCTTATTACAATGGAAGATTCCATTTATTTGATGGTATTTTATATCATAGATCTAAACACATGTGTAATGGTCTTATGTAGTAGATTGCTGATCAACACAATACTATTAGAATTCCATGATAAAATTCATTCTGGACATCTTTCTCAAGACATAACAATGGACAGAATTAAGACATGTGCCTGGAATCCATCTTGGAGAAAAGATGTCATTGAGTACTGTCATACTTGTGATAGATTCCAGAAAGCCAATAAAGCTACTGTTAAAAGAGATGGTTTAATGATTCATATCCAAGAGCCAAGTACCCCATGGAAAGTGGTTAATATGGATTGTGTGACTGCTTTACTACCTTGAGGTGATAAAAGCTACAATGCATATCTTTTTATTGAAGACAGATATAGCAAAACTCCAATCTTTTTACCATGTCATAAAGATGACACAGATATGGATACAACTCTTTTGATTTGTAACAGAGTCATATCCCATACTTTTCTATTGAAAAATATCATTAGTGATAAAGACCCAAAATTTACATCAGCCTTATGGACTAATTTACATAAGCTTTTGGGTGAAAAACTATCATTCTCAACAGCATACCATCCACAAACAGATGGGTTAGAAGAAAGAATGATTCAAACCCTTTAGGACATGATCAGAAGATTTTGTGCTTATGGCCTGGAGCTTAAGTATTCTGATGGCTTTACCCATGATTGGTGTACTCTTACACCAGAGCTGAAATTAGCCTCTAAGGCTTTTATCCATGCTTCAACAGGCAAAGCTCCTGAAGTTTTGGAAAAAGGATGGAACCCTACACTTCCAGTTGATACTTTGAGTAAATATTTAGTTTATATTAATCCAACTGCTTCAAGCTTTGAGCTATTGCTTGATAAAGTGAGACATCATGCAAATCGAAGCATTAATTACTTTTCAATATGCTAAACAGAAGTGGGATAAAAGTCATGAAACCCCAGAATTCAAAGTAGGGACCTTAATACTAGTTTCAACTTTGAACTTGAATAATATTAAAGGCCCAAAGAAATTGAAAGATTCCTTTTCAGGAGCATTTATTATTAAAGCCCTTTATGGGACAAATGCAGTAAAAGTACAACTTTCAGGTGAATTGGAAAACAAACATCCAACTTTCCCTGTCAGTCTAGTAAAGCATTACACTTGAAGTGACAAGGAATTATTTCCTTTGAGAAATGAAACACCCTTAGAAGTACCCCCACTTGATCAGAGTGAGGAGAAAAAATTACTTAAAGTTTTGAAAGAAATAATACTTAGGGGAAAAATGAAAGAGAATACTTATTCAGGTACAGGAATCCACAAAATGAAGATGAATGTATTTCAGAAAGTAAAATACCTGATTCCCAAAAGTTTCTCAGAAGATTCAGACATGATAGAAGACCAATTTCTCAATAAAAATTTTAAATTGTGTGCTTTACATACTTAAAAAGTATACGTAGAGAGGTTGGACAGTGTATTATACCCCCCCCAAATAAATTGGGGTTATACTACAAAGGAAAAATTGTATTAAAATTTTTCTTATGGTGGTAGGGAATATGAGCCTGTGAGGTATGTATGACATACCCATAAGGCCACAAATAACTTTATATACAGTTGATTTAGTCTTTAACAGACTTTTCAATTGAATTTAAGATAAAGAATAACAAAAAATAAGTATAACTTTTTTTGGATGAACAAAGTTATAATTATTATGTCATTTTTGGATTCTACCCCAAAAATAACCTAGGGTACACCCACAGGGTGTTATACCCAAAAATGATTATTTCTTATGTTGTTAGAAGATTTAAGAATCTCACAGTACAATTGCAACTTTTTTTAACATTTTTCAAAATTGTTAAATTCAAGCTTAAATAAGCTTAAATTCAAAGTTTCAGAAGTTTTATGCAAACATACCAAAATTTTAGTTAAATTTAAGGTGTTGTGTATATTTACTGAATTGGCTAAGGATTTGACATACAGGATATAAATCCTGTGTAGGCTCAATTTCAAAGGGTTTAAGGCCATAGTATGGCTTTACATAAGTAAAAGGCCAAAATTCATGAAAAAAGGTGGGACAAAGTAAAAAGACCAAACAGAGCTGGGGTACCCAACTTTTTGGAGCTGCAAGGATTCAATTAAGGATTTCAACCTGTATTGGAGGATTTTCAACCTTATTTAAACTTTAAGATTAGACTTTGATCCAACATTAAAGTTTAAACTGGTTTTATCCCAATTTAGACAGGAATTTCAAGATGCCAAAGGGTAAATCACAATATTCAAGCTTGAAATTAAGGTTCTAAGAACTTTCAAACCCTTATTAAGCTTAAACCTTGAAATTTACAAGCATAAAAATCTTATCAAAAGTTAAGGTTTGGTGTGTATTGCTATGTTACGTGGACAAATAGTAATAACTTCAAAAATGCATTAAAAGACCAATCCTCAATGGATTTTCTTGAAATTTGCACACAGCTTAGAATTTGATGTTATCTGTGAATAGGTTAAATCTTAAGTATCTTCCATAAACAGGTTCTATTGGTAATTAGCCTGGAAATTCACTATTTTGATTATACTTGAAGAAAATTAAGATTCCTTTAAAAAATTTATTTTAAGATATTTTTGCTTGAAACTCTATTTTTAAGTAGTTCATATGATGAAATTGAATATAAATAAGCTTATCTTTTAATAAAAACCTAAAATAATTAACCCAAATGAGGATTAAAGTTACTTGGAGTTAAGAATAACACTGGTAACTTAATATTGGAATTCAAAATAAGTTACCTTAAGCTAAGAACCTTCTTTTGAGGCATTGTTTTTCAGTTTGGACCTGACCACTCCCTCTATATCCATTATGAATCATGAGAGCTGCTCTTCAGACATAAAAAGAGTCTATTCATCACTGTTTTTGTTCATCATTCATTATCAATCCAATTATATTAGACATTTAAACAGGTAAAGGTTTATTACATATAGAATCTTATTATTAAATTGACTCTTAAGTTATTTTATTCTTTATCAATCTTAAGTTAAATAATTTAAATCATAGAACTCAGATTATTGTTGTAATCATCAATAATATATTTTATTTTATAAAATTATCATCTTAAATATCTTTTAAAATCCACAAATACCTCTTAAAAACTCTTTAAATCATATTTTTATTATAAAAAGTTGTTTTATCTTCAAAATATTCATTTTTTGTTGTGGCTTTTTACTTATAATAATTACTTAATATAATAACTGTTTTATTTGACTTGTTGTATTAAATATATATTATACGTAAGTTTTTCTCTGTAGTTCTCTATTTTTTTATATAGAATTTTTCTATGAGAATTATTTCTGCACAGTGTGTGTGATAATTCTCTTATAAATAATATTTATATTATCTATAAGTGGTTAAATATTAATATTTTCTAGGTGTAATTGTCTCATCAAGATCTTTACACTTCTTATTGTTTTAACTGTCAGTGCATATAACAATAATAGAATAATTATAATTATTATGATTTTTTCTATTATTGAATTTTTTAATAATAATTAAATTTATTTTTTTATAATATAATTATTTTCAATAATTATACGTATTTTTGGTTATAATATTTCATTATATTATATTTTTCTACTGAGGACAGTCATAGTACTCTTGATATTTCTACTATTATCAAGAGTTTCATAGACAAAACTTACAATTTTATTACCAAGATTTTTGAATACAAATTTACCTATCTTAAAAGGCCATATCAAAATAAAAAAATAGAATTATCACAGTCAATGAAATATGAAGATCTTCCTGGCTGCATTGAATTTATTGATGGAGGCTTCATCCAGTTATTTGAAGGTCCACCTATGAACACTGAGGTTCAATTTAATCAAAATAATAAGTGTATTTTTACTAATTCTAAAACATTTTGTTGAAATATTTATTTAATTTCTATCATTATTTTCTGTGATGTTAGAAAATGTTTTTTTGCCTTACATGTTGGTCTTCCTGGTTCAATGAATGACGCAAGAGTGTCACAACCATGGATAATACTCCTTGGCAAATTCTATGGCATACCAATTCCATATTTCTTTTATGGCAATTTGCCCATATCAATTACTCTTGGACAAATTGGCCACTCTCAATTTTATTGCCCTTCATGGTAATTTCATCATCTGGGGCCAATCTGTCCCCTTCGCCATCATCATGTCATTCATGGCCTTTCTCTGCCTTTGGTAATTTCCCATTCAATAGAGGAAATACAGCCCAAAATCTTTTATTATGTTTTTTTAGCTTTAAATACAGTTTTGCGCACTTTGCCACTTTGTGCAAATACAGTTTTAAATCCATTTAGGCTTGTTTTGGCCAAAACATCTCTGCAATTCCTGAAGCCACCCAAACTCCCTTTTCTCTCTTTCCTCCTGGCATTAATTCAAAAGATCTTTGGTAACTCTATATCTTCAATAACAAAGAGTTCCATTGTGAGCCTTAGAGGTAATTTCATATACCCAAAAGACCACAAATACAAAATTAATATAGAAATATAAATGAAATAAATTTATTTATATTATTCAAATGAAAATCAAAATATAAATATAAAATTATATTCACAATTAAAAATTTAATTACAATTTAAAAATAAAATTACATTAAATTTTGAAATTGTAAAGTTACATTTATATTTGAAAAAATTAAGTAAAAATTAATTTTTAACAAAATTGTAAAAAAATAAATAAATTTGGAAAAAAGTTAAATAAAAATTATTATAACTTTTTATCCAATAAATAAACATATAAAATATATTTCACCATTGGATTCTTCATAAAAAATCAGGTGGGGTCACCTCTGAGTGAAAACTTTGTAACTCAACTCTAAATAAGCTTAAATTAAGTTTTTAGTATTTTCTGTATGAAAATTGAAAATCCTCAAAACTTTAATTTAATTCACATCACATGTTGTGTTAATCACCAAAAACTGTATCAAAATTGAGCTGTTGTGTATATTTTAGAATTTATGAGGAATTAAAGTATTTTCAATTGAATTCCATTGAAATGTCAAAATGTGCGCGTGTATTACATAAGTGAAATTTGATTTACATATGAGGTATCAATTATTACTGTATTGAACTGTACAGCTCAATTGAATTACATATGTAAATTATGAGTATAATACATGATTAGGAATTAAAGGAAAAATAAATGGGAAAGATTAAATTTGGGGGGGGAAAGGAACTCCAGCTCTAAGGGGGAGCTAGACCCCCAAAATCCTTGCTGACAGGCGTGTGGTGTCAAAATTCACGCAAATGTTCATCACTTTTGGCCTGTAATTGAGCTACAGGGTCTGTGGACTCGATTGATGATGAGGTTTTGATACCAACTGGGGTAGTTTTAGCTGTTGCCAAGAGGGTAAAGCTACCCTTAAGATAAAACAATCATAGTAAAAACAGTTTTAACTGGTTTCTACGTCTCTTACACACATTCTGACGTGCTTTGAAGGCTCTAGACCAGGTATTGCTTTAGTAATGGCTGATTTAAGGGTCTAAAATGGCTAAAAATGGCTTAAATGAGCCCTTTTTTGTTCCAAACCAGGGTTCAATGATGCCATAATTGGCTTTTCTGATGGACGTTTTTCACGACTGACAAGAGTAAATTTTATTTTTGGAGTAAGAAAATTGATGGCTATAAAAGAATGTCTTCTTTGCCCCACTTTTTGCTTCATGTTTGTAAGGTTTGACTATGAAACAATAAGTAAAAATTACTAATTTATTACTTATTGTACTCTGAATGTCCTTATGATTGAAATAAATAAGATTAAAATAATAATAATAATAAAGAAATATTATTATTATGGCGTAAAAATATTATATTATTAAATAAATATAATAATATAATTAATATTATATAAGATTATAATATTGAAAATAATATATTAATATAAAATAATTAATATATTATAAAGCTCTTTATTATTGTTACAAACAAATAATAAAGGCGTAAAAAATTGTTTTTTATGAATAAAAAACAATTAATAACAATAATATTACCAATATTAAAGTTATATATTAATATAAATACTATTTATATTAAATAAGAATTATTAAGAGTAATAATAAGAGAGAAATTATTATAATAAGATGAAATAACCTACTTTTAACACTTAAGATAATAATTTTGAGATATTTTACGCCAAAAGAATATAATACAACTTTTTCAAATTGTATTTACAATAAAAAATAAAGAATTTTTACTAAAATTCTTGATTTTACGTGGAAATGAGTTTATAGAGAGATTTATAACAAAAACAATTAAAAAATTGATTTAATCACGTAAAAGTGGTGATTAATAATAAGATGATCTTTGGTCTTTAATAATATAAGAGTTTTATATATAAAGAATAAAGAAATTACCTTTTATTTAATTGATTTTAATGTTTTTGATGCGTCTGAGGGGAAAATAGAGTAAAAAGAACTCTATTTATAGTAAATACCTCCCTCCTAGAGTCCAACAGGCTTCTAGTAGATGTGTACCGATCATATCCACTGGAATTGATCAATATTTTAAGGTTTGAGGGTGATTACATCATGATCAAACCATCTTACATCATTATTGCACCATTATTTAAAGTTATCACTGTAACTTTAAGTTTGATGACATCAGAGGCTTGGAAGAACCCCAAATTTCGTGGATTTTATTAGTTTTAATCATAAACTAATAGTATTCACCAATTTTATCACTCTTGTGACTGTTAAACTTAATTTAAGGTTACAGTAGGTGATCATAACTGCTCAATTTAAGCTCAAACTTTGATCTTCAATAACTTTTAAGATTTACACGCTACAGCAATTCAGAGAGTGAATTCTAATAGCCTGGCATAACCTTATTATGCTGCCAAGAGCTTATCATTACATCATCAAAACTCTAATTTTGATGATTTTTCTTGTAACTCATCTTTTCTGTCGAAATTCAATATTTTAAACTTCAAACCTTGATTTCAGGGGGTTATACCCTGAATTTAATAATAAAAATTACATCATTCTTCACGAATGAACTAGTAGAATCCAACTGTATACTTTTTTTTAAGTTTGGACCACTTTCACAACAAAGTGGTCAACAGCTCTGTTGATTTTTATCAATATTTCATCATAGGTTTTAACCTTGTTTATAATTTGTAAAATAAAGTTCATATCTGTGTTCTTACAGTAATTACGTGGTGACTTTATTTTTGGTTCATCATTCTATCATGTATAGTTTAGAAGATATTAGCTATGATCCTTGAATATATGCGTTGACCAAAAAAGTGCATATATTCAGGATAATTCCTTAAGTATTGACTTTGAGAATTATCTTATTAATTGTTTTATGTGTGTATTTTTATGGGGAATCCACTAGTACAATTTATTTCACATGTTGTTTCATTGGTTTCTGAGATAAATAGGATTTTATGGTTTTTATAAGGTATTATACCTTATAATTCATTAAATATTGACTTCACAGATATGCCATAAAAATGGTATATGTGTATTTTTCCATGAGGAATCCAATGGTATAATTTATTTTACATGTTTATTCATTGGTTTTTAAGTTAAACCAATTTTTGTGTTAATTTATGGTATTTTTTGTATATTTAAGTAATTAATTTTAATGTATAATTATTCTAAGTAATTTTAGTATAATTATATTAAAGGTATAATTATTCTTAATCTTTTTGTGACCTGATTGGGTATGTGGTCATATCTCAAAGGCTCACATTCCCTACCACCAAAAAAGATTGTACCACAATCAGATATGTATGATAAGGGTATCATCCACTGTCCTACCTCTTCAATAGACTTTGTTAGTCTTGAAGCTCAATAATGCTTAACTTTTTTATTTTTCAGGTTTTCTTTCATGTCTGAACCTTCTTAGTAGTTTATCAGCATTTGTTATATCTTTCTCAAGTAGCCATTCATCTTCTTGAGTTGAATTTCTATACCTTACAAGGTATTCTCTTTCTTTTTTGTTTCTTGTCCTCCTTTCTTTAAGGACTTTTACTATTTTCTTTTCCTCTCCTTCTTCCAAGGGGGGAATCTCAAGTGGGGGTTTATTTCTTAGTGGAAATAACTCTTTGTCACTTGAACTGTAAGGTTTTATCAGACTTACAGGGAAAGTTGGGTGTTTGTTCATTAGTTCACCTGTGAGTTCCAATTGCACAGCATTGGGTCCATGAAGTGCTTTTATCATAAATGGTCCTGCAAAGGAATCTTTCAATTTCTTTGGGCCTTTTATGTTATTGAAATTAAGGGTTGATACTAAAACCAAGTCCCCTATTTTGAAATCAGGTGGCGTATGACTTTTATCCCATCTTTCTTTTGCATATTTAAAAGAATCTTGCATGCATCTGTTTGCATGGTGTCTTGCTTTGTCAAGCATTATCTTGAAGCTGCTTGCTGTTGGATGTATATCCACTAAGTCCTTTTTGAGGGTATCATAAGGAAGTCTTGGATTCCAACCTTTCTCTAGCATTGCTGGTGTTTTGCCAGTAGAAGAATGGATTGATGTCTTATATGCCAATTCAAGTGCTGGTATTAGTGTACACCAATCATGGGTAAAACCATCAGAATCTTTGAATTCTAGCCCATAAGCACAGAATCTTCTGATCATATCCTCTAGGGTCTGTATCATTCTTTCTGCTAAACCATCAGTTTGAGGATGATAAGCTGTTGAGAATGATAACTTTGTCCCAAACAGGTTATGGAGATTTGTCCATAATGCTGAAGTGAACTTTGGGTCTCTGTCACTTATAATATTTTGGAATAAGCCTGTGGCTAATGACTTTATTCCATATCATTATGGCTGTATCCATAGCTGTGTCATCTTTATGACATGGTAAGAACATGGGAGTTTTGCTGTATCTGTCAACTAGCACTAGGCATGCATTATAACTCCTGTCTCCTCCTGGAGGTAAGGCTGTTACCCAATCCATATGAACTATTTCCCATGGGGATTTTGGTTCTTGGATTTGGATCATCATTCCAAATTTCTTTCCTGTGGCTCTGTTGGCTTTTTGACATCTGTCACAGGTCTGGCAGTACTCTGCAACATCTTTCTTCCAATTTGGCCACCAAGAACAGGTTTTCACCCTCTCTAGTGTCCTATCTTCTGAGAGATGTCCAGATGCAACACTATCATGACACTCATGTAAAATGGTGTTTATTAGTGTTCTGTCTGTTAAGGCCATAACACATGTGTGTTTTGTTCTATGGTAAAGGATTCCATCAAGGAGGTGAAATCTTCCTTCATCATATGCCTTTTTCCATATTTCATCTAGTTTTGATGAAAGTGATGGATCTTTGCAGTCTTTCATTAGAAGTTGGCTTAAGATATGGCAATTTTTGTCTGTCTTATAGCTTTCTTTAACTTGGTTAAAGAATTCTGTGCCAATGTCTGTAACACATATTCCTTCTATATGGTGCTCTTCTTGTGGTACCCATGCTGGATTGTCAGTGGTATTTGCTAGAGCCCATCTGCTGAGACCATCTGCATTTTTGTGAATATTTCCAGATTTATGAACAATAGTCATATTTCCTCTATATTCCTGGATAGCAATTTGCCATCTTAGCATATGTCTGTTTGGAGTCTTCATATTTAATAGTGATTTCACAGCATTACAGTCTGTGATTACATCAAATACTGTGCCATCCAAATAATAATGCAATTTTTCTAAAGCCCACACTAGGCATAAGCATTCCATTTGGCTTGCTCCATACCTTTCTTCTGTTGGCTTTATTTGCCTTGAAATGAAACAAATTGGTCCTTCCACTGGTTTATCATTGATAATTTGTGTTTGGTGAAGTGCAGCACCTAGTCCTTCTCCACAAGCATCAATGTACAGTTTGAAGGGTAGTTTCCAATCTGGCATTAGGAGAAATGGGGCATTTGTTAAGGAATTTTTCAATTCTTCATATGCCTTGACTCTTTCTTCTGTCATCTCATAGACTGTTTGTTGGTCACATAGCTTATACAAGGATTTAGCAATCTTTGCAAAGTCCTTTATATGCTGTCTATAGTAACCAGCAAATCCTAGAAATGATTGCATTTATTTTTTGGTTTGAGGCATTGGTTTAAGTAGTACTGCTGCTACTTTATTTTTGTCTATGCCTAGACTAAGTCCAGATACCACATGTCCTAGTGCTTTTAATTCACTATATGCAAAATGACACTTTTTCAAGGATATTTTCATATTCACTTGAACTATTTTCTGTAGTACCCTTTCTAGTCTTGTAAGGTGATTTTCCCAAGTTTCTGAGTAAACTATAATATCATCAATATAGATAATTAACCATCCTTCTGATAATTCTTCAGGAAATATGGTATTCATCATTCTTTGATAATGGGAAGGTGCATTTTTTATCCCAAATGGCATTCTTAAGTATTCAAAAATTCCACAATGGACTATTATTCTTAGTAGTTTCTTGGCATTGTCTGTTAAGACATTTTGATGAAATCCTTTAAGAGCATCCATAGCTGTGATGAACTTAGCTTGTGACAATTGGGTCAATGTCTCATGGATTCTGGGTATTGGATATCTGTCTGGAATGGTATAGGTATTCAGGGCTCTGAAGTCTCCTACCATCCTTGACTTTCCATTATGCCAAGTTATAATGACAGGTGTAGTAACTTCTACTTGTTCATTATGTCCAACCTTTCTTAATACTCCAAGGTCCATTAATTCTTTAATGTGTACCTCTAAGGCTTCTCTAGCTCTTGGACTGGCTGGATAAGCAGGTCTTCTTAATAAAGGTGGGTAAGGCTTTTCTACATTAAGAATTATATCCACTTCATGTCCAATTATGGCACCTAGTGCCTCTTTGTCAGTTGCAAAGGCATTTTTATACTTAAATAAGAGGTCAATCAATTTTTCTTTCATTTTTTCTGTTAATTCTTGATTGAATTCTGCCTCTTTAAGTTGTTCAGATATAAAAATTTCTTTTTCTGGGATTTTTTCTTCCTTCTTAATAACTGTGATTTGTTTTTTGTTATTTAAGAAGCCAAACTTTTGTCTTTTGTTATCTCCTATGGTAAAATATCTGTCTTTTTGGTTGGAGATATCTATACCATAGATTGATAAGTAATCATTCCCAAGTATGAAATGATTACTAGTACAGTTGTCCATTACTACAAACTCTACTTTAATTCTGACACACTGTGAGGGATGAGGAAAAATTAGTGTTAAATCAATTATTCCAAGGGGCTTCATGCTCTCACTTGCACTACTAAATTTGACACCTTGTATTGGCATAAGTTTTTCTTGCCAATTTGGGACAATGGTTTTTAAATAACTTTTGCCAACACAAGTGCAATATGCTCCTGTATCCAAGTTAACTTTTCCTTCCTGGTTATCAACCATAACAATACTTATACTTGATTTTCCAGCTGTATATCCCATTCCTCTTGCAGGTTTGGTTCTATACATTTTGGCATCTTGTATGTTTGTTAGGTTTGTGTCAGATGTTCCAACTTGTGGTAAGTTTGAATTAACATCCAGTACTTCATAAATTAAGTCAATATTATTAATTTGTGCATTAATTATATTGATTTCATCACTTTCAGAGCTTTCTGACTCTTCTGTCTCTTTTTCAGAGTCAGATTCCTCTTCTTTGTCATTGTGGCTTTCTGTTTCCACAATTTCATTAATTTTTGCTTTTTTAAGGCAATTATTGGCTAAGTGTCCAATACCTCCACATTTATGGCATTTTCTTTGCTCATTATTGTTGGATGTATTGGGCTTAAAGGATTCTTTTGATTTATCTTTTTTGATAAATGGTTTATTTGGGCTTATAATGTCCAATTTTTTCCAAGTCCTGCCAATTTTTGTTCTTGTCACTATATCTTCTAGTGCATTTATATACTCTTCTGTGGAGCATGGTTCTATACATCTGCTTCTTAGGGCATGTTCTAGTTCCCCTCCACATTTTTTAAGTATTTTCATATGCACCATCTTCTGTGACATTTCTGGGTATAGTGCATTAAGTCTTTCAACTTGTTTTAAGAACCAAGTTAAAGGTTTGTCTTTCTCTGGGTCAAAGAAAGAGTTTTCAAATGCATTTTCTATCTTATACCTCCAGGCATCATTTGCCCACTTGGTGATTATTTCTTGTTTCCACCAAGACCAGGTATTTTTACCATTTGTTTGTCTTATGCCATAATACCATCTTTTTGCAGATTTCTCAAACAAAGAATGTAATCTTGCAGTGATTAATTCATCTGGTATGGCATAATCTTCTTGTAACATGTCAATTGTTTTAATGAATGACATGTGGTCATATTCACCTTCTCCTGTGAATGTTGGCCATTCTTTCAATTGAGGTGCTTCCTTCATTAAGACTTGGTTATTATCTTGGTGACTCAAGTCTGTTATGAAAGGATTTGACAATTCCTCTTTTGTTTTAACAGGGCTTCTTATATGAGAAAATGGTGTTGATAACTTTGGCATATTTAAATTAGCCTCATTAATTTTATCCATTTTTTCAGTGATAAGTCTTATTTCACTCTGAATATCATCTTTCAGATGCATTCTTGCTTCATCAATTTTTTCCACATGGTCCAAAAGTAATTTTTGGTGTGATGAAGTCTTTTCTTCAAATTTTTCTACAGAAATACTTAATTTATTCAATTTTTCTGTAAGATTGTCAATACTCACATCATAATTGATTGTCAAAGTTTTGTCTTTGATATCTTTTATGTATTTATACAATTCTTGTTGTCCTTGTATTAATTTTTGAGTATTGTCAATTAAATTCTTTGGTTTATTATTTTCAACAATAAACTTAATGTTGTCAATTTCTTTCTTGTTTTGCACAACAATTTTTGTTAAAGAAGATAAATTGTTATTTATTTCTTGTAGTGATAATAAACTGTCTTTAATTTCTTTTAGAGGTAATATACTATTTTTAATTTCTGTTAAAGTATTTACAACATCTTTGGACAAGGTTATTTCTTTGGGAAATGAGGTTGTCTCATTCTTTGCTCTTCCTTGTCCTTGAATTCCATCAAGGTTCTGGCCATGTTGAAAACATTGTCCATGGCATCCTTTTGGATTCTTGGGATTCTGTAGCTTGGGGAATATGGTTTCCTCCAATGCTTTTTCTTGTTCTTCTTCCCTTCCTGGGGAAGTGGGTTGGCTTGGGGCTTCTTCCTTGGTTGCCTCCCTCTTTTTGGCATGGTAATCCTTGATTTTTTTGATTTGAGGCTTGGATGATAGTGGATTCCATCCATTGGAGTATTTCACTATTTCCTCCTCTTTGAGGAGCTTCTTTAGGATGTGCCAGGAGTTCATCACTCCTTGGTGTATTTGAGGCAACATTTCCCAATCTTTGTCCTTGTACACTGTGCAATACTGCTTGTACTGGCTCATGTAGATGTCTATTTGAGCCCTCTGAATGTGATTTGTACCTGTTTGAGTTACTCATACTTAGTTCTAATTCAGGCTCAGATATCATGGGCATTTCTGGGACTTGCCTTTGGGATAAGGCACTTCCTTGTGTGGATTCTTTTCCACTGGGGATATTGCCCTTTCTTTTCCCTTTTGAGGGATCAATTCTACCTCTGAGTCCAGCTCCATCTGATTGGATGGAGTATTGGGAACCTCTTCTGGTAGTCATAATTAAAGAATAAGAAAAAATAAAAGTATTTTAGAATAAAAATTCTTTTATGGCAATTATAAAAAGAGGTGCTCACCTTCAGAGTCTTGAATGGTGGGTCCTGAAAAGTCTAATTTCTTAGCTTTCTTTCTTTTGGTGATAACTGGTGTTGGAGAACTTTGACAAGTTTCTTCCACCAACCTCTCAACAGTAGCTTGGTTATCTTCTGTTGGGTTATCTTCAAACACTAAAAAAGACAAATAAATATAAGTCTTTATATAAGAAGTGTTTATTTTTGGCAAGATATGGCAATTTTCCACGTAGAAATTGCTTTTATATCTTAAAAAATTGAAATAAAATAAAGAAATGAATAAAAATGAATGAAAATAACTTTTTTTATTGGTTTTTAATATTTTTTTAATATTTTTTATGTATTTTTTATTTTTTAAAGAATAAAATAAAAAAGAATATGATTCTTATAAAATTAAATTATAATAAAATTATTTTTAATTTATAAAATATCTTTTTTAATCACTAGAGTCACTCAAAGAAAGTTCTTGCAAGTCTAAGGATGTGAAAAACCACGTGTAAGACAGTACAATTGCTTTCCAAATGCCTCAATAGCTTTTTAAAATCAATAAAATATAAAATTATTATATAATTTATGATTATAAATATAATTTATTATTGGATAAACCCAAATAGAATCTTTTTTAAAGGTCTTTTAAGTAAATATCACGGCCAGGCCCCCAAATGTAAGGTTTGACTATGAAACAATAAGTAAAAATTACTAATTTATTACTTATTGTACTCTGAATGTCCTTATGATTGAAATAAATAAGATTAAAATAATAATAATAATAAAGAAATATTATTATTATGGCGTAAAAATATTATATTATTAAATAAATATAATAATATAATTAATATTATATAAGATTATAATATTGAAAATAATATATTAATATAAAATAATTAATATATTATAAAGCTCTTTATTATTGTTACAAACAAATAATAAAGGCGTAAAAAATTGTTTTTTATGAATAAAAAACAATTAATAACAATAATATTACCAATATTAAAGTTATATATTAATATAAATACTATTTATATTAAATAAGAATTATTAAGAGTAATAATAAGAGAGAAATTATTATAATAAGATGAAATAACCTACTTTTAACACTTAAGATAATAATTTTGAGATATTTTACGCCAAAAGAATATAATACAACTTTTTCAAATTGTATTTACAATAAAAAATAAAGAATTTTTACTAAAATTCTTGATTTTACGTGGAAATGAGTTTATAGAGAGATTTATAACAAAAACAATTAAAAAATTGATTTAATCACGTAAAAGTGGTGATTAATAATAAGATGATCTTTGGTCTTTAATAATATAAGAGTTTTATATATAAAGAATAAAGAAATTACCTTTTATTTAATTGATTTTAATGTTTTTGATGCGTCTGAGGGGAAAATAGAGTAAAAAGAACTCTATTTATAGTAAATACCTCCCTCCTAGAGTCCAACAGGCTTCTAGTAGATGTGTACTGATCATATCCAATGGAATTGATCAATATTTTAAGGTTTGAGGGTGATTACATCATGATCAAACCATCTTACATCATTATTGCACCATTATTTAAAGTTATCACTGTAACTTTAAGTTTGATGACATCAGAGGCTTGGCAGAACCCCAAATTTCGTGGATTTTATTAGTTTTAATCATAAACTAATAGTATTCACCAATTTTATCACTCTTGTGACTGTTAAACTTAATTTAAGGTTACAGTAGGTGATCATAACTGCTCGATTTAAGCTCAAACTTTGATCTTCAATAACTTTTAAGATGTACACGCTACAGCAATTCAGAGAGTGAATTCTGATAGCCTGGCATAACCTTATTATGCTGCCAAGAGCTTATCATTACATCATCAAAACTCTAATTTTGATGATTTTTCTTGTAACTCATCTTTTCTGTTGAAATTCAATATTTTAAACTTCAAACCTTGATTTCAGGGGGTTATACCCTGAATTTAATAATAAAAATTACATCATTCTTCACGAATGAACTAGTAGAATCCAACTGTATACTTTTTTTTAAGTTTGGACCACTTTCACAACAAAGTGGTCAACAGCTCTGTTGATTTTTATCAATATTTCATCATAGGTTTTAACCTTGTTTATAATTTGTAAAATAAAGTTCATATCTGTGTTCTTACAGTAATTACGTGGTGACTTTATTTTTGGTTCATCATTCTATCATGTATAGTTTAGAAGATATTAGCTATGATCCTTGAATATATGCGTTGACCAAAAAAGTGCATATATTCAGGATAATTCCTTAAGTATTGACTTTGAGAATTAGCTTATTAATTGTTTTATGTGTGTAGTTTTATGGGGAATCCACTAGTACAATTTATTTTACATGTTGTTTCATTGGTTTCTGAGATAAATAGGATTTTATGGTTTTTATAAGGTATTATACCTTATAATTCATTAAATATTGACTTCACAGATATGCCATAAAAATGGTATATGCGTATTTTTCCATGAGGAATCCAATGGTATAATTTATTTTACATGTTTATTCATTGGTTTTTAAGTTAAACCAATTTTTGTGTTAATTTATGGTATTTTTTGTATATTTAAGTAATTAATTTTAATGTATAATTATTCTAAGTAATTTTAGTATAATTATATTAAAGGTATAATTATTCTTAATCTTTTTGTGACCTTATTGGGTATGTGGTCATATCTCAAAGGCTCACAATGTTAGAATCTTTTCCTTTTATAATTTGTTTAAACATTGTTAAACCAATCAATAAAAGATTCCAACCACCTTTCTTAAGTCATTTTATACCTTTTAACCACGTGAAAAAATCATTATAACTATTTTTTGTAAATCTTATAATCATTTTCACCCCTGAACCACCCCAAAAGTGAATTAAATCATCTTTCATCACTGTAAACTTTGTCACTTTGTTTCCAAATTCACCCTGGTCACTTTTGGGCATGTTTTCTCTTTAAAATTCTTTTTAAAGACTTTGTTCTTTAATTAATTGCTTGCAGTTCTTTGCTCAACTAATTTCAATTGAAATTGCTCTTGAAGAAATTTCTTTTGTAGCCTTAAATATCTCTTGTAGAGTATTTTTGGATAAATTTTTATTGTTGGTAAAACAATAAATCTTTATAATATTATTGTTCTATACTAATAAAGCTATAAACAATAAAATTGGCGTGTTTTCTCTTAAAAATAATATTTCTTACTATTTTTAATTGATTTTTACCTTACACTAATTTTGAGGACAGGAAAAGTACTTGATTTTTAATCAAAGTTTCATATCCACACCTTACATTTGGGGGCCCAGCTGTGATATTTTACCTGTGAAATATATTCTTTTACTCTTTTTAAATCTTTTTTCTTATATTGAAAAATTTAAGAAGCAAATAAAAAATACTCATAATTCAAAAAATCAAAAAAAAAATTATAAGTGAGGCTTATATTTGAATTTCTTTTTTGAAATATCCTTTTTTTACTTAATTAATTGGTTTTTTAATTAATTTTATTGTCTGAAAACGTGGTAAGACAAGAAAAAATTGAAACAGCCTCAACAGTAACCAGCATTATTCCTGCCAGTACTGTTAATTCTGATCATAATAGTACTATTATTGTGACTCAGAATATTCAACCAGAGCCAATTTCTTCTTAATGAGTCAACTTGGAATTAAGTAATACTCTTCAGAAAGCCAAAGATTTGGCCAATAGTAAGTTTTTTTACATAAAATTACTATTTCAAGCCTTTTTAATCATAAAATATGCCTTCAACTAGATCAGGAGCCAGCTATAACGCCTCAAGCAGCTCCCAGAAAGGTAATAGACGTGATTATGGCATAAGCCAACCAGGTACAGAAGGAAAAGGGTCAGTTGATGACTTCCAAACAACTAAAATAAGTCATTCTGATGCTGATAATACCATTTTACCTTCAAAAAGAGTTGACACCGCCACAACAAGCCTCAGTGGACATATACAAAGACAGCCACAGTGCATACAATAATGCACTTCAGCTCAAGGAGTACCAGATCCTTGCAGACCTGTGGAAGAATTGCATGAATTCTTACCTGACTGTGAGAAAACTCCTGGGCCATCCCAATACTTGCAAATTGCTCAATGGATGGCATCCATTGATGGAGAAGAAAAACATGATGCTTTTGACACTATAATGGAGGAAAAACAACCCTCCACCACCCAAACCAGTGCCAAAAACAGCCCCAGTGGCCAGAAGCAGCAATTCCAATGTGAAAAAGCAGTCACAAGCTCCAAACAAGGGCAAAGGGAAGGCACCAGCCCCAAAGCCTTACAGCCAAGGATACAGGATTCCATGTAAAATGTATTTCAGATGGCCAGAACCATGATGGAATTACAAAAGAAGGAGGAAGCCAGATTAAAATATCAAAAATGATTTCTGATACTTTTAATTGTTTTCCAGAGTTGTATAAAGCTATTATTGACGTAAAAAGTCATCTTTCTGATAAAAATACATCAATTTGTGACAATCTTAAAGCAAATAACTTGAGTCTGAGCCAAATAAATGATACACTTAAATGATTTGAAAGAGTTTTAAGAACAATCAAAACTTCCAATAATGATAATTCTTTTGGCATCAAGATAAATGAACAATCTGCCATTATTAAAGAATTAACAGACAAATATTCTGAATTCAATATTGATTACATAATTGAAAAAAGAATAAAACAAGCTATTAATACTATCAAAGAGGATAATAAGAAAGCTCTTGATGATATTTAAAAATCATTTTCTGAAGTAAAGACAAATACAGTTGCCTTTAAAAAGAATTTTGATACCTCAAGAGAGGAAATATCAAAATTAACAATAAAGCTAAATGAAGTTATATCTGATAATACTAAACAAACAGAATTATGGAATGAGCTTGCATATAAAGAGGATGATCATAAAAAGAATGTCATAGACTCTATACAAAGCTTACAACATGAGCTAAGAAATTCACACAGGTGTAATAACAGTAAAATGAATGATATTGAATAACTGCTAAACACTTTACCAAAAATGTCTACACCTCTGAATCAAAATGAAGATGCAAGAATTCCTAATCCACAAGTATTGGATATTGAAAATTCACAGTTAAAAAATGAATTTTCTACTTCTTTTCATAACTTAGAGCCATCAATGGGCCAAGCACTCTTGAAAGAAGTTCCAAAACTTAAAGAATGGCCTCACTTCAGTGGTGAAGGAGAGTATGACCATATGGAGTTCATTAGAGGTATTGACATGATCAAAGAGGATTTTGAATTACCAGACAGATTGGTAACAGCTAGATTTAACACCTTGTTTACCAAATCAGCTCACAGATGGTACATCAAAATAAGACAAGCACATGGACACCAGAGTTGGACTTGGTGGAAAACCCAAATCATTAACAAATGGGCAAATGATTCTTGGAGGTTTAAAGTTGAAACAGCCTTGGAATCTGCCAAATTTAATGCTGATAAAGACAAAGCTTTGCCATGGGTTTTCCAACATAAAGACAGATTAACAGCATTATATCCAGACATGTCAGAATTTATGATCCATAGAAAGATTCTGAGACAATGTGGAGGTGACTTAGAGCATGCTGTCAAAAGCATGACTACTGAAAAATCTTCAGGAGAGGATATTATCAATATATTAGAGGAAGTAACCACCAGAACCAAAATTGGTTCTAGTAGGGTGAATCTCAAAACAAGGTTTAATACACCTTGGAAAGATTCTGTGGACAAAAGCCCCAAAGAAAATTCTAATAATGTTAAGTATAAATCTGCAGATACAGTCAGAAAGTGCCATATTTTCCAAAGCGCCACCCATTTAGCCAATACATGTCCAAAAAGGGGGGAAATCAATGAAATTTACATTGAAAAGGAACCTGATGTTGAAAAAGAAGACATAATTGAAGACTATTGAGGTGATAAGTCATCCATATTTTCTGAATCTTTAAAAGATATAGAAAATATCAATGCCACTTTTGACATCATGAAATCTTATTCCCACTTGCCACAATTGAGCCATGGTCAACTTGATTTATCAAAAGTTCAAGATGCACAACTTATGAAAACAAAAAAAAAGAGGGAAAGGTTATACAGCTGGTAACTCCTGTATAACAGAAGTGGTGATTGACAACAAGCCCACCAAACTTTTGCTTGACCCAGGAGCCTTCTGCTCTTGTGTTGGAAAATCTTTTCTTAAGACTTGTGTACCAAATTTTGAAGACCAATTGTTACCAATTGATGGTACAAAATTCAATAGTGCAAGTAATCCAATGAAAGCATTAGAAATTTTTGAGACCAATGTCATATTCCCACACATAAATGGGAATTTAAGATTCACAGTTGGATTTGTTGTTTTGGAAAATTGATCTAGTACCCATTTTATATTTGTAAGGTTTGACTATGAAACAATAAGTAAAAATTACTAATATTTTACTTATTGTACTATGAATGTCCTTATAAATGAAATAAATAAGATAAAAATAATTATAATAATAAAGAATTATTATAATTATGGCGTAAAAATAATTATATTATTAATAAAATATGATAATATAATTTATATTATAAAATATATTAATATAAAAGAATTAATATATTCAAAGGCACTTTATTATTGTTCCAAACAAATAATAAAGGCATAAAAAATTGTTTTTTTATTGATAAAAAAAAATTAATAACAATAATATTACCAATCTTAAAGTTATAAATTAATATAAATACTATTTATATTAATTAAAGAATTATTAAAACAATAGTAGAGAGAAAATTATTATAATAAGAGAAAATAACCTACTTTCAATACTGAATATGATAATTTTGAGATATTTTACACCAAATAATATAAATACAACTTATCCAAACTGTATTTACAATAAAAAATAGAGAAATTACAAATATTCTTGATTTTTACGTGGAAATGTGATTTTAGAGAGATTTTTAGCAAAAACAATTAAATAAATGATTTAATCACGTCAAAATTGATGATTATAATAAGATGATCTTTGGTCTTTGATAATATAAAAGTTTTATATATAAAGAATAAAGAAATTACCTTTTTATTGTATTGATTTAATGTTTTTGATGCGTCTGAGGGGAAAACAGAGTAAAAAGAGCTCTATTTATAGTAAATACCTCCCTCCTAGAGTCCAAAAGGCTTCTAGTAGACGTGTACTGATCATATCCACTGAGATTGATCAATGATTTAAGGTTTGGTGATGATTACATCATGCTCAAACCATATTACATCATTATTACGCCATTATTTAGAGTTGTCACTATAACTCTAATTTGATGACGTCAAAGACTTGGCATAACCCCAAAGTTTGTGGATTCTATTAGTTTTAATCATAAACTAATAGTATTCACCTATTTTATCACTCATATGACTGTTAAACTTAATTTAAGGTTACAGTGAGTGATCGTATATGATCAAATTAAGCTCAAACTTTTATCCTTAAGAACTTTTAATATTTACACGCTACAGCCATTCAGAGAGTGAATTCTAATAGCTTGGCATAACACTATTATGCTGCCAAGAGCATTCTATTACATCATCAAAACTCTATTTTTGATGATTTTTCTTGTAACTCATCTTTTCTGTCAAAATTTAATATTTTAAAATTCAAACTATGATTTCAAGGGGTTATACCTTGAATATTATAATAAAAAATAAATCATTCTTCACGAATGAACTAGTAGAATCCAACTGTCTACTTATTTTTAAGTTTGGACCACTTACACAACAAAGTGGTCAACAGCTCTGTTGATTTTAATCAATAATTCCTTACAGGTTTTAACCTTGTTTATAACTTGTGAAATAAACTTTATTTCTGTATTCCTACAGTAATTACGTGATGACTTTATTTTTGGTTCATCACTCTATCATGTATAATTCAAGAGATATTAGCTAAAATCCCTGAATATATGCATTGACCAAAAAAGTGCATATATTCAGGTTAATTCCTTAAGTATTGAGTTTGAATCTTAGCTTCTTAATTGTTGTATATGTGGGGTTTTATGGATAATCCACTGGTACCATTTATTTCACATTCTGTCTCATGGGGTTTTGAAATAAATAAGTATTTGTGTATTTTATAAGGTATTATTACTTATAACTCATTAAATATTGACTTTACAGATATGCCATAAAGATGGTATATGTGTATTTTACCATGGGGAATCCAATGGTATAATTTATTTCATATGTTTATTCATTGGCGTTTAAGTTAAACCAAGTTTTATGTCAATTTATGGTATTTTTGTATTTTAAAAGTACTTATTTTTAATGTATAATTATATTAAATATTTCTTGTGACCTTTTTGAGTATGTGGTCATATCTCAAAGGTTCACAATATTGGGAAATGACTATTTAATCATGTATGGGATAGATTTGCATAACAACAAAGACAGATACTTTACTATTGGAGACAATAAGCACCAAAAAATTTGCCTTTTTACCATTTAAAAGACAAATTACAGTAAACAAAGTATCACCAGTCAACTTAGAGTTAGAGAAATTCAAGTCTGAACAGTTAAATGAGGCTGAAATAAGCCTTCATCTGACTGATAAACAGGAAAATGAACTTTCTTCCCTTTTGTATGACCACAGAGGAGCATTTGCTTCAGACAAAGAACCTCTAGGAGCAATTATTGGTCATGAAGTTGACATCATTCTTAACATTGAGAGACCTTATCCACCACTCTTAAGAAGACCTGCATATCCAGCAAGTCCAAAATCAAGAGAAGCTCTAGAAATTCATATCAAAGAATTTCTGGACCTTGGTGTAATAAGAAAAGTAGGCCACAATGAAGAAGTAGAAATAACTACACCAGTCATAGTGGCATGGCATAATGGAAAATCTAGAATGGTTGGGGACTTTACAGCTCTGAACACTTACACTGTTCCAGACAGATACCCAATACCAAAAATCCAAATTGCCCTTACTCAAATATCTCAAGCAGTGTATATAACCACTATGGATGCCCTTAAGGGGTTCCATCAAAATGTGGTGACACCAAGAGTAAGAAAATACTTGAGAATTATTGTTCATTGTGAAGTGTATGAATACTTGAGGATGCCCTTTGGTATCAAAAATGCACCTTCACACTTCCAAAGAATGATGAATGAAATCTTCCCTGAAGAACTCTCAGAGGGATGGTTAATCATTTACATTGATGACATTAATGTCTGTTCCAAAACTTGGGAGGAGCACATGTACAGATTGTCCAGAGTTTTGACAAAAATTCAATCAGTAAACATGAAAATCTCCTTGAAGAAATGTCATTTTGGATTTAAAGAACTTAAAGCACTAGGACATGTTGTATCTGGTTTGTCCCTTGGAATTGACAAAAACAAAGTTGCAGAAATATTGCTAAAACCCATGCCTCATAATAAGAAGGAAATTTGGTCATTCTTAGGTTTTGCAGGATATTACAGACAACACATTAAAGATTTTGCATCCATAGCAAGACCACTTTACAAATTGTGTGACAAAGACACAGTATTTGAAATTACTGTTGACAGAGTCAAAGCTTTTGAGTCTCTAAGAGAAGCCTTGACCACTGCTCCACTCTTACTGATGCCAGACTTTAAATTGCCTTTCAAATTGTATATTGATGCATCAGGGGATGGGCTGGGTGCTGCACTTCACCAAGTTCAGATCATAAATGATAAACCTGTAGAAGGACCCATATTTTTCATATCCAGGAAAACCAAACCAACTGAAGCCAGATATGGAGAAAGTCAAATGTAATGTCTATGCCTTGTCTGGGCATTGGAGAAATTGAACTACTTCTTGGAAGGATGTGTTTTTGAGGTGATAACAGAATGTACAGCTGTCAAATCACTTTTAAACATGAAAACACCCAACAGATATATGCTCAGATGGCAGATAGCCATACAAGAATACAGAGGCAATATGACTATTGCTCATAAGGATGGGAATATTCATAGAAATTCAGATGGACTTAGCAGATGGCCATTACCAAATAATATTGATAATCCTGCTTATGTGCCAGAAGAAGCTTCACCACAGATCCCAATAGAAGGAATAAGTGTTACAGACTTGAACACCACCTTCTTTGAAAAGGTAAGACACAGTTACACTCAAGATAAGAATTGTAGCATCTTATGCCAATTACTTAACAAAGACTGTAAAGACAACTCTCTCATACATGCCTTGGATGAAGTATGGAAGAAATCTTATGATGAAGGAAGATTTCACCTACTGGATGGGACAGTTTACCACAGAACCAAACACACATGTGTTATGACAGTTGTGGACAGGTCATTAATCAATCTTGTACTAAAAGAATGCCATGACAGCCCCTTCTCAGGACATCTGTCTGAAGACAGAACTAGAGAAAAAGTAAAAATCTGTATATGGTGGCCAATGTGGCAAAATGATGTTGCAGAGTATTGCAAAACCTGTTACAGATGTCAAAAAGCAAATAAATCCACTGGCAAGAGACTTGGAAATATGATAAAAATCCAAGAACCAAGCAGACCTTGGGAAATTTTCCATATGGATTGGGTAACTAGGTTACCACCAGGAGGTGACAGAAGTTACAATGCTTGCCTAGTAATTGTGGACAGATTCAGTAAAACTCCAATCTTTTTACCATGTCACAAGGATGATACAGCCATGGATACAGCTCTTCTGATATGGAATAGAGTAGTGTCATGGACTGGGATATTTACAAATATCATTAGTGATAGGGATCCCAAATTCACTTCAGCACTATGGACAAATCTTCACCAATTATTTGGCACTAAGCTGTCTTTCTCTACAGCCTACCACCCACAAACTGATGGACTGTCTGAAAGGATGATCCAAACCTTAGAGGACATGGTAAGAAGATTTTGTGCATATGACCTTGAATTAAAAGATTTTGATGGATTTACCAATGATTGGTGTACTCTGCTTCCAGCACTGGAATTAGCATATAAAACATCAATCCATGCCAGGACCAATCAAACTCCTGCTATCCTAGAAAAAGGATGGAACCCCAAATTACCCCAAGATTCCTTGAGGAAAGATTTGATTGAAATACACCCCACAGCTGCTGGCTTCAAAGGAATGCTAGACAAAGCTAGGAAGCATGCAGTAAGGTGCATGGAAGACTCCTTTGCATATGCTAAAGACAAATGGGATAAATCACATGCAACTCCAGATTTCAAAGTGGGGGACCTAGCTCTTGTATCCACCACTAATTTCAATAACATCAAAGGATGTAAAAAGCTGAAAGACTCCTTTGCAGGACCTCTTGTTATTAAGGGCCTCCATGGAGAAAATGCTGTTGAAGTAGAGTTATCTGAGGAACTTAGCAATACGCATCCTACATTTCCAGTGAGCTTGATAAAGCCATATAAATCTAGTGATGCTGAAAAATTCCTCTTGAGGAATAAAGTTCCCCAAGTTATACCTCCTATAGAGTCATCTGGTAGTAAGAAAATTACCAAAGTTCTCAAAGAAAGAAAGTTGAGAACCAACAAAGTAAGGGAATACCTTGTTAGGTACAGTGACTCAACTTGTGAAGATGAATGGTTGCCAGAAAAGGACATACCTGAAGCTACTAAACTTTTCAGAAGGTTCAGGCACACTAGAAATAACAATATGACAAAGTAATATTCTTTTTTTAGGGGGAGGGAATGTGAGCCTTAGAGGTAATTTCATATACCCAAAAGACCACAAATACAAAATTAATGTATAAATATAAATAAAATAAATTTATTTATATTAGTAAAATGAAAATCAAAATATAAATATAAAATTAAATTCAAAATTAAAAATTTAATTACAATTTAAAAATAAAATTACATTAGATTTTGAAATTGTAAAATTACATTTATACTTGAAAAAATTAAGTAAAAATTAATTTTTAACAAAGTTGTAAAAAAATAAATAAATTTGGAAAAAAGTTAAATAAAAATTATTATAACTTTTTATCCAATAAATAAACATATAGAATTTATTTCACCATTGGATTCCTCATAAAAAATCAGGTGGGGTCACCTCTGAGTGAAAATTTTGTAACTCAACTCTAAATAAGCCTAAATTAAGTTTTTAGTATTTTCTGTATGAAAATTGAAAATCCTCAAAATTTTAATTTAATTCACATCACATGTAGTGTTAATCACCAAAAATTGTGTTAAAATTGAGCTGTTGTGTATATTTTAGAAGTTATGAGGAATTAAAGTATTTTCAATTGAATTCCATTGAAATGTCAAAATGTGCGCATGAATTACATAAGTGAAATTTGATTTACATATGAGGTATCAATTATTACTGTATTGAACTGTACAACTCAATTGAATTACATATGTAAATTATGAGTATAATACATGATTAGGAATTAAAGGAAAAATAAATGGGAAAGATTAAATTTGGGGGGGAAAGGAACTCCAGCTCTAAGGGGGAGCTAGACCCCCAAAATCCTTGCTGACAGGCGTGTGGTGTCAAAATTCACGCAAAGGTTCATCACTTTTGGCCTGTAATTGAGCTACAGGGTCTGTGGACTCGATTGATGATGAGGTTTTGATACCAACTGGGGTAGTTTCAGCTGTTGCCAAGAGGGTAAAACTACCCTTAAGATAAAACAATCATAGTAAAAACAGCTTTAACTGGTTTCTACGTCTCTTACACACATTCTGACATGTTTTTGAAGGCTCTAGACCAGGTATTGCTATAGTAATGGCTGATTTAAGGGTCTAAAATGGCTAAAATGGCTTAATCCAGCCCTTTTTTGGTCCAAACCAGGGTTCAATGATGCCATAATTAGATTTTCTGTTGTTGGACTGTTTTTCACGACTGACAAGAGTAAATCTTACTTTTGGAGTAAGAAAATTGATGGCTATAAAAGAATGTCTTCTCTGCCCCACTTTTCTCTTCATGTTAGAATCTTTTCCTTTTATAATTAGTTTAAACATTGTTAAACCAATAAATAAAAGATTCTAACCACCTTTCTTAAATGATTTTAAGCCTTCCAACCACGTGAAAAAATCATTATAATCACTGTTTGTAACTCTTATAATCATTTTTACCCCTGAACCACCCCAAAAGTGAATTAAAGCATCTTTCATCACTGTAAACTTTGTCACTTTGTTTCCAAATTCACTCTGGTCACTTTTGGGCGTGTTTTCTCTTTAATATTCTTTTTAAAGACTTTGTTCTTTAAATCATTGCTTGCAGCTCTTTGCTCAATTAATTTCAATTGAAATTGCTCTTGAAGAAATTTCTTTTGTAGCCTTAAATATCTCTTGTAGAGTATTTTTGGATAAATTTTTATTGTTGGTAAAACAATAAATCTTTATAATATTATTGTTTTATACTAATCAATTTATAAAAATGAAATTGGCATGTTTTCTCTTAAAAATAATACTTCTTACTATTTTTAATTGATTTTTACCTTACACTAATTTTCAGGACAGGAAAAGTACTTGATTTTTAATCAAAGTTCCATATCCACACCTTACAGCCATAAATGGTGTTATACACAATTATTCACCTTTTTTCACCAGAAAACTAATGTATCCAATATAAGAAGGTTATTGAAACATCCCATCACATCAAGGCATCAAATAATCCAGAGGATTTGTCAAGGCTCAAGTGCAATTGTTATTCTCAAATACCAATCATCCCATCAAGCAGTCTTTGGTTATTTTGAATTATTCACTATTCCTCCAAGGGAATACTGGTAGTTGATTATCAAAGGATATTCAAGAGGTAATTACAAAACAATTGTCAAGTGCAAATGCTCCACCAATCCACCTTGGCAACCAAATTCATTTCCATACAGTCTTGTTTCATAAAGACCTGTATTTAATCCATAAAGGATGAGAAGATTGTTCAGCTCAGTTCATTTCCCAATTTGGAAAGGTTCAGATAGACTTCATCAAACAATCAATACAGCTTCAAGGATTCAATACATACCAGCTGTCAGCCTGAAGGAGTCAAGCTCTCAACCAATCATATATACCAGCCTATCTTTCAGCCCTGAAATTTTTTCCCCCAGCTGATTAATATACTTTAATTTCTTTCTATCTTTATTTTCTTTCATCTTGATAGTAAATACTGATATTCTTAAGTCAGTCATTTGCACCTTGTCTTTCTTTTCCTATTAGTAGATATTTGGTTGTCATCCTTACTAATTCCATTCTTCTTTCTGGAAGGTTGAAACAGTGATTAAGGACCTACTTGGTTGGCTCTTTGGCCATTTGGGTTGCTTTTCTTATCGCATCTCATCTTTTACTTGCATATCTTCTTAGAAAAATTTATTACCCTTTTATCTTATCTTATTCAATATTTGGAGTATTCGAACTGAGTGCCAGGCCACTCTTGCTTTCCCCAAGAGCGCCTGTGAAAAAGAGTTTATCAGAATATGAATACTTATAGAAAACCTGAGAAATTATGTTTTGAAAGTCAATTTTTTGTTGTTTATTCAGCATACTGAAGCTGAAGCTTTACCATCCCTTCCTATAAATGGAGTAAAACACAATCAAATGATCAACAAAAGCTCAATTTTTTTTGGGTCAATCAAATGTTTTTATATAGCATGCAATTGTATTTTTCAAAGGACATTGGTCAAGCTTGAAAGTAAGGAAATGTAAAATGAAGGATCCAAAAGATGCTCAAAGCTTTGCAAATTTTGCAACATGTTGTGTAATATTTTATAATTTATCTGCACAAATCAGTAATCAATAGCCAAAACTATGTGATGATGAAGGCCCACAAGAGCTTCAAGTACCACCTCAAGGAAATTTCAATGGGATTATATGAAACATATATGAAAAGGTAATTTCAAAAACAAAATATTGGTATAATGGCCAATTTCAAAATCACAAGGTAATTTAGGAAGTTTATTTTTATTAATATTCCTCAGAAACTTATAGATTTTTTCCTCCATACTTGTGTATCAATGTATGTATTCTTTTTTCAATATCTTCATATTTGATACCAGACCCTGTTGATTTTGAATAATACTTTTCAGTTATATACTTCCTTTTTCAAGCTTTCTACTGTTCCTTCATGTTGTTATGTGTCAATTTCAAACAATTTCTGTATTTATTCACTTAATTAGACATCAATTAAAAGCCCATTTGCTTTGGGAATGGGGGAATACAACTGAAGTCCTCCTGGATGAACCAAAAAAGCCTCAAAATATTCTTTCATTTGAGAAAATCAATTATTGAAACATAATCAGAAGGTGTAAGATGGCCCAAATTTTTAGAATTATAATCAATGCATTTAATTGATGCAACTGATGAACTTTTCAGTGGCATTTTCAAATTGAAAATCAACTTATTTTCTGAGATTAATGAAGAAAAATGGTGGCAGCTTTGGGTTATGATTAAGTGAATTTGAATATGCAAAAGCAAGAGCATGTTATACTCAAGCCTTAATCTTGTAATTTTTCAGATTCTCCAAGTTGATTTATCTCAAAAAGATGAGTGACCAAAGCTGAGGTTGCTTGTCATTTTGCTTCAAAGACTTTGGGTTTTCAAATATGTCTTTTGGGGGCAAATCCTGTTTCAATAAAGTGGGGTTATTAGTCAAGTTTGACAGGCACTATTAAAACTGGGTAACTCAAATGAGATGTATGCTATGAGTGGGTTGTGAGGTCACAATGTGAGATTTGTATTTGGTTCCAAATTGCATCTTGTTCAAAAATTGGTTTTTTATCACTTAAAAACACCAAGGCTTTTTTTCTTTAAAGTGCTATTGATTTCACATATTGCACTGATTGTGTATATCTTATGTGTGTACAAAAAACAAGAGTAATACCCTAAAAGAAATATCAAGTATAATGTGCTTCCTAATTTTAAGTATATGTAAATTGTTAAGCTAATCAATAGAATTAAAGAGAGATAGAAAGAAAAGAAAAACATCACTGAAAGTTATCATGCATTCCATTGGCTTTGCTTTCCTGACTGTAATGCAGATTGAGGAGTGGGGCATTTGCTTTTAGATGAAGGTAAGTGTGCAAATTTTTTTCTAATGTATTTATAACACGTTTGTAAGAAGATCTTGCCTTAGTTACACACACAATATATGGTAATATTTTATTGTTTTATTTCAATTAATGAGAGCATTTGGAATAAAGTTATATAAAACTTAGTAATCTTACAGTTTGTTTTATAGTCAAGCCTTTTTTTTCTCAAAAAGGTAGGAAGATTTGGAAAACTGTCAATGAAAGGCAAAACAGGCAATCATGTACCATAGGAGCACCATTCTCATCAAATATAAATCTCTGTCAGCAATCTCAGGGTTCCAAACCCAAGGTTAAAAGAGTTTAGACTTTTCAAAAGCTTTTTTCAATAATAAAATGCTCGTTGAATGTCATTTTAAATGGAACTTGAGCCTCTTTTTGGATGTTTTTGCACTTATGGAAAAGACTTCACCTGCATAAGTCCCTTTTTGACTCTTGGAAAATATAAAGACTACCAAGAAAGCTATCAAGACACCTAAGATTCTACACTGGGATAAAATGAACAATCTCCAGTTTTCTTTTTGGTATGGCTTAACTCTTGTTGGAATCTGATATTTCTTGGTCTTGTTGAAACTTGTGCCACTCAAAAAACTGTCCAATCCAAATCAAATCAAGTCTTCAATCCTGTTTTCTCTCCATGTCACTTTCACCATTGATTGATCAAGTGAGTGTAAATTGAGTGGACAGATCGGCTGTTTAGGGACAAAATTCATTGAATTCAAGCTAAAATTTACAATTGTGTTAAAGTTGAGCTAAATTTAAATATTCTGCTGATCAATTCAGTGTAAAGTTGCGAGGCAGTCGATTAATTGCTCCTTGAAGTTCATTGCCTCTTCACGCTCTTGACCGTACCTTCTTCCACCTTGATTGATCCTTAAAATTCTTCAATCAACTCATCTTGCTTCCTCCTCAGGTCGCATCGTCAATCAGTGGATTGTTGATTCAGGGGTTCTTTAGCCATTTCGCTTTATGATCCATCTCACCTTGGCATCATTGTTTCAATTGAGCTGGTTGGACCATCCACATAATTCATAAAAGTACTATTTTGGATCGTTACTCGGCTGGTTAGCTCTTGATTCTTTCAGGCTAAAGATCATGGCGGTGAGTATGGTTTTGGGCTTATTTTCTAGCCATCTTGATTGGAGATCACTAATCATTTGACCATTCCCTCCTTCAAGTCAAATTTTAATAAAATCGACGAACTTCAGCAGCGCATAAAAAGGGAACAAAAGATTATTCATGGGTTTCAGGTCATGAGAACAGCTACTGGCAATCAAGATATCATTCGATCATGTGAATCCAAAATTAGAGACAGTGAAAAGGCTATCTCATTCTATCAGCAATCCATTAAAGAACTTCATGACCGCGCTGATGAACCATTCTCCGGCGCCACGATCAATAGCCGTCATTCTAATAGCTCTTCAACTTTATATGGCCAATCTACTCATTCAATCGCTCAATCCGATCAATTTTCACCTCATTCTTCTATTAAACCATCTTCTCCGATCAATAAGCCACCTCTGTCTAAAACTTATACTAATTTAGGTTTGCTTAAAATTTATCTTTTAAGCAATTGAATTTTGAACTCAATAATCTATCTTTGTCCTAGATCTCATAAAATTTGACACTCCTTTAACGGCCGCTAAAATTGGGCGCATGTTACACCATCTTGAGTTCAAAATAGCAGTTGAAGATCAGTATAAGAATGGTATCGAAAAAATGCTCAAGCTATATCAGGCAGAGTTTAGTTTTAACGCTCTGAGATGGTTTTCTTCTATCTTTATTTCTTTCCTGTCACATTGAGCTGATAATCATTCATTCATTTTTTCTCATCAGAGGTGATAAAAAAAGTCGATTAGAGGCAGAACGCAAGCGAATAGAATCCCACCAAAAAATGATGCTTCTTACTCAAGCCCAAAAAAGGTACAAAAGAGTTGAAGTCACCGGGATTGAAGATGATGATGCTGAATCAGAAGAGCGCAAAGGTCATACTCGTCGACCTCTTTCTGGTACACTTCACATTACTATAGGTGCTGCCAAAGATTTGGACCATGCTCCACTTACAAGTAAGAAAGGCATCACTGAAACCGTTGTCGTTGTCAAAGTGGAAGATACACCTCGAGCTCGCACTCACCCTGTTCGTAATGATCGATGGAATGAAGAATTTGATATCCAAGTCGACAAGGCAAATGAATTAGAGATTATTATTTATGACCGTATTTCATCTTCTCAAGACTCAGTTATTCCTATAGGCTTATTGTGGGTTCGTTTAAGTGATGTTGTAGAAGAATTAAGGCGGAAAAAGATTGGCAATGAATCTGGTCCAGGCTGGGTAACCGCCTCACGAGTTAATGGTACTGGTAGTGGTACAGAATCGATGAGCCTACCTCCCGGAGCTGCCCTTCCAGCTCCTGCTTCATTGGACACCCCGATTCCCGGCTCTTCTGATAGCATTGAAGCTTGGTTTGCTGTGGAACCTGCTGGAGCTCTTAGTTTGCAGCTTGCTTTTGGTCAGCTGCTCAGCAAACTAGTTTTCACAACTTGCACTAACTTTCTGCCCTTCACCAAACTCAATTAACAGTCAAATCTAATGTACGAAAACGGCCTGTCGAAACCGGTGGCTTAGGACGTCAAGGTGCTGTTAGAAAGAGAAAAGAGGAGGTTCATGAACAAAATGGCCATCAGTTTGTGGCTCAACAATTTTATCAAATCGTTCGTTGCGCCCTTTGCGAGGAATTTCTTTACAACGCTTCAGGGATGCAATGTGAAGATTGTAAATATCTTTGTCATAAACGTTGCTTTTCTAAAGTAGTTACAAAATGTATATCCAAGTCTAACGCGGCTATCGTTGAGTTTATTTTTTTTATCCTATGTTGTCTACTTTTTACTTTATATTTCAACATCTTCACCCTTTCTTTTTGTGCTCAAGTCGTATTTTTTTAATAACTTTCAGGACAGCGCCGAGGAAAAAATGCTTAATCATCGTATTCCTCATCGTTTTGAACCAATGTCTACGCTTGCCCCGAGTTGGTGTTGTCATTGCGGTATGATGCTTCCGTTGGGTCGTCGACAACAAGCCCGCCGGTGCACCGAATGTTCAACTACTGCTCATGCAGATTGCACTCATCTTGTCCCTGACTTTTGTGGCATGTCAATGGAGATTGCTAACCGACTCTTGCAAGAAATTAAGACGGCAAAAAGTCGTCAAAAGAGTCGTCTTAGCTCTCATTTTCCTCCAAAACCCTCGTCTGAGCCCCACGTTCATTCTGTTCATCAAGAACTTTCGAAATTACAATTGGACAATACCACCATTCCACTCACGACAACGGTCACCCCCACAGAATACCAACAGAACCGCCCAAACCTAAGTCAATCAGTTGGACCGCCTCTCGGATCATTTGCTGAATCAATCCCGGATAGATCGTCATTACCTCCTGCTTCTTTTCCTTCACATCAACCACGTCCCTTGCCTGCTCATCCAGACTTCCCGCCCTCCCAGGGCTCGGCCCATCCCACCGGCTTGCCCTTTCATCAGTCTTCCCATGGTGTGCCTTCCAGCTCTCCTCATCCTTACCATCATTCACCTCAACCTATGCCACTACCTCACACTGGTTCAGTTGGTCCACCTGCCGCCATCACTTCCCCCTCTTCCCCTTTTCATTCTCCCAATAAGTCCAAGTCATCTCGTAAAGTTGGCTTGGATGACTTTAATTTTTTGGCCGTCTTGGGCAAAGGCAACTTTGGAAAAGTGATGCTCGCTGAAGAGAAACGCTCTGGGCAATTGTGGGCGATTAAAGTTTTAAAGAAAGACTTCATCATTGAAAACGATGAAGTTGAGAGGTGAGCGTTGCGAGCCTTCCGTTACTACTAAGGACAAACAACCAAGCAAAATATTTAACAATTATTTTTGAAATAGTACAAAGTCAGAGAAACGGGTGTTTTTGACTGCGAGCCGCGAACGTCATCCTTTCTTGATTGGTTTACATTCTTGTTTTCAAACTGAAACTCGAATTTATTTTGTGATGGAGTTAAGCCGAATTAAATTTGCTGCTTTTATGCCTTTTTCTCATGATTTTTAATTTGAACTTTATTTATCTTTTAGATATGTGAGCGGTGGTGACTTAATGCTACATATTCAAAGAGAACAGTTTACTCCAAGAAGAGCAAAATTTTACGCTGCTGAAGTTTTATTAGCTCTAGAATACTTTCATCAAAATGGGGTTATCTACCGGTCAGTACTTTTAAACTATCAAATTTTTCTCACCTTTCAACTTGAACGACCTTTTGAATAATAATCTAACGAGAAATATGGATTACATGATCTGGTGCTTTCGTATAGGGATTTGAAACTTGATAATATTTTACTAACTTTGGATGGTCACATCAAGGTTGCTGATTATGGACTGTGTAAGGAAGAAATGTGGTACCAGAATACAACGGTTGGTGAAGATGGTTTTCCTCTCGATTTTCAAAATTAACTCACAATGCATAATCTTCTTTTTTAATCTGCAGAGCACTTTTTGCGGAACACCTGAATTTATGGCGCCAGAAATTTTATTAGAACAGCGTTATGGTAGAGCAGTAGATTGGTGGGCATTTGGAGTATTAATTTATGAGATGTTGTTAGGGCAATCACCTTTCAGAGGTGATGACGAAGACGAAATATTTGATGCAATTTTAGAAGATGAACCATTATATCCAATTCATATGCCACGAGATTCAGTATCAATTTTGCAAAAACTTTTAACTAGAGATCCGAGTAAAAGATTAGGAGGCGGACCCACTGACTCCGAAGAAATTAAAGCCCATCCTTTCTTTAGAGAAACCAATTGGTCTGATATATACTATAAGAAGGTTCCAGCACCTTATTTTCCAACGATTGTAAGTGAAGAATGCTCTTATCGATTTTTTGGGAGAAATAAGATTAGTAGTATTAAAGCCAATGGGTTGGTCAAAATTTTAGAATGGGCCAATGGACGTATCGAATTTCGATTCAGAATTTACAAAAGAATCACCTAGATTAACCCCGGTTCATAGTCAATTGAGGCCAGAAGATCAAAAGGTTAATTATTATTATTATTTGATGTGTACTTTGCCATGTGAATGTTTTTTTGTTGCTGAATTTATCTTTTATTCATCAATGCAATTACCACAGGAATTTGAGGGATTTTCTTGGACTGCACCTTGGGCTCAGTGAAACAAAATTATTCTTTACTGATTTTTTTTTTTAGAAAAATAGATTATTATTATTGTAGCCTTTTTTTTATTATTTTTTGTGATCAAAGGGAGTTGAGCAGGTGGCAGGAATTGCGTTTTTATGACGAATTGCGAGATAGTGGTAGCAATAAGTTTGTGATTATTTTGTTGTGTTTTTCGATACGAAAAAAATTAAAAAGTTTTTGCAAAACAAATTGATTTTTTTTGGGTTTTTTTATTTTTTTTTTGGAAATGAACAATTGTTCTTAAGTCTTTTTGTCAATATAAAATATTACGCATCTTAAAAAGTATAATAGTTGTTCTAGGCAATCACTCTTAGAAGAGGGAAAAGGATGTTAATATATCATGAGTTTTAAGTTAATCATAAAATTAATTGCCTTATCAAATGCACCATTTCTTTTTGAACAAACAAATGGCCTACCAACAAATTAGGAATATATCAAGGCAGCGCACCTGTGATTGTTTTTAGGTTCATTTTGAATGGCTATCTCAGCAAAAAACGTGATTGGGCTTTTTTTTAATGATCATTCATAACGTGTTCGCCAAAAGAATTCAGCACCTCATTCCCTTACAGCCTGGGTAATATTTCATCCACCTTTATACTGGAGAGTACTGTTTGATTTGCCCATCATATTTTCAATGAAAACGGAACGGTAAATGCGATCAACCACAGCCTCCTAGTCATGGAAATAAAGGAAATGGAGAGCAAAGAACTGAACTTCAAAGCTTCCATGATTAGAGGATCAGCAATGTGCCAACTGATGGCTTAATATTTATGAACGTCCAGAAGTATAATCAAGATGTTAAAGGAATAATTATTAGGTGCTGGTAAGCTCATGGAAGCATTGGGCAGGTTCTTGCCTTATGTCATTTTCATTTTTTTTGCTTTTGCAATTTCTGGGAAGATGTTTCCTACAAATTTCAATTAGTTTTTTTGAAGAGAAAGAAATTATAAAAAGCAATCAATCACACTTATGAAATTTAATCATTTTTTTCAGAGGTATTTCATGTGTAGACTCATAAAATAAAGAAGCTCTTAGCAAAGCAATCTTGCTGATATAATAAATGGTCAAAAAGCTGCTTATTGTGCTCTTTGACCAAACCCACTGTCAACTTTTGTCATGAACTTTAGAATCAAAACACCCTACCACAAGATTGAATTTTTCTTAATGATTCCTCAAACGAGTAACCCTCTTTTTTGTTTTTTAATAAGATTTCATAGGCATAAATGAAAGAAATAGATATGAGTGATTTGCAAAATATTTAAAGTAATGACTTGATAGAGGTTTTGCTTTGTATTTTAATAAATTGCAAATTACTTATTATTTCTCAATAGAATTAAAAAAGATAAACCTTATTCATCATTATGATAAATTTTTGAAAGAATATCTGGAGATTTCTTATTAAATTTAAATATTAATAAATACATTATCCTAATAATGTGTATCTGTCACAATTCTGTCTGCCAGACCTCAACAAAGGGAACTCTTTCCAAAAAGGCTATTAAAGCAGTTTAAAGAAGGTTAATACTGGAAAGTTGTCAATCAAATTCCAATAAGGATGGGATGATTCATCAGATATGTATCTAGTTGATTCTTTAAAATAAAAATAGGTCCTCTATGACCTTGAACTTGATTCTCGATTTTTTTATCTATAAATTAATTTCACTTACCAAATTGTATTATTTTTTATTTAAGAATATTATGAGAATTAATATTTAAGATATTATATATAGGTATTCAATTCATATTCATATCATATTTATACATTATTAGGGTATAATCTTAATATAAATCAGTATAGATCCTTTATTACCTCAAAATAGAATATTTGCTATTATTATTTTTCTTTTAAAAAGAAAATTATCATTAAAAATACATTAAGTATTTGAAAAATAACTTCATTGATAAGTATACCAAGATTATGAACTGGATATATATTTCATAAATTACATTTCAAAAATAATCTTTTAATGGTAACTTCTATAGCTTCAAACTGAAGTTTCCTTGTATTGAATTGAGTTTATAGCATGATAATCTTTCTCTTTATTTCTAAATTTGTTTTTATTGTATTTAAATATTGAAAATATTGTTATATATATATTCAAATTAAGTTTACTATTTAAGGCAAAAAAATTTTATTTTTTGTTATTTTTTATTTTAATTTGAACTAAAAAGTCTGTTTGAGACAAAATTAACTGTTTATAAAATAATTTGTGACCTTATGGGTATGTTATACCTACCTCACAGGCTCACAAATTTAGTACTGCCAGTAACAATATGTACCCCTTGGAAATATTAGAAACTAATCTTCTATTTCCACACCCATCAGCAAGTATAAGAGTGAAAACTGAGATTGTGGTGATGGACAATTGCACATCTAAGCATATCATTTTTGGAAATGATTACTTGAATATTTATGGTATTGACATAAATAATCATAAAGACAGATATTTCACAATTGGAGAGAACAAAAGACAAAAATTTGCTTTTTCCAATATTCCAAAAGAAATATCACTGGTATCTTCTAAAAAAGATAGTTACAAGGAGGAATTTGTGTCTAATCAGCTTGTTGAAGAACAAATTAATCCATCATTGTCACCAAAGATGAGGAATGAACTTATTAATGTGTTATACACATACAATAATGCATTTGCCTCTGATAATGAACCATTAGGTGCTATAAGGGGGAATGAAGTTGATATGACTCTTAATATTGACAGAACATATCCTCCAGTACTTAGAAGACCAGATTATACAGCCAGTCCTAGAGCTAGAGAAGCCTTGGAGAAACATATCCAATTGTTAATCCAACTTGGTTTACTAAGGAAAGTAGGCTATAATGAGGAAGTTGAAGTTACAACACCTGTTATTATTGCTTGGAATAATGATAGCTCAAGAATGGTGGGAGATTTCAGAGAATTGAATACCTACACAGTTCCAGATAGGTATCCAACCCTAGAATTCAAGAAACCTTGACTTAATTGTCTAAAGCCAAGTATATACCATCAATGGATGCATTGAAAGGCTTCCATCAAAATGTTGTGACGCCTAAAGCTAAGAAACTACTTAGAATTATCACTCACTGTGGTATTTATGAGTATCTTAGAATGCCATTTGGCATTAAAAATGCTCCATCCCATTTTTAAAGAATGATGAATACCATCTTTCCTACAGAATTGTCTGAAGGTTGGCTTATCATTTATATTGATGATATTATCATATGTTTGGATTAATGGTCTTTACACCTTGAAAGACTTGCAAGAGTACTTCACAAAGTTGCAGAAGTGAATATGAATATTTCACTCAAGAAATGCAATTTTGGTTTTGAAGAACTTAAAGCATTAGGACATGTTGTTTCTGGTTTAAGTATTGACAAAAACAAAGTAGCAGCAGTGTTACTTAAGCCAATACCCCAGAATAAAAAAGAAATGATGTCTTTTCTTGGATTTGCCAGTTATTATAGGCAACACTTGAAAGACTTTGAAACTCTAGCCAAATCACTCTATAGAATCTGTGATCAACAGACTGTATTTGAGATGACACAGGGGAGAATTAAATCTTACAAGAAGATAAAGAGAGCTTTTACAGAAGCACCTTTACTCCTCATGCCTGACTGGAATATACCTTTAAAACTGTACATTGATGCATGTGGAGAGGGATTAGGGGCAGCCCTACATCAAGTCCAAATTATTGATGACAAACCTACAGAGGGACCAGTTTGCTACATCTCAAGACAAATCAAACCAACAGAGGCCAGATAAGGTGCAATCCAAATTGAGTGCTTATGTTTGATATGGGCACTTGAGAAATTACACTATTATCTTGATGGCAGTGTTTTTGAAGTGATAACTGAATGTAATGCAGTAAAATCACTTCTTAACATGAAAACTCCCAACGGACATATGTTGAGATGGCAAATAGCCATTCAACAATATAGAGGAAACATGACTATAGTTCACAAAGCAGGAAACATTCACAAGAATGCTGATGTTCTTAGCAGGTGGGCATTAGCCAACACTCCTGATAACCCAGCTTATGTACCTTTGGAAGCTGAACCACAGATCCCAATTGAAGGGATTAAGATAACTGATATTGGGACTGAATTCTTTGAAGAAGTCAGAGAATCTTATAAGCAAGACAGGAATTTCAATATCTTGACTTCTTTATTAGATAAAGACTGCAAAGATACATCTTTAATCAATGCACTGGAGGTAGTTTGGAAAAATTCCTATTATGAAGGAAGAATTCACTTGTTTGATGGGATCATTGACCACAGAACCAAACATTCTTCTGTAATGAAACCATGCAGCAGATTGCTTATAAATACCATTCTTCATGAATGCCATGATAGCATCTACTCTGGGCACCTGTCAGAGGACAGAACACTTAAAAAAGTGAAAAACTGTGCATGGTGGCCATCTTGGAGAAATGAAACCATTGAATATTGCTACACCTGTGACAGATGTCAAAAAGGAAACAGCAGTACAGGGAAGAAATTTGGACTTATGATCCATATTCAAGAACCAAAACCCCCTTGAGAAGTTGTTCACATGGATTGGCTCGCAGCACATACTCCAAGTGGTGACAAAGGTTATAATGCTTGTTTAGCCATTGTAGACAGATATAGCAAAACTCCCATATTCTTTCCATGTCATAAAGATGACACTGCTATGGATACCGCTCTTCTTCTATGGAGTAGAGTTATTTCTCATACAGGGTTAGTTACAAATATCATAAGTGAAAGAGATCCCAAATTCAAATCTGCACTTTGGACCAATCTTCATAGATTTTTTGGGACTAAGTTATCATTCTCTACAGCATATCACCCTCAGACAGATGGGCTAGCAGAGAGAATGATTCAAGATTTAGAAGACATGATCAGGAGATTCTGTGCTTATGGATTAGAATTCAAACACTCTGATGGCTTCACCAATGACTGATACACTCTGATACCTGCATTAGAATTGGCATATAAGACATCAGTCCATTCTTCCACAGGACAAAATCCTGCTATGTTAGAAAAAGGATGGAATCCAAGACTCCCAGAAGATAAACTAAGGAAAGACTTGATTGACATTCATCCTATAGCTTCCAACTTCAAGATAATGCTTGATAAAGTAAAACATCATGCAGAACAAAGTATCACTGATGCTTTTGATTATGCAAAACAGAAGTGGGACAATAGTCATGAAGTACCAGACTTCAAAGTAGGGGAGTTAGTTCTAGTTTCAACCTTGAATTTTAATAATATAAAAGGCCCAAAGAAACTTAGAGATTCTTATGTATGACCTTTTGTTATTGTTGCCTTACATGGAAGCAATGCAGTTCAAGTGGAATTGAGTGGTGAATTGGAAAATAAACACCATACTTTTCCAGACAGCTTGATAAAGCCTTATAAACCAGCTGACAAAGAATTGTTTCCTTTAAGGAACCCAACTCCTTTAACTGTACCACCAGTGGAACAGAATGAAGACCAAAACATAAAGAAAGTCATTAAAGAAAGGAGACTTAGGGGTAAAAATGAAAGAGAATATCTTGTCAGATATAGAAACCTAGTAGATGAAGATGAATGGCTGGCAGAATCAGAAATAACTGACTCAGATAAACTCTTAAGAAGATTTAAACATGAAAGAAGGCCACAATCCTGAATATGTCTATAAATGTGCTTTAAATTACTTGATCTGAGTGATGTAAAGAGGTTGGAAAGTGGACATTAACCCCCTTTGGGGCTTTTATTCTTCATACCATTGATAAAATTGTAGTACAATTTTATTTTTTGGTGGGAGGGAATGTAAGCCTTGAGGTATATTTTACATACTGAAATAGGCCACAATTATCTTAAAAATAAATTTTGAATTATGCATAACTCATAAGTCCAGCATATATCCAAAATTCATTTTTTTGATTTCAAAAAAGATGAATAACGTTTTATTGAGTAAGTAAATCCATGGATTTAAGGCCAGATTTGGATTCTAAACAAAACTACACCTAGGGTAGCGCCATAGAGTGAATAAGCTCAAATTAACTCTTTGAGGTGGTAATATGGAAAATACTTCAATACAACATCATCAATACCACATAAAAGATCCATGAAAATTTTTGTTTTTCTTAATTTCATGCCAAAATAATGGGAATTCGAGAAATACCATGTTACATATACACTAAAAATAGTGTTATGCATGTTTTGAGCACTTAATATCATGGTATTCTTACATGGACTTTTGGTACACTCATAGTGGATATCTCACTTCAAGCTTAATTTTATATTTTGACGTGAAAAATAGGAAAGCTGGACAAAAGACATCAAAGAGAGCCAGGGTACCCAACTTCTGAGGCCTCAGAGGCGTGGACAGCTCCAAAGTTTGGAACCATGGCTGACATTGGCCCAATTAGTAAACTAAAACACTTTGGGAACTTGGTTATCATGTTACAGCTACAGTAAATCTTAAGAAAATAGCAAATAACCTGCTATTTTGACGTGCCAAGGAGCTAAAGAGCTACTTAGACTCCTGTAACCATGTCAATTCTTAATGAATTTCCATGGATAAACCCCAAAAGAGTAATTAAAATGCTTTTTGCACTTGTATCCATTGATTTACCTCATAGCAACCAGTTAAACACTGATATTTGCAATTCTACGTAGAAATGAGGTAAAAACATCAAAAATTCATTAAAAACATAATTATTAATGAATCTCTCTGAAACCTTCAGGACCAATGGAGAACTTTATTATATATGGTACAACAAAAAAGAATTATGGTTTTACTAGTAAAATTCAATTTTTTACTTACAGTCCATTTTTGACTATTCTACATGAAACACTGAATCTTCAAAAATTCACAGTAATTACAACCTGTGATCAAATTGCCAATAAAATTGATAGCTTTGAGAAATCAATGATTATTTTGGAATGAGAGAAGAGTTACAGATTTTACTCCTTTTATTCTTAAGCATATTGGGGTTGGTAGTCATGTAAAAGCATCAATTAAATAATTATGATAATCTTACATGATAACAGATGATGCAATCAATAATCCAAAAGGGTATATGGTTTTATCACTCACTGGCTTTTCAGTTTTCTCCATGGCATGCCTCTTTGAGCTGTTTTTGACTTAAAAGAGGCCTCCTCTTGCTGTTTTTTCCAAGAGTCATCTTATTATCCATTTATATCATAGTTACCAACAAGTAAGTATTAGTTAAATCTATTCTTAAGTGTTTTAATTATTTCAGAATCAATCAGAAAGACTTGAAATCATATAATCCAACTATATCTTGTTTTAATACAGTTATAAATACATTCTGATACCTTAAATCCACAATTCTGTGTCAAATCTCTTTATCTTATCTTTCAATAAGCTCTTTGGAATATTAGTGAGGGATTTATCTTTAATTCTTGAGTTTTTTCTCTATATAATTAGTTTTCTTCAAGAATTATATTTATAATTATTCTTGCAAAAGATAATTATATATCAAAATAATTTTCTTATTTTAATAAAAGAAGTTTTATTATTAAAATATTCTTGAAATTGATTCTTGTAGACAATTACTGCTCACCATGGAAATCACTAGTAGTATTTAAAATGTGAAAGAAATAGTTCTTTAATTATTTAATTGTGGTTATAATAATATTTTATTATTATATTTCATAAGAACAGACATAGTACTGTTGATTAATAGTAATATTATAATCAGTTTCATAGTCAAATCTTACAATTAGTTCCAAAGTGGATCTTTCTGGGTATTGAATAAACCCTTTCCATTCCACCAAATACCATAATTTTCCTCTTTTGGTCTTGGAATCCAGTATTTTAGAGACTTCCCATTCCTCTTCTTCTTCAATTATGATTGGAGGAGGAGGCTGTTGATGCAAATTTGGGATTATTGATGTCTTGACTGGTTCAAGGGGGTGAAAATGGTTGAAGGAAGGAAATCCTTTCAAAAGATATTCTTGATGAATAAATGGGCCAAATTCAGACAAGCTATTGAAGACATTGTTGGAACAAGAACTGCCTTTTTTGAGGATCTGTCCACTATGATCAGAATTGAATCAAACGAATTAGAAAGTGGAAGTTGAGTGATATAGTCCATTGAAAGACAAATCCAAGGATCATATTTAATTGGAAGAGGTTTGAGGAGTCCAAACTTCTTGTGACCAATAATCTTGTTTCTTGAACACTGTTGACAGTATGAGACATAATCCTTGATAAATTGAGTCATGCCAGACCAGTTGGAATCCTCCTTGACAAGTTTGAGAGTCTTTTCTTGGCCAGGGAATCCAGCTAGAGGGAAATTATGGGGATTTTGAAGAATACTGAGCTGAATTGTGGTGTCACTTGGGACCACCACCCAATCTTTGAATAAGAAAAATTTGGAAGAGGAATCAAGAGAATAATATTTGACAAATTTACTTTACCCAATTATTGAAGGATACTTCTGTACTGAGAATCTTTCCATAATTTCTTTTAAATTGACTCAATCAAATTTGACAAACATTCCACCTTGACTGCAAAAAATCTTGAGGGTTGAGCTTCATCTTTCTTAATGAGTTATTGAAGATTCGTTGGATTCTTGCTGATCAAATCCTCCCTCCTCTCAAGATAAAAATTTTCCTAAAATGATAAGGCATCCAGAAGAGTCTCTAGGCGGCCAGGGCGGTATGTGATAGAGAAATTAAATTCAGAAAGGAATTCAGACCAGCGGGCTTGATGGCGAGTAAGAACTTTTGAGGACATGAATTATTCCAAGGAAGAGTGATTGGTGAGAACTTCAAAAGGGGAAGAAAGGGAAAGAAGAAAATCTGTCCAGTGCTTGAAAGCACAAACTCTTCCAACGCATTCCTTGTCATCAATTTCATAGTTGAGTTCTTGTGGAATACGCTTGTGGCTATCAAATGAAATGAGATGTTTTTATGAGTCAAAATCTGACTCAGTACAGCACCCAAGGCATTATCTGATGCATCAGTCTCTACAATGGTGGGTAGAGAAGGATCAAAGTGAGAAAGAATTGGAGCAATTGTGAATGCCTCTTTGAGTTGATGAAACTGTCTAAGAGCCCCCTCATTGAGGGGAAAATGGGAATCTTTCTTGAGGAAACTTGTGAGTGAACTAATTTTCTTTGAATAATTCTTGATGAAATGGTGGTAAAATTTGGCAAAGCTAAGAAAGGATTGAAGTGCCTTCAGGTTTCTTGGTTGCGTCCAATTGATAATTTGCTGGAATTTTGCTTGGTCCATCTTGAGGCCTTCAGAAGAAATAATATAACCTAAATACTCTACACCGGAAACATAAAATAGGCAATTGGAGGCCTTTGCAAAGATGTTATTGGCTCTGAGTCTGGAAAGAAAAGTGGACACATGAGTGATAGGCTCTTCCTCAGATTTGGAAAAGACCATAATGTTATCTAAATAAACCACAACACAAACATCAATAAGATCATAGAAAATATCATTGACAAGATTTTGAAAAGAGGAAGGAGAATTGGTGAGCCCAAATGGCATTATCAAATACTCATAAGTGCCATATTTAGTTCCAAAAGCTGTCAATTTTTCATCACCCTCCTTGATTCTGAGCAGGTTATATGCACCACTCAAATAAATCTTGGAGATAATATCAGAACAATAAAAAACTGTGAGAAGATGATTCATAGGAGGAACAGGATACTTCTTCTTCCTTGTAACAGCATTGGGTTTGTGGTAATCAACACACAAACAGAGGCCACCATCCTTCTTTTTGACAAAGAGAACAGGTGCTCCTGTTGAAGAGGAGCTTGGCCAGATGAAACCTTTCTCTACATTCTTTGAAATGTAGGCCCCGAGTGTATCTGACTCTTGGTTTGATAAAGAGTATATCACTCCAACTGGAGGTAGAGACCCCTAAAGCTCAATATCATGATCACATGTCTGGTGAGGAGGAAATTTCTCTGCTTTCACCTTGTACAATACATCCAAGTACTGGTGATATGCAGAAGGAACATCCTTCATCACGTTTTCTACTTCTTCTGGTTCTTCCTCTTCATCCCACAACTCCTCCAGGGAGTCATGATACCATGAAGGAGGAAGGTCCATATTCCCAAAGAAGAGATGAAGTTAAGATACAGAATCATATTCTCCAACATCTTGAATCTCTTTCAAGACTTCATCTCTAGAGGACAGTAATGATGTATGGGAATTGAGGGAAGGAATATGGACAGAAGATGGAAATGATGGTGTTCTAGAATCACCAACAGAGCTTCACATGATTTGGTAGAAGGAAAATAATGACTAAGATAATTTGAAGGATTGTGATAGTCCTTGTGATAAGCATTAAAGCTGATCAGCCCTTGCCTCCAATAAATAGATGGATTATAATTATTAAGAAAGTCAAAGCCTAATATGAGGTCTTTTCCCTTGGGAGTATCAATTATCAAAAATTCCCATTCAAAGCTTTGTAATGATGGGAGCTCAACCATATATCTGGTACAGTGCTCAAAAATAAGGAAGGGAACTATGAAGAGTCCAAAATGATAAGAGGAATCTTCTCTGGGAGTTCTGAAATGGTCAGAGAATACTTCTGAACAAACTTCCTTGGAATCAATGAGTTGGTAGCACCAGAATCAATGAGAATACTGTAAAAAACATTAGAAAGAGAGGAAAAAACAAATAATTTAAGAGATCTCTTGACACCAGTATTCAGAATGCACAATTGTGCTCTGGATGGAAAACAGTGAAGACCATTGAACACAACATGTCCTTCACTAAGGCTTTTCCCTGGCTGGAAAACTTGCCTTCTGGTTGGGTAAGCTTGTTTTGAGGCCTTTTGAAATAGGACTCATGACTATGCTGCACACCACAATACATACAGAATCCCTCCTTGATTCTTCTCTCTTTTTCAGAATTCATCAACTTGTAATATTTATCCAGCAAAGAAGAATGGGCCTTGTCCCTCTTCTAAAAATTCTTCTTCTTCTTTTTATTTGAACTCAAACAACTTTGAGGATGAGAAGAAATTGACTTTGGGGCGTCAGGATTCTTCTCCTTTTTCCTCTCATGGTAAATGGTATCAAGCTCCAGGGTGATATCCATTAAGTCTTGAAGAGAGTCAATTATTGAAGGATGGGAGGCCCGTTGGGTCAAAATCCTGGATGGAAATCCCTTCCTGAAATAGTGTATGAGAGCCCTTTTACCCTAATCTCCAATTCTTGAAACAAAATTTCTGAAATTGGCAATTTATAATGAAACATGTCCACCTGTTCTTATTCTTAAGGCATTCAGCTCTGCTTCAGCTTTTCTAACTTAATTTGGGTCTGCAAATAAAGTAAATATTTTAGATTAAAATAATTTCCCAGAATTGAGAAGGTAGCTTGGGTCTCAATTGGTGAGATTGGAAAGATAAGGCTCAATCCATTTTGACGCCCTTCCAATAAGAAATGAAGTGGCATAAAGGACCTTCTTTCTGTCTTGAGGGAAGCTTGCCGGATCATTATGAAATATTAATTGGCCATAATGAATAAAGCTTCTAACTTTGAAGGGCTGAGTCCCATCAAAGCATTCTGGTTCCTTCATAGATGGAGTCTTGAGGCTGGTGGTATTTATGATTCAGAAGATGAATCTTCTTGAAGATTAGCCATAATTTGAGTCATCTGCTGCATGATGGCCAGTAGTGATGGTTCACACTGATAAGAGGAAGGCTTATGGGTTCCTCTGTCTAATTGGGCCCTCAGTTGAGGAACTGCTGGGGTGCTTTCAAGAGGAGCTCTTGGAGCTGGAGTAAGAACAGCCTGAGTGCTGGCCTGAGATCTTGTCTGTCTTGCAGGAGGTGAAAGTTGAACCGGCATAATTTCAGGAATAAAATGAGAATAAATGAATAGAGAATCAAAATTTGAAGATGGGAAAGTTGAGGCAATTCAAACATAAATCTTGAAGTCAAAATCAAAATCAAATCTTGAGGAAAAATAAATGATTCAAATGAAAATCTTCAGGTACATCAAGAAATCAAATGTCAAATAAAGTAATGAATTCAATCAATAAATATTTCAATTCAATAAAATCAAAAATCTTGTAGAAATCAGTCAAAAAAATGAATTCTTGAGGATAAATCAATTGATGTGCAAAATTCAGCAAAATCAATAGTCTTCAGGTCAATCAAAATTATTTAAGTTCTAATCAATTTTATGTCAAATGAGTCAATCAAATAAAAATCAAGTGAATTCTTCCCTAAATAAAAATTCTTGAAGAATGAATCAAATTGAATCCTGATATGGAGAACTTGTTTGAATAATCTTGATGACCAATTTGAAAATCAATTAAAAATTAAAGTAAGACGTGAATTGTGATTTGAAAAGAATTGATTATTAAAATGAAAAATTTTAGAGAGAAAAAAAAGTATAAATGGGTCAGCTTTCAATTTTCAAGAATGAAGAATGAGTGGGAGAAAATTGAGAAGTAACAATAAATCATAAAACTCATAAGCATTAAGAGTCATAATTTTGATGAAATGAATGAATGAATAGCATGAAAATAAATTTTCAGTTAATTGATATAATGTCACAGGGGCTCTTGTTAAAAAACAAGAGTGGCCTGTCACTTGGGGGGCTCAAAAAGAATAAGAAAATAACAACAATTATAATTATTTAAAGAAGAATAAGAGTAAAGATGAATATGCCAAAGATAAAGAAAGAAGGAAGCCAATGGCCAAAGGCCAACAAGCCAACCAAGTGAATCCTCTATTCACTGTTTCAACCTGCCAGAAAGAACATTGGAACTAGTAAAGGATATGACCACCAATATCCACTGACAGGCAAAGAAGAAAAAGGCAAAAATGAATGACTTAAGATTATCAGTATTTACTTTAATAAATGAAAAGGCAATAAGGATAAAAATGAATTAAATATATTATTTAGCTGGGGAAAAAGTCCCCAGGGAAGAAAAGGTGTCCAGTATATGTGAAAAGTTGAAGGCTTATCCTGGTGGGTTGATCACCCAGCTGTATTGATTGTTTTGGGTCAATACAGATCTGGCCATTTTGAGAATTGAAACTGTGTAATGGAATTACCAAAGTTGAATATAAATTGGCCCAAAAGGGGAAACACCATACAGGTTGCTTGAATACTGCCTGTATGAACCAATTGAGTTGTCCAAGGAATATTGAAGTACTTGATGCCTTGAAAACGAATTAAATGTTTGATGACCTCTTGAAATTACTCTTTGAATAATCATGAAAGAAATAATAACCCAGCTTCTGCAGGGCCAGGTGGTTGGGGTCCTTGAATGGTCTTCTGGTAGCTGCCAGGGATTGCAAGACTAGATGACTGAAAAGTCCTCCTTTGAAATGGGTGATGGATTTGGAGACTTTTATCAAAATGAAGTAATTGGGTCCTGAAAGCATCACCATTGGATTGCTGAGCAAAAATGGTGCATAATGGTATATTACACCATATATGCACCATGCATGGATCCTTTGGGTATGGGGTACATTGATGAAGGAGAGGAATTCCCCTGAATTAAGGGGAAGACTTTCTGGACCTGGGATGCTGGTCTCTGGTGGTTTCCAGAGGCCATGGGTTGAAAGTGGAGAAAATGTGGTTCTTGGCCATTTTTGGATTGATGAGATTAGGGGCCAAAATTGGCTCAGGTGGGCCCCATCTCGCCTTGGGGTGTGTGGAATTCCCCCTTGGCCCCTTTGGGCCTCATTGTATTTAGCCAAAAGGGGCCTAAGGGTCCCATAGACTGTGGGCTGTGGATTACGGCCTGCGGGCCATAGAGGCCGGAGGGGGCTTAAATGGCCCAAAAAGGCCATTTAGGCCATAGACCCCATAATAAAAGGTGTTGGTCCAAAGACCCTGGTGATGGCTATAGGGGCCAGAAGCCCATGGAAGACTAAATGGACCCCCATGCCCAAAACAAGGGTATTGGCCTGTTGGTTAGTGAGGTGGAGAATTGGCCAAAAAGGGCAATGATATCAGCGGCCAGAAGAAGGGTCGTATGGCCCAAAGGTCATTAAACACAAACATGGTTCAATTGGACATAAAACTGATGACATGGCCAATTCGCCATGAAATGGGATCAGGCTAGATTTTCCGTAAACACCCATTGGGGGTGATTACACATGGTTGTGACAAATATGACAATGAATAGGCTGAAAACTTACTTTATAGTGACAGAAGTTCAATTTGAAGTCAATTGCTGGAAATTGAAATGATATTTTCACTGGTGATAGGGCTCTCAAACCAGGGGTACTGTCACATGGTGGAATGTGATCTGGAGCTTGCAAGTATTCACTGGTCTTTCAATAGGTTTCAAAGCCTTTTTGGAAATAAATCTCTTTGTTGAGGTCTGGAACTCAGCATCATAACAGTTACAAGTTGCAGTAAGGCAGGCAGGATAAAAGATAAGGTTCACAACCTTTTATTATCTTAAATCTCAAGGAATATTATAAAGATGTCACAGGCAGTGGAAGGATGCCTCAGTAAAAATGTGTGAGCCTTGAGGTACATTTTACATACCCAAATAGGCCAAAATCATCTTAAAAAGAAATTCTGAACTATGCATAACCCATAAGTCATGCATATATTCAAAATTAATCATTTCTGATTTTAGAAAAGATGAATAACTTTTTACTGAGTAATTAAATTCATGGATTCAAGGCCAGATTTGGATTCTACACAAACTTTAACCTAGGGTAGCTCCATAGAGTAAAGAAGCTCAAATCAACGCTTTGAGGTGGTAATATGGAAAATACTTCAATACCAAATCATCAATACCATATAAAAGATCAGTGAAAAGTTTTGTTTTTCTCAATTTCATGCAAAAATAATGGGAATGTGCGAAATCCCATGTTACATATACACTACAAATAGTGTTATGCATGTTTGTGGCACTTAATATTATGGTATTCTTACATACACCTTTGCTACACCCATAGTGGATATTGCACTTTAAGCCTGAATTTCTATTTTTGACAAAAAAATAGTCAAGGGGGACAAAAGACATCAAAGAGAGCCTGGGTACCCAACTTCTGAAGCCTCTGAGCCGTGGAAAGGTCCAAAACCTGGATAAATGGCTGATCTTGGCCCAATTAGTAAGCTAAAATCTTTTGGGAACTTGGTTACCAAGTCAAAATTCCATTATATCATAAGAAAATAGCAAATAAGCTGCTATTTTGAGGTGCCAAGGAGGTAAAGAGCAGCTTAGACTCCAGTAACCATGTCAATTCTTAATGGCTTTCAATGGATAAACCCAAAAAGAGTAATTGAAACCCTTTTTGGACTAGTATCCATTCATTTACCTCATAGAAACCAGCCATATACTGCTGTTTGCAATTCTAAATAGAAATGAGGTAAAAACTTCAAAAATTCATTAAAATGACAATTCTGAATGAATCTGTCTAAAAATTTCAGTTCCAATTGAGAACTGTATAATTCATATGAAATCCAAAAATAATTTTACTTCTATAAGTAAAATTCAAAGTTTTCCTTACAGTCCAATTTCATGATTCCACGTGAAATTTTGAGTCTTTGAAAATTCACAGAAAACACACTCTGGGATGAAATTTCCAATAAAATTGATAAATTTGAGAAATAAATTATTATTTTGTAATAAACAAATATTTACAGTTGTTACTCCTTTTATTCTTAACCATAAATGTGTTGGCAGTCACATAAAAGCATCAATTAAGTAATTATGATAATCCTACATGACAACAGATGATGCAATCAATAATCCAAAAAGGTTTATTGTTTTCTGACTCACTGGCTTTTCATTCTTCTCAATTGCACGCCTCTGTGAGCTGTCTTAGACTTAAGAGAGGCCTCCTTTTGCTGTTTTTTCCATATCATCACATCATTCTATTATACCTTTATTACCAACAAGTAAGTATTAGTTAAAACTTTTCTTCAGTGTTTTATTCTTTCAGAATCAGTACAAAAGATGTGAAATAACAGAAATCAACTCCATATTGTTTTAATACTGTTATAAATCCATTTTTGATCCATCAAATTTCTCTGCCATCATCTTTAATAAGTTCTTAGAGTATTAGTGAGTGATCCATCTTAATTATTAAAGATTTTCTCAAGTAATTGTTTTCTTCAAGAATTATATTTATAATTATTCTTGAAAAAGGTAATTATACATTCAAAGAATTTTATTTTCTTAATAAAAGAAGCTTTAGTATGAAATAATTCTTGTAATTGATCTTAGTAGACAATTACTGTTTGCTGTTATAATAACTAGTAGTGGATAAAAAGTAAATGAAAAAATTAATTAGTTAATTATTTAATTGTGGCTATAATAATTCTTATTGTTATATTTCATAAGAGCATTCATAGTACTTCTGATTAATAGTAATATTATCAACAGTTTCATAGACACATCTTACAAAATGAGTGGATAAAATGGTTAAAAATGGAAAGCATATCTACCTGTGGCTACATTGACTGACAGAATCTTTCAAAATGTACAACAGGGTGCTCACCACTTAAACTTCAATTAAGTCAAAAGTCAGTGTTGCCAATAGACATAGAAGAGACAAAATATTTAGATATAGAATGGCATAAAATATAATCAATCTAATATTTATTGGAAGAAAGAGCACCTCAGCTAGCTGGGAAGGAGGAGAAGAGAAAAATTTAGGAAAAATTTGAGAAAGTCTAGGGAAGGCTCAACAAAATATTGGGATAAGAGATTGGAACATAAAATAAGAAATCCAATAGAACCTTGAGGGATGGTATTGGTTTACAATGGAGCTTTGGAGTCTCAAAGGGGGCTTTTATTAAACAGCAGATGGGATGGGTCATATAGTGTTCTTAGACAAATGAAAAATGTACCAGATGATCTTGAAGAACAAAATGAGAAAGAAGATTTTCAGCCAGTCAAATAAAATAGGATGTATCCAAGAGGAGAGCAATAAAAGTCAAGCTCAGGAGAAGAAAATGAGGTGATGGAGGAAGAATAAATTGAAGAATAAAATTCAAAACAATAATCAGAATAAAAACTGCAAAGTCATGAGAAAGTGAACTTCAACCTTCAATGCTGGTGACAGAATTAAATGGAAAAAATGGGAAAAATTATCAATCATCAACTCAAGAATCAACAATTGAAACCAAAAAATGATTTACCCCAGTCTCACAAAGGTATATTCCTTATGAACCAGCATAAAAAATACCAAAAACCTATTTCCAATGCTTCTACTTTCTGTAGGAAGGGAATTCAGTTTGTAGATGAAACTATCTCTTTTAAGATCAGATGAAAAAATGGGTCAGCAGTCAAAAAGGTGTATTCTTATTTCCCAGCTGGCAAAGAGTATAAACAGATGGAAAAACCTCTCCAAAGCATGTAGTTGAAGGCTTTTTAAAAGGAAAAGAAGAGCTTACAAAGAAAACAAGAGAAAATGAAGCCAAAGACCCATTACCCCAACAAAAGGAAAGGAAAATGATACAGCTGAAAAAATGAAACTCCAACTGCTATAGCCAAAATTGAAAATTGGGGAAGCTGGAATCCACCGTCCATATCATCAGATAATAATCCATTTTCCAATAATTATGGATTCAAAAATATTAAGGAAAAATATACAAGATCAGAAATTATCAATGAAGAATCCTTGATATAAAAATCAAAAGTAGAAACACCCATAAAGAACAGGAAAAAAATACATGGAGCTTATATTGAAGATGAGAAAAAGGGGCAAGAGAAAACAATTATTCCAACAAAATACAAGAAAAATCAAAAATATCAAAATGAAAATGAGATACCTGAACAGAAGCCCACAAGGGATCACACTGGAAAGACCCAGGAATAAGTAAATAAAATTACTGAAAAGAAATTCATCAAGGAAGAAATATTAAATATTCAGGAAATCATGCAAAAAATTATTGAAAAGGTCTTGGATTGGAAAATAAATCTTACCTTGGAGCCAGTTCTGGTTATGTCACCCAGATTTATCAACAAATTATAGAATATGTCAGAAGAATAGAAAAAATCTATTAACTCAATTGATACACAGGAAATCGGAACCAAACTCATAAGCCAACAGCTGGAAAATTATGAACAGCCAAAATTGCATTATGCCTGTTCCTTAAAATTTAGTCAGGTGTATGTAGGAGAAGAAGGGCATGAAATAAGGGCATTAGTTAATACAGGTTCAGAGTAAAATACAATTATGAAAGATTCAAAAATAAAATAAGGAATTACCACAAGGTATCTTAACATGAGCTTAAGGGGAATCGGTGGTCACTGTAAATCAATGGTTAGATTATCATAATTTACCACAATCACTTTGGTTACTTGGGAAGAAATGAATATACACCTTTTTAGCAAGAGGAGAGCTTACACAGGATTGGAAAGACCCTTTCTTGAAGATAATAACACAAAATCTTACTTTTCTCAACAAAAAGGGGAATATTCAGCTATAAAGAGCCAGATGGAACAATACTTTGCTTACCCGCTTGGTAGACACAGAAGGTAGGTTGGAGAGAAAGTCCACCACCACATATGGAAGTTTGTGCATTCTCTAAATTAGGTGAGCGGAAAGAATTATTGGTAAAATAAGAATCAAGCCCCACAAACACTTTGAAAAAACGTTCAGTACCTGCTGGGAGGTGCCATAGGTCGAAATTTGGAAAAAGCTAGATTCAAAATGCTTTAAACCTCCCTGAAACCGACTTCTAACATTGCCTCACTGGAAAGTCTTTTTTGGTTATATTCCAGGACACAATTCCATACAGTTAGACAAACTGATTTACAATTTCATACAGAAGCATGCAATTAAATTAATTAGCTTCCAAGATTCTTCTGAATTCCAAACGTTTTTCACAAAACTCTTTGTTATTCCCTTTCATTAATTAACTCCAAAACTTTAGAAAAAAACCATTTTATTGATTTTTTGGTAAATGACTTTTTAACACAAGCCTCCTTACATGATTTCAGAATGGCATTGAAACACGTTATATTTCTTCTGCACAGGTCTTGGAAAGAATGGATTCTTATTGATTACTCATAAAAACTTTCAATACTTGATTAAAGTGGTTTTCACAGACCTTACACATATTTTCATGAGTTTATCTAAAAAAAAATTTAACGTGCTGGTGCTTCAGGTTTTTGAAAGAAAAACAAATCCTGTAAATTAAAATGATACTTTTAAAGTTTATTTTGAGTCACTTATGATGAAAATTGGGAAAATAATAAGATAAGAATCAATAAAAAAGTAAAAAAATAGAATTTTCGACTTTAATCAAAAAATTAATGATGATTTTTGTTATGCTTGCTTTTTTAGAGCCTAGTTGTGATTCAAATAGGCCAAAAACTAAAGAAAAACAAAAAAAATAAAAGGAAGAAAATATTGCAAGCTTCAAACAATAATAAAAATTTGTTTTTTGGAACCTAAAAATTGTTCCAGAGGTTTAAAAAAACTCTAAAGCCGATAGGGGTTCTGGAATATTCAAGAAGTGTGCCTGGGGGATTAGATATTTAGGGGGTCCCCTGGGGGTTTAGGGGGTTCTAAACCCCTGGAAAAACCTTAAAGCAAAAAAACACGAAATAAGAAAGTTAGTATTTATTCAAAGTATGCAAATTTTTTCTGTTTCTTCTTGTTTTCTTTTTGTTTTTGAAGTCTATTTTGAACATAAATGTTCCAAACAAAATTCTAATAATAATAAGAAGTATTTTTTTTTGATATCAAAAAGTTTTTTTTTCATAACAGTTAACTGTATTTAATTCTTTTTTTTTAATTTTTTTACCACTTTTGACTCATTTTTCAAAAATAACTATAATAACAATATCCATCATTATAAAGAGATAATAAGAATAATAAAAATGAAATTATTAATATTATTAATATTATTGGATTTTTTCATATTATTATTGACATTATTAGTATTATTTTATTTTGATAATTACATTAATAATGACTTTTTAACATCTTTTATTTCTTTAATTTGGTCCCTTCTTGATCCCTACTTTATCCAAAAAGGACATCAAATAATACAAAGATTTGAGCCATAATGGTAATTAATTTGTTATTAAGCTGGTCAGCTGGATAAAGGTACTTATCATAAAGCTCCATGAATAGCAAAAAATCTTCAACATTTCAAATTGCTTCCATTTTTCATAATTGTTTCTAATATTTAGGATTTAAATCCACTTATTAATTAGAATGTATTACTTATTTGATATAATAATAAGAATACAAATTCAAATTGACTCTCCCAGAAAGCTTAATAAAACTCAAATAATCAGGAATTTTCTTTAAATTATGGATGCCTTGTTTGTTTCAATATTTCTTAGAGAACAAATAAGATCCTGTAGAACAGGAGTTTTGGTTTCAATCAGTTTGGAATGAATTAAAAAAGCTACAAAAGGTCCATTAAGAGATATTTTGCATAATTATGTCCATATCACATCTATGTGGAGTAAATTTTCCTGGATAATATATAGCTTCTAGGCATTTCTGAACAGAAAAAGTTCTTAATAAAAGAAATAAATTCTATAGAGAATAAATATTTCATAAACGTTTCCAGGGTCAGGTCAGGGCCCTATCATAGTGAGATTAGAATATGGCGTTATCTGAAGATTTTCTTTCTGTAAAATACAATTTATTATATTGAAAAGAAATATCAATTGTTATGATTCTATTCCCTATTTGTCAAAATGTTTTTTTTTATCTTCTACTCTTATTAACTAATTGCAAGAATGTATGGATCTTGAAATCCAATTTGGAATATTTCAATAAGATATCAAAAACTTTATAAAATATTTCTTTATAAATATTCTTGTATAAAATACAATTAAAAGGATTTTCTTCAAACAAAGTATTTCCAAACTTTCAAGATATACACACTTTTTTCATAGTTGAGCTGAAATATCTCCGCCAACAAAACTCATTCAATTTGATAGAGTTATATTTTATTTATCTATCTTCAAGTAATCATAAAATCCTCATAAATTCTCAATTATTATTTTTAATAATCTGTATTTTGGCAACACATAAATTTAATAACTACATATTTTAAATTTTTAATCTTTGTCTTCTTTTCAGATTAAAATGATATTAGGATTTTTATGTTCAAAATCATATTATTGCTTAATTTATTCCCAACTTTTTATTTAATTTAAAATGAGTTTTCTAGCTTTCCCTGAAAATTCATTTTGATTTATACTGATTGTTGAGAAGAATATTCAGCTTACTCATCAGATCTTCTTATACAACCAATTGTATATAAATTTAAAATTTGATTTCATTTATAAAAAGAAACATTGATGGGTAAATTGGTTTAAGAAGGCAATGAGGAATTTTCAGGGGTTTTATTTAATTATTGAATATACATTCTTTTTTAAGTTGATAAAAGATTAAACAATTTTGTGTTATTTTGGCTTTTATGGAAAAATACACCTCTTCTTGATTAAATAATCACAGTTAAGTTTTTTTAATGCGCTTTTTCCAATGAATTATGAGTGGTTAGTTCTTTCCCTTCCCTTAAAAATATAATATTGTATGTATTGTCTTAAAAGCATATACATATATTATCAGTCTAAAGCCTTCTATAATGGAAAATTATATTAAACATTCTTGATCAAATATTATTCAATTTTTCAAATTGAAATTTTGAAAGACTAGATAATATATTTTTAGATTTAACTTCCAAATAAGAGAAAAATTGGATGATATGTTCTTTCAGTGTAGATTGGAACTTTTCCATTTCATAATTTTCCAGGACATTTCTTTGACAAAAAATATTTTAAGGGAGAAAAATGGGAAAATTTTGATTTTAACAACATATTGAAAAATTCTGATATGATTTTATAATTGAAATAAGACTCTAACACAGAAAAATATGAAAAATGACTCATGTGAGCTTCTGAAAACAGGAAGAAGATTGAAATGAGCTGATTTGTACCATTTCACTCTTATTTCTGGAATTAATTTGTATTTTTTCAGAGACTAATTTTCCATTGAAGAAAAAAAAGGAATTATTCAAATTGGCATGAAAAAATTTGGAAATTTCATTTTCATGAGAAACTAAATTCTTTCCAACAGGGATAATACTTTTCAGGAATGATCCAAATACTTTTTCACAGATGCCCGTGCTATTTCACAATGAAATGTTACAATAGATGTTTTCAACCCATTATAAAATATTCATGTTTATCTGAAATTCTTTAGTGCTTGTTTACTAATATTTTTCAATCCTTTGGCACTTTGATCATAATAAATATGTCCAATTATCATTAGAAAGATAAGCTTATCAAAAATAATGGAGAAAAAAATAGTTTATTCAAGAGAAAGATATTTATTTCTTTCATATTCATTTTTGAAAAATAATAAAAACTGCTGCATAAAATGACACACTAGTACCATATAATTTCATAATTTTTTTCAAAACTGCATTCAGTGAATAAACAGCTTAAAAATAAGATGGGACATATAAGAAATCTTTTCATAACTCACACTAGAAATAAAAGAAGATCTTAAATCTTATTTTAAACCCCATAAAAAAAACTATGTTTTCTAAAAAAACAATGTGAAGTATAATATTATTTCAAGGAATCAGAAATTTCATTTGAAAATTGAGTTATATGATCATATAAATAAGAAAAGCCACCTTGATGTAAGAAAAAGTTGTTTTTGGATTATTTCTAGAAATAAAAGAAAGAAAAGAAAAGCAAAAAAAGAATATCCTTTTTGAAAACTATGCTATAAAGATAATACTTTGGATATCTTTTAAAAAATCATTTAGTAGTTATTCATTCCATATTACAAAATATTGCTTGAATCTTGTGTAAAAAGTAAAAATCACATTTTCTTTTCATATTTAAATATTTGTTTTAAAAAACATGAAAAACTTGAATTTTTAACTCATATTAACATTCTTCCCAACTGGAGATATGAAAACAATAATTAATCTTAGTATATGTAAGATAATTTGGGATTTATTGAGAATATTAAAGAATAAACGTTTCTCATTATTAATTTAGGAAACACTTTGAATGTTAAAAATTCTAGTAAATTTCAATTTGATTAGTTAAAACTCTATATGACCAAAACTGTGACCTGTGATACATGAAAAGAATATTACACTTGAGGGAAAGGTTTGAGGCAATTGAAATCTGATTTAGATCTGGGCTCAACCTAACCTACCTGCCAGAAGTTCCTGGGGTTTTTCATAGTGAAAGCAGTAAAAGCTAGAAGAAAGTTCTCATCAAAGATCTAATAGTGAATAAATTAATTTTTATAAAGATAAAGTGAAATTAAAGGTGGAATTAGCTCCAATGAATGCAGCAGATGTAAATTCAACTACTTCAAAATGAATATTTCAGGTATCTTTATTCCAGGAAAATAAAAATGCAATACTTGAAGCCCAATATCTCAATCTATCAGTAGTTATGATGTCACACATCCTGATAATATTAGAAGAAACTCATTAACAGAACTTTTCTCACCTATGAGAGATTGAAAGTTATTTTAAAGTGTCTATTAATAATAAATTGGAAGTCAAGTCTAAAACCAGTTGTAAAGATAAGGAATGTTACCTCAGAAGACAGAATACTTCATCCTAAGCTTTATAAGTCATCAGTGAAGTAATCAAGAGAAATTTCCCTCAAATATAAAATCTCCAGAAATAATAATCTTAAACCTAGATTCAATTCTAAAGTTAAGAAGGAAGATATTGAAGGTATTTCAAAATCAGAAGAATCTCCAATTTGATTGGGAAATGTAATTATAGAATTGAAAACTCACATCAAAATAACAATTATTATTTCCAAGAAACCACATATTTTGATGAGGGATCCAGAAAAGCTACTATTAAGAATAATGTTCATAAAAGTGAATCAATCCTACTGCAAGGGGTAACAAGTATACAAATCCGTTTATATAAATTACTCAATCCAGAAGCTTCACTCAAAGAGGACAATAATAGCCTTGAGAAAATTCAACCTTTTCCTTCAAATGTTTATAATATTGTCCCAAGGCTTATCATGGAAAATAATGACATTATTAAACAGAACCTGGAAACTGCTAAGCTTAAAATAAGTAAATCAGAAAGAACTTGGTCCAAAGAAGTAACTAAAGAAACAAAAGATGAATAAAAAACCTCTTTGTCAGGAAATAATGGCCTCTTTCATCTTCCTAAATCCAACAACAATTCAAAATTTCTAGAAGACCCCTATTACTTGTAAATTTTCAATTCAAATAGTAAAGTAAAAACTGACATTTAACTCGCAAATAAGGTTAGAAAACAAGGAATTCTCCAGAATGTTACTAAATATATAAGAGCCACTATAAGGAAACAATTTTATTTTAAGAACTTCCAAGACCAGAAAAAATTGATAAATATGGACAAATTATCTTTCCCAATTAAAATGCAATTGCTAAAGAGAAAGAAAATAATCCTTCAAAAAAATATCCAAATAACCTACGGGTTAAAGACCTTACCAACATCAGAGATCATTCGAATAATGTATTTATGGGAAATCAAGTAACCTCACAAATCCCAACAATAGTGGATCCTTTTAGTACACAATATCAAGCTTCAGATCCTGAATGCTTTCAAAAAAATGAGTAATTAAAGACAGAAACAGTAAGCTCACCTAAAAAAGGGTTAAATTTGAAAAGAAAAACGCTTGTAAACTTGAGGCTTCACATTATCAATAACCTTTTCAATTCTTTCTATGAAGTTCATTTCTCTTATCTCAAAGTATTTGTACTATCAAATAAGTAAAAGAATCTTTCTGTATATGTATATAATAGCCATAAATAAATAAATAAGGCAAAATAATTAATATATATGAGGTTACAAATCTTTAAATAGCCTACAATACGGCTACCTAGCTCTTATTTTGTAGTTTTTTATTACTCACTCATTTTCCTTTATTTTTTTCATTTGACATGAATATTTTCCCTCTTATATTAATCCTAAGAAAGGAACCGAGCTGAATATATCAATATAAATAAATAAATACATGGTTCTTTCTACTTCTATCAAAAGATATAAATATTTAAATTTTCACTTACATAAGGTTTTATTTAATTATTGTTTTTATGTTTTTTTCTTTCTCATTATTTTCATTTACCATATAAGAATCCAGGCTCTCTCTATTTATTACTTTCGTGCTTAAGCTCACAAAATTCTAACTTCTTAGTAGATAAATATTAGCCAATACATAGCAAACTCACAAAGCCAAACTCCAAAGACCAAAAATAAATCACCATGTAAGACTTACCGTCAGTGAGGGAAAAAAATAAAATTAATTATTAAATGAATAAAACAGAGAAAACACACTTGTAAGAATATAGCAATCACTATAAAATAAATTGATAAAATCAAAAGACACGAAAGATAACCATCAGCTTGGAAGAGAAAGGTCCCTGGGTATAAAACATGAAGGTAATAAGTGGGGTGGAGATATCAGAAAAATAATTAAGGCTATAACATAAAAGAAATAATTTTGAAACAAAAAAAACGTACATAAAGAGGAGGAGTCATCCTACTCACTTGAGGCAGAGGCATTATTTTCTGCATCTAAAATTTGAAATATATATATATATATAAGAATAAATACTTTGGGAAAAAATGAATCAAGCAGAAAGCTTACTTTCTCATGCAAGTGTATAAATCCATAAGTGTATTCAAGGATGATTGAAGATATACTAGCTATGGAATATTTATGGGTGAAGCTTGGGATTCACAAAGATACTTACAAAAATATTGAATGTGGTGGTGAAAATAAATATCAATAAATTTAAAAATCTAGTTGTACAAGATTTGGTTTATCAAAAAAGTGCTGTTATCAGTAGATTCTGCAGTAGCCAAGGGAGAATGATATGATGGAGGAGGATTCTTATCCGAGCAGGATGTATTTGTTCAAGAGAGATTCCAGAGGGCAAGGAAGTCGGGGAGCCAAAAAGAATGTGTCAGCCTGTGAATAAAAACCAGAGCACAAGCATGACAGCCAAAATACCATAAACCAATGGTATAGCCAAGATACCACCAAAACATGGAGCTGAGCCAAAACAGCTCAAAAGGTATCAAAAGAAAGAAGAAACTCACCTCTTTCTGAAAACATAAGTCCCATAACCATAGGACAAGAAAGAACAAAGTTATTCCTGCTCAAAGTTGTTGCTGAGCATAAACTTTAATTTTCACCTCTCATCCAAAATCTAGAAGGAGAGGCTTAACCCCATCAAATGGGTATGAAAAATGAAGCTCTAAGTCAGGGCTATCCAATGGTGCCAGCCAAACTGAGCTAGCACCAGTATTACTTGAGTTATGGTCAAATTCAGGCCAAATAAGGGTGAACAAAACATTTACCTCTCATCTAGCTTCTACAGTTCTAGTGTGGGATACCTGAAGTGGGGTCTTTTTGGAAAGGGCACAATCAGAGCTATCTGATGGTGCCATCCACTTCTTCATATCTCACCTATAACAAAAGTTATGAGGCAAACTAGCTCAATACAGCTTTTTGCCCAAATCACACCTATGTACAAAAACCCTTGTACATGGGATAGCTTTGTCATATTTAATGATAACCATACAAAATTGGGTATCATTGTGTAGAGCTCATAAAGGGCTATTCAATGAACCACGTTTGAGCATGATATCTCAAAAACTGACAGAGCTATGGTCATTTGAAGGTTATAATCCCACAGTATGACCAATACAACTGTATTATGACAGGATACAGTTGTACTCTTATTATGAGGTGTCAGATAGACAAAGAAGCATGTTAAAACTTCAATACCTCATAATTCAGTCAATACTGGGGTCCCATACAGTTACTGTACAGCATTCTAAGGGTCATACACGTCAGAATCAGGCTGTGAGGTCCCCAGATGAAAATTTTCACCCTGTATGGGTGAAAACTGCCCAGATGTGGTTTCAAAGCCACATCTGAGCCCAATACAGGGCATACAGACTGTTTTCAAACCACAAGTCAGTCCTAGAGAGTGAAAAATCTTCACTTCCTCTACGTGGAAAGGTCTAGCACCCTTTCCGCCCCATTTCAGGTTAAAAAGGAGGCTTTTCACAGCCAGAATTGTCTCCTCATCCTGCTCTTGAATACCCTACGTAGTAAACTGTCAAAAACAGTTTCACTCTTGGGTAATAAACAGGTATACTCTTAATTTAAAGTATTGTAGTCTTTACTATTGTAACCCAACAGGTAAAGCTGCACCCAGGGCTTTCAACAGCGCTCACCAACACTATATTTCTTATAGTAAAGCCCTTTTTATTATTAAATTAAACCATCCTTAACCCTTATAATAGTATTTTAAACTATTTTCCATGTGTCACAGTCATAGGTTTGGTTGTAAATAGCTTTATTACCACTTCAACATAGACTCATCCTGACATTTTGGGGGCCTGGCCATGCTTTAAAACCTTTTGGACTTATTACAAGTAAGTTTTTCTCTTTTTTATCACTTTATTGACACTTGTTTTATATTTTTAGGCGTCATTTTCTTTAAAAAATATATATTTTTATATATTTTTATTTATTTTTTAAAAAAATACTCATATTTTAAAGAGTATCTGTCACGTGGCTGATAACCACAAGACCAGTATTTTTGGCATGTTTTGTATATAAAAATACTTTTAAGCCACTAATACAGTCTTAATTCTTAATTTAATAAAGACAGCTCATACTGATAAACCAACAGTTGAGGTGTGTTTGGGAACATTGTTAACTCAATTGCCCTGTAATACACCATTTTTGACAGAATATACTTGCTAATTACAAGTATTCTGTAAGATATTGGTATACAAACAGTATACCACATATCAGTAAGATGTATTTTTGATGTGGAATTGTTAATTCAATTACACTGTCATAATACAAGGGCATATTGTAATAATATACAAGCCCAGAGGCCATTCTTAGACATGCAAAACCAGCCTTTTAAGAAGTCTTAACTGACATAAGCCCTCTTTTCCTTTTTGATTCAGTGGAAGAAAATTTCATACTACTTGAGACCCAGTCACAGGGCAACACACCAGTGACACCCTCAGAACCAGAGGGTAGCCAGGGAAAAGGAAAAAGACTTAGTGAAGGCCTCATTACAGCCAAAAAGTGGACACCAATAGCCACTCAGAGGAGTAGAAAACCACAAAACTCTGCTTCAATACAAGGTAAACCAAACTTAACCACATGTACAGGGAAGATTACAATTATTCACCCAGTTGTAACCTCCAAAGGCAAACTGCCGAAATCAGCAGATAACAAATTTGTACAAGGCACAGTCAAAGGTAAATACCCTAAGAACATAAAGGTTTTGACTGCTTGCAAACACTGATATGTCCCCTGCATACCTCAGAGACCTTTGCTTCCAAGGGAACCAACCAGAGGACAGAGAAAGCTTGTCCAGAACCAGAAGACCTGGAAGAAGACACTTTGGACACAGTGGTGGATGGCAAAACAATGAGGGAGATAATATCAACCTTGCCATTCACAATCCAATTCAACAGGAACCTCAAACCAGAGGACTGGAAGGATATGGATCAAGTTCTTCAGCTCCACCAACTCCTCAAAGACTTTTCTCAATGGAGCATGGCCAACAAGAGGTTCAACCTGCCAAGTCACTGGGCAGAACTTGGAGCAAGTTGCCAGAAGATCTGTATCAAAGAGATAGACTTCAAAGACCTGATGGTAATCACCAAAGGTTGGAATCCTACCAGGCAGTTCAGACTCCTGGAGGCAAGGGCACAGAGGATAAGGAAGAACCAAGCCACTATCCAAGCTATAGAAGAACAGTTAACCCAGACAGGGCCTACTCAGATTCCTTCAGGCTCACAAGGAGCAGACCAAATCAGCTCTCCAGTGGCTTCACACCATTCAGAAACCAGAAGATCAGTGGCCAAGAGTCACCATTCTTCACAATTCCAGGAAGTTTCCAGGAGAAGACAAGGAAACAAGGGCAAGAACAAAGCCTCCTTCAATCAGAGGAGGAAAGAGTCAGACCCCATGATCCAGAAGCTGTTAGATTTAGTAAAAGAAGTACACAAGAACCAGAAGTAGTTGTAAACCACTCTAGAATCAGTAGTCCTAGTAATAGAAACATTACCCCAACTCAGACTGAAAATAACATTGTCACATCTGAGAGTAACATCAACAGTGATACACTGTGGTTACAAATGTCCCAATATGCTGAAAAATCTGCAAAGAAGTTTGCAGAAATTAAAGCTGGCCAAGAGAGGATGAGACAAACTCAAGCCTCCTTGGAACAGATAGTTAAAAATCTTCAAGAAGGATATGCTCAACTGAGAAAAGCCTCTGAAGAAACCAACAAAAGACTGAATATAGTCTTTGAAGAACAACACCACAGCACAAGGGACAGGGAGTGTCTGGATCAAGCCATTAACAAATTGTTTAATGCCTACCATAGCTTGAAGCCCCAACCACAAGGCCAAGTTATGGAAATTACATATCAACCAGATGACATCAAACCAGATGCCATGTTGATGAATAAGGCAAGGTCTCCATCACAATACCAGGATGGAGATGGAATGTCTTATTCAGAGAAGGAAGCCTTGAAACAGCTTCCTGAGGCCTCAAGCTGGCCCAAATTCTCTGGATCAGGAGAATATGATCATATGGAACTCATAGATTATATTGATGGACTCTTCATTGGTGTACCAAGCATACCAGACTACTGGATCACTGCTAGATTGAATACTTCATTTAAAGGTCATGCCAGTATATGGTACACAGAAATGAAAGAAATCCATGGCAGAAGAAACTGGCCATGGTGGAAGAGTCAAATCATCCAAAAGTACAGTAATGGAACTTGGATATGGCAAAAGACCATGTCATTTGAAAATGACAAATACTCTGTGGACAAAGCTCCATATGAGTGGTGTCTTAGACAGTCTAAAAGACTTAAAGCCATTGATCCTCAGATGAACATCCAAATGAGGAATCACAAACTTCTGACACAATTGCCAGGAGAACTAGAGCATGCAGTAAAATGCAGATGCAACCAAAATTGCACTCTAGATGACATTGCCAACACCTAACAAGACATAAGGAAGAGGACTAATATAGGGAAATTCACCCCATATAAGAGCAGTAGTTATAAAGAGAAACAACCTTTCAGGGTAGAGTTTAAAGACAAACCCAAAGAAAGAGTGGCAGAAGTGGCAAAGAAGAGGAATTCTTGTCACAATTGTGGTTCAACAGACCACTATGCCAACAACTGTCCAAAGGAAAAGAAAAAATTCTATGCCATAGAGAAAGTCCCTGAGGAAGAACCTCCAACAGAGGATTCTGAATCAGACTCCATGGGTGATGCCATCAGAGAACCATCTGATGATGATCAAAACCCAAGAGAAGAATTTCTAGTGGAATACCAAGAGGAAACCCCGCTAGAAATCCAGGACATACAGTTGGAAGCAGGCATGCCACAGGACACTGCTAACAAGAACCTGTGCAAACACACACAAGATGCACAAACATTCCTGGTTACACCAACCAAAGGAATGGCATATATACATGGGACAGCCACAAAAATGACTGTTTGTATCAACAATGCTCAGCACCCACTGATCATTGATAGTGGAGCACACTGCTCCATAGTGGCCAGAAACTATCTGGATACCCATTTCCCAAACTGCCAAAAACAGCTCTTGCCCACCAAGGCAAAGAACTTTAAAAGTGCATCAGGGAAGATGACTTCCATTGGGACAATTATCAAAGAGATAATTATACCCCACAGGAAGGGTAATATCATACTCAACCCAGAGTTTGTAGTGCTTGAGGATGCCCAAATCCAAGGGTTTTTACTGGGAACAGATTACCAGAGGATGTATGGCATAGACATTTACAACAGTAAAAATAGGCACATCACCATTGGTACTAACAAGGAAAAGAAATTTTCACTTGATATATACCAGATATCTTCCCAAGACCCACTAGAAGAACTTCTGAAGAAATTCAGAGAGGGACAGTATAGCACTACCCTCACCAGTAAACAAAAACTAAGCTTACTGAAGATTCTGAGAAAGAACAGACCAGCATTTGCCGTTGGTGAAGAACCATTAGGCAAAATCAAAGGCCATGATATAGAGCTATATCTGGATGTGGAAAGGCCTTATCCACCCATGCTGAGGAGACCTCCTTATCCAGCAAGCCTGGAAACCAGGAAATAAATTGAGAAACATATCAATTAACTCCTGGGTATGTATGTAATTAGGAAGATTGGACATAATGAAATAGTGGAAATGACCACCCCTGTCCTAATCACCTGGCATTATGGCAAGTCTATACTGTGTGGAGATTTCAGAGCTCTGAATAACTACACAAAAGCAGACAGGTACCCTATACCCAGGATACCTCATGCCTTGGATAAACTGGCTAAAGCCAAATACATAACCAAACTGGATTGTATGAAGGGTTTCCACCAAAATGGAGTTAAACCAAACTCCATGAAATTACTCAGAATAATATTCCATATGGGAATATATGAGTACACCAGAATGCCATTTGGCATCAAGAATGCACCAGCCCACTTCCAAAGGATGATGGACACAATATTTCAAGATGAAATATTGGAAGGCTGGATGGTGGTATATATTGATGATATCATTATATACTCAGAGACATGGGAAGACCATGTGCAATACATAGACAGAGTGCTAAGTAAATGCACACCCATAAATCTAAAAATTTCACTTAAAAGGTGCAATTTTGGCCAACAAGAGTTACTGGCTCTAGGACATAAAGTCTCAGGTCTTAGTCTGGAAATTAACCAGAATAAAGTAGCAGCAGTACTGCAAAAGCCAGTACCAAAAAGCATCAAAGAGATGCAATCCTTTCTTGGGTTTGCTAGCTACTATAGAAACCATATAAAAAACTTTGCACACATAACTAGTAGTTTATAAAAGTTATGTTCAAAAGACGTAGTTTTTGAAATAATGAAAGAAAGGAGGGATGCATATGAGAGGATCAAATATGAACTCACTAATGCACCTGTGCTCATCTTACCTGACTTTGAACTACCATTCAAGCGATATATAGATGCAGCATGCAGTCAAGACCTAGGAGCAGCCCTTCACCAAAGGCAAATTGTGGTGTGTGAACCAAGAGAAGGAGTAATTTGCTACATCTCAAGGCAGCTGAAAGATTCAGAAGCCAGGTATGAGGCCACTAATACTGAATGTCTATGTCTAGTCTGGGCTCTAGAAACACTCCATTATTATCTTGAGGGTGCAGTCTTTGAAGTCTACACAGACTGCACAGCCTTGAAGTCTTTACTAAACATGAAGACTACAAATAGACACATGCTGAGATGGCAAATAGCCATCCAGGAGTATAGAGGGAACATGACCATCATATAAAAAGAAGGTAAAAGTCATACCAATGCAGATGGCCTCAGCAGATGGCCACTGGACAATGTCAAAAGCAATCCAGCTTATGACCCTGAAGTTGCAGCCAAGATTCCTATCCATTTCATGGAAATAGATAGGAAAAAGAACCTCAGATTTTCTGAATGGGCACCAGAGAGTGGTACCCCTGACAGTGGAAACACTGATTCAGAGGAGACAGAAACTCCAATATTGGGAATCAGCTCCTCTGAACTGCACAATGAATTTTTTAGTGCAGTACTGAAGTCTTATGCCAAACACAAACAGTGTGGCATACTACTAAAACTCCTACAACAAAAATACAGGAGTCCAGAACTGGAAGCCCAGCTGGAAGAACCCTGGTTGAGGGCCTATAAGGATAACAAGTTTTTCCTTATAGATGGCCTGCTCTACCACAGAGAAAAGCACACAAGTGCACTCACAGTGGTAGACAGGGACCACATTTCATTGATCCTGCAGTGATGCCATGACTGCCCCTATATGGGACACATGAGTGAAGACAGGACCAAATAAAGGATAGCAAGCACAGCTTGGTGGCCCAAGTGGGAGCAGGAGTTGATTAAATACATCAAAACCTGTGAAAGATGCCAAAAGGCAAATAGGAAACATGGGAAGAAGTATGGGTTACTTCAACACATAGAGAAACCCAAACACCCATGGGAAACCATCAACATGGACTGGGTCACAGGACTTGTCCCAGGAGGCAAAGAAAACTACAATGCCTGCCTAATCATAGTTGATAGGTTCAGAAAGAGCATGAGGTGTCTACCATGCCACAAGGAGGACACAGCCATGAATACTGCCCTGTTATTTTGGAATAACATCATATCTACCTCTGGAGTCCCTAAAATCATCATTAGTGATAGGGACCCAAAATTCACATCAGAATTTTGGACCAACTTGTATGACATGCTTGGCACCAAGCTTGCTTTTTCCACAGCTTACCATCCCCAAACAGATGTGCTAGCTGAGAGGATAATCCAGACTATGGAAGACACCCTTAGAAGGTTCTGTGCCTATGGCATGGAATACAAGGACCATGAAGGATATACCCATGACTGGGTTACCCTTCTACCAGCTGTCCAGCTGGCTTATAATACAAGTCAGCACTCTACAACAGGAAAGACACCTGCAGTGGTAGAGAAAGGGTGGAATCCACTGTTGCCTGTGGATCACTTGAAGAAGAATCTTCTAACCATCCACCCCACAGCCAAAGACTTCCATGATATGTGGAAGAGGGCTTGTGACACAGCTGCCAAATGCATAGCTGAGGCAAAAGAATATAATAAGAAGAGGTGGGACAAGACACACATGGAACCTGACTTTAAGGAAGGGGACCAGGTGCTAGTGTCTACACTAAACTTTAATAATCTTAAAGGACCCAAGAAGATGAGAGACTCATTTGTAGGGCCTTTCACTATCATTAGGTTGATAGGAAAGAATGCAGTGGAAGTCAAACTTACAGAGGAATTTTCCAGGAAGCACCCAGTCTTCCCAGTAAGTTTGGTCAAGCCATACTTCCAGACAGAGGAGGATAAGTTCCCCTCCAGGAAGAAAAACCCCACACCACCTGACATAGTGGAAGTGGAGGACTCCCCAGGACCTGTGAGTAAGATCATCAGGGCCAGGAAGATCAGACTCAATGGAAAGGATCAAAGGCAATACTTAGTCAGATTCAAACACCAGACAGCTGATAAAGACAAATGGTTGGCAAAGGATGCCATACCAGATGGGAACCTTCATCTAAGGAGATTCAGGGCCTCTAGGAGGACTGAACAGTCTCATCAACGATGAGCCTTTTTAAGAGGGAGGGTATGTCAGCCTGTGACTCAAAACCAGAGCACAAGCATGACAGCCAAAATACCATAAACCAAGGGTATAGCCAAGATACCACCAAAAACATGGAACTGAACCAAATCAGCTCAAAAGGTATCAAAACAAAAGAGGAAACTCACCTATTTCTGAAAATATAAGTCACATCACCATAGGATAAAGAATAACAAAGTTATTCCTGCTCAAAGTTATTGCTGAGCATAAACCTTAATTTTCACCTCTCATCTAAAATCTAGAAGGCAAGGCTTAACCCCATCAAATGGGTATGCAAAATAAAGCTCTGAGTCAGGGCTATCCAATGGTGCCAGCCAAACTGAGCTAGCACCAGTATTACTTGAGTTATGGCCAAATTCAGGCCAAATAAGGGTGAACAAAACATTCCCCTCTCATCTAACTTCTACAGTTCTAGTGTGGGATACCTGAAGTGGGGTCTTTTTGGAAAGAGCACAATCAGGGCTATCTTATGGTTCCATCCACTTCTTCATATCTCACCTATAACAAAAGTTATGAGGCAAACAAGCTCAATACAGCTTTTTGCCCAAATCACACCTATGTACAAAAACCCTTGTACATGGGATAACTTTGTCATATTTAATGATAACCATACGAAATTGGGTATTATTGTGTAGAGCTCATAAAGGGCTATTCAATGAACCACGTTTGAGCATGATATCTCAAAAACTGACAGAGTTATGGTCATTTGAAGGCTATAATCCCACAGTATGACCAATACAACTGTATTATGACAGGATAAAGTTGTACTCTGATTATGAGGTGTCAAATAGACAAAGAAGCATGTTAAAACTTCAATACCTCATAGGTAAGTCAATACTGGGGTCCCATACAGTTACTGTACAGCATTCTACGCGTCATACATGTCAGAATCAGGCTGTGAGGTCCCCAGATGAAATTTTTAACCCTGTATTGGTGAAAACTGGCCAGATGTGGTTTCAAAACCACATCTGAGCCCAATACACGGCATACAGACTGTTTGCAAACGACAAGTCAGTCCTAGAGAGTGAAAGATCTTCACTTCCTCTACGTGGAAAGGTCTAGCACCCTTTCCACCCCATTTCAGGATAAAAAGGAGGCTTTTCACAGCCAGAATTGTCTCCTCATCCTGCTCTTGAATACCCTACGTAGTAAACTGTCAAAAACAGTTTTACTCTTGGGTAATAAACAGGTGTATTCTTAATTTAAAGTATTGTAGTCTTTATTATTGTAACCCAACAGGTAAAGCTGCACCCAGGGCTTTCAACAGCGCTCACCACCACTATATTTCTTATATTAAAGCCCTTTTTATTATTAAATTAAACCATCTTTAACCCTTATAATAGTATTTTAAACTATTTTCCACGTGTCACAGTCATAGTTTTCGTTGTAAATAGCTTTATTACCACTTCAACGTAGACTCATCCTGACAGAATGGGTGGAATAGGAGAGGCTGAGACAGGATGTAACAATGAAAGTGCAGTATGAACTAAATTGGCTCAAGTAAGGTTGGTAATGGGGGTAATAGAAGTTGGATGAAAAGTAGAAGGGGTCGTTGAATCAGGGTCAGAGGGTATTATGCACTGTGTGATATAGTGGTAACCATCAAAAAAGATATTAATTGCTTTGAAAACAACACTATCCTCCTTGATTGAAAAGAAAACAGTAATGATAACAAAACAGAATTGACAAGTGATTTCAAGCAAAAAGGGTTAAATATGTGTGAATAAGAGTGAAAAACATTATTTAATGCACTACCTATCATCAAAAAGGAAGAGAACACTAACAGGTTATCACGCCAGGAATAGTATCAACGTCCCTTTACTACAAGTTTGAAAAAAAGAGAAACAAAAGAAAGGAAGTAAGAAAATAATAAACAAATACAAATAAATAGAAAGATAAAACACTTACACCAATGTCACTTTTGGGAGAGGAAAAAAATAGCTCTAAATTATGCGGTGGAAGTGGTGTAGAACACTGGTCTGGTCAATAAAATCCATGAAGATAACATTCTTTAACAATGTAGGAAAGGGAGCTACTATGAAATTAAAAGAAAACCAAAGTATATGATGAGAATGAAATAAAAATGTGAATTCACATTTGTGGCTCAAAATTCAAATAAGAGTAAAAATAAGAATAATATAAGAAAAGAAAACAGAAGGGAAAAAATAGTAAAATTTTGACTAAATGGTCAAGAAAATGAACACCCGCAGCCAGAAAATAAAACCAAACACTCCAATTTCAATTTTTCGCACTGGTTTTTTCAAAAAATACAAGGTTCCTTGAATTATTCAAAATAAATAATATTATATTACTATTATTTATATTATCTTATTAAAAAAAAATTCAAAATAGTTTATATACTATTTATACTATATATATTCTTTATTATTATTATTTTTCTTGATACGTTGATTATTTTTGCATTATTTATTATTTATATTATTAAAATAATTTATTATTATTATTTAGTAGTTTACTTCTAATATGAATAATATTATTCTTATTCTTTTGATACATTTTATTTATAATTTACATTATTTCATATTGAATTATGAAGTATATATTATTCTTCACACTGCCTGATATTTATTCATTTTTTTACTCTTAGGAATTATCCTCACCCCAGTTGTATTCCTAATATATTTTAAAAAAATTGAACTGCTATAATTAATTAAATTAGACAAAAAATAAATTAATATTTTTATTTATTTATACAATTAAATCAAAATTATTATGATAGGAGCTAGAAATTGTGGTACAATTATCCAACCGGGAGGGTGTACCCAGACATTTGATAATCATGAATGGATGTGTTATTTATAGCTGTGTGTCACAGGGGCTCTTCGAAGTGAAGGGGGCCTGGCACTCAGTAACTGGGACTCACTTATGGACGGCTCAAAGATATGGTAAGAAAGGATACACTTAAGATTGTTAAAGATGAATTACTAAAAGAATGAATATAAGAAAGCAGCAACAAAAGAATAAGAATAAAAGAATAGAAGAGCCAACCACAAACAAGTCCAAGTCCACTGTTTCAGCCTGTCAGAATGGAAAGAGAAGGGTTAATAAGGATATGGCCACCCAACTCATACTGTACAGGCAAAGAGAGAAATGCAAAGACTAACTTAAAATAAAAGAATTATAATACCCAAAATAAGGATAAGAATAATTATAAAATAATAAATAAACTAAATTAATTAACTGGGGAAAAGTCCCCAGGGGGAGAAAGAGGGGCTGGTATATGTGAGAAACACCAGCCCTGATCCAGAGGAAGAATTTTAATGAGAGGATTGAATTATTGAATTGAGTCTGGCCAATACAGGTCCTGAACAGCTGTACAGAACCTGTACAAGAGGTGTGGTGTATTTGAGTGATCATACAGTTTCATGCTGGTGTATTGAAACTGTATTGGGTGAATCCAACCTGTACAGGTAGTGACAGCCTGTATTGATGTACCAAGCTGTATGCATGTTTCATAATGAAGATTGCTGAATCTGAATGCTGATACAGATAGTGGATCTGCTGATTTGAGGTGTTTAAGTGGGTGTATTGATGAATACCCTTACCCCTGGTGAGTGGTTGTTACAGTATCCCCCTCTTGAAACTGGTGGGCTCCTGAACACCATAATACCCTGCCACTGTTGAGTGACATCTCAATATCCCCACATTTTTTTCAAAAACTTTATTTTTAATTTTCTTTTCCTCTTGAACATTATCCTGAAAATCCTTCTTCAATTCTTCTCTGTCAAATTCAATTGATTCCCCCTTCTTTCAATTTTTGAGTAAGTATTCCACTTCAAAATATGCATTTCCTTTCTTCTGATTCAATCAATCTTGCCCTTGGGATATATCCCAAAATGATGGCCACTGAGCTCTTGTGCTCAAAAAATGATGCCCAATGAGTATATGAAGTGTACTCATTGGGAAAGGCTTAATCCAAATGAAAACTTGAAAAAATTCCTCCAAGGGGTCTTGTCCCCATTGTCCATGGAGATTGGCTCAAACAGCCCTCTATGATGTTTTTGGGCTGTGGCCTTTTTCCTGATGAATCTTGATTTGATGGCCTTTTGGGCCTTTTTGGGGGTTTTGGTGATTTCTTGATTTATGGCCATTTTTGGCCTTTGGGGTCCTACGGTCCCCGGGCTGTATGCTGTGGTCTGCCATCAATGGGCCCAATTTTGCTGGGGACCCAGGGTGGCCAAGGGGCCAAGAATTGGCTTCAATCCAAAACTTCACCCTATATGGCCTGGACCCATTGATGGGGTCCAGGACCATCAAGATCCTGGCCTCCCCAAAGTTGCAGGGGTGGCCCTGGGTGATGAGTTCAGCCCTAAAGGGGTATGAACCTTCACCTTAGAGGCTTTGAGGGGGGCATAATTGAGTTATGGCCCCCACTTCCTTGAGGTCAAAAGTTTTTTCTTGATCTTGAGTGGATTGATTCTGACGTCTTGAATCTTCTGCTTGCATATTCTTCAGTTATGAGTTCCAAACTGACTGAACTCACTGAATCTTCTCCTTCTGCACCGCCACTGTCTGTTCTTTGTGGTTCTGGCGTCTTCAGTCAATTATCCTCCCCTTCCATGGCGTCTTCTGGTCATTTTGATCCCTCCCAAACCTATGATGGGTTCAGAGCAGTTGAAGTTCTTGATCCTGCCTGTACTGAACATTTGGCCAAGGGTAAGGAGTACTTTCAACATTACAATCCCCAATCATCAAAATGCCATTTTTGCTTCATTGGAAAAAAACCATGGGCCTTTTGGGCAGGAATTCCCCATTCCTTAGGAACCTACTCCTGATGCAACCTCAGGATTTTCTCAATGTGAGTGATTTGCATATCTTGATTGAATTGGTACTGATATTTTGATGTAGTTACTGGTTCTAGGCAGACGGATGTGGCCAGGTGGACTAATGTTGGAGGACCCATTCCAATTGGTGGTAGGCCCATACATTACAGCTCAGAAGTCCCAATCTCAAGGACCAATACTGATGGAGTAGTGAAGGTAGTGAAGAAGATAAGAAGTATTGCTGATTCCCCATCTGATCCACATGCTGAGGGGAGTGATGAGTTGGATGGTGAAGAAGTTGAAGTTATTCCTAATTCAGTTGGCCATCCATCCAGCAATTCCTCTGCTCAGCCTCTTGCCAACAGATTCCAAAGCCAAGTAATTCCCAGTACCCCCAGAACCTTCCAACCAATGCTTGCTTCCATTCCTTCCACAATTCCTCCTCCTTCACCAACTACTTCCCATGCCAGGCCTTCCTTGAATCCAGCAGTAAGGCCATCACCAGTCCAACCATCCAGAATCTCACCCATGACCACCTCTTGTCAACTCCAACCTGAGGCCAGCTCCAGTAGAAGAAGGGATGGTTTGTCTCCTTTACCATTCCCTGCCGCTCAAGTGTTTCAAAGAAGGGATTGTTGGCCTATGCGAGTTACCAGAGAAGATCCCAATGCGGCAAGTGAAAATCAAGATGCTGTGGCCAGATTATTCAGGAGGGTTGATAGAAATAGCAGAGAGGTGATCATGTATGCCAATGATAGAATGATTCCAGGGACTGTGTCTGAAGAGATGGCTGCTAAATTTGCCTGGTATGAAGATGAGTTGATAAATGACTTCCAGAGAACTTTTGATGATTTAGGTAGAGATAAATAGTTTTCCTTTTCCTTGTTTGTGTTTGGTTTGACTTCTATCCCCACTCTTATAAATACTAAAAAATGAAAAAAGATAATGGAACCTCCCAATACATGATTTGGGGAGGGGATGCTGCTGCTTTAAAGAAATAAAAGAAAGAAAGAAATAAAAGAATAAGAGAAAATGAGAGTAAAGAAAAGAAATAAAGAAAAATACTGATGGCTGGTCCTCCTTGTGGTGAGTTGCTTGATTCTGGCCAAGAAGTGTCTGAAAAATGAAAACCAAGCATTTGATGCTCACAGAGTGGCCAAGGTAATGTTTTGCAAGAAGTAGAACCCTCAGGGATGCATACCAGGAGATGGAACTTACTTTCATAACTCCCACTCCCAACCAAGCACCATAAGACTGAAATAATTTGCCATAAATGACTTCTGACATGAATTGCCATAAATAACTTCTGAAATGATTTGCCATAAATGACTTGAAGTAATGAATTTCTTGAATTATGATGATTGGCATAAATGGAATGATAAATAAGAAGAGAAATAAAAGACAAAGAAAGAAAGGAACATTTGGCCATATCTTGATAAGGTCCAAATGGAGGGTATTGGTGTTGTATTCTTCCTGAACCTGTCCAAAGAATTGACAAGTGCTCACAAAGTGGCCAAGGTGATGCTTACAACAACATATGGGTAGAATACCCCCTTAAAGGTGCATGCCAGGAGAGGAACTTACTTTCATAGCTTCTTCTCCCCACCAAGCACCATAAAGTCAAACTCTTGAGGTATATGGGCCAGGCTTGTCTGGATACAATGAATGGAAATCCTTGACAAGGTCTGGTGAGTTGGTAAGGTTGGAAGCTGGTTCCCAAATAGTTCTTTCTGGGTCTTCACTGAATCATTTACACTCTACAAGATACCATGAATTACCTCTCTTGAGTTTTGAGTCCAGAACCTGAGCCACTTCCCATTCCTCTTGCTCCTCCACTAAGACAGGTGGTGGTGGCAATTGATGATGATTTGGGATAGCTGAATGCATCACTGGTTCTAATAAGGACACATGGAATACAGGGTGAACTGACTTCCATTGCTGAGGCAACTTGAGGTGATATGCATGGCTGCCAATCTTCTTCAGAACTTCAAAAGGTCCCAACCATCTTTCTGATAATTTCTTGGTGGGTCTTGTTGCCTTGATTTTCTTGGAAGCTAGCCATACTTTGTCCCCAGGTTGGAAATCAGGTGGAATTGCTCTATTTATATCTGCATACTTCTTGAATCTCCTCATTGCTGACTCTCATTCTTCTTTGAAAACTTGCTGTACTGATTGGAGTTTTGTTGATAAATTTCCAGCAGGTGAATCTTGAGAAATATGGATTGAGTCAAAGCTGGGATTTCTTCCATAAATGGTGAAAAAAGGTGATTGCTTTGTTGATGAATGTTCTGCATTATTATAGGCCAATTCAGCCAGAGGGAGCCTGGTGTACCAGTCATGTTGATGATAGCTGACATACATCCGAAGATACTGTTCTAGAACCTGATTCACCCTCTCTGTCAGTCCATCTGTTTCAGGATGAAAAGCAGTTGAAAGATCTCTTGATATCTTGAGCTGCTGACATAATTGAGTCCAAAATGATGAAACAAATAAAGATCCTCTATCACTGACAATACTGACTGGAAGGCCATGCTTGGAAAATACATGACTAATGAAAATTTGAGCTAAGTCCAGAGCAGTGATTGTTCCATAAGTTGGAATGAAGATTGCCATTTTTGAGAACCTGTCCACAACTACTAGAATTGAGTCAAAGTTGTTTGACAAGGGCAATTGAGTGATAAAGTCCATTGATAAGGAATTCCAAGGAGCAGATGGAATCTGAAGGGGTTTGAGTAGTCCAAACTTCTTGTAATGAATGTTCTTGTTTCTTGAACATTGCTGACATGAGGACACATGCTCCTTGATGAATTGATTCATGCAAGCCCAATAAAAGTCCCTCTTGATGAGCTTGAGGGTCTTCTCCTGGCCAGGATGGCCAGCCAAAGGTGAGTCATGACACATTTGAAGAATATTGAGTTGAAGTTCTTCATTGCTTGGGATTACCACTCTATCTTTGAATAATAACAGCTTGGCTTGAGGTTCAAGGGAATAGTCTGGAATTGATTTTCCTCTTGCTAGCTGCTTGAGTATTTCTTTATAGTCTTTATATTGCCATACTTCTTTTTGAATCTTGTCAGCTAGATCTGAAAACACTTCCACTTTGATTGAAAAGAATCTTGACTCTTGAATTCCATCTTGCTTGATTACTTGATGAAAATTTTGAGGATTCTTGCTGATGAAGTCCACCACCCTCTCTGGGTACATGTCCCAACGTGACAAGGCATCTGGCAAAGTGGCCAGCCTGCCTGGGCGGTAAGTGATAGTGAAGTGAAATTCTGAAAGGAATTCAGCCCAACGGGCCTGACAACAAGTAGGAACTTTGGACGACATAAAATACTGCAAGGAAGAGTGGTCTGTCAAGACCTCAAAAGAATTGGAAAGAGAGAGAAGAAATGCTCTCCAGCGCTTGAGAGCCCAAACTATGCCAAGGAGTTCCATGTCATGAATTTCATAGTTCAGCTCAGCTGGGAGAAGCTTGCGACTATCAAATGCAATGGGATGCTTTCCTGAGTCATTCACCTGGCTCAGTACAGCACCCAAAGCATAATCAGAAGCATCAGTCTCTACTATAGTAGGTAGAGAAGGATTGAAGTGAGATAAGTTAGGAGCAGAGGTGAAAGCTTCTTTGAGTGCTTAAAACTGACTAAGAGCTTCCTCATTTAAGATGAAAGGAGAATCTTTTTTAAGGAGGGAAGTGAGAGAAGTGATTTTTTTAGAATAATTTTTAATAAAACAACAATAAAAATTGGCAAAGCCAAGGAGAGATTGAAGGGCCTTCATGTTTTTGGGCTGAGGCCAATTGAGGATTTGCTGAACCTTTGAAGAATCCATCTTGAGGCCATCACTTGAAACAAATTAGCCCAAGTATTCCACACTTGAGGCATGGAATAAACACTTGGAGGCTTTGGCAAACAAATTATTGTCCCTCAGTCTTTGGAGGACAGAGGCCACATGTTTGACATGTTCCTCCTCAGAACTGGAAAAGACCATAATATCATCTAGATAAACCACAACAAAAACATCCAAGAAATCTGCAAAGATATCATTTACTAGATTCTGGAAAGAAGAAGGAGCATTGGTAAAACCAAATGGCATGACCAAATACTCATAACTACCATATTTGGTTCTAAAGTCAGTTAAGTGCTCATCCCCCCTCTTTGATTCTCAGAAAGTTATATGCACCATGCAATTCTATCTTGGAGAAGATAGTGGAACCGTTGAATACGGTAAGGAGCTGGTTCATAGGAGGCACAGGGTACCTGTTCTTCCTAGTAACAGCATTAAGTTTGCAGTAATACACACACAAACAAAGACCTCCATCCTTTTTCTTAACAAAAAGGACAGGTGCTCCTGTTGAAGAGGAGCTTGGTCTAATGAAACCTTTCTTTACATTCTCTGAAATGTAGGCCTGTAGTGTTTCTGACTCTTGATTTGATAAGGAGTAGATAACACCAATTGGAGGTAGAAGACCCTCCAATTCAATATGGTGATCACAGGCACAGTGTGGAGGACGTTTCTCTGCTTTCACCTTGGAGAATACATCCAAATATTGGTGATAAGCAGGAGGGACTACGTTCAACACAGTTTCAATTTCTTCTGGCTCTTCCTCCTCATCCCACTGCTCCTCCAGGGAGGCATGAAAAGATAAAGGAGGAAGGTCCATATCCCCTTGAAAGAGATGAAGTGAAGATATGGCAACATCTTCTCCAACATCCTTTATCTCTTTGAAGACTTCATCTCTCAATGGAAGTAATGACTGAGAGGGAATGATGGAAGGGGTATGGACAGAAGAAGGAAGGAAAGGTGTATTAAGTTCACCAACCAGAGAAAGACTGTTGATAGCAGTGGCTAAGTCATTAATAGTAGAAGTAATAATACCACTAGAATCCTTATGACTAGAATCATAGGTGATCAATCCATTTTTCCAATCAATAATGGGATTAAAATGGCAAGGGAAATCATAGCCCAATATCAGGTCTTCTCCCTTGGGTGAATCTATGATAAAGAAGTCCCATTCAAAGCTTGGGAAGGAAGGCAAGTAAACTACCCACTAGGTATAATGGGTGATGAACAAGGCAGGAGATTCATTAGAATCCAGAATGAAAAGAGGAATCTTTTCAGGGAGCTCTGACAGAGTCAATGAGTACTTGAGAACAAAATTCTTTGCAATAAAGGAGTTTGTAGCACCAGAATCAATGAGAATACTATAAAAAATATCAGAGACAGAAGAGAAAATAAGAAATTTCAAAGATTTATTGACACTAGTATTCAGAGTGCACAATTGGGCTCTTGAAGGAAATAAGTGAGAACCATTGAACACATCATGATCCCCACTCAGGCTTTTCCCTGCTTGCTAGGGAAGCCTCTTGATGATGACCCAGGCTTGTTCTGAGGTCTCTTGAAGCATTTCTCAATTGGGTGCTTTCCACCACAATAAGTACACAACCCCTCTTTAATCCTCCTCTCCTTTTCAGAACCAATTAATTTATTGTCCTTATTGAGGAGAGCAGCATGAGGCTTGTTCTTTGAAGATTGGAGCTGCTTGCCCTTCTTGTTCTTCTTCTGGTGAGGCGTCTTTGAAGATGAGTTTTGAGGAGGCCTAGATTGATTGGATCCATTGACAGGAGGCTTCTTCTCTCAATTGGCACTCTTTTCTTTTTGCCTCTCATGAAATTGTGAGCCTTAGAGGTAATTTCATATACCCAAAAGACCACAAATATAAAAAATAAACATATTAATATAAATAAAATAAATTTATTTATATTATTAAAATAAAAATCAAAATATAAATATAAAATTCTATTAAAAATAAAAAATTAATTACAATCTAAAAATAAAAATACATTAAATTTTGTAAGTATAAAATTACATTTATACTTGAAAAAATTAAGTAAAAATGAAATTTTAACAAAATTGTGAAAAAAATAAATAAATTTGGAAAAAAGTTAAATAAAAATTATTATAACTTTTTATCCAATAAATAAACATATAAAATTTATTTCACCATTGGATTCCTCATAAACAATCAGGTGGGGTCACCTCTGAGTGAAATTCTTGTAACTCAACTCTAAATAAGTTTAAATTAAGTTTTTAGTATTTTCAATACAAAAGTTGAAAATCCTCAAAACCTTAATTTAATTCACACCACATGTGGTGTTAACCATTAATTTTTGTGTTAAAATTGAGGTGTTGTGTTTAGTTTAGAAGTTATGAGGAATTGAAGTATTTTCAATTGAATTCAATTGAAATGTCAAAATTTGCACGTGTATTACATAAGTGAACTTTGATTTACATATGAGGTGTCAATTATTACTGTATTTTACTGTACAATTGAATTGAATTACATATGTAAATTATAAGTATAATACATGATGAGGAATTAAAGGAAAAATAAATTGGAAAGATTAAATTTGGGGGGGGGGGAAAGGAACTCCAGCTCTAAGGGGGAGCTAGACCCCCAAAATCCTTGCTGACAGGCGTGGGATGTCAAAATTCATGCAAAAGTTCATCACTTTTGGCCTGGAATTGAGTTACAGGGTCTGTGGACTCAATTGATGATGAGGTTTTGATACCAACTGGGGTAGTTTTAGCTGTTGCCAAGAAGGTAAAACTACCCTTAAGATAAAACAACCACAGTAAAAACAGTTTTAACTGGTTTCTACGCCTCTTACACACATTCTGACGTGTTTTGAAGGCTCTAGGCCTGGTATTGCTATAGTAATGGCTGATTTAAGGGTCTAAAATGGCTAAAAATGGCTAAAAATGACTTAAACCAGCCCTTTTTTGGCCTAAACCAGGGTTCAATGATGCCATAATTGGCTTTTCTGTTGTCAGACTGTTTTTCACGACTGACAAGAGTAAATTTTACTTTTGGAGTAAGAGAATTGATGGCTATAAAAGATTGTCTTCTTTGCCCCACTTTTCTCTTCATGTTAGAATCTTTTACTTTTATTAATTAGTTTAAACACTGTTAAACCAATCAATCAAAGATTCCAACCACCATTTTTAAATCATTTTAATCCTTTTGACCACTTGAAAAAATCATTATAATCATTGTTTGTAACTCTTATAATCATTTTTACCCCTGAACCACCTCAAAAGTGAATTAAAGCATCTTTCATCACTGTAAACTTTGTCACTTTGTTTCCAAATTCACTCTGGTCACTTTTGGGCGTGTTTTCTCTTTAATATTCTTTTTAAAGACTTTGTTCTTTAATTGATTTCTTGCAGTTCTTTGCTCAATTAATTCCAATTGAAATTGCTCTTGAAGAAATTTCTTTTGTAGCCTTAAAATATCTCTTGTAGAGTATTTTTTGGATAAATTTTTATTGTTGGTAAAACAATAAATTTTTATAATATTATTGTTTTATACTAATAAAGTTATAAACAATAAAATTGGCGTGTTTTCTCTTAAAAATAATATTTCATACTATTTTTAATTGATTTTTACTTTATACAAATTTTGAGGACAGGAAAAGTACTTGATTTTTAATCAAAGTTTCATATCCACACCTTACATTTGGGGGCCTAGCCATGATATTTTACCTGTTACAATTTCTTTTACTCTTTTTAAATCTTTTTTCTTATATTGAAAAATTTAAAAACCTATAAAAAATACTTATAATCCAAAAAATCCATAAAAAATAACTTTTTTTCATATTATAAGTGAGGCTTATATTTTTATTTCTTTTTTGAAATAACCTTTTTTTTACTTAATTAATTGGCTTTTTCATTAATTTTAGTGTCTGACAACGTGGTAAGACAAGAAAACATTGAAACAGCCTCAACAGTCACCAGCATTGTTCCTGCAAGCACTATTAATTCAGACCATAATAGTACTGTAATTGTGACTCAAAATAATCAACCTGAACCAATATCTTCTGAATTAATTAACTTGGACATAAGTAATACTCTTCAGAAAGCTAAGAATTTGGCCAATAGTAAGTTTTTTTTTGACGTAAAAATACTATTTTAAGACTTTTTAAACCATAATTATGCCTTCAACCAGGTCAGGAGCCAGCTACAACCCCTCAAGCAGCTCCCAAAAAGGTAATAGACGTGATTATGGCAGAGGCCAACCAGGTACAGAAGGAAAAGGGTCAGTTGATGACTTCCAAACAACTAAATTGGGTCATTCTGAAGCTGATAATACTATTTTACCTTCAAAAAGAGCTGACACCGCCACAACAAGCCTCTGTGGACATATACAAAGCCAGCCACAGTGCATACAACAATGCACTTCAATTCAAGGAGTACCAGATCCTTGCAGACCTGTGGAAGAATTGCATCAATTCTTACCTGACAGTAAGAAAATTCTTGGGCTATCCCAACACTTGCAAATTGCTCAATGGATGGCATCCATTGATGGAGAAGAAAAACATGATGCTTTTGACACTAGAATGGAGGAAAAACAACCCTCCACCACCCAAACCAGTGCCAAAAACAGCCCCAGTGGCCAGCAGCAGCAATTCCAACGTGAAAAAGCAGCCACAAACTCCAAACAAGGGCAAAGGGAAGGCACCAGCCCCAAAACCTTACAGCCAGGGCTACAGAATCCCAAAGATTCAGCAGGATGCCATGGAAAATGTATTTCAGATGGCCAGAACCATGATGGAATTACAGAAGAAGGAGGAAGCCAGATTAAGATTCCAGAAATGATTTCTGACATATTTGATTCCATCCCAGAGTTGTATAATGCTATAAATGACATGAAAAAACATATTTCTGATAAAAATGAAACCATTTGTAACAACATTAAAACAAACAACCTGAGTCTGTGCCAAATTAATGAAACACTTATGTGTTTTGAAAAAGGTTTAAGAACAATTAAAAATTCCAATAATGATAATTCTTCTAACAATAAAATAAATGAACAATCTGCCATTATTAAAGAATTAACAGATAAATATTCTAAATTCAATATTGATGACATAATTGAAACAAGAATTAAACAGGCCATAAATATTATCAAAACAGATAACAAGAAAGTCCTTGATGACATTTCAAATTCATTTACTGAAGTAAAGACATATAGCATTGCCTTGAAAAAGTGTTTTGATGCTTCACAAGAAGAAGTATCAAAATTATCAATGAAATTGAATCAAGTTACTGCTGATAATACAAGACAGACAGAGTTATGGCAAGAACTGACACATAAGGAAGACATGTATAAAATTGAAGTAATAAATTTAATACAAAGCTTCCAACATGAATACAGAAATTCCCAAAGGTGTAGCAACAGTAAAATGAATGACATTGAACAAATACTGAACACCTTACCAAGAATGTCTACACCTCTAAATCAAAATGAGGGCACAAGAATTTCAAATCCACAAGTATTGGATCCTGATAATTCACAATTAAAAAATGAATTATCCACTTCTTTTCATAACTTGGAACCATCAATGGGCCAAGCACTCTTGAAAGAAGTTCCAAAACTTAAAGAATGGCCTCACTTCAGTGGTGAAGGAGAGTATGACCATATGGAATTCATTAGAGGTATTGACATGATCAAAGAGGATTTTGAATTACCAGACAGATTGGTAACAGCCAGGTTTAACACATTGTTTACCAGATCAGCTCACAGATGGTACATCAAAATAAGACAAGCACATGGACACCAGAGTTGGACTTGGTGGAAAACCCAAATCATCAACAAATGGGTAAATGATGCTTGGAGGTTTAAGGTTGAAACACCCTTTGAATCTGCAAAATTTAATGCTGATAAAGACAAAGCTTTACCATGGTTTTGCCAACAAAAAGACAGATTAACAGCATTATATCCTGACATGTCAGAATTTATTATCCATAGAAAAATTCTGAGACAATGTGGAGGTGACTTAGAGCATGCTGTCAAAAGCAGGACTACTGAACAATCTTCAGCAGAAGATATTATCAATATACTAGAAGAAGTAACCACCAGAACCAAAATTGGTTCTAGTAGGGTGAATCTCAAAACAAGGTTTAATACACCTTGGAAAGATTCTGTGGACAAAAACCCCAAAGAAAATTCTAATAATATTAAATATAAATCTGCAGATACAGTCAGAAAGTGCCATATTTGCCAAAGCACCACCCATTTAGCCAATACATGTCCAAAAAGGGGAAAAATCAATGAAATTGACATTGAAAAGGGACCAGATGTTGAAAAAGAAGACATAATTGAAGACAATTCAGATGATAAGTCATCCATATTTTCTGAATCTTCAAAAGATATAGAAAATATCAATGCCACTTTTGACATCATGGAATCTTATTCCCACTTACCACAATTGAGCAATGGTCAAGTTGATTTATCAAAAGTTCAAGATGCACAACTTATGAAGACAAAACCAAACAGGGGAAAAGGTTATACAGCTGGTAATTCCTGTATAACAGAAGTGGTGATTGACAACAAGCCCACCAAACTGTTGCTTGACCCAGGAGCCTTCTGCTCTTGTGTTGGAAAATCTTTTCTTAAGACTTGTGTACCAAATTTTGAAGACCAATTGTTACCAATTGATGGCATAAAATTCAACAGTGCAAGTAACCCAATGAAAGCATTAGGAATCTTTGAGACCAATGTCATATTCCCACACATAAATGGGAATTCAAGGATCACAGTTGAATTTGTTGTTATGGAAAATTGCTCTAGTACCCATTTTATATTGGGAAATGACTATTTAATCATGTATGGGATAGATTTACATAATAACAAAGACAGATACTTTACAATTTGGGACAATAAGCGCCAAAAATTTGCCTTTTTACCATTTAAAAGACAAATTACAGTAAACAAAGTATCACCAGTTAACTTGGAGTTAGAGAAATTCAAGTCTGAACAGTTAAATGAGGCTGAAATAAGCCTTCATCTGACTGATAAACAAGAAAATGAACTTTCTTCCCTTTTGTATGACCACAGAGGAGCATTTGATACAGAAAAAGAACCTCTGGGAGCAATTATTCGTCATGAAGTTGACATCATTCTTAACATTGAGAGACCTTATCCACCACTCTTAAGAAGACCTGCTTATCCAGCAAGTCCAAAATCAAGAGAAGCTCTAGAAATTCGTATCAAAGAACTTCTAGACCTTGGTGTAATAAGAAAAGTAGGCCACAATGAGGAAGTAGAAATAACTACACCAGTCATAGTGGCGTGGCATAATGGAAAATCCAGAATGGTTGGGGACTTTAGAGCTCTGAACATTTACACTGTCCCAGACAGATACCCAATACCAAAAATCCAAATTGCCCTTACTCAAATATCTCAAGCAGTGTATATAACCACTATGGATGCCCTTAAAGGATTCCATCAAAATGTGGTAACACCAAGAGCAAGAAAATACTTGAGAATTATTGTTCATTGTGGAGTGTATGAATACTTAAGGATGCCCTTTGGTATCAAAAATGCACCTTCACACTTCCAAAGAATGATGAATGAAATCTTCCCTGAAGAACTCTCAGAGGGATGGTTAATCATTTACATTGATGACATTATTATCTGTTCAAAGACTTGGGAGGAGCACATGTACAGATTATCAAGAGTTTTGATAAAAATCCAATCAGTAAACATGAAAATATCCTTGAAGAAATGTCATTTTGGATTTAAAGAACTTAAGGCACTAGGACATGTTGTATCTGGTTTGTCCCTTGGAATTGACAAAAACAAAGTTGCAGCAGTATTGTTAAAAACCATGCCTCAGAATAAGAAGGAAATTCAGTCATTCTTAGGTTTTGCAGGATATTACAGGCAACACATTAAAGATTTTGCATCCATAGCAAGACCACTTTATAAGTTGTGTGACAAAGACACAGTATTTGAGATGACTGTTGACAGAGTCAAAGCTTTTGAGTCTCTAAGAGAAGCATTGACCACTGCTCCACTCTTACTGATGCCAGACTTTAAATTGCCTTTCAAACTGTATATTGATGCATCAGGGGATGGACTAGGTGCTGCACTTCACCAAGTTCAGATCATAAATGATAAGCCTGTAGAAGGACCCATATGCTTCTTATCCAGGCAAATCAAACCAACTGAAGCCAGATATGGAGCAAGTCAAATGGAATGTCTATGCCTTGTCTGGGCCTTGGAAAAATTGAACTACTTTTCAGAGGGATGTGTTTTTGAAGTAATCACAGATTGTACAGCTGTCAAATCACTTTTGAATATGAAAACACCCAACAGACACATGCTCAGATGGCAAATAGCCATACAGGAATACAGAGGCAATATGACTATTGTTCATAAGGATGGGAATATTCATAAGAATGCAGATGGACTAAGCAGATGGCCATTACCAAATAATATTGATAATCCTGCTTATGTGCCAGAAGAAGCTTCACCACAAATTCCAATAGAAGGAATAAGTGTTACAGATTTGAACACCACCTTTTTTGAAGAAGTCAGAAGTAGCTACACTCAAGATAGGAATTGTAGCATCTTATGACAATTACTTAACAAAGACTGTAAAGACAACTCTCTAATACATGCCTTGGATGAAGTATGGAGAAAATCTTATGATGAAGGAAGATTTCACCTACTGGATGGTATAATTTACCACAGAACCAAGCACACATGTGTCATGACAGTTGTAGACAGGTCATTAATCAATCTTGTACTGAAAGAATGCCATGATAGTCCCTTTTCAGGACATCTGTCTGAAGACAGAACAAGAGAGAAAGTAAAGACCTGCATATGGTGGCCAATGTGGCAGAAAGATGTCGCAGAGTATTGCAAAACCTGTGACAGATGCCAAAAGGCAAATAAATCCACTGGCAAAAGACTTGGAAATATGATAAAAATTCAAGAACCAAACAGACCTTGGGAAATTGTCCATATGGATTGGGTAACTGGCCTACCACCAGGAGGTGACAGGAGCTATAATGCTTGCCTAGTAATTGTGGACAGATTCAGTAAAACTCCAATCTTTTTACCATGTCACAAAGATGATACAGCCATGGATACAGATCTTCTGATATGGAATAGAGTAGTGTCATGGACTGGGATATTTACAAATATCATCAGTGATAGAGATCCCAAATTCACTTCAGCACTATGGACAAATCTTCACCAACTATTTGGCACTAAACTGTCTTTCTCTACAGCCTACCACCCACAAACTGATGGCCTGGCTGAAAGAATGATCCAAACTTTAGAGGACATTGTGAGAAGATTTTGTGCATATGGCCTTGAATTCAAAGATTGTGATGGATTTACCCATGATTGGTGTACTCTGTTACCAGCACTAGAATTAGCATATAAAACATCAATCCATGCCAGTACCAATCAGACTCCTGCTATTCTAGAAAAAGGATGGAACCCCAAGTTACCCCAAGATTCCTTGAGGAAAGACTTAATTGAAATACATCCCACAGCTGCTAGCTTCAAAGGAATGCTAGACAAAGCTAGAAAGCATGCAGTGAGATGCATGGAGGACTCTTTTGCATATGCTAAAGACAAATGGGATAAATCTCATGCAACTCCAGATTTCAAAGTGGGGGACCTAGTTCTTGTATCCACCACTAACTTCAATAACATCAAAGGATGTAAAAAGTTGAAAGACTCCTTTGCAGGACCTTTTGTGATTAAGGCCCTCCATGGAGAAAATGCTGTTGAAGTAGAGTTATCTGAAGAACTTAGCAATAAGCACCCTACATTTCCAGTAAGCTTGATAAAGCCATACAAATCTAGTGATGCTGAGAAATTTCCCTTGAGGAATAAGATTCCCCAACTTATAACTCCTATTGAGACATCTGGTAATAAGAAAATTACCAAAGTTCTTAAAGAAAGGAAATTAAGAACCAAAAAAGTAAGGGAATACCTTGTTAGGTACAGTGACCCAACTTGTGAAGATGAATGGTTAGAAGAAAAAGATATACCAGAAGCTACCAAACTCCTCAGGAGATTCAGACACACTAGAAACACCAATATTACAAAGTAATATTCCTTTTTAGGGGGAGGGAATGTGAGCCTTAGAGGTAATTTCATATACCCAAAAGACCACAAATATAAAAAATAAACATATTAATATAAATAAAATAAATTTATTTATATTATTGAAATAAAAATCAAAATATAAATATAAAATTATATTAAAAATGAAAAATTAATTACAATCTAAAAATAAAAATACATTAAATTTTGTAAGTATAAAATTACATTTATACTTGAAAAAATTAAGTAAAAATGAAATTTTAACAAAATTGTGAAAAAAATAAATAAATTTGGAAAAAAGTTAAATAAAAATTATTATAACTTTTTATCCAATAAATAAACATATAAAATTTATTTCACCATTGGATTCCTCATAAACAATCAGGTGGGGTCACCTCTGAGTGAAATTCTTGTAACTCAACTCTAAATAAGTTTAAATTAAGTTTTTAGTATTTTCAATACAAAAGTTGAAAATCCTCAAAACCTTAATTTAATTCACACCACATGTGGTGTTAACCATCAATTTTTGTGTTAAAATTGAGGTGTTGTGTTTAGTTTAGAAGTTATGAGGAATTGAAGTATTTTCAATTGAATTCAATTGAAATGTCAAAATTTGCGCGTGTATTACATAAGTGAACTTTGATTTACATATGAGGTGTCAATTATTACTGTATTTTACTGTACAATTGAATTGAATTACATATGTAAATTATAAGTATAATACATGATGAGGAATTAAAGGAAAAATAAATTGGAAAGATTAAATTTGGGGGGGGAAAGGAACTCCAGCTCTAAGGGGGAGCTAGACCCCAAAAAACCTTGCTGACAGGCGTGGGATGTCAAAATTCATGCAAAAGTTCATCACTTTTGGCTTGGAATTGAGTTACAGGGTCTGTGGACTCAATTGATGATGAGGTTTTGATACCAACTGGGGTAGTTTTAGCTGTTGCCAAGAAGGTAAAACTACCCTTAAGATAAAACAACCACAGTAAAAACAGTTTTAACTGGTTTCTACGCCTCTTACACACATTCTGACGTGTTTTGAAGGCTCTAGGCCTGGTATTGCTATTGTAATGGCTGATTTAAGGGTCTAAAATGGCTAAAAATGGCTAAAAATGGCTTAAACCAGCCCTTTTTTGGCCTAAGCCAGGGTTCAATGATGCCATAATTGGCTTTTCTGTTGTCAGACTGTTTTTCACGACTGACAAGAGTAAATTTTACTTTTGGAGTAAGAGAATTGATGGCTATAAAAGATTGTCTTCTTTGCCCCACTTTTCTCTTCATGTTAGAATCTTTTCCTTTTATTAATTAGTTGAAACACTGTTAAACCAATCAATCAAAGATTCCAACCACCATTTTTAAATCATTTTAATCCTTTTAACCACGTGAAAAAATCATTATAATCATTGTTTGTAACTCTTATAATCATTTTTACCCCTGAACCACCTCAAAAGTGAATTAAAGCATCTTTCATCACTGTAAACTTTGTCACTTTGTTTCCAAATTCACTCTGGTCACTTTTGGGTGTGTTTTCTCTTTAATATTCTTTTTAAAGACTTTTTTCTTTAATTAATTGCTTGCAGTTCTTTGCTCAATTAATTCCAATTGAAATTGCTCTTGAAGAAATTTCTTTTGTAGCCTTAAAATATCTCTTGTAGAGTATTTTTTGGATAAATTTTTATTGTTGGTAAAACAATAGGTTTTTATAATATTATTGTTTTATACTAATAAAGTTATAAACAATAAAATTGGCGTGTTTACTCTTAAAAATAATATTTCATACTATTTTTAATTGATTTTTACTTTATACAAATTTTGAGGACAGGAAAAGTACTTGATTTTTAATCAAAGTTTCATATCCACACCTTACAGAAATCTTGTGTCTAATTCTAAAGTGACATCCATAAGTTCTTCAAGAGTATTAAACGTTCCAGGGTTAGAAGCCAATTGATCCAATAATCTTGATGCCAATCCTCTTCTGTAAACATGGATATAAGCTCTTTCACCCCAATCTCCAATTCTTGACATTAAGCTTCTGAAATCAGCAATGTACAAGGATACATGACCACTTTCATTCATCCTCAAATTTTTCAACTCTTGTTCAGCTTTCCTGACTTCATTGGGGTCACCAAACAGAGTGAAGAATTGAGGTTCAAATAATGGCCAATTATTGAGAAGGTAGGAAGGGTCTTCATTGGAAATATTTGAGACATAGGGTTCAATCCACTTTTCAGCTCTACCAGTGAGAAAAGAAGTTGAGTAAAGAACTTTCTTCCTGTCAGAGAAGAAATTTGCTGGATCATTATGGAATATTAATTGACAGGATTGTATAAATCCTCTTAATTTATGAGTTTGAGTACCATCAAAAGAATCAGGTGCCTTTGTGGATGGAGTCTTGAAAGCAGGGGCTTTGGAATTGTCCCTGGGAGAAAATGCTTGAGTGAGTTGCCCCATGAATTGAGGCATCTGCTCCATCATCTTGAGGAGACTTGGATCAGTTTGAGAGACAACAGGTTGACTAGAAAGGGCTAGATTAGAACCCTGAGGCACCTCTGAAGCATTTGCCAAGGCATCTGCCACTTCAGTCTCCCGAGAATCTTCCTCTTCCACAGACTCTTCCCCCTCTTCATCTTCAACTTCCCCTAATTTTGCTCTTGCACCTTCAGACATGCCAGGGTAGCCACCCAAAAGTCCAGAAAAAGATCTTGATCTTCTAGATTTCATTCCACCTCTTCTTGAGGGTGCTTCTCCTGTTCCCAAGTTTGCACTCAGTTGATGAACTGATGGTGTGCGGTCAAGAGGAGCCCTTGCTGTAGGCGTGAGAATAGCTGGAATTTTTTGGGATCTAGTGTTCTTTGCTGGGGGACTATGCTGAACTGGCATTATGAACAGAAGTTGAATAAAAGAAACTTAATGGTATTGAGAACAGAAATAAAAACTTGGCCAAATCAATCACAATAAAATCTTGATGAGTCTTGAGGAATCAATTCAATTCTTGAGGTGAAATCAGCTTCAATCAACAATAAATCAAATCAATCAATAATCAGCAATAAATCAATTCAAATCAATTATCAATAATCTTGAGTAAATCAACAATCAATCAATATTCAATAAATAATCAATCAATCAACAAATCAGTGTCTTCAATATGAATCAAGGTCTTGAGGAATCAATCAATCAATTAAAAATCTTCAGAAATCAATTCAAATATCTTGATGAGTCAAAATCAATTCTTGAGGATCAATAAAATATCTTGAGAATTCAAAGTCAATCAATCCAATCCAAATGAAAAATTCTGAATTTCTGAATCAATAAACGCAATGAATCCCAATGACTAATCGAATCAATTAAACCAATAAATAAATCCTGAATAATACCTGAATGAGAACACAGAAAAAAATTGATTTGATAAGATAAAATGAAGTGAATGAAATGGTCAGCAATGATTAAGAAAGAAGAAAGAATCAATTTTCATATAAATGAAATGAATGGGATGAAAATTGATGAGAGAGAAAATCATAATCATTAAGAATCATAAGATCATTAAAAAGTCATAATTGATGAATGAGAGAAGTGATTACAAAAGAATGAAAAGAAAGAATCAATATGAGTTAATTAATTTAATGTCACAGGGGCTCTTCAAAGTGAAGGGGGCCTGGCACTCAGTAACTGGGACTCACTTATGGAGGGCTCAAAGATATGGTAAGAAAGGATACACCTAAGAATGTTAAAGATGAATTACTAAAAGAATGAATATAAGAAAGCAGAAACAAAAGAATAAGAATAAAAGAATAGAAGAGCCAGCCACAAACAAGTCCAAGTCCACTGTTTCAACCTGTCAGAATGGAAAGAGAAGGGTTAATAAGGATATGGCCACCCAACTCATACTGTACAGGCAAAGAGAGAAATGCAAAGACTAACTTAAAATAAAAGAATTATAATACCCAAAATAAGGATAAGAATAATTATAAAATAATAAATAAACTAAATTAATTAACTGGGGAAAAGTCCCCAGGGGGAGAAAGAGGGGCTGGTATATGTGAGAAACACCAGCCCTGATCCAGAGGAAGAATTTTCATGAGAGGATTGAATTATTGAATTAAGTATGGCCAATACAGGTCCTGTACAGCTGTACAGAGCCTGTACAAGAGGTGTAGTGTATTTGAGTTATCATACAGTTTCATGCTGGTGTATTGAAACTGTATTGGGTGAATCCAATGTGTACAGGTATTGACAGGCTGTATTGATGTACCAAGCTGTATGCATGTTTCAGAATGAAGATTGCTGAAACTGAATGCTGATGCAGATACTGGATCTGCTGATTTGAGGTGTTTGAGTGGGTGTATTAATGAATACCCTTACCCCTGGTGAGTGGTTGTTAGACTGTAATGAAAAGAATGACATGGGTTTTAATGTTTCAGAAGGTACATATGGGGTCTCAGAAATAGTTGAATACAATAACAGGGACAAAAGCAATCCAATTAGTAAAATATTCCTAACAAAAATATTAAAAAAAACAAACTCAGGACCTTAATATATTCTTTACAAGACCTTAAACCGTTGGAATAAGTTTTTTAACTTCTCATCAAGGAACTTCAATAATTGAAGAAAAGGTCATGAGTAAGACCTTAAACTGCCTAAGAAACATTATTTTATTATAATTAGAATTTCTGGACTAACAAAGAGGTCCTTGATATGACCTTAAACTGTCCAAATATTTTCTTTTTTATCAGTAAAATTAACTCAAGAAAACGTCCTGGACAATACCTGAAAGTGTACCAAGTTCTGTTTTTTGCGTATATTTATTATTATTATGGAAAGAATTGGCAAAAAATGTTTTATCAGAAGGAACTATTAGGAGTTGGGAGGAATTCATCAAATTGAATGGTAAATTTCTCTCAAAAAGTCTTTATGGAACTGAAATAGGAACTCTAATACATACATAAAATTAAGGGGTGTTAACTTATTTCTTTACATAATTCCTTATGATTTTGGTTTTTTGGGGAGTGGTAGGAATTAATTAGTTTAGGAACATTTTTTATCTTATTTCATCCTGTTTTCATATTTTATATCAATACTTACATTGGGAAATTTTACATTAAGAATTAAATATATTAAAAAATGGAAAAAGGAAGAAAGGAAAAACAGAAAAAATATAAGAATAATAAGAACAAGAAGAGAAAACAAAAATCAATCTAAGTAGGAGGGAAGGAAGCTTAAAAATTAACATTAAGAATCATCAACAGAATATTTCAAATGAATTTGAAATTAAGCAGATGATATGGCTTTTTTAATGATTATAGAAGCTCAAAATAAAATTTGAAAGGAAGAAAACACCAAAGAAGAACCCATGTAGATTCAAAATTAAGATAACAAGCCACAAGCAAAAACCATCAACTGAATTGATTGAAATAAAAATTTAAAGAAAGGAAATTTGAATTTACTAACCCAGAATACTTTTTTTCTAAGTGGAATTCTGGGGATAGCATTAAATGGTGAGGGGGATATGTCATTACATACCTTTTGCACAGTTCCAAGAAATTTTTGAAGATGAAAAGCTTTAAAAATCCGCATTTAAATGGATCATCTAGGGACTGACAGCTTGAAATGCACCTTTAGAATCACATAATTAAAATAATAAAATCAATAGTATTGAGCAAAGGAATATTTAGCATTCATATCAGACATCACCAAATAAATTTCATAGTCCAATAAATAATATGGTAATTACATCTTATGGATTTATACTAAAAAGCTTACATATAAGAACTAAAACACCAAATAATAAGGATTATCACCTACATAAAACACAAAACTACATAAAAAGTATCAATGTAAAATCATATCTACCCTGAATCCATCAGTAATACTATATTACTAAGAATGACAGTCACCAAAATACAGTTTTTCTGACACAAGAATCTTCTGAAAGTATCAAAGTTAAGTTCAAGCATGGTAAACCAACCAAAACCTTGAAGTTACATAACAATACAGGCACCAAGATAAGATTTATGCAATCCACATTCATGAGATCTGTACAGGACACAACCACAGATGAACCAATTTAAACTCAATCAAAGTTCAACTAGCTGCATGTAAATAAAATATACTAAACTCTAAATTACCCAGCAATTACATTAATTAGATATTACAATCAAAACATCTATTCCTACATTGCAAAACATGATCACTTTAGATTACATAATATTACAAACAAATGTTGAAATATCTCAGTCATATGACACCATCCTCAATTTTACCTACCAGCATAGATCTCTTAATGTTGTACAAGCTGACTAATGCAGTTTAACACATAAATCCTCTGACTTTTCTTATTAAAATCTACACCAGTAAAAACATCTCAAATTTTGTTTCGAATCAAACAAAGGGCTAATATGGCTCAGTAATGTGACACCATTCATAGAATCACTAACAGAAAAATTATTTCAAAGGAAAAAACAATTTACATGGAAATCCCATGTGTACTTCTTACAACTTAAAAGGAGGACCCTCTCTGTGAGTCTTAAAGGTATTTTCATATACTTAAAAGATCACAAAGAATAAAAATAAGTTATAATTAGAAAAAAATAAATTCTCTTTTAATATAAAAACAAAATTTAATTTAAGATTTCAATAAAAAAATAAAGAAAGTCAATAAAAATTCAACATTAAATTTATATAAAAACTTAATAATGTAAAAATATATTTTTACATCAAAAATCAAAGTAAAAATGAATACTTATCAAAAATATTGAAATTAAAATATTTTTTGAAAAAATGTTGATCAAAGTTATTATACCATCTTTTAATAGATAAACTTATAAAAATTATTTCATAATTGGATTCCTCATAAGAAATTAGGTGGGGTCATATTTGATTGAAATTTCTGTAGCTCAATTTCAAATAAGCTTAAATTTAATTTTTGGTATTTTCTATATGAAAATCTCAAACTAAAAAAAACTTAATTTAATTCACACCACATGTAGTGTTAACCATAAATGTTTGTGTTAAGTTGAGGTGTGGTGTGTAGCTTAGAAGTTATGTGGAATTGAAGTATTTTCAATTGAAATGTAAAAATGTGTGTGTGTATTACATAAGTGAACTTGACTTTACATATGAGGAATTAATAATTACAGTCATGTACTGTAATTTTTTAACTGAATTACATATTTAAACTTCAAGTATAATACATGATGAGGAATTAAAGGAAAAATAAATTGGAAAGATTAATTTTGGGGTTGCAAAGGTATCTTGGCTCCATGGGTGTCAGACTCCCCCAAATTCCGTGCTGCAAGCCATGGGATGTCAGAATCCATGCAAAGGTTCATTACCTTTGGCCTGGGATTGAGTCACAGGGTCTGTAACTCTATTGATGATGAGGTTTTGATACCAAGAAGGAGAGTTTTAACTGTACCAAAGAGGGTGAAGCTAGCCTTAGATAAAAAATTAGTAAAAAAAGCTTTAACTGGTTTTAAGTTCTCTGACACATATTGTGGCTTGTTTTGAAGGCTTTGAACCAAGTATTACTGGCTTAAGGGACTAAAATGGCTAAAAACAGCTCTTTTTTGGTCCAAACCAGGGTTCAATAATTCCATAACTTGATCTTCTGTTGTCAATGTGTTACTCAAGACTGATTAGAGTAAATTTTACTTTGGAGTAAGAGAATTGGTGGCTATAAAAGAATGTCTTCTTTACTTCACTTTCCTCTTAATATTGAAATATTTTTCTTTTATCATTGGCGTAAATACTGTTAATCCAATCAATAAAAAATTACAAACACAATTTTTAATAATTTTAAAACCTTCAACAATGTGAAAAAACATTCTAATAATTTTTTGTAACTCTTATAGTAATTTTTACCCTTGAACCACCCCAAAAGTGAATTAAATCATCTTTCATCACTTTCAGCTTAGTCACTTTGTTTCAAAATGCACTCTGGTCACTTTTGGGTGTTTTTTCTCTTTAATATCATCTTTAGAAGCTTTTTTCTCATATTAATTTTCTGAAGTTCTTTCCTGTATTAATTCCAATTGAAATTTCTGTTCAAGAAATTTCTTTTTCAGCCATGAATATCTCTTGTAGAGTATTTTTGGATGAGTCTTTATAATATAGTTTTTTTATACTTAAAAAGTTGAAAACAATAATTCTAGCTTGTTTTCTCTTTAAACTCTTGAAATGTACTATTTCCAAAAAAAATTTACCTAATACAACTTTTGAGGACAGGAAAAATTCTTGATTTTTGATCAAAATTTCATATCAACAGCTTACACTCTCTCATTTTCCCATTTTTCCCCCATTCAATAAATTATATACCAAGAAGTAGAATAATCATTTGTCCCTTAGTAGAGGTTTAATACAGAGAGTATTATTATAGAATATTTCACTAATATTGATTTATAATTAACTGTAGTTGAAAATAGGCCTACATCTATTATATCTTCATTTATTAGTAAGATTAATATTTTTAGAAAATCTCAATTTATTGTCTTTTAGTTCTCTCAGTAGTAGAAAATTTATGTATCATTATTATTACAAAATTTAAAAGACATATTAGTAGCTTCATAGCTGTTACAATTAGTAAGTTCATTATCTATTGTCCCAAGATTATTATCCCTTATTACTATCACAATTAATAATATATTCATCAAAATTAACAAGTATCTTTGATATTCTATTGGTGGTATTATATACAGCTACTATCATTAATGTTATTGTTTAAATTCTTAGCTATCACTCTTATTATTATCAATAGTATAATTATTATATCAGTAATATTACTAACAATCAGAGCTAGTTACACATTAAATACATTATCATACATTATCATTATTATTATATATTTGAATATTAAACTATTACCCATGAAAACTTAATTTCAATACTGTAAACAGCTTAATTTACCACTCAGTACTAGTATCTCTACTATTTATTTACACAATTATCACTTGCTTATCTTGAAAGGAATAAGGTTTTACTAGTATTTTGGGTATCAAAATTGAAGTTACCCACCTAAAAATTCATCTTTTTCAATTATTAGTATGCATTATTATTAGTAAGCTGATTGTTGATTTGGTCTCTAAGAGACTACTAAAAAAGTCTTCTATAGTTGTAAAAGCCAAAATCTTTTTTAAATATTGATTTTTAGGCTCTTTGGGGAGATTATTTAGTATTCTGAGAGGGCCATCTAACACACCTTAGTAGCCTTGGTTACAGCACTATTTCAGAAATTTAAAACTTTTTACCTGCAATTTTCCCCTCAAGGGCCACCTTATCCAATCCCACACCAGGGCACCCTGATACTTGAGTACTCAGATGTGTAAACAGTAATGGATCTTGTATACATGGCTGATATTTATCAAATAGTGAATTAAACCCCCTTCGGAGCCTTTTTACTAACACTAAGTCTCATTAAATCATGAATAAATAGCAGATAAGCTTCTATTTGGACTTGAAAAGAAGGCAATGAGAAAATATGACTCCTATAGCCATGTTGATTATTATTTTTTTTCCAGGGAAAAGAAAAAATAGTAATTATAGACCTTTTTGGACTATTATTCATAAAATCACCTCATGGAAACCAACTGCTACTGTGAGCCTTGATGTATATTTTACATACCCATATAGGCCACAAATAACTTTAAAAATAAATTTTGAACTATGCATAACCTATAAGTCATGCATATATTAAAAATTAATTATTTTTTATTTCAGGAAAGATGAATACCTTTTTTTTGAGTGAGTAAATCCATGAATTTAAGGCCAAATATGGATTCTACACAAAAATTCACCTAGGGTAACTTCATAGAGTGGATAAGCTTAAATTAACTCTAAGAGGTGGCAATATGGAAAATAATTCAATACCATATCATCAATACCACATAAAAGAATTGTGTAAATTTTTGTTTTTCTCAAATTCACACCAAAATAATGGGAATGTGAGAAATCCTATGTTCCCTATACACTAAGAAGAGTGTTATGCATGTTTGTGGCACTTAATATTATGGTATTTGTACATACACTTTTGGTACACCCATAGTGGATATCAGTCTTGAAGCCTGAATTTTTATTTTTGATGTGAAAATAGTCAAGGGGGGCAAAAGACATCAAAGACAGCCAGGGTACCCAACTTCTGAGGCCTCTGAATTGTGGAAAGCTATAAATCTTGGATCCATGGCTGATCTTTGCCCAATTAGTATACCAAAACCTTTTGAAAACTTGGTTACCAAGTTAAAATCTCATTAAATCATAAGGAAATAGAAAATAAGCTGCTATTAGTCACAACCATGGAAATCACCCTCCTGGACTCCATATGGCATATCAGTGCCTTATCAATATTAGGACAATTTGGCCATATACATCATCACTGGCCTAATTGGCCCTATCATCTTTTCTGGCCTTTTATGGTCATTTCACTCCTGGGGCCAACCTGGCCCCTTCACTATCATCAGGCCTTTCCAGGCTATTCTCTGCTTTTGGGCACTTTCAGGTATTTTCCAGTCAACAGGGAAAATACATTCCAAAAGCCTGTATTTGGCTTTTTAAGCTTTAAATACAGTTTTGCACACTTTTGCACATTTTTTCACACTTTGCGCATTTTGTGCATTTTTGCTGTATTCAGCTGTATATGCCATTTTCCCATGTAATATGGGAAATATGTCCAAAAGGCCATATCAGGCCTTTTTGTGCAATTTGCGCACTTTTGCGCATCTTGGCGCATTTTGCGCATTTCTACACATTTCACACATTTTTGCCCACTTTGCACAAATAAAGTTTTAAAGCTTTATAAGATGTATTTGGCCAATACACCCAGAAACACCTTCTCACCTCTGAAGTCACCCAAAACCCAATTTTCACTCTCATCCTCCTAAATTCACTCACAAAGACATTTGGCCACTTCCACCCTTCAGCAATTCAAATTGTCATAAATGGTGTTATACACTATTCTGCATCTTTTTTCACCAGCAATTCAATGGTGTCAATATCAGAGGGTTAATTCAAAATTTAATAAGTCACCAAAGTGCCATGTCATCCAGAGTACCCATCAAGGCTCAAGTGCAGGTTTAATTTCTCAAAGACCAATGATGCCATCAGGAATTAATTGGTTATTCTCACTTCAAGCATTCCCTCCAAGAGAATACTGTCAATTCATTCCCAAGGTGTACTCAAGAGGCAGTTCCAAACAAGTTGTCAAGTGTCAATGCTCCATCAATCCAGCTTGGAAATCACATTCATTTCAATACAGTCTGGATTCATAAAGACCTGTATTTCAATCATACATCATGGGAAAATTGTTTAACACAGTTCATTTCCCAATCTGGTAAGGTATTCACTTCATCAAGCTTTCAATACAGCTTCAAGGATTCAATACATACCAGCTGTCAGCCTGAAGGAGTCAAGCTCTCAACATTTCACATATACCAGCCTCCTTTTAACCTGGGAGGTTTTTCCCCCAGTTAATTAATATATTTTGATTTGATTTTATCTTTATTTATCTTATCACTTTTGTTAAGTGAATACTGATATTATCAAGTCAGTCATTGCGCACCTTTTCTCTTTTCTTTCTTTGCCTGTCAATGGATATTTGGTGGTCATATCCTTACTAATTCCATTGTTCATTTTGGAAGGTTGAAACAGTGATTAATGACTTCCTTGGTTGGCCCTTTGGCCATTTGGCTTCTCATTTCTCTTATTGCATCTCATCTTTTAACTTCCATTCTTCTTAGAGAAATTCAATTCTTTATTTTTATTTTGTTTATTCTGTTGGAGTTTTCCAAGCGAGTTCCCTGACTTCTGAGTGCCAGGCCACTCTTGTTTCTCTGTCCAATAGCCCCTGTGACACTATTTTAACATTCCAAGGAGGTAAAGAGAAACTTAGACTCCTGTAACAGTGCTAATTTTCAATTATTTTCCATGGATAATCCCTAAAAGATGAATTGAAACCCTTTTTGTAATAGTATTCATTGATTTACCTCAAAGCAACCAGCAATATAGTATTATTTGCAATTCTATGTAGAAATGAGGTAAAAACTTCAAAAATTCATTAAAAACACAATTATTAATTAATCTTTCTGAAACTTTCAGGACCAACTTAAAACATTGAAATACATATAAAGACCAAAAAAACATTTTTTCATAAGCAAAATTAAAAAATTTACCTACAGTCCATTTTTGATGATTCCACATGAAACACTGAATCTTCAAAAATTCACAGAAAATACACTCCGTGATTAAAGTTCCAATAACATTTATAACTTTGAGAAAGGAATTTTTATTCATAAATAAAAGAAGATTTACAGCTTTTACTCCTTTTATTCTTACCCATATCTGGATTGGTAGTCGCGTAAAATAATCAATTAAGTAATTATGATAATCTTACATGACAACAGATGATGCAATAATTAATCCAAAAAGTATTCCTGTTTTATCACTAACTGGGATTTCAGCTTGCTCCATTGCACGCCTCTGTGAGCTGTCTTAGACTTAAAAGAGGCCTCCTCTTTCTGTTTTTTAAAAATCATCACATTATTCAGTTATACCATTATTACCAACAAGTAAGTATTAGTTAATCTTTTCTCAAGTGTTTTATTCTCTCATAATCAATCAGAAAGACTTTAAATCACAGAAATCAGCTATATATTTGTTTAATCCTGTTATAAAAATATTTTAATCCTTTAAATCCACAATTATCCATCAAATTCTTTCTACTATTATCATTCAATAAGTTCTTTGAGGCATTAATGAATTTTTTGTCTTAATTCTTAAAGTTTTTCTCTAGTAATAGTTTTCTTCAAGGATTTTTTTTATAATTCTTTTTGTAAAAGATAATTATACCTTGAAATAATATTATTATTTCAATAAAGAAGCTTTTATTATTAAATTCTTCTAGTAATTTATTCTTGTAGCCAATTACTGCTTACTGTTATTATCACTAGTAGTGTATAACAAGTAAAAGAAATAATTTGGTAATTAATTATTTAATTGTGGTTATAATAATCTTTATTATTATATATCATAAGAACAGTCATAGTACTACTGATTAATAGTAATATTATTAACATTTTGGAAGAGATAATCCACATCAAAACCAAAATGTAAGTATGATGTCATAGTTAAACTTCAAAGCTTTACTTAAAGTCCACACTTGATCATTAAATTTGAAAACTTTAACAACCACTAATCAGGGGTAAGGGTATTTATACTTACACCCACTCAAAAACCTCAAACCAGAAAACTCACTGTGTGTATCAGCATTCAGTTTCAGAAATCTTCCTTGCTGAACATGCATACAGTCTTGTTCATGAATACAGCCTGTCAGTACTTTTACAGGTTGGGATTACCCAATACAGTTTGGATACACCATTTCCAAACTGTATGATCACTCAATACCACCACTCCCCTTGTACAGATCCTGTACATCTGTACAGGACCAGTATTGGCCAGACTCAATTCAACCATCAAACCTTCTCATGAAAATTCTCTGTCTGGATCAGGGAAAGTGATTCTTACATACACCAGCCCCTCTTTCTCCCACCTGGGGATTTTCCCCCAGTTAATTAATTTAGTATATTTATTACTTTATAATTATTCTTATCCTTATTTTCTGGGTATTATGCTTATTTGATTTTAAGTTAGTCTTAGCCTTTTTTCTTTCTTTGCCTGTACAGTATGAGTTGGGGGGCCATATGCTTATTAAACCTTCCCTTTTAATTCTGACAGGTTGAAACAGTGGATTTGGACTTGTTTGTGGTTGGCTCTTTTATTCTTACTCTTATTATTTGTTGCTGCTTTTCTTATATTCTTTTATTTAGTAGTTGTAAGATGTGACTGTGAAACTGATGATAATATCACTATTAATGAACATTACTGTGTCTGTTCTTATGAAATATAATAATAAAATATTATTATAACCACAATTAAATATTTAAAGAATTATTTCTTTCACATGTTAAACACTACTAGTGACTTTAACAGTTAGCAAGTAATTGTCTACAAGAATCAATTACAAGAAGATTTTACTAATAAAACTTCTTTTATTAAAATAATAAAATTATTTTAATATATAATTATCTTTTGCAAGAATAATTATAATGATAATTCTTGAAAAAAACCAATTTTAGAGAAAAACTTTAAGAATTAACGATAAATCACTCACTAATATTCCAAAGAGCTTATTGAAAGATAAGATAGAGAGATTTGACGTAGAATTGTGGATTTTAAGGAGCAAAATGGATTTATAAAAGTATTACAACAATATATAGTTGGATTCTATGATTTCACGTCTTTCTTATTGATTCTGAAACATTTAAAACACTGAAGAATAGCTATAACTAATACTTACTTGTTGGGAATAATGATTTAAATGATAATAAGGTGATGATGATGTGGAAAAAACAGCAAGAAGAGACTTCTTTTAAGTCAACAACAGCTCACAGAGGCGTGCCATGGAGCAAACTGAAAAATCAGTGAGTGAGAAAACAATAAACCTTTTTGGATTATTGATTGCATCATCTGTTTTCACGTAAGATTATGATAATTACTTAATTGATGCTTTTACGTGACTACCAACCCCAATATGGTTAAGAATAAAAGGAGTAACATCTGTAAATCTTCTTTTATTCCAAAATAATCATTGATTTCTCAAAGGTATCAATGCTATTGCCAATTTCATCACAGGTTGTAATTACTGTGAATTTTTGAAGATTCAGTGTTTCACATAGAATAGTCAAACATGGACTGTAAGTAAAACATTCAATTTTACTAGTAAAACTGTAATTATTTTTGGTTGTACCATGGATAATACAGTTCTCCATTGGTCCTGAAAGTTTCAGAAATATTCATTAAGAATCGTATTTTTAATGAATTTTTGAAGTTTTTACCTCATTTCTATGTAGAATTGCAAAGATCAGTGTCTCACTGGTTGCTATGAGGTAAATCAATGGATACAAGTCCAAAAAGGGTTTTAATTACTCTTTTGGGGTTTATTCATGGAAATTCATTAAGAATTGACATGGTCACAGCAGTCTAAGTAGCTCTTTACCTCCTTGGCATGTCAAAATAGCAGGTTATTTGCCATTTTCTTAAGTTTTACTGTAGTTGTAACATGGTAACCAAGTTCCCAAAAGGTTTTAGTTTACCAATTAGGCCAAGATCAGCCATGTATCCAAGCTTTGGAGCTTTCCACGCCTCTGAGGCCTCAGAAGTTGGGTACCCTGGCTCTCTTTGATGTCTTTTGTCCCCCTTGCCTATTCTTCACGCCAAAATAGTAATTTAAGCTTCAAGTGATATTTCCACTATGGGTGTACCAAAAGTCCATGTAGGAATACCATGATATTAAGTGCTAAAAACATGCATAACACTATTCTTAGTGTATATGTAACATGGGATTTCTCCCTTTCCCATTATTTTGGCGTGAAATTAAGAAAAACAAAACTTTTCACGGATCTTTTGTGTGGTATTGATGATGTTGTATTGAAGTATTTTCCATTTTACCACTTCAAAGAGTTAATTTGACCTTATTCACTCTATTGAGCTACCATAGGTGAATTTTAGTGTAGAATCCAAATCTGGCCTTAAAACCATGGATTTACTTACTCAATAAAACGTTATTCATCTTTTCTGACATCAAAAATGATGAATTTTGGATATACACATGACTTATGAGTTATGCATAATTCAAAATTTCTTTTTAAGATAATTGTGGCCTATTTGGGTATGTAAAATATAACTCAAGGCTCACATTAATTCATTTCTTCAAAATCTTCAGTGTTCTCTTTTCTTACCATATCCTTTCAGCCCTCCATAAGTAAGTCCCAGTTTACTGAGTGCCAGGCCCTCTTCACTTAGAAGAGCACCCATGACATTAAATTGAATAACTCATATTGTATTCTTTCTTTCAATTTATTTAGCTTTATTTCTCTCATTCATCAAATTATGACTCTTTTATGATCTTATTATTTCTCATTATTATGATTTTTTCTATCTTCAATTTTCATCTCATTCATTATATTCATATCAAAATGATTCTTTCATTTCTTAATCATTGCTGAACATCTGATTTGATTCCCAATTCTATTTCAATCAAATGTTTCTTTTGTTTGTTTATTCACGTCTATCAGGAGTTATCAATTGGTTAATTGATTGGTTGATTGATTGGGAATCATCTGGGTCGTTGATTCAGCAATTCAGGATTCTATTTGGATTGGACTGGTTCAATTTTAAATTCCTCAAGATAACTGATTGATCCTCAAAAATGCATTCTTGATTATTGATGATTTTGATTACTGAAGATATTGATTTGGTTGATTAATTCCTCAGGACCTTGAATTGACCCTGAAGAGATTGATTTGTTAATTGATTGATTATTGAATTGTTCAAGATTATTGATATTGAATTTGAATTGATTGTTGATATTGGTCTAATTGATTGATTGATTGATTGTTTATTTAACTGGATCTCACCTCAAGACTGTTGATTAATTCCTCAAGATCATCAAGATTTATTGACTATTGATTTGGCCAAGATTTGATTCCTTATTCTCAAGTATCATCAAGTTTTTATTCTTAATTTCTCAATAATGCCAGTTCAGCATAGTCCTCAGGCAAAGAATACTAGATCCCAAATAAATCCACCTGTTCTCACTCCTACAGCAAGAGTTCCTCTTCACTGCACCCCTTCAGTTCATCAACTGAGTGCAAATCTGGACAGAGGACCACCAATGGACGGGGAAGAACCATCCAGAAGAGGGGGAGTGAAATCCAGAAGATCAACATCTTTATCTGGCCTATTTAGTTGCTACCCTGGAATGTCTGAAGGTTCAAGAGCATTATTAGGGGAAGCTGAAGATGAAGAGGGGAGGAGTCTGAAGAAATTGAAGTGGAAACTGCCTTTTCAGGTGTCCCTGAGGCTTCTGAAGCTGCAAATCTAGCCCATTCTAATCAACCTCTGGTCTCTCAAGCTGAACCAAACTTCCTGAAGCTGATGGAGCAGATTACTCAATTCATGGGGGAACTCGCTCAAGCAGTTTCTCCCAGGAACAATTCCAAAGCTGCTGCATTCAAGACTGCATCAATGAAGGAACTTGATTCTTTTGATGATACTCAAGCTTAGAATAGAGAGGATCTATCCAATTCTATAAATTGACTTTCCATAATGATACAGCAAATTTCTTCTCTGACAGGAAGAAAGTTCTGTACTCAACTTCATTTCACGCTGTTAGAGCTAGCAAATGGAATGGAACCTACCTCGCCAATATTTTTCCAATGAAGATCCTTCCCATCACCTCAATAACTGGAAGTTATTTGAAACCCAATTATTTACTCTGTTTGGTTATCCCAATGAAATCAGGAAAGCTGAACAAGAGCTGGATAAGTTGAGGATAAAGGAAAGTGGTCATGTATCCTTGTACATTTCTGATTTAAGAAGCTTAATGTCAATAATTGGAGATTGGGGAGAAATATCATATATATTCATGTTTATAGAATAGGATTTGCATCAAGACTGTTGGATAAGCTGGCTTCCAACTCTGGTAATTTTGATACTCCTCAAGAGCTTATGGACATCACCCTGGAATTAGATACCAGATACCGTGAGAGACAGAAACAGAAGGGTAGTCATCAAGAAAAGAATTCCCCTTTCACTTGATCCAACCCTTAAAGAACTCCTCAAGACTAATCTATAAACATGCCTCATCACAAGAAGAATAAGAAGGGCAAGCAATTTCAAGCTTCAAGGGACAAGCCCCATTCTGCTGTCCTCAATAAGGACAATAAATAAATTGGTTCTAAAAAGGAGAGGAGGATCAAAGAATGGCTATGTACTTATTGTGCTGGAATGAACCCAATTGAAAAATGCTTCAAGAGACCTCAGAACAAGCCTGGCTCATCAAGAGGCTTCCCTAGCAAGCAGGGAAAATCCTGCGTGGGAATCATGATGTGTTCAATGGTTCTCACTTATTTCCTTCAAGAGCACAATTGTGCACTCTGAATACTAGTGTCAAGAAATCTTTAAATTTTCTCATTTTTCCTTCTGTCTCTGATATCTTTTATAGTATTCTCATTGATTCTTGTGCTAAAAACTCTTTTATTGCAGAGAATTTTGTTCTCAAGTACTCATTGACTATTTCAGAGCTCCCCAAAAAGATTCCTCTTTTTGTTCTGGATTCAAATGAATCCCCTGCCTTGTTCATCACCAATTATACCAAGTGGGTAGTCTACTTGCCTTCATTCTCAAGCTTTGGAATGGGACTTTTTTATCATAGATTCACCCAAAGGAGAAGACCTGATATTGGGATATGAATTTCTCTACCCTTTTAATCCTATCATTGATTGTAAAAATGGATTGATCACCTATGATTCTAGTCATGAGGATTCTAGTGATATTAAATCTTCTGCTAGTAATTCCTTGGCCACTGCTGTCAACAGTGTTTCTCTGGTTGGTGAACTTAAGACACCTTCTCTTTATTCTTATGTCCATATACTTTCCATCATGCCATCTCAGTCATTACTTAAATCAAGAGATGAGGTCTTCAAAGAGATAAAAGATGTTGGATAAGATGTTTCTATATCTTCACTTCATTCCTTTCATGGGGATATGGACCTTCCTCCCTTATCTTTTCATGCCTCCCTGGAGGAGCAGTGCGATGAGGAGGAAGAGCCAGAAGAAATTGAAACTGTGTTGAAGGTAGTCCCTCCTTCTTATCACCAATATTTGGATGTATTCTCCAAGGTGAAAGCAGAGAAACGTCCTCCACACCATGCCTGTGATCACCATATCAAATTGAAGGGTCTTCTACCTCCAGTTGGTGTTATCTACTCATTATTAAATCAAGAGTAAGAAGCACCACGGGCCTAAATTTCAGAGAATGTAGAGAAAGGTTTCATTAGGCCAAGCTCCTCTTCAACAGGAGCACCTGTCCTTTTTGTTAAGAACAAGGATGGGAATTTGTACTCAAACCATTTTCAAAATTCAGCCTACTCCCTGGATAATGAAAATAATCACAATTGGCGTGTGATTATGGGACATCCAAATGACAAATACCTTTCCACAATATTTCAAGATCTCAAATTGAAAAATAAGTTTACTAATTTGAAACATTGTGATGTATGTCATTTTTTGAAATTAACTCAACAACCACATTATAATTCACTTCCAACTACCTTCAAGCCATTTTTTAAAGTCCATGCTGATACTTTGGAAATTAATTCCCCATCCAAACAGGGATATAAATATGGTTCAGTTTTAATCGATGATTTTTCAAAATTGAGCAGAATTTATTTCATGATATACAAGGATCAAACTGAACATTGTATAATTAGTTTTTTAATGACCTAAAGAATAAACTCAATATCACTCCTTCTTTTTTCCATTCTGACAGAGGAGGTAATTTTAGTTCAGTACAATTTCAAAGCTTTCTTCAAAAACAAGGCATTTCTTTTACACAAGGACTGCCTGATTCACCACAAACAAATGGTGTGGTTGAAAGATTCAATAGATCTTTATTGTCAAAGATTTGTTGTTTTCCTTCTCAATCTAATATTTCAATCACATATTGGAATCAAGCAGCTTTACAAGAATCACTTCTTCCAAATCTAAATAGTCCTTCTCAAATTGTAGACAAGCATGCTTCACTGATTGAACCAAAACTGAATCTCCAAAAACCTTTGCCATTTGGATTGAAGCCTCAAGTAATGAATCTTATCAGTAAATCCAAACTTGTGAATAGATAAACTACTTTGAGAGCTCTTACTTTTGAAAGGTACTCTGATGCCATGAAATTTCTCAATCTCAATACAGGAAGAATTAGCATCAGTAAAGATTGTTGAACTCCTTCTCAAGTCAATCTGTCAACAGTAAAGAAGACTGAAGATATTTTACTGTGTGAAAAAGAAATTTCAGTCTCATTACCAAATATAAGGTCCAAAGACAATATTGTTTATGAAGAACTAATTATTAATGATCCTGTTACAATATCAAGTTCTGGTCTAATTATTGAACCAGTAAGTCAGTTAAATGATAATGCAAGAACGAAAGGTTGGGATTATGTACCCTTTTATGAAAAAGCACAAAAAATATTTCTGTTGATATAAGCACTGACAACATACTAGTGGGCTCAAGAAGAAGAACTACTGACTCAGCTATGCTTATGAATGTGGTCCCTTTTTCTCAAGCAATGGAAGATCCTTAAGAAGAACATCAATTGAACAATGCTGTTAAAAAATAATATGATCCTCTAATGCAAAACAAAACTGGAGAATTGATTCCATATCCAAAAGATGCTCAAGTTATTGGTTGGATGTGGGTCCTTAATCAAAAGCAAAGTGAGTATGTAGAAGTATGCAAATATAAAGCCAGATAGTTAGTTTTAGGTAATCATCAAGCGCACATGTTGCGCTACTTCAAAACTTTGTCTTCAGTAGGACAAAATGAAACCTTCAAGATACTTCTTTTTCTCATAGTAAATGTTGGTTTTGCAGCATATCAAGTTGAGGTTGAAACCGTGTTTTTACATGGAGAAATTGACGCCAACATTTATGTTATTCAAGTAAAAGGTTTTGAAGTACCAGGTAAAGGAAAATGGGTGTGGAAATTGAAGAAATTGCTATGTGGAACAAAGAAAGCACCTTGTATGTAGAAAGAAAAATTAACTCAAGCTCTTAATTCTTTGAATATGCTCAGTGAAAAGTTTGATGATTCTCTTTTTATCAAAAAATCAAGAACAATGTTCCTTCACATTCATGTAGATGAAGGATTTCTAATTTCTAAAGAAGAAGAACTTTTGGATTTTTTATTCAAGCTTAAAAGATTATTCACCCTGAAGGTCAAGAAAAAACCTAACCAGCATGCAGGATACTGTCTTGATTGGCTAAAATATTTTTGAATATTTTTAAGTCAAATTGATTTTCTCAACAATATCTCAATGAAATTTGACATGGTCCAATTCAGAAACATCAAAACACCATGTAATGATAATGTCATCAATCAACTAAATGAACATGTTTTGGCTATTGACAAACATCTATTTCAACAAGCCATGGTATATTTGAATTATTTAGCTCAACATACTCGACCTGATATACTTTTCACTATTAATCAACTGGCTTGATTCTCTATGATCCAAATGTTAATCATTGGAAAATGGTTAAACATTTATTAAAATATGTTAATTTCACCAAGAACTTCAGTAGTTTTTTTAGTAAATGTACTTCTGAAACCATTTTGCCTGGTTGGGCGGATGCTGATTACACAAATTTCAAGAATGACAGGAAATATATTTCAGGAAATTTGGTAACAGTTTAAAGTAATCCAATAAGTTGGTTGAGTAAGAAACAATCCATTATAGCACAGTACACCACTGAAGCAGAATATGTTTCAAAGAATGTGTGTGCAAAACAAGTACAATGATTATCAATGCTTTGAACACAAGATTTGGGGAGAAAAATGAACAGACTAGTTATTTTCAATTACAATTCTGGAGAAATAACAATATTGAATTGAGCAAGTCTAAATACCAACACAAAACATATAGAAATCAGATACCACTATATAAGGTAATTAGTGAACATGAAATTGTTGGAAGTTTTTCAAGTTGGTACTAATGAAATGATAGCTGATGTGCTTACAAAACCTCCAACCATTAACAAAATTCAAGAATTTTATTTGGCAGTACATCTCAACGATCAAGTAGGAGTGGTGGAGTTAATGCATATCATTAAGTAATAATAATCTGCATGACGTAATCATGAAGTAATCTGACTTCATGATTTCATCTAACAGGTAATACCTTTTGACGGTCAGAAAGTAAATTTAAGATCCAAGAACTCATCTTTATCTTTGTAATTGTCTTCATCTGGTCTTTCTCTTTAAAAAATTCTTTTTATTCCTACTCTATCATATCTTTATTATTTCAATTTGGATATAAGCATATATTCTATTACTCCTAAAGAATAAAAATCAGGAACCTAGGTATGAAAATTAACTAACTAAATATGTGTCTATCTTTACTAACCTATAATTATTTCATAGTATAGCTATTAATCTAGCTATTTTAGCTATAGAATTGATATTCAGAAGGAGTTATATCAGCATAAAGTTAAATAAGTCACTCAACTATACAATGACATAAAATTATAAGTATTAATCAAGTTTTTTATCTATAAAATCATTTAGCATTCAAATGTTTCAATACATTCGTAGAATAATTTTAAATTATTATTATTATTATTAAATACTCAATGTGAATTAGTCTATTAGTATTATTATTATTATATCATAATGCTGTACTAATTGTTGTTTCTTAGTTATACACTACTGTTGTAATTTAACGCAATGGAATATTAACTTCTCATCACTTTAGGTGTAAAATGTACAAATACTAAGAACAGGATGATCAATTTCTAATTTTGGTGAGTAAAAGGCTCCTCCTATCTGTTTCTGAGTTAGTGAGAGGTTACTTGCCTCTTCACATGACCGCAGAGGTAAATTCTCCACTAATATGGGCTCAACTCTGGTTTTGTACACCCAATGCTGACTAGTATTGGGTGAAAATGAAGTTTTAGAGCCACAAGTTGACATTTTTACCCAATAAAGGGTGAAGGATTTCACAAACAGATCTTAAAGCTATGTTCTGGTGATTCTGAGGCATCAGAAGCTGTACAGAACATTTCTGTATGACTCATAGTTGGCATGTTACTGGAAATAAAGAAAAAGCATCTAATTCAATGGATTGTAACAACCACTAATCAGGGGTAAGAGTATTCATACTTACACCCACTCAAACACCTCAAACCAGAAAATCCACTGTGTGTATCAGCATTCAGTTTCATTAACCTTCCTTGCTGAAACATGTATACAGCCCGTCAATACTTGTACAGGTTGGAATTACCCAATACAGCTTGGATACACCATTTCCAAACTGTATGATCACTCAATACCACCACTCCTCTTGTACAGGACCTGTATTTGCCAGACTCAATTCAATCATCAAATCTTCTCATGAAATTTCTCCTTCTGGATCAGGGCTGGTGATTCTCACATATATCAGCCCCTCTTCCTCCCCCCTGGGGACTTTTCCCCAGTTAATTAATTTGGTATACTTATTATTTTATAATTATTTTTATCCTTATTTCTTTGGGTATTATAATTATTTAATTTGAAGTTAGTCTTTGCCGTTTTTCTTTCTTTGCCTGTACAGTATGAGCTGGGTGGCCATATCCTTATTAACCCTTCTCTTTCCATTCTGACAGGTGGAAACAGTGGACTTGTACTTGTTTGTGGTTGACTCTTTTATTCTTACTCTTATCATTTTCTGATGCTTTTCTTATATTCTTTTATTTATTAATTCATCTCTTAACACTCTTCAATGTACTCTTTTCTTACCATATCCTGAGCCCTCCATAAGTAAGTCCCAGTTTACTGAGTTCCAGGCCCTCTTCACTCAGAAGAACCCCTGTGACATTAACTTAATTAACTCATATTTGATTCTTTCTTTTCATTCATTTAAATTCATTTCTCTCATTAATCAAATCATTACTCTTTTATGATCTTATGACTTCTCATGATTATCATTTTTCTATCTTCAATTTTCATCTCATTCATTATATTCATTGGAAATTTATCTTTTCATTTCTTACTCATTGCTGACCATCTCAATCTCATTCTCAATTCTATCTCAAAATCCAATCTCTTTTATTTTTTTGTTTATTCAGGTCTTATCAGTAGTAATTGATTGGTTGATTGATTGGGGTTCATTTGAGTTATTGATTCATCAATTCAGGATTTTATTTGGATTGGATTTATTGACTTTGATTCCTCAAGATAACTGATGTATCCTCAAGAATTTATTTTTGATTATTAATTGATTTTGATGTCTGAAAATATTGATTTGATGTACTAACTCCTCAAGACCTTGAATTGACCCTGAATACATTGATTGATTGATTGATTGATTGATTGATCATTGAGCTCTTCAAGATTATTTATATTGAGTTTGAATTGATTGTTGATATTGGTTGAATTGATTGATTTATTGTTTATTGAAGTTGATTACACTTCAAGACTGTTGATTTATTCCTCAAGATTACCAAGAGTTTTTGATTATTTATTTGGCCAAGCTTTGATTACTTTGTTTCAAGTATTACCAAGTTTTATTCTTAATTTCTCAATAATCCCAGTTCATCATAGCCCCCCAGCCAATAATACTATATCCAAAAGAAATCCAGCTTTTCTCACTCCTACAGCAAGAGTTCCTCTTCACCACACCCCTTCAGTTCATCAACTGAGTGCAAATCTGGACAGAGGACCACCAATGGAAGGAGCAGCACCCTCCAGAAGACGGGGATTGAAATCCACAAGATAAAGATCTTTCTTAGCCTATTGGGTGGCTACCCTGGCATGTCTGAAGGTTCAAGAGCATTATTAGGGGAAGCTGAAGATGAAGAGGGGAGGAGTCTGAAGAAATTGAAGTGGAAAATGCCTTTTCAGGTGTCCCTGAGGCTTCTGAAGCTGCAAATCTAGCCCATTCTAATCAACCTCTGGTCTCTCAAGCTGAACCAAGCTTCCTGAAGATGATGGAGCAGATGACTCAATTCATGGGGCAGCTCCCTCAAGCAGTTTCTCACAGGAACAATTCCAAAGCCCCTGCATTCAAGACTCCATCAATGAAGGCACCTGATTCTTTTGATGGTACTCAAGCTCATAAATTGATAGGATTTATCCAATCCTGTCAATTGATCGTCCATAGTGATCCAGCAAATTTCTTCTCTGACAGGAATAAAGTTCTGTACTCAACTTCGTTTCTCACTGGTAGAGCTGGCAAATGGGTTGAACCCTACCTCTCCAATATTTCCAATGAAGACCCTTCCTACCTCCTCAATAATTGGAAGTTATTTGAAACTCAATTATTCACTCTGTTTGGTGATCCCAATGAAGTCCGGAAAGCTGAACAAGAGTTGGGCAATTTGAGGTTGGAGGAAAGTGGTCATGTATCCTTGTACATTTCCGACTTCAGAAGCTTAATGTCAAGAATTGGAGATTGGGGAGAAAGAGCTTATATTCATGTTTATAGAAGAGGATTTGCATCAAGACCTTTGGACCAGCTGGCTTCCTACACTGGTAAGTTTGATACTCTTGAAGAACTAATGCACATTACCCTGGAATTAGATACCAGATACCATGAGAGACAGAAAGAGAAGGGTAGTCATAAAGAAAAGAATCCCCCTGTCACTGGATGCAACCCTCCAAGGCCTCCTCAAGACTCATCTTCAAAAAGGCCTCACCATAAGAAGAATAAGAAGGGCAAGCAATTTCAAGCTTTAAGAAACAAGCGCCATTCTGCTCTCCTCAATAAGGACAATAACTTAATTGGTTCTAAAAAGGAGAGGAGGATCAAAGAAGGGCTACGTACTTATTGTGATGGAAAGCACCCAATTGAAAAATGCTTCAAGAGACCTCAGAACAAGCCCATCAAGAGGCTTCCCTAGCAAGAAGGGAAAAGCCTGAGTGGGCAGAATGATGTGTTCAATGGTTCTCACTTATTTCCTTCAAGAGCACAATTTTGCACTCTTAATACTAGTGTCAAGAAATCTTTAAAATTTCTTATTTCTTTCCTCTATCTCTGATATTTTTCATGGTATTCTCATTAATTCTGGTGCTATAAACTCTTTTATTGCAAATAATTTTGTTCTCAAGTACTCATTGACTATGTCAGAACTCCTTGAAAAGATTCCTCTTTTCATTCTGGATTCAAATGAGTCCCCTTCCTTGTTCATCACCCATTATACCAAGTGGGTAGTTTACTTGCCTTCATTCCCAAGCTTTGAATGGGACTTTCATTTCATAGATTGACCCAAAGTAGAAGTCCTGATATTGGGCTATGATTTCCTCTACCGTTTTAATCCCATTATTGATTGCAAAAATGGATTGATCACCTATGATTCTAGGTATAAGGATTCTAGTGTTATCAAATCTTCTGCTATTAATGCCTTGGCCACTGCTGTCAACAGTGTTGCTCTGGTTGGTGAACTTAAGACACCTTCTCTTTATTCTTATGTCCATATCTCTTCCATCATGCCATCTCAGTCATTACTTAAATCAAGAGATGAGGTCTTCAAAGAGATAAAATATGTTGGAGAAGATGTTGCTATATCTTCCCTTCATTTCTTTCATGGGGATATGGACCTTCCTCCCTTATCTTTTAATGCCTCCCTGGAGGGGCAGTGGGATGAGGAGGAAGAGCCAGAAAAAATTTAAACTGTGTTGAAGTTAGTCCCTCCTGCTTATCACCAATATTTGGATGTATTATGCAAGGTGAAAGCAGAGAAACTTCCTCCACACCAAACCTGTGATCACCATATTGAATTGAAGGGTCTTCTACCTCCAATTGGTGTTATCTATCATTATCAATTCAAGAGTCAGAAACACTGCGGGCCTACATTTTACATAATGTAGAGAAATGTTTCATTAGGCCAAGCTCCTCTTCAACAGGAGCACCTGTCCTTTTTGGTAAGAAAAAGGATGGAGGTCTTTGTTTGTGTGTTGACTACCACAAACCTAATTCTGTCAATAGTAAGAACAGGTATCCTGTTTCTCCTATGAACAAGCTTCTTACCATATTTAACGGTTCCACTATCTTCTCCAAGATAGATCTGCATGATTTATATAATCTCCTGAGAATCAAAGAGGGGGATGAGCACTTAACTTTCTTCAGAACCAAATATGGTAGTTATGAGTATTTGGTTATTCCATTTGGCCTTACCAATGCTCCAGCTGCTTTCCAGAATCTTGTGAATGACATATTTGCGGACCTCTTGGATTTTTTTGTTGTAGTTTATTTAGATGAGATTATGGTCTTTTCCAGTTCTGAGGAGTAACATGTCAAACATGTGGCCTCTTCCCTCCAAAGCCTGAGGGACAATAATTTGTTTGCCAAAGCCTCTAAGTGTGTGTTCCATGCCTCAATTGTGGAATACTTGGGCTATTCTGTTTTAAGTGATGGCCCCAAGATGGATTCTTCAAAAGTTCAGAAAACCCTCAATTGGCCTCATCCCAAGAACATCAAAGCTCTTCAATCTTTTCTTGTCTTTTCCAATTTTTATTGTTGCTTCATTGAAAATTACTCCAAAACAATCACTGCTCTCAGTTCCCTTCTCAAAAAGACTCTCCTTTTATCTTCAATGAAGAAGCTCATAGTCAGTCTCAAATACTCAAAGAAGCATTCACCACCACTCCTATCATTTCTCACTTCAATCATTCTCTCCCAACTATTGTATAAACTGATGCTTCTGATTATGCCTTGGGTTCTGTACTGAGTCAGGTGAATGACTCAGGAAAACATCGCATTGCATTTGATAGTCACACGCTACTCCCAGCTGAGCTGAATTATGAAATTCATGACAAGGAACTCCTTCGCATAGTTTGGGCTCTCAAGCGCTGAAGAGCTTTTCTTCTTTCTCTTTCCAATTTGTTTGAGGTCTTGACAGACCACTCTTCTCTTCAATATTTTATGTCTTCCAAATTTCTTAATTGTTGTCAAGACTGTTGGGCTGAATTTCTTTCTGTGTTTCATTTCACTATCACTTACTGCCAAGGAAGGCTGGTCACTTTACCAGATGCCTTGTCATGTTGGGACAACATGTACCCAAAGAGGGGGGTGGACTTCATCAGCAAGAATCCTCAAAATTTTCATCAAGTAATCAAGCAAGATGGAATTCAAGAGTCAAGACTCTTCTCAATCAAAGTGGAAATATTCTCAGATCTAGTTGACATGATTCAAAAAGAATTATGGCAAGACAATGACTATAAACAAATACTCAAGCAGCTAGCAAGAGGTTAATCAGTTACAGATTATTCTCTTGAACCTCAAGCCAAGTTATTATTAATCAAAGCTAGAGTGGTAATCCCAAGCAATGCATAAATCCAACTCAATATTCTTCAAAAGCATCATGGCTCAGTGTTGGCTGGTCACCCTGGCCAGGAGAAGACCCTCAAGCTCATCAAGAGGGACGTTTATTGGGATGGCATGAATCAATTCATTAAGGACTATGTTTCCTCATGTCAGCAATGCTCAAGACACAAGAACATTCATCATAAGAAGTTCGGATTACTCAAGCCTCTTCAAATTACATCTGGTCCTTGGAGCTCTTTATCAATGGACTTTATCACTCAATTGCCCTTGTCAAACAACTTTGATTCAATTCTAGTAGCTGTGGACAGGTTCTCACAAATTGCAATCTTCATTCCAGCTTATGGAACAATCACTGCTCTGGAATTAGCTCAAATCTTTATCAGCCATGTCTTTTCCAACATGGCCTTCCAGTAAGCATTGTCATTGATAGAGGATCTTTATTTGCTTCATCATTCTGGACCAATTTATGTCAGCAGCTCAAGATATCAAGAGATCTTTCAACCGCTTTTCATCCTGAAACATATGGACAGACAGAGAGGGTAAATCAGATTCTAGAACAGTATCTTTTGATGTATGTCAGTTACCATCAAGATGACTGGCACAACTCGCTCCCTCTGGCTGAATTTGCCGACAATAATGCAAAACATTCATCAACAAAGCAATCCCCTTTTTTCACCATTTATGGAAGAAATCCCAGTTTTGACTCAATCCAAATTTCTCAAGACTCACCTTGTAAGGTTTGACTATGAAACAATAAGTAAAAATTCCTAATTTATTACTTGTTGTACTCTGAATGTCCTTATGAATTGAATAAATAAGATTTAAAAATATAATAATAATAAGTAATTATTATTATTATGGCGTAAAATAATTATATTATTAAATAAATATAATAATATAATTTATATTATGAAAATATAATATAATAAATAAATATATTAATATAAAATAATTAATATATTTAAAAAGCTCTTTATTATTGTTACCAACAAATAATAAAGGCGTAAAAAATTGCTTTTTATTAATAAAAAACAATTAATAACAATAATATTACTAATATTAAAGTTATGAATTAATATAAATACTATTTATATTAATTAAAGAATTATTAAGAGAGTAATAATAGAGAAATTATTATAATAAGAGAAAATAACCTACTTTTAACACTTAATATAATAATTTTGTAATATTTTATGCCAAAAAAATATAAATACAACCTTTTCAAATTGTATTTACAATAAAAAAATTAAGAGAAATTACTAATATTCTTGAGTTTTACGTGGAAATGAGTTTTTAGAGAGATTTTTAACAAAAACAATTAAATAAATGATTTAATCACGTCAAAATAGATGATTACAACAAGGTGGTCTTTGGTCTTTAATAATATAATAGTTTTATATATAAAGAATAAAGAAATTACCTTTGATTTAATTGATTTAATGTTTTTGATGCGTCTGAGGGGAAAATAGAGTAAAAAGAGCTCTATTTATAGTAAATACCTCCCTCCTAGAGTCCAACAGGCTTCTAGTAGACGTTTACTGATCATATCCACTGGAATTGATCAATATTTTAAGGTTTGGAGATGATTACATCATTATCAAACCATATTACATCATTATTACACCCTTATTTAGAGTTATCACTATAACTCTAAAGTTGATGACATCAGAGGCTTGGAAGAACCCCAAATTTCGTGTATTTTATTAGTTTTAATCATAAACTAATAGTATCCAGCAATTTTATCACTCTTAAGATTGTTAAACTTAAATTAAGGTTACTGTGAGTGATCATAACTGCTCAAATTAAGCTCAAACTTTGATCCTCAATAACCTTTAAGATTTACACGCTACAGCAATTCAGAGAGTGAATTCTGATAGCCTGGCATAACCTTATTATGCTGCCAAGAGCTTTTCATTACATTATCAAAACTCTAATTTTGATGATTTTTCTTGTAACTCATCTTTTCTGTCGAAATTTAATATTTTAAACTTCAAACCTTGATTTCAGGGGGTTATACCCTGAATTGAATAATAAGGATTACATCATTCTTCACGCATGAACTAGTAGAATCCAACTGTATAGTTTTTTTTAAGTTTGGAACACTTTCACAACAAAGTGGTCAACAGCTCTGTTGATTTTTATCAATATTTCATCATAGGTTTTAACCTTGTTTATAATTTGTAAAATAAAGTTCATATCTGTGTTCTTACAGTAATTACGTGGTAACTTTATTTTTGGTTCATCATTCTATCATGTATAGTTTAGGAGATATTAGCTATGATCCTTGAATATATGCGTTGACCAAAAAAGTGCATATATTCAGATTAATTCCTTAAGTATTAACTTTGGAAATTAGCTTATTAAGTGTTTTATGTGTGGACTTTCGTGGGGAATCCACTGGTACAATTTATTCCACATGTTGTTTCATTAGTTCTTGAGATAAATAAGGTTTTATGGTTTTTATAAGGTATTATACCTTATAATTCATTAAATATTGACTTTACAGATATGCCATAAAAATGGTATATGTGTATTTTTCCATGGGGAACCCAATGGTATAATTTATTTTACATGTTGATTCATTGGTTTTTAAGTTAAACCAATTTTTGTACCAATTTATGGTTTTTTTTGTATATTTAAGTAATTATTTTTAATGTATAATTATTCTAAGTAATTTTAATATAATTATATTAAAGGTATAATTATTCTGAGTCTTTTTGTGACCTTATTGGTTATGTGGTAATATCTCGAAGGCTCACATTCCCTACCACCAAAAAAGATTGTACCACAATCTGATATGTGTGATTAGGGTATCATCCACTGTCCTACCTCTTCATTAGACTTTGTTAGTCTTGAAGCTCAATAATGCTTAACTTTTCTATTTTTCAGGTTTTCTTTCATGTCTGAACCTTATTAGTAGTTTATCAGCATTTGTTATATCTTTCTCAAGTAGCCATTCATCTTCTTGAGTTGAATTTTTATACCTTACAAGGTATTCCCTTTCTTTTTTGTTTCTTGTCCTTCTTTCTTTAAGGACTTTTACTATTTTCTTTTCTTCTCCTTCTTCCAAGGGGGGAATTTCAAGTGGGGGTTTATTTCTTAGTGGAAATAACTCCTTGTCACTTGAACTGTAAGGTTTTATCAGACTTACAGGGAAAGTTGGGTGTTTGTTCATTAGTTCACCTGTGAGTTCCAATTGCACAGCATTGGGTCCATGAAGTGCTTTAATCATAAATGGTCCTACAAAGGAATCTTTCAATTTCTTTGGGCCTTTTATGTTATTGAAATTAAGGGTTGATACTAGGACCAAGTCTCCTATTTTGAAATCAGGTGGCTGATGACTTTTGTCCCATCTTTCTTTTGCATATTTTAAAGAATCTTGCATGCATCTGTTTGCATGGTGTCTTGCTTTGTCAAGCATTATCTTGAAACTGCTTGCTGTTGGATGTATGTCCACTAAGTCCTTTTTGAGGGTATCATAAGGAAGTCTTGGATTCCAACCTTTCTCTAGCATTGCTGGTGTTTTGCCAGTAGAAGAATGGATTGATGTTTTATATGCCAGTTCAAGAGCTGGTATTAGTGTACACCAATCATGGGTAAAACCATCAGAATCTTTGAATTCTAGCCCATAAGCACAGAATCTTCTGATCATGTCCTCTAAGGTCTGTATCATTCTTTCTGCTAAACCATCAGTTTGGGGATGGTAAGCTGTTGAGAATGATAGCTTTTTCCCAAATAAGTTATGGAGATTTGTCCATAATGCTGAAGTGAACTTTGGGTCTCTGTCACTTATAATATTCTGGAATAAGCCTGTATGGCTAATAACGTTATTCCATATCATTATGGCTGTTTCCATAGCTGTGTCATCTTTGTGACATGGTAAGAACATTGGAGTTTTACTGTACCTGTCCACTAACACTAGGCATGCATTATAACTCCTGTCTCCTCCTGGAGGTAATGCTGTTACCCAATCCATATGAACTATTTCCCATGGGGATTTTGGTTCTTGGATTTGGATCATCATTCCAAATTTCTTTCCTGTGGCTCTGTTGGCTTTTTGACATCTGTCACAGGTTTGGCAGTACTCTGCAACATCTTTCTTCCAATTTGGCCACCAAGAGCAGGTTTTCACCCTCTCTAGTGTCCTATCTTCTGAGAGATGTCCAGATGCAACACTATCATGACACTCATGTAAAATAGTGTTTATTAGTGTTCTATCTGTTAAGGTCATAAAACATGTGTGTTTTGTTCTATGGTAGAGGATTCCATCAAGGAGGTGGAATCTTCCTTCATCATATGCCTTTTTCCATATTTCATCTGGTTTTGATGAAAGTGATGGGTCTTTGCAGTCTTTCATTAGAAGTTGGCTTAATATATGGCAATTTTTGTCTGTCTTATAGCTTTCTTTAACTTGGTTAAAGAATTCTGTGCCAATGTCTGTAACACATATTCCTTCTATATGGTGTTCTTCTTGTGGTACCCATGCTGGATTGTCAGGGGTATTTGCTAGAGCCCATCTGCTAAGTCCATCTGCATTTTTAGGAATATTTCCAGATTTATGAACAATAGTCATATTTCCTCTATATTCTTGGATAGCAATTTGCCATCTCAGCATATGTCTATTTGCAGTCTTCATATTTAATAGTGATTTCACAGCATTACAGTCTGTGATTACATAAAATACTGTGCCATCCAAATAATAATGCAGTTTTTCTAAAGCCCCCACTAGGCATAAGCATTCCATTTGGCTTGCTCCATACCTTGCTTCTGTTGGCTTTATCTGCCTTTAAATGAAACATATTGGTCCTTCCACTGGTTTATCATTGATAATCTGTGTTTGGTGAAGTGCAGCACGTAGTCCTTCTCCACAAGCATCAATGTATAGTTTGAAGGGTAGTTTCCAATCTGGAATTAGAAGAAATGGGGCATTTGTTAAGGAATTTTTCAATTCTTCATATGCCTTGACTCTTTCTTCTGTCATTTCATAAACTGTTTGTTGGTCACATAATTTATATAAGGATTTGGCAATTTTTGCAAAGTCCTTTATATGCTGTCTATAGTAACCAGCAAATCCTAGAAATGATTGCATTTCTTTTTTGGTTTGAGGCATTGGTTTAAGTAGTACTGCTGCTACTTTATTTTTGTCTATGCCTAGACTAAGGCCAGATACTACATGTCCTAGTGCTTTTAATTCACTATATGCAAAATGACATTTTTTCAAGGAAATTTTCATATTCACTTGGACTATTTTTTGTAGTACCCTTTCTAGTCTTGTAAGGTGATTTTCCCAAGTTTCTGAGCAAACTATAATATCATCAATATAGATAATTAACCATCCTTCTGATAATTCTTCAGGGAATATGGTATTCATCATTCTTTGATAATGGGAAGGTGCATTTTTTATTCCAAATGGCATTCTTAAGCATTCAAAAATTTCACAATGGACTATTATTCTTAGTAGTTTCTTGGCATTGTCTGTTAAGACATTTTGATGAAAACCCTTAAGAGCATCCATAGCTGTGATGAACTTAGCTTGTGACAATTGGGTCAATGTCTCATGGATTGTAGGTATTGGATATCTGTCTGGAATGGCATAGGTGTTCAGGGCTCTGAAATCTCCTACCATCCTTGATTTTCCATTATGCCAAGTTATAATGACAGGTGTAGTAACTTCTACTTGTTCATTATGTACAACCTTTCTTAAGACTCCAAGGTCCATTAATTCTTTAATGTGCACCTCTAAGGCTTCTCTAGCCCTTGGACTGGCTGGATAAGCAGGTCTTCTTAATAAAGGTGGGTAAGGCTTTTCTACATTAAGAATTATATCCACTTCATGTCCAATTATGGCACCTAGTGGCTCTTTGTCAGTTGCAAAGGCATTTTTATACTTAAATAAGAGGTCACTCAATTTTTCTTTCATTTTTTCTGTTAATTCTTGATTGAATTCTGCCTCTTTAAGTTGTTCAGATATAAAAAGTTCCTTTTCTGGAATTTTTTCTTCCTTCTTAATAACTTTGATTTGTTTTTTGTTATTTAAGAAGCCAAACTTTTGTCTTTTGTTATCTCCTATGGTAAAATATCTATCTTTTTGGTTGGAGATATCTATACCATAGATTGATAAGTAGTCATTCCCAAGTATGAAATGATTAATAGTACAGTTGTCCATTACTACAAACTCTACTTTAATTCTGACACATTGTGAGGGATGAGGAAAAATTAGTGTTAAATCAATTATTCCAAGGGGCTTCATGCTCTCACTTGCACTACTAAATTTGACACCTTGTATTGGCATAAGTTTTTCTTGCCAGTCTGGGACAATGGTTTTTAAATAACTTTTGCCAACACAAGTGCAATATGCTCCTGTATCCAAGTTAACTTTTCCTTCTTGGTTATCAACCATAACAATACTTATACTTGATTTTCCAGCTGTATATCCCATTCCTCTTGCAGGTTTGGTTCTATACATTTTGGCATCTTGTATTTTTGTCAGGTTTGTGTCAGATGTTCCAACTTGTGGTAAGTTTGAATTAACATCCAGTACTTCATAAATTATATCAATATTATTAATTTGTGCATTAATTATATTGATTTCATCACTTTCAGAGCTTTCTGACTCTTCTGTCTCTTTTTCAGAGTCAGATTCTTCTTTGTCATTGTGGTTTTCTGTTTCCACAATTTCATTAATCTTTGCTTTTTTAAGGCAATTATTGGCTATGTGTCCAATACCTCCACATTTATGGCATTTTCTTTGCTCATTATTGTTGGATGTATTGGGCTTAAAGGATTCTTTTGATTTATCTTTTTTGATAAATGGTTTATTTGGGCTTTTAATGTCCAATTTTTTCCAAGTCCTGCCAATTTTTGTTCTTGTCACTATATCTTCTAGTGCATTTATATACTCTTCTGTGGAGCATGGTTCTATACACCTGCTTCTTAGGGCATGTTCTAGTTCCCCTCCACATTTTTTAAGTATTTTCATGTGCACCATTTTTTGTGACATTTCTGGGTACAGTGCATTAAGCCTTTCAACTTGTTTCAAGAACCAAGTTAAAGGTTTGTCTTTCTCTGGGTCAAAGAAAGAGTTTTCAAATGCATTTTCTATCTTATACCTCCAGGAATCATTTGCCCACTTGGTGATTATTTCTTGTTTCCACCAAGACCAGGTATTTTTACCATTTGTTTGTCTTATGCCATAATACCATCTTTTTGCAGATTTCTCAAACAATGAATGTAATCTTGCAGTGATTAATTCATCTGGTATGGCATAGTCTTCTTGTAACATGTCAATTGTTTTAATAAATGACATGTGGTCATATTCACTTTCTCCTGTGAATGTTGGCCATTCTTTCAATTGAGGTGCTTCCTTCATTAAGACTTGGTTATTATCTTGGTGACTCAAGTCTGTTATGAAAGGATTTGACAATTCTTCTTTTGTTTTAACAGGGCTTCTTATATGAGAAAATGGTGTTGATAACTTTGGCATATTTAAATTAGCCTCATTAATTTTATCCATTTTTTCAGTAATAAGCCTTATTTCACTTTGAATATCATCTTTCAGATGCATTCTTGCTTCATCACTTTTTTCCACATGGTCCAAAAGTAATTTTTGGTGTGATGAAGTTTTTTCTTCAAATTTTTCTACAGAAATACTTAATTTATTTAATTTTTCTGTAAGATTGTCAATACTCACATCATAATTGATTGTCAAAGTCTTGCCTTTGATATCTTTTATGTATTTATACAATTCTTGTTGTCCTTGTATTAATTTTTGAGTATTGTCAATTAAATTCTTTGGTTTATTATTTTCAACAATAAACTTAATGTTGTCAATTTCTTTCTTGTTTTGCACAACAATTTTTGTTAAAGAAGATAAATTGTTATTTATTTCTTGTAGTGATAATAAACTATCTTTAATTTCTTTTAGAGGTAATATACTATTTTTAATTTCTGTTAAAGTATTTACAACATCTTTGGACAAGGTTATTTCTTTGGGAAATGAGGTTGTCTCATTCTTTGCTCTTCCTTGTCTTTGAATTCCATCAAGGTTCTGGCCATGTTGAAAACATTGTCCATGGCATCCTTTTGGATTCTTGGGATCCTGTAGCTTGGGGAATATGGTTTCCTCCAATTCTTTTTCTTGTTCTTCTTCCCTTCTTGGGGAAGTGGGCTGGCCTGGGGCTTGCTGGTAGAAGCTACTGGGGCTTCTTCCTTGGTTGCCTCCCTCTTTTTGGCATGATAATCCTTGATTTTTTTGATTTGAGGTTTGGATGACAGTGGATTCCATCCATTGGAGTATTTCACTATCTCCTCCTCTTTGAGGAACTTTTTCAGGATGTGCCAGGAGTTCATCACTCCTTGGTGTATTTGAGGCAACATTTCCCAATCTTTGTCCTTGTACACTGTGCATTACTGCTTGTACTGGCTCATGTAGATGTCTATTTGAGCCCTCTGAATGTGATTTGTACCTATTTGAGTTACTCATACTTAGTTCCAATTCAGGTTCAGATATCATAGGCATTTCTGGGACTTGCCTTTGGGATAAGGCACTTCCTTGTGTGGATTCTGTTCCACTGGGGATATTGCACTTTCTTTTCCCTTTTGAGGGATCAGTTCTACCTCTGAGTCCAGCTCCATCTGATTGGATGGAGTATTTGGAACCTCTTTTAGTAGTCATAATAAAAATAAAAGTATTTTAGGATAAAAATTCTTTTTATGGGAATTATAAAAGAGGTGCTCACCTTCAGAGTCTTGAGTGGTGGGTCCTGGAAAGTCTAATTTCTTAGCTTTCTTTCTTTTGGTGATAACTGGTGTTGGAGAACTTTGACAAGTTTCTTCCACCAATCTCTCAACAGTAGCTTGGTTGTCTTCTGTTGGGCTATCTTCAAACACTAAAAAGACAAATAAATATAAGTCTTTTTATAAGAAGTGTTATTTTTTGCAAGATATGGCAATTTTCCATGTAGAAATTGCTTTTATATCTTTAAAAACTTGAAATGAAATAAAGAAAAGAATAAAAATGAATAAAAATAACTTTTTTATTGGTTTTTAATATTTTTTAATATTTTTTATATTTTTTATTTTTAAGGAATAAAATAAAAATTAATATGATTCTTTATAAAATTAAATTATAATAAAAATTATTTTTAATTTATAAATTATCTTTTTTAATAACTAGAGTCACTCAAAGAAAGTTCTTGCAAGTCTAAGGATGTGAAAAACCACGTGTAAGACAGTACAATTGCTTTCCAAATGCCTCAATAGCTTTTAAAATCAATAAAATATAAAATTATTATATAATTTTATGATTATAAATATAATTTATTATTGGATAAACCCAATTAGAATCTTTTTAAAGGTCTTTTAAGTAAATATCATGGCCAGGCCCCCAAATGTAAGGTTTGACTATGAAACAATAAGTAAAAATTACTAATTTATTACTTATTGTACTCTGAATGTCCTTATGAATTGAATAAATAAGATTTAAAAATATAATAATAATAAGTAATTATTATTATTATGGCGTAAAATAATTATATTATTAAATAAATATAATAATATAATTTATATTATGAAAATATAATATAATAAATAAATATATTAATATAAAATAATTAATATATTTAAAAAGCTCTTTATTATTGTTACCAACAAATAATAAAGGCGTAAAAAATTGCTTTTTATTAATAAAAAACAATTAATAACAATAATATTACTAATATTAAAGTTATGAATTAATATAAAGACTATTTATGTTAATTAAAGAATTATTAAGAGAGTAATAATAGAGAAATTATTATAATAAGAGAAAATAACCTACTTTTAACACTTAATATAATAATTTTGTAATATTTTATGCCAAAAAAATATAAATACAACCTTTTCAAATTGTATTTACAATAAAAAAATTAAGAGAAATTACTAATATTCTTGATTTTTACGTGGAAATGAGTTTTTAGAGAGATTTTTAACAAAAACAATTAAATAAATGATTTAATCACGTCAAAATAGATGATTAAAACAAGGTGGTCTTTGGTCTTTAATAATATAATAGTTTTATATATAAAGAATAAAGAAATTACCTTTGATTTAATTGATTTAATGTTTTTGATGCGTCTGAGGGGAAAATAGAGTAAAAAGAGCTCTATTTATAGTAAATACCTCCCTCCTAGAGTCCAACAGGTTTCTAGTAGACGTTTAATGATCATATCCACTGGAATTGATCAATATTTTAAGGTTTGGAGATGATTACATCATTATCAAACCATATTACATCATTATTACACCCTTATTTAGAGTTATCACTATAACTCTAAAGTTGATGACATCAGAGGCTTGGCAGAACCCCAAATTTCGTGGATTTTATTAGTTTTAATCATAAACTAATAGTATTCAGCAATTTTATCACTCTTAAGACTGTTAAACCTAAATTAAGGTTACTGTGAGTGATCATAACTGCTCAGATTAAGCTCAAACTTTGATCCTCAATAACTTTTAAGATTTACACGCTAAAGCAATTCAGAGAGTGAATTCTGATAGCCTGGCATAACCTTATTATGCTGGCAAGAGCCTTTCATTACATTATCAAAACTCTAATTTTGATGATTTTTCTTTTAACTCATCTTTTCTGTTGAAATTTAATATTTTAAACTTCAAACCTTGATTTCAGGGGGTTATACCCTGAATTTAATAATATAAATTACATCATTCTTCACGAATGTACTAGTAGAATCCAACTGTATAGTTTTTTTTAAGTTTGGAACACTTTCACAACAAAGTGGTCAACAGCTCTGTTGATTTTTATCAATATTTCATCATAGGTTTTAACCTTGTTTATAATTTGTAAAATAAAGTTCATATCTGTGTTCTTACAGTAATTACGTGGTAACTTTATTTTTGGTTCATCATTCTATCATGTATATTTTAGGAGATATTAGCTATGATCCTTGAATATATGCGTTGACCAAAAAAGTGCATATATTCAGATTAATTCCTTAAGTATTAACTTTGGAAATTAGCTTATTAATTGTTTTATGTGTGGAATTTCGTGGGGAATCCACTGGTACAATTTATTTCACATGCTGTTTCATTAGTTCTTGAGATAAATAAGGTTTTATGGTTTTTATAAGGTATTATACCTTATAATTCATTAAATATTGACTTTACAGATATGCCATAAAAATGGTATGTGTGTATTTCTCCATGGGGAATCCAATGGTATAATTTATTTTACATTTTGATTCATTGGTTTTTAAGTTGAACCAATTTTTGTACTAATTTATGGTTTTTTTTGTATATTTAAGTAATTATTTTTAATGTATAATTATTCTAAGTAATCTTAATATAATTATATTAAAGGTATAATTATTCTGAGTCTTTTTGTGACCTTATTGGTTATGTGGTCATATCTCAAAGGCTCACACACCTGCTGGAAAGTTATCAACAAAACTTCAATCAGTACAGAAAGTTGTCAAAGAAGAATCAGAGTCAGCAATAAGGAGATTCAAGAAGTATGCAGATAGCAATAGGTAAATTCCACCTGATTTCCAACCTGGGGATAAGGTATGGCTAGCTTCCAAGAAAATAAAGACTACAAGACACACCAAGAAACTTTCAGAATGATGGCTGTGACCCTTTGAAGTCATTAAGAAGATTGGAAGTCATACATATCACCTCAAGTTGCCTCAGCAATGGAAATCAGTTCACCCTGTATTCCATGTGTCCTTATTAGAACCAGCCAAGCAGTCAAGTATCCCAAATCGTCATTAATTGCCACCAACACCAGTTCTGGTGGAGGAGAAAGAAGAATAGGAAGTGGCTCAGGTTCTGGACTCCAAACTCAAAAGAGGTAAATTATGGTATCTTGTAGAGTGGAAAGGATTCAGTGAATACCCAGAAAGAACAAGTTGGGAACCAGCTTCCAACCTTACCAACTTTCCAGACCTTTTAAAAGATTTTGATTCATTTTATTCAGACCAGGCTGGTCCAAATACCTCAAGAGTTTCATTTTTATGGTGCTTGGTGGGGAGAAGAGGTTATGAAAATAAGTCCCTCTGCTGGCATGCCTCTTCAAGGGGGTATTCTACCCAAATGTTGTTGTAAGAATAACCTTGGCCACTTTTTGAGCACTTGTAAATTCTTTGGACAGATTCAGAAGGCCTTGCAACATCAATACCCTCAAATTTGGGCCTTTCATCAAGATATGGCCAAATTTGTGCTCTCTTTTTATCTTTTACCTTTATATTCTTCTCCAAAATATGCCAATCCTATTTATTCAAGACATTCATTGCTTCAAATTCAATTATGGCAAAGTTATCTGCTTTATGGTGCTTGGTGGGGAGTGGAAGTTATGAAGGTAAGTTACATCTCCTGTTATGCATCCCTGAGGGTTCTACTTCTTGTAAAACATCCCCTTGGCCACTCTGTGAGCATCAAATGCTTGGTTTTTATCTTTCAGAAAATTATTGGCCATAAAATCCAGCAACTCACAACAAGAAGGACAACCTCAGGAATACCTGTTTTTTCTTTTCTCTACTCTCTTTTTCTCTCACTTTCTTTCTTTTCTTTACTTGTATATTTCATTTATTTCTTTAAAAGCAGCAGCATCCCCTCTCAAATCATGTATTGGGAGGTTTTATTTTTTTATTTTAGTAGTTATAAGAGTGGGGATAGAAGTCAAACCAAACACAAACAAGGAAACGGAAACTAGTTATCTCTACCCAAATAGTCAAACGTTTTCTGGAAATCATTAATCAACTCATCTTCATACCAGGCAAATTTTGCAGCCATCTCCTCAGAAGCAGTCCCTGGAATAGTCCTATCATTAGCATACATAATCACCTCCCTACTATTTCTATCAACCCTCCTAAATACCTGGCCACTGCATCCTGATTATCACTTGCCATATTTGGGTCTTCTCTGGTAACTCGGATAGGCCATTGATCCCTGTGCTGAAACACTTGGGCAGCAGGAAATGCCAAAGGAGAATGTTCTTCTCTTCTTCTACTGGTACTTGCCACAGGTTGGAGTTGTTGGGAGTTGACTATGGGTGAGTTTCTGGATTGTTGGACAGGGGATGGTCCTACTGCTGGATTCAAGGCAGGTCTTGTGTGGGAAGAGTGTGGTGAAGCAGGAATATGGAAGTGGGAATTGTAGCAAGAGTGGGCTGGAAGTTTCTGGGGGTACTGGGGATGAGTTGACTTTGGAATCTCTTGGTAGGAGGCTGGGAAGGAGAACTATTGGATGGATGACCAGCAGAATGGGGAATCACCTCAGCTTCTTCACCATCCAACTCATCACTACCTTCAGCATCTGGATCAGGTCGGGAATTGGCAATTTGTCTTATTCTTTTTGCTATGCCTTCAGTATTGATCCTAGAAATTGGGACTTCTGAGCTGGAATATATGGGCCCTCCAACATTAGTCCACCTTTCCACATCCCTCTGCCTAGAACCAATCACTGAATCAAGATATCAGAATCCATTCAAGCAAGAAAATCAATTCACTTACAAGCAGAATACCCTGAAGTACCATCAAGAGTAGGAGCCTCAGAGACTGGGAACTCTTTTCCAAAAGTCTCATCCTTCTTACTCCACAGGTACCTCCTGATGTTTGAAGCTTGCTTCCCAGTTTGACGGCATGGCTTGCTCCCAATGAAACAGTAGTGGCATTTTGAAGATCTGGGATTTTAATGTTCAAAAAATTCTTTTCCCTTTGCCAAAAATTCAGTACAAGCAGGATCAAGAACCTCAACTTACATGTAACTGTCATAAATTTGGGTGGGATCAAAATGACCAGAAGAAGCCATTGATGGTAAAGAAAGCAACTGAGAATTCCGAAACCATGAAAGACAGATGTTAGCGGCGCAGAAGGGGAAGATTCAATGAGTTCAGTCAGCTTGGAACTCATGACTAAGGAGTATGCAAGCAGAAGACTAAAATCACTTCAAGTCTGAAGAAAATTCCCTCAAGGAAGTGGGGACCATAACTGAATCATGGCCCCCCCTCAAAGTCCCTAAGGTGGTGATTCCATGTCCCTTTTGGACTGAAATCACCACCCAGGACCTCCCCTGCAGCTTTGGGGAGGTCAGAAGCTTTATGGTCCTGGACCCTTCTAATGAAACCAGGCCATGTAGGTGGTCGATTAGGCCATGGGCCATTTTTATGGGCCCATGCCACCCCTGAAGCCTCAGCAAATTTTGGCTCAGGGGCCAATTTTGATCCTGGGGGCCTCCAATAGCCCCCATGGCCCACAGACCATAGGACCCCAATAGCAGCAGAAGACCAAAAAGGGCCATAAAAGTCAAGAAATCACAATAGAAAGGGCCATGAGCCAAAATCGATGGTGAATCTAATTGGGCCCAAATACATTTTTGAGGCATTTTCAGGGACAGTGGGGACAAGACCCCCCCTTTTTGAAGACTTTTGAAGGGATTCCAGTCAAGGCAAGGATTGCCAAAACATCAATTTGGCCCATTCACAATGAGGTATATGAACATAGACCCATTGGCCATCAATGTTTGAGCCGAAGAGCTCTATGGCACTCATTTTGGGATACAACCCAAAGGCCATTCCTTGAAGGGAAGGGAAGGACTGAATTCAAAGAAGCATATTTCAAAGTTGAAAGCACTTACTCAGGTTAAAAAAAGGGGGAAGATAATTCAAATCAAGTGGGACAGTGAAGAAATGAAGAGGGGATTTTCAGGATAATGGTCAAGAGGGAATCAAAATTAAAAAGGAAATTTTTGAAAAGAATTGGGGGATTATTGAGATGCCACTCAACAGTGCCAGGGTATTATGGTGCTCAGGAGCCCACCAGTTTCAAGAGGGGGATACTAAACCAGAAAATCCACTGTGTGTATCAGCATTCAGTTTCAGAAATCTTCCTTGCTGAAACATGCATACAGCCTTTCAATACTTGTACAGGTTGGAATTACCCAAGACAGTTTGGATACACCATTTCCAAACTGTATGATCACTCAACACCACCACTTGTCTTGTACAGATCCTGAAAGTCCATACAGGACCTGTATTGGCCAGACTCAATTTGATCATCAAATCTTCTCATGAAAACTCTCTGTCTGGATCAGGGCTTGTGATTCTCACATATACCAGCCTCTGTTCCTGCCCCCTGGGGACCTTTCCCCAGTTAATTAATTTGGTGTATTTATTATTTAATAATTATTCTTATCCTTATTTTTTGGGTATTATAATTATTTAATTTTAAGTTAGTCTTTGCCTCTTTTCTTTCTTTGCCTGTACAGTATGAGTTGGGTGGCCATATCCTTATTAACCCTTCTCTTTCCATTCTGACAGGTTGAAACAGTGGACTTGGACTTGTTTGTGGTTGAGTCTTTTATTCTTACTCTTATCATTTGTTGCTTCTTTTCTTATATCCTTTTATTTAGCAATTCATCTCTCAACACTCTTCAGTGTACTCTTTTCTTACCATATCCTGAGCCCTCCATAGGTAAGTCCCACTTTACTCAGTGCCAGGCCCTCTTCACTTAGAAGAGCCCCTGTTTCATGGATTAGCTGTTAATTCAGCTATATGAATAGCTATCCCACAGTAAGATGCCATACTGGTTAGTGTGCAATTACAATCTTAAAGCCTGAATATCTTTCTCAGTTTCAAAGATAGAGAGCTTCAAAGTGCCTCATATTGTAGCCATTGATGAGCTCAATACAATTATTACTCATTTGTTATAGCTAGCATTAAATATGGTAAAGCTAAACCAATTTTGAATTCCATCATAAATTTGTGGATTTGTTATCACTCTTGTATTGAGCTTTTTTCTCCATAACCTTTTTTCAAGATGAGGTTTGAGAAAATGGATGGCACCATCAGAAAGCTCTTATTTGGGATTTCCAAAAATCCCCCATTCTGGGTATCTCACACTAAAACCATAGAAGTTAGATGAGAGGTGAATATTTTGTGCACCTTTATTTGGCTTCTTTTTAGCCATAACTTCTGTAGGTTTTATTCTAGCTCAATTTGGCTAGTAGCATTGGATAGCTCTTATTGAGAGCTTCAATTTGAACACTTATTTTATGGGGTTCTGCCTTGTTCTCTGAGTTCTAGCTGAGAGGTGAAAATTAAGGTTTATGCTCAGTTCTTGTTTTGAGCTGGAATAAATTTGTTATTCCTCATCTTATGGCTATGGGAGTAGTATCTTTGGAAAGAGGTGACTTTACTCTGAAGTATGATTCCATTTATGAGCCTTTTTGTCGCAGGTCACCTCTAGTGTGCGTTATGCTCTACCATTGGTTTATGGTATTTTGGTTTCATGCCTGTGCTCTGGCTTTGGGTCACAGGCTTAAAATAACAAGTAAAATCAATAATTAAGGAATTTTTTATTTATTATATCTCATAAGAACAGTCACAGTACTCATGATCAATAGTAACTTCATCAGAAGTGTGATAGCAAGATATTGCACAAAGTTTATATTTCCTGCCATGCCATGTGATAAGGACTAGGGTAGCAACTTCCAATATTTTATTATGTGAGCTGAATTTCCAATATCTCATTAATTCTTCTCTCAATATCTTTCCTGGTTTCCAGGCTTCCTGTGTAAGGTCTTTCAAAACTCAAAAACAGTTCTATTTCATGATTTTTAATTATCCCTAGGGGTCCCTCACAAATTGAAAGTGCAATCCTATGGCTCTTTAGCAATCTTTGGGGGAATTGAGGTTCTATATTGTGCTTTCTTAGATTCCTCTAAGAGAGTCTGTGAGATGTATCCTGTTGGCTTGGCATCATTTGAGTATCAAATGAGAATTTCCTTTCTTTTTCTGTCCCAATTTTCAGGTGCCTGTTTTACTCTTACAGATGTCTATACCATTAATCCTCTGGTATTCTGTTTCTAATATTAAACCTCTGTATTTATTATTTTCAATTGATACAGATTATTTTTCTAGTCTAACATTCCTTTTCTTGCAGTGTATTATTAATTTCTTGGATCTTCCCAAGTGAGTTCATTTTCCCTGATTCAGTTGCAAAGCTCTTGAATTTAGTGGGCATTAATTCTGTACCCCACTCAGAAAAGTTTTTTTACAGATATTTTCTGGCTATCACAGAGCATCTTTCTCCTGCTTCAATGATTTTTGGGTTCTTCTTGCCATCCATAAATACTGCAAACGTTTGTGGGGATCTATGGACATACCCTATCACCTTGGTAGGTTTCACTAGAAATTTCTGAGAATTCTTATTGTTCCTACTGAGTCTTTCATCAGTAGTCCTTGGGGAAATCCAGATTCAAGCTGTATGTATTTCATTTCCAAGTAGCTTTACTCTTCATACTAAACTATGTATTTTCTCAAATGCTGATCTTCAATGTGTTATTAATCCATTTCTCCATGCCCCATGCAGTCAGAGTCATATTGCTCTTCATCTTCTGAACCCTCTTAAGGTATGTAATATATTTTATTCTTTTTTTAAAAAAAATTTTGTGTAGTGCTCTGATTATCCACAATTTTTAAATAAATTCCTTTTCTTCAATTTCTCTATTCCTTTTCTCTAGGGTCTTCCTTGAAATCTGATACAAATTTAGGTTTACCCCTGAAGGCATTAATTTTTTAGGTTAAGTTTCTTCTATGGAGGTCCTCTGTCAGGCTGAGTCTATGATAAAGATGTATATGAGTATTTACAAGCTTTAACTATGACTGTGACACGGTAAAAGTGGTTTTAAAAGATGATAAGATTGATAATAAATGATTTAGTTTAAGATTTAAAGGGCTTTACTATAGAGATATAGTGGTGGTGAGTGCTGTTGAAAGCCCTGGGTGCAGCTTTATCTGTTGGATTACAATAATAAAGACTACAATACTTTAAATTAAGAGCATACCTGATTATTTAACCAAGAGTAAAAATGTTTTTGACATTTTACTACGTAGGTTATTCAAGAGCAGGATGAGGAAAGGCTTTTGGCTGTGAAAAGCCCTCCTTTTATCCTAAAATTGAGGTGGAAAGGCTGCTAGACCTTTCCACGTAGAGGAAGTGAAGATTTTTCACTCTCTATGACAGGCTTGTGGTTTGCAAACAGCCTGTATACCTTGTATTGGGCTCAGATGTGGTTTTGAAACCACATCTGGGCAGTTTTCACCAATACAGGGTGAAAATTTTCATCTGGGGACCTCACAGCCTGATTCTGACGTGTATGACACATAGAATGCTGTACAGAAACTGTATGGGACCCCAGTATTGACTGACATATGAGGTTTTGAAGTAAAAACATGCTTCTTCGTCTATTTGACACCTCACATTCATGGTTATGGGATATTATCCCATGGTAAGGCTGTATCTGACAGCAGGTGGGATTTTGACCTTAAAATGGTCATAACTCTGTCAGTTTTTGAGATATCAAGCTCAAAGTTGGTTCATTGAATAGCTCTGTATGAGCTCTACACAATGGTACCCAACTTGACATGGTTATCATTAAATATGACAAAGTTATCCCATGTACAAGTATTTTTGTACATTGGCGTGGTCTGGTCAAAAGCTGTATTAAGCTTGTTTGGCCAATAACTTCTGTTGTAGTTGAGTTATGAGGAAATGGATGGCACCATCAGATAGCCCTGATTGTGCTCTTTCCAAAAAGACCCCACTTTAGGTATCTCACACTAAAACTGTAAAAGCTAGATGAGAGGTGAATGTTTTGTTCACCCTTATTTGGTCTGAATTTGACCATAACTCAAGTAATACTGGTGCTAGCTCAGTTTGGCTGGTACCATTGGATATCCCTGGCTTAGAGCTTCATTTTGAAGACCCATTTGATGGGGTTAAGCCTCTCCTTCTAGATTTTAGATGAGAGGTGAAAATTAAGGTTTATGCTCAGCAATAGCTTTGAGCAGGAATAACTTTGTTATTTCTTGTCCTATGGTGATGGGACTTATATTTTCAGAAAGAGGTGAGTTTCCTCTTTCTTTTGATACCTTTTGAGCTAATTTGGCTCAGTTCCATGTTTTGGTGGTATTTTGTCTATACCATTGGTTTATGGTATTTTGGCTGTCATGCTTGTGCTCTGGTTTTGAGTCACAGGCTGACATCCTCTTCCTGACTTCCTCTGAGGTATTTTCAGTATCATCCAGCTTACATTCTTTTTTGCACCTCCTTTAACTGCAAGTTCCCAGTTTCCTAACAGTTTTTCCACTAACTTGTGGTTCCTCATTTCTGTTCAATTTAGGGTACCAATTTTTTAAGCCTTTTGGATTGCCTCATCCACTACTCAAATTTATTTTTCTTTAATTTTTATTTTTCACTTTCCCCATAAATTGTATTTTTTAACACCTAGTTTCCATTACTGTACCTTTGGATAATTTGGTCTTCCCACCAAACCTAATTTTTCTTTCATCTCATTGTATCAAATATTGGTGTGATTCTTATGGGCTGGGCTCAACCTGGCAGTAATCCAGTAATCAGGAATATGGGGTACATCAAAGACTAGACTATCAATGTTGTAGGTGATCCCCATGTGGTTATAATCCCCTATAACAGAGAATTTGTGCCATTTAGCCACTTCTTGGGGTTTCTTAAAGGATTCTCTTTCTTTGTACACATTTTCTGAATTCATGTCTCATTCTTGTAATTTGTGAAATACATCCTCTTGGTTAGGTCTAAGGGGAGTTCTCATCTTGGGAGGTCCCTCATATATAGTGTTCTTTTTTGGTATGGGGCACATTGAGCTCAATCTCCTCAAATAGCTTATTAAAATCTTTTGAAGATTAATACAGCTGGTTCTGGAGATTCTTAATTTCTCTCATTTATTGATTTCAATCCTCCAGCTTTTGGTTAAGGTTTTTATTGGTCACTTCAAGCTCTGACAATATTCTTCCTAAGTTCATTTCCAACCTTTTAGATTTTCTGGCTCTGTGAGATTCTTCCTCTTCAAGTTATTTCACATCCTTTTTTCTCATGTCCATTCAATGAACTTCAACTTTTTTGGAAATAATGTGTTACTACTTATATCATTTCTGGATGGCTCTGGAGTTGGTTTAATATGAGTGCATATTTCAGGATTACTATAAATTAAGAATGGTTAGTCGCATCTGTACTATTCACAACATTTTTAGGTACAATCACTTCTTGTTTGTGAATATCTTTTGTACAAATGCCATCATTTTCTGAATTAGTAGATCTTCCTCCTTCCCTTGGTTGAAGGTGGTTTTGTTATTTCCCTCTACCCCTTTCTTCTTTTTGGATGCCACCTGGGATTGGGAAGAATAAGCATTTTGGGGAATACATTTCACTGGTTTGTGTCCTCCTTATTGGAGTGTGGCTGGTAATATTTGGTGTTCTTTTTTCCACAATAGTACCTTCTTTCATCAGATTTGATTGTGCCACTTTTTTTCTATGGCTTTGATGGTTTTCTTATTCTCATTTATTCTGGATTCACTCTCCTCTAAACATATGTTCTCTCTGTTGGCGCTCCATCAAGCCACTCTCTGCAGTAATTCCACCCAAGCAATGATTTCTGTGGGAAATATTTTCCAGGTGGTGGTTCCAAATTTTGCCAATTGGGTTGCCAAGTTGAATCTCTTTTTCACCATGCTCCATTGGAAGATGTTTTTGAGGATCTCATTTTTTTAGAAAGAGGTCCTGGTATGTCCAATATTCTGGTTGAAAACCTCCATTGAAGGTTAGGTGAAATTTCATTGTTGGGAGAATTTTTTCCAAATATTTCCCTCTTTGATTACTATCTCCATTCCTAAATATTCTTGCTCTTCCATATATGGCTTGTTTTTTGGCTTGTTCCTTGGGATTCCAAGGCCTCTGAGGTTTGAAGGGTACATCTTAATCAGTTTGTGGATTGCATTGAGAAACTTTTTTTTCAAGTGTATCTCTACCTTTGACTGTGCCTTTTACAGACTTATGGACCACTCATTTGGGGAATTTTTCTTGAGAGGCTACAATAGGATGAATAATAGAAACTTTTCCTTCACAATTAACCAGATTTTTCTACCTATAGCTTTGTTCCTGGGTCTTTTAGCCCTTTGTGTGGCTATGAGTGTTCAGTTTTTACTTATGATTAAAACCTTGCAGTTCCTCTTGCATTCATTCTTCTGCATGTTGTCTGTTGTATCAGAAGCAGTCACAGGGGGGTGTCTCCGTGACTGTGTTTCCATTTGCATGAAAATTTATTCCATCATAAGGAAGAAATCAAACTCCTGATTTAATTCAGTGGCTTGGTTGTGTCACAGAAATACAAAGTAAATATTCATTCTTATTACTTGAAAAAACTGAAGTTTAAAGCTTTCATATGAAAAATGTTTTGATCCTTTATTTATATCTGGAAACAAATTTGAAATATTTTGAAACAACTTTCCAACTAAAAATTGGCATTCCAAAATTTAAATTATCATATTTTGTGTCAAAATATGAATAAAAACGCTTTTTGATATATTATTTATAAATTGTAAGTTCAAATTGTCATTTTTGAAGTCAAAAAATGAAAGAAAAAAATATATCCAGCTATTATTTATAACTTAAAATAAGTTTTGAAGATAAAGAATGACTTGTAACACCAAAATAATCAATTTTTGTGTCAAAAAATTACTGTGAAAATGTTTTAAAGTATTATTTGTAGATCAACAGAAATTAAAAATGAGAAATGTCTTAAAAATTGCAATTATCAATATTTTAAATTGAAATATGATTATGAACACAGTTTAAGGTATTATCTATAACTTGAAATGATTGTAATATTAAAAATAGAATGTTAAATTCAAAACTAACTGAAAAACTAAAGTTATGAATTTTTTCCATTAAACTACAGGCAATAGGCTGCTCTAAGTCATTATGTATAGCTTGAAGAAAATCATGAATGTAAGTATGACTAAAAAAAGTCAAAAAAATAGCTTAAGTTATTTTTATAGCTTGTGATAAATCTTAATTATTAACAAGAAATTTTCAATAAAAATAATAATGTAAGAAATTGAAAGGATTTATTTTTCATTTCAATTTATGAAGAACAAATGTTTCAAGCTATCATTGAGAACTCAAAATAAATTTTAAATATAAAAATGACTTTAAAAATTGAACTTATGAATTTTTATATCAGAAATCAACATAAATATGCTTAAAGATATTATTAATAGCTCAAAAATAATAATTAAAGTTTAACAACAATTTTTGATTATAATAATAACTGAAGATTGAACTTATCAAGATTTCACATCCAAAATAATGAAACAGAAAAAAATGATACCCAATTGGGTATTAGTGCATGTCATATGATATTATATATGATTCTTAATTTTTAGTATAGAAATAAGAATAAGGATAATATATATATAAATGTTGAAAAATAAACATAATAATACAACTCACTTTTATGCTTTACTACAAACATAAAAGCTCCAAAATAAAGGAAATTTGTATTTTCTAAACTTCAATTTTGGCATTCAAAACATGTTAAAAGCCACATCCAGGCGCAAAAAGGACAGATTGAGCTGATATAGAGGCTATGAGACACTAATTACAAGCTTCAACTATGCCTGTGACATGTAAAAATAGTGTAATAATAAAATTGAAAGGGCTCTACTACTACTCAATGATGGTAATTAGTGTGTTTAAATGCCTGGTTGGAATTATTATCAATTGAATGTTCATATTAAGCACAAATACAGTGAATAAAAACTATTTCTTATGGATATTAAGGTTTACTTCTGTGTGAGAAAATATAACCTTGCATTAATAAACTGATTAGATGTTGGGGGTTTTCCCTAGGGAGGAAAGCCTTATTTTATCTCAGATCAGGGTATAAAGTGGTAGCTTCCCCCTTTTCACATTGATAAAGTGAAAATTCTCACTAAGCTGTTGGGTATGTGGCTGAAAATTAAGAAAATCACCTGTATTGGTGGCCAAAGTGGGTTTTGGAACCACACCTAATCCTCTTTTTCCTGCATAAAGTGAAAGCCTTCACCAATGAAAGGGTTGGGTGTGTTTGAAATACCAGAATACATCCAATGATTTGAAAATCACATCGGGGGACCCTCATTAGTCATTTTATGAGGAAGTGTCATAGGAATACCACTTGAATGGGTTTGACACCACATAATTCAATTATATGAGAGAAACTCCCAAAGTATCATTCAATAAATAATGTAGTGAAGCTTCATGAGCATTAACGTTAGTAATAAAGATACAAAAACCTTTTTGGAGGCTTTGACACTCCATTATTTCATTGTCTATCTAAAGGTTTCACAAAACAAATTTAAAAAACCTATTTTAATAACAAGAATTGGTATTATGATGTTAAAATAAGTAGAAATACCATAAAAAAGCTTAAATTCTTGATTATCTTGTAATACAATGAATACACATTGGATTCCCTGAAAAAAACTACAAATATAAGGTTTTTATGTATTATCTATAAAGTCAATACTTACTGAGATAACCTGAATATATGCACTTTTATGATCTGCGCATATATTCATGGTTTTTAGCTCATATCCTTTGATATATGTATAATTAATAGTTGATGCAATAATGAAGTTACCACAAAATAGCTGTAATAATACAGATATAAACTTTGTTTGACAAGCTATAAACAAATCAATAAGTTACAAGGCTTTATCAAGCAAAATAGCAATAGCTGTTGACCACTTTGGTTTGAAAGTAGTCCATAATTGAAAAAAGTGGATATTCAGATTCTGGTAGCTTCTACATCAAGAATTATGTCATTTACATTGTGATATTCAAGGTATAACTCCCTGGAATCATAGTTTGAAGCTTAAAATTGTAAATCTCAACAGAAGAGATTAGTTGCAAGAAAACCCATCAAAAAGAGTGTTTTGATAATTTAACAAAATTCTCTTCTAGGCCTAGTAAGGATGTGCCAAGCTATCAGAAGTCACTGTCTGAATAACTATAGCATGAATAACTGAAAAGGTATTAATGATCAATTTTAAATCCTAAAAATAATCATTTATTATCACCAATTGTAATCTTATTTTAAGCTTAAAAGTTAAATAAGTGATAGAAATGATGAATACTAGTTTATTATCATTAAAACTAATAAATTCCACTAATTATACCCTTTCTCCAAGCCTATGGGGTCATAAACCCTAGAGTTACAGTGATAACTTTGAATAATGGTTTAATAATGAGGGAAGAAGTTTTAAGTATGATTGAATCATCACTAAAACTTAAGATATTGATCAATTCCAGTTTATATCATCATTACACACCTACTAGAAGCCTTTTGTACCCTAAGAGGGAGTAATTTAATATAAATAGAGCTCTTTTTCCTTTATTTCTTGCTCAGAGGCAACAAAATCAATAATTCATCAAATACAAAAGTAATTCTCTGTATTCTTTAAATATAAATCATTTATATTATTATAGACAAAACGTTTACCAATCAGTACTCACTTTTCAAATCATTTATTACATAAAAACTCCTATTTTTTGTTAAATTCTCTCTAAATCTTCAATTCCATGTAAAATCAAGAAAATTTGTCATTTCTCTTACTTTTATTTGTACATACAATTTTGGTAAGCTTTATTTACATTATTAGAAATAAACACATTCAAAATTATTATATGAGGTGTTAAAATTAGGTTATTTTGTCCTTATTATTATTCTTAACAATTCTTTTCTTAATATAAATAAGATTTATATTAATATATAACCTTAATATTGGTAGTAATATTTTTACAAATGTTTTTTTATTATCAAATAACATTTTTTTACAGCATTTATTAGCTTTTTGTAACAATAACAAATTTCCTTCAAATATATGAATTATTATATATTAACATATTTATTTAATTGTATTATTTCTTTAATATATTATTATATGATTTGATTTATTTAATATAATTCAAATTTTACACTATAATTATAGTAATTTCATAATCAAAATTCTTTTTTAATCTTATTTTCAATCAAAATTGGTACATTCACAATACAATAAGGAAAATATTAGCAATATTTTCTCTATGAGAAATAAGAGTAAAAAAATTATAATAATGAAATTATTATAATTATGGCATAAAATTTACATAATTTCAAATAAATAAAATCAAATAATAATATATTAAAAATAAATATAATAATATAAAAAGATTAATATATAATAATTGATATATTAAAAGGTAATTTATCATTTTTACAAACAAACAATAAATGTGTGAAAAAAGAATTTCAATGATAAAAACATTTATAATAATAATACTTCCCATATTAAATATATATATTAATATAAATACTATTTATATTGATAAAAGGAATATTAAGAATAATAATAGAGAAAAAATAATGTATTTTAAGTCTTAATATAATACTTTTCAATTTTTTATGCCTGATAATGTACATACAGCTTATTTAGATTGTATTTCAAAATAAAAACAAGAGAAATTACAAATTTTATTGATTTTACATGGAATTGAAGATTTAGAGAAAATTTACCAAAAGATAATAATTTCCATGTAATCAATGATTTAAAAAGTAATTAATTATTGGTACAACTTTGGTTTTTAATAATATAAATCATTTATATTCAAAAAATAAACAGAATTACCTTTGAAGTTGATTAATCATTGTTTTTGTTGCATCTGAGTGGGAAAGAGAGGAAAAAGAGCTCTACTTATATTAAACTCCTCCCTCCTAGAGACCAGAAGGGCTCTAGTAAGCATATAATGAGCTATCTAATTGAATCAATCAATGTATTAAGGTTTAGTGATGATTAAATAATAATTAAACCTTCTTCTCTCATTATTAAACCATTATTTAGAGTTATCACTATAACTCTAGGTTTTCTGACCTCATAGGCTTGAAAAAAGGGTAAAATTTGTGTATTTTATTAGTTTCAATCATAATACACTAGTATCCACCAAGAGCATCACTTATTTAACTGTTGAGCTTAAAATAAGATTAATATTGGTGAATATAAATGATCATTTTTATGCTTTAGCTTTGATCATTAATAGCTTTCAAGTTATTTACACTAGAGCCATTCATAAAGTGAATGCTTATACCTTGGTATGTCATTACTAAAATTCTAAGAGCTTCTGATTACATCCTAAAAACCCTATTTTTGATGATTCTTCTTGTAATGCATCTTTTATGTCAAAATTTACTATTTTAAATTTCAAGCTATTTTTCCAGGGGGTGACACCTTGAATATCATGAATAAAATTACATCATTATTTACATAGGAATTAGTAGAATATAAATATCTGTCTTCTTTAAGCCTATTAAAAGATTTTTTGGCAAAAACAACAAAGCTGTCCAAAACACTCATCAAATCCTTGAAGCCCATAAATTCACTATTTTTCTCATTTCTCAAGGAATTTTTCAATGATTTCTGTTGCTACCTTTTCCACCAAATATCAAGAAGGGCGATAAATGTTTTTATACACCATTATTCCCCTTTTCTCTCCAGAAATCCAATAGTTCATAATCTCAAGAGGCCACTCCTTAATCTACAATAACTCTTCAAGTCCCAATTTCATGTTCTTTTCCAAGACACAATACTTCAAGAGGTATACACAGGACTCAAGAAGAAGTTTTTTAAACAATACCAATCACCTCCTCTATTGAGTATTGGTCATTCTCAAATATCCGGTATTCTCCAACAAGAAGATGTTTTAAATTGGCTCTTGAGCATCCAAGCTCAAACAATTCACCTTGGAAACCATTCTCTCCCAATTGAGCCTTCTTCCATAGAAGCCTGTATCTCAACCACAATCACTGGTACAATTATTAAGCCTGGTCTGTTTCCCAATATGGAAAGGTGTATTTCCCCAAAACAGTCCATACAGCTAAGTATTGTATATTAAATAAGCAAGAACTTAAGATTTCATATATACAAGACTCCCCTTAAACCCTGGGAATTCTTTCCTGAAGCTAATTAATCTACTAATATTTTTTCTCATATGTATTTTTATTTCATGTTGATATTAAATACTTATATCATTTGGTTACTTCTTTAAAACCCTTCTTTTCCTTTTCAGTGGATATTGGTGGTAATATCCTTTACTAATTCCTTTTTGCCTTCTGGCATTTTGAATAATTTATTAGGAACTTACTTGGTTGGCTCTTTCCCATTGGCTTTTTCTCATTGGAATATTGTGTTTTACTTGAATTTTATTATAAAAATAATATGTTAATTTTATTATTGTATTTGATTATTTTTCATTCGTTCAAGTGAGTAACCTGATTAATGAGTGTCATTCAACTCTTTCTTTCCAAAAGAGCCTGTCACAACAATGGGACATACCCCTCCATGGGTGGATCTATGCCAACTGCTGTCATACTCACCTTATGGACAATTTAAAATATTTATCTTTTTGGAGCCAATTGGCCATACTCACTCATTTCATGGCCATTGTGGCCCAAATGGCCTTTTGGGGCCTTTTCCATAATTTGTGACACCAGGCATTCCCACTGGAATTGGGTCTGGCGGCCTATGGCCCCTTTTACCATCTCCAGGCCCCCTGGCCTGACCCTTTTTATTCGGGCAATTTTTTCCTATATGGTCTTTCTCCATGGGTGTAAATATGTCAACTCCCATCATAATCACCTTATGTCCAATTGGCCATACTCATGCATTTCATAGCCATTCTGGCCAGCTCACTTCATCAATAAAGGCTGTGCTCAGACACCTTTATGGCATTGACCCCTTGGGGTCCACTCAATGCAACATACTGTGGTTTTCAATACAATCAGTTCATTTCCCAAGGTGGCCAAGCAGTATTTCCCAAAAGGTCAATTAAGCTTAGTTTTTTACCTTCCAGGATTTTTCCTTCAGCTTTTCACATATACTGGCCACTCTTTAATTCCCTAGGGACTTTTTCCCCAATTAATTAATTTACTGGATTTATTTTCATCAACATTTCCTTTTCATTATGAAAATAAATACTGATATTATTAAGTCAGTAATTTAAACCTCTTTCATATTGATGGTCATATCCTCTACTAATTACATTGTTCCTTTTCTGGAATGTTGACATAGTGAATAATGCACTTACTTAGTTGGCTTTTGGAAATTGGCTTCCTTCTTATTATTTTCTGCATATTTGTACTTGCACTCTTCTATAATGAAGTAATATATTATTATCTTTATTTATTTGATCCTTTTTAGTCTGCCAAGTGAGTCCCCCAATTCCTTAGTGCCAGGCCACTCTTTGTATTCCCAAGATCCCCTATGAGAATTCTCTCTCTTCAGCTTATCTCTACTTCATCAGGGGCATCAGTTTTTTTCTTAATGTCACTTTTATTCCAATTAAAGCTATTCTTCTTTCTTCATTAATCATGATAGCACAAGAGATATATTTAGTATCATATTTCTCCAGCTTGATATCTTCCTTTGTCCCTCAAATTGGGTATTGAAAGAGCATTTGCAGATTGTAGCTTGGGATGAAATACAATTAGGTATTTATATAATAAAAGAAAGATTAGCTGTAGTTTTTGTGTGGTTTAGTATGACATTGATTAGATTTATGAACCCTAGAAATCCCTGAGTGAAAGATACCCTTTCCATTTAAGTCCATGCATTTCTAAAATTTGAGAATGTATATTTCTGTGCTGAAGCTAAAATCATTTGGGATATGCTCAATATACCCACAAGCTCTACCATATAAGGAATATTATTCAAATTATTGTAAAATTTCAGCACAAAATTTCCCATTTGTAAGGTATAATAATGATGACAAATTGTTGAATTAACACCCAAAAGAATATAATTATGCACTCTTGATTTTCAGCCCCAATAGATACCATCTTTATTTATGAAGATTAATATTAATTAATAATGAACAATAAGTATTTACTATTTAATCTCAAGGATGTTGATAGTCTAATTTTATACTATTTAGTTGAAGATGCAAAAGCTTGGTACTTCCTGCATTATTGAAGAAACATGACCTATTTGATACCAATTTTCACTACTTTTGTGTATTTTAAATTGACCATGTTTTACTCATTTAATAGTTTTTTAATTCATTTGAAATAAGCCAATATTTCTTTCTTTGATGTAAACCGGTCATGGTTTACTTAATATAAACCAGTCATGGCTTATTTAATATAAACCAGTCATGTTTTATTTAATATAAAACAGACATGGATTATTTAATATAAACAAGTCACGTCTTATTTAATAAAAACCAGTCATGGTTTATTTAATATAAACTAGTCATGGTTTATTTAATATCAACTAGTCATGGCTTATTTAATATAAACCATTCATGGTTTATGTAAGATGTGTCTATGAAACTGTTGATAATATTACTATTAATCAACAGTACTATGACTGTTCTTATGAAATATAATAATGAAAAATCATTTTAACCACAATTAAATAAATTATTAATTAATTATTTCTTTTACTTGCTATACACTACTAGTGATTATAACAGTAAGAAGTAATTGTCTACTAGAATTAATTACAAGAAGTATTTAATAATAAAACTTCTTTATTAAAATAATAGAATCATTTTAATATATAATTATCTTATATAGCAATAATTATAAATATAATTCTTGAAGAAAACAATTACTAGAGAAAAACTTGAAGAATTAAGATAAATCACTCACTACTACTACAAAGAGCTTATTAAAGATAAAAGCAGAGAGATTTGATGGATAATTGTGGATTTAAATAATCAAAAATGGATATATAACAGTATTACAACAAGATATAGTTGCTTTCTATGATTTCACATCTTTCTGATTGATTCTTAAAGATTTAACTCATATTTACTTGTTGGTAATAAAGGTATAATTGAATGATGTAATGATCTGAAAAAACCAGCAAGAGGAGGCCTCTTTTAAGTCTAACACAGCTCACAGAGGCATGCCATGGAGAAAACTGAAAAAAAAATGAGTGATAAAACAATAAACCTTTTTTTGATTATTTATTCCATCATCTTTTGTCACTTGTGAGTATCATAATTACTCAATTGATGCTTTTACAGGACTACCAACCCATTTATGGTTAAAAATAAAAAGAGTAACAACTGTAAATCTTCTTTTATTCCAAAATAATAATTGATTTCTCAAAATTATCAATTTTATTGGAAATTCCATCACAGATTGTATTTTCTGTGAATTTTTAAAGATTCAGTATTTCATGTGCAATCATCAAAAATAGACTGTAGGTAAAACTTTTGATTTTACTTATAAAGGTATAATTTCTTATGATTTTTATATAAATTATACACTTTTTAATTGGTCCTGAAGGTTTCAGAAGTATTTGTTGATAATTGTATTTTTAATGAATTTTTGAAGTTTTTACCTCATTTCTACGTAGAATTGCAAATAGCACTATATGGCTGGTTGCTATGAGGTAAATCAATTGATACTAGTCCAAAAAAGGGTTTTAATTATTTTTTGGGGGTTGATCCATGGAAAGTCATTAATAATTGACATGGTTACAGGAGTCTAAGTTGCTCTTTACCTCCTTGGCACATCAAAAGATCAGCTTATTTGCTATTTTCTGATGATATAATGAAGTTTTGACTTGGTAACCAAGTTCCCAAGAGGTTTTAGTTTGCTAATTGGGCCAAGATCAGCCATGTATCCAAGCTTTGGCACTGTCCATGCCTCAGAGGCCTCAAGAGTTGGGTACCCTGGCTCTCTTTGATGTCTTTTGTCCCCCTTGACTATTTTTCACATCAAAATAGAAATTCAGGCTTCAAGTGGGAGATCCACTATGGGTGTACCAAAAGTTCATGTAAGAATACCATTATATTAATTTCCACAAACATGCATAACACTATTCTTAGTGTACATGTAACATGGGATTTCCCACATTCCCATTATTTTGGCATGAAATTGAGAAAAACAAAAATTTCCACAGATCTTTTATGTGGTATTGATGATGTGGTATTGAATTATTTTCCATATTACCACCTCAAAGAGTTTATTTGAGCTTATTCACTCTATGGAGCTACCCTAGGTGATATTTTGTGTAGAATCCAAATCTGGCCTTAAATCCATGGATTTACATACTCAATGAAAAGTTATTCATCTTTTCTGAAATCCAAAAAGATGACTTTTGAATATATGAATGACTTATGTGTTATGCATAGTTCAGAAATTATTTTTAAGATAATTGTGGCCTATTTGGGTATGTAAAATATACCTCAAGGCTCACAGTTTATTTAATATAAACCAGTAAGGGTTTACTTAATATAAACCAGTCATTGTTTATTTAATATAAACCAGTCATGGTTTATTTAATATAAACCATGCAGGGCTTGTTTAATATAAACCATTCTTAATTTATTTGATAGAAACCATTTATTGATTATTAAAAACAAGCCAGATATTATTTATTCAATAAAAACCATCCTTTTTTATTCAATATAAACCATTAATATTCATTTAATTCAAAAAAGTCATGTTTCCTCATCATGAGGAATTGATTACCCGTGAAGAGGAATTTATTACCCATGATGAGGAATTGATTACAAATGATTCCTAACTTATTATATATTATTAGTAATTGAATACAAATGATGAGTTATTGATTACACATGAGGAGGAATCAATTACCCATCATTGGGAATTTTCCATTGACCATGAGGAATTGATTAGCCATCATGAGTAATTTCTTACCCATCATGAGGGGTTTATTGCATATCATGAGGAATTCATTACCAATAATAAGGAATGAACTACCCATGATTAGTATTTGATTACCCATGATGAGGAATCAATTACCCATAATAGGGAATTTATTGAAATATCTATATTGAATAAATGATGACTGCCTTATATTAAATAAGCCATGACTGGTTTATAATAGATAAACCATGAAAGGCTTATACTGAATAAAGAATTAAATAATTAGAAATTTTTCTATTTATAATAAACCAAAGTCATATGACTTCATATCACATAGGTCATTTTTATGTAACACTAATTCCTTCTGTATTTAGGGTACAATTTATTTGAAAAATGACTATTAGTCATAAGGATGGTGAATAATGTGACTTTTTTCAATGTGTATGGATACATATTATGGATTGAAATAAGCTTCTGGATGCAATAATATTGATTCAACAACTAAAAACAAGGAAAAGGCTCCCAGGTTTCCCATAGTTTCTATCTGGGAGGTTGATCATGAGATCTTTTAGTTTTAAAAACTGCACAAAAGTATTAAAAGATGTTTTTATTATTGGAAATTTGTTTCAAGTTGAGCTTCTCTTGTTAAATGAAAATAGACATAGCTTTTAGAATGAGTAAAGAAAGAGTTTCTTAATTCATGACATCAAAACTTACAGTCTTAGGGCATAAACTTTGACTTCCATGAAGTGAATTCACATTACAGATTTATAAGAAGTAATATTTTATAATTTATTTTTGAAAAAGTTTGTGATATTCCAATTGCATAAAGCTTACAAATATGCTAAGAAAACATAAAAAATTCAAGTTTAGAATTTCTCTCAACAAACACTTTTTAATATTTTACACATGTTGAAATAGAGCTAGATACATTGATCTCTTGTTTTAGCTCTAAACAAGCTCATGAAAATGAGCTATAAGTATAGAGAAATGTACAATCCATATATCAATATAGTTTTGTTTTTAGCTTATTGATTGAAACTTCAAATATTGATTTTAGTCTATTTTATTATCTTATAAGGAGAGAAAAGCAATAGAATCTTTGTTCATTTAAGTAACTCTTGAAATCCATTAGAAAATATTTTTAATAATAAATTTGATTCAAAGAAACTTATTAGAAACTCATTAATTCTATATTAGCTAGTTTCATTCTCATGAAGATTTTTTAAATATATCTAGACACTTGCATGTGATTTCCTCTTATAGAAATATTCCTTCCCTTCAAAGTTCAAAGTTAAGAACCAAAAAATTAAGTAAGATTTATTCGGTTGAAACACAACCTTTGCTGATATTTTGACAAGTCTTTTTCATGAAAAAGTTGGCTGATTCAGCTTGTTTGAAGATTTTTTATTAATTCAAAAAACCAAGTTTATTTTCTTATTTATATTCAAAATCCATTTTGAGAAGACTTATTATTCTAAAAATAGGCTTTCAAAAAATCTTTGGAATTTGTTTTCAGGCTTTTGTTTCTTCTATTTTCAATACTGCATTAGGATCCTTTTGATCAAGCATGGAAGTGTAATAACAAATCATGTTTTATGGGCCGTGAATTGATAAAAATGGAATTTCGATTCTTTCTGGGATATAAAATTCCATCTTTGTCCTCTTATTCTTTCTTGGGAGATTGGGGTAAAAATATTTCTAAAAATTGACTATTGCACAAAGTTTGGCATTTATGACCCAAATTTGGACAAGAGGGTAAATGGTGCCACCGAACTCTAAATATTGTATTTCTAAGTAGGATGTTAGCTTAATTAAATTAATAATCACCATATATTAGTTAATTAAAAGTTATTCAGAAGTCTAGGGTTCATTGAAATGGACATCTTAGTAACAAAATAAATCATTCTTGGGTCTAAGTCAACAAAGCCTACCTTGGCATATTTTTTTAAATGTTGTTTACAATGATTAATATTTTCATAAATTCACTTTCTCTATTCCCAGAACCCTTTAACAATATATGTCGGCTTGCATTACTGTAGCAAAAGAAAACTGGAATAAAGAGCTTTAGGGAAATATTCCACTCTAAAAGAAATATTTACATAAGTCATTTATCATTTTCTATAACTCAAAATTTAACAAAAAAAAACTTTAAATTATATATACTTGGAAGAATCATTTCCACTTTCAGCAGTTATATCCTTTGAAGATTTGATAGAAAACCAAATATCACAGTTTGCTATGTCAATTTTTTAAAAAAAAAAGATTATTTCAAAGGGTTAACAAATTTAAAAAAATTAATTCATCTTTGTAAGTGATAAATATATCTAAATTTAATAATTAAACACTGGATGTTAACATAAACACACTTTTATGTAAATAGTACTTATTTCAAATTGTAATGGTTGAAAATAATAAAAAATAAATTCTTAATTTCTTAATTTTTTTCACATTTTTCAAATTTGACAAATTAGATTATTTTAGATGGATATCATACTTCTAATTTTGACTTAACAACTTTTTAAGACCATAATTTACAGTATAAATGAACATCTTACACTTAGTAAAATAATAAAAAATAGTGATAAAATGTAATTCTTTACCACTCTTCTTCTATAAAGCTACAATCTCCTCTGAAGCTCTCTCACAACTTTTTTCATAAAGCTCTTATTTAATCAATTTCAAAGCTATAATATCATTTTCAAAGAAATTCAAAATATAATTTAAAATGTTTTGATGTTATTGGTATATTACTATTTATTTTTCAAAGTTTAAAATTATGAAACTGATTCAATAATAAATTTTTCTTTATTATTTCACAAACTTATCAAATTTTAAATTCCAAGTGAAGTTTGTTCAAAATTATCCAATTTTTTTGAAAAAATAAACCTATTAGTTTTTAATAAAATTTTTCTATAGACTTGTGATATAAGTTATTTTCATAATTAGTTAATACATGATACTAGTTAATTTATAGTAATAAGTTAGGCTAAACCTTATTTTATATTTTATCCTCTCATATCTTTTCTTATTATCATACATATCTTTTTGCAACATATAGTAATAGTAGAATATTAATAATTTTACATTATTCAGTAATTAAATATATTGATAATAATTTTGATAGTTTCATTATTCACATATAAACAAAATATTTATTTGTATCAATTTAAATTAATTTCAAGAGTAATAAATAATATTATTAATTGGTCTTGACTTATGATAATTTAAATCATCATACTTCCATACAGGGAAAATCATACTTCACTTACTTAATGGTGCTATTGTTAAGTTATTTTATAGAACGACATCACAAAAGATACAAGAATTGATTATTCTTTTGATTAAGAATTATGGCATTCAATAATTAATGGAGCTTGTCATGATTTCACTTTGTGTGAATGGAAGCCATTCATGTTCTTTTTAATTCCTCAATTCTGGAAATACCTAATATTTCAATAAGTTTTTAATTTTTATTTATAAATCATTGCTCAATAATAGATGCCTCATTTAATATTTGAATTATTCTTATTGTCTTTATATTATACACAAAGACCAGTAAGCCGGAGTTTTCAGAAAATTTAGAAAATTAAGTTCCCTTCAATTACTTGAAATTCAAAAACTTGAATGACTTTATCTTGATAAAAAAAGAAATCCAGACATCGAGAAGGAATTTCTTTAATCAAGCTTGATAGAAAATGATAAGCGCTTAAGGAGGCAGGACTATATTGGTCTTAGCCAACAATGAAGGAACACGAGAGAAGACAGTGGACCTGGAACAAATAGAAATAAGAGAAGTAACAAACCAGATGATTAATTTGAAGTTAGAAAGTATCACGGAATTAACAAGTAAGATAACCTCAAGGGGGCAGGAGTATATTGGTCTTAGCCAACAATGAGGCAACAGGAGAGACGACAGTAAGCCTGAAGCAGGTAGCAACAAGAGAATTAACAAACGAGATGATTTTGAACAACATGATGGAAGTGGAAAATCATTTAAATGGACAGTAGGTACAATCATTGTCATAGGGACTTCACCAACTAAGAACCGATACCCATGTTGAACAGGGGTCTACTATAGGTTCACACTAAGGAAGTACTCTCAAAAGAGGATAGAAAACCAATCAAAGAGTTGTATCACTAATAATGGATTAAGAGAAACATGGTACTATTTTACTTCAAGAATGATGAAGTGGAGTAGAAATATGTTCACAGAGTAATTACAATCTATTAAAGGTAAAGAAAAAACGTTTCAAGTGGAGCGAGACTACCCAATACTGAATATTAGTTTTTAGAGAACGAGGAAAACTGAGCAAGCGCTTGCATTTTGAAGTGACTCATACTAGTTTTCAAGATGCATGAAGAATATGCTTGACGAGAGAGGATGGCACTCGAAGTAAACGAGGGCGGACTTAAATCAATGGGTGAAGTACCCATAACGAGGCTACATAAAAAAGCAAAAGCTGTAGTCGATGAGAAAACATACAAGGATTATGGGTGATGTCCATGCTGAAGTAAATGGGAGCGCATAAGGCAAGTCCATGTTTCAGTAAAAGAATCGGCAGTATTGGTTCCAGGACGGGTCAACCAAGGTTCTTGAAGCACAAGCTCCTTACAGCTGTTCCTACAGTTTTTTTTACCTAATCCCCCCGAAAAATGCAAGTCCAAACTGGGTATGTATTCCGTTACGCCAGCAGCTATCCCCAGTTTTCAGTTTACGTATGCTTTTGCAGCGGGAGCCTACCTGTGTGTCTGCAGGCGCGGGCTGTGGTCCACCTGTGATTCTCGATTTTATGTTTGATGGCTTTATTGACAGAAATTTTTAGTCCATAATCCAGATTAAGAGGGGTCTGGAGAACTTGGATGCAAGAGAGACAAAGAAATCGTTCTGAAAACTATTTACCTTCTTGTGTGACAAAGCATACTGGTAAATTGAAAACGCAATCATCCTTTGCAGATTTCGGTAATGTACCCCTAAATGGTTTGAATGAATCTCAGTTGGGATAGTAACAAGCGGAAGAAAGTAAGTAGTACGAATCACATACGGGTCTTTCGCCCAAGGTCTGTGATTTGGACCATTCTTTGCTTGGCAGTTCATGGAAGATGTGATAATGGATTCTGTACTAATCCCAAAGCTCTCATATATTACGTTGGCATTATCAATCTCATTGACGGTACGATCGTTTGCTGAAAGAACTATGTTGTGCATACTTTTGGTTGAACGAGCTCAAACGTAAATAACGTAGGGAGATTAGTGCCTTTTCTCCACTTCACAGTACCAGTGATCTAGCTAGATGAGGCAACCGTGCTTCAGACTCACGTTCCTCCTGGTTTGTCACACCATGATAAGTGTTTATCCTCGGTTAAAGCACCATTTACGCCTTTATCCCTGCACTGTTGCAGGCAATAAAACACTTTAGGAATTAAAAAAAGGTATATAGCTTTCAGATATGTTTGAACAAGACGGTGCTTACACCCGGACCAACAGTTATGAATGCATTCTAAGAGGGAGAGAGAGTAGTTTTTGAGGGATAGAAAGGAAGATACTGATTAGCTGTCAAAAAAAGCATCTAGCTTGCAGATCAAGGTGTGAAATTTGTAACATTTTTTTCTATTTATAGAAAACATACCATTTGCCGAAAAAGCATGTTGACTCCTAAGGCCAAGGCAATATTTCTAATTTTTTCCTCCACCTCTGGTAGTGGCACCACACTGGTTGGTTCAATGAAACTACCGTCTTTCACCAAGCCATAAAGCCCATTTTTTGTACTAATACCGGTATTTAAAATTCGCTTGCTTTCCTCTGAGATTTTTTTGTGGATTGCTTGTTCGTACATAGATAAATAATAGGCAACATTGGACCACTTCAGGAATGAAAGAAATCAGTGGAGTGATATAAAAAGTAAAAGTAAAAAAAGCAAATTTTTGGTTTAAGAAAAAGATTTACTTGGTCAAACCCATCTTTTAAAGGGCCTGGGGGTTCTTTGATAGCAAATGCCGCACTTCCCATTGCAGCAGCGATCGCGTAGTTTAATAAATTGAAGAGCAGAAAAACAGGCCCAGTTGTTGATCCCAACGCCAACATGAAGTCCATCACAACTATGTAGGATAAGTCCATGATAATCAGTATCGGCAAGTTTCTCGATTCAACAAATTGCTAAAAGAGTCATTTCACCTGTGCCAGTAACTTGGGTCAAAGAAGCTTGAATTCCCAAATTCGCCTTCATGTTGCGTATTCCTTGACTGTCGGTGGCAGGGAAACTAGACAGTGACACTCAAGTTAGAACTAACAAAAATATTTTCCTGTTTTTTTCTCAGCTTACAGTTCGGCTATCAGGGCGTTCATGCTAGCTATTTTGAAGAGAAAATGAAGAAAATACACTAATGTCAATGCTGCCCTTCAAAAACACAAGCAAACACAAACACTGGATGGAGTAAAGAATTATGAAGAGGTTCGAACTTCTTTAATTCAGAAAACTGACATTGGACAATCGCTATTCCGTAACCGACGGACTCATAATAAATGTTCATGTAGGTGTTCCATTGTTGAATGACAAACAGAATATACCATTCCTTGGTTTCAAGCGGATAACACGGCTGTCCAGCGTTGCAACTTCCTCCAATTCCACAAGCAAAGTTTGTCATGTTTAATTTTGCGGCATAACTCTAACCCAAAAATTTGAATTAGTTGAATAATGTAATTTTCAAACGCGGGAAGTATTTGTGTCCTCACAATTATACTGAGATTATTCCCTCCTGGATATTCTTTCAGATGTTTTTCTAGTTCCAGTTTATGCCAAGTGTCCCGAGTTAAAGGAAACGGTTTGCAATTCTTATTCTTTGGGGGAAACTGGCCATATGGTCTGGAAACAACTTGATTATAGTTCGTTGCGGTGAAGTCAGTAGGGGAAGTAGTTATTGGTGTTTGAATTGAGTTCGAGCTTAGAGCCTCCATGACGTCGAAAAGCACAAAAGTGTAAAAAATCAATAAAATTGTGGTTATCTGGAATATTTTTATTCCCATGATAGACGTGAAAAACCATTGAAAATGCGTATTAAGCTTATTTTCCTCAAAGACTAGCATAGTATGAAGCCTGTGCAACTTTGGTGAGGAAGAATTAGGCTTGTAGAATGTCCAGCTTACGCTGCTTACCTTTCCAGAAAAAAAGCTAGTAGCATAGAAGATCTTAGAAAATCTTACGCCTCGAAACAGAAGGTATAAATATATGATGAGGAGAGAAGCATGAGTCAAATGAATTTTCAACAAACTCCGACCTCCTCAACCGTTTCCTACTTTTCTCGAGCTCGAAAATTTTATTCAGTTGCAAGCTTCGTCGTCGTCGGTTTCGCTATCGTTGGAGGGGGAGACTTAGTGGTCGCAGAGAGCATCAGCAATTCACGGCGCACATGACGACAGGGACCTTTCGCCCAAACACACCTCGTCCAACAGATGATCACCACTCAGGAGCTGTGTCATTGTGCCACGACTCGTGTTTGATTCTGTGCGACGAGTTCGAACCAAGGAATTCTCTCAGCAGGTAAGACGCAGACGTCCCCTTGAGTGAGGTTGAAAATGTCGTCGGAAGCCAAGGCACCAACGCCCCACGTTAATATAGGAAACGTTTGCACTTGCTTTGGCCCTCATCCTCGTTCAGGCTTGAGCTAAGCAAGACCCGTCACTTCTGCTGCTCAAAGCCTGAATTCAAGAATACTAACAAAGGCTAAAGGAGGAAGATGTATATTCCCTCCTTAATCCAGCTCTGAGTTTTGGAAAGGCTTTGTTGCACTATTGACTGTAGCTTTTGGGCAACACCCAAGAATTGGGCAGATTGCAGCTGATATGCCATGCTATCCAATAACTTAGTCTCAAGGCGAGTCACTTACCAGAACGGTTTCCCTGCAAGGATTGAATGACAGCTTTCACTCAAGATACAGCTTAAACAACAGTGCTATTTTCTCTGGAGCTTGAAACAACTACGGCGACAAGAATTTGGGGTTGTAGTAAAGGTGAGAAGTTGTTTGGAAATTTATTCATACTTTGAGACGAAGTGGATTATTCATGGGATACTATGATAAAGCCCTTTGTGCTTATGACTCTTTTAGAAAGCTCTTTTGAGTTTATGAGGATATCAAGATAGTTAAAGATATTTCTCGGAATAAATTCAAAAGGTGGAGACTTCACTGATATATATATATATAATTGCTATGTTTAGCAAAAATTTAAGCTTACACTTAACATTCTTACATATAAAAGACAGAAAACAATGGAAATTTTAAATAAAGTCCTTTATCTAATTGTTTCATTCTAACCAAATCTTCATGGGGTCATTGTAGTTGTTTCACTTCGTACAAAACTAAATCCATTGATGTCTTCAATATGAGCACTTCTTTTGGAAGAATTGTTTTTTCGTTGACATACACATTCCTCAGGAGTGATTTTAGTTGCTTGAATTAGATAAGAGTTAATTTTAACAATTTGTTTTACTTTTTGGGTCAATGTTTTATTCAAGGTACTACAATGAACATCAATCTGCATATTTCTGAATTATATATTCTTTAAAATAAAAATCTAAATTCAGTTTTAAGACAATCTTTAAAAAGAGCTATGCATAAGCATATTTGAAACATGAAATACCATCTAAAATCTATTTTTTAATAGTTTCAGACATTTAAATCATGGTCATAAGCCGTAAAGGATTAATTTATTATTAAAGAAAAATTGTTGCGGTGAGTAAGCTACATCTGTTTCCTATTGATTAAACAAATAAAAAAAATTGCTGACTGAAGTCTTTTTTTAAATTATAAAAAACAAAATTATTTCATTTAAAATCACATTTCAAACTATAAATTTTCATTAAATTCTTAAAATGAATTACATTCCTACAAAAATCCTTATTGATTTATTACACCACCTACCTACAATTTCAATGAATTAAGAAGTCTTAAAATAACTATAGAGATAAAATGTTAAAAATCAAAACAAATATTTTTGAAAAAACATGAACATCCTATTGCTTTTGAGAAAAATATGATATATTTTTAGAGAAAAATTATCAAAAAGACTTATAGATAGTTTAAATAATTTATTTAACGTTATTTTAAACCCTCAAAACATATCATTAAAATAAATGAAAAGAATTAAAAGTTCTCATCAGATAATATGGAGTGATATATATATTTTTTCTTTAAAAGAAACTTATTTGAAAAAAATTAAAAGAGGTATTCACTCTTTATGAAAATTTATTATCATTTAACCTTTGAGAAAAATGAATTCAAAATCCTTGAAAAGCAAAATTTGTGCTAAAATTTAAACTTATATGTTTTTTTAAATTTTGAAGTATATGAAATATATTGATAAAAGAAAACTTATAGGACGCGGGACTAGAATTATTCTGAGCTGTGGAGGAGGACTTCTTGGATACAGGAGCTGCGATGAACCTAAAGAGGTAAATAAAAGAAACAAATAAAACAGGATAAGGAATATCTCAAGTACAACATAGAGGTGGTTCATATACATGATGATAGACTTATCCTGCATGAAAAGTTTCTTAATTAGATGAGAAATAATGACTATAACTAGCAATAAGACTAAATCTGTGTAAGAGCAAGAATAGTGGGATTACGTATATGAATTTTCTCATGATCCAAGTTCCCGGGACACAAAAAATTCTTTTATATATATTTAGCTACTCTTAAAAGACTATTTCAACTATCATAGTGATTTTTCTGACCCATGCAGTGAAGATGGTATTAGAGATATAGCTAAAGATATGGCATAAATCTCCTGTACAGGGCTTATTAATATGAAATAATTAGGTAAATAGAACCTTCATACATTATTATATGTGAAATTGCATCTTCTGCAGTTCCACAAATTCATTGGATATTCAAGCTCTCAAAAATAGAATGTATTTAATATGATATTTAAGCTCAAATTAAAAATATAGCTTGAATTTTTATTCTTAATTCTCTAGGTTGGGATTGAAAAAATCTCTCAAAGTAGTTCATTCACTTATCAAATCTATCTTATATAATATTTATATGATATTTCTGTGTTTTAATCCAATTTTCTCCTAATCTAATCTTGAAAAGGAATATTCAAGAATCTTGGACTAATTTTTGATCTATAATTGATTTTTTAAACGCAGTCAGAAGTTATAAAAAAATTTGAATTAGCTTAGAAAATCGCTTCAAATTTTCTTGAGTAAAGAAAGAAAATTCATTCAAATATGTTTTGCTTACAGTAATTTCATGTCAGAAATGATGATATGAGGTTTATTTCCTATTTTTAGTATAAATTGAAGAGGAATTATGAATTTTAGTTAACTTCTCTTGAGTTATATATAATGTCAGGCTGAGTCTATGATAAAGGTGTATATGAGTATTTACAAGCTTTAACTATGACTGTGACACGGTAAAAATGGTTTTTAAAAGATGATAAGATTGATAATAAATGTTTTAATTTAAGATTTTAAAGGGCTTTACTATAAAGATATAGTGGTGGTGAGCGCTGCTGAAAGCCCTGGGTGCAGCTTTACCTGTTGGATTACAATAATAAAGACTACAATACTTTAAATTAAGAGCATACCTGATTATTTAACCAAGAGTAAAACTGTTTTTGACATTTTACTACGTAGGTTATTCAAGAGCAGGATGAGGAAAGGTTTTTGGCTGTGAAAAGCCCTCCTTTTATCCTGAAATTGAGGTGGAAAGGCTGCTAGACCTTTCCACGTAGAGGAAGTGAAGATTTTTCACTCTCCAGGACAGGCTTGTGGTTTGCAAACAGCCTGTATACCCTGTATTGGGCTCAGATGTGGTTTTGAAACCATATCTGGGCAGTTTTCACCAATACAGGGTGAAAATTTTCATCTGGGGACCTCACAGCCTGATTCTGACGTGTATGACGCGTAGAATGCTGTACAGAAGCTGTATGGGACCCCAGTATTGACTGACATATGAGGTATTGAAGTAAAAACATGCTTCTTCGTCTATTTGACACCTCGTATTCATGGTTATGGGATATTATCCCATGGTAAGGCTGTATCTGACAGCAGGTGGGATTTTGACCTTAAAATGGTCATAACTCTGTCAGTTTTTGAGATATCAAGCTCAAAGTTGGTTCATTGAATAGCTCTGTATGAGCTCTACACAATGGTACCCAACTTGACATGGTTATCATTAAATATGACAAAGTTATCCCATGTACAAGTATTTTTGTACATTGGCGTGGTCTGGTCAAAAAGCTGTATTAAGCTTGTTTGGCCAATACCTTCTGTTGTAGTTGAGTTATGAGGAAATGGATGGCACCATCAGATAGCCCTGATTGTGCTCTTTCCAAAAAGACCCCACTTTAGGTATCTCACACTAAAACTGTAAAAGTTAGATGAGAGGTGAATGTTTTGTTCACCCTGATTTGGTCTGAATTTGACCATAACTCAAGTAATACTGGTGCTAGCTCAGTTTGGCTGGTACCATTGGATAGCCCTGGTTTAGAGCTTCATTTTGAATACCCATTTGATGGGGTTAAGCCTCTCCTTCTAGATTTTAGATGAGAGGTGAAAATTAAGGTTTATGCTCAGCAATAACTTTGAGCAGGAATAACTTTGTTATTTCTTGTCCTATGGTAATGGGACTTATATTTTCAGGAAGAGGTAAGTTTCCTCTTTCTTTTGATACCTTTTGAGCTAATTTGGCTCAGTTCCATGTTTTGGTGGTATTTTGGCTATACCATTGGTTTATGGTATTTTGGCTGTCATGCTTGTGCTCTGGTTTTGAGTCACAGGCTGACATACCCTCCCTCTAAAAAAGGCTCATCATTGATGAGACTGTTCAGTCCTCCTAGAGGCTCTGAATCTCCTTAAATGGAGGTTCCCATCTGGTATGGCATCCTCTGCCAACCATTTGTCTTTGTCAGCTGTCTGGTTCTTGAATCTGACTAGATATTGTCTCTTATCCTTCCCATTGAATTTGATTTTTCTTGCCCTGATGATTTTACTCACAGGTCCAGGAGAGTCTTCTACTTCCACTATTTCTGGTGGAGTGATGTTTTTCTTCCTAGAGGGGAATTTATCCTCTTCTGTTTGGAAGTATGGTTTGACCAGGCTTACTGGAAAGAATGGGTGTTTCCTAGAAAACTCCTCAGTGAGCTTGACCTCTACTGCATTCTTCCCTATCAGCTTAATGATAGTGAAGGGCCCTACAAATGAGTCTCTCATTTTCTTGGGTCCTTTGAGATTGTTAAAGTTTAGTGTAGACACTAACACCTGGTCCCCTTCCTTGAAGTCAGGTTCCATATGTGATTTGTCCCACCTCTGCTTATTATACTCTTTGGCCTCAGCTATGCATTTGGAAGCAGTATCACAGGCTTTCTTCCACATATCATGGAAGTCTTTGGCTGTGGGGTGGATGGTCAGAAGATTTTTCTTCAAGTGATCCACAGGTAAAAGGGGATTCCACCCTTTCTCTACCAGTGCAGGCGTTTTTCCTGTGGTAGAGTGCTGGCTTGTATTATAAGCCAGTTGGACTGCTGGTAAGAGGGTGACCCAATCATGGGTATATCCCTCATGGTCCTTGTATTCCATGCCATAGGCACAGAACCTCCTGAGGATGTCCTCCATTGTTTGGATCATCCTCTCAGCTAGGCCATCTGTTTGTGGATGGTAAGCTGTGGAAAAAGCAAGCTTGGTGCCTAGCATGTCATATAAATTGGTCCAAAATTCAGATGTGAATTTTGGGTCCCTATCACTAATTATGATCTTAGGGACTCCACAGGTGGATATGATGTTATTCCAAAATAACAGAGCAGTGTCCATGGCTGTGTCCTCTTTATGGCATGGTAGACATCTCATGCTCTTGCTAAACCTATCTACTATGATTAGGCAGGCATTGTAGTTTTCTTTGCCTCCTGTGACAAGTCCTGTGACCCAGTCCATGTTGATGGTTTCCCATGGGTGTTTGGGTTCTTCTATGTGTTGAAGCAACCCATATTTCTTCCCATGCTTTCTATTTGCCTTTTGGCATCTTTCACAAGTGTTGATGTATTCACTCAATTCTTGTTCCCACTTGGGCCACCAAGCTGTGCTTGCTACCCTCTCTTTAGTCCTGTCCTCACTCATGTGTCCCATGTAGGGGCAGTCATGGCATTCCTGCAGGATTAAAGAGATGTGGTCTCTGTCTATCACTGTGAGTGCACTGGTGTGCTTTTCTCTGTGATAAATCAGGCCATCTATAAGGAAGAATTTATTGTCCTTATAGGCCCTCAACCAGGGTTCCTCCAGCTGGGTCTCCAGTTCTGGGCTCCTGTATTTTTGTTGAAGGAGTTGGAGTAGTATGCTACACTGTTTATGTTTAGCATAAGATTTCAGTACTGCATTGAAAAATTCATTGTGCAATTCTGAGGAACTTATTCCCAGTATGGGGGTTTCTGTCCCTTCTGAATCAGTGTTTCCACTGTCAAGGGTACCACTCCCTGGTGCCCATTCAGAGAATCTGAAGTTTTTCTTCCTATTTATTTCCATAAAATGGATAGGAATTTTTGCAGCAACTTCAGGGTCATAAGCTGGATTGCTTTTGACATTGTCCAGTGGCCATCTGCTAAGGCCATCTGCATTGGTATGGCTTTTACCTTCCTTGTATATGATGGTCATGTTCCCTCTATACTCCTGGATGGCTATTTGCCATCTCAGCATGTGTCTATTAGTAGTCTTCATGTTTAGTAAAGACTTCAAGGCGGTGCAGTCTGTGTAGACTTCAAAGACTGCACCCTCCAAATAATAGTGAAGTTTTTCTAGAGCCCAGACTAGACATAGACATTCTGTCTGGGTGGCCCCATACCTGGCTTCTGAATCTTTCAGCTGCCTAGAGATGTAACATATTACACCTTCTCTTGGTTCACCATCCACAATTTGTCTTTGGTGAAGGGCTGCTCCCAAGCCTTGGCTGCATGCTGCATCTATATATAACTTGAATGGTAGTTCAAAGTCAGGCAAGATGAGCACAGGTGCATTTGTGAGTTCATATTTGATCCTCTCATATGCATCCCTCCTTTCCTTGGTTATCTCAAAAACTACATCCTTTGAGCATAACTTGTATAAACTACTAGTTATGTGAGCAAAGTTTTTGATGTGGTTTCTATAGTAGCTAGCAAATCCAAGGAAATATTGCATCTCTTTGATGTTCTTTGGTACTGGCTTTTGCAGTACTGCTGCTACTTTGTTCTGGTCAATTGCCAGACTAAGGCCTGAGACTTTGTGTCCTAGAGCTAGTAGCTCTTGTTGGCCAAAATTACACTTTTTAAGTGAAATTTTCAGATTGATGGGTGTACATTTACTTAGCACTCTGTCTATGTATTGTACATGGTCTTCCCATGTCTCTGAGTATATAATGATATCATCAATATACACTACCATCCAGCCTTCCATTATTTCTTCTTGAAACATGGTGTCCATCATCCTTTGGAAGTGGGCTGGTGCATTCTTGATGCCAAATGGCATCCTGGTGTTCTCATATATGCCCATATGGCATATTATTCTGAGCAACTTCATGGAATTTGGTTTAACTCCATTTTGGTGGAAGCCTTTCATACAATCCATCTTGGTTATGTATTTGGCTTTGGCTAGCTTATCCAAGGCATGAGGTATCCTTGGTATAGGGTACCTGTCTGCTTTTGTGTAGTTATTCAGGGCTCTGAAATCTCCACACAATCTAGACTTGCCATCATGCCAGGTGATTAGGACAGGAGTGGTGATTCCCACTATTTCATTATGTCCAATCTTCCTAATGACATCCATGTCCAGGAGTTCATTGATATGTTTCTCAATCTCTTTCCTGGTCTCCAGACTTGCTGGGTAAGGAGGTCTCCTTAACATGGGTGGATAAGGCCTTTCCACATCCAGATATAGTTCTATATCATGGCCTTTGATCTTGCCTAATGGTTCTTCACCAATGGCAAATGCTGGTCTATTCTTCCTCAGCATCTTCAGTAAACTTAACTTTTGTTTACTGGTGAGGGTAGTGCTAAACTGTCCCTCTCTGAATTCTTTCAGAAGTTCTTCCAGTGGGTCCTGAGAAGATATCTGGTATATATCAAGAGAAAATTTCTTTTCTTTGTTAGTACCAATGGTAATATGCCTATTTTTACTATTGTAAATATCTATGCCATACATCCTCTGGTAATCTGTTCCCAGTAAAAACCCTTGGATGTGGGCATCTTCAAGCACTACAAACTCTGGGTTGAGTCTGATATTACCTTTTCTGTGGGGTATAATTATCTCTTTGATAATTGTCCCAATAGAGGTCATCTTTCCAGATGCACTCTTAAAGTTCTTTGCCCTGGTGGGCAAGAGTTCTTTTTCCCAGTTTGGGAAGTGGTTATCCAGGTAATTTCTGGCCACTATGGAGCAGTGTGCTCCACTGTCAATGACCAGTGGGTGCTGAGCATTGTCAATACATACAGTCATTTTTGTGGCTGTTCCATGTATATATGCCATTCCTTTGGTTGGTGTAACCAGGAATGTTTGTGCATCCTGTGTATGTTTACACAAGTTCTTGTTGGCAGTGTCTTGTGGCATGCCTGCTTCCAACTGTATATCCTGGATTTCCAATGGGGTTTCCTCTTGGTATTCCACTAGAAGTTCCTCTCTTGGGTCTTGATCATCATCAGATAGTTCTCTGATGGCATCTCCCATAGAGTCTGATTCAGAATCCTCTGTTGGAGGTTCTTCTTCAGGGACTTTTTCTATAGCATACACTTTCTTCTTTGCTTTTGGACAGTTGTTGGCATAGTGGTCTGTTGAACCACAATTGTGACAAGAATTCTTCTTTTTTTCCACTTCTGCCACTCTTTCTCTGGATTTGTCTTTAAACTCCACCCTGAAAGGTTGTTTCTCCTTGAAACTACTGCTTCTATATGGGGTGAATTTCCCTATATTAGTCCTTTTCCTTATGTCTTGTAAGGTATTGGCTATATCATCTAGAGTGCAATTTTGGTTGCATCTGCACTTTACTGCATGCTCTAGTTCTCCTGGCAGTTGTGTCAGAAGTTTATGATTCCTCATTTGTATGTTCATTTGAGGATCAATGGCTTTAAGTCTTTTAGACTGTCTAAGACACCACTCATATGGATCTTTGTCCACAGAGTATTTGTCATTTTCAAATGACATGGTCTTTTGCCATATCCAAGTTCCATTACTGTACTTTTGGATTATTTGACTCTTCCACCATGGCCAATTTCTTCTGCCATGGATTTCTTTCATTTCAGTGTACCATATACTTGCATGACCTTTAAACGCAGTATTCAGTCTAGCAGTAATCCAGTAATCTGGTATGCTTGGTACATCAATGAAGAGTCCATCAATATAATCTATGAGTTCCATATGATCATATTCTCCTGATCCAGAGAATTTGGGCCAGTTTGAGGCCTCAGGAAGCTGTTTTAAGGCTTCCTTCTCTGAATAAGACATGCCATCTCCATCCTGGTATTGTGATGGAGATCTTGCCTTATTCAACAACATGGAATCTGGTTTGATGTCATCTGGTTGATATGGGTTCTCCATAGCTTGGCCTTGTAGTTGGGGCTTTAAGCTATGGTAGGCATCAAACAATTTGTTGATGTCTTGGTTCAGACACTCCCTGTCCCTGCTACTATGGTGTTGTTCTTCAGAGACTTGATTCAGTCTCTTGTTGGTTTCTTCAGAGGCTTTGCTCAGTTGAGCATATCCTTCCTGAAGGTTTTTAACTATCTGCTCCAATGAGGCTTGAGTTTTTCTCATCCTCTCTTGGGCAGCTGCAAATTCTGTAGCCTGCTTTGCAGATTGCTCAGCATATTGGGACATTTGTAACCACAGTGTGTCACTGTTGATGTTACTCTCAGATGTGATAATGTTATTTTCAGTCTGAGTGGGGGTAATGTTTCTATTACTAGGACTACTGATTCTAGAGTGGTTTACAACTACTTCTGGTTCTTGTGTACTTCTTTTACCAAATCTAACAGCTTCTGGATCATGGGGTCTGACTCTTTCCTCCTCTGGTTGAAGGAGGCTTTGTTCTTGCCCTTGTTGCCTTGTCTTCTCCTGGAAACTTCCTGGAATTGTGAAGAATGGTGACTCTTGGCCACTGATCTGCTGGTTTCTGAATGGTGTGAAGCCACTGGAGAGCTGATTTGGCATGCTCCTTGTGAACCTGAAGGAATCTGAGTAGGCCCTGTCTGGGTTAACTGTTCTTCTATAGCTTGGATAGTGGCTTGATTCTCCCTTATCCTCTGTGCCCTTGCCTCCAGGAGTCTGTGCTGCCTGGTAGGATTCCAACCCTTGGTGATTACCATAAGGTCTTTGAAGTCTATCTCTTTGAGACAGATCTTCTGGCAACTTGATCCCAGTTCTGCCCAGTGAGTTGCTAGGTTGAACCTTTTGTTGTCCATGCTCCATTGAAACAAATCTTTGAGGAGTTGGTGGATTTGAAGAACTTGATCCATATCCTTCCAGTCCTCTGGTTTAAGGTTTCTGTTGAATTGGAGTGTGAATGGCAAGGTTGATATTATCTCCCTCATTGTTTTGCCATCCACCAGTGTGTCCAAGGTGTCTTCTTTCAGGTCTTCTGGTTCTAGACATTCCTGCTCTATCCTCTGGCTGGTTCCTTTGGAAGCCAAGGTCTCTGAGGTATGCAGGGGACATATCAGTGTTTGCAAGCAGTCAAAAACTTTATGTTCTTAGGGTATTTACCTTTGACTGTGCCTTGTACAAATTTGTTATCTGCTGATTTGGGCAGTTTGCCTTTGGAGGTTACAACTGGGTTAATAATTGTAATCTTCCCTGTACAAGTGGTTAAGGTTGGTTTACCTTGTATTGAAGCAGAGTTTCGTGGTTTTCTACTCCTCTGAGTGGCTATTGGTGTCCACTTCTTGGCTGTAATGAGGCCTTCACTAAGCCTTTTTCCTTTACCCTTGCTGCCCTCTGGTTCTGAGGGTGTCACTGGTGTGTTGGCCTGTGACTGGGTTTCAAGTGGGATGTAGTTTTCTTCCACTGAATCAAAACAGGAAAAAGAGGGCTTATGTCAGTTAAGACTTCTTAAAAGGCTGGTTTTGCACGTCTAAGAATGGCCTCTGGGCTTGTAAATTATTACAATATGCCCTTGTATAATGACAGTGTAATTGAATTAACAATTTCACGTCAAAAATACAGCTTATGGTGCCCTGTCACACTGTTTGTGTGCCAGTATCCCACAGATACACTTGTGGTTTTCAAGTGTATTCTGTACAAGTGGTTTTGTATAAGTGTTATTGAGTCAACAATACACTTAATCCACGCCTCAACTGATGGTTTTTCAGTCAGAGGTGTCCTTATTCAGTCAAGAATACAGGACTTATTGATGGCTGATGTGTTTTTATATACAAAACACGCCAAAAATAATTATTTTCAGTGGGTATTAGCCACGTGAAAAATACTCTTTTATAATATGAGTATATGAAAAAAAGATAAAAATATATAAAATATATATTTTTAAATGGAAATTACGCCTAAAAAAAGATAAAACAATGTGTTAATAAGTCATAAAAAAGAGAAAAGACTTACTTATAAGGTCCAAAAAGTTAAAAAAAACACGGCCAGGCCCCCAAAATGTCAGGCTGAGTCTATGATAAAGGTGTATATGAGTATTTAAAAGGTTTAACTATGACTGTGACACGGTAAAAATGGTTTTTAAAAGATGATAAGATTGATAATAAATGTTTTAATTTAAGAGTTTAAAGGGCTTTACTATAAAGATATAGTGGTGGTGAGCGCTGCTGAAAGCCCTGGGTGCAGCTTTACCTGTTGGATTACAATAATAAAGACTACAATACTTTAAATTAAGAGTATACCTGATTATTTAACCAAGAGTAAAACTGTTTTTGACAGTTTACTACGTAGGTTATTCAAGAGCAGGATGAGGAAAGGTTTTTGGCTGTGAAAAGCCTTCCTTTTATCCTGAAATTGAGGTGGAAAGGCTGCTAGACCTTTCCACGTAGAGGAAGTGAAGATTTTTCACTCTCCAGGACAGGCTTGTGGTTTGCAAACAGCCTTTATACCCTGTATTGGGCTCAGATGTGGTTTTGAAACCACATCTGGGCAGTTTTCACCAATACAGGGTGAAAATTTTCATCTGGGGACCTCACAGCCTGATTCTGACGTGTATGACGCGTAGAATGCTGTACAGAAGCTGTATGGGACCCCAGTATTGACTGACATATGAGGTATTGAAGTAAAAACATGCTTCTTCGTCTATTTGACACCTCACATTCATGGTTATGGGATATTATCCCATGGTAAGGCTGTATCTGACAGCAGGTGGGATTTTGACCTTAAAATGGTCATAACTCTGTCAGTTTTTGAGATATCAAGCTCAAAGTTGGTTCATTGAATAGTTCTGTATGGGCTCTACACAATGGTACCCAACTTGACATGGTTATCATTAAATATGACAAAGTTATCCCATGTACAAATATTTTTGTACATTGGCGTGGTCTGGTCAAAAAGCTGTATTAAGCTTGTTTGGCCAATAACTTCTGTTGTAGTTGAGTTATGAGGAAATGGATGGCACCATCAGATAGCCCTGATTGTGCTCTTTCCAAAAAGACCCCACTTTAGGTATCTCACACTAAAACTGTAAAAGTTAGATGAGAGGTGAATGTTTTGTTCACCCTTATTTGGTCTGAATTTGACCATAACTCAAGTAATACTGGTGCTAGCTCAGTTTGGCTGGTACCATTGGATAGCCCTGGCTTAGAGCTTCATTTTGAATACCCATTTGATGGGGTTAAGCCTCTCCTTCTAGATTTTAGATGAGAGGTGAAAATTAAGGTTTATGCTCAGCAATAACTTTGAGCAGGAATAACTTTGTTATTTCTTGTCCTATGGTGATGGGACTTATATTTTCAGGAAGAGGTGAGTTTCCTCTTTCGTTTGATACCTTTTGAGCTAATTTGGCTCAGCTCCATGTTTTGGTGGTATTTTGGCTATACCATTGGTTTATGGTATTTTGGCTGTCATGCTTGTGCTCTGGTTTTGAGTCACAGGCTGACATATAAATTGTGACACAATCCTTCAAATCTTCTCAAATAATAAAAAATCTTGAGATTATTATAACTTATTTGAGAATTTTATTGAAATATTTTGATTTTATCATATTTAGTTCTTTTATTGAAACCAATTTCTGATTTTTTCTTGTGGAAATTGCGAGTTTTATTGTTTTTTTTTTGGGTAAATTTGATATAGCTATCAGGTTAATAATGAGAAATATTTATATAAGAAATTTTTTCTTTATATTTTTCAATTTGAATTTCTGATTATTCTTATTCTTTTTGATGAAACTTAAATGCAAGATTTCAAATTTTAAATCCTTCAGATCTATATATTCATCCCTTTCAATTAAATCAGTTTAAGTAGAATATCATAAATAGGAAATTCCGTTGGATTTGTCAAAAATATCAATATTTAATTTAAAAATTACTGAAACCTTGAGTATTGAAAGATGGTTTTTTTGCTAATTAACTAATTTTCAAAAGATAAAATGAAAAACAGGATTTTAATAATTTATCTCTTAGAAAATTTACAATTTAATTAATGTTTTGATCAAATTTCTAATAGATTTATTCTTCGTTTTATAAAATAAGCTTACTCAATGGAGATCAAGAGATTTTCAAATTAAAAAACAATAGGCTTATTTGACCATCTATTCTGCATATCCATTATGATGTATTAAGTAAAAACAAATCCTAATGAAAGCTTCATCATTTTGAAAGATAGATAAATCTTTGCAAAATTTTCACTTATGTGTTTCATCTTTGAGAACGAATTATTTCATACAATCTTATAATCAAACCTAATTGTTTCATTTCAATATATAATTCTGGTGATAATATTTTGTTGAAACATGAATATCTAGAGAATTTTAGTTATGATTTAATTATTATTCCAGACCTTCTTTCATTTTGAATGAAGCTTGAATTAATAGTCTAATTTTATAATAAATGATATTTCATATCATATTAATTTATGAAAAATTTGAGAATAAATAATCAAACAAGAGTTAATATTTGAAGAAGGCTACAAAAAATGTGACCATTGCATGACTAAGAGTAATTTAAATTACTTTGAAAAATAATTAGAAAAAATCACAATGGATTTGTTATGTCTCTTAAAAGTATAAATAAGAATATAAAAAATTGAAGAGATAAAATTTAATTAATGTTTAAGTATGCATGTTTTGAAAGCTCAAATTATGTTTTGTAACTATTAATAACTACTCTCAATGAGAATTATTAGAAAAAACCAAAGGTGTATGTAATATCTATAAGCAATTCCATAAGCAGAATAATTTTTTTTTATAATTTAAAAGAAGATAAAGTATTAATAGAATATTTCTTAGAAAGCTATATTATGATAAATCACAGATTTTATCTTTAAGAAATTTGAATATTATCAAGATTCAGATTAAAGTATTTACCAAAAGATAAATATAATTAAATTTATTCTTATGGAGTGTCTGTATTGAACAGACAAAAACAGGTAAGAAAGAAATATCATCTAACAGGCTTTAAATGGTAAATACAATAGTGATTATGACTGTGGGCTTACACTAGCAGCTTAAATTATTTACATGATTAATTAATATCACAATTGAAAGGTGTTGAAGTGGTTATGTTTTGTATTTCAACACCCCCCATTCTAAAATGTTTGAAACCTCCAATAGGCAAGGAAATTAAGTTACTGAGGTGCTGTTAGAAAGGTAAGGGCTTGGCCAGCAGGTTGGTAATCATGTAGGAATCTGGAACATACTGAACATCAAGGAATTTCAGTTGAGAAGCTCTCTAAACCAGTGCAGACAGACCATGATATTCTGGGTTGAATTTGTCGGAAATTTAAGTGATCATCGCGGAAATGAAGAGTATCAAAAACCTGGACACATGGGTAGATGAATTCCCGGTGCCTATTAACAACATTTTTTCATAAGACTTTTGTGATCATCATGAAGCTTGTTTAACATGGGGGAATAGAGAAACTAACTATTATCATGTACATATTTATCACTTATTCATCTGTTAATTTCTTTCTTTAATTACTATAAATATAGAGCTTGTTTCCCACTTCAATTAAGAAACAAAAATAAATTTATCTCTTTGATTATTAGAACTCAACACTCTATTATCTTTTCTTGAGTTATATTACATTAAACCCTTGTTCTGGAGGAGCGAAGGTATTTAATTTTACTACATAAACATACAACCTTTTACTAATCATTAGTACTATATTATTAAACAAATAGATTTTTATTATTACTGTGAAAGATTTATTTGTTAACTTTTGAATAAATATCTTCAAAGAATTAGGTATTTATACTCTATCCTATACACAATTATTATTATGTTACTTACGATGGCATATGCTTTACTCTAGTATTATTAACTACTGACTTTAGTTATTACTCATAGCAATTATAAGACATATTAAAAACTTCTCATTGCATGGTAGCGAGAGTTAGTTACTTAATTGTCTAAAAGTAATAAATTAAAGTCAGAGTTAAAATAAAAAATCTTTGTAGGGAAAATGCCTGAAATACCTATCAACATTGAAGATTCCTCATCTGAGGAAGACAAAACAAAACTGATTAAACTCACACGAACAAACTGGGTTCAATGGAGCTGTCAAGTTGAGAACTATTTCATTAGTAAGGGCATGGACGACTTGTTCTCTGCACCAACCAAAGAAGTTAAAAAACCAACAGATTTTGGAAGAAAAATAGTTGTGCCATTCCACTTCTATGGTCAAGTATTTCTCCCGAATTTGAAGGCATTCTGTTAAATAACAAGACTTCATTCCTTCACTTTTGGGATGCACTCAGAAGTGCTTGTGGAAAGAGTTCTATCATTACACTAAGTCAAACTCTTCAAAAATTAATTAATCTTCGCTATGAACCAAGTTCTTCACTGGAAAATCATATAAACAAATATCACAAATTACATGCACATTATCAGTGTGAGCCTTTGAGATATGACCACATACCCAATAAGGTCACAAAAAAGACTCAGAATAATTATAACTTTAATATAATTATATTAAAAGTACTTAGAATAATTATACATTAAAAATAATTACTTAAATATACAAAAAATACCATAGATTGGTACAAAAATTGGTTTAACTTACAAACCAATGAATCAAAATGTAAAATAAATTATACCATTGGATTCCCCATGGTAAAATACACATATACCATTTTTATGGAATATCTGTAAGGTCAATATTTAATGAATTATAAGGTATAATACCTTATAAAAACCATAAAACCTTATTTATCTCAGAAACTAATGAAACAACATGTGAAATAAATTGTACCAGTGGATTCCCCACAAAATTCCACACATAAAACAATTAATAAGCTAATTTCCAAAGTTAATACTTAAGGAATTAACCTGAATATATGCACTTTTTTGGTCAACGCATATATTCAGTGATCATAGCTAATATCTCTTAAACTATACATGATAGAATGATGAACCAAAAATAAAGTTACCACGTAATTACTGTAGGAACACAGCTCTGAACTTTATTTTACAAATTATAAAAAAGGTTAAAACCTATGATGAAATATTGATAAAAATCAAAAGAGCTGTTGACCACTTTGTTGTGAAAGTGTTCCAAACTTAAAAAAAATTATACAGTTGGATTCTACTAGTTTATTTGTGAAGAATGATGTAATTTTTATTATTAAATTCAGGGTATAACCCCCTGAAATCAAGGTTTGAAGTTTAAAAAATTGAATTTCGACAGAAAAGATGAGTTACAAGAAAAATCATCAAAATTAGAGTTTTTATGATGTAATGAAAAGCTCTTGGCAGCATAATACGGTTATTCCAGGCTATCAGAATTCACTCTCTGAATTGCTTTAGCATGTAAATCTTAAAAGCTATTGAGGATCAAAGTTTGAGCTTAATTTGAGCAGTTATGATCACTCACAGTAACCTTAATTTAAGTTTAACAGTCTTAAGAGTGATAAAATTGGTGAATACTATTAGTTTATGATTAAAACTGATAAAATCCACGAAATTTGGGGTTCTGCCAAGCCTCTGATGTCATCAACTTTAGAGTTATAGTGATAACTCTAAGTAATGGTGTAATAATGATGTAATATGGTTTGATAATGATGTAGTCATCTCCAAACCTTAAAATATTGATCAATTCCAGTGAATATGATCAGTACACGTCTACTCGAAGCCTGTTGGACTCTAGGAGGGAGGTATTTACTATAAATAGAGCTCTTTTTACTCTATTTTCCCCTCAGACGCATCAAAAACATTAAATCAATTAAATCAAAGGTAATTTCTTTATTCTTTATATATAAAACTATTATATTATTAAAGACCAAAGACCACCTTGTTATAATCATCTATTTTGACGTGATTAAATCATTTATTTAATTGTTTTTGTTAAAAATCTCTCTAAAAACTCATTTCCATGTAAAAATCCAGAATAATTTGTAATTTTCTTTATTTTTATTGTAAATACAATTTGAAAAGGTTGTATTTATACTTTTTTTTGGCGTAAAATATTTCAAAATTATTATATTAAGTGTTAAAAGTAGGTTATTTTCTCTTATTATAATAATTTCTCTATTATTACTCTCTTAATAATTCTCTAATTAATATAAATAGTATTTATATTAATTCATAACTTTAATATTAGTAATATTATTGTTATTAATTGTTTTTTATTAATAAAAAGCAATTTTTTACGCCTTTAGTATTTGTTGGTAACAATAATAAAGAGCTTTTTAAATATATTAATTATTGTATATTAATATATTTATTTATTATATTATTATATTTATTTAATAATATAATTATTTTACGCCATAATAATAATAATTATTTGTTATTATTATATCTTAATCTTATTTATTCAATTCATAAGGACATTCAGAGTACAATAAGTAATAAATTGGTAATTTTTACTTATTTTTTCATAGTCAAACCTTACAATTAGTCTTTAACAGCTGGTAAGACCAGCAGCATGCAACTCACCAACAATATGGCTGCTATATTTTTCTTACATAGTTTAGATAACGATAAAGAACTAAGTGGTTTGTGTCAAACAATGTATGATTTAAAACCTTTTGAATTAAACACTATAACAGATAGAGTAGCTGTTGAGCACTCTCGTAGGCAAAATGACACATCTTTAGTCCTGTTAGCAGACAAAAATAAACAAAAGAAACCTTTGAAGCAAACAAACCAACAAGAAAATACAATGTCTGGACAAAGACGAAATACTATTAAATCAAAGAAAAAGGGTTTTTCAAATAAAAAACCCAGCAATCCTCTTCAATCCACTGAATCTGACCCCAATGAAAGACTGGAAAATCTAGAAAAATTAATGAAAAATTTACAATCAACACTCAAGATTTCATCAGTTAATGTTACTGATACTCCTAACAGCAATGATCCTCCAGCATCAGACTCAGATGCATTTATGATAGATTGTTGTCATTTGCTGGCTAAACCGGTGCAAAACAGCAATATCATTTATCTAGACTCAGGCGCTGGAAGAACAGTCATAAAGGATTTAACAGCCAAATCAACATTTAGGATATACTTTAATATGGAAAAAAAGGGAAATTTTTATTAATCAATCTGATCTAATAAACAAACTACTGAATGAACATGATATGATAAATTGTAAGGCTGTCAAAACTCCTTGTAATGGCAATTTTCTTCAAGAAATAGATGATAATTCAGATATCATTAATCTCACCGAATATCAGCAAGCAATTGGCTCATTAAACTATTTAGCACAACACACCAGACCTGACATAATGTTTACCGTGAATCAACTTTCACTTTTCAGTACCAATCCAACTACAAAACATTGGACAGAAGTGAAGCATTTATTAAGGTATCTCAAGGGAACACTAGCATTTAATCTAAGTTACAAAAAATCTCAATCATCTTTGTGTATTAGTAAGCTTATGGGATGGGCAGATGCGGATTACGCAAATGCAAGAGATGATTGTAAATCGATTTCAGGATATGTCATTCAGGTTTATGAGAATCCAGTATGTTGGCTAAGTAAAAGGCAAACAGTAGTAGCACAATCTACTACAGAAGCTGAGTATATATCTATGAATGTATGCGCTAAACAAATGCAATGGTTAAGTTTTGTGTTAAGTGATTTAGGTCAAAGAATTGAAAAACCAACACTTTTTAACAACAACTCAGGTGCTGTCATCATATCAAAACAAGCTACACTAAACACCAATACCAAACATATTGAAGTAAATTATCAATATCTTAGGGATTGTGTTTTCAAGAATTTATTAAACATAATTCAAGTCTCAACCACACAAATGATTGCTGATGTACTAACTAAACCACTGGGAGTACAAAAGTTAAATGAAGTTTATTCACAACTTCACCTTGAAGATCCGGGAGGAGTGTCGGAAATTTAAGTGATCATCACGGAAATGAAGAGTATCAAAAACCTGGATACATGGGTAGATGAATTCCCGGTGCCTATTAACAACATTTTTTCATAAGACTTTCGTGATCATCATGAAGCTTGTTTAACATGGGGGAATAGAGAAACTAACTATTATCATGTACATATTTATCACTTATTCATCTGTTAATTTCTTTCTTTACTTACTATAAATATAGAGCTTGTTTCCCACTTCAATTAAGAAACAAAAAGAAATTTATCTCTTTGATTATTAGAGCTCAACACTCTATTATTTTTTCTTGATTTATATTACATTAAATCCCTCGTTATGGAGGAGTGAAGGTATTTAATTTTACTACATAAACATACAACCTTTTACTAATAATCAGTACTATATTATTCAACAAATAGATTTTTATTATTACTGTGAAAGATTTATTTGTTAACTTTTGAATAAATATCTTCAAAGAATTAGATATTTATACTCTATCCTATACACAATTATTATTATGTTACTTACGATGGCATATGTTTTACTCTAGTATTATTAACTACTGACTTTAGTTATTACTCATAGCAATTATAAGACATATTAAAAACTTCTCATTGCAGAATTCTTATAGAGAGGATTCTTGAGCCGTGAGAGGGCACCTTGGTTCTTGAAGAAAAATGTTTCCCTTAAATTGAGCCCAAATTTGGACATCAGGCCCATCAGCCAGCTGATGTATTGACAACAGTTGTAAATTTACCTGTATTCAGAACTCATTAATGAAAGTGAAACCACTTCTTTCTTAGTGGTCTTCCATAAAACAAGACCAAAGAAAAAGATTTAAATTCCCAAGAACAACCTTGAGTAATAGTCAGACCCCAATTCCGCATTAAAGAATGCCACAACAAACAAACTGTCACCAACAGAACCCAAGTTGATACCCCAGGATCTGCTACCCTGGAGGTACCACAGCACATGTTTGAATTATAGTTTGTGCTTTATTCTGGGATTGTTGGGAAACTCAGCCAAGGTTTAGGAAGAAAGGGCCAGAATATTCTTTTAAGAGAAAAGTGAAGGGAATGTGTCTGAATACATCCACAATTTGGAAATGTATTTTTTCCCACCACAAGAGATAGGTGTGATGTGACCACACAAATCCATGTGGAACATTTTGAGGGTTTCTAGAGGAATAGGAAAATAACTTAGGGAAGGAATCCAATTAGATTTAGATAAAGCACATGAAGGACATCTTATAGTAGAAAAATTGATGTTTGGAAGAATATTGGAGGCTCCAGCCTTCTCATGATGACCAATTTTGCCATAGAGGATGAGAGAGATTTCTTCTACAACTGAGAGAGATACATTAAAAGAGTTAAAAAATGATTATGTTGCTTAAAATCCATGTGGAGAAGATTTATTTACCAAATTGGTCATAGAGTTTCCCTCCTCCCTTGAAGCCTTTAAGACTGGCTTCATTGTTTAGAAACAGGACCATTGAAAACAGGGTGGAGATTTAATAAGGATAAAAAAGGGAGTTTCTTATTTTTTAGTTACTTCAGGTGCTTTCAGCTCAAGAGTTCCTTCAGCATAGACATTCATATTTCTGCCATTTTCGGGTTGCAGAATTTCTTTGGAGGGTAATAGGGATGTAAACCTATCTGGGGTGTGATAATTAGAGCTGTAAGAGCCACTTTCTATGACCAAAATTGTTGTTTGATTATGAGCGCAGTTACAGACAGAAAACACACCCAAACTCTGGATTGTATTGTTGTTTATGATAGACCTCTTGGTTTTCAGGAAACAGTGGAAAACATTCAGACTCATGATGAGTTGATAGGGAATCATGTTTTGCTTTATGAAATAGTTTTTCATTTGGTTTTTGAAAACCTTTCAGTGCTATTCTTGTTTCTTAATCCACATTAATATGTATGAGAATATCTAATTTTACTTCCTTTAAGACTTCTTCTACTCTTGGAATTTTGGTTGAAAAATTTATTGGATGAAATAAAGCAGTGAATAAATGATGGAAGGATTTGGGGAGAATTCAAAAGAAGCAAAATTATATAACTTGGGGCATTACATCCGTGCTAATAAGATGAGGAGATAGCCTCTGATGAGCTGGCATAAGAGGGGGAAATTTAATTGAGAATATGTTTCCAAAGTGAGTTGGTATATTTTCAGCAGATAAGGAGGAATAGTGGTCCTTTATTAACTCACAAATCTTAAAAAGATTTTCTTCAACTTCTCCAAAAAATTAATCATAGTTTTCTGAGTCAAGATGGCTGATTACAAAGGAAAATACATGTCACTGCCTTATATTGGCCCAAGTAGTTTTATTCTGAATATTAGTTCCTTTTTCATACAGAATTTAAATTTCTAATTTCATAAGTATATTTCATGCTTTTCTGCAACAGGAAGAAGTTTGCTCCATTTAGTTTTTCCAGGTTTCTGACCTCTGAGAGGGTGGTATGGGAATTCTCCATAGTTAGTTGAGGAAAGTATTTGGAAGTTTGAAATATTTCGGATTCAGATAGTTGATCTAGTTCTTTGTCCTTTTCTTCTTTGCAAGAGTTTCATAATTTTGTCCCTGGGCCCATAACCTGAAAGAAGTTCCACAAACACAAATGGGTCAGAAAGAAAACAAATATAGAAAGATACAAATAGGTTGGAGTTTGAGAGAAGAAAAGACCTGAAGAAATTTCAACAGATAAAAACGGGTCAGAAAGAAAACAAAGAGAGAAAGATACAATGAAGCTGGATAGGGAACAACTTATCTGTATCATCTAACAGGCTTTATATAATAAATACAATAGGGCTTATGGACGCAGGTTTATTTTAGGAGCTTACACTAGCTAAATGAATGATAGCAGATGTTATTAATTAAGATTACACTTGAAAGGTGTTGAGGTAGTTCTGTTGCATATTTCAACATATATATCATTTTTACTAGTTTTCTAATTTTAAGAAATTCAAGAAATTATTACTAAAAACTTACTAGAAATTAGATTTTTCAAGTATGAAAATCTTATTGATGGTTTTTTTTAAAAAGGCTTAGCTATAAATTGACTTCATCAAAAAATATTAAATGTCCAGAAAGCTTACTAGAACTTCATTTAATTATGAAGTTTTTGATCAAGATTAAAAAAATACAAGCTCACAATAATTCTAAATTAAGGAAAAAAAAATAGAAAGACATAAATAACGTTTCTGAGAGATTATTAATTGTCTTTTCATACTTTTCTGATATTCATATCTGAGAGGAGGAAATTTGAAATCAACATGAAGGAAGATCACTTCCTACGCTTTTTATGAGTTTTTTTTGAAATAAAAATCATAGTTGTAGATGAAAATATTTTCATAAAATCATGTATGTAATTAAACTTCACTTTTGTTCTTGGGCGTCCTCACTCCTTAGGAAATAGATTGCCTACCTGAGAATAGTTGCTTCATGAAAAAAAAGCTGGGGCCTCTTTCAACAGACGCTCGAATCTTTTTTTCAAAGTACTGTACTATTCTCTCATTATGGCCACACTCATATTCTACTTGATCATTCCAATAAGTAAATATAGAGCTTTTTCCCTCTCTTCTTTTACTTTGAAAAGTGTTTCTTGTTAATTCAATGGCTTTTTATCAGCCATTTTTCTAATACAATAGTTATTTTAAAAGGACTGCAAAACCCTAAAAACTATATTTGATTTACTATATCGTTTGATATTTGGTTTCGTGGTGAAAATAGTTACATTCCAGAACCAATCAGTTGTGAAAACAATAGGTTGAGGTTGACTTGAGCAGCTGAAGTCCACTTTTCAGAAATTCTAGTAAATGAACCATAACGAAGGAATGCACCAGTCTTTTGGGAAATGAGTAATTTTAGATAAGAAAATAAAATATTATGATACACATTATGCTTATTGAAGTTGAAGGACCGTAGAAAAACAAAGAATGATATTAAGGTTCATGAAACCCAAAGACTCAAGCCTACCTCGTCAGATACCAAAGGCGTAAAGCGGTAAGAATTTTTAAATATCAAGAATTCAATTATTGGGGTGAAAAATCCCTTTCAGTTAATGAGGGTATCGCGATTCTTGGCTTGCTTTCTCATTGTGCACTGCATAATGGTGTGCACAACCAGCACAGATTTGATAAAGCGTTGCACATGGCAAAGTTTTAAATTCGAGGTACCCGCCCCACCTCTCGACATGCCCTCAGAATTCCATTCTTCTTGGAAGCAGTTCGAATGTCTATGGATAAATTGAAATAATTCAGCCTCTCAAAAAATAAATCGAATTCTCACTTAAAAAATTGAAGAGATCAAGTCAGGGGTCCTTACCTTCACGCGTCATATCGCAAACTGCGAGACTAATGACGCATTCAGCCTCTGGGTTGGGAGGAAAAACACTAGTTATGGCGAAAGAGTTGTAAATCAAAAGTGTTTATCAAAGAATATCCAATGCAAAAATCACCTGTTTTGATAGGGATTATAGCAGTAAGAGCCGTATTTCTGCTGACAGTTCCACGACTCTTCAACAAAATATTGCAACGTAAAATTGTACTTGGTCGAAAGGAGAGGAGCGAAGGCAAATCTATCAATCAGCTTTCCCTTGCTTGATTGCACGAGATTCATCATGCTGTAAACAATTCAAAGTCAGACACTTCCTACTCGGAAAAAGTTCGAGCGGTCTCATTGTTGACGGACATTCCATCTTGATTGCAGTAAGACAAAACATCATCCCCGGGAAATGCTCCATTAAGTCCGTCCTGAGTGCAAGAAGCCTGCAGTTGAGATGAGAGCAAGTAGACAGTCAAGTAGTGTTACACAAGAATTACAAAATAAGGAGTTGATGACAGAAAAAAGCTCACATTTCCCCGCACAATGAAATAGTTCTTGGTAGTTTAAGCCAAGAAGAAAAAATTGGAGTGATGTCACCCAAGCATTAATTCTTTCGTGTTCGAAAAGCTGTATTAAAAAACATAAAGAGACAATTACTGATTGCAGCTTACCAAAGCCTTCCAAATACCCGCGAGTAGCCGAGCTCGAGCTACTCGACCTATAGCAAGCTCAAGATCGCCTTCCGAAAGCTCCTTTATAGAATTATGATTGTCAAGAAAGAAGCCGTCTCTCAAGACTCCGTACAAGCCGTCATCGGTGCTAATGCCACTTTTTATGACCTGTGCTGTATCTGTGGCAATTTTCGCTTGAGCCTCGGCTTGAGCTCTTGAGAGGAGGTACTGAACATCCTTGGCCTATAAACAGTGAATAGTTTTTCTGGTCAATCTAATTCGGCTCCTTATACGCTGGTTTTCATTCACGATTAATTTTCTCTTAAAACTTAATGACTGAGTTTTTAGGTAAAAACCAGACCACTTGTCTCAGAGTTAACTTTTCCGACGTACTTTTGAAAACTCGTCGGACGGAAGAGGAGCCCAAACATTATGATACGTCCAAGCAGAGCCAGCGACCAGCCCAGTTCCACCTTGAGCGACTGGCCAAAGCTTTCCTCCAATAAATGCCATCGTTTCGGCAGGGAACACATAACCGGGTATAGCGCCCAACAATCCCGCGAATACACCCAGAAAGGTTGATTGTATTGCAAGAGTGTCAGGTAGATGTGGTGCAAAGTCATTCACCTATTTCATTGTACAAGGTGGAAAGAATATGGCATTTAATTAAACGTGTACGTCAGTTATAAATCAAGAGAAATTTCATATCAACGTATCCTTTCCCTAGAAGGGAGGGAGAAATGAACCTAATGAGTTCATTTTTAGGTTCGAGGAGACAAAGTTTCAAAGAAGACCCTGAGGTTTGCTTCGGGACTTGGACTCTTTGTACAAAGAGAAGAGTCGTTGATATCATGACTAAGCGAGCTACAAATTAATCTTACAATTGAGGTAGATAATCCTGTGAGATTTGGATTTCAAAAAAGAAACAAAGATGAGGCCTTTATGTCTAGATAGAAGGGAATTGAAGTGGTAAAAAAAGAAGGGTTTTACCTTGAACAATAGCTAAAGCATACGCTGTCGCTCGAAAAAGTTCGTTTCTAAAAGCATTCCAGTTTTGAGTAGCAACCAGAACGTACCAATCTCGACCACCAGCAGGCAGACATATCTGATCGCAAGTTCAATTTTAGTTTGAGTTTGCTTTTTTTTTGACGTGTCGCTTGAATTAGGATAGATGAACGTACTTGAGGGGCAGTGCAAGTCTTTCCAATACCACATTCAAAGTTAGTGACACCCACCTTCTCAGCATAGTCCTGTTGGGACATTTTGTGGTGAACAAATTTAAGAGAGGTTTGCAGTTTTTAGAGGGGTAATGATTAGTGAGGAAAGGATCCAGATTTTTTGAACGCAAGGAAAGAGGTTTTCGAAAAATCAACACCATGCAATATTTGGAAAGTAAGAGATTAGATTATGTCAAAACAAACAGTTGGTTCACCTCAAGACTCATATTTTTTCCGCCGGGGTAATTGACCAAGTAATCATTAAGCTGCAAAGAGTCCCATAACTCGGGGGTAAGAGGTAGGCGAGCACACGGGTCTTTCAAAGCAGTTAGATTTTTTGAAGAGCGAGGCTTTGGGAAGGTGGCAGCTATCCGCGTTAAGTTCAAAGGAGCGTCGGTCGGAGGACAGGGACGTAAAGGAAGGATGACAGTCATGAATAAGAGAAAGAAAAGCCATTGTTGAGATAAAACAGCCACCTCGAAAGGAATAAACATCCCTCGTAGTGAGTGAGAAAGATGCAGGTTTTTAAAAACAAGCACCATCAGTCAATTATAGATTATCAGAAACCTGCCTGGTAGAATTGGAAGCGCTGAGTGAATTTGTATGAAACTACAGTCCGAATAACAAGTAACCGCTTTTCAAAAGGGCCCAAAGACCGGAAAGGAAACTGTCCAGGCCTTTATAAATTAGGAATTTCTCTTGAGACCTCTTGGATAGCTTGTTTGAACAGTAGTGTAGCAAGAGAAAGCTGGGTCATATGATTGTTTTCTCTAAGAGGAAGCTGTACAACCCTATAAGAGTATGGTCACCATAAGGTGTAAGCTAAACCTACAAGGGTTGGGGCAAGGAGTATGGTACTTCTGGATTTGAAACCTCGAAGCCAATTCACCAGAGGATTTGGGTGATGAAAACTTGAAACCCCACTATTGCTTTAGAGCGTAAGCAGTTCAGGAGAGTTTCAAACAGACCGTTGACGTCAATTCGGTCTACGTGACGAGATATCCCTTCACTCAACCCAGGCAAGTACTTTTCTGTCTGGGAAGATTGAAGAAATTCCTGGCTTTGATGCCTTCACTTAGCCCGGGGAAATTAGGCAGTAAAGATATTGATACTGCCAAACTATTTTAAGACTACATTCTTACATCCTTACTGATTCATTTTTCATGTACCTCAAGGGGCAAATACAGTTGGATCAGCTGAGCCAAAAAGGCCGTCCAAACTTCACGCCAATTTTCAATCAGCTATGTATGGGATGCAGTTTTTGTCAAGGCTTCAATCAAAGTAACGCATTGTTAATTCGCCTTGCATCTGTTTTTTAACACAGGAAACTAAAAAGCGATAGTAAGAAGAGCGATTTCTTTCATCTTAAAACTTGGGGTAATGGGGAAGGCTTTTGTCTCAAACAATTTCATTTGATGTAAAGATAATCATATGATCCAAAAGGTTGTGAATTTAGAATAGAATTATTTCAGAATAAGTATCAACGCTTTTTGAATGGACACGATTCTCACTATGATAAAACGCTTGTACTAGCAATTCATTTTCTTGATGGATACTGCTAAAAGCTTAAGATGAAAGAATCTAATACGGTCGTAATAAGATTTTTTTACAAGTAGGCTAAACATTGACTTATTATCAAATAGACTACTCCTGGAGACTATTGATTCACATCAATAATCGAGCACATCTTTCATTTCAACAGTATAGCGATTAGAAACCTGCTTCAACTAAAGATCGCAGCAGGTGACAAAATCATTTTTGATATCAGAGATAAAATACCCATGCATCTAAATGCATCTATATAAGAGATAAATTCTCTTCCCGAATCGAAAAGTATTCTTAATTAAAGATACAAAAGACCCATCAATTACTAGTCAGAATAGTTGGAACGTCTTGTTAGAAGTCATTATTGATCATAATTCATCTGTTTAACATCAACAGAGTCGATGGCACTTGTCCCAATTCCCCATCGCCTCTTACTCTTTTGTATCTTACACCTTTTCTAGGTGTGCTCCTATTCTTCGTCGTCGCTACTGCTCCTCCTTGCTAGTTTTAAGTAAAGGTATTCATACCTTGTCATTCCGTTTGCTTTTATGTTTGAGACCAAACAGTAGCCTTCTTTTTTGTCCAAGTATTTTGCGGCACTTGCGAGTTAAAACAAAGCCGGAGGTCCACAACTCTCTAGTTGGAAAAATTTCACTAACCAAACAATGATTGAAACCAATCAAATGAGGGGAGCCCACGGGGAAAAAAATTCAACTTTGTAACTTTGTATTAAGATAGTAGACCCCTGATAGGCTTAGGTCGAGCGTTGTTGCATGCTGCTCGCATAAAGTAGGATTTGATGAAAGTACTGTGGAACGAAGGGAAAGTCACATGGATGACAGAATTGATGCTTTTATCATGAAGCAATTTGAGAGGCTGAAATGATTCACGAAAAACTGAATAGATTCATAAATAGTTTTTCTTTCAAGTTCATTGAAAATATCGCCTTCGAAATTTTTCTCCGAGAATCAATCCCGTAAGTGACCTTCTCCCCGGAATTTCAATGTGCGATCATGGCTCGTAATCTTTGAACAAGTAAAAAGCTGGATGGTCAAGTTTTGAGACAAGAAGAAAACAAGCTGGAGAAAACGAGAAAAGTAAAACTGCTCTCGAGGCCCATGGAGCCACTAGTTCTATTTCCATTAGAACCCTGGGCACAGTCCCACAACCCTCCACTTAACTGCAATATGCCAAAGGAGGAAGCAATACCAATTGTAACCTCACAACTCAAAGAGGTTTTCAGAGAAGGCACAGCGATATACTTCACTGATGGAAGTTTCTCCATTGATAATACAGGCGCAGCGGCAGTGGAAGTGAATGGGTCCAAACGGGGCATCAAAGAGCTAGCCCCTAAGAACATTGCAAAGGCTCAGATGGAGCTAGAAGGGATCAAACTTGCGCTTCAAGATTTGCTGTCAAGAACAGCTTGGGACCATAAACTGCAGAGATTAATCATATTTTCAGATAGTCAAGGTATGCTCAAGAAGGCCTCTTACCCAATCCAACTGACAGGTGCACAACAAAATAGCATTGGAGTGTTACCACCTAGCCTCTTCCCTTTTTGGAAGGTTCAAAGTGGTCATGGCATGGTGCCCGGGCCACAGCAACATTACCCTCAACAAAGTAACGGACAGTACTGCCAAGGCAGTAAGTTCTGAACCCTTACAGAAGCTGAAATCAACCCCCAACCTCAAAATTACCACAAACAGAAGCAAGACTAGCTCAGTGGTCATGACAGCAATGAAAAAAAAGAGAGCCTCAGCCTTATTTCAGCAACCACTTGACACCAACCAAGGCAACAAACCAAGAAGCTCCAAGTGCATTACTGATTCATTAACCCAACTCTTATGTGAAAATAGCTAAGGCAGACAAAAGACATAAAAGAGACCCAGGGTACCCAGCTTCTGAGGCCTCTGAGGGGTAGATAGCACTAAAGCTTGGATCCAGAGCTGATCATGGCGCAATTACTATACTCAAACCTTTAGGAGCTTGGTTACCAAGTTATAATCCCATTAAATGCTAAGAAAATAGGAAATAAGCTGCTATTGTGATGTGACAAGAAGGCAATGGGCAACTCTGAATCCTGTAAAAATGTTGATTACTGTTTATTTTCCAAAGAAAAACCTTAAAAAAGTACTTAAAGCCCTTTTTGGAGTTGCATTTACCTCATGGCAACCAGCTATTGATGTGGATTTTGCAATTCTATGTAGAAATAAGGTTAAAAACTCAAAACTTTATTAAAAATACAATTTTTAATAAATATGTCTAAACCTTTCAGGACCAATGGAGAAAGTGATTATCCATATAAAAACCAAACGGAATTATTACTTCATAATTGAAATCAAAAGCTTTACTTGAAGTCCATTTTTCATAATTCCATGTGAAACACTGAATCTTCAAAAATTCATAGAAAAGAAAATCTGTGATGAAAATTCCAATAGTATTGATAAATTTTAGAAATTCATGATTATTGTGAAATAAAATGAGATTTAAAGCTGTCACTTCTATATTTCTTAACCATAAATGGGTTGGTAGTCATGTAAAATGACTCAATTAAGAGATTGTGATAATCTTACATGACAACAGGTGATGTAACCAATTATCCAAAAGTTTTTGATGGGTTCTCACTGATTGGGTTTTATTTCTGCTCCGATTCATGACTCTGTAAGTTGTTGTTCACTAAAAATAGGCCTCTTGTGAGCCTGAGAGGTATTTTCAGATACCCAAAAGACCAAAAATAATAAAAGAAGATACAATTATAAATAAAATAAATTTATTTATATTCTCAAAACAAAGCTCAAAATATAAAGATAAATTTATACACAAAAATAAAAATCTCAATATGATTTAAAAATAAAATTACATTGAAATTTAAATTTGTAAAAACACATTTTTGCTTGGAAAAATTAGGTAAAAATGAATTTTCAACAAAAACACCAAAATTCAAATATTTTTGGAAAAAAATTGAATAGAAATTATCATAACTTTTTATCCAACAAATAAAAAAATGAAAATTAGTTCACCATTGGACTCCTCATAAAAAGTAAGGTGGGGTCACCTCTGGGTAAAATTTCTGTAACTCAACTCTAAATGCGCTTAAATTAAGTTTTAAGTATTTTTGATAAAAAATTTGGAAATACTCAAAACATTAATTTAATTCACATCAAATGTGGTGTTAACCATCAATTTTTTTGTTAAATTTGAGGTGTTATGTGTAGCTTAGAAGTTATGAGGAATCAAAGTATTGTCAATTGAAATGTCAAAATGTGTGCATTTATTACATAAGTGAAATTTAATTGACATATGAGGTATCAATTATTACAGTTGTGTAATGCAAAAACTCAATTGAATTACACATGTAAGTTACAAGTATAATACATGATGAGGAATTAAAGAAAATATAAACTGGAAAGACTGATTCTGGGGGAAAAAAGGAATCTTGGCTCTAAGGCGGAGCCAGACCCCCAAACTCCTTGCTGACAGGTGTGAGATCTCAAAATCCATGCAAATTTTTATCACTTTTGGCCTGGAATTGAGTCCAAGGGTCTGCATCTAAATTGATGATGAGGTTTTGATACCAACCAGGGAAGTTTTAACTGTTGCAAAGAGGGTAAAACTACTCTTAAGATAAAAAAATTAATAGGAAAAAGGTTTTACCTGGTTTTGACATCTCTTACAAACATTATGTTGTGTTTTGAAGGCTTAAAATCAGGTATTTATATAGCAATGGCTGATTTAAGGGTGCAAAATGGCTAAACCCACCCCTTTTTGGTCTAAACAAGGGTTAAATGATGCCATAATTGGCTTTTCTGTTGTCAGAGAATCTTCAACAACAAACAAGAGTCAATTTTACTTTTAGAGTAAGAAAATTGGTGGTCATAAAATAATGTCTTCTTTGCCCCACTTTTCTCTTCATTTTAGAATCTTTTTGTTTTATAATTAGTTTAAACACTGTTACACCAATAAATAAAAGATTTCAACAAAAATTTTCTTATCATTTTGAACCTTTGAAACCAGTGAAAAAATAATTATAATAATTTTTTGTGACTCTCATAATCATTTTTACGCTTGCACCACCCCATAAGTGAATTAAAGCATATTTTATCACTGTTAACTTTGTCACTTTGTTTCCAAATTCAATCTGTTCACTTCTGGGTGTGTTTAATCTGTAATATTCTGTTTGTGAGCCTTTGAGATATGACCACATATCCAAAAAGGTCACAACAAAATTTCTGTAATAATTATACTTATAATAATTATCTCAAAGACTAGTAAGAATACCATAAAAATGTACAAAATCTGATGAGTTAATATGTGAAAGAAATTACACAATTAGATTCCTTATAGTAACATACACATATGTCATTTTCATGGCATATCTGAAAAGTCAATAATTACTGAAGAATAAGTAAAAATACCTTTAAAAAGGTGTAAAACTGTCACAGGGGCTCTTCAAAGTGAAGAGGGCCTGGCACTCAGTAAACTGGGACTCACTTATGGAGGGCTCAGAGATATGGTAAGAAAGGGATACACTTAAGAGTGTAAAAGATGAATTACTAAAAGAATAAATATAAGAAAAGCAGCAACAAGAAATAAGAGTAAGAAATAGAAGAGCCAACCACAAACAAGTCCAAGTCCACTGTTTCAACCTGTCAGAATGGAAAGAGAAGGGTTAATAAGGATATGGCCACCCAACTCATACTGTACAGGCAAAGAGAGAAAATGCAAAGACTAACTTAAAATTAAATAATTATAATACCCAAATATAAGGATAAGAATAATTATAAAATAATAAATAAACTAAATTAATTAACTGGGGAAAAGTCCCCAGGGGGGAGAAAGAGGGGCTGGTATATGTGAGAATCACCAGCCCTGATCCAGAGGAAGAATTTTCATGAAAATAATTGATGATTGAATTGAGTCTGGCCAATACAGGTCCTGTACAGCTGTACAGAACCTGTACAGTGCCCCGAAACATGTCTTCGGACACCATCTGCACGGATGTATTGACTTGAATTTTTATTTATACATATTTTCATTCCATTGTTCATTAAATCTAAGCTTCTGTACAAAATCGTTATATGTAAATACACAATAAATGGCATTGAAAATTTCATGTTTTTGTTATCACAACATATGGATCTAATGAGAATCCCATTGTGCCTTTGTGAGTTGTCATCATGAGTCTTACAAGCAAATCCGCGTAACAGTTTTACGCACTGACATGAATTTTAAAAAAAAAATTGTGAGCATTTTTTAATTATTGGTTTGAAAAAAAGTGTCCAAAGACATGTTTCGGGGCACTGTACAAGAGGTGTGGTGTATTTGAGTGATCATACAGTTTCATACTGGTGTATTGAAACTGTATTAGGTGAACCCAACCTGTACAGGTATTGACAGGCTGTATTGATGTACCAAGCTGTATGCATGTTTCAGAATGAAGATTGCTGAAACTGAATGCTGATGCAGATACTGGATTTGCTCATTTGAGGTGTTTGAGTGGGTGTATGAATGAATACCCTTACCCCTGATGGATGGTTGTTACAGTATCCCCCTCTTGAAACTGGTGGGCTCCTGAACACCATAATACCCTTCCACTGTTGAGTGGCATCTCAATATTCGCACATTTTTTCAAAAAAATTTTCTTTTTAATTTTCTTTTCCTCTTGAACATTATCCTTAAAATCCTTCTTTACTTTTTCTCTGTCAAATTCAATTGATTCCCCCCTTTTTTCCAAGTTTGAGTAAGTATTCCACTTTGAATATGCTTTTGTCTTCTTCTGATTCAATCAACCATGCCCTTGGGATGTGGCCTTGGGATATATCCCAGAATAAGGGCCACTGAGCTCTTGTGCTCAAAAAATGGGGCCAGATGAGTATATGAAGTGTACCCATCTGGCCAGGCTTAATCAGAAGAAATTTATCAAAAAGTGAATTCAGGGGTCTTGTCCCCATTGGATTTGAAAAACTGCCTCAACAGCCCTCCATAAAAATCTTGGGCTGTGGCCCTTGCTATAGTAATTCTGGATGGCTCATGCCCTTATGGCCCTTTTGGCCTAATTGGTCTTCTTGGTGATCTTTGGTCATATTAGAACATATGGCCATTTCTGGCCTTTTTGAGGTTCTAGGTGATTATGGTCAATTTCTTGACCTATGGCCATCTTTGGCCATTTTAAGTTTTATTGGATTTCTGGGCCTATTTGGCCATTTTTTTGATTTTGGGGTCCTACGGTCCGTACGCCGTGGGGGTTATTGGAGGCCCCCAGGACGAAAATGATCCCCTGGGCCAAAATTCGCTGGGAACCCAGGGGCACCATGGGACCATAGATTGGCCCCATGACCCATAACTTCACCTACATGACCTGGACCCATTGGGGGTCCAGGACCACCAAGACCATGGCCTCCCCAAAGTTGCAGGGGAGGCCCTGACTGATGAATCCAGCCCAAGGAGGGCTTTGAGTATTCACCTTGAGGGCTTGAGTGGGGGGGCCATAATTGAGTTATGGCCCACTTCCTTGAGGGTTTTCTCTGAATTTGAGGTGGACTGATTTGATGTCTTGACCCTTCTGCTTGGGTATTCTCCATAAGTTGATGACTGAATCCCCGTGAACTTTGATGATTTGGGTGGAGTTAAAACCAGTATCTTGTTCTTGTTTGTGTTTGGTTTGGCTTCTGTTCATACTCTTATAAATACTAATAAGTGGACTAAAAATAAGAAAAAGTAAAATAAGAATAAAAAATAAAGGAACCTCCCAATACGTGATTTGGAAGGGGATGCTGCTGCTCTAAAAGAAATAAAGAAATAAAATTATACAAGTAAAGAAAGAAAGAAAAATAAAAGAATAAGAGAAAATGAGAGTAAAGAAAGAAATAAAGAAAAATCCTGATGGTTGGTCCTTCTTGTAGTGAGTTGCTTGATTCTGGCCAAAAGTGTCTGGAAAATGAAAACCAAGCATTTGATGCTCACAGAGTGGCCAAGGGGATGTTTTACAAGAAGTAGAACCCTCAGGGATGCATACCAGGAGATGGAACTTACTTTCATAACTTCCACTCCCCACCAAGCACCATAAAACTGAAATAATTTGCCATAAATGACTTCTGAGATGAATTGCCATAAATGACTTCTGAGATGAATTGCCATAAATGACTTCTGAAATGGACTGCCATAAATGACTTCTGAAATGAATTGCCGTAAATGACTTGAAGTAATGATTGTCTTGAATTATGATGATTGGCATAAATTGAAATGATAAATAAAAGAGAAAGAAACATTTGGCCATATCCTGATAAGGTCCAAATCGGAGGGTATTGGTGTTGTATGCTTCCTGAACCTGTCCAAAGAATTGACAAGTGCTCACAAAGTGGTCAAGGTGATGCTCACAACAACATATGGGTAGAATACCCCCTTAAAGGGGCATGCCAGGAGAGGAACTCACTTTAATAACTTCTTCTACCCACCAAGCACCATAATCAATCTCTTGAGGTATTGGGACCAGGCTTGTCTGGATATAATGAATGGAAGTTCTTGACAAGATCTGGTGAGCTGGTAAGGTTTGAATCTGGTTCCCAAGTGGTTCTTTCTGGGTCTTCACTGACTCCTTTCCACTCTACAAGATACCATAATTTACCTCTTTTGAGTTTTGAGTCCAGAACCTGAGCCACTTTCCATTCTGCTTGCTCCTCCACTAGGATTGGTGATGGTGGCAATTGATTTTGATTTGGGATAGTTGAATGCTTGACTGGTTCTAATAAGGACACATGGAATACAGGGTGAACTGTCTTCCATTGCTGAGGCAACTTGAGGTGATATGCATGGCTTCCAATATTCTTCAGAACTTCAAAAGGTCCCAACCATAATTCTGATAACTTCTTGGTGGGTCTTGTTGTCTTGATGTTCTTGAAAGCTAGCCATACTTTGTCCCCAGGTCGGAAATCAGGTGAAATTGCTCTATTTCTATCTGCATACTTCTTGAATCTCCTTATTGCTGACTATAATTCTTCTTTGACAACTTTCTGTACTGATTGGAGTCTTGTTGATAACTTTCCAGCAGGTGAGTCTTGAGAAATATGGATTGAGTCAAAGCTGGGATTTCTTCCATAAATGGTGAAAAAAGGTGATTGCTTGGTTGATGAGTGTTCTGCATTATTATAGGCAAATTCAGCCAGAGGGAGACAGGTGTACCAGTCATCTTTATGATAGCTGACATACATCCAAAGGTACTGTTCTAGTATCTGATTTACCCTCTCTGTCTGTCCATCTGTTTCAGGGTGAAAGGCAGTTGAAAGATCTCTTGATATCTTGAGCCGCTGACACAATTGAGTCCAAAATGATGAAACAAATAAGGATCCTCTATCACTGACAACACTTGTTGGAAGGCCATGCTTGGAAAATACATGACTAATGAAGATTTGAGCTAAGTCCAGAGCAGTGATTGTTCCATAAGTTGGAATGAAGATTGCCATTTTTGAGAATCTGTCCACAACTACTAAAATTGAATCAAAGTTGTTTGACAGTGGCAATTGAGTGATGAAGTCCATTGATAATGAATTCCAAGGACCAGACGGAATTGAAAGAGGCTTGAGTAATCCAAACTTCTTGTGATGAATGTTCTTGTTTCTTGAACATTGCTGACATGAGGACACATAGTCCTTGATGAATTGATTCATGCCAGCCCAATAAAAATGTCTCTTGATGAGCTTGAGGGTCTTCTCCTGGCCAGGATGGCCAGCCAATGGTGAGTCAAGACGCTTTTGAAGAATACTGAGTTGAAGTTCTTCATTGCTTGGGATTACCACTCTATCTTTGAATAATAATAACTTGGCTTGAGGTTCAAGAGAATAATCTGGAACTGATTCACCTCTTGCTAGTTGCTTGAGTATTTCTTTGTGAGCCTTTGAGATATGACCACATATCCAATAAGGTCACAAAAAAGATTAATAATAATTATACCTTTAATATAATTATATTAAAATTAATTAGAATAATTATACACTAAAAATAATTACTCAAATATACAAAAAATACCATAAATTGGTACTAAAATTGGTTTAACTTAAAAACCAATGAATGAACATGTGAAATAAATTATACCATTGGATTCCCCATGGAGAAATCCACATATACCACTTTTATGGAATATCTGTAAAGTCAATATTTAAGGAATTATAAGGTATAATACCTTATAAAAATCATAAAACCTTATTTATCTCAGAAACTAATGAAACAAAATGTGAAATAAATTGTACCAGTGGATTCCTCACAAAAATCCACATATAAAACAATTAATAAGCTAACTCCCAAAATCAATACTTAAGGAATTATCCTGAATATATGCACTTTTTTGGTCAACGCATATATTCAGTGATCATAGCTAATATCTTCTAAACTATACATGCTAGAATGATGAACCAAAAATAAAGTTACCACGTAATTACTGTAAGAACACAGATATGAACTTTATTTTGCAAATTATAAACAAGGTTAAGACTTATGAGGAAATATTGATAAAAATCAACAGAGCTGTTGACCACTTTGTTGTGAAAGTAGTCCAAACTTAAAAAAAGTATACAGTTGGATTCTACTAGTTTATTCGAGAAGAATGACGTAATTTTTATTGTTAAATTCAGGGTATAACCCCCTGAAATCAAGGTTTGAAGTTTAAAATATTGAATTTCGACAGAAAAGATGAGTTACAAGAAAAATCATCAAAATTAGAGTTTTGATGATGTAATGAAAAGCTCTTGGCAGCATAATAAGGTTATGTCAGGCTATCAGAATTCACTCTCTGAATTGCTGTAGCGCGAAAACCTTAAAAGGTATTGAGGATCAAAGTTTGAGCTTAAATTGAGCTGTTATGATCACATACTGTAACCTTAAATTAAGTTTAACAGTCTTAATAGTGATAAAATTGGTGAATACTATTAGTTTATGATTAAAACTAATAAAATCCACGAAATTTGGGGTTCCGCCAAGCCTCTGATGTCATCATACTTAGAGTTATAGTGATAACTCTAAATAATGGTGTAATAATGATGTAATATGGTTTGATCATGATGTAATCACCCTCAAACCTTAAAATATTGATCAATTCCAGTGGATATGATCAGTACACGTCTACTAGAAGCCTGTTGGACTCTAGGAGGGAGGTATTTACTATAAATAGAGCTCTTTTTACTCTGTTTTCCCCTCAGACGCATCAAAAACATTAAATCAATTAAATCAAAGGTAATTTCTTTATTCTTTATATATAAAACTGTTATATTATTAAAGACCAAAGACCACCTTGCTATAATCATCTATTTTGACGTGATTAAATCATTTATTTAATTGTTTTTGTTAAAAATCTCTCTAAAAACTCATTTCCACGTAAAATCAAGAAATTTAGTAATTTTCTTTATTTTTTATTGTAAATACAATTTGAAAAAGTTGTATTATATTCTTTTGGCGTAAAATATCTCAAAATTATTATTTTAAGTGTTAAAAGTAGGTTATTTCATCTTATTATAATAATTTCTCTCTTATTATTACTCTTAATAATTCTTAATTAATATAAATAGTATTTATATTAATATATAACTTTAATATTAGTAATATTATTGTTATTAATTGTTTTTTATTTATAAAAAACAGTTTTTTACGCCTTTATTATTTGTTGGTAACAATAATAAAGAGCTTTATAATATATTAATTATTTTATATTAATATATTATTTATAATATTATAATTTCATATAATATTAATTTATATTATTATATTTATTTAATAATATAATATTTTTACGCCATAATAATAATATTTCTTTATTATTATTATTATTTTAATCTTATTTACTTTAATTATAAGGACATTCAGAGTACAATAAGTAATAAATTAGTAATTTTTTACTTATTGTTTCATAGTCAAACCTTACATTTGGGGGCCTGGCCGTGATATTTACTTAAAAGACCTTTAAAAAGATTCTATTTGGGTTTATCCAATAATAAATTATATTTATAATCATAAAATTATATAATAATTTTATATTTTATTGATTTTAAAAGCTATTGAGGCATTTGGAAAGCAATTGTACTATCTTACACGTGGTTTTTCACATCCTTAGACTTGCAAGAACTTTCTTTGAGTGACTCTAGTGATTAAAAAAGATAATTTATAAATTAAAAATAATTTTTATTATAATTTAATTTTATAAGAATCATATTCATTTTTTATTTTATTCTTTAAAAATAAAAATATACATAAAAAATATTAAAAAATATTAAAAACCAATAAAAAAAGTTATTTTTATTCATTTTTATTCATTTCTTTATTTATTTCAATTTTTCAAAGATATAAAAGCAATTTCTACGTGGAAAATTGCCATATCTTGCCAAAAATAACACTTATTATAAAAAGACTTATATTTATTTGTCTTTTTTAGTGTTTGAAGATAACCCAACAGAAGACAACCAAGCTACTGTTGAGAGATTAGTGGAAGAAACTTGTCAAAGTTCTCCTACACCAGTTATCACCAAAAGAAAGAAAGCTAAGAAATTAGACTTTCCAGGGCCCACCATTCAAGACTCTGAAGGTGAGCACCTCTTTTTAAATTGCCATAAAAGAATTTTATTCTAAAATACTTTTATTTTTTCTTATTCTTTAATTATGACTACCAGAAGAGGTTCCCAATACTCCATCCAATCAGATGGAGCTGGACTCAGAAGTAGAATTGATCCCTCAAAAGGGAAAAGAAAGGGCAATATCCCCAGTGGAACAGAATCCACACAAGGAAGTGCCTTATCCCAAAGGCAAGTCCCAGAAATGCCCATGATATCTGAGCCTGAATTGGAACTAAGTATGAGTAACTCAAACAGGTACAAATCACATTCAGAGGGCTCAAATAGACATCTACATGAGCCAGTACAAGCAGTATTACACAGTATACAAGGACAAAGACTGGGAAATGCTGCCTCAAATACACCAAGGAGTGATGAACTCCTGGCACATCCTGAAAAAGTTCCTCAAAGAGGAGGAGATAGTGAAATACTCCAATGGATGGAATCCACTGTCATCCAAACCTCAAATCAAAAAAATCAAGGATTATCATGCCAAAAAGAGGGAGGCAACCAAGGAAGAAGCCCCAGTAGCTTCTACCAGCAAGCCTCAAGCCAACCCACTTCCCCAAGAAGGGAAGAAGAACAAGAAAAAGCATTGGAGGAAACCATATTCCCCAAGCTACAGAATCCCAAGAATCCAAAAGGATGCCATGGACAATGTTTTCAACATGGCCAGAACCTTGATGGAATTCAAGGACAAGGAAGAGCAAAGAATGAGACAACCTCATTTACCAAAGAAATAACCTTGTCCAAAGATGTTGTAAATACTTTAACAGAAATTAAAAATAGTATATTACCTCTAAAAGAAATTAAAAACAGTTTATTATCACTACAAGAAATAAATAACAATTTATCTTCTTTAACAAAAATTGTTGTGCAAAACAAAAAAGAAATTGACAACATTAAGTTTATTGTTGAAAATAATAAACCAAAGAATTTAATTGACAATACTCAAAAATTAATACAAGGACAACAAGAATTGTATAAATACATAAAAGATATCAAAGACAAGACTTTGACAATCAATTATGATGTGAGTATTGACAATCTTACAGAAAAATTAAATAAATTAAGTATTTCTGTAGAAAAATTTGAAGAAAAAACTTCATCACACCAAAAATTACTTTTGGACCATGTGGAAAAAAGTGATGAAGCAAGAATGCATCTGAAAGATGATATTCAAAGTGAAATAAGGCTTATTACAGAAAAAATGGATAAGATTAATGAAGCTAACTTAAATATGCCAAAGTTATCAACACCATTTTCTCATATAAGAAGCCCTGTTAAAACAAAAGAGGAATTGTCAAATCCTTTCATAACAGACTTGAGTCATCAAGACAACAACCAAGTATTAATGAAAGAAGCACCTCAATTGAAGGAATGGCCAACATTCACAGGAGAAGGTGAATATGACCACATGTCATTTATTAAAACAATTGACATGTTACAAGAAGACTATGCCATACCAGATGAATTAATCACTGCAAGATTACATTCATTATTTGAGAAATCTGCAAAAAGATGGTATTATGGCATAAGACAGACAAATGGTAAAAATACCTGGTCTTGGTGGAAACAAGAAATAATCACCAAGTGGGCAAATGATGCCTGGAGGTATAAGATAGAAAATGCATTTGAAAACTCTTTCTTTGACCCAGAGAAAGATAAACCTTTAACTTGGTTCTTAAAACAAGTTGAAAGGCTTAATGCACTGTACCCAGAAATGTCACAGAAGATGGTGCACATGAAAATACTTAAAAAATGTGGAGGGGAACTAGAACATGCCCTAAGAAGCAGGTGTATAGAACCATGCTCCACAGAAGAGTATATAAATGCACTAGAAGATATAGTGACAAGAACAAAAATTGGCAGGACTTGGAAAAAATTGGACATTAAAAGCCCAAATAAACCATTTATCAAGAAAGATAAATCAAAAGAATCTTTTAAACCCAATACATCCAACAATAATGAGCAAAGAAAATGCCATAAATGTGGAGGTATTGGACACTTAGCCAATAATTGCCTTAAAAAAGCAAAGATTAATGAAATTGTGGAAACAGAAAACCACAATGACAAAGAAGAGGAATCTGACTCTGAAAAAGAGACAGAAGAGTCAGAGAGCTCTGAAAGTGATGAAATCAATATAATTAATGCACAAATTAATAATATTGATATAATTTATGAAGTACTGGATGTTAACTCAGACTTGCCACAAGTTGGAACATCTGACACAAATCTGACAAACATACAAGATGCCAAAATGTATAGAACCAAACCTGCAAGAGGAATGGGATATACAGCTGGAAAATCAAGTATTAGTATTGTTATGGTTGATAACCAAGAAGGAAAGGTTAACTTGGATACAGGAGCATATTGCACTTGTGTTGGCAAAAGTTATTTAAAAACCATTGTCCCAGACTGGCAAGAAAAACTTATGCCAATACAAGGTGTCAAATTTAGTAGTGCAAGTGAGAGCATGAAGCCCCTTGGAATAATTGATTTAACACTAATTTTTCCTCATCCCTCACAATGTGTCAGAATCAAAGTAGAGTTTGTAGTAATGGACAACTGTACTAGTAATCATTTCATACTTGGGAATGACTACTTATCAATCTATGGTATAGATATCTCCAACCAAAAGGATAGATATTTTACCATAGGAGATAATAAAAGACAAAAGTTTGGATTCTTAAATAACAAAAAACAAATCACAGTTATTAAGAATGGGGAAAAATTCCAGAAAAAGAACTTTTTATATCTGAACAACTCAAAGAGGCAGAATTCAATCAAGAATTAACAGAAAAAATGAAAGAAAAATTGATTGACCTCTTATTTAAGTATAAAAATGCCTTTGCAACTGACAAAGAACCACTAGGTGCCATAATTGGACATGAAGTGGATATAATTCTTAATGTAGAAAAACCTTACCCACCTTTATTAAGAAGACCTGCTTATCCAGCCAGTCCAAGAGCTAGAGAAGCCCTAGAGGTGCACATTAAAGAATTAATGGACCTTGGAGTATTAAGAAAGGTTGGACATAATGAACAAGTAGAAGTTACTACACCTGTCATTATAACTTGGCATAATGGAAAATCAAGGATGGTAGGAGACTTCAGAGCCCTGAATACCTATACCATTCCAGACAGATATCCAATACCCAGAATCCATGAGACATTGACCCAATTGTCACAAGCTAAGTTCATCACAGCTATGGATGCTCTTAAGGGTTTTCATCAAAATGTCTTAACAGACAATGCCAAGAAACTACTAAGAATAATAGTCCATTGTGGAATTTTTGAATACTTAAGAATGCCATTTGGGATAAAAAATGCACCTTCCCATTATCAAAGAATGATGAATACCATATTTCCTGAAGAATTATCAGAAGGATGGTTAATAATCTACATTGATGATATCATAGTTTGCTCAGAAACTTGGGAAAATCACCTGACAAGACTAGAAAGGGTACTACAGAAAATAGTCCAAGTAAATATGAAAATTTCATTGAAAAAATGTCATTTTGCATATAGTGAATTAAAAGCCCTAGGACATGTAGTATCTGGCCTTAGTCTAGGCATAGACAAAAATAAAGTAGCAGCAGTACTACTTAAACCAATGCCTCAAACCAAAAAAGAAATGCAATCATTTCTAGGATTTGCTGGTTACTATAGACAGCATATAAAGGACTTTGCAAAGATTGCTAAATCCTTGTATAAGCTATGTGACCAACAAACAGTCTATGAGATGACAGAAGAAAGAGTCAAGGCATATGAAGAATCGAAAAATTCCTTAACAAATGCCCCATTTCTTCTAATGCCAGATTGGAAACTACCCTTCAAACTGTACATTGATGCTTGTGGAGAAGGACTAGGTGCTGCACTTCACCAAACACAAATTATCAATGATAAACCAGTGGAAGGACCAATTTGTTTCATTTCAAGGCAAATAAAGCCAACAGAAGCAAGGTATGGAGCAAGCCAAATGGAATGCTTATGCTTAGTGTGGGCTTTGGAAAAACTGCATTATTATTTGGATGGCACAGTATTTGATGTAATCACAGACTGTAATGCTGTGAAATCACTATTAAATATGAAGACTCCAAATAGACATATGCTGAGATGGCAAATTGCTATCCAAGAATATAGAGGAAATATGACTATTGTTCATAAATCTGGAAATATCCATAAAAATGCAGATGGTCTTAGCAGATGGGCTCTAGCAAATACCCCTGACAATCCAGCATGGGTACCACAAGAAGAGCACCATATAGAAGGAATATGTGTTACAGACATTGGCACAGAATTCTTTAACCAAGTTAAAGAAAGCTATAAGACAGACAAAAATTGCCATATCTTAAGCCAACTTCTAATGAAAGACTGCAAAGATCCATCACTTTCATCAAAACTAGATGAAATATGGAAAAAGGCATATGATGAAGGAAGATTTCACCTCCTTGATGGAATCCTTTACCATAGAACAAAACACACATGTGTTATGGCCTTAACAGATAGAACACTAATAAAAACTATTTTACATGAGTGTCATGATAGTGTTGCATCTGGACATCTCTCAGAAGATAGGACACTAGAGAGGGTGAAAACCTGCTCTTGGTGGCCAAATTGGAAGAAAGATGTTGCAGAGTACTGCCAAACCTGTGACAGATGTCAAAAAGCCAACAGAGCCACAGGAAAGAAATTTGGAATGATGATCCAAATCCAAGAACCAAAATCCCCATGGGAAATAGTTCATATGGATTGGGTAACAGCCTTACCTCCAGGAGGAGACAGGAGTTATAATGCATGTCTAGTGTTAGTTGACAGGTACAGTAAAACTCCCATGTTCTTACCATGTCATAAAGATGACACAGCTATGGATACAGCCATAATGATATGGAATAAAGTCATTAGCCACACAGGCTTATTCCAAAATATTATAAGTGACAGAGACCCAAAGTTCACTTCAGCATTATGGACAAACCTCCATAACTTGTTTGGGACAAAGTTATCATTCCCAACAGCTTATCATCCTCAAACTGATGGTCTAGCAGAAAGAATGATACAAACCCTAGAGGATATGATCAGAAGATTCTGTGCTTATGGGCTAGAATTCAAAGATTCTGATGGTTTTACCCATGATTGGTGTACACTAATACCAGCACTTGAACTGGCATATAAGACATCAATCCATTCTTCTACTGGCAAAACACCAGCAATGCTAGAGAAAGGTTGGAATCCAAGACTTCCTTATGATACCCTCAAAAAGGACTTAGTGGATATACATCCAACAGCAAGCAGTTTCAAGATAATGCTTGACAAAGCAAGACACCATGCAAACAGATGCATGCAAGATTCTTTTAAATATGCAAAAGAAAGATGGGATAAAAGTCATAAACCACCTGACTTCAAAATAGGGGACTTGGTTTTAGTATCAACCCTTAATTTCAATAACATAAAAGGCCCAAAGAAATTGAAAGATTCCTTTGCAGGACCATTTATGATAAAAGCACTTCATGGACCCAATGCTGTGCAATTAGAACTCACAGGTGAACTAATGAACAAACACCCAACTTTCCCTGTAAGTCTGATAAAACCTTACAGTTCAAGTGACAAGGAGTTATTTCCACTAAGAAATAAACCCCCACTTGAAATTCCCCCCTTGGAGGAAGGAGAGGAAAAGAAAATAGTAAAAGTCCTTAAAGAAAGAAGGACAAGAAACAAAAAAGAAAGGGAATACCTTGTGAGGTATAGAAATTCAACTCAAGAAGATGAATGGCTACTTGAGAAAGATATAACAAATGCTGATAAATTACTAAGAAGGTTCAGACATGAAAGAAAACCTGAAAAATAAAAAGTTAAGCATTATTGAGCTTCAAGACTACCAAAGTCTATTGAAGAGGTAGGACAGTGGATGATACCCTAATCACACATATCAGATTGTGGTACAATCTTTTTTGGTGGTAGGGAATGTGAGCCTTTGAGATATGACCACATATCCAATAAGGTCACAAAAAAGATTAATAATAATTATACCTTTAATATAATTATATTAAAATTAATTAGAATAATTATACACTAAAAATAATTACTCAAATATACAAAAAATACCATAAATTGGTACTAAAATTGGTTTAACTTAAAAACCAATGAATGAACATGTGAAATAAATTATACCATTGGATTCCCCATGGAGAAATACACATATACCACTTTTATGGCATATCTGTAAAGTCAATATTTAAGGAATTATAAGGTATAATACCTTATAAAAATCATAAAACCTTATTTATCTCAGAAACTAATGAAACAACATGTGAAATAAATTGTACCAGTGGAGTCCTCACAAAAATCCACATATAAAACAATTAATAAGCTAATTCCCAAAATCAATACTTAAGGAATTATCCTGAATATATGCACTTTTTTGGTCAACGCATATATTCAGTGATCATAGCTAATATCTTCTAAACTATACATGCTAGAATGATGAACCAAAAATAAAGTTACCACGTAATTACTGTAAGAACACAGATATGAACTTTATTTTGCAAATTATAAACAAGGTTAAGACTTATGAGGAAATATTGATAAAAATCAACAGAGCTGTTGACCACTTTGTTGTGAAAGTAGTCCAAACTTAAAAAAAGTATACAGTTGGATTCTACTAGTTTATTCGAGAAGAATGACGTAATTTTTATTGTTAAATTCAGGGTATAACCCCCTGAAATCAAGGTTTGAAGTTTAAAATATTGAATTTCGACAGAAAAGATGAGTTACAAGAAAAATCATCAAAATTAGAGTTTTGATGATGTAATGAAAAGCTCTTGGCAGCATAATAAGGTTATGTCAGGCTATCAGAATTCACTCTCTGAATTGCTGTAGCGCGAAAACCTTAAAAGTTATTGAGGATCAAAGTTTGAGCTTAAATTGAGCTGTTATGATCACATACTGTAACCTTAAATTAAGTTTAACAGTCTTAATAGTGATAAAATTGGTGAATACTATTAGTTTATGATTAAAACTAATAAAATCCACGAAATTTGGGGTTCTGCCAAGCCTCTGATGTCATCACACTTAGAGTTATAGTGATAACTCTAAATAATGGTGTAATAATGATGTAATATGGTTTGATCATGATGTAATCACCCTCAAACCTTAAAATATTGATCAATTCCAGTGGATATGATCAGTACACGTCTACTAGAAGCCTGTTGGACTCTAGGAGGGAGGTATTTACTATAAATAGAGCTCTTTTTACTCTGTTTTCCCCTCAGACGCATCAAAAACATTAAATCAATTAAATCAAAGGTAATTTCTTTATTCTTTATATATAAAACTGTTATATTATTAAAGACCAAAGACCACCTTGCTATAATCATCTATTTTGACGTGATTAAATCATTTATTTAATTGTTTTTGTTAAAAATCTCTCTAAAAACTCATTTCCACGTAAAATCAAGAAATTTAGTAATTTTCTTTATTTTTTATTGTAAATACAATTTGAAAAAGTTGTATTATATTCTTTTGGCGTAAAATATCTCAAAATTATTATTTTAAGTGTTAAAAGTAGGTTATTTCATCTTATTATAATAATTTCTCTCTTATTATTACTCTTAATAATTCTTAATTAATATAAATAGTATTTATATTAATATATAACTTTAATATTAGTAATATTATTGTTATTAATTGTTTTTTATTTATAAAAAACAGTTTTTTACGCCTTTATTATTTGTTGGTAACAATAATAAAGAGCTTTATAATATATTAATTATTTTATATTAATATATTATTTATAATATTATAATTTCATATAATATTAATTTATATTATTATATTTATTTAATAATATAATATTTTTACGCCATAATAATAATATTTCTTTATTATTATTATTATTTTAATCTTATTTACTTTAATTATAAGGACATTCAGAGTACAATAAGTAATAAATTAGTAATTTTTTACTTATTGTTTCATAGTCAAACCTTACATTCTTTATAGTCTTTGTCTTGCAATATTTCTTTTTGAATCTTGTCCACTAAATCTGAGAAAATTTCCACTTTGATTGAGAAGAATCTTGAATCTTGAATTCCATCTTGCTTAAGTACTTGATGAAAATTTTGAGGATTCTTGCTGATGAAGTCCACCCCCCTCTCTGGGTACATGTCGTCCCGACATGACAAGGCATCTGGTAAAGTGGCCAGCCTGCCTGGGCGGTAAGTGATAGTGAAATGAAATTCTGAGAGAAATTCAGCCCAACGGGCCTGACGATGAGTAAGAACTTTGGAAGACATGAGATACTGCAAGGAAGAGTGGTCTGTCAAGACCTCAAAAGGATTGTAAAGAGAAAGGGGAAATTCTCTCCAGCGCTTGAGAGCCCAAACTATGCCAAGGAGTTCCTTGTCATGAATTTCATAGTTGAGTTCAGCTGGTAAGAGCTTGCGACTATCAAATGCAATGGGATGCTTTCCTGAGTCATTCACCTGACTCAGTACGGCGCCCAATGCATAATCAGAAGCATCAGTCTCTACAATAGTAGGTAGAGATGGATTGAAATGGGATAAGATAGGAGCAGAGGTGAAAGCTTCATTGAGTGCTTGAAACTGACTAAGAGCTTCCTCATTGAAGATAAAGGGAGAATCTTTTGTGAGAAGGGAAGTGAGAGAAGTGATTTTTTTGGAATAATTGTTAATGAAACGACAATAGAAATTGGCAAAGCCAAGAAAATATTGAAGGGCCTTGATGTTTTTGGGCTGAGGCCAATTGAGGATTTGCTGAACTTTTGAAGAATCCATCTTGAGGCCATCACTTGAAACAACATAGCCCAAGTATTCCACACTTGAGGCATGGAATACACACTTGGAGGCTTTGGCAAATAAATTATTTTCTCTGAGTCTTTGAAGGACAGAGGTCACATTTTTGACATGTTCTTCCTCAGAACTTGAGAATACCATAATATCATTTAGATAAACCACAACAAACACATCCAAGAAATCTGCAAATATATCATTTACAAGATTCTGGAAAGAAGCAGGAGCATTGGTCAAACCAAAAGGCATGACCAAATACTCATAACTACCATACTTGGTTCTGAAGGCAGTTAAGTGCTCATCCCCCTCTTTGATTCTCAGAAGGTTATATGCACCATGCAAATCTATCTTGGAGAAGATAGTGGAACCGTTGAATATGGTAAGAAGCTGGTTCATAGGAGGAACAGGGTATCTGTTCTTCCTAGTGACAGCATTGAGTTTGCGGTAGTCAAAACACAAACGAAGGCCTCCATCCTTTTTCTTGACAAAAAGGACAGGTGCTCCTGTTCAAGAGGAGCTTGGTCTAATGAAACCTTTCTCTACATTCTCTGAGATGTAGGCCCGCAGTGTTTCTGACTCTTGATTTGATAATGAGTAGATAACACCAATTGGAGGTAGAAGACCCTCCAATTTGATATGGTGATCACAGGCGCGGTGTGGAGGAAGTTTCTCAGCTTTCACCTTGGAGAATACATCCAAATATTGGTGATAAGCAGGAGGGACTACCTTCAAAACAGTTTCAATTTCTTCTGGCTCTTCCTCCTCATCCCACTGCTCCTCCAGGGATGCATGAAAAGATAAGGGAGGAAGGTCCATATCCCCTTGAAAGAGATGAAGTGAAGATATGGCAACATCTTCTCCAACATCCTTTATCTCTTTGAAGACTTCATCTCTTAATGGAAGTAATGACTGAGAGGGAATAATGGGGGGGATATGGACAGAAGAAGGAAGGGAAGGTGTCTTAAGTTCACCAACCAGAGCAACACTGTTGACAGCAGTGGCTAAGTCATTACTAGTAGAAGGAATAATACCACTAGAATCCTTATGACTAGAATCATAGGTGATCAATCCATTTTTCCAATCAATTATTGGATAAAAACTGTAAAGGAAATCATAGCCCAATATCAGGTCTTCTCCCTTGGGTGAATCTATGATAAAGAAGTCCCATTCAAAGCTTGGGAAGGAAGGCAAGTCAACTACCCACTTGGTATAATGGGTGATGAACAAGGCAGGGGATTCATTAGAATCCAAAATGAAAAGAGGAATCTTTTCAGGGAGCTCTGACAGAGTCAATGAGTACTTGAGAACAAAATTCTTTGCAATAAAAGAGTTTGTAGCACCAGAATCAATGAGAATACTATAGAAAATATCAGAGACAGAAGAGAAAATAACAAATCTTAAAGATTTCTTGACACTAGTATTCAGAGTGCACAATTGTGCTATTGAAGGAAATAAGTGAGAACCATTGAGCACATCATGATTCCCACTCAGGCTTTTCCCTGCTTGCTAGGGAAGCCTATTGATGATGACCCAGGCTTGTTCTGAGGTCTCTTGAAGCATTTTTCAATTGGGTGCTTTCCACCACAAGAATTACACAACCCCTCTTTGATCCTCCTCTCCTTTTCAGAACCAATTAATTTATTGTCCTTATTGAGGAGAGCGGCATGGGGCTTGTCCTTTGAAGATTGAAATTGCTTGCCCTTCTTGTTCTCCTTCTGGTGAGACCTCTTAGAAGATGAGGTCTGAGGAGGTCTAGATTGATTGGATCCAATGACTGGAGGCTTCTTCTCTTGATTGCCACCCTTTTCTTTTTGACTTTCATGATATCTTGTGTCTAATTCTAAAGTGACATCCATAATTTCCTGAAGAGTATCAAAAGTTCCGGGGTGAGAAGCCAACTGATCCAATAATCTTGATGCCAATCCTCTTCTGTAAACATGGATATAAGCTCTTTCCCCCCAATATCCAATTCTTGACATTAAGCTTCTGAAATCTGAAATGTACAAGGAAACATGACCACTTTCCTTCATCCTCAAATTGTCCAACTCTTGTTCAGCTTTCCTGACTTCATTGGGGTCACCAAACAGAGTGAATAATTGAGATTCAAATAAGGGCCAATTATTGAGGAGGTAGGAAGGGTCTTCATTGGAAATATTTGAGAGATAGGGTTCAATCCACTTTCCAGCTCTACCATTGAGAAAAGAAGTTGAGTAAAGAACTTTCTTCCTGTCAGAGAAGAATTTTGCTGGATCATTATGGAAGATTAATTGACAGGATCGGATAAATCCTCTCAATTTATGAGCTTGAGTACAATCAAAAGAATCAGGTGCCTTCATGGATGGAGTCTTGAAAGCAGGGGCTTTGGAATTGTTCCTGGGAGCAACTGCTTGAGTGAGTTGCCCCATGAATTGGGTCATGTGCTCCATCATCTTGAGGAGACTTGGATCAGTTTGAGAGACAAGAGGTTGACTAGAAAGGGCTAGATTAGAACCCTGAGGCACCTCTGGAGCATTTGCCAAGGAATCTGCCACTTCAGTTTCCCCAAAATCTTCCTCTTCCACAGACTCTTCCCCCTCTTCATCTTCAACTTCCCCTTGTCTTGCTCTTGCACCTTCAGAAATGCCAGGGTAGCCACCCAAAAGTCCAGAGAAAGATCTTGATCTTCTAGATTTCATTCCACCTCTTCTTGAGGGTGCTGCCCCTTCCATTGGTGGTTCTCTGTCCAAGTTTGCACTCAGTTGATGAACTGATGGTGTGCAGTCAAGAGGAGCCCTTGCTGTAGGAGTGAGAACAGCTTGAATTCTTTGGGATCTAGTATTTTTGGCTGGGGGACTAAGCTGAGCTGGCATTTTGAATAAAATGAAATAAAACTTGATGGTATGAGAACAGAAATCAAAACTTGGCCAAATCAATCACAATAATATCTTGGGAGTGATATTTCCACGCCTTAACCTGAAATTTACGCCTACGCCTATGCATAAAATTGTGGATTTAGATACGCCTTCACGCCTTTCATGGATGTAGTTTGCTAAATCCACGCATCCAACTGATTACTAAATCCATGCACCAATTTTTTTTAATCCAAAAGAACTATAATTTTACAGTTACCCACTTTCAATTTTTATGTTCATATGAGTCTCTAAGAAAAGTTTTGATAGCTCAGCATATGTCAAAGTACTTGCTACAGTTGTTCTGAAATAAAGAAATAACCACCATAAGGACAGGAAAATAAGATCTAATAAGAGATTTTAATGATTAAACATGTACACACCTTGCCAAAGTACGCTTCCTCTGTTGTACCTATAATTCATAAATATAAAATAAGTGGTTCTAAATTTTTCATTAAATAAAACTTCTTATGAATTAAAATATCCTTTGCATATTTATCTCCTTTGTATCAGGTGATATAAAATGGTATGCCATTACCTTTTTCCTTTGTCCAATACAATGTAGACAATCAATAGCTTGATCTTCAGCAGCTGGATTCCAATGAGGCTCCTAGATATATATTAGATATATAGATGATATTAAAATATCCCCTTATGGTCATATGGTCATATAATCATAATTCATACCATTATAAATACCACGTCTGCACAAGTTATATTCAGGCCAACCCCTGCAGCCCCTATTGAAGCAACAAGTACTTCTACATTGCTGTTTTCCTTGAATTTCTGAAGTTCTGCCTCCTGTGTAGCTTGGCCTATTGTTCCATCAACACGTGTAAAAATAATCTTATTGTTTTCTAAGACAATTCCAATCCTACCATTTTATCACAAATAATTGTCAATCAAAAGCTTCATAATTATCAAAGGAGAGGTACAAAACAGAAGTTTAATAGACAAAATAAGGGAAATAACCAAACTTACAAATCAAGAAATGTTGTAAACTGTGAAAAAATCACTGATTTTGGGGTTGAATTTTTAATTTTTCGGCGTGATAAAACAATTTTAAGGAGCCTCTGAATTTTAGTGCTTTGTAGACATGTTTTGACATCAACATGTTCCGTTATGGTACTATTAAAAAAAACCCCTTCTATCTTTGTCCCATATGGTGAGATCATACCTTCAATGTCATATATACTTTCACTAAGCAAGTGATGATTGCAACAAAGGCGAAGCTTGTTTATATACTTGAAGAACATTTCTGGGCCTTGATTAGATGATGATGTGAACTCTTTGTAAATATCATTATATCTATCTAACGTCCAATCTGAGAGAGGTTCATCGATATAATCATGATTAATTTCAGGTAGATCATTTAAAATGCGGTCCTTTTTTCTTTGTAGACAAAGATGCCTCAGGCATAACTGAAGGGGGCTATAATTTCCTTTTTTGAGCTCTTCCAATATAGTTGGTACCCAATTCTCTTGTTTTTCACTTTGAGGTGCTGTAATGAAGGTGATTAGGCTCATGCAGTCATTTATACTGTTTTGAATAGGGGTTCCTGTCAGGCAAATGTGTCTGGATGTTTGTATTGCCCCAATTGCTTTGAAGAAAGTTGACTCCTGACTTCTTATCTGACTAGGTATGTCAATTTAATCTATATATCTTTCATCAGAATTGCACAATTTGTAAATAATATGTTGAAAAACTCACTGGGCCTCATCTAAGACAACTCGGTACCATTCACTATGGTAAATCCAAGAGTTTTCTATATTATTAGGCTTACCAAACTCATGAGCTAACAAATGATAGCTGGATATTACAATATCAGCTTCAGACCATTTTTTCAGTCCAATATCCTTTCTTTTCTTTCCATGATATGTGACAATCTTTAATCGGGATATGTCTGTGTGTAATTTGAATTCATCTTCCCAATTCTTTATCAAACGAGGTAAGCATATTATGAGTGTGGAGTGTTTTTGTTTTTTATTAATAAAGTGAATGGATGGTGGAATATCTCTTTGGGAATCTTCAAGAGTCATACATATGAGTGATATGCACTGAATTGATTTTCCTAGTCCCATGTTATCTGCAAGCAGACAGCCCAAGGGAGTATGGCTGAAGGAGTCTTGGAGATTATTTACTTGCTTCTTTGTGATGCTATGTATCAAATTTATTCTTGCAGATGAGGATGATGGTTTATTTAACCACAGAGGATTTGCCGATTTTCCATTTGGGGCTTCTCTATCTAGGAGAAATTCTAATCCTTGCTTTTGATGAGGCTTGAGTGATGATTTTAGGAATGGTATTAGGGAGTCGATTTGAGGAAGGTCATTACTGCTTGGAATCTTCAGGAGCTGTGAGTGCAGCTCAGGTGACAACAACACGTTCTGCAAAGAGATAACAGGCTGGGGCTCCAGGTGTGAGATAAGTGAACACCCACAATGTTCAGAGCTGTTGTATGTGGCTGGTTGGTGAATTAATATTGAATTCCTCCTAATGAGATCAAATATATCAATGCTTGCTGAGGAAAACAAAAAAATAAACATTACTATTGGAATAGTGATGTTTATCTTGTTGTAAAGGTTAAACTTGAGAAAGCTTTCAATGAATACTTTCTGGTTGGGGTTTTTCTCTAGATTGGTGTGCCACATTCCAGAAGGACCACAGGATATAAAGAAATTGGGGTCACCCAATAATGGTACGAGTGCAGAGGTGAAATTGAGAGGAAGGCTACCCCAAGCTTCTCTTTGATGTCATGTATACAAGAATAAATTTTGACTTGTATGACATAAGAAAATCCAATCATCTGGTGGAAAAGGTTTCTGAATGGGATTAGTGAGGCATACATGGGTTTTCAATATACCAAGGCAATATGGCTTGGAAGAATCCATATTTTGAAAAAAAGATTCAGTTTGATCTTGACAGGAATGAATAGTAAATGCAATGAACTGGAGAGCAAGAATATATACTAAAGCAATTTTGATACTAATCAGGCCGGCTTGTGGTTTACACTTACCATTTGTATTATAAATAGAAACACATGAGGTTCAATAAAAGATTGTTTGAAAAAAAACAGCTCAATTTAAAGAGGCAAGGAAATTTATTCTTGGATATGACAATATAATTGTATCAAGCTCTGCATGAGAAGAATCTTTCTATTCGAAGTCATGACTTCGAACAGAATAAATGAAGGAAATTCCTAAGGATACTTAAGGACATATATTTCAAGAAAGTCTCCAAAGGAAAAGATGTACTCAAGTTTGCATCAGCCATCCCATTTCATGCATAAGTATCGTAGTCTAAGGTTGAAAAGCTACATCAAAAGAAATGGAAAATCACAAGAAATTTATATGTTTGAAAGCTTCATTTTTTTCTGTTGATGTCTTTTCTTTTCATTTTGGTTGGGTTATTGGATCCATACATATAAGGCTTTTAGCTCTTGAATATAGCTTGGAGTTGATTTGGAAAGAACAGCCAAAGTGAGTTATGGTGGGAAGTCCATCAAAAATAGGAGGTGGCTGAGTGGTCTTGTGAAAAGTGGTTGAAGTTTTCCAGAGAAGCTCAATAATACCTTGCTTGCGAGAAAAATCCAAAAGTGTGGAGTATTCAGGAAATGAGAGGCCATAGCCACAGGAGCGGATGGGAGATGGAATTGGTTTTATGGCTGATTTGTCAAAGAATGTGAACAAACCATAAGTCCAAGTATTCATGTCCTTCTCAGCTCTATGAACACGATTATGAAAACCATTTGTTGTTATGATTACATTGGAGAAAGACCGTAATTTTTGGTGGACCATTGGATTCCATTCACCTTCATGCCATTCAGGTAGCTGGGCTTCTTGCATGATTTCATTGTTCTCACGGGCAGCAGACATAGAAAGAATCTTGATGCGGGAGGAAACAAAATTTTCAAACCAACACAGGGTCATCCATTCTTCATTATCTGCGTCTAATACTTCTGGATTCATTGTGGTCTTCCTGGCATAAACACCTAGTAAAAGGCAAATAAAATTAACAAAAAAACTTGAATATAATTGTCTAAAGACTCACCTAAGGATTTACCACTATCACTTCCACAGCGAAATCCAACACCTTTCATATGACCATTGATAAGATCACTATTGGATTTAATATGAGGACAATTTTGGGCTAATTTATAAGGTGATATTATTAATTGATTTAATGAAGTAAAAGTTGGTGAAGGAATATGAAATGGATGCAAATGATAAATGAAGAGGGGCTCATGATTTTTGGAATTGAAAACTATTGAAGGATTTGGTGTTTCATTTATACAAGGTAATAAAAGCTTATTCATTCTATTTGGCTTGGGCTTAACTGGAACTGTACTGAATTCACCTCTGCTTCTTGATGCATGGTCCAAAATTTGGGTGAGTAATTTTCGTGCAATTTGAAATCTTCTATGTGAATGATTAGATTTCTTATTTAAAGATGAGTCATTTTTGAATAAGGGGGAATCATTCACAGCTGGTGAAATAGTCCTTCCCATGGAATGATCCTCAGAATTCAAAAATAACCCATCCTGTCCGTTTGTGTTGGATAAGCTTGATTTACAAAGAGTTATTGGATGAATTGAGTCACTAATTGATGAAGAAAAATCATTTACAACTGGTGAAATAGTCCTTCCCATGAAATGTTTTTCTTCATCATTAAGTGACTCCATACATTTTGGGAGTTTGACGAGTTGAGATGGTGAAAGTTGACTCATGATTGGTGAAATGGCAAGGAGGGATGTGTGAGGCTTTCCCCTATAATGATTTTTATTAAAAAAAAGTAAAATAAGTAAATAAAAATAATTGTTGCTTAAATTTTATTAAACAATTAAAATAAAAAAAAAAATAAATAAATAAAACATGTTTTTTTTTTAAAAAAAAACAATTTTTTTTTATAAACAAATTAAAAAAAAAATTAAAAACCCAAAAATTAAATAAAGAAAAATTGATCACTGGGGCTTTAACAGCCCCAGCAATAAGTTTTAATAAAAAAAATGTCTTTAAAAACAAAAAAACAATTTCAATAAAAAAAATGTTTTCAAAAAATAAACAAAACATTTTTTTTTATATTTTTTAATTGATTGCTGGGGCTTTAACAGCCACAACAATCAATTTAAATGAAAAAAAAATTAAAAAAGAAAATTAAATAAAAATAATTGTTTTTAAAAAATAAAAAAAACGATTGATAAAAAAGAAAATTAAACAATAAACAATTAAATAAAAATAAAAAAATTTAAACAAAAAAAAAAAATTAAAATAGAAATACTTTTTTTTTTAAAAAAAAATGATTGCTGGGGCTTTAAGAGCCCCAATTGAAAAATTAAATAAAAAAAAAACAAATTTGAAAAAAAAAAAGAAATAAATGATTGCAATCATTTTTAATAATAAATAAAATTAATAATTAAAAAATTAAATAAAAAAAAAAGATTAAAAAATAAAAAAATTAAGATAAAAAAAAAAAAATTTAAAAAATAAATGATTGCTGGGGCTTTGAGAGCCCCAGAAATCATTTTTAATAATAAATAAAATTAATAATTAAAAGATTAAAAAAAAAAAAAAAGATTTTTTTTTTAAACAAACTAATTAAAAGTAAAAAAATTAAATAAATAAGAAAAATTTTTAAAACAAAAATAACTTTTTTTTAAATTTAAATGATTGCTGGGGCTTAAGCCCCAGCAATCATTTATGTTAATAAATAAAATTAAAAATTAAAATATTAAACAAAAAAAAAAGATTATTTTTTTAAAAAAAATTGATTGCTGGGGCTGTTAAAGCCCCAGCGATCTAATTAAAAGTTAAAAAAAATCAAAAAAAAAAACTTTTTTTTTTGAAAATAAATGATCACTGGGGCTTTAAGAGCCCCAGCAATAATTTTTAATAATAATTAAAATTAAAATTTAACAAAATAAATAAAATAAAAAAAAAAGTTTTTCTTTTTTAATCAAAATTGATCACTGGGGCTGTTAGAGCCACAGCGATCAATTTAAAAGTAAAAAAAAAAACTTTTAAAATTAAATAAAAAAGTAAAATTTAAAAAAAAAAAAAATTTTTTTTTAAAGATACATGATCGCTGGGGCTTTAAGAGCCCCAGCAATCATTTTTAAGAATAATTAAAATTAAAATTTAACAAAATAAATAATAAAAAAAAAATTTAAAAAAAAAAAATAACTTTCTTTTTTAAAGATAAATGATCGCTGGGGCTTTAAGAGCCCCAGCGATCATTTTTAAGAATAATTAAAATTAAAAAAAAAAATAATTAAAAAAAAGAAAGTTTTTTTTTTAAACAAAATTGATCAAAAAATGAATATTTTTTTTAAAAAGATTTTGATTGATGTAAATAAATTTAAAAAAAATTGTTTAATTGGAAATTAAAAACAAAACTCACTTGTTTATTTTTTAATTACAAGTTTTTGGTTAAGAGTAATATTTTATATCAAAGAAATTAATATTTTGAATCAAAAAAAAAATTGGTTTCATTGATTATATCCAAACGGAAAAGAATGCAGGTGGATTTGGTCTTTTGCTCCCAAAGGGTCAATGGAAGTCAATGTGATGTGAATGACCTAACACCCCCGGCAAACATCTGATGCGGGGGATATGACATTTCACTGTCGTCTTGATAAAATTTAGCTAACAGCTCCATGCCATTCAATTTTTGGATTGGACATCAAATCATCTACGGTCAGTCCCCTTTCTCCACACAGTCCTTTGATTTGATTTCCTCTTCACTTATATTTTTTCTCCACAGCTAAACACAATGCTCGTTTATATCCTTTCAGCTTCCGAATTTCCCTTTCATTTTGCTCTGAGGCCTCAACGCATTGAGAATACACAATCAATGTTTCAGCTCAATCCAAACGTTTATCTCAAAGATTACCTTTTCATCCTTGCTTATGCATTGTTGAATGTTATCATAGCGTTACCAAAACATTTCGAGTAGTCTCCCTAATCATAAAATCTTACCGCTGTGTTATTTTGACAAAACTGATGAAAGCTATTTATATTGTTTTATTTTTATTTTTGGAAAATCACAATGAGTTTCAATACATTCACAGCTTTCAATTATGTCGATCCAGATGACCCTCTAACCGAACCTGATCCTGATCGTATAATCAACCAGCAAAATCAACAAATCTCTATCTTACAGCAGCAACTTGAACAATCACAGAATGCTTACCAAGCCATTTTGGAGAAAGTCAACTTCCTTCAAATACAGAACACTTCAAAAGAAAAAAATAAGAAGAATCGAAAGGAAACAACAATTCCTGAACAATGTAATAATCCAAAAGTAACCAAAAAAAAACAATCAAGTTTCCACAAAAGGATAATCGTTCACACAAGTCAAACCCATATCATCTTATTATGAGCAATACACCTGCAGACTTTCATCACACAAAGGTGAGTTGTATTATTTTTTTATCAAAAAAAGGCCTTCCAAATAAGCACTACTAATGCAACCATATTTGTTTAGGATTCGTTCTATATAAATATAAAAATTCTTTGGGGGATGGTGCATCCACATTCAGTTCCCACTCCTCCCAACACCTCTTTACTTAGAGAATTCAGCAATCGTTTCAAAAGCGCAGAAGAAATTCAACAGATGGCCGAAAGTGAGACAAGTGTACCACTCATTCCCCAAGACCACGTCATGACCCTGAAAGGAGTTCAACCAGGAAGAAAGAAAGTTGGGCAAGGTATAGTATACATGAAAGAGTTTTTTATCTTATACATACAAGCATTGCTTTCCAAGCTAGGAATTTGTCAATGGTCCCCAAATCTGCAAGAGGCAAGCGACACGTTATACAATGAAGCCTGCCGAATCAGCGCTATTCAAAGCTTTCGTCAACTTGCTATTGGGGGTGCTTATGAGCACATGAACATTAATCACCGCTATCTAAACGAAATAAAATTGCTTCATGAAATCTATAATCATTATGTTCACTACTACATGACTCAACGATTTAACAAGGAGATGAAAGAGGCTGGGAAGCACCAAAAAGACCAAGAGAAAGCAGCAGTTCAACTCTCAAAGAAACGTGTAAGATCTTAGAATAAATCTTAGTTTTGCTTACTTACTGATAGACTTTCTTGATAGCTTTGCGATATTTGCTATAAGTTTGGGGTTGCCAATAACTTTCCAAAACGATACTTGAAGATATTAGCCAACACTGATGCTCATAGCGATGATGAGTACATATCAAAGAGCAACTACAAAATCAATAAACTACCGTTCAGATCAGAGAATGCAAACAAGTTCATGAGAAGAGTTGATGAGGAAATTGAGAAGGCAGAGAGGATTGAACAAAAAAGATCACGGGGAAGAAACCGAATCGTCGTGGATTCACCAAGCATTTCAATTCACTCTCATCCTCCCAAAGGCTTGCCTATAGACTTTTACGATCCGAGCTGGTTCAATAATTGCCTCCTGGTCAAAAAACAACCGTAGCAGATTCATTCAACGTTGCTTTCTTGCCAGATGCGTCGCAGTCAATTCGTGGTATACAGCATCCAGAAGAAAGACTTAACGACCGAAACTTTACTGAGAAGTATTGGGAAAAATGTGCAGAATCCTATGACCTCTCCCATGAGATAGCCAGGGAGGACGAGGATTTGGAAAGTGATGACAGTGCAATAATCGACGACAATTCTGAAAGTGATGACGACACAGGGGAGGAAAGTTTGGAACCAGATAAAAATGAAGGTCAGGTATTTGATCAGCTTTCTGATCAAGACACAGAGATGGCACATGCACAAGATCTGAATCAATTTATGGTGGGGGGCTCCAGCATCGCTTTTGGAGCTGAGTGGCAATAAAATTGTCAATATAATCGGTGCACTAGAGTATTTTTTACTCCTTTTTCTTGGCGTTTAGAATTTTTAGAATATTATCACATGAGCTTGTACTTTGTCTTTTTCCTTCAGATCCGTCTGGAGGCCATTATTAAAGCAATTTTGGAGTAAGAACTCTTGTTAAATACAAATTGTTGACACTATTAAAACTCCAAAACATGAAGTGCAATTTATTATATTGAGATTTCGAAGTAACTACTCAGAATTGTATTTATAAGAATATGCTCATATAGACGGAAAATTAGGTTAACAATTAAAACAATTGAATAAAAGAAGATCTTTACATAGGTAAAAGGGAATTGAATGGGGTATGTTTTGGCCTCAATTGAAAGATAAAAAAACTGAAAAACCTATTTGTTAACAATTCAAATTTGATAGAAAGGTATGTGATATAAAAGGGCTTACAAGCTCAAAGGGTGTATCAACTCTCAGAAAATCTGCTTGAATGAGGCAAGACAGAGAAGACAAAAAACCCTTGCATAAACTTATCATCCAAATAAATTATTGCAAACAACCAAATCAATCGATTCAAAAACCTTCCACCTTGAAAAGACTGCTTTATTCAAAATTCAGACTATGTCACCTCTTACATCATTTGTGAACCTTTCAGCAAACACCGTATATTTCACAAAGATTGTTCTCTGAAATTGCAAGGAGACAACCTTTGCTGTCATGAGCATAAATCACAAGGACCAAATCTATTTTCATTGCCCTCGAAAATCTCCAGAAAGTGGCTGTAAATTTTTTGGTAAGCTTTTTTACAACTGAAAAGTCTAAAATTATGTAACTCTTACAAAATCTTATTGCTTCCTTAGTTTGGATAGATGACTACGTTTGGGAAAATCACTTGTTCGAGACCCCAATTTTGGTCACAGTAAACCCAAGATTTTGGGAAAGCACTCAATCGTGTAAACCAGTAGATGGTTGCTATGCCACGGGTACATTTTTAGGGAACAGAGCTAGAATAGGTGACTTCTTTTTAAATTGGTCAAGCTGCATTGAAAAGAATTATTCTGAGTACAAACTTTCGGTCCTTCAGGAAGCACTTCAGTGATTAATTGCGCGACAAAGAAAAATCAAATACGTGACATTCGTGGATTAATCGAATTGATTGATAGTACTGTGAATCAAAGCAATAATGGACTGGATTCTTTAATGCTAATAAGAAGGTTGTGTGTTATTAGAAGGGTCTTACGCACTTTAATAGAAGATGCTGACTTGTTTGTTTGATTAAATAATACTTTGATAAAGATTTCCAATACTCTGGAAATTGAAGCGTGCTTTTTGATACACTCAAAGTATATATCAGTTTGCTGATTAGTTTTTTGTGAATAATTATTTCAGATTTATTTTTTCAAATGGAATTGAAAATAACTTTGAGAATATATACAGAACTTTGAGAGAAGTAGATTTGACAAACCAAATTATAGAATACAAAAGTGATAAACATCAAACTAAGAATGAGAAGTAAAACTGGTATTCGTTTCCAGCCCAACAAACTTGTTAATAACTCGTGCAAGTAAGCTAATATTTTGGCTACCTAGAGACCAAGCTGGAAGACAAAGATAAGCTGCTAATCCTAAGATATTACTTAAAGAAACAAAGCACAGATGTTGAGTTGGTACCAGATGTGCCAGCTCTATGCTTTCCAAAAAGGCATCAACTTCTTCAAACCCATCTTCTTGATCCTTCACCAGCTCATACTCTTGTAAAACTATCAATGGTCCAGCATGTACTTCTGGTTTTTCCAGATCTATAATACTCTCGATTTTCCCAAATTTTTCATTTGATCCCATTTTAAGCTTGATGAAGTCATTAGGTGGCTCAGCCGATAATATCAATCCTGTTAGCCATGCAACCGACTTCATGTTGGTCGCAAAGCTCTGAAGTACTGATGAATTGGCTGGATGAGGGATCATACTGAAGCTACGTAAATCTGGATTTTCTTTTTGTAAGTATTGCAAAAGGGCTTCATACGTTTGGCTGTTTATTTCTTCCTTTTTGCTGAGTGGTTTGTTGCAAGAATCAGATTTTTTGTTCTGGAATACCCCAAGCCATTGCATTTGACAGAACTTTCCCATGAATGTTTCCTCCATCCCACCTGCCCTTCAATGAAACATAAGTAAGAATTCCACACAAAATTCATGGAAAAAATACAAACCTTTTAGAAAGTTGCTTTTGAGGTTTTGAATTTCGCCAATCAGACGCTCCCCAGAGAACTCCGAAATTCCCATCAGTGGGCCCCAAAACTTCAACTGCTGTGGAATGTGCATCGCGTAGTGATGATTGGGCACAATTCAGCATTCAGTGAATAGATTTAACGAAGTTTGCTGATATGTGTTGTAGTGTTGAGCAAATTTTGAGGAATCTACCTTTTTGATTACTTTTGAACTAACAATGTTTGTACATTGCACAAGCGCACAAAAATTCAAAAGTAAGTTATGATTATCAAGTCTCATTGAGTTATAATTGGAATTATATTTTAAAATAGCCTCCAAAAAAATCATTGGAAGATAAACTGAGAACAAAGATTTCCATTCGCTTGCTTTGAATTTTCCATTCTGAGATTTACCAAAAAAAGAAGAAACACGTGTGACTCCTTTTGGAACAACAACATCACCAATGTGCTTGCAAATTATATTCTTGATATCTTCTGAAAGATATCCAGAGTTTGTGTCATTTTCTTCCAAGTTATTATCTTGTTCTTCATTATTATACATGATGATATCTTCTTGCAGCAAATCAGAACGTTCTATGTCTTCAGGCTCGGCATGATGCTTTTGAAGTTGCAAATCAAATCCCCAACGTGTCAGGAAATGATGTTGTAAAACTCCCTCAAACCAGTTATGCATTACACCCAGGGTGGTGTTCAGAACAGGATCCCAATAGGGCAAGCGGTTGAGTTCTGACCAGCGGATTCCTGTTCTGGTGGAAATCCTTTCCCGTGCAAATTCTGAATCAGTTACTTTGAAATTCCATACCGATTGCAATACACTTTGTCCTTTGCGAGGGCGTCCTAGCTCTAGCTTGTCCCTATCTGATGCAGCTAGCTCACACCATGAGCAAAATTTTGTAGCAGAATGTGATTTGAATCCAGCCACTTTGTGAGTTGCCACAATTTCTTCAATTAGTGAGACAAGCTTGACAGTGACCTTGCATCCATGAGGATAAGTTGGTGTTGACATGGTGACTCCTCTATTTAGTTCCTTGAGCTCGTCAACCAATGGTATTAATACGTTGTTGATTGTTAGCATTGTTGGCTGATTTGGTGATGGAATAATGCCAGCTAGACAGGTTTAGTGGGTTTTATATCAGAGGCGTGGTGGAAGGTTGAGGCATTTAAGGGAAATGAGGCCCATTGATGATTGCCGACCAGCAAGCTTATTTTTCAGAGGATTGAACCAATCGACAAACAATGACAATCCCAAGTGAAGTTCAGAGCCTTGACGATAGGATGAGAACATCTTCTTCCAAATCTGTCCTTGAGCGACATCATATGTGCAATTGGAAGTTGCAGATTCTAAATCCTTTGCCCATTTATCAATATATTCTTCAACAGTAGGCAAGTTGAGGAACCATTTCAGCCATTCTTGTATACTTTGTGTTACGAAATTTGAATGTGGAACTCTCAATCGACGCTGCCTACGAAGTTGAATAAAACCTCTATGTTGGTGTTGTTGTTTTCTAGGCTTTCTGAATAGTTGTGCTTTATTCAGTCCCCATAGTGAAAGTCCTTGGAAAAGATCGGTACTGCATGGTTGACTTCTTGCTGATGCTTGATAGCCACATTGGTCTGGTACTGTTTCAATGTCGTATAGCGCAAAACACTTCTCACAGCAAACATATCGCTCAAGAGATACTTCCAAGTCTAAACGTTTGATCATTGTTCGAACATCATGGGGTGTTGAGGAAACAAACTTGCAATCAAGTCCCAATCTTTGTGAAACCAATTCAATGATATGCACCAGATCATCCCTTGCCTTTTGGCAATTGATCTTGCTGAGTCCACAAAAAAGGTAGAGCCACATTATAAAGCGCATTATAAGGCCTAGTTTTTTAACAACAATTGCAAATTAGTACATAATCCTAAACACAACTTAAGATTTCTGGAACGCACAAATAATTTCAAATTCGGTTTTTCTGTCAGGTAAGCTCACACTGTTGTCTTCTAAGTCAGAAATATTGTTTTGAAATTTTCCATCAGAGGGGATGCTTGCTAGAGAAATTGGTTTTGATGAAATTTTTGGAAGCATTTGATTAATTGTATCATCTTCCTGCTTTGAACAATCCAACCAATGTCGGGCTCGTGTAGTTCTATGAAGGAGGAGTCCTTGACGGGTATGGCCCTCAGAATTTGTAATCGTATGCTGCCGACATTTAAAACAAGTACAAATTTCCATCACATAGATTGAATATTGTTCTTGTCTTGAAAAGTCTTGATTTGAGTAAATGATGAAAAGTCTTGATTTGAGTCAACAATGAAGTCTTGATTTGAGTCAACGATGAAAAGTCTTGATTTGAGTCAATGATAAAAAGTCTTGATTTGAGTCGAGGATGAAAAGTCTTGATTTGAGTCAATGATAAAAAGTCTTGATTTGAGTCAATGATAAAAAGTCTTGATTTGAGTCAACAATGAAAAGTCTTGATTTGAGTCAACAATGAAAAGTCTTGATTTGAGTCAATGATAAAAAGTCTTGATTTGAGTCGACGATGAAAAGTCTTGATTTGAGTCAATGATAAAAAGTCTTGATTTGAGTTGACGATGAAAAGTCTTGATTTGAGTCAATGATAAAAAGTCTTGATTTGATTTAACAATGAAAAGTCTTGATTTGAGTCGACAATGAAAAGTCTTGATTTGAGTCAATGATGAAAAGTCTTGATTTGATTTGAAAAAAGTTTCTTGATTTTATTTGATGAAAAAATTGTGTTATTGATTGAAGTTAAAGAAGAAAGATATTTTATTAATATGAAAAAAGTACAAAGAAATTTGATTTAATTTTAATGAAAAGAAAATAAAACATAAGTCAATCATTTGATTGAATGTGTTTGTGAATTTCGAAAAACAGAAAAGGGTCTCTAGGCTATGCATTGTGAAATATATGCATGCTGATTCTTTAACGAATATGTGCTCTGTATAAGCATTGCGCGCTGACCGTGCAATGTGGGGGGGGGGTTACATCAGCTGTTTGCCGGGGGTGTAATGGTTAGAGCATCTGCCTCTCAAACTGGTTGAGAGGTAGCATGTTCGATCCTGGGCGCTGGCCAGACTCACCCGGGGGCACCTGGGTTGTGAATCTGGGTGGTTGGTGACAATAGCTTCGGCAAACCAAATCCAACTCATTCTTCCTTGTTGGAACAGGTAGGCTCTGTGGGTTCAAGCCCCTCAGGAGGCCCCTGGTGTCACTTCTGTGATTCCTTTATGTTTTTGTGCTGAATCCCCATATGCACAATTATTTTAAATTGTGATACTTGTGGCATCAAGTTGTTTCCTGTGACTTTTTTTCCACTCAGGTGACAAAAGCTCACTGGATAATCTTATAAGCAGCTTGGCACAAAGCTGTTCAAAGTCATGACTCCACACAGTAAGCATATGCACAATTATTTTATATTGTGATCCTTGTGGCATCAAGTTGTTTCCTGTGACTTTTTTCCACTCAGGTGAAAAAATCACACTGGATAATCTTATAAGCAGCCTGGCACAAAGCTGTTTGAAGTCATGACTCTGCATAGTAAGCATATGTACAATTATTTTATATTGTGATCCTTCGCCTTTTGCTACATGGAACGGGAAAACAACGATGGATACATATGGGCCCTTCAAGAACTCAAAATGTTATTTCAGCCACCCAGATTTCCCAAGGTTATTATCACAGATCGTGAGCCAGCTCTGAAGATGAATTGGTCTTTCCTAGCTCAATTCATAATTATTGCACATGGCACATCAGCAAAAACCTTATCCAAAATTGTCGCAAATATTTTCAAGAGGATGATTGGAAGGATTATCAGAAATCCTGGAGCCTACTGGTCAGTTCCAAGTCAACTGAGGAATATGAGGACAATCTTGAAAAAATCAAAGAGAAGTCAAAAGATTACTCAGGAGCATGGGCATATATCTCAAACAACCTACTCCCATTAAAGAAAAAATTTGTCACTGCTTGGGCAAGCCAGCATCCTCACCTAGGAAATCAAGCCAGCTCCCATGTTGAATCTTCACACTCCTACATAAAATCATTTATTAATAATTCTAATGGAGAGCTTTCTACAGTATTCCAAAATTTCAAAATAGCAATTGATATTCAATTGAAACAAATCCACCATACTATGGGCAAAGAATGAGTTCGCAAATTGACTGATGTTTCCCCACCTTTCAAGCAGCTACTTGGCACTATATCAATAAAAGCAATAAAAATTATTGAAGACGAATTTCAAAAGCTCAAACACCAACCAAATCTTCAGCCATGCTCCAAAACACTAACTAGTGGCATGGGGATTCCTTGCTCACATGAAATTGAGAACATTCTTAATACTAAAGGCTACATTGGAAGTGAAGATTTTCATCCACAATGGAATCTACTTTATAATCCTCTTGAAGTAGGTAGCATCTTATTTGTGATATGTGTGATTGTTTTCATGCTAAGATCATGTTTAGCAGGACATTGATTCTAATTCAAAATGGAAAGGATTGAAAAGGAAGTTGATGAACATGAAATACCATTACAAAAGAATATGATCAAGCAAATTCAGGAGCTACTTAGCTTTCAATACACAACCATTAAGCTTTGTCACCCTGAAAAAGCTTTAATTTCACGTGGTAGGCCATCACTAAAAAGGAAAAGGGTAAAGTCTACCAAAAGGCTTCCATCCAAGCTTGAAATTGAACAGGATATCCTGAATCGTCACAAAAGATTTCTTAAAAAGATGCACAGAGCTACTATTGGTCCCAAAGCTCAATTTATGAGGGGGGGAAAGCTCTATTTGATGCATAAAGAGGCAAGCCAAGATGATGAAGCTACCCCAAAAAGAAAAAGGAAATTGGAAATAAACTTGAGACCCCCAAATAACTCAAATTGTTTTGAAGAACCAGTGAGTGGATAAAATTTGATATGCAAATGAATAACTGAAAAATAACCTCCTTTTCAAAGACTCTCTATATTGATCAGATACAGCCACCTTTCATGCACAAGTTCATCGAGAAAATTTTTAATCCTTCTGCAGATGGGAATTGTGGATTCCATGCAGTGGCAAAAGGATTGTCACTTTCAAGCCCACAAAAGGAAAAGAGCTGGAGAGAAGTGAGACAAGATTTGATACAAAAAATTGATAGGAATCACAATTATTACAACCAAATATTGGGAGGAGCAGTGGAAATGGATAAGATAAGAGATAATCTTATGGCTACAGCTATTACAAGAATGGATACCTGGTTAAGTAAATGGGATCATGGACCAATATTGACAAATACATATAAGCGTCCATTTGTATTTTTCCATCCAGATTGGCAGAACTTCCCACCACAGACGTTCCTGCCAACCCTATGCAGTCAATGTGGAGTTTCAATTATGCATCCAATCTCCCTAGGTCACATAAATGGTAATCATTGGATACTCATCATTTTCAATGAACATGAGATAGGCAAATTACCTCTTCCCAAATTGCCACCACAGTGGCCGGGGGCACATTCACATCAATCAGCTTCAAATTGGAGAAGAGTATATTCCTCATCAATAAAGTTATTCCGCAAATGTAGACAGATGACTTGTATATAGCATTCTTTCATCTTAGAGTTTTTTGTCAAATTTCTGAGATAAACATCTTATCAACATCTTATTTGGCGTGGATTTAGTAATCAGTTGGATGCGTGGATTTAGAAAGCTACATCCATGAAAGGCGTGAAGGCGTATCTAAATCCACAATTTTATGCGTAGGCGTAGGCGTAAATTTTAGGTTGAGGCGTGGAAATATCACTCCGCTAAAATCTTGATGAATCTTGAGGAATAAATTCAAATCTTGAGGTGAAATAAAATTCAATCAACAGTCAAATCAATTCAAACAATCAACAATCAATTCAAATCAAATATCAATAATCTTGAGTAAATCAACAATCAATCAATAATCAATCAATAATCAATCAATAATCAATAAATCAGTGTCTTCAATATGAAATCAAGGTCTTGAGGAATCAATCAATCAATTTAAAATCTTCAGAAATCAATTCAATATCTTGATGAGTCAAAATCAGTCAATAAATCAAAATCAATTCTTGAGGATCAATAAAATATCTTGAGCATTAAAAGTCAATCAATAATCAAAATAAGCTCTTGAGGATCAATAAATATCTTGAGAAGTCAAAATCAATCAATCCAATTCAAATAAGAATCCTAAACCGCTGAATCAATAATCCAATGAATCCCAATCAATTAAACCAATAATCAATCCTGAATAAGAGCAAAGAAAAAATTTGATTTGATAAAATGGTCAGCAATGATTAAGAAAGAAGAAGAATCAATTTCATATTAATGAAATGAATGAGATGAAATTGATGAGAGAGAAAAATCATAATCATTAAAGATCATTAAATCATAAAAGAGATCATAATTGATGAATGAGAGAAAATGAATATAAATGAATGAAAAGAAAGAATCAAATATGAGTTAATTAATTTAATGTCACAGGGGTTCTTCGAAGTGAAGAGGGCATGGCACTCAGTAAACTGGGACTCACTTATGGAGGGCTCAGAGATATGGTAAGAAAGGGATACACTTAAGAGTGTAAAAGATGAATTACTAAAAGAATAAATATAAGAAAAGCAGAAACAAGAAATAAGAGTAAGAAATAGAAGAGCCAACCACAAACAAGTCCAAGTCCACTGTTTCAACCTGTCAGAATGGAAAGAGAAGGGTTAATAAGGATATGGCCACCCAACTCATACTGTACAGGCAAAGAGAGAAACTGCAAAGACTAACTTAAAATTAAATAATTATAATACCCAAATATAAGGATAAGAATAATTATAAAATAATAAATAAACTAAATTAATTAACTGGGGAAAAGTCCCCAAGGGGGAGAAAGAGGGGCTGGTATATGTGAGAATCACCAGCCCTGATCCAGAGGAAGAATTTTCATGAGAATAATTGATGATTGAATTGAGTCTGGCCAATACAGGTCCTGTACAGCTGTACAGAACCTTTACAAGAGGTGTGGTGTATTTGAGTGATCATACAGTTTCATACTGGTGTATTGAAACTGTATTAGGTGAACCCAACCTGTACAGGTATTGACAGGCTGTATTGATGTACCAAGCTGTATGCATGTTTCAGAATGAAGATTGCTGAAACTGAATGCTGATGCAGATACTGGATTTGCTGATTTGAGGTGTTTGAGTGGGTGTATGAATGAATACCCTTACCCCTGATGGATGGTTGTTACAGTACTGTCACATGGTGGAATGTGATCTACAACTTGCCAGTATTAATCGGTCTTTCAACCGGTTTAATAGCCTTTTCGGCAAGAGTTCCATTTTCTGAGGTCTGGCAGACAGAATTGTGACAAAAACCTTATTTAACTCAGAAACCAATGAAACAACATGTGATATAAATTGTGCCATTGGATTTTCCATAAAATACAACACATAAAATAACTATAAAGCTATTCTTTAAAGTCAATACTTAAGGAATTAAGCTGAATATATGCACTTTTTTTGTCAATGCATATATTCATGGTTTTTAGCTATTATCTCTTGAAATATACAGGATAGAGAGATAAACCAAAAAGCAAAGTCACAATGTAATTACTGTAAGAACACAAAAATGAACTTTATTTTACAAGTTATAAACAAGGTTAAAACTTGTAAGGAATTATTGACTAAAATAAATGGAGCAGTGGTCCAAACTTAAAAAAAGTGGAAATTCAGATTCTAATAGCTCATATGTGAAGAATGTTGTAATTTTTTATTATAATATTCAAGGTATAACCACTTGAAATCATGGTTTGAAGTTTAAAATATTAAATTTTGACAGAAAAGATGAGTTACAAGAAAAATAATCAAAAATAGAGTTATGATGATGTAATAAGATTCTCTTGGCAGTTAAATGACGACATAAGAAGCTATCAGAATCCACTCCCAGAATGGCTGTAGCATGTATAACTTACAAGTTATTAATGATCAAAGTTTAAGCTTAAGTTTGATCATTTATGATCACTCACTGTAATCCTATTTTACATTTAACAGTTATATAGGTGCTAAGACTGATGAATACTATTAGAGTATTATTAATACTAATATAATTTACAAAGCTTAGGCTTCTCCCAAGCCTATGATGACATCAACTTTAGAGTTATTAGTGATAACTCTAAATAATGGCATAATAATTAGATAAGAAGGTTTGATCATGATGTAATCATCACTAAACCTTAAAATACCAATACTTTCTAGTATATACTATCAGTACACGTCTACTAGAAGCTTTCTGGGCTCTATAAGGGAGGTATTTACTATAAATAGAGCTCTTTTTACTCTATTTTCCCCTCAGATGCATAAAAACATTGAGAAAATTAAATCAAAAGGTAGAATCTTTATTCTTTACATATAAATCATTCATCTTATCAAAGAGCAAAGGTAATCTTCATTATAATCCCCATTTTGACATGATTACTTCAATTGTTCTGCTGTTTTACTACAATGCTCTTAGAATTCTCATTTCTATGTAAAATCAAGAAAAATTGTGATTTCTGTTATTTTTATTTGTAAATACAATTTAAATAAGTTTTATTTACATTATTTGGCGTAAATTCATCCAAAAGTATTATATTAACCATCAAAGGAGGTTGTTTCCTATTATTATTGTTAATAATTCTTCAATTAATAAAAATAGTATTCATATTAATATATCACCTTAATAATGGTAATATTATTGTTATTAATTGTTCTTTATTAATAAAAACAATTTTTTACACCTTTATTATTTGTTGGTAACAATAATAAAGTGCTTTTAAATATATTAACTATCTTATATTAATAAATTTATTTATCATAATTTGACTTATATTATCATATTCATTTAATAATATAATTATTTTTATGCCATCATTATAATAATTATTTATTATTATAATTATTTTTTATCTTATTTATTTCATTTATAAGGACGTTCAAAGTACAATAAGTAAAATATTAGTAATTTTTACTTATTGTTTCATAGTCAAACCTTACATTTGGGGTCCTGGCTGTGATATTTACTTTAAAAGACCTCTAAAAAGATTCTAATTGGGTTTATCCAATAATAAATTATAATTAGAATAATAAGATTATATAATAATATTATATTTATTGATTCTAAAAGCTATTGAGGCATTTGGAAAGCAATTGTACTGTCTTACACATGGTTTTTCACATCCTTAGACTTGCAAAAACTTTCTTTGAGTGACTCTGGTGATTAAAAGAGATATTTTAGAAATTAAAAAAAATTTAAATTATAAATTAATCTCATAATAGAATAATATTCATTTTTAATTTATTCTTTAAAAATAAAAAAAATAAAAAATGTTGAAAAAATATTAAAAACCAATAAAAAAAGTTATTTTTATTCATTTTTTTCATTTCTTTATTCATTTCATTTATCCAAAGATATAAAAGCAATTTCTACATGGAAAATTGCCATGTCTTACCAAAAATAACACTTCTTATATAAAAGACTTATATCCATTTATCTTTTTTAGTGTTTGAAGATAATCCAACAGAAGACAATCAAGCCACTGTTCAAAGATTTGTGGAAGAAAGTTGCCCAAGTTCCCCAAAACCAATTGTAACCAAGAAAAATTAAGCTAAGAAATTAGACCTTCCAGGACCCACTATTCAGGACTCTGAAGGTGAGTACCTCCTTTATAAATTGCCATAAGGAGAATTTTTGTCCTGAAATCTTCTTATTTCTTATTTCTCAAATTATGACTACCAGAAGAGGCTCCCAATACTCCATCCAATCAGATGGAGCTGGACTCAGAGGTAGAATCGATCCCTCAAAATGGAAAAGAAAGGGGAAAATCCCCAGTAGAACAGAATCCACAGAAGGAAGTGCCTTATCCCAAAGGAAAGTCCCAGAAATGACCATGATACCTGAACCAGAGTTAGAAACAAGTATGAGTAACTCAAAAAGGTACAAATAACATTCAGAGGGCTCAGATAGACACTTACACGAGCCCGTACAAGAAGTACTACACAGTGTACATAGACAAGGACTGGGAAATGTTGCCACAAATACACCAAGGAGTGATGAACTCCTGGCACATCCTCAAAAGGTTCCTCAAAGAGGAGGAAATAGTGAGATATTCCAATGGATGGAATCCACAATAATCCAAACTTAAAATCAAAAAGATCAAGGAGTACCATGCCTAAAAGAAGGAGGCAACCAAGGAAGAAGCCCCAAGCCAACCCACTTTCCCAAGAAGGGAAGAATAAAAAGAAAAAGTACTGGAGAAAACCATATTACCCAAGTTACAGGATTCCAAAAATCCAAAAAGATGCCATGGACAATGTCTTCAACATGGCCAGAACCTTGATGGAATTCAAGGAAAAGGAGGAGTAAAGAATGAGACAACCTCATTTGCCAAAGAAATAACCTTGTCCCCAGATGTTGTAAATACTTTAAAAGAAATTAAAAATAGTTTATTATCATTACAAGAAATAAATAATAGTTTATCTTCTTTAACAAAAATTGTTGCACAGAATAAAAAAGAAATTGAAAATATTAAACTTATTGTTGAAAAGAACAAACCAAAGGTTTTTATTGACAGTACTCAAAAGTTAATACAAGGACAACAAGAATTGTATAAATAAATAAAAAATATCAAAGCTAAAACTTTGACAATCCATCATGACGTGAGTATTGATAATCTTACAGTAAAATTGAACCAATCCAGTATTTCTGTAGAAAAATTTGAAGAAAAAATTTCATCACACCAAAAAATACTTTTAGACCATGTGGAAAAAAGTGATGAAGCAAGAATGCATCTGAAAGATGATATTCAAAGTGAAATAGGGCTTATTATTGAAAAAATGGATAAAATTAATGAGGCTAACTCAAATATGCCAAAGTTTTCAACCCCATTTTCTCACATAAGAAGCCCTGTTAAACCAAAAGAGGGATTAACAAATCCATTCATAACAGACTTGAGTCATAAAGACAATAACCAAGTCTTAATGAAGAAAGCACCTCAATTAAAAGAATGCACAAAATTCACAGGAGAAGGTGAATATGACCATATATCATTTATTGAAACAATTGACATGTTACAAGAAGATTATGCCATACCAGATGAATTAATCACTGCCAGATTACACTCACTGTTTGAGAAATCTGCAAAAAGATGGTATTATGGCATAAGGCAGACAAATGGCAAAGATACCTGGTCTTGGTGGAAACAAGAAATAATCACCAAGTGGAATAATCATGCCTGGAGGTACAAAATAGAGAATGCATTTGAAAACTCTTTCTTTGACCCAGACAAAGATAAACCTCTGCCTTGGTTCTTAAAACAGGTTGAAAGATTTGATGCACTGTACCCAGAAATGTCACAAAAAATGGTACACATGAAAATACTCAAGAAATCTGGAGGATAATTGGAGCATGCTGTGAGAAGCAGGTGTATAGAACCATGCTCCAAAGAAGAGTATATCAATGCCCTAGAAGACATAGTGACAAGGACAATAATTGGCAGATCGTGGAAGAAATTGGACATTAAAAGTCCAAAAAAGCCATTTATCAAAAAAGATAAACCAAGAGAAATTCTCAAGCCCAATGCATCTAACAATAATGAGCAAAGAAATTGCCACAAATGTGGAGGTATTGGACACTTAGCCAATAATTGGCTTAAAAAAGCAAAAATCAATGAAATTGTGGAAACAGAGGACCACAATGATAAAGAAGAAGAATATGATTCTGAAAAGGACACTGAAGAATCAGAAACTTTTGAAAGTGATGAAATTAATATAATTAATGCACAACTAATAATATTGATTTAATATATGAAGTACTAGATGTCAATTCAAACTTACCACAAGTTGGAACATCTGATACAAGCCTCACAAACATGCAAGATGCTAAATTGTATAAAACCAAACCAGCAAAAGGGATGGGATATACAGCTGGCAAATCAAGTATACGTATCATCATGGTGGGAAACCAAGAGGCAAAAGTGAACTTAGATACAGGAGCATATTGTACCTGTGTTGGTAAACGTTATTTGAAAACAATTGTACCAGATTGGGAAGAAAAGCCTATAGCATTACAGGGAGTCAAATTTAGTAGTGCAAGTGAATGCATGAAGCCCCTTGGAATAATTGACTTAACTTTCATTTTTCTTCATCCTTCACAATGTATCAGATTGAAAGTAGAATTTTTAGTAATGGAAAACTGCACTAGTAACCATTTTATACTTGGAAATGACTACTTGTCAATTTATGGCATAGATATCTCTAACCAAAAATATAGATATTTTACCATAGGAGACAATAAAAGACAAACATTTGGCTTTTTCAATAACAAAAGAGAAATCAAGGTTGTCAAGAATGAAGATTAAAGCCCAGAAATGGGTTTTTCATAACTGAACAGCTAAAAGAGGCAGAATTCAATCATGAATTGACGGTAAAAATGAAAGAAAAATTTATTAATCTCTTATTTGAATATTAAAATGCCTTTGCAACTTACAAGGAACCACTAGGGGCCATAATTGGACATGAGGGAGACATAATCCTTAATGTATAGAAACCTTATCCACCTCTATTAAGAAGACCAGCTTATCCAGCCAGCCCAAGAGCTAGAGAAGCTTTAGGGGTACACATTAAAGAACTAAAGGACCTTGGAGTATTAAGGAAAGTAGGACATAATGAGCAGGTAGAGGTCACTAGACCTTTCATTATAACTTGGAATAATGGAAAATCAAGGATGGTAGTGGACTTTAGAGCTCTAAAACACCAATACAATCCCTGACAGATACCCAATACCCAGAATCCATGAGAAATTAACACACTTATCTCAGGCTAAGCTTATCACAGCCATGGATGCTCTAAAGGTCTTTCATCAAAATGTCTTAACATACAATGCCAAGAAGCTACTAAGGATAATAGTCCACTGTGGAATTTTTGAATATCCCAGAATGCCATTTGGTATAAAAAATGCACCATCCCATTACCAAAGGATGATGAATACCATATTTCCTGAAGAAATATCAGAAGGAGGGCTGATTATTTATGTTAATGGTATCATAATTTTCTCAGAGACTTGGGAAAGTCACTTATCAAGACCAGGAAGATTCTTGCAAAAAATAGTACAAGTAAACATGAAAATCTCTCTGAAAAAGTGTCATTTTGCATACAGTGAACTGAAAGCACTAGGACATGTTGTATCTGGACTAAGTTTGGGAATAGACAAGAACAAAGTAGCAGCAGTACTATTGAAACCAATTCCCCATACTAAGAAAGAAATGCAATAATTTCTGGGATTTGCTGGTTATTACAGAAAAAATATAAAAGATTTTTCAAGAATTGCTAAGTCATTGTATAAGCTCTGTGACCAACAGACTGTTTATGAAATGACTGAAGAAAGAGTTAAGGCATATGAAGACTTGAAAAATTCCTTAACAAATGCCCCATTTCTTCTAATGCCAGATTGGGAGCTAACCTTTAAACTATACATTGATGCTTGTGGAGAAGGACTAGGTGCTGCACTACACCAGACACAAATAATTAATGACAAACCTGTTGAAGGACCAATTTGCATCATTTCAAGACAAATAAAGCCAACAGAAGCCACATTTGGAGCAAGCAAAATGGAATGCCTCTTCATAGTGTGGGCTTTGGAAAAATTACACTATTATTTAGATGGGCCAGTGTTTGATATAATTACAGATTGCAATGCTGTAAAATCTTTATGAAGCATGAAAGCCCCAGATAGACATATGTTGAGATGGAAAATTGCCATCCAATAATATAGAGGAAATATGACTATAGCTCCTAAATCTGGTAATATTCATAAAAATGCAGATGGTCTTAGCAGATGGGCTCTGGCGAATACACTTTAAAATACAGCATGGGTACCACAGGAAGAGCACCATATAGAAGGCATATGTGTAACAATATATAGGCACAGAATTCTTTAACCAAGTGAAAGAAAGCTATAGAATGGATAAAAACTGCCATATCTTATGCCAACTTCTAATGAAAGACTGCAAAGACCCATCACTTTCATGAAAACTAGATGAAACATGGAAACAAGCATATGATGAAGGAAGATTCCACCTCCTTGATGGAATCCTTTAACATAGAACTAAACATACATTTGTTATGGCTTTAAAAGATAGAACTCTAATAAACAATATACTACATGAATGGAATTCTAGTGTTGCAGCTGGACATTTCTCAGAAGACGGAATGTTAAAGAGGGTAAAAAACTGCTCTTGGTGGCCAAATTGGAAGAAAGATGTTGCAGAATACTGCCAAACTTGTGACAGATGCCAAAAAGCAAATAGAGCCACAGGTAAAAAATTTGGAATGATGGTCCAAATCCAAGAACCAAAATCCCCTTGGGAAATAGTTCAAATAGATTGGGTAACAGCATTACCTCCAGGAGGAGACAGAAGTTACCATGCATGCCTAGTATTAGTTGACAGATACAGAAAAACTCCAATGGTCTTACAATGTCACAAGGATGACACAGCTATGGACACAGCCATAATGATATGGAAGAAAGCTATTAGCCACACAGGATTATTCCAAAACATCATAAGTGATAGAGAGCCAAAACTCACTTCAGCATTATGGACAAACCTCCATAACCTTTTTGGAACAAAACTATCATTCTCAAAAGCTTACCACCCCCAAACCAATGGTCTAGCAGAAAAAATGATACAGATATTAGAAGACATGATCAGAAGATTCTGTGCTTATAGCCTAGAGCTTAAAGATTCTGATGGTTTTACCCATGATGGGTGTACATTAATACCAGCTCTTGAACTGGCATATAAAACACCAATCAATTCTTCAACTGGAAAGACACCTACAATGCTAGAAAAAGGCTGGAATCCAAGACTCCCTTATGATACCCTCAAAAAGGACTTAGTTGATATACACCCAACAGCAAGTAGCTTCAAGTTAATTCTTGACAAAGAAAGACACCATGCAAAGAGATGTATGCAAGATTCTTTCAACTATGCAAAAAAAGGTGGGATAAAAGTAATAAACCACCTGACTTCAAAATAGGAGCCTTTGTCCTAGTGTCAACTATAAATTTCCATGATATAAAAGGCCCAAAGAAATTAAAAGATTCCTTTGCAGGACCATTTATGATAAAAGCACTACATGGACCTAATGCTGTGCAATTAGAGCTCACAGGTGAACTAATGAACAAACACCCAACCATTCCTGTAAGTATGATAAACCCTTAAAGACAAAGTGACAAGGAATTATTTCCACTAAGAAATACCCCCTTTAGAAGAAGGAGAAGAAAAGAAAATTGTGAAATTCCTTAAAGAAAGAAGGACAAGAAACAAAAAAGAAAGGGAATACCTTGTAAGGTATAGAAATCCAACCCAAGAAGATGAATGGCTACTTGAGAAGGATATAACAAATGCTGATAGACTATTAAGAGGGTTCAGAAATGAAAGAAAGCCTAAAGAATAGAAAAATAAAAGATGATTGAGCTTCAAGACTAACAAAGTCTATTGAAGAGTTAGGACGGTGGATGATACCCTAATTAACTATATCAGATTGTGGTAAAATCTTTTTTGGTGGTAGGGAATGTGAGCCTTTGAGATATGACCACATATCCAAAAAGGTCACAACAAAGTTTCTGTAATAATTATACTTATAATAATTATCTCAAAGACTAGTAAAAATACCATAAATAAGTACAAAATCTGAATTAACTCAGAATCTAAAGAGTAAATATGTGACATAAGCTACACCATTAGGTTTTTCATGGTAAAATACACATATGTCATTTTTATGGCATATCTGAAAAGTCAATAATTACTGAAGAACAAGCAATAATACCTTAAAAAAGATATAAAACCTCATTTAAATCAGAAACCAATGAAAGAACATGTAGAATAAGCTGTACTGTTGAATTCTCCATAAAATAACACACATAAAACAATTAAAAAGCTATTATATAAAGTCAATACCTAAGGAATTAAGCTGAATATATGCACTTTTTTGGTCAATGCATATATTCATGGCTTTTAGCTAATATCTCTTGAAATATACAAGATAGAGAGATAAACCAAAAACAAAGTAACAATTTAATTACTGTAAGAACACATATATGAACTTTATTTTACAGTTTATAGACAAGGTTAAAACTTGTAAGGGATTATTGACTAAAATCAATGGAGCTGTTGACCACTTTGTTGTAGAAGTGGTCCAAACTTAAAAAAAATGGACAGTCAGATTCTACTAGTTCATACATGAAGAATGATTTCATTTGTATTATAATATTCAAGATATAACCCCTTGAAATCATGGTTTGAAGTTTAAAATATTAAATTTCAACGGGAAAGATGAGTTACAAGAAAAATCATGAAAAATAGAGTTTTGATGATTTCACCAGGAAAAATCTTGTGTCAATTGTTGGTGATTGACTTCACGTCGCACTGCGGTCAGTATAAAATCTTTCTTCAGTTGCATTAGTGTCACTTTACATTCACTGGACTTAGTGGGTCATGTCACATCTGCGTCAAGACAACGTCAATTGTCACATGTGTCACATGAGAATGTCACTCAAAGCCCAAACCCATTTCAACACTATTTGCAATGTTTGGGTAATTACACTTCATGGTACTAGCCAGCAGTTTGGCATGCTCATATTTGTTCATGAGAAGACTTCTGCCCCATGGCCTGGTCATCTCACCCCTTTACCATGCCTACTCTCATGCTTGAATTAGCTTCAGCATTCCCACCTAATCCTCTCCAATGCTTAGAATGCTTACATGCCCGCACCCCCCTCCAAATGAGACTCCAACACTGCCCCCCATCTCCACCCTCAACACTCCTTACGCTTCTACACCTCCACTTCATCTTCTCCTCGGCTTACAATCCTTACGCTCCATCAGGGCCTTCAAGTCATGCCTCCAATGCTGCCCTCACCCCCTCTTACGCCTCCTCACACCCACCTAAGCCTATCCGCTGCTTCCCATCCTTATGCTTGTGGAGTGCCTTCCCGACATGCCTCTGACCCTGCTTACCATCCTTATGCTCGTGGAATGCCTTCCTGACATGCCTCCGACCCCGCTTATATAGTGCCCACCCAACATGCCTCCAACGCTGCTTACCATCCTTATGCTCGCTGTTCCTTCCCGACATGCCTCCAATGCTGCTTACCATCCTTATGCTTGCAGTGCCCTCCCAACATTCCTCAAACTCCCCCCTCACGGCTGCTTATGATCCTTACGCTCCTGCAGCCCCCTCAAGATGAGACTATGATTCCACCCCCCATCTCCGCCCTCACCACCCCTGCCGCTTACAGTTCTTATGCTCCCACCTTGCCCTCAAGAAATGCCTCCGACGCCACCCTCAACCCCCCTTATGCCTAATCCTCTCTCTGCCGCTTACCATCCTTACACTCAGGTAATAGATCCATAGGGTACGGTGGCTTGTTGGCATACATGATGAATGCAATCAGAGACATATTCTGAGTGGCCATCTCTGCCAACAGGTTCTGGGGGAAAATTGGTAGGTATATTCACAATGTTGTGGTTAGGGTTTAAATCATGAGGCTCACAAATTTAAACCTAATAAGTGGACTATTTAATACCCAAATTGACTCTTCTGTTTCCCCAACAAAATCATTTTATTTCATATCATTCAAATGGAACACTTTGCTTAGTCCTTACCTCATGAGAATTGAATAGTTCCAAAGTTGACTTTAGTAGGCTTCTCACTAGTCAACTTTATTCAATTTCTCACAGGGAAATGATTTCATTGGAATGATATGAAATAATTTGCAACACATCACCTCCTTGAATTTCCTGACAAATCATATTCTTCAAATGCAATGCAAGCTGAATACATATTAATGGAAGGTTCCAAGGCCATCAATGGGAAGGTTTCTTTTGATCAGCTTGTGGTTCTAAAATGTCTTTTTTCTAGAAAATTCACCAAGATTTAAATTGATATTTAAGTTCTTTCAAAATTTCTAAAATTCTCCAATATTGATATTACCTAAAAAGGAATCAATAATTAATATCTTAAGCTTATCTTAGTTCAACCACTTTGAGAACTCCCACCTTTTTCGTCAATTTTGATCTTTTTAATCAAAACATTTCAATCAAGTTATCCATCAACTTGTCACCATATCTTTACTCAATAAAGTACCTCCGCTATGCCCCAACCACTGGCCCAACCCCCAGGAAATTTAACTGAATTCAATGAACTAAAAACTTCAGCCCAAGAGAGTGGAAGTGAAATCTCTGATATTGTCAGTTCTCATTAATTAGGCATTGAAGTAGAGAGCCTGGCACATGAAAGTAATCCAGATCCACCAGTTCTTCCGGAATGTGAGGATATATTTATCTTGGATATTTGTAGTCTCTCCAAACCTGATACTTTTTTCATAGCCTTTATTTCAGCTCAGCCTCCAACCTCTCAGAAACCAAATTTTAAAAGCTATGAGAAGGAAAAGACTGTTGAATCTTGTGCACCAACAGAAGATGATGGGCAAGATGATGTAATTTTTGGTGGGGAGGTTGAAATTATATCCAAGGAACAATTTGTCTCAAACATTTCTCAAACAATCCCAAGGCTCAAAAAAATTCAAAATGATAGTAGAATTCCTGATTATGTGCGTCAAAAGATTGCTGAAGCAATGAGCCTCCTCAAAATGGTTTTGAAGCGTAAGTCCGTTACTAATTCAATACAAAAACATTAAAATGGCTGCTTACAATATATGGGAAGGTGTGGAAGTGGGAGAACCTCAACCTGAAGGATCTTGAGTGGTAATTGGAGTTCCAGGCAAAGGATTAGGAAAAATCCCAAATATAAATGCCACCAAAATTACCAACAAAAACCCAGTACCTTTGAAGCCACAAAAGATGCCTGGGATCAAGGTTATGACATGATCAATGTTGAAGTGGACCATATTGATAATAAACCTTGGCATACTGAAAGCCTCCCCATACTAAATGAAACAATCCATGATGAAACCCCTCCCACCTCTCCTCAAAATATTCAAGCTTTTCAAGAAAGGGAGACAATTAAACATGATACTATGGGACAAGATATGACTGATATCATGCATGACCCTGAGCCCAAAGTGTCATTCTCTGCTAATTTTCAAGGAATATTTTTATCCTGCATTGAAGAGTTTGGAGACATTTTGAATTATCATTCCAATATTACTCAACAATAATGGAAAAGTGGGCTTGATAATCTCAATAGTATCTACAAAAATTGATGGGAAAATTTACCAACAAATGATGCTGAGACTTTCCTGCCCGTTGGTATTACGGTGATCAGTAACCAAGAGCTTAAAATGTTGGCCTGGCTTGAGGAGCTTGAGATTGCAGGTGAGTTTTATCTTTGTGCATGATGAATGATTATTGACTGTTGACTGGTGATATAAATTGCAATATACAGAGTTAGATTTTTTTAAGCCAACAGAAACAGAAGCTTTTTTAATAACAACATTTGGAATCTCAAATTGATGGAGGAATCAGCTAGACCTCCAGATAATCTCCCAAAATATGAACACTCCTTCTTCAAAATGGTTCAGAGCCTTCTTTACCCCTCCAATCCAATTAAACATTTTTGGGCAAATGTTATGTTTGAATCCATTAGTTTAGTCTCATACAATGTGATTGCACCCAAACCATATGTTGCACCAAAATCAAATTTTACTGATCCTCTTGGACTCAAAAGCGGAGAAGTTAAATACCTTGCCTCCTGCTTGAGTAAATCAAAGCAATGTGCAACACAACTTAGCATTGAAGTTGGCAGGGCTGACAATGAGATATTGACAAAGCCGCACAAGAACCTGGAGGATCTAATGGATACAGTTATCCATTTGATGATTGTGTACAACATGATACGTGCACATACAAAGGTCAAAGTCTATGTCATGAAAGGCAAACTCACAAGCTCAAAAAAAATGAGGCCATAAAAGATCTATTGACATGTCACAAGAATCTTGGAATAAATTGAATTTGCTATGGTATATTAGCGGCTTTCTGTGTGGCAGGGGTTCATGGTTTGATTGTATGCTCAGATGACTGGAGAACAGGCTCAGTTAAAGGGGCTTTATCACTAATTGACATTTCCAAAAGACTTTCAGAGGGTAAAAATCCAGTAGAGCTGGTGTGGCTATTTACTAATAAGTATATATGTAATTTACTGAATAAGAGTTTCTTCTCATCACAGTCTTTTAACCCCACTGTACCTCTTAGATTTGAATTTTCACAATGCTTGGTATTAGACTTTGGTTATGCCTGGGTGGAGAAACAGGGTCTTGGTTCAAGTGATGAGGTCACATTGACTGTACCCAGGTCAGCTAAACCTACAACCAGGATTGACCTATTTTAGATTAGCTTTGTACAAGATAGATTGTAATTTAATTTTTCAAAGTCATTTATGAGTTTATTAGTTGTGAATACCTATCCTAATACTTCCCGGATTCCACAGTATGAATACCAATAATAACTGCCTTGTATGGAGGCATGCCTCCATTGTGGGAACTCCTTTTGGTGTGGGATGAAATAAGGCAGTACCTTGAGCGGGAAATTATTGGTAAGTCTGTTTTGAATTTCAGAATTGTCCAATAACCATGGGTGCTAAGGTGTATTAGCTACCCCTTTAAAGAATACTGAATAGTCAGCCTACAGAGAATCACAAAATAAAATAAGATTTGTGGCTTTAACAGATAGAGAAGACTTATCAGCAGTCTCTAAATCAGACCTATCAATAACACTACAGTAAAAGCTCTGATCTAAAATTTCTGATAAAATAAACACTAAGATTTTTTTATTTTATTTTAATAAAAGTGATGATAATATATATATATATGTGTTTTGGGTTTCTGTTATTTTAATAAAACTAATAAGAATATTTTTGTTTTGTTTTTTTTAATAAGAATGATAAGAATATATATTTTTTTATGGTTTTAGGTTGATTATATTTTTGTTTGATATGAGTACTAATAATAAGACTACTGGATTTGATTCTTTTAGAATTTTTTTTTAATATGAGTTTATATCACTACTACTTTTTTTTTCTAATAAAACTAAGCTTTTGAGCAAGGCTACTAAGCTTTAACTACTGTTATAGTACTATTCTTCACTAATACTAAGCTACTGAGCTTTCAATACGGTTATACTACTATTCTTCACTAATACTAAGCTACTGAGCTTTTACTTTGGTTATACTACTATTCTTCACTAATACTAAGCTACTGAGAAAGGCTACTGAGCTTTTACTACGGTTATACTACTATTCTTCACTAATACTAAGCTTATTGAGCAAGGCTACTGAGCTTTTCACTACTAAAACACTACTACTATTCCAGTTATCCTGCTAGTTCAGGGATGGTGGTGATCCTGGATAGTGGGAACTTGTTCCATGATGCTGGGAAAAATGAGGAAGAGAGGACCTCTATTTATAGCTTTTGGGCCTCCATAGAGCTTCTCAAAACAGGGTACTTAGAAAAAATCATAGTTGAGAGGTTTTAGCTAGTGAGGTGTGTAGTTTTGGTGTAGCAACGTGACACAGGATCCAAGTTCTGACCAATGAGATTGAGTTATCATGTCAATTGGTAATTATAGGTATGCACCTGGAATTGATTTGAATTCTGACCAATCACATGGTGTTATTATTTCAATGAACTTTGGATGTGAATTCTGACCAATGAGATTGATTTATCACATCAATTTGTAATTATAGGTATTTACCATGAATTAATTTGGTTTCTGACCAATCAAATGATTTTCTGATAAGTCTTGAATAATTTGTGGTTTGTATTTGAAAGGAATAATCAGCTGCTGTGCAATTGTTGTCCATTTTTGATGTCCAGCTTATGGGTTAGGTTAAATTAATTCTTTTTTTTTTTTTTTTTTTCTTTAAAAAAAAATATTGTCTGTTTTCTTCCAAAAAGATTTAGTTCTTCTGTTTTGATTTTGTTTTATTCTTCTTGAAACTTCCACAAACAGTAACTTTGAAACTGCCTTCAATGTGGCTTGAACCAGCTACATGACCAATCCAGAGGTGAATACCTCCTTCTTGTCAACTGATAAAGGAAGGTTTTCTTTTTTTTAGTCTGTAATTCTAAGTGTGTCCATAACACTACACTCCTTTTCAGTTCTCTAAAATCTTCAAAAATATCGGATATATTTAATTCTATATTTATTTATTTATTTATTTATTTATTTATTTATTTATTTATTTATTTATTTATTTATTTATTTATTTATTTATTTATTTATTTATTTACTTATTTATTTATTATTTTTGTTTTTATTCTTTATTTTTTCTGGTAAGCTTGAAACTGATAATAATGGTATGGAATACCACACCCCCTCTCCATTTAATGCTGTCCCCAGCATTCCAGTTGAAAAGCTTGCCAGTATCAATAATATTCATTTTGTTCAACTTCTTCTCCCTCCAATATTGACTCTTCATCTTCAATTTATTCACTTCTTTCATTTTCTGACTCTGAGCTTGATTTAACTTTCTTTCCTCTGGGATAAAGCCTCTTGATGTGACTTGCTGCAAATTTTCTTGTAAGTTTAGTGCCATCCAATTCTTCAAGCTCATAAGGTACATTATTAATTGGATTTATGACTCTATAAGGTCCATTCCAACGGTTCTTGAAGAGTAAACCCCACTCTGACTCAAGTGGTTTGTTATAAACTAATACCAAGTCCCCTGGTTCAAGTGGATTTATCAGTCTATGTGCCATCTTTTTGTCCAAATATTGAACTGATGTGTGTCTTGAATCTCTTCATTTCTCTGCTGCTGCTAATCTTGTTTCCTCTTTTGCTGCAATCTGTATAGTTCTTGCTTCCAATAGTTCTTCTCTTGTTGATATTTTGCTCCATTCAATGGCTAGATATGTATTTGTTTTAATATCAATTGGCAAAACAGATTTCTGACCAAATTGAAGCTCAAATGATGAGTATCCTGTTGGTCGTTTTGTTGATATTCTATCTGCCAAAGTCACAATTGTTAAGTATTCTTTCCATTTGGATCCATTTTCACCACAAATTTTTACAAGGGCATCTTTCAATTGCTTATGTCCTCTTTCAACCATTCCTTGTGATTCTGGATAGTAAGGTGTAGTTATTCTGATTATTGATCCTGCTCTTTTGACTGCTTCTTGTAGCTCTTTTCCAAATTCTGCTCCTCCGTCAACTGTCACTTCTTTTGGAGCTCCATATCTACAAATACATTCTGAGACTGATTTTGCAGTTAGCCTTGTTAATGCCACAGTTTCTGGACATCCTGAAAAGTCATCTCTTACTATAACTAAATTTTTCCATCTTCCTGCCTTAATTTGAACCACATCCATGCTGACTCTTTCAAATAAAGTAGATGTTATAGATATCTTTGCTTCTTCTTTTTGTTGCAAATGACTCCTTTTTTGACATTCGTGACATGATTTGACCCATTTCTTGACTATCTTTTTCATTCCTTCCCACAAATATCTTTTCTTGATTCTCCTGTATGTTTCATTTTCCCCTCTATGCCCCATCTCTTCATGCATTTTCTTTAGTATCTGTTTCTGAGCTTTTTCATTGTATACAACTATTTGTGGATGTGCTTGATTTATTCTTTTCAGCTGCCCTCCTTCTGAATAGAAATTCACTGATCTTCTTTTAATTTTCTTGAAGTATATCCCCCAATACTTTGTGTCCTTTTCAAACTATTCAAATATTCCTGCATATGTTTTCCAAATATTCCTGTTTTATTGGAATTTCAATATTGTTTGTTTTATTCCTTGATAATTTTCCCACTTTACTTGTATTTACTTCTCTTAGGCCAAATCCTGGATGTGGTTTAATCCAATCTTCCTCTTCATCAAAATCATCCCTTTCACTTTCTTCTTCGTCTTCTCCTTTTGGTCTTCTTGATAATCCATCTGGCATAGTAAATGTTTCTCCTGGTTTGTGTACAAGATCAAATGAAAAAAGTTGAATGTATGCCACCCATCTTGTCATGGGTGCATTTGGTAAGCAAGGTGTGTTGATCATTTCTATTAAAGCTTTAGCATCTACTTGAAGTTTAAAGTGTTACCCCCATAATATTGTTTGAAGTTTTTTGAGTATTCTTGCTACACCACAAAGCTCTAATTTTGGGTGAGAGTATTTAGATTCTAGTCTGGAAAATGTTACTGATTCATATAGTACTGGTCTATCCTTTACATTCTCATCCTCTTGCATAAGAACTGAACCAGCTGCAATATAACTTGAATCTATTGCTAATTTCATTTTCCCTGAGTCTTTATCATAATTTAATGTCTTCAAAGTAATCTCTTCTCCTACTATTTTCCTGAGTTTTATAAAAGCTTCTTCACATTTTTCATCCCATTTCCACAATAAATCTTCCCTTGTCAATCTTCTCAATTGTGCTGCAACTTGTGAAAAGTCCTTGATAAAAATTCTGACATATGCACATAATCCTAAAAATCCTCCAACGTCCTTCTTTGTTGTTGGTCTAGGCCAGTTTTGTATCTTGTTTATCTTCTGTTTTGAAATCTTTCTTCCTCCCAAAGACACAACATTCCCCACAATATCAAGTGCGGGAACACAACATGCAAATTTTGATCCTGAAATTGTGAGTCGTGCCTCTTCTATCCTGAAAAGTATTCTTCCTAATGTTACTGCATATTCCCAAACAAATCTTCTTATGAGCTGATTCTCCTTCAATCTTTCATGCTGATATCTTGATCCGGGTCCTTTAATTCCTCCATCATCTATGAATATTCCAAGGTGCTCTGGTATTTCCTCCTGAAGTATCCAAGTCATTTGTGCTTGATAAACTGCCACAGATTTTGTTGCTCCTTGAGGTAGTCTTGTAAGCTGAAGTCTTCCAAGTGGTGTTTCAAATGTTGTAAGGGCTCTTGTAGTAAAATCAAATTCTCTTTCACCGCATCTTCCCATAATATCTCCCAATCCATAACATGCTCTTCCTGAAAATGATCCTACAAGCTCATCAACATTTGGTGGCAATCGTGCATCTTTTATTGTTACTTTTTTGAGTTCTTGAAGATCATGAACTATTCTAAGTTTTCCGTTGGGATTTGCCACACAAAATACTGGGCTGTTATAGCTTGATGTTGATTTTTCATAGAGTACTGTACGTATTCTTTCCCTGACTAGTTCAATAAGTTGAGGTAAAAATTATTTTGGTATTGGTATTGGTTTCTTTTCCCATGGTTCATGTGGTATAACTGGTATTTTATAAGGTTTTCCATAAGAATGTTTCAGTACGCCTCTTTCTTCACAAAATGCTATAGCCTTTTGCCTTAGTAATATAAAATTCTTTAATAAATTAATCTCTTCTTCTGATAACAATCCAGATGGCCCAAAGTTTATCATTGAAATTCTTTCTTCTGTAACTTTTGATGTTTCAAAAAATGGAGGTGGGTTAGGTGATAGGGGTGTTTCAAATGGATCTCTTGATAATTCAGGTCTTTCCAAAGGTGGATTCAGATCTTGAGGCATAGCTTAATTGACTGGTCTAACCTTCTTGAGTACTGACTTATATTTTGCAGCATTAGCTTGAGCTTCCATGATTCTTAGTCTGGTTTTAAAGTATAAATTGATATTTTTTTTATTTTTCATAATAATTTTTTTTCAGTTGAAATAAAAACAGTCTTTTCAGTTCTGTCTTTTCTTTTTGTTCATAATTGCATTTGAGTTGTAGTTTTAAGTCATGCAAGGACTTTACCTCTAGGTGGATAAAACACAGTATATCAGGTATACCAAATCCTGCAGTTTAATGTCATACAAGGACATTTGTGAACCCTAGTCCTGAGTTTACTGTTTTACTTGAAGCTTTCATTATTCTATTATCCACCTTTGTTTTACTCTTGATATCTTTATTTTTTTATTTTCTTGATTACTTGATTTACTTGCATCTTCAGCCCTCTGGTGTGCTACCCCTGTAGTTTGATTCATACAAAGACTAAATCTTGGCTGTCCGGGAACCACCCTTCAGTTTAAAGTCATACAAGGACTGATTTTAGCCTTCAGGTTGCTACCCTGTAGTTTAAAGTCATACAAGGACTAATTTTAGCCTTCAGGTTGCTACCCTGTAGTTTAAAGTCATACAAGGACTAATTTTAGCCGTCTGGGAACCACCCTGTAGTTTAAAGTCATACAAGGACTAAATCTTAGCCGTCTGGGAGCCACCCTGTATTTTAAAGTCATACAAGGACTAATTTTGGCCATCTGGGAACCACCCTGTAGTTTAAAGTCATACAAGGACTGAATTTAGCCTTCAGGTTGCTACCCTGTAGTTTAAAGTCATACAAGGACTGATTTTGGCCATCTGGGAACCACCCTGTAGTTTAAGTCATACAAAGACTAATTTTAGCCTTCAGGTTGCTACCCTGTAGTTTAAAGTCATACACGGACTGATTTTAGCCTTAAGGTTGCTACCCTGTAGTTTAAAGTCATACAAGGAATAATTTTTTAGCCATCTTTTATTTGGTCTGATCTTTTATCCTTAATTTTAATCAAGACTGTTTATTTTATGTATTTTTATTATTTTAATTTTTTTTTATTTTATGTCAGATTTTTCTTTTATTTTGAAAAAAAATTTTTAATGTTTTTTTTTATGTTGAAAAATTTTTTTTTTTTTTTATGTTGAAACAATTTTTTATTTTTTTATGTTGAAACAATTTTTTTTTTTTTTTTCTTTTTTTTTGAAAAAATTTTTTTTTTTTTTTTTTTGAAAAAAAATTTTTTTTTTATGTTGAATTTTTTCTTTTATTTTGAAATTTTTTTTTTTTTATTTTGAATTTTTTTTTTTTTTTTTTTTTATTTTTGAAAAAAAAATTTTTCTTTATGCTGAATTTTTTTTTTTTTTTTTTTGGAGTGATTGAATTGATGAGTGATGTTGAATGAGTTGTGAATTTGAGGAGTTATGTTATATTTTGAAATGGTGTAGTGCACCACCAGCAAATAGCTGACCTGATGCGGGTCAGGACACCTTGTCCTGAACCTGTCCTGAGCAATAGGTAGGTATGTTTTTGACCATGTCATCATATACTCATTTTTATTTCGGACTGCACTTGGGACTGAGCCTTCATGCTGGTATTTGTCTTGTTAACCTAAGTTATAGTGAGTAATTTATTCAAAACAATACAAATAAAACAGTTTTGATTTCAGAATAATTCTTTTTACCATATTTTAAATAATACCACTTCAATTCCCAAAAAAAATTTGACGAAATGAAATTAATCCTTTATAAAGAGTATAATATTAGAAACCTTGTATATTAGAGAATTATGAAATAGAGCACGTACAAATATTTTCCTGAAAAAACTATGAAATAAGAACTTCAAGCCCCCAATAATATTCCCAAGCACCATTAAGAAGAATTTTTGTATTGCTTGCCCTTGATTGGTTGTGCTCCAGTGTTGTGTGTGATGACCTTCATTCATAACAATGGAATAACAAGCCTAATTTATTAAGCTCAATAAGTAAATCAGTAAATAAAGCAAGTGCAAGAAAGCACAACGAACCTCACCTCATTTTGTTCTAATGCTTCCAACCTGGACATCAAAATCTTGAATCTTTTCACCCTTTCATCAAACTGGAGCTTGCAATGGGTCCTTTTTGGAGAAATTTCACCCATTTCACTCATTCTTTCCCAAAAATCAGCCTCAGCATTACTTTCTGGGTTTTGCGTGGAGCCTGTTGGTTTGATTAGATCCATAGATGAATTTGAGTAAGATAATAAAGTAGAAAAAGGTATGTATATGATTATTCAATGCTAAAAGATAGAGAAGCACAGCCAAATGCCAAAGAAGCAATGCCGAATTGAATATTTTTGATATCAATTTTGAGATAAGATATAATGAATAAAAAATCAATATATAGTGAGCCTGTAAGTGAAGAGTAGGAAAGATGAAGTAAGCTGTAAGGTAAAATAAGATTATTTAGAAAGGAAAATACAGCTGATTGATATAAATAAATAATGAGAATCTGAATATTTATGATAAATGACAATAGAAAACAAGTGAGGGTCATAAATAAAGGGAAGAGCTCACATGTGAGCTTAAGTCGTTTACAACAAGAAAAAGGAAATCTCTGATTGTATTCTAACATGGATGCCCTAGTTGTATCTATGTAGAGATAAAATCCTCAGCATCTTAATTGATTGCGAAGTTGAGCCGGATTGAGAATTGCTCTTCTTTTAAGCAACTTCTCTTACTAGTTTATTTCAAGATTGATCTACAAGTATAAAGGATGATAAAACCTGCGGCCTCAGTGAACATCAATGAATAAAAAAACCATAGTTTGAGCAAGAAAAGAGAATAATGGGAAAGGTAAAGTGAGTACTACTTACATATCTTTGAGTGAAAATGTATATGACTGACAATAAAAAAAATATTGAGTCGACTGAACTTTTTTTATTTTGTGAATGAAAGTCCATCATATATTAAATACCGCAGTATAACCATTTGCACTGCGGGTTAGGATTGAGGGGGTAACTAGCAATCTTTCTTTATCTGCAATCCTTTTGACCCAGTTTATACTTATTTTTGTTTTTAAAAAATCTGTTTCTTTTCATTGTTTTTGTTTTTATTGATATCACGCTCGAAACATTCATCTTGAGGTGCCTGAATTGTTACATTTAATTAATATAACTCACCAATACCTCAAAGGAATTTGGTGTGTCGAAGAGTTGTGAAAGGTTGATTTCCTTGTCAGTAATCTTGTTTTTTCTGAATTCATTAATCATTCATTAAATTCCTTTGTGTAAGCTGAACAATCTCTTTCAGAAATGAACAATATTCTTCTCACTCACAGCGCATGCGCATGCATCAAAGACTTCAAGCTCATCCAGAATAAATCGTATGCAAACTTACCATGATCATTTTTTCCTTTATTGGTTTTGGTGAAAATAGTTGAATCTTTCTTTTTAAATTGAAACAAACTTACATTAACTGAAGTACTTGATTGAATTGCTTTATAACAAACAAGAACCATTCCCTTTATCATAGAGACCAACATGCAACTAATAATCCAAATATCAATTAAAAAATTTGCTACAACCAATTATCAACATTAATTCTGAAATAACACATAGCTCTACAGAACACAATCTAAAGAATGGAAATTTGCACTTGCGACGATTGCTCCCAGTACACCATTACATTATCTGATGGAGAAATCCAAAAAGGACTGCTTGTTCATTGTAGCACACGAAATAGGTATCGTAGACGTTTGGCAAATCAACCAGTTGAGGTTACACTTTCAAGATTATTTCCTAATCTTTCTTTCAACAAAGAAGCAAAAGGTTTTCAGGTGCCTCAACTCAACAAACCAAAGGAGGTAAAGGAGGTTGTAATGGATTCTGAAGAAGATGAATCTGATTCTGGAAGACAACATTTGATGAAAGAATAAGAGATAGCTTGTAAGTTCCCATCTCAGCTATTATCAAAATGAAAACATTGATTGTCTCTGAATCCAATTTGAATACAGTTTTAGTATTGGAGTACTTCATGTGGCTGCACTTAGAATGTGGTCTCAGTCAACAAAACAGTCAAAAGGCATGCAATCGAGTTATAATGATATTGGAATCCATTCATCAACACCATCAAATTGAAAGCAATCTCACAAAGTCAATACCACATCATATCCATACCATTATCAAAAAACTGCAGCTAAATGTATCATTTGAGCAATATGTATGTTGTTCTGAATGTTATTCTCTCTATGATTTGGAGCTTGCCCCGGATGAATGCAGCTATAAATCTTCTCCATCCTCTCAACCATGTGCAACCGATCTGTTCCATTCTTGCTGGACACTACCGGACCCCCAAGCAAAAGCCTTTATAAAAGACTTCAAGGTTCCATCTCAAAAATGGTCACATGGTAAGGTCCTTCCTAGAAGCAAGCCATGCCCAAAAATTCCCAAGACACAATTTGTCACCCAGAGCCTCACTGAATGGATAAAATGGTTTTTGAATGTGCCCAGCATTGAAGAGACAATTGAAGAGTGGAAAGAGCAATTAAAATCTCAACCACCAGAACCAATTTTTGATGTGGCACAGGGATTGAATTGGAAGATAATTTTCCCAAATTAATTCAACAATAATCAATTGAAATTGGGATTTAGTCTCTTTGTGGATTGGTTCAATCCGCTTCAGAACAAACTTTCAGGTCGTCAAGTCTCAATGGGCGTAATTGCACTCAATTGCCTCAATCTCCCACCTCGCCTATGTCATCAAACAAAACATACGTTTCTTTCAGGGATTATTCCAGGGACAAATCAGCCCAAAATGTTAAGGATAAACAACATATTGGTTCCTCTGGTCAACGGGCTTCTTGAATTAACCAATGGTGTTACAATATGTACACCCAAATTTCCACGAGGGCGTAAAGTGGTGGTAAAGCTTGCAGCTTTGATTGGTGATGTTGTTGCCACCCACAAGGTTTCAGGTTTTATGTCACACTCTGAAAAAGATTTTTGTAACTGGTGTGAAGTAACAATAAAAAAAAGAAAAACATTGACTTTAGGAAAAAGCCGGCATGGCCGAGAGGTTCACAATACATCCCACCACTATCATGAATTGGAGTCGCTAGCAAAAAAAGAAAATTTGGCAAAATCAACAGGAATCAGGTGGTCTGAATTAAACTGTTTACCCTATTGGAACCCTGTGTTGAACGTAACGCTTGGCGTAATGCACAATTGGTTTGAGGGTATCCTTCAACATCATTTCAAATACCAATGGGGATTTGGCTTTTGAAATCAATATCAACACCATGACAGCAATAATGAGTGCAGTTCAGGCTCCGAGGTTATCTGTCTTGCAGAATCAAATGCCCTGTCAAAAAGTGGGAATTTATCCGATTCAATCAAGATACAGCTCCTCAGTAACATCCATTTGGTTGTGGTCCCAAAAGGTGTCACGACAATGAGAAAGCAGCTGGGAGAATCCAAAAGTGGTGCTTTGAAGGCCAGCAAATGGAATGCCTTGTTTAATGTATATATTCCACTCTCAATTATTGATATTGCTTACTGCTTTCCACAAGATTCCCTTTTCAATATAGAACTTTTTTTGATCAACCTATGTGCACTTGTACAATGTACGAACCTTGTCAGCAGCAAGAAAACCAAAAAAGAAGGAAGTCTCAAATTCTCACAAACGTACGAGACATACCAAAAAACATCATTTGACCTTTTTGAAAACATCAGACTCCAGCCAAACCACCACTATGCAATGCACTTACCTGACCATATTGATTGGTGGGGTCCTCCAATGGGAGTTTCGGAATTTGATGGTGAACAACTTGTGGGAATTTTACAAAGTCTAAAAACTAACCACTTAATTGGTACGTGTCTTGTTATGATTTTCTTCAACTATGATTAAATTGAATCTTTGAATTTCCCACCAGGTGATATGGAGGAAACTTTAATGAAGAAGTTTAGTCAACAGAAACAACCCGAAGTCCAAATGTAAGACATAACAGAAAAATAAAACACAAGCTCTCCAACATTCTTTCAATTAAAAACTCACATATACGACAGGCTTTTTTCACATCTCAGATCAGTTCACCCAAACTTGAGAGACTACCAAGATTTGCCTAACCCAAATACCTCTTTGGTGCTTCCAAATTATGCAAAAGCTTTGAAATCAGCTTTTTGGAAACTTAGTATCAATATTGTGTCATTGCAGCCAAACAATATCATTTATTTTCAAGATAGATATTCAAACAACTATGGACAGGTCAGCCGTATTATTGACTTGGGCTCCCCAAAGCTTCACAAAGGGCCCCTTATTATTTTGAAGGTTCTGAAGAAAATAAACAAAAGATTGGAAGAATCTGAGCAAGTCAGTGCTTTTCTTGAAGCATTGAATATAGCTCAAATCAGAAGTGATGGATCGTATGACTTCATACCCATGGAACGAATCATTTTCCTGGAAGCATATCAAAGATTACCAGCCTGGACTCTAGGGATCTCTAAGCCAACCTTTTCTGTGCAAAATATAAACAAGTTGGTTGGACTTGAAGATTAACCTATGAGGGATGGTTTGTTTCTTTATCACACAATGAGCGCTTAGCCTCTAATTTATTATAGTTAATCTTTGCTTTTATAAATGTGGTTTTGTTTTGTTGTATATTCTTATTTGCATTAAAGTATCTTGAAATAAAAAACGATAATATTATCTTTCTTTTGAAATTGCCACATTGTGCGCTTCTATGAATCTCATGATTATATAGGAAATTCCACATTGCCTATTGTTTGACATGAAAAACTTGTTACAATTGTCATTGGACATGTAAAAACATTTTTTGGGAAATCAAATTCATTTCTCCTATTCTTATCATGTATTCAAAACCAAACCCATAGGAGAACAGTAGCACTCAAACATACAGCAGTCAAACCAAAAAAACCATCAGACAAAATATCATATCTATAGCATTCATATATAAAGTACGACTATTTAAATAAGTAAAACAATAGAAAATCTCTTTCAAGTCAGTTAGAACATATCTTTTCAAATATTAATATTTTAAAAAACCAAATGTTTCTTTCATTGCCAGTTTTCCCATTCGAAGCCGTATTATGCATTACTAAAGTGACCTGAAGCTTGAGATTTGTCTGCCATCTCTTCATCTGAATCAAGATTTATATTCTCCTCTTCATTTTCTTCATTTGACTCTCTGTCTATATCGCTGCTGGAATCACTTTCAATATCTTCATCTTCAGAGTTTGATTCATCATCATCTTCATCAGCGGGAATTTCATGAGATAAGTCCTATTTCTGTGTCAATTGATCCCAATATTTCTCACTGAACTTCTTGTCACTGAGTTTTTCATCAGGGTGCTGTATTCCTTGGATGGACTGTGATACTTCAGGCAAAAAAGCCACCCCCATCGTGTCAGCATGAATGGTTTTTTGAGCAGGAGAACAATCGTTGAACCATTGATGATCAAAAAAATTAATGGGTAATCGTTTTGGAGGCCGTCCAAGAGCTGTAGGGAGTGCAGCTTTGCTAATGATGCGGCGGTGCTTCTGAGACTTCCCTCTTTGATTTCTTGAAGCTTTTTCAATTTCTTCATCCACCCTACGCATGAATGTGGTTGAATTTTGAGAGCAATATGGTAAGAGCTTTATTATGTAACCATTTGCTTTTTCATCAAACTCATCATCGCTATGGGAATCAATTTCAGCCAAAACCTTGAGGTACCGCTTAGGAAAATTCTCACCAACACCAAACTTGTAATGGGTCTTACAAAGCTGAAGAAAACCATTGTTATTAGTGAATAAGCAATAATAAAAAAGGATTAATCACTAACCCTTTGTCGGTTTTTGGAAATAGCACCTTTCTCTAGGTCTTTTTGATAGCTCCCATTTTTGTTCATTTCTCTCTTATAAATTTTAGCTTGCAAATAATGTACAAAGTGGTTGTACCTTGCTTCAAGCAGCATGAGGTCATTCAGAAAGCAGATATTGATGTTCATGAACTGATAAGCACCAGAAATGGCAACCTGTTGAAAGGTCTTGATGGCACTTATTTGGCAAGCTTCATTGTAAAGGGTATCAATTGGTTCATCCAGAGAAGGGGCCCATTGCCGGATTACAAGCTTGGCAAGTAGTGCTTTAGTATATAGAATGAAAAACTCCTGAACATTGAAAATTTCCCATCTAACCTTTTTCCTGCCTGGTTTAGTGCCTCTAAGGGTAATGACGTCTGTTTCAGGGATTAAAGCAACAGCATTGCTGCTATCGGTAACTTGTTGGATCTCATCAACATAATCAAAGCAATTATTGAATTCCTTAAGAAGAGAAGGTTCGGGTTCAATTGGGACCAACCTTTCATAGATAAGGCCCCATATAATCCTTATGTGTGCATAAAAAGCGTTCTGTATGAGGAAAAAAAAATCAGCAAAATTTTGTCTCATGTCATAGGAATAAGATTCGTTCTTAGAAAAGCTAACTTTAGTAGGCTTGAAACCTTCATGTGTATCTTTCATGTTCAGCTGGTTTGGCCTTGTTTTATTAGTTTTGGAAGGTGTGAAAACAGGTCTTTTGGAACCTGAATTAGCTTTTTTTGGGAGGGGCTTTGACCTCTTTTAGCTTTGCTCACAGAAGTTGCAGGGTCATTTTGTTGAATTGTTGCTTTCTTTTTTTTTGTTTTTTCTTTTGATTTTTTGGATGATTTTTCAGAGGTTTGGCTGACTTTGACTTGAAGATTCTCCACCTTTGCCATTAGGGTTTCGACTTCCTGATCATGACATTGGAGCTGATTTTTCAAGTCAATTATGAATTGATTTTGTGTTTGAAGAATTTGAGAAAAATCAGGCTGAGTATTTTGATTAATGAAATGAATGTTGTTTGAGTGATCTTGAAAGTTGATATTCAATTTGTATGATAACCGATGATTTTGAAGGTAATGGATAAAATATTTAGATTTAAAAATTACAAAGGAAAATTTTCAAAGAGGACCTGTTTTTCTACATGAATGAGGTAAAAAGAAATGACTGTTTGTGCAAAATCGAATTCAAGAATGAAAGGATTTTTAAATCAAGAATTTTCAAAGGGAAAGTGTTGATCAGGACACGCTCAGGACAAGGTGTCCTGACCCGCATCAGGTCAGCTATTTGCTGGTTGTGGTGGTTAGTGATTCCAGGTTGCTTTCAACTTTCATCAAGGTCGTGGGTTTGATTCCTGCCTCTGGAAGCATTGTTGTCAAACTACAATCATGCTGGCATTATGTTCATCACTCTGTGGGGGGTGCTCTGTACTGATGGCCTAGTATCTGTTGAGTTATGGTGATCTGTACTGATGGCCTAGTATCTGTTGAGTTATGGTGATCTGTTAGGACTAATTGAATGATATTCTGGATATGTTTGGGGAGCCCACACCCTCTTTCATATCTATGATTACTGTGTTCAATTTGAATTTCTGAGGTGGATGTATGGGAGTACGTCAAAAAGTGGCTAAACCAATAAATATTGGGCTAATGTTATCCAGTATACCTCTCTGTGTAATTTTTTTTGTTGATTTTGCCATAAATTGAATTAATTTTCTGGTTTAATTTTTATATTCCAAGGTCTTCTTTTACTGTATCTGAGAACCTTTTGTTGTTTGGCTACTTGTTTTGTCCTATTCAGATAATGTTTGCTTGCTTTTTCTGAATCCAAATTACCAAATTATGACCGGCGGAAATAATATTTACATTTTAACTTCTTTGATCTTCTTTTTCTGTATCTGAATGGCCTAGCTTGTTTGGTTGGTCTTTCTTCCCTTTCTTGATATAGTTTTATTGCTTTTAGGGCAAATTATGACTGGCGGTCATAATTTTGACATTTTTAACTTCTTCTATCTTCTTTCCCTGTATCTGAATTGCCTAGCTTGTTTGGTTGGTCTTTCTTCCCCTTCTTGATATAGTTTTCTTGCTTTTAGGGCAAATTATGACCGGTGGTCATAATTTTGACATTTTTAACTTCTTCTATCTTCTTTTTCTGTATCCAAAGGGCCTAGCCTTTTTGGTTGGTTTTTGTTTCTTGTTGTTTTCCTTTCCATATTTTATCCCTTCCTGTCTCAAACAACCAAATTATGACCGGAGGTCATAATTTTGATATTTTGAGCTATCTATATCTTCTTTTGCTGTTTCTCCACACCATCTTTTGATTGTTTTTTTTAAAAAAGGGAAATAAAATTAATAAAGGCCTATGGGCCCACACTTCCGCAAACTTGTGCCATTTTTTATATGAGGTGGCATATAAACAGATAACCACCCCTGTTTTTTTGAATAAAATCATGATACTTGTAAATTGAAAAAACTATCTTGGAAAATGTTGAGTTTGGAGTCTCTTATTGAATAGTTATTTATAGCCTTGAGTGATACGATTCTTGAAAAAAAATTGAAAAAATTGAAATTCCTCTTTGATAAGGCAGGAGGTCACTGCCCTGATACTAATACAGATATGAAAATAATTCGCTTTTTTTAGATTATTTCTTTTATTATTTTTTGCTATTTTTTATGGCAGTTTTTTTTTTTTTTTTAATTGGTGATTGAAATTGGATTACTTCAGTTATTATTGAGATATATTCAACCTTCTGTTGTGAATTACTGAAAGACATATGTCCTTCAATGTATCTCCAAATATCTTGTTGCATTGTTTTCTTTGTGTATTTCCTTTCCATTCTGAAACAAAACCTTTGACTCCATGAATCAACATGTACCAAAAATCACACCAGCAAAGAGTCCCTCCCAATATTTCCAAACCATCTAGATTCAGATCTTCTTGAGCCCATAACATTTCGTGATATAGTCCTTCTATTGTCACTTGATAATATCCATAAGGCTTCTTCCAGTAAGGATTAGGTAAATTTGCTTTGATTCCAATAGTGGTTAGTAATTCCAGAAAATCAACATTTGTAAGATTTGATCCAGGTCATTCTGAAAGATATTTGGTTTGAATTATTGGTGAATCTAGCTCATAATCATACAGTTCTTTAAATGTTATTATTGGAAGTATTACATAATCTTCCACTCCTTCATATTCTGGTATGTCTTTCTGTATGCCATTTTGATTCTGGGAGTCATTTGGTAATCCAGATGTAATTCCTTGATTTTGATTAAATAAATCAGTTGAGCTTCAAAAGCAGCATATTTGATCATAGGAATCATTAAATTCTTCTAGAATGCTAAGTCCAGCTAGCCTTTGTGTATTTTCTGATAACTCTCCTTCCTCTAGGTCTTCAAACATTCTGCTTTGTTTATATTTATCTTCCCAATTTCCATTATTTTGTTCACATAACTTCAATTCATCTTCTGATTCTACCAATTTTCCTTCTAGAACTATTTCCATTCTTTGTTTAATCCCTTTTTTAATATAACTATCCCAAACTTGATCCATTTTGTCTTCAGTAATTATGGAAATTTCCTTTTCCAATTCTTCAAATTTTCTTTTTGCCAATGGCTTGATTATGCTATCTTTTGGTTCTTCACTTAGTAAATCTGTTTCAGTATCACCAATTTACCCGGTTTCCTCTTGAAATAAATTGAAATAGTCTTCTGAAATTCTTGAGGAATTTGCTTCAGGTGGCTTCAGATCCATTTTGAATTTCTTCTGTGGGCTTTCTACTTGATCCTCTTTGTTCATACCACTTAACTCAAGTGCTAGCCATTTCTCTAGGTCTTCTATGGCTATGTCCAAATTTCTTCTCATCTTCTTTAGTTCCTCTTTGATTTTTTCTATTGCTTTACTATCTTCTACCTCCAGTTTATCTTCTGTCTCCTTTCCTTTAGATTTTATATGAGTTACAGCAGGCATACTTTCTTTAGATGAAAATAATATGCTGGACTTTTCTTCAATTATTATTTGATCAAAATTTTCAAATACTAAGAAGTCCAGGTAGGTTTTTTCTTCACTTTCAAAAGTGACTTCAAGATTTTTAATTTGACCAATTCGCTTCAAAGAGTTGACTGTTGCTTTTGATGCATAAGGGCTGATGTTTAATTCTGCTTTTAGGGCTATTTCCTGAGTTATAATATTCAAGTCATTGTTTGCATCAAAAATGGCTGAGAAAGGTATTTTGTTAGGTCCAAGAAATATTGTCTTCACTCTTGTTGAAGATTGAATTTCTGTTTCCTCTGTTTTGTTTCTTTTTGATGATTCTGCTTGATGTACTGACCATTTTACAATCTCTGAAGATGCACAAAGCTCCATACCACTGGGTGGAGAAATTTGGCAACCCATGGCTTGAGGGTTACATATTGGTAAACATAATCAATGTCAGGCTGAGTCTATATTGAAGTGGTAATAAGAGTATTTACAACTAGAATTATGACTGTGACACGTAGAAAATTGATTAAAAATAAGAGTTTTTGATTTTAAAGATGATTTATAATATATTTAAAGGGTTCTACTATTGGAAAATAGTGGTGGTGAGCGCTATTGAGAACCCAGGGTGCAATCTTACCAGTTGAGTTACTATAATAAGAGTTACAATAATTAAATATATAATTATACCTGTTTAATACCCAAGAGTAAAACTGTTTTTGACAGTTTACTACGTAGGGTATTCAAGAGCAGGATGAGGAAAGGCTTTTGGCTGTGAAAAGCCCTCCTTTTATCCTGAAATTGAGGTGGAAAGGCTGCTAGACCTTTCCACGTAGAGGAAGTGAAGATTTTTCACTTTCTATGACAGGCTTGTGGTTTGAAAACAGCCTGTATACCCTGTATTGGGCTCAGATGTGGTTTTGAAACCACATCTGGGCAGTTTTCACCAATACAGGGTGAAAATTTTCATCTGGGGACCTCACAGCCTGATTCTGACGTGTATGACGCGTAGAATGCTGTACAGAAATTGTATGGGACCCCAGTATTGACTGACATATGAGGTATTGAAGTAAAAACATGCTTCTTCGTCTATTTGACACCTCATATTCATGGTTATGGGATATTATCCCATGGTAAGGCTGTATCTGACAGCAGGTGGGATTTTGACCTTAAAATGGTCATACCTCTGTCAGTTTTTGAGATATCAACCTCACAGTTGGTTCATTGAATAGCCCTGTATGAGCTCTACACAATGGTACCCAACCTGACATGGTTATCATTAAATATGACAAAGTTATCCCATGTACAAGTATTTTTGTACATTGGCATGGTCTGGGCAAAAGCTGTATTAAGCTTGTTTGGCCAATAACTTCTGTTGTAGTTGAGCTATGAGGAAATGGATGGCACCATCAGATAGCCCTGATTGTGCTCTTCGCAAAAAGACCCCACTTTAGGTATCTCACACTAAAACTGTAAAGGTTAGATGAGAGGTGAATGTTTTGTTCACCCTTATTTGGTCTGAATTTGACCATAACTCAAGTAATACTGGTGCTAGCTCAGTTTGGCTAGCACCATTAGATAGCCCTGGCTTAGAGATTCATTTTGAATACCCATTTGATGGGGTTAAGCCTCTCCTTCTAGATTTCAGATGAGAGGTGAAAATTAAGGTTTATGCTCAGCAATAACTTTGAGCAGGAATAACTTTGTTATTTCTTGTCCTATGGTGATGGGACTTATATTTTCAGAAAGAGGTGAGTTTCCTCTTTCTTCTGATACCTTTTGAGCTAATTTGGCTCAGTTCCATGTTTTGGTGGTATTTTGGCTATACCATTGGTTTATGGTATTTTGGCTGTCATGCTTGTGCTCTGGTTTTGAGTCACAGGCTGACATACCCTCCCTCTAAAAAGGCTCATCATTGATGAGACTGTTCAGTCCTCCTAGAGGCTCTGAATCTCCTTAGATGAAGGTTCCCATCTGGTATGGCATCTTCTGCCAACCATTTGTCTTTGTCAGCTGTCTGGTTCTTGAATCTGACTAGATATTGTCTCTGATCCTTCCCATTAAGTCTGATTTTTCTGGCCCTGATGATTTTACTCACAGGTCCAGGAGAGTCTTCTACTTCCGCTATTTCTGGTGGACTGATGTTTTTCTTCCTGGAGGGGAATTTATCCTCCTCTGTTTGGAAGTATGGTTTGACCAGGCTTACTGGAAAGACTGGGTGTTTCCTAGAAAACTCCTCAATGAGCTTGACCTCTACTGCATTCTTCCCTATCAACTTAATGATAGTGAAGGGCCCTACAAATGAGTCTCTCATCTTCTTGGGTCCTTTGAGATTTTTAAAGTTTAGTGTAGACACTAACACCTGGTCCCCTTCCTTGAAGTCAGGTTCCATATGTGATTTGTCCCACCTCTGCTTGTTATACTCTTTGGCCTCAGCTATGCATTTGGCAGCAGTATCACAGGCTTTCTTCCACATATCATGGAAGTCTTTGGCTGTGGGGTGGATGGTCAGAAGATTTTTCTTCAAGTGATCCACAGGTAACAGGGGATTCCACCCTTTCTCTACCAGTGCAGGTGTTTTTCCTGTGGTAGAGTGCTGGCTTGTATTATAAGCCAGTTGGACTGCTGGTAAGAGGGTGACCCAATCATGGGTGTATCCCTCATGGTCCTTGTATTCCATGCCATAGGCACAGAACCTCCTGAGGATGTCCTCCATTGTTTGGATCATCCTCTCAGCTAGGCCATCTGTTTGTGGATGGTAAGCTGTGGAAAAAGCAAGCTTGGTGCCAAGCATGTCATATAAATTGGTCCAAAATTCAGATGTGAATTTTGGGTCCCTGTCACTGATTATGATCTTAGGGACTCCACAGGTGCATATGATGTTTTTCCAAAATAACAGAGCAGTGTCCATGGCTGTGTCCTCTTTATGGCATGGTAGACATCTCATGCTCTTGCTGAACCTATCAACTATGAGTAAGCAGGCATTGTAGTTTTCTTTGCCTCCTGGGACAAGTCCTGTGACCCAGTCCATGTTGATGGTTTCCCATGGGTGTTTGGGTTCTTCTATGTGTTGAAGCAACCCATATTTCTTCCCATGCTTTCTATTTGCCTCTTGGCATCTTTCACAAGTGTTGATGTATTCACTCATCTCTTGCTCCCACTTGGGCCACCAAGCTGTGCTTGCTACCCTCTCTTTAGTCCTGTCTTCACTCATGTGTACCATGTAGGGGCAGTCATGGCATTCCTGCAGGATTAAAGAGATGTGGTCTCTGTCTACCGCTGTGAGTGCATTGGTGTGCTTGTCTCTGTGATAAATCAGGCCATCTATAAGGAAGAATTTATTGTCCTTATAGGCCCTCAACCAGGGTTCCTCCAGCTGGGTTTCCAGTTCTGGGCTGCTGTATTTTTGTTGAAGGAGTTGGAGTAGTATGCTACACTGTTTGTGTTTAGCATATGATTTCAGCACTGCATTGAAAAATTCATTGTGCAGTGCTGAGGAACTTATTCCCAGTATGGGGGTTTCTGTCCCTTCTGAATCAGTGTTTCCACTGTCAAGGGTACCACTCCCTGGTGCCCATTCAGAGAATCTGAAGTTCTTTTTCCTATTTATTTCCATAAAATGGATAGGAATTTTTGCAGCAACTTCAGGGTCATAAGCTGGATTGCTTTTGACATTGTCCAGTGGCCATCTGCTAAGGCCATCTGCATTGGTAGGGCTTTTACCTTCTTTGTATATGATGGTCATGTTCCCTCTATACTCCTGGATGGCTATTTGCCATCTCAGCATGTGTCTATTAGTAGTCTTCATGTTTAGTAAAGACTTCAAGGCTGTGCAGTCTGTGTAGACTTCAAAGACTGCACCCTCCAAATAATAATGGAGTTTTTCTAGAGCCCAGACTAGACATAGACATTCTGTCTGGGTGGCCCCATACCTGGCTTCTGAATCTTTCAGCTGCCTGGAGATGTAACATATTACACCTTCTCTTGGTTCACCATCCACAATTTGTCTTTGGTGAAGGGCTGCTCCCAAGCCTTGGCTGCATGCTGCATCTATATATAACTTGAATGGTAGTTCAAAGGCAGGCAAGATGAGTACAGGTGCATTTGTGAGTTCATATTTGATCCTCTCATATGCATCCCTCCTTTCCTTGGTTATTTCAAAAACTACATCCTTTGAGCATAACTTGTATAAACTACTAGTTATGTGAGAAACGTTTTTGATGTGGTTTCTATAGTAGCTAGCAAATCCAAGGAAAGATTGCATCTCTTTGATGTTCTTTGGTCCTGGCTTTTGCAGTACTGCTGCTACTTTGTTCTGGTCAATTGCCAGACTAAGGCCTGAGACTTTGTGTCATAGAGCTAGTAGCTCTTGTTGGCCAAAATTACACTTTTAAGTGAAATTTTCAGATTGATGGGTGTACATTTACTTAGCACTCTGTCTATGTATTGTACATGGTCTTCCCATGTCTCTGAGTATATAATGATATCATCAATATATACTACCATCCAGCCTTCCATTATTTCTTCTTGAAATATGGTGTCCATCATCCTTTGGAAGTGGGCTGGTGCATTCTTGATGCCAAATGGCATCCTGGTATACTCATATATGCCCATATGGCATATTATTCTGAGCAACTTCATGGAGTTTGGTTTAACTCCATTTTGGTGGAAGCCTTTCATAAAATCCATCTTGGTTATGTATTTAGCTTTGGCCAGCTTATCCAGGGCATGAGGTATCCTTGGTATAGGGTACCTGTCTGCTTTTGTGTAGTTATTCAGGGCTCTGAAGTCTCCACACAATCTAGACTTGCCATCATGCCAGGTGATTAGGACAGGAGTGGTGATTTCCACTATTTCATTATGTCCAATCTTCCTGATGACATCCATGTCCAGGAGTTCATTGATGTGTTTTTCAATTTCTTTCCTGGTTTCCAGACTTGCTGGATAAGGAGGTCTCCTCAGCATGGGTGGATAAGGTCTTTCCACATCCAGATATAGTTCTACATCATGGCCTTTAATCTTGCCTAGTGGCTCTTCACCAATGGCAAATGCTGGTCTGTTCTTCCTCAGCATCTTCAATAAACTTAGTTTTTGTTTACTGGTGAGGGTAGTGCTAAACTGTCCCTCCCTGAATTCCTTCAAGAGTCCTTCTAGTGGATCCTGTGAAGATATGTGGTATATATCAAGTGAAAATTTCTTTTCCTTGTTGGTACCAATGGTAATGTGTCTGTTTTTACTGTTGTAAATATCTATGCCATACATCCTCTGGTAATCTGTTCCCAGTAAAAACCCTTGGATGTGGGCATCTTCAAGCACTACAAACTCTGGGTTGAGTCTGATATTACCCTTCCTGTGGGGTATAATTATCTCTTTGATAATTGTCCCAATGGAAGTCATCTTCCCTGATGCACTTTTGAAGTTCCTTGCCTTAGTGGGCAAGAGCTGCTTTTCCCAGTTTGGGAAGTGGTTATCCAGATAATTTCTGGCCACTATGGAGCAATGTGCTCCACTGTCAATGATCAGTGGGTGCTGAGCATTGTCAATACATACAGTCATTTTTGTGGCTGTTCCATGTATATATGCCATTCCTTTGGTTGGTGTAACCAGGAATGTTTGTGCATCTTGTGTGTGTTTGCACAAGTTCTTGTTGGTAGTGTCCTGTGGCATGCCTGCTTCCAACTGTATATCCTGGATTTCCAATGGGGTTTCCTCTTGGTATTCCACTAGTGTCAGCCTGTGACTCAAAACCAGAGCACAAGCATGACAGCCAAAATACCATAAACCAATGGTATAGCCAAAATACCACCAAAACATGGAACTGAGCCAAACTAGCTCAAAAGGTGTCAAAAGAAAGAGGAAACTCACCTCTTCCTGAAAATATAAGTCCCATCACCATAGGACAAGAAATAACAGAGTTATTCCTGCTCAAAGTTATTGCTGAGCATAAACCTTAATTTTCACCTCTCATCTAAAATCTAGAAGGAGAGGCTTAACCCCATCAAATGGGTATTAAAAATGAAGCTCTAAGCCAGGGCTATCCAATGGTACCAGCCAAACTGAGCCAGCACCAGTATTACTTGAGTTATGGTCAAATTCAGACCAAATAAGGGTGAACAAAACATTCACCTCTCATCTAACTTTTACAGTTTTAGTGTGAGATACCTAAAGTGGGGTCTTTTTGGAAAGAGAACAATCAGGGCTATCTGATGGTGCCATCCATTTCCTCATAACTCAACTACAACGGAAGTTATTGGCCAAACAAGCTTAATACAGCTTTTGACCAGACCATGCCAATGTACAAAAATACTTGTACATGGGATAACTTTGTCATATTTAATGATAACCATGTCAAGTTGGGTACCATTGTGTAGAGCTCATACAGGGCTATTCAATGAACCAACTTTGAGGTTGATATCTCAAAAACTGACAGAGGTATGACCATTTTAAGGTCAAAATCCCACCTGCTGTCAGATACAGCCTTACCATGGGATAATATCCCATAACCATGAATATGAGGTGTCAAATAGACGAAGAAGCATGGTTTTACTTCAATACCTCATATGTCAGTCAATACTGGGGTCCCATACAGCTTCTGTACAGCATTCTACGCGTCATACACGTCAGAATTAGGCTGTGAGGTCCCCAGATGAAAATTTTCACCCTGTATTGGTGAAAACTGCCCAGATGTGGTTTTAAAACCACATCTGAGCCCAATACAGGGTATACAGGCTGTTTGCAAACCACAAGCCTGTCCTGGAGAGTGAAAAATCTTCACTTCCTCTACGTGGAAAGGTCTAGCAGCCTTTCCACCTCAATTTCAGGATAAAAGGAGGGCTTTTCACAGCCAAAAACCTTTCCTCATCCTGCTCTTGAATAACCTACGTAGTAAACTGTCAAAAACAGTTTTACTCTTGGTTAAATAATCAGGTATACTCTTAATTTAAAGTATTGTAGTCTTTATTATTGTAATCCAACAGGTAAAGCTGCACCCAGGGCTTTCAACAGCGCTCACCACCACTATATCTTTATAGTAAAGCCCTTTAAATCTTAAATTATATCATTTATCATCAATCTTATCATCTTTTAAAACCATTTTTACCGTGTCACAGTCATAGTTAAAGCTTGTAAATACTCCTATACACCTTTAACATAGACTCAGCCTGACAACTAGAAATTCCTTTCTTGGGTCTTGATCATCATCAGATGGTTCTCTGATGGCATCTCCCATAGAGTCTGATTCAGAATCCTCTGTTGGAGGTTCTTCTTCAGGGCCTTTTTCTATAGCATAGACTTTTTTCTTTGCTTTTGGACAGTTGTTGGCATAGTGGTCTGTTGAACCACAATTGTGACAAGAATTCTTCTTCTTTGCCACTTCTGCCACTCTTTCTCTGGGTTTGTCTTTAAACTCCACCCTGAAAGGTTGTTTCTCTTTGAAACTACTGCTTCTATATGGGGTGAATTTCCCTATATTAGTCCTTTTCCTTATGTCTTGTAAGGTATTGGCTATGTCATCTAGAGTGCAATTTTGGTTGCATCTGCATTTCACTGCATGCTCTAATTCTCCTGGCAGTTGTGTCAGAAGTTTGTGATTCCTCATCTGGATGTTCATCTGAGGATCAATGGCTTTAAGTCTTTTAGACTGTCTGAGACACCACTCATATGGATCTTTGTCCACAGAGTATTTGTCATTTTCAAATGACATGGTCTTTTGCCATATCCAAGTTCCATTACTGTACTTTTGGATTATTTGACTCTTCCACCATGGCCAGTTTCTTCTGCCATGGATTTCTTTCATTTCTGTATACCATATACTTGCATGACCTTTAAATGCAGTATTCAATCTAGCAGTAATCCAGTAGTCTGGTATGCTTGGTACATCAATGAAGAGTCCATCAATATAATATATGAGTTCCATATGATCATATTCTCCTGATCCAGAGAATTTGGGCCAGTTTGAGGCCTCAGGAAGCTGTTTCAAGGCTCCCTTCTCTGAATAAGACATGCCATCTCCATCCTGGTATTGTGATGGAGATCTTGCCTTATTCAACAACATGGCATCTGGTTTGATGTCATCTGGTTGATATGGATTCTCCATAGCTTGGCCTTGTGGTTGGGGCTTTAAGCTATGGTAGGCATTAAACAATTTGTTAATGTCTTGATCCAGACACTCCCTGTCCCTTGTTCTGTGGTGTTGTTCTTCAAAGACTTGGTTCAGTCTTTTGTTGGATTATTCAGAGGCTTTGCTCAGTTGAGCATATCCTTCTTGAAGATTCTTAACTATTTGTTCCAAGGAGGCTTGAGTTTGTCTCATCCTCTCTTGGCTAGCTTTAATTTCTGCAAATTGCTTTGCAGATTGTTCAGCATATTGGGACACTTGTAACCACAGTGTATCACTGTTGATGTTACTCTCAGATGTGACAATGTTATTTTCAGTCTGAGTGGGGGTAATGTTTCTATTACTAGGACTACTGATTCTAGAGTGGTTTACAACTACTTCTGGTTCTTGTGTACTTCCTTTACCAAATACAACAGCTTCTGGATCATGGGGTCTGGCTCTTTCCTCCTCTGGTTGGAGGAGGTTTTGTTCTTGCCCTTGTTTCCTTGTCTTCTCCTGGAAACTTCCTGGAATTGTGAAGAATGGTGACTCTTGGCCACTGATCTGCTGGTGTCTGAATGGTGTGAAGCCACTGGAGAGTTGATTTGGCCTGCTCCTTGTGAACCTGAAGGAATCTGAGTAGGCCCTGTCTGGGTCAACTGTTCTTCTATAGCTAGGATAGTGGCTTGATTCTCACTTATCCTCTGTGCCCTTGCCTCCAGGAGTCTGTGCTGCCTGGTAGGATTCCAACCTTTGGTGATTACCATAAGGTCTTTGAAGTATATCTCTTTGAGACAGATCTTCTGGCAACTTGATCCCAGTTCTGCCCAGTGAGTTGCTAGGTTGAACCTCTTGTTGTCCATGCTCCATTGAAATAAATCTTTGAGGAGTTGGTGGATCTGAAGAACTTGATCCATATCCTTCCATTCCTCTGGTTTGAGGTTTCTGTTGAATTGGATTGTGAATGGCAAGGTTGATATTATCTCCCTCATTGTTTTGCCATCCACCACTGTGTCCAGGGTGTCCTCTTTCAGGTCTTCTGGTTCTGGACAATCCTCCTCTATCCTCTGGCTGGTTCCTTTGGAAGCCAAGGTTTCTGAGGTATACAGGGGACATATCAGTGTTTGCAAGCAGTCAAAAACTTTATGTTCTTAGGGTATTTACCTTTGACTGTGCCTTGTACAAATTTACTGTCTGCTGACTTGGGCAGTTTGCCTTTGGAATTTACAACTGGGTTAATAATTGTAATCTTTCCTGTACAAGTGGTTAAGGTTGGTTTACCTTGTATGGATGCAGAGTTTCGTGGTTTTCTACTTCTCTGAGTGGCTATTGGTGTCCACTTCTTGGCTGTGATGAGACCTTCACTGTGCCTCTTTCCTTTGCCCTTGCTGCCCTCTGGTTCTGAGGGTGTCACTGGTGTGTTGGCCTGTGACTGGGTCTCAAGTGGGATGTAATTTTCTTCCACTGAAATCAAGGCAGAAAAGGGAGGACTTATGTCAGTTAAGACTTCTCAAAAATGCTGGTTTTGCACGTCTAAGATTGCCCTCTGGGCTTGTATGGTACTACAATGTGCCCTGTATACTGACAGTGTAATTGAATCAACAATTCCACGTCAGAATTACAGCTTTTGGTATCCTGTCACACTGTTTGTGTGCCAGTATCCCACAGATACACTTGTGGTTTTCAAGTGTATTCTGTACAAGTGGTTTTGTATAATTGTTATTGAGTTACCAATACACTTATTCCACGCCTCAACAGATGGTTTTTCAGTCAGAGGTGTCCTTATTCAGTCAAGAATACAGGACTTTATTGATGGCTTATGTGTTTTTATATACAAAACACACCAAAAATATTTAAATTCAGTGGGTATTAGCCACATGAATAATACTCTTATAATATGAGTATATATATAAGAAAGGATAAATATATATAAAATATATATTTAAATAAAGAAATTACGCCTAAAAAAAGATAAAACACTAGGTTAATAAGTCATAAAGAGAGAAAAGACTTACTTATAAGGTCCAATAGGAGATTTAAAACACGGCCAGGCCCCCAAAATGTCAGGCTGAGTCTATATTGAAGTGGTAATAAGAGTATTTACAACTAGAATTATGACTGTGACACGTAGAAAATTGATTAAAAATAAGAGTTTTTGATTTTAAAGATGATTTATAATATATTTAAAGGGTTCTACTATTGGAAAATAGTGGTGGTGAGCGCTATTGAGAACCCAGGGTGCAATCTTACCAGTTGAGTTACTATAATAAGAGTTACAATAATTAAATATATAATTATACCTGTTTAATACCCAAGAGTAAAACTGTTTTTGACAGTTTACTACGTAGGGTATTCAAGAGCAGGATGAGGAAAGGCTTTTGGCTGTGAAAAGCCCTCCTTTTATCCTGAAATTGAGGTGGAAAGGCTGCTAGACCTTTCCACATAGAGGAAGTGAAGATTTTTCACTCTCTATGACAGGCTTGTGGTTTGCAAACAGCCTGTATACCCTGTATTGGGCTCAGATGTGGTTTTGAAACCACATCTGGGCAGTTTTCACCAATACAGGGTGAAAATTTTCATCTGGGGACCTCACAGCCTGATTCTGACGTGTATGACGCGTAGAATGCTGTACAGAAACTGTATGGGACCCCAGTATTGACTTACATATGAGGTATTGAAGTAAAAACATGCTTCTTCGTCTATTTGACACCTCATATTCATGGTTATGGGATATTATCCCATGGTAAGGCTGTATCTGACAGCAGGTGGGATTTTGACCTTCAAATGGTCACAACCCTGTCGGTTTTTGAGATATCAAGCTCAAAGTTGGTTCATTGAATAGCTCTGTATGAGCTCTACACAATGGTACCCAACTTGACATGGTTATCATTAAATATGACAAAGTTATCCCATGTACAAGTATTTTTGTACATTGGCGTGGTCTGGGCAAAAGCTGTATTAAGCTTGTTTGGCCAATAACTTCTGTTGTAGTTGAGCTATGAGGAAATGTATGGCACCATCAGATAGCCCTGATTGTGCTCTTTCCAAAAATACCCCACTTTAGGTATCTCACACTAAAACTGTAAAAGTTAGATGAGAGGTGAATGGTTTGTTCACCCTTATTTGGTCTGAATTTGACCATAACTCAAGTAATACTGGTGCTAGCTCAGTTTGGCTAGCACCATTAGATAGCCCTGGCTTAGAGCTTCATTTTGAATACCCATTTGATGGGGTTAAGCCTCTCCTTCTAGATTTTAGATGAGAGGTGAAAATTAAGGTTTATGCTCAGCAATAACTTTGAGCAGGAATAACTTTGTTATTTCTTGTCCTATGGTGATGGGACTTATATTTTCAGAAAGAGGTGAGTTGCCTCTTTCTTCTGATACTTTTTGAGCTGATTTGGCTCAGCTCCATGTTTTGGTGGTATTTTGGCTATACCATTGGTTTATGGTATTTTGGCTGTCATGCTTGTGCTCTGGTTTTGAGTCACAGGCTGACAATCAACATTCATCTTGCTCTGGATAACTAAATATTTCCCCTTGCTTGTGTGAAAATTCCAATTTAACATTATTATCTGCTAAAAATGGTCTTCCAAGTATAGTGTGTACAGCTCCTTTTGCTATGGATAAATGAATTTCTTTTTCTTCTCCTGTTATCATAGTAATTGGTGTAAATTCTGAGAGTCCAACCAAAGATGTTGTATGTCCACCAATTCCTCTGAGATTCATATTGAGCTTTCTACTTGTAAGTGAGGCTTTAATTGCAATTTCCTCTGGTATTATATTAATTTCTGATCCAGTATCCACCAATGCCATTGTAGGATATTCTTCTCTTCCAATAAATACTTCCATAAATCCAAGTGGGCATGCATAATGTAATCTTGGGGTATCATAGTCCCGTAGCTTCAATGAAAGTGGTCTTTCTTGAATATTTGACATATTGACTGATTTTATCACCTCTTTTTCCTGGGTAGTTAAATTTTGTAATTTATCAATAAAGGTTGGTGACATTGATAATATTTCTTCAAGAGTAAGATTTATTTTTTGTTCAAGTATTTTCTTCATCACATGTTCAATGATTATCTTTGGATTATTGGCTAAAGATTTTACCTTGTTCTTTAATTCCATCTTTTGTGATTCCTGTCTAAGTACCTCCTTATTCTTTTCCTTGGAAATGATTTCAATATCATAACTATCTACTTCCTTTCCTTCTTGTGTTTTCTTGTATTTTGTTGGAATTAGAACTCTTATTTCTTCTTCTGCCTCATCTTCCTCATGGTAGGAACCTGGTATCTTCTTTTTAAAGGGTTTGTTTGTTTCAGTTTTATCCTCTTTCTGGGTTTGACTTTGACGTTCCTGTCTTGCAGCTCCTTGCCTTGTCTGTCTAAGCCCAACATTTATTTGAATATTTTCATTTGCTGGTGATATTTGAGGATGTTTCTAGTTTCCCCATTCTTCTATTTGAGCTATAGCTGTTGCCTTCTCACCTTTTCTTTCTTCAATTACTGTTGTTTCTTGATTTTTTGGGGGTGGATTTGATTGTTCCATCATTCTCTTTGTAAAATCCTCCTGCTCTTTGGAAAATGTCTGACCAATTCTTTTGCAGATTTAGGGCCTTCTGTGGGTACTCTTTGAAAATTTGGAAAAAGATATGTTCCTCCACGCTTCAATGCAATTCTTTTCTCAAAGTCTTCTGTGAGGTGAGTACATCTTATAGCAGAAGGTCCTTCTTCTAAGCAGTAATAACACTTCAGTAGCTGTCTTGGAGCCATTTGTGCTGGAACATATGGTTGATAACCAGAAGATATGGGTGGTAAAGGATATCTTGGCCTGAGTGGCTGTGAGTTTTGCATAACTTTATGATCTTGATTATTGCCTTCTTGTGTTTTATTTGGAGATTCAACTACTTCTGAAAGGTGTTTGAGCTGATTAAATACTTCCTTAACTGATTCCTTCCCAGTATCCTTTGATTGATCCCCTTGTGGCTCAGGATTTTGAATTTTTTGGGTAAGATCTTTCATTTGCTTTAAGACTTCTTCCCAGCTTTCCTCTTCAAACCAAGCTTTCTTCTCTTGTGACTTTGGTTGTGAAAATTCCTTCTGTTTAATTAAGACTTTGGCTTCTAAATTTTGTTCAATATATAACTTTAAGATTTCCAATCTTGGAATGATATAACCACCATCCAAAGCTTGAACCATGGCCTTATCTTTAATCATTTCTTTGTAAATAGATTCTTGAACACTTGAGGAAAGACTTGGCAAAATATCTTGATTGTGATTGATACCTTCTGAGATAATTAATAATGGATTCATATTCACCAATGAGCTTTTTATATTGAGTCATATTTCTAATTCCTCCTTCTTGTTGAATCTTTGTAAATAATTGAGTAATGGAGGTCAGCTTGTATCTTCTTTCAGGTGACACTGTTCCCCATCTCCTCTTAATATCCAATTTTAATTGCTCCCAATCGCCAGTTTCATATCCAGGCATTCCCTCAATATGGTAGCTAATTTCTTGATCTTTAGTCCAAACGGATATCTGTCTTGCTATATCCCTTCCACTTTCACCTTCAATTTCTGCTATATTTTCAACTCTTTTAATAAATCTTTCTACTTCCTTTCCATAAAACCATAAATTATAATCCTTTGGTCTGATCTTGACAATGGGTGTATTGTTTTGTGGGATTTCTTGTTGCAATGGGCTTGAAGCCTGTGCATGAATATTAACCCTCTTTGGTAGAGTATTTGGTCTTTGTGAAGTGAATGGAGTTGATGAGGCCATAGGCCTTGAAAATGGTGATGGTGACCCTTCTTGTCTAAAGATTCTTGGCATGCTTGTAGTTTCTTCCATTGGGCTGTTTTCTGCGGTAAAACTTGACTCTTTCCTTTTCCCTTCTTTTTTAAGGAGTTCAATTAATTCTTGTTGCATTTCCAACATTTTTTGATGAAGTCTTTCTACATCAGAAATATCTTCTTGTCCTTGAATGGTCTCTTCATTTATAATTTCTTCTTTGGATTCATCTGGATTGTGTGGTATCTTTGATGATGATTGTGAATCCATATTGATATATTCTTTGTTGATTTTCTCTTTTTCACTTTTCTTTTTAATTTCAAATAGTTCCTTGAGTAATTTCTGAAAATAATCTATAACTATCTTTTGATCTTTCTTCTTGGTTCTGGGTGTACCAACTGGTATACTATAATCTATAGGTGATTCTTCTCCAGGTGGTGTTTCTCCTCTTTTCGGATAATAATAGTGAAATGATTTTGTTGAAGAACTTGATGGTGACAATGATTTATAATTTTGTGGTTTTTCTGATTCCAGATTGACTTGATAGGCACTCGAAATTTTTTATTGATAAAAGGCTTTTTTTTATGGACTAAATTTGAATGTTTTTTCTTTGATAATTGACAGATTATTGATGATTGAAGTTGTTGTTGGCCACTGTTGGGACACCAGCTGTGGGAACTCCTTTTGGTGTGGGATGAAATAAGGCAGTACCTTGAGGGGGAAATTATTGGTAAGTCTGTTTTGAATTTCAGAATTTTCCAATAACCATGGGTGCTAAGGTGTATTAGCTTCCCCTCTAAATAATACTGAATAGTCCGCCTACAGAGAATCACAAAACAAAATAAGATTTGTGGCTTTAACAGATAGGAAAGACTTATCAGCAGTCTCTAAATCAGACCTATCAATAACACTACAGTAAAAACTCTGATCTAAAATTTCTGATAAAATAAACACTAAGATTTTTTTAGTTTATTTTAATAAAAGTGATGATAATATGTATATATATATGTTTTGGGTTTAATAAAACTAATAATAATTTTTTTTTTTTGTTTTTTTTTTAATAAGGATGATAAGAATATATATTTTTTTATGGTTTTAGGTTGATTATAATTTTTTTTTGATATGAGTACTAATACTAGCACTACTGGATTTGATTCTTTTAGATTTTTTTTTAAATACTGAGTTTATATCACTACTACTTTTTTTTTCTAATAACACTAAGCTTTTGAGCAAGGCTACTAAGCTTTAGCTACGGTTATACTGCTATTCTTCACTAATACTAAGCTACTGAGAAAGGCTACTTAGCTTTCACTACGGTTATACTACTATTCTTCACTAATACTAAGCTACTGAGCTTTTACTTCAGTTATAGTACTATTTTTCACTAATACTAAGCTACTGAGCAAGGCTATTGAGCTTTTACTACGGCTATACTACTATTCCTCACTAATACTAAGCTTATTGAGCAAGGGTACTGAGATTTTCACTACTAAAACACTACTACTATTCTAGATATCCTCTAGTTCAGGGATGGTGGTAATCCTGGATAGTGGGAACTTGTTCCATGATGCTGGGAAAAATGAGGGAGAGAGGACCTCTATTTATAGCTTTTGGGCCTCTATAGAGCTTCTCAAAACAGGGTACTTAGAAAAAATCATAGTTGAGAGGTTTTAGCTAGTGAGACGTGTAGTTTTGGTGTAGCAACGTGACACAGGATCCAAGTTCTGACCAATGAGATTGAGTTATCATGTCAATTAGTAATTATAGGTATGCACCTGGAATTGATTTGAATTCTGACCAATCACATTTTGTCATTATTTTAATGAACTTTGGACGTGAATTCTGACCAATGAGATTGATTTATCACGTCAATTTGTAATTATAGATATGTACCATGAATTAATTTGGTTTCTGACCAATCAAATGATTTTCTGATAAGTCTTGAATAATTTGTGGTTTGTATTTGAAAGGATTAGTCAGCTGCTGTGCAATTGTTGTCCATTTTTGATGTCCATCTTATGGGTTAAGTCCAATTAATTCTTTTTTTTTGTTTTTTTTTAAAAAAATTATTGTCTGTTTTCTTCCAAAAAGATTTTATTCTTCTGTTTTGATTTTGTTTTATTCTTCTTGGAACTTCCACAAACAATAATTTTGAAATTGCCTTCAAAGTGGCTTGAACCAGCTACATGACCAATCCCGAGGTGAATAGCTCCTTCTTGTCAACTGAGACAGGAAGGTTTTCTTTTTTTTTAGTCCGGAATTCTAAGTGTGTCCATAGCACTACACTCCTTTTCAGTTCTCTAAAATCTTCAAAAATATTGGATATATTTAATTCTATATTTTTTTATTTTTTCTGGTAAGCTTGAAACTTATAATAATGGTATGGAATACCACACCCTACACCATTGAAGATACTGCAACAAGACCCAAACTGAGTCAGGCAGTCGTGCCTGCAATTAGCAGATGCAGGGGCCTCACAGGAATTGTGTTTTATCACTTCCCTCCAGCTCAAAATAGGCCAAAAGGCACCGGTTCTTTCAAGAGGACTAGTATGAAGAGGGATCCGCAGTGGAGTGAATATTGCATTTGCACATGCTTGCAATATTCCAAAAAGTTGGATTTGAACCTCATTGAATGGGAATATGAATATATCAAATTGAATAATTCAATATCCACTGCATTTTTCAGGCTCAGGTAATTGAGATCTCCAATTTTCCCAAGTCTGATGTAATCTTTTATTTTTAGCCGCAATTAAAAAGCATTCATCAACCAAAATCAAATTTAGTTGAAATTAATATTTCACACAACAGTCAGTAATCATTTGGTTTCATTTCATTTTCTGCTGCAAGCATGCCATTCACAAAAAAAGGAAAGGAGCGTGAAAGGGAACTCTTGGGAAAGTGTTGGGATGAACAAGGAAAGTGTGAGTGGCTCACTTATTCTCAGAATATATATATAGATATATATATGGGTTGGAATTCATGTGGCACCCTCTCTGGGCCCAATGAAATAGCATTGGCTTTGGTTGGTTTAGATCAAGCCAATGCCATGTGGGCTCCAACAGGGAAGTCAAAGATGTGTGCCAAAAAAAGCTCATTGGGCTTTGGGCACCATTCTGGACTCAAAAGGCCTTAGGTTCAAATGGGAGGAAGCAGTATCTGATATCTTGTCTGCTTCAGCACAAAGTGATCCCTCACCCACTTGGGAATAGTGGGAAATCCCAAAAGACAAATGAGGCCAAAACCACCCAAAGGAATAAGTTTTTTTACTGCACTCGACTGACAGGACAAATATCAATACCAGTATCAGCAAATATTACCCCAAGTGAAATTAAGAGGGTTGTGGATGTCAACAAGATCAAACACATTCACTTTGGCCGCATTGCAAGTTTCTCTTCAACCGGATTACTCATTGCCCTTGTCAAATTCAGACCATTTACAACAATAAGTGAAGAAGAGGTCAATCAATTGGATGAATTATCACAATTCTTATTTCATGAAAGAAAATTCACTGACCCGATTGCAACAAATGGGGCATTACTGGAGGGATTTATTTTTGTGATTGGGTGGCGCAAATGCAGCAAGAAGAATGAAAAATTTGGTCTTTATGGAAGTCTCAGCGAAATTGAAAAGGCAAAAGATGAATGGCGGAACCAAGAGGTAAATCTTAGCTCGGTTGGCTGCATTCTAGGTAAATCCTTATGATATGTTGGGGATAAACTATTTCAAAAGATTCAAACTTGCTACAAGTCATTGGGGGTTCCATCTTTTTATCAAGTTAACTATGAAGCCAATATCTCCACAAATCAGGGTGCATTCGAGTTTGCTTCCACACTCACTGTTACCATGAACGGATTCAAAAACTCACCTCATCCTGATAAGGATGCATTGTTGTATGCTTTGTGGTGGTGGTTTCAAGCTGATAAGCAGAAAGGCTGAATTCAAAGAGATGCATCAAAGTGGTGTACAGGGGGAAATTGATTTTCCCAAATGAGCATTTTTGGATTGATCTATCTGAATGTCATGGGCTCATTCAGGTAATGTGGGCCAGTAGTACATTTGTTCATTATACATATCCAGCACAACACTAGTAGGTATTTCCACACAATGCTCAAGGAGGTTGGCAAAAACTATGTGGCGGAAAAGCCATGGTTATTATGAGATTGGCCAGGGAGTGGGATATCACATCAGGAATGGTAATGAAATCTCATCACAATTAAAAGAATGAGGCAGTTTGTATTCATCTTGGAGTTAGAGGGTGATTGGTGAATAAGGGTGTGATAATGCACAGGACAGTATACACCTGGTTTTGATGGGTTGGAATTGGGGTTATATGGTGGATCACATGAAGAAGAGGTGAAATGGTGCATGTACAGTGGCATGCCACCGTACACTTGGCCAGGATCCCAATGCTTCACACACAAATCCTTACGCCTGTCCAGGATCCCAACGCTTCACACGCAAAACCTTGCACTGTAAATCCTTACGCCGGAGCAGCCTTCCGACAATGCCAACAATTCCTCATGCCTGTCCAGGCTCCCGACACCTCACACACAAAATCCTTACGCCTGTAAAGGTTCCCAAAAATTCAAATAATTGCCTACACCGGGGCAGCCTTGCGACAGCTCCAACACTTCCTTATGCGGGTGCAGGCGCCCAGCGCTTCACACGCAAATCCTTACGCTTATGCAGGTTCCCAACAATTCAAACAGTTGCTTACACCAGGGCAGGCTTGCGACAATTCACACGCAACTCCTCACGCTTTGACAGGTTCCCAACGCTTCACACACAAACTCCTGACGCCTGTACAGGATCCCAACAATTTAGACCATTCGTTATGCCTGGGCAGCCTCCCAAAAATTCTGTAAATTTCTCACACAACTAAGTTTAATAGCATGTGACCATAGGAAAGGAAATGACTCATAAATCTGGAGTGGATTGCTCACATTGGGGGAACCCCCAAATTTTTACAGTTAATATCTGAGGTGGTTGTAATCCATGGAAGATGAAAATATAGGAGAGGTAATGGGGACTATTGGCACATTTTTGGCAAAAGAGGTTCTCACAAACAAATACTAACTCAAAAATTTGGTGGGGCACTTACAAAGATTATTCTCATGCAATAGGATATTTGAGCTATTTAGGAAAATATAATTTCACGTGAACAAAGAATTTAATATAAATTGAACATAACAATCATTGAATACAAATAATTTATTTAAAAGAAAGTATTAAAAAAGATAAAAAGAGGAAAGAATGCAATTTGTTTTGAATTTTTTTTTTCTAAGTATTTTGAGACTATCCCCATGATGTCCTCCTTTGGATAAGCCTCCAGTGTCTGGGCAAGAAGGGAGTTTGGTTCCTCCGGGAATTCCCGGTGTATCACATTTTGATGAGTCACATCCACAAAGAGAATCATGTGGAGCAATTGGAAATGCTCCAACAAGATTTGGTTGATGGATTTGTGGACAATGGCTCAAGGGATCATTAAGGTCGGTCGTAAGTCGGTAAATTCCTGGTGAGCCTCATCATGGGAATGAGGGAAGCTTGGCACTGGGAGGGAGGGGGGTATCTGACGGGCATATTGTCGATGATGATGACGGAGTGGGGTGGAGTGGGACAAGGTGGAGATGATCAAAGGAAAGGTGAGGAAAAGTTGGGAAGAATAAAAAAAGTGAAGTTGGGATTTACCAAAAGGTTCCTGCATGGATTGTGTTGGAGCCACCTCAGGTTCAGGCTCATGAGTTGGAATGTCCTCATGTGGTTTGGAGGATGGACTTGGGCCAGGAATAGGTGGCTCATTGGTTCGGGAGGGTTCTACAAAAGGAGGAAGAAGCAGTTCACTTGAGTCAAAAGTGGAAATTAAATGAAACTTTGGCTGCTTACCACGGAATAAGTCCTCCGACCATTGGGTGCCACTTGGGCCTGGGGCTGGTTTCCGCGCAGTTTGCTTGTGAGGCAAACTAGGAACAGGAGAGTCTTGTCGTGGGGGATTTGGCTGGTTTTGTTCTATGGGTAATGGAGAAAAGTCAGTATGATTGTGTTAAGTGAAATGAGTTAAGGAGGAGAAAGAAAACTTACTTTGGCGTTTTAATCCCATGGGTGACAATCGGCCCAAGCTCAAATATCCTCTTGCCATTGCCATCCTTCATTGGCCAGATAATCACTATGCTCCGATGTAGGAGTGAAGTGACGATTGAATGGTGGCCTAGGAGGGGGGGTGGACAAATTGATACTTGAGGGGACTGGGCTAATCATCTGGAATTGTTCCTGTCTGCGTGTTTGGGGTCCTGGCATCCATTCCTGCTCAGGAATGCTTTCATCATCTTTGACCACAAAGGAGTCCTTGCAAGGGCGTCTTGGTCGGGAACTCCTCTGGCCGCATGGTCAGAAGGGTTGGACAACAAACAAGCATTTCTTTTGTGCTTGTCAGAAAGCATCACAAGCTTTGGATGCAGAGGATACCCTGCTTAGTGCATAAAGTGCACAACATCTAAAAACAAAAAAATTTAGGATAGTAACTGAATAGAAAGTAAACAATCAAGAAAAAAATGAAGAAATACAATGAACTCTGAATTTAAAACGGAATTAAGATATGGATGCTCTAGTCAGTAGGTTTTAAAGGTCTGGAAGAAAGTCATGAAGAAGAATTAGGATTAATATTGGAACGTAATATCAACAAAAATTTCAAATCAAGGAGAGGCACAAGGTGGATAGAAGGGGGGTTCTGGATGTATAAGTGGGAAAAACAGACAGCAAAAAGGAAGGGGAGTGAGGTTAGTGGAGTGCGATATAAAAGAGTGGAAAGGCCGGAAGACAATCAGGAATACACACAAGAATGAGAAGGGTTGGTGAGAAAAAAAGTGGAGGGTGTGTTGGGCAAAGATTGTCTTTTATACCATGGTGAAGCTGTGCCAATTTCAGCAGGCGCAGCACCCCCAAATGTCTCAGCTTCAAGGTGTGTTGGGAAAATTGAAGCTCAGTTGCCGCATTGGCTGCAAATGAGAAGGTAAATGCCCATGTGAGGCAAAGAAACAAAGTGGTTCTGGCTGAGTATTGCAATTTATTGAATTGTCAGACTCAGTCAAATCCCCTTTGTGGCACAGCATCGGATGACATTTCAGCCAGGTTCAGCATATCACACGCTTTGGTGAAGTGCTCCAAACTGAGCCTTCCAATGGACTATTGCAAAAAGGGTTCCGACCATGGCTCTACCAAAAACTTCCACAAAGAGCTTTTGACCATGACATGCTCAGCTTGCATGTGCAAACTTGGTGAATCACAATGCTGAGCTATATGTATGCCAACAATCAGAAGGTGGATCCCAATCAGTAATATGCATGCAGGCAGAAATAGTATTATGCCATCCTCATTTGTACGGCCAACATTGTAATACGTACACCTTTGTACATGTATGCTGTGGGGCAGAGCAAAATCTTTACAAGAATGTAACATGCAATCACACCAAGCCATTGAGTCCAATTTCTCAAGTGCATCCCTTTGATGCACCTTTTTGGAGAGCTCCGCCTAACTACCACACAGATGCTGGTGTAATCCAAGTTAATGTAAGGGGTGCATAATGGGATGACTAATTATTTGGGACATACAAAAATGGTGGATTCACTCCAGTGCCGTGGTCAGGGCAAACAATTACTGGCCCCACTTGTTTTTCATGCCTGCTCATTGTTGGGCCCCCACACGCTTTCATATGCACCCCCCATGGGTCATACGCAGGGAATTTTCACATGCCTGGCAGACCTTTTACGTGCCTGTCTTCTGACCAGCTATTTTCTTGTGTGAGTGGCTCACTTAACTGCAGACACTCACCCACCTGCGTGTGGAAACCTGAGGCCCAATGGTGTGTATTTTCTTGAGCCTCATATGCATTAGCATAACCCCCACCTATGATCCCCAAGGCTGGCTATTTATGTGTCGGGATCCACCACTGGGGGTCATATGCCCAACATTCTCACACGCCCCGGGGAGGTTTTGGCGCCTGGCTTTCAGCCAAAAAATACCTTGGGTGGGTGCCCTATTCCTCCGGATTTCTCACATGCGTGAGGGAAATACCCTGATGACAATCTGGGTGGATGACTAACAGCCGCTGTCGTATTCCACACCTTAATGGCCCAGTTTCATATGAAATTTCATTTATACGGCTATCAACTGAAGAAACAACAAAGAAAAATCAATAATTAATCAATCATAATAGACCAATTCAGCAATAAAATGAACTTAAATTCATCAATATGTATATTCCCATAAGCAAATCCTGGAAGAATGGTCCATTTGATTACAAGAATAACAATAAAATAAGGAAAAGAAAAAGAAAAGCTAGCAAGAATTTTAAATTTACCAGTGAGAGGGGTAGTGGAACACTCAAGTTACCCTAGCTCTGCTCAACCTTTGTATTACTCAGCAATGTAGTTATTAAACTGAAGCCACTTCAATAAGGAATAAATTAAAACTGTATTAATCAACATCCACAAGACAGGAATAAAAAAGAAAATCAATTAATTTATGCAAGGAAAATACATCAAAACCTTAAATTACACAGCATATCTGTGGAAACAGAAGCACAGCCACCTGATAAGCCAGTAAATATAAATTAAAAACAGAATTAAATTTAAAGGAAGGAAAATCCAAACTCATACAAGACAAATACAATCCCCACAATACACAGAATTCTCCACCTAAATTCCAAACAGTGCACAGACCTATGGTGCAATATGTGAGCCTTAGAGGTAATTTCATATACCCAAAAGACCACAAATACAAAATTAACATATAAATATAAATAAAAGAAATTTATTTATATTATTAAAATAAGAATAAAAATATAAATATAAAATTATATTCAAAATAAAAAAATTGAATTACAATTTAAAAATAAAATTACATTTATACTTGAAAAAATTAAGTAAAATTGAAATTTTAACAAAATTGTAAAAAAATAAATAAATTTGAAAAAAAGTTGAATAAAAATTATTATAACTTTTTATCCAATAAATAAACATATAAACATTATTTCACCATTGGATTCCTCATAAAAAATCAGGTGGGGTCACCTCTGAGTGAAATTCTTTTAACTCAACTCTAAATAAGCTTAAATTAAGTTTTCAGTATTTTAAATAAAAAAGTTGAAGATCCTCAAAACTTTAATTTAATTCACACCACATGTGGTGTTAACCATCAATTTCTGTGTTAAAATTGAGGTGTTGTGTTTAGTTTAGAAGTTATGAGGAATTGAAGTATTTTCAATTGAATTCAATTGAAATGTCAAAATGTGAGCGTGTATTACATAAGTGAACTTTGATTTACATATGAGGTATAAATTATTACTGTATTGTACTGTACAATTCAATTGATCTACATATGTAAATTTTAATCATAATACATGATGAGGAATTAAAGGAAAAAATAAATTGGAAAGATTAAATTTGGGGGGGAAAAGGAACTCCAGCTCTAAGGGGGAGCTAGACCCCCAAACTCCTTGCTGACAGGCATGTGGTGTCAAAACTCACGCAAAAGTTCATCACTTTTTTCCTGGAATTGAGTTACAGGGTCTGTGGACTCAATTGATGATGAGGTTTTGATACCAACTGGGGTAGTTTTAGCTGTTGCCAAGAGCATAAAACTACCCTTAAGGTAAAACAATCATAGTAAAAACAGTTTTAGCTGGTTTCTACGCCTCCTACACACATTCTGACGTGTTTTGCAGGCTCTAGACCAGGTATTGCTATAGTAATGGTTGATTTAAGGGTCTAAAATGGCTAAAAATGGCTTAAACCAGCCCTTTTTGGTCTAAACCAGGGTTCAATGATGCCATAATTGGCTTTTCTGTTGTCAGACTGTTTTTAACGACTTACACGAGTAAATTTTACTTTTGGAGTAAGAGAATTGATCGCTATAAAAGAATGTCTTCTTTGCCCCAATTTTCTCTTCATGTTAGAATCTTTTCCTTTTATAATTAGTTTAAACATTGTTAAACCAATCAATAAAAGATTCCAACCACCTTTTTTTTAAATAATTTTAAACCTTTTAACCACGTGAAAAAATCATTATAATCATTGTTTGTAACTCTTATAATCATTTTGACCCCTGAACCACCCCAAAAGTGAATTAAAGCATCTTCCATCACTGTAAACTTTGTCACTTTGTTTCCAAATTCACTCTGGTCACTTTTGGGTGTGTTTTCTCTTTAATATTCTTTTTAAAGACTCTGTTATCTAATTATTTGCTTGCAGTTCTTTGCTCAATTAATTCCAATTGAAATTTCTCTTGAAGAAATTTCTTTTGTAGCCTTAAATATCTCTTGTAGAGTATTTTTGGATAAATTTTTATTGTGGGCAAAACAATAAATCTTTATAATATTATTGTTTCATACTAATAAGGTTATAAACAATAAATTTTGCGTGTTTTCTCTTAAAAATAATATTTCTTACTATTTTTAATTGATTTTTACCTTATACAAATTATGAGGAAAGGAAAAGTAATTGATTTTCAATCAAAGTTTCATATCCACACCTTACATTTGGGGTCCCAGCCGTGATATTTTACCTGTGACATATTTTTTTTACTCTTTTTAAATATTTTTTTCTTATTTCGAAAAATTTAAAAACATATAAAAAATACTTATAATCCAAAAAATCCATAAAAAATAAATTTTTTAATATTATAAGTGAGGCTTATATTTTAATTTCTTTTTTGAAATATCTTTTTTTTACTTAATTAATTGGTTTTTTCATTGATTTTATTGTCTGACAATGTGGTAAGACAAGAAAACATTGAAACAGCGTCAACAGTAACCAGCACTATTCCTGCCAGTACTGTTAATTCTGATCATAATAGTACTATTATTGTGACTCATAATATTCAACCAGAGCCAATTTCTTCTGAATTAGTCAACTTGTAAATAAGTAATACTCTTCAGGAAGCCAAAGATTTGGCCAATACTAAGTTTTTTGACGTAAAATTACTATTTTAAGCCTTTTTAACCATAATTATGCCTTCAACCAGGTCAGGAGCCAGCTATAACCCCTCAAGCAGCTCCCAGAAAGGTAATAGACGTGATTATGGCAGAGGCCAATCAGGTACAGAAGGAAAAGGGTCAGTTGATGACTTCCAAAAAACTAAAATGGGTCATTCTGAAGCTGATAATACCATTTTACCCCCAAAAAGAGCTGACACTGCCACAACAAGCCTCTGTGGACATATACAAAGCCAGCCACAGTGCATACAACAATGCACTCCAGTTCAAGGAGTACCAGATCCTTGCAGACCTGTGGAAGAATTGCATGAATTCTTACCTGACAGTGAGAAAATTCCTGGGCCATCCCAATACTTGAAAATTTCTCAATGGATGGCATCCATTGATGGAGAAGAAAAAAATGATGCTTTTGACACTAGAATGGAGGAAAAACAACCCTCCACCACCCAAACCAGTGCCAAAAACAGCCCCAGTGGCCAGCAGAAGCAATTCCAACGTGAAAAAGCAGCCACAAACTCCAAGAAAGGGCAAAGGGAAGGCACCAGCCCCAAAACCTTACAGCCAGGGCTACAGAATCCCAAAGATTCAACAGGATGCCATGGAAAATGTATTTCCGATGGCCAGGACCATGATGGGATTACAAAAGAAGGAGGAAGCCAGATTAAAATATAAAAAATGATTTCTGATACTTTTAATTGTATTACAGAGTTGTATAAAGCCATTATTGACGTGAAAAACAACTTTCTGATAAGAATACATCAAATTGTGACAATCTTAAAAAAAACAACTTGAGTCTGAGCCAAATAAATGATACACTTAAATTCTTTGACAGAACTTTAAGAACAATCAAAACTTCCAATAATGATAATTCTTTTGGCATTAAGATAAATGAACAATCTGCCATTATTAAAGAATTAACAGAAAAATATTCTAAATTCAATATTGATGAAATAATTGAAACAAGAATAAAACAAGCTATTAATACTATCAAAGAAGATAATAAAAAAGTTCTTGATAATATTTCAAAATTGTTTGCAGAAGTAAAGAAAAATACAGTTGCCTTGACAAAGCATTTTGATACCTCAAGAGAGGAAATATTAAAATTAACAATGAAGTTAAATGAAGTTATATCTGATAATACCAAACAAACAGAATTATGGAATGAGCTTACATATAAAGAGGATGTTCATAAAAAGAATGTCATAGACTCTATACAAAGCTTACAATATGAGTTCAGAAATTCACAAAGGTGTAATAACAGTAAAATGAATGATAATGAACAACTGCTAAACACTTTACCAAGAATGTCTACACCTCTGAATCAAAATGAAGATGCAAGAATTCCCAATCCACAAGTATTGGATATTGAAAATTGACAGTTAAAAAATGAATTTTCTACTTCTTTTCATAACTTAGAACCATCAATGGGCCAAGTACTCTTGAAAGAAGTTCCGAAACTTAAAGAATGGCCTCACTTCAGTGGTGAAGGAGAGTATGACCATATGGAATTCATTAGAGGTATTGACATGATCAAAGAGGATTTTGAATTACCAGAGAGATTGGTAACAGCCAGATTTAACACCTTGTTTACCAGATCAGCTCACAGATGGTACATAAAAATAAGACAAGCACATGGACACCAGAGTTGGACTTGGTGGAAAACCCAAATCATTAACAAATGGGCAAATGATTCTTGGAGGTTTAAAGTTAAAAAAGCCTTTGAATCTGCCAAATTTAATGCTGATAAAGACAAAGCTTTACCATGGTTTTGCCAAAAAAAAGGCAGATTAACAGCATTATATCCTGACATGTCAGAATTTATGATCCATAGAAAAATTCTGAGACAATGTGGAGGTGACTTAGAACATTCTATCAAAAGCAGGGCTACTGAATAATCTCCAGCAGAGGATATTATCAATATATTGGAAGAAGTAACCACCAGAACCAAAATTGGTTCTAGTAGGGTGAATCTCAAAACAAGGTTTAATACACCTTGGAAAGATTCTGTGGACAAAAACCCCAAAGAAAATTCTAATAATATTAAGTATAAATCTGCAGATACAGTCAGAAAGTGCCATATTTGCCAAAGCACCACCCATTTAGCCAATACAGGTCAAAAGCAGGGGAAAATCAATGAAATTGATATTGAAAAGGAACATGATGTTGAAAAAGATGAAACAATTGAAGACAATTCAGATGATAAATCATCAATATTTTCTGAATCTTCAAAAGCTATAGAAAATATCAATGCCACTTTTGACATCATGGAATATTATCCCCACTTGCCACAATTGAGCAATGGTCAAGTTGATTTATCAAAAGTTCAAGATGCACAACTTATGAAAACAAAACCAAACAGGGGAAAAGGTTATACAGCTGGTAACTCCTGTATAACAGAAGTGGTGATTGATAACACGCCCACCAAGCATTTGCTTGACCCAGGAGCCTTCTGCTCTTGTGTTGGAAAATCTTTTCTTAAGACTTGTGTACCAAATTTTGAAGACCAACTGTTACCAATTGATGGTATAAAATTCAACAGTGCAAGTAATGCAATGAAAGCATTAGGAATCTTTGAGACCAATGTCATATTCCCACACATAAATGGGAATTTAAGAATCACAGTTGAATTTGTTGTTATGGAAAATTGCTCTAGTACCCATTTTATATTGGGAAATGACTATTTAATCATGTATGGGATAGATTTGCATAATAACAAAGACAGATACTTTCCTATTGGAGACAATAAGCGCCAAAAATTTGCCTTTTTACCTTTTAAAAGACAAATTACAGTAAACAAAGTATCACCAGTCAACTTAGAATTAGAGAAATTCAAGTCTGAACAGTTAAATGAGGCTGAAATAAGCCTTCATCTGACTTATAAACAAGAAAATGAACTTTCTTCCCTTTTGTATGACCACAGAGGAGCATTTGCTTCAGACAAAGAACCTCTAGGAGAAATTATTGGTCATGAAGTTGACATCATTCTTAACATTGAGAGACCTTATCCACCACTCTTAAGAAGACCTGCATATCCAGCAAGTCCAAAAGCAGGAGGAGCTCTATAAATTCATATCAAAGAACTTCTGGACCTTGGTGTAATAAGAAAATTAGGCCACAATGAAGAAGTAGAAATAAATACACCAGTCATAGTGGCATGGCATAATGGAAAATCCAGAATGTTTGGGGACTTTAGAGCTCTAAACACTTACACTGTTCCAGACAGATACCCCATACCAAAAATCCAAATTTCCCTTACTCAAATATCTCAAGAAGTGTATATAACCACTATGGATGCCCTTAAAGGATTCCATCAAAATGCGGTGACACCAAGAGCAAGAAAATACTTGAGAATTATTGTTCATTGTGGAGTGTATGAATACTTGAGGATGCCCTTTGGTATCAAAAATTCACCTTCACACTTCCAAAGAATGATGAATGAAATTTTCCCTGAAGAACTCTCAGAGGGATGGTTAATAATTTACATTGATGACATTATTGTCTGTTCCAAGACTTGGGAGGAGCACATGTACAGATTGACCAGAGTTTTGACGAAAATTCAATCAGTAAACATGAAAATCTCCTTGAAGAAATGTCATTTTGGATTTAAAGAACTTAAAGCACTAGGACATGTTGTATCTGGTTTGTCCCTTGGAATTGACAAAAACAAAGTTGCAGCAGTATTGCTAAAAACCATGCCTCAGAACAAGAAAGAAATTCAGTCATTCTTAGGTTTTGCAGGATATTACAGGCAACACATTAAAAATTTTGCATCCATAGCAAGACCACTTTATAAATTGTGTGACAAAGACACAGTATTTGAAATGACTGTTGACAGAGTCAAAGCTTTTGAGTCTCTAAGAGAAGCATTGACCACTGATCCACTCTTACTGATGCCAGACTTTAAATTGCCTTTCAAACTGTATATTGATTCATCAGGGGATGGACTGGGTGCTGCACTTCACCAAGTTCAGATAATAAATGATAAACCTGTAGAAGGACCCATATGTTTCATATCCAGGCAAATCAAAGCAACTGAAGCCAGATATGGAGAAAGTCAAATGGAATGTCTATCTCTTGTCTGGGCCTTGGAAAAATTAAACTACTTCTTGGAGGGATGTGTTTTTGAGGTGATAACAGATTTTACAGCTGTTAAATCACTTTTAAACATGAAAACACCCAACAGACATATGCTCAGATGGCAAATAGCCATACAAGAATACAGAGGCAATATGCCTATTGTTCATAAGGATGGGAGTATTCATAAGAATTCAGATGGACTAAGCAGATGGCCATTACCAAATAATATTTATAATCCTGCTTATGTGCCAGAAGAAGCTTCACCACAAATTCCAATAGAAGGAATAAGTGTTACAGACTTGAACACCACCTTCTTTGAATAAGTCAGAAGTAGTTACACTCATGATAAGAATTGTAGCATCTTATGCCAATTACTTAACAAAGACTGTAAAGACAACTCTCTAATACATGCCTTGGATGAAGTATGGAAAAAATCTTATGATGAACAAAGATTTCACCTACTGGATGGTATACTTTACCACAGGACCAAGAACACATGTGTCATGACAGTTTTAGACAGGTCATTAATCAATCTTGTACTGAAAGAATGCCATGATAGCCCATTTTCAGGACATCTGTCTGAAGACAGAACAAGAGAGAAAGTAAAGACCTGAATATGGTGGCCAATGTGGCAGAAAGATGTTGCAGAGTATTGCAAGACCTGTTACAGATGCCAAAAGGCAAATAAATCCACTGGCAAGAGACTTGGAAATATGATAAAAATCCAAGAACCAAGCAGACCTTGGGAAATTGTCCATATGGATTGGGTAACTGGTCTACCACCAGGAGGTGACAGAAGCTATAATGATTGCCTAGTAGTTGTGGACAGATTCAGTAAAACTCCAATCATTTTACCATGTACCAAAGATGATACAGCCATGGATACAGCTCTTCTGATATGGAATAGTGTAGTGTCATGGACTGGGATATTTACAAATATCATTAGTGATAGGGATCCCAAATTCACTTCAACACTATGGACAAATCTTCACCAATTATTTGGCACTAAACTGTCTTTCTCTACAGCCTACCACCCACAAACCGATGGCCTGGCTGAAAGGATGATCCAAACCTTAGAGGACATGGTGAGAGGATTTTGTGCATATGGCCTTGAATTCAAGAATTGTGATGGATTTACCAATGATTGGTGTACTCTGTTGCCAGCACTGGAATTAGCATATAAAACATCAATCCATGCCAGTACCAATCAGACTTCTGCTATTCTAGAAAAAGGATGGAACCCCAAGTTACCCCAAGATTCCTTGAGGAAAGATTTGTTTGAAATACATCCCACAGCTGCTAGCTTCAAAGGAATGCTAGACAAAGCTAGAACCCATGCAGTAAGGTGCATGGAGGACTCTTTTGCATATGCTAAAGACAAATGGGATAAATCACATGCAACTCCAGATTTCAAAGTGGGAGACCTACTTCTTGTATCCACCACTAACTTCAATAACATCAAAGGATGTAAAAAGCTAAAAGACTCCTTTGCAGGACCTTTTGTGATTAAGGCCCTCCATGGAGAAAATGCTGTTGAAGTAGAGTTATCTGAAGAACTTAGCAATAAGCATCCTACATTTCCAGCAAGCTCGATAAAGCCATATAAATCTAGTGATGCTGAGAAATTTCCCTTGAGGAATAAGATTCCCCAAGTTATACCTCCTATTGAGACATCTGGTACTAAGAAAATTACTAAAGTTCTTAAAGAAAGGAAATTAAGAACCAAGAAAGTAAGGGAATACCTTGTTAGGTACAGTGACCCAAATTGTGAAGATGAATGGTTAGAAGAAAAAGATATACCAGAAACTACCAAACTCCTCAGGAGATTCAGAAACACCAGAAATGCCAATATTACAAAGTAATATTCCTTTTTAGGGGGAAGGAATGTGAGCCTTAGAGGTAATTTCATGTACCCAAAAGACCACAAATACAAAATTAACATATAAATATAAATAAAAGAAATTTATTTATATTATTAAAAGAAAAATATAAATATAAATATAAATATAAGATTATATTCAAAATAAAAAAATTTAATCACAATTTAAAAATAAAATTACATTAAATTTTGGAATTATAAAATTACATTTATACTTGAAAAAATTAAGTAAAATTGAAATTTTAACAAAATTGTACATAAATAAATAAATTTGGAAAAAATTTAAATAGAAATTATTATAACTTTTTATCCAATAAATAAACATATAAACATTATTTCACCATTGGATTCCTCATAAAAAATCAGGTGGGGTCACCTCTGGGTGAAATTCTTTTAACTCAACTCTAAATAAGCTTAAATTAAGTTTTTAGTATTTTCAATACAAAAGTTGAAAATCCTCAAAACTTTAATTTAATTCACACCACATGTGGTGTCAACCATCAATTTTTGTGTTAAAATTGAGGTGTTGTGTTTAGTTTAGAAGTTATGAGGAATTGAAGTATTTTCAATTGAATTCAATTGAAATGTCAAAATGTGAGTGTGTATTACATAAGTAAACTTTTATTTACATATGAGGTATCAATTCTTACTGTACTGTACTGTACAATTCAATTGAATTACATATGTAAATTATAAGTATAATACATGATGAGGAATTAAAGGAAAAAATAAATTGGAAAGATTAAATTTGGGGGGGAAAAGGAACTCCAGCTCTAAGGGGGAGCTAGACCCCCAAAACCCTTGCTGACAGGCGTGTGGTGTCAAAATTCACGCAAAAGTTCATCACTTTTGGCCTGGAATTGAGTTACAGGGTCTGTGGACTCAATTGATGATGAGGTTTTGATACCAACTGGGGTAGTTTTAGCTGTTGCCAAGAGGGTAAAACTACCCTTAATATAAAACAATCATAGTAAAAACAGTTCTAACTGGTTTCTACGCCTCTTAAACACATTCTGACGTTTTCTGAAGGCTCTACACCAGGTATTCCTATAGTAATGGCTGATTTAAGGGTCTAAAATGGCTAAAAATGGCTAAAAGTGGCTTAAACCAGCCCTTTTTGGTCTAAACCAGGGTTTAATGATGCCATAATTGGCTTTTCTGTTGTCAGACTGTTTTTCACGACTGACACGAGTAAATTTTACTTTTGGAGTAAGAGAATTGATGGCTATAAAAGAATGTCTTCTTTGCCCCACTTTTCTCTTTATGTTAGAATCTTTTCCTTTTATAATTAGTTTAAACATTGTTAAACCAATCAATAAAAGATTCCAACCACCTTTTTCTTAAATAATCTTAAACCTTTTAACCACGTTAAAAAATCATTATAATCATTGTTTGTAACTCTTATAATCATTTTGACCCCTGAGCCACCCCAAAAGTGAATTAAAGCATCTTTCATCACTGTAAACTTTGTCACTTTTTTTCCAAATTCACTCTGGTCACTTTTGGGCGTTTTTTCTCGTTAATATTCTTTTTAAAGACTCTGTTCTTTAATTAATTGCTTGCAGTTCTTTGCTCAATTAATTCCAATTGAAATTGCTCTTGAAGAAATTACTTTTGTAGCCTTAAATATATCTTGTAGAGTATTTTTGGATAAATTTTTATTGTTGGTAAAACAATAAATCTTTATAATATTATTGTTTCATACTAATAAAGCTATAAACAATAAATTTGGCTTGTTTTCTCTTAAAAATAATATTTCTTACTATTTTTAATTGATTTTTACCTTATACAAATTTTGAGGAAAGGAAAAATACTTGACTTTTAATCAAAGTTTAATATCCACACCTTACACAATAGCTGTACAAAATCACCTCCACCCCCCGAAAATGGTGCAACAAACCAAACATATGGTGCAATATTTTGATCAAATGACACTCTCTCACAATTACTCACCAGCTAAATTCCCTCAAGGGTGTGCATAATAGTATTAAAGTTTAATTAAAATATAAATAAAGCTTCAGAAATGGTGCAATATACCAAACATATGGTGCAATATCTTGATCAAATGACACCATCACAAAATTCCTCCCCAGAAAAAACATCTCAGATTATATAATCATACATAAATTGGTGCAAAAACCAAAAAAATTGGTATGTCACCACTATAAAAAATTATCCCAGCCAAAGGAAGTGAAAAATTCTAAGTCCCTTGTTTTTGAGTGCCGCTATGGAGGGCCCAAAGAATATAAATAGAGGGCCTCTCTCCTTCATTTTTTCCTCTTTTCCCCATGAATGAATGGATGCATGAATGAATCCAATTAGTTATATACCAAGAAGGAGAATAACTATTCATCCCTTACAAGTAGGATAATCTAGTTATTTTATTAAAGTATTATAGACTTATGAGTTTAATTCATAGTGATTTCTAATGAATAGTAGTTAACAGAAGGTCTACTTAATATTATTAATCCACCCTATGTTTAAATTCTTAGTCTTATAATTAGAATACTATCAATAATACTCATAATATTGAGTTTAACCCCATAACCTTTACATTATAAAGTAAAAATATTGTTATTATATCTTCATATTAAAAAAACCCAACCTTACAACTATATATTATTATATATAAAAAAAACCTACCCTTATATTATATCATATCATTCATATATTTAACAAAAATACACTCTATATTGAACAATATCATACCAATAAATTATTAAATATCATATTGCTATATTATATTAAAAATTAACCTCTCAAACCATTAAGTATTATAACAGATATAACATCAAATTGAACTTACCACTTAAAATATATATTATTACTATTATGTTAAATAAACCTCTTAAACTATTAAGGTCTTACCCTTAAAATCATCTTATATTATTATTTGAAAACTATGTTTTATACTGTTTTAACTTATAAGTTACTTTTCTGATTATTGAATAGGTCTGATAGAGACTGCTGAAGAGTCTTCTCTAGTTGTAAAGCCACAATCTTAAATATTGATTTGTGAGCTCTGTAGGGAGATTGTTTAGTATATTCAGAGGGGCAGCTAAAACACCATTAGCACCCTTGGTTACAGGATTATTTCAGCAATTCAAAACTGTTTACCTGTGATTTCCCCCTCAAGGACTGCCTTATCCAATCCCACACTAAAAGGAGCTCCACACTGCAAATGCAATAGGGGTGAATGTGTAAGTGGATCACGGCTCACAGCCCGTGCCCCCTTTGATCAAGCCACACATTTGCCGCTGGAAATCCAGTATGCATCAGTCCACAAGAATTTTCAGGCAAAACCAAACTCATGTTTGGTGGTGTGCCACCAAACCCACCTGATCCGCCCACACAAAAAGATCCCCACAGTGAAATTTTCCTATCCACTCCCACCATTTCCCAGTAGGTCATTGTACAACAATTAAGCTGGGGAAGATACGCTTATTGTTTTCTGTCACACCAGAAAACATGGCTGCATGCCACTCATATGCCACTGCACAATAAGCTTCTACAACGCACCTAATTTTGGATATGCTAATGTCAACCTTGGTCCACCAATCCTTGCGTAATATGCTGCAGATCCAACAGTCATATTGGTGCACCCACACTCTTGCCACCTCACCTTGATGTATGCCTCAAATTGGATATGAAAATTATGAGCCCAAGAGGCCCATCTTCCTAATGACCATGCACATAACCACAGGCCATCCCCCCTTGAGCCCATTGCTGCCTCTCATATAAGTTTCCCACCTGTGCTTATTGGTATTCATTCCCTTTAGCTACCCCTTCCTGATCATATAATTTCCAACTGTCCAAAAATAATTCATAATAGCCATCATGTCAACCCCTTCAAAACCACTTTGCATTGGGATGATTAATATTTGTATTCAAAGAAATCGTGATATAACCTTAAATCCTGATAATTCCCACTTAGCTTCTTGGATTATCCTATGGCACAATCAACACAACATATTTGTATATCTCCTCAATCACCAGAATACTATTGGCTCCCTCCCTGGCACCCTTTCCAAGACGTTGATACCATTCCTTGGGGCACCACAAACCTTCATGCACTGTGGTCCTGGTGGGGCATGGATTGAAAATTTCCAAACCAATCCTACTCAAACATTATTTGTTGAGGGAGTATTTATGACGGATCCAAATGATCCTTGCTCATCTCAGAAACCCAATATAGCATTGATGTTCTTCACATGGTATCCAAACATTCTATTCATAATTGAAAGTTTTCAAAAACAAGACTTCAAGCTTAAAATGCCTAAAGAATATGACTGTAATACTCATTGTCAATGTCAACTTTTTACTGCCACATTTCCTGCTTCAAACTCCATGCCACCCTCATATCCAGCTCTCTTTTCATTGAATTTCAAGCAAAACCTGATACAATTACCCAGTGGATCAGACCTCGCCATGATGTCCCCGCCCCATTCCATTATTCAAACCACCCTCCTCCCTCATCAAAAGACCGGACTAGCTTTTCATTGGGATTAAAAAATCCCCAATGGACAATCAGCCCCCAACCTCTGGGCCACCTGACCCCCTGGATCCACTTTTAATGCCAGGCACATAATTAAAAACAAGGTCGTCAGCTCATTCAAACCCCTTTTGACCAATACCCCTCTTGGAGGACTACTTGCGGATGATATTGGATTACGTAAAACCATTCAGGCCATTGCACTAATTGGTACCTCCAAGGAGAAGCTAATTACAAATTCCCACCGCTCCATGCCTACCTCGCTTAATTACCAACTGGCAATCTGAAATATCCAAGCATGCTCAGGCTGGAGCGCTGCAAGCCAAAATCTACCATGGTCCCACTCGTCACTCATTATCTGAGGCCAACATCTTAAAATGTGATATCATCATCACTTCCTACAATAATATCACCCAATAATTTAAACAAACCAATACCTCTACATCATTCATTTTTAAAATCAATTTGCATTGTATAATTTTGGATGAAGCACAGTGAGTGTCTGATCTTTAAATGATTCAAATTACCTTTTATATACAATAGCCCTTCCGCCATTTTATAGCTATATTTGCTCTCAATACACTTTCACTCACTGTGACATTAATAGCCTCCTATCATCCTGTCAAATATTTTTAACGGGAACACCTATTCACAACACCATTTATGACCTTTTGGGCATAATATCATTCATCACCCAACCCCAGAGCTCAGATCAATATAACTGGTCACCATTCATCCTGAGTAGTCTTTCCAAAGGTAGAAATGATATTTTGCATTTGGCATTGTGTCATTTAAGTTTGCACCGCACCAAAACCACACATTTCAAATCCCTCCCCACTATTAGCCATCATTATGAACTGCTCCCACTTAACCCAACAATGCAGCAAGAATATTCCACATTATACAAAGAATTCCTATCATCCCAAAGCAAAGGACCAGGAGAGTTTTTCAGAAATATTAATAAGCTGCAAATATGTTGTAACCATCACATCATGCTTAACACAATTGCAGATGCAGATTTGGAAGACCACAAGGGCATGAGCACTCAGTATAACTCCTCAACAATCACATGAACTATTGTGGATGTGGAAACATTCATGGTTAGTAGTAAAGTTGCACACCTCCTAAAAAGCGTACTGAAGAACAAAAAATCAAATTGTGGTCCAACCAAATCGGTGGTTTATACGCAATGGACCCAATTCCCCAATTTGTGAGTTAATTATAATATGCAGCCATTATCAATTGAATCCATCTGACCTTTTTTTATGGTAGAATTGGTATTGTACTTGCCCATCACTCTATCCTCTCAGCCCAAATTGATGGAACAATTACAGCACAAGCACAGGAGAAGGAGCTGGAGAATTTCTTCAATAATCCTGAATGTGAAGTACTCATTGCATCCATTGCCACAGCTGGAACTGGCCTCAATATAACTTGCGCTAATATGGTCTATTTAATGGTGAGGGGACCCCCAAAATTCTACTGTGATTTTTGGACACTGACATACACATTTCCAGGAGCCCAATTGGAACCCAGCCATTGAGGCTCAGGCTGTTGATTGACTCAATCGTATTGGCCAACAACAACCTGTGAAGGTCATTCACTATATCACTCCTCATTTAGTTTAGGTCAACATGCAGAAGGTACGCTTCAAGCTAATCTTTGTCCCTGATTGTATTACTATTATGAAATATTTCTTTATGGGAATCCCATATTCAAATCACCAATAGGTCTAAGAAAAGAAGAACTCATTAACCGTGTGAGCCTTCCTGATATCATCTAATTTGTGTTTGACAAAGTTGATAATTCCTTGTCACCCCATCACAGGTCCTCAATCATGAACACCATGAGGTGGATAGAACATCTTCAATATTTCCTCAATGAAAATGAGCAATAGAGTATTATTTCTAACAGAGACAGTGATACATTCCAATTCATATTGTTTATATTCTAACATATTTAGCAAGTTGTTGCATCTTTAAGAAATAATAATCAGATTGTATTACACCTGCCTAAATAATTCACAAAATGTCAATTTGTAACTGTGCTATAAATTTATTTTCCTAAATTATTGCAGAGCATCACCATTGGCGCTAATAACTGGCATTTCAAGTATTTTGAGGGTGATGGTCTGCATCTTACTACAACCTTTGAGCTAATCTTGATCAAATACGTGAAAGGATAGCCCTTCAGGAATATCACCATCATCTGTCAATTGTATTTCTGGCATATTATCAATAGTTTTTTTACGCTTTTTTTAATCCGATTACAAAACTCTAGGTCTCAACCAATTTTTAATACCAACTCATTAAATAGGCCTGAGCACCAGCGTAAGCCCACTTTTCCGTAAACTTGAAGGCCATTTTCCACTACCTCCTCAGTATCTGAGCATACTTGAGGGTCATTGAATTGTGATTCTAGAATTGGAAATTCAGCTGTATCACACCATTCACAACGGCGCTCACAGGTCTGCACATCATCAATTAGATTATCATCAGACTTACTTCACAATGAAGAGATACAGTAACTAACCCTTTGAAAAATATTTGTGAGCTTTTTATTCTACTTCTTTTTTACCAAATACTCTGCATCCTTTTGAATATACTTCCCTTCTCTTTTCAAATAAGTGAAATATTGCTCCATTAAAGCCACCATGACCCTGTAGTTATTATGATCCTTGTTCCAACAGTAGTGATGATACTTGGTGCTGACAAGTGCAAGACAGAATGTACGCTAAAACACCATAGACATCAACTTTTAGAATGGATGTTTCCATGAGCTCTCCCAGTCATAAGTGAATTGCTTTAGTCCTAACTTGTGGAGCCTATTTTTGCAGTAGCTTTGGAAACCCTGAGACTGAACCTGTGTTGATGGCTCATTGAAAACAACCTTGGGGAAATATCCAAGATGACCAGCCACTTGAATCGCAATGTCATTCTCTGCTGTGCTGGGTGGTGCTGGTAGTGAGGAAAAATCCTTATCCCTTACTTTGAGTAGCAACAGAAAATGTGCATGTACAGCTGATCTCATCCCATGGACATTTTCTGGAAGTTCTGCTTTCAGCCATTTTTGTTTCTCCTTCTGGCTTGCATGTTTTGCCACATTGTGAGCTTTGCGAGCCTGGTTCCTTTGCTGTCTCATCTCAGATTGAGCAAGCATAGTCTGGGCAAGGGGAATTCGAGGATGGGTGAACTCACTATTTGACTGAGTGCCTTGCTCATGCGCCATGAAATCTTCCCTCCTTGGTTCATCATTTGTTTCACTTTGAGTTGGAGACATGTTCCCATGCTCATCATCCACAATTTTTTCTCTTGATGAACTGGCATGACCTGTCCTTAGTTTGGAGGCATATGGATGATGAGGTCCAGTGACTTTCTCTTTATGGACCAGAGGTGAAGATGCATAAAATTAATCACCTGCCATGAAAATCATAAGCTAACACATCAAAAAATTAATAAAGACTGGTCATACTCACGATCTTCAATTGGCTCCTGAGATCAGACTGACTTGCCTTAAGGTGTCATCTCTAACCCATGAAACAAACATATCAAGTTGTGAAAAAGTTTATACTCCGAAATCAAAATGACTTACTTTGATGAAGTATCAATCCTGGATTTCCTTCCAACAGACCACTCAGAGTAACATTTTCCAATGGTCCTTTGTGTCGTCCGCCATCAACCTGCTTTTCATTGCCCACATGAACCTGAGATCCTGATGGAATATTGAGGGTTGGCTGTTTACTTTGTCCAAAGGGATCCTGGGATGCGACTGGATTCCGACCAGGATTAAGGAGGAACTCACGTGGAAATTTTGATTGGGGATTAGCCTTTGATGAAATTTGAGGTGTGCTTTCTGGCCCCTCAGACACATGCATTTATGTATTAGTGGGATTCAGGGGAATTGGAGTGACGGAAATATTTGGTATTGACCAAGTGCTTGAAGTTTGAGCTTTTGGATTTTCCATATCAATGTTAAGACGTGATACATTCATTGAGGATGCGATAGGGGTTGTGAGAGGAATGTTGGGACTCCATGGTGACTGTGTTTGAGCATATTCTATGCTATATTCAATATCTGAGTCATGAACAGAACCTGAACGGGATTTACGTGGCTTGGAAGATGACATAAGGGCTAAAAAAGTACAGTAATTTTTTTAACTTGATAAAACAGGTCAGTATTATGAGAAAATAGAGTGATATGAGATGAAATTTTTTCAAATTTATAATAGAGAAATTCTATGAATAATCAGAACCAAATGTCTCATGGAAGTCTAATAAGACACTTCTCAGGAGAATTCTCCCTGCCTCCTCTTGAGCTCCTCCTCTTTTGTCGGAAACCACCCTGCATGGCCTACCAGCATATAATGTGATATTTCCTTGATCTCAAAGGGGACCCATCATCCATAAGTAATCAATGTCAATAAACATTTCCCCCTCCCCATTGTCACATTTTGTGAATTATCCAAACCGCAAATATATGCATCAAAATTCCACAGCATTGTATATCTGCATCAACTTTTCAAGAAAGGCAAGACAATCAAAATCACATTCCAACCAATTCAAAGCCCGCTGCACTCAAACCAAATAACAAGACTTTAGCTCCACTCCAAATGCCCATGTAATAGAGTTATGTTGTTATGTCTGTAATAAGGTTGAACCCATGTATGATGGTGTGCCAGCATACATGGTTTGAATGTTAATCCCCTCAATTCAATGTTGACACATCCCTAATGGAACACCCCTCAAGGGTCAAAACCGCAGTATCACCATTTGTAAATAAGATAGAATATGTATGAGAATTGAGCAGCATGGCATTTTACCCAATTGAACTCCTAACCAATTCTGCCATCCAGATGAGACATGTTACACTTTATCCCCTGCAGCTCAGCCACCATTACAAATGGGATCAAATCCTCATCTGGCTCAAATAATCACTCAATTTTTTTCCCAATTAATAACACTCCTCAACACTTTCACATCAACCATAGATATTGATACACAAACCAGCCTTACTCACCATTCCTGCAGGAATGACAACCCGCCGGTATTCCTCAATGCGTATATGCATGTGTCAACACTGCTCAACTCAAACACACTCTTCCCATGAGGGTGATAGGCAGGGAGTTGCCTTCACACCTTTCCAATATAAGAAGCATATTAAAAAGCGCAACTCAACCATTGCACCCAAATCTCTTCGAAACATCCCTACTTTTGCATCAGGATCTGAGTGCCCACAAATTCTATTGGATCCAATCTTCCCAGCTGATTATTCACAATTGACCCAAAGCACTTTCTCCACTCAAGCGGGTCTCAATTCAACTGCACAGAAACCATACAGTGGCAGTCAAAACCTTCCCCCACAAGACCTTGCAATGATAATATCTGCCATTCTATCGTTAAGGTATAATATACCCCGCAGGGATTCACACATTCTCAACTCCTCTCTGAACCTGCTGATCAAGTTCAGTATCTCGAGATCAGGTGGTCCCCCCACTCCTGCATTCCATATACCTCATGTCAGGATGAGTCTATGTAGAAGCAGTAATTAGGCTAGTTACAACTTTAACTTTGACTGTGACACGGAAATAAAGTGATAAAATAAAGGTTTTTATTTATAATAAGGGCTTTACTATTTTGCAATAATGGTGGTGAGCACTGTTGAAAGCCCTGGGTGCAGCTTTACCTGTTGGATTACAATAATAAAGACTACAATACTTCTAAATTAAAAGTATACGTGATTATTTTCCAAGAGTATAACTGTTTTTGACAGTTGTACTACGTAGGAATTCAAGAGCAGGATGAGGAGACCATTCTGGCTGTGAAAATCCTCCTTTTTATCCTGAAATGGGGTGGAAAGGGTGTTAGACCTTTCCATGTAGAGGAAGTGAAGATTTTTTCAATCTCTGAGACAGTCTTGTGGTTTGCAAGGACCTGTATAGCCTGTATTGGGCTCAGATGTAGTTTTGAAACCACATCTGGGCAGTTTTCACCAATACAGGGTGAACATTTTTATCTGGGGACCTCACAGCCTGATTCTGACAGGTATGACCTGTAGAATGCTGTACAGAAACTGTATGGGACCACAGTATTGACTGACATATGAGGTATTGAAGTAAAAACAAGCCCCTTCATCTGCTTGACACCTCATATTCATGATTATGGGACATTATCCCATGGTAAGGCTGTATATGACAGCAGGTGGGAATCTGACCTTAAAACAGCCATAACTTTGTCAATTCTTGAGATAACAACCTCAAAATTGGTTCATTGTGTAGCCCTGAATGTGCTCTACACATTGGTACCTCATTTGATATGGGTATCATTGAATATGGAAAAGGTATCCCATGTACAAGAAATTTGTACATTTGCGTGGTTTAGGCAAAAAGCTGTATTGAGCTTATTTGCCCCATAACCTTTGTTCTAGTTGAGCTATAGGGAAATGGATGACACCATCAGATAGCCCTGATTTTGCTATTTACAAAAAGACCCCACTTTAGGTATCTCACGCTAAAACTGCAAAAGTCAGATGAGAGGTGAATGTTTTGTTCACCCTCATTTAGCCTGAATTTGGCCATAACTCGAGTAATCCTGGTGCTAGCTCAGTTTGGCTAGTACCATTGGATAGTGGTGGCTTAGAGCTTCATTTTGAATACCCATTTGATGGGGTTAAACCTCTCCTTCTGGATTTTAGATGAGAGGTGAAAAGTAAGGTTTATGCTCAGCAATAACTTTGTTATTCTTTTTCCTATGGTAATGGGACTTATATTTTCAGAAAGTGGTGAGTTTCCTCTTTCGTTTGATACATTTGAGGTGATTTGGCTCAGCTCCATGTTTTGGTGGTATCCTGGCTATACCATTGGTTTGTGGTATTTTGGCTGCCACGCTTGTGCTCTGGTTTTGAGTCACAGGCTGACATACCCTCCCTCTAAAAAAGGCTCATCATTGATGAGACTTTTCAGTCCTCCTAGTGGCCCTGAATCTCCTTAAATGAAGGTTCCCATCTGGTATGGCATCTTCTGCCAACCATTTGTCTTTATCAGCTGTTTGGTTATTGAATCTGACTAAATATAGTCTTTGATCCTTCCCATTAAGTCTGATCTCCCTGGCCCTGATGATCTTATTCACAGGTCCTGGGGAGTCCTCTACTTGCACTATTTCTGGTGGTGTGAGGTTCTTCTTCCTGGAGGGGAACTTACTATATTCTGTTTGGAAGTATGGCTTTCCCAAACTCACTGGAAAGACTGGGTGGTTCCTGGAAAACTCCTCTGTGAGCTTGACTTCCACTGCATTCTTGCCTACCAACTTAATGATAGCTAAGGGCCCTACAAATGAGTCTCTCATCTTCTTGGGTCTTTTAAGATTGTTGAAGTTTAGTGTAGACACTAACACCTGGTCCCCTTCCTTAAAGTCAGGTTCCATGTGTGTCTTGTCCCACCTCTTGTTATTATAATCTTTTGCCTCAGCTATGCATTTAGAAGCTGTGTCACAAGCTCTCTTCCACATATCATGGAAGGCTTTGGCTGTGGGGTGGATGGTCAGAAGATTCTTCTTCCAGTGGTCCACAGGCAACAAGGGATTCCACCCTTGCTCTACCAGTGCAGGTGTTCTTCCTGTGGTAGAGTCCTGACTTGTATTATAAGCCAGTTGGACAGCTTGTAGAAGGGTAACCCAGTCATGGGTATATCCCTCATGGTCCTTGTATTCCATGCCATAGGCACAGAACCTTCTACGGATGTCCTCCATTGTCTTGATAGTCCTCTCAGCCAGGCTATCTGTTTGTGGATGGTAAGCTGTGGAACAAGCATGCTTGGTGCCAAGCATATCATAGAGGTTGGTCCAAAATTGAGATGTGAATTTTGGGTCCCTATCACTAATGATGATCTTAGGGACTCGACAGGTAGATATCATGTTATTCCAAAATAACAGAGCAGTATCCATGGCTGTGTCATCTTTGTGGCATGGTAGACACCTCATGCTCTTGCTGAACCTATCAACTATGATCAAGCAGGAATTGTAGTTTTCTTTTCCTCCTGACACAATTCCTGTAACCCATTCCATGTTGATGGTTTCCCATGGGTGTTTGGGTTCCTCTATATGTTGAAGTAACCCATACTTCTTCCCATGTTTCCTATTTTCCTTTTGGAATCTTTCAAAAGTTTTGATGTATTCACTCAACTCTTGTTCCCACTTGGGCCACCAAGCTGTGCTTGCTACCCTCTCCTTGGTCCTATCCCCACTCATATGTCCCATATAGGGGCAGTCATGGCATTCCTGCAGGATCAGAGAGATGTGGTCCCTGTCTACCACTGTGAGTGCACTTGTGTGTTTTTCTCTGTGGTAGAGCAGGACATCTAGAAGGAAGAACTTGTTATCCTTATAGGCCCTTAACCAGGGTTCTTCCAGATGGGATTCCAGTTCTGGACTCCTGTACTTTTGTTGAAGGAGTTGTAGTAATATGCCACACTGTTTGTGTTTGGCATAAGACTTTAGTACTGCACTAAAAAATTCATTGTGCAGTTCTGAGGAGCTTATCCCCACTATGGGAGTTTGTGTTCCCTCTGAATCAGTGTTTCCACTGTCAAGGGTACCAATTTCTGGTACCCATTCAAAAAATCTGAAGTTCTTCCTCTTAACTATTTCCATTAAATGGATAGGGATCTTGGCTGCAACTTCAGGGTCATAAGGTGGATTGCTCTTGACATTATCCAGTGGCCATCTTCTAAGGCCATCTGCATTGGTATGACTTTTACCTTCTTTGTATATGATGGTCATGTTCCCTCTATACTCCTGGATGGCTGTTTGCCATCTCAGCATGTGTCTATTTGTAGTCTTCATGTTCAGTAAAGACTTCAAGGCTGTGCAGTCTGTGTAGACTTCAAATACTGCACCCTCCAGATAATAATGGAGTTTTTCTAGAGCCCAGACTAGACATAGAAATTCAGTCTGGGTGGCCCCATACCTGGATTCTGAATCCTTTAGTTGCCTAGAGATGTAACATATTACTCCCTCTCTTGGTTCACCATTCACTATTTGTCTTTGGTGAAGGGCTGCTCCTAAGCCTTGGCTACATGCTGCATCTATATATAGCTTGAATGGTAGTTCAAAGTCAGTCCAGATGAGTATAGGTGAATTTGTGAGTTCATGTTTGATCCTCTCATATGCATCCCTTGTTTCCTTGGTAATTTCAAAAACTACATCTTTTGAACACAACTTGTATAAACTACTTGTTATGTGGGCAAAATTCTTGATGTGGTTTCTATAGTAGCTAGCAAACCCAAGGAAAGATTTCATCTCTTTGATGCTCTTTGGTATTGGCCTTGGCAGTACTGTTGCTACTTTATTCTGGTCAATTGCCAGACTAAGACCTGAGACTTTATGTCCTAGAGCCAGTATCTCTTCTTGGCCAAAATCACACTTTTTCAGTGAAATGTTCAGATTGATGGGTGTACATTTGCTTAGCACTCTTTGTATGTAGAGGACATGGTCTTCCCATGTCTCTGAGTATATAATGATATCATCAATATATACTACCATCCAGCCTTCCAATATTTCTTCTTGAAATATTGTGTCCATCATCCTTTGGAAGTGGGCTGGTGCATTTTTGATTCCAAATGGCATCCTGGTATACTCACATCTGCCCATATGGCATATTATTCTGAGTAATTTCATGGAGTTTGGTTTAACTGCATTTTGGTGGAAGCCTTTCATACAATCCATTTTGGTTATGTATTTGGCTTTTGCCACTTTATCCAGGGAATGAGGTATCCTGGGTATAGGGTACCTGTCTGCTTTTGTGTAGTTATTCAGAGCTCTGAAGTCTCCACACAGTTTAGACTTGCCATCATGCCAGGTGATTAGGACAGGGGTGGTGATTTCCACTATTTCATTATGTCCAATCGTCCTGATGGCATCAATGTCTAGGAGTTCATTGATGTGTTTTTCAATTTCTTTCCTGGTTTCCAGGCTTGCTGGATAAGGAGGTCTCCTGATCATGGGTGGATAAGTTCTTTTCACATCCAGATATAGTTCTAAATCATGGCCTTTGATCTTGCCTAATGGTCCTTCACCAATGGCAAATGCTGGTCTGTTCTTTGTCACCATCTTCAGTAAGCTTAGTTTTTGTTTACTGGTGAGGGTAGTGCTAAACTGCCCCTCTCTGAATTCATTGAGAAGTTCTGCTAGTTGATCTGAAGAAGATATATGGTATATATCAAGGGAAAATTTCTTTTCTTTGGTGGTACCAATGGTAATGTGCCTATTTTTACTGTTTTAAATATCTATGCCATACATCCTCTTGTAGTCTGTTCCCAGTAGGAGCCCTTGGATGTGGGCATCATCAAGCACTACAAACTCTGGGTTGAGTCTGATATTACCCTTCCTGTGGGGTATAATTATCTCTTTAATAATTGTACCAATGGAAGTCATCTTCCCTGAGGCACTTTTAAAGTTCTTTGCCTTGGTGGGCAAGACCTGTTTTTCCCAATTTGGGAAATGGTTATCCAGATAATCTCTGGCCACTATGGAGCAGTGTGTCCCACTAACAATGATCAATGGATGTTGAGAATTGTCAACACAGACAGTAATTTTAGGGACTCTTCCATGTATATATTCCATTCCTTTGGTTGGTGTAACCAGGAATGTTTGAGAAGCTTGTGTATGTTTGCACAAGTTTTTGTTGGCAGTGTCTCATGGAATGCCTTCTTCCAACTATATTTCCTGAATTTCTAGTGGGGTTTCCTCTTGGTATTCTACTAGAAATTCTTCCTTTGGGTCTTGGTCATCATCAGATAATTCTCTGATGGCATCACCCATAGAGTCTGATTCAGAATCCTCTGTTGGGGATTCCTCCTCTGGGACTTTCTCAATGGCATAGACTTTTTTCTTTGCCTTTGGACAGTTGTTGGCATAGTGGTCTGTTGAACCACAATTGTGACAAGAATTCTTTTTCTTTGTCACTTCTGCCACCATTTCTTTGGGTTTGTCTTTAAGCTCCACCCTGAAAGGTTGCTTCTCTTTGAAACCACTGCTCTTATATGGGGTGAATCTCCCTATATGAGTCCTTTTCCTTATCTTTTGGATGATTTGACTCTTCCACCATGGCCAGCTCCTATTGCCATGGATTTATTTCATTTCTGTTTACCATATACTAGCATTAACTTTAAATTCTGTATTCAATCTAGCAGTAATTCAGTAATCTGGTATGCAAGGTAACTCAATGAAGAGTCCATCAATATAATCTATGAGTTCCATATGATCATATTCTCCTGTTCCAGAGAATTTGGGCCAGCTTGAGGCCTCATGAAGCTGTTTCAAGGCTTCCTTCTCTGAATAAGACATGCCATCTCCATCCCGGTATTGTGATGGAGATATTGCTTTATTCATCAACATGGCATCTGGTTGATATGAATTTTCCATAACTTGGCCTTGTGGTTGGGGCTTCAAGTTATGGTAGACATTAAAAAATTTGTTTATGTCTTCGTCCAGACAATCCCTGTCCCTTCTGCTGTGGTGTTGTTCTTCAAAGACTAGATTCAGTCTTCTGTTGTATTCTTCAGAGGCTTTGCTCAATTGAGAATGTCCTTCTTGAAGATTTTCAATTATTTTATCCATGGAGGCTGTTGATTTCTTCATCCTTTCATGGCTTGCTTCAAGTTCTGAAAACTGTTTTGAAAATTGCTCAGAATATTGGGACATTTGTAACCACAGTGTATCACTGTTGATGTTACTCTCAGATGTGACAATGTTATGTTCAGTCTGAGTGGGGGTAATGTTTCTATTACAAGAACTACTGATTCTAGAGTGGCTTACAACTACTTCTGGTTTTTGTGCACTTCTTTCACCAAATCCAACAACTTCTGGATCAAGGGGTCTGATTCTTTCTTCCTTTTTCTCAAAGAGGTCTTGTTTTTCCCCTTGTATCCTTTTCTTCTCCTGGAAACCTCCTGGAATTTTGCAGAGTGGTGACTCTTGGTCATTGATCTGTTGGTGTCTGAATAGTTTGAAGCCACTGGAGAGCTGATTTGGCCTGCTCCTTGTGAGCCTGAAAGAATCTGAGTAGGCCCTGTCTGGGTTAACTGTTCTTCTATAGCTTGGATAGTGGCTTGATTCTCCCTTATCCTCTGTGCCCTTGCCTCCAGGAGTCGGAACTGTCTGGTAGGATTCCAACCTTTGGTGATTATCATAAGGTCTTTGAAGTCTATCTCTTTGAGACAGATCTTCTGGAAACTTGCTCCAAGTTCTGCCCAGTGAGATGCCAGGTTGAACCTCTTGTTGTCCATGCTCCATTGGAATAAGTCCTTGAGGAGTTGGTGGAGCTGAAGAAGTTGATCCATGTCTTTCCAGTCCCCTGGCCTGAGGTCTCCATTGAATTGGAGTGTAAATGGCAGGGTTGATATTATCTCCCTCATTGTTTTCCATCCACTACTGTGTCCAAGGTATCCTCTTTCAGGTCTTCTGGTTCTGGGAAAGCCTTCTCTGTCCTCTAGCTGGTTACTTTGGAAGCCAAGATCTCTGAGGTGTACAGGTGACATGTTAGTGTTTGCAAGAAGTCAAAAACTTCATGTTCTTAGGGTATTTACCTTTGACTGTGCCCTGTACAAATTTGTTTTCTGCTGATTTGGGAAATTAAACTTTAGAGGTTAAGCTGGGTTAATTATAGTAATTTTCCCTGTACAAGTTATCAAGGTTGGTTTACCTTGTATTGAAGCAGAATTTCGTGGTTCTCTACTCTTCTGTGTGGAAATGGGTGTCCACTTCTTTGCTGTTATCAGGCCTTCACTGTGCCCTTTCCTTTGCCTTTGCTGCCCTCTGGTTCTGAGGGTGTCACTGGTGTGTTGGCCTGTGACTGGCTTTCTAGTGGTATGAATTCATCTTCCACTGAATAAAGCAGGAAAAAAGAGGGCTTAATGTCAGTTAAGACTTCTTAAAATGCTATTTGCATGTCTAAGAATGGCCTCTGGGCTTGTATATTACTACAATATTCCCTTGTACATTGACAGTTTAATTGAATTATCAATTTCGCGTCAGAAATACAGCTTACTGATTTTTGGTATACTGTTTGTATACTAATATCTCACAGAATAACTTGTAATTAGCAAGTATAAACTGTCAAAAGGTGGTATGTAAGAGGGTAATTGAGTTAACAATCTGCCCAACTACGCCTCAACTGTTGGTTTATCAGTATGAAAATATGAGTATAAAGATAAATATATAATAAATATATATATTTTTAAGAAATAATTACACCTAAAAAGATAAAACAAGGGTCAGAAAATAAAGAAAATAAGTAAAAAACTCACTTATAAAGTCCAAAATGTTCAAAAAACATGGCCAGGCCCCCAAGATGTCAGGATGAGTCTATGTAGAAGCAGTAATTAGGCTAGTTACAACTTGAACTTTGACTGTGACACGGAAATAAAGTGATAAAATAAAGGTTTTTATTGATAATAGGGGTTTATGGATGAAATACAAGGGCTTTACTATTTTGCAATATTGGTGGTGAGCGCTGTTGAAAGCCCTGGGTGCAGCTTTACCTGTTGGATTACAATAATAAAGACTACAATACTTCTAAATTAAGAGTATACGTGATTATTTTCCAAGAGTATAACTGTTTTTGACAATTTTACTATGTAGGAATTCAAGAGCAGGATGGGGAAAGCAATTCTGGCTGTGAAAAGCCTCCTTTTTATCCTGAAATGGGGTGGAAAGGGTGTTAGACCTTTCCACTTAGAGGAAGTGAAGATTTTTTCAATCTCTGAGACAGGATTGTGGTTTGCAAGGACCTGTATAGCCTTTATTGGGCTCAGATGAGGTTTGAAACCACATCTGGGCAGTTGTCACCAATACTGGGGGAAAGTTTTATCTGGGGACCTCACATCCTGATTCTGACGTGTATGACGCGTAGAATTCTGTACAGAAACTGTATGGGACCCCAGTATTGACTAACATATGAGGTATTGAAGTAAAAACAAGCCCCTTCATCTGTTTGACACCTCATATTCATGATTATGGGACATTATCCCATGGTAAGGCTGTATATGACAGCAGGTGGGAATTTGACCTTAAAACAGCCATAGCTTTGTCAATTTCAGAGATATCAACCTCAAAATTGGTTCAGTGTGTATCCCTGTATGTGCTCTACACAATGCTACCTCATTTGATATGGGTATCATCAAGTATGGAAAAGGTATCCCATGTACAAGAAATTTGTACATTTGCGTGGTTTAGGCAAAAAGCTGTATTGAGCTTATTTGCCCCATAACTTTTGTTCTAGTTGAGTTATGGGGAAATGGATGACACCATCAGATAGCCCTGATTGTGCTATTTCCAAAAAGACCACACTTTAGGTATCTCACACTAAAATTGCAAAAGCTAAATGAGAGGTGAATGTTTTGTTCACCCTTATTTAGCCTGAATTTGGCCATAACTCAAGTAATACTGGTGCTAGCTCAGTTAGATGAGAGGTCAAATTTAAGGTTTATGCTCAGCAATAACTTTGAGCAGGAATAAATTTGTTATTCTTTGTATGGTTTGTCTATGAAACTATTGATAATAGTAGCAAAATCAAGAGTACTATGACTGTCCTCAGTAGAAATATATAATATAACAAAATATTATAACCACAAATTTAAATATAATTATTAAAAATAGTTATATAAAAAATAAATTTAACTATTATTATAAAAATATAATAATAAAACATAATAAGTATAATAAATTATAATTATTCTATTATTGTTATAGTCACTGACAGTTATGGCAATAAGAAGTGTAAAGCTCTTAATGAGACAATTACATGTGGAAAATATTAATATTAACCACTTATAAATAATATAAATATTATTTATAAAAGATTTAAACACACACTGTGTAGAATCAATTCTTATAGAATAAAAACTCTATATAAAAAAAACTAATACTAGATAAAAAAAATATAGAACTTTAGAAAAAAACTTACTTATAATATTTATTTAATACAACAAGTCAACCAACAACAGTTATTATATTAAATAATAATTATAAGTTTAAAACACGCCAAAAATCAAGAATTTTAAAGATAAAACAACTTTTCATAATAAAAATTAAGATTAAAGAGTTTTTAAGAGGAATTTGTGGATATAAAGATATTTAAGATGATTTAATTTTATATAATAAAATATATTATTGGTGATTACAACAATAACCTAAATTCTATGATTTCAATTCTTTGATTTTAATGAATAAAGAATAAAATAACTTAAGAATTATTTTAATAATAAGATTTCATATTTAATAAAACTTTACCTGTTTAAATTTCTAATATGATTGGATTGATGATTAATGATGGACAAAAACAGTGATGAAAAGACTCTTTTTATGTCTTCAGAGCAGCTCTCATGATTCCTAATGGATATTGAGGGCGTGCTCAGGTCAAAACTGAAAAACCATGCTTAAAATTAAAATTCTTAACTTAACGTAACTTAATTTTAATTCCAATTTAAATTTAACAGGGTTATTCTTAACTCCATTTAGCTTTAATCCTCATTTAAACTAATTATTTTGAGCTTTTAATATAAATAAACTTATTTATATTAAAGTTTATCACATGAAAAACTTAAAAATAGAGTTTCAAGCAGAAATCTCTTCAGCTCAATTTTTAATTAATTTTTAAAGAAATTATAATTTTCTTTGAGCTTGAATTAAAAGAGTAAATTTCCAGGCTAATTACTCATAAAATCTATTTATAAGAGATACTTAAAATTTAATTTATATGTAGATAATATTAAATTGTAAGCTGTGTGAAATTTTAAGCAAATCCATTAAGAAAGGGATTTTTAATGAATTTTTGAAGTTATTGCTATTTTTCCACATAAAATATCGTTACACACCAAACCTTAAGTTTTTATAAGGTTTTAATGCTTGTAACCTTAAAGCTTTAAGCTTATTTAAGCTTTGAAAGTTCTTAAAACCTTGAATTCAAGCCTGCATATTGGGATTTACCCTCTTGGCTGCTTGAAATTCCTGTCTAATTTGGGATAAAACCAGTTTAAACTTTAATGTTGGATCAAAGTCTAATCTTAAAGTTTGAATAAGGTTGAAAATCCTCCAATACAGGTGGAAAACCTTAATTGAATCCTTGCAGATCCAAAAAGTTGGGTACCCCAGCTCTATTTGGTCTTTTTCGTTTGTCCTACCTTTGTGCGTGGATTTTGCCCTTTTAGTTATTTAAAGCCATACTATGGCCTTAAACCCTTTTAAATTGAGCTCACGCAGGATTTACATTCTGTATGGCAAATCCTTAGCCAATTCAGTAAATATACACCACACCTCAATTTTAAGTGAAATTTTGGTAAGTCTGCATAAACCTTATGCAACTTTAAATTTAAGCTTCTTTAAGCTGAAATTTAACAATTTTAAAGAAATGTTAAAAAAGTTACATTAGTACTGTGAGATTCTTAAATCTTCTAATAACATAAGAAAGAAGTGTTTTTGGGTATAACACCTCATGGATGTACCCTAGGTTATTTGTGGTGTAGAATCCAAAAATGACATAATATTTATAGCTTTTTTTATCCAAAAAAAGTTATACTTATTTTTTGTTATTTTTATTTTGAATTCAATTCAAAAGTCTGTTGAAGACAATTTTAACTGTGTATAAAGTTATTTGTGGCCTTATGGGTATGTTATACATACCTCACAGGCTCACATTCTTTGTCCTATTATGATGGGACTTGTACATTTGGAAAGATGTCAGTTTCCTCTTTCTTTTGATACCTTTTGAGCTGATTTGGCTCAGTTCCATGTTTTGGTGGCATCTTGGCTATACAATTGGTTTATGGTATTTTGGCTGCCATGCCTGTGCTCTGGTTTTGAGTCACAGGCTGACACCTCAAGATCTCAGTACCATATTTTAAAATCTTCAATTGGAGCCAGTGATTGAAAACTATATATGTTGTCCTCAATGTTTCTTTCTTAATGGCCTTACTGAATCAGACACAACTGACAAACCCCACTGTCAATGCCATAATGACCCAAATGATCATGATCCCCCTTGCACAAAATCATTAGGCAAATTCATATATTTATTTGAACCCCACACCCAAAAACAACCAACATGAAGCAAAGATTTATACCAACAAAACACTTCATTTATCAACCATTCAAAAATTGGCTTGCCAGATTTCTGCAGCGGGCTGGAATTATGGGAATTCTGCATCAAAATCAACAATCCCAAACTCCTTAAGGTTCTCCCAAATAAGACATCTGGGATGGATTGGTCTGGAGACGCTTCACTGGCACTAGAAATATTCACGACCCCCCATTCATGTCCATTCCTGGTGAATTGGCCTTCTCCATTTATTTGGACTGGTTTAATGCACATGGAAAGTCAACCCAGTTGGCCAGCATTGGACGTATTATGCTTATTTGTCTTAATATGTCTATGTTTCAGGAATCATCCCTGATCTGAAGGAGAGAACTGCCCTTCAATTGAATTACCTATTAATGCCACTAATCAAGGAGCTCAAAGAGCTATGGCAAGGTTACAATTTTTCACCCACCTCAACAGATCCTTCAGGATCCTTTCTCTGTGTTGCCATCCTCATGGCCATTGCGGATATGGTTACCATGCACAAGCTTACTGAATTTATTTCTCATTCAGGAAACCACTTTTGGAATTTTTGCACTATTCACAAAGCTCAAATTGAAGAAATTGGTCCTCAATTTCCATACACGCGCTCATACAAAATCAAAAATCAACCATTGCTAAATGGCTTTGGGCAACCCCAAAACAACAACAAGCAATTTTCTCTGAGTATGGAGTGTGATATTAAATTTTGGAAGACCTTCCGTATTGGGATGCAACCGGAATGGTTAATCTTGACATAATGAATAATTTAATACTTGGAATTTTGAAGGATCATGCAGCTTTCAAATTGTGCATTCCAGAGTCCAAATCAAAAATTTACTTCAGGTCCCGCAGGAAATACAATAACACCAACAGTTCAGACTCAGATCCCATGACCTCCAACGGCGCTCTTGATAAAATCACATTGACAGAGACCCGCTCCCTGAGAAGAGACGCAGCAAAAATAATAAATGAGTCACTCCCCACTACTTCCACCCAGAAAACCTACCTCCCAATGCCCACCCCTCACATGCAACATCCATCTAGTGGTTCTGCAAAAATTCCTTCATTTGATGCGGATTAGATCCCCACTTCTGAAATCCCCTTTTAATTAGTTGTCAGTGCACTGAGTGAGCACCAGATCAAGGGTGAGGCTCTGGAGAATCTCTGACAAATCATATCTGATACCATAATTCCCTCATCATGGACAAGAGTACCCCACAAAATGGGTTCCCCCTCTCATGGTAGTTTGAAAGCCACTGAATGGGCTCTCTTATACAAGGTCTATATTCCATTTTTAATTGTCAGTCAACAGATGTCATTACATGAACACAAATCTTCCAACACACAAAGAAACATGGGTTAATCAGAAGAAATTGCAAATGAACTAACCAAGAATACATTCCATTTGATTAGTGCTATCAAAATTGCCACAAGTTGGACTGTTTTGATGGATGATGCGACGGAATTTTCTGAACATTGGAAAACATTTCGCCTCTCCAATCCACACCTGTTCTCAAAACAGAGAAGTAAACCAAATCATCATTTTGCGGATCATATTCCTGAGCTCTTCCAACGTTGAGGCCCAGAACAAGCCTCAGCCACATGGGGTTATGAGCGCTTGATTGGAGTATTTGAAAAGATGCCATGGAATAACAAATTATGTACGTCAATTAATAAGATCAATATATTCACATTGATTAAACACATGATCTGAATAAGACTAACTTCTTGCAACGCTGAATAGATGATTTAGATAAAACCTTACTTAAACATATCTGTCAATGTTCCAACTTTTCCGTTCTCCTTAAATTCCCATCCATCCCATGTGAAATAAAACAACTTTTTGAATCACAGCCACCCACCCTGTTCAATCACCAAAAATATAACAAACCATACTGCCATGACCAACAAATTTACAATTGCCTGGTTGAGTACTTACAGAATTTTCATTCCACAAAGGAAATAGTTGAATGGATCAGTTTAGAAACTACCATTCAATCCACAAGTCATCCCACTTCAAAGACTGTCCCACCTTGGTATTTTCCAGTTTCAAACATTAATATTGGGAACAATATATTTTCAACTGAATCAAAAAATGTCAGCAACAGTGTGATATGTTTTCTGAGGGGCAACTCACGACGTGTTGGTGTTATTAATAGCATTTTCAAAGTCTCTGAGCCATCTTGAATGCTGAACAATAACTTTCTAATATTAAAAACTTTGAATATTGATGTGAATTTCTTACCAGATTGGCCGCATCTCAATATTTTTAAAGATCTTGGTTTTGATGATAGACACTTGATTATATCTGAAGAAGAAATAGAAGGTAACTGTGGGTTGTATGATAACAAAGTTATGTCATGTGAACTTCTTGTAAGGATAAAACCATTATTTCATGATACTTAGTCCAAAAAAATGCAAATATCTCAGCTTCATTAGCAATTTTGCTAGTGAAATAACTGCCTCAAAATTTGGTGACAGAGACATGCCATTGTGACAAGAAAAGCCCATTATTTCACATTGCCACAAAGAAATTACTATTTTGACATTGGTTACAGTGTGAATAAGCCAATTTGGATGAGAAAATGACCCACACACTCACCTATCACAGCATCCAAAATGTCCAGCTGCACCATCATCATGTTGGAAGGGGAATAGGCCCTTACACACCTGCCCCTGCACCTGCACACATCAATGAATCTGCACTGCACCCGCAGTATTGTGCGGTGGACTCTACCAGTGTCATCCGCAAAATGACAATCCCACAGAGGCGGAGTACTTTCATGGATGACCTGGTGAAGTCAAACCCCCCCTCTACATCAAGACTGGGTGAAGGACCTCTTTGATGTGTGTGTGTGGAAACAGGTGGGTCTTGTGTAATTTTTACCAACTTTTGGATGGTTGAGGGAGGATCCTGTGGTGAGGAATCTCAGTTGAAGGCACAGGGGAAGCAATATTGGTGGATGTCACAGGATTTCGTGTAAAACCAGTGTGTGACATGTGCTCTATGTTGGCTTGATTTTCACTTGACTTTTATCCTGCTTTACGTTTGCTTGACTTGAAGTCAATCACCAAAAATTTACGCAAGATTTGCCCTGGTGTGTAATGAAATGCTCTTGGAAGTTTCATAAGGACATAAAAAACTATCACAATACACTCTCAGAATGGATGTAGCATGTATAACTTAGAAGTTATTTATGATCAAGTTTTGAGCTTGAATTTGATCATTTATGATCACTCACTGGAATCTTATTCCAAGTTTAACAGTTATATTGTCAACCTGTGACTCAAAACCAGAGCACAAGCATGATAGCCAATATAACATAAATCAATGGTATAGCCAAGATACCACCAAAACATGGAGCTGAGCCAAATTAGCTCAAAAGGTATCGAAAGAAAGAGGAAACTCAGCTCTTTCTGAAAATGTAAGTCCCATTACCATAGGACAAAGAATAACAAAGTTATTCATGCTCAAAGTTACTGCTGAGCATAAACCTTAATTTTCACCTCTCATCTGAAATACAGAGTAAGAGGCTTAACCCAATCAAATGGGTATGCAAAATAAAGCTCTAAGCCAGGGCTATCCAATGGTACCAGCCAAACTGGGCTAGCACCAATATTACTGAAGTTATGGTCAAATTCAGACCAAATAAGGTTGAATAAAATATTCACCTCTCATCTAACCTCTACATTTTTAGTGTGAGATACCTAAAGTGGGGTCTTTTTGGAAAGGGAACAATCAGGGCTATCTTATGGTTTCATCCATTTCCTCATATCTCAACTATAGCAGAAGTTATGGGGAAAGCAAGTCCAATACAGCTTTTTGTCTAAACCACGCATATGTACAAAAAGACTTGTACATAGCATAACATTGCCATTTTTAATGATAACCATATCAAATGAGGTACCATTGTGTAGACCGCCTCCAGGGCTACACACTGAACCAGTTTTGAGGTTGATATCTCAAAAACTGACAAAGGTATGGCTGTTTAAAGGTAAATCTCCCACAGTTTGTCCAATACAGCCTTATAGTGGGATATTATCCCATAAGTATGATTATGAGGTGTCAAACAGACGCAGAAGCTTATTTATACTTCAATACCTCATAGTTAAGTCAAATGCAGAGTTTCATACAGGTTCTGTACAGTTTCTGACGCGTCAGAAGCACCAGAACACACCTGTAAACTCCATTGGTGAAAATTTTCACCCTGTGGAGGGTAAAAATGACTACTTGTGGTTCTAAAACCACATTTCAACCCAACACTAGCCTATATTGAGTGTATAGAACCACAAACCAGCCCACAGTAGTGAAAGGTTTCACTCTGTGGTCGTGTGCAGAGGTAAACCACCTCCCACTACCCCAGAACAAGATAAAAGGAGGCTTTACCTCACCAGGAAGCAAATTCAGCATCCTGTTCTTGACATTCTTACATGGTATAGCTTCTTAAAAGAAGTGGTACTCTCAAAATTTAACAGGTATAATTATAAGTTTAATTATTGTAGGGTTTGTTATTGTAAACCAACAGACAAAAACTGCACCCAGGGCTATCAGCAGCACTCACCATCACTAAATTATTTTAGTATAGCCCTTTTACTCATATTCTCACTTTAATATCATCATCATTTTCGTGTCACACTCAGAGTTATAGTTTCTATTATCATTTTGAAGCTATATCATAGAGTCACCCTGACATTTTGGGTGCCTGGCCTGGTTTTTTACCTATTTTAGACGAAATTCTAGCTTGTTTTCACTATTTTTAGCTTATATTCATGCTTTTTAGAGCTATTATCCTTGTTTTATTGCTTATTTTCACTTTTTTTAAACCATAAGAAGGCCTGAAGGTGATTAATTTCGTGGTTTTTCTCTATTCTGATTTTTTTTTACTCAAAAATAAAAAATATATAAAAAAACATAAAAAAAAACAAAAAAAAAACTGTATACATATCCTGTTTTGAAAAATAATATTTTTCATTTTTGAAGAGGTAGAAATATATAATTTATATTAATAAAATATTCTCTTTTTATAATAAAATAAAAACCTTATTTTATTATTGTTTTTTTTTCATAATATATACAAAGTATATATTATTTGAATTTTTCTTGAAGAAAAACTCTGATAATTCTTTTTTTCACCCAAATTGGCGTGAAAAATTGATTATTATCATTATCATTGATAATACCAATAATAATACTTCATCATAAAATAAAAACCATATTTTATTATTGTTTTCTTTTCACAAGATACACAAAGTATATTATTTGAATTTTTCTTGAAGAAAAACTCTTATAATTCTTTTTTTCACCCAAATTGGCGTGAAAAATTGATTTTTATCATTATTATTGATAATACCAATAATAATACTTCATGATAAAGTAAAAACCATATTTCATTATTGTTTTTTTTCATAATATATACAAAGTATATATTATTTGAATTTTTCTTGAAGAAAAACTGTGATAATTCTTTTTCTTCACCCAAATTGGCGTGAGAAATTGATTATTATCATTATTATTGATAATCCGAATAATAATATTTCATAATAAAATAAAAATCATATTTTATTATTGTTTTTTTTTCATGATATATACAAAGTATATATTATTTGAATTTTTCTTACAGAAAAACTCTGATAATTCATTTTTTTCACCCAAATTGGCGTGAAAAATTGAGTATTATCATTATTATTGATAATTTCAATAATAATACTCAATAATAAAATACAAATCATATTTTATTATTGATATTTTTTGATATATACAGAGTATATATTGGGGAGAGTTTATTGATATTTATTACTGATATTTTCAATAATAACTTTTCCAAAGTGACTTACAAATTCCTAACAAAAAAGGTATTAAATCAACTAGCTGAAACTCTCACTTTACAAATCAGGAATGATACCACCTCATTCCAAAGACTTTGGATTTCCAAGGGATTATTTCTTACAAAGAGAAAAAACCATCATTTGGAATAGAGGCCTGGAAAAGAAAGAAGTTGAAGTTGTTCAAAGTCATAATAAATGGCAAAATGAACCTTTCTACACCTTCCAAGATGGGTTTAAACAGCAAACCTCCAGGAATGGCTTGCATAGACCAGTTTGTTCTAACCCATCAAATCTTCCAAGAACTTCTCCAATGGGGAATGGCAGACAGGGAATTCAAACCAGATTCCCACTACAAAGAACTTGTAGAAAGTATTCAGAAGATTTCCCTAAAAGAGATATTCTTCAAAGAACTTATCATGGAAAAGAAATGGAACAAGAGACAACACACTCTGACCCTTTCAGGCTCATGAGGACTGGTAACCCAACCAGACTCCCTAGTGGCTTCACACCACTCAGGCACCAGCAGATCAGTGAGCAAGAGTCACTATACTTTCCAATCCATAATAGAATCCAGGAGAGGAAGAGGATCATAAGGCAAGAAAAATACTTCTTTCAACCAGAGGCTGAAAGAGTCAGATCCTATGATCCAGAAATTGTTGGACCTGTTGCAAGAAGTACAAAGGAACCAGAAACAGTTGTAAATACTTCTAATGCACCTAGCAGCCCTATGATAAGGAATGATATCTCCACTCAGATGAAACACAATGTTTTGATACCTGAGAGTACCATAAGTAGTAATAATCTATGGTCAAAATTTTCCCAATTTGTAGAACAAACTCAAAAAATATTTGAAAGAGTCCGTGAAAGCATTTTAAGGTTACAAGAGGTTTGTACCTTACAAACCAAGACTATTCATACTCTTCAAGAGGACTATATTGAATTGTATAAAGCCTCAGAAGATTCCAAAAGAAGACTAAATCAAGTCTTAGAGGAGCAAAATAACTGCAAAAGGGACAGGGGATGCTTGGATCAAGATATTGACAAATTGTTCAATTTCTGCCAAAACATGAAACCCCAAACACAAGGGCATGTTTCTGGAAACACCCCATACCACCAGGAAGACATCAAACCAGATTCTTTTTTGGTGAATAAGGCAGGGTCTCCATCAAAATACCAAGATGGAGATCATATGTCTTATACTGAAAAGGAAGCCTTAAAACAGCATCCTGAGGCCTCAAGCTGGCCCAAATTCTCTGGAACTGGAGAGTATGATCATATGGAACTCATAGATTATATTGATGGACTGTTCACTGATGTACCAAGTATACCAGATTACTGGATTACTCCCAGATTAAATACAGCCTTTAAAGGACATGCTAGTATTTGGTACACACAAATGAAAGAAATCCATGGCAGAAGAAACTGGCCATGGTGGAGGAGCCAAATAATCCAAAAGTACAGAAATGATACATGGATATGGCAGAAAACCATTTCATTTGGAAATGATAGATACACAGTGGACAAAGATCCATATGATTGGTGTCTGGCACAGTCAAAAAGGTTAATGGCCATTGGCCCTCACATAACAACAGAAATGAGAAATCACAAACTGTTGACTAAACTACCAGGAGACTTAGAACATGCAGTAAAATGCAGATGCTCCAAAGACTCTACCTTGGATCAAATATCCAATACTTTTCAAGAAGTAAGGATTAGAACATCTTTCGGTAGATACAATAACCATAGTACTGGTGATAACAGGGATAATCCAACCCTGGAAGCCAAAGAAACTCATGATTCAGAATCTGAAATCACAACAGAATTTCACAACTGGGAATCACCCAATCACTATGCAGAAAATTCTCCCAAAGACAGACAAGAGATATTTTCAAGGGAGGAAGAAACAAGAAAATACCAAGAAGGTCATGAATCTGACTCTGATAGTGTGGGGAATGGCTGTGGAAAGAATTCATACAGTGAACCCAACCCCCATGAGGAATATTTGGTGGGATTGAAGAGCCATGGAATAGAGGAAATTGGTTCAGTCCACTCCCAAAGGAGGAAACCAATGACCAAACACCTGGATGGTTTGAAACATAAGCCACCAGACAGGGAGGGTATGACCACAAGAAAGTTGTTGGCTCAAGGTCAAATGAACCATGCTAATACCTCCAAGAAGAGAATAAAGTCTCATCAATAATGAGGCTTTCTTTAGAAGGAGGGTATGTCAGCCTGTGACTCAAAACCAGAGCACAAGCATGACAGCCAATATACCATAAATCAATGGTATAGCCAAGATACCACCAAAACATGGAGCTGAGCCAAATTAGCTCAAAAGGTATCAAAAGAAAGAGGAAACTCAGCTCTTTCTGAAAATGTAAGTCTCATCACCATAGGACAAAGAATAACAAAGTTATTCATGCTCAAAGTTACTGCTGAGCATAAACCTTAATTTTCACCTCTCATCTTAAATACAGAGTAAGAGGCTTAACCCAATCAAATGGGTATGAAAAATGAAGCTCTAAGCCAGGGCTATCCAATGGTACCAGCCAAACTGGGCTAGCACCAATATTACTGAGGTTATGGTCAAATTCAGACCAAATAAGGTTGAATAAAATATTCATCTCTCATCTAACCTCTACAGTTTTAGTGTGAGATACCTAAAGTGGGGTCTTTTTGGAAAGGGCACAATCAGGGCTATCTTATGGTTTCATCCATTTCCTCATATCTCAACTATAGCAGAACTTATGGGGAAAGCAAGCCCAATACAGCTTTTTGTCTAAACCACGCATATGTACATAAAGACTTGTACATGGCATAACTTTGCCATTTTTAATGATAACCATATCAAATGAGGTACCATTGTTCAGAACACATTCAGGGCTACACACTGAACCAGTTTTGAGGTTGATATCTCAAAAACTGACAAGGTATGGCTGTTTAAAGGTAAAACTCCCACATCTTGGCCAATACAGCCTTATAGTGGGATATTATCCCATAAGTATGACTATGAGGTGTCAAGCAGATGCAGAAGCTTATTTATACTTCAATACCTCATAGTTAAGTCAAATACAGAGTTCCATACAGGTTCTGTACAGTTTCTGACGTGTCAGAAGCACCAGAACACACCTATAAACTCCATTGGTGAAAATCTTCACCCTGTATAGGGTAAAAATGACTACTTGTGGTTCTAAAACCACATTTCAACCCAATACTAGCCTGTATTGAGTGTATAGAACCACAAACCAGCCCACAGTAGTGAAAGTTTTCACTCTGTGGTCGTGTTCAGAGGTAAACCACCTCCCACTACCCCCAAAAAAGATAAAAGGAGGCTTTACCTCACCAGGAAGCAAATTCGGCATCCTGTCCTTGACATTCTTACATGGTATAGCTTCTTAAAAGAAGTGGTACTCTCAAAATTTAACAGGTATAATTATAAGTTTAATTATTGTAGGGTTTGTTATTGTAAACCAACAGACAAAAACTGCACCCAGGGCTATCAGCAGCACTCACCATCACTAAATTATTTTAGTATAGCCCTTTTACTCATATTCTCACTTTAATATCATCATCATTTTCGTGTCACACTCAGAGTTATAGTTATTATCATTTTGAAGCTATATCATAGAGTCACCCTAAGATATATATTTGATCAAACTGATGAATACTAGTATATTATGATTAATACTCATAGGATCAACAAAGCTTAGGATTCTGCCAAGCCTATGATATCATCAAATTTAGAGTTATAGTGATTACTCTAAATAATGGTGTAATAATGAGATAAGATGGTTTGATCATGATTTAATCATCACTAAACCTCAAAATAATGATAATTTCTGGTAGATACAATCAGTACACGTCTACTAGAAGCGTACTGGGCTCTAGAATGGAGGTATTTACTATAAAGAGAGCTCTTTTTACTCTATTTTCCCCTCAGATGCATCAAAACATCAAAACAATTCAATCAAAAGGTAAAATCTTCATTCTTTATATATAAATCACTTATATTATCAAACAACAAAGGTAATATTCATCATAATTATCATTTTAACACGATTACTTGATTTGTTCTGCTGTTTTGCTACAACTCTCTTAGAATTCTCATTTCTATGTAAAATCAAGAAAAATTGTGATTCCTCTTACTCTTATTTGCAAATAAAATTTAAATAAGTTGTATTTACATTATTTGGCGTAAATGTATCCAAAACTATTATATTAAGCATCAAAAGTAAATTGTTTTCTATTATTACTATTATTAATTCTTCAATTAATATGAATAGTATTCATATTAATATATAACCTTAATATTGGTAATATTATTGTTATTAATTGTTTTTTATTAATAAAAAACAATTTTTTATGCCTTTATTATTTGTTGGTAACAATAATAAAGTGATTTTAAATATATTAATTATCTTATATCAATATATTTCCTTATTATCTTATTTTTTTATAATATTGATTATATTATTATATTCATTTAATAATATCATTATTTTTATGGCACAATTATAATAATTCTTTATCATTATAATTATTTTTTATCTTATTTATTTTATTTATAAGGACATTCATAGTACAATAAGTAAAATATTAGTAATTTTTACTTATTGTTTCATAGTAAAACCTTACACTTTTTCAAGACTCTGTTCTTATGTTAATTGCCTGCAGTCCTTTCCTCAATTAATTCCATATGAAATTGCTCTTGCTGAAATTTCTTTTGTAGCCTTAAATATCTCTTGTAGAGTGTTTTTGAATAAATTTTTATTGTTGGTAAAACAATAAATATTTATAATATTCTTTTTTTACTTATAAAGTAAAAATAAAGAAATTGGGCATTTTTTTGCTTAAAATCTTAATTCTTAACATTTTGAGTCATATTTTAAGCTTATACAAATTTTGAGGACAGGAAAAGTACTTGATTTTTAATCAAAGTTTCATATCCACACCTTACATTTGGGTTCCCAGCTGTGATACTTTACCTGTGAAAAAATTTTCTACATTTTTTTAATCTTTTCTTATATTGAAAAACTTAACAAATCCATAAAAAAGACTTATAATTCAAAAAATTTCACAAAAAATAAAACTTTTTTCATATTATAAGTGAGGCTTTGTTTTTCAATTTCTCTTTTTAAAAATCTCTTTTTTCTTGATCAATTGTTTTTTTCATTAATTTTAGTGTCTGACAGCGTGGTTAGACAAGAAAACATTGAAACTGCATCAACAGTAACTAGCATTATACCTGCAAGTACTGTCAATTCTGAGCATAATATTACTGTTATTATGACTCACAATAATTGAACAGAAACAATTTCTTCAGAATTCATCAATTTGGTCATTAGTAACACTCTCCAAAAAGCTAAAAATTTGGGCAATAGTAAGTTCTTTGACATAAAATTACTATTTTAAGCCCTTTTAATCATAATAATTCCTTCAACCAGATCAGGAGCAAGCTATAAACCTGCAAGCAGCTCCCAAAAAGGTTATAGATGTGATTATGTCAGAAGACAATCAGTTACAGAAAGAAAAGGGTCAGTAAATGAACCCCAAAATGACAAACTATCCCATTCATAAGCTGACAATACTGTTTTACTTTCAAACAGAGCTGACACTGCTACAAGAAGCCTCAGTGGAAATATAAAAATCAAGCCGGAATGCCTAAAACAATGCATTGCAGCACAAAGAGTACCAGATCCTGTAAGATCAGTGGAAAAACTGCATGAACTCTTACCTGACTGTGAAAAATATTTCTGGGCCATCCCAACACTTGCAAGTTACTCAATGGATGGAATCCATTTATGGAAAAGAAAAACATGATGCTTTTAACAGAAGAATAGAGGAAAAACAACCCTCCACCACCCAAGAAAGTGCCAAAAACAGCCCCAGCAGCCAACAGCAGAAATTCCAACATGAAAAAGAAGCTACCAGAGCAGAACAAGGGCAAAGCCAAAGCACCAGCTACAAAACCTGACAGCCAGGGCTAGAGAAACCCAATAATGCAGCAAGATGACATTGAAAATGTATTTCAGATGGCCAGAAAAATCATGGAATTACAGAAAAGGGAGGAAGCCAGACTAAAATATCAGATATGATTTCTGATATTCTGGATGGAATTCCAAACTTTTACATAGCTATAAATGACGTAAAAAGTCATATGTCTGATAAAAATTCATCAATTTGTAATAACCTTAAAACAAATAACTTAAGTCTGAGCCAAATAATTGAGACACTTATGTGTTTTGAAAAAGCTTTAAGGAAAGTTAAAACTTCTTAGAGTGACAATTCATTTGGCAATAAGGTAAATGAAAAATCTGCCATTATTAAAGAATTAACAGATAGATATTCTGAAATCAATATTGATGACATAGTTGAAACAAGAATAAAACAAGCCATAAATATTATAAAAGAAGATAAGAAGAAAGTCCTTGATGATATTTTGAATTCATTTACTGAAGAAAGACTTATACAATTGCCTTGAAAAATTGTTTTGACACCTCACAACAAGAAATATCAAAATTAACAATGAAGTTGAATAAAGTCATTTCTGATAATACTAGACAGACAGAATTATGGCAAGAATCAACAAATAAGGAAGATATGTACACAATTGAAGTAATAAATTTAATACAAAACTTCCAAGAACAATTACTGCACACCTTACCAAGAATGTCTACACCTCTGAATTAAAATGAGGGTACGGCAATTTCCAACCCAAAAGTATTGGATGTAGAAAACTCACAACTAAAGAGTTAATTTTACACCTCTTTCCATATCTTACCCCCATCAATGGGCCAAGTACTGTTGAAAGAAGTACCAAAACTTAAGGAATCGTCTCACTTCAGTGGTGAAGGAGAATATGGGCATATGGAATTCATCAGGGGTATTGACATGATTAAAGAATATTTCTCATTACCAGACAGATTGGTAACAGCAAGATTTAACACCTTGTTGAACAGATCAGCCCACAGATGGTATATCAAATTAAGACAAGCACATGGACACCAAAGTTGGACTTGGTGGAAAACCCAAATCATTAAGAAATGGGCCAATGATTCTTGGAGATTTGAGGTGGAAACAGCCTTTGAATCTCCCAAATTCAATGCAGACAAAGATAGAGCTTTGCCATGGTTTTGCCAACAAAAAGACAGATTAACTGCATAATATCCTGAAATTTCAGAACTTATGATTAACATAAAAATTCTAAGACAATTTGGAGCTGATTTAGAGCATGCTGTTAAAAGAAGGTCTAGTGAAAAATCTTCAGCAGAAGATATTATTAGTATATTAGAGGGAAGTATTCACCAGAACCAGAATTGGTTCTAGTAGGGTGAAGCTCAAAACATGATTTAATATGCCTTGGAATGATTATGTGGACCAAAATACCAAAGAAAACTCTAATAATATACAGTATAAATCCACAGATGCAATCAGAAAGTGCCATATTTTACAAAGCACCACACATTTAGCTAATGCATGTCCCAGGAAGGGGAAAATCAATGAAATCGACATTGAAAAGGAACCTACTGTTGAAAAAGATGATGTAATTGAAGATAATTCAGATGATAAATCATCAATTTTTTCTGAATCTTCAAAAGATATAGAAGATATCAATGCCACATTTGACATCATGGAATCTCATTCCCACTTTCAATAATTGAGCAATGATGAACTTGAGCTGTCAAAAATTCAGAATGCACAACTTATGAAAACCAAACCAAACAGAGGTAAAGGCTATACAGCTGGTAATCCTGTATAACAGGTGTGGTAATCAATAATGAACCCATTAAAATGTTACTTTACCAAGGAGCCTTCTGCTCTTGTGTTGTCAAATCTTTTCTCAAAACTTGTTTACCAACTTTAAAGATCAATTGTTACCAAGTGATTGAATAAAATTAAAAAGTGCAAGTAATCCCATGAAAGAATTGGGAATATTTGAAAGTACTGTCATATTTCCACATATCAATGGGAACTTAGGAATAAATGTTGAACTTTTTGTTATGGAAAAATGCTCCAGTGCCAATTTTAAATTGTGAAATGATTACTTAATCATGTATGGCATTGACTTACATAACAATAAAGACAGATAATTTACTATTGGGGAGAATAAGTATAAGGTTTGACTATGAAACAATAAGTAAAAATTACTAATACTTTACTTATTGTACTATGAATGTCCTTATTAATGAAATAAATAAGATAAAAATAATTATAATAATAAAGAATTATTATAATTATGGCGTAAAAATAATGATATTATAAATAAAAATATAATAATATAATTTATTATAAAATATAATATAATAAAATAAATATATTAATATAAAATAATTAATATATTTAATAGCACTTTATTATTGTTACAAACAAATAATAAAGGCGTAAAAAATTGTTTTTTATTAATAAAAAATAATTAATAACAATTATATTACCAATATTAAAGTTAGAAATTAATAGAAATACTATTTATATTAATTAAAGAATTATTAAAAGAATAATAAAGAGAAATTATTATAATAAGAGAAAATAACCTACTTTTGATACTTAATATAATACTTTTGAGATATATTATGCCAAATGATGTAAATACAACTTATATGAATTGTATTTACAATAAAAAATAGAGAAATTACAAATATTCTTGATTTTTACGTGGAAATGAGGTTTTAGAGAGATTTTTAACAAAAACAATTAAATAAATGGTTTAATCACGTCGAATTTGATGATTTTAATAAGATGATCTTTGGTCTTTGATAATATAAAAGTTTTATATGTAAAGAATAAATATGTTACCTTTTTAATTGTATTGATTTAATGTTTTTGATGTGTCTGAGGGGAAAACAGAGTAAAAAGAGCTCTATTTATAGTAAAAATCTCCCTCCTAGAGTCCAACAGGCTTCTAGTAGACGTGTACTGATTATATCCACTGGAATTGATCAAAATTTTAAAGTTCGGTGATGATTACATCATGATCAAACCATATTATATCATTATTACGCCATTATTTAGAGTTATCACTATAACTCCAAGTTTGATGACGTCAAAGGCTTGGCAGAACCCCAAAATTCGTGAAGTTTATTAGTTTTAATCATAAAATAATAGTATTCACCAATTCTATCACTCATATGACTGTTAAACTTAATTTAAGGTTACAGTGAGTGATCATAAATGATCAAATTAAGCTCAAACTTTGATCCTTAATAACTTTGAAGATTTACACGCTACAGCAATTCAGAGAGTGAATTCTAATACCCTGGCATAACCCTATCATTCTGCCAAGAGCTTTTCATTACATCATCAAAACTCTATTTTTGATGATTTTTCTTGTAACTCATCTTTTCTGTTGAAACTTAATATTTTAAACTTCAAACTATGATTTCGAGGGGTTATACCTTGAATATTATAATAAACAATAAATAATTATTCACGAATAAACTAGTAGAATCCAACTGTCTACTTTTTTTTAAGTTTGGACCACTTTCACAACAAAGTGGTCAACAGCTCTGTTGATTTTAATCAATAATTACTTACAGATTTTAACCTTGCTTATAGCTTTTGCAATAAACTTCATTTCTGTATTCCTACAGTAATTACGTGATTCCTTTATTTTTGGTTCATCACTCTATCATGCATAGTTCAAGAGATATTATGTAAAATCCTTGAATATATGTGTTGACCAAAAAAGTCGATATTCAGGTTAATTCCTTAAGTATTGGTTTTGAAGCTTAGGTTATTAATTGTTTTATGTGTGGGTTTTTATGGAGAATACAATGGTACCATTTATTGCACATGTTGTTTCATTAGTTTTGCAAATAAATAAGGATTTGTGGTTTTTATAAGGTATTATTAGTTATAATGTATTAAATATGGACTTTACAGATATGCCATAAAAATGGTATATGTGTATTCGACCATGGGGAATCCAATGATGTAACTTATTTCACATGTTTATTCATTTGTTTTTAAGTTAAACCAAATTTTGTACCAATTTATGGTATTTTTATAGTTTTTAAGGTACTTATAGTTATATAAAATATTTCTTGTGACCTTTTTGGGTATGTGGTCATATCTCAAAGGTTCACATTAAGCATCAAAAGTTTGCCTTTTCACCATTTAAAAGAGAAATTACAGTAAGAAAAGTATCACCAGTCAACTTAGCATTAGAAAAATTAAAGTCTGAACAGTTAAATGAAGCTGAAATCATTCTTAATCTCATTGATAAACAAGAAAGTGAACACTATTCCCTTTTATATGACCACAAAAAAGCCTTTGCATCAGACAAAGAACCTTTGAGGGCAATTGTTGAACATGAAGTTGACATTATTATTAATATTGAAAGACCTTATTCACCACTCTTTAGAAGGCCCGCATATCCAGAGAGCCCAAAATCTATAGAAGCTCTGGAGATTAATATTCAACAGCTTCTAGACTGTGAGCCTTGAGGTCTATTTTACATACCCAAATGGGCCCCAATTATCTTAAAAAGAAATTTTGAATTATGCAAAACTCATAAGTCATGCATATATACAAAATTCATCATTTTTGATTTCAGAAAAGATGAATAACTTTTTATTGAGTAAGTAAATCCATGGATTTAAGGCAAGATTTGGATTCTACACTAAAATTCACCTAGGGTAGCTCCATAGAGTGAATAAGCTCAAATTAACTCTTTGAGGTGGTAAAATGGGAAATACTTCAATACCACATCATCAATACCACATAAGATATCCGTGAAAATCTTTGTTTTTCTTAATTTAACGCCAAAATAATGGGAAAGTGAGAAATCCCATGTTACATATACACTAGGAATAGTGTTATGCATGTTTTTAGCACTTAATATCATGGTATTCCTACATGGACGTTTGGTACACCCATAGTGGATATCTCACTTGAAGCTTAAATTACTATTTTGACGTGCAAAATAGGCAAGGGGGACAAAAGACATCAAAGAGAGCCAGGGTACCCACCTTCTGAGGCCTCAGAGGTGTGGACAGCTCCAAAGCTTAGATCCATGGCTGATCTTGGCCTAATCAGTAAACTAAAACCTTTTGGGAACTTGGTTACCATGTTACAACTACAGTAAAACTTAAGAAAATAGCAAATAACCTGCTATTTTAACGTGCCAAGGAGGTAAAGAGCTACTTAGACTCCTGTAATCATGTCAATTCTTAATGAATTTCCATGTATAAACCCCAAAAGAGTAATTAAAACCCTTTTTGGACTTGTATCCATTGATTTACCTCATAGCAACCAGTGAAACACTGATATTTGCAATTCTATGTAGAAATGAGGGGAAAACTTCAAAAATTCATGAAAAGTACAATTCTTAATGCATCTTTTTGAAACTTTCAGGGCTAATGGAGAACTGTATTATCTATGGTACAACCAAAAGGAATCACAGTTTTACTAGTAAAATTAAAATTTTTACTTACAGTCCATTTTTGACTATTCTACATGAAACACTGAATCTTCAAAAATTCACAGTAATTAAATCCTGTGATGAAATTGGCAATAACATTGATAACTTTGACAAATCAATGATTTTTTTGGAATAAAAGAATATTTACAGATGTTACTCCTTTTATTCTTAACCATATTGGGGTTGGTAGTCATGTAAAAGCATCAATTAAGTAATTATGTTAATCTTACCTGACAACAGATGATGCAATCAATAATCCAAAAATGTTTATTGTTTTCTCACTCACTGGTTTTTCAGTTTGCTCCATGGCATGCCTCTGTGAGCTGTTGTTGACTTAAAAGAAGCCTCTTCTTGCTGTTTTTTCCACATCATCATCTTATCATCATTTTAAATCATTATTAACAACAAGTAAGTATTAGTTCAGTTATTCTTAAGTGTTTTAATCTTTCAGAATCAATCAGAAAGACGTGAAATCATAAAATTCAACTATATATTGTTTTAATACTGTTATAAATCCATTTTTATCCTTAAAATCCACAATTCTACATCAAATCTCTCTATCTTATCTTTCAATAAGCTCTTTGGAATATTAGTAAGTGATTTATCTTTAATTCTTAAAGTTTTCTCTAAAATTAGTTTTCTTCAAGAATTATCATTATAATTATTCTTGCAAAAGATAATTATATATGAAAATAATTTTATTATTTTAATAGAAGAAGTTTTTATTATGAAAATCTTCTTGTAATTGATTCTAGTAGACAATTACTTGCTCACTGTTAAAATCACTAGTGCTTAACATGTGAAAGAAATAATTATTTAAGTATTTGATTGTGGTTATAATGATATTTTATTATTATATTTCATAAGAACAAACATAGTACTGTTGATTAATAATGATATTATCATCAGTTTCATAGTCACATCTTACATTTGGGGGCCTGGCTGTGATTTTATCCATAGACTTGGCTTTAATCATATTCTAGAGTTCAATTTTGTGTTCTAAAAAACCACCATACCTACCACATGTGACATTTCGGGGCCTGGCCGTGTTTTTTGAACCTTGTACCCTTAATTAATATATTTTTAAGTTCTAAAATATATTAATTTAATAATTTTTTCTTTCATTTTAAGGTTAAAATAATTCTTATTTTTGAAATTGTTTTGGAAATCTTTTTCATTGAGGAATTTGGTTTAATTCTATACTGTTTTTACACGTGGCTTTTTCACATCCAAAAACTTATAAAATTATTCTTTGAGTTACTCTGAATTAATTTTCATTCAAAATCTTAAATTTTAATTTTTTTTCTTTGAAAAGAATATTTTTTTTAATATAAAAAAAAAATATAAAACTTATAAAAAATCTTTAAAAATATTTTAAAAAGTATAAAAAATAATTTTTCTCTTTTATAATTTTTTTTAGTGTCTTTAATCAAATACTGTGCAGCTGGCAACAGACTCAGTAAAAGATATATCACTAGTCCAGAATCTTCAGAAGCAGAATCTGAAGACATTATTGAGGTGCAAATTGCTAAAAGAGGCACCTTATTTAACTCAGAAAAGGCTAAATTACCACCAAAAGGTGTGTTTTTTATCTTATATTTTCACCTTTTATCTTTAAATTGACGTGAAAATGGTGCATACCAGAAATGAAAGCAACTATTCAGTCCAACCAGATGGATGTGGACAAGGAAGAGGCAATACCAAATCCAGAAGTGCCAAGTCTTCCACAAGAAAGACACATTTGGAGGATGCCAGAGTTGCCCCCCATTCCCCAAGGTCTGTAGCAACAGATTTTGACGTGAATTCTGAGCCTGAACTGATTCATGACCATATTTCCAGGGATGAACCATTTTCAAGTGGCAGCAATAGAAATATATCAATTCCAGTACAAAAATTGGTTCAGAGCAGCCAAAGAAGAGGAGTGGGAAATATGCCCAAGCCTTTGGCAGGGGTCATGAACTCCTACTTATACATCAAGAGCTTTCTGGGTCAGGAGAAGACCATAGAACTCTTAGGAGGATGAAGCCCCCTGTCTTGCAAAGAAAAGGTCAAAAAGATAAAGAATTGGTTGAAGAACCAAAGTCTTTTATCCATAGACCAGAAGAAGGAACTGGAAATGACTCCAGCTTTGGAGACAGAGGCCCCAGTCGCGTCTACCAGTTCCAAACCAGCTCCAGAATTCTCCAAAGACAAGCCCAAAGGACCTCAAAAGAAGCAGAGAGGTCCCAAGAACAATCAAGGCAAAGAAAATTGGCACAGACCTTACCCACAAGGCTACAGGATCCCCAAATTGGAGCCTTCAGCCGTGGACAGTGTATTCAATATGGCCAGAACTCTCATGGAATTCACAGCCAAGGAGCAGGAAAGGATGAACAGGACCTTTCCACGCAAATAAATCATGTACAAAGTAGTATTAATTTAGACATTGGTAAACTTGATTCAAAGTTAACTAAATTAACATCAGATATTAATGAATTGAAAAAGCATGACAAGAAATATACTGAATGGTATGAATTAACAAATGCCAGATTTGATTCAATTACCAATGCTTGTAGCAGAATTAAGAGTACATGTCAGATTCAGAATGATGAAATGGAAGATCTTTCTATTTTTAAAATGAATGATCAACTTAAGATTCTACAAGATCATGTCTTGAAGATGGTTGAAAATACCAATCAGTTTGCTACACATTTATCAAAAAGTGACAGTGAAAGGCAGAAGTTAAAGAATGAAATCATTTCAAATGTAGAACAAATTCATAAGAATTATGAACCACATATGACAAGACATTCTACACCTTTTTTACCCCACTTCTAGGAGAAAATGTTGTCTCTGTCAAAGATATTCCCAAATTAGAAGAATGGCCAACATTCTCTGGTGAAGGAGAATATAACAATATTGAGTTCATCAGGACTATTGATATGCTACAGGAAGACTTGCATATACCTGATGAAATCATAGTGGGGAAATTACACTCTCTGTTTACCAGGACTGCAAAGAAATGGTATTACAAGATGAGGATATATCATGGAAAACATGATTGGTCTTGGTGGAAATCTCAAGTGATTACCAAATGGGCCAACAATTCTTGGAGGTTTAAAATGGAAAATGCCTTTGAAAGTGCCATTTTTAACTCAGAGAAAGATAAACCACTTACTTGGTTCTTCAAACAAAAAGACAGATTATCTGCTTTACACCCAGATATGTCTGACACTATGATTAATATGAAGATATCATGAAAGTGTGGAGGAGAACTGGAACATGCTATCAAAAGCAGATGTGTAGAACCCTGTTCAACAGAGGACTACATTAATGCAATGGAAGATATCATTACCAGAACAAGAATTGGTAAAACTTGGACTAGAATCCCTGTAGAATCCAAGATGGTCCCAAAGATTCCCAGAGAGGATAAAAGACCAGAAATACCTGTGTTGAAGTGTCATAAATGTGGAAGTACTTCACATTTAGCAAACACTTGCTCCAAAAAGACAAAAATCAATGTAGTTCAAGTCATTGAAGAAATTCAGTGTACTGAAGAGAAAGAGGAGTCTGATCAAGATTCTGCAGTCTCTGAGGATACACCAGTGGAGGACTATCCCATTGAAAACATTACAGCTTTCTTTGAGGTCACAGAAGTCCATACCCACTTGCCACAGTATAGTGAGGATTGCTGCAACCTGATCAATATCCAAGATGCCAGAATGTGTAAAACAAAACCTGCTAGAGGAAAGGGTTACACTGCTTGAGCATCCTGTATCACATCAGCTTTGATGAGTGATATTGAAGCCAAAGTAAATCTAGATACAGGGGTATTTTGCACTTGTGTAGGCAAAGATTATCTCCAAATCATACTTCCTGAATGGAGAAACCATCTATTACCAATAGAAGGTGTAGAATTTAGTAGTGCCAGTAACAATATGTATCCCTTGGGTATATTGGACACTAATATTGTATTTCCACATCCAGAAGGAAGTGTCGGGATGAAAACTGAGATTGATGTAATGGATAATTGCACAACTCACCACATCATTCTTGGAAATGATTACTTGAATATCTATGGTATTGACATAAATAAACATAAAGACAGATATTTCACAATTGGGGATAACAAGAGACAAAAATTTGCTTTTTCCAATATGCCAAAACAAATATCTGTAGTATCTTCTGTCAAAGATACATACAAAGATGAATTTGTGTCTAATCAACTTGGTGAAGCACAAAGTAATCCATAATTGTCACCAAAAATGAGGACTGAACTTGTTAATGTGTTATACACATACATAAATGCATTTGCCTCTGATAATGAACCATTAGGTTCTATAAGGGGACATGAAGTTGATATTGCTCTTAATATTGACAGACCATATCCTCCAGTACTTAGAAGACCAGCTTATCCAGCCAGTCACAGAGCTAGAGAAGCCTTGAAAAAACATATCCAAGGGTTAATCCAACTTGGTTTACTAAGGAAAGTAGGCTATAATGAGGAAGTTGAAGTGACAACACCTGTTATTATTGCATGGCATAATGACAAGTCAAGAATGGTTGGAGATTTCAGAGCATTAAATACCTACACAGTTCCAGATAGGTATCCAATCCCTAGAATTCAAGAAACCTTGACTCAATTGTCTAAAGCCAACTATATAACATCAATGGATGCATTGAAAGGGTTCCATCATAATGTTTTGATGCCTAAAGCTAAGAAATTACTTAGAATTATCACTCACTGTGGTATTTATGAGTATCTTAGAATGCCATTTGGCATTAAAAATTCTCCATCCCATTATCAAAGAATGATGAACACAATCTTTCCCACAGAATTATCTGAAGGATGGCTTATCATTTATATTGATGATATTATCATATGTTCTGATTCATGGTCTTTGCACCTTGAAAGACTTGCAAGAGTACTTCACAAAGTTGCAGAAGTGAACATGAAAATTTCACTTAAGAAATGCAATTTTGGTTTTGAAGAACTCAAAGCATTAGGACATATTGTTTTGGGTTTAAGCTTGGGTATTGACAAAAACAAAGTAGCAGCAGTGTTACTTAAGCCAATACCCCAGAATAAAAAAGAAATGATGTCTTTTCTCGTGTTTGCCAGTTATTATAGGCAACACTTGAAAGACTTTGCAGTTCTAGCCAAGTCACTTTATAGAATCTGTGATCAACAGACTGTATTTGAGATGACACAAGAGAGAATTAAAGCTTATGAGAAGATAAGGAGAGCTCTTACAGAGGCACCTTTACTCCTCATGCCTGACTGGAATATTCCTTTTAAATTGTACATTGATGCATGTGGAGATGGATTAGGGGCAGCCCTACATCAAGTCCTAATTATTGATGACAAACCTACAGAAGGACCAGTTTGTTACATCTCAAGGCAAATCAAACCAACAGAAGCCAGATATGGTGCAAGTCAAATGGAGTGCTTATTCTTGGTATGGGCCCTTGAGAAATTACACTATCATCTTGATGGCAGTGTTTTTGAAGTGATAACTGACTGTAATGCAGTAAAATAACTTCTTAACATGAAAACTCCCAACAGAAACATGTTGAGATGGCAAATAGCCATTCAGGAATATAGAGGAAACATGACTATAGTCCACAAAGCAGGAAACATTCACAAGAATGCTGATGGACTTAGCAGGTGGGCATTAGCCAACACTCCTGATAACCCAGCTTATGTACCCTTGGAAGCTGAACCACAGATTCCAATTGAAGGGATTAATATAACTGATATTGGGACTGAATTCTTTGAAGAGTTCAGAGAATCTTATAAACAGGACAAGAATTGCCATATCTTGACTTCTTTATTATATAAATACTGCAAAGATACATCTTTGGTCAATGCACTAGATAAAGTTTGGAGAAATTCCTATTCTGAAGGAAGATTTTACTTGTTTGATGGGATTATTTACCACAGAACCAAACATTCTTGTGTAATGACATTATGTAGCAGATTGCTTATTAATACCATTCTTCATGAATGCCATGATAGAATCTACTCTGAACACCTGTCAGAGGACAGAAAACTTGAAAAAGTAAAGAAATGTGCATTGCGGCCATCTTGGAGAAAGGAAACCATTGAATATTGCCACACCTGTGACAGATTCCAAAAAGCAAACAGGAGTACAGGCACGAAATTTGACTTATGATCCATATTCAAGAACCAAAATCCCCATGGGAAGTTGTTCACATGGATTGGGTCACAGCACTTCCTCCAAGTGGTGACAAAAGCTATAATGCTTGTTTAGTCACTGTAGACAGATATAGAAAGACTCCCATATTGTTACCATGTCATAAAAATGACACTGCTATGGATACAGATCTTCTTCTATGGAGTAGAGTTATTTCTCATACAGGATTATTTAAGCATATCATAAGTGACAGAGATCCCAAGTTCACATCTGCACTTTGGACCAATCTTCATATATTGTTTGGGACTAAGTTATCATTCTCTACAGCATATCACCCTCAGACAGATGGGCTAGCAGAGAGGATGATTCAAACTTTAGAAGACATGATCAGGAGATTTTGTGCTTATGGATTAGAATTCAAAGACTCGGATGGCTTTACCCATGACTGGTGCACTCTGATACCTGCATTAGAATTGGCATACAAGACATCAGTCCATTCTTCCACAGGACAAACTCCTGCTATGTTAGAAAAAGGATGGAATCCAAGACTCCCAGCAGACACACTGAGGAAAGACTTGATTGACATTCATCCTACAGCTTCCAGCTTCAAGATAATGCTTGATAAAGTAAAAAATCATGCAAAACAAAGTATGGATGATTCTTTTGATTATGCAAAACAGAAGTGGGACAAGAGTCATAAAGTACAAGACTTCAAAGTAGGGGACTTAGTTCTAGTTTCAACCTTGAATTTTAATAATATCAAAGGCCCAAAGAAACTTAAAGATTCTTATGTAGGACCTTTTGTTATTGTTGCCTTACATGGAACCAATGCAGTTCAGGTGGTATTGAGTGGTGAATTGGAAAATAAACACCCAACTTTTCCAGTGAGCTTGATAAAATCTTATCAACCAGCTGATAAAGAATTGTTTCCTCTAAGGAACCCAACTCCTTTAACTGTCCCACCAGTGGAACAGAATGAAGACAGAAAGATAAAGAAATTCATTAAAGAAAGGAGACTTAGGGGTAAAAATCAGAGTGAATATCTTGTCAGATATAGAAATCCAGTACATAAAGATGAATGGCTGGCAGAATCAGATATACCTAACTCAAATAAACTCTTGAGAAGATTTATACATAAAAGAAGGCCACATGCCTGAATATGTCCATGAATGTGCTTTAAATTACTTGATCTGAGTAATGTAAAGAGGTTGGACAGTGGACATTAACCCCCCTTGGGGCTTTTTATCATTTCTATCATTGATAAAATTGTAGTACAAATTTATTTTTTGGTGGGAGGGAATGTGAGCCTTGAGGCATATTTTACATACCCAAATAGGCCAAAATTATCTTAAAAAGAAATTTTGAATTATGCATAACTCATAAGTCATGCATATATCCAAAATTCATCATTTTTGATTTCAGAAGAGATGAATAACTTTTTATTGAGTAAGTAAATCTATGAATTTAAGGCCAGATTTGGATTCTAAACTTAAATTCACCTAGGGTAGCTCCATGGAGTGAATAAGCTCAAATTAACTGTTTGAGGTGGTAAAACGGAAAATACTTCAATACCACATCATCAATACCACATAAAAGATCCGTGAAAAATTTTGTTTTTCTTAATTTCATGCCAAAATAATGGGAAAGTGAGAAATCCCATGTTACATATACACTAAGAATAGTGTTATGCATGTTTTGAGCACTTAATATCATGGTATTCTTACATGGACCTTTGGTACACCCATAGTGGATATCTCACTTTAAGCTTAAATTACTATTTTGATGTGAAAAATAGGCAAGGGGGACAAAAGACATCAAAGAGAGCCAGGGTACCCAATGTCTGAGGCCTCAGAGGTGTGGAAAGCTCCAAAGCTTGGATCCATGGCTGATCTTGGCCTAATTGGTAAACTAAAACCTTTTGGGAACTTGGTTACCATGTTACAACTACAGTAAAACTTAAGAAAATAGCAAATAACCTGCTATTTTGACATGCCAAGGATGTAAAGAGCTACTTAGACTCCTGTAACGATGTCAATTCTTAATGACTTTCCATGGATAAACCCCAAAAGAGTAATTAATACCCTTTTTGGACTTGTATCCATTGATTTACCTCATAGCAACCAGTGAAACACTTATATTTGCAATTCTACGTAGAAATGAGGTAAAAACTTCAAAAATTCATTAAAAATACAATTCTTGATGAATCTTTCTGAAGCTTTCAGGACTAATGGAGAACTGTATTATCTATGGTACAACCAAAAGGAATTACATTTTTACTAGTAAAATTCAGAGGTTTACTTACAGTCCATTTTTGACTATTCTACGTGAAACACTCAATCTTCAAAAATTCACAGTAAGTACATGTTGTGATGAAATTGGCAATAACATTGATAACTTTGACAAATCAATTATTATTTGGGAATAAAAGAAGATTTACAGATGTTACTCCTTTTATTCTTAACCATATTGGGGTTGGTAGTCACGTAAAAGCATCATTTAAGTAATTATGATAATCTTACGTGACAACAGATGATGTAATCAATAATCCAAAAAGGCTTATTGTTTTCTCACTCACTGGTTTTTCAGTCTGCTCCATGGCACGCCTCTGTGAGCTGTTGTTGACTTAAAAGAAGCCTCTTCTTGCTGTTTTTTCCACATCATCATCTTATCATCATTTTAAATCATTATTACCAACAAGTATTCGTTCAGTTATTCTTAAGTGTTTTAATCTTTCAGAATCAATCAGAAAGACGTGAAATCATAGAATCCAACTATATATTGTTTTAATACTGTTATAAATCCATTTTGATCCTTAAAATCCACAATTCTATGTCAAATCTCTCTATCTTATCTTTCAATAAGCTCTTTGGAATATTAGTGAGTGATTTATCTTTGATTCTGAATGTTTTTCTCTAAAATTAGTTTTCTTCAAGAATTATCATTTTAATTATTCTTGCAAAAGATAATTATATATTAAAATAATTTTATTATTTTGATAAAAGAAGTTTTTATTATTAAAATCTTGTTGTAATTGATTCTAGTAGACAATGACTTGCTCACTGTTAAAATCACTAGTAGTGCTTAACACGTGAAAGAAATAATTCTTTAATTATTTAATTGTGGTTATAATAATATTTTATTATTATATTTCATAAGAACAGACATAGTACTGTTGATTAATAGTGATATTATCATCAGTTTCATAGTCATATCTTACATAGACCTTGATGTAATAAGGAAGGTTGGCAAAAATGAAGAAGTAAAAATACCTACACCAGTCATAGTGGCATGGCATAATGAAAATTGTACGATGGCTGGGAACTTTAGAGTCCTGAACACATACACTGTCCCAGACAGGTACCCAATACCAAAAATACAGATTTCCCTTACCCAAATATCTCAAGCAGTGTATATAAGCACTATGGATGCCCTTAAGGGATTTTACCAAAATGTGGTGAAACAAAGAGCAAGAAAATAATTGAGAATGATTGTCCATTGTGGGGTGTATGAATATTTGGGATGCCTTTTGGTATCAAACATTCACCTTAACACTTCCAAATAATTATGAATGAAATATTCCCTGAAGAGTTTCTAGAAGGTTGGTTAATCATTCACATTGATGACATTATTGTCTGTTCCAATACTTGAGAGGAACACATATACAGATTATTCATATTTTTAGGAAGAATTCAATCTGTAAATATGAGAATTTCTTTAAGGAAGTGTCATTTTGGATTTAAAGAACTCAAAGCCCTTGGACATTTAGTATCTGGTATATCCCTTGGAATTGACAAAGATAAGGTTGCAGTAGTACTACTGAAACCTATTCCTCAGAGAAAAAAAAAATAAGTCATTCTTGGGGTTTGAAGGATATTACAGGCAAAATATTCAATATTTTGCATCCATAGAAAGACCTCTTTATAAATTATGTGACAAACACATAGTATTTGGATTTACTGTTGACAGAGTCAAAGGCTTTGAATCTTTAAGACCAGCCTTGACCACTGCTCCACTCTTACTGATGCCAAATTTTAAGCTTCCCTTTAAGCTTTACATTGATGCATCATGGGATGGGCTGGGTGCTGCACTTCATCAAGTACAGATTATAAATGAAAAAACTGTAGAAGGGCCCATATGTTTCATATTTAGGCAAATCAAACCAACTGAAGCCAGATATGTGAAAAATCAAATGGAGTGTTTATGGCTTTTCTGGGCCTTTTAAAAGCTTAATTACTTTCTGGAAGTATATGTGCTTTAATTAATAACAGACTTTATCACTTTCAAATCAATTCTAAACATGAAAACACCTGACAGACATATGCTCAGATGGAAAATAGCCATACAAGAGTATAGAGGTAATATGAGTCTTGTTCACAAAGATGGGAATATTCACAAAAATGCATATGGGCTATGCAGATGGCCATTACTAAATAACATTAATAATCCTGCTTATTTACCAGGAGAAGCTTCCCCACAGATCCCAATAGAAGGAATCAGTGTTACAGATCTTAAACCCACTTTCCTTGAAGAAGAAAGGAACAGTTAAACTCAGGATAGGAATTGTAACAACTTTTTCCAATTAATTACTAAAGACTGTAAATATCACTCCTTAATACATGCCTTGGATGAATTATGGAAGAAATCATATGATGAAGGAATATTTCAGTTACTGGATGGTATAGTTTACAACAGAAATAAGCACACATGTGTAATGAAAGCTGTGGATAGATCCTTAATAAATATTGACCTGAAAGAATTCCATGACAGCCCCTTTCCAGAACACCTTTATGAGGACAGAACAAGAGAAAAATTCAGGAAATTTATTTGGTGGCCAATGTGACAGAAGGATGTTTCAGAGTATTGTAAGACCTGTGATGGATTTCAAAAAGCAAAAAAGACCACTGGAAAAAGACTTGGAAATATGATAAAAATCAAAGAACCCAGAAGAGCTTGGGGAATTGTCCATATGGATTGGGTAGCTGGTCTACCACCAGGGGGTGATAAAATCTATAATTCATTACTTGTGATTGCTGACAGGTTTAGCAAAACTCCAATCATACCAAGTCACAAAGATGATACAGCCATGAATACACCTTTTATGATATGGAGTAGAGTAGTGTCATGGACCTCCATATTCACAAACATCATTGGTGAAAGAGCTCCCAAATTCACATCAGCACTATGGACAAAACTTCACCAATTATTTGGAACAAAATAGTCCTTCTCTACAGCCTACCACCCACAAAATGATGCTGTGGCTGAAAGAATTATCCAAACTTTGGAATACATGGTCATAGGATTTTGTGCATATGGTTTGAATTCAAATATTGTGATGGATTCACCCATGATTGGTGAACCATTTTACCTGCACTAGAATTGGCATATTAAACATCCATTAATGCCAGTACCAATCAGACTCCAGCTTTCCTAGAAATATTTTGGAGTCCCAGTTTACCCCAAGATTCCTTGAGGAAAGATTTGGTTGAGTTACATCCCACAGCTTCTGGCTTCAAAGGAATGCTAGAAAAAGCTAGGAAGAATGCAATGAGGTTCATGGAGGACTCATTTTCATATGCCAAAGACAAGTGGGACAAATCACATGCAACCCCAGACTTAAAAGTGGGAGATTTAATACTTGTATCTACCACTAAATTCAATAAAAACAAAGGATTTAAGAAACTAGAAGACTCCTTTGCAGGACCTTTTGTTATTAGGGCCCACCATGGAGAAAATGCTGTAGAAGTAGAATTATCTGAGGAACTTAGTAATAAGCATCCTAAATTTCCAGTAAGCTTAATAAAACCATATAAATCTGGTGATGATGAGAAATTACCTTAAGGATTAAAGCTCCACCACATAGACCTCCTGTTGAATCACCTGGTGCTAAGAAAATCACCAAATCTCTCAAAGAAAGAAGAATGAAGACTAAAAGAGTAAGGGAATATCTTGTCAGGTACAGTGAACCCAGTTTTAAAGATGCGTTGTTGGCAGAAAATGACATACCTGATGTACAGTGTGGATATGAAACTTTGATTAAAAATCAAGTACTTTTCCTGTCCTGAAAATTTGCTAAAGGTAAGAATTGATTAAAAATAGTATGAAATAAGATTTTTGAGAGAAAAAATGCCAATTTCATTACTTTTAAATTTATCAGTATAAACCAATAATATTATAAAGATTTATTGTTTTACCAAGAATGTAAATTAATCTAAATATACTCTACTAGAGATATTTAAGGCTACAAAAGAGATTTCTTCAAGAGCAATTTAAATTGGAATTGATTAAGCAAAGAACTTCAGAAAATTAATATAAGAACAGAGTCTTTGAAAGGATTATTAAAGAGAAAAAACACCCAAAAGTGACAAGAGTGAATTTGGAAACAAAGTGACAAAGTTGACGGTGATGAAAGCTGCTTCAATTCACTTATGGGGTGGTTCAAGGGGTAAAAATGATTATAATGAATTTTTCACGTGGTTAGGAGGCTTAAGATGATTTAAAAAGGGTGGTTGGAATATTTTTATTAATTGGTGTAAAAGTGTTCACACTAATTATAAAAGGAAAAGATGCTAACATGAAGTGCAAAGTGGGGCAAAGAAGACATTCTTTTATAGCCATCAATTCTCTTACTCCAAAGGTGATTTTTTCTCTTTTCAGCTGTTGAAAACACTCTGAAATCAGAAAGTTCAATTATGGCATCATTGAACACTGGTTTAGACCAAAAATTGCCTGGTTTTAGGCATTTTTTGCTATTTTCAGCCATTTTTGTGAGCCTGTGAGATATGTATAGCATACCCATAAGGCCACAAATGATTTTATATACAGCTGATTTAGTCCAGAACAGACTTTTCAATCAAGTGTAAAATAAAAAGTAACAAAAAATAAGTATATATTTTCTTTTGATATACAAAGTTATAGATATTATGTCATTTTTGGATTCTACACCAAAAAATGACCTAGGGTACACCCATAGGGTGTTATAAACAAAAAAGCTCATTTCTTATGGTATTGGAAAATTTAAGAATCTCACAGTACTAATGTAAATTTTTTAACAACTTTTTAAAATTGTCAAATTCAAGCTTAAATAAGGTTAAATTCAAAGTTTCATAAGGTTTATGCAAACTTACCAAAATTTTAGTTGAAATTGAGGTGTTGTGTATATTTACTGAATTAGCTAAGGATTTTCTATACAGAATATAAATCCTGCGTGAGTTCAATTTAAAATTGTTTAAGGCCATAGTATGGCTATAAATAAATAAAAGGGCAAAATCCACACAAAAAGGTGGGACAAATGAAAAAGACCAAAAAGAGCTGGGGTACCCAGCTTTTTGGATCTGAAAGGATTCAATTAAGGTTGTCCACCTGTATTGGAGGATTTCCAACCTTATTTAAACTTTAAGATTAGACTTTGATCCAACCTTAAAGTTTCAACTGGTTTTATCCCAATTTGGACAGGAATTTCAAGCTGGCAAAGGGTAAATCCCAATATGCAGGCTTGCGATTAAAGCTGTGAGACCTGTCAAAGCTTAAATAAGCTTAAAACCTTAAGGTTCCAAGCATTAAAACCTTATCAAAAGTTAAGGTTTAGTGTGTATTGCTATTTTACATGAAAGAATAGCAATAACTTCAAAATTTCATTAAAAGTCCAATTCTTAATGGATTTGTTTGAAATTTCACACAGCTTACAGCTAATATTCTCTATATATAAGCTAAATTTTACATATTTTTTATAAACAGATTCCCTGGGTAATTAGCCTGGAAATTTACTCTTTCAATTATACTTAAATACAATTAAGATTTCTTTAAAATTTAATTAAAAGCTGAGGTTAAGGGATTTCTGCTTGAAACTCTATTTTTAAGTTTCCCATGTGATGAACTTTAATATAAATAAGCTTCTTTTATATTAAAACGTAAAATAATTAGCTTAAATGAGGATTAAAGTTACTTGGAGTTAGGAATGACACTGGTAGATTTGAATTGGAATAAAAAATAAGTTACCTTAAGTTAAGAACCTTATTTTTACGCATGGCTGTTTATTTTTGACCTTAGAATGCCCTCTATATCCATTATGTATCATGCGAGCTGCTCTGCAGACATAAAAAGAGTCTTTTAATTATTGTTTTTGTCCCTCATTGATTATCAATCCAATAATATTAGACATTTAAACAGGTAAAGTTTTATTATATATAAAATCTTGTTGTGAAAATATTTCTCAGGTATTTTATTCTGTATAAATGTTAAATTTAAGAATTGAAATAATAGAAATTAGATTATTGTTGTCATCACCTATAATATATTTTATTTTATAAAGTTTTTGTCTTTAAAATATCTTTTAAAATCCACAAATTCCTCTCAAAACTCTTTAATCATAATTTTTATTATAAAAAGTTGTTTTATCTTTAAAAATATTGATTTTTGGCGTGTTTTGAACTTATAATTATTATTTAATATAATAACTGTTGTTGTTTGACTTGTTGTATTAAATAAATATTATAAGTAGGTTTTCTCTAAATTCTATATCTTTTTTATCTATTATTAGTTTTTTCTATATAGAATTTTTCTATAATAATTCTTTCTGCACAGTGTGTGCTATAATTCTTTCATGAATAATATCCATATATCATTTATAAGTGGTTAAATATTTATATTTTCCACATCTAATTGTCTTATTAAGAGCTTTACGGTTCTTATTGTTATAATTTTCAGTGAGTATAACAATAATAGAATAATTATGATTTATTATAATTATTATATATTTTTATTGTTATTTTATATAAAAATATTTAAATTTATTTTTTCATGTAATTATTTTTAATAATTATATTTAAATTTGTGGTTATAATATTTTTTTATATTATATTTTTCTATTGAGGACAGTCATAGTACTCTTGATATTGCTACTATTATCAAGGGTTTCATAGACAAGCCTTACATTTGGGGTCCTGGACGTGATTTTAACCAATTTTTGGGACAAAAATCATCTTCTAGACCTTATTTTACTGTTTATGACGTAAAATTGCCATAGTTACTTTAATATTGGCTTTTCTGGGAGTTTTCCCTTATAAATAATCTTTAAAATATTAATAAATTTATTTTTTCTTAAGAATATTGTTTGAAGAAATATACTATTGAGTGACTTGAAATAAATTTCTTTTGCCGAACTAGTCGCTTTTTCACATCTCAGACTCCAAATTTATTATTTGAGTTATTCGAGTATAAAGTGAACAATAATATAATTTTGATTAATGACTTATTAATGGCAGAATTATTATTTCTCCAAAAGAAAATATAAAATAAAACAAAGAATTTAAACTTTTTTATTAAAATCACTTTTTCTTTTATTTTTAGACATTTTTTCTTTATTTTTGCCGTAATTTGCCATAAATTACATTAAAACGACTTTATCCAATAAGTTGAGTTTATAAGGTAATTTTATTGTTTGATAAAATAAAATATTTTTTTTCCTCTCTAGTGTCATCCATCAGAGAAAGCTCTTCAGAATCTGAAGCCTCAGAGTCTAGTATTGAAATTCAAACAAGCCCAGCACCAAGCGGTTTAATTACCAAAGAACCCTTTAAAGGTCCAACAGGTGAATTCTATCCATTTCTTGGTACTAGTTACTTTATATTGATTTGAAATGACTCCTACTAGAAGTGGAAGTAACTACTTCATCCAATCAAATTGATCTGGACCAGGAGTGTGAGCCTTGAGGTATATTTTACATACCCAAATAGGCCACAATTATCTTAAAAAGAAATTTTGAATTATGCAAAACTCATAAGTCATGCATATATCCAAAATTCATCATTTCCAATTTCAGAAAAGATGAATAACTTTTTATTGAGTAAGTAAATCCATGGATTTAAGACCAGATTTGGATTCTACACAAAAATTCACCTAGGGTAGCTCCATAGAGTGAATAAGCTCAATTTAAGTATTTGAGGTGGTAAAATGGAAAATACTTCAATACCACATCATTAATACCACATAAAAGATCCGTGAAAATTTTTGTTTTTCTTGATTTTTAGCCAAAATAATGGGAAAGTGAGAAATCCCATGTTACATATACACTAAGAATAGTGTTATGCATGTTTTGGGCACTTAATATCATGGTATTCTTACATGGACTTTTGGTACACCCATAGTGGATATCTCACTTTAAGCTTAAATTACTATTTTGACGTAAAAAATAAGCAAGGGGGACAAAAGACATCAAAGAGAGCCAGGGTACCCAACTTCTGAGGCCTCAGAGGCGTGGATAGCTCCAGAGCATGGATCCATGGCTGATCTTGGCCCAATTGGTAAACTAAAACTCTTTGGGAACTTGGTTACCAAGTTACACTTACTGTAATCACAAGAAAAATAGCAAATAACCTGCTATTTTGACGTGCCAAGGAGGTAATGAGCTACTTAGACTCCTGTAACCACGTCAATTCTTGATGAATTTCCATGAATAGATCCTAAAAGAGTAATTAAAACCCTTTTGGGATCCATATTCATTGATTTACCTCATAGCAACCAGCAAAATACTGCTATTTGCAATTCTACGTAGAAATGAGGTAAAAACTTCAAAAATTCATTAAAAATACAATTCTTAATGAATCTTCCTGAAACTTTCAGGAAAAATGAAGAACTGTATTATCTATGGTACAACCAAAAAGAATCATGGTTTTACTAGTAAAATTCAAAGTTTTACTTACAGTCCATTTTTGACCATTCTACGTGAAACACTGAATCTTCAAAAATTCACAGTAATTACTACCTGTGATGAAATTGGCAATAACATTGATAACTTTGAGAAATCAATGATTATTTTGGAATAAAAGAAGATTTACAGATGTTACTCCTTTTATTCTTAACCATATTGGGGTTGGTAGTCACGTAAAAGCATTAATTAAGTAATTATGATAATCTTACGTGACAACAGATGATGCAATCATTAATCCACAAAGGTTTATTGTTTTCTCACTCACTGGTTTTTCAGTTTGCTCCATGGCACGCCTCTGTGAGCTGCTGTAGACTTAAAAGAAGCCTCTTCTTGCTGTTTTTCCGTATCATCATCTTATTAAATCATTTATATCAATATTACCAACAAGTAAGTATTAGTTAAAACTTTTCTTAAGTGTTTTATTCTTTCAGAATCAATCAGAAAGACGTGAAATCATAGAAATCAACTATATATTGTTGTAATACCTTTATAAATTCATTTTGATCCCTTAAATCCACAATTCTACGTAAAATTTCTCTACTTATATCTATCAATAAGTTCTTTGGAGTATTAGTGAGTCATTTATCTTTAATTCTTAAAGTTTTTCTCTAGTAATAGTTTTCTTCAAGAATTATCTTTATAATTATTCTTGTAAAAGATAATTATATATTAAAATAATTTTATTATTTTAATAAAAGAAGTTTTTATTATTAAATTCTTCTTGTAATTGATTCTAGTAGACAATTACTGCTCACTGTTATAATCACTAGTAGTGTATAACACGTGAAAGAAATAATTTTATAATTATTTAATTGTGGTTATAATAATTTTTATTATTATATTTCATAAGAACAGACATAGTACTGTTGATTAATAGTAATATTATCATCAGTTTCATAGTCACATCTTACATTTGGGGGCCTGGCCGTGTTTTTTGAACCTTGTACCCTTAATTAATATATTTTTAAGCTCTAAAATATATTAATTTAATTAATTTTTTTCTTTCAATTTGCAGTTAAAATATTTTTATTTTTGAAATTGTTTTAAAATCTTTTTCATTGAGGAATTTGGTTTAATTTTATATTGTTTTTACACGTGGCTTTTTCACATCCAAAAACTTATAAAATTATTCTTTGAGTTACTCTGAATTAATTTTCATTCAAAATCTTAAATTTTAATTTTTTTTCTTTAAAAAGAATAATTTTTTTAATATTAAAAAATATAAAACTTATAAAAAATCTTTTAAAAATATTTTAAAAAGTATAAAAAATAATTTTTTCTCTTTTATAATTCCTTTTAGTGTCTTTAATCAGATACTGTGCAGCTGGCAACAGACTCAGTAAAAGATATATCACTAGTCCAGAATCTTCAGAAGCAGAATCTGAAGACATTATTGAGGTGCAGATTGCTAAAAGAGGCACCTTATTCAACTCAGAAAAAAGCTAAATTACCACCAAAAGGTGTGTATTTTATCTTATATTTTCACCTTTTATCTTCAAATTGACGTGAAAATGGTGCATACCAGAAATGGAAGCAACTATTCAGTCCAACCAGATGGATGTGGACAAGGAAGAGGCAAGACCAAATCCAGAAGTACCAAATCTTCCACAAGAAAGACACATCTGGAGGATGCCAGAGTTGCCCCCCATTCCCCAAGGTCTGTACCAACAGATTTTGACGTAAATTCTGAGCCTGAACTAATTTATGATAATATTTCCAGGGCTGAGCCATTTTCAAGTGGCAGCAATAGAAATATATCAGAGCCAGTACAAAAATTGGTTCAGAGCAGCCAAAGAAGAGGAGTGGGAAATCTGCCCAAGCCTTTGGCAGGGGGCCATGAACTCCTACTTACACATCAAGAGCTTTCTGGGTCAGGAGAAGACCATAGAACTCTTAGGAGGTTGGAGCCCCCTGTCTTGCAAAGACAAGGTCAAAAAGATAAAGAATTGGTTGAAGAACCAGAGTCTTTTATCCATAGACAAGAAGAAAGAGTTGGAAATGAATCCAACTTTGGAGACAGAGGCACCAGTGGCATCTACCAGCTCCAAACCAGCTCCAGAAGCATCCAAGGACAAGCCCAAAGGACCTCAAAAGAAACAGAGAGGTCCCAAGAACCATCAAGGCAAGGGCAAAGGCAAAGCCAATTGGCACAGACCTTTCCCACAAGGGTACAGGATTCCCAGATTGGAGCCTTCAGCCGTGGACAGTGTCTTCAATATGGCCAGAACTCTTATGGAATTCACAGCCAAGGAGCAGGAAAGGATGAACAGGACTTTTCCACGCAAATAAATGATGTACATAGAAGTATTAGTGTAGAAATTGGCAAACTTGAGTCAAAGTTAAAGCAAATTACATTAGACATCAATGATTTAAAGAAAAGTGACAAGCAACATTCTGAATGGCATAAATTGACAACTGTCACCCTTGAGTCAATTAGTAATGCTTGTGACAGAATTGAGAACCAATGTCAAAATAATGACACAGAGGATCATTCCATTTTTAAAATAAATGATAGACTTAAAACTCTTGAAGACCATGTCTTACAAATAGTTAAGAACACCAATCAATTTGCTATACATTTAGCAAAAAGTGACAGTGAGAGGCAGAAACTGAAGAATGAAATAATTGCAAGTGTGGAGCAAATTCATAAGAATCATGAACCACATATGCCAAGACATTCTACACCTTTGACTGAAGAAAAACTTTCTGTCAAAGAAAGTTTGACTCCATTCTTAGGAGAAAATGTTATTTCTGCAAAGGATATTCCCAAATTAGAAGAATGGCCAACATTTTCTGGTGAAGTAGAATACAACCATATTGAATTCATCAGGACTATTGATATGTTGCAAGAAGACTTTAATATACCTGATGAAATCATAGTAGGAAAATTACATTGTTTGTTTACCAAGACTGCAAAGAAATGGTATTACAAGATGAGAATAGATCATGGGAGACATGACTGGTCTTGGTGGAAATCTGAAGTGATTACCAAATGGGCCAATAATTCTTGGAGGTTTAAAATGGAGAATGCTTTTGAAAGTGCCATTTTTAACTCAGAAAAAGACAAACCACTTACTTGGTTCTTCAAACAGAAAGACAGATTATCTGCTTTACACCCAGATATGTCTGACACTATGATTAATATGAAAATATTAAGAAAGTGTGGAGGAGAACTAGAACATGCTATCAAAAGCAGATGTGTGGAACCCTGTTCAACAGAGGACTACATTAATGCTATGGAAGATATCATTACCAGAACAAGAATTGGTAAAACTTGGGTTAGAAACCCAATAGAGTCCAAAATAGTCCCAAAAATTCCTAGAGAGGAAAGAAGACCAGAGAGACCTGTCTTGAAGTGTCATAAATGTGGAAGTACTTCACATTTAGCCAACACTTGCCCTAAGAAGACAAAGATCAATGAAGTTCAAATCATTGAAGACATTCAGTGTACTGAAGAGAAAGAAGAGTCTGATCAAGATTCTGCAGTCTCTGAAGATACACCAGTAGAGGACTATCCCATTGAAAACATTTCAGCTTTCTTTGAGGTCACAGAAGTCCATACCCACTTGCCACAGTACAGTGAGGATTGCTGCAACCTGATCAATATCCAAGATGCCAGAATGTGTAAGACAAAACCTGCTAGAGGAAAGGGTTATACTGCTGGAGCATCCTGTATCACATCAGTTCTGATGAGTGATATTGAAGCCAAAGTAAATTTGGATACAGGGGCATTTTGCACTTGTGTTGGCAAAGATTATCTCCAAATTATACTTCCTGAATGGAAAAACCATCTATTACCAATAGAAGGTGTACAATTCAGTAGTACCAGTAACAATATGTACCCCTTGGGCATATTGGACACTAATATTGTATTCCCACATCCAGCAGGAAGTGTAAGAATGAAAACTGAGATTGTAGTAATGGATAATTGTACATATCAGCACATCATTCTTGGAAATGATTACTTGAATTTTTATGGTATTGATATAAATAACCATAAAGACAGATATTTCACAATTGGAGATAACAAAAGGCAAAAATTTGCTTTCTCCAATATGCCAAAACAGATATCTGTAGTATCTTCTGTCAAAGATACTTACAAAGATGAATTTGTGTCTAGACAACTTGTTGAAGCACAAATTAATCCATCATTGTCACCAAAGATGAGTAATGAACTTATTGATGTATTATATACATACAATAATGCATTTGCATCTAATAATGAACCATTAGGCGCTATAAGGGGACATGAAATTGATATTACTCTTAATATTGATAGACCATATCCTCCAGTACTTAGAAGACCAGCTTATCCAGCCAGTCCCAGAGCTAGAGAAGCCTTGGAAAAACATATCCAAGAGTTGATCCAACTTGGTGTGCTAAGGAAAGTAGGCCATAATGAGGAAGTTGAAGTGACAACACCTGTTATTATTGAATGGCATAATGATAAATCAAGAATGGTTGGAGACTTTAGAGCTTTGAATACCTACACAGTTCCAGATAGGTATCCAATCCCTAGAATCCAAGAAACCTTGACTCAATTGTCTAAAGCCAAGTATATAACATCAATGGATGCATTGAAAGGCTTCCATCAAATTGTTTTGACGCCTAAAGCTAGGAAATTACTTAGAATTATCACTCACTGTGGTATTTATGAGTATCTTAGAATGCCATTCGGCATTAAAAATGCTCCATCTCATTATCAAAGAATGATGAATACCATCTTCCCCACAGAATTATCTGAAGGATGGCTTATCATTTATATTGATGATATTATTATATGTTCTGACTCATGGTCTTTGCACCTTGAAAGACTTGCAAGAGTACTTCATAAAGTTGCAGAAGTGAACATGAAAATTTCACTTAAGAAATGCAATTTTGGTTTTGAAGAACTCAAAGCATTAGGACATGTTGTTTCTGGTTTGAGTTTGGGTATTGACAAGAATAAAGTAGCAGCAGTGTTACTTAAGCCAATACCCCAGAATAAAAAAGAAATGATGTCTTTTCTTGGATTTGCTAGTTACTATAGGCAACACTTGAAAGATTTTGCAATTCTAGCCAAGTCACTCTACAGAATCTGTGATCAACAGACTGTATTTGAGATGACACAGGAAAGAATTAAAGCTTATGAGAAGATAAAGAAAGCCCTTACAGAAGCACCTTTACTCCTCATGCCTGACTGGAATATTCCTTTTAAATTGTACATTGATGCATGTGGAGATGGATTAGGGGAAGCCCTACATCAAGTCCAAATTATTGATGACAAACCTACAGAAGGACCAGTTTGTTATATCTCAAGACAAATCAAACCAACAGAAGCCAGATATGGTGCAAGCCAAATGGAGTGCTTATGTTTGGTATGGGCACTTGAGAAATTACACTATTACCTTGATGGCAGTGTTGTTGAAGTGATAACTGACTGTAATGCCGTGAAGTCACTTCTTAACATGAAAACTCCCAACAGACATATGTTGAGATGGCAAATAGCCATTCAAGAATATAGAGGAAACATGACTATAGTTCATAAAGCAGGAAACATTCACAAGAATGCTGATGGACTTAGTAGATGGGCTTTAGCCAACACTCCTGATAATCCAGCTTATGTACCTTTGGAAGCTGAACCACAGATTCCAATTGAAGGAATTAACATAACTGATATTGGGACTGAATTCTTTCAAGAGGTCAGAGAGTCTTATAAACAAGACAAGAATTGCCATATCTTGACTTCTTTATTAGATAAAGACTGCAAAGACACATCTTTGGTTAATACACTAGATGAAGTTTGGAGAACTTCCTATTCTGAAGGAAGATTTCACTTGTTTGATGGGATTATTTACCATAGAACAAAACATTCTTGTGTGATGACACTGTGTAGTAGACTGCTTATCAATACCATTCTTCATGAATGCCATGATAGCATTTACTCTGGACACCTCTCAGAAGACAGAACACTTGAAAAAGTGAATAATTGTGCATGGTGGCCATCCTGGAGAAAGGAAACCATTGAGTATTGCCATACCTGTGATAGATGCCAGAAAGCAAACAGGAGTACAGGCAAGAAATTTGGATTGATGATCCACATTCAAGAACCAAAATCCCCTTGAGAAGTTGTTCACATGGATTGGGTCACAGCACTTCCTCCAAGTGGTGACAAAAGTTATAATGCTTGTTTAGTCATTGTAGACAGATATAGCAAAACTCCCATATTCTTACCATGTCATAAAGATGACACTGCTATGGATACAGCTCTTCTTCTATGGAGTAGAGTTATTTCTCATACAGGATTATTTAAGAATATCATAAGTGACAGAGATCCCAAGTTCACATCTGCACTTTGGACCAATCTTCATAGATTGTTTGGGACTAAGTTATCATTCTCTACAGCATATCACCCTCAAACAGATGGGCTAGCAGAGAGGATGATTTAGACTTTAGAAGACATGATCAGGAGATTCTGTGCTTATGGATTAGAATTCAAGACTCAGATGGCTTTACCCATGACTGGTGCACTCTGATACCTGCATTATAATTGGCATACAAGACATCAGTCCATTCTTCCACAGGACAAACTCCTGCTATGTTAGAGAAAGGATGGAATCCAAGACTCCCAGCAGACACACTGAGGAAAGACTTGATTGACATTCATCCTACAGCTTCCAGCTTCAAGATAATGCTTGATAAAGTGAAACACCATGCAAAACAAAGTATGGATGATGCTTTTGATTATGCAAAACAGAAGTGGGACAAGAGTCATAAAGTACCAAACTTCAAAGTAGGGGACTTAGTTCTAGTTTCAACCTTGAATTTTAATAATATCAAAGGCCCAAACAAACTTAAAGATTCTTATGTAGGACCTTTTGTTATTGTTGCTTTACATGGAACCAATGCAGTTCAAGTGGAATTGAGTGGTGAATTGGAAAATAAACACCCCACATTTCCAGTCAGCTTGATAAAGCCTTATCAACCAGCTGACAAAGAATTGTTTCCTTTAAGAAACCCAACTCCTTTGACTGTGCCCCCTGTGGAATAGAAAGAAGACAGAAAGATAAAGAAAGTCATTAAAGAAAGGAGACTTAGGGGTAAAAATCAAAGAGAATATCTTGTCAGATATAGAAATCCAGTACATGAAGATGAATGGATGGCAGAATCAGAAATACCTGACTCAGATAAACTGTTAAGAAGATTTAGACATGAAAGAAGGCCACAAGCCTGAATATGTCTATAAATGTGCTTTAAATTACTTGATCTGAGTAATTTGAAGAGGTTGGACAGTGGACATTAACCCCCTTTGGGGCCTTATTCTTTTATCACTAATAAAATTGTAGTACAATTTTATTTTTTGGTGGGAGGGAATGTGAGCCTTGAGGTATATTTTACATACCCAAATAGGCCACAATTATCTTAAAAAGAAATTTTGAATTATGCAAAACTCATAAGTCATGCATATATCCAAAATTCATCATTTCCAATTTCAGAAAAGATGAATAACTTTTTATTGAGTAAGTAAATCCATGGATTTAAGACCAGATTTGGATTCTACACAAAAATTCACCTAGGGTAGCTCCATAGAGTGAATAAGCTCAATTTAAGTATTTGAGGTGGTAAAATGGAAAATACTTCAATACCACATCATTAATACCACATAAAAGATCCGTGAAAATGTTTGTTTTTCTTGATTTTTAGCCAAAATAATGGGAAAGTGAGAAATCCCATGTTACATATACACTAAGAATAGTGTTATGCATGTTTTGAGCACTTAATATCATGGTATTCTTACATGGACTTTTGGTACACCCATAGTGGATATCTCACTAAGCTTAAATTACTGTTTTGACGTAAAAAATAAGCAAGGGGGACAAAAGACATCAAAGAGAGCCAGGGTACCCCCCTTCTGAGGCCTCAGAGGCGTGGATAGCTCCAGAGCATGGATCCATGGCTCATCTTGGCCCAATTGGTAAACTAAAACTTTTTGGGAACTTGGTTACCAAGTTACACTTACTGTAATCACAAGAAAAATAGCAAATAACCTGCTATTTTGACGTGCCACGGAGGTAATGAGCTACTTAGACTCCTGTAACCACATCAATTCTTGATGACTTTCCATGACTAGACCCTAAAAGAGTAATTAAAACCCTTTTGGGATCCATATTCATTGATTTACCTCATAGCAACCAGCAAAATACTGCTATTTGCAATTCTACGTAGAAATGAGGTAAAAACTTCAAAAATTCATTAAAAATACAATTCTTAATGGATCTTCCTGAAACTTTCAGGACCAATGAAGAACTGTATTATCTATGGTACAACCAAAAATAATTATGGCTTTACTAGTAAAATTAAAAGTTTTACTTACAGTCCATTTTTGACCATTCTACGTGAAACACTGAATCTTCAAAAATTCACAGTAATTACTACCTGTGATGAAATTGGCAATAAAATTGATAACTTTGAGAAATCAATGATTATTTTAGAATAAAAGAAGATTTACAGATGTTACTCCTTTTATTCTTAACCATATTGGGGTTGGTAGTCACGTAAAAGCATTAATTAAGTAATTATGATAATCTTACGTGACAACAGATGATGCAATCATTAATCCACAAAGGTTTATTGTTTTCTCACTCACTGGTTTTTCAGTTTGCTCCATGGAACGCCTCTGTGAGCTGTTGTAGACTTAAAAGAAGCCTCTTCTTGCTGTTTTTCCGTATCATCATCTTATTAAATCATTTATATCAATATTACCAACAAGTAAGTATTAATTAAAACTTTTCTTAAGTGTTTTATTCTTTCAGAATCAATCAGAAAGACGTGAAATCATAGAAATCAACTATATATTGTTGTAATACCTTTATAAATTCATTCTTGACCATATTGGGGTTAGTAGTCACGTAAAAGCATCAATTAAGTAATTATGATAATCTTACGTGACAACAGATGATGCAATCATTAATCCAAAACGTTTTATTGTTTTCTCACTCACTGGTTTTTCAGTGTGCTCCATGGCACACCTCTGTGAGCTGTTGTTGACTTAAAAGAAGCCTCTTCTTGCTGTTTTTTCTGTATCATCATCTTATCAATTTATTAAATCATTATTACCAACAAGTAAGTATTAGTTAAAGCTATTCTTAAGTGTTTTAAATCTTTCAGAATCAACCAGAAAGACGTTAAATCATAGAATCCAACTATATATTGTTGTAATACTGTTATAAATCCTTTTGATCCCTTAAATCCACAATTCCACGTCAAATTTCTCTACTCTTATCTATCAATAAGTTCTTTGGAGTATTAGTGAGTCATTTATTTTTAATTCTTAAAGTTTTTTCTCTAGTAATAGTTTTCTTCAAGAATTATCTTTATAATTAATCTTGTAAAAGATAATTATATATTAAAATAATTTTATTATTTTAATAAAGAAGTTTTTATTAATAAATTCTTCTAGTAATTGATTCTTGTAGACAATTACTGCTCACTGTTATAATCACTAGTAGTGTATAACACGTGAAAGAAATAATTTTATAATTATTTAATTGTGGTTATAATAATTTTTTTATTATATTTCATAAGAACAGACATAGTACTGTTGATTAATAGTAATATTATCATCAGTTTCATAGTCACATCTTACATTTGGGGGCCTGGCCGTGTTTTTTGAACCTTGTACCCTTAATTAATATATTTTTAAGCTCTAAAATATATTAATTTAATATTTTTTTCTTTCATTTTAAAGTTAAAATAATTTTTATTTTTGAAATTGTTTTGGAAATCTCTTTTCATTGAGGAATTTGGTCTAATTTTATACTGTTTTACATGTGGCTTTTTCACATCCAAAAACTCCTAAAATTATTCTTTGAGTTACTCTGAATCAATTTTCATTTAAAATCTTAAATTTTAATTTTTTTCTTCAAAAAGAATAATTTTTTTAATATCAAAAAATAATAAAATTTATAAAAAATCTTTTAAAAATATCTTAAAACACAAAAATAATTTCTTTTATCATATTTTTTCTCTTTAAGTGTCTTTAATCAAATACTGTGCAGCTGGTAACAGACACATTAAAAGATACATCAATAGTCCTGAATCTTCAGAAGCAGAATCTGAAAACAGTATTGAGGTGCAAATTGCTAAAAGAGGCACCTTATTTAATTCCGAAAAGAATAAATTACCACCAAAAGGTGTGTTTTTATCTTTATTTTTACTCTTTATCCTTAAATTGATGTAAAAATGGTGCATACCAGAAATGGAAGCAACTATTCAGTCCAACCAGATGGATGTGGACAAGGAAGAGGCAAGACCAAATCCAGAAGTGCCAAGTCTTCCACAAGAAAGACACATTTGGAGGATGCCAGAGTTTCCTCCCATTCCCCAAGGTCTGTACCAACAGATTTTGACGTGAATTCAGAGCCTGAACTGATTTATGGTAATATTTCCAGGGCTGAACCACTTTCAGGTGGCAGCAATAGAAATATATCAATGCCAGTACAAAAACTGGTTCAGAGCAGCCAAGGAAGAGGAGTGGGAAATCTGCCCAAGCCTTTGGCAGGGGGCCATGAACTCCTACTTACACATCAAGAGCTTTCTGGGTCAGGAGAAGACCATAGAACTCTTAGGAGGATGGAGCCCCCTGTCTTGCAAAGACAAGGTCAAAAAGATAAAGAATTGGTTGAAGAACCAAAGTCTTTTATCCATAGACCAGAAGAAAGAGTTGGAAATGACTCCAGCTTTGGAGACAGAGGCCCCAGTGGCGTCTACCAGCTCCAAACCAGCTCCAGAAGTGTCCAAGGACAAGCCCAAGGGACCTCAGAAGAAGCAGAAAGGTCCCAGGAACCATCAAGGAAAAGGAAAAGGCAAAGCCAATTGGCACAGACCCTACCCACAAGGGTACAGGATCCCCAAATTGGAGCCTTCAGCCGTGGACAGTGTCTTCAATATGGCCAGAACTCTGATGGAATTCACAGCCAAGGAGCAGGAAAGGATGAACAGAAACTTTCCACACAAATAATTGGTGTACAACCTAGTATTCATGTAGAAATTGGTAAACTTGATAACAAGTTAACTAAAATTGCATCAGATATAGTTGAATTAAAGAAAAATGACAAGAAATACATTGAATTACACCAAGTGACAAATGCCAAACTTGACTTAATTACCAATTCTTGCATAAGAATTGAAAACATGTGCCAAGCTCAACATGAGGAAATGGAAGATCTTTTTAAAATGAATGATCAACTTAAGACTCTACAAGACCATGTCTTGAAGATAGTTGAGAACACCAATCAATTTGCTATACATTTAGCAAAAAGTGACAGTGAAAGGCAAAAGTTGAAGAATGAGATAATTGCAAGTGTGGAACAAATTCATAAGAATCATGAACCACATATGCCAAGACATTCTACACCTTGAACTGAAGAAAAACTCTCTGTTAAAGAAAGTCTTACACCATTCTTGGGAGAAAATTCCTACTCTGCAAGAGATATTCCCAAAATAGAAGAATGGCCAACATTCTCTGGTGAAGGAGAATACAACCATATTGAATTCATCAGGACTATTGATATGTTGCAAGAAGACTTTAATATACCTGATGAAATCATAGTGGGAAAATTACACTGTTTGTTTACCAGAACTGCAAAGAAATGGTATTAAAAAATGAGGATTGATCATGGTAAACATGACTGGTCTTGGTGGAAATCTGAAGTGATTACCAAATGGGCTAATAATTCTTGGAGGTTTAAAATGGAAAATGCTTTTGAAAGTGCCATTTTTAACTCAGAAAAAGATAAACCACTTACTTGGATCTTCAAACAAAAAGACAGACTATCTGCTTTACACCCAGATATGTCTGACACTATAATTAATATGAAAATATTAAGAAAGTGTGGAGGAGAACTGGAACATGCTATCAAAAGCAGATGTGTGGAACCTTGTTCAACAGAGGACTACATTAATGCTATGGAAGATATCATTACCAGGACATGAATTGGTAAGACTTGGATTAAAAACCCAATAGAGTCCAAAATAGTCTCAAAGATTCCTAGAGAGGAAAGAAGACCAGAAAGACCTGTCTTGAAGTGTCATAAATGTGGAAGTACATCACATTTAGCCAACACTGGTCCTAAGAAGACAAAGATCAATGAAGTTCAAGTCATTGAAGAAATTCAGTGTACTGAAGAGAAAGAGGAGTCTGATCAAGATTCTGCAGTCTCTGAAGATACACCAGTGGAGGACTATTCCATTGAGAACATTTCAGCTTTCTTCGAGGTCACAGAAGTCCATACCCACTTGCCACAGTACAGTGAGGACTGCTGCAACCTGATCAATATCCAAGATGCCAGAATGTGTAAAACAAAACCTGCTAGAGGAAAGGGTTATACTGCTGGGGCATCCTGTATCACATCAGTTCTGATGAGTGATATTGAAGCCAAAGTAAATTTGGATACAGGGGCATTTTGCACTTGTTTGGGTAAAGATTATCTCCAAATTATACTTCCTGAATGGAAACACCATCTATTACCAATAGAAGATGTACAATTCAGTAGTGCCAGTAACAATATGTACCCCCTGGGCATATTGGACACTAATATTGTATTCCCACATCCAGCAGGAAGTGTAAGAATGAAAACTGAAATTGTAGTAATGGATAATTGCACATCTCAGCACATCATTCTTGGAAATGATTACTTAAATATTTATGGTATTGATATAAATAACCATAAGGACAGATATTTCACAATTGGAGATAACAAGAGACAAAAATTTGTTTTCTCCAATATGCCAAAACAGATATCTGTAGTATCTTCTGTCAAGGATACTTACAAAGATGAATTTGTGCCTAATCAACTTGTTGAAGCACAAATTAATCAATCATTGTCACCAAAGATGAGGAATGAGCTTATTAATGTGTTATACACATATAAAAATGCATTTGCCTCTGATAATGAACCATTAGGCGCTATAAGAGGACATGAAGTTGATATTACTCTTAATATTGACAGACCATATCCTCCAGTACTTAGAAGACCAGATTATCCAGCCAGTCCCAGAGCTAGAGAAGCCTTGGAAAAACATATCCAAGAGTTGATCCAACTTAGTGTGCTAAGGAAAGTAGGCCATAATGAGGAAGTTGAAGTGACAACACCTGTTATTATTGCATGGCATAATGATAAGTCAAGAATGGTTGGAGACTTCAGAGCATTGAATACCTACACAGTTCCAGATAGGTATCCAATACCTAGAATTCAAGAAACTTTGACTCAATTGTCTAAAGCCAACTATATAACATCAATGGATGCATTGAAAGGCTTCCATCAAAATGTTTTGACGCCTAAAGCTAAGAAATTACTTAGAATTATCACTCACTGTGGTATTTTTGAGTGTGTTAGAATGCCATTTGGCATTAAAAATGCTCCATCCCATTATCAAAGGATGATGAACACCATCTTTCCTACAGAATTATCTGAAGGATGGCTTATCATTTATATTGATGATATTATCATATGCTCTGATTCATGGTCTTTGCACCTTGAAAGACTTGCAAGAGTACTTCATAAAGTTGCAAAAGTGAACATGAAAATTTCACTTAAGAAATGCAATTTTGGTTTTGAAGAACTCAAAGCATTAGGACATATTTTTTCTGGTTTAAGCTTGGGTATTGACAAAAGCAAAGTAGCAGCAGTGTTACTTAAACCAATACCCCAGAATAAAAAAGAAATGATGTCTTTTCTTGGGTTTGCCAGTTACTATAGGCAACACCTGAAAGACTTTGCAATTCTAGCCAAGTCACTTTATAGAATCTGTGATCAACAGACTGTATTTGAGATGACACAAGAGAGAATTAAAGCTTATGAGAAGATAAGGAAAGCCCTTAAAGAAGCACCTTTACTCCTCATGCCTGACTGGAATATTCCTTTTAAGTTGTACATTGATGCATGTGGAGATGGATTAGGGGCAGCGCTACATCAAGTCCAAATTATTGATGACAAACCTACAGAAGGACCAGTTTGTTATATCTCAAGACAAATCAAACCAACAGAAGCCAGATATGGTGCAAGCCAAATGGAGTGCTTATGTTTGGTATGGGCACTTGAGAAACTACACTATTATCTTGATGGAAGTGTTTTTCAAGTGATAACTGACTGTAATGCCGTGAAATCACTTCTTAACATGAAAACTCCCACCAGACATATGTTGAGATGGCAAATAGCCATTCAAGAATACAGAGGAAACATGACTATAGTTCATAAAGCAGGAAACATTCACAAGAATGCTGATGGACTTAGTAGATGGGCTTTAGCCAACACTCCTGATAACCCAGCTTATGTACCTTTGGAAGCTGAACCACAGATTCCAATTGAAGGAATTAACATAACTGATATTGGGACTGAATTCTTTGAGGAGGTCAGAGAATATTATAAACAAGACAAGAATTGCCATATCTTGACTTCCTTATTGGATAAAGACTGCAAAGATACATCTTTAGTTAATGCACTTGATGAAGTTTGGAAAAATTCCTATTCTGAAGGAAGATTTCACTTGTTTGATGGAATCATTTACCACAGAACAAAACATTCTTGTGTTATGACATTGTGCAGTAGATTACTTATCAATACCATTCTTCATGAATGTCATGATAGTATTTACTCTGGACACCTGTCAGAAGACAGAACACTTGAAAAAGTGAAGAATTGTGCATGGTGGCCATCTTGGACAAAAGAAGCCATTGAATATTGCCATACCTGTGACAGATGCCAAAAAGCAAACAGGAGTACAGGCAAGAAATTTGGACTTATGATCCATATTCAAGAACCAAAATCCCCTTGAGAAGTTGTTCACATGGATTGGGTCACAGCACTTCCTCCAAGTGGTGACAAAAGTTATAATGCTTGTTTAGTCATTGTAGACAGATATAGCAAAACTCCCATATTCTTACCATGTCATAAAGATGACACTGCTATGGATACAGCTCTTCTTTTATGGAGTAGAGTTATTTCTCATACAGGGTTATTTAATAATATCATAAGTGACAGAGACCCCAAGTTCACATCTGCACTTTGGACCAATCTTCATAGATTTTTTGGGACTAAATTATCATTCTCTAAAGAATATCACCCTCAAACAGATGGGCTAGCAGAGAGGATGATTCAAACTTTGGAAGACATGATCAGGAGATTTTGTGCTTATGGATTAGAATTCAAAGACTCAGATGGCTTTACCCATGACTGGTGCACTCTGATACCTGCATTAGAATTGGCATACAAGACATCAGTCCATTCTTCCACAGGACAAACTCCTGCTATGTTAGAAAAAGGATGGAATCCAAGACTCCCAGCAGACACACTGAGGAAAGACTTGATTGACATTCATCCTACAGCTTCCAGCTTCAAATTAATGCTTGATAAAGTAAAACACCATGCAAAACAAAGTATGGATGATGCTTTTGATTATGCAAAACAGAAGTGGGACAAGAGTCATAAAGTACCAGACTTCAAAGTAGGGGACTTAGTTCTAGTTTCAACCTTGAATTTTAATAATATCAAGGGCCCAAAGAAACTTAAAAATTCCTATGTAGGACCTTTTGTTATTGTTGCTTTACATGGAACCAATGCAGTTCAAGTGGAATTGAGTGGTGAATTAGAAAATAAACACCCCACATTTCCAGTCAGCTTGATAAAACCTTATCAACCAGCTGATGAAGAATTGTTTCCTTTAAGAAACCCAACTCCTTTAACTGTACCACCTGTGGAACAGAATGAAGACAAAAAGATAAAGAAAGTCATTAAAGAAAGGAGACTTAGGGGTAAAAATCAAAGAGAATATCTTGTCAGATATAGAAATCCAATACATGAAGATGAATGGATGGCAGAATCAGAAATACCTGACTCAGATAAACTCTTAAGAAGATTTAGACATGAAAGAAGGCCACAAGCCTGAATATGTCTATAAATGTGCTTTAAATTACTTGATCTGAGTAATGTAAAGAGGTTGGACAGTGGACATTAAACCCCTTTTGGGGCCTTATTCTTTTATCACTAATAAAATTGTAGTACAATTTTATTTTTTGGTGGGAGGGAATGTGAGCCTTGACGTATATTTTACATACCCAAATAGGCCACAATTATCTTAAAAAGAAATTTTGAATTATGCATAACTCATAAGTCATGCATATATCCAAAATTCATCATTTTCAATTTCAGAAAAGATGAATAACTTTTTTTTGAGTAAGTAAATCCATGGATTTAAGACCAGATTTGGATTCTACACAAAAATTCACCTAGGGTAGCTCCATAGAGTGAATAAGCTCAAATTAACTCTTTGAGGTGGTAAAATGGAAAATACTTCAATACCACATCATCAATACCACATAAAAGATCCGTAAAAAATTTTGTTTTTCTTAATTTCACGCTAAAATAATGGGAAAGTGAGAAATCCCATGTTACATATACACTAAGAATAGTGTTATGCATGTTTTGAGCACTTAATATCATGGTATTCTTACATGGACTTTTGGTACACCCAAAGTGGATATCTCACTTTAAGCTTAAATTACTATTTTGATGTAAAAATTAGGCAAGGGGGACAAAAGACATCAAAGAGAGCCAGGGTACCCAACTTCTGAGGCCTCAGAGGCGTGGATAGCTCCAGAGCATGGATCCATGGCTGATCTTGGCCCAATTGGTAAACTAAAACTCTTTGGGAACTTGGTTACCAAGTTACACCTACTGTAATCATAAGAAAACAGCAAATAACCTGCTATTTTGACGTGCCAAGGAGGTAATAAGCTACTTAGGCTCCTGTAACCACGTCAATTCTTGATGACTTTCCATGACTAGACCCTAAAAGAGTAATTAAAACCCTTTTGGGATCCATATTCATTGATTTACCCCATAGCAACCAGCAAAATACTGCTATTTGCAATTCTACGTAGAAATGAGGTAAAAACTTCAAAAATTCATTAAAAATACAATTCTTAATGAATTTTTCTTAAACTTTCAGGACCAATGAAGAACTGTATTATCTATGGTACAACCAAAAAGATGTATAGTTTTACTAGTAAAATTAAAACCTTTTCTTACAGTCCATTTTTGACCATTCTACGTGAAACACTGAATCTTCAAAAATTCACAGTAATTAAAACCTGTGATGAAATTGGCAATAACATTGATAAATTTGAGAAATCAATGATTTTTTTGGAATAAAAGAAGATTTACTGTTGTTACTCCTTTTATTCTTAACCATATTGGGGTTAGTAGTCACGTAAAAGCATCAATTAAGTAATTATGATAATCTTACGTGACAACAGATGATTCAATCATTAATCCAAAAAGGTTTATTGTTTTCTTACTCACTGGTTTTCAGTTTGCTCCATGGCACGCCTCTGTGAGCTGTTGTTGACTTAAAAGAAGCCTCTTCCTGCTGTTTTTTCCGTATCATCATCTTATCAATTTATTAAATCATTATTACCAACAAGTAAGTATTAGTTAAAGCTATTCTTAATTGTTTTAAATCTTTCAGAATCAACCAGAAAGACGTTAAATCATAGAATCCAACTATATATTGTTGTAATACTGTTATAAATCCTTTTGATCCCTTAAATCCACAATTCCACGTCAAATTTCTCTACTCTTATCTATCAATAAGTTCTTTGGAGTATTAGTGAGTCATTTATTTTTAATTCTTAAAGTTTTTTCTCTAGTAATAGTTTTCTTCAAGAATTATCTTTATAATTAATCTTGTAAAAGATAATTATATATTAAAATAATTTTATTATTTTAATAAAGAAGTTTTTATTATTAAATTCTTCTTGTAATTGATTCTTGTAGACAATTACTGCTCACTGTTATAATCACTAGTAGTGTATAACACGCAAAAGAAATAATTTTATAATTATTTAATTGTGGTTATAATAAGTTTTTTATTATATTTCATGAGAACAGACATAGTACTGTTGATTAATAGTAATATTATCATCAGTTTCATAGTCACATCTTACAACATCACTACTAGAGCAAAAATAGGTAGGAATTGGTATAAAACCCCAATGGAAAACAAAACCAGTGGGAAACCAATTCCAAAACCCAATAAACTACATGACAAAGCTCATTTGAAATGTCATGAGTGTGGAATTACATCTCATTTGGCTAATACATGTCCCAAAAAGACAAGAATCAATGAGATAGAAATTGAAAAATATGACACAAAAGAAACAAATGATATCCCTGTACATGGAAGTGATTATGAGCCTTCTGAAGAGGAGGAATTAGCAGATGAACTTAGTTTAGAAATTATTAATGTTTCCTTTGAAGTCACAGAAGTCCATACTCACTTACCACAGTCTAGTGATGAATGTATTGATCTCATACATGTGCAAGATGATAAAATGAAGAAAACCAAGCCAGCCAGAGGTAAATGTTATACAGCTGGATCATCTTGTATCACTAATATTGTGACAAACAACATAGAAGCCAAGACACAGCTTGACTCAAGTGCCTTCTGTACTTGTGTTGGAAAAGATCATCTTGACAATGTTTATACCAATTGGCAAGACAGGTTAATGCCAATTTAAGGTATAAAATTCAGCAGTTCCAGCCAAAATATGCACCCCTTGGGTATATTTGAAGCAGAAATCATATTCTCTCATCCTGCAGGAAGTATCAGATCAAAATTTGAATTTGTTGTTATGAATAATTGTACTTCACAACACTTTATACTTGGAAATGATTATCTCAATATTTGTGGTATTGATATTAATAATCGTAAAGACAGGTATTTCACTATAGGGGAAAATAAAAGGCAAAAATTTTCTTTTCCTCCAGAAAAAGAAGAAATAACTGTCATCAGACAAGTAAAAATGTTAATGAAGAAAAATTTGTGTCAGATCAGTTGATTGAAGCACAAATTAGTCCTGAGTTAACACCAGAAATGAAGGAAGAACTTACTGAAATTTTATTTCAATACAGGGAAGCTTTTGCTCCTGATAATGAACCACTTGGGACTATCAAAGGCCATTAAGTGGACATTATGCTTGATGTGAAAAGACCTTACCCTCCACTTTTAAGAAGGCCAGCTTATCCAGCTAGCCCTAGGGCCAGAGAAGCATTAGAAAGTCATATTAATGAGCTAATGAAACTGTGATTTCTTAGAAATTTTGGACACAATGATGAAGTAGAAGTCACAACTCCTGTAATAATTACTTGGCATAATAATAAATCAAGGATGGTCGTTGACTTTGAAGCATTGAATACCTACATTATTCCAGATAGGTATCCAATTCCTAGAATCCATCAGACTTTGACTCAATTATCCAAATCAAAGTTTATCACTTCTATGGATGCTCTTAAAGCTCTCCATCAGAATGTTTTAAGACCTCATGCTAGGAAATTTTTGAGGATTATTGCTCATTGTGGTATTTCTGAATACTTGAGGATGCCTTTTGGTATTAAAAATGCACCCTCTCACTATCAAAGAATGATGAACACCATTTTCCCACATGAATTATCAAAGGGATGGTTAATCATTTATATTGATGACATTATTATTTGTTCAGGAAACTGGAAATCTCATTTAGAGAGACTTTCACTATTACTTAAGAAGATTATTCAAGTGAACATGAAAATATCTCTTAAAAAATGTAATTTGGGGTTCCATGAGCTGAAAGCTCTAGGAGATGTAGTCTCAGGACTGAGCCTTGGGGTTGATCCAAACAAAATGGCTGTAGTGTTGCTGAAACAAATTCCCAAGAACAAGAAAGAAATTATGTCTTTCTTAGGGTCTGCTGTAGTGTTTTCAGAGAGTTAACTTTTTTACGCTTTATTTCGATAACCTGACACTTGTAGTATGCAGCTATAGCTAGTAACAGTAACTAAATTTAATTGTGAGTCTACAGGTTAATTCACTGATAGATAGTGTCACAGAACTTGGGATGTACCTTGTAGCAAATAATAGCTTAGTATCACAGATTGGATTTCAACTCTTTGCCAGAAATCTGTTTTAAAAGAGTAAAAACAGCCTGACGTATAATATTAGAAAATCACAGAAACATAAAATAAATACATTTAATAGTTTTGTTACCTCCACTAGTCTCCTCTTCACTGATCCTGGTCTTGATGTTTTCAATTGCAATCCCTTTAAACAAATGAGTTTGAGTCGAGAATGGTAAAAAACTAAAAATAAGTGGATGAACTTTGTAGATTAAGATAATTGAAGGGTCTCTGCCTTTCTCCTCATTGACCGTTGAAGGTTGGTTATTTAAATACTTGTACTATAACACATGAATACTAGAAAACTGATATCATCATTCTTTCACATATTTATCCTAAGTTGTGTCACCTCACATAAGATCACCTTGAATTACGTCACTTCTCAATGCAGCACACATTACTGATGTCACTGATTACGTCACTTCTCATCGCAGCGCATGTTACTGACGTCATTTTCCAGTTATTACAGACAACACCTTAAAGATTTTGCAATCCATGCCAGATCATTGTACAGAATTTGTTATTGACAAACTGTCTTTGAAATGACACAGGAGAGGATTCAAGTATATGAAAAGATCAGATATGCCTTGACCAATGCACCATTACTACTGATACCAGACTGAAAACTTCCTTTCAAGCTGTATATTGATGCATGTGATGAGGGCCTAGGTGCAGCTCTTCATCAAGTTCAAATTGTCAATGACAAACCTTATGAAGGTCCAATTTGTTTTATTTCAAGACAAATCAAACCTACTGAGGCCAGATATGAAGCCAGCCAAATGGAGTGCATTTGCCTTGTATGGGCTCTGGGAAAACTTCATTATTATCTTTATGCTAGTGTGTTTGAAGTAATTACTAATTGTAATGCAGTAAAATCACTTTTTAATATGAAAAATCCAAACAGACACATGTTAAGATGGCAGATTTCTATACAGTAGTATAGAGGAAATATGACTATAGTACATAAAGATGGAAACATTCACAAGAATGCTGATGGCTTAAGTAGATGGGAATTACCCAATACACCTGACACTCCTGCCTATGTTCCCACATGTGCAGAACCTAAAATTCCAATTGAAGGAATTAACATCACATATGTTGGAACAGAATTCTTTGAAGAAGTTAGAGATAGCTATAAGCTGGATAAGAACTGTCATACTCTTAATTATCTACTTGACAAAGATTTAAAAGATGCAGCTTTGGCTAATTCTCTAGATGATATTTGGAAAACATCTTATGACAATGGAAGATTCTATTTATTTGATGGTATCTTATATCATAGATCTAAACACACATGTGTCATGGTCCTGTGTATTAGAATGTTAATTAACACAATATTGCTAGAATGCCATTATAACATTTATTTGGGACATCTGTCTGAAGACAGAACAATGGAAAGAATTAAGACATGTGCCTGGTGGCCATCTTGGAGAAAGGATGTCATTGACTACTGTCAGAGTTGTGATAGATGCCAAAAAGCCCATAAAGCTACTGGTAAAATATTTGGTTTGATGATTCATATCCAAGAACCAAGTACCCCATGGGAAGTGGTTCATATGGATTTGGTAACTTCCTTACCACCTGGAGGTGATAAAAGCTACAATGCATATCTAATCATTGTAGACAGATATAGCAAAACACCAATCTTTTTACCATGTCATAAAGATGACACTGCTATGGATACAGCTCTTTTGATTTGGAATAGAGTCATATCCCATACTGGTCTCTTCCAAAATATCATTAGTGATAGAGACCCAAGATTTGCATCAGCCTTATGGACTAATTTACATAAGCTTTTGGGTACAAAATTATCATTCTCAACAGCATACCATCCACAAACAGATGGTTTATCAGAAGGAATGATACAAACCCTTCAGGACATGATAAGAATATTTTGTGCTTATGGCCTGGAGCTTGAAGATTCTTATTGCTTTACCCATGATTGGTGTACTTTTATACCAGCATTGGAATTAGCCTATAAGACCTCCATCCATGCTTCAACAGGCAAAAACCGTTCAATGTTGGAAAAAGGATGGAACCCTAAACTTCCAGTTGATACTTTGAAGGGAGATTTAGTTGATCTTCATCCAACTGCTTCAGGCTTTAGGCTATTTCTTGTTAAAGTAAGGCATCATGCAAATCAAAGCATGAATGATGCCTTTGAGTATGCTAAACATAAATGGGATAAAAGTCATAAAACCCCAGAATTCAAAGTAGGGGACTTGATACCAGTTTCAACCTTGAACTTTAATAATATTAAAGGTCCAAAGAAATTGAAAGATTCCTTTGAAGGACAGTTTAATATTAAAGCCCTTCATGGGAAAAATGCAGTACAAGTAGAACTTTCAGGAGAATTGGAAGACAAACATCCAACTTTTCCTGTTAGTCTGGTAAAAAATTACACTTCAAGTGATAAGGAATTAATTCCTTTGAGAAATAAAACACCCTTAGAAGTACCTCCACTTGATCAAAGTGAAGAGAAAAAAGTACTAAAAGTCTTGAAAGAAAGAAGACTTAGGGGAAAAATGAAAGAGAATACTTGGTCAGGTACAGAAATCCACAACATGAAGATGAATGGGTTGTATCAGAAAAGATACCTGATTCCCAGAGGTTTCTCAGAAGATTCAGACATGAGAGAAGACCAATTCCTCAATGAAACATCTGAACTGTGTGCTTTAGATACTTAAAAGTATAAGTAGAGAGGTTGGACAGTGGATGATACCCCCCAATTAACTTGAGGGTATACTACTAAAAGAAAATTGTGGTACAATTTTTTTTGGTGGTAGGGAATGTGAGCCTATGAGGTATGTATAACATACCCATAAGGCCACAAATGATGTTATATACAGCTGATTTAGTCTTCAACAGACTTTTAAGCTGAGTTCAAAATGGAAAATAACAAGAAATAAGTATATTTTTTTTTGGATAAACAAAGTTGTAAATATTATGTCAATTTTGGATTCTACACCAACAAGACCTAGGGTACACCCATAGGGTGTTATACCCAAAAAAGCTTATTTCTGATGTTATTGGAAAATTTAAGAATCTCACAGTAATAATTTAACTTTTTTAACATCTTTTTAAAGTTGTTAAATTTAAGGTTAAATAAGCTCAAATTTAGGGTTTATGCAAACTTACCAAAGTTTTAGTTAAAATTGAGGTGTTGTGTATATTTACCAGATTTGCTAAGGATTTGCCATACAGAATGTAAATCCTGTGTGAGCTCAATTTAAAAGTGTTTAAAGCCATAGTATGGCTTTAACTAAATTGTGAGCCTTAGAGGTAATTTCATATACCCAAAAGACCACAAATATAAAAAATAACATATTAATATAAATAAAATAAATTTATTTATATTATTAAAATAAAAATCAAAATATAAATATAAAATTATATTAAAAAAAATAAAAAATTAATTATAATTTAAAAATAAAAATACATTAAATTTTGTAAATATAAAATTACATTTATACTTGAAAAATTTAAGTAAAAATGAAATTTTAACAAAATTGTGAAAAAATAAATAAATTTGGAAAAAAGTTAAATAAAATTTATTATAACTTTTTATCCAATAAATAAACATATAAATTTTATTTCACCATTGGATTCCTCATAAAAAACCAGGTGGGGTCACCTCTGAGTGAAATTTTTGTAACTCAACTCTAAATAAGCTTAAATTAAGTTTTTAGTATTTTCAATACAAAAGTTGAAAATCCTCAAAACCTTAATTTAATTCACACCACATGTGGTGTTAACCATCAATTTTTGTGTTAAAATTGAGGTGTTGTGTTTAGTTTAGAAGTTATGAGGAATTGAAGTATTTTCAATTGAATTCAATTGAAATGTCAAAATGTGCGCGTGTATTACATAAGTGAACTTTGATTTACATATGAGGTGTCAATTATTACTGTATTGTACTGTACAATTGAATTGAATTACATATGTAAATTATAAGTACAATACATGATGAGGAATTAAAGGAAAAATAAATTGGAAAGATTAAATTTGGGGGGGAAAAGGAACTCCAGCTCTAAGGGGGAGCTAGACCCCCAAAATCCTTGCTGACAGGCGTGGGATGTCAAAGTTCACGCAAAAGTTCATCACTTTTGGCCTGGAATTGAGTCACAGGGTCTGTGGACTCAATTGATGATGAGGTTTTGATACCAACTGGGGTAGTTTTAGCTGTTGCCAAGAGGGTAAAACTACCCTTAAGATAAAACAATCATAATAAAAACAGTTTTAACTGGTTTCTACGCCTCTGACACACATTCTGACGTGTTTTGAAGGCTCTAGGCCTGGTATTGCTATAGTAATGGCTGATTTAAGGGTCTAAAATGGCTAAAAATGGCTAAAAATGGCTTAAACCAGCCTTTTTTGGCCTAAACCAGGGTTCAATGATGCCATAATTGGCTTTTCTGTTGTCAGACTGTTTTTCACGACTGACAAGAGTAAATTTTACTTTTGGAGTAAGAGAATTGATGGCTATAAAAGAATGTCTTCTTTGCCCCACTTTTCTCTTCATGTTAGAATCTTTTCCTTTTATTAATTAGTTTAAAACTGTTAAACCAATCAATCAAAGATTTCAACCACCACTTTTAAATCATTTTAATCCTTTTAACCACGTAAAAAAAATCATTATAATCATTGTTTGTAACTCTTATAATCATTTTTACCCCTGAACCGCCCCAAAAGTGAATTAAAGCATCTTTCATCACTGTTAACTTTGTCACTTTTTTTCCAAATTCACTCTTGTCACTTTTGGGCGTGTTTTCTCTTTAATATTCTTTTTAAAGACTTTGTTCTTTAATTAATTGCTTGCAGTTCTTTGCTCAATTAATTCCAATTGAAATTGCTCTTGAAGAAATTTCTTTTGTAGCCTTAAAATATCTCTTGTAGAGTATTTTTTGGATAAATCTTTATTGTTGGTAAAACAATAAATTTTTATATTATTGTTTTATACTAATAAAGTTATAAACAATAAAATTGGCGTGTTTTCTCTTAAAAATAATATTTCATACTATTTTTAACTGAATTTTACCTTATACAAATTTTGAGGACAGGAAAAGTACTTGATTTCTAATCAAAGTTTCATATCCACACCTTACATAAATAAACGGGCAAAATCCACACAAAAAGGCAGGACAAAGGAAAAAGACCAATTAGAGCTGGGGTACCCACATTTCTGGATCTGCAAGGATTCAATTAAGGTTGTCCACCTGTATTAGAGGATTTTCAACCTTGTTTAAACTTTAATATTTGTCTTTGATCCAACCTTAAAGTTTAAACTGGTTTTATCCCAATTTGGACGGGAATTTCAAGCTTCCAAAGGGTAAATCCCAATATGCAGGCTTGAAATTAAAGTTTTGAGACCTGTCAAAGCTTAAATAAGCATAAAGCCTTAAGTTTAAAAGCATTAAAACCTTATCAAAAGTTAAGTTTTAGTGTGTATTGCTATTTTACGTGGAAAAATAGTAATAACTTCAAAAATTCATTAAAAATCCAATTCTTAATGGATTTGCTTGAAATTTCACACATCTTACAATTTAATATTATCTATATATAAGTTAAAATTTATGTATCTTTTATAGAAAGGTTCTCTGGGTAATTAGCCTGGAAATTTACTCTTTTAATAATACTTGAAGGAAATTAACATTTCTTTAAAATTTAATTAAAAATTGAGTTTGAGAGATTTCTGCTTGAAACTCTATTTTTAAGTTCTTTATGCGATGGAATTTAATATAAATAGACTTATTTTATATTAAAACTTAAAAGAATTAACTTAAATGAAGATTAAAGTTACTTGGAGTTAAGAATAACACTGGTAACTTCAAATTGGAATTAAAAATAATTTACCTTAAGCTAAGAGCCTTATTTTTAAGCATGGCTTTTCATTTTTGACCTGAGCACGCCCTCTATATCCATTATGAATCATGAGAGCTGCTCTGTAGACATAGAAAGAGTCTTTTAATCACTGTTTTTGTCCATAATCAATTATTGATGCAATCATATTAGACATTTAAACAGGTAAAGTTTCATTATATATAAAATCTTATTATTAAAAGATTTTTTAAGTATTTTATTCTTTATAAATATTAAATTAAAGAATTGAAATCATAGAAATTAGATTATTGTGGTAATGACCTATAATATATTTCATTTTATAAAATTATTGTCTTTAAAATATCTTTTAAAATCCACAAATTCCTCTCAAAAACTGTTTAATCATAATTCTTATTATAAAAAGTTGTTTTATCTTTAAAAATATTGATTTTTGGCGTGTTTTGAACTTATAATTATTATTTAATATAATAACTGTTATTGTTTGACTTGTTGTATTAAATAAATATTATAAGTAAGTTGTCTCTAAATTCTATATCTTTTTTATCTATTATAAGTTTTTTCTATATAAATTTTTTCTATAATAATTCTTTCTACACAGTGTGTGCTATAATTCTTTTATGAATAATATTCATATATTATTTATAAGTGGTTAAATATCTATATTTTCCATGTGTGATTGTCTCATTAAGAGCTTTACAATTCTTATTTTTATAATTGTTGGTGATTATAGCAATAATACAATAATTATAATTTGTTATAATTATTATATTTTTATTATTATTATTATATATAATAATAATTAAAAATTTTTTTGTATAATTATATTGAAAATTATATTTAAATTTGTGGTTATAATGTCTTATTATAATGTGTTTTCCTACTGAGGACAGTCATATTACTCCTGATATTGCTACTATTATCAAGAGTTTCATAGACAAACCTTACAATTTTGGAGCCTCAAATCAGCCATTGCTATAGTAATACCTGGTCTTAAGCCTTCAAAACACGTCAAAATGTGTGTAAAATATGTCAAAATCAGTTAAAGCTGTTTTTACAATTTTTGTGTCATCTTAAGGGTAGTTTTACCCTCTTGGCAACAGTTAAAACTGCCCTGGTTGGTACCAAAACCTCCTCATCAATTGAGACACAGACCCTTTGACTCAATTCCAGGCTAAAAGTGATGAACCTTTGCATGTATTTTAACATCTCACGCCTGTCAGCAAGGAATTTGGGGGGCTGGCTCCCCCTTGGAGCCAAGAGTCCTTTTGCCTCCCAGGATCAATCTTTCCAATTTATTTTTTCTTGAATTTCTCATCATGTATTATACTTATACTTTGCATATGTAATTCAATTGCTTTTTTACAGTACACAACTGTAATAATTGACACCTCATATGTAAATTGAAGCTCACTTATGTAATACATGTGCACATTTTGACATTTCAATTGCAAATACTTCAATTCCTCATAAATTCTGAACTACACACAACACCTCAATTTTAACACAAAAATTTATGGTTAACACCACATGTGACATGAATTAAGTTAAGGTTTCGAGGATTTTCAAATTTTGTACAGAAAATACTAAAAACTATATTCAAGCTTATTTAGAGTTTAGTTACAGAGTTTTTATCCGGAGGTGACCCCACCTTATTTTTTATGAGGAGTCCAATGGTGAAATAACTTTCATATTTTTATTGGTAGGATAAAAGGTTATGATAATTTCTATTTAAGGTTTTTCCAAAAAAAAATTAATTTTGGTATTATTGTTGACAATTCATTTTTACTCAAATTTTTCAAGTAAAAATGTGTTTTCACAATTTTAAATTTTGATGTAATTTTATATTTAAGTTATAATTAAATTTTCATTTTTGTGTATAAATTTATATATATATATTAATTTTTGTGCTTCTAATTTAAATAAATTTATTTTATTTATAATTTTATCTTGTTTTATTATTTGTGGTCTTTTGGGTATATGAAAATACCTCTCAGGCTCACATTCCATCTGCCTAAAAAAAAGAATATTACTTTGTGATATTGTTATTTCTAGTGTTTCTGAACCTTCTATGTAAGGTTTGTCTATGAAACTCTTGATAATAGTAGCAATATCAAGAGTACTATGACTGTCCTCAGTAGAAAAATATAATATAATAAAATATTATAACCACAAATTTAAATATAATTATTAAAAATAATTATATATAAAAAAATAAATTTAATTATTATTATAATAATATAATAATAAAAAAAAAATAATTATAATAAATTATAATTATTCTATTATTGTTATAGTCACTGACAGTTATAACAATAAGAAGTGTAAAGCTCTTAATGAGACAATTACACGTGGAAAATATGAATATTAACCACTTATAAATAATATAAATATTATTTATAAAAAGAATTAAACACACACTGTGCAGAAATAATTCTTTTAGAATAAAAATTTCTATATAAAAAAACCAATACTAGATAAAAAAATATATAGAATTATAGAGAAAACTTACTTATAAGATTTATTTAATACAATAAGTCAAAATACAACAGCTATAATATTAAATAATAATTATAAGTTAAAAACACGTCAAAGATCAATGAATTTAATGATAAAACAACTTTTAATAATATAAATTATGATTTAAGAGTTTTTGAGAGGAATTTGTGGATTTTAAAAGATATTTAAAATGATAATTTTATATAATAAAATATATTATTGGTGATTACAACAATAATCTAAATTCTATGACTTCAATTCTTTAATTTCAATAAATAAAGAATAAAAATAACTTAAGAATTACTTTTAATAATAAGATTTTATATTTAATAAAACTTTACCTGTTTAAATTTCTAATATGATTGGATTGATTAATTGAATGATGGACAAAAACAGTGATGAAAAGACTCTTTTTATGTCTTCAGAGCAGCTCTCATAATTCATAATGAATATAGAGGGCGTTCTCAGGTCAAAACTGAAAAACTATGCTTAAAAATAGAGTTCTTAACTTAAGGCAACTTATTTTTACTTCCAATTTAAAGTTACCAGTGTTATTCTTAACTCCAAGTAACTTTAATCCTCATTTAGTTTAATTATTTTAAGTTTTAATATAGAATAAGTTTATTTATATTAAAGATCATCACATGAACAACTTAAAAATAGAGTTTCAAGCAGAAATCTCTTAAACTCAATTTTTAATTAATTTTTAAAGAAATCATAATTTTCTTTGAGCTTAATCAAAAAAGTAAATTTCCAGGCTAATTACCCAGGAAATTTATTTATAAAAGATACTTAAAATTTAATTTATATATTGATAATATTAAATTCTAACTTGTGTGAAATTTTCAAGCAAATCCTTTAAGAATTGGATTTTTAATGAATTTTTGAAGTTATTGCTATTTTTCCACGTAAAATAGCAATACACACCAAACCTTAAGATTTGATAAGGTTTTAATGCTTGAAACTTTAAAGTTTTAAGCTTATTTAAGGTTTTTAAGCTTAATTAATCTTTGACAGTTCCTAAAACCTTGATTTCAAGCTTGCATATTGGGATTTACCCTTTGGCAGCTTGAAATTCCTGTCCAAATTGGGATAAAACCAGTTTAAACCTTAAGGTTGGATCAAAGTCTAATCTTAAAGTTTAAATAAGGTTGAAAATCCTCCAATACAGGTGGACAACCTTAATTGAGTCCTTGCAGATCCAAAAAGTTGGGTACCCCAGCTCTATTTGGTCTTTTTCCTTTGTCCCACCTTTTTGCGTGGATTTTGCCCTTTTATTTATTTAAAGCCATACTATGGCCTTAAACCCTTTTAAATTGAGCTCACGCAGGATTTACATTCTTTATGGCAAATCCTTAGCCAATTCAGTAAATATACACCACACCTCAATTTTAACTAAAATTTTGGTAAAGTTGCATAAACCTTATGTAACTTTAAATTTAAGCTTAATTAAGCTTAAATTTAACAACTTTTAAAAAATGTTAAAAAAGCTACATTAGTACTGTGAGATTCTTAAATCTTCTAATAACACAAGAAATAAGTGTTTTTGGGTATAACACCCTATGGGTGTACCCTAGGTTATTTTTGGTGTAGAATCCAAAAATGACATAATAATTATAACTTTGTTTATCCAAAAAAAAGTTATACTTATTTTTTATTATTTTTTATTTTAAATTCAACTAAAAAGTCTATTTAAGACAAAATTAATTGTTTATAAAATCATTTGTGGCCTTATGGGTATGTTACACATACCTCACAGCCTCACATTCCCTACCACTAAAAAAAATTGTACCACAATTTTTCTTTTGTAGTATACCCCCAAGTTATTTTGGGGGGGTATAATCCACTGTCCAACCTCTCTACTTATACTTTTCAAGTATGTAAAGCACACAATTCAAATTTCACTGAGGAAGGGGTCTTCTCTCATGTCTGAATCTTCTGAGAAACTTCTGGGAATCAGGTATTTTACTTTCTTCAATCCACTCATCTTCATGTTGTGGATTTCTGTACCTGACTAAGTATTCTCTTTCATTTTTGCCCCTAAGTCTTCTTTCTTTTAAGACTTTTAGTACTTTCTTTTCCTCATTTGGTTCAAGTGGGGGTACCTCTAAGGGTGTTTCATTTCTCAAAGGAAATAATTCCTTATCACTTGAAGTGTAATGCTTCACAAGACTGACAGGAAAAGTTGGATGTTTATTTCCTAACTCTCCTGACAGTTCCACTTGTACTGCATTTGTCCCATGAAGGGCTTTGATAATAAATGGTCCTGCAAAGGAATCTTTCAATTTCTTTGGACCTTTAATATTATAAAAGTTCAAGGTTGAAACTAGTATTAAGTCCCCTACTTTGAATTCTGGGGTTTTATGACTTTTATCCTATTTCTGTTTAGCATATTCAAAGGCATCATTCATGCTTTGATTTTCATGGTGCCTCACTTTATCAAGCAATAATTTAAATCTTGAAGCAGTTGGATGAATATCAACTAGATCTTTCTTCAAAGTATCAACTGGAAGTTTGGGGTTCCATCCTTTTTCCAACATTGCAGGAGTCTTGCCTGTGGAAGCATGGATGGAGGTCTTATAGGCTAATTCCAATGCTGGTATAAGAGTACACCAATCATGGGTAAAGCCGTCAGAATCTTTAAACTCCAGGCCATAAGCACAAAATCTTCTGATCATGTCCTCAAGGGTTTGAATCATTCTTTCTGCTAACCCATCTGTTTGTGGATGGTATGCTGTTGAGAATGATAATTTTGTACCCAAAAGCTTATGTAAATTAGTCCATAAGGCTGATGTAAATTTTGGGTCTCTATCACTAATGATGTTTTTAAAGAGACCAGTATGGGATATGACTCTGTTCCAGATTAAAAGAGCTGTATCCATAGCTGTGTCATCCTTATGACATGGTAAAAAGATTGGTGTTTTGCTGTATCTGTCTACAATAACAAGACATGCATTGTAACCTTTATCACCTCCAGGTGGTAAGGCAGTTACCCAATCCATGTGAACCACTTCCCATGGGGTACTTGGTTCTTGAATATGGATCATTAAACCAAATCTTTTACCAGTAGCTTTATTGGCGTTCTGGCATCTATCACAACTGTGACGGTACTCAATGACATCTTTTCTCCAAGATGGCCACCAGGCACATGTCTTAATTCTTTCCATTGTTCTGTCCTCAGACAGATGTCCAGAATAAATGTTATCATGGCATTCTAGTAGTATTGTGTTAATCAACATTCTACTACATAGGACCATGACACATGTGTGTTTAGACCTATGGTATAATATACCATCAAATAAATGGAATCTTCCGTTGTCATAAGATGTTTTCCAAATATCATCCAGAGAATTAGCCAATGCTGCATCTTTGCAATCTTTGTCAAGTAGAGAAGTAAGTATATGGCAATTCTTATCTTGCTTATAGCTTTCTCTAACTTCATCAAAGAATTCTGTTCCAACATCTGTGATATTAATTCCTTCAATTGGAATTTGAGGTTCTGTACTTGTAGGAACATAGGCAGGATTGTCAGGTGTATTGGGTAATGCCCATCTACTCAAGCCATCAGCATTCTTGTGAATATTTCCAGCTTTATGTACTATGGTCATATTTCCTCTATACTCCTGTATAGCAATCTGCCATCTTAACATGTGTCTGTTTGGAGTTTTCATGTTAAGAAGTGATTTTACTGCATTACAATCAGTAATTACTTCAAACACACTGCCATCAAGATAGTAATGAAGTTTTTCCAGAGCCCAAACAAGGCAAAGGCACTCCATTTGGCTAGCTCCATATCTGGCCTCAGTAGGTTTAATTTGTCTTGAAATAAAACAAATTGGACCCTCATAAGGCTTGTCATTGACAATTTGAACTTGATGAAGAGCAGCTCCTAAACCATCACCACATGAATCAATATACAGCTTGAAAGGAAGTTTCCAATCTGGCATTAATAATAATGGTGCATTGGTCAAGGCATACTTGATTTTATCATATGCTTGAATTCTCTCCTGTGCCATTTCAAAAACAGTTTGTTGATCACAAATTCTGTATAATGATCTGGCATGGATTGCAAAATCTTTAACGTGTTGCCTGTAATAACTGGCAAACCCTAAGAAAGACATCATTTCTTTTTTGTTCTGGGGCATCTGCTTCAGTAAAACTGCAGCCACTTTGTTTTTATCAACACCAAGGCTCAGTCCTGAGATTACATGTCCTAGAGCTTTTAACTCATGAAACCCAAAATTACATTTTTTAAGAGAAATTTTCATGTTCACTTGTAAGATTTTCTTAAGTACTAATGAAAGTCTCTCTAAATGTAATTGCCAGGTTTCTGAACAAATGATAATGTCATCAATATAAATGATTAACCATCCCTCTGATAATTCATGTGGGAAGATGGTATTCATCATTCTCTGATAATGAGAGGGTGCACTTTTAATACCAAAAGGCATCCTCAAATATTCATAAATACCACAATGAGCAATTATTCTCAATAATTTCCTAGCATGAGCTGTTAAAAAATTCTGATGGAAGCCTTTAAGAGCATCCATAGAAGTAATAAATCTTGCTTTGGATAATTGAGTCAAAGTCTCATTAATTCTAGGGATTGGATACCTGTCTGGAATAGTGTAGGTATTCAGTGCTCTAAAATCACCAACCATTCTTGACTTGTCATTATGCCAAGTAATGATCACTGGAGTTGTGACTTCAACTTCCTCATTGTGCCCAACTTTTCTAAGAACTCCCAGTTTCATTAGTTCATTAATATGACTTTCTAATGCTTCTCTAGCCCTAGGGCTAGCTGGGTAAGCTGGTCTTCTTAATAGTGGCGGATAAGGCCTTTCCACATTAAGCATAATGTCCACTTCATGGCCTTTTATAGCTCCAAGTGGTTCATTATCAGAAGCAAAGGCTTCTCTATATTGAAATAAAATTTCAATGAGATCTTCCTTCATTTCAGGTGTTAATTCAGGACTAATTTGTGCTTCACTTAACTGATCTGACACAAATTTGTCTTTGTTAACATTTTTCACTTGTTTAATGACAGTGATTTCTCTTCTTTCTGGATAAAAAGCAAATTTTTGCCTTTTATTTTCCCCTATAGTGAAATATCTGTCCTTATGATTATTAATATCAATACCATAGATATTGAGATAATCATTTCCAAGTATAAAGTGTTGTGAAGCACAATTATTCATAACAACAAATTCAGCTTTCAATCTTACACTTCCTGCAGGATGAGGAAATATTATTGCTGCTTCAAATATACCCAAAGGGTGCATGTTTTGGCTAGCACTTCTGAATCTTATACCTTCAATTGGCATCAACTTCTCTTGCCAATTGGTATAAATCTTGTCAAGATAATCTTTTCCAACACAAGTGCAAAAAGCACCTGAGTCAAGATGTATCTTGGCTTCTATGTTATTTATCACAATATTAGTGATACAAGATGACCCAGCTGTATAACCTTTACCTCTGGCAGGTTTGGATTTTTGCATTTTGGCATCTTGCACATGTATGAGATCCATACATTCATCACTGTACTGTGGTAAGTGAGTATGTACCTCAGTGACTTCAAAAGAAACATTAATATTTTCTATACTAAGTTCTTCTAATACTTCTTCTTCTGAAGGTTCAGAATCACTTTCATGTAAAGATACATCAGTTTCTTTTGTGTCTTCCACTTTTTCAATATTTATCTCATTGACTCTTGTCTTTTTGGGACAAGTGTTTGCCAAATGAGATGTACTTCCACATTTATGACATTTCAAAGGAGGTCTGTCATGTGGTTTATTTGGTTTTGAAGTTGGTTTCCCACTAGTCTTGTTGTCTATTGGGGGTTTATACCAATTTCTTCCAATTTTTGTTCTAGTAGTGATATCCTCCATAGCATTGATATAATCCTCTGTAGAGCAAGGCTCAATACATCTGCTTCTTATAGCATGCTCAAGGTCACCACCACATTTTCTTAATATCCTTTTATGTACCATTGTTTCAGACATATCAGGATGAAGGGCAGTCAATCTGTCCTTCTGTTTAAGAAACCAAGACATGGGCCTGTCCCTCTCAATATTAAAAATGGCTTCTTCAAAAGAATTTTCCATTCTAAATCTCCAGGAATCATTTGCCCATTTGGAAATAACTTGTTCTTTCCACCAAGGCAAAGAATGTTTACCATGGTCTTGCCTCATCTTATAATACCATTTCTTTGCTGATTTGGTAAATAATGAGTGTAATCTGGCACTTATGTATTCATCTGGTATGTTAAAGTCTTCTTTGAACATATCAATTGTGTTCATAAATTCCATGTGATTATATTCTCCTTCACCACTGAAGGTTGGCCATTCCTCTAATCTTGGAACGTCTTTAAAATTGCAAGTAGTTTCCACATCATTACTTGAAATTGTATGATGTAAATCATTATTCAAGTTAAGAACATTTCTGTCAAGAAATGGTGTGGATTGCCTTGGCAATTCATTTTTCAGTGATATATTATTAATACTTGATTGAATATCTTCTTTCAATTCAAGTCTTGCTTTATCACTTTTTTCCAATTTTTCTTGAAAAAGAGCTGCATTGTGACCAGTTGAGTTTTCCAAGTTTTGCACTTGTATTTTCAATTCTTTCAACTGTCCAGTTATAAAAGAAATTGAGTGCTCATCTGGTTGATTGAGTAAGGTAACTTTAAACTCAAGTCTTTCACAAATTTGCGTCAAAGACAAAATATTTGCCTTATTAACATTTTCAAGGCCAATTATGGTCTTTTGTTGGTCTTTTACTTGTAATATTTTATTACCCAACTTCTGTTGGACATGATCAAATGCTTTAAATTTTGCCATAATTTCTTTATTACAAGATTCAAAGTAAGTTACAATCTTTACAAGGTCTACTTCTTTGGAAAGGATTGGTTCAATCTTTCCTCCTCCTTGTTTTTGAATTCCATCAAAGTTCTTGCCATATTGAACACATTGTCCATGGCTGTCTTTTCCTTCTTTGGAATTCTGTATTTCTGCGGGTAAGGCTTGTTCCACTTGGGCTTTGCCTTTCCCTTTGCCTTCTGCTTGCCCTTTTGGTTGAGTTTTGGGGCTTGCTTGGGCTTGTTTGGCACTGGTTGAGGCGGATTTTTGCTGGTGGATGCTTGAGGAGCTTCCACTGGGCTGTTGTCCTTGCCTTGAGCCAATTTCTTCTTCTGATCTTCTGACAACATGCTTTGGTTTTTCAACCAAGCTTTTATCTGTTGGACTTGTCCTTTGACAGACATTGGTGTCCAACCCAGTAGAAGATCTTCTGTCTTTTCTGGCCCCATGAACTTCCTCACTTGAAGATAAGAGTTCATGGTGCCTATCCAAAGACTTGGAAGGAGTTCCCACTCTTGTTGTTTTGACGCCAGGAACCAGTTTTTCCATTGGGATTGATAAATTTCCACAGCTGCCTGTTGGAAATGGTTCAGGTCTAACCGCAATAGCAGTTATGTCAGCTTCTGGACTCTCAAGAAGAGGTTCAAAGGTGCTGGCTAGCCTTTGGGAACTGGTGGAAGTTCTGGCATCCTCCATTTGTGCCTCTCCTCTGGGAGGACATTCTTGCCTTTTGGATTTGTGGCTGGAATGTCCTGGTCCAGATCCATTTGATTGGATGGAGTAATTGCTTCCACTTCTAGTAGGAGTCATTTCACGTCAATTTTAATAAAAAATAGAGTAAAATTGAATTAAATTCACCTGCAGGACCTTTAAAGGGCTCTTTGGTTATCAAACCCCTTGGTGCTGGGCTGGTTTGAATTTCAATACTGGACTCTGAGGCTTCAGAGTCTGAAGAACTTTCTCTGATAGAAGACACTAGAGAAAAATTAACAATATAAGTTATTTTATCAAATAATAAAAATAACTTATACACTCAACTTATTGAGTAAAGTTGTTTTTATGTAATTTATGGCAAATTACGTCAAAAATAAAGAAAAATGTCTAAGATAAAAAGAAAAAATGTTTTTAGTAAAGATTTTTTATTTGATTTATTATTTTCTTTAAAGAAATAATAATTATGCAATTAACAAATTAATTAATCAAAATTATATTATTATTCACTTTATACTAGAATAACTCAAAGAATAAATTTCAAGTCTGTGATGTGAAAAAGCCACTAGTTAGACAAAAGAAATTTATTCCAAATCACTCAATAGTATATTGTTTCAAACAATATTCTTAAGAAAAAATAACTTTATTAATATTATAAAGATTATTTACAAGGGATAAGTCCCAAAAAAGCCAATATTAAGACAAATATGGCAATTTTATGTCAAAAATTAGTAAAATAAGGTCTAGAATATGATTTATGTCCCAAAAATTGGTTTAAAATCACGGCCAGGCCCCCAAATGTAAGGTTTGTCTATGAAACTCTTGATAATAGTAGCAATATCAAGAGTACTATGACTGTCCTCAGTAGAAAAATATAATATAATAAAATATTATAACCACAAATTTAAATATAATTATTAAAAATAATTATATATATAAAAATAAATTTAATTATTATTATAATAATATAATAATAAAAAAAAATAATAATTATAATAAATTATAATTATTCTATTATTGTTATAGTCACTGACAGTTATAACAATAAGAAGTGTAAAGCTCTTAATGAGACAATTACACGTGGAAAATATGAATATTAACCACTTATAAATAATATAAATATTATTTATAAAAAGAATTAAACACACACTGTGCAGAAATAATTCTTTTAGAATAAAAATTTCTATATAAAAAAACTAATACTAGATAAAAAAATATATAGAATTCTAGAGAAAACTTACTTATAAGATTTATTTAATACAATAAGTCAAAATACAACAGTTATAATATTAAATAATAATTATAAGTTAAAAACACGTCAAAGATCAATGAATTTAATGATAAAACAACTTTTAATAATATAAATTATGATTTAAGAGTTTTTGAGAGGAATTTGTGGATTTTAAAAGATATTTAAAATGATAATTTTATATAATAAAATATATTATTGGTGATTACAACAATAATCTAAATTCTATGACTTCAATTCTTTAATTTCAATAAATAAAGAATAAAAATAACTTAAGAATTACTTTTAATAATAAGATTTTATATTTAATAAAACTTTACCTGTTTAAATTTCTAATATGATTGGATTGATTAATTGAATGATGGACAAAAACAGTGATGAAAAGACTCTTTTTATGTCTTCAGAGCAGCTCTCATAATTCATAATGAATATAGAGGGCGTGCTCAGGTCAAAACTGAAAAACCATGCTTAAAAATAGAGTTCTTAACTTAAGGCAACTTATTTTTACTTCCAATTTAAAGTTGTTATTCTTAACTCCAAGTAACTTTAATCCTCATTTAGTTTAATTATTTTAAGTTTTAATATAAAATAAGTTTATTTATATGAAAGTTCATCACATGAACAACTTAAAAATAGAGTTTCAAGCAGAAATCTCTTAAACTCAATTTTTAATTAATTTTTAAAGAAATCATAATTGTCTTTGAGCTTAATTAAAAAAGTAAATTTCCAGGCTAATTACCCAGGAAATTTATTTATAAAAGATACTTAAAATTTAATTTATATATTTATAATATTAAATTCCAACTTGTGTGAAATTTTCAAGCAAATCCATTAAGAATTGGATTTTTAATGAATTTTTGAAGTTATTGCTATTTTTCCACGTAAAATAGCAATACACACCAAACCTTAAGATTTGATAAGGTCTTAATGCTTGAAACTTTAAAGTTTTAAGCTTATTTAAGGTTTTTAAGCTTAATTAAGCTTTGACAGTTCTTAAAACCTTGATTTCAAGCTTGCATATTGGGATTTACCCTTTGGCAGCTTGAAATTCCTGTCCAAATTGGGATAAAACCAGTTTAAACCTTAAGGTTGGATCAAAGTCTAATCTTAAAGTTTAAATAAGGTTGAAAATCCTCCAATACAGGTGGACAACCTTAATTGAGTCCTTGCAGATCCAAAAAGTTGGGTACCCCAGCTCTATTTGGTCTTTTTCCTTTGTCCCACCTTTCTGCGTGGATTTTGCCCTTTTATTTATTTAAAGCCATACTATGGCCTTAAACCCTTTTAAATTGAGCTCACGCAGGATTTACATTCTGTATGGCAAATCCTTAGCCAATTCAGTAAATATACACCACACCTCAATTTTAACTAAAATTTTGGTAAAGTTGCATAAACCTTATGTAACTTTAAATTTAAGCTTAATTAAGCTTAAATTTAACAACTTTTAAAAAATGTTAAAAAAGCTACATTAGTACTGTGAGATTCTTAAATCTTCTAATAACACAAGAAATAAGTGTTTTTGGGTATAACACCCAATGGGTGTACCCTAGGTTATTTTTGGTGTAGAATCCAAAAATGACATAATAATTATAACTTTGTTTATCCAAAAAAAAGTTATACTTATTTTTTATTATTTTTTATTTTAAATTCAACTAAAAAGTCTATTTAAGACAAAATTAATTGTTTATAAAATCATTTGTGGCCTTATGGGTATGTTATACATACCTCACAGGCTCACATTCTAGGTAGTTTGGTAGCTTCAGGTATTTCTTTTTCTGCTAACCATTCATCTTCACACGTTTGTTCACTGTACCTAATAAGGTATTCCCTTACTTTTTTGGTTCTTAACTTCCTTTCTTTGAGAACTTTGGTTATTTTCCTAGTACCAAATTATTCAATAGGAGGTTTATTCTGGGGAACTCTATCTTTCAAAGATAACTTTTCAGCATCACTAGATTGATAAGTTTCTATCAAGCTTACTGGAAATGTAGGATGCTTATTGCTAGGTTCCTCAGATATTTCTACTTCAATTGAGTTTTCTCCATGGAGGGCCTTATTAACAAAAGCTCCTGAAAAGTAGTCTTTGAGCTTTTTACATCCTTTGATGTTAGTGAAGTTTGTGGTAGATACAAGTACTAAATCTCCTAGTTTGAGATCTGGAGTGGCATGTGATTTGTCCCATTTGCCTTTTGCAAATGAAAATTAGTCTTCCATGCACTTTATTCCATGCTTTTTAGATTTTTCTAGAACTTCTTTGAAGCTACTAGCTTCCAGATTAATTTTGACCAAATCTTTCCTTAAGGAGTTTTGGGGTAATTTGGGATTCCATCCCTTGTCTAGAATAGCAGGAGTTTGATTGGTACTACCATGAATGGACTTTTTAAATTCCAATTCCAGTGCTGGTAAAATAGTACACCAATTATGGGTGAACCCATCACAATCTTTGAGTTCAAGGCCATATGCACAAAATATTCTTACCAGGTCTTCCAAAGTTTGGATCATTCTTTCAGCCATACCATCAGTTTGTGGGTGGTAGGCTGTAGAGAAGGACAACTTTGTTCCAAATCATTAGTGGAGACTAATCAATGGTGCTGAGGTGTATTTGGTATCTCTGTCACTAATAATATTTGTCAATATGCCAGTCCATTATATTATTCTATTCCATATTAGAAGAGCATTATCCATGGCTGTATCATCCTTGTGAGATGGTAGAAAGATTGGAGTCTCACTAAATCTGTCAACAATCACTAGGCATGCATTATAACTTCTATCACCCCCTAATTTGCCCAGGTTTTCTGGGTTCTTGTATTTTGATCATCTTTACAAGTCCTTTGAAAGTGGAGTTATTAGCCTTTTGAAATCTGTCACAGGTTTTGCAATACTCTGCCACATTGTTCTGCCACATTTGCCACCCTATACAGGTATTTATTTTGTCTCTTGTCCTGTCCTCAGACAAATGTCATGAGAAGGGGCTGTAATGGCATTCTTTTACCACAACATTAATTAAAGACCTGTAAACAACTGTCATTACACATGTATTCTTAGTTCTGTGGTAAATTATACCATCCAGTAAGTGGAATCTTCCTTCATAATATTATTGCTTCCATATTTCATCTCAAGCATGTAACAAAGAGTTGTCTTTACAGTATTTAATAAGCAGTTGGCATAGGATGCTACAGTTCTTATCTTGAGTATATCTGTTTCTTACTTCCTCAAAGAATGTTGTGTTCAGATCTGTAACACTGATTCCATCTATTGGGATCTGTGGGCAACCTTTTTCTGGTAAATAAGCAGAATTATCAATATTATTTGGTAATGGGCATCTGCTTACTCCATCTTCATTTTTATGAATATTTCCATATTTGTGAACAATAGTCATATTACCTCTATACTCTTGTATGGCTATTTGCAATCTGAGAATATGCCTGTTGGGTGTTTTAATGTTTAAAAGTCATTTAAAGTTGGTAAAATCTGTTAATACTTCAAAAAAGCATCCTTCAAGGAAGTAATTGAGTTTTTTTAAGGCCCAGACAAGGCATAAACATACAATATGACTTTCCCCATATCTAGCTTAAGTTGGTTTGATTTTCCTGGATATGAAACATATGGGTCCTTCCACAGGTTTATCATTTAAAATCTGGACTTTATGAAGTGCAGCACCTAGTCCATCTCCTGATGTATCAATACAAACCTCAACAGGCAGCTTTAAATCTGGCATCAGTAAGAGTGGAGAAGTGGTCAAGGCTTGTCTTAAAGATTCAAAGGCTTTGACCCTGTCAACAGTCATTTCAAATACTGTGTCCTTGTCACATAATTTATGAAGAGCTCTTGCTATGGATGCAAAATCTTTAATATGCTGCCTGTAATATCCTGCAAAACCCAAAAATGACTTAATTTCCTTTCCATTCTGAGGCATAGGTTTGAGTAGCACTGCTGCAGCTTTGGCTTTGTCAATTAGAAGGGATAAACCAGGTATTAAATTTCCTGGTGCTTTGAGTTCTTTAAATACAAATTGACATTTATTTAAAGAGATTTTCATGTTTACAGAATGAATTTTTTTCAAAACGCTTGATGATCTGTATATATGTTCTTCCCAGGTCTTGGAACAGACAATAATATCATGAATGTATATTATTAACCATCCTTTTGAAAGCTCTTCAGGGAAGATTTGAATCATCATTCATTGGAAGTGTGAAGGTGCATTCTTGATACCAAAAGGCATCCTTAAATATTCATACACTCCACAATAAACAATAATCCTAAAGTATTTTCTTGCCCTTGGTGTCACAAAATTTTGATAAAATCCTTTAAGGGCATCCATGGTCTTATATACACTGCTTGAGATATTTGGGTAAGGGAAGTTTGGATTTTTGGTACTGGGTACCTGTCTGGAACAGTGTAAGTATTCAGAGCTCTAAAGTCCCCAACCATTCTAGATTTTCCATTATGCAATGCCACTATGACTGGTGCAGTTATTTCTACCTCCTAATTGTTGCCAACCTTTCTTATTAACCCAAGGTCTAGAAGCTCTTTAATATGGATTTCCAGAGCTTCTCTTGATTTAGGACTTGCTGGATATGCAGGTCTTCTCAAGAGTGGTGGGTAAGGTCTTTCAATATTAAGAATAATGTCAACCTCATGACCAAAAATTTCTCCCAGGGGCTCCTTATCTGATGCAAAGGCTTCTTGGTGGTCATATAAAAGGGCAGAAAGTTCACTTTCTTGCTTGTTAGTGAGATGAAGACTGATTTAAGCTTCATTTAACTGTTAAGACTTGAACTTTTCTAACTCTAAGCTGACTGGTGATACTTTGTTTACTGTAATTCTTTTTAAATGGTAAAGAGGCAAATGTTTGATGCTTATTGTCCGCAATAGCAAAGTATCTGTCTTTTTTGTTATGTAAGTCTATGCCATACATGATCAAATAGTCAATTCCCAATATAACATGGGTACTAGAGCAATTTTCCATAAAACAAATTCAACAGTTACTCTTAGATTTCCATTTATGTGTGGAAATATGACAGTACTCTAAAATATGGCCAATTATTTCATTGGACTACTTGAACTATTAAATTTTATGCCACCAATTGGGAATAATTGATCTTCAAAATCTGGTACACAAGTCTTAAGAAAAGATTTGCCAACACAAGATCAGAAGGCTCCTGGGTCAAGTAAAAGCATAGTGGGTTTGTTGTCAATTACCACTTCTGTTATACAGGAGTTACCAGCTGTATAGCCTTTTTCCCGGTTTGGTTTGATTTTCATTAGTTGTGCATCTTGAATTCTTGAAAAATCAAGTTTCCCATTTCTTAATTTTGACAGGTGGGAATAAGATTCCATGATATCAAGAGTGGCATTTATATTTTCTATATCTTTTGAATATTCACAAAATATTGATGATTTATCATCTGAATTATCTTCATTTACCTCATCCTTTTTAACATAAGGCTCATTTTCAATGTCAAGTCAATTGATTTTCTGCTTCTTGGGACATGTGCCAGCTAAATGTGTGGTGTTTTGACAAATATGGCACTTTCTCATTACATCTGCAGATTTATACTTGATATTATTAGAATTTTCTTTGGGATTCTTGTCCACAGAATCTTTCCAAGTTGTATTAAACCTTGTTTTGAGATTCACCCTACTAGAACCAATTCCGGTTCTGGTGGTTAATTATTCCAATATATTAATGATATCTTCTAGTGAAGATTGTCCAGTAGTCCAGCTTTTGACAGCATTCTCTAAGTAACCTACAAATTGTCTTAGAAGTTTTCTTCCAATCATAAATTCTGAAATGTCAGGATATAATGCTTTTAATCTATATTTTTGTTGGAAAAACCATGGTAAAGCTTTGTATTTCTCAGCATTAAATTTAGCTGATTCAAAGGCTGTTTCAACTTTCAATCTCCAAGCATCATTGGCCCATTTGGTTATAATTCGGGCTTTCCACCAAGTCCAACTTTGGTGTCTATGTGCCTGTCTCAATTATATATACATCTGTGGGCTGATCTGGTAAACAAAATGTTAAATCTTGCTGTTGCCAATCTGTATGGTAATTCAAAATCTTCTTTAATCATTTCTATACCTATGATGAGCTTCATATTGTCATATTCTCCTTCACCACTGAAGTGAGGCCATTATTTAAGTTTTGGTGCTTCTTTCAAGGATGCTTAGCCCATTGATGGTTCCAAGTTATGAAAAGAAGTGGAAAATTCATTTTTTAACTGTGAATTTTCAACATCCAATATTTTTGGAGTGGGAATTCCTTCACCCTCAGTTTGATTCAGAGGTGTGGACACTCTAGGTAAGGTGTAAAGTGATTGTTCAATATCATTAATCTTACTTTTGCTACAACTTTGACAATTTCTGAACTCATTTTGAAAGCTTTGTGTTAAATTTATCACTTCAATTCTATAGATATCTTTCTTATGTGTTAATTCTTGCCATAACTCTGTCCATCTAGTATTATCAAAAGTGATTTTATTCAGATTCACTGTTCATTTTGAGACTTCCTGTAAGATGTGTCTATGAAACTGTTGATGATATCACTATTACTCAACAGTACTATGACTGTTATTATTAAATATAATAAAAAAAATCATTATAACCACAATTAAATAATTAGAGTATTATTTCTTTTATGTGTTAAACACTACTAGTGATTATAACAGTAAGTAGTAACTGTCTACAAGAATCAATTACAAGAAGAATTTAATAATAAAAACTTCTTTGTTAAAATAATAAAGTTATTTTAATATATAGTTATTTTTTACAAGAATAATTATAAATATAACTGGTGAAGAAAACTATTACTAGAGAAAAACTTCAAGAATTGATATAAATCACTCATTATTAATCCAATGAACCTTTTAGAAGATAATAGTAAAGAGATTTGATGTAGAATTGTGGATTTAATGGATCAAAATTGATTTATAACAATATTACAACAATATATAGTTGATTTCTATGATCTCACCTCTTTCTGATTTATTTCTGAAAGAATAAAACATTTAAGAAATAGTTTTAACTAATACTTACTTGTTGGTAATAAAGATATAATTGAATAATGTGATGATTTGGAAAAAACAGCAAGAGGAGGCCTCTTTTGAGTCTAAGACAGCTCACAGAGGCGTTCCATGGAGGAAACTGAAAATCCAATGAGTGAGAAAACCGTAATCCTTCTTTGATTAATGATTACATCATCTGTTGTCATGTAAGATTATGATAATTACTTAATTGATGCTTGTACGTGACTACCAACCCATTTATGGTTAAGAATAAAAGGAGGCACAGCTGTAAATATTCTTTTATTCCAAAAGAATCATTTATTTATCAAAGTTATCAATGTTATTGGAAATTGCATCACAGAATGTATTTTCTGTAAATTTTTAACGATTGTGTGTTTCACATGGAATCATCAAAAAAGGACTGTAGGTAAACCTTTTAATTTTACATATAAAAGTATAATTCTTTTTGGTCCTTATATGAATTATACAGTTCTTGATTGGTCCTGAAAGTTTCAGAAATATTCATTAAGAATTGTATTTTTAACAAATTTTTGAAGTTTGTACCTCATTTCTACGTAGAATTGCAAATAGCAGTATATGGCTGGTTGTTATGAGGTAAATCAATGGATACAAATCCAAGAAGGGTTTTATTTAACCTTTTGGGGCTTATCCATAGGAATTATTTAAGAACTGACATGCTTACAGGAGTCTGAGCTGCTCTTTACCTCCTTCGCATGTCAAAATAGCAGGTTATCTGCTATTTTCTCATGATTTACTGAAGTTGTGACATGGTAACCAAGTTCCCAAAAGCTTTTAGTTTACTAATTGAGCCAAGATTAGCCATGGAGCCAAGGTTTGGAGCTTTCCAAGCCTCAGAGGCCTCAGAAGTTGGGTACACTGGCTCTCTTTGATGTCTTTTGTCCCCCTTGACTATTTCCCATGTCAAAATAGAAATTCAAGCTTCAAGTGAGATATCCACTATGGGTTTACCAAAAGTGCATGTAGGAATACCATAATATTAAGTGCCACAAATATGCATAACACCATTCTTAGTGTATATGTAACATGGGATTTCTCACATTCCCATTATTTTGGCGTGAAATTGAGAAAAACAAACTTTTTCATGGATCTTTTATATGGTATTGATGATGTGGTATTGAAGTATTTTCCATATTGCCACCTCAAAGAGTTGATTTGAGCTTATTAATTCTATTGAGTTACACTGGCTGTACCTTTGTGTAGAATCCAAATCTGGCCTTAAATCCATGGATTTACTTACTCAATAAAATGTTATTCATCTTTTCTGAAATCAAAATTGATGAATTTTTGATATATGCATGAATTATGAGTTATTCATAATTCAGAATTTATGTTCAAGATAATTGTGGCCTATTTGGGTATGTAAAATATACCTCAAGGCTCACATCTCCTGTTGTGAGGTGTCAAAACCCTTTTTTGCAGCAATTGTATATGTCTTTACCCCAGTAAATGAATTTGAAATATCATCAAGAACTTTTTTATTATCTTCTTTGATAATATTTATGGCTTTTTTCATTTTTGTCTCAATTATTTCATCAATATTGAGTTTAAAATATATGTCTGTTAATTCTTTAATAATGGCAGATTGTTCATTTAACTTATTTCCAGATGAATTGACATTATTGGAAGTTTCAATTTATCTCAAAACTTTTTCAAACACATAAGTGTCTCATTTATTTGGCTCAGACTTAAGCTATTTGTCTCAAGATTGTTAAAGATTGATGAATTTTTAGCAAAAATATGATTTTTCATATCATTTATAGCTATATACAAGATCAAAATGCCATCTAGAATATCAGAAATCATATGAAATACATTTTCCATGGACTCCTGCTTATTCCTTGGGATTCTCTAGCGCTGGCTGTAAGGTTTCGTGGCAGGTGCTTTGCCTTTTCCCTTGTTCTGAGCTTGTGGCTGATTTTTAATGCTGAAATTGCTGCTTCTGGCTACTGGGGCTATTTTTGGCACTTGTTTGGGTGGAGGAGGGTTGTTTTTCCTCCATTCTGCGGTACAAGTATCATGTTTTGCTTTTCCATCAATTGATTCCATCTGTTAAGTAAATTGCAAGTGTTGGGATGGCCCAGGAATCTTCTCACAGTCAGGTTAGAATTCATGCTGTTTTTCCACAGATCCGCAAGGATGTGGTACTCTTTGTGCTGCAATGCATTGTTGTAGGCCTTCTGGCTGGCTTTTTATATGTCCACTGAGGCTTCTTGTGGCTGTTTCAGCTCTGTTTGAAGGTAAAGCAGTATTATCAGCTTCAGAATGGCATGATTTGTGAGTTTAGGATCCATTTACTGACCCTTGACCTTCTGTAACTGATTGGCTTGTGCCATAATCACGTCTATAACCTTTTTTTGGGAGCTGCTTGAGGGGTTATGGCTGGCTCTTGATCTGGTTGCAGCCATATTTTATGATTAAAAGCCTGAAAATAGTAATTTTATGTCTAAAACTAACTGTTGGCCAAATTCTTTGCCTTTTGAAAGGTATTACCTATGTCCAAGTTAATGAATTCAGAAGAAATAGGCTCCAGTTGATTTTTCTGAGTTATAATAACTGTGCTATCATAGTTGGAATTGGAAGTACTGGCAGGAATAATGCTAGTAGCTGTTGATGCAGTTTCACTTTTTTTCTTGGCTTACCACGTTGTCAGACACTAAAATTAATGAAAAAAAATTATACAAGTAAAAAGAGGATTTCTCAAATGAAAAATAAAAAATAAAGCCTCACTTATAATATGAAAAAAGTCTTATTTTTTATGAAATTTTTGAATTATAAGTATTTTTTATGGGTTTTTTTGGATTTTTTCAATAAAAGAAAAGGGATTCAAAAAGAGTAAAAATATACGTCAAATGTAGAATATCATGTCTGGGCCTTCAAATTTAAAGTGTGGATATGAAACTTTGATGAAAAATCAAGTACTTTTCACATCCTCAAAATTTGTTTAAGGGAAGAATTGATTAAAAATAGTATGTAATGAGATTTTTAAGAGAAAACAAACCCATTTTATTGTTTTTAACTTTATTAGTATAAAACAATAATATTATAAAGATTTAATGTTTTACAAAAAATAAAAATTTATTGAAAAATACTCTACAAGAGATGTTTAAGGCTACAAAAGAAATTTCTACAAGAGCAATTTCAATTGTAATTGATTAAGCAAAGAACTTCAGGAAATCAATATAAGAAAATAGTCTTTAAAAGGATTATTAAAGAGAAAACATGCCAAAAGGTGACCAGAATGAATTTAGAAACAAAGTGACAAAGCTAACAGTGATGAAAGTTGCTTTAATTCACTTATGGGGTGGTTCAAGGGGTAAAAATGACTATAAGAGTTACAAACAATGATTATAATTAATTTTTCACGTGGTTATGAGGTTTGAAATGATTTAAAAATGGTGGTTGGAATCTCTTATTTATTTTTTTAAAAGTGTTCAAACCAATTATAAACGGAAAAGATTCTAACATGAAGAGAAAAGTGTGGCAAAGAATACATGCTTTTATAGCCATCAATTCTCTTACTCCAAAAGTAAGATTTTCTTTTGTGAGTTTTGAAAAACACTCTGAAAACAGAAAAGCCAATTATGGCCTCATTGAACCCTGGTTTAGACAAAAAGGGCTGGTTTTAGGCATTTTTTGCTATTTTCAGCCATTTTGGACCCTCAAATCAGCCATTGCTACAGTAATACCTGGTCTTAGGCCTTCAAAACACGTCAGAATGTGTTTACAATACATCAAAACCAGTTAAAACTGTTTTTACAATGTTTGTTTTATCTTATGCATAGTTTTACCCTCTTGGCAACAGTGAAAACTGGCCTGGTTGGTATCAAAGCCTCATCCTCAACTGAGATACAGACCCTGTGACTCAATTCCAGGCCAAAATTGATGGAGTGCTGCGTGGATTTTGACATCTAACATGTGTCAGCAAGGAATTTGGGGGTCTGGCTGCCCCTTGGAGCCAAGATTCCTTTTCCCCCCAAGTGTAATATTTGACTATGAAACTGATGATAATATTGCTATTAATCAACAGTACTATGTCTGTTCTTATGAAATATAATGATATAATATTACTATAACCACAATTACATAATTAAAGAATTATTTCTTTCATGTGTTAAACACTACTAGTGATTTTAACAGTGAGAAGTAATTGTCTACAAGAATCAATTACAAGAAGAATTTAATAATAAGAACTTCTTTTATTAAAATAATTAAATTATTTTAATATATAATTATCTTTTTCAAGAATAATTATAAAGATAATTCTTGGAGAAAACTAATTTTAGAGAAAAACTCGAAGAATTCAAGATCAATGACTCACTTATACTCCAAAGAAATTATTGAAAGATATACGTAGAATTGTGGATTTAAGGAATCAAAATGATTTATAGAAGGATTACAACAATATATAGTTTTATTCTATGATTTCACGTCTTTCTGATTGATTCTGAAAGAATTAAAACACTTAAGAATAGTTTAACTAATACTTACTTGTTGGTAACAATAATATAAATGGATAATAAGATGATTCTTGCAAAAAACAGCAAGAGGACGCCTCTTTTAACTCAACAACAGCTCACAGAGGCGTGTCATGGAGAAAACTGAAAAACCAATGATTGAGGAAACAATAAACCCTTTTGGATTATTGATTGCGTCATCTGTTGTCAAGTAAGATTAACATAATTACTTAATTGATGCTTTTACGTGACTACCAACCCAAATATGGTTAAGAATAAAAGGAGTAGCATCTGTAAATCTTCTTTTATTCCAAAAGAATCATTGATTTCTAAAAGTCATCAATTTTATTGGCAATTTCATCACAGGTTGTAATTACTGTGAATTTTTGAAGATTCAGTGTTTCACGTAGAATAGGCAAAAATGAACTGTAAGTAAAACTATAATTATTTTTGGTTGTACCATAGATAATACAGCTCTCCATTGGTCCTGAAATTTTCAGAGAGATTCATTAAGAATTGTATTTTCAATGAATTTTTGAAGTTTTTACCTCATTTCTACGTAGAATTGCAAATATCAGTGTTTAACTGGTTGCTATGAGGTAAATCAATGGATACAAGTCCAAAAAGGTTTTAAGTATTCTTTTAGGGTCTTTCCATGGAAATTAATTAAGAATTGACATTGCTACAGGAGTCTAAGTAGCTCTTTACCTCCTTGGCACGTCAAAATAGCAGGTTATTTGCTATTTTCTTATGATTTACTGTAGTTGTAGCATGGTAACCAAGTTCCCAAAGTCTTTTAGTTTACTACTTGTGCCAATATCAGCCATGAATCTAAGCTTTGGAGCTGTCCACGTCTCAGAGACCTCAGAAGTTTGGTACCCTGGCTCTCTCTATGGGTGTACCAAAAGTCCATGTAAGAATACCATGATATTAAGGGTCCAAAACATGCATAACACTACTCTTAGTGTATCTGTAACATGGGATTTCTCACATTCCCATTATTTTGGCATGAAATTAAGAAAAAAAACTTTTCATGGATCTTTTATGTGGTATTGATGATGTGCTATTGAAGTATTTTCCATATTACCACCTCAAAGAGTTAATTTGAGCTTATTCACTCTATGGAGCTACCCAAGGTGAATATTTGTGTAGAATCCAAAGCTGGCCTTAAATCCTTGGATTTACTTACTCAATAAAATGTTATTCATCTTTTCTGAAATCAAAATTGATGAATTTTTGATATATGCATGAATTATGAGTTATTCATAATTCAGAATTTATGTTCAAGATAATTGTGGCCTATTTGGGTATGTAAAATATACCTCAAGGCTCACACCCAGAATCAATCTTTCCAATTCATTTTTTCCTTAATTCCTTGTCATGTATTATACCTATAATTTTCATATGTAATTCAATTGCCCTTTTACAGTACACAACTGTAATAATTGACACCTCATATGTAAATTAAAGTTTACTTATGTAATACATACTCACAGTTTGACATTTCAATTGAAAATACTTCAATTCCTCATAACTTCTAAACTACACACAACACCTCAAATTTAACACAAAAATTGATGGTTAACACCACATGTGATGTTAATCAAGCTAATGTTTTGATAATTTTCAACTTTTGTACAGAAAATACTAAAAACTTAACTCAAGCTTATTTGGAAATGAGCTACAGAATGTTTACCAAGAGGTGACCTGTCAGGCTGAGTCTATGTTGAAGCAGTAATTAGGGTATTTACAACTAGAACTTTGACTGTGACACATAGAAAATGATTTAAGATAATAGTATTTTGAGTAAAAGAAAGATTTATAATATAATTAAAGGGTTCTACTATTAAAGAATAGTGGTGGTGAGCACTATTGAGAACCCTGGGTGCAGTCTTACCAGTTGGATTACTATAATAAGAGCTACAATAATTAAAATTATAATTATAACTGATTATTACCCAAGAGTAAAAGTGTTTTGGACAGTTTACTATGTAGGGTATTCAAGAGCAGGATGAGGAAACAATTCTGGCTGTGAATAGCCTCCTTTTTATCCTGAAATGGGTGGAAAGGGTGCTAGACCTTTCCACCTAGAGGAAGTGAGGATTTTTCACTCTCTGGGACAATCTTGTGGTTTGAAAAGACGTGTATTAGCCTGTATTGGGCTCAGATGTGGTTTTGAAACCACATCTGGGCAGTTTTCAACAATACAGGGTGAAAATTCTCATCTGGGGACCTCACAGCCTCATTCTGATGTGTATGACACATAGAATGCTGTACAGAAACTGTATGGGACCCCAGTATTGACTGAAATGTCAGGTATTGAAGTAAAAACAAGCTTCTTCATATATTTGACACCTCATATTCATGATTATGGGACATTATCCCATGGTAAGGCTGTATATGACAGCAGGTGGGAATCTGACCTTAAAACAGCCATAACTTTGTAAATTATTGAGATATCAACCTCAAAATTGGTTCATTGTGTATCCCTGTCTGTGCTCTACACAATGGTACCTCATTTGATATTGGTATCATTAAATATGGCAAAGCTATCCCATGTACAAGATTTTTGTACATTTGCATGGTTTAGGCAAAAAGCTCTATTGAGCTTATTTGCCCCATAACCTTTGTTCTAGCTGGGCTATGGGTAAATGGATGAAACCATCAGATAGCCCTGATTGTGCGCTTTCAAAAAAGACCCCACTTTAGGTATCTCATGCTAAAACTGCAAAAGGTACATGAGAGGTGAATGTTTTGTTCACCCTTATTTAGCCTGAGTTTGACCATAACTCAAGTAATACTAGTACTAGCTCAGCTTGGCTAGTTACATTGGATAGCCCTGGCATAGAGCTTCATTTTGAATACCCATTTGATGGGGTTAAGCCTCTCCTTCTGGATTTTAGATGAGAGGTGAAAATTAAGGTTTATGCTCAGCAATAACTTTGAGCAGGAATAACTTTGTTATTCTTTGTCCTATGGTGATGGGACTTATATTTTCATAAAGGAGTGATTTTCCTCTTTCCTTTGATATATTTTGAGCTTATTTTGCTCATCTCCATGTTTTGGTGGTATCTTGGCTATACCATTGATTTATGGTATTTTGGGTGTCATGCTTGTGCTCTGGTTTTGAGTCACAGGCTGACATACCCTCCCTCTAAAAAGGCTCATCATTGATGAGACTTTTCAGTCCTCCTATAGGCTCTGAATCTTCTTAAATGAAGGTTCCCATCTGGTATGACATCTTCTGCCAACCATTTGTCTTTATCAGCTGTTTGGTTCTTGAATATGACTAAATATTGTCTTTGATCCTTCCCATTAAGTCTGATCTTCCTGGCCCTGATGTTCTTACACACACGTCCTGGGGAGTCCCCTACTTCCACTATTTCTGGTGGTGTGAGGTTCTTCTTCCTGGAGGGGAATTTACCCTCTTCAGTGTGGAAGTATGGCTTGACCAAACTCACTGGAAAGACTGGGTGTTTCCTGGAAAACTCCTCTGTGATCTTGACTTCCACTGCATTCTTTCCTACCAACTTAATGATAGTTAAGGGCCCTACAAATTAGTCTCTCATCTTCTTGGGTCCTTTAAGATTTTTGAAGTTCAGTTTAGACACCAACACCTGGTCCCCTTCCTTAAATTCAGGTTCCATGTGTATCTTTTACCACCTTTGCTTATTATAATCGTTTGCCTCAGCTATGCATTTAGCAGCTGTGTCACAAGCTCTCTTCCACATATCATGGAAGTCTTTGGCTGTGTGGTGGATGGTCAGGAGATTCTTCTTCAAGTGATCCACAGGCAACAAGGGATTCCCCCCTTTCTCTACCAGTGCAGGTGCTTTTCCTGTGGTAGAGTGCTGACTTCTATTATAAGCCAGTTGGACAGCTGGTAGTAGGGTAACCCAGTAATGGGTATATCCCTCATTGTTCTTATATTCCATGCCATAGGCACAGAACCTCCTAAGGATGTCCTCCATTGTTTGGATAATCCTCTCTGCTAGGCCATCTGTTTGTGGATGGTAAGCTGTGGAAAAAGCAAGCTTGGTGCCAAGCATGTCATACAAGTTGGTTCAAAATTCAGATGTGAATTTTGGGTCCCTATCACTAATGATGATCTTAGGGACTCCACAGGTAGATATGATGTTATTCCAAAATAAAAGAGCAGTATCCATGGCTGTGTCCTCTTTGTGGCATGGTAGACACCTCATGCTATTGCTGAACCTATCAACTATGATTAAGCAGGCATTGTGGTTTTCTTTGCCTCCTGGGACAAGTCCTGTAACCCAGTCCATGTTGATGGTTTCCCATGGGTGTTTGGGTTCTTCTATATTTTGAAGTAACCCATACTTCTTCCAATGTTTCCTATTTGCCTTTTGGCATATTTCACAAGTGTTGATGTATTCACTCAACTCTTGTTCCGACTTGGGCCACCAAGCTGTGCTTTCTACCCTCTCTTTGGTCCTGTCTTCACTCATGTGTCCAATATAGGGGCAGTCATGGCATTCCTGCAGGATCAGAGAGATGTGGTCTCTGTCTACCACTGTGAGTGCACTTGTGTGTTTTTCTCTGTGGTAGAGCAGGCCATCTATAAGGAAGAACTTTTTATCCTTATAGGCCCTCAACCAGGGTTCTTCCAGATGAGATTCCAGTTCTGGACTCCTGTACCTGTGTTGAAGGAGTTGTAGTAATATGCCGCACTGTTTGTGTTTGGCAAAAGACTTTAGTACTGCACTAAAAAATTCATTGAGCAGTTCTGAAGAACTTATTCCCAATATGGGAGTTTCTGTTTCCTATGAATCAGGGTTTCCACTGACAAGGGTAACACTTTCTGGTGTCCATTCAGAAAATCTGAAGTTCTTCCTCCTATCTATCTCCATGTAATGGATAGGGATTTTGGCTGCAACTTCAGGGTCATAAGCTGGATTGCTCTTGAAATTATCCAGTGGCCATCTGCTAAGGCCATCTGCATTGGTATGACTTTTACCTTCCTTGTATATGATGGTCATGTTCTCTCTATAACCCTGGACGGCTATTTGCCATCTCAGCATGTGTCTATTTGTAGTCTGCATGTTCAGTAAAGACTTCAAGCCTGTGCAATCTTTGTAGACTTCAAAAACTACACCCCCCAGATAATAATGGAGTTTCTCCAGAGCCCAGACTAAGCATAGACATTCAGTCTGGGTGGCCCCATACCTGGCATCTTAATCTTTCAGTGGCCCAGGGATGTAACATATTACTCCCTCTCGTGGTTCACCATCCAAAATTTGTCTTTGGTGAAGGGCTGCTCCTAGGCCTTGACTACATGCTGCATCTATGTATAACTTGAATGGTAGTTCAAAGTCAGGTAAGATGAGCACAGGTGCATTTGTGAGTTCATATTTGATCCTCTCATATGCATCCCTCCTTTCCTTGGTGATTTCAAAAACTACATCTTTTGAACACAACTTGTATAAACTACTAGTTATGTGGGCGAAATTATTGATGTGGTTTCTATAGTAGCTAGCAAACCCAAGGAAAGATTGCATCTCTTTGATGCTCTTTGGTACTGGCTTTTGCAGTACTGCTGCTACTTTATTCTGGTCAATTTCCAGACTAAGACCTGAGACTTTATGTCCTAGAGCCAATAGCTCTTGTTGGCCAAAATTACACTTTTTCAGTGAAATTTTCAGATTTATGGGTGTACATTTGCTTAGCACTCTGTATATGTAATGTACATGGTCTTCCCATGTCTCTGAGTATATAATGATATCATCAATATATACCACCATCCAGTCTTCCAATATTTCTTCTTGAAATATTGTGTCCATCAACCTTTGGAAGTGGGATGGTGCATTTTTGATGCCAAATGGCATCCTGGTGTACTCATATATGCCCATATGGCATATTATTCTGAGTAATTTCATGGAGTTTGGTTTAACTCCATTTTGGTGGAAGCCTTTCATACAATCCATTTTGGTTATGTATTTGGCTTTTGCCAGTTTATCCAAGGCATGAGGTATCCTGGGTATATGGTACCTGTCTGCTTTTGTGTAGTTATTCAGAGCTCTGAAGTCTCCACACAGTCTAGACTTACCATCATGCCAGGTGATTAGGACAGGGGTGGTGATTTCCACTATTTCATTATGTCCAATCCTCCTGATGACATCCATGTCCAAGAGTTCATTGATATGTTGCTCAATTTCTTTCCTGGTTTCCAGGCTTTCTGGATAAGGAGGTCTCCTAAGCATGGGTGGATAAGGTCTTTCCACATCCAGATATAGTTCTATATCATTGCCTTTGATCTTGCCTAATGGTTCTTCACCAATGGAAAATGCTGGTCTGTTCTTTCTCACCATCTTCAGTAAACTTAGTTTTTGTTTACTGGTGAGGGTAGTGCTAGGTTGTCCCTCTCTGAATTCATTCAGGAGTTCTTCTAGTGGATCTTGGGAAGATATATGGTATATATCAAGTGAAAATTTCTTTTCCTTGTTGGTACCAATGGCAATGTGCTTATTTTTATTGTTATAAATATCTATGCCATACATCCTCTGGTAGTATGTTCCCAGTAAGAACCCTTGGATGTGGGCATCATTAAGCACTACAAACTCTGGGTTAAGTCTGATATTACCCTTCCTGTGGGGTATAATTATCTCTTTGATAATTTTACCAATGGAAGTCATCTGCCCTGAGGCACTTTTGAAGTTCTTTGCCTTGGTGGGAAAGAGCTGTTTTTCCCAATTTGGGAAGTGGTTATCCAGATAATTTCTGCTCACTATGGAGCAGTGTGCCCCACTATCAATGATCAATGGATGTTGAGAATTGTCAATACAGACAGTCATTTTATTGGCTGTTCCATGTATATATGCCATTACTTTGGTTGGTGTAACCAGGAATTTTTGTGCATCTTGTGTGTGTCTGCACAAGTTTTTATTGGCAGTATCCTGTGGCATGCCTGCTTCCAACTCTATTTCCTGAATTTCTAGTGGGGTTTCCTCTTGGTATTCTACTAGAAATTCTTCCTTTGGGTCTTGGTCATTATCAGATAGGTCTCTGATGGCATCACCCATAGAGTCTGATTCAGAATCCTCTGTTGTGGATTCCTCCTCTGGGACTTTCTCAATGGAATAGACTTTTCTTTGCCTTTGGACAGTTCTTGGCATAGTGGTCTGTTGAACCACAATTGTGACAAGAATTTCTCTTCTTTGCCACTTCTGCCACTCTTTCTTTGGGTTTGTCTTTAAACTCTACCCTGAAAGGTTGTTTCTCTTTGAAACCACTGCTCTTATATGGGGTGAATCTCCCTATATTAGTCCTTTTCCTTATGTCTTGTAAGGTGTTGGCAATGTCATCTGGAGTGCAATTTTGGTTGCATCTGAATTTTTCTGCATGCTCTAGTTCTCCTGGCAGTTGTGTAAGTAGTTTGTGATTCCTCATTTGAATGTTCATCTGGTGATCAATGGCTTTAAGTCTCTTGGACTGTCTAACACACCACTCATATGGATCTTTGTCCACAGAGTATTTGTCACTTTCAAATGATATGGTCTTCTGCCATATCCAAGTTCCATTACTGTACTTTTGGATGATTTTACTCTTTCACCATGGCCAGTTTCTTCTGCCATGGACTTCTTTCATTTCTGTGTACCATATACTATCATGTCCTTTAAATTCTGTATTTGTTCTAGCAGTAATCCAGTAATTTGGTATGCTTGCTACATCAATGAAGAGTCCATAAATGTAATCTATGAGTTCCATATGATCATATTCTCCTGATCCAGATAATTTGGGCCAGCTTGAGGCCTCAGGAAGCTGTTTCAAGGCTTCCTTCTCTGGATAAGACATGCCATCTCCATCCTGGTATTATGATGGAGATATTGCCTTATTCATCAACATGGCATCTGGTTTGATGTCATCTGGTTGATATGGATTCTCCATAACTTGGCCTTGTGGTTGGGGCTTCAAGTTATGGTAGACATTAAACAATTTGTTTATGTCTTTGTCCAGACAATCCCTGTCCCTTGTGCTGTGGTGTTGTTCTTCAAATACTAGATTCAGTCTTTTGTTAGTTTCTTCAGAGGCTTTGCTCAATTGAGCATGTCCTTCTTGAAGATTTTTAACTATTTTTTCCATGGAGGCTTGTAATTTTTTCATCCTCTCATGGCTGGCTTCAAGTTCCGCAAACTTCTTTGCAGATTTCTCAGTATATTGGGACATTTTTAATCACAGTGTATCACTATTGTTGTTACTCTCAGATGTGACAATGTTATGTTCAGTCTGAGTGGAGGTAATGTTTCTATTACTAGGACTACTGATTCTAGAGTGGTTTAAAACTACTTCTGGTTCTTGTGCACTTCTTTTACCAAATCCAACAGCTTCTGAATCATAGGGTCTAACTCTTTCCTCCTCTGGTTAAAGGAGGCTTTTTTCTTGCCCTTGTTTCCTTGTCTTCTTCTGGAAACTTCCTGGAATTGTGAAGAATGGTGACTCTTGGCCACTGATCTTCTGGTTTTTGAATGGTGTGAAGCCACTGGAGAGCTGATTTGGCCTGCTCCTTGTGAGCCTGAAGGAATCTGAGTAGGCCCTGTCTGGGTTAACTGTTCTTCTATAGCTTGAATAGTGGCTTGATTCTCCCTTATCCTCTGTTCCCTTGCCTCCAGGAGTCTGAACTGCCTGGTAGGATTCCAACCTTTGGTGATTACCATCAGGTCTTTGAAGTATATCTCTCTGAGACAGATCTTCTGGCAACTTGCTCCAAGTTCTGCCCAGTGACATGCCAGGTTGAACCTCTTGTTGTCCATGCTCCATTGCAATAAGTCCTTGAGGAGTTGGTGGAGCTGAAGAACTTGATCCATGTCTTTCCAGTCCTCTGGTTTGAGTTCTTCATTTAATGGGAGTGTGAATGGCAGGGTTGATATTATCTCCCTCATTGTTTTGCCATCAACTACTGTGTCCAAGGTGTCCTCTTTCAGGTCTTCTGGTTCTGGACAAACCTTCTCTGCCCTCTGGTTGGTCCCTTTGGAAGCCAAGATCTCTGAAGTGTACAGGTGACATGTTAGTGTTTGCAAGCACTCAAAAACTTTATGTTCTTAGGGTATTTACCTTTGACTGTGCATTGTACAAATTTGTTGTCTGCTGATTTGGGCAATTTACCTTTAGAGGTTACAACTGGGTTAATTATAGTAATTTTCCCTGTACAAGTTATCAAGGTTGGTTTACCTTGTATTGAGCAGAATTTTGTGGTTTGCTACTCTTCTGTGTGGCAATGGGTGTCCACTTTCTTGCTGTTATCAGGCCTTCACTGTGCCTGTTCCCTTTGCCTTTGCTGCCCTCTGGTTCTGAGGGTGTCACTGGTGTGTTGGCCTGTGACTGGCTTTGAAGTGGTATGAAGTTAGCTTCCACTGAATCAAAACAGGAAAAAGAGGGCTTAATGTCAGTTAAGACTTCTTAAAATTCTGTTTGCACATCTCAGAATGGCCTCTGGGCTTGTATATTACTACAATATTCCCTTGTACAATGACAGTGTAATTGAATCAACAATTCCACATCAGAAATACAGCTTACTGATACTTGGTATACTGTTTGTATACCAATATCTCACAGATTACTTGTAATTAGCAAGGATAATCTGTAAAAAGTGGTGTATGGCTCAAGTGTTTTTATGTGTAAAACATGCCAAAAATAAGGGTCTTGTGGTTATTAGCCACGTGACAGATACTCTTAAAATATTAGTATAAAGTGGTATATATACCAAAAAAAGGAAAATATATATATATAATATATATTTTGTAAGAAAAAATTACGCCTAAAAAGAGTAAAACAATTGTCAGAATGAGGAAATTTAGAGAAAAAACTCACTTTATAAGGTTGTCACAGGGGCTCTTCGAAGGGAAGAGGGCCTGGCACTCAGTAAACTGGGACTCACTTATGGAGGGCTCAAGGATAGGATAGGATGAGATACACTTAAGAGTGTTAAAGATGAATTACTAAAGAATGAATATAAGAAAAGCAGCAACAACAGAAATAAGAATAAGAAATAGAAGAGCCAACCACAAACAAGTCCAAGTCCACTGTTTCAACCTGTCAGAATGGAAAGAGAAGGGTTAATAAGGATATGGCCACCCAACTCATACTGTACAGGCGAAGAAAGAAAAAAGGCAAAGACTAACTTAAGATTAAATAAATATAATACCCCAAAATATAAGGATAAGAATATTCAGATAATAATAAATCAACTAAATTAATTAACTGGGGAAAAGTCCCCAGGGGGGAGAAAGAGGGGCTGGTATATGTGAGAATCACCAGCCCTCATCCAGAGAAGAATTTTCATGAGAATAATTGATTGTTGAATTGAGTCTGGCCAATACAGGTCCTGTACAGCTGTACAGAACCTGTACAAGAGGTGTGGTGTATTTGAGTGATCATACAGTTTCATACTGGTGTATTGAAACTGTATTGGGTGAATCCATCCTGTACAAGTATTGACAGGCTGTATTGATGTACCAAACTGTATGCATGTTTCAGACTGAAGATTGCTGAAACTGACTGCTGATGCAGATACTGGATTTGCTGATTTGAGGTGTTTGAGTGGGTGTATGAATGAATACCCTTACCCCTGATGGATGGTTGTTACAGTATCCCCCTCTTGAAACTGGTGGGCTCCTGAACACCATAATACCCTGCCACTGTTGAGTGGCATCTCAATATCCCCACATTTTTTCAAAAAATTTTCTTTTTAAATTTCTTTCCTCTTGACCATTATCCTGAAAATCCTTCATTACTTCTTCCCTGCCAAATTCAATTGATTCCCCCCTTTCTTTTCAAATTTGAGTGAGTATTCCTTCCAGAGTATGCAATTCTTTCTTTTGATTCAATCAGCCATGTCTTGGGATGTGGCCTTGGGATATATCCCAGAATAAAGGCCATTGAGTACTTGTGCTCAAAAATTGGTGCCCAATGAGTATATGACTTGTACTCATTGGCCCAGACTTAATCCATTCAATGAACCTCCCAGGGGTCTTGTCCCCATGATCCAAGGAATTGGCCTCAGGCAGCCCTCCCAGTGGGTTTTGGACTGTGGCCTCCATCTTGAGTGATCTTGATGTATCTTGCTTTTATGGCCTTTTTGGCCTTGCTGGGTGTTTTGGTGACTAGGGCAATTTTTTTGATTTTCTGGGTTTTTGGCCATAATAGGCCTTTACTGATGTCTTGGGGTCCTACGGTCCGCGGGCCGTACGCCGCGGTCCGTGGGCCGTGGGCCGTGGTTCGCGGTCCGTGGACCGTACGCCGCGGTCCGTGGACCGTGGACCATACGCCGTGGTCCGTGGGGGCTATTGGAGGCCCCCAGGACCAAAATGGAGCCCCTGGGCCCAAATTTACTGGGGACCCAGGGTGACCAAGGGGCCCAAAAATGGCCCCATTCCAATTTTCACCATATATGGCCTGGATCCATTGAAGGGGTCCAGGACCATCAAGATCTTGGCCTCCCCCAGAGTTGCAGAGGAGGCCCTGGGTGATGAGTTCAGCCCCAAAGGGGTGTGAACCTTCACCTTAGAGGCTTTGAGGTGGGGCATAATTGAGTTATGGCCCCAATTCCTTGAGTCAAATTTCTTTTTCTTGATGTGGAGTGGATTGATTCTGACGTCTTGAATCTTCTGCTTGCACATTCTTCAGTTATGAGTTCCAAACTGACTGAACTCACTGAATCTTCCCCTTCTGCACCGCCACCGTCTGTTCTTCATGGTTCTGGCGTCTTCAGTCGATTGTCTTCTCCCTCCATGGCGTCTTCTGGCCATTTTGACCCCTCCCAAACATATGATGGGTTCAGAGCAGTTGAAGTTCTTGATCCTGCCTGTACTGAGTGTTTGGCCAGGGGGAAGGATTGCTTTCAACATTACAATCCTCGATCGTCAAAATGCCATTTCTGCTTTATTGGGAAGAAGCCATGCCGCCGTACCGGATCAACCTTGTCCCGGGTCAAGAGGCACTTATGGAGTAGGAAGGATGGGCCTTATGGGCAGGAATTCCCCATTCTTGAGGAACCTACCCCTGATGCCACTTCTGGATTTTCTCAATGTGAGTGATTTGCATTTCTTGGTTGAATTGATGCTGATATTTTGATGTAGTGACTGGTTCCAGGCAGAGGGATGTGGCCAGATGGACTAATGTTGGAGGGCCCATTCCGATTGGTGGTAGGCCCATCCACTACAGCTCAGAAATTCCCATTTCAAGGACCAATGCTGATGGAGTGGTGAAAGTAGTGAAGAAGCTAAGAAGAATTGTTGATTCCCCATCAGATCCAGATGCTGAAGGAAGTGATGAGTTGGATGGTGAAGAAGTTCAAGTTATTCCTCATTCAAGTGGCCATCCATCCAGCAATTCCTCCTCTCAACCTCTTGCCAACCCCAGATTCCAAAGCCAAGTGGTTCCCAGCACTCCAAGAACCTTCCAACCAATGCTTGCTTCAATTCCTGCAACCCTTCCTCCTCCATCACCAACTACTTCCCACACCACCAGGCCTGCCTTGAATCCAGCAGTAAGACCATCTCCAGTTCAACAGCCCAGAAACTCACCCATAAACACCTCCCGTCAGCTCCAACCTGTGGCCAGCTCCAGCAGAAGAAGAGATGGGATGTCCCCTTTGCCGTTTCCTGCCGCTCAAGTATTCCAAAGAAGAGAACGTTGGCCTATCCGGGTTACCAGAGAAGATCCCAACGCGGCTAGTGAAAATCAAGATGCTGTGGCCAGATTGTTCAGGATAGTTGATAGAAATAGCAGAGAGGTGATTATGTATGCCAATGACAGGACGATTCCAGGTACTGCTTCTGAAGAAATGGCTGCAAAATTTGCCTGGTATGAAGATGAGTTGATAAATGATTTCCAGAGAACTTTTGATGACTTGGGTAGAGATAACTAGTTTCCTTTTCCTTGTTTGTGTTTGGCTTGCCTTCCATCCCCACTCTTATAAATACTAAAAAATGAAAAAATAATGGAACCTCCCAATACATGATTTGGGGAGGGGATGCTGCTGCTTTAAAGAAATAAAAAAAAAGAAAATTATACAAGTAAAGAAAGAAAGAAAAAATAAGAGAATAAGAGAAAATGAGAGTAAAGAAAGAAAATAAAGAAAAATCCTGATGGTTGGTCCTTCTTGTGGTGAGTTGCTTGATTTTGGCCAATAAGTCTGAAAAAATGAAAACCAAGCATTTTGATGCTCACAGAGTGGCCAAGGTAATGTTTTACAAGAAGTAGAACCCTCAGGGATGCATACCAGGAGATGGAACTTACTTTCATAACTTCCACTCCCCACCAAGCACCATAAACTTGAAATAACTTGCCATAAATGACTTCTGAGTTGAATTGCCATAAATGACTTATGAAAAGAATTGCCGTAATGACTTGAAGTAAATGAATGTCTTGAATTATGATGATTGGCGTAAAATGAAAAGATAATAAAGAAAGAAAATGAAACATAAAGAAGGAAAGAAACTATTTGGCCATATCTTGATAAGGTCCAAATCGGAGGGTATTGATGTTGTATGCTTCCTGAACCTGTCCAAAGAATTGACAAGTGCTCACAAAGTGGCCAAGGTGATGCTTACAACAACATATGGGTAGAATACCCCCTTAAAGGTGCATGCCAGGAGAGGAACTTACTTTCATAACTTCTTCTCCCCACCAAGCACCATAAAATCAAACTCTTGAGGTATTTGGAACAGGCTTGTCTGGATACAATGAGTGGAAATCCTTGACAAGGTCTGGTGAGTTGGTAAGGTTGGAAGCTGGTTCCCAAGTGGTTCTTTCTGGGTCTTCACTGAATCCCTTCCACTCTACAAGATACCATAAATTACCTCTTTTGAGTTTTGAGTCCAGAACCTGAGCCACTTCCCATTCTTCTTGCTCCTCCACTAGAACTGGTGGTGGCGGCAATTGATGACGATTTGGGATAGTTGAATGCTTGACTGGTTCTAATAAGGACACATGGAATACAGGGTGAACTGTCTTCCATTGCTGAGGCAACTTGAGGTGATATGCATGGCTGCCAATCTTCTTAAGAACTTCAAAGGGTCCCAACCATCTTTCTGATAATTTCTTGGTGGGTCTTGTTGTCTTGATGTTCTTGGAAGCTAGCCATACTTTGTCCCCAGGTTGCAAATCAGGTGGAATTGCCCTATTTCTATCTGCATACTTCTTGAATCTCCTTATTGCTGACTCTAATTCTTCTTTGACAACTTGCTGTACTGATTGGAGTTTTGTTGATAACTTTCCAGCAGGTGAGTCTTGAGAAATATGGATTGAGTCAAAGCTGGGATTTCTTCCATAAATGGTGAAAAAAGGTGATTGCTTGGTTGATGAATGTTCTGCATTATTATAGGCAAATTCAGCCAGAGGGAGCCAGGTGTACCAGTCATCTTGATGATAGCTGACATACATCCGAAGGTACTGTTCTAGTATCTGATTTACCCTCTCTGTCTGTCCATCTGTTTCAGGGTGAAAGGCAGTTGAAAGATCTCTTGATATCTTGAGCTGCTGACACAATTGAGTCCAGAATGATGAAACAAATAAGGATCCTCTATCACTGACAATACTGACTGGGAGTCCATGCTTGGAAAATACATGACTAATGAATATTTGAGCTAAATCCAGAGCAGTGATTGTGCCATAAGTTGGAATGAAGATTGCCATTTTTGAGAATCTGTCCACAACTACTAAAATTGAATCAAAGTTGTTGGACAGTGGCAATTGAGTGATAAAGTCCATTGATAATGAATTCCAAGGACCAGACGGAATTGAAAGAGGCTTGAGTAATCCAAACTTCTTGTGGTGAATGTTCTTGTTTCTTGAACATTGCTGACATGAGGACACATAGTCCTTGATGAATTGATTCATGCCAGCCCAATAAAAATCCCTCTTGATGAGCTTGAGGGTCTTCTCCTGGCCAGGATGGCCAGCCAATGGTGAGTCATGACGCTTTTGAAGAATATTGAGTTGAAGTTCTTCATTGCTTGGGATTACCACTCTATCTTTGAATAATAATAACTTGGCTTGAGGTTCAAGAGAATAATCTGGAACTGATTCACCTCTTGCTAGTTGCTTGAGTATTTCTTTATAGTCTTTGTCTTGCCATACTTCTTTTTGAATCTTGTCAACTAAATCTGAGAAAATTTCCACTTTGATTGAGAAGAATCTTGACTCTTGAATTCCATCTTGCTTAAGAACTTGATGAAGATTTTGAGGATTCTTGATGATGAAGTCCACCCCCCTCTCTGGGTACACGTCGTCCCGACGTGACAAGGCATCTGGTAAAGTGGCCAGCCTGCCTGGGCGGTAAGTGATAGTGAAATGAAATTCAGAGAGAAACTCAGCCCAACGGGCCTGACGACGAGTAAGAACTTTGGAAGACATGAAATACTGCAAGGAAGAGTGGTCTGTCAAGACCTCAAAAGAATTGGAAAGAGAAAGAAGGAATGCTCTCCAGCGCTTGAGAGCCCAAACTATGCCAAGGAGTTCCTTGTCATGAATTTCATAGTTGAGTTCAGCTGGTAAGAGCTTGCGACTATCAAATGCAATGGGATGCTTTCCAGAGTCATTCACCTGACTCAGTACGGCGCCCAATGCATAATCAGAAGCATCAGTCTCTACTATAGTAGGTAGAGAAGGATTAAAATGAGATAAGATAGGAGCAGAGGTGAAAGCTTCTTTGAGTGCTTGAAACTGACTAAGAGCTTCCTCATTGAAGATAAAGGGAGAATCTTTTTTAAGGAGGGAAGTGAGAGAAGTGATTTTTTTAGAATAATTTTTAATGAAACGTTGATAAAAATTGGCAAAGCCAAGAAAAGATTGAAGAGCCTTGATGTTTCTGGGCTGAGGCCAATTGAGGATTTGCTGAACTTTTGAAGAATCCATCTTGAGGCCATCACTTGAAACAACATAGCCCAAGTATTCCACACTTGAGGCATGGAATACACACTTGGAGGCTTTGGCAAATAGATTATTGTCCCTCAGTCTTTGGAGGACAGAGGCCACATGTTTGACATGTTCCTCCTCAGAACTGGAAAAGACCATAATATCATCTAGATAAACCACAACAAACACATCCAAAAAATCTGCAAAGATATCATTTACTAGATTTTGGAAAGAAGCAGGAGCATTGGTCAAACCAAATGGCATGACCAAATACTCATAACTACCATATTTGGTTCTAAAGGCAGTTAAGTGCTCATCCCCCTCTTTGATTCTCAGAAGGTTATATGCACCACGCAAATCTATCTTGGAGAAGATAGTGGAACCGTTGAATACGTTAAGAAGCTGGTTCATAGGAGGAACAGGGTATCTGTTCTTCCTAGTGACAGCATTGAGTTTGCGGTAGTCAACACACAAACGAAGACCTCCATCCTTTTTCTTGACAAAAAGGACAGGTGCTCCTGTTGAAGAGGAGCTTGGTCTGATGAAACCTTTCTCTACATTCTCTGAAATGTAGGCCCGCAGTGTTTCTGACTCTTGATTTGATAGTGAGTAGATAACACCAATTGGAGGTAGAAGACCCTCCAATTCGATATGGTGATCACAGGCACGGTGTGGAGGAAGTTTCTCTGCTTTCACCTTGGAGAATACATCCAAATATTGGTGATAAGCAGGAGGAACAACCTTCAACACAGTTTCAATTTCCTCTGGCTCTTCCTCCTCATCCCACTGCTCCTCCAGGGATGCATGAAAAGATAAGGGAGGAAGGTCCATATCCCCTTGGAAGAGATGAAGTGAAGATATGGCAACATCTTCTCCAACATCCTTTATCTCTTTGAAGACTTCATCTCTTGATGGAAGTAATGACTGAGAGGGAATTATGGAAGGGATATGGACAGAAGAAGGGATGGAAGGTGTCTTAAGTTCACCAGCCAGAGCAACACTGTTGACAGCAGTGGCTAAGTCATTACTAGTAGAAGGAATAATACCACTAGAATCCTTATGATTAGAATCATAGGTGATCAATCCATTTTTCCAATCAATAATGGGATTGAAATGGTAAAGGAAATCATAGCCCAATATCAGGTCTTCTCCTTTGGGTGAATCTATGATAAAGAAATCCCATTCAAAGCTTGGGAAGGAAGGCAAGTCAACTACCCACTTGGTATAATGGGTGATGAACAAGGCAGGGGATTCATTAGAATCCAAAATGAAAAGAGGAATCTTTTCAGGGAGCTCTGACAGAGTCAATGAGTACTTGAGAACAAAATTCTTTGCAATAAAAGAGTTTGTAGCACCAGAATCAATGAGAATACTATAAAAAATATCAGAGATTGAAGAAAAAATAAGAAATTTTAAAGATTTCTTGACACTAGTATTCAGAGTGCACAATTGTGCTCTTGAAGGAAATAAGTGAGAACCATTGAACACATCATGATTCCCACTCAGGCTTTTCCCTGCTTGCTAGGGAAGCCTCTTGATGATGACCCAGGCTTGTTCTGAGGTCTCTTGAAGCATTTTTCAATTGGGTGCTTTCCACCACAATAAGTACACAACCCCTCTTTAATCCTCCTCTCCTTTTCAGAACCGATTAGTTTATTGTCCTTATTGAGGAGAGCAGCATGGGGCTTGTCCTTTGAAGATTGGAATTGCTTGCCCTTCTTGTTCTTCTTCTGGTGAGGCCTCTTTGAAGATGAGTTTTGAGGAGGCCTAGCCTGATTGGATCCAATGACTGGAGGCTTCTTTTCTTGATTGCCACCCTTTTCCTTTTGCCTCTCATGATATCTTGTGTCTAATTCTAGAGTGACATCCATAAGTTCTTGAAGAGTATCAAAAGTTCCAGGGTGAGAAGCCAACTGATCCAATAATCTTGATGCCAATCCTCTTCTGTAAACATGGATATAAGCTCTTTCCCCCCAATCTCCAATTCTTGACATTAAGCTTCTGAAATCTGCTATGTACAAGGAAACATGACCACTTTCCTTCATCCTCAAATTGTCCAACTCTTGTTCAGCTTTCCTGACTTCATTGGGGTCACCAAACAGAGTGAATAATTGAGATTCAAACAATGGCCAATTATTGAGGAGGTAGGAAGGGTCTTCATTGGAAATATTTGAGAGGTAAGGTTCAATCCATTTGCCAGCTCTACCAGTAAGAAAAGAAGTTGAGTACAAAACCTTCTTCCTGTCAGAGAAGAAGTTTGCTGGATCATTATGGAAAATTAGTTGACAGGATTGGATAAATCCTCTCAACTTATGAGCTTGAGTACCATCAAAAGAATCAGGTGCCTTCATGGATGGAGTCTTGAAAGCAGGGGCTTTGGAATTGTCCCTGGGGGCAACTGCTTGAGTGAGTTGTCCCATGAATTGAGTCATCTGCTCCATCATCTTGAGGAGACTTGGATCAGTTTGAGAGACAAGAGGTTGACTAGAAAGGGCTAGATTATAACCCTGAGGCACCTCTGGAGCATTTGCCAAGGCATCTGCCACTTCAGTCTCCCCAGAATCATCCTCTTCCACAGACTCTTCCCCCTCTTCATCTTCAACTTCCCCTTGTCTTGCTCTTGCACCTTCAGACATGCCAGGGTAGCCACCCAAAAGTCCAGAGAAAGATCTTGATCTTCTAGATTTCATTCCACCTCTTCTTGAGGGTGCTGCTCCTTCCATTGGTGGTCCTCTGTCCAAATTTGCACTCAGTTGATGAACTGATGGTGTGCGGTCAAGAGGAGCCCTTGCTGTAGGAGTGAGAACAGCTGGAATTTTCTGGGATCTAGTATTCTTTGCTGGGGGGCTATGCTGAACTGGCATTTTGAAATAATGAAATAGAACTTGATGGTATTAAGAAGAATAATCAAATTTGGCCAAATCAATCACAATAAAATCTTGATGAATCTTGAGGAATCAATTCAAATCTTGAGGAATCAAATTCAATCAACAATCAAATCAATTCAATCAATCAACAATCAATTCAATCAAATATCAATAATCTTGAAGAAATCAATAATCAATCAATATTCAATCAATAATCAATCAATAAGTGTCTTCAATATGAAATCAAGTCTTGAGGAATCAATCAATCAGTTCAAAATCTTCAGGAATCAATTCAATATCTTGATGAGTCAAATCAAATCAATAATCAAAATCAATTCTTGAGGATCAATCAATAAATCAAATAAATCCTTGAGGGTTCAAAAGTCAATCAACAATCCAAATGAAGTCCTGAATCAATAATCCAATCAACCAATGAATCCCAATGAATAATCCAATCAATTAACCCAATCAATAATTCCTAAATAAGACCTGAATAAGAACACAGAAAAGACTTGATTGATAAAAGTGAAATGAAGTGATGAAATGGTCAGCAATGATTAAGAAAGGAAAAGAATCAATTTTCATAAGAATGAAATGAATGAGATGAAAATTGATGAGAAAGAAAAATTCATAGTAAATCATAAAAAATCATAAAATCATGAAAAGGTCATAATTGATGAATGAGAGGAAATGAATATAATGAATGAAAAGAAAGAATCAAATATGAGTTAATTAATTTAATGTCACAGGGGCTCTTCGAAGGGAAGAGGGCCTGGCACTCAGTAAACTGGGACTCACTTATGGAGGGCTCAAGGATAGGATAGGATGAGATACACTTAAGAGTGTTAAAGATGAATTACTAAAGAATGAATATAAGAAAAGCAGCAACAACAGAAATAAGAATAAGAAATAGAAGAGCCAACCACAAACAAGTCCAAGTCCACTGTTTCAACCTGTCAGAATGGAAAGAGAAGGGTTAATAAGGATATGGCCACCCAACTCATACTGTACAGGCGAAGAAAGAAAAAAGGCAAAGACTAACTTAAGATTAAATAAATATAATACCCCAAAATATAAGGATAAGAATATTCAGATAATAATAAATCAACTAAATTAATTAACTGGGGAAAAGTCCCCAGGGGGGAGAAAGAGGGGCTGGTATATGTGAGAATCACCAGCCCTCATCCAGAGAAGAATTTTCATGAGAATAATTGATTGTTGAATTGAGTCTGGCCAATACAGGTCCTGTACAGCTGTACAGAACCTGTACAAGAGGTGTGGTGTATTTGAGTGATCATACAGTTTCATACTGGTGTATTGAAACTGTATTGGGTGAATCCATCCTGTACAAGTATTGACAGGCTGTATTGATGTACCAAACTGTATGCATGTTTCAGACTGAAGATTGCTGAAACTGACTGCTGATGCAGATACTGGATTTGCTGATTTGAGGTGTTTGAGTGGGTGTATGAATGAATACCCTTACCCCTGATGGATGGTTGTTACAAAGGTCCAAATAAGTTTAAAACACAGGCAGGCCCCCAAAATGTCAGGCTGAGTCTATTTTGAAGCAGTAATTAGGCTATTTACAACTAGAACTTTGACTGTGACACATAGAAAATGATTTAAGATAATAGTATTTTGAGTAAAATAAAGATTTATAATATAATTAGAGGGTTCTCCTATTAAAGAATAGTGGTGGTGAGCGCTATTGAGAACCCTGGGTGCATTCTTACCAGTTGGATTACTATAATAAGAACTACAATAATTAAAATTATAATTATACCTGATTATTACCCAAAAGTAAAACTGTTTTGGACAGTTTACTATGTAGGGTATTCAAGAGCAGGATGAGGAAACAATTCTGGCTGTGAAAATCCTCCTTTTTATCCTGAAATGGGGCGGAAAGGGTGCTAGACCTTTCCACATAGAGGAAGTGAAGATTTTTCACTCTCTGGGACAGGCTTTTGGTTTGCAAAGACCTGTATTAGCCTGTATTGGGCTCAGATGTGGTTTTGAAACCACATCTGGGCAGTTTTCACCAATACAGGGTGAAAATTTTCATCTGGGGACCTCACAGCCTGATTCTGACGTGTATGACACGTGGAATGCTGTACAGAAACTGTATGGGACCCCATTATTGACTGACATATGAGGGATTGAAATAAAAACAAGCTTCTTTGTCTATTTGACACCTCATATTCATGATTATGGGACATTATCCCATGGTAAGGCTGTATATGACAGCAGGTGGGAATCTGACCTTAAAACAGCCATAACTTTGTCAATTCTTGAGATATCAACCTTAAAATTGGTTCAGTGTGTAGCCCTGTCTGTGCTCTACACAATGGTTCCTCATTTGATATGGGTATCATTAAATATGTCAAAGGTATCCCATGTACAAGATTTTTGTACATTTGCGTGGTTTAGGCAAAAAGCTGTATTGGGCTTATTTTCCCCATAACCTTTGTTCTAGTTGAGCTATGGGTAAATGGATGACACCATCAGATAGCCCTGATTTTGCGCTTTCAAAAAAGACCCCAATTTAGGTATCTCATGCTAAAACTGCAAAAGTTACATGAGAGGTGAATGTTTTGTTCACCCTTATTTGGCCTGAATTTGGCCATAACTCAAGTAATACTGGTGCTAGCTCAGTTTGGCTAGTACCATTGAATATCCCTGGCTTAGAGCTTCATTTTGAATACCAATTTGATGGGGTTAAGCCTCTCCTTCTGGATTTTAGATGAGAGGTGAAAATTAAGGTTTATGCTCAGCAATAACTTTGAGCAGGAATAACTTTGTTATTCTTTGTCCTATGGTGATGGGACTTATATTTTAAGAAAGGGGTGAGTTCCCTCTTTCTTTTGATACCTTTTGAGATGATTTGGCTCAGCGACATGTTTTTGTGGTATCTTGGCCATACCATTGATTTATGGTGTTTTGGCTGTCATGCTTGTGCTCTGGTTTTGAGTCACAGGCTGACAACTGGAGGGTTCTGACCATCCATATAAAGCGCAATGCCTTCAAATAAAATATTTGCAACTCACTAATTTTGATGTTGACTTGGTTGAACAAGATTGTGAACCAATAGATACAGTACATGGCGCCTTTTGGGTAAACCCACCAGTATGGACATGTGATTTTAAATAATGGCAAATTTCAAACTGTCTCATAGATTAATGGCCCCTCAGATTTTTGTGAAAAAATATCCAAGCCTATAGAAATAATGAATATAAATGGTACTTATTGAATACTGATTATGTTCAATGCATATGATATAGGCAAATTAATTCTTCCTGAGCGCTACCAAAATTTCCCAGGGAACATTCAAATTAATAAGCATCAAATTGGAGAATATTATATTACTCATTAATAAAAGTATTCTGCAAATGTAGACAGATCACTTGTATATAGCAAATTATTTTTGTTTTTTAATTGTAGAGTTTGTTGTCAAATGTCTGAGATGAACATCCCATTTGGCATGGGTGAGTGGATTTAGAAAACTAAATCAATGAAAGGCATGAAGGAATATCTGAATCCAAATTTTCTTACATATGCATAGGCCTAACTTTGAGGTGGAGGCGTGGAAATATCACTCCCCCTAAGAAAAAGCCAGATAGTAACCAAAATAATTTCTTGATTTCCAATTGGTTCAAAGGTTGTTTTATACTCCAAAACAATCAATTAGGTCTGAGCTTGGTGAAACAGCTGATAGAATATTGCTTCCAAAAAACTATCCTTCTGAGAGGACTTGATCATGAGGGGTCTCCTGGATGGTCTGTACAAAAAAATACTGATACTGATTGGATGATTGTAAGATGCTAAGATCTTTGATTAGTTTGAATGAGAGGGATTGAGTTCATTTGAAATGAAGTAAAAGAGAGTGTAGCAGTTTTGAGCACAATCAATTTCAAATCAACATCTGGTGCAATCGGAAGCTGATTCATGGCTTAATATTCTTTTGAACCCTCTAACCAATGATTTGAATCTTGCAAAAAGCTTGGTTGAAGTTTGCAATGAGGGTGATGGAAAAATGTTTAGTGTTTGTTAACGGACCAGTTTCCATTAAGGCCCCTTGGCCTTCTCGACTTGAATTATCAAAGCTATAATGTGGACAAGAGGGACTGATCTTTGTTGGTGTTGGGAATAAGAAAAAGAACTCTGTGAGCTATTCGGGTCAGTGGATGAAGAGTCTTTATTGACAAATCCAGCTTTAGTTGATGAAACGTATACCTCTTCATCCTTTTCAACAATCAAAGGAAGTAAAAATTAATCAAGAGAATGAGGTTGGGAATGAGGATCGATTGACTTTAATGAGCCTTTACTATTAAGTTCAGCTTATTTCCAAGAATCAGAGTTGGTAGAAAGCCTTATAGCGGGAGTTGAAAGTGAATCTTTTCTGATGTGCCCAAATCTATCTTTTTCACAACTAGCTTGATTAATTTCCATTTTTTAGGTCAAATATTGTAATGGGTTGTGTTTGGAAGCATGAAGGTGTAGCCGATAATCAAGAAATTTGCTAAATAAATTAAAAAAAAATTAAAAATTTGCAATAAGTTCTTTATCATTGTTTTTTCCAAAAAAACAGAGAAAAGGTAAGATAGAAGATAGTTATTATAAATGGGAGATGATGATTTGTTATATCTGATTACTGATTTCACTTTTAGAACCTTGATTGGTTGGAAATCCTAATTCATCAATATCAAAGAACCCTTTGAAAACACAACCTATAATACTCCATAATGCCAGGCGACCAATGGTATCCATGGTGATGGCATGACAAGGATCATTTAATAATCCAGACTTGATTAAACCAAATGAACCTTTGATAAGTTCATCAGGAGTTCCAAATGACGTAATACTAAGAGACTGCTACAAAATCAGAGAATAAGTATAAAGAAAATTAAGGGTGTAAGATAGAAATGGATAGATGAATTCAAAAAGTAAGTATGGTGAAAACATTGCATCAGGTAAAGGAGTTAGAGAGACAATTGAAGTGGATCTAGCCAAACTCAGGATGGAAGGGAAAAAAGGACCCACTTCTCAATAATTTCCAATTTGAACAAATGAGAGTCGAACTTGATTAAGGGGAAGTCTATTTGTATCCAACCAGTGTGCTTTCTCAGCAATTAAAGATTCAGGTTCTTGACCACAATCTGGAGCACCATCTAAAAGTTGGGAAGAAAAGCATTTGATGATTGAAAAAATCTTTTGGTTATAAATATTTAAAACAAACCTCTTAAGATGACCAAACTCGGTGGTTTAATGCTATGAATATTATTCTGAAGTTTAGCTTGTGTTCAGCTATTTAAATAAGGATCTGAAAGTTTTTTAATGGGGTTTAATGTGGTAGTAGATTTTCTAGTTAAAGCTTGACTAAAGATTTGTTTGACTGTATCTGATGAATAAAAGTTAGAACTTTATTGATTATAATTAAAAAGTAATAAATAAACCTGCTTGGTTATGTTTGGTTTCACTGGGATTGTGCTGCGCTGAAGGTAATCTACCCAAAAAGGAAGTAACACAGAATTTGATACAGTTAATTAAAAGAAACAATAAATAAAACATAAATCTTAATTGATATGAATAAATTTTAATAAGAAATGACATAGTCATTATAATTCTAAAAATAAGTGATAAATAAAATATAAAATATACAAATAAATCATGAATAAGTTATCAATTATAACAAATGAAAATGAATCAGAAATACATAAGAAATACAATATAATGAATAAAAATAAATAATCAATTAGAATAAAGTAAGGATAAAAAATATATAAAATATAGGTCATATAATTATTAATGATAAATAATAATTATTAAAAAACTAATAAATACTTATAAATTATAATTAATCAAAACAAATAATGAATAAAATACAAAATATAATTTATCAAAATGCAGGATAATTAAAATATGAAATATGATTAATAAAAATACAAAATATCAAAATATAAACATTAGGTTTTTATATTTAAATGAGAAATAAAATATGACATATAATTAATAAAAAGAATGAGGAATGAAACATGAAATATGTCTTATAAAGATGAATGATGGATGAATTATAAGATTTAATTAATAAAACTAACTAATAGCTCAAATATAAATCATAATGTATAATAATGAATAATAAAGATAAATAAGATATAAATGATAAGAGTAAATGATATATAAAATAGAAGATATAATTAAAGAAAATAAATAAGCAATTAAATATGAAATATAATAAATTAAAATGAATAATATAACTTGTAAATAATAAAGATAAATATTTAGCAAAATACCATTTATAATGATTAATGAAATATAAGAGTTGATTAATGAAAGTAACTAATAACTCAAATTTAAAATATAATCAATAGTAATGAATACTAAACTAAATAAGACATAAATAATACAAATAAAAAATAAAAGAAATATAAAATATAAAAATAGGTAATCAATGAGATATAAGATATAAGTAACAAAATTGAATAATATAAGTTGTAAAAAATAAAAATAAATACTTAATAAGATATTCTTTATTATTATTTATTAATTATAAGAGTTTATTAATGAAAATAACTATTAACTAGAATATTAATTATAAAATATAAAATATAAAATATAAAATATAATAAATAATAATTAAGGGTGTTGGTAAACCCACGTAAGCTCTTATGTGTTTTTACTAAACCCTTACGTGTTTTTGCCATCAATTCGTAAAAACACGTAATTTTATGGTAAAAAAACATAAGGGGTGGTTTTTAAATGAAATATAGCTATTTATGGCATTTTTAAGGCCATTAATGCCATTATAAATGCAAGAAAGGGAATTATTAATTCCATTAATGGCATTTTGAAGGTTATTGATGGTATTATCAATGCAATAGAGGCAATTATTAATGCCATAAATGGAATTATCAATGAAATAAAGGGAATTATTAATGCTATAAATGGCATTTCTAATGCAATAAGTGGCATTTTTAATGCCACAAATAGAATTTTTAATACCACAAATGGCATTTTTAATCCCATAAATGGCATTATTAATTCCATCAATGGCATTGTTAATGCCATTTATGATATTGTTAAGGCCATTCATGGTATTGTTAAGGCCATTCATGGCATTCTTAAGGCCCCAAATGACATTTAAAATGCCATTTATGGAATTGTTAATGTCATTTGTGGCCTTAATATTTTTTGGAAAAACACGTAAGGGCTTACATGTTTTTACTAAATGCTTATGTGGGTTTACCAACACCCATAATTAATAGTAAACTAAATGAGACATAAATAATAAGAATAAATATGAAATGAAATATGAAATATAAAATATAACTAAGTAATAAAAAAGGAAATATAATAGATAAAAATGAATAATATAATTTGTAAATAATAAGGATAATCAATTAACAAAAGATAATTTATAAAGATTAATTATGAACGAAATATAAGAGCTTATTAATAAAAATAACTAATAACTAAATTATAGAATATAATAAATAATAATGGATACTAAACTCAATAAGATATAAATAATAATAATGAATAATGAATAAAGTATAAAATATAAAATATTGAATATAGAATATTAAATATAAGATATGTAATTAATAATGAAAAATGAGGATTTCATATATAATAAATAAGGCATTAATTAAAAATAATAAAAGGAAGATAATAATAATTCAAAATTATAAATAAACTCAAAATAATTCATTCAAATGAATCAAAAACAATAAATATTGAAGATTGAAAATTCAAAACAAAGCATAAAACATACATAATTAATGATAATAGCTTATAATCAATAATAATCAATCAATAATAAATAATAAATAATAAGAGTTTATATTTCATAGAATAATGTATACACCATAACAAGCTACAAAGCATAACTATTAATACTCACTTAGAACATGACAAATAGATCATAATTGGATATCATTTGTCAATACAATGAAATAAGTGGCAATTGTATGTCATTTTAAAAGCTTAATTTTATGCTTGACATTTCAGTCCCAACAAGGTATATCACATGGGAATGCTACATGCTTTTTCAAATCATGAGAATAAACCAAATAGAATCATGATTTTTATTTCTAGGTTACATTGTCAGAGACTATAGAAAGATGATCTTAATTATTATGAATTACTATTCTCTCCCAAGTGAACAATTTTATCTATATAATATTTGTACATTCCAAATGCTTCATTATACTGGTTAGAAGCAATAGCTACTTTCTTTGCAAGATGTAATGATAATTCAAGCCTATTGAGACTTTAAAATCCTTTTTCCACAAGATTCTTCAATTTTTGGTGTTCATGCTCCCTTGGTTGCCATATTATTTCAAAAATCCCATGTGAGTTTGAGAAATAAATTCCAAATTTATAGCTGGGAATGACAAAATACCCTCTTTTAACACCATGTGCATGTTTTTTTTACCAAATTAAACTTTTCTAATTCTCCAGGCATCCAAATTCCATGAGATAAATTTGAGTATTCTTGATCCTTGTGATAAATATTATGAAATTCACCAAAGGTAAAATCATATTGATTGAAAATTGAAGAGTCATGATGGGCTCTTAATGCATAATTTCTCCAAAGCTACTAGCCCCAATAGATTCCAATTTTCTGTGGAATTCTTCAGAATCCTTGTTGAAAATTAATCAAAACCTGTCACCTACAAATTCATAAATAGTTTTTACTTCCTCATTAATTTTGTTATATTTGATTCTATCCGCTGGTACTTTGAGGTCAATTTTTATGGGTTTTTATCTTCCGAATGCCTTTTTGTCTTGAGATTTCCGCTAGCCATCACCTATCATTTTGCCTCCTTGAGTGCCATGACCAGTTATATCCCCATACACACTGGAAGTGTTCTTCAGCCAATTAGACACATTCTTAAAATCATCATTCAAGTCCAAATTGAATTCATCTTAAAATGAGGGGAATCTGAAAGTAGCAAAAATATGGTGTTTCATAGAAGAATCAACAAAAATGTAATTATTCCCACCAAAGGTTGTAAGCTTTGAAAATACAATTGTATTGAACTAGTGAGAAAATCATTGCTAAAAATTGTTGGGACTTTAAAATCTCTGAATTCACGGTAATAATAGTTTTTGTATTGGATTTAACACTATCAATAATATCTTCTTTGTCTGTCTTTCAATATTTTTTTAATGAAGTATTTACTTCTATGCTAATAAGAATTATTTTTATTATCCATTTAATTTATTAATTGAATTTATGAGATGAGTTACTTGAAGTTATGTAATATCTAATTTAATAATAGGATTGATGATTTTCTGGCTTGGAAAAAAGCCTCTATTTATCTTGAAAGGTTGAAATCATTCAAATGATGAAAAGCTACTTATTAATTTCAGGAAAAAATTAATTTTCAATTACTTGTTTAAATTTAATTTTATTTAATTCAAATTAAATGAAGTTGAATTAATTTAATTAACATTCATTGGAAGTAACTCAATTAAAATTGAATTAGATGGAGTTGATTCAAATCAAATTAAGTTAATTTTATTTAATTGAAATCAATTTGAATTGTTTATATTAAAATTAATTTAATATTAATTGCATTCAACTCAATTCAAATCAATTTGAACTAATTAAATTCAAATGAATTCAAATCAATTTGAATAAATTCAATCCAATTCAAATCGATTGGGATTAGTCAAAATGAAATCAAATTAATTTCGATTAATTCCATCTGATTAAAATTAAATTAATTTGAATTAATTCACTTCAAATTATTTTCAATGAATTAAAAGCAAATTAATTACATTTAATTTTTAATAACTTAATTATTGACCCATTTTTGTATTGGAGTTTGATTAATTTAAATTAATGGTAATGAATTGTACGTAATTCTAATTAATTTGGATTGATTGGGATGGGATGGATTTTAATTAATTTTCATGAATTTTAATGAAGTGGGTTAAATTCTAATTAATTTTTGATAATTTTGAATACTTTCAATTAATTTTAAATAATATTGAATCCTATTAATTAAGCTTAAGTTATTTTATTCAACTTTATTTAATGTCAATGAGTGGTAATTAATTTTAATTAATTTTAATTAATTTTAATTAATTTTAATTAATTTTAATTAATTTTAATTAATTTTAATTAATTTTAATTAATTTTAATTAATTTTAATTAATTTTAATTAATTTTAATTAATTTTAATTAATTTTAATTAATTTTAATTAATTTTAATTAATTTTAATTAATTTTAATTAATTTTAATTAATTTTAATTAATTTTAATTAATTTTAATTAATTTTAATTAATTTTAATTAATTTTAATTAATTTTAATTAATTTTAATTAATTTTAATTAATTTTAATTAATTTTAATTAATTTTAATTAATTTTAATTAATTTTAATTAATTTTAATTAATTTTAATTAATTTTAATTAATTTTAATTAATTTTAATTAATTTTAATTAATTTTAATTAATTTTAATTAATTTTAATTAATTTTAATTAATTTTAATTAATTTTAATTAATTTTAATTAATTTTAATTAATTTTAATTAATTTTAATTAATTTTAATTAATTTTAATTAATTTTAATTAATTTTAATTAATTTTAATTAATTTTAATTAATTTTAATTAATTTTAATTAATTTTAATTAATTTTAATTAATTTTAATTAATTTTAATTAATTTTAATTAATTTTAATTAATTTTAATTAATTTTAATTAATTTTAATTAATTTTAATTAATTTTAATTAATTTTAATTAATTTTAATTAATTTTAATTAATTTTAATTAATTTTAATTAATTTTAATTAATTTTAATTAATTTTAATTAATTTTAATTAATTTTAATTAATTTTAATTAATTTTAATTAATTTTAATTAATTTTAATTAATTTTAATTAATTTTAATTAATTTTAATTAATTTTAATTAATTTTAATTAATTTTAATTAATTTTAATTAATTTTAATTAATTTTAATTAATTTTAATTAATTTTAATTAATTTTAATTAATTTTAATTAATTTTAATTAATTTTAATTAATTTTAATTAATTTTAATTAATTTTAATTAATTTTAATTAATTTTAATTAATTTTAATTAATTTTAATTAATTTTAATTAATTTTAATTAATTTTAATTAATTTTAATTAATTTTAATTAATTTTAATTAATTTTAATTAATTTTAATTAATTTTAATTAATTTTAATTAATTTTAATTAATTTTAATTAATTTTAATTAATTTTAATTAATTTTAATTAATTTTAATTAATTTTAATTAATTTTAATTAATTTTAATTAATTTTAATTAATTTTAATTAATTTTAATTAATTTTAATTAATTTTAATTAATTTTAATTAATTTTAATTAATTTTAATTAATTTTAATTAATTTTAATTAATTTCAATTAATTTTAATTAATTTTAATTAATTTTAATTAATTTTAATTAATTTTAATTAATTTTAATTAATTTTAATTAATTTTAATTAATTTTAATTAATTTTAATTAATTTTAATTAATTTTAATTAATTTTAATTAATTTTAATTAATTTTAATTAATTTTAATTAATTTTAATTAATTTTAATTAATTTTAATTAATTTTAATTAACCCCATTTATGGCCTTGTTGATTCCACAAACTGCATAAATGCCATTGTTTCTTCCATTTATGGAATTTTTAATTCTATAAAGGGCATAAAGTCCATTATTTAGGCCATTGTTGATTCCATATCCAATGAAATAGAAATTCCATTTATTGAATTGTTAGTTCCATCACTAATTCCATCAATGCCAAAAAAGGAATTTCTATGTCATTGTTGATTCCACTTATGATACTTTCAATTCTATAAATGTCATTTTTATGTCACTGTTGATGCCATAAATGGCACTGTTAATATCATTTATGGCATTGGAATTTTATTTTTATTCTGTTATTGCTTCCATATTCATAAATGCCATTTCTCAATTCTTTTAATTAATGAATTCATTTCATAAATCATGTTTTCCATTGAAAGTCAAAATTTTTGTATTTGAATTGTGATTTGGAGGTTGAAAAATTCTCATGGATCTTTTTTTTCTTTTTTTTTTGAATTTTTTTGGTTTTAATTATGTTGTTCAAAAGTTTTAATTCAAATATTACAAATCAAATTTTTCAAATAGCTATGCATTGGTTGATCACAAAAGTTCATATAATCAGGTTATTTCCTTATATATTAAATTTAAAGATATGAAATGAAAATTTTATATTTGTAGTTTATAATGGGGAATCCAATGGTGCAACTCACTTTACATGTCTTTTCATTTGTGTCTGAGATAAACCAGAATTCATTCTTTTTATGGAATTTTTGTTTATCATTACCCTGTAAGTATTATCTTTACAGATATGTCATAAAACTGTTATATGTGTATTTTACCATGGGGAATATAATGGTACAGTTTGTGTTACATGTTTATTCATTATATTATGAGGTAATCAAGACTTTATGCCTTTTTATAGCATTTTTACTTATTTTAAGATAATATTTTTACTTCTGATTATTAGAATAATTATTGTAAAGTTATTTTGTGACCTTTTTCAATATGGCCATCTCTCAAAGCCTCACACATAAGTTACTGTTGGTGTAAGTAGCTCCAATTCTTCCTGAATTAATCATTTCCTCAATATAATTATTGTTTGGATGTCCTAGAGAAATGTTCAAGTCTCCATTGACCATGCTAAATGTATAAATAGAATTTTTTAAAAGCTTTTGAATTTGCATTAAGAAGATATTGCCTTCACTTTGGAATGTGGAAATAATACAATCTTGTTGTTTGATCAACGTGATGTTGGATTTTGTGGATACTTTGAGTCCATGATTGCATAACTGAGAAATTGAAATTGACAAAAGATTTACTGGTCGTCCTGGAATGTAGTACACTTGATGAAGTTTAACTCCTTTGAAATTTAACATTCCTTTGTGAGTAACCTTTACTGGAGATGAATAAGTTTTCATTTGATTTTTCACTTTTACAGGATCTATTAATAATTACATATAATTTACTACAATTAGTCCAGCCCTGGAATCTAGGTCAACTATAAGCTTGGACTTTTTCTTTCTCACTGAATGAATTTCTTCAATAAAAAAAGCATCGGAATTGGAATGAGATACTGTAGCTTTCTGTGAGTGATTTACTATATTTACTACTGAAATCTTTACAATTAGATGTATTTGATTCATCATTCTTTCTAAGCTTTGAAGTATTTTATTGAAATCATTGTTGTTATTAGTTTGATTCCTTTGTTAGAAACAATGAATGATCTTTTTTTCTTTAATTAATCTATGTTTATGACCATTTAGTGGACCTTCTTGATTCTCAGATTCTTTACTGTTCTCTTTTTTCTTAGATTTATCAGCCAGGTGAATAGTAGTTCCTTCTGATTGTCTACAAGTATGCTCTACTGCAAGATGGTCAGTGATTGTACTGAGATTAAAAGTTTTCAGATCATATAGTTTCTGACAAATATTGCACAATTCTTTATCATTGTCTAGACTATTCACAAAGCAAACTTCTGCCATATCAATCAGCAATTGCATTCTGGTAGTATTACTTGAGGTCAGTGATTTATAGTTTGTATGAAGCTTCTGAAACTTGTCAATATGAATTTATAAAGAAGCTCCACGATCAGAACATAGGTTAATAAGGTGATTCAAGGTTCTTGAAAGGTTTGTCTCTGAAAAGTTTTGATAATAGTAACAAATATCAAGAGTATTATGACTGTCATTAGTAGAAAATATAATATAATGAAATATTATGTCCACAAATTTATATAATTATTAAAAATAATCATATATTAAAAAAAAGAAATTCAATTATTATTAAATAATTTAATAATAATAAAATTCTTAATAAGTATAATAAATTATAATTACTCTATTATTGTTATAGTCACTGACAGTTACAACAATAAGAAGTGTAAAGCTCTTAATGAGAAATTTAAATGTGTAAAATAAAGATATTTATCCACTTATAAATGATATGTGAATATTATTAATAAAATAATTATCAAACACACTGTGCAGAGATAATTCTTATAGAAAAATTCTATCCAACAAAAACTAATACTAGATAAAAAAAATATAGAACTTTGATGAAAACTTACTTATAATATTTATTTAATACAACAAGCCAAACAACAACAGTTATTATATTAAATAATGATTATAACATGAAAACAAACCCAAAATCAATAATTTGAAAGATAAAAAAACGTTTTATGATAAAAAAATATGATTAAAGAGTTTTTAAGAGGAATTTGGGGATTTTAAAAGTTATTAAGACAATAATTTTATATAATAAAATATATTATTGGTGATTACAAAAATAATCTGAATTCTATGATTTCAATTCTTTAATTTAAATTAATAAAGAATAAAATAAGTTAAGAATTCCTTTAGTAATAAGATTTTATATTTAATAAAACTTTACCCGTTTAATTGTCTCATATGATTGGAATGATGATGAGTGATGGACAAAAACTGTGATTAATAGACTCTTTTTATGTCTACAGAGCAGATCTCATAATTCCCAATGTATATGGAGGGTGTGCTCAGGTCAACACACAAAACCATACTTAAAATTAAAGTTCTTAACTTAAGGTAACTTATTTATAATTCCAATTTAAAGTTACCAGTGTTATACTTAACTCAAAGTAACTTTAATCCTCTTTTAGATTAATTATTTTAAGCTTTAGTATGAATTAAGTTTATTTTCATTAAAGTTAATCACATGAAAAACTTGAAAATAGAGTTTCAACTAAAAATCTCATAAGCTTAATTTTTAATTAATTTTTAAAGAAATATTAATTGTTTTGAGTATAATGAAAAGAGTAAATTTCCAGGCTAATTACCAATAAAACCTGTCTGTAAAAGATACTTAACCTTTAATTCATACACATATAAAATTAATTTTTAAGCTGTGTAAAAACTTCAAGCACATCCATTAAGAATTGGATTTGTAATAAATTTATGAAGTTATTGATATTTTTCCATGTAAAATAGCAATACATACCAAACCTTCACTTTTGATAAGGTTTTAATGCTTGTAGCTTCAAAATTTTATGCCTATTTAAGCTTTTTAAGCTTATTTAAGCTTTTTAACCTTAATCAAGCTTTGATAGTTCTTAAAACCTTAATTTCAAGCTTGCATATTGGGATTTACCCTTTGGCAGCTTGAGATTTGTGTCCAAATTGGGATAAAACCAGTTTAAACTCTAATGTTGGCTCAAAGTCTAATCTTAAAGTTTAAATAAGGTTTAAAATCCTCCAATACAGCTGGAAAACCTTAATTGAATCCTTGCAGATCCAAAAAGTTGGGTACCCCAGCTCTGTTTGGTCTTTTTCCTTTGTCCCACCTTTTTGTGTGCATTTTGCCCTTTTATTTATTTGAAGCTATACTATGGCCTTAAACCCCTTTAAATTGAGCTCATGCAAGATTTACCTTCTGTATGGCAAATCCTTACCCAATTCAGTAAATATACACAACACCTTAATTTTAACTAAAATTTTGGTATTTTTGCATAAACCTCATGCAACTTTAAATTTAAGCTTATTTAAGCTTAAATTTAACAATTTTAAAAAATTGCTAAAAAAAGTTGCAATTGTACTTTGAGATTCTTGAATCTTTCAATAACCTAAGAAATATTAATTTTTGGGTATAACACCCTATGCATCTACCCTAGGTTATTTTTGGTGTAGAATCCAAAAATGACATAATAACTATAACTTTGTTTATCCAAAAAAAGTTATACTTATTTTTTGTTATTTTTTATTTTAAATTCAGTTGATAAGTCTGTTTAAGACTGAATCAATAGTGTATAATGTTAATTGTGACCTTATGGGTATGTCACACATACCTCACAGGCTCACAGTTCTGCTTAGTTTAATAATGGAGTTTTTCCTCATGCACTTCCTAGTTCTTCCCAACAATCAAGAAAAGATGTCTTGTTGTTCAAGAGAATTCCTTCAAACTCAGAACTGATGATAGACCATAGAAGTGCTATTGCACTACTACGTTTCTTCCAAAATTTAGTGGTCTTCTTTGTTTCTGATGATGCTTCAGTAGACAAATCATTGATTCCTTTGCTAATAAAGTAATTCTTGACTTGGCAACTCCACTGAACCCAATTGGTTGGTGTGAGCTTGATGATTTTGGTTTTGATCACTTCCTTGTCTGACAATGATGATTCTTCTATGTTAATAGGGATATTGGGCATGATGGTGGTAGAATCTAAAACAAATTTGTATTTTAATTCCGTTTTTTTCTAATTACTTTTTAAAAAAATTTAGCAACTAACTCTTGCTACCATGTAATGGGTTATTGTTTAGATGACTTTAATTGCTATGAACAATTATAAAAGAGCAGTAATTAATAATACTTTCAAACAAAAATAAGCAAACATGAGTTATGTAATAAGCATAATAAGTAAAAAGAATATGAATATAGCTGACTAAGAAGGAGTAGGTATTAAAGCTACTCAATGGTATACAACGTTCTCTTAACAGAGAAACTATAGAACTAAAATAAATAAGTGAAGTTAGTGATTGTGATAAAGTAAAAAATTCCATCAGGAGTTAAATACCTTAAGTCCTCCTAAGTCTATTCTATGTAAACGAAAAATAGTAGTTGAATAATAAAAAATATATAACTAATCTAGTAATTGTGAGTAGATACAAATTGAGCCTTTATTTATTGACTAATAGAGCCCTTTTATCTTCTTTAAGAATTCTTTCCAATTACTTTTTTCCCAATCTATTGATATTGCCTCAAAGGTTACGAAGTTTGTCTATTTTGATTATGGAAACAATTTACTCTGTCCGCTCTTATGATCCGTGCTAGGATGTCTTGGCTATCAGATTTTCTTGCCGCGTTGATCCTTTCCATCTGACACGTACTTGCTCTGTTCGTTACTGCCGCTGGTTTAATGATGAGTACTCGATCGAAAAGTCTTGAAGCCAAATTTTCTTTCAGCGCTTACTTTATGGAGCTTCATAACTGCAATCCTTGAAGAAGATAAATCCAAACCAAGCGTCAATACTCATCTTTTATTCCGTTCCCCAGCGGCATTATTGTTTTTTGGACAATTGTTCTCACAGCCCAGACCTTCAGACTGAGATGCAATCAATCAACCAATAGCTGGGTAACATCGGGAGAATACGCTTGTGTGCCTCAAACCTGTGACGATTCCGCAGTAATTTTATGTTCAATCGCTCCTTTTACACTACTGCGCACTCCCCAGGCAAACAGTTTATCAAAATTTAATAGTTTGATGGAACAAGGAATGCACTCTGGAGAGGTGAATCATTGATACTCTTTTGTCATCTGTGAAGTTTTAATGAAATAAAAAAAGCTTACTGTTCAAAAGCCCCCTTTCTCAGAAACACATGACCCAAATTACATGTATCATAGCCCCATACAGCCCTTTTTGTTCATCTGGCCCGGCGTCGTTCAGACGATGTCGAAATCATAAAACAAATTTGATGTCCCGACGAAGCGACTTGCAGCGCGAATCCTGATAAAAAAATTGGTCCTTAGACCGCAAAAACTCTGGGTGATATTAAAAGTCCTGGAGGCTCAAACTTCCTTTAAGTTGGAACTATTTGCAACAGTACGACTCTTTTCAAGTTCGTGTCTAAAAAAAACATGATTGTAGCTTTCAATCTTATTTTTTCCCCTACTTGTCTCTTATGGTTTTTACTCCTCTCAAATATCCTTTCTTTTCCATTCAGCCAGCCATCGTGGAATTCAACCGCCTTTCTTAAGCTAATTTCAAATAATCGGAATTCCAAAAATTCTGCCCTCTCACAGGATCCTTGTTCTAAATTTCCTCTTACGCCAGAGCTATGGAACTCTCTTGAACTTGACGAGTACTTACGCAATTATCCTGGAGGACAAAATCTGAGCCTTCAGGTAATACGGTTTTTTCCTTCTTGATTTGTTCTCTAAAAATTATCTGATGTTTTTTGAAATTGTGTGCCTAGGCGTATGTTGAAAAAATAGGTGCTATCAATTTCGAATGTGGAATTGGTAGGACATGTACTGCTGACGAGGTGAAGTGGCCCTTTCTGAAATATATCGTGGTAGACGAAGACGAAAGCTAGAAAGAATTTTCTTGCAATGCTGCCGCTCCCCGTAGATATGTATGCCTGTGAGGGGACGAGATTGGTACGTTCTTGTCGCCACTCAGAATTGGAATTTCTTCCGGAATGAGCTTTTCCGTGGTACAGCTTTTGCTTTTTCCATCGTCCAAGGTCTGCACTGTTTATTTTCATTGTATTTCCCAGGGATCTCCTTACTTTTCTCGGATGTGCCACTTCGACTCTTAACTAATCGTAATTTTTCTCGTCTTTTTTCTTACTAATAGGCTTAGCTACTTCATTGGTAAGGACATTTATACTTTTTCGTAGTTTTAGATCTCAGAATAGCAGGTCGTCTTCTTCACCTCAAGACAGATTAGTACTAGCTCTGAAGCAAGTTCTCATATAGACTTCTAGGGTGATACCACCTATTGAGTGCTAGTGCAACTCTCAGGAAAAAATCCATACTTAAAAGGAACTTCTTTTCATTACTGATTGATAAAGCTTTTTCTCATGTTCAATTTCTCAAACTTTCTATCATATATTAGGTTAACGACTTTGCACCACATATAAGTGACACCCTTGCAATACAATCAACCTTTCTGGGGGTATTTGCAGGTTTGTGTGGAGCAATACCAGGATTTTTATTTCCTCAATCAATAGCCTTTTTTGGGTCAAAAATTTGGCCCTTTGTTCAAGGTGACACGGGGCTTATTGCTGGTACTGCCTGGACTTATCACAATATTTGGGCTCCTCTTCCTTCTGATGAGTTTTCAAAGGTAAGTAAAAAGAGCATAAAATTAAAAGATAGGAAAAAAAGCTCAGCTATATCAATATAAAGTCTCGATAAAAATTATTTTAAAAAAACAAATTCATGAATTTAGAAGTGAATTTCTTTGAAGAATAATATTTGCGCTTTCGCAGGCAAAAGATGTTGAATATCTCCTTTCAAGAGCCCAAGCCGAGACTCAACAAAAGATCAACGTCGATACAACGAAGGTCATGAGACATGGAATAAGCACGGATGAAGGTCTCTATGGCGTCTTGAGAAATGGGTTTTTTCTCGATAATCATAATTCAGATGAAGAAATTTCGGAAGGGGACCTCCAGGCTGCAATGAGCAGTGTTGCCAAAGCTAGGTTGCTAGCGGCAATGTGGAAAGCATTAGTAAGTGAGGTTTTATTTTATCGTGACGTTTACCCTTTGCGTTGAAAAAAAACTTCAAGGAGCTTTCTCTTTTCCAATGGTTACTTTCCTTTTCTAATGTTACTGTTCCAAATCTCCAGGGCTACTTTATCGTTAGAGGAAACGTTGGTTTTTATCACTGATTTGAGCCAAAACGAGTGTTTTCATGCAAGGTTTAACTTACAACTAATCGTGACGTCGGATATTCCCAAATCCATTTCCAGACTTCTTGCACTCATGACGGGCTGAACGGGGCGCTTTCTGGAATTGATGTTTTGTCGTATTGCAACAAAGATGGAATGTTCGTGAAGGCTCTTTGCCTCTGCAGTTTGGAATTTTTCTAATTTGTTTTTCATAAAAGTATGATGAATATTGCTCAATCCTATAAAGGAAAACTAGTGGATAGATTTCTACACGCTCCTCTTTTGCAAAGCAAGTATAACATGACTGTCCAATATTTGGTCGAACAATCCTGGGATTGCCAGCAGAAATACACCGTGTATTGTTACGACCCTTATGAAAATAGGTGAGCTTCTCAACCAAATTTCCTTCAAAAAATGAATGACTCTTTCAAAACACTTCTCGGGGCTATACAAATTGATCTGGACGGGAGTATTTTAAAACGATCAGAGTCCTTCCGCCCGACCCCCAGGCCGCATGTATTGTTAGTTTCGCAGTGTGTGACATGACTCGTGAGGGTAAGGATTCCTTACATCTCCTTGCATCTGTTTCCTTGCCTTCATGCTTTCTGAAAATCTTGGGGTTTTGACGATGGAACTACAGACATTCGCCAGGCCGCCAAGAAAAAGGGGATTCTGCGGGCATGTCGAGAAGTGGGTAGGATACCTCGAATTTAATTAGTTTTTCAATATCCTAGGAACACCCATAACGAGACTTACTCAAGAACTGGAAAAAAAGTGAAAAAACATTTTATAATGTATTACGCACACCATCAAATCTTCTTATTGAAAAAGAAGCGTTGAATATTGTAAAAAAAAATCGAAAATTTAGTTCTTGATGAAAAAAGTCAGACATTTGGATTGCTCCACTAAAACCCATTAAAGGGTCTCAGATTAAGAAGATGCCATATCGATCTAATGAAATATTTGGTTCAACATCACAACTAAAAAACTTGTTTGTTTTGAAAATACCCATACTTTTGACAGGGACATCTTATATTTTGTCCAAATCCACAATTTCTGAAATGAGCAGTTCAGCTCACGATGCTTTAATTACTATGAATAAAAACTCATGCCAGTAGCTACTAATACTAGTATGAAAGAATAACGTAAGTAAAAAATATTAGGAATGTAATTTAATTAAAAACATTTAATTACCCAAGTCTAGTAAAATGAAACTGGAACACTAAAATATCATCAATAATATTACGAGAAAGATCAACAACTATTTTATGCATAAAGAAAATATTAGTAAAATATAAAAACTTGTTCAACAGCTGATTTGATTAACTTAAATCCTCTGAATCCTTACACTATGAGTAGATTTTTTAATTTAATCAATAATAAAGTAAAGTGTAATAAAATAAATCTAATTACGTGAGATTGATTTAAATTGTACCAAGAATATTGTACGATCATTAACAATTTAATATAAAAGGCTCTTTTTATATTTTCTACAGCTCTCATTACCCCAATCACCGTTATATTTTATCAGGGTGATTTAATAACTATAACTTCATCCATCTGTTCCCTTAAATAGAAGTTTATAGCACTTCACCCACCCTGAGACTTTGTTCCAAGTTGATCATTAATCATCTGACACTCCTTCAGGATCAACAGGTGGTAGCTACTTATACACTTCTTGAATTTTTTGCACACCTGAAGTTTTAGTCAAAACATCTGTTATAATTTGATCAGAAGTGGATTTTACTATAATTAGTATGTTTTTCAATAAGCTGTCTCATAAGTATTAATATCACACTTAAATATTTTTGGTGTTGCATTAAGTGATTCTTTTTCTGAAATTTTTATGCACCAGAATTATCATCGAATAAAGTTGGTCTTTGGAAACTTTGACCCAAAACTTGTATCACAAAGGATATCCAATCCATTTTTTTTAGCACATACATTCATTAATATAAATTTCGCCTCATTAATATTATTTAATTATTGAATACTAAATGTAAGATAAGGAAGTCAGGCTACGGCCTCTCTCCGTTCTTTGTGTAATCCAATTGGGTTACAGAAAGTGGATTGAGGCCGGATTATTTGGTTTATAAACTATTTAAAACTTGAGCTGTGCTGCAGACCGGGAAGGAGTATAAAATTGTTAGGTTTGATCTACCACACTTCTTACATCCCCTCCCCAGTTTATACCATATTTAGCCAAGTTAAGTGACCGTCTTGCCTTCCCCATTTTTACACTACCTAGGGTTTTAGTCAATACATCCACATTGTAAGGTTTGTCTATGAAACTCTTGATAATAGTAACAATATCAAGAGTACTATGACTGTCCTCAGTTGAAAAATATAATATAATAAAATATTACAACCACAAATTTAAATATAATTATTAGAAATAATTATATATAAAAAATAATTTTAATTATTATTATAAAAATATAATAATAATAAAAAAAAATATAATAATTATAATAAATTATAATTATTCTATTATTGTTATAGTCACTGACAGTTATAACAATAAGAAATGTAAAGCTCTTAATGAGACAATTACATGTGGAAATATGAATATTAACCACTTTATAAATAATATAAGTATTATTTATAAAAGAATTATAACACACACTGTGCAGAAATAATTCTTATAGAATAAAATTCTATATAAAAAACTAATACTAGATAAAAAATTATAGAACTTTAGAGAAAAACTTACTTATAATATTTATTTAATACAACAAGTCAAACAACAACAGTTATTATATTAAATAATAATTATAAGTTAAAAACACGCCAAAAATCAATAAATTTAAAGATAAAACAACTTTTTATGATAAAATTTAAGATTTAAGAGTTTTTGAGAGGAATGTGTGGGTTTAAAAGATATTTAAGATGATAATTTTTATAATATAAAATATATTATTGACGATTACAACAATAATCTGAATTCTATGACTTCAATTCTTTAATTTAAAATTAATAAAGAATAAAATAACTTAATAATTACTTTAATAATAAGATTTTATAAATAATAAAACTTTACCTGTTTAAATGTCTAATATGATTGGATTGATAATGAATGATGGACAAAAACAGTAATGAAAAGACTCTTTTTATGTCTTAAGAGCAGCTCTCATGATTCATAATGGATGTAGAGGGCGTGCTCAGGTCAAAACTGAAAAACCATGCTTAAAAATAAAGTTCTTAACTTAAGGCAACTTATTTTTACTTCCAATTTAAAGTTACCAGTGTTATTCTTAACTCCATGTAGCTTTAATCCTCATTTAAACTAATTATTTTAAGTTTTTAATATAAATAAACTTATTTATATTGAAGTTCATCACATGAATAACTTAAAAATAGAGTTTCAAGTAGAAATCTCTTAAACTCAATTTTTAATTAATTTTTAAAGAAATCATAAATTTCTTTGAGTTTAACTAAGAGAGTAAATTTCCAGGCTCATTACCCAGGAAATTTATTTATAAAAGATACTTAAAATTTAATTTATATATTGATAATATTAAATTTTCAAGCAAATCCATTAAGAATTGGATTTTTAATGAATTTTTGAAGTTATTGCTATTTTTCCACGTAAAATAGCAAAACACACTAAACCTTAAGTTTTTATAAGGTTTTAATGCTTGAAACTTTAAAGTTTTAAGCTTATTTAAGGTTTTTAAGCTTAATTAAGCTCTGACAGTTCTTAAAACCTTGATTTCAAGCCTGCATATTGGGATTTACCCTTTGGCAGCTTGAAATTCCTGTCCAAATTGGGATAAAACCAGTTTAAACCTTAAGGTTGGATCAAAGTCTAATCTTAAAGTTTAAATAAGGTTGAAAATCCTCCAATACAGGTGGACAACCTTAATTGAATCCTTGCAGATCCAAAAAGTTGGGTACCCCAGCTCTATTTGGTCTTTTTCCTTTGTCCCACCTTTCTGCGTGGATTTTGCCCTTTTATTTATTTAAAGCCATACTATGGCCTTAAACCCTTTTAAATTGAGGTCATGCAGGATTTACATTCTGTATGGCAAATCCTTAGCCAATTCAGTAAATATACACCACACCTCAATTTTAATTAAAATATTGGTAAGTTTGCATAAACCTTATGCAACTTTAAATTTAAGCTTAATTAAGCTTAAATTTAACAATTTTAAAAAAATGTTAAAAAAGTTACATTGGTACTGTGAGATTCTTAAATCTTCCAATAACATAAAAAATAAGTGGTTTTGGGTATAACACCCTATGGGTGTACCCTAGGTTATTTTTGGTGTAGAATCCAAAAATGACATAATATTTATAACTTTGTTTATCCAAAAAAAAGTTATACTTATTTTTTATTATTTTTTTTTTAAATTCAACTAAAAAGTCTGTTTAAGACAAAATTAACTGTTTATAAAATCATTTGTGGCCTTATGGGTATGTCATACATACCTCACAGGCTCACATTCCCTACCACCAAAAAAAATTGTACCACAATTTTTCTTTTGTAGTGTACCCCCAAGTTATTTGGGGGGGGGGGTATAACCCACTGTCCAACCTCTCTACTTATACTTTCAAGTATGTAAAGCACACAATTCAAACTTTTTATTGAGCAATTTGTCTTCTCTCATGTCTGAATCTTCTGAGAAACTTTTGGGAATTAGGTATTTTGTTTTCTACAATCCATTCATCTTCATGTTGTGGATTTTTATACCTGAACAAGTATTCTCTTTCATTTTTTCCCCTAAGTCTTCTTTCTTTCAAGACTTTCAGTACTTTTTTCTCTTCACTTAGGTCCAGTGGGGGTACTTCTAAGGGTGTTTCATTTCTTAAAGGAAATTATTCCTTGTCACTTGAAGTGTAATGCTTTACTAGATTGACAGGGAATGTTGGATGTTTATTTTCCAGTTCTCCTGACAGTTCTACTTGTACTGCATTTGTCCCATGAAGGGCTTTAATAATAAATGCTCCTGCAAAGGAATCTTTCAATTTCTTTGGACCTTTAATATTATTAAAGTTCAAGGTTGAAACTAGTATTAAGTCCCCTACTTTGAATTCTGGGGTCTTATGACTTTTATCCCATTTCTGCTTAGCATATTCAAAGGCATCATTTATGCTTTGATTTGCATGATGCCTTACTTTATCAAGCAATAGCTTAAAGCTTGAAGCAGTTGGATGAATGTCAACCAGATCTTTCTTCAAAGTATCAACTGGAAGTTTGGGGTTCCATCCTTTTTCCAACATTGCAGGGGTCTTGCCTGTTGAAGCATGAATGAAGGTCTTGTAGGCTAATTCCAATGCTGGTATAAGAGTACACCAATCGTGGGTAAAGCCATCAGAATCTTTAAACTCTAGGCCATAAGCACAAAATCTTCTTATCATGTCCTCAAGGGTTTGAATCATTCTTTCAGCTAACCCATCTGTTTGTGGATGGTATGCTGTTGAGAATGATAATTTTGTACCCAAAAGCTTATGTAAATTAGTCCATAAGGCTGATGTAAATTTTGGGTCTCTGTCACTAATGATGTTTTTAAAGAGACCAGTATGGGATATTACTCTATTCCAGATTAAAAGAGCTGTATCCATAGCTTTGTCATCTTTGTGACATGGTAAAAAGATTGGTGTTTTGCTATATCTGTCTACAATAACAAGACATGCATTGTAACTCTTATCACCTCCAGGTGGTAATGCAGTTACCCAATCCATGTGAACCACTTCCCATGGGGTACTTGGTTCTTGGATATGGATCATCAGACCAAATCCTTTACCAGTAGCTTTATTGGCTTTCTGGCATCTATCACAACTATAACAGTACTCAATGACATCTTTTCTCCAAGATGGCCACCAGGCACATGTCTTAATTCTTTCCATTGTTCTGTCTTCAGACAGATGTCCAGAATAAATGTTATCATGGCATTCTAGTAGTATTGTGTTAATAAACATTCTACTACATAGGACCATGACACATTGTCACAACCACGTATTTTGACCCTCCTCCTTGATGGCGGCGGCAATCCAACCTGGAGCCAAGTTGGGGCCAATTGGCCATGTCATATCATTTATGGCCAATTGACCCCTTTTGGGTGTTCCATGGTTCTTACGCCATAACCCCTTCCATTGGCCACTTATGGCCTCCATCATCCTTTATGGCCTCAGGCCATATCCTGCGTCATTGGCCCTCTTGGCCAATTTCCACCTCACCAACCCCCAGGCCTCCATCACTGTTTTTGGGCCTGGGGGGTCCCTTTGTCTTCCAGGGGCTTCCAGGCCCCATGGCCACCCCTTTCATTATGGGGGTTTTGGCCTAAATGGCCTTTTTGGGCCATTTAGGCCCCCCACGGCTTCTACGGTCCGCGGGCCGTAATACGCGGTCCGTACGGTCCGTAGGCGGATTAGGCCCCTTTTGGCCTAATCCAATGAGGCCAAAAGGGGCCAAAGGGGGCAGCCACCTAGCCCCCAAGGCCAGGTGGGTCCCAAACCACAATTGGGCCCACCTGAGCCATTCTCGGCCACCAATCCCTTGGACCCAAATTGGACCAAAAACACCTTGGATCCATTTTTGGCCATAAATCCCGTAGGACCACTATGGACCATATTTCCAGCCATAGCCTCTGGCAACCACTATAGGCCACCAGACCAGCTCAGCAAGCGTTTCCCCCAACTTAAGGGGAATTCTTTCTTTCCTCCATGCACTCCGTACTCAAGATTTCAGGTGTGTGTGCATATATGGTATTATATACCATTATGCACCATTTTCACTCAGAAATCCAATGGTGACGTTTTCAGGACCCAATTCCACCTTTCCATTTCAAGGTCCATAATTCCAACGCCCATTTCGAAGGAGGACTTTTCAGCTTATCAGTCTGGCAATCCATGGCGGCAATTCAGAAGATCATTCAAGGATCCCAACCACCTGTATCTGCAGGAGTTGGGTTGGTACAATTCATTCAGGATTATTCTAAGGTCAATTCTCAAGAGGTATTACAAAATTCAATCAGTTGTCAAGACATCAAGTATTCAATACTCCTTGGACAACCCAATTCATCCGTACAGGCCTTATTCAATCAACCTGTATGGCCTTGGCCCAATTGGGCCACTTCTTATTCCACTGTCGGAATTCCATCACACAGTTCAAATTTCAAGATGGCCAGAACTGTATTTCCCGATTCGGACAATACAGTCATTGATCCACCTTCCAGGATCAACTTTTCAGCTTTTCACATATACTGGCCATCTTTCAGCACCTGGGGACTTTTTCCCCAGTTAATTAATATAGTGGATTTATTTTTTATCCTTATTTTCTTTTACCTTATTAAAGTTAATACTGATAATCTTAAGTCAGTCATTCAGCACCCTTTTCTTTTATTTCCTCGCCTGTCCAGTGGATATTGGTGGTCATATCCTTATACTAATTCCATTTCCTTTTCTGGCAGGTTGAAACAGTGAATTGAGGATTCACTTGGTTGGCTTCTTGGCTTTTGGCTTCTTTATTATCTTTGGCCATTGGCTTCATCTTTTCTTATCTCTTCTTTTGGCATACTTGCTTCCTCCCTTATTCTTTCTTAAAGAAATTCATTCTTATTATTCTTTTATCTTTTGGAGCCCTCCAAGTGAGTTCTTGATTCCTGAGTGCCAGGCCCTCTTCTTCCAAGAGCCCCTGTGACATTATATTAATTAACTCATAATTCTTCTTCATTCATTCATTCTTTTATTCTTATATTTTAAATTCATTCATTCATTTCATCAAAATTATGATTCTTTGACGTTTTATGATCTTATGATTCTTCGTCACCTCTCAATTTTCTCTCATTCATTCTTCATTATGAAAATTGAAAGCTGACCCATTTTTTATTTTCTGTTATCTTTTCAATCTCATTCTCAATCTTAATCAATCTATTTTTATCCATAATTCGGGCATTTTTATTTTTGGTTCTCAAGTTATTCATCAGGTTATTCAGACACGTTCTTCATATCAGGATTCACTTTGATTTATTCCTCAAGAATTTTTGATTTTTTGGAAGAATTCACTTGAAAATTGATTTGATTGACTAATTTGACATAATTGAAATTGACCTCAAGATAATTGATTGACCTGAAGACTTTATTGGTTTTGCTGATTATTCACATCAAGATTTTTGACATAAATTGATTTTGACTCAAGAAGTCATTTTGATTGATTGATTTTCCCTGCAAGATTTTGATTTGATTTGATTTTGATTGTTTTGATTGATTGAATTATTGACTTCAAGATTCTCATTGATATTGATTTTTACTTCAAGACTCATTTGATTTGATTGATTGACGTATTTGAAGAATTTTGATTCATTGATTATCCATTTTCCTCAAGATTTGATTGTTGATTTCGTACTTCAAGAAAATTTTGATTTTATTTCATTTATTTTGGTTGATTATTCCTGAAATCATGCCAGTTCAACATTCACCTCCAGCAAGACAGACCAGATCTCAGGCCAGAACTCAAGCTGTTCTGACTCCAACTCCAAGGGCTCCTCTTGACGGTACCCCAGCAGTTTCTCAACTGAGGGCCAGATTGGACAGAGGACCCATTATGGAAGGAGCAGCACCATCCAGGAAGGAAGGAAGAGGGCCAAGAAGATCAATGTCTTTATCAGGAGTGGTTGGCGGATTCCCAGGATTTTCAAGAACCAGTCCCAAGGTTCAAGGTGAAGATGGTGAAGAGGAGGAGGAGAATTCTGCGGAAGAGGAAGAGTCTAATGGCACTGAGGCTGCTCCTGCTCCTGTGGGAGCATCTGAAGGCACCAGAGGACCAACTCTAGCCCAGTCTGATCAGCCTGCCTCTCATCAGTCTGAACTGTCTTTATTGGCCATTATGCAGCAAATGACTCAGATTATGGCCAATCTTCAAGCAGCTTCTTCTTCTGAATCATCAAGACCACCAGCCTTCAAGACTCCCTCTATGAAGGCTCCAGAATGCTTTGATGGGACTCAGCCCTTCAAAGTCAGAAGCTTTATTCAATCTTGTCAGCTCATCTTTCATAATGATCCGGCAAACTTCTCTCAAGACAGAAAGAAGGTTCTTTATGCCACTTCATTCTTAGTTGGCAGGGCTGCAAAATGGATTGAGCCTTATTTATCCAACCTCAATAATCAAGACTCAAATTATCTCCTCAATTCCTGGCCATTATTTGAATCCCAATTGTTCACTTTATTTGGAGACCCAAATGAAGTTAGAAAAGCAGAAGCTGAATTGGATGGCCTTAGGATGAAAGAAGGTGGGCATGTTGCTTTGTACATTGCCGATTTCAGGAGTTTGGTTTCAAGAATTGGGGATTGGGGTGAAAGGGATCTTATTCATCATTTCAGGAAGGGCTTGGTCTCCAGGATTCTGGATCAGTTGGCCTCCCATCCTCCAAACATTGATTCTCTTCAAGACTTAATGGACGTCAGCCTGGAACTTGATACCAGGTACCATGAGAGGCAGAAGGAAAAGAATCATCATCAAGAGAAGAAGCCTGAAGCCTCAAAGTCTCACTCTTCTCATCATCAAGTTTCTTCAAGTTCAAGACCAAAGAAGAAATTTCATTCTCAAAAGCGGGACAAGCCCCATTCTTCATTGTTGAATAAGGACTTCAAGTTGAAAGGTTCTGAAAAGGAAAGAAGAATCAAGGAGGGGTTTTGTACCTATTGTGGTGGGAAGCATAGTCTTGAGTCCTGTGTCAAAAGGCCTCAAAACAAGCTTACCCAACCGTCAGGCAGTTTTCCCAGCCAGGGAAAAGCCTGAGTGAAGATCATGTTGTGTTCAATGGTCTTCACCGTTTTCCTTCCAGAGCACAATTGTGCATTCTGAATACTGGTGTCAAAAATTCTCTTAAATTTTTTGTTTTCTCTTCTCTTTCTGATGTTTTTTACAGTATTCTCATTGATTCTGGTGCTACACACTCATTTATTGCAAAGCAGTTTGTTCACAAGTACTCATTGACTACGTCAGAACTTCCAGAGAAGATTCCTCTTATCATTTTGGACTCCTCTGAGTCCCCTTCCTTATTTGTGACTCACCATACTAAATATATGGTTGAGCTCCCTTCCTTCCCAAGCTTTGAATGGGATTTTTTAGTCATTGATACTCCCAAGGGAGAAGACCTCATATTGGGCTTTGACTTTCTCAATCATTTTAATCCTTCTATTGATTGGAGGCAAGGGCTGATCACCTTTAATACTGATCAAAAGGACTATTCTGATCCTTCCAATTCCTTCCGTAATGACTCTTCTTCTGCCAAATCATGTGCAGCTCTGGTTGGTGATTCTAGAACACCATCAGTTCCATCTTCTGTCCATATTCCTTCCCTTAATTCCCATCTGTCATTACCATCATCTGGAGATGAAGTCTTCAAAGAGATTCAAGATGTTGGGGAAGATGATTCTGTATCTTCACTTCGTCTCTTCTTTGGGAATATGGACCTTCCTCCTTCATCTTATCATGACTCCCTGGAGGAGTTGTGGGATGAAGAGGAAGAGCCAGAAGAAGTAGAAACCGTGATGAAGGTTGTTCCCTCTGTTTATCACCAATACTTGGATGTATTCTCCAAGGTGAAGGCAGAGAAACTTCCTCCTCACCGTGCCTGTGATCATCATATTGAACTGGAGGGGTCTCTACCTCCAGTTGGAGTGATCTACTCTTTATCCAAACAAGAGTCAGATACACTCAGGGCCTACATTTCAGAGAATGTAGAGAAAGGTTTCATCCGGCCAAGCTCCTCCTCAACAGGAGCACCTGTCCTCTTTGTTAAAAAGAAAGATGGTGGCCTCCGTTTGTGTGTTGATTACCGCAAACTCAATGCTGTCACTAGGAAGAACAAATATCCTGTTCCTCCCATGAACCAGCTTCTTAATGTCTTTAATGGTTCTTCTATCTTCTCCAAGATTGATTTGCGTGGTGCATATAACCTGCTCAGAATCAAGGAGGGTGATGAACATTTGACATGCTTCAGAACTGAATATGGCAGTTTTGAGTACTTGGTTATGCCATTTGGGCTCACCAATGCTCCTGCCTCTTTTCAGAATCTTGTCAATGATATATTCCAAGATCTTCTTGATGTTTTTGTTGTGGTTTATTTGGATGACATTATGGTCTTTTCCAAATCTGAGGAAGAACATGTCACTCATGTGTCCACTGTTCTTTCCAGACTCAGAGCCAATAACCTTTTTGCCAAGGCTTCTAAATGCCTTTTTCATGTTTCTAGTGTAGAATATCTTGGTTATGTTGTTTCTTCTGAAGGCCTCAAGATGGACCAAGCAAAAGTCCAGCAGATCCTTAATTGGCCTCCTCCAAGAAACCTCAAGGCTCTTCAATCCTTCCTTGGCTTTGCCAACTTCTACCGCCGTTTCATCAAGAATTATTCAAAGAAAATCAGTTCACTCACCAGTTTCCTCAAGAAAGATTCCTGTTTCCCCCTCAATGAGGAAGCTCTTAGCCAGTTTCATCAACTCAAAGAGGCCTTCACTACCGCTCCAATCCTTCTCTACCCACCATTGTAGAGACCGATGCATCCGATTATGCTTTGGGTGCTGTACTGAGTCAGGTCTCTGACTCAGGAAAACATCCCATCGCATTTGACAGCCGCAAGCTTATTCCAGCAGAACTCAACTATGAAATTCATGACAAGGAACTCCTTGGTATAGTCTGGGCTCTCAAGCGCTGGAGGGCTTTTCTTCTTTCTCTGTCCTCTCCTTTTGAAGTTCTCACCGATCATTCTTCTCTTCAGTACTTTATGTCATCAAAGATCCTTACTCGCCGTCAAGCCCGTTGGGCTGAATTCTTATCTGAATTTCATTTTTCAATCACTTACCGCCCTGGCCGCCTAGCAACTCTTCCAGATGCCTTATCACGTCGGGACGACGTCTATCCGGAGAAGGGGGAGGATTTCATCAGCAAGAATCCAATGAATTTTCAACAACTCATTAAGCAAGATGAAGTTCAACCCTCAAAGTTTTTTGCAGTCAAGGTGGATTCTTTTTCAAATTTGATTGATTCAATTCAGAAGAAATTATGGCAAGATTCTCAGTACAGAGGTATCCTTGAAGATTTGGGTAAAGGTAAATCTGTCCAAGATTATTCTCTTGATTCCTCCTCCCAACTTCTTCTCTTCAAAGATCGGGTGGTAGTCCCAAATGACTCCACAATTCAACTCAGCATTCTTCAAAAGCGTCACGATTCTCCTCTAGCTGGACACCCTGGCCAAGAGAAGACTCTCAAACTTGTCAAGCGGGATTTCCACTGGTCCGGCATGACTCAATTCATTAAGGATTATGTATCATCCTGTCAACAGTGCTCAAGAAACAAGAATATCCACCATAAGAAGTTTGGACTCCTCAAACCTCTTCCAATTCCAAATGGTCCTTGGATTTGTCTTTCAATGGATTTCATCACTCAACTGCCCCTGTCCAATTCTTTTGACTCAATCCTTGTCATAGTGGACAGATTCTCAAAAATGGCGGTTTTTATTCCAACAATGTCTTCAATAACTTCTTTGGATTTGGCCCATTTATTCATCAAGAATATCTTCTCAAAGCATGGCCTTCCTTCAAGCATTGTCAGTGATAGAGGTCCCCTTTTTGTTTCTTCCTTCTGGACCAATCTTTGTCAGCAGCTCAAGATTTCAAGAGACTTGTCAACTGCTTACCATCCAGAAACTGATGGACAGACAGAGAGGGTAAATCAGATACTAGAACAGTATCTTCGGATGTACGTCAGTTATCATCAAGATGATTGGAACACCTGGCTCCCTCTGGCTGAATTTGCCTACAATAATTCTGATCACTCTTCAACCAAGCAATCACCGTTTTTCACTGTTCATGGAAGAGATCCACAATTTGATTCAGTTCACATCACTCAAGATACCCCTGCTGGAAAGTTATCAACAAAAATCCAATCAGTACAGCAAGATGTCAAGAGAGAACTTGAAATCGCCATAAACCGGTTTAAGAGGTATGCAGATAAAAGTAGAGCAAGTCCACCTGTTTTCAATCCTGGTGACATGGTATGGTTTTCTTCCAAGAATATCAAATCAACTAGACCCACCAAGAAACTGTCTGAAAGATGGTTGGGTCCCTTTCCAATCTTGAAGAAAGTCAGTACTCATGCTCACCACCTCAAGCTTCCATCTCAATGGAAATCCATCCACCCAGTCTTCCATATCCCACTCTTGGAACCAGTCAAGACATCAACAATCCCAAATCGGCATCAAGAGCCTCCTCCTCCAATCATTATAGAAGAAGAAGAGGAATGGGAAGTCTCTCAAGTACTGGATTCAAAGCTCAAGAGAAGAAAATTATGGTATCTGGTGGAATGGAAAGGTTTCAGTCAAGATTCAGAAAGATCCACATGGGAACCAGCTGAAAACCTCAAGAATTGTCCTGAACTTGTCAAGGATTTTCATTCGTTATATTCTGACAAGCCAGGACCCAATTCTTCAATGGCTTGAATTTTTATGGTGCTTAGTGGGGAGAGGAATTACCAAAAGTAAGTCCCACTCCTGGTATGCACCTTTAGGGGTATTCTACTCTTCTTTGTTGTAAGCATCACCTTGGCCACTCTGTGAGCACTTTTCAATTTGGACACAGACCTCTTGGCCTGGCTTTCAACATCCGAATTCCAAATTTATGGCCATTTACACTTGGGCAAATGGACCATTCCTTTTCTATTCTCCTTCCCAAGACTTTATTCTTTCAACACATTAATTTATCAAGATTTTTCTTATTTATGGCACTGGCGGGAGTGGCAACTACTAAAAGTAAGTTCCTCTCCTGGTGTGCACTTCCCTGAGGGGTCTACAATTTGTCAAAACATCACCTTGGCCACTCTGTGAGCACCTGGCATCAAATTCTTTTATCCAGGTCCTTGGTCACTTTCAAAATCAATTGTCGTAATCCGTGATGAAGATTGGATTCCTCCTCAAATTTCATTTTCTTTATTTTTTTTTTCTGTTTCTCTCTTTATATCTGTTTCCTTTTCTCTTTTACTCTTTATATTCTTTTAAAATTTCTTTTCTTATAACTCTTTAAAGCCAAAATCTTTATGTCAAATCATGCCTTCAACTTTGTGAAAGCCAAATGTCAAGAGAAGATCAAGTCAACCTCAATTCATATGCCAACAAGCTTATCAGTTCAATTCTTCTTTTCAAGATTCAATACCTCTGGAATCCTTACGTCAAATCCGTCTCATTAGCCTCAACAGGCCTCTACCTTATCTTGGTGCTCAGGAGCTCACCATTCAAGGTAGGGGGGTACTGTCACAACCACGTATTTTGACCCTCCTCCTTGATGGCGGCGGCAATCCAACCTGGAGCCAAGTTGGGGCCAATTGGCCATGTCATATCATTTATGGCCAATTGACCCCTTTTGGGTGTTCCATGGCTCTTACGCCATAACCCATTCCATTGGCCACTTATGGCCTCCATCATCCTTTATGGCCTCAGGCCATATCCTGCGTCATTGGCCCTCTTGGCCAATTTCCACCTCACCAACCCCCAGGCCTCCATCACTGTTTTTGGGCCTGGGGGGTCCCTTTGTCTTCCAGGGGCTTCCAGGCCCCATGGCCACCCCTTTCATTATGGGGGTTTTGGCCTAAATGGCCTTTTTGGGCCATTTAGGCCCCCCACGGCTTCTACGGTCCGCGGGCCGTAATACGCGGTCCGCGGTCCGTAGGCGGATTAGGCCCCTTTTGGCCTAATCCAATGAGGCCAAAAGGGGCCAAAGGGGGCAGCCACCTAGCCCCCAAGGCCAGGTGGGTCCCAAACCACAATTGGGCCCACCTGAGCCATTTTTGGCCACCAATCCCTTGGACCCAAATTGGACCAAAAACACCTTGGATCCATTTTTGGCCATAAATCCCGTAGGACCCATTTTTGACTATGGACCACTATGGACCATATTTCCAGCCATAGCCTCTGGCAACCACCAGAGGCCACCAGACCAGCTCAGCAAGCGTTTCCCCCAACTTAAGGGGAATTCTTTCTTTCCTCCATGCACTCCGTACTCAAGATTTCAGGTGTGTGTGCATATATGGTATTATATACCATTATGCACCATTTTCACTCAGCAATCCAATGGTGACGTTTTCAGGACCCAATTCCACCTTTCCATTTCAAGGTCCATAATTCCAACGCCCATTTCGAAGGAGGACTTTTCAGCTTATCAGTCTGGCAATCCATGGCGGCAATTCAGAAGATCATTCAAGGATCCCAACCACCTGTATCTGCAGGAGTTGGGTTGGTACAATTCATTCAGGATTATTCTAAGGTCAATTCTCAAGAGGTATTACAAAATTCAATCAGTTGTCAAGACATCAAGTATTCAATACTCCTTGGACAACCCAATTCATCCGTACAGGCCTTATTCAATCAACCTGTATGGCCTTGGCCCAATTAGGCCACTTCTTATTCCACTGTGGGAATTCCATCACACAGTTCAAATTTCAAGATGGCCAGAACTGTATTTCCCGATTCGGACAATACAGTCATTGATCCACCTTCCAGGATCAACTTTTCAGCTTTTCACATATACTGGCCACCTTTCAGCACCTGGGGACTTTTTCCCCAGTTAATTAATATAGTGGATTTATTTTTTATCCTTATTTTCTTTTACCTTATTAAAGTTAATACTGATAATCTTAAGTCAGTCATTCAGCACCCTTTTCTTTTATTTCCTTGCCTGTCCAGTGGATATTGGTGGTCATATCCTTATACTAATTCCATTTCCTTTTCTGGCAGGTTGAAACAGTGAATTGAGGATTCACTTGGTTGGCTTCTTTATTATATTTGGCCATTGGCTTCATCTTTTCTTATCTCTTCTTTTGGCATACTTGCTTCCTCCCTTATTCTTTCTTAAAGAAATTCATTCTTATTATTCTTTTATCTTTTGGAGCCCTCCAAGTGAGTTCTTGATTCCTGAGTGCCAGGCCCTCTTCTTCCAAGAGCCCCTGTGACACACATGTGTGTTTAGATCTATGATATAGTATACCATCAAACAAATGGAATCTTCCATTATCATAAGATGTTTTCCAAATATCATCCAGAGAATTAGCCAATGCTGCATCTTTACAATCTTTGTCAAGTAGAGCAGTAAGAATATGACAATTCTTAACTTGCTTGTAGCTTCCCCTAACTTCTTCAAAGAATTCTGTTCCAACATCTGTGATATTAATTCCTTCAATTGGAATTTGAGGTTCTGCACTTGTAGGAACATAGGAAGGATTATCAGGTGTATTTGGTAATGCCCATCTACTCAAGCCATCAGAATTCTTATGAATATTTCCAGCTTTATGTACTATGGTCATATTGCCTCTATACTCCTGTATAGCAATCTGCCATCTTAACATGTGTCTGTTTGGAGTTTTCATGGTAAGAAGTGATTTAACTGCATTAAAATCAGTAATTAATTCAAACACACTACCATCAAGATAGTAATGAAGTCTTTCCAGAGCCCAAACAAGGCAAAGGCACTCCATTTGGCTAGCTCCATATCTGGCCTCAGTAGGTTTAATTTGTCTTGAAATGAAACAAATTGGACCTTCATAAGGCTTGTCATTGACAATTTGAACTTGATGAAGAGCAGCTCCTAAACCATCACCACATGCATCAATATACAGCTTGAAAGGAATTTTCCAATCTGGCATCAATAATAATGGTGCATTGGTCAAGGCATACTTGATTTTATCATATGCTTGAATTCTCTGCTGTGTCATTTCAAAAACAGTTTGTTGATCACAAATTCTGTATAATGATCTGGCATGGATTGCAAAATCTTTAAGGTATTGCCTGTAATAACTGGCAAACCCTAAGAAAGACATCATTTCTTTTATGTTCTGGGGCATTTGTTTCAGTAAAACTGCAGCCACTTTGTTTTTATCAACACCAAGGCTTAGTCCTGAGACTACATGTCCTTGAGCTTTTAACTCATGAAACCCAAAATTACATTTTTAAGAGAAATTTTCATGTTCACTTGTAGAATTTTCTTAAGTACTAATGAAAGTCTCTTTAAATGTAATTGCCAGGTTTCTGAACAAATGATAATGTCATCAATATAAATGATTAACCATCCCTCTGATAATTCATGTGGGAAGATAGTATTCATCATTCTTTGGTAATGGGAGGGTGCATTTTTAATACCAAAAGGCATCCTCAAATATTCATAAATACCACAATGAGCAATTATTCTCAATAATTTCCTAGCATGAGGTGTCAAAACATTCTGGTGAAAGCCTTTTAGAGCATCCATAGAAGTGATGAATATTGCTTTGGATAATTGAGTCAAAGTCTCATGAATTCTAGGGATTGGATACCTGTCTGGATCAATATAGGTATTCAGTGCTCTAAAATCACCAAACATCCTTGACTTATCATTATGCCAAGTAATGATTACTGGAGTTGTGACTTCAACTTCCTCATTGTGCCCAACTTTTCTAAGAACTCCCAGTTTCATTAGTTCATTAATATGATTTTCTAATGCTTCTCTAGCCCTAGGGCTAGCTGGGTAAGCTGGTCTCCTTAATAGTGGCGGATAAGGCCTTTCCACATTAAGCATAATGTCCACCTCATGGCCTTTTATAGCCCCAAGTGGTTCATTATCAGAAGCAAAGGCTTCTCTATATTGAAATAAAACTTCAATAAGTTCTTCCTTTATTTCTGGTGTTAATTCAGGACTAATTTGTGCTTCACTTAGCTGATATGACACAAATTTCTCTTATTTAACATTCTTTACTTGTTGAAAGACAGTAATTTCTTTTCTTTCTAGAGAAAAAGCAAATTTTTGCCTTTTATTTTCCCCTATAGTGAAATACCTGTCCTTATGATTGTTAATATCAATACCATAGATATTGAGGTAATCATTTCCAAGTATAAAGTGTTGTGAAATACAATTGTTCATAACAACAAATTCAGCTTTCAATCTTATACTCCCTGCTGGATGAGGAAATATTATTGCTGCTTCAAATATACCCAAAGGGTGCATGTTCTGGCTAGCACTGCTGAATTTTACACCTTCAATTGGCATCAACTTGTCTTGCCAATTGGTATAAATTTTGTCAAGATAATCTTTACCAACACAAGTGCAAAAAGCACCTGAGTCAAGATGTATCTTGGCTTCTGTGTTATTTATCACAATATTAGTGATACAAGATGACCCAGCTGTATAACCTTTACCTCTAGCAGGTTTGGTTTTTTGCATTTTGGCATCTTGCACATGTATGAGATCCATACATTCATCACTGTACTGTGGTAAGTGAGTATGTACCTCAGTGACCTCAAAAGAAACATTAATATTTTCTATACCAAGTTGTTCTGATGCTTCTTCTTCTTCTGAAGGCTCAGAATCACTTTCATGGAAAGATACATCAGTTTCTTTTGTTTCTTCCACTTTTTCAACATTTATCTCATTGACTCTTGTCTTTTTTGGACAAGTGTTTGCTAAATGAGATGTACTTCCACATTTATGACATTTCAAAGGAGGTCTGTCATGTGGTTTATTTGGTTTTAAAATTGGTTTCCCACTAGTCTTGTTGTCTATTGGGGGTTTATACCAATTTCTTCCAATTTTTGTTCTAGTAGTGATATCCTCCATAGCATTGATATAATCTTCTGTAGAGAAAGGCTCAATACATCTGCTTCTTATAGCATGCTCAAGGTCACCACCACACTTTCTTAATATCCTTTTATGTACCATTGGTTGCGACATATCAGGATGAAGGGCAGTTAATCTGTCCTTCTGTTTAAGAAACCAAGTCATGGGCCTGTCCCTCTCAATATTAAAAATGGCTTCTTCAAAAGAATTTTCCATTCTCAATCTCCAGGAATCATTTGCCCATTTGGAAATAACTTGTTCTTTCCACCAAGGCCAAGAATGTTTACCATGGTCTTGTCTCATTTTATAATACCATTTCTTTGCTGATTTGGTAAATAATGAGTGTAATCTGGCACTTATGTATTCATATGGTATGTTAAAGTCTTCTTTAAACATATCAATTGTTTTCATAAATTCCATATGATTATATTCTCCTTCACCACTGAAGGTTGGCCATTCCTCTAATCTTGGAATGTCCTTATAATTGCAAGCAGTTTCCACATCATGACTTGAAATTGTATGATGTAAATCATTATTCAAGTTAAGGACATTTCTGTCAAGAATTGGTGTGGATTGCCTTGGCAATTCATTTTTCAGTGATATATTATTAATACTTGACTGAATGTCTTCTTTCAATTCAAGTCTTGCTTTATCACTTTTTTCCAATTGTTCTTGAAAAAGAGCTGCATTGCGACCAGTTGAATTTTCCAAGTTTTGTACTTGTATTTTCAATTCTTTTAACTGTCCAGTTATAAAAGAAATTGAATGTTCATCTGGTTGATTGAGTAAGGTAACTTTAAACTCAAGTCTTTCACAAATTTGCATCAAAGACAAAATATTTGCCTTGTTAACATTTTCAAGGCCAATTATGGTCTTTTGTTGGTCTTTCACTTGTAGTATCTCATTACCCAACTTTTGTTGGACATGATCAAATGCTCTAAATTTTGCGATAATTTCTTTATTACAAGATTCAAAGTAAGTTACAAGTTTTACAAGATCTACTTCTTTGGAAAGGATTGGTTCAATCTTTCCTGCTCCTTGTTTTTGAATTCCATCAAAGTTCTTGCCATATTGAACACATTGTCCATGGCTGTCTTTTCCTTCTTTGGGATTCTGTAATTCTGAGGGTAAGGTTTGTTCCACTTGGGCTTTGCCTTTCCCTTTGCCTTTTGCTTGCCCTTCTGGTCGGTCTTTGGGGCTTGCTTGGGCTTGTTTGGCACTTGTTGAGGCGGATTTTTGCTGGTGGATGCTTGAGGAGCTTGCACTGGGCTGTTGTCCTTGCCTTGAGCCAATTTCTTCTTCTGATCCTCTGACAACATGCTTTGGTTTTTCAACCAAGCTTTGATCTGTTGGACTTGTCCTTTGACAGACATTGGTGTCCAACCCAGCAGAAGATCTTCTGTCTTTTTTGGCCCCATGAACTTCTTCACCTGAAGATAAGAGTTCATGGTGCCTATCCAAAGACTTGGAAGGAGTTCCCACTCTTGTTTTTTTGACGCCAGGAACCAGTTCTTCCATTGAGATTGATAAATTTCCACAGCTTCCTGTTGGAAATGGTTCAGGTCTAACAGCAATAGCAGTTATGTCAGCTTCTAGACTCTCAATAAGAGGTTCAAAGGTGCTGGCTAACCTTTGGGAACTGGTGGAAGTTCTGGCATCCTCCATTTGTGCCTCTCCTCTGGGAGGACATTCTTGCCTTTTGGATTTGTGGCTGGAATGTCCTGGTCCAGATCCATTTGATTGGATGGAGTAGTTACTTCCACTTCTAGTAGGAGTCATTACACATCAATTTTAATAAAAAATAGAGTAAAAATTGAATTGAATTCACCTGCAGGACCTTTAAAGGGCTCTTTGGTTATTAAACCCCTTGGTGCTGGACTGGTTTGAATTTAAATACTGGACTCTGAGGCTTCAGAGTCTGAAGAATTTTCTCTGATGGAAGACACTAGAGAAAATTAAAAATATAAGTTATATTATCAAATAATGAAAATAAACTCAACTTATTAAATAAAGTTGTTTTAATGTAATTTTATGGCAAATTACCTCAAAAATAAAGAAAAATGTCTAAGATGGAAGAAAAAATGTTTTTAGTAAAGATTTTTATTGTTTAAAGATTTTTTTATTTGATTTATTATTTTCTTTAAAGAAATAATAATTATGCAATTAACAAGTTAATTAATCAAAATTGTATTATTATTCACTTTATACTAGAATAACTCAAAGAAGAAATTTCAAGTCTGTGATGTGAAAAAGCCACTAGTTAGACAAAAGAAATTTATTCCAAGTCACTCAATAGTATATTGTTTCAAACAATATTCTGAAGAAAAAAATAACTTTATTAATATTATAAAGTTTATTTATAAGGGATAAGTCCCAAAAAAGCCAATATTTAGAAAAATATGGCAATTTTACGTCAAAAATAGTAAAATAAGGTCTAGAATATGATTTATGTCCCAAAAATTGGTTTAAAATCACGGCCAGGCCCCCAAATGTAAGGTTTGTCTATGAAACTCTTGATAATAGTAACAATATCAAGAGTACTATGACTGTCCTCAATAGAAAAATATAATATAATAAAATATTACAACCACAAATTTAAATATAATTATTAAAAATAATTATATATAAAAAAGAATTTTAATTATTATTATAAAAATATGATAATAATAAAAAAAATATAATAATTATAATAAATTATAATTATTCTATCATTGTTATAGTCACTGACAGTTATAACAATAAGAAATGTAAAGCTCTTAATGAGACAATTACACGTGGAAATATGAATATTAACCACTTTATAAATAATATAAATATTATTTATCAAAGAATTATAACACACACTGTGCAGAAATAATTCTTATACAATAAAATTCTATATAAAAAACTAATACTAGATAAAAAATTATAGAACTTTAGAGAAAAACGTACTTATAATATTTATTTAATACAACAAGTCAAACAACAACAGTTATTATATTAAATAATAATTATAAGTTAAAAACACGCCAAAAATCAATAAATTAAAAGTTTTTATGATAAAATTTAAGATTTAAGAGTTTTTGAGAGGAATTTGTGGGTTTAAAAGATATTTAAGATGATAATTTTTATAATATAAAATATATTATTGATGATTAAAACAATAATCTGAATTCTATGACTTCAATTCTTTAATTTACAATGAATAAAGAATAAAATAACTTAAGAATTACTTTAAGAATAAGATTTTATAAATAATAAAACTTTACCTGTTTAAATGTCTAATATGATTGGATTGATAATGAATGATGGACAAAAACAGTGATGAAAAGACTCTTTTTATGTCTTAAGAGCAGCTCTCATGATTCATAATGGATGTAGAGGGCGTGCTCAGGTCAAAACTGAAAAACCATGCTTAAAAATAAAGTTCTTAACTTAAGGCAACTTATTTTTACTTCCAATTTAAAGTTACCAGTGTTATTCTTAACTCCATGTAACTTTAATCCTCATTTAAGCTAATTATTTTAAGTTTTTAATATAAATAAACTTATTTATATTAAGGTTCATCACATGAACAACTTAAAAATAGAGTTTCAAGTAGAAATCTCTTAAACTCAATCTTTAATTAATTTTTAAAGAAATCATAAATTTCTTTGAGTTTAATTAAAAGAGTAAATTTCCAGGCTAATTACCCAGGAAATATATTTATAAAAGATACTTAAAATTTAATTTGAATATTGATAATATTAAATTCTAAGTTGTGTGAAATTTTCAAGCAAATCCATTAAGAATTGGATTTTTAATGAATTTTTGAAGTTATTGCTATTTTTCCACGTAAAATAGCAAAACACACTAAACCTTAAGTTTTGATAAGGTTTTAATGCTTGAAACTTTAAAGTTTTAAGCTTATTTAAGGTTTTTAAGCTTAATTAAGCTCTGACAGTTCTTAAAACCTTGACTTCAAGCCTGCATATTGGGATTTACCCTTTGGCAGCTTGAAATTCCTGTCCAAATTGGGATAAAACCAGTTTAAGCCTTAAGGTTGGATCAAAGTCTAATCTTAAAGTTTAAATAAGGTTGAAAATCCTCCAATACAGGTGGACAACCTTAATTGAATCCTTGCAGATCCAAAAAGTTGGGTACCCCAGCTCTATTTGGTCCTTTTCCTTTGTCCCACCTTTTTGTGTGCATTTTGCCCTTTTATTTATTTGAAGCTATACTATGGCCTTAAACCCCTTTAAATTGAGCTCATGCAAGATTTACCTTCTGTATGGCAAATCCTTACCCAATTCAGTAAATATACACAACACCTTAATTTTAACTAAAATTTTGGTATTTTTGCATAAACCTCATGCAACTTTAAATTTAAGCTTAATTAAGCTTAAATTTAACAATTTTAAAAAAATGTTAAAAAAGTTACATTGGTACTGTGAGATTCTTAAATCTTCCAATAACATAAAAAATAAGTGGTTTTGGGTATAACACCCTATGGGTGTACCCTAGGTTATTTTTGGTGTAGAATCCAAAAATGACATAATATTTATAACTTTGTTTATCCAAAAAAAAGTTATACTTATTTTTTATTATTTTTTATTTTAAATTCAGCTACAAAGTCTGTTTAAGACAAAATTAACTGTTTATAAAATCATTTGTGGCCTTATGGGTATGTCATACATACCTCACAGGCTCACACACATAATGTATTAAAGTTGGCGTCCATTGCCACTTCACATTGAATTACTGTATGAAATCATTGACAAAGTAAACTTTCCTGTTAAGATACTTGGTCCTTTTTTTGGATAGGTCATCCTCCGCTATCATAATTGCTGCTTTGTTGTCACAGTGAATAGGAAGTGGAAGTCAGGATAAAATAGGTTCAGCCACCAGCCAAAGGTAGGCTAGTAGCTGCGTTTCCTCCGCTAGTGCCACATTCTCAGATGCACAAGTTGACATTGCCACAACGTGCTGGCTCTTAGACCCACAGGCAATAATGTTACCAAATACCTTCACTATGAATCCTGAAGTGCTTTGTTCATGTTTGTCCCCCAACTCGCATCCGTCCATAGCAAGAGTCCTTTATCACAGCTGTAGCTGTATTATTTGATTAACAATCATTTTATATTATAGTGAAGATAATTTGATACTTATCATGGTGATATTTTTACTCTTTCCCTCATCAGGAATTTTATTCTGATAATGAAATATTTAATATTGTGATTGGTCCCTAAGTAAGAAGAATTTTTTTATTTTAATAATGAAAAATTGATATTTTTAAAACAAATATGTTATTAACATCAAATTTGGATACCTCAATAACAGCCATGTGATCATTGAGATATTTTAAGTCTTATTTTCAAGATAATATTAGGTGATACATAATTTGATCATGAAAAATTACTTATTAAATTACTCATATTTGGACTATTTCAGTATTGAAAGTACTTCTCCAAAAATAATAATAGTGTTCATATAAATATAATGACAGTTTATCCATTCAAATAATAAGTGGTCTTATTAGAATGATGTAAGGGTCTCTATTGATATAAAGAAGTTTCCTTCAAATGAAAAAGTTGATTATTATGATAGCAGAGGTTTGCACTTTAAAATATTAACATTTCTTCTTTTGATGGAAACAAAGTTTTTTTTTAGGAATAAATGTTAGCATAAGAGTATAATTGTTATTATCATGGCAATGGAGTGTAACAGAAACTTTATGTTTTCAGTGAGTATGATTTCAAAATAAACAGGGGTATTATGAGAATGGTGAAATATGATTTGGAAAGAAGAAAACTGTGATTATTTCAGTACAATATTATTATGAAAATAGAAGAGTGTTGTAATTTTCCTGGTGAATTAAAATACCACTAATAATATTGTGATAACAAAAGGGAAAATCTCATTATTATGATAATGGACATTTTAGCTGATAAATAACCTGTTTATATGGAAATAATGAGATGTTGCTTTGACCAAAATGAGAATTTTTTTATTTTATCAATGAAAACTGCTTTTGATTGAAGGAGTTATTGAGTAAAAATTCTATTGGTGTTAGTCTGACAACAAGGGTAATTCCAGAAGAAAAAAATACTGTGATTGATAAAAAAACAAGATTTTCTCTATTAATGTGATGAAATTTCTATTTTTGAGAGAGCTAAGTTGCTATGATTAAAAAACTATTTGGTTTAGCCAAAGAAGTATACTTCCCATTATTAAAGTGATATAGCTCAGTTGTTGAACAAGATTCCTTTTAATCATTCAAACAAGATAACTTCCATTATTTGAATAATGAAATGCTTATTTTTTAATCAATGAAACTGGTTTCTTAATAAATGAAGGTTCTCCTTCTCAAAAGGAATGCTAGACACTCAAGATAAGAAAAAATATATTGTGAAAATAAAAACAATGTTATTTGGTTCAATAAGAAAATTTTTTGATTATTTCAATAACAGAAATGTTAATATTTCAATAATAAAAATTTTGTCATGTCAAGAATGAAGGCTTTCTTATTTCAATCTTTTCCATTTGATCATTTCAATAATAAATATCTTCTGATTCCAAGATAAACTGGTGATTATGACAGCATTCATAATTTTATAATTGAAAATTAATTATCTAATTATGTCAGTAATAGCCTTTCCTTGGAATAATAGCAATTTCAGAATTTAAATGATACCAAAATCCTTAATTCAATAATCAGAAATATATTATGTCATTAATGGAATATTTATTATTTTAGTGAAAAAATATTCATTATTCATCTAAGGAAACTGGTATTAATCAAATGGTAGCAATGATAACATCTGAAGAAAGAAACCTATGTTAATTAAATCATGACACAAATATCATGTAAATTATGAAGATTTCTTTACTGATATAATAGCTATCTAATTATTAGAAAATCATTGAGTAAATAACATGATTCTTTATGGAATTTTATGGTTATTATTGACAGAATGACCTTGTGAACAACTTTATTCCATAAATAATAACCAGACATTTCCATCAATAAGAACCATGTTGATATGTCAGTTAGAGGAGTTCTATCATATCAGTTATTCCAAAATGATTATCTCTAGGTTAAACTCTGTTGTAGAAAATGACATATATATTACTCCAGGCAGAGATGTTTATTAAGTATATTTTACAGCTTTTATAATTTGAAGGAGGGAAGTTTCTATTATAATGATAGTGATAAACATTCTCCTATGAAATCGGTAAGATAACCATTTTGTTAATCAAGATATTGGTGTTCGTCAATTAAGGATAATTATTTCATTCTTAAAATTGTTTTCATCAAGGTAACAATATACACAGCTGTAATAATGAAGGTTTGCATTTTTACCAAAATATTCATTGCCATAATAAAATGCCTGATATTGATATGATGTGGATTAAACACTTATTTAAACAATACCCAATACTTGAATAATATTAATCTCTATGTTTTCCCATTAATTGTTCCATAAACATTACACATTGATACAATTTTCTCATTGAAATAAAACTGAATTAAAAGATTTGATCATAAATCACAAAATGACCAAATTATTATTATCAAAATACACACATTGCTAGTTTCAAACTCAATTTAACAAATATTTAATACATTCTGAGACTTTTTGGAAACACACAAAGCAAACTTTCCATCTTATTAGTGTCATATTACACATAATAGATTTTGTTCCATTTCGAAGTAAATCTTAAAAATTTATTTTCAAACTTGATTTCAGAATCAGTAAGTTCACATAAGTTATCAAAAACCAAAAATCACAGAAATCAAAGCACATATCAAGATACACCCATGAACTGAAATGAAGTGTATAACACATCATTAATCTATAAAAAAGAAAACAAAACAGCTACAATTGCATTAAATCATCAAGAAAGAGATTATCTATTAAGCCTTGAGTTTCAAGTCCAACAAGCTTGCTAATTGCTCGAACAAGGAGTGTTGGCTTTTGGATTCCTAGAGCCCATGCTGGTAGGCAACGATATTCTGAAAGCCCACATATTTTTTCCATGCTTATGAAAGAAAACAGCCCATTACTTACAACTTGGGAAATATCGGATCTTTGAAGTAATTCCTCAATTGGTTCAAAATTGCTTTCTCTTAGTTCAGGCTTGGTAAGAATCTTGACAACGAGTAATGGACCTTTGTGAAGTTGATCATTAGCCAAGTCAATAATATGAATTACTTCTCCGAAATATGTCACATTTTCATTTTGAAAGGAAATAACATTGTTTGGACAAGATGTTGAAATTTTCAAACCAAGTTTCCATGAGACCGATTTCAACTGCCTTGTAAAATTTTGTAAAACCAACGCGTTTTGTGGATGTGGTAGGTCTCGATAATCCCGCAGTTGTGGTTTAGTGGATTTTAGATGAATGAAAAGGCTTTCATATATCTCATTTTTTAGCTCAAATGTCCTCTTTGATGCTGCTTTATTTTCTTTGGGTTGTTCTGATGGTTTAACTTCAAGTTTCTGCAACTGGCAAAACTTTCTCATTAACGTTTCTTCCATGGTACCTGGTTATAACCCAAATTAACTAATAGAATTTTAAATATTTAACAGAAAAAAATTAAATAACAGGCTTACCAATCAAATTATTTGTTTTGAAATTTTGTAGAGTCCCAACAAGACACTCACCAGCAAACTCCGAAACCCCCATTGGGGGACCCCACCAGTCTATATGATTGGGTATATGCATTGCATAGTGGTGGTTTGGATTGATTTTGATATTTTCAAACAGTTCAAAAGAAGATCTTTGATATGTTCCGTAAGTTGTTGAAAACTGAACACTGTCCTCTTTGTTCACAATCTTGCTGCTCACAATTTTTGTACATTGTACAAGTGCGCATAAGTTGATAATGAAAGTGTCAAAGTTGTAATCAATTTCATTTTGAGAACTCCAAAAGACATCAAGAGCTGAAAGGGGAATGTACATATTGAATAAGGCATTCCATTCACTGGCTTTCAGCTTACCACTTTGAGATTCACCCAATGCTAATGGCATTCTTGTGACACCCTTTGGGACCACAACATCATGAATATTCAAAAGCAATCTCTTCTTGTTGTGATCTGAGATACGTCCTTTTTGTAATTGCATTTGGGCTTCGCATATTTCCATATCATCCGATTCTAAGTCTGAATCATTGTGTTGTGTTTCAGATTTGCAGTCAAATCCCCATCGGTACCTGAAGTGATGCCGAAGGATTCCCTCAAACCAGTTATGCATGACATCAAGCGTGACATTCAATACTGGATTCCAATAAGGCAGGCGGTTTAATTCTGACCAACGGACGCCAGTGCTTTTTGCTAAAGTTTCCTTCTTTGTCTTTGATTTGAGATCGTAGTAATGGTATGATATATCACGAACACCTCGGCCATTTTGGAGTCTTCCTAGCTTCAATTAATCTTTTTCGCTTCCTTGAACTTCACACCACATGCAAAATCTTTGTGCTGAGTGTGACATGAATCCTGAAACTTTATGGGTGGCAACAATGTCCCCAATCAAAGCTGCTAGCTTCACAACCACTTTGCGCCCTCTAGGATGTTTTGGTGTGGGGATTATAGCACCTTTATCCAATTCGATAAGTTTGTTTACAAGAAGACCCAGTATATTGTTGACAGTAAACATGTTTGGCTGCTTGGGTCCAGGGATAATTCCAGAAATAAATGTGTATTTTGTTTGGTAGCGTAGCCATGGTGGGAGGTTTAGGCAGTTGAGGGCTATTACTCCCATTGACAGTTGGCGCCCAGAAATTTTGTTTTGAAGTGGATTAAACCAATTGATGAAGAGACTGAAACCTAAAACTAACCGGCGATTGGTGTTTTCTTCTGGAAAAATTGTCTGCCACATGGAACCTTGGGTAATGTCAAAAATTGGCTGAGGCGGTTGAGATTCCAATTCAATTTTCCAATCGTCTATTATTTCTTCAACCCCTGAAACATTTAAGAACCACTTCATCCAGTCTTTGAAGCTCTGGGTAACAAAAGTTGATTTGGGAATTCTTGGCCGTCGCTGGTTAGGTGGAATAATCTGACCATGCTTCCATTTATTAGCAGGGGGTTGGTGTTCTTTCGTAAAGATCTTGACTTTGGGCTCTTCTATGTTGCAATGAGAATGGAATAAGTCAGCTCCACATATTGGGGTAGTGGAGCAAAGCTGATAGCCACATTCTCCTGGGGCTATCTCGGCATTGTAAAGTGAAAAACATTCGGAACAGCATACGTATTGCTCAAATGTGACATCAAGGTGGAGCCTTTTGATAATAGTATGAATGTCACAAGGTATTTCTTTGGTGATGGTATATTGAAGCTTATTTCTTTTTAACAAAACCTTCATCATTCTTACGACTTGATCTCTTGCTTGCTGCCACTTCTGTTTGCTGAGGCCACATTCCAAATACAACCACATAATGTACTCTAGTATCAAATCTAATATATTATACATCATTGAAATTGAGTTAAAGTACTTTAATTCGTTTGATGTTTGATTATAGGTAGAAAAAAACATACCAATAATCTCAGGCTCTGTCATGGAAGCCTCTCTGACATCAGATTCATCTTCTGTTACATCCTCTTTTTCTTTCATGATAGATTGATCTTTTTTTTTAGATAAATATTAGGAAAAAGCCTTAAAATTGTTGTCTCAGGAGCTTCATTGGAGGAATTTCGCCAATGTCTATTTCTTGTGCTACGATTGACAAGAAGGCCATTTTGGATATTTTTGTTAGTAGTGATAATTTTGTGCTGTGAGAAAGACAAACAGGTGCAGAAGCATAGTGTCATACTTGAAAAAATTAATAAGTTAAATGTCAGGCTGAGTCTATGATAAAGGTGTATATGAGTATTTACAAGCTTTAACTATGACTGTGACACGGTAAAAATGGTTTTAAAAGATGATAAGATTGATGATAAATGATATAATTTAAGATTTAAAGGGCTTTACTATAAAGATATAGTGGTGGTGAGCGCTGTTGAAAGCCCTGGGTGCAGCTTTACCTGTTGGATTACAATAATAAAGACTACAATACTTTAAATTAAGAGTATACCTGATTATTTAACCAAGAGTAAAACTGTTTTTGACAGTTTAGTACGTAGGTTATTCAAGAGCAGGATGACGAAAGGTTTTTGGCTGTGAAAAGCCCTCCTTTTATCCTGAAATTGAGGTGGAAAGGCTGCTAGACCTTTCCACGTAGAGGAAGTGAAGATTTTTCACTCTCCAGAACAGGCTTGTGGTTTGCAAACAGCCTGTATACCCTGTATTGGGCTCAGATGTGGTTTTGAAACCACATCTGGGCAGTTTTCACCAATACAGGGTGAAAATTTTCATCTGGGGACCTCACAGCCTGATTCTGACATGTATGACGCGTAGAATGCTGTACAGAAGCTGTATGGGACCCCAGTATTGACTGACATATGAGGTATTGAAGTAAAAACATGCTTCTTTGTTTATTTGACACCTCATATTCATGGCTATGGGATATTATCCCATGGTAAGGCTGTATCTGACAGCAGGTGGGATTTTGACCTTAAAATGGTCATAACTCTGTCAGTTTTTGAGATATCAAGCTCAAAGTTGGATCATTGAATAGCCCTGTATGGGCTCTACACAATGGTACCCAACTTGACATGGTTATCATTAAATATGACAAAGTTATCCCATGTACAAGTATTTTTGTACATTGGCGTGGTCTGGTCAAAAGCTGTATTAAGCTTGTTTGGCCAATAACTTCTGTTGTAGTTGAGTTATGAGGAAATGGATGGCACCATCAGATAGCCCTGATTGTGCTCTTTCCAAAGAGACCCCACTTTAGGTATCTCACACTAAAACTGTAAAAGTTAGATGAGAGGTGAATGTTTTGTTCACCCTTATTTGGTCTGAATTTGACCATAACTCAAGTAATACTGGTGCTGGCTCAGTTTGGCTGGTACCATTGGATAGCCCTGGCTTAGAGCTTCATTTTGAATACCCATTTGTTGGGGTTAAGCCTCTCCTTCTAGATTTTAGATGAGAGGTGAAAATTAAGGTTTATGCTCAGCAATAACTTTGAGCAGGAATAACTCTGTTATTTCTTGTCCTATGGTGATGGGACTTATATTTTCAGGAAGAGGTGAGTTTCCTCTTTCTTTTGATACCTTTTGAGCTAGTTTGGCTCAGTTCCATGTTTTGGTGGTATTTTGGCTATACCATTGGTTTATGGTATTTTGGCTGTCATGCTTGTGCTCTGGTTTTGAGTCACAGGCTGACATACCCTCCCTCTAAAAAAGGCTCATCATTGATGAGACTGTTCAGTCCTCCTAGAGGCTCTGAATCTCCTTAAATGGAGGTTCCCATCTGGTATGGCATCCTCTGCCAACCATTTGTCTTTGTCAGCTGTCTGGTTCTTGAATCTGACTAGATATTGTCTCTGATCCTTCCCATTGAGTCTGATTTTTCTTGCCCTGATGATTTTACTCACAGGTCCAGGAGAGTCTTCTACTTCCACTATTTCTGGTGGAGTGATGTTTTTCTTCCTAGAGGGGAATTTATCCTCTTCTGTTTGGAAGTATGGTTTGACCAGGCTTACTGGGAAGACTGGGTGTTTCCTAGAAAACTCCTCAGTGAGCTTGACCTCTACTGCATTCTTCCCTATCAACTTAATGATAGTGAAGGGCCCTACAAATGAGTCTCTCATTTTCTTGGGTCCTTTGAGATTGTTAAAGTTTAGTGTAGACACTAACACCTGGTCCCCTTCCTTGAAGTCAGGTTCCATATGTGATTCGTCCCACCTCTGCTTATTATACTCTTTGGCCTCAGCTATGCATTTGGCAGCAGTATCACAGGCTTTCTTCCACATATCATGGAAGTCCTTGGCTGTGGGGTGGATGGTCAGAAGATTTTTCTTCAAGTGATCCACAGGTAAAAGGGGATTCCACCCTTTCTCTACCAGTGCAGGTGTTTTTCCTGTGGTAGAGTGCTGGCTTGTATTATAAGCCAGTTGGACTTCTGGTAAGAGGGTGACCCAATCATGGGTATATCCCTCATGGTCCTTGTATTCCATGCCATAGGCACAGAACCTCCTGAGGATGTCCTCCATTGTTTGGATCATCCTCTCAGCTAGGCCATCTGTTTGTGGATGGTAAGCTGTGGAAAAAGCAAGCTTGGTGCCTAGCATGTCATATAAATTGGTCCAAAATTCAGATGTGAATTTTGGGTCCCTGTCACTAATTATGATCTTAGGGACTCCACAGGTGGATATGATGTTATTCCAAAATAACAGAGAAGTGTCCATGGCTGTGTCCTCTTTATGGCATGGTAGACATCTCATGCTCTTGCTGAACCTATCTACTATGATTAGGCAGGCATTGTAGTTTTCTTTGCCTCCTGGGACAAGTCCTGTGACCCAGTCCATGTTGATGGTTTCCCATGGGTGTTTGGGTTCTTCTATGTGTTGAAGTAACCCATATTTCTTCCCATGTTTTCTATTTGCCTTTTGGCATCTTTCACAAGTGTTGATGTATTCACTCAACTCTTGCTCCCACTTGGGCCACCAAGCTGTGCTTGCTACCCTCTCTTTAGTCCTGTCTTCACTCATGTGTCCCATGTAGGGACAGTCATGGCATTCCTGCAGGATTAAAGAGATGTGGTCTCTGTCTATCACTGTGAGTGCACTGGTGTGCTTATCTCTGTGATAAATCAGGCCATCTATAAGGAAGAATTTATTGTCCTTATAGGCCCTCAACCAGGGTTCCTCCAGCTGGGTTTCCAGTTCTGGGCTCCTGTATTTTTGTTGAAGGAGCTGGAGTAGTATGCTACACTGTTTGTGTTTAGCATATGATTTCAGCACTGCATTGAACAATTCATTGTGCAATTCTGAGGAACTTATTCCCAGTATGGGGGTTTCTGTCCCTTCTGAATCAGTGTTTCCACTGTCAAGGGTACCACTCCCTGGTGCCCATTCAGAGAATCTGAAGTTTTTCTTCCTATTTATTTCCATAAAATGGATAGGAATTTTTGCAGCAACTTCAGGGTCATAAGCTGGATTGCTTTTGACATTGTCCAGTGGCCATCTGCTAAGGCCATCTGCATTGGTATGGCTTTTACATTCCTTGTATATGATGGTCATGTTCCCTCTATACTCCTGGATGGCTATTTGCCATCTCAGCATGTGTCTATTAGTAGTCTTCATGTTTAGTAAAGACTTCAAGGCTGTGCAGTCTGTGTAGACTTCAAAGACTGCACCCTCCAAATAATAATGGAGTTTTTCTAGAGCCCAGACTAGGCATAGACATTCTGTCTGGGTGGCCCCATACCTGGCTTCTGAATCTTTCAGCTGCCTAGAGATGTAACATATTACCCCTTCTCTTGGTTCACCATCCACAATTTGTCTTTGGTGAAGGGCTGCTCCCAAGCCTTGGCTGCATGCTGCATCTATATATAACTTGAATGGTAGTTCAAAGTCAGGCAAGATACGCACAGGTGCATTTGTGAGTTCATATTTGATCCTCTCATATGCATCCCTCCTTTCCTTGGTTATTTGAAAACTACATCCTTTGAGCATAACTTGTATAAACTACTAGTTATGTGAGCAAAGTTTTTGATGTGGTTTCTATAGTAGCTAGCAAATCCAAGGAAAGATTGCATCTCTTTGATGTTCTTTGGTACTGGCTTTTGCAGTACTGCTGCTACTTTGTTCTGGTCAATTGCCAGACTAAGGCCTGAGACTTTGTGTCCTAGAGCTAGTAGCTCTTGTTGGCCAAAATTACACTTTTTAAGTGAAATTTTCAGATTGATGGGTGTACATTTACTTAGCACTCTGTCTATGTATTGTACATGGTCTTCCCATGTCTCTGAGTATATAATGATATCATCAATATACACTACCATCCAGCCTTCCATTATTTCTTCTTGAAATATGGTGTCCATCATCCTTTGGAAGTGGGCTGGTGCATTCTTGATGCCAAATCGCATCCTGGTGTACTCGTATATGCCCATATGGCATATAATTCTGAGTAATTTCATGGAGTTTGGTTTAACTCCATTTTGGTGGAAGCCCTTCATACAATCCATCTTGGTTATGTATTTGGCTTTGGCTAATTTATCCAAGGCATGAGGTATCCTTGGTATAGGATACCTGTCTGCTTTTGTGTAGTTGTTCAGGGCTCTGAAGTCTCCACACAATCTAGACTTGCCATCATGCCAGGTGATCAGGACAGGAGTGGTGATTTCCACTATTTCATTATGTCCAATCTTCCTAATGACATCCATGTCCAGGAGTTCATTGATATGTTTCTCACTCTCTTTCCTGGTCTCCAGACTTGCTGGGTAAGGAGGTCTCCTTAACATGGGTGGATAAGGCCTTTCCACATCCAGATATAGTTCTATATCATGGCCTTTGATCTTGCCTAATGGTTCTTCACCAATGGCAAATGCTGGTCTATTCTTCCTCAGCATCTCCAGTAAACTTAACTTTTGTTTACTGGTGAGGGTAGTGCTAAACTGTCCCTCTCTGAATTCTTTCAGAAGTTCTTCCAGTGGGTCCTGAGAAGATATCTGGTATATATCAAGAGAAAATTTCTTTTCTTTGTTAGTACCAATGGTAATATGCCTATTTTTACTATTGTAAATATCTATGCCATACATCCTCTGGTAATCTGTTCCCAGTAAAAACCCTTGGATGTGGGCATCTTCAAGCACTACAAACTCTGGGTTGAGTCTGATATTACCTTTTCTGTGGGGTATAATTATCTCTTTGATAATTGTCCCAATAGAGGTCATCTTTCCAGATGCACTCTTAAAGTTCTTTGCCCTGGTGGGCAAGAGTTCTTTTTCCCAGTTTGGGAAGTGGTTATCCAGGTAATTTCTGGCCACTATGGAGCAGTGTGCTCCACTGTCAATGATCAGTGGGTGCTGAGCATTGTCAATACATACAGTCATTTTTGTGGCTGTTCCATGTATATATGCCATTCCTTTGGTTGGTGTAACCAGGAATGTTTGTGCATCCTATGTATGTTTATACAAGTTCTTTTTGGCAGTGTCTTGTGGCATGCCTGCTTCCAACTGTATATCCTGGATTTCCAATGGGGTTTCCTCTTGTTATTCCACTAGAAGTTCCTCTCTTGGGTCTTGATCATCATCAGATAGTTCTCTTATGGCATCTCCCATAGAGTCTGATTCAGAATCCTCTGTTGGAGGTTCTTCTTCAGGGACTTTTTCTATAGCATAGACTTTATTCTTTGCTTTTGGACAGTTGTTGGCATAGTGGTCTGTTGAACCACAATTGTGACAAGAATTCTTCTTTTTTGCCACTTCTGCCACTCTTTCTCTGGGTTTGTCTTTAAACTCCACCCTGAAAGGTTGTTTCTCTTTGAAACTACTGCTTCTATATGGGGTGAATTTCCCTATATTAGTCCTTTTCCTTATGTCTTGTAAGGTATTGGCTATATCATCTAGAGTGCAATTTTGGTTGAATCTGCACTTTACTGCATGCTCTAGTTCTCCTGGCAGTTGTGTCAGAAGTTTATGATTCCTCATTTGTATATTCATTTGAGGATCAATGCCTTTAAGTCTTTTAGACTGTCTAAGACACCACTCATATGGATCTTTGTCCACAGAGTATTTGTCATTTTCAAATGACATGGTCTTTTGCCATATCCAAGTTCCATTACTGTACTTTTGGATTATTTGACTCTTCCACCATGGCCAATTTCTTCTGCCATGGATTTCTTTCATTTCAGTGTACCATATACTTGCATGACCTTTAAATGCAGTATTCAGTCTAGCAGTAATCCAGTAATCTGGTATGCTTGGTACATCAATGAAGAGTCCATCAATATAATCTATGAGTTCCATATGATCATATTCTCCTGATCCAGAGAATTTGGGCCAGTTTGAGGCCTCAGGAAGCTGTTTCAAGGCTTCCTTCTCTGAATAAGACATGCCATCTCCATCCTGGTATTGTGATGGAGATCTTGCCTTATTCAACAACATGGCATCTGGTTTGATGTCATCTGCTTGATATGGGTTCTCCATAGCTTGGCCTTGTGGTTGGGGCTTTAAGCTATGGTAGGCATCAAACAATTTGTTGATGTCTTGGTTCAGACACTCCCTGTCCCTGCTACTATGGTGTTGTTCTTCAGAGACTTGATTCAGTCTCTTGTTGGTTTCTTCAGAGGCTTTTCTCAGTTGAGCATATCCTTCCTGAAGGTTTTTAACTATCTGCTCCAATGAGGCTTGAGTTTTTCTCATCCTCTCTTGGGCAGCTGCAAATTCTGTAGCCTGCTTTGCAGATTGCTCAGCATATTGGGACAATTGTAACCACAGTGTGTCACTGTTGATGTTACTCTCAGATGTGATAATGTTATTTTCAGTCTGAGTGGGGGTAATGTTTCTATTACTAGGACTACTGATTCTAGAGTGGTTTACAACTACTTCTGGTTCTTGTGTACTTCTTTTACCAAATCTAACAGCTTCTGGATCATGGGGTCTGACTCTTTCCTCCTCTGGTTGAAGGAGGCTTTGTTCTTGCCCTTGTTGCCTTGTCTTCTCCTGGAAACTTCCTGGAATTGTGAAGAATGGTGACTCTTGGCCACTGATCTGCTGGTTTCTGAATGGTGTGAAGCCACTGGAGAGCTGATTTGGCATGCTCCTTGTGAACCTGAAGGAATCTGAGTAGGCCCTGTCTGGGTTAACTGTTCTTCTATAGCTTGGATAGTGGCTTGATTCTCCCTTATCCTCTGTGCCCTTGCCTCCAGGAGTCTGTGCTGCCTGGTAGGATTCCAACCCTTGGTGATTACCATAAGGTCTTTGAAGTCTATCTCTTTGAGACAGATCTTCTGGCAACTTGATCCCAGTTCTGCCCAGTGAGTTGCTAGGTTGAACCTTTTGTTGTCCATGCTCCATTGAAACAAATCTTTGAGGAGTTGGTGGATTTGAAGAACTTGATCCATATCCTTCCAGTCCTCTGGTTTGAGGTTTCTGTTGAATTGGAGTGTGAATGGCAAGGTTGATATTATCTCCCTCATTGTTTTGCCATCCACCACTGTGTCCAATGTGTCTTCTTTCAGGTCTTCTGGTTCTAGACATTCCTGCTCTATCCTCTGGCTGGTTCCTTTGGAGGCCAAGGTCTCTGAGGTATGCAGGGGACATATCAGTGTTTGCAAGCAGTCAAAAACTTTATGTTCTTAGGGTATTTACCTTTGACTGTGCCTTGTACAAATTTGTTATCTGCTGATTTGGGCAGTTTGCCTTTGGAGGTTACAACTGGGTTAATAATTGTAATCTTCCCTGTACAAGTGGTTAAGGTTGGTTTACCTTGTATTGAAGCAGAGTTTCGTGGTTTTCTACTCCTCTGAGTGGCTATTGGTGTCCACTTCTTGGCTGTAATGAGGCCTTCACTAAGCCTTTTTCCTTTACCCTTGCTGCCCTCTGGTTCTGAGGGTGTCACTGGTGTGTTGGCCTGTGACTGGGTTTCAAGTGGGATGTAGTTTTCTTCCACTGAATCAAAACAGGAAAAAGAGGGCTTATGTCAGTTAAGACTTCTTAAAAGGCTGGTTTTGCACGTCTAAGAATGGCCTCTGGGCTTGTATATTATTACAATATGCCCTTGTATAATGACAGTGTAATTGAATTAACAATTTCACGTCAAAAATACAGTTTATGGTGCCCTGTCACACTGTTTGTGTGCCAGTATCCCACAGATACACTTGTGGTTTTCAAGTGTATTCTGTACAAGTGGTTTTGTATAAGTGTTATTGAGTCAACAATACATTTAATCCACGCCTCAACTGATGGTTTTTCAGTCAGAGGTGTCCTTATTCAGTCAAGAATACAGGACTTATTGATGGCTGATGTGTTTTAATATACAAAACACGCCAAAAATAATTATTTTCAGTGGGTATTAGCCACGTGAAAAATACTCTTTTATAATATGAGTGTATGAAAAAAGATAAAAATGTATAAAATATATATTTTTAAATGGAAATTACGCCTAAAAAAAGATAAAACAATGTGTTAATAAGTCATAAAAAAGAGAAAAGGCTTACTTGTAAGGTCCAAAAAGTTGAAAAAAAACACAGCCAGGCCCCCAAAATGTCAGGCTGAGTCTATGATAAAGGTGTATATGAGTATTTACAAGCTTTAACTATGACTGTGACACGGTAAAAATGGTTTTAAAAGATGATAAGATTGATGATAAATGATATAATTTAAGATTTAAAGGGCTTTACTATAAAGATATAGTGGTGGTGAGCGCTGTTGAAAGCCCTGGGTGCAGCTTTACCTGTTGGATTACAATAATAAAGACTACAATACTTTAAATTAAGAGTATACCTGATTATTTAACCAAGAGTAAAACTGTTTTTGACAGTTTACTACGTAGGTTATTCAAGAGCAGGATGAGGAAAGGTTTTTGGCTGTGAAAAGCCCTCCTTTTATCCTGAAATTGAGGTGGAAAGGCTGCTAGACCTTTCCACGTAGAGGAAGTGAAGATTTTTCACTCTCCAGGACAGGCTTGTGGTTTGCAAACAGCCTGTATACCCTGTATTGGGCTCAGATGTGGTTTTGAAACCACATCTGGGCAGTTTTCACCAATACAGGGTGAAAATTTTCATCTGGGGACCTCACAGCCTGATTCTGACGTGTATGACACGTAGAATGCTGTACAGAAGCTGTATGGGACCCCAGTATTGACTGAAATATGAGGTATTGAAGTAAAAACATGCTTCTTCGTTTATTTGACACCTCATATTCATGGTTATGGGATATTATCCCATGGTAAGGCTGTATCTGACAGCAGGTGGGATTTTGACCTTAAAATGGTCATAACTCTGTCAGTTTTTGAGATATCAAGCTCAAAGTTGGATCATTGAATAGCCCTGTATGAGCTCTACACAATGGTACCCAACTTGACATGGTTATCATTAAATATGACAAAGTTATCCCATGTACAAGTATTTTTGTACATTGGCGTGGTCTGGTCAAAAGCTGTATTAAGCTTGTTTGGCCAATAACTTCTGTTGTAGTTGAGTTATGAGGAAATGGATGGCACCATCAGATAGCCCTGATTGTGCTCTTTCCAAAAAGACCCCACTTCAGGTATCTCACACTAAAACTGTAAAAGTTAGATGAGAGGTGAATGTTTTGTTCACCCTTATTTGGTCTGAATTTGACCATAACTCAAGTAATACTGGTGCTGGCTCAGTTTGGCTGGTACCATTGGATAGCCCTGGCTTAGAGCTTCATTTTGAATACCCATTTGATGGGGTTAAGCCTCTCCTTCTAGATTTTAGATGAGAGGTGAAAATTAAGGTTTATGCTCAGCAATAACTTTGAGCAGGAATAACTCTGTTATTTCTTGTCCTATGGTGATGGGACTTATATTTTCAGGAAGAGGTGAGTTTCCTCTTTCTTTTGATACCTTTTGAGCTAGTTTGGCTCAGCTCCATGTTTTGGTGGTATTTTGGCTATACCATTGGTTTATGGTATTTTGGCTGTCATGCTTGTGCTCTGGTTTTGAGTCACAGGCTGACATTAAAGAAGAAATATTTCTTTGGTTTTTGAGTGCAATAATGAAGTGAACAAGCAAGTTGATTTTAATTTGGTTTTCCATTAACGATTGGTTCATCTTTGATAAAGGGAAGAATCTTCCGCTTTCTATTGAGTTCAAATTCAAAAATTGTTCAGACTAGTTAGAACTTTATTATAAAAAGAAATCAAGAAAATACTCACGATTTGGTATTAATAATTTGAATTCAATAGCCTACCTTGGCCGCAGGGAAGAGATAATAATCAGCTGCACAGTTGCACAGCTGATGATATTACAGTATGTCAATAGGGTTTTAATGTGTAATTATTGATGGCTACATTGATTTTAAACCAAATCTTCTTTGTTCTTGATTCCTTTCTTACAATCTAATTTTTATATGAAGGGTAAAGGTAAGCTTCTCACATTTCTCTTTGTTTTCATGTATTCTGAAAACAATCTTTCACCTCATTGACTCCAAATATATTCCTGAGCAGCTCATCTTAGTCATCGAGGGGAGTCAAAACCAGGAATTCAAACTCAAAAACCATTTCACGAGAAGAGCTAAACATTTTCCCTTTAGAAATAGACATTACCTTTGTTCCTGATAACTGAAATATCATAGCTCTAGCTGAAGATTTTGGCATGAGTTCTTTTCCTTTGTAAGTCCTTTTTCAATTTTTTATCATACGCCTTGCACATTTTTCTTTCAAAATAGCCATTCGGAAAGCTTTTGCTCCTCTCAATCCACTATATCCACCCTTCTTGATAACACGAATGATATTCAAAATATTTTTCCTCTATCTCATAACTCACATCACCTTTCCTTTTCTCCATTGGGTGATCCATCATATCTTAGTTTTTTACTTACTATCTGCTATTATCTGCAAGATATCAGCTTTTTTCAATTCAATATCACTTGTTTGGCATTTGATTGTGTTTCTTCATCTTCTAAAATTGAATAATCACATATATATCTATTTTCATTTCATTATCTTAAAAAAATCTATGAATTCAAAAGAAGAAAAACTCAACTACCAACACTCGGATTCAAAGCTAACTAACCATTCGATTGAAATGACATGTGGGCCAGACAAAGAAAGTTCCAAGCACCAACTGCAATTTCAAAGAAGGGTGAAGCGATTTAAATAATTGATGGCCAAATTAGAAGAATTGAAGCAAAGAGTATTTATATTAAGGTTCATCACATGAACAACTTAAAAATAGAGTTTCAAGTAGAAATCTCTTAAACTCAATTTTTAATTAATTTTTAAAGAAATCATAAATTTCTTTGAGTTTAATTAAAAGAGTAAATTTCCAGGCTAATTACCCAGGAAATCTATTTATAAAAGATACTTAAAATTTGATTTGAATATTGATAATATTAAATTCTAAGTTGTGTGAAATTTTCAAGCAAATCCATTAAGAATTGGATTTTTAATGAATTTTTGAAGTTATTGCTATTTTTCCACGTAAAATAGCAAAACACACTAAACCTTAAGTTTTGATAAGGTTTTAATGCTTGAAACTTTAAAGTTTTAAGCTTATTTAAGGTTTTTAAGCTTAATTAAGCTCTGACAGTTCTTAAAACCTTGACTTCAAGCCTGCATATTGGGATTTACCCTTTGGCAGCTTGAAATTCCTGTCCAAATTGGGATAAAACCAGTTTAAACCTTAAGGTTGGATCAAAGTCTAATCTTAAAGTTTAAATAAGGTTGAAAATCCTCCAATACAGGTGGACAACCTTAATTGAATCCTTGCAGATCCAAAAAGTTGGGTACCCCAGCTCTATTTGGTCCTTTTCCTTTGTCCCACCTTTTTGTGTGCATTTTGCCCTTTTATTTATTTGAAGCTATACTATGGCCTTAAACCCCTTTAAATTGAGCTCATGCAAGATTTACCTTCTGTATGGCAAATCCTTACCCAATTCAGTAAATATACACAACACCTTAATTTTAACTAAAATTTTGGTATTTTTGCATAAACCTCATGCAACTTTAAATTTAAGCTTAATTAAGCTTAAATTTAACAATTTTAAAAAAATGTTAAAAAAGTTACATTGGTACTGTGAGATTCTTAAATCTTCCAATAACATAAAAAATAAGTGGTTTTGGGTATAACACCCTATGGGTGTACCCTAGGTTATTTTTGGTGTAGAATCCAAAAATGACATAATATTTATAAATTTGTTTATCCAAAAAAAAGTTATACTTATTTTTTATTATTTTTTATTTTAAATTCAGCTAAAGGGTCTGTTTAAGACAAAATTAACTGTTTATAAAATCATTTGTGGCCTTATGGGTATGTCATACATACCTCACAGGCTCACACACATAATGTATTAAAGTTGGCGTCCATTGCCACTTCACATTGAATTACTGTATGAAATCATTGACAAAGTAAACTTTCCTGTTAAGATACTTGGTCCTTTTTTTGGATAGGTCATCCTCCGCTATCATAATTGCTGCTTTGTTGTCACAGTGAATAGGAAGTGGAAGTCAGGATAAAATAGGTTCAGCCACCAGCCAAAGGTAGGCTAGTAGCTGCGTTTCCTCCGCTAGTGCCACATTCTCAGATGCACAAGTTGACATTGCCACAACGTGCTGGCTCTTAGACCCACAGGCAATAATGTTACCAAATACCTTCACTATGAATCCTGAAGTGCTTTGTTCATGTTTGTCCCCCAACTCGCATCCGTCCATAGCAAGAGTCCCTGATCCTTCCCGTCATACACCAATGGTTGGTGGCCATGTTTACTGAGATAAACAATTAAATGATCCAATGCTTTCCAATGCTGCACGCCAGTATTTGAGGAGAACCTAGCCATAAAATTGACTGCAAAATTAATGTCTAGCCTTGAGCCCAAAGAAATGTATATCAGGGAACCCAATACCAACTGAAAACGGGTTTGATCAACCAATTGCTCTTTGTTTGTGACAATTGGTTGGTCTGGCAGGGCTGTGAATTGATCCCGTATCGGGCAGTGATAGTCATTTAGCAACTGGTTGGTTAGTAGAGGCTGACTGATGGCCAACGTGCCATTGTTCATGTCAATTTTTAGTCCCACAATTATAATTACTTGGTCTGACCAATTTAGTTTAATCTTCAATGTCAGTTTGATCTTGAAGGAGCTTAATGCGTCAGCTGAGGCTGACAACACAATTATATTGTCTACACAAACCCACACAACAATGAATACATCTCATTTCTTGAACAGATAGATTGAAGGTTTGATCTCATTGCCATGGAATCCCAAAGATTTCATAATTCCTTGTGAGTGTTTCCACCAACATCTTTCAGCCTATTTTTTTCCCATAGGTATTTTTATTTAATTTGATCACCTTACATGTGAGGTCTGGTTGGAGTTCAAGTGGTGCTTGCACAAACACATCCTCTTCTATTGAACTGTACAGATATGCTGCACTAATGTCAAATACTTCCATGTGCAGATTGAACTTCTATTTCATTGCTAGGAGTAGCCAGAGTGAATTCAGGCTAGCAGTTGGGGCATACACATCTGAACAATAATGGCCAGGCCTTTGGGAGAATTCTCTGGAAACATACCTAGCATTGAACTTGTCTATGGCCCCACTTTCTGTCCTTTTCACAATGAAAACCCACTTTTCCCCCAAAATCTTCATGTTGGCTATGGATTTGACTGCTTCCCATATGTCCCTTTTTTCAAATCTCTGGAGCTCAGCCTTGGAAGCAGACCTCCAATGTCTTGACTGATCTGACTGCAGGGCCTGTAAAATGGTACAAGGAGCATAAATATCAGAAGTTAGGGGAGGACCCTCCATTTCTTTTTCTTGTTCACAGTGAATAGACTCCGTAGAAACCTTTCCAAGTCTCAAGTGATTAAGGATGAATGCCACATCACCCTTTTTGGTGTTGGTGGAAATAGGTAAGTTCTGGTAGTCAGGAAATATTGCAGAAGTTGAAGTGAATATTCTGCAAGAGGAAAAATTAAGGAAAGTCCAACCTTTTCCCAACTTTTGGTAGGTCAATAGTATGCACTTGATTGGCCTTGCATCTAATTTTGAGCACTTTTCCTGTGGGACATTGACTATGGCTCTTGCCCAAATGGAAAAAGCTGAGTAGGATCTGGTTGAATGTTGAATAGTCGCTCCAGAGGTGTACGTGGTGCCACTGGTTTGTTGGGAAGACAATTATTCACATGTGTAGCACAGGAGTGTGCAAAGCTCCAGAAAGTTGCTGGTAGCTTTCTTGACCATAGCATAGTTCTTTCCATGTCACCAATTGACCTGTTGACTCTCTCTGCCTCTCCATTATGATCAGGGAAATAAAGTTCTGTCAGTATCCCTCAGTCCCTAATGTACACAGCTTTCCTTCCAGTTTTCCCAAGTACTCACCTGCATTCTTGGAACACAACCTTGCCAGATATTTGTGTAAAAGGTTGAAAAGGAATTTCACCCAGAAGATCATTTTCCCAGGAACCTCAGATCTAGATTAAAGCACAACTGTAAAGGTGTAAGTTTATGCATGACTTCAAAGGGTAAGGAGAAATTGATTCCCATCCAGATCTTTTTTGAAGGGCCTGACACCATTAGATACCAAAATATCAGGAGGTTCAGATATTTTGAGGTTAGTGGTTGGGACACTGCTCTTTTTCAAACTTTTTGAAAATGCACAGTTTTCACAGAAGAAATCTTGCCAGTAACTGGCTTTGGTGTTTGGCACAAGAAACTGCAGAAATAACTTCAAGACACTTTCATAAGCATGCCCTAGATGCTCATGCAACGCTCTTGCACCGGGAAGGGGAATTATGGATAAGGCATTGGCTTGCATTCTTAAACTATCTAGGTACCAACAATGATTTACATAAGAAATGGTGCAGGACATTGGAAGGGGAAACAAGAGAAATATTAGTTGAGTTAAAGATAGGATGGTAGCCATCTGTAAGTTTTGTCTATGAAACTCTTGATAATAGTAGCAAAATTAAGAGTACTATGCCTGTCCTCAGTAGAAATATATAATATAATGAAATATTACAACCACAAATTTAAATATAATTATTAAAAATAATTATATACAAAAAGTGAATTTAATTATTATTATAAGAATATAATAATAATTATAATAAATTATAATTATTCTATTATTGTTATAGTCACTGACAGTTATAACAATAAGAAGTGTAAAGCTCTTAATGAGACAATTACATGTGGAAAATATGAATATTAACCACTTATAAACAATAGAAATATTATTTATAAAAGAATTAAACACACACTGTGCAGAAATAATTCTTATAGAATAAAAATGCTCTATAAAAAAAACTAATACTAGATAAAAAAGATATAGAACTTTAGAGAAAACTTATAATATTTATTTAATACCACAAGTCAAACAACAACAGTTATTATATTAAATAATAATTATAAGTTAAAAACATGCCAAAAATAAATAATTTCAAAGATAAAACAACTTTTTATAATAGAAATCAAGATTAAAGAGTTTTCAAAAGGAATTTGTGGATTTTTAAAAGATATTTAAGATGATGATTTTATATAATAAAATGTATTATTGATGATTAAAACGATAATCTGAATTCTATGATTTCAATTCTTTAATTTTAATTCATAAAGAATAAAATAACTTAAGAATTACTTTAATAATAAGATTTTATATTTAATAAAACTTTACCTGTTTAAATTTCTAATATGATTGGATTGATAATGAATGATGGACAAAAACAGTGATTAAAATACTCTTTTTATGTCTTCAGAGCAACTCTCATGATTCCAAATTAATATAGAGGGCGTGCTCAGGTCAAAACTGAAAAATCATGCTTAAAAATAAAGTTCTTCATTTAAGGTAACTTATTTTTAATTCCCATTTAAAGTTATCAGTGTTATTCTTAACTCCATGTAGCTTTAATCCTCATTTAAACTAATTATTTTAAGTTTTTAATATAAATAAACTTATTCATATTAAAGTTCATCACATGAACAACTTAAAAATAGAGTTTCAAGCAGAAATCTCTTGAACTCAATTTTTAATTAATTTATAAAGAAATTATAGTTTTCTTTGAGCTTTAATTAAAAGAGTACATTTACAGGCTAAATAACCAGGAAATTTATTTATAAAAGATACTTAAAATTTAATTGATATACAGATGATTTTAAATTGTAAGCTGTGGGAAATTTTCAAGCAAATCCATTGAGAATTGGATTTTTAATGAATTTTTGAAGCTATTGATATTTTTTCACATAAAATAGCAATACACACCAAACCTTAAGTTTTGATAAGGTTTTAATGCTTGTAACCTTAAAGTTTTAAGCTTATTTAAGCTTTTTAAGCTTAATTAAGCTTTGACAGTTCTCAAAACCTTAAATTAAAGCCTGCATATTGCCATTTACCCTTTGGCAGCTTGAAATTCCTGTCTAAATTGGGATAAAACCAGTTTAAACTTTAATGTTGGATCAAATTCTTATCTTAAAGTTTGAATAAGGTTGAAAATCCTCCAATACAGGTGGACAACCTTAATTGAATCCTTTCAGATCCAAAAATCTGGGTACTCCAGCTCTATTTGGTCTTTTTTGTTTGTCCCATTTTTCTGCATGGAATTTGCCCTTTTATCTATTTAAAGACATACTATGGCCTTAAACCCTTTTAAATTGAGCTCACAGAGGATTTACATTCTGTATGGCAAATCCTTAGCCAATTCAGTAGATATAAACCACACCTCAATTTTAACTAAAATTTTGGTAAGTTTGCATAAACCTCATGCTTAAATCTAACAATTTTAAAAAAATGTTAAAAAAGCTACATTAGTACTGTGAGATTCTTAAATCTTCCAATAACATAAGAAATAAGTGTTTTTGGGTATAAAACCTTATGGATGTACCCTAGGTTATTTTTGGTGTAGAATCCAAAAATGAAATAATATTTATAACTTTGTTTATCCAAAAAAATGTTATAGTTATTTTTTGTTATTTTTTATTTTAAATTCACTTAAAAAGTCTGTTGAAGACTAATTTAACTGTGTATAGAGTTATTTGTGGCCTTATGGGTATGTTATACATACCTCACAGGGTCACACCATCTTTGTTAAACCTCCCAGGACACAGTATTGTGCTCTGGATATCTTTGAAGGAATAGACATTTTTGACTATTATCATGCCACTAGGAGTTGGAATCTTCAGACTTCCAATTCCCATGAGATAAATTTATGTGCCAGAGGAAGCCAAATGCCAAATTGAAAGTGAAATTAGCACAGTTTCCCGTGTTAGATTAAGGTTCTTGCAGCTCACATGAATTACAGCAGCAGAGTCAATTGAACAACCATCTGTCACTCCCTTGGTTGAGATGTTGTAGAACTGTTTTCCTTTGGGCAGAGTCTGAAAGCGTTGCGGTGGCCAAATGTTTTCCAGAGGTTTTATTTTTCTGGAATCCAAAGCAGCCCAGAATGTCTCACATTCTGCATACCAGTGCCGTCCCTTCCAAAAGTACAATCAATGAGAGAGATAGATTGTCTGCAAATCCTAAAGTTGGTAGCCCTACTTATGACATGGTCAGCAATGTTTGGGTTTGACAGGCTTCCTCCAGCTGGTTGAATTGCTTGAAAAACATGGTTGTGTGAAGAGACAGGCTGGGTGTAATCCCGCATTTGGGGAGTATAGGCAAAAGCAGAGATACTTGCATTGTGGTCAACAACTGCCACAGGAACCACAGTACCAGCAGTGGCTTCCGCGGATTGGATTGCTTCAGAAACAGTGTTAAAGGTAGGATTGAACACTTGTTTAGTGAGTAATTGGTGTATTAGAGCTTCAAATAAATTATGATTGATTGAATCAGGCAACCATATATTAGCCTGTACAAGGAGCCCATAGCATTCATCTAATGACACCTCCCACTTTAAAACCTTAGAAAAAATATTTTTATGTAGATTTAGCCATTTGGATGGGTTTTGCAAATTAGTATCATTGAAGGTTGCAATGAGATGTCTGACAGTGTTGAATTTGTCTAGGCAAGATGAATGGTCACAACATAGTTCAAGAGCTGAGAAAATAGATGCTGGAGAGGGATAGTGTCTTGATAAAAGGTTTTTTGTCAATTAATTAATTGTCTAAAGAATTACAATTAGCACACTCAAGGCATCATTTTCTTTCAGGGTTGCCAAAATTTTTTGATTGATATTTGAGTAATTTTACATACAAAAGTGATGGTGGTGGGGGAATTTTCAATCCATGTAGAATAATTCCAACCATCAAAATGCAGGATGGTGTATTTTCGTCTTAGTGAAAAATGAAGAGAAAAGGGGTCACCCCAGAACCGCCGCTGGACAGGATTAAAGGTACTGGGGTTAGCAAGAGCATTGCTAATTCTATTGGTGAGTTTCTTTGTATTTTCCATATTGATCTGAAGTTCATTGACTTTTTTTGTAAGAGAACGGATGGTTTTCAAGAGTTGTGAAAGTTCATCAGATACATGCCCCGGTTGCCTGATGCCAAGATCATCAGTGGTGCATCTTGGTAGAATTGTATTGACAAATCACAAAGTGTGCCAGAGAGAAGGCAGGAAAGACTTATTTCTGTTCCTATTTTAGACCTGCTGGCAGAGCCGCCTTTTAACCTGTAAGATAAGGAAGTCAGGCTATGGCCTCTCTCCATTCTTTGCGTAATACAATTGGGTTACAGAAAGTGGATTTGGGCTGGCTTGTTTGGTTTATAAACTATTTACAAGTTGAGCTGTGCCACAGACCAGGAAGGAGTATAGAATTGTTAGGTTTGATCTACTACACTTCGTACACTAAAGACATGTTTCCTGATATAGATTTTCTTGACTTCAGTTATGACGTAAGTACTTGTAACTCATAATGAGAGAAAGTTCTGCGTGCGGCTGTGGATCAAGTACTTAAAAACACAACTCGGGCCCCTTTGGTTTTCCTTTAGTCTCTATCATTTATTTCTTGCTTTCATATATTTCTTGAAAAACCCAATTTTTCCAATTTTCTTTCATCTTGCTTAAAACATTTGGTTTTTCTCTCCATCTCACTGGTAATTATAAATGAGCTAAATCATAAAACTCAAATTTTTTTTAGCTTTACTAATTAACTCAAACAACTTAGTATAGAATAGCAGTATTGATAGATTCATTAATTAATAGAACAGAATCAGTTAGAAATAATTTAAGTGGAGGTAATTACCCGTCAAACCTACTTTGATGTACTTCAACTACTAACACCAAGACTATGTACCACAGGCTTAAATTATTGTTGCAATACTAAAGATTTCTGTCAAAGTTATTAACTATCTATTTTCATGATAGTCTAATCATTAAAGGTACTCATTAATTACAAATCAAATTTAAATACTTTATCGTGCTAATTACTTATGTTGTATTACTCAAGGTCTACTGCTATTAGTTTTGTTAATAAAATAAGTTTTTAAAAAAGGTTTGAAAAAGATCATTAGATCTTAACTCCTCTTGCAATACTACAGGGTAGTGATTGAGTTCTTTCCTGACACTTATTAACAAAGATAGAGTCAGAGTACCATCTGTTTATAACTTCTATTTCATACAGATGACGGCATGCAGTGAAATACCAAGCCTCAAACAAACCTTTAACAATGACCCTTTACCGGATGATAATGGTCTTGGGAAACAAAAAATCAAAATGTTGAAATTGTTACAACAGGTCCGACTGGCGTAAACAACTCAACCACATCTTTACTTATAGAGATTATCAATCACCCTGAAATCTAAAATGGACCCAGTCAAATAGAACTACTCATGATTATGAAAAGAAGAACACCTTTCATATGTCATTGCTATATGAATGAACATCTCCTGAGTTTCAGTCTATACTGTAACAAAACAATAACTTTCTGGAATGCCTTGAGGGATTTACTGCTTCCTGGGGAAAAACCTCTGTTGTATCAATGTTTGAACTTCTTCAAAGCCTATTAAAACTAACTTATGTCCCTATTTTATCACTCCGACAGCATGCGTTTCGGTTCAAAACTATGTATTCCAAGTTCCTGACCTGCAACAATGGCAACACCTATCAAATTCGTCTACCTTATTTCTCCACTGCGGCTGTTTTACTCAAAAGCATATCTCTTGATTCCAACCTAATTAGTCTCATTCAAAGCCTATATGACATTGAACCTTTCAAACTCAAAAAGATCAGTGCATGAAGACTCAAAGAAGACAGCAGACTAAGTAAAAATTCATCTGAAAGGGTACTTTCCAGCTCTATTAAACCTAACTCACAAAGAAAACCAAATATTAAACAAAGGCGTAACCCACCTTTGAGATCATCAAAACCCAATTCTAACTTCAACTCTGCCACACCGACCAAATTCTCTCAAGATCGCTATCTTGAAAAGAAATTTGAACAATTCTTCAATAAGTGAATGGCCAAGTACAACAGAAAGAAGAACACAGTCAACCAGATCTGCGACAAGTCTTCCTCTGAGTCCAAAAATGAGAACAATGTTGATGGGGAAGGTCATTTCTTCATTCAAGAAGAAGACAGATTTCATCTTCTCACTATATTAAATAACCCCAACAGTGATAAATGGACAATCATTCACGACTCTGGTGCTTCGATATCTACTGTCTGAAACCTAAAAATGTTAACTAATGTCCAACCCACTACTGTTAATATGAGAACTTTCTCTTGTACTTCCAAAATCACTCATGTAGGCAACCTAAATATTAATGGTTTCATCCTTTCTTCCGTGTATTACTCCCCAAATGGAAAATCTAATCTCATATCTCAATCTCAACTTGAAGATCATGGTTTTAAATATTTTAGCAAGATTCAAATGATAGTAATAAAATCTGGTAAACAAATTGTCAAGAGTTTTTCACGGAAGGGGAATGTATATGTCTCTAACATTGCACAACCTACCCCTCAAATTAACAAACTTAGCTCTCCTGCTCACCACCCTCAACCCGACTGACATCTTATTCTTTCTCATCCTTCGGACTTGTATCTTAAGCATTTCCTGCAAATTAGCAACATCAAGTACACCACTTTCAATTCTTCTAAGCTATGTGAGATATGTCTCCAATGCAAACTCAAAAGAAACTCTCACTCGAATTACCTACCCTCCACTAACTCACCCTTTGGAAAATTACATGCAGACATCCTTGAAATTACACCTATGGAAAATTTTTTTATTAGATATGTACTAGTCATTATTGACAACTATTCAAGATACAACAGGGTATACTTACTAAATCAGAAATCTCAGCATGAAACTCATCTCTCTTCCTCCTTTGCGGAACTAAAAACAAAGTAAATCACTATCATTTCTACTTTCACAATGACAGGCGGAAAGTTTTCCTCAATTTATGCAGCAGACTAGGTATAAGCCCAGAATGTGGTCCTGCCAACTCTCCTCAAAGAAATGGAATTTCTGAAAATTTTAATCAGACACTTCTCATCCAAACACAATTCATTATGGCTCAGTCATCCATACCACTAAAAATTTGGGATGAAGCTGTGCTATACTCATCTACTCTAATCAACCACTTAACTTCTTGATCATTAAGTTGGATAACCCCAATGACTGTACTTGAAAAAAATAAACAAATAGACTCTACTAGAAAATTCTCTGACCTAATTCCATTTGGTCTAAAAGCATTAATTCATCATCCCAATTAACTTAAAACATCACCTCCAGACAGCCCTCTACAATTTCTGGCATCCGAAAACTACTCAAATGCCCTCAGATTCCTGTATGAAAAGAGTAAAAGAATTGTAATAAGTCGTGACTATGTATGGACTAATCCTAACTTTAAATAAAACTCAAAAAACACCCCGACATCCTCCCAAAACCTATGGCAACAACTCACTCAATTTCTAGATATATACCTATCAATGAGAAAGTTCCTAAAAGCCCCACTCTGCTCATACTCCTATTGGACAGCTCATATCCTCCAATATGTGCTGACAATGACTTAACTACGCCCGCCACACTATTGACTCCACAGCTCACCCTACCTGCTACTTCAACATCAAATACCAAAAAAGGATATGCCTATGCACCTCATTATTAAACTTCTCCAAACAGTGTGTCCAGTGATATAAATTAAGAGAAAATCTTTCCCCTAGAGGAAACTATCATAGGTCGCATGTGGTGATTGGTGAAGAAAAAGAATGATTTTGGTGATACTGTTTGTTATAAGGCCAGGTGGGTCTGTTTTGGTAATCAAAAATATTATATGGTCCAATACTACAATACCTACTCTGTGGTAGGCCTTAATGAGTATTTTAAAACTCTAATGTCTCTTGCTGTGAACAGGACTATCACTGTTTTCAATTTGATGTTGAAATAACCATCTTGTACAAGGAGATTGAAGCGCATGTGTATGTATCACAAGTAGATAAATTTGGGATCCTTGGCAAAGAAGACGGGGTATGGAAACTTAACAAGTCATTATATGGCACCATGGAAGTACCTCAACAATGGAAATCACGTCTTGTAGAAACTCTCAAGACAATTGGTATGACTTCATTTGACACCAATTAATGTTTGTTCTTGAATCACACAAGCTCTATTTTTATGCACATACATGTCAACAATGCCTTTATCATTGGGGTATCAAGAACTGATATACTCAAGCTACTAGAATCTCTGAAGAAACACTACTCCCTCAAAATTAAAGAAAACCCACCCAACATCTTTGTTGTAATCTGAAATGGAAAGATTATGGGGCTATTCTTGTACATCAAGCCAACTTCTGCGATAAACGTTTGAGTGAATTCAACATGAGTGATTCAAACCCTGTCAAGACCCCTACACCTTTCAACTTACACTACCAGCCATTGACTACAGCCAGCAATTTTGAACTAAGAATTATGCAAAAGGCTATCGGAATGTTAAATTACCTAGCCTTGCATACAAGACCCATCAATCATGCGACTAAACAGCTCTAATAGACTTAAACTCTAATAACAGCTATGTGTATCACTATTGAAACACCCATAATATGCATTAATAATTCTAGTGCTATCATCATCAGTAAAGAGGCACAGATCAATCCCAATTCCAAGCACATACAAATCCAATTTCAGTATATCTGTGAACTGGTGAAAAACAAAGTGATGATAATGCGAAACGTTAGTACTAAAGAAATGATAGCTGATGCTTTAATCAAACCACATGGGACGACAAAATTAATTGTGAAGAAACAATTGTTGAACTTAATCACTCATGATTAGGTTAACGAGGGGTGAAGTCGGCTATGACATAAGTACTTGTAAATTGTCATGAGAAAAAGAGCTGCATGCCGCTGCGGATCAAGCACTTAAAGACCCAACTTGGGCCCCTTTGGTTTTCTTTTAGCATCTATTATTTACTTCATGCTTTTGTATATTTCTTGAAAAACCTGATTTTCTAATTTTCTTTCATCTCACTTAAAAATTTGGTTTTTTTCTCTATCTCACTGGTAGGTATAAATGAACTAAATTATCAAACTAAAACAAATCATAGATTTACTAATTAACTAAAACAACATAGTATATAAGAGTAGTATTAATACAGTAATTAATCAACAGAACAGAATAATTAAGCATTATTTTAAGTGGAGGTAATTACACGTCAAACCTACTTTGATATACTTCAAATAATAACACCAAACCTAGGTATCACAGGCTTAAATTACTGTTCCAATACAAAAGATTTCTGTAAAAGTTATTAACTATCTCTTTTAAGAATAGTCACCATGGAAAAAAGCTATCCCCTCCAGCGGGTTAGCAGTTCCAACCAAGATCTCAGCTTGCTTCATAATTGGTTCTAACTTGCTATTATTATTTGGTCATCTTCCAAGCCATATTTTAAAGATTCAGGAATCATTCAAAAACCTCATTTAAATATGTAGCTTCTGGAAATCTCAAACAAACCTTTATTCCACAAAATTCCTTGGAAAAAAAATCAAAACCTTTGAAATAATTATGAAGCCATTGGTCATTCATTTTTCTTTACAATTCTCAAAATGAAAATACCCACTTTCATTATCTCATATGCTTCCTTTCATGTTTCTTTTTTTTCTGAAATCTAATTCATCAGACCTCAATACTTTCAAACTTGAAAATGTTTACATCAAAAATAATGACTTTAAAAAATTATCTATCATCATTTTCTCTAAATCACTCAAAAAATATGGATGATTCATTATTATGATCTTCAAAAGCTGAATTAATCTTGATTTCTGCAAATATAACTAAAAATAATATGTATCAAGTCCTTCTTTATGCATTGGGATTCTTTTTGTAAATTTCTTTAGATATTAGCTTCAAAATAAATATCTCCCAAAAAATTTGATCAAGTATGTTTTGTTTCTCTTATTGTTCAAATACAATATCTTTTTTCAAAATTGAGGCCAGATATCATTCCCATTTTCCCAAACTCTAAGATTCAATAACATTCACACCGTTTTACCATTATTCAAATAAATGGAGACCTCTTGTGACACACAAATTATTTCATTCCATCTAAAATAACATTCAATATATCCACAAATTGCAAAATAAGCTAATTAATAGAAATATATCATGAAATGCTATATAATCTGTACAAATTCTATTAATAAGAGAAAAAATCCTCATATTCTACTGTGGTGGGAGAATAAAATGTAACTTGGGCTCTTAATAGTTCATTTTATATAAAAAAATTAGCACTCCTATAATTTTTTTTCAAATAAGAAACATGTTACTTAATCAATAAAAATCAATCAAAATACCAGTTTAAAAAAGGAATTTTTGGCTTAAATATTTCAATTATTCATATTAAAAGAAATCAATTGGCTTTAAGGTATTTACTCAGCTTCCATGATTTAAAATATGGAATCAATATTTAAGATTTTTTGAAGCCTGAAATTTTAAAGAGGGAAGTAATTCTTTCCAATAGAGTTACCACTCATGAAATAAGTATTAAAATTTCTCATACTTATTTTTTCCAACAAAATTATTTGTTTTGAAATAATTCTTGCAATGGAGTTTCAAATCTATTTTATATTAAAAGTTTTTTACTAGTAATAATCTTATTACCATGATGATATTTCATTATTCAAAACTATAATCTTTAATATTTGAGGAAAACTTATGAAGGTGAAAAACTTGCAAACATTTATGTAATTTCATATCAATATTCCAATCTAATTGGAAAAAAAAACATTTATGTTTCTTTCAAAATTAATTTCTACTACCCAAAATTAATAACTTTTATAGATTTTGAGGACTGAATTGAGAGCTTCATAATAAGAATCAAATAAAAAAATCTCATTTGGTGGTAAGAATAATATGATTAGTTTCAAAGCTTCCCCCAATTTGTAGGCTCTTATAGAATATTAATCATGATAATCATTTTTCAAAAAATGAAGGGAGCTTATTCAGATCAATATAATGATCTCAAATTGGTAGTAAAACTGATATTTTTCAATAATCTCACTTCATTACTGAATTCAAATTAGTTGTCACATGGTACTTATCTCTTCAACTTGAAAGGTCTAACTTATGATTCTTCCAAGGAACCACCCAGATATTTTTAAGGATTGGTACCCTTCAAGCGTAACTTATAAGCAGAAAGCTTTGAATAAATTTTTCTTCTTCCTTTGAAGATTAGAGAACTTATTTGAGCTTATCAATATGAATATTTATATAGTTATATAGATTTAGTGATCTCTAAAAAAGGTAATACTCAAAATCTGGATCCCACAAAAGAGAACTGGAAAGTAGTTTTTTAATCAAATAGTGATGTTGCAATCTTGAAATGACTCCTTTAAGCTAGAAGTTTCCTTCATAATTTGAAAAACTCATCTGTATATACATTTATTTATATCTCTTAATTATAAGCTGGTACTAGCTTTTGATTTGACATTTTTTCATCTACTATCAATTGCGCCCATTTATTTGCGAAACCCAAATATGTACAAAATAAATATTGTTCTCTTTTTTCCTTCCAAAATAACTTCTATCAATTTTTTCAAAAATGGTTAATTGAAACAGAAATGTTTCAATATCATCATAAAAAACTGTTTAATACAAAGTTATGCTCCCATACAAGAGAAATTCTAACTTTCCCCTTAAAATAATTTTGTCACTAAAATTTAAGAAATGCAAAAGAATTTCGCAGTAATAGTCTATGAACTTTTTTATTTTTATTTATTGAGGCAAAGAATTCTCCAATAAACTTAAGTCAATTTTCAAACCTATGTTTTGATTTTTCATCCCAGTGGAAATAATTATCAAATTATCATTACTATACACTCTAGCTTCAGAGATTCAAATAACATCAATTTACAGGAGGCATCTTTGAAGTGGAATATTTCAAAGTTTTTGAGAATAGAATTTTGTCATGAATGTCTCTAGGTAAATGTTTGGAATCTCATAAAAATTGCTTATCTCAATAAAAACACTCAGTATAAATTCTCCAGCTATCTGAGTCAAATAATATCAGGGTATCCTTTGAGATTTCCTTAGAAATTGTCAAATTAACTGGTAAAAGGTCAAACGTTCTGTTCATTTCCAAAAACAATAACACCCCTACAAGTGATAATATTAGAAATTGGCTTTAAAAGACCCTTCTGTGGTGGGTTTTGGTTTTTTAAAAATATTGATAGAATAGATTTTAACCTTCATTCAAGTCTGCCTCAAACTTTGTCCAACCCACATGCATTGGAAATGATGTGGTCCAGTTGAAAATAATTTGGATAAAGGATTGATTAGCAATTGTATCTTATTGTAAACTCCTTAATTGAAAAACACTAAGAGTAAATTTTATTTTATTGATTCAGATCACTGACACATGACAATGATTGAAGTAATTTAAATGAAGATCCTCTATTAAATTGTCAATCATTTTGATACAACTGATATACTTGGCCTTTGATATTTTTTCCATTTATTTTGATGATGATGGGATATTAATATTAATTCTGAATTCAAGTTTAAACTCAATATATTTCCATCCACAGGAATTTATTACAGCAAAATTCATTGTTTTTGATACATGTAAAAATTTCTAAATAGCCATGCTATCTCATATTTCAAAACTATTTTAAACAAGTTTTTAATTGATTATATCTTAATTTCACTGTTTTCATTGTCCTTTTATCTAAATTTATGTTACAATTTTTCATATTTAATCAATAAAATTGCAATAATTTTAATCTTTGTAATTTGGGCATGGGAATCGTTTTTATCACTTTTTGATTCATTTTTTCTCAATTATAATTCTCTTATCCTGTTATACTTTGCTGCTTTTTTGAATTTATGGCTTATTTAAATTCTTCATTTCATTTTTTTGTCTCATAATTTCTTTCTTTCTTTTTGATTTATCATTTTGAGTCAGTTTTAGTAGCTCTTTTCTATTGTTATTTCATTGTTTTTTAAATTTCAAATTCTTTGATTTTCTTTTTATTTTGTGTTTTATTTCTTTGAAATTTTTTTAAATTTTTAAATTTTGATGAATTTCTCTTCATTTTTAATTTTGTCAAGTTTTGTTCTAATTTTGTTAATTTCTTTTTTTTCAATTTTTAATGTTTTTTTTTTTTCAATTTTGATATATATATTTTTTAATTTTTTTGATGATTTTTTTTAATTTTTTTTCTTAATTTTTTTTAACTTTTTTTTTATGGGTGCAGATAATCCAACACTGATTAGGAGTATCTTCACCCATAAAAAAAATCAAAAAAAAAGAATCAAATTCAAAAAAATGAAATTTAAAGAAAAAATCAACCATATTAAAAACAAAAAAAAGTCAAAAAGAACTGAGAAAAGCATATAAAAAATTGCAGAAGCATTTGAAAAAAATGGATAAAAGGAAATAAAACACAAAAGACATTTTTATTTCTTAAAATACAAAGAAAATATGATAAAATAACCAAATAATAACATATCAAAGGAAAAAAGAAATTTGAAAAGATTTTCAAAAAATTATAAAAAGAAAAAACAATAAAAAAATAAATAAATAAATAAAATAAGATAAAAGTGAAAACATTGGAAAAAAAGTCAATTTTTCTGAACCATTAAAAAATGAGTGGGTATATATATAAGAAAAACCCAAATATTAGTCAGAAAAGTAGTGCTATAAAAAATAGAAAGAGAAAGAGGAAATTGAAATTTGGAAGAGAAATGTCATTTTTTCCTTTTGAACAAAGTTCCTCATAATTATTATTTGCACTTTTTTTCTGGAAAGAAATTGTGTAATAAATGAAATTTGAGCTACAAAGAATAATTTAAAATAATAAATAATTGATATGAGAGGTGAATAGGTTGAACCAGAAATGAAAACCATTGAAATTTAATACTTGCATTGTGTGTAAGCTTGCATATAGAAAAATTTTGATAAAATGAATTGAATGTGAAGGATGATGAGGTAATCAAAACAACATGTAGAGATTCAAACAAAGGATCAACTTATACTAAATAAGTAACATTGTTATTTATTTGAACAATTATCAAGCTCAACAAACTGGTAAATTTATGCTGGAAGATACCTTTAATAATGCAATTTTTTCAATAAATGGAAAAAAGATTATGAAGCTTGAATAATAGAATTAGATGAATATTCTCAATAATAAGAAGAAGAGTAAAAATATTCAAAAGAAAGTATACTAATCGAGATTTAGAAATAGAAATGACTAGATATTAAGCTTCAAACACTTATTGAAAGAATTGTTTTGACATAAAGATGGGATATGAATGTGTAAGAAGAAAAAGAAATGTTTATCTATCAAGAAGATATTAAATCCTTTCCCCATAACCTTGAAAAGGCTTATAAAGTATTTAAGGTGGAAAATATGGCTAAATAATGTTTCAGTTTTTCTTTTGGAAACAGTTGAAAGTTAATGTCTTGGTAACAGTTGCACATTTTAAGTGAGGTTAATCTTTCAATCAAGAGCGAAAATGGAATGAAGGTGAATATTTTAAACAAAATTCAATAAGAGAGGTTTTTCTTCCTATTAAAAATGATTTTCATTTAAGACCCCTATTGAACATTTTATGTATAATGACACAAAGAAATATCATGGAGAATCCATAATATTCTATTTCAATTGAGTTAAACTCTTCATGTCCAAATATGTGGCTAAAAGTATCTGAAAAAATATTTCAAGTTTAGAACCAAGGTTGAGACCCAGGTTGAAGGCAGGTTGGACCTACTACCCCCACTGGTGGGGGTAGCTTTTTTTCATGGTGAATATAATGATTAAAGGTACTTATTAATCACCAATAATATTTAAATACTTTATCATGCTAATTACTTACATTTCATTACTAAAGGTCCAATTCTACTAGCTTTCTTAATAAAAGAAGTGTTTCAAAAAGGTTCAAAAAAGATCATTAGATTGTAACTCCTCTTGCAATACCACACTTCTGTCCTCTTCAGTGTTGGTATAAATCAAATCTGTTCGTCCACAGATATAAAAGAAACTATGTTATGAGATATTTTGGGTGCATATTGTTGAATATTTTCTGTAAGTAGCATGAATAAATTAAACCTAAAAAAAAGAGTAAGGTTTGTTGATTTCCACTCTACTACTCTCTGTCAGAAATAAACACAAATATGCTGACTTTGTCCCTGAGGAAAAGGTCTAAAACTGTGAATAAATTGACAGGTCATTGGGGCACAAATATCCCATAAGACTGCTCTATGAGAAACATGAAGATAAAGGATGAACCTTGTCCTCTATTGTACATAAAAAAAAATAAATAAAATAAAAAGAAAGAATAAAAATTAAATAGATATTTTGATATTAATTTCTCTATTTCTTCACTTTAAAATAGATGTCTCAAAAAATTTTGTAATACTTCTCTCTCATCATTAGTGTAGTGAAAAATAGCACATCACCTTGAAGTACTTTTTTCTATGAAAATTTCCTCTTATCATTCTTGTTGTTGTAGTTAAATGATGCTAATGTAAAAATTGTCTTTAGCTTTCTAAATTTTGATGGATTTACAGTCTTGGGTTTTGCTCTGCCTCATGACTCAAGTTGATGTGCTCAAATGAACACTAGAACAATTGTCAATAACAACAAAAACAAATATACCTTCAACATACCTTATCTAGATGGAAGAAACCTTGGAAATTGGAACCTGAGCATTAAAATACATCTCAGATCTCAAGATCTATTGAAGTTATGTGAAAATAGGGTTCATGATAATTCCTTCTTCCTGGTTACAGACAAATGGTTGGAGGAAACCTATTATTCCATTGAAATAATCACCACAAGAAATACCGGTGTGGGAACTCCTCTTGTGTGGATAAGATGAGGCAGTACCTGGAAGGGGAAATTTTGAGAATTTTTTTTTGAATTTCTGTTCACGCTTGTAACTGTGAGCCTTAGAGGTAATTTCATATACCCAAAAGACCACAAATAAAGAATTAACATATAAATATAAATCAAATAAACTTATCTATATTATTATAATAAAAATCAAAATATAAATATAAAATTATATTCAGAATTAAAAATTTAATTACCATTTAAAAATAAAATTACATTAAATTTTGAAATTATAACATTACATTTATACTTGGAAAAATTAAGTAAAAATGAATTTTTAACAAAATTATAAAAAAATAAATAAATTTGGAAAAAGTTAAATAAAAATTATTATAGCTTTTTATCCAATAAATAAACATATAAAAATTACTTCACCATTGAATTCCACATAAAAAATGGGGTGGGGTCACCTCTGAGTGAAAATTTTGTAACTCAACTCTAAATAAGCTTAAATTAAGTTTTTTAGTATTTTCTGTATGAAAATTGAAATTACTCAAAAGTTTAATTTAATTCACATCACATTTAGTGTTAATCACCAAAAATTGTGTTAAACTTGAGGTGTTGTGTATATTTTAGAAGTTATGAGGAATTAAAGTATTTTCAATTGAATTCAATTGAAATGTCAAAATGTGCGTGTGTATTACATAAGTGAACTTTGATTTACATATGAGGTATCAATTATTACTGTATTGAACTGTACAACTCAATTGAGTTACATATGTAAATTATAAGTATAATACATGATGAGGAATTAAAGGAAAAATAAATTGGAAAGATTAAATTTGGGGGGGGGGAAAGGAAATCCAGCTCTAAGGGCGAGCTAGACCCCCAAAATCCTTGCTGACAGGCGTGTGGTGTCAAAATTCATGCAAAATTTCATCACTTTTGGCCTGGAATTGAGTTACAGGGTCTGTGGACTCAATTGATGATGAGGCTTTGATACCAACTGGGGTAGTTTTAGCTGTTGCCAAGAGGGTAAAACTACCCTTAAGATGAAGAAATCATAGTAAAAACAGTTTTAACTGGTTTCTCAGTCTCTTACACACATTCTGACGTGTTTTGAAGGCTCTAGACCAGGTATTGCTATAGTAATGGCTGATTTAAGGGTCTAAAATGGCTAAAAATAACTTAAACCAGCCCTTTTTTGGTCTAAACCAGGGTTCAATGATACCATAATTGGCTTCTCTGTTGTCAGACTGTTCTTTAATTAATTTCTTTCAGTTCATTGCTCAATTAATTCCAATTGAAATTGCTCTTCAAGAAATTTCTTTTGTAGCCTTAAAATATCTCTTGTAGAGTATTTTTTGGATAAATTTTTATTGTTGGTAAAACAATAAATCTTTATAGTATTATTGTTTTATACTAATAGAGTTATAAATAATAAAATTGGCGTGTTTTCTCTTAAAAGTAATATTTCTTACTATTTTTAATTGATTTTTACCTTATACAAATTTTGAGGACAGGAAAAGTACTTGATTTTTAATCAAAGTTTCATATCCACACCTTACATTTGGGGGCCCAGCCATGATATTTTACCTGTGACATATTTTTTTTTACTCTTTTTAAATATTTTTCTTATATTGAAAAATTAAAAAACATATAAAAAATACTTATAATTCAAAAAATAAATAAAAAAAATTTTTTTTTAATATTATAAGTGAGGCTTATATTTTAATTTCTTTTTTGAAATATCCTTTTTTTTACTTAATTAATTGGTTTTATCATTGATTTTAGTGTCTGAAAACATGGTAAGACAAGAAAGCATTGAAACAGCCTCAACAGTAACCAGCATTATTCCTGCCAGTACTGTTAATTCTGATCATAATAGTACTATTATTGTGACTCAGAATATTCAACCAGAGCCAATTTCTTCTGAATTAGTAAGCTTGGAAATAAGTAATACTCTTCAGAAAGCCAATGATTTGGCCAATAGTAAGTTTTTTGACATAAAATTACTATTTTAAGCCTTTTTAACCATAATTATGTCTTCCACCAGGTCAGGAGCCAGCTATAACCCCTCAAGCAGCTCCCAGAAAGGTAATAGACGTGATTATGGCAGAGGCCAATCAGGTACAGAAGGAAAAGGGTCAGTTGATGACTTCGAAACAACTAAAATGGGTCATTCTGAAGCTGATAATACCATTTTACCTTCAAAAAGAGCTGACACCACCACAACAAGCCTCAGTGGACATATACAAAGCCAGCCACAGTGCATAAAACAATGCACTTCAATTCAAGGAGTACCAGATCCTTGCAGACCTGTGGAAGAATTGCATGAATTCTTACCTGACTGTGAGAAAATTCCTGGGCCATCCCAATACTTGCAAATTGCTCAATGGATTGCATCCATTGATGGAGAAGGAAAACATGATGCTTTTGACACTAGAATGGAGGAAAAACAACCCTCCACCACCCAAACCAGTGCCAAAAACAGCCCCAGTGGCAAGCACCAGCTATTCCAACGTGAAAAAGCAGCCACAAACTCCAAACAAGGGCAAAGGGAAGGCACCAGCCCCAAAACCTTACAGCCAGGGCTACAGAATCCCAAAGATTCAACAGGATGCCATGGAAAATGTATTTCAGATTGCCAGAACCATGATGGAATTACAAAAGAAGGAGGAAGCCAGATCAAAATATCAAAAATAATTCCTGATACTTTTGAGTGTATTCCAGAGTTGTATAAAGCTATTTCTGACGTAAAAAGTCATCTTTCTGACAAAAATACATCAATTTGTGACAATCTTAAAACAAATAACTTGAGTCTGAGATGAATAAATGATACACTTAAATGCTTTGAAAGAGTTTTAAGAACAATCAAAACTTCCAATAATGATAATTCTTTTGGCATTAAGAGAAATGAAAAATCTGCCATTATTAAAGAATTAACAGACAAATATTCTAAATTAAATATTGATGACATAATTGAAACAAGAGTAAAACGAGCCATAAGCACTATCAAAGAAGATAATAAAAAAGCTCTTGATGATATTTCAAAATCATTTGCTGAAGTAAAGACAAATATAGTTTCCCTGAAAAATCATTTTGATACCTCAAGAAAGGAATTATCAAAATTAACATTAAAGTTAAATGAGGTTATATCTAATAATACTAAACAAACAGAATTATGGAATGAGCTAACATATAAAGAAGATGATCATAAAAATAATGTCATAAACTCTATACAAAACTTGCAACATGAATTAAGAAATTCACAAAGGTGTAACAACAGTAAAATGAATGATATTGAACAACTGCTAAACACTTTACCAAGAATGTCTACACCTCTGAATCAAAATAAGGATGCAAGGATTCCCAATCCACAAGTATTGGATATTGAAAATTCACAGTTAAAAAATTAATATTCTACTTCTTTCCATAACTTAGAACCATCAATGGGCCAAGCACTCTTGAGAGAAGTTCCAAAACTCAAAGAATGGCCTCACTTCCGTGGTGAAGGAGAGTATGACCATATGGAATTCATTAGAGGTATTGACATGATCAAAGAGGATTTTGAATTACCAGACAGATTGGTAACAGCCAGATTTAACACCTTGTTTACCAAATCAGCTCACAGATGGGACATCAAAATAAGACAAGCACATGGACACCAGAGTTGGACTTGGTGGAAATCCCAAATCATTAACAAATGGGCAAACAATTCTTGGACATTTAAAGCTGAAACAGCCTTTGAATCTGCCAAATTTAATGCTGAGAAAGACAAAGCTTTACCATGGTTTTGCCAACAAAAAGGCAGATTAACAGCATTATATCCTGACATGTCAGAATTTATGATCCATAGAAAAATTCTGAGACAATGTGGAGGTGACTTAGAGCATGCTATCAAAAGCAGGACTACTGAACAATCTTCAGCAGAGGATATTATCAATATATTAGAAGAAGTAACCACCAGAACCAAAATTGGTTCCAGTAGGGTGAATCTTAAAACAAGGCTTAATACACCTTGGAGAGATTCTGTGGACAAAAACCCCAAAGAAAATTCTAATAATATTAAGTATAAATCTGCAGATACAGTCAGAAAGTGCCATATTTGCAAAAGTACCACCCATTTAGCCAATACATGTTCAAAGAAGGGAAAGATAAATTAAATTGATATTGAAAAGGAACCTGACGTTGAAAAAGATGACATAATTGAAGAAAATTCAGATGATAAGTCATCAATATTTTCTGAATCTTCAAAAGATATAGAAAATATCAATACCACTTTTGAAATCATGGAATCTTATTCCCACTTGCCACAATTGAGCAATGGTCAACTTGATTTATCAAAGGTTCAAGATGCACAACTTATGACGACAAAACCAAACAGGGGGAAAGGTTATACAGCTGGTAACTCCTGTATAACAGAAGTGGTCATTAACAACAAGCTCACCAAACTTTTGCTTGACGCAGGAGCCTTCTTCTCTTGTGTTGGAAAATCCTTTCTTAAGACTTGTGTACCAAATTTTGTAGACCAATTATTACCAATTGATGGGATAAAGTTCAATAGTTCAAGCAATCCAATGAAAGCATTAGAAGTTTTTGAGACCAATGTCATATTCCCACACATTAATGGGAATGTAAGAATGACAGTTGAATTTGTTGTTATGGAAAATTGCTCTAGTACCCATTTTATATTGGGAAATAACTATTTAATCATGTATGGGATAGATTTGAATAACAACAAAGACAGATACTTTACTATTGGAGACAATAAGCACCAAAAATTTGCCTTTTTACCATTTAAAAGACAAATTACAGTAGAAAAAGTATCACCAGTCAGCTTAGATTTAGAGAAATTCAAGTCTGAACAGTTAAATGAGGCTGAAATAAGCCTTCATCTGACTGATAAACAAGAAAATGAACTCTCTTCCCTTTTGCATGACCACAGAGGAGCATTTGCTTCAGACAAAGAACCTCTAGGAGCAATTATTGGTCATGAAGTTGACATCATTCTTAACATTGAGAGACCTTATCCATCACTCTTAAGAAGACCTGCATATCCAGAAAGTCCAAAATCAAGAGAAGCTCTAGAAATTCATATCAAAGAACTTCTGGACCTTGGTGTAATAAGAAAAGGAGGCCACAATGAAGAAGTAGAAATAACTACACCAGTCATAGTGGCATGGCATAATGGAAAATCTAGAATGGTTGGGGACTTTAGAGCTCTGAAAACTTACACTGTTCCAGACAGATACCCAATACCAAAACTCCAAATTGCTCCTACTTAAATATCTCAAGCAGTGTATATAACCACTATGGATGCCCTTAAAGTATTCCATCAAAATGTGGTGACACCAAGAGCAAGAGAATACTTGAGAATCATTGTTCATTGTGGAGTGTATGAATACTTGAGGATGCCCTTTGGTATCAAAAATGCACCTTCACACTTCCAAAGAATGATTAATTAAATCTTCCCTGAAGAAATCTCAGAGGGATGGTTAATCATTTACATTGATGACATTATTGTCTGTTCCAAAACTTGGGAGGAGCACATGTACATATTGTCCAGAGTTTTGACAAAAATTCAATCAGTAAACATGAAAATCTCCTTGAAGAAATGCCATTTTGGATTTAAAGAACTTAAAGCACTAGGACATGTTGTATCTGGTTTGTCCCTTGGAATTGACAAAAACAAAGTTGCAGAAGTATTGCTAAAACCCATGCCTCAGAATAAGAAGGAAATTCAGTAGTTCTTAGGTTTTGCAGGATATTACAGGAAACACATTAAAGATTTTGCATCCATAGCAAGACCACTTTATAAATTGCGTGACAAAGACACAGTATTTGAAATGACTGTTGACAGAGTCAAACCTTTTGAGTCTTTAAGAGAGGCCTTGACCACTGCTCCACTCTTACTGATGCCAGACTTTAAATTTCCTCTCAAATTGTATATTGATGCATCAGGGGATGGACTAGGTGCTGCACTTCACCAAGTTCAGATCATAAATGATAAACCTGTAGAAGGACCCATATGTTTCATATCCAGGCAAATCAAACCAACTGAAGCCAGATATGGAGCAAGTCAAATGGAATGTCTATGCCTTGTCTGGGCCTTGGAGAAATTAAACTACTTCTTAGAAGGATGTGTTTTTTAGGTGATAACAGATTGTGCAACTGTCAAATCAATTTTAAACATGAAAACACCCACCAGGCATATGCTCAGATTGCAAATAGCCATACATGAATACAGGGGCAATATGACTATTGCTCATAAGGATGGGAATATTCATAAGAATGCAGATGGACTGAGAAGATGGCCATTACCAAATAATATTGATAATCCTGCTTATGCTCCAGAAGAAGCTTCACCACAGAGCTCAATAGAAGGAATAAGTGTTACAGACTTGAACACCACCTTCTTTGAAGAAGTCAGAAATAGCTACACTCAAGATAGCCATTGTAGCATCTTATTCCAATTACTTAACAAAGACAGAAAAGACAACTCTCTAATACATTCCTTGGATGAAGTATGGAAGAAATCTTATAATGAAGGAAGATTTCACCTACTGGATAGTATAATTCACCACAGAAACAAGCACACATGTGTCATGACAGTTGTGGACAGGTCATTAATCAATCTTGTACTGAAAGAATACCATGATAGCCCCTTTTCAGGACATCTGTCTGAAGACAGAACAAGAGAGAAAGTAAAGACCTGCATATGGTGGCCAATGTGGCAGAAAGATGTTGCAGAGTATTGCAAGACCTGTGACAGATGCCAAAAGGCAAATAAATCCACTGGCAAGAGACTTGGAAACATGATAAAAATCCAAGAACCAAGCAGACCATGGGAAATTGTCCATATGGATTGGGTAACTGGCCTACCACCAGGAGGTGACAGAAGCTATAATGCTTGCCTAGTAATTGTGGACAGATTCAGTAAAACTCCAATCTTTTTACCATGTCACAAGGATGATACAGCCATGGATACAGCTCTTCTGATATGGAATAGAGTAATGTCATGGACTGGGATATTTAAAAATATAATTAGTGATAGGGATCCCAAATTCACTTCAGCACTATGGACAAATCTTCACCAATTATTTGGCACTCAACTGTCTTTCTCTACAGCCTACCACCCACAAACTAATGGCCTGGCTGAAAGGATGATCCAAACCTTAGAGGACATGGTGAGAAGAGTTTGTGCATATGGCCTTAAATTCAAAGATTGTGATGGATTTACCCATTATTGGTGTACTCTGTTGCCAGCACTGGAATTAGCATATAAAACATCAATCCATGCCAGTACCAATCAAACTCCTGCTATTCTAGAAAAAGGATGGAAACCCAAATTACCCCATGATTCCTTGAGGAAAGATTTAATTGAAATACATCACACAGCTTCTTGAAAGGAATGCTAGACAAAGCTAGAAAGCATGCAGTAAGGTTCATGGAGGACTCTTTTGCATATGCTAAAGACAAATGGGATAAATCACATGCAACTCCAGATTTCAAAGTGGGGGACCTAGTTCTTGTATCCACCACTAACTTCAATAACATTGAAGGATGTAAAAATTTGAAAGACTCCTTTGCAGGACCTTTTGTGATTAAGGCCCTCCATGGAGAAAATGCTGTTGAAGTAGAGTTATCTGAATAACTTAGCAATAAGCATCCTACATTTCCAGTGAGCTTGATAAAGCCATATAAATTTAGTGATGCTGAGAAATTTCCCTTGAGGAATAAGATTCTCCAAGTTATACCTTATATTGAGACATCTGGTACTAAGAAAATTAAGCACCAAAAAAAGTAAGGGAATACCTTGTTAGGTACAGTGACCCAACTTGTGAAGATGAATGGTTAGAAGAAAAAGATATACCAGAAGCTACCAAACTCCTCAGGAGGTTCAGACACACTAGAAATACCAATATTAAAAAGTAATATTCTTTTTTAGGGGGAGGGAATGTGAGCCTTAGAGGTAATTTCATATACCCAAAAGACCACAAATACAGAATTAACATATAAATATAAATAAAATAAATTTATTTATATTATTATAATAAAAATAAAAATAAAAATATAAAACTATATTCAAAATTAAAAATTTAATTACCATTTAAAAATAAAATCACATTAAATTTTGAAATCATAAAATTACATTTATCCTTGAAAAAATTAAGTAAAAATGAATTTTTAACAAAATTATAAATAAATAAATAAATTTGGAAAAAAATTAAATAAAAATTATTATAACTTTTTATCCAATAAATAAACATATAAAAATTATTTCACCATTGGATTCCTCATAAAAAATCAGGTGGGGTCACCTCTGAGTGAAAACTTTGTAGCTCAACTCTAAATAAGCTTAAATCAAGTTTTTAGTATTTTGTGTATGAAGATTGAAAATCCTCAAAGCTTTAATTTAATTCATATCAAATGTAGTGTTAATCACCAAAAGTTGTGTTAAAATTGAGGTGTTGTGTCTATTTTAGAAGTTATGAGGAATTAAAGTATTTTCAATTGATTTCAATTGAAATGTCAAAATGTGCGCGTGTATTACATAAGTAAACTTTGATTTACATATGAGGTATCAATTATGACTGTATTGAACTGTACAACTCAATTGAATTACATATGTAAATTATAAGTATAATACATGATGAGGGATTAAAGGAAAAATAAATTGGAAAGATTAAATTTGGGGGGGAAAAGGAATGCCAGCTCTAAGGGGGAGCTAGACCCCCAAAATCCTTGCTGAAAGGCGTGTGGTGTCAAAATTCACGCAAACGTTCATCACTTTTGGCCTGGAATTGAGTTACAGGGTCTGTGGACTCAATTGATGATGAGGTTTTGATACCAACTGGGGTAGTTTTAGCTGTTGACAAGAGGGTAAAACTACCCTTAAGATAAAACAATAATAGTAAAAAAAGTTTTAACTGGTTTCTATGTCTCTTACACACATTCTGGCGTGTTTTGAAGGCTCCAGACCAGGTGTTGCTATAGTAATGGCTGATTTAAGGGTCTAAAATAGCTAAAAATGGCTTAAACCAGCCCTTTTTGGGTCTAAACCAGGGTTCAATGATGCAATAATTGGCTTTTCTGTTGTCAGACTGTTTTTCACGACTGAAAAGAGTAAAATGTACTTTTGGAGTAAGAAAATTGATGGCTATAAAAGAATGTCTTCTTTGCCCCACTTTTCTCTTCATGTTAGAATCTTTTCCTTTTATAATTAGTTTAAACATTGTTAAACCAATCAATAAACAGTTCCAACCACCTTTTTTAAATCATTTTAAACCTTTTAACAACGTGAAAAAATCATTATAATCATTGTTTGTAACTTTTATAATCATTTTTACCCCTGAACCACCCCAAAGGTGAATTAAAGCATCTGTCATCACTGTAAACTTTGTCACTTTGTTTCCAAATTGACTCTGGTCACTTTTGGGCATGTTTTCTTTTTAATATTATTTTTAAAGACTCTGTTTTTAATTAATTGCTTGCAGTTCATTGCTTAATGAATTGATATTGAAATGGCTCTTGAAGAAATTTCTTTTGTAGCCTTAAAATATCTCCTGTAGAGTATTTTTTGGATAAATGTTTATTGTTGGTAAAACAATAAATCTTTATAATATTATTGTTTTATACTAATAAAGCTATAAAAAATAAAATTGGCGTGTTTTCTCTTAAAAATAGTATTTCTTACTATTTTTAATTGATTTTTACCTTATACAAATTTTCAGGACAGGAAAAGTACTTGATTTTTAATCAAATTTTCATATCCACACCTTACAGTAACACTTTATTTTCTTGTGTGTCAGAATAATCTGAACTCCCCTTCCTAAAACATTCTGAATTATCTTAACTTGGGTTCATAATCAAATTAATTATTGAGGGTGGCTAGTCCAGAAAAGTGTATTCAACAGACTCTATCAGACTTTTCTTGATCTAAAAATCTTTATTGAACCCTTGAAGTAAAATATCATTCAATTAACTAATTTGAAAAAAATTAGCACAACTCACAAAAACCCCTACTACAACAGTAATTCAATATAATCTGGAGACACTAGGCTAATCATAGTATCAAAACAAGCAATCAAAAACTTTATATATCATTCATTTTTTTTATGTCATGAAGTTCTGATATAGCCAGACTAGGTAATATACGATCTTTCACAATTTAATTTAATAATATTTTCTTTGGATAAGTTAAAGACAATATATTCCTATAATAGGTATTTTACTTTATAATTCATAATATGGATTTCAGTTACCAAAGTATAACTTTATAAAATTGAATAATAATAGAAATTCCTTAAAAATAGCTGAAGATATTTTTTTATAGAAAAGCTTTGATTTCTGATGACAACGTGAATCTTTTGTGATAAGACTATTATATAAAAGCTTTTTATTCTTTATATGATAAAATTATGTTATAAGTTTTTCTTTTTTTGATGAGAAAAGTACTCATTTATAAGAGTTCTTTTCTTTCCTTCTTTTTTTGGAAGACTATTATATAAGGCCACTTTATACTTTGTATAATAGAATTATATATCTGTAAACTAGTTAACCTGATATTTAGGGATGAATTTAAATCAAGTTTCCACTTCTGGTGAGATAAAAAACATGAGGTAAAGAGGCCCTCTATTTATAATTTTTGGGCTCTCAATTGGAGGTGTTCAAAAAGAGGGACTTGAATTGTTTAAGTTTCTTTTGGCTTGGAAAACCTTTTTCTGGTAGTCCCGCCCAAATGATGCCATTTGTTAGGCTCCTTAATAATTTGAGGTATTTTTCTGGTGATTATTTGAATTTGATTACCAATCCTTAGATTCTCTGACTAATCCTCCATTGTACCTGTACCCCTTGATTCCCTAAGTATTAGTAATCAAGTAACTTGACGACTGATACTTTCTTCAATCCTTCCTGCTTATGTAATATATGCATTTATCTGCTTTCTCCTGTCTTGACTGTATAATTTTGATTTTGAGGCCAATTTGTGAGTTGAAACCTAATTTTATTTTAGGGTTAGGTTCCAGGTATTTTCAAATTTTTTGGCTTTTTTTCATTTCTTCACTATGCCTTGTACAGAATCAATGGCCATTTTTATCATCACAAGCCCCCCCTTACCAACTATGACAAACATCCTTTAATTTTATTCTGAACAGAGGCTATGCATGGGGGTGTTTCCGCCGTTCATTTCCCAGAAAAAAGTTTAGTGAGCTGATCATATGGTATGGCATACCACACCCCCTCTCCATATAATGTGGTCCCCACAATTGTTCATGAAACAGAAGCTTAATGTTTTTCCTTCAAATTTTCTATCTTTATCTTGTTTGATGATGTCAAATGTGCCATGTCTTATGTTTACTGCTAAATTAGTTTTAAATTCTTTTATGTCTGATTCTTTATGTCACTCCTGAATCTCCCTTCCTTCCTACTTGATTTAATTTATGATGTGTATTATTCTTCTTTTTCTAATAATATATAGCATTATTCAGATATATTTACCAATGGTCTTAATTGAAAATATAAAATGAGATAAATTAAGATTACAAAATAATAACAATTGTTTAATTGCCACCACTCCCCCAAAACTCAACATCATAAGGAGTGCTACCAACCCTTATTTCTATCAATAATAATTCCAATTCTGATTTGGGACTCCTTTTAATGTGGGGTTGGATAAGGAAGTGCTTGAGGGGGAAATCACATGTAAAAAGTTTTAAATTTCTGAAATAATCCTGTAGCCAAGGGCGTTAATGGTGTTTTAGCTTCCCCTCAGAATATACTAAAAAATCTCCCCAAAGAGCTCACAAAGAGATTTTAAGGCTGTGCATTTACAACAAGAGACAGCTTTTCAGAAGTGTCTATCAGACCTTATAAATGATCTTATGAGTAACTTATAAGTTAAAACAGTAAGTGATATAGTTTTTAAATAATAATATAAAATGATATAAGGGTAAGGCCTTGATATTATAAGAGGTTGATTCAATAGAATAGTACCAATATATAGTATAAGGGTAATTTGAATTTGATGTTATATCTTTGATACTACACAATGGTTTGAGAGGGTGATTGCTAATATAATATAAAAATTAGACCTCCAAAAATTTATTGGAAAGATATTTTTCAATATTTAAGCAATATTTGCTAGATATATTAGTGATATAATATAATATAAGTGTAAGTTTTTATATAATAACATATATTTGTCAGATTTTGTTAATATGAATCTATAAAATGATTTTTTTTCCTTTATAAGGTGAAGTCTATTGGGATAAACTCAATATTATGAGTGTTATTGATAGTATCACAATTATAAGACTAATAATTTCAACATAGGGTGGATAAATAATATAATGTGGACCTTCTGTTAGCTACTGCTAATTAGAAATAAATATCAATTAAGCTTATAAGTCTATAATACTTTGATAAAATAACTAGATTAAACTACTAGTAAGTGATGAATGAATTATTCTCCTTCTTGGTATATAACTCCCATTTCATAATAATACTAGATTGAACTAGTTAGGGATGAATAATTATTCCCCTTCTTGGTATATAAGTAATTGCATGGGGAAAGAGGAGAAAATGAAGGAGAGAGGCCCTCTTAATATTCTTTGGGCTCTCCATAGAGGCACCCAAAAAACAAGGGACTCAATATTTTTTCACTTCTTTTGGCTGGGATAATTATTTTATAGTGGTGAGATACCATTTTTTTGGTTTATTGTACCATTTTTTGTATGATTATGTAATATGAGATGATTTTTCTGGTGAGGAATTTTGAGATGGTGTAATTTCTTGGAGGTATTTTAACATATCCTCAGTTTATTGCAACATTTTCATGCATGATTATGTAATATGGCTAACCTTTCTTTACTGAGGAATTTCAGATGATGTCATTTCTTGAAGGTATTGCACCATTTGTTTGGTTTCTTGCACGATTTTGGGTGGGATGAGGTGACTTTGTACAGTTATTGCACCATATTTCTGTGCACTGTTTGAACTGCAGGTTGAGAATGATGTGTATTGTGGGGATTCTATTTGTCCTTTATTGGATTTAATTTTACTTAATTTAACTTTAATTTGGTTTTCAATTTGTCTTTATTAGTTTATCAGGTGTCTGTGCTGGTATTTCCACAGATATGCTGTGTATTATAAGGCTTTGATGGATTTTACTTGCATAAATTAATTGTTTTTATTTTTGTGAGCCTTTGAGATATGACCACATACCCAATAAGGTCACAAAAAAGACTCAGAATAATTATACCTTTAATATAATTATATTAAAATTAATTAGAATAATTATACACTAAAAATAATTACTCAAATATACAAAAAATACCATAAATTGGTACTAAAATTGGTTTAACTTAAAAACCAATGAATCAACATGTAAAACAAATTATACCATTGGATTCCCCATGGAAAAATACACATATACCATTTTTATGGCATATCTGTAAAGTCAATATTTAAGGAATTATAAGGTATAATACCTTATAAAAACCATAAAAACTTATTTATCTCAGAAACTAATTAAACAACATGTAAAATAAATTGTACCAGTGGATTCCCCACACAAATCCACATATAAAACAATTAATAAGCTAATTCCCAAAATCAATACTTAAGGAATTATCCTGAATATATGCACTTTTTTGGTCAACGCATATATTCAGGGATCATAGCTAATATCTTCTAAACTATACATGCTAGAATGATGAACCAAAAATAAAGTTACCACGTAATTACTGTAAGAACACAGATATGAACTTTATTTTGCAAATTATAAACAAGGTTAAGACTTATGAGGAAATATTGATAAAAATCAACAGAGCTGTTGACCACTTTGTTGTGAAAGTAGTCCAAACTTAAAGAAAGTATACAGTTGGATTCTACTAGTTTATTCGAGAAGAATGACGTAATTTTTATTATTAAATTCAGGGTATAACCCCCTGAAATCAAGGTTTGAAGTTTAAAATATTGAATTTCGACAGAAAAGATGAGTTACAAGAAAAATCATCAAAATTAGAGTTTTGATGATGTAATGAAAAGCTCTTGACAGCATAATGAGGTTATGTCAGGCTATCAGAATTCACTCTCTGAATTGCTGTAGCGTGAAAACCTTAAAGGTTATTGAGGATCAAAGTTTGAGCTTAAATTGAGCTGTTATGATCACATACTGTAACCTTAAATTAAGTTTAACAGTCTTAAGAGTGATAAAATTGGTGAATAGTATTAGTTTATGATTAAAACTAATAAAATCCACGAAATTTGGGGTTCTGCCAAGCCTCTGATGTCATCAAACTTAGAGTTACAGTGATAACTCTAAATAATGGTGTAATAATGATGCAATGTGGTTTGATCATGATGTAATCACCCTCAAACCTTAAAATATTGATCAATTCCAGTGGATATGATCAGTACACGTCTACTAGAAGCCTGTTGGACTCTAGGAGGGAGGTATTTACTATAAATTGAGCTCTTTTTACTCTATTTACCCCTCAGACGCATCAAAAACATTAAATCAATTAAATCAAAGGTAATTTCTTTATTCTTTATATATAAAAGCATTATATTATTAAAGACCAAAGACCTCCTTGCTATAATCATCTATTTTGACGTGATTAAATCATTTATTTAATTGTTTTTGTTAAAAAATCTCTATAAAACTCATTTCCACGTAAAAATCCAGAATAATTTGTAATTTTCTTTATTTTTATTGTAAATACAATTTGAAAAGGTTGTATTTATATTTTTTGGCGTAAAATACTTCAAAATTATTATATTAAGTGTTAAAAGTAGGTTATTTTCTCTTATTATAATAATTTCTCTATTATTACTCTCTTAATAATTCTTTAATTAATATAAATAGTATTTATATTAATTCATAACTTTAATATTAGTAATATTATTGTTATTAATTGTTTTTTATTAATAAAAAACAATTTTTTACGCTTTTATTATTTGTTGGTAACAATAATAAAGAGCTTTTTAAATATATTAATTATCTTATATTAATATATTTATTTATTATATTATATTTTTATAATATAAACTATATTATTATATTTATTTAATAATATAATTATTTTACGCCATAATAATAATAATTATTTATTATTATTATATTTTTAATCTTATTTATTCAATTTATAAGGACATTCAGAGTACAATAAGTAATAAATTAGTAAATTTTACTTATTGTTTCATAGTCAAACCTTACAATTTTTCTTTATTGTGACTGTTGAGTAATACAGTTTTGATTTAATTGTCAGCCTGTGACTCAAAACCAGAGCACAAGCATGACAGCCAAATACCATAAATCAATGGTATAGCCAACACACCACCAAAACATGGAGCTGAGCCAAATAAGCTAAAAAGGCATCAAAAGAAAGGGGAAACCCTCCACTTTCCAAATACACAAGTCTCAGAATCATAGGACAAAAATAACCAAGTTATTCTTGCTCAAAGCTGTTGCTAAGCATAAACCTTAATTTTCACCTCTCATCCAAAATCCAAAGGAAGAGGCTTGACCCCAGCAAATGGGTATTATAAGTTAAGCTCTATGTCAGGGTTATTCAATGGTGCTGGAAAAATTGAGCTAGCACCAGAATTACATAAGTTATGGCCAAAATAAGGTCAAATAAGGGTGAATAAAATATTCACCTCTACTTTAATTTATACAGTTGTAGTGTGACATACCTAAAGTGGGTTCTTTTTGGAAAGAGAAGAATCAGGGCTATCTGATGGTGCCATTTATTTCACCATATCCCATCTAGAACAAAATGCATGAGGAAAACAAGCTCCATAAAGATTTTAAGCAAATCACATATATGTACAAAATAATCTTGTACATGGCATACCCTTTCCATATAAAATGAGGTACCATTGTGTAGAAAACATCCAGGGATACACAATGAACCAAATTTGAGCTTGATATCTCAAAAACCGACAAAGTTATGCCAGTTTCAAGACAAAATCCCACAGCTAGACCAATACAGCCTTACTGTGGGATATTCTCCCATAATTATTATTATGAGGTATCAAATAGACAGAAAGGCCTTTTTATACTTAAATAAAGCATAATTTGGTCAATACTGGGGTTCTGTACAGCATTCTACGCCTCATACACATCAGAAGAGGGCTATGTGGTCCCCAGATGAAAAGTTTCACCCTGCATTGGTGAAAACTTCCCAGATGTGGTTTCAAAACCACATCTGAGCCCAATAAAGCCTATACAGGCCTTGTGAAAACCACAAGCCAGTCCAGGGAAGTGAAAAATCTTCACTTCCTCTGTGTGGAAAAGTCTATAAGGCTTTTTCATCCAATTTTAGGATAAAAAGGGCCTTTTCTCCACCAGGGAAGGTTTCCTCATCTTGCTCTTGAATTCCTACATAGTCCAACTATCAAAAACATTTATACTCTTGGAAAATAATAAGGTATAATTATAACTTTAATTATTGTAACCCAACAGGTAAAAATGCACCCAGGGCTTTCAACAGTGCTCACCACCACTATTACTCAATATTAAAGCCCTGAATATGCTTTTATTAATCCTTATTACCAATAATAAACCTTTTTTATACCATTTTCACCATGTCACAGTCATAGTTAAAGCTTGTAACTAGTTATTAATAGGCTTCATCATAGACTCAGCCTGACATTAATTCTGATTGCAGTGGCCTCAGCTTAATAACTGAATTTCTGAGTAATCCAAAGGTTAAGCAGAGCTAGGGTAACTTGAGTATTACAATACCCCTTTCACTGGTAAATTTAACATTTTTGCTATCTTTTTCTTGGCTTTTGGATATTTTATTGTGATTCTTGTAATCAAATAGACTATTATTCAAGTATTTTACTTATGGGGTTATAACTATTTCTGAATTTCAATTGATTTTACTACTAAATTTTCCAATTTTAAATGATTAATTAGCAATTTTTCTTTCTTCAGTCTTCAATGTATAATAATCTTAATGAAAAAAATACTTGAAACTGAGCCATTAAGGTATGTAATACCACAAAGGTTTCACAAATACTTCTTCAGGAAAATTTCCCTCTTCATATGATAAATTTCTGCTAATTAACTATTTCTTCCTATGTTTACCATAAAAAATAAATACAAATACTTTGGTTAAATTTAAGTTCTTTTCAAGGAGATCTATTTTTATCCTGTGAGTAATTAGAATAAAATATGTTGATGAGGCAGTTGAAGGGTATACTCAAGACCTCTGATTGCATTATTGAATTTTCTTGATAAAAAATAAATAAATATAAGATGAGGAGGACAGCTTAATGTCTTTTTTAGGACCCTTTCTTTCAGTTCCCTTGATTTTTCTGATTATCCTGATACACTGAAACTATATCAATAAAATAATAAAAAACAAAATACACAAACTAATTTCTCAATCAAGATCAGATACTTTGATAAAAAAACCTAAATAACTCTTCTAAAAGCAGATTACATATATATGTATGTATATACAGTTATATATATGAATAAGCCTATTATTTAAACGAACCCATCCTAATCAAGTATTTATTGTATGGTTGAGAGTCTAACCCCTCTCCATTTTCTTTTTCTTTTCTTTTCTTTACACTAAGCACTACCATAAAATAACAAATACTTCCATTTTTCAAAAAACAAAATGAAAAAAAAATAAAAACAAGCCACTTCTGAATTGAATATTTTTCAGAAGAACTAAAAATTGATAAGATTGAGGGGCAAATTTTCTTCTCCATTCTTTTACCAAATAATAAAAAATTGGGGAAGAAAGTAATTACTATAGCTTACTATTTATTTTAATATGAATTTATACAAATATAACCTTTTAAACTCTTACTAAGTACTTTAAGCCATAAGAAAACATGTAAAGAAACCATGAATTTGTTTTTCTATCCTTTTATTATCATTCTAATTATTATATATTTAATAATTCAAAATTAATAAATACTTCAAAAATAAATAAATTCAATAAAAAAAATCTAAAAAACACCATTTTAAGCTTGTATTCTGATAAAAGAAATGATCAATTCCATTCTTCTCTCCCTTTAACCATTATTAATATCTTTATATTTAGTTTATTTATTTATTTCTTTGTGCTTGGTTGTTTTTGGTACTGCCACTGCAAATCTAAAAATGTATTTTTCTGCCTGGAACAAAACTTGCCCCCTTTAAAAACAGATTTTAACCTTCAGAGATTGACAAGCACCAAAAAAATGCTTTTAAGGAAAAGTTTTGGTCAATCACAAAGTTGAAGCTGTTTAATGTATTACTCAGGAAATTAAGCTGTTTTTTATATTTTGTAACCAATATGTTCAAATGGGAAAAAAGATAAAAGGAAAAAAAATCAAAAAATAACAATATAAAACTGTATGGTGAGTAAAATAACAATAAAGGAAATTTTCTTATTATTATCATCATGATCATGATCATTATTATGATTATTATTATGATTTTGATTATTTTTATTATTCTCTATATATTTTTTATTTTATTTTATACATTATTATTAAACAATTAATGAGGAATAATAAATAAGTACAAATGAAAAGAAGAAAAAAAGAAATTAAATTAAAATACATTCAATAAGATACACTTGTAAGATAAAAGCTGAATGGGAAGTCAAATATTCATACAAAATTCTTTGTATTTTTATCTATGTATTTTATTCATGTTTTATTTTATTTTTTGTTTGAGTTTCATTTTTAATTTCCATTTTTTATTATTTCATTTACTAAAATTTACTAATAATACAAATAAATGCAAGCTTAAGATGAGGGGGAGTTTTTGGGCTTCTTGAAAGGATTTCCCCTTCCTTTTACACTTAAATACTCCTTATTTATGTTTATTTATATTATCTAAGCTTATTTCTCCATCGGTGAACAAGAATTTTTATATCAAAGTGAATATTTATTCCTTCAAAACTCTTTTATCATAAGAAATCTGTTTGTTCTTTTCATGGTTCATTTCTAAGCTGAACTGTATATCAATTTTGATACTTTTTTAATAATTTTGGTGTTTTATTTAGTTTTTTTCTTGAATTCCCTCTCTTTAAGTTTTAATTTCTGCATATTTGAAATTCTGTAACTTGAGGTATTTGAGGCGTTTCTTCCTGTTTTCAATCAATGGTTTCTCTTAAGGATTCTGTTATTTTCCTTTATATCTCTTCCTCTTAAGAATTATTTTCATTTACTTTTTATTGATAACTGAGTGGATTCTTTGGTTTAATTATTTCACATAAATTTTGCTTCAGAGATGGACTTGAAGCTCTAGTAACCCTTCTTTCTTTATATTCAAAGTTTCTTCCAAAAATCTATTCTTTCCAGGACACTTCTTGTTTAGGTATTTTCTGATTAAACAAATCATAATGATTAATCTCATTATTTCATTCTTCATTATGATTTGATAAGGCCAAATTGAATGTTTGATAGCTTTATGGAATTCCTTCATCATTATCCCCTTGATTTTCTGTAAATTTTAAGTATGTTTCTTACATTGGTCTATTTATGCAAGATGTGTCCATGAAAGTGTTGATAATACTACAACTAATCAAAATTACTATGACTGTTCTTATGAAATATAATAATAAGAAATTATTATAACCACAAATAAATAATCAATTAATTAATTCCTTCTTTTACTTGATATACACTACTAGTGATTATAATCAATTACAAGAAGTATTTAATAAGAAACTTCTTTATTAAGATAATAAAATAATTTTAATATGTAATTATCTGTTTCAATAAGCATTCTTGAAGAAAAATAATAATAGAGAAAAACTTCAAGAATTAAATAAAACCACTCACCAATACTCCAATGAGCCTTGGAAGGAATTTTTAGAGAGATTTGCCAGATGAATTGTGGAATTAAAAGGATCAAAATTTGATTTAAAGCAGTATTTCAGAAAAATATAGCTTATTTCTATGCTTCCATTTATTTCTTATTGATTCTGAAATATCAAAACACTTAAGAAAAGATCTAACTAATACTTACTTCTTGACAATAAAGGTATGATTGGATAATAAGATGACTTGGAAAAAACAGCAAGAGGAGGCCTCTTTCAAGTCAACAAAACCTCAAAGAGGTGTGCCATAGAGCAAAATGAAAAATCAGTGAGGTAAAAGAAATAGTTGTTTTAGGATCATTGATTGCATCATCTGTTGTCATGTAATATTATCATAATTACTTAATTGAGGATTTTATATGACTACCAACCCATTTATGGTCAAGAATAAAAATAGTATAAACTGTAAATCTCCTTTTTATCCAAAATAAAAATAAATTTATCAAATCAATCAATTTTATTGGAAATTCCATCAAATTTTGTATTTTCTGTGCATTTTTGAAGATGCAGTGTTTCATGTGGAATCATCAAAAATGGACTGTAAGTGAAACGTTTAGTTTGACTTATGTGACAAAAGTTATTTTTTGGTTTCTTTATGAATCACCCTTTTCTCCATTGGTTCCAAAAGTTCAAGAATGATTAATTAAGAATTGTATTTTGAATGAATTTTTGAATGTTTTACCTCATTTCTACATATAATTGCAGATACCACAGTATAACTGGTTGCTATGAGGTAACTCACTTGATACTACTCCAAAACGGGTTTTAATTACACTTTTAGGGTTTATTAATGGATAATAGGTAGAAATTGACATGTTTACAGGGGTCTAAGTTGCGCTTTACTTCCTTGTCACATTCAAATAGCAGTTCATTTGCAATTTCTTTATGACTTCATGAAAGTTTAACTTAGTATCTAAGTTCCCAAAAGTGTTTAGTATAATGATTGGACCATGATCAGCAATGGAGCAAAGGTTTAGAGGCTTCCACATCTCAGAGGCCTCAGAAGTTGGTTACCCTGGCTCTCTTTGATGTCTTTTGTCCCCCTTAGCTATTTTCACATTAAAAACAGTAATTTAGGGTTAAATACTGATATCCACTATGGTTTTACCAAAACTGTATGCAAAAATACAGTATTTCTTTAATTCCACAAACATTCATAACACTAATCCTAGTGTATATGTAACACGGCTTTCTCAAATTCCCATTGTTTTGGAATTGTATTGATAAAGACAAAAATTTTCAGAATTCCTTTATGTGGCATTGAAGTATTTTCCATATTACCACCTCATAGAGTTAATTTGATCTTATTCAATCTATGGAGCTACCCCAGGTGAATCTTTGTGTAGGGTCCAAATATGGCCTTAAATCCATGGATCTAGTTACTCACAAAAAGGTTATTCATCTTTTCTTAAATAAAAAATGATGAATTTTGGATACATGAATGACTAATGGGTTATGCATAGTTCAGAATTTATTTTAATATTAATTGTGCCCAATTTGGGCATGTAAAACTCTTATAAACTTAATTTTCTGATCTTGATGTTTTCAATTCCATACTCTTCCCTGTTTCTTGAGGTTAATTCCTTAATATTCTAAATATATTGAGGTCATGACATAAGGTTTTTCCCCAAACAGTGTAATAAATTTTTGTTGCTGAAAATTTCAAATAAGTGGTTTCTTCAAATTTGGGTGTTACCAAAACCTTTCCAGATGTTTCATTTCTTAAAATATGCTTCTTCCATACATGCAGTTGAGTATTCTTTAGTCTTATGCCCTTTTCCATTTCCAGATCCATAGGTATAATATTTAAAGGTGAAGTTCCATCCCAAATTTCCATAATTGGTATTGTCTCATAGCTCAGCCTTATATAAGTGGTTAAAACGCTTCTAAAACTATGATCAATTCCAACCTGATGAGCTTCTTAAAATATATGCTCAGATAAAGCCTTTTCACTGCGCTATTCCCCTTCTAAATAATAGAAAATGAGCTTATAATTCATTGCTTGTCTTTTGATATTTCTCTTGATTGCTTCTTCACTACATTCCTCTGATAAATCTATAATATTTAATCCCTTATAGGAATTATTTATGTTGACTTCAGATTTAGGTTTACTTGATAATTCCTTTTAAAAATCTATTTCTGGTTCTTTCTGCTTTGAGTTTTCTTCAAATTTACTCTTTTTGATTTGAACGTTCATTTGATTATTTATCTCTACTTTCATGCTCATCTCTTCTTCTGAGGTTGGTCCTTCTCCTGAGCATTGAAAATACCATGCAACCAAATCTTGATGCTTCCTTTTTATCTTACTTAAAAATTTAGAAATAACTACTCTGATTTTTGGAGGCTTAATCTCTGAGCACTGGGGAAATTCTCTTTTGAAATTGTATCTTTCTTCTTCTTGCAAATGGTACCCTGTTTTCCATATTTAAATGAGATGTTCTTCAATATAATCTCAGCTTGAGAGCCCCTTTTCTGTTCTAGCCTTCTATTTATGCCAGGATATTCTTCTATCTTGGGGATAATTTCATATTTAACTTTCTTCTTCTTCTGATCTTGAGCTCCCAAAGTATTTTCTCCATATAATCCAGAATTCTTCTGTTCTTCTTCCATTTCTTGCACATCTTCTGAGCTTATTTCTTCAATCCTTGATTCTTCATCATTCTCTGGTACTTCCAATTCTTCAACTTTTACCATATTACACATATTCATTTCCTTTTTTGGTTGTTCATGCCATCCTTTGCTTTCTGGTGAGCATGTAGGCATGGAAAATCTTGTTTCATTTAATTCTCTGAAGCTTGAAATTTCACTTTACATATGTGAGTTCTCAAGCCTAATACCATTACCAGCCAAAAATGGTCTCCCAATGAAGTTATGAGCTGCCCCTCTGGCTAAAAAGAAACAGATTTTTCTTTCATCACCAGATGGTAAAATAAGTGAACTATTCTCAGATAAGCCAACAATTTCTGTAAAATATTCTCCAATTATTTTCAACCTCATGTTCAATTCTCCAATTTCCAGTATCTACTAATTCATTTTCTATATGACCTTCCAATCCTTTGTAAACTTCACCCATTCCAAAAGGACATACATAATGCATTTTTTCTTCAATTATTATATCATGCTGATTATTTTCTTGATTTCTCACTCTCTCTTAATTCTTTATTGACTCGAGCAACACTAAATATTTGTTGTCTGTTTCAAAAAGAATCTTTAATCCATTCATGAATTTTGGTGATATTGTGAGGATTTCCTCTAAGGTAAGCTTTATTTTCTGATCCAATACTTTGTTCATAAACTCTTTTTATCTTCTTTTCTTGACTTAATAACTATCCTGTCCTCTTTGTGTGCCTTGATTATAGCTTTGAGTTCATCCATAGGTCATTTTTGTTATGTGCTATTTTTTAGGTATGGCTACTTCTGCCTCTCATGTAGTCTATAAAATCCTTGGCAATCTTGTGGCTATAATTATATTTTCTTCTTTATGATAATAATTATCAATAAATGCACATGGGATACTAGTGTTTCACTTAAGTATTTCTTGAAGTTGTATTACTTCTTTTTCAGGCAATGGCTGTGATTGAGCCTTGGATTTATCTTCATTTTCCCTTGTTTTCTTTGTATTCCTTAATCCATAGGCCTATCCAAGAGGTTCTCTTTGTATTTATATTAATGGTGGTTTCCATTCTCCCCAGGATTCTATGGTAATGGAGGCAGTTGAACTTTCTTTCTTTTGTTCCTCTTTGTTTGCATTTTCTTCAAATTTATTCTTTAATTCCTCTTATTCCTTCTGAGATTAACTTACTAATTTCTTTGGTGATACATTCCAATCATTTGGCACTCTTACTCAATTATGTTATAATTAGGGTTCTGTTAAAAACACATAAATGTTTTTTTAATCTAAATGCAGCTCAAAAACACCTGTATTGGGTAAACCTGTCACAACCTCAGTAAATCACCTTGTTCTATCTTTTCATGGAATATCAATCCCCTATCCAATTTATGAAAATTTGGCCATATCCATCATTCTTTGGCCAAATTAGACACTTTCACTTTATTGGCCATTTATGGCCAACCTGGCCCCTTGACCATCATCAGGCCATTCATGGCCACTTTGGGGCAGTTCCCAGTAAAAAGGGGAAATACAGCCCAAAAGAATTTATTATGCTTTTTAAGCTTTAAATATAGTTTTGTGCATTTCTGCCCATTTTTCAACTTTTGGTGCATTTATCCATAATATGCCATATTCCCATGTAATATGGGAAATAAGCCAAAATGACCATATTAGGCCATTTGGGGCTTCAATGCAAGCTTTGACCACTTGGAACAAATAAATTTTTCAATCCTGTATAGGTTTGTTTTGGCCAAACATTCAAAACTGTCAAAAACACCTCTGCAAGTCCTGAAGCCACCCAAGCTCCATTTTATCTTATCATCCTCGTGGAATTCCCTCAAAAGACTTTTGGTGACTTTTTCCCTTCAATAACCAAAAGTGGCATTAATGGTGTTATACACAATTATGAACCTTTTTACACCAGCAATCCAATTGTGCCAATATCAGAGGGTTGTTAAAAAATTCCATCACTTCATCAAGGCATCACAACATCCAGAGGATTTATCAAGGCTCAAGCTCAAGTGTCCTTCAAAAATACCAATCACACCATTAACTAGTCATTAGATATATCCAATTATTCAGTATGCCTTCAAGGCAATAATGGCAGTCCATGGTCAAGGGATATTCAAGAGGAACTTCCAAAACAATTGTCAAGGATCAATGCTCCATCACTCCACCTTGGAAACTAAATTCATTTCAATACATTATTGTTTCATAAATACCTGTATTTCAACCATAGACCCTGGAAAGATCATTCAACTCATTTCATTTCCAAATTTGGAAGGTATGGAGTTCATCAAGCTAAAAATACATCTTCAAAGATTCAATAAAGACAAGCTGTCAGCCTGAAGGATTGAAGCTCTCAATGTTTCATATATACCAGCCTCCTTTCAATCCTGGAGGGTCTTTTCCCCCAGTTGAGCAATATACTTTGATTTTTTGTTATCCTTATTTATCCTTTTTTGTTAAGTGAATACTAATATTATCAAGTCAGTCCATCAGCTCCTTGTCTTTATTTTCCTGTCAGGGGATATTGGTGGCATACTATTACTAATTCCATCACTCTTTATTGCAGGTTGAAACAATTATTAAGGACTTTCTTGGTTGGATTTTTGGCCATTTGGCTTCTTTTCTCTTATTGCCCCTCAACCTTTACTTGGAAATATTCTTACAGAGATTTTTTCTTTTATTTCCTGATTCCTTGGGAGTCTTCAAAGTGAGTTCCCTCATTCCTGAGTGACAGTTCACTCTGGGTTTCCCCAAGAGCCCCTGTGACATCATATTAATTAACTCATAATTGATTCATTCATTTGTTATTATTTTATCTTCAAAATCATTTATGCATCAATTGTGACCTCTTTATGGCTTTAATGATGTTTTCTTCAATTCTACAAATTTTTGATCACTCTTTGATTATTGAAAATTAATTTTCTCTTTATCATTTTCTTTCAATAATTATCAAAAATTTACTTTTCTCTTAAAATTGTGTGCCTGACCATTTTTAGTCATTTTTTATCCCACTCAATTTGAATTCAGGTCAAAGGTTAATTTTCATTTTCAGATTGATTACAAATTCATTTTATACAAAAATCTTTATTCATCAAGATTCATTTTGGAATATTTTTCAAAATTTTTGATTCACCAAAAGATTTTCATATTGATTTGACATTGATTGATTGATTTTGACCTCAATAATCTGATTTATCTGAATATTTAATTTGATTATTGATTGAGTTCATTCAAGATTTTATTGAATTGATCTTATTATTGATTTATTTTCTTCAAAGCTTCTTTATTGAATTCCTCAACATTTACTGATTGATTGATTTACCTCAATAAATTATTGAATCTTGATTTTTCTTTAAGATATTTTTTGATATTGATTTCAAGCTTTTAAATTTGATTTGCCTCAGGTTTTTCATCTTCAAATTTTGATTTTAATTATGTTGCATTTCATTTTATTCTAAAAATCATGCCTCTCCAACATTCTCCTCCTGAAAGAGCTCAAGCTGTCCTTACTCCAACACCAAGAGCACCTCTTTATGGGACCACAGCAGTTCCTTTACAGAGGGCGCATTTGGATAGAGGACCCATTATGGAAGGGGAAGCACAATCCAGGAAGGAAGGATGAGGGAAAAGGAGATGAAGATCTTTTCAGGAGTTTTTGGCAATTTTTGTGGAATATCAAAGACCTCTAGAAATGTTCTTGGTGAAGAGGAGGAGGAGAATGATGTGGAAGAGGAAGGTTCTGATTATACTGAGGTTCTCCCTATTCCTGTGAGGAAATCTCAAGTTACTGGAGGGCCAACTCTAGCCCAGTCTAATCATCCTTGCTCTTGTCAGTCTGAAAAATCTTTATTGTCCATCATGCAACAGATGACTCAGATCATGGCCAATGTTCAAGAAACTCAATCTCATGAAGGTTCAATACCACCAGACTTCAAGACTCAATCTATGAAGGCACCAGACTGCTTTGATAGGACTCAAGCCTTCAAAGTCACAAGATTCATCCAGTCCTGCTAACTTATCTTTCATAATGATCAGGTAAATTTCTCTAAAGACAAGAAGAAAGCTCTCTATGCCACTTCATTTCTTATTGGAAGGGCTTCAAAATGGCTTTATCCTTAGCTTTCCAATATCACCAATCAGGACCCAGTATCCCTTCCCAATAGCTGGGAGTTATGTGAATATCAACCCTTAGCTTTATGTGGGGACCCAAATGAATTCAGAAAAACTGAAGCAGAGTTGGATTCTGTATTAATAAAGGAAGGAGACGCTTTATTCATATAGAAAGCCTATTTCAGAAGCTTGGTGTCAAGAATTGGGGATTGGGGTGAAAGGGCTCTTATTAATCACTTCAGGAAGGGATTGGCCTCCAGAATTATGGACAAATTGGCATCCCATCCTTAAATCATTATTCTCTTCAATACTTAATGGATGTTACCCTGGAACTTGATACCAAGTACCATGAGAGGAAAAAGGAAAAGAATCATTTTAAAGAGAAGAAGATTGAAGCCTCCAAGGCAAGTTTTTCTCATACTCAAAATTCTTCAAGCTCAAGTCATAAGAAGAATAATTTCAGCATTCAGAAAAGGGACAGATCCCATTTTTACATCTTGAATAAGGATAACAAGTCTTTGGGTTCTGAAAAAGAAACAAGATTGAAGGAGGGCTTGTGTCCCTATTGTGGTGGGAAGAATAGCTTTGATGCTTGTGTCAAAAGGCCTAAAAAACAGCTTACCCAACCAGTAGGAAAATTTCCCAGCCAGGGGCAAGCCTGAGTGAATATCATGTTGCATTCAATGACCTTCACTGTTTTCCACTCAGAGCACAATTGTTTATTTTGAATACTGGTGTCACAAAATCTCTCAATTTTTTGTTTTTCCTTCTCTTTCTGATAGGTTTTACAGTATTGTCATTGATTCTGTTGCTACCAACACATTTATTGCAAAGAAATTTGTTCACAAGTATTCTTTGAGCATTTCAGAACTCAGAGAGGTTTCCTCCTGTCATTTTGGACTCCTCAGAGTCCCTTTCTTTATTTGTGAATCACCATACTAAATATATGGTTTAGCTCCCTTGTTTCCCAAGTGTCAATTGGAATTTCTAGCGATTGATACTACCAAGGGAGGAGACCTCATGTTGGGCTTTGACTTTCTTAATTACTTGAATCAATCCATTCATTAGAGGCAAGTGTTTATTGCCTTTAATCCTGATTATAAGGACTCTAGTGATTCTTCTATCCCTCATAGTAATAGATTTTCTTCTTTCAACACATGTGAAGCTCTTTTTGGTGATTCTAGAACACCATAAATTCCAACTTCTGGCCATATTCCTTACCTCAATTCCCATAAGTCATTAATATCCTCTAGAGAGGAAGTCTTCAAAGCAATAAAAGATTTTGGAGAAGATAAGTCTATATATTCACTTGATTTTATCATGAATCCCTGTAGGAGTTGTGGAATGAAGAGGAAGACCTCAAACAAATTGAAACCATGATGATGGTGTTCCTTCTGATTATGACCACTATCTGGATTTATTCTCCAGGGTGAAAGCAGAAAATCATCCTCCTCACTATGCCTCTGATCATCATATCAAATTGGAGGGGTCTCTAACTCCAGTTGGGGTCATCTACGCTTTATCAAGCCAAGAGTCAGAGACACTCAGAGACTAAATTTGAAAGAATTTACACAAAGGTTTCATCTGGAAAAGCTCCCCTTCAACAGCGGCAACTGTTATTTTTTTTCAAAAAGAAGGATGGTGGCCTCCATTGGTGTGTTTATTATTACAAACTACATTATGTTAATAGGAAGAACCCATCTCCTGTTCCTCCTATGAACCAGCTTCTCACTGTTTTTAATGGTTCTTCTATCTTCTCCAACAATTATCTGCATGGTGCATATGAACCTCTCAGAATAAAGGAAGGCAATGAAAATTTGACATGTTTTGAAAGTAAATATCGCAGTTATGAGTACTTGGTTATACCATTTGGGGTCACCAATGCTCCTTCCTCTTTCAAAAATCTTGTCAATGATATTTTCTATTATTTTCTATATTTTTGTGCTATTGTTTATTTGAATGACAATATGGACTTTTGAAAATATGAGGAAGCACATGTCACTCATGTGTCCACTGTTTTTCCAGACTCAGAGCCAATAACCTTTTTGCCAAGGCATCCAAGTGTCTTTTTCATGCTTCTATTGTTGAATATTTGAGAAATGTTTCTTCTTATGAAGGCCTTGAGAAGGACCAAGAACAATTCCAGCAAGTTCTCAATTTGTGTAACAGTGGCTCTTGAACAGAAAAACAAGAGTGGCCTGGGACTCAGCAATCAGGGAACTCACTTGGAAGACTGCAAAGAATAAAGAGAAATAAAATAGAAGAATAAATTTCTCTAAGAAGGATGCAAGTACAAAGATGAGATGCAACAAGAGAAATGAGAAGGCAAATGGCCAAAGAGCCAACCAAGTAAGTCCTTAACCACTGTTTCAACCTGCCAAAATGAACAATGGAATTAGTAAGGATATGACCACCAAATATCCATTGAGGGGCAAAGAAAGAAAATAGAAGAGGTGCTAAATGACTGACTTGATAATATCAGTATTCACTTAACAAAAATGGTAAGATAAATAAAGATAAAATAAAACCAAAATATATCGATTACCTGGGGCAAAAACCCCCCAGGGTCAAAGGAGGCTGGTATATGTTAAAATTTGAGAGCTTTACTCCTTCAGGCTAGCAGTGATCCTGTATTGAATACTGGAAGCTGTATTGATTGTCTGAGGGAGTGTATACCTTGCCAGATTGGGAATTGAACTGTGTTGAATGATTTTCCCATGATGTATGAATGGAAAATACAGGTCTTGATGAATTGAGACTGTACTGAATGAATTGGGATGCCAAGGTCGATTGGTGGAGCATTGACCCTTGACACATTGTTTTGGAACTGCCTCTTGAATATCCCTTGAGAATTAACAGCCAGTATTCCCTTGAAGGAGTACTGTGGGTGAGAATAACCATTGATTGCTTGATGGCGTCATTGGTATTTGAGATTTGACACTTGCCCTTGGGCCTTAATGAATCCTCTGGAAGGTGTGCCTTGATGACCTGTTGAAAAGTTGAAATAACCATTTGAAATTGCCGCCGTTGGATTTCTTTTGAAAAAAGATGCAAAATGGTGAATAACACCATATATGGCATTTTTGTTTATTGAAAGTTGAAATGGGCCAAAGGTCTTTTGAGGATGATCTCAGGAGGATAAGAGTTCAACTTGGCTTTTGGAGGCTTCAGAGGTTATAAAGTGTCTTTTGGAGTATTTGGCCATTTTTGGGTTTTTGGCTAAATACAGCTAATACAGCTTAAAAACTGTATTTGCGCAAAGGGAACAAAAAGTGCGCAAAATGCACAAAACTGGAATTTAAGCCCCAAAAGGCCAGATATGGCCTTTTGGGCATATTTCATATAATACATGAGAAATATGGCCTAGATAGCTTAATACAGCTAAATGCGCAAAAAGTGAGCAAACTGTATTTAAAGCTTAAAAAGCCAAATACAAGCTTTTGGGCTGTATCTTCCCTGTTATATGGAAAATACCCAAGATTCCCAAAAGCACAGAGACAGCCTAGAATGGGTTGATGATGGTGAAGGGGCCAGGTTGGCCCCAGATGATAAAATGACCATTAAGGCCATAAGAAATGACAATGGCCCATGATTATGGATATGGCCAAATTGCCATATATTGGATATGGCATGGATGTGCCATATTGAGGTCCAAGAGGGTTGATTTCCATGGTTGTGACAATTTGCCTCCTCCAAGAAACCTCGAGGCTCTCCAATTATTCCTTACCTTTGCCAACTTCTACCACTGCTTAATCAAGAATTGTTCAAAGAAAATCATTTCACTCACCAAGTTCCTCAAGAAAAATTCATTTTCCCCTTCAATGAGTAAGCTCTCAGCCAGCTTCATCACCTCAAAGAGGCCTTCCCCAATGCTTCAGTTCTTTCTCACTTCAACCCATCTCTGCCCACCATTGTAGAGACCAATTCCTCTTATTATGCCTTGGGTGCTGTACTGAGTCATATGACTTAATCAGGAAAAACATCCCATTGTATTTGATAGTTTCAAATTACTTCCAAAAGAGCTCAATTATGAGATTCATGACAAGGAACTCCTTGGAAAATTCTGGGCTCCCAAATGCTGGAGGTCTTTTCTCCTTTCCCTTTCTGCCTCCTGTAAAGTTCTCACCAATAATTCATCTCTTCAATACTTCATGTCCTCCAAGATTCTCACTCACCATCACACCTGCTGGACTGGATTCCTTAAAGAGTTTCATTTTTCAATCAACTACCACCCCGGCCACCTTGAAACCCTCCCAGATGCCTTATCATGTCAGAACTACTCTTACCCAGAGAGGGGGGAGAATATCATCAGCAATAATACATTGAATTATCAAAAATTAATCAAGTAAGATGAAATTTAAGCCTCAAAATTCTTTTCACTAAAGGTGAATTCATTTTCAAATTTGGTTTCAATCAATTCAGAAGGTATTGTGGTAAGATTCTCAATACAGAAGTATTCTTAAAGACTTGGGTAAAGGTAAATCTGTGCAAGAGTATCCTCTTGATTCCTCTTCCTAACTTCTTCTTTTCAAAGATTGGGTGGTGGTTCCAAATGACCCCAAAATTCAACTCAACATAATTCAAAATTTCAATGACTCTCCTCTATCTGAAAATCCTGGCCAAGAGAAGAGTCTAAAACTTATCAAGCAGGACTTCCAATGGTCTGGCATGACACAATGTATAAAGCATTATGTTTCATCCTATCAACAGTGCCAACAGTACAAGAATATTCATAATAAATAGTTTGGATTGCTCAAGCCTCTTTAAATTCCAAATGGTCCTTGTATTTGTCTCTCAATTCCCTCCATAACTCAATTAGCACCATCCAGTTTTTTTGACTCAATTCTTGTGATATTGAACAAATTCTCAACATTGGGAGTTTTTATGCCAACAATGCCTTCACTCACTTCACTGTATTTGGCCCAATTATTTATCAATAAGATTTTCTCAAAGCATGGCCTTCCTTCAAGAATTCTCAGTTATAGAGGTTCTCTTTTTGTTTCTTCCTTCTGGACCAATCTTTTTCAGCAGCTCAAGATATCAACAGATATTTTGAGTTATTATCATAATGAAGCTGATGGATATACAGAGAGGGAAAATCACATACTAGATTAGTGCCTTTGGATTTATTATAGCTATCATGAAGATGATTGGCACACCTGGCTCCCTCTGTCTGAATTTTTGTACAATACCTGTGACCACTCTTCAGCAAAACAATCAACTTGTTCCACTGTTTATGGAAGAGGTCCTCATTTTGACTCAGATCACATAACTCAAGACACTCCTTCTGGAAAGGTATCTTCAAAATTCCAATTAGTACATCAAGATTTCAAGAGATAACTAGAAGTTGCCATAAGCATGTGTCAGAGGTATGCAGATTAAAATAGATAAAGTCCACCTGTTTTCCACCCTGGTGGAATGGTATGGCTTTCCTCAAAGAGAATTGAATCAACTTGAACGACCAAAACCCTTTCAGAAAGGTGGTTTGGTCTTTTTCCAATATTGAAGAAAGTAAGTTGTCATGCCTACCACATCAATATTCCATCTCAATGGAAATTCATTCACCCAATATTTGATAGTTGCCTCCTTGAACCACTCAAAAAAACAACAAACCCAAATTGGCATCTAGAGCCTCCTCCTTCAATAATTACTGAAGAAGAAGAGGAGTTGGGTGTCTCTCAAATACTGGACTCCAAGATCAAGAGAGGAAAAGTATGGTATTTGGTGGAGTGGAAAGGATTGATTCAAGACCCAGAAAGATCAACTTGGGAGCCTGCTGAAACCCTCAAGAACTTTCCTGCACTTTTCAAAGATTTCCATGTATTGTATCCTGACAAGCCAGGACAAGATTCTTAAAGAACTTAATTTGTATGGTTCTTGGTGGGCAGAGAAATTTATTAAAGTAAGTTTCCACTGCTAGTATGGACCTTTAGAGTTATTCTACCCTTATTTTTGTAAGCATCACCTGGGACACTCTTTGAGCACTTCTCAAATTTTGGACACAGATGTTTGGCCAAGCTTTCAACCTCAATTCCAAAATCATGTCCATTTTCACTTGGTCAAATGGAACATCCTTTCTTAATTCAATTTCCAAGTCTTTTGTGTTTCCAAGTAATAACTTCAATGAGTATTTTTCTTTATGTCACTGGTGGGAGTGGTAATCACCAAAAATAAGCTCCTCTGCTGGTGTGAACTTTGTAGAGGGGTCTAAAATCTGTCAAAGAATCACCTTGGCCACTATTTGAGCACCTGGAATCAAATGTTCCTTTCCAGGTCCTGTCAGCTGGAGTCTATGCTGAAGCAGTAATTAGACTATTTACAACTAGAACTATGACTGTGACATGTGGAAATAATTTGAAAATAAGAGTTTCAATTTTAATATAAAGGTTTATAATATAATAAAATGGTTCTACTATTGAAGAATAGTGGTGGTGAGCGCTATTGAGAACCCTGGGTGCAGTCTTATCAGTTGGATTACTATAATAAGAGCTACAATAACTAAAATTATAATTATACCCCAATTAGTACCCAAGAGTAAAACTGTTTTTGACAGTTTACTACGTAGGATATTCAAGAGCAGGATGATGAAACAATTCTGGCTGTGAAAAGCCTCCTTTTTATCCTGAAATGGGGTGGAAAGGGTACTAGACTTTCCCCCGTAGAGGAAGTGAAGATTTTTCACCCTCTAGTACTGGATTGTGGTTTGAAAACAGCCTGTATAGCCTGTATTAGGCTCAGATGTGGTTTTGAAACCACATCTGGGCAGGTTTCACCAATACAGGGTGAAATTTTCATCTGAGGACCTCACAGCCTGATTCTGACGTGTATGACGCATAGAATGCTGTACAGAAACTGTATGGGACCCCATTATTGACTGACATATGAGTTATTGAAGTAAAAACAAGCTTCTTTGTCTATTTGACACCTCATATCCATTGTTATGGGATATTATCCCATGGTAAGGCCGTATATGACAGCAGGTGGGAATCTGACCTTAAAACAGCCATAACTTTGTCAATTCTTGAGATATCAACCTCAAAATTGGTTCAGTGTGTAGCCCTGTATATTGGTATCATTCAATATGGCAAAGTTATCCCATGTACAAGATTTTCTTACATTTGCGTGGTATAGGCAAAAAGCTGTATTGACCTTATTTGCCCCATAACGTTTGTTCTAGTTGAGCTAGGGGAAATGGATGACACCATCAGATAGCCCTGATTTTTCTCTGTCTAAAAGACACCACTTCAAGTATCTCACACTAAAACTGTAGAAGTTAGATGGGAGGTGAATGTTTTGTTCACCCTTATTTGGCCTGAAATTGACCATAACTCCAGTAATATTGGTGCTAGCTCAGTTTTGCTGGTACCATTAGATAGCCCTGGCTTAGAGCTTCATTTTGAATACCCAGCAAACCAGGTTAAGCCTCTCCTTCTGGATTTTAGATGAGAGGTGAAAATTGAGGTTTATGCTCAGAAATAACTTTGAGCAGGAATAACTTTGTTATTCTTTGTCCTATGGTGATGGGACTTATATTTTCAGAAGGAGGTGAGTTTCCTCTTTCTTATGATACCTTTTGAGCTGATTTGGCTCAGCTCCATGTTTTGGTGGTATCTTGGCTATACCATTGGTTTATGGTATTTTGGCTGTAATGCTTGTGCTCTGGATTTTGAGTCACAGGCTGACATACCCTCCCTCTAAAGAGGCTCAACATTTATGAGACTTTTCAGTCCTCCTAGAGGCTATGAATCTCCTTAAATGAAGGTTACCATCTGGTATTGCATCTTCTGCCAACCATTTGTCCTTATCAGCTGTCTGGTTCTTGAATCTGACTAAGTACTGTCTTTGATCCTTCCCATTAAGTCTGATCTTTCTGGTGCTGATGATTTTACTCACAGGTCCTGTGGAATCCTCCAATTCCACTATCTCTGGTGGTGTGAGGATCTTCTTCCTGGAGGGGAATTTACCCTCCTCAGTTTGGAAGTATGTTTTGACCAAGCTATCTGGAAAGACTGGGTGTTTCCTGGAAGACTCCTCTGTGAGCTTGACTTCCACTACATTGTTGCCTATCAACTTTATGATAGTGAAGGGCCCTACAAAGGAGTCTCTCATCTTCTTAGGTCCTTTAAGATTGTTAAAGTTCAGTGTAGATACTAACACCTGGCCCCTTCCTTAAAGTCAGGTTCCATTTGTGTCTTGTCCCACCTCTGCTTATTATAATCTTTTGCCTCAGCTATGCATTTAGCAGCTGTGTCACAAGCCCTCTTCCACATATCATGGAAGTCTTTGGCTGTGGGGTGGATGGTTAGAAGATTCTTATTCAAGTGATCCACAGGCAACAAGGGATTCCACCATTTCTCTACCAGTTCAGGTGTTTTTCCTGTGGTATAGTGCTGACTTGTATTATAAGCCAGCTGGACAGCTGGTAGAAGGGTAACCCAGTCATGGGTATATCCCTCATGGTCCTTATATTGCATGCCATAGGCACAGAACCTCCTGAGGATGTCCTCCATTGTTTGGATCATGCTCTCTGCCAGGCCATCTTTTTGTGGATGGTAAGCTGTGGAAAAAGCAAGCTTGGTGCCAAGCATGTCATACAAGTTGGTTCAAAATTCAGATGTGAATTTTGGGTCCCTATCACTAATGATGATCTTAGGGACTCCACAGGTGGATATGATGTTATTCCAAAATAACAGAGCAGTATCCATGGCTGTATCCTCCTTGTGGCATGGTATACACCTCATGCTCTTTCTGAACCTATCAACTATTATCAAGGAGGCATTGTAGTTCTCTTTGCCTCCTTGGACAAGTCCTGTAACCCAGTCCATGTTGATAGTTTCCCATGGGTGTTTAGGTTCTTCTATATGTTGAACTAACCCATACTTCTTCCCATGTTTCCTATTTGCCTTTTGGCATCTTTCACAAGTGTTAATATATTCACTCAACTCTTGTTCCCACTTGGCCACCAAGCTGTGCTTGCTACCCTCTCCTTGGTCCTGTCTTCACTCATGTGTCCCATATATAAAGGCAGTCATGACATTCCTGCAGGATCAAGGAGATGTGGTCTCTGTCTACCACTGTGAGTGCACTTGTGTGTTTCTCTCTGTGGTAGAGCAGGCCATCTATAAGGAAGAACTTGTTATCCTTATAGGCCCTCAACCAGGGTTCTTCCAGATGGGATTCCAGTTCTGGACTCCTGTACTTTTGTTGAAGGAATTGTAGTAGTATGCCACACTGTTTGTGTTTGGCATAAGACTTTAGTACTGCACTAAAAAATTCATTGTGCAGTTCAGAGGAACTTATTCCCAATATGGGAGTTTCTGTCCCCTCTGAATCAGTGTTTCCACTGTCAAGGGTACCACTTTCTGGTGCCCATTTAGAAAATCTGAAGTTCTTCCTCCTATCTATTTCCATTAAATGGATAGGGATTTTGGCTGCAACTTCAGGGTCTTAAGCTGGATTGCTCTTGACATTATCCAGTGGCCATCTGCTAAGGCCATCTGCATTGGTATTATTTTTACCTTATTTTTATATGATGGTCATGTTCCCTCTATACTCCTGGATGGCTATTTTCCATCTCAGCATGTGTCTATCTGTAGTCTTCATGTTCACAAAATACTTCAAGGCTGTGCAGTCTGTGTAGACTTCAAAGACTGCACCCTTTAGATAATAATGGAGTTTTTCTAGAGCCCAGACTAGACATAGACACTCAGTCTGGGTGGCCCCATACTTGGCTTCTGAATCTTTCAGTTGCCTTGAGATGTAGCAAATTATTCCTTCTCTTGGTTCACCATCCACATTTTGTCTTTGGTGAAGGGCTGCTCCTAGGCCTTGACTACATGCTGCATCTATGTATAACTTGAATGGTAGTTCAAAGTCAGGTAAGATGAGCATAGGTGCATTTGTGAGTTCATATTTGATCCTCTCATATGCATCCCTTCTTTCCTTGGTGATTTCAAAAACTACATCTTTTGAACACAACTTGTATAAACTACTAGTTATGTGGGAAAAATTCTTGATGTGGTTTCTGTAGTAGCTAGCAAACCCAAGGAAATATTGCATCTCCTTGATGCTCTTTGGTACTGGCTTTTTCAGCACTGCTGCTACTTTATTCTGGTCAATTGCCAGACTAAGACCCAAGACTTTATGTCCTGGAGCCTGTAGCTCTTGGTGGCCAAAATTACACTTTTTCAGTGAAATTTTCAGATTGATGGGTTTACATTTGCTTAGCACTACGTCTATGTAATCTACATGGTCTTCCCATTTCTCTGAGTATATAATGATATAATCAATATATACCACCATCCAGCCTTCCAATATTTATTCTTGAAATATTGTGTCCATCATCCTTTAAAAGTGGGCTGGTGCATTTTTGATGCCAAATGGCATCCTGGTATACTCATATATGCCCATATGGCATATTATTCTGAGTAATTTCATTGAGTTTGGTTTAACTCCATTTTGGTGGAAGCCCTTCATACAATCCATTTTGGTTATGTATTTGGCTTTTGCCAGTTTATCCAAGGCATGAGGTATCCTGGGTATAGGGTACCTGTCTGCTTTTGTGTAGTTATTCAGAGCTTTCAAGTCTCCACACATTCTAGACTTGCCATCATGCCAGGTGATTAGGACAGGGGTGGTGATTTCCACTATTTCATTATGTCCAATATTACTGATGACATCCATGTCCAGGAGTTCATTGATATGTTGCTCAAGTTCTCTCCTAGTTTCCAGGCTTGCTGGACAAGGAGGTCTCCTAAGCATGGGTGGATAAGGTCTTTCCACATCCAGATATAGTTCTATATCATGTCTTTTGATCTTGCCTAATGGTTCTTCACCAATGGCAAATGCTGGTCTGTTATATCTCAGCATCTTCAGTAAACTTAGTTTCTGTTTACTGGTGAGGGTATTGCAAAACTGTCCCTCTCTGAATTCCTGCAGAAGGTCTTCTAGTGGATCTTGAGAAGATATCTGGTATATATCAAGTGAAAATTTCTTTTCCTTGTTAGTACCAATGGTGATGTGCTTATTTTTACTGTTGTAAATGTCTATTCCATACATCCTCTGGTAATCTGTTCCCAGTAGAAACCCTTGGATGTGGGCATCATAAAGCACTACAAACTCTGGGTTGAGTCTGATATTACCCTTCCTGTGGGGTATAATTATCTCTTTGATCATTGTACCAATGGAAGTCATCTTCCCTGATGCGCTCTTAAAGTTATTTTCCTTAGTGGGAAAGAGCTGATTTTCCCAATTTGGAAAGTGGTTATCCAGATAATTTCTGGCCACTATGGAGCAGTGTGTTTCACTATCAATGATCAGCGGGTGCTGAGCATTGTCAATACAGACAGTCATCTTTGTAGCTGTTCCATGTATATATGCCATTCCTTTAGTTGGTGTAACCAGGAATGTTTGGGCATCTTGTGTATGTTTGCACAAGTTTTTGTTGGAAGTATCCTCTGGCATGCCTGCTTCCAACTGTATGTCTTGCATTTCCAGTGGTGTTTCCACTTGGTACTCCACCAGAAATTCTTCTCTTGGGTCCTGTTCATCATCAGATTGTTCTCTGATGGCATCACCCATGGAGTCTGATTCAGAATCCTTTGTTGGGGATTCTTCCTCTGGGACTTTCTCAATGGCATAGACTTTTTTTTGCCTTTGGACAGTTGTTGGCATAGTGGTCTGTTGAACCACAATTGTGACAAGAATTTCTCTTCTTTGCCACTTCTGACACTGTTTCTTTGGGCTTGTCTTTAAGCTCTACCCTGAAAGGTTGTTTATCTTTGAAACCACTGCTCTTATATGGGGTTAATTTCCCTATATTAGTCCTTTTCCTTATGTCTTGTAAGGTGTTGGGAATGTCATCTAGAGTGCAATTTTGGTTGCATCTGCATTTTACTGCATGCTCTAGTTCTCCTGGAAGGTGTGTCAGAAGCTTGTGATTCCTCATTTGGATGTTCTTGTGAGGATTAATGGCTTTAAGTGTTTTAGACTGTCTGAGACACCACTCATATGGATGTTTGTCCACTGAGTATTTGTCATTTTCAAATGACATGGTCTTCTGCCATATCCAAGTTCCATTACTGTACTTTTGGATGATTTGACTCTTCCACCATGGGCAGTTTCTCCTGCCATGGATTTCTTTCATTTCTGTGTACCATATACTAGCATGACCTTTAAATGCAGTATTCAATCTAGCAGTAATCCAGTAGTCTGGTATGCTTGGTACATCAAGGAAGAGTCCAAGAATATAATCTATGAGTTCCATATGATCATATTCTCCTGCTCCAGAGAATTTGGGCCAGCTTGAGTGTGAGCCTTAGAGGTAATTTCATATACCCAAAAGACCACAAATACAAAATTGACATATAAATATAAATAAAATAAATTTATTTATATTATTAAAATAAAAATCAAAATATAAATATAAAATTATATTAAAAATAAAAAAATTTAATTACAATTTAAAAATAAAATTACATTGAATTTTGGAATTATAAAATTACATTTATACTTGAAAAAATTAAGTAAAAATGAAATTTTAACAAAATTGTGAAAAAATAAATAAATTTGGAAAAAAGTTAACTAAAAATTATTATAACTTTTTATCCAATAAATAAACATTAAAAAATTATTTCACCATTGGATTCCTCATAAAAAATCAGGTGGGGTCACCTCTGAGTGAAATTCTTGTAACTCAACTCCAAATAAGCTTAAATTAAGTTTTTAGTATTTTAAATACAAAAGTTGAAAATCCTCAAAACTTTAATTTATGTCACAACACATGTCGTGTTAACCATCAATTTTTGTGTTAAAATTGAGGTGTTGTGTTTAGTTTAGAAGTTATGAGGAATTGAAGTATTTTGAATTGAATTCAATTGAAATGTCAAAATGTGCGCATGTATTACATAAGTCAATTTTGATTTACATATGAGGTATCAATTATTACTGTATTTTACTGTACAAGTCAATTGAATTACATATGTAAATTATAAGTATAATACATGATGAAGAATTAAAGGAAAAATAAATTGGAAAGATTAAATTTGGGAGGGAAAGGAACTCCAGCTCTAAGGAGGAGCTAGACCCCCAAAATCCTTGCTGACAGGCATGGGATGTCGAAATTCATGCAAAAGTTCATCACTTTTGGCCTGGAATTGAGTTACAGGGTCTGTGGACTCAATTGATGATGAGGTTTTGATACCAACTGGGGTAGTTTTAGCTGTTGCCAAGAGGGTAAAACTACCCTTAAGATAAAGCCATCATAGTAAAAACATCTTTAACTGGTTTCTACGTCTCTTACACACATTCTGACGTGTTTTGAAGGCTCTAGACCAGGTATTGCTATAGTAATGGCTGATTTAAGGGTCTAAAATGGCTAAAAATGGCTTAAACCAGCCCTTTTTGGTCCAAATCAGGGTTCAATGATGCCATAATTGGCTTTTATGTGGTCAGACTGTTTTTCACGACTGAAAAGAGTAAATTCTACTTTTGGAGTAAGAAAATTGATGGCTATAAAAGAATGTCTTCTTTGCCCCACTTTTCTCTTCATGTTAGAATCTTTTCCTTTTATAATTAGTTTAAACATTGTTAAACCAATCAATAAAAGATTCCAACCACCATTTTTAAATCATTTTAATCCTTTTAACCACGTGAAAAAATCATTATAATCATTGTTTGTAACTCTTATAATCATTTTTACCCCTGAACCACCCCAAAAGTGAATTAATGCATCTTTCATCACTGTAAAATTTGTCACTTTGTTTCCAAATTCACTCTGGTCACTTTTGGGCTTGTTTTCTCTTTAGTATTCTTTTTAAATATTTTGTTCTTCAATTAATCTCTTGCAGTTCTTTGCTCAATTAATTCTAATTGAAATTGCTCTTGAAGAAATTTCTTTTGTAGCGTTAAATATCTCTTGTAGAGTATTTTTGGATAAATTTTTATTGTTGGTAAAACAATAAATATTTATAATATTATTGTTTTATACTAATGAAGTTATAAACAATAAAGTTGGCGTTGTTTCTCTTAAAAATAATATTTCTTACTATTTTTAATTGATTTTTACCTTATAAAAATTTTGAGGACAGGAAAAGTACTTGATTTTTTATCAAAGTTTCATATCCACACCTTACATTGAGGCCTCAGGAAGCTGTTTCAAGGATTCCTTTCCTGAATAAGACATTCCATCTCCATCCTGGTATTGTGATAGAGATCTTGCTTTATTAATCAACATGGCATCTGGTTTGATTTCATCTGGTTGATATGGATTCTCCATAACTTGGCCTTGTGGTTGGGGCTTCAAGTTATGGTAGACATTAAAATATTTGTTTATGTCTTGGTCCAGACAATCCCTGTCCCTTTTGCTGTGGTGTTGTTCTTCCAAGGCTAGATTCAGTCTTATGTTAGTTTCTTCAGAGGCTTTGCTCAATTGAGCTTGTCCTTCTTGAAGATTTTTAACTATTTTTTCCATGGAGGCTTGTAATTTCTTCATCCTCTCATGGCTGACTTCAAGTTCTGCAAACTGCTTTGCAGATTGCTCAGCATATTGGGACATTTGTAACCACAGTGTATCACTGTTGATGTTACTCTCAGATGTGACAATGTTATGTTCAGTCTGAGTTGGGGTAATGTTTCTATTACTAGGACTACTGATTCTAGACTGGTTTACAACTACTTCTGGTTCTTGTGCACTTCTTTTACCAAATACAACAGCTTCTGAATCATAGGGTCTGACTCTTTCCTCCTCTGGTTGAAGGAGGTTTTGTTCTTGCCCTTGTTTCCTTGTCTTCTCCTGGAAACTTCCTGGAATTGTGAAGAATGGTGACTCTTGGCCACTGATCTTCTGGTTTTTGAATGGTGTGAAGCCACTGGAGAGCAGATTTGGCTTGCTCCTTGTGAGCCTGAAGGAATCTGAGTAGGCCCTGTCTGGTTTAACTGTTCTTCAATAGCTTGGATAGTGGCTTGATTCTCCCTTATCCTCTGTACCCTTGCCTCCAGGAGTCTAAACTGCCTGGTAGGATTCCAACCTTTGGTGATTACCATCAGGTCTTTGAAGTCTATCGCTCTGAGACAGATCTTCTGGAAACTTGCTCCAAGTTCTGCCCAGTGAGATGCCAGGTTGAATGTCATGTTGTCCATGCTCCATTGGAATAAGTCCTTGAGGAGTTGGTGGAGCTGAAGAACTTGATCCATGTCTTTCCAGTCCTCTGGCTTGAGGTCTCCATTGAATTGGAGTGTGAATGGCAAGGTTGATATTATCTCCCTCATTGTTTTGCCATCCACTACTGTGTCCAAGGTGTCCTCTTTCAGGTCTTCTGGTTCTGGACAAAGCTTCTCTGTCCTCTGGTTGGTTCCTTTGGAAGCCAAGATCTCTGAGGTTTACAGGTGACATGTTAGTGTTTGCAAGAAGTCAAAAACTTTCTGTTCTTAGGATATTTCCCTTTGACTGTTCCTTGTACAAATTTGTTGTCTGCTGATGTGGGCAATTTACCTTTAGAGGTTACAACTGGGTTAATTATAGTAATTTTCCCTGTACAAGTTATCAAGGTTGGTTTACCTTGTATTGATGAAGAATGTCATGGTTCTCTACTCTTCTGTGTGGCAATGGGTGTCCACTTCTTTGCTGTTATCAGGCCTTCACTGTGCCTCTTTCCTTTGCCTTTTCTGCCCTCTGGTTCTGAGGGTGTCACTGGTGTGTTGGCCTCTGACTGGCCTTCTAGTGGTATGAAGTTATCTTCCACTGAATCAAAACAGGAAAAAGAGGGCTTATGTCAGTTAAGACTTCTAAAAAAATGCTGGTTTTTCACGTCTAAGAATGGCCTCTGGGCTTGTATATTATTACAATGTGCCCTTGTATAATGACAGTGTGATTGAAAAAACAATTTCACATCATAAATACAGCTTACTTGTCAGCCTGTGACTCAAAACCAGAGCACAAGCATGACAGCCAAAATACCATAAACCAATGGTATAGCCAAAATACCACCAAAACATGGAGCTGAGCCAAATTAGCTCAAAAGGTATCAAAAGAAAGAGGAAACTCACCTCTTCCTGAAAATATAAGTCCCATCACCATAGGACAAGAAATAACAAAGTTATTCCTGCTCAAAGTTAGTGCTGAGCATAAACCTTAATTTTCACCTCTCATCTAAAATCTAGAAGGAGAGGCTTAAACCCATCAAATGGGTACTCAAAATGAAGCTCTAAGCCAGGGCTATCCAATGGTACCAGCCAAACTGAGCTAGCACCAGTATTACTTGAGTTATGGTCAAATTCACACCAAATAAGGGTGAACAAAACATTCACCTCTCATCTAACTTTTACAGTTTTGGTGTGAGATACCTGAAGTGGGGTCTTTTTGGAAAGAGCACAATCAGGGCTATCTGATGGTGCCATCCATTTCCTCATAACTCAACCAAAACAGAAGTTATTGGCCAAACAAGCTTAATACAGCTTTTGACCAGACCACGCCAATGTACAAAAATACTTGTACATGGGCTAGCTTTGTCATATTTAATGATAACCATGTCAAGTTGGGTACCATTGTGTAGCGCTCATACAGAGCTATTCAATGAACCAACTTTGAGCTTGATATCTCAAAAACTGACAGAGGTATGACCATTTTAAGGTCAAAATCCAACCTGCTGTCAGATACAGCCTTACCATGGGATAATATCCCATAACCATGAATATGATGTGTCAAATAGACGAAGAAGCATGTTTTTACTTCAATACCTCATATGTCAGTCAATACTGGGGTCCCATACAGTTTCTTTACAGCATTCTACGCATCATACACGTCAGAATCAGGCTGTGAGATCCCCAGATGAAAATTTTCACCCTGTATTGGTGAAAACTGCCCAGATGTGGTTTCAAAACCACATCTGAGCCCAATACAGGGTATACAGGATGTTTGCAAACCACAAGCCTGTCATAGAGAGTGAAAAATCTTCACTTCCTCTACGTGGAAAGGTCTAGCAGCCTTTCCACCTCAATTTCAGGATAAAAGGAGGGCTTTTCACAGCCAAAAGCCTTTCCTCATCCTGCTCTTGAATAACCTACGTAGTAAACTGTCAAAAACAGTTTTAATCTTGGTTAAATAATCAGGTATAATTATAATCTTTAATTATTGTAGACTTTATTATTGTAATCCAACAGATAAAGCCTGCACCCAGGGTTCTCAATAGCGCTCACCACCACTATTTCTCAATAGTAGAACCCTTTTATCTTATTATCAACCTTTATAAATCTTTTTTTAAATCTTTTTCTGTCATGTCACATACACAGTTAAAGTTGTAATTAGCCTAGTTATACCTTTATCATAGTATCATCCTGACATTTTGGGGGCCTGGCCGTGTTTTTGACTTTTTGGACCTTACAAGTAAGTCTTTTCTCTTTTTTATGATTTATTAACACATTGTTTTATCCTTTTTTAGGCGTAATTTCTATTTAAATATAAGTATTTTATATATTTTTACCCTTTTTTTTTATACTCATAATATAAGAGTATTTTTACGTGGTTAACACCCACAGTAATTTATTATTTTTGGCGTGTTTTGCATATAAAAACACATAAGCCACTAATAAAGTCCTGTATTCTTGACTGAATAAGGACACCTCTGACTGAAAAACCATCAGTTGAGGCGTGGTCAAGTGTATTGTTAATTCAATAACACTTGTATACAAACCACTTTTACAGAATACACTTGCAAACCACAAGTGTATCTGAGGGATACTGACACACAAACAGTGTGACAGGACACCATAAGCTGTATTTTTTGACGTGAAATTGTTAATTCAATTACACTGTCATTATACAAGGGCATACTGTAATAATATACAAGCCCAGAGGCCATTCTTAGACATGCAAAACCAGCCTTTTAAGAAGTCTTAACTGACATAAGCCCTCTTTTTCCTGTGTTGATTCAGTGGAAGAAAACTACATCCCACTTGAAACCCAGTCACAGGCCAACACACCAGTGACACCCTCAGAACCAGAGGGCAGCAAGGGTAAAGGAAAAAGGCTTAGTGAAGGCCTCATTACAGCCAAGAAGTGGACACCAATAGCCACTCAGAGGAGTAGAAAACCACGAAACTCTGCTTCAATAAAAGGTAAACCAACCTTAACCACTTTTACAGGGAAGATTACAATTATTAACCCAGTTGTAACCTCCAAAGGCAAACTGCCCAAATCAGCAGATAACAAATTTGTACAAGGCACAGTCAAAGGTAAATACTCTAAGAACATAAAGTTTTTGACTGCTTACAAACACTGATATGTCCCCTGCATACCTCAGAGACCTTGGCTTTCAAAGGAACCAGCCAGAGGATAGAGCAGGAATGTCTAGAACCAGAAGACCTGAAAGAAGACATATTGGACACAGTGGTGGATGGCAAAACAATGAGGGAGATAATATCAACCTTGCCATTCACACTCCAATTCAACAGAAACCTCAAACCAGAGGACTGGAAGGATATGGATCAAGTTCTTCAAATCCACCAACTCCTCAAAGATTTGTTTCAATGGAGCATGGACAACAAGAGGTTCAACCTAGCAACTCACTGGGCAGAACTGGGATCAAGTGGCCAGAAGATCTGTCTCAAAGAGATAGACTTCAAGGACCTTATGGTAATCACCAAGGGTTGGAACCCTACCAGGCAGCACAGACTCCTGGAGGCAAGGGCACAGAGGATAAGGGAGAACCAAGCCACTATCCAAGCTATAGAAGAACAGTTAACCCAGACAGGGCCTACTCAGATTCCTTCAGGTTCACAAGGAGCAAGCCAAATCAGCTCTCCAGTCGCTTCACACCATTCAGAAACCAGCAGATCAGTGGCCAAGAGTCACCATTCTTCACAATTCCAGGAAGTTTCCAGGAGAAGACAAGGCAACAAGGGCAAGAACAAAACCTCCTTCAACCAGAGGAGGAAAGAGTCAGACCCCATGATCCAGAAGCTGTTAGATTTGGTAAAAGAAGTACAAAAGAACCAGAAGTAGTTGTAAACCACTCTAGAATCAGTAGTCCTAGTAATAGAAACATTACCCCCACTCAGACTGAAAATAACATTATCACATCTGAGAGCAACATCAACAGTGACACACTGTGGTTGCAAATGTCCCAATATGCTGAGCAATCTGCAAAGCAGGCTGCAGAATTTCCAGCTGCCCAAGGGAGGATGAGAAAAACTCAAGCCTCATTGGAGCAGATAGTTAAAAACCTTCAGGAAGGATATGCTCAACTGAGCAAAGCCTCTGAAGAAACCAACAAGAGACTGAATCAAGTCTCTGAAGAACAACACCATAGCAGCAGGGACAGGGAGTGTCTGAACCAAGACATCAACAAATTGTTTGATGCCTACCATAGCTTAAAGACCCAACCACAAGGCCAAGCTATGGAGAATCCATATCAACCAGATGACATCAAACCAGATGCCATGTTGTTGAATAAGGCAAGATCTCCATCACAATACCAGGATGGAGATGGCATGTCTTATTCAGAGAAGGAAGCCTTGAAACAGCTTCCTGAGGCCTCAAACTGGCCCAAATTCTCTGGATCAGGAGAATATGATCATATGGAACTCATAGATTATATTGATGGACTCTTCATTGATGTACCCAGCATACCAGATTACTGGATTACTGCTACACTGAATACTGCATTTAAAGGTCATGCAAGTATATGGTACACAGAAATGAAAGAAATCCATGGCAGAAGAAATTGGCCATGGTGGAAGAGTCAAATAATCCAAAAGTACAGTAATGGAACTTGGATATGGTAAAAGACCATGTCATTTGAAAATGACAAATACTCTGTGGACAAAGATCCATATGAGTGGTGTCTCAGACAGTCTAAAAGACTTAAAGCCATTGATCCTCAGATGAACATCCAGATGAGGAAGCACAAACGTCTGACACAACTGCCAGGAGAACTAGAGCATGCAGTGAAATGCAGATGCAACCAAAATTGCACTCTAGATGACATAGCCAATACCTTACAAGACATAAGGAAAAGGACTAATATAGGGAAATTCACCCCATATAGAAGCAATAGTTTCAAAGAGAAACAACCTTTCAGGGTAGAGTTTAAAGACAAACCCAGAGAAAGAGTGGCAGAAGTGGCAAAGAAGAAGAATTCTTGTCACAATTGTGGTTCAACAGACCACTATGCCAACAACTGTCCAAAAGCAAAGAAGAAAGTCTATGCTATAGAAAAAGTCCCTGAAGAAGAACCTCCAACAGAGGATTCTGAATCAGACTCTATGGGAGATGCCATCAGAGAACTATCTGATGATGATCAAGACCCAAGAGAGGAACTTCTAGTAGAATACCAAGAGGAAACCCCATTGGAAATCCAGGATATACAGTTGGAAGCAGGCATGCCACAGGATACTTCCAACAAAAACTTGTGCAAACACACACAAGATGCACAAACATTCCTGGTTACACCAACCAAAGGAATGGCATATATACATGGAACAGCCACAAAAATGACTGTATGTATTGACAATGCTCAGCACCCACTGATCATTGACAGTGGAGCACATTGCTCTATAGCGGCCAGAAATTATCTGGATAGCCACTTCCCAAACTGGGAAAAACAGCTCTTGCCCACTAAGGCAAAGAACTTTAAGAGTGCATCTGGAAAGATGACCTCTATTGGGACAATTATCAAAGAGATAATTATACCCCACAGAAAAGGTAATATCAGACTCAATCCAGAGTTTGTAGTGCTTGAAGATGCCCACATCCAAGGGTTTTTCCTGGGAACAGATTACCAGAGGATGTATGGCATAGATATTTAAAATAGTAAAAATAGGCATATTACCATTGGTACTAACAAGGAAAAGAAATTTTCTCTTGATATATACCAGATATCTTCTCAGGACCCACTGGAAGAACTTCTGAAAGAACTCAGAGAGGGACAGTTTAGCACTACCCTCACCAGTAAACAAAAGCTAAGTTTACTGAAGATGCTGAGGAAGAATAGACCAGCATTTGCCATTGGTGAAGAACCATTAGGCAAGATCAAAGGCCATGATATAGAACTATATCTGGATGTAGAAAGGCCTTATCCACCCATGTTAAGGAGACCTCCTTACCCAGCAAGTCTGGAGACCAGGAAAGAGATTGAGAAACATATCAATGAACTCCTGGACATGGATGTCATTAGGAAGATTGGACATAATGAAATAGTGGAAATCACCACTCCTGTCCTAATCACCTGGCATGATGGCAAGTCTAGATTGTGTGGAGATTTCAGAGCCCTGAATAACTACACAAAAGCAGACAGGTACCCTATACCAAGGATACCTCATGCCTTGGATAAGCTAGCCAAAGCCAAATACATAACCAAGATGGATTGTATGAAAGGTTTCCACCAAAATGGAGTTAAACCAAACTCCATGAAGTTGCTTAGAATAATATGCCATATGGGCATATATGAGTACACCAGGATGCCATTTGGCATCAAGAATGCACCAGCCCACTTCCAAAGGATGATGGACACCATATTTCAAGAAGAAATAATGGAAGGCTGGATGGTAGTGTATATTGATGATATCATTATATACTCAGAGACATTGGAAGACCATGTACAATACATAGACAGAGTGCTAAGTAAATGTACACCCATCAATCTGAAAATTTGACTTAAAAAGTGTAATTTTGGCCAACTAGAGCTACTAGCTCTAGGACACAAAGTCTCAGGCCTTAGTCTGGCAATTGACCAGAACAAAGTAGCAGCAGCACTGCAGAAGCCAGTACCAAAGAACATCAAAGAGATGCAATCTTTCCTTGTATTTGCTAGCTACTATAGAAACCACATCAAAAACTTTGCTCACATAACTAGTAGTTTATACAAGTTATGCTCAAAGGATGTAGTCTTTGAAATAACCAAGGAAAGGAGGGATGCATATAAGAGGATCAAATATGAACTCACAAATGCACCTGTGCTCATCTTGCCTGACTTTGAACTACCATTCAAGTTATATATAGATGCAGCATGCAGCCAAGGCTTGGGAGCAGCCCTTCACCAAAGACAAATTGTGGATGGTGAACCAAGAGAAGGTGTAATATGTTCCATCTCCAGGCAGCTGAAAGATTCAGAAGCCAGGTATGGGGCCACCCAGACAGAATGTCTATGTCTAGTCTGGGCACTAGAAAAACTCCAGTATTATTTGGAGGGTGCAGTCTTTGAAGTCTACACAGACTGCACAGCCTTGAAGTCTTTACTAAACATGAAGACTACTAATAGACACATGCTGAGATGGCAAATAGCCTCCAGGAGTATAGAGGGAACATGACCATCATATACAAGGAAGGTAAAAGCCATACCAATGTAGATGGCCTTAGCAGATGGCCACTGGACAATGTCAAAAGCAATCCAGCTTATGACCCTGAAGTTGCTGCAAAAATTCCTATCCATTTTATGGAAATAAATAGGAAGAAAAACTTCAGATTCTCTGAATGGGCCCCAGGTAGTGGTACCCTTGACAGTGGAAACACTGATTCAGAAGGGACAGAAACCCCCATACTGGGAATAAGTTCCGCAGAATTGCACAATGAATTTTTCAATGCAGTACTGAAATCTTATGCTAAACACAAACAGTGTAGCATACTACTCCAACTCCTTCAACAAAAATACAGGAGCCCAGAACTGGAAACCCAGCTGGAGGAACCCTGGTTGAGGGCCTATAAGGACAATAAATTTTTCCTTATAGATGGCCTGATTTATCACAGAGAAAAGCACACCAGTGCACTCACAGTGATAGACAGAGACCACATCTCTTTAATCCTGCAGGAATGCCATGACTGCCCCTACATGGGACACATGAGTGAGGACAGGACTAAAGAGAGGGTAGCAAGCACACCTTGGTGGCCCAAGTGGGAACAAGAGTTGAGTGAATACATCAACACTTTTGAAAGATGCCAAAAGGCAAATAGAAAACATGGGAAAAAATATGGGTTGCTTCAACACATAGAAGAACCCAAACACCCATGGGAAACCATCAACATGGACTGGGTCACAGGACTTGTCCCAGGAGGCAAAGAAAACTACAATGCCTGCCTAATCATAGTTGATAGGTTCAGCAAGAGCATGAGATGTCTACCATGCCATAAAGAGGACACAGCCATGGACACTGCTCTGTTATTTTGGAATAACATCATATCCACCTGTGGAGTCCCTAAGATCATAATTAGTGACAGGGACCCAAAATTCACATCTGAATTTTGGACCAATTTATATGACATGCTAGGCACCAAGCTTGCTTTTTCCACAGCTTACCATCCACAAACAGATGTCCTAGCTGAGAGGATGATCCAAACAATGGAGGACATCCTCAGGAGGTTCTGTGCCTATGGCATGCAATATAAGGACCATGAGGGATATACCCATGACTGGGTCACCCTCTTACCAGCAGTCCAACTGGCTTATAATACAAGCCAGAACTCTACCACAGGAAAAACACCTGCACTGGTAGAGAAAGGGTGGAATCCCCTGTTACCTGTGGATCACTTGGAGAAAAATCTTCTGACCATCCACCCCACAGCCAAAGACTTCCATGATATGTGGAAGAAAGCCTGTGATACTGCTGCCAAATGCATAGCTGAGGCCAAAGAGTATAATAAGCAAAGGTGGGACAAATCATATATGGAACCTGACTTCAAGGAAGGGGACCAGGTGTTAGTGTCTACACTGAACTTTAACAATCTCAAAGGACGCAAGAAAATGAGAGACTCATTTGTAGGGCCCTTCACTATCATGAAGTTGATAGGGAAGAATGCAGTAGAGGTCAAGCTCACTGAGGAGTTTTCTAGGAAACACCCAGTCTTTCCAGTGAGGCTGGTCAAACCCTACTTCCAAACAGAGGAAGATTAATTCCCCTCCAGGAAGAAAAACACCACTCCATCAGAAATAGTGGAAGTAGAAGACTCTCCTGGACCTGTGAGTAAAATCATCAGGGCCAGAAAAATCAGACTTAATGGGAAGGATCAGAGACAATATCTAGTCAGATTCAAGAACCAGACAGCTGACAAAGACAAATGGTTGGCAGAGGATGCCATACCAGATGGGAACCTCCATTTAAGGAGATTCAGAGCCTCTACGAGGACTGAACAGTCTCATCAATGATGAGCCTTTTTTAGAGGGAGGGTATGTCAGCCTGTGACTCAAAACCAGAGCAAAAGCATGACAGCCAAAATACCATAAACCAATGGTATAGCCAAAATACCACCAAAACATGGAGCTGAGCCAAATTAGCTCAAAAGGTATCAAAAGAAAGAGGAAACTCACCTCTTCCTGAAAATATAAGTCCCATCACCATAGGACAAGAAATAACAAAGTTATTCCTGCTCAAAGTTAGTGCTGAGCATAAACCTTAATTTTCACCTCTCAACTAAAATCTAGAAGGAGAGCCTTAACCCCATCAAATGGGTACTCAAAATGAAGCTCTAAGCCAGGGCTATCCAATGGTACCAGCCAAACTGAGCTAGCACCAGTATTACTTGAGTTATGGTCAAATTCAGACCAAATAAGGGTGAACAAAACATTCACCTCTCATCTAACTTTTACAGTTTTGGTGTGAGATACCTGAAGTGGGGTCTTTTTGGAAAGAGCACAATCAGGGCTATCTGATGGTGCCATCCATTTCCTCATAACTCAACTACAACAGAGGTTATTGGCCAAACAAGCTTAATACAGCTTTTGACCAGACCACGCCAATGTACAAAAATACTTGTACATGGGCTAACTTTGTCATATTTAATGATAACCATGTCAAGTTGGGTACCATTGTGTAAAGCTCGTACAGAGCTATTCAATGAACCAGCTTTGAGCTTGATATCTCAAAAACCGACAGAGTTATGACCATTTTAAGGTCAAAATCCCACCTGCTGTCAGATACAGCCTTACCATGGGATAATATCCCATAACCATGAATATGATGTGTCAAATAGACGAAGAAGCATGTTTTTACTTCAATACCTCATATGTCAGTCAATACTGGGGTCCCATACAGTTTCTGTACAGCATTCTACGCGTCATACACGTCAGAATCAGGCTGTGAGATCCCCAGATGAAAATTTTCACCCTGTATTGGTGAAAACTGCCCAGATGTGGTTTCAAAACCACATCTGAGCCCAATACAGGGTATACAGGCTGTTTGCAAACCACAAGCCTGTCATAGAGAGTGAAAAATCTTCACTTCCTCTACGTGGAAAGGTCTAGCAGCCTTTCCACCTCAATTTCAGGATAAAAGGAGGGCTTTTCACAGCCAAAAGCCTTTCCTCATCCTGCTCTTGAATAACCTACGTAGTAAACTTTCAAAAACAGTTTTACTCTTGGTTAAATAATCAGGTATAATTATAATCTTTAATTATTGTAGACTTTATTATTGTAATCCAACAGATAAAGCCTGCACCCAGGGTTCTCAATAGTGCTCACCACCACTATTTCTCAATAGTAGCACCCTTTTATCTTATTATAAACCTTTATAAATTTTTTTTTAAATCATTTTCTGTCGTGTCACATACACAGTTAAAGTTGTAATTAGCCTAGTTATACCTTTATCATAGTATCATCCTGAAATTACTGATATTTGGTATACTGTTTGTATACCAATATCTCAAAGAATAACTTGTAATTAGCAAGTGTAAACTGTCAAAAAAGTGGTGTGTAACAGGGCAATTGAGTTAACAATATGTCCAACCACGCCTCAACTGTTGGTTTATCAGTATGAGGTGTCTTATTTTAATTAAAAAATGAGACTGTATTAATGGCTTAAGTGTTTTTATATGTAAAACAGGCCAAAAATAAGGGTCTTGTGGCTATTAGCCACTTGACAGATACTCTTAAAATATGAGTATAAAGTGGTATATATACCAAAAAAAGAAAATTATATGTATAATATATATATTTCTAAGAAATATTACGCCTAAAAAGAAAAAAAATTGTCAGAAAGTGAGAAATAAGAGAAAAAACTCACTTATAAGGGTCCAAAAAAGGTTTAAAACACGGCCAGGCCCCCAAAATGTCAACTGGAGTCTATTTTGAAGCAGTAATTAGGCTATTTACAACTAGAACTATGACTGTGACACGTGGAAATAATTTTAAAATAAGAGATTCAATTTTAATATAAAGGTTTATAATAGAATAACAGGGCTCTACTATTGAAGAATAGTGGTGGTGAGCGCTATTGAGAACCCTGGGTGCAGTCTTACCAGTTGGATTACTATAATAAGAGCTACAGTAATTAAAATTATAATTATACCCTGATTATTACCCAAGAGTAACACTGTTTTTGACAGTTTATTATGTAGGATATTCAAGAGCAGAATGATGAAGCAATGCTGGCTGTGAAAAGCCTTGTGACAGGGGCTCTTGTGGAAATACAAGAGTGGCCTGGCACTCAGCAATCAGGGAACTCACTTGGAAGAATCCAAAGAATAAAGAATAAAAAAAAAAAGAATGAATTCCTCTAAAAGATATGCAGGTATAAGATGAGATTCAATAAGAGGAAAGGGAAGCCAAATGGCCAAAGAGCCAACCAAGTAAGTCCTTAATCACTGTTTCAACCTGCCAAAATGAACAATGGAACTAGTAAGGATATGACCACCAAATATCCATTGACAGGTTAGGAAAGAATAAGAGAAAAGTTCTAAATGACTGACTTAATAATATCAGTATTTGCGTAACTAAAATGAAAAGGAAATAAATATAAAAATAAATCAAATTATATGAATTAACTGGGGAAAAACCCCCAGGGTGGAAAGGGTAGCCGGTATATGTGAAAAGTTGGTAGCTTGAGTTCTTCAGGCTGAAAACTAATCTGTATTGATCCTTGAGGCTGTATTGATTGTTTTGGGAATTGATACACCTGGCTAATATTGAAATTGAAATGGGTTGAATGAATTTCCCACACTTGAAAATGAAATACAGTTCTTGATGGACCCAGACTGTATTGAAATGAAGGTGGTTGCCAAGATGGAATGAGTGGAGCTTTGACACTTGACAACTCCTTTTGGCACTGCCTCTTGAATACACCTTGAGAATGAATTGACAATATTCCCTTGGAAGGCATACTTGGAGTGAGAATAACCAATGACTGCTTGATGGCGTCATTGGTATTTGATGTTTTGACACTTGCCCTTGAGCCTTGATGAATCCTCTTGATGATGTGACTGGATGGCCTGATGGAAGGTTGAAATAACCAGATGATATTGCCGCCAGTGGATTGCTGCTGAAAAAAGATGCATAATGGTGTATAACACCATATATGGCATTTTGGTTATTGGAGGTTGAAAATGGCCATAAGTCTTTAAAGATGACGCCAGGAGGATATTGGTGAAATTTGGTTTTGGAGGGCTTCAGAGGTGTCAGAGTGACGTTTGAGGTATTTGGCCAAATACAGCTCATACAGACTTAAAACTGTATTTGAGCAAAGTGTGCAAAAAGTGCGCAGAAATGCGCAGAAACTGTATTTAAAGCCAAATACAACTTCTTGGGCTGTATTTCCCCTTTTGACTGGGGAATACCAAAATTGCCCAAAAGTAGAGAAAGGCCAGGAGAGGCCTGATGACAGTGAAGGACCCAAGTTGGGCCCAGACGATGAAATGGCCATAAAAGGCCAAATGAGGTGAGATGGCCACTTCGGCCAATGATTTATGGAAATGGCCAAATTGCCATATATTGGACGTGGCATGGATATGCCATATTGAAGTCCAAGGGCTTGAATTGCCATGGTTGTGACAGTACTCCCCACCTTGAAATGGTGAGCTCCTGAGCACCAATACAAGGTGAAGCCTGTTGAGGCTATTGGAAAGATTTTGAGAGAGTGATTCAAGAGGACTGATTAAGAAAAAAAATTTGACATTTGACGCAGGACTTGCTTGATCTTCTTTTGACATTGGCTTCATGATTTGAATTGAATTTTAAAATGAATGAAAATTTTTGACATGATAATTGACGTGATAAAAGAAAATTTAAAATGAAAATAAAATAAAAATATAGAATGAAAATGAAAATAAGAAAAGAAAAGAAAAGAGAGATGAATTTTGAGGAGGTTCCAATCTTGATCACTAATGTTGACAATTGATTTTGAAAATGGCCAATGACCTGGAAAGAGAAATTCGATGACAGGTGCTCACAGAGTGGCCAAGGTGATGTTTTGAAAGATTGTAGACCCCTCAGGGAAGTGCACACCAGGAGAGGAACTTACTTTTGGTAATTACCACTCCCGCCAGTGCCATAAAAAGAAAACAACATTGTTGAAGGAATGAATTTGAATTTGGAAGTATTGGAAATGAATTGAAAAGTGAATGGCCCATTGTCCCAAGAGAAATGGCCATAAGATTGGAAATGAAGTTGAAATCCATGCCAAGATCTGTGTCCAAAATTGCAAAGTGCTCACAGAGTGGCCAAGGTGATGCTTACAACAAAAAGAAGAGTAGAATACCCCTAAAGGTGCATGCCAGGAGTGTGACTTACTTTTGGTAATTCCTCTCCCCACCAAGCACCATAATGAATCAAGCTTTTGAAGAATTGGGCCCAGGCTGGTCAGGATATAATGAATGAAAATCTTTGACAAGTTCAGGAAAATTCTTGAGGTTTTTGGTTGGTTCCCAAGTGGATCTTTCTGGGTCTTGACTGAAACCTTTCCATTCCACCAGATACCATAATTTTGCTCTCTTGAGCTTTGAGTCCAGTATTTGAGAGACTTCGCATTCCTCTTCTTCTTCAAGGATAACTGAAGGAGGAGGCTCTTGATGCTGATTTGGGATTGTTGATGTCTTGACTGGTTCTAAGAGTGAAATATGGAAGACTGGGTGGATGGACTTCCATGGAGATGGGAGCTTGAGGTGGTAGACATGCGTGCTGACTTTCTTCAAGATTGGAAAAGGACCCAAACATCTTTCAGACAGTTTTTTGGTGGGTCTAGTTGATTTGATGTTCTTGGAGGAAAGCCATACCATGTCACCAGGATTGAAAACAGGTGAACTTGCTCTACTTTTATCTGCATACCTCTTAAACCTGTTTATGGAAACTTCAAGTTCTCTCTTGACATCTTGCTGTACTGATTGGATTTTTGTTGATAACTGTCCAGCAGGAGTATCTTGAGTGATGTGAACTGAGTCAAATTGTGGATCTCTTCCATAAGCAGTGAAAAACGGTGATTGTTTTGTTGAATAGTGGTCAGAGTTATTGTAGGCAAATTCAGACAGAGGGAGCCAGGTGTTCCAATCATCTTGATGATAACTAACATACATCCAAAGGTACTGTTCTAGTATCTGATTTACCCTCTCTGTCTGTCCATCAGTTTCTGGATGATAAGCAGTTGACAGATCTCTTGAAATCTTGAGCTGCTGACAAAGATTGGTCCAGAAGGAAGAAACAAATAGAGAACCTCTATCACTGACAATGCTTGAAGGAAGGCCATGCTTTGAGAAAATATTCTTGATGAATAAATGGGCCAAATCTAGTGAAGTGATTGAAGACATTGTTGGAATAAAAACTGCCATTTTTGAGAATCTGTCCACTATGACTGAAATTGAATCAAAGGAATTGTAGAGTGGCAATTGAGTGATGAAATCCATTGAAAGACAAATCCAAGGACCACTTGGAATTGGAAGAGGCTTGAGGAGTCCAAACTTCTTGTGATGAATATTTTTGTTTCTTGAACACTGTTGACAGGATGATAAATAATCCTTGATAAATTGAGTCATGCCAGACCAGTGGAAATCCCACTTGACAAGCTTGAGAGTCTTCTCTTGGCCAGGGTGTCCAGCTAGAGGAGAGTCATGCCACTTTTAAAGTATATTTAGTTGAATTGTGGGGTCATTTGGGACCACCACCTGATCTTTGAAAAGGAGAAGTTTGGAAGAGGAATCAAGAGAATAATCTTGGACAGATTTACCTTTACCCAAATCTTCAAGGATACTTCTATATTGAGAATCTTGCCATATTGACTTCTGAATTGAATCAATCAAATTTGAAAATGAAGCCACCCTGACTGCAAAAAACTTTGAGGCTTGAATTTCATCTTGCTTAATTATCTTCTGATAATTCATTGGGTTCTTGCTGATGAAATCCTCCCCCCTCTCTGGGTAAACGTCGCCCCAATGCTACAAAGCATCTGGAAGGGGGGCCAAGCGGCCACGGCGGTAAGTGATTGAGAAATGAAATTCAGATAAAAATTCAGCCCAGCGGGCTTGACGGCAAGTGAGAATCTTGGATGACATGAAGTATTGAAGTGATGAATGATCGGTGAGAACTTCAAAAGGGGAAGAAATTGAAAGAAGGAAAGCTCTCCAGCGCTTGAGAGCCCAGACTATGCCAAGGAGTTCCTTGTCATGAATCTCATAATTAAGCTCAGCTGGGAGAAGCTTGCGGCTATCAAATGCAATGGGATGTTTTCCTGAGTCAGAGACCTGACTCAGTACAGCACCCAAGGAATAATCTGATGCATTGGTCTCTACAATGGTGGGTAGAGAAGGATTGAAATGAGAAAGGATTGGAGCAGTGGTGAATGCCTCTTTGAGTTGATGAAACTGTCTAAGAGCTTCCTCATTGAGGGGAAAACGGGAATCTTTCTTGAGGAAACTTGTGAGTGAACCAATTTTCTTTGAATAATTCTTGATGAAACGGGAGTAAAAATTGGCAAAGCCAAGGAATGATTGAAGAGCCTTGAGGTTTCTTGGAGGTGGCCATATGAGAATTTGCTGGACTTTTGCTTGGTCCATCTTGAGGCGTTCAGAAGAAACAACATAACCTAAATACTCTACACTAGAAACATGGAATAGGCATTTGGACGCCTTAGCAAAGAGGCTATTGGCTCTGAGTCTGGAAAGAACAGTGAACACATGAGTGACATGTTCTTCCTCAGATTTGGAAAAGACCAGAATGTCATCCAAATAAACCACAACATAAACATCAAGAAGATCATAAAAAATATCATTGACAAGATTTTGAAAAGAAGCAGGAGCATTGGTAAGCCCAAATGGAATAACCAAGTACTCATAACTACCATATTTGGCTCTAAAACAAGTCAAATGTCCATCACCTTCCTTGATTCTGAGCAGGTTATATGCACCACGCAAATCAATCTTGGAGAAGATAGAAGAACCATTGAAAACAGTGAGAAGCTGATTCATAGGAGGAACAGGATACTTGTTCTTCCTAGTAACAGCATTGAGTTTGCGGTAATCAACACACAAACGGAGGCCACCATGTTTCTTTTTGACAAAAAGAACAGGTGCTCCTGTAGAAGAGGAGCTTAGCCGGATGAAAGCTTTCTCTACATTCTCTGAAATGTAGGCCCTGAGTGTATCTGACTCTTGGTTTGATAAAGAGTAGATCACCCAAACTGGAGGTAGAGACCCCTTGAGCTTAATATGATGATCACAGGCGCGGTGAGGAGGAAGTTTCTCTGCTTTCACCTTGGAAAATACATCCAAGTATTGGTGATAAACAGAAGGAACAACCTTCATCACGGTTTCTATTTCTTCTGGCTCTTCCTCTTCATCCCACAACTCCTCCAGGGAGGAAGGTCCATATTCCCAAAAAAGAGGTGAAGTGAACATACAGAATTATCTTCTACAACATCTTGAATATCTTTGAAGACTTCATCTCTAGATAATAGTAATGACTGTGGGGAATTAAGGGAAGGAATATGGACAGAAGACGGAAATGATGGTATTCTAGAATCACCAACCAGAGCTTCACATGATTTGGCAGAAGAAAAGTCATTACTAAAAGGAATTGAAGGATCATTATAGTCCTCATGATCAGAATTAAAGGTGATCAATCCTTGCCTCCAATCAATAAACGGATTAAAACAATTAAGAAAGTCAAAGCCCAATATGAGGTCTTCTCCCTTGGGAGTATCAATGACTAAAAAGTCCCATTCACAGCTTGGGAAGGAAGGGAGCTCAACCATATATTTAGTATGGTGAGTCACAAATAAAGAAGGAGACTCAGAGGAGTCTAAAATGATGAGGGGAATCTTCTCTGGAAGTTCTGACGTAGTCAATGAATACTTGTGAGCAAACTGCTTTGCAATAAATGAGCTGGTAGCACCAGAATCAATGAGAATACTGTAGAAAACATCAGAAAGAGAAGAAAAAACAAAGAATTTAAGAGAATTCTTGACACTAGTATTCAGAATGCACAATTGTGCTCTGGATGGAAAACAGTGAAGACCATTGAACATAAAATGGTCTTCACTCAGGCTTTTCCCTGGCTGGGAAATTTGCCTGACAGTTGGGTAAGCTTGTTTTGAGGCCTTTTGAAACAGTACTCAAGACTATGCTTCCCACCACAATAGGCACATAGACCCTCTTTGATTCTTCTTTCTTTTTCAGAGTTCATGAGCTTGAAATCTCTATTCAATAAAGAAGAATGGGGCTTGTCCCTCTTCTGAAAATTCTTCTTCTTCTTATGAGTTGAACTTGAAGAATTTTGAGGATGAGAAGAACTTGTCTTTGAGGCTTCTGGCTTCTTCTCTTGATGATGACTCTTTTCATTCTGCCTCTCATGGTACCTGGTATCAAGCTCCAGGGTAATATCCATTAATTCTTGAAGAGAGTCAATTCTTGAAGGATGGGAGGCCAATTGATCCAAAATCCTGGATGGCAATCCCTTCCTGAAACGATGGATAAGAGCTCTTTCACCCCAATCCCCAATTCTTGAGACTAAACTTCTGAAATCAGCAATGTATAGTGAAACATGGCCACCTTCCTTCATTCTTAGTGAATCCAATTCTGCTTCAGCTTTTCTGAATTCCTTCGGGTCACCAAAAAGAGTGAAGAGTTGAGATTCAAGAAAAGGCCAAGAATTGAGGAGGTAATTGGAGTCTTGATTGGTGAGATTGGAAAGATAAGGCTCAATCCATTTTGCAGCCCTGCCAAAAAGAAATGATGGGGCATAGAGAACTTTCTTTCTGTCTTGAGAGAAATTTGCCGGATCATTATGAGATATCAATTGACAAGACTGAATGAAAATTCTAACTTTGAAGGGCTGAGTCCCATCAAAACATTCCGGTGCCTTCATAGATGGAGTCTTGAAGGCTGGTGGTCTTGATGCGTCTTAAGATGAAGCTGCTTGAAGATTGGCCATAATTTGAGTCATTTGCTGCATGATGCCCAATAAAGATGGTTCAGACTGATGAGAGACAGGCTGATTATACTGGGCTAGAGTTGATCCTCCAGTACCTTGGGATGCTTCCACAGGAGCAGGAGCACCTTCAGTACCATCAGACTCTTCCTCTTCCACAGAATTCTCCTCCTCCTCTTCACCATCTTCACCTGGACCTTTGGAAATGGTCCTTGAAAGTCCTGGAAATCCGCCAACTACTCCTGAGGATGAACATGATATTCTTGGCCCTCTTCCTTCCATGCGGGGTCCTCTATCTAATTGCGCCCTCAGTTGAGGAACTGCTGGGGTGCCATCTAGAGGAGCTCTTGGAGTTGGAGTGAGAACAGCTTGAGCTCTGGCCTGAGATCTTGTCTGTCTTGCCAGAGGTGAATGTTGAACAGGAATGATGTCAGGAATGAAAATGAAATAAATGAATTAAAATCAAAATTTTCTTGAAGTGAAAAGATTCAAAAATCAAATCTTGAGGAAAATCAATGAATCAAATGAAAATCTTCAAGTATGTCAATAAATCAAAATCAAATGAAGTCTTGAAGTCAAAATCAAATAAATTTCTTGAAGTAAATCAATGAATCAAATCAAAGTGAAGTCTTCAAGTCAATAAATCAAAGAATCAAATAAATCAAAATCAAAATCTTTCAAAAATCAATCAATCAAATGAAATCTTGAAGAAAAATCAATTTATGTCAAAATTCTTGATGTGGAAAAAATCAGCAGAATCAATGAAATCTTCAGGTCAATCAATTTTCTTGAGGTTAATATCAAATATGTCAAATCAATCAATCTTTCAAAAGCAAGTTAATTCTTCTTTAAAAACCAAAATTCTTGAAGAATGAATCAATTAAGAATCTTGATATGAAGAATGTGTCTGAATATCTTGATGGAAAATTTGAAAATCAAAGAAAATCAAGATGACGCCTGAATTATGAATGAAATGAAAATTTGATGATTTGAAAAAGAATAACAAAATAAAAATGGGTCAGCTGTCAATTTTCAAAATGAAGAATGAACAAAAGAAAATTGAGAGGTGATGATGAATCATGAAATTCATAATCGTAAAAGAATCATAATTTTGATGAAATGAGTGAATGAAATTATAAAGAAAGAATGAACAGAATGAAAAGAAATTATGAGTTAATTAATATAATGTCACAGGGGCTCCTGTGGAAACACAAGAGTGGCCTGTCACTCAGCAATCAGGGAACTCACTCGGAAGACTCCAAAGAATAAAGAATAAAAATAATAAGAATTAATTCCTCTAAAAGATATGCAGGTACAAGATGAGATTCAATAAGAGGAAAGGGAAGCCAAATGGCCAAAGAGCCAACCAAGGAAGTCCTTAATCACTGTTTCAACCTGCCAAAATGAACAATAGAATTAGTAAGGATATGACCACCAAATATCCATTGACAGGTGAGGAAAGAATAAGAGAAAAGTGCTAAATGACTGACTTAATAATATCAGTATTTGCTTAACTAAAATTAAGAGGAAATAAAGATAAAAATAAATCAAATTATATTAATTAACTGGGGAAAACCCCCCAGGGTGGAAAGGGTAGCCGGTATATGTGAAAAATTGGGAGCTCGAGTTCTTCAGGCTGAAAACTGATCTGTATTGATCCTTGAGGCTGTATTGATTGTTTTGGGAATTGATACAGCTGGCTGATATTGAAATTGAAATGGGTTGAATGAATTTCCCACACTTGAAAATGAAATACAGTTCTTGATGGACCCAGACTGTATTGAAATGAAGGTGGTTGCCAAGATGGATTGAGTGGAGCTTTGACACTTGACAACTCCTTTTGGCACTGCCTCTTGAATACACCTTGAGAATGAATTGACAATATTCCCTTGGAAGGCATACTTGGAGTGAGAATAACCAATGACTGCTTGATGGCGTCATTGGTATTTGATGTTTTGACACTTGCCCTTGAGCCTTGATGAATCCTCTTGATGATGTGACTGGATGGCCTGATGGAAGGTTGAAATAACCAGATGATATTGCCGCCAGTGGATTGCTGCTGAAAAAAGATGCATAATGGTGTATAACACCATATATGGCATTTTGGTTATTGGAGGTTGAAAATGGCCATAAGTCTTTAGAGATGACGCCATGAGAATATTGGTGAAATTTGGTTTTGGAGGGCTTTGGAGGTGTCAGAGTGTTTTTTGAGGTATTTGGCCAAATACAGAAATGCACAAAATGTGCAAAAGTGCCCAAATGCGCAGAAACTGTATTTAAAGCCAAATACAGCTTCTTGGGCTATATTTCCCTTTTGACTGGGGAATACCAAAATTTCCCAAAAGTAGAGAAAGGCCAGGAGAGGCCTGATGACAGTGAAGGACCCAAGTTGGGCCCAGATGATGAAATGGCCATAAAAGGCCAAATAACGTGAGATGGCCAATTTGGCCAATGATTTATGGACATGGCCAAATTGCCATATATTGGACATGGAATGGATATGCCATATTTAAGTCCAAGGAAATGAATTGCCATGGTTGTGACAAGCCTCCTTTTTACCCTGAAATGGGGTGGAAAGGTTACTAGACCTTTCCACATAGAGGAAGTGAAGATTTTTCACCCTCTAGTAATGGCTTGTGGTTTGAAAACAGCGTTTGTAGCCTGTATTGGGCTCAGATGTGGTTTTGAAACCACATCTGGTCATTTCTCACCAATACAGGGTGAAACTTTCATATGGGGACCTCACAGCCTGATTCTGACGTGTATGACACGTAGAATGCTGTACAGAAACTGTATGGGACCCCAATATTGACTGACATATGAGGTAATGAAGTAAACACAAGCTTCTTTGTCTATTTGACACCTCATATTCATGGTTATGGGATATTATCCCATGGTAAGGCTGTATATGACAGCAGGTGGGAATCTAACCTTAAAACAGCCAAAACTTTGTCAATTCTTCAGATATCAACCTCAAAATTGGTTCAGTGTGTAGCCCTGTATGTGCTCTACACAATGGTACCGCATTTGATGTGGGTATCATTAAATATGGCAAAGCTATCCCATGTACAAGAAGTTTGTACATTTGCATGGTATAGGCAAAAAGCTGTATTGAGCTTATTTGCCCCATAAAATTTGTTCTAGTTGAGCTATGGGGAAATTGATGACACCATCAGATAGCCCTGATTGTGCGCTTTCCAAAAAGACCCCACTTTAGGTATCTCATGCTAAACTGCAAAAGTTACATGAGAGGTGAATGTTTTGTTCACCCTTATTTGGCCTGAAATTGACCATAACTCCAGTAATATTGTTGCTAGCTCAGCTTGGCTGGTCCCATTGGATAGCCCTGGCTTAGAGCGTCATTTTGAATACCCATTTGATGGAGTTAAGCTTCTCCTTCTGGATTTTAGATGAGAGGTGAAAATTAAGGTTTATGCTCAGCAATAACTTTGAGCAGGAATAACTTTGTTATTCTTTTTCCTATGGTGATGGGACTTATATTTTCAGGAAGAGGTGATTTTCCTCTTTCCTTTGATACCTTCTGAGCTTATTTGGCTCAGCTTCATGTTTTGGTGGTATCTTGGCTATACCATTGGTTTATGGTATTTTGGCTGTCATGCTTGTGCTCTGGTTTTGAGTCACAGGCAGACAGGTCCCCAGTCAGTTCAAATCTATTACCAAACTCTGTGATCAAGGTTTATCTCTCTCTATTTCTTTTCCTTCTTTTCTTTTCATTTCATTTGTCATTTAAAATTTTCCTTTATGAGGTCATATTATTATTTCACAAAACATCATCAATCATTAAATACCTTTTTCATCAATCATTAAGCCAATATCAAAAGATAAAGCAAGTCCTAGATCATATGCCAACTTTTTAATACTACTTTCCATAATTCTTTCTCAAAAGAACTCCCCCATATTCTTGTTCCCAAGCTTTTCTTATCAGCCTCCAGAAGCCTTTATGTTGTATTGGTGCTCAGGAGCTTACCATTTCAAGGTGGGGGATACTGTCAGGAGCAATGACAATCACCATTTTGGACCTTTATATGGCATATCAATACCATCTCCAAATTATGTCAATTTTGCCATATCCATCATTTGTTGGCCAAATTGACCTTTCATTGCTACTTCATAATCTGGAGACAACCTGGCTCCTTCACCATCATCAGGCCATTCAAGGGCACTTTTGTGAATTTCCCAGTCAACAGGGAAAATACAGACCAAAATACTGAATTATTCTTTTTAAGATTTAAATACAGTTTTGTGAATTTTGCACACTTTTTCACATTTTGCACATTTTGATACATTTATCCATAATTGGCCATATTCCCTTGTAATATAGGAAATATTCACAAATAGGCATAATAGGCCATTCAAGGCTTAAATTAAAGATTTGACCATTTTCTTTGCACTTGACACAAATACAGTTTTTAAGCCTGTATAGGCTTGTTTTGGCCAAACAACAAAAACTGGCCAAAACACCTCTACCAGTCCTGAAGCTACCCGAACTCCATTTTCTCTCATGATCCTTCTGGAATTCTCTCAGAATATTTTTGGTGAATTTTTCCTTCAACAGGCGAAATTTCCATTCATCGTGTTATACACTATTATGAACCTTTTTCCACAAGCAATCTAACAGTGCCAATATCAGAAGCTTATTGAAACATTCCATCACAAAATCCAGAGGATTCATCAAGGCTCAGATGAAAGTGTTCTTCTCAAATACCAATCACACCATCGAGCTTTGAGCCTTTGAGATATGACCAAATATCCAAAAAGGTTACACAGAAACTTTACAATAATTTTTTTTACAAATCATTATCTTAAAATAAGTGAAAATGCTGTAAATAGGCATAAATTCTTAATTTACTTGAAATATAATGAGTAAACATGTGAAAAAAATTACATCATTATATTTCCCATTATACAATAAACATATACCACTTTTATGGCATATCTGTAAAGTAAATAATTAATAAATAATGAGCAAAAACGCCCTAAAAAAGACATAAATTCCTATTTATCTCGGAAACCAAGGAAACAAAATGTAATTTTATCTGTAGAATTGCATTCCCCATGAAAAAATACACATATAAACTCTTTATTTCATATTTTTAAAGTCAATATTTACGGAAATAACCTGAATATATGCACTTTTATGGTCAGTGCATATATTTATGGTTTTTAGCTCATATCTCTTAAAATACACATGATAGAGAGTTAAGCCAAAAATCAAGTTACCACTTGGTAACTGTAAAAATACAGATATAAACTTCATTTGACAAGCTACAAACAAGGCTATAACGTTTAAGGGTTTTTTGAATACAATTGCTATAGCTGTTGACCACTTTGTTTTGAAAGTAGTCCAAACTTGAAAAAATTATATATTCAGTTTCTGCTAGCTCATATGCTAAGAATGATTTTTTCTTTGTCATTATATTCAAGGTACAACCCCCTGAAATCATGGTTTGAAGTTTAAAATAGTAAATTTGGACAGAAAAGATGAGCTACAAGAAAAATCATCAAAAATAGAGTTTTGATGATGTAATTGAATACTCTTGGAATCTTGATAAGAACATTTCAAGATATCAGAATTCCTTTTCTAAATGGCTGTAGCATGTATAGCTTAAATGTCATGATTGATCAAAGCTTAAGCTTAAAATGGATCATTTATAATCACTGACTGTAATGTTATTTTAGGCTTAACAGTCATATAAGTGATAGAAGTGGTGAATACTATTATATTATGATTAATAATAATAGAATCCAGGAAGTTTAGGCTTCTCCCAAGCCTATGATTTCATCAAACTTAAAGTTATAGTGATAACTCTACGTAATGGCATAATAATGAGATAAGATGGTTTAATTATGATGTAATCATCACTAAACCTTAAACTATTAATTGATTCCAGTGGATACCATCAGTACACGTCTACTAGAAGCCTGTTGGACTCTAAGAGGGAAGGGTGTACTATAAATAGAGCTCTTTTTACTCTATTTCCCCCTCAGATGCATCAAAAACATTAAAACATTAAATCAAAAGGTAATTTCTTTATTCTTTATATATAAATTCATAATAATAATAAAGGCCAAAGATATTCCCAATCATAATCACCAATATTGATGTTATTACATCAATTGTTTAAGTTATTTTGTTAAAATTCTCTTTAAAACTCTAAGTCCACGTAAAACCAAGAATATTTGGGTTTTCTTTTTTTTCTTTGTAAATATGATTTAAATAAGTTTTATTTAATTTATTTCTCATGAATTCATCCAAAAGAATTATATAAACATAAAATTTAGGTTATTTTTTCTCTATTATTATCATCAATAATTCCTTTATTAATATGAATAGCAGTTCTATTAATATATACCATTGATATTAGTAATATTATTGTTATAAATTATTTTTTATTATTAAATTAAAAATTCTCATGCATTTATTATTTTTTGGTAGCAATAATAAGTTGCCATAAGCATAGTAATTATCAAATATTAATATATTTTTTTATTAGATCATTCCTTTATAATACAAACTATATTATATTTATTTAATAATATAATTTTTTTACACCATTATCATGATAATTATTTATTATTATCAATTGTTTTTATCTCATTCTTGAAATTAGATAAGAAAATTCATAGTAAAATAAGCAGAATATTTTTAATATTCCCTTATTGTTTCATAGTCAAGCTTTACACAAGCAGTTGTTGGATATTTTCAATTATGCATTATTCCTCCAAGGGAATACTGGCAGTTCATTCTCAAGGGATATTGAAGAGGCAGTTACAAAACAATTGCAAATTATCGATTATTCATCAATCCACCTTTGCAATCACATTCAATGTAATACAGTATTGTTTCATAAAGACCTTCATCTCAAAAATAGACCCTGGGAAGATCATTCAACTCAGTTCATTCACCAATTTTTCAGGTATACATTTCATCAGGCAATTAATAAAGCTTCAAGGATTCAATACAGACTAGATTTCATACTGAAGGAGTGAGACTCTCAGCTTTTCATATATACCAGTCTCCTTTCAACCCTAAGGGGTTTTCCCCCAGTTAAGTAATATACTATGATTTTTTATTATCATTATTTCTATTATTTGAATGATTCAAATTGGTATTTGAATGATTCACATTGGTAATTGAATGATTCAAATTGGCATTTGAATGATTCAAATTGGCATTTGAATGATTCAAATTGGCATTTGAATGATTCAAATTGGTATTTGAATGATTCAAATTGGCATTTGAATGATTCAAATTGGTATTTGAATGATTCAAATTGGCATTTGAATGATTCAAATTGGTATTTGAATGATTCAAATTGGTATTTGAATGATTCAAATTGGCATTTGAATGATTCAAATTGGCATTTGAATGATTCAAATTGGTAATTGAATGATTCAAATTGGTATTTGAATGATTCAAATTGGTATTTGAATGATTCAAATTGGTATTTGAGTGATTCAAATTTGTATTTGAATGATTCAAATTGGTATTTGAATGATTCAAATTGATATTTGAATTGAATATTGATATTATCAAGTCAGTCTTTTAGCACCTTTTCTTTATTTTCCTCTAAGTGGATATTGGTGGTCATATTCTACCAATTACATTATTCTTTATTGCAGGTTGAAACAGTGATTAAGGAAATACTTGGTTGTCTCCTTGGATCTTTGGCCTCTTTTCTCTTATTGCCTCTCATCTTGTACTTGCATATATTCTTAGAGAAATTTATTCTTTTATTTCATATTCTTATTAATTTTGAGTCTTACAAGTGAGCTCCTTGATTCCTAAGTGCCATCCCACTATTGGTTTCCCCAAGAGCCCCTGTGACAAAAACCCCGTTTATGCCTTTTTAATGCCATTTATGAAGTTGGTAAATTCTTTTTATAACCATTTATGGCATTTTTATGCTGTTGTTAATGCTATAAAAGTAATTTTCATGCTGCTGTTGATGCTATCTATTTCACTATAAATAATTCCACAAATGGTCTAAGTGTCACTGTTAATTCCATTCATGGTATTGTTATGGCACTTGTGATGTCATTTTTGGCACTGTGTATGCCATTTATGGCATTATTATGTTGTTTTTGATGCCATTTATGTCACTGTTAATGCCATAAATGGCATTTTAGCTTCCACAAATGCTATACATCACCTTTTTCATCTCATTGATGTCATGAATAGCGTTTTCACTTACTTAGAAAAATGAAAAAAAACAAGGAAAAAACCCCTTTTTGGGCCTATAATTGTCCCACCCAAAAAAATCCCAGAATTTTGGGTTTCTGGGTTTTGATTCTCAAGGTTCTTCCCTTTATTTTAAAAACAGGTTATGGAAATTAATAAGTGGTAACATCTTTAATGATGTTTTTTTGAAAAAAATTGCCATTTTGCCAAATTGGTTAGATTGGAGAAATTTTGAAAAAAAAATGAAAAAAATTGGGGATCTTTGCATCCCATGTTGGAAGAAGTATTCAAAAAAATTGAAAAAAATCCTCAAAACTAAGCCTGAGGATTTCTTTTGTGAAAAATATGTCACTTACCCGTTTTTACTATAAAAGCATGTGTTTTGGCCATAAATTGGTAAAAATACATAAGGGATTGTATGTTTTTACCAACACCCTATAAAAAATTGAACCCTTGTTTTGATATTAAATGAGCTCATTAAATGTTCCTGTGTAGTGTCCTTCTTATGCACAGTAATAACATATAAAAAACGGTTTTGGTTTGTAACGCACATATGTTGATGATGCTGATGATAAATTTATTTTAGTCTTAATCCTGATGTATCAACTCAAGGGCTATCATAAGCTATCTTATGTGGCTTAAAGATTTTACTTAGTTCATCCAGTTTCTCCAAAAACTGTCTAAAAACTTCTTTTTCTGTAGGTACTTCTTCATTACCCACTACTTGCTGTTACTTGAGAGTTTTGTTAACCCCTCCATCTTCTTTAAAGCTTCTTGTATTCTTGGAATTAATTCTTCCTTGAATTTAGCATTTTTTTCCTTAATGATTGAGTCCTTAATTACTGATTTAATTCTTCGGGATGATATTCTTTGGGGTCACTAATATTCTTTCTTCCAACTATTGCTCAATATACTTCTTCAATATTCTAATATGTGGTATTAGATGTTCTCCATATTCCTCTCCAACCATAAAAGTATATTTAATCATTTCTTTACCAATAGAACTTTTGATATCAGCAGAGAGAAAATCAAATACATCTTCATGGAGGATATTCTCTTGAGGAATATGCTTGTATTTTACTAGGTATGTAATGATGGTTTCATACTCTCCAATATACGTTTTATACTATGATAAGGTACTCATTACTCCTTCATCTTTTCTATAATTGAACAGCTTAATAAGGGAATACTTTCTATATCTTCTTTCTGGTTCAACAATTCCCCATTTGCATATAAGGTGTTTCTTCAATTGTGTCCAATCACTTTCTTAATGACTTGGAATAGCTTCTATAGCAGCACCAATTCTTGAGTCTTATATCCAAAATGGCATTTTCATGGCTAAATATTCCTCTTTTTATCCTTCGATTTGAGCTACTCTTTCAACCTTCTTGATACACTTCACTACTTCCTAACCATTAAAGTTTAGATTATAATCCTTGGATTTATTCTTGACTGCAGGCCTTTCCTTCCTTAACCTTGCTGCTGTAATGGACTTAGATTATTAGGTGTGGAGACAAAAGCTCCTCTTGCAATATTTTGAATTATTTGATCTGTTTCTGGAGTAGAGGTGGCTTATGGTTCAGGTTCTAGTGATATTGGTGAGTTTTCTCGGCTCATGCCTTGGTAAGGTTGACTCACTAGGGCTATTCCCTGGTGTGTTTGGTATTGATTTTCTCCTTTTTCCTTTTTCACTGGTTTTAATTAACAAATAATCTTGCATTTTCTTCATAAAACCTTTTATCTTAACAGTTAGATCCTCTTCTTCATCTTCTTCATACTGAATTTCTAAATTATCTTCAGGTAATGGTTGTAATTTTGCTGTTTACTGTTGCTCCATTTTTTCTATTTTGTATGTTTTACCTTCAAATTTTCCTTCTTCCTGTTTTCTTGCTCTATACTCCTTCATTAGGTTGAAGAATAACTCCTTTAAACTATCTTATTCATTCCTTTTTGTATTTCTTGTTGATATCAGATCACTAAAGATCCCTTGTTATTCCTATCCTTGTGAATTTGATTGTTGTAATAATTTCTAATGATCAGATTAAGATGATGATGATTATGAATGAGCTTACAATGGCTATTATGATGGTTTATTTTTTTCATTTTATAATTCCAGGCTTAATAAATGTATATATTTTAATATCAAGCTGGATAGAATCTGATGGTAGTCCTATCTGACTGCCACTGTTGGGACACCAGATGTGGGAAGTCTTCTTGTATGAGACAAAATGAGGCAGTACCTGGAAGGGGAAATTAAAAGAAAACAGTGGTGAATTTCTGTTCAAGCTGTTTACCCTCTATCTGCTTGTGTGTCAGAATAATCTGAACTGCCCTTCCTAAAAAATGCTGAACTATCTTAACTTGAGTACACAATAAATTTATTTATTGATGGTGGCTAGTTGAGCAAAGTTTATTCAACAAACTCTATCACATTTTTCTTGATATAAGAATATTTATTTAAGATTTTTAATAAAATACAATTTAATTGACCAATTTAAATAAAACTATCAAACATCACAAAAAACACCACTACATCAGTAATACAATATGATCTGGAGACACTAGGCTAATGATAATACTAAAACAAACAATCAAACACTTTTTCATAGGACTTATGATCTTTTTATGTACTAAAATTCTGATATGACTAGTCTAGGTAATAACCAGTCCTTAACAATTAAGTTTGATAATGATCCTTTTTTTAAATAATATAACACTTATCTCTTCCTATAATAGGTAACTTCCTTTATAGTTCATGAGATTTCCCAGTGGTAACCAAAGTATAGCTTTATGAAATTGAATAATAATAATTTCTTGAAAAAAGCACTAATGATACCTTTTTAATAGAAATTCTCTGATTTATGATAACAAGGCAAATTTCTTTGATAAGACTATTTATTATTTCAAAATCATAAGACTATTATATAACGCCTTTTTATCCTTTATATAATAAAAATATAGCATAAAGCTTTCATTTTCTTTGATAAAACGTTTTTTTAATGATAGGACTACTTTTTTGGTGAGACTTATTTTGCTTTCTTATTTTTTATAAGATTGTTATATAAGCCATTTTCATCCTTTATACAATAGAGTTATATATTTATGGACTAGTCAACCTGATAGTCAGGGATGAATTTAAATTGACTTTCCACTTTTGGTTGGATAAAAAGCATGAGGGAAAGAGGAAAAGATTAGGGAGAGGGGCCTTCTATTTGTAATTTTTGGGCTCTTCATGGGAGGTGTTCAAAAAGAGGGACTTGGAATTTTAAAGTTTATTTTGGCTGGGAAAACTCTTTTCTAGTAGTCCCACCCAAAGCATATCATTTGTTGAGTTTCTTACTAATTTGAGGTATTTTTTGCTGGTGCTTATTTGAATTTCATTACCAATCCTCAGATTTTCTGACTAATCCTCAATTTTACTTGTATGCCTCAATTACCTAAGTATTAGTAATCAATTTTTTTTCATTAATAATATTTTCTTAAATCCTTCCTGCTCATCTAATGTATTAATTTATCTACTTTCTGCTGTATTGAATATATAATTTTTATTTTGAGGCCAATTTGTGAGTTGAAACATAATTTTTCTTAGGGTTAGTATTTGAGTATTTTCCAAAATTTTGGCTTTCTTTAATGTCTTCAATGTGGATTGAGAAAAAGACATGGCCATTTTTCTTATCACAAGGCATCACCTTACCAACCACACCTCCAAAAAGCAGGTGACATACAACTGTGTATGCCACCCAGATGACTACAAGGGATTATTCATAGACATATGCATTATTCAATTGTGTATTTTGACACAGCTTTTAAGCTCTTTCGTATTGACTATTCCATCCTTCTCTAGCAATACATTTTTGATTTTTTTCCTCAGTTGCTATCATGTTTCTCTATAAATTTCTACAAATTACACCAACAATTCTGAAATCCTCTTTCTTTGTTTCAGCCTATATCTGTTCCCCCAATTTTCTTCACAATCACAATTACACCATTTTATTTTCAATTTTTCACCTATGTCTCTAAATTTAGTATTTATCAAGTATCAAAATTACCATTTCAACAATCCTTTTTTTGTTAAACCCTCCATCTTTGGGATTTATCAATTACAACTTATGAAATTCCAAGAAGTCCTTTTTCTGCATCATCCATCTTTTCAACTGATTGGCTCTTCCATTGAAATTCCACCACTCACATGATTATATACTTTTTCTATTTTTATTTAGTTTATTCATTATTTCTATTAATCTAATGAGCTTTTTAAATTTAATTTCTCAACAACATAAACCATGGACTTTTGAACCTGCACAAGCTTTAGAAAGAATTCTGTAACCTGTGCCAATAGAAAAACTTTACAAGGGCTGCATGTTGATCCCAGCACATGAAAAAGGCATTGGGCCAAGGATGCATTACATCAGGATTGATCACTTGTTAATGAATTGTTTCCTCAATTATCACTAAATCCTGATGAAGAAGAGAATACTAAACATTCCTCAATCAACAATGGAGAATCAGATAGAGACTCATCAGAGATTTCTCCAAGAGTTGAAGAGGATATTAACTCAACAATCAGTCACAAGTTTCAATTTGTAAGGTGTGGATATGAAACTTTGATTAAAAATCAAGTACTTTTCCTGTCCTCAAAATTTGTATAAGGTAAAATTCAGTTAAAAATAGTATGAAATATTATTTTTAAGAGAAAACACGCCAATTTTATTGCTTATAACTTTATTAGTATAAAACAATAATATAAAAATTTATTGTTTTACCAACAATAAAGATTTATCCCAAAAAATACTCTACAAGAGATATTTTAAGGTTACAAAAGAAATTTCTTCAAGAGCAATTTCAATTGGAATTAATTGAGCAAAGAACTGCAAGCAATTAATTAAAGAACAAAGTCTTTAAAAAGAATATTAAAGAGAAAACACGCCCAAAAGTGACCAGAGTGAATTTGGAAACAAAGTGACAAAGTTTACAGTGATGAAAGATACTTTAATTCACTTTTGGGGTGGTTCAGGGGTAAAAATGATTATAAGAGTTACAAACAATGATTATAATGATTTTTTCACGTGGTTAAAAGGATTAAAATGATTTAAAAGTGGTGGTTGGAATCTTTGATTGATTGGTTTAACAGTTTTAAACTAATTAATAAAAGGAAAAGATTCTAACATGAAGAGAAAAGTGGGGCAAAGAAGACATTCTTTTATAGCCATCAATTCTCTTACTCCAAAAGTAAAATTTACTCTTGTCAGTCGTGAAAAACAGTCTGACAACAGAAAAGCCAATTATGGCATCATTGAACCCTGGTTTAGACCAAAAAAGGGCTGGTTTAAGCCATTTTTAGCCATTTTTAGCCATTTTAGACCCTTAAATCAGCCATTACTATAGCAATCCAGGCCTAGAGCCTTCAAAACACGTCAGAATGTGTGTCAGAGGCGTAGAAACCAGTTAAAACTGTTTTTATTATGATTGTTTTATCTTAAGGGTAGTTTTACCCTCTTGGCAACAGCTAAAACTACCCCAGTTGGTATCAAAACCTCATCATCAATTGAGTCCACAGACCCTGTAACTCAATTCCAGGCCAAAAGTGATGAACTTTTGCGTGAATTTTGACATCCCACGCCTGTCAGCAAGGATTTTGGGGGTCTAGCTCCCCCTTAGAGCTGGAGTTCCTTTTCCCCCCCAAATTTAATCTTTCCAATTTATTTTTCCTTTAATTCCTCATCATGTATTATACTTATACTTTACATATGTAATTCAATTCAATTGTACAGTACAATACAGTAATAATTGACACCTCATATGTAAATCAAAGTTCACTTATGTAATACACGCGCACATTTTGACATTTCAATTGAATTCAATTGAAAATACTTCAATTCCTCATAACTTCTAAACTAAACACAACACCTCAATTTTAACACAAAAATTGATGGTTAACACCACATGTGGTGTTAATTAAATTAAGGTTTTGAGGATTTTCAACTTTTGTATTGAAAATACTAGAAACTTAATTTAAGCTTATTTAGAGTTGAGCTACAAGAATTTCACTCAGAGGTGACCCCACCTGATTTTTTATGAGGAATCCAATGGTGAAATAAATTTTATATGTTTATTTATTGGATAAAAAGTTATAATAAATTTTATTTTAGTTTTTTCCAAATTTATTTATTTTTTCACAATTTTGTTAAAATTTCATTTTTACTTAATTTTTTCAAGTATAAATGTAATTTTATAATTTCAAAATTTGATGTAATTTTATTTTTAAATTGTAATTAGTTTTTTATTTTTGAATATAATTTTATATTCATATTTTGATTTTTATTTTAATAATATAAATAAATTTATTTTATTTATATTAATATGTTAATTTTGTATTTGTGGTTTTTGGGTATATGAAATTACCTCTAAGGCTCACATTCCCTCCCCCTAAAAAAGAATATTACTTTGTAATATTGGAGTTTCTAGTGTGTCTGAATCTCCTGAGGAGTTTGGTAGCTTCTGGTATATCTTTTTCTTCTAACCATTCATCTTCACAAGTTGGGTCACTGCACCTAACAAGGTATTCCCTTACTTTCTTGGTTCTTAATTTCCTTTCTTTAAGAACTTTGGTAATTTTCTTAGCACCAGATGTCTCAATAGGAGGTATAACTTGTGGAATCTTATTCCTCAAGGGAAATTTCTCAGCATCACTAGATTTATATGGCTTTATCAAGCTTACTGGAAATGTAGGGTGCTTATTGCTAAGTTCTTCAGATAACTCTACTTCAACAGCATTTTCTCCATGGAGGGCCTTAATCACAGAAGGTCCTGTAAAGGAGTCTTTCAACTTTTTACATCCTTTGATGTTATTGAAGTTAGTGGTGGATACAAGTACTAGGTCCCCCACTTTGAAATCTGGAGTTGCATGTGATTTATCCCATTTATCTTTAGCATATGCAAAAGAGTCCTCCATGCATCTCACTGCATGCTTTCTAGCTTTGTCTAGCATTCCTTTGAAGCTAGCAGCTGTGGGATGTATTTCAATTAAGTCTTTCCTCAAGGAGTCTTGGGGTAACTTGGGGTTCCATCCTTTTTCTAGAATAGCAGGAGTCTGATTGGTACTAGCATGGATTGATGTTTTATATGCTAATTCCAGTGCTGGTAACAGAGTACACCAATCATGGGTAAATCCATCACAATCTTTGAATTCAAGGCCATATGCACAAAATCTTCTCACCATGTCCTCTAAGGTTTGGATCATTCTTTCAGCCAGGCCATCAGTTTGTGGGTGGTAGGCTGTAGAGAAAGACAGTTTAGTGCCAAATAATTGGTGAAGATTTGTCCATAGTGCTGAAGTGAATTTGGGATCTCTATCACTGATGATATTTGTAAATATCCCAGTCCATGACACTACTCTATTCCATATCAGAAGAGTTGTATCCATGGCTGTATCATCTTTGTGACATGGTAAAAAGATTGGAGTTTTACTGAATCTGTCCACAATTACTAGGCAAGCATTATAGCTCCTGTCACCTCCTGGTGGTAGGCCAGTTACCCAATCCATATGGACAATTTCCCAAGGTCTGTTTGGTTCTTGGATTTTCATCATATTTCCAAGTCTTTTGCCAGTGGATTTATTTGCCTTTTGGCATCTGTCACAGGTTTTGCAATACTCTGCAAAATCTTTTTGCCACATTGGCCACCATATGCAGGTCTTCACTTTCTCTCTTGTTCTGTCTTCAGAACGATGTCCTGAAAAGGGACTATCATGGCATTCTTTCAGTACAAGATTGATTAATAACCTGTCTACAACTGTCATGACACATGTGTGCTTGGTTCAGTGGTAAATTATACCATCCAGTAGGTGAAACCTTCCTTCATTATAAGATTTTCTCCATACTTCATCCAAGGCATGTATTAGAGAGTTGTCTTTACAGTCTTTGTTAAGTAATTGGCATAAGATGCTACAATTCTTATCTTGAGTGTAACTATTTCTGACTTCTTCAAAGAAGGTGGTGTTCAAGTCTGTAACACTTATTCCTTCTATTGAAATTTGTGGTGAAGCTTCTTCTGGAACATAAGCAGGATTATCAATGTTATTTGGTAATGGCCATCTGCTTAGTCCATCTGCATTCTTATGAATATTCCCATCCTTATGAACAATAGTCATATTGCCTCTGTATTCTTGTATGGCTATTTGCCATCTGAGCATGTGTCTGTTAGGTGTTTTCATGTTCAAAAGTGATTTCACAGCTGTACAATCTGTTATTACTTCAAAAACACATCCCTCTAAGAAATAGTTCAATTTCTCCAAGGCCCAGACAAGGCATAGACATTCCATTTGACTTGCTCCATATCTGGCTTCAGTTGGTTTGATTTGCCTGGATATGAAACATATTGGTCCTTCTACAGGTTTTTTATTTATGATCTGAACTTGGTGAAGTGCAGCACCTAGTCCATCCCCTGATGCATCAATATACAGTTTGAAAGGCAATTTAAAGTCTGGCATCAGTAAGAGTGGAGCAGTGGTCAATGCTTCTCTTAGAGATTGAAAAGCTTTGACTCTGTCAACAGTCATCTCAAATACTGTGTCTTTGTCACACAACTTATAAAGTGGTCTTGCTATGGATGCAAAGTCTTTAATGTGTTGCCTGTAATATCCTGAAAAACCTAAGAATGACTGAATTTCCTTCTTACTCTGAGGCATGGGTTTTAACAATACTGCTGCAACTTTGTTTTTATCAATTCCAAGGGACAAACCAGATACAACATGTCCTAGTGCCTTAAGTTCTTTAAATCCAAAATGACATTTCTTCAAGGAGATTTTCATGTTTACTGATTGGATTTTTGTCAAAACTCTTGATAATCTGTACATGTGCTCCTCCCAATTCTTTGAACAGATAATAATGTCATCAATGTAAATGATTAACCATCCCTCTGAGAGTTCTTCAGGGAAGATTTCATTCATCATTCTTTGGAAGTGTGAAGGTGCATTTTTGATACCAAAGGGCATCCTTAAGTATTCATACACTCCACAATGAACAATAATTCTCAAGTATTTTCTTGCTCTTGGTGTTACCACATTTTGATGGAATCCTTTAAGGGCATCCATAGTGGTTATATACACTGCTTGAGATATTTGAGTAAGGGCAATTTGGATTTTTGGTATTGGGTATCTGTCTGGAACAGTGTAAGTGTTCAGAGCTCTAAAGTCCCCAACCATTCTGGATTTTCCATTATGCCACGCCACTATGACTGGTATAGTTATTTCTACTTCCTCATTGTGGCCTACTTTTCTTATTACACCAAGGTCTAGAAGTTCTTTGATATGAATTTCTAGAGCTTCTCTTGATTTTGGACTTGCTGGATAAGCAGGTCTTCTTAAGAGTGGTGGATAAGGTCTCTCAATGTTAAGAATGATGTCAGCTTCACGACCAATAATTGCTCCCACAGGTTCTTTGTCTGTAGCAAATGCTCCTTTGTGGTCATACAAAAGGGAAGAAAGTTCATTTTCTTGTTTATCAGTCAGATGAAGGCTTATCTCAGCCTCATTTAACTGTTCAGACTTGAATTTTTCTAACTCTAAGTTGACTGGTGATACTTTGTTTACTGTAATTTGTCTTTTAAATGGTAAAAAGGCAAATTTCTGGCGCTTATTGTCCCCAATTGTAAAGTATCTGTCTTTGTTATTATGTAAATCTATCCCATACATGATCAAATAGTCATTTCCCAATATAAAATGGGTACTAGAGCAATTTTCCATAACAACAAATTCAACTGTGATCCTTAAATTCCCATTTATGTGTGGGAATATGACATTGGTCTCAAAGATTCCCAATGCTTTCATTGGGTTACTTGCACTGTTGAATTTTATACCATCAATTGGCAACAATTGGTCTTCAAAATTTGGCACACAAGTCTTAAGAAAGGATTTTCCAACACAAGAGCAGAAGGCTCCTGGGTCAAGCAAAAGTTTGGTGGGCTTGTTGTCAATCACCACTTCTGTTATACAGGAGTTACCAGCTGTATAACCTTTTCCTCTGTTTGGTTTTGTCTTCATAAGTTGTGCATCTTGAACTTTTGATAAATCAACTTGACCATTGCTCAATTGTGGTAAGTGGGAATAAGATTCCATGATGTCAAAAGTGGCATTGATATTTTCTATATCTTTTGAAGATTCAGAAAATATGGATGACTTATCATCTGAATTGTCTTCAATTATGTCTTCTTTTTCAACATCTGGTCCCTTTTCAATGTCAATTTCATTGATTTTCCCCTTTTTTGGACATGTATTGGCTAAATTGGTGGTGCTTTGGCAAATATGGCATTTTCTGACTGTATCTGCAGATTTATATTTAATATTACTAGAATTTTCTTTGGGGTTTTTGTCCACAGAATCTTTCCAAGGTGTATTAAACCTTGTTTTAAGATTCACCCTACTAGAACCAATTTTGGTTCTGGTGGTTACTTCTTCTAGTATATTGATGATATCCTCTGCTGAAGATTGTTCAGTAGTCCTGCTTTTGACAGCATGCTCTAAGTCACCCCCACATTGTCTCAGAATTTTTCTATGGATCATAAATTCTGACATGTCAGGATATAATTCTGTTAATCTGTCCTTCTGTTGGCAAAACCATGGTAAAGCTTTGTCTTTATCAGCATTAAATTTGGCAGATTCAAAGGCTGTTTCAACTTCAAACCTCCAAGCATCATTTGCCCATTTGTTGATGATTTGGGTTTTCCACCAAGTCCAACTCTGGTGTCCATGTGCTTGTCTTATTTTGATGTACCATCTGTGAGCTGATCTGGTAAACAAGGTGTTAAACCTGGCTGTTACCAATCTGTCTGGTAATTCAAAATCCTCTTTGATCATGTCAATACCTCTAATGAATTCCATATGGTCATACTCTCCTTCACCACTGAAGTGGGGCCATTCTTTAAGTTTTGGAACTTCTTTCAAGAGTGCTTGGCCCATTGATGGTTCCAAGTTATGAAAAGAAGTGGATAATTCATTTTTTAATTGTGAATTATCAGGATCCAATACTTGTGGATTTGAAATTCTTGTGCCCTCATTTTGATTTAGAGGTGTAGACATTCTTGGTAAGGTGTTCAGTATTTGTTCAATGTCATTCATTTTACTGTTGCTACACCTTTGGGAATTTCTGTATTCCTGTTGGAAGCTTTGTATTAAATTTATTACTTCAATTTTAAACATGTCTTCTTTATGTGTAAGTTCTTGCCATAACTCTGTTTGTCTTGTATTATCAGCAGTGACTTGATTCAATTTCATTGATAATTTTGATACTTCTTCTTGTGAAGCATCAAAACACTTTTTCAAGGCAATGGTATATGTCTTTACTTCAGTAAATGAATTTGAAATGTCATCAAGGACTTTCTTGTTATCTTTTTTGATAATATTTATGGCTTGTTTAATTCTTGTTTCAATTATGTCATGAATATTGAATTTAGAATATTTATCTGTTAATTCTTTAATAATGGCAGATTGTTCATTTATTTTATTAGAAGAATTATCATTATTGGAATTTTTAATTGTTCTCAAAACTTTTTCAAAACACATAAGTGTTTCATTAATTTGGCACAGACTCAGGTTGTTTGTTTCAATGTTGTTACAAATGGTTTCATTTTTATCAGAAAGATGTTTTTTCACGTCATTTATAGCATTATACAACTCTGGGATGGAATCAAATATGTCAGAAATCATTTCTGGAACCTTAATCTGGCTTCCTCCTTCTTCTGTAATTCCATCATGGTTCTGGCCATCTGAAATACATTTTCCATGGCATACTGCTGAATCTTTGGGATTCTGTAGCCCTGGCTGTAAGGTTTTGGGGCTGGTGCCTTCCCTTTGCCCTTGTTTGGAGCTTGTGGCTGCTTTTTCACGTTGGAATTGCTGCTGCTGGCCACTGGGGCTGTTTTTGGCACTGGTTTGGGTGGTGGAGGGTTGTTTTTCCTCCATTCTAGTGTCAAAAGCATCATGTTTCTCTTCTCCATCAATGGATGCCATCCATTGAGCAATTTGCAAGTGTTGGGATGGCCCAAGAATTTTCTTACTGTCAGGTAAGAATTCATGCAATTCTTCCACAGGTCTGCAAGGATCTGGTACTCCTTGAATTGAAGTGCATTGTTGTATGCACTGTGGCTGGCTTTGTATATGTCCACAGAGGCTTGTTGTGGCGGTGTCAGCTCTTTTTGAAGGTAAAATAGTATTATCAGCTTCAGAATGACCCAATTTAGTTGTTTGGAAGTCATCAACTGACCCTTTTCCTTCTGTACGTGGTTGGCTTCTGCCATAATCACGTCTATTACCTTTTTGGGAGCTGCTTGAGGGGTTGTAGCTGGCTCCTGACCTGGTTGAAGGCATAATTATGGTTAAAAAAGGTTTAAAATAGTATTTTTACGTCAAAAACTTACTATTGGCCAAATTTTTAGCTTTCTGAAGGGTATTACTTATGTCCAAGTTAATTAATTCAGAAGATATTGGTTCAGGCTGGTTATTTTGAGTCACAATAACAGTGCTATTATGATCAGAATTAACAGTACTGGCAGGGATAATGCTGGTTACTGTTGAGGCTGTTTCAATGTTTTCTTGTCTTACCACGTTGTCAGACACTAAAATTAATGAAAAAGCCAATTAATTAAGTAAAAAAGGATATTTCAAAAAAAGAAATAAAAATTTAAGCCTCACTTATAATATGAAAAAAATTATTTTTTTTTATGGGTTTTTTTTGAATTATAAGTATTTTTTATGTGTTTTTAAATTTTTCAATATAAGAAAAAAGATTTAAAAAGAGTAAAAAAAATATGTCACAGGTAAAATATCACGGCTGGGCCCCCAAATGTAAGGTGTGGATATGAAACTTTGATTAAAAATCAAGTACTTTTCCTGTCCTCAAAATTTGTATAAGGTAAAATTCAGTTAAAAATAGTATGAAATATTATTTTTAAGAGAAAACACGCCAATTTTATTGTTTATAACTTTATTAGTATAAAACAATAATATAAAAATTTATTGTTTTACCAACAATAAAGATTTATCCCAAAAAATACTCTACAAGAGATATTTTAAGGCTACAAAAGAAATTTCTTCAAGAGCAATTTCAATTGGAATTAATTGAGCAAAGAACTGCAAGCAATTAATTAAAGAACAAAGTCTTTAAAAAGAATATTAAAGAGAAAACACGCCCAAAAGTGACCAGAGTGAATTTGGAAACAAAGTGACAAAGTTTACAGTGATGAAAGATGCTTTAATTCACTTTTGGGGTGGTTCAGGGGTAAAAATGATTATAAGAGTTACAAACAATGATTATAATGATTTTTTCACGTGGCTAAAAGGATTAAAATGATTTAAAAGTGGTGGTTGGAATCTTTGATTGATTGGTTTAACAGTTTTAAACTAATTAATAAAAGGAAAAGATTCTAACATGAAGAGAAAAGTGGGGCAAAGAAGACATTCTTTTATAGCCATCAATTCTCTTACTCCAAAAGTAAAATTTACTCTTGTCAGTCGTGAAAAACAGTCTGACAACAGAAAAGCCAATTATGGCATCATTGAACCCTGGTTTAGACCAAAAAAGGGCTGGTTTAAGCCATTTTTAGCCATTTTTAGCCATTTTAGACCCTTAAATCAGCCATTACTATAGCAATACCAGGCCTAGAGCCTTCAAAACACGTCAGAATGTGTGTCAGAGGCGTAGAAACCAGTTAAAACTGTTTTTATTATGATTGTTTTATCTTAAGGGTAGTTTTACCCTCTTGGCAACAGCTAAAACTACCCCAGTTGGTATCAAAACCTCATCATCAATTGAGTCCACAGACCCTGTAACTCAATTCCAGGCCAAAAGTGATGAACTTTTGCGTGAATTTTGACATCCCACGCCTGTCAGCAAGGATTTTGGGGGTCTAGCTCCCCCTTAGAGCTGGGGTTCCTTTTCCCCCCCAAATTTAATCTTTCCAATTTATTTTTCCTTTAATTCCTCATCATGTATTATACTTATACTTTACATATGTAATTCAATTCAATTGTACAGTACAATACAGTAATAATTGACACCTCATATGTAAATCAAAGTTCACTTATGTAATACACGCGCACATTTTGACATTTCAATTGAATTCAATTGAAAATACTTCAATTCCTCATAACTTCTAAACTAAACACAACACCTCAATTTTAACACAAAAATTGATGGTTAACACCACATGTGGTGTGAATTAAATTAAGGTTTTGAGGATTTTCAACTTTTGTATTGAAAATACTAGAAACTTAATTTAAGCTTATTTAGAGTTGAGTTACAAGAATTTCACTCAGAGGTGACCCCACCTGATTTTTTATGAGGAATCCAATGGTGAAATAAATTTTATATGTTTATTTATTGGATAAAAAGTTATAATAAATTTTATTTAACTTTTTTCCAAATTTATTTATTTTTTCACAATTTTGTTAAAATTTCATTTTGAATTAATTTGTTCAAGTATAAATGTAATTTTATAATTTCAAAATTTGATGTAATTTTATTTTTAAATTGTAATTAGTTTTCTATTTTTGAATATAATTTTATATTCATATTTTGATTTTTATTTTAATAATATAAATAAATTTATTTTATTTATATTAATATGTTAATTTTGTATTTGTGGTCTTTTGGGTATATGAAATTACCTCTAAGGCTCACACAATTACTCTTTGATATCAAATTAAAATTGTAGTTTAAATATTTCTTTTGATTTTGTTAGGTATCATCAATCATTTCATCTTGTGTACTTGGAAGGTATAAATTCCAGAACCCACAAGTTATGCTTGTCCATATCCTTCAACATGATTCATTTCAATCCGTTTCTGATAATATTATTCCATATAAGGTATCACAAAATTTTAGTACCATCTCAAAGCAACTGAAGCTTCATTTCCAATCTGAAAGGCATGTATGTTTACCACACTTGTGAGCCTTGGAGGTATTTTTATATACCCAAAAGACCACAAGTAAGAAGTTATGTTATAATTATAAATGAATTAATTTATTTGTAAAAAAAAAAAATATAAATATAAAATTTATTTATAAATTCCAGAATTCTATTAAAATCTAAAAAGAAAATTAAATTGAAATTTAAAATTGTGAAAACAAATTTTTACTTGAAAAAATGAAGTAAAAATAAATTTTCAACAAAAATATTAAGATTAAAATATTTTTAAAAAAAAGTGAAATAAAAAACTTATGAAAATTATTTCACCATTTGATTCCTCATAAAAAATGAGGTGGGGTCACTGGTGGGTGAAATTTCTGTAACTCAACTCTAAATGAGCTTCAATTAAGTTTTTGGTATTTTTTGTATAACAATTGAAAATCCTCAAAACGTTAATTTGATTCACACCATAGATGGTGTTAACCATCAATTTTTGTGTTGAAATTGAGGTGTGGTGTGTAACTTAGAAGGTATGAGGAATCGAAGTATTTTCAATCAAAATGTCAAGATGTGAACATGTATTAAATAGGTTGACTTTGATTTACATATGGGGTATCAATTATTACAGCTTTTTACTATGAAAACTCAATTGAATTACATATGTAAAATAAATGAACAATACATGATAAGTAATTAAAGAAAAAATAAATTATCAATTCTGGGGGGAAAAGGAATCTTGGCTCCAAGGGTGCCAGACTCCCCCAAATTCCTTGCTGACCGTCATGGGATGTCAAAATTCATGCAAACATTCATCACTTTTGGCCTGGAATGGAGTCACAGTGTCTGTGGCTCAAGTGTTAACGTAAGATGTGTGTATGAAATGGTTAATAATATTAGTATTAATCAACAGTAACATGACTGTTCTTATGAAACATAATAATAAACATTATTATAGCCACAATTAATTAATTAACTAATTATTACTTTTACTTGTTATATGCTACTAGATATTATAACAATAAGCAGTAATTTTCTGTAAGAATCAATGACAAGAAGTATTTAATAATAAAAATTCTTCATGAAAATAATAAAAATATTTTAATATATAACCTTTGAAGAAAACTATTACTAGAGAAAGAGTTTTAAGAATTAATAATAAATCACTCAATAATACACCAATGAACCTTGGAAAGAGATTGGTAAAGAGATTTGATGGATAAATTGTGGATTTTAAAGGATCAAAGTTGATTTATAGCAGTATCACAGCAATATATATATCATTTCTACGTTTTCACGTCTTTCTGATTGATTGTCAAATATTTAAAACACTTATGAAAGTTTTTAACTAATACTTATGTGTTGGTAACAAAGATATGATTGCATAATAATATCATTTGGAAAAAACAGAAAGATAAGGCCTCTTTTAAGTCAAAAACACCTCACAAAGGTGTTCCATGGAGAAAACTGAAAGCCCAGTGAGTGAGAAAACAATAATCTTTATTGGATTATTAATTTCATCATCTTTTGTCACATAAGATTATCATAATTATTTACTTAGTGCTTTTATGTGACTACCGACCCATTTATGGTTGAGAATAAAAGGAGTAACAACGATAAACCTTTCTTTATTTCAAAATAAACATTTACCCCGCAAAGTTATCAATGCTATTGGAAATTTCATCACAGGTTTTATCTCCTGTGAATTTTTGAAGATTTGGGGTTTCACATGGAATCATCAACAATGGACTGTTAGTGAGCCTTCCAATTTCACTTATGATACCATAATTTGTTTTGGTTCATTTCTAAGTCAAAAAATTGACCATTGATCCTGAAGGTTTCAGAAATATTAATCAATAATTGTATTTTTGGGGAATTTTTGAAGTTTTTACCTCATTTCTACACAGAATTTCAAATAGCACAATATAGTTGGTTTCAATGAGTTAAATTAATTGATACTAGTCCAAAAAGGGTTTTAATTACTATTTCAAGGCTTATCCATAGAAAATAATGAGTAATTGACATGGATACATGAGTCTAAGGTGCTCTTTACCTCCATGTCACATCAAGATAGCAGCTTGTTTGCAATTTTCTTATGATTGAATGAGACTTTAACTTGGTAACCAGGCTCCCAAAGGTTTTTAGTATAGTGAATGGGCCATTATCAGAAATGGATACTAAAACCTTTTGGAAACCTGGTTACACATGGATCCAAGCTTTAGAGCTATCCATGCCTCAGAGGCCTCAGAGTTTGGGTATTCTGGCTCTCTTTGATGTCTTTTTCCCTCCTTAGCTGTTTTAATATCAAAAATAGTAATCTAGGCTTCAAGACTGATATCCACTATGGGTGTACCAGACCTGTATGTAGGAATACCATAATTTTAAGTGCCAAAAACATGCATAACACTATTCTTAGTGTATATGTAACATGGGATTCCTCACATTACCATTATTTTGGCATGAAATTGAGAAAAACAAAAGTTTTCACAACTCTTTTATGTGGTGTTGAAGTATTTTCCATATTACCACCTCATAGAATTAATTTGAGCTTATTCACTCTATGGAGCTACCCTAGGTGAATATTTTTTTAGAATCCAAATCTAGCCTTAAATTTGTTTATTTACTTACTCACAAGAAATTTATGCATCTTTTCTGAGATCTTAGATGATTAATTTTGAATATATGCATGATTCATGGGTTATGCGTAGTTCAGAATTTAGTTTGAAGATAATTATGACCTATTTGGGTATGTAAAATATACCTTAAGGCTCACGTTACCTCACACCTAAAAGTAAAATTATACTAGAATTCTATTGGTGATATTGAGAAGAAAAAGGCCACAAAGGGGGCTAATGTCCACTTCCCAAAGTCTTTAAATTACTCAGATCAAGTAATTTAAAGCTCATTTATAGAAATATTCAGGCTTGTGGCCTTCTTTCATGTCTAAATCTTCTGAAGAGCTTATCTGAGTCAGGTATCTCTGATCCTTCCAGCCATTCATCTTCAGGGACTGGGTTTCTATATCTTAAAAGATATCCTCTTTGATTTTTACCCCTAAGTCTCCTTTCTTCAATTACTTCCTTTATCTTTTTGTATTCATTATGTTCCACTGGTGGTACAGTTAAAGGAGTTGGGTTCCTCAAAGGAAAGGATTCTTTATCAGATGGTTTATAAGGTTTTATAAAGTTGAGTGGGAAAGTGGGGTGTTTATTTTCCAATTCACTACTCAATTCCACTTGAACTGCATTGGCTCCATGTAAGGCAACAATAACAAAAGGTCCTACATAATAATCTTGAACTTTCTTTGGGCCTTTGATATTTTTAAAATTCAATGTTTAAACTAGAACTAAGTCCCCTACTTTGAAGTCTGGTACTTTATGACTCTTGTCTCACTTCGGTTTTGCATGGTCCAAAACATCATTCATGCTTTGTTTGGAATTTTGTTTTACTTTATCAAGCATCATGTTGAAGCTGGAAGCTGTAGGATTGATTTTCACTAAGCCTTTCCTCAGGGTTTCTTCTGGGAGTCTTGTATTCCATCCTTTTCCTAACATAGCAGGAGGTTTACCTGTGGAAGAATGGACTGGTGTCTTATATTTCAATTATACTGCAGATATCAGAGTGCACCAGTCATGGGTCAATCCATCAGAGTCTTTGAATTCTAAACCATAAGCACAGAATCTGTTTATCATGTCTTCTAAAGCTTGAATCATTCTCTCTGATAACCCATCAGTTTGAGGGTGGTATGCTTTAGAGAATGATAACTTGTTCCCAAAAAATCTATGAAGATTGATCCAAGGTGTAGATGTGAACTTGGGATCTCTGTCACTTAGGACATTATTAAATAACCCTGTATGAGAAATAACTTTATTACAAAGAAGAAGAGCTGTATTCATAGCATTGACATCATTATGAAATGATAAGAATATTTTATTTTTTCTGTATCTGTCTACAATGTCTAAACAAGAATTATAGCTTCTGTCACCACTTGGAGGAAGTGCTGTGAACCAATCCATGTGAACAACTTACCAAGGGGATTCGAGTACTTGAATATGAACCATAAGTCTAAATTTCTTTTCTGTACTCCTGTTTTCTTTTTTGAATCTGTCACAGGTATGGCAGTATTCAATGGTATCTTTTCTCCAAAATGACCACCATGCACAGTTTTTCACTTTTTCAAGTTTTCTGTCTTGTGATAAATTTACAGAATGGATGCTATCCTGACATTCATGAATAATGGTATTGATAAGAAATCTACTGCATAATATCATTAGACAAGAATGTTTGGTTCTGTGGTAAATATTTCCATCAAGAAAGTGAAATCTTCCTTCAGAATAGGAATTCTTCCACACTTCATCCAGTGAATTAACCAGAGATGTGTCTTTAAAGTCTTTATCTAGCAATGATGTCAAGATATGGCAATTATTGTCTTTCTTAGAAGACTCTCTGAATTATTCAAAGAATTCAATCCCAATATAATTTATATTAATTCCTTCATTTGGAATCTGTGGTTCTGCTTCCAAAGGCACATAAGCTGGTTTATCAGGAGTATTGGCTAATTGCCACCTACTAATTCCATCAGAATTCTCATGAGAACTTACTTCTTTATAGACTCTATTCATGTTACCTCTATATTCTTGAATGGCTATCTGCCATCTCAAAATATGTCTGTTGGGTGTCTTCATGTTAGGAAGTCATTTTACATCATTACAGTCAGTCATCACTTCAAAAACACTTCCATCAAGATGATAGTGTATTTTCTCAAGTGCCCATACCAAAAATAAGCACTCCATTTGTATTTCACCATATTGGGCTTCTGTTGGTTTGATTTTCCTTGAGAAGTAAAAAACTGGTCCTTCTGTAGGTTTTTCATCAATAATTTGGACTTTATGAAGGGCTTCCCCTAATCCATCTCCACATGAATTCATGTACAATTTGAAAGGTATATTCCAGTCTGGCATGAGGATTGAAGGTTCTTCTGTAAGAGCTTTCCTTATCTTCTCATACGTTTTAATTCTTTACTGTGTCATCTCAAATACTTTCTGTTAATCACAGATTCCATAGAGTGATATGGCTAGAATTGCAAATTCTTTCAGGTGTTTCCTTTAATAACTGGAAAATACAAGGAAAGACATCATTTGTTTTTTATTCTGTGTGATTGTCTTAATTAACACTGCTGCTTCTTTGTCTTTGTCAATACCCAAGCTTAAACCAAAGAAAACATGTCCTAATGCTTCAGGTTCCTCAAATCCAAAGTTGCATTTCTTAAGTGAAATTTTCATACTCACTCCTGAAGTTTTTTTAAGTACTCATGCAAGTATTTCAAGGTTCAATGCCCATGAATCTGAACATATAATGATATCATCAATATAAATAATGAACCATCCCTCAGATAATTTTGTGGGGAAGATGGTATTCATCATCCTTTGCTAATGAGATGGGGCATTTTTAATACCAAATGCGACTCTAAGATACTCATGAATACCACAGTGAGTGATAATTCTAAGTAAACCTCTTGCTTTGGGTGTCAAAAAATTCTTATGAGAGCCTTTCAATGAATCCATGGATGTTATATACTTGCCTTTAGATAATTGGGTTGAATTTTCCTGGATTCTAGTAGTTGGATAACTATCTGGAACTGTGTAGTTATGCAATTCTTTAAAATCTCCAACCATCCTTTATTTATCATTATGTCAAGGAATAATAACAGGAGTTGTCACTTCAACCTCCTCACTATGGTATAATTTTCTTACTAAACCAAGTGAGATCAAATCTTGGATATGATTTTCCAAGAATTCCCTAGCTCTGGGACTTGCTGGATAAGTTGGTCTTCTAAGTATTGGAGGATACGGTCTGCCAATATTAAGAGTAAGATCAACTTCATGCCCCTTAATAGCATCTAATGGTTCATTATCAGAGTCAAACACACTCTTATATGTGTAAAACAAATCAATAAGCTCATGCCTCATTCTGGGTGATAATGATGGATTATCTAGACTTCAACAAGTTGATTAGTCACAAACTCCTGTTTATAAGTATCTTCATTTGATGATACTATTGATATTTCTTTGTGCATATTGGAAAAACCAAAGTTTTGTTTTTTATTTTCTCCAATTGTAAAATATCTGTGCTTATGGTTATTGATGTAAATACCTTAAATATTCAAGTAATTATTTCCAATAATGATATTTTGTGATGTACAATTATCCAGTACTACTATCTCTGTCTTCATTCTCATACTTCCTTCAGGGCGTAGAAATACAATATTAGTGTCCAATATGCCCAAAGGGTACATATTATTACTGTAACAACTAAATTGTGCACCTTCTATTGGTAATAGATGGCTTTTACATTCAGGTAGTATGGATTGAAGGTAGTCTTTTCCTACACAAGTTCAAAATGCTCCTGTGTCAAAATTTACTTTGGCTTCAAAATCATTTATCAAGATTGATGTATTAAATGATGCTCCTGCAGTATATCCTTTGCCTCCAGAAGGTCTAGTTTCACACATTCTGGAATGCTGGATATTGATCAGGTTATAGCAATCCTCACTATATTGTGGCAAGTGCCTATGGACTTCAGTGAATTGAAAGAAAGCTGTAATTTTCTAAATGGGATAGTCCTCTACTGATGTGTCTTCATAGATTGCAGAATCTTGGTCAGATTCTTTCTTCTCTTCACCACACTGAACTTCTTCAATTAATTTAACTTCACTGATTTTAGTATTCTTGGTGCAAGTATTGACTAAATTTGAGGTGCTTCCACATTTATTACGCTTCAAGACAGATATTTCAGGTTTCTAGTCCTCTCTGGAGATCTTTGGGGTCATTTTAGACTCCAGAAGATTTCTAGTCCATGATTTACCAATGATTGTCCTAGTAATAATATCTTCCATCAAAAGAATTCATTATTCTGTTGAACAGGGCTCTACACATCTGCACTTGATAGAATGTTCTAGTTCTCCTCCACATTTTCTTAATATTTTTATATTAATCATTGAGTCAGACATATCTGGGTGTAAAGCAGATAATCTGTCTTTCTGTTTGAGGAACCAAGTAAGTGGTTTATCTTTTTCTGAGTTGAAAATGACACTTTAAAAAGCATTTACTATTTTAAAGCTCCAACAAATATTGGCCCATTTTGTGATTATTTCAGATTTCCATCAAAGCCAATCATGTTTACCATGATCTTGTATCATCTTGCAATACCTTTCCTTTTCAGTTCTGGAAAACAAGGAGTTCAATTTTCCCATTATTATTTCACTAGTTATAAGAAATTCCTCCAGTAACATATCAATTGTTCTGATGAATGAAATATGGTTATGTTCTCATTCACCAGAGCATTTTGGCCATTCTTCCAATTTGGGAATATCTTTTGCACAGATTGCATTTTCTCCTAAGAAAGGGGTTAAACTTCCTTTCACAGAAGGTTTCTCTTCAGTCAAAGGTGTGGAATGTCTGGGAATATCTGAATTTGGTTCATAACTCTTATTAATTTGTTCCACATGTGCAATTATTTCATCCTTTGATTTGTGCCTTTCACTGTCCCTCTTTTCAAAATGTGTGAAAAAAGATTGTTATTATTGACTATTTCTAAAACATGATGTATCAGAATTGTAAGCTGTTCACTAATGTGTGAAATGGAAAGATCTACTATTTCATCATCTTGCAGTGGACATCTATTCTCAAGTCTCCCACATGTATTGGTAATTTACTCGAGCTTGGCAGTTGTCAACTTATACCATTCAGCAGGAGCTCTGTCATTATTTTTTAAGTCATTAATAGCTGATGTTATTTTATTCAATTTTTCATCAAATTTACCAAGTTCTACATCAATACTATATTTAACAAATTGTATTTCATTTAATATTTGTGTGGAAAAGTCCTTTCAATCCTTCCCTGCTCTTTGGCTGTGAGTTCAATCAGCATTCTGGCCATATTGAAAGCATAGTGCACAGCTGAAAGCTCCAATTTGGGGATCCTATACCCGTTTGGGTAAGGTCTGTGCCAATTAGCTTTGCCTTTTCCCTGGCCTTGATTGTTCTTGGGACCTCTCTGTTTCTTCTGAGGTCCTTTGGGCTTGTCCTTGGGCAATTCTTGATCTGGATTGGAGCTGTTTGATGCGACAGGGCCTTATTTATCCAAATCTGGGGTCATTTACAAATCCTTCTTCTGGTCTAAAGATAAAAGACTTTGGTTCTTCAAACAATTCTTTATCTCTTTGACCCTGTCTTTTCAAGAAAATGGGCTCCACCCTCCTAGGTGTTCTATGTTCTTCTACTGACCCAGAAGCTCTTTATGTGTAAGTAGAAGTTCATAGCCCCCTGCCAAAGGCTTGAGCATATTTCTCACTCCTCTTCCTTGGCTGCTCTGTACCAGTTCTTGTACTGGGACTGATATATCTCTATGGATGGCACTTGGGAATGGTTCAGACCTCAAAATATTACCTTGAATCAGTTCAGGCTCACAGTTCACATAAACGTTTGCTGGTACAGACCATGAAGAATGGGGGAAACTCTGGCATCCTCCAGACATGTCTTGTTTGAGGAAGACTTGCCAGATCTGGATTTGGTCTTGCCTCTTCCTTGTCCACATCTATGTGGTTGGACTGAATAGTTGCTTCCATTTCTGGTACGCACCATTTTCACATTGTTTGAGAGAAAATGAAATATAAATACAGAAAAACACACCTTTTGGTGGTTGTTTGGCTATTTCTGCTTTGAATAAAGTGCCTCTTTTAGTAATTTGAGCTTCAATACTCTCTTCAGATTCTGGACTGGTAATATATCTTTTACTGATCTTATTACCAGCTGCAATGTACTTGATTGGAGACACTACAGTGAAAAATTGATAAAAAAAATTATTCCTTATACTTTTAAAATATTTGTAATATTTTTGGTAAGTTTTTTATTTTTTAATATTAAAAAAATTATCATTTCCAAGAAAAAATTCAAATTTCAAGATTTGGATTCAAAATTAATTCAGAGTAACTCAAAGAATAATTTCATAAGTTTTTGGATGTGAAAAAGCCACATTTAAAAAAAGTATAAAATTACACCAAATCCCTCAATGGAAAATATTTCAAACAAAATTTCAAAAAATAAGAATAATTTTAACTTTAAATTGAAAGACAAACAAATTAACAAATTGATATATGTTAGAGCAGAAAAATCTATCAATTAAGGGTATAGGGCTCAAAAACACAGCCAAGCCCTCAAATGGAAGATTTTTCTATGAAACTGTTGATAATAGGGGGTGTCAAAGTTACCAAATCCCACACTCAAAATGCTGAGTTTTTTTTCCAAATCCCGCATTAACTTTCTGGAATTTGGTAAATCCCACACCTCAAGAGGTGAGGTATTTTGAGGTACAAAAACCCAGGTTTTTTGGTACCAAATCCCATGTTTTGATATCAAAATCCCGCCTTTAGCTTCACTTAAAGGGACATTTTTACAACACACAACTCAGTAAGGGCATGTTAACTTAAATGAAACTCCCCTTCTCTTGCATAAAATATGAATATACTGGTCTTTATTAAGTTATTTGATTTCAAATTGCATTTTATATACATCTTTTCTTCATTTACCATGCCAAAGGCATCACAAAGGCTACTTTTACTTCAGACTTTGAACTCACTTAAATTCATCAATGCCCTAAGCTCTGATAGTGACTCTGATATCCAGAAAGATATAATTTTATTAGATATGGTAACATCACAAAGATACATCACTCCTCGTAGAAGATATCTATTGCATTACATGTATACAATGAATGATTTACAATCATTATCATCTGAAACATTTTGAAAGCTATGTAGGACCACACAAGAATCATTTGAAAAATTTGTTGCACAAATTCAAGATTATAAAACCTTTCAAAACTCATCACAAAACAAACAACACAATGCTGCCATCCAATTGGCTGTGGCACTATCAAGACTAGCATCAAATGGCAAGGGGGCCGCTTTGGGAAAGATTGGAATGTTATTTGGAATTAGCCATGGGGCTATTGTTTTGTACACTCAAAGAGTGATCCAGATACTAATGAAGTTGAAGCAAAAGGTGATTGTGTGGCCAACAATAGAACAATGGAGAGAGATGTCTCAAGTAATGCAGGCAGAAGGCTTCCCTAGGTGCATTGGGTTTATTGATGGGAGTCTCATACCATTATCACAGCATCCCCTCATTGATGGTGAAGCCTATTTTGATCACAAAAAGAGGTGAGCTGTTGAATTTTTATTCTTTATTTCTTTTTACTTATTTTTTACAATTAAGGTATTCTATGTCAAGACAACTGGTTTGCAATATCAGCAAACAGTTCACTGCTCTACATGTTGGTTTACTGGGTCACTTCATGATTCAAATGTCTATCAACATATGAAAATAGCAAAAACACCTCAAGGGTTTTGTGAAAAAGGATCGGTACCTACTTGCTGATTCAGAATATGCAAGCTCTCCTTGGGTTGTTCTGGCATATAAGGGAGTTTTAGCTCAGAATCAAGACAACCTTTCTTTCAATTACTGTCTAGAAAAATCAACGATCAGAATCAAGCATGCAATTGGAATTTTGAAGGGGCAGTGGTTTTCTCAAAGGGAAATGTGAAATCAAATGAGGGATAATCATGAAATTGAATATTTTGTTAGTTGGGTTGTTTCTTGCATGATTTTACATAATATGTTGGCACAAATTGGTGATGAATGGTTTGATCTACATGACGATGATGATCCACCACATGCAGAAAATCTGTCCAGTAACAACATTGGGGAAGATGTGGTAAATGTGCGTGAAAAACTTAAACCAACTACTTTGGCATGGAAAAGTAGTCAATTGTGAATTTCATCAGGACCATTGTTTTAAGTACTTAATCGAATGGAATACACAGAGTGGAGATGTTATTGGTAAAATGGATCTATTTACAATTAATATTTTTTAGTTCTTTTTTGGTCCTGCATATTTGTTTCAAAGTACCCATTGACTTTTGAATCAATATTGGTGGGTGTCATTTTCAAAAATTTGTCACCTACAATTTCTGGAGGAGAATTTGTTTTATGATGAACCATTGTTGATTTCTTCCAAAGAATTTCCATGATTCCAGGTTTTTTTAAAAAATCAATCTCCATTTTCAATTCGGGGAAGTGCAAGCCATGTCCAGACGGGGTGAAGACAGGTGGAAGGGGATGGAAATCTTTTTTTGATACAAAAGAAAATATAGCATAAGTCCAGGCATTGAGATAATTGAAATCTTGGTGTGGCTTATTGAAAAATGCATCTTGAGTGACAATGACATTGGTAAATGATTTGAATTATTCCTTTGGATTTTCAGAAGACCATTTGAGTTAACTGAAATTTGGTAATTTGCCTGCTTCCATTAATGACAAATTTTCATTTGCAGCTAATTTGGAAAAAATGGGATATTCTTGAGTAAACAAATTTGTCATATTTATGAAGGTTGGTCCATTGATTATTATATGTTTCAATTTGATGAGTAGTAAACACCTAAAAGTCCTTTAATTACTAAAATTTCTAAAATAATAAGCAAAAAAGATCACACACCTGCAGATTTGCCAGAGTCAGAAACAGGACAAAACCCAATACCTTTCATAATTCCACCCAGGGGTTTCTTATTGGTTTTAATTTCTTGTTGAATTTGAGATAAGGACATTAATGTCATGATGAGGTTTTGGAGCAATTGAGAGTGGCCAGAAGAGCTATCAAAAGGGGTTATTTCATATATGCTGACAGGTTAAAAGGGCTTTTTGGTTTTATCAATGAGTACATAAGATGGGGTAGAGTGTTGAGTGATGGAATTTTTAACCATGATGCATTGGCTGATTTCTTTTCAATTGAAATGGTTGAAAAGTTCTTATATTCTGTGCTTGAATGGCAAATGTGAGACATGATTTGTTTTGAATCATGGATGTTTTGTCTTTGGATTGGGGTGAGTTTTAATTTATGATTTGATTTGGTATTACTATCCTCATGATGTTCTATATTTGGTTTAGACCTAACCATGACATCAAGAGGAGGAATAGTACACTCAACATCATTCAAATCAATCTGATTATGTGCTGAATCTGGTTTAGTCCTAACGACGACATTATCAGAATGATTTGAAGAGTGAGATGGAGGAAGAGTTTTTTTTGAATTTCAAAAAAGATGGAAGGGGGCTGAAATGCAATGACGTTGCACAATAAACCCTCATAAATAATTCACCCCTATATCAACAAATAAATAAAAAGATGAAACAAAAATTAAAATAAAAAAACAATCATGGGTCAGTAATGATAATCATCAAAAAAAAATCATAAGCTCAACATGATTATGATTCAAAAAAAATGAAATAAAAATAAAACATTATCAGTGATTCAAGATGATTATTATAAAAAAATAAAAATAAACAGGTCAGCAATCATAATTATCAAAAAAAAAGAAAAAAAAATTATAAGTTAAAAATGATTATGATTCAAAAAAAATACAACAAAATAAAAATCATCATCAGTGATTCATGATGATGATGATAAAAAAAAGGTCAGCATTCATAATGATCAAAGAAAGAAAATCAAATCATAAAGATGATTATGATTCAAAAAAACATTCATTAGTGATTAATCATGATATGATTTAAAAAAAAATTAAATCAGTAATTCATTAATGATCATTAATTATAAACAAAATAATCATAAATAAGAATATGATTTTAAAAAAAATCAAAAAAAAAATCAGTATTATATCATTCCAAAAGAAAAAAAATGATGTTAATGGCCTCTGGGGGCCATTAACATCAAAAATTAAAAAAAACAATCAGAATTGATTTGGATTGATTTGAGACACCTAAACCCTAGAGCATCCCAGGAGGCTTTTTGGGAGGTTCCAGGGTGATTGGGGTGGGGGGTTTGTGGAGGTGGATGGTGATGGATGGGGGGTTTTTGGAGGTGGATGGTGATGGAAGGGGGTTTTTTGGAGGTGGATGGTGATGGGTGGGGGTATATTGGAGGTGGATAACAGCAATAAAAAAAATTAAAGAAATTACATATAAAAAAATCAGAATCAGGTTGAAAAATATAGAGTTGTGAAAAAAAACAAGAAAAAATTACTTACCTGAATTAAAAAAAAGGAGTGAATTGTTTTGGATAATCTAAAAAAAAAAGTAGAGTGAGGGGTAAAAATAAAAAATAAAAAATAAAAATAAGAAATTAAGAATTCAAAATTAAAATTAAAAAAATAAAGATTAAAAATTAAAAATTGAAAATCAAAAATCAAAAATAAAAAACAAAATTTCAAAATTGAAAGTTGAAACAATTCAAAATGAAAATGAAAAATAAAAAATAAGAAACATATAGAAAAAGATGAAAAAATTAAGAAAATAAAACAATAAAATGACATTAAATACCATTTCAAAAAAAAGGAAAAAAGTGGTCATCAACTTTTATTTGGCAAAGAATCCAAAATAAAGGAAATACAGAGGGAGCCATCAGTTTCATTTGGAACAGACTTCACAAAAAGTCTTGATGCAAAACTTGCCCAAATTTTCAATTTTGTAATAAATTGCAATTAAATTTCATGAAATAAGATCAATTGCACGTTGGTTCCCTAATTATGCATAAACATTGAAGTTTCAATTTGGTAATAAAGTGCAGTTAGATTTCATGACATAAGATCAATAATTACACATCAACATCAGTTTTATTTAACAAATCACCACATAGCAAATGATCACATGATATATACCTAATATGTTATTTTTTATTGATTAATTTCAGAATTCATTCCAGCGAAGCAATTGGCCTGCTTGATGACAATGCTGCTATAGTGAGATCCATCTGGCAGTGCTTTTCCTTAAATTCCAATTCATAATTCCACTGTTCTTTTTCAAATTCATATTTCTTTGGATTTTGGTTCTCCTCAAACTCCATTTTATTTTGAAACTTGACTTCTTCAAACCATTGCTTTGCCATGTTGCTTTCTTTCTCTTCATTCCACCTCTCCCTGTCCCACTCCAAACAAGCATTTTAACTGGTTTCACTGGCTAAAAATCATTCATTTTGTCAGTAGGATTGATCAGAGTAACCATAAATTCAAAACATACCCTTTTGCTGTTATTCAAGAAAATTTGCATATGTCGGTGAAAACATATCCATCGGCCTTTTCCTAGAACCACTCTTGTCATTCAAGTTAGGCATCAATGCTTGATTACACTTTTGTGTTGAATGCATTATGGATTTACTTTGCTGGTCAAAGGAGAAATAATAAACAATGGATTTCATAAGTATCAGGCTTAAAAATACTTACTGATTCATCTTGAAGGGTTTCCACTTGAACCAAGTCATCTTCATTATGAAGCAAAGGAACCAGATTGAGTGGCAATTCCAAATCATTATTCTCCTTTAAAAAGCAAATCAGGTTTTATTCTTGCAGGTAAAAAAAGGAAGAGACAATAACTTACCTTATCAAGCAAAACATCATCAACATCATCACCATTTAAGCTGTCTTTTTCTTGCAAATCATAGCTTGCAATAGGAGTGACATTGGGCTTGTGGCCAAAGAGAACATCCATTTCAGCATAGCAAGGACACATGCTTTCAAGCTTTTCACTCATTGATTTGATTCCTTTACTCTCATCTTCTTCTGTTATGCCAGCCCCAGTTAAATTTTAGAATTTCTTTGCTGCCATATACTTTTTTTTATATGTTTGTCATTGATCTTGAATTCTGCTTGAGCTAAGGTTTAGGCGATTTCATGATTTTTTGTTGACCTCAATGGTGTCAGGATGATACTATGATAAAGGTATAACTAGGCTAATTACAACTTTAACTGTGTATGTGACACGGCAGAAAATGATTAAAAATATTTATAAAGGTTTTATAATAAGATAAAAGGGTTCTACTATTGAGAAATAGTGGTGGTGAGCGCTATTGAGAACCCTGGGTGCAGGCTTTATCTGTTGGATTACAATAATAAAGTCTACAATAATTAAAGATTATAATTATACCTGATTATTTAACCAAGAGTAAAACTGTTTTTGACAGTTTACTACGTAGGTTATTCAAGAGCAGGATGAGGAAAGGCTTTTGGCTGTGAAAAGCCCTCCTTTTATCCTAAAATTGAGGTGGAAAGGCTGCTAGACCTTTCCACGTAGAGGAAGTGAAGATTTTTCACTCTCTATGACAGGCTTGTGGTTTGCAAACAGCCTGTATACCCTGTATTGGGCTCAGATGTGGTTTTGAAACCACATCTGGGCAGTTTTCACCAATACAGGGTGAAAATTTTCATCTGGGGACCTCACAGCCTGATTCTGACGTGTATGACGCGTAGAATGCTGTACAGAAACTGTATGGGACCCCAGTATTGACTTACATATGAGGTATTGAAGTAAAAACATGCTTCTTCGTCTATTTGACACATCATATTCATGGTTATGGGATATTATCCCATGGTGAGGCTGTATCTGACAGCAGGTGGGATTTTGACCTTGAAATGGTCATACCTCTGTCAGTTTTTGAGATATCAAGCTCAAAGTTGGTTCATTGAATAGCTCTGTATGAGCTCTACACAATGGTATCCAACTTGACATGGTTATCATTAAATATGACAAAGTTATCTCATGTACAAGTATTTTTGTACATTGGCGTGGTCTGGTCAAAAGCTGTATTAAGCTTGTTTGGCCAATAACTTCTGTTGTAGTTGAGTTATGAGGAAATGGATGGCACCATCAGATAGCCCTAATTATGCTCTTTCCAAAAAGACCCCACTTCAGGTATCTCACACTAAAACTGTAAAAGTTAGATGAGAGGTGAATGTTTTGTTCACCCTTATTTGGTCTGAATTTGACCATAACTCAAGTAATACTGGTGCTAGCTCAGTTTGGCTGGTACCATTGGATAGCCCTGGCTTAGAGCTTCATTTTGAGTACCCATTTGATGGGGTTAAGCCTCTCCTTCTAGATTTTAGATGAGAGGTGAAAATTAAGGTTTATGCTCAGCAATATCTTTGAGCAGGAATAACTTTGTTATTTCTTGTCCTATGGTGATGGGAGTTATATTTTCAGGAAGAGGTGAGTTTCCTCTTTCGTTTGATACCTTTTGAGCTAATTTGGCTCAGATCCATGTTTTGGTGGTATTTTGGCTATACCATTGGTTTATGGTATTTTGGCTGTCATGCTTGTGCTCTGGTTTTGAGTCACAGGCTGCCAAATGGCCATAAGCTGAAATCTGTGCTGCTTTGATGAAGGAGGTCTTCCAATAGATGTCGAACTACTAGTAACAAAACATGACTCAAAATTGGATTTGACTGAAAGCCAATTAATTATGGTTAGATAATCTGTATGTATTAAGTGACCTGTTGGATGTGGCAGGCCAGAGGTGATCTTCATATCTGACTTCATGTGTCTTGCTTTGGAACAAGGCATTATTATATTGATAAAGAAGTATAAGTGGACTGTAAGCTGTTTTGTCAGATTGTCCAAAATGTAGTGTAGAATAATATGTTGTACAGGTATGAATTGTGAGTACTCATTTGGGTTATATTTCAAACTCAAATCCCAGATGCATGGGATTTGGCTAGAATACCAGGGGAGTCAGTTAAGATGCCATGTGATTTACAAATGAAAAACCTGGGATTTAGTGTTGGGATTTGGGTTCCAAATCCAGTGTTATTTCAAGGCAGTATTTGGTGACTTAGACACCCCATAATATTACTATGAATCAAAAGTACTATGACTGTTCTTATGAAATATAATGATAGAAATTATTTGAACCACAATTAAATAATTACTTATTTATTTATTTCATTTACCTTTTATACACTACTAGTGATTATAATAGTAAATAGTAATTGTCTACAAGACTCAAATACAAGAAGTATTGAATAATAAAATTTCTTCATTGAAATAATAAGATTATTTTAATATATGATTATCTTTTGAAATAATAATTATAAGTATAATTCTTGAAGAAAACTATTACTAAAGAGAAACTTTCAAGAATTAATAATAAATTACTCACTAATACTCCAATGAACCTTTGAAAGATATTGGTACAGAGATTTGATGGGTAAATTGTGGATTTTAAACAATCAAAATTTATTTATAGCTCTATCACAACAATATATAGTTAAATTCTTTAATTTCAAGTTTTTCTTATTGATTCTCAAATATTCGAAACACTTAAGAAAAGTTTTAGCTAATACCTACTTGTTGGTAACAAAGATATAATTGGATAATAATATGATTTGGAAAAAGCTGCAATAGGAGGCCTCTTTTAAGTCAAAAACAGCTCACAGAGGCATTCCATGGAGAAAAATGAAAAACCAGTGAGTGAGAAATCAATAATCCTTTTTTGATTATTGATTTCATCATCTGTTGTCACTTAAGATTATCATAATTATTTAATTGGTGCTTTTACATGACTACCAACCCATTTATGGTTAAGAATCAAAGGACTAAAGGCTGTAAACCTCCTTTCCTTTCAGAATGAGAACTAATTTTTCAAATTTATTAATGTTATTGGAAACTTCATCACAGGTTGTATTTTCTTTGAATTTTTGAAGATTCACTGTTTCACATGAAATCTTCAAAAATGGACTGTAAGTAAAGCTTTAACTTTACTTATGGAACCATGATTCTTGTTGTTTATTTATGTGTCAAGCCATTCTCAATAATTACTGAAGGTTTCAGAAATATTCATCAAGAATTGTATTTCTCAAGAATATTTGGATGTTTTACCTCAGTTCTACATAGAATTGCAAACAGCACAATATAGCTTGTTGCTATGAGGTAAATCAATGCACACTAGTCCAAAAAGGGTGTTAGTTACTCTTTAAAGGTTTATCCATGGGAAATAATTAATAATTGACATGGTTAAGGCGTCTAAGATGCTCTTTACTTCCTTGTCACGTCAAAAGAGCATTTAATGAGATTTTAACTTGGTAATCAGGTTCCCAAAAGGCTTTAGTATACTGATTGGCCCTTGATCAGCCATGGATGCAAGCTTTAGAGCTATCCATGCCTCATAGGCCTCAGAAATTGGGTACCCTGGCTCTCTTTGATGTCTTTTGTCCCTTTTAGCTATTTTCAAATCAAAAATAGTAATTTAAGCTTAAAGACTGATATCCACTATGGGTGTACCAAACCTGTATGTTAGTATACCCTACCTTTAAGTGCCATAAACATGCATAACATCTTCCTTAGTGTATATATAACATGGGATCTCTCAGATTCCCATTATTTTGGCATGAAATTGAGAAAAAAAAACATTTTCCCAATTCTTTTATGTAGTATTGATGATGTGGTTTTGAAGTCTTTTCCATCTTACTACCTCATAGATTTAATTTGAGCTTATTCAATCTATGGAGCTACCCTATGTGAATTTCTGTGTAAAATGAAAATCTGGCTTTAAATCCATGGATTTACTTACTCACAAAAAGGTTATCCATCTTTTCTGAAATCCAAAATGATGGATTTTGAATATATGCATTACTGATGGCCTATGCATCTTTCAGAATTTATTATATAGTAATGGCCTAGTTGGGTATGTAAAATATACCTCAAGGCTCACAGATAATGAGGTTTTGATACCAACCAGGGCAGTTTTAACTGTTTACAAGAGGGTAAAACTTTACTTAAGTTGAAGAAATCTTAGTAAAAATAGTTTCAACTGGTTTTGACGTCTCTTACACACATTCTAATGTGTTTGAAGGCTTGAAACAAGGTATAACTATAGAAATGGTTGATTTAAGGGTCTAAAATGGCTAAAACTAGCGCATTTTGGTCCAAAACAGGGTTCAATGCTGCCATAATTGGTTCTATTGTGTTAAATTTTTCTCACAACTTACAAGAGTAGACCCTATTTTTGAAGTAAGAAAATTGGTGGCTATAAAAGAATGTCTTCTTGGCCCCACCTTTCTCTTTATGTCAAAATCTTTTCCTTTTATAATTAGTTTGAACACTGTTAAGCCAATCAATAAAAGATTCCTACCACCCTTTTTAGACAATTTAAAAGCTTTTAAAAACCTCAAAAATAATTCTAATCATTGTCTGTATCTCTTATAATCATTTTTACCCTTGAGCCACTGAAAAAGTGAATTAAAGCATCTTTCATCACTGCTAGCTTTATCTCTTTGTGTCCAAATTCACTGTGGTCACTTTTGGGTCTTTTTTCTCTTTAATATTTTTTTAAAGACTTTGTTCTTATATCAATTTCCTGTGGTTCTTTTCCCAATTGATTTCAACAAAAATGCCTCTTGAAGAAATTTCTTTTGTAGCCTCAAAAGAAATAAATTTGGCATGCTTTCTCTTAAAACGTTTGAAATTTACTCTTTGGAATTAAATTTTACCTTATAAAAGTTTTGAGGACAGGAAATGGACTTAATTTTTCATCAAAGTCTCATACCCACACCTCAAATTTTGGGGACCAGCCATGATAATTTACCTGTTTTATTTATTCTTTACATTTTTTGATACTTCTTCTTATATTTAAAAATACAAAAATTTATAAAAAATGACTTATAATTCCAAAAATCATAAAAAAAAATCTTCTTCATATTATAAGTGAGGCTTTTTTTTCATTCCTCTTTTGAAAAACTTTTTTTACTTAATAAATTGCTTTTTTGTTTAATTTTAGTGTCTAAAAACATGTTAAGACAATAAAATATTGAAACAGCATCAACAGCTAACAGTATTATCCCTGGAAGTACTGTTAATTCTGATCATAATAGCACTGTTATTGAAGCTCAGAATAATCAACCAGAGCCACTTTTTTCTGAATTAATCAATTTGGAAATTATTAATACACTTGAAAAGGCAAGAAATTTGTTCAATAGTAAGGTTTTTGACATAAAAATGCTATTTTAAGCTTTTTCAATTATAATTATGCCCTCAAACAGATCAGGAGCAAACTATAACCCCTAGAGTAGCTCACAAAAATCTTATATACATGATTATGGAAGATGCTAATCAGCTGCAGACACACAGGGGTCAGTAAATGAAGCCCAAACTGAAAAATTATGCCATTCTGAAGCTGATAAAACTATTTTGCGGTCAAAAAGAGCTGACACCCCCACAAGAAGCCTCAGTGTAAATTTACAAAGCCAGCCAGAATGCTTAGAACATTGACTTTGAGCACAAATAGTACCAGATCCTTTAAGATCTGTGGAAAAACTGCATGAATTCTTACCTGACTGTGAGAAAGGTTCTTGGCCATCCCAACACTTGAAAGTTACTCAATGGATCTGATACATTGATTGAAAAGAAAACTTGATTCTTTTAACAGAATGATAGAGAAAAAACAACCCTCCACAACCCAAAAAAGTGCCAAAACCAGTCCCAATATCCACAAGATGCAATTCCAAAATGAAAAGGCAGCCACAAGCTCAGAACAAGGGCAAAGGCAAGGCACAAGCCACAAACCCATACAGCCAGCACTACAAAATCCCAAATATTCAACAGGATTACATGGAAAATGTGTTTCACATGGCCATAAACATAAGGGAGATACATAAAAAGGAGGAAGCCAGATTAAAATATCAGAAATGAGTTCTGACATTATAGATAGCATTCCAATATTTTATATAGCTATAAATTATGTAAAAAGTAATATTTCTGATAAACATTTATCAATTTTTAAAAGTCTTAAAGCAAATAATGTAAGTTTGAGCCAAATAAATGACACACTGATGTGTTTTAAAGAAATTGGAACAATTAAAACTTCAAATAATGATAGTTCTTTTGGAAATAATATAAATGGAAAATCTGCAATTATAAAATAATTAACAAATAAATATTTTAAATTCAATATTGATGACATAATTGAAACAAGAATTAAACATGCCATAAATATTACCAAAAGCAATATAAAGAAAGTTCTTGATGATATTTCATACTAATTTACTGAAGTATAGATATGAACCATTGCCTTGAAAATGTGTTTTGGCACCTCACAGAAGGAATTATCAAAATTAACAATGAAATTGAATCAATTCATTTCTGATAATACTAGAAAAACTGAATTATGGCAAGAAGTGAAAACTAATAAAGACATGTATAAAATTGAGTTAATCAATTTAATACAAGGTTTTAAACATGAATTCGAAAATTCCCAAAGGTGTAGCACCAGTAAAATGAATGATATTGAACAATTACTGCACACCTTACCAAGAATTTGTACACCCCTGAATCAAAATTAGGCTACAAGAAGTTCCAACCCACAAGTATTGGATGTGGAAGAATCACAATTAAAAAATGAATTTTCCACTTCTTTCCATAACTTGGAACCATCAATAGGCCAAGCACTTTTTAAAGATGTACCAAAGCTTAAACAATGGCTTCACTTAAGTGGTGAAGGAGAATATGAGCATATGAAATTCAGAAGAGGTATTGAAATTATAAAAAAAGACTTTGAGTTACCAGAAATATTGGTAAAAGAAATATTTAACACCTTGTTTACCAAGTCAGCTCATAAAAGCTATATCAAATTAAGACGAGCACATGGACACCAAAGTTGGACTTGGTGGACAACCCAAATTATTAATAAATGGGCCAATGATGCTTGGAGATTTAAGGTGGAAATGGCCTTTGAATCTGCAAAGTTCAATTCTGACAAAGACAAAGCTTTACCATGGTTTTTCCAGAAGAAATACAGATTAACAGCATTATATCCTGAGATTTCAGAATTTATGATTCACAGAAAAATTCTGAGGCAATGTGGAGGTGACTTAGAGCATTCTGAAAAAAATCAGGATTACTGAAAAATCTGCAGCAGAAGATATTATAAATATACTAGCAGAAGTAACCACCATAATCTAAATTCGTTCTAGTAGGGTGCATATTAAAACAAAGTTTAATACACCTTGGAAACATTATGTGGGCAGAAATTCCAAATGAAATTCTAATAATATGAAATATAAACTGTAAGATACACTCATAAAGTTTCATATTTGGCAGAGAACCACATATTTAGCTAACACATGCCCAAAAAAGAGGAAAAATCAATTAAATTTTCATTAATAAAGAACCTGACAATGAAAAATACAATGGAAATGAAGAAAATTGAAATTATGTATCATCAATGTTCTATGAATCTTCAAAATATATATAAAATAAAACGTAACATTTGACATCATGGAATCTTATTCCCAATTGCCACAATTTAGTAATAGTCAACTTGATTTTTCAAAAATTCCAAGATGCACAACTTATGAAAACAAAACCAAACAGGGGGAAAGGCTATACAACTGGAAATTCCTGTATAACAGAAGTGGTAATTGCTAAAAAAACCCACTTGGATTTTACTTGAGCCAGGAGCCTTCTGCTCTTGTGTTGGAAAGTCTTTTCTCAAGAATTGTGTACCAAATTTTGAAGATCAATTACTACCAATTGATGGCATAAAGCTAAACAATGAAAGTAATCCAATGAAGGAATTGGGAATATTTGAAACAACTTTGTTATTTCCTCATATCAATGGAATTTAAGAAATACTGTTGAATCTGATGTTGTGGAAAACTTCTCTAGTACCCATTTCATATTGGGGAGTGATTCTTTAATCATATATGACTTAGATTTATATACAAATAAAGACAGATATTTTACTATTGGGGACAATAATCATCAAAAGTTTTCCTTTTCACCTTTTAAAAGAAAAATTACAGTAAATAAAGTATCACCAGTCAATTTAGAGTTAGAAAAATTTAAGGCATAACAGATTAATGAAGCTGAAGTGAGTCCCCATCTTACTGATTTACAGAAAAATGATCTCTGTACCCTTCTATATGACCACAAAGAGGCCTTTGAAATGGATAAAGAGCCATTAGGGGAAGTTATTGGTCATGAATCTGACATTATTTCAAACATTGAGAGACCTTATCCACCACCCTTGAGAAGTATTGCATACCAAACAAGCCCAAAATCAAGAGAAGCCTTTGAGTTTCACATTAAAGAACTCTTGCACCTTGGTGTAATATAAAAGGTTGGTGACAATGAGGAGGAAGAAATAACTACACCAGTCATAGTGGCATGGAATAATGGAAAGTTTAGAATGGTTGGGGACTTTAGAGCTGTGAACCCTTGAAGTGTCCCAGACAGGTACCCCATACCAATGATCCAAATTGCCCTTACTCAAATATCTCAAGAAGTTTACATAAGCACTATGGATGCCCTTAAAGGATTCCATGAAATTTTAGTGACACCAAGAGCAAGAAAATATTTGATAATTATTGATCATTTTGGAGTGTATGAATATTTAAGAATTTCTTTTGGTATCAAAATTGCACCTTCACATTTTCAAAGAATGATGAAGAGAATATTCCCTGAAGAACCTTCAGAAGAATGGTTAATTGTTTGAATTTATGTCATTATTGCCTTTTCTAATACTTGGGAGGAACACATTCACAAATTATCCAGAGGTTTGGGAAAAATCCAATTTTTAAACATGAAGATTTCTTCGAAGAAATTTCATCTCAGATTTAAAGAACTCAAGGCCTTGGGACATTTAATATCTGTTCTATCCCCTGGAATTGAAAAAAAAATGCAGAAGTACTAATGAAACCTATGCCTCCAAACAAGAAGGAAATCCAGTCATTTTTGGGAGTTGCAGGATACTATCGGCAGAACATTAAAGAGTTTTTATCCTTAGCAAGACCTCTTTATAAATTTTGTAACAAATACACAGTATTCTAAATGACTGTCCACAGATTCAAAGCCTTTGAATTCCTGAGCAATGATTTAAGCACTGCTACATTCTTACTGATGAAAAATTTTAAGCTTCTCATTAAGCTTTATATGAATTCATCTGGAGATGGACTAAGACCTGCACTCCATCAAGTAAATATTATTAATGAAAAACCTGTGGAAGGACCCATATGTTTCACATCTAGGCAAATCAAACCTACTTAAGCCAGATATGTGAAAAGTCAAATGGAACTTTCATGCCTTGTTTTGACCTTGGAGAAACTTAATTACTTCCTGGAAGGATGTGGTTTTGAAGCTATAACAGATTGTACCACTGTGAAATCACTTATAAACATAAATACACGCAAAATACACATGATCAGGTGGCATATAGCCATACAAGTGTATAGGGGTAATGTGACCATTGTACACAAAGATGTAAATTTCCACAAAAATGTGGATGGACTGAGAAGATGGCCATTACCAAATGACACTGGTTATCCTTCTTATGTGCCAGAAGAAGCTTCCCCACAAATCCCAACAGAAGGCATCAGTGTTACAGGCCTAAACACTATCTTCCTTGAAAAAGTAACAAACAGTTATACTCAGGATAGCAATTGTAGCATGCTATGCCAATTAATTACTAAGAACTCTAAACATAACTTCTTAATAAATGCCTTGGATAAAATATGGAAGATTTTATTTACTTGATGTCATAATCTACCATAGGACCAAACATACATGTGTAATGACTGTGGTAGACATACTCTTTATCAATATTGTATTGAAAGAATGCCATGAAAGCCCCTTCTAAGGACACCTATCTCAGGACAGAACAAGGGAGAAAATCAAGACTTGCATATGGTGGCCAATGTGGCAAAAACATGTTGCAGAATATTGCAATACCTGTGACAGATTTCAAAATACAAACAAATCCACTGGAGAAAGACTTGGAAATATGATTAAAATCCAAAAAAACCAGTAGACCTTGGGATGTTGTCCATATAAATTGGATAATTGGCCTACCACCAGGGGGTTATAGAAGCTATAATTCATGCTTAGTAATTCTTACAGGTTCAGTAAGACTTGAATCTTTTTGCCATGTCACAAGGATGATACATCCATGGATACATTTCTTCTGATATGGAATAGAAAAGTATCATGGACTGGCATATTCACAAACATCATCAGTGACAGGGATCCCAACTTCACCTCATCACTATGGACAAACCTTCACCAATTATTAGGAGCAAAGCTGTCCTTCTCTACAGCGTACCAGCCACAAGCTGATGGCCTAGCAGAAAGAATTATCCAAACTTTGGAAGACATGGTCAGAGGATTTTGTGCATATGGCCTATAGCTCAATAATTGTGATGGATTCACCCATTATTTGTGTACCCTTCTACCTGCACTGGAATTAGCATATAATTCATTTATTCTTTCTAGTACCAATCAGACTCCTGCTATTCTAGAAAAAGGAGGGAATCCCAGACTACCCCAAAGTTCCTTAAGGAATAATTTGGTTGAGATACATCCTACAGCTTCTAGCTTCAAAGGAATGCTAGAAGAAGCTAGGAATCATGCAGTCATATTCATTGAACACTTATTTTCATATTCCAAAGACAGATGGGACAAATCACATGCTACTCCAAAGTTCAAGGTAGGTATTTTAGTGCTTGTATCTACCACTAACTTCAATAACATCAAAGGATGCAAAAAATCTAAAAGAATCCTTTGCAGGACCTTTTTGGTCAAAGACCTCCATGGGTGTGAGCCTTAGAGGTATTTTGAGATACCCAAAAGACCACAAAGAATAAAATAATATACAATTATAAATAAAATATATTAATTTATATTACAAAATCAAAAATCAAAAAGATATAAACATAATTTTATACAAAAAAAAATGAAAATTTAATTATAATTCAAAAATGAAATTATATTTAATTTCAAATTTGTGAAAACACATTTTTACTTGAAAAAATTAAGTAAAAATAAATTTTCAACAAAAATACCAAAATAAAAATATTTCTGGAAAAATTTGAATGAAAATTATCATAACTTTTGATCCTACAAACAAACATATGAAAAGTATTTCACCATTGGAATCCTCAAAAAAAATAAGGTTGGGTCACCTCTGGGTAAAAACTCTGTAACTCAACTCTAAAGAAGCTTAAATTGTGATCTTAGTATTTTCTGTACAAAATTTGAAAATCCCCAAAACCACAACTTATTTTACATCACATGTGGTGTTAACCATCAATTTTTGTGTTAAAATTGAGGTGTTGTGTGTAGTTTAGAAGCTATGAGGAATCAAAGTATTTTCAATTGAAATGTCAAAATGTGCATGTGTATTATATAAGTGAACTTTAATTTACATATGAGGTGTCAACTATTACAGTTGTGTACTGTAAAAACTCAATTTAATTACATATGTAAATTATAATTATAATACATGAAGAGGAATTAAAGAAAAAATAAATTGGAAAGATTGATTCTGGGGGGGAAAGGAATCTTGGTTTCAAAGGGGAGACAGACCCCCAAATTCCTTGCTTACAGTTGTGAGATGTCAAATTCAATGCAAATTTTCATCACTTTTGGCCTGGAATTGAGTCACAGGGTCTGTGTCTCAATTGATGATGAGGTTTTGATACCAACCTGGGAAGTTTTAACTGTTTCCAAGAGGGTAAAACTACCCTTAACATAAAACAAGCATTGTAAAAACAGTTTTACCTGGTTTTTTACGTCTCTTACACACATTCTCATGTGTGTTTAAGGCTTAAAACCAGGTATCACTGTAGAGATGGCTGATTTGAGGGTCCAAAATGACTAAAATCAGCCCTTTTTTTGGTCTAAACCAGGTTCAATGATGGCATAATTTCCTTTTCTGTTGTCAGAGTTTTTTCCACTACTGACAAGAGAAAATTTTACTTTTGTAATAAGAGAATTTGTGGCTATAAAAGAATGTCTTCTTTGCCCCACTTTTCTCTTCATGTTAGAATCTTTTCCTTTTATAATTAGCTTAAACACTGTTAAACAAATCAATAAAAGATTCCAATCACCCTTTTCAAACAATTTAAAACCCTTTAACCATGTGAAAAAATCATTATAATCATTGTTTGTAACTCTTATAATCATTCTTACCCCTTGAACTACCCCATAAGTAAATTAAAGCATCTTTCATCACTGTTAACTTTGTCACCTGTTTCCAAATTCACTTTCGTCACTTTAGCATGTGTTTTCTCTTTAATAATATTTTTAAAGACTCTGTTCTCATATTAATTGCTTGCAGTTCTTTTCTCAATTAATTACAATTGAAATTGCTCTTGAAGAAATTTCTTTTGTAGCCTTAAATATCTCTTGTAGAGTATTTTTGTATAAATATTTACTGTTGGTAAAACAATAACTCTTTATAACATTCTTCTTTTATACTAATAAAGTTAAAAACAATGAAATTGGTGTGTTTTCTCTTAAAAATATTATTTCATATTATTTTTAATCAATTTTTACCTTAAAAACATTTTGAGGACAGGAAAAATACTTGATTTTTAATCAAAGTTTCATATCCACGCCTTACAATGGGTAAAATGGTGTTGAATTAAGATTATATGAGGAAAATGGTAATAAGAATCCTACATTGCCAGTAAGCCTCATAACACATTACAGATCTGGTGATGCTGAAAAATTCTCCTCAAGGAATAAAGTTCCCCAACATATTCCTCCTGTTGAATCATCTGGTTTTAAGAAAGCGACCAATGTTCTCAAAGAAAGAAAATTGAGAACAAAGAAAGCAAGGGAGTACCTTATCAGGTACAGTGACCCAACTTGTGAAGATGAAGGGTTAGCAGAGAAAGGCATACCTGAAGCTACCAAGATTCTCAGAAGGTATAGACATGCTAGAAATGAAAACATTAAAAACTAATATTCTTTTTTTAGGGGAAGGGGATGTGAACCTTAGAGGTATTTTTATAAACCCAAAAGACCACACAGAACAAATCATTTTACAATTATAAACAAATAAGCTTATTTATACAAACAGGAATTGAAATATAAGTATAAGATTTATATACAAATTTAAGAATATTATGACAATATAAAATTCAAATTAAATTTAAATTTAAAATTGTGAACACACATTTTTACTTGAAAAAATTAGGTAAACACAAATCTTTGCCAAAAAGATTAAAATCAAATCATTTTTAGTAAAAATTTAAATGAAAATTATTATATCTTTTTATCCAATAAATAAACATATGGCTATTTCACCATGGGATTCCCCATAAAAAATAAGCTGGAGTCACCTTTGGGTGAAATTTCTTTAACTCAACTCTAAATAAGCTTAAATGAAGTTTTTGTTTTTTGTATTTTCTATATAAAAATTGAAAATTCCCAAAACCTGGACTTAATTCAGACCACAAGTGGTGTTGACCATCAATGTTTGTGTCAAAATTGGGGTGTGGTGTGTAGCTTAGAAGCTATGATGAATTGAAGCATTTTCAATTGAAATGTCAAAATGTGCACAACTATTAAATAAGTGGACTTTGATTTACATATGAGGTATCAATTATTACAGTTGTGGACTGTAAGAAAACAAATCAATTGAATATGTAAATTAGAAGTATCATACATGATGAGGAATGGAAGAAAAAGTAAATGGGAAAGATTTGTTCTGGGGGGAAAAGGAATCTTGGCTCCAAGAGTGCCAGACTCCCCAAATTCCTTTCTGACAGGCATGGGTGTCAAAGTTCATGCAACTGTTAATCACTTTTGCCCTTGAATGAAGTCAAAGGGTTTGTGACTCAATTGCTTATGAGGCTTTGATACCAACCAGGTCAGTTTTAACTGTTGCCAAGAGGGTAAAACTACTGTTAATTTAAAACAATCTTAGTAAAAACAGGCTTAGTTGGTTTTGATTTCTATTACAAAAGTTCTGACGTGTTTGGAAGGCTTGAAACCAGGTATTACTCTAGCAATGGCTGATTTAAGGAGCTAACATGTGGCTGAAAATAGAAAAAAATGGCTAAAACCAGCCCTTTTTGGTCCAAACCAGGGTTCAATTATGCCATAATTTGCTTCTCTGATGTCAGAATGTTTCTCACAGCGGAAAAGAGTAACACTTACTCTTTGAATAAGAAGATTGGTGGCTATAAAAGAATGTCTTCTTTGCCCCACTTTTCTCTTCATGATAGAATGTTTTCATTTCATAATTAGTGTAAGCACTGTTGAACCAATAAATAAAAGACTCCAACCACCACTTTAATATCATTTTAAACCTTTTAAAAAAATTAAAAAACCATTCTAATCACTGTTTTTAAGTCTTATAATTATTTTTACCCTTGAACCACCCCAAAGGTGAATTAAAGCATCTCTCATCACTGTTAGCTTTGTCACTTTGTTTTAAAATTCACTCTGGTCAATTTTGGGTGTGTTTTCTCGTTAATATTCTTTTTCAAGACTTTGTTCTTATATTAACTGATTGCAGTTTTTTGCTCAATTTAATTTCAATTTCACTTGTTCTTGAAGGAATTTCTTTTGTATCCTTAACCATCTCCTTTAGAGTATTTTTGGATATTTTTTATTGTTGGTAAAAGAATAAATTTTCATAATATTATTGTTGGTAAAACAATAAATTTTCATAATATTATTGTTGGTAAAACAATAAATTTTCATAATATTATTGTTTTATAATTATACATCTAAAAGCAATAAATTTGGTGTTGTTTCTCTCAAAACTCTGAACATTTACTATCCTTCTTTAAATTTTACCTTATCCAAATTTTGAGGACAGCTTCAAACCAGGTATTACTATAGCAATGGCTGATTTAAAGGCATAAAATGTGGCTGAAAACAGAAAAAAATGGCTAAAACCAGCCCTTTTTTGGTTCAAACCAGGGTTAAATGATGCCATAATTTGCTTTTCTGATTCCAGAATGTTTCTCACGGCTGAAAATAGTAAATCTTACTTTTGGAGTAAGAAAATTGGTGGCTGTAAAAGAATGTCTTCTTTGCACCACTTTTCTCTGCATGTTGGAATCTTTTCATTTCTAATTAGTGTAAGCACTGTTAAAAAAATGAGTGAAATATTCCATAAGCCACTTTCATATCATTTTAAACCTTTTAGCCACATTTAAAAATCATATTAATCATTTTCCCCTTGAACCACCCCAAAAGTGAATCAAAGGATCTTTCATCACTGTTATCTTTTTCACTTTGTTTCCAAATTTACTATGGTCACTTTTGGTAATGTCTTATCTTTAATACCCTTTTTAAATACTTTTTTCTCATATTAATTTCCTGCATTTCTTTTCTCAATTAATTCCAACTGAACTTGATGTTGAAGAAATATCTTTTGTAGCCTTAAATATTCCTTGTAGAGTACATTTGGATATTTGTTATTGTTGGTAAAACAATAAATGCTTATAATATTTTTGTTTTCTACTTACAAAGCTAAAAGCACTAAATTTGGTGTGTTTCCTCTTAAAATGCTTAAAATTTACTTTTTGAGGACAGGATAAGTTGTTGTTTTTAATCAAGGTTTAATATCTACACCTTACAACACTTCTACTCACTTTACAATGTGGTAGTTGCTCCAGGTTATTTTATTTACAAATTCACAGCTACTGGTACTCCTTGTGGCACTAAACCTTACTTCCAACATAAGATACATCCTTTGGGTGATATTTGCTTTACCTCATATAATTCCACTTCCCAAAGTCAATCTTTCAGATCAGGTAAAATCTATTTACAAGGCCAGAAACATCTTTGTATCCCTCAAGAAGGTCTTTTTTCACACTCAGTACTTTCTTGGATAGAGAAGTTTCTCAATGTTCGAGGAATGGACTACTGGGCATTAGAACTTTCTAGCCACCAATGCACTATTGTTTCTGATGTAGCACAACACACAGCTTGGATAAATCTTTTTCCATCTCCATTAATGTCAAAACAAAGTCTTTAATTAGGCTTCACTCTTTTCATATACTAGTTCAACCCAACAAAGCTTTGGGTTAACAAGTTTCAATGGGAATCCTTGCTCTGTATTTCCTTAACCTGTGACCACAAGAGCCATTTAAACAGAAGAATCCCACTCCAAACCAGAAAGATATGATTACAGTTAAAAATTTCTTGAAGCCACTTGTTGAAGAGCTCCTCAAATTAAATCATGGCATCAATATCAATACCCCCATTCATCCATGTGGACAAACAGCTATTTTCATGCTTGTTGGCTTAATTAGAGATATAATAAAAAATAACAAAGTAAGAGTATTTATGTCACATTCAGAAAATATTTCTTCTCTTGGTGTGAGCTGAAATCCAATTAGAAATCTGATTTGAAGCCTGGAAAGGTGAGAAATGGAAGGGCTTTTTTAAGTTCTTCTTGTAGATGGCATGAGGCAAGAACTATCAAGGTACAAAAACAACTTTCTCAATACTCTGGGATTCACTGGTCCACAATTAATCAATTAATTTATTGGGATCCAGTCACCAACATTTGTTTAGGTCTCCTTCACAAATGTTATAAAGGTGTTATCCAGAACCATTTTTGCTACTGATGGGGCTTTGATTAAGAAATAATGCAACATGATACAAAACAATCAGACCTATCTGAATCAAGATCAGCTATACTGATGGAGCAAATTCAATTCAGAAGCCAAGATAGCTTATATATTAGATGTTATCTTTGCGAAGAAATAATAAACAAACTCAAAAAGAGACTAAATAAAGTAGTGGTCCCAGAAGGAATCTGTCATATACCAAGTGGAATAGGGTTAGTGATAAATTGAAATATAAAAGCAAATGAATGGTTGGTCTTATTTAGCAATTACCTACAATTGACTATTTTAGATATTTTCTGGGATCTGAGCCCAAAAAAATTTTTGCTTCTTATCAACATTGGTACACTGATTTAATGAAGTAAAATTGTTTTAGCACAATCCATCACCAAAGAAGATGGCCAGTTGTTTCTCCCTCTCACAATTCATATCAAAACACACCCACCGTCCTATTCTCCAATGTTCAAAAAATCCTAATTATCATTCTGCAGTGCACATCCCAAACAGCTATCAAGATGGGGCCTGCTCAATGGGATATCAGAATATGCAGGAGGAAAGTTGGTTGGAATACTTCAAAAGCTGAAAACTAATACATTAAATGGTAAATCTTAAAAATTGAGATTTTTTGAATAACTGACTAGGTTTTTTTTGTTGAGAAATTAGGAGGTTCTGAACAAACTACCATGAAGAAATTTGTCCAGCTAAAGAGGCTTCAAAAAGTGGATCTTCAATTACACTTGGCTCCTTCTAAGAAGTATACTTTTTTATTCATCAAGAAAAAGTATTTTACACAATGTGTCATAAATACATCTTTTGAAACATCTAAAAGATGAACAACCTCAGCTCTGTGATTATTGAAAATTACCACATCCACAGGGCTCAGCCATTTTGAGATTTTTTTTAAACTGAACACACTTATCTCTCAGGGCGTTTTGGAACGTGACTTTCTAGGAAATTCCCAAATAACATCATTTATTTTAGAAAGGGGAGTCAGAGATTTAATTTTCTAAGATCATTCATATTCTTGAGTTAGGAGACAATGAGAGTCATAATGGCCCCGTCTTGATGGTACATTTGATGGAATCTGTGATGAATCGAGAGGTAGGGTTTGAAGGGGTAGATTCTTTTTTAGCTCAGTGGAAACTCAAAAATTTGGAATTAATGCATACAGTGGCTTTCATATTGGTATTAGAAATTTTGGGGCTTGGCCCATACATAAATGTCCTTGCATGGACTTTGGGTTACAAAGATGCAAGTATCCTAGCTTTCCTCATTGACAAAATGGTGGGACTGGAAGATTTCAATTGGAATCTTCTTATTTTTCCTCTCCATTTTAATAGCTTATTTTTAAAAAAGAAGATATGGATTATTTGAGATATTGCTTCATTTTGTATTTTTATCAAATTCTTATAAATTGAAAATTAACTTTTATGCTTATTTAACTAAAGTTGAAAGCTGCCCATGTTTTGGTTGCATGTTCAAAAACTCTCTTTCTTAAAAATGCAAGATAACAAAATTTACAATGAAATTTCAATTTTATTCAATCACATCATCAAACCAATAAAATGCACAAGCCCAATTCTTTTTTACACCACCAAAACACTGCAAATCCGTGTATTGTAAAGTTTCTAAGGTGATGACTAATATTTTACCATTTTTCTATATACCTCCATTATTGCAATTATAGTTAACTAAACTAAACAGGACCCAATTGAAAATATACACATACTCACCATTTTTCAGGAGTTTCATTCATTTGGGAGGATAAAAAACTACTTTGTGATTGTTGGAGTGTATTTTCACTATGTAAATCTGGCATTTCAATACCTTCATCTAATAGGTGAGTTAATCCTTCTTATTGACAATTGTTTTCCTTGTTCATTTCTTCTCCATCGCCAATATCTCAAGCTCATTGCTATTTTAAGTGTCTAGCTCTTTGTCATTTTGTATTTCATGTGATATGTCATAATCCTCAATTACCTCCTCCCAATGTAAGGCAGTAAATTACTTGTCACTGAGCCTTTAATCAGGGTGTGGTTTTCCTAGAAGTGATTTCGTGGCGTCTGGAAGGAATGCAATTGTATGTATCTCACAGATTGATCTTTTTTGCACAGAAGTGCGATTTTTAAGCCAATCTGGGTAATAGAAGTCAATTGGAAGGCCTTTAGGAGCCAATTTTCTTATTTATCCCCTTCCTTCTTCTGAGCTGTGATGTTAACCCCTTTGGCTCTTCTTTTTACTAGTACCTTCAGCTTTAAAAATCTCTTCATCAACCCTGCACATTAAAATGTTATCCTTTTCAGAATTGCATTCCATTTTTTGATCTTATACTTTTGGCTTATTGGGTCAAATTGGTCCTTGATGTGTGCTTCATGATTGGCTAAGATTATCTGATATCTGTGTGGAAACCCATTGGCAACAGCAAATTTATACCAAATACTTTTGAGCTTAAGAATAAGACATCAATTTGTTCAGTCAAGCTTATCCTATTTAGAAACAGTTTTTACTAACCCTAATTATATATTTCAAAACTGCTTTTCCTTCTTTATATTTCACATGTTTTCCAGTTTCTTTGGCCTCTTTCTTGAACAGCTGGGCCATATACCGGTGTACAAAGTGATTGTAAACATTTGTGAGTAGCTGAATTTCCTCAAGATACATAAGATTTATATTCATGTACTCATAGGCTCCAGTGATAGCTAATCGACAAAATGCTTGTATAGTTCTGATTCTGCATGCTTCATTATACAGGGTATCACTTGCATCATTAAGATATGGAGCCCGTTTACAAATCCCAAGTCTTGCTAGGGAGGCAATAACATATTTTATGGAGAGATTACTCATGTGAATGATGGTGTTTCTGATTTTTTTTTCTTTCCTGATGTAGTATTTCTTAGAGTGAATATCTGTCCTAAAGGAAGAAGTGGAATTGTCTTGGTGTTTTCTGATTGAGTCACAATGTCACTCAAGAAGGAGAAGCAAGTATTGAATTCTTTAAACATAGTGTAGTCAGGTGATATGGGGACGGAGGTTTGGTAGTTTAGGCCCCGTAGAAGCTTAATGTGCCCGCAGAATTATTTTTTAAATATCAATTTGGCTTATAAGTTAGCTTCAATTAATAAAAGAGTTCAATAATAAATTACATTACCTTTGTAGGCTGAAATTCCTCAGGAATTTCACTTTGTAAAAGCTGGTTGGGGCTTTGCTTTTGAGGTGGGGTAAAGTTTTTTTTTGAAGCATTTTATTGGGTGTACGTGTAGTCTTAAGCTTGGTATTTTGATTATTGGCTAATAAATTGGGTGAGTGCTCTTTCTGTGGTGCAGGTTGAATGAAGCTTATTGAAAAAAATCTTTGGATTTGTTTCCCCCTAACTTTGGACTTGGCAGAGGGACTTTTTACTGCATTGTCTTTGTAGGATGTGTCTATGAAATTGTTGATAATATTACTATTAATCAACAGTAATAGGACTTTTCTTATGAAATATAATAATAAAAACTATTATAACCACAATTAAATAACTAAGAGTTATTTCTTTTACGTGTTATACACTACTAGTCATTATAACAGTAAGAAGTAACTTTCAACTAGAATCAACTACAAGAAGAACTTAATAATAAAGACTTCTTTATTAAAATAATGAAATTATTTTAATATATAATTATCTTTTACAAGAATAATTATACTTATAATTCTTGAAAAAAACTATTACTAGAGAAAAACTTCAAGAATCAAGAAAAATTACCCACTAATACTCCAAAGAGCTTATTGAAAGATAGAAGTAGAGGAATTTGATGTAGAATTGTGGATTTAAGGGATCAAAATGGTTTATAACTGTATTACAACAATATATAGTTGACTTCTATGATTTCACGTCTTTCTGATTGATTCAGAAAGAATTAAAATGCTTCAGAAAAGATTTAACTAATACTTACTTGTTGGTAATAAAGGTATAATTAATAATGTGATGATGATGTGGAAAAAACAGCAAGAGGAGGCCTCTTTTGAGTCTAAGACAGCTCACAGAGGCGTTCCATGGAGAAAACTGAAGAGCCAGTGAGTGAGAAGACAATAAAACCTTTTGGATTATTGATTGCATCATTTGTTGTCATGTAAGATTATCATAATTACTTTATTGAGGATTTTATGTGACTACCAACCCATTTACGGTTAAGAATAAAAGGAATAACAACTGTAAATCTTCTTTTATTCCAAAATAATCATTGATTTCTCAAAGTTATCAATTTTATTGGAAATTTAATCACAGAATGTATTTTCTGTAAATTTTGAAAGATTCAGTATTTCATGTGGAATCATCAAAAATGGACTGTAAGTAAAGCTTTTAGCTTTACATATAAAAGGATAATTCTTTTTGGTTTTTATATGAATTATACAGTTTTCAATTGTTCCTGAAAGATTCAGAAAGATTAATTAATAATTGTATTTTTAATGAATTTTTGAAGTTTTTACCTTAATTCTATGTAGAATTGCAAATAGCAGTATATGGCTGGTTGCTATGAGACAAATCAATGGTAACTAGTCCACAAAGGTTTTTTATTACTCTTTCTGGTTTATCCATGGAAAATCATTAATAATTGAGATGGCTAAAGGAGTTTAAGTTGCTCTTTACCTCCTTGGCACATCAAAATAGCAGCTTATTTGCGATTTTCTTATGATATAATGAAGTTTTGACTTGGTAAGCAAGTTCCCAAAAGGTTTTAGTATACAAATTGGGCCAACATCAGGCATGGATTCAAGCTTTAGAGATTTCCACACCTCAGAGGCCTCAGAAGTTGGGTACTCTGGCTCTCTTTGATGTCTTTTGTCCCCCTTGGCTATTTGTTACGTTAAAATAGAATTTTAAGCTTCAAGTGAGATCTCTACTATGGGTGTACCAAAAGTGCATTTAAGAATACCACAATATTAAGTGCCCAACACATGCATAACACTATTCTTAGTGTATATGTAACATGTGATTTCTCACATTCCCATTATTTTGGCTTGAAATTGAGAAAAACAAAACTTTTCACAGATCTTTTATGTGGTATTGATGATGTGGTATTGAAGTATTTTCCATATTACCACCTCAAAGAGTCAATTTGAGCTTATTCACTCCATGGAGCTACCCTAGGTAGATTTTTTGTGTAGAATCCAAATCTGGCCTTAAATCCATGGATTTACTTACTCAATAAAAAGTTATTCATCTTTTCTGAAATAACAAATGATGAATTTTGAATATATGCATGACTTATGGGTTATGCATAGTTCAGAATTTATTTTTAAGATAATTGTGGCCTATTTGGGTATGTAAAATATACCTCAAGGCTCACAGTCTTGAAGGTTGAATATGTGGAGTAGGGCTTTTAAGTTTTGATCATGTGTATTCATTTTTTGTTCAGGTTGTCTAATGTGCTCAGATTGTTTATTCACCACTTGTAATAAATTAGGTTCACTTGATTCTTCAAACCCATATCAAGAGGAACTGTTATAGTAGTTGGAGCTCACAGGTGATTCTAATAAAAAATGGATTGATTTAGGAGGCTATTGAAAGTTTATTATATCAGTTTTTGGCTCTACTGATTCCAAAAATAGGTGATTTATGAATGAAAAAAATAGTAAATATGGCAAAAAAGACTATTAATATATGTGAGGGGAGTGAGAAAGACTTTGAAAAATGAGAAAACTAATATAATGACAAAACTCAAGAAAAGTAGTCTCATCAATGAAAACATGTGTAGTTGATGATAGTTTTGAGGGGAAAAAACTATTATTAGTGACAAAAATAAGAAATAATGAAGTGATTGAATTTTCTTAAAAAAGGAACAAGTCAAATGCAGCAGAAGAAACGAAACTAAAGTTTGTGTAACCACCACAAAGACACAGAAAATTAATAGATTTGTTTAATGAAGAAATCACTAACAAATATATTTTATAAAAGTTTAAGATATCAAAATCAATTAATTGATGTGTAGAAATCTCTCATTTTCTTTTGTAGTTTTGACTGGAAATATTTGGACCATACTGTAAAGAACCCTTTTATGGCTCTACATGCCATTAGAAATTCTTTTATTCAAAAAAAACTTTGAAATTTTTATTAGTCAAAGACTTACTCAATGAAAGGAAATTGTACATTACTTTGCACACTTTGTGTAATAATCGGATGAATTCACTGTAATGACATTGTGCGAAACACTGCGCACCCCCATGTCTATGTCCAGGTGACGTACGCACCCATACGTCACCTTATTTTCGCAGGTGCTAGGGCAATCATCTTTTATTCTATTTTCCCAGAGGCTACCCATGGGGGTATTCCTGCCTTTCACTTCCCAGAAAGCATTTATTACGCTGATATGGTATGGGATACCACACCAAGAAATTCTTTTGTTAAGCTGTAAATTGAGAAACATTTTTTAATGCCACTTACTGTAGTCTAAGATTATAGACCAATATGCCTCAAAATGCACCATCAATAGCGGGAGAGTTTGGATGGAGTGGCAAAGATTCATCTTTGATTGAAAAATTCAAAACTATATAGATTATTGTCAAAAAAATGATTTTGAAGCTGGAGTCCATCAACATAAAATTCCAAAATGACTTATTATCCTTCTGACTACTCGGTAAGATAAGAGAAGACCATGAAGTAAACCAATTTTTCGACAGTTCAATAATAAATGAAGAAGTAATCGAATTTCCAGATCTTATTCTTACTCTTTTACAAGATTATTAAAATATACAAACATATAGGAACAGTTCAGCTGAAAAGAGCACCGGTGCACTAGTCACTATAACCACTGAAAAAACTCACAAAGCTGTTTATTATTCAAAAAATGGACAACACAGTTTCAAATTTACTAACCATGAAAGAAAGGAATTCTGGGATACAAATACACATCTCATACCAAATCAACAAGATAAAAAATGTAAAATTTACAATAGCTCAGCTCATTTTACTGAGGCTCAAGCCTTAATCACTCTATCTGACAAAATCTCAAATCAGCACAGCTCAATAACTTTTGATTGTGGTTCAGCACACCACATTTTTGACAGCTTAAATCTGCTCATTGCTAAACCAAAACCCACCAGCTTTACCGTTTCTACTGGCGATTCTTCCAGTAAATTTAAAGCAGAAGGAATAGAGGTACTGTCAATATTATATGCTGCAAAAAGACTATCAAGTTAAAAAATTGTCTTTATGTACCAAATCTCAAACGTAACCTTTTTGAGACTACTAGAGTTATTCAAAAACAAACTCTCAGTAACTTTCAATAATGGAACATTCTACATTGAATCAAACCATTACATACTAGTCAGTGGAAAAGTGTCTAACAACTAGATCATAGTCGATTATAAAGCCCAAACTTGCCTCATAACACATGAGGAATAAAAAACTGTCTCTTGGAAGAAATAATTGGGTCCCCCTGGACTCAAGGTACTACAGCTATTCGGAGTTATTTCTAGCCTGAAAAACTCTCTCAATTGAGAAACAAACAAGAGTCACAAACAGCCCTTCAAGAATCAATTCGAAGTTGTAACTAAAGTCCTAGACTGGATATGTCTGGATGTTGTGGGGCCCTTTACGACTGCTTCAATCTCTGGATATCATTATTTCTTAACTATAGAAGATCAAGCCTAAAGCTTCATGATTGTCAAATTCTTGAAAATAGATTCAGAATGCTATGGTAATTTTATTATAGAAACAAGAGTAATGGAAACCAAACAAGACCAAAAAAATCAAGAAAATCATCTCTGACCATGGAGGAGAGGTCTCAAATCACAAATTAAAAGAGCTTACAGAAAAGAATGGTTTTATACATATAATATCTCCACCAGAAACACCAGAACACAATGGCTATTTCTGAAATAGAAAACTGTACAATTCTGAAAAAGACTATATCCATACTTAACTCTAGTAATCTACTGAAAAACTATTGGTCTGAAGCATTAACTACTGCCATTTTCTTATCCAATCTGACACTAGAAAACCTCAAGAAGTAATCCCTCACGTTGCTACATCTGGAACAATGCTCAAGAGAGACTCCACAATCTGAAGGTATTTTGTTTTAGAGCAGTAATACACTGCCTAAAGAAGGAAAGAATGTGGAGGTTATATCAAATGGGTCAGGAATGTTTATTTTTAGGGTATCAAAATGAAAACACATCTTATAGAATTCTATTAGTGAAGGATGATAAAATAATTATGAAAAGAAATGTAAGGTTAAATGAAAACATATATCCAACGCCAAAGAATAATCAAAAAAATTCAGACCAGACAACAACTACGTGAAAAATAGAAAATGATCTAAAATTAATTAATTCAAGAGAAACAGATGTAGATGAAGAGTTCACCCCTGGAGTTGTAGATGGAACCCGCCTGGAGATAAGAAACAAAGAAAAAGAAGATGTTTCTGCGGAGATTGAAGAACCCCACTCAGAAAAAGGAGGGGAATAAAACATCACAAATCATAATAATAGGTCCTAGACACCCAAAACTAATAAGCACATATTTGAACAAAGAAAACATACTACCATACCAAAGAAAAGCTCAAAAATTAATAACAATACAAGAAGAAACACCAAAAACGTACAAAAAACAATGTTATAAGCAAATAAAGAAGGCTGGATATCTGAAATAGAGAAAGAACTAACAAAAATGAATGATCTCAAAGTATGGGAAGTAATAGAATCAAAAATAGAATACAAATTAGTAGGTACCATGTGGGTATTTAAAATAAAAAAGAATCATCTCAACAAACTTACAGAATACAAAGCCCGTTTATGTGCTCAAGGCTTTACCCGAACAAATGATGTGGATTTCAACAAGATATGTGCACCCACTGGATGTTTAAGCTCATTAAAAACTCTGATAGAGTATTCTGTTTACAATTTACTAGAATTCCAACAGATTTACATTAAGAGTGCATTTATTAATGCTCCTTTAATTGAGACTGTATATCTTGCAATTCCTCAAGGAATAAAACTGGATACTATGAAGAAATTTCTGAGACTAAATAAAGCAATCTATGTTCTAAAATAATTCCTATTAATGTGGTATCAAATATTGAATGTCTGAATAAACAAATATGGGTTCACTACTTGTGTTCTAGATCGTTGCATCTTCTACAAAATTAATCCAAAACCCACCTGCCTGCCTTTATATTCAATTTGATGATATAGCTATATTTGGAAAAATATTCACTCAATTAAAAAAATTATCATTTTGGAATTTTGCATATAAGGCATTTAAATAGCAGATCTCATTCTAGGAATTAAAATCACTCATTCAGATTATGGAATAATATTAGATCAGCAACATTATACAGAAGCCCAACTCAAAAAATATGGAATTCATCTATGTAAACCTGTGTCAACACCATCAGTACCACAATAAAATCTCTCTCGATTATCATGTTAAGAAGTTAACATATTCAAGGATCTTAAAATGAGTTTTTGCAGTGAAATTGGTATTATCAACTACTTAAGTACAGCTACAAGACCTGATCCCAGCTATTCTGTCAGAGCCCTATCACATTACCTCAAAAATCCAGGCATAAAGAATTGGAGAGCTTTCCTTCATGTACTCAAATACTTAAGTAGTACTCAAGGTATGGGTCTATCTCATAATAAAAACCTCAATTTTGGAAATGAAGCTTAAATCATTTCCAATTGGGCAATTGTAGAATAACTAGAGTCTCTGTTACTGGTTACTTTACCAAATAAAACAGCTGTGTTGTACTTTGGAAAGCAAGAAAACAATCGACAGTTTTAATATCAACAGCTGAAGCTGATTATAAGGCTCTCTTTCATTCTATTTTGAAATTAATTTGGCTAAAAAAATGGTGTGAGGAAGCTAATATATTGAAAAATTCAACACTCATCACTTTCTGGGAAGACAACCAAAGCTGTATTAACACTTTAAATGATCATTGAAAATTAAATAACAAAAGAATGAAACCTGTTGATATAAAGCTTCATTTAATCAAAAAAATAGTTAAGGCAAAACCTATTAGATCAAAGTACAAAGAAGCTCAAGAAATGCTAGATAGATTATTAACAAAATCAGTCAGCTGGGGAGAACTGATACAATTCTTAGAACTTCTTATACTACGGAAATTAGCAGAGAGGGGAAGTGTTGCATATTTTCCGTAAAGAGTATGAAGAGAAAAAGCTACCAACAAGAGTAAGGTTTGTCAGTTTCCACTCTCCTACTCTCTGGGTGAAATAGAAACAAATATTATGACTCTTTCCATAAGGAACAGGTCTCAATCTGTGAATTAATGAACAGGTCATTGGGGAAAAAAGATCCATAAGACTTCTCTATAAGAAAAATAAATATAGAGGATTTGCCTCATCCTCTGTTTAAAACAAACAAAGAATAAGAATTAAGTTAATATTTTTATATTCCTTTCTCTACATCTTCACCTTGGAAAAAGGTCTCATAAAGATTTATAATACTTTTCTCTCATACGTAGTGAAGTGCAAAATAGCAAATCACCTTTAGGTACTTTTTTCTATACACATGTTCTATTATGATTCTTGTTCTTATAGTTAAATGATTATAATATAAAAATCACCTTTGATTGCCTAAGCTTTTATAAGCTCCAAATAAGAATTTCCTTGTAGGTAACTAAGAATATGTCTTAAAACTACTAAATTATTAGCCATTAGGCAGGCACTGTAACAAGGTTGATTGGCAATATATATTATATCTAGATACGTATTCTGACATATATTGATTACACTTTCTATTGCTTGTTCAAAAATATTGATTTTCATTATTTTATCTGATAAATTTATTTCATTTACAAAATCACAATTTTTTGGGGTATCAGGAGCCATTATAGCTGAAATTTTACCTTCTTTTCATTTATTATGGATAAGATCTTACTGAGTCATCAATATTTTATCTCTGAACCAAGTGAAATTATATCCTAAATGTTGAGCAGGATTTTTCTTGAACTTGAATTTTAGTAGTTAATTAAAGTCATCCAAAGGTTTCTTTAAAACCTCTTGTGAAATTTAAATAATAAATTCATCATTAGTATGGTATTTTAATATTAATGGGCTATTATGCATCAAGAATAATTAATGATTTTCTTTTGATTTCTAAATTATAAACTTAGAAAGTGCTTCGGAAGTTTTTTTGTTTCACACTTTGGTTCTTTTTTGGTTTCATAAAATGATTTGTTTAATTTCCAGACCCAGTTTTTTAGCTTGTTTGAAATGCACCACTTCTTCTATATCTCTTTGTAAGAAATTAGTTTCAATATCAAATTGATAGGAATTTAAAGCTAGTTTTACTACTCACAATGAACTGGCTTGTAATATTTCATTTCTACAAACTGAATCCTAGGTATCAAATGAATGTATCATGTTTTATTTGCAGTTTCCTAAAACTACGCACCTAGCCCTTGTAAGATGTGTCTATGAAACTCTTGATAATATTACTATTCATCAAGGGTACTATGACTGTTCTAACAAAAGATAATAAATTAACTTATTATAGCCACAATCAAACAATTGATTGATTAATTATTTCTTTTACTTGTCATACACCATTAGTGATTATAACAGTAAGCAATAATTGTCTACTAGAATCAATTACAAGGGTATTGATAATGTAACTTCCTATGAGAATAATATAAGACTATTTTAATGTATAATTATAATTTTCAAGAAAAACTATAGATAAAATTCTTGACAAAAAGTCTTACTAGAGGAAAAGCTTGAGAATTAAGTGAAGAAAACCACCAATACTCCAATAATACCTTGAAACGAATTGGTAGAGGATTTGATGTATTAATTGTAGTTTTAAGAAATAAAAGTTTTTTTATAAAAAAAATACAAAAATATAATAGTTAACCAATATTGGGAATAGTATATTTCTATGATTTTATGTCCTTTTGATTCATTTGACAGTAGCTAGAACATTTAAGAAGGAAAATAACTAATATTTACTTTTTGGTACTATAGATAAGATTGAATAGTAAGATGATTTGGAAAAAACAGCAAGAGGAAGGCTCTTTTAAGTCAACAACAGCTCACAGAGGCATTCTATGGAGCAGCCCAAAAGGCAAGTGAGTTATTAACCATTAATCCTCTTTATATGATTGGCTATATCACTTTTTGTCACATAATATTATAATAATCACTTAATCAAGTCATTTTACATGACTACCAACCCATTTATGGTTAATTTCATCACAGATTGTATAATCTGTGAGTTTTTGAAGATTCAGTGTTTCACATTGAATCATCACAAATGGACTGTAAGTAAAACTTTCAATTCGAATTATTAAGTCATAGGTATTTTTGGTTTTTCATGAATTATCCTTTTCTTCATTGTTTGGGAAGGTTTTATAAAGATCCATTAATAATTTTAGTTTTAATGAATTTTCGAAGTTTGCACCCTCTTTCTATGTAGAATTTCAAATAGCCCAGTTGTAGCCAGTTTCCATCAGGTAAATGCATGGACAATAGTCCAAAAAGGGCTTTAGTGACTATTTCAAGGTTTGTAAATGGAGAATCATTAATAATTGACATGGTTAAAGGAGTCAAAGTAGCTCTTTACCCCCTTGTCACATCAAAATAGAAGCTTATTTGCAATTTTCTTATGATTTAATGGGACTTTAACTTGGTAACCAAGTTCCCACAAGGTTTGCGTATACTAATTTTGCCATGATCAGCCATAGATCCAAGCTTGAGAGCTATCCACACCTCAAAGGCCCAAGAATTCAGGTACCCTTGCTCTCTTTAATGTATTTTGTGCCCCTTAGCTATTTTCATGTCAAATATAGTAATTCAGGCTTCAAGACTGATATCCACTATGGGTGTACCAAAGCTGTATTTAGAAATACTGTAATTATAAGTGCCAGAAACATGCATAACACTCTTCTTAGTGTATATGTAACATGGGATTTCTCACATTCCCATTATTTCGGCATGAAATTGAGAAAAACAAAAAAATTCACAATTCTTTCGTGTGTGGTCTTGTTGATGTGGTGCTGAAGTATTTTCCATATGATGACCTCATACAGTTAATTTAAGCTTATTACCCCTATGGAGATATCCTAGGTTAATTCTTGTTTATAATCCAAATATGGTCTTAAATCCATGGATCTACTTACTCACAGAAAGTTTATTCATCTTTTCTTGCATAAAAAAGGATAGATTTTGGATATATTCTTGACTTATGGGCTATTCATGGTTCAGAATTTAATCTAATATTAATTGTGTCCTATTTTGGTATGTAAAATATACCTCAAGGCTGCCATTTCCTCCCACCGAAAAATTAAATTTTACTACAACTTTATCAATGATATTGAGAAAGAAAGGCCCCAAAGGGGGTTAATTTCCATTGCCCAACCTCTTTATATTACTCTTATAAAGTGATTAAAGCACATTTATAGGAATGTTCAGGCCTGTGGCCTTCTTTCATACCTAAATCTTCTCAAATGTTCATCTGAGTCAGGTATTTCTGCTTCATCCAGCCACTCATCTTAATGTACTGGATTTCTATATCTGGCAAGATATTCTCTTTGATTTTTACCCCTAAGTCTCCTTTTCTTAATGAATTGTTTTATATTCTTGTCTTTTTAAAGTAAACAATTCTTTTTCAGATGGCTGATAAGGCTTAATAAGGATAACTCAAAATGTGGGGTGTTTGTTTTCCAATTCACCACTTAACTCCACTTGAACTGCATTGTCTTCATGTAAGAAAACAATAACAAAAGGTCATACATAAGAATCTTTTAGTTTCTTTTGGCCTTTTATATTATTAAGATTCAATGTTGAAAGTAGAACTAAGTCCCCTACTTTTGTAAGACTGTGACTCAAAACCAGAGCACAAGCATGACAGCCAAAATACCATAAATCAATGGTATAGCCAAGATACCACCAAAAAATGGAGCTGAGCCAAATTAGCTCAAAAGGTATCAAAAGAAAGAGGAAACTCACCTATTTCTGAAAATGTACGTCCCATCATCATAGGACAAGGAATACAAAAGTTATTCATGCTCAAAGTTATTGCTAAGCACAAACCTTAATTTTCACCTCTCATCTGAAATACAGAGTAAGAGGCTTAACCCCATCAAATGGGTATGAAAAATGAAGCTCTAAGTCAGGGCTATCCAATGGTACCAGCCAAACTGAGCTAGAACAAGTATTACAGAAGTTATGGTCAAATTCAGGCCAAATAAGGTAAACAAAACATTCACCTCTCATCTAACTTCTACAGTTTTAGTGTGAGATACCTAAAGTGGGGTCTTTTTGGAAAGAGAAAAATCAGTTTTATCTGATTGTGGAATCCATTTCCTCATCTCTCAACTAGAGCAAAAGCTTTGGGCAAACAAGCCCAATACAGCTTTTGCCCAAAACATGCATATGTACAAAAATCTTGTACATGGGATAACTTTGTCATATTTAATGATAACCATATCAAATAAGGTACTATTGTGTAGAACACATAGAGGGCTACACACTGGTTCATTTCTGAGGTTGATATCTCAAGAACTGACAACGCTATAGCTGTTTTAAGGTCAATTTCCCACATTTTGACCAATACAGCTTTGCCATGGGATAATATCCCATAACCATGATTATGAGGTGTCAAACTGACAAAGAAGCTTGTTTATACTTCAATACCTCATAAGTCAGTCAATACTGGGGTCCCATACAGTTTCTGTACAGCATTCTACGTGTCATACACTTCAGAATCAAGCTGTGTGGTCCCCAGATGAAAATATTCACCCTGTATTGGTGAAAACTGCCCAGATGTGGTTCCAAAACCACATCTGAGCCCAATACAAGCTATACAGGTACTTGCAAACCACAAGCCTGTCTCAGAGAGTAAAAGAATCTTCACTTCCTCTACGTGGAAAGGTCTAACAGCCCTTCCACCCCATTTCAGGATAAAAAGGAGGCTTTTCACAGCCAGAAATGCTTTCCTCATCCTGCTCTTGAATACCCTACATAGTAAACTGTAAAAAAATGTTTTACTCTTGGGTAATAAACAGGTATAATTATAATTTTAAACATTGTAGCTTTTATTATTGTAACCCAACAGGTAAAACTGCATCCAGGGTTTTCAACAGCGCTCACCACCACTATATTTCATATAGTAAAGCCCTTTTATTCTTAAGTCAAAATCCTTTATAACCCTTTATAATACTTTAGCACCTTTATTTTCATGTCACAGTCATGGGTAAAAGTTGTAAATAACCTTATATACCTTTTATCATAGACTCAGCCTGACATTCTGGGGGCCTGGCCATGTTTTAACTTATTTGGACCATTACAAGTGAGTTTTTTCTCTTATATTCTTCATCTCTGACAATTGCTTTATCATTTTTAGGCATATTTTTCCTTTAAAAATATATATTATATATGAATATTTATTTAATTGGTCTATGTACCACTCTTTACTCATATTTTAAGAGCATCTGTCATGTGGTTAATACCCACAAGACCTTTATATTTTGGCGTGTTTTACATATAAAACCACATAAGCCATCAATAAGTCCTGTATTTTTGATTAAATAAGGACACCTCTGGCTGTAAAACCAACAGTTGAGGTGTGGTTAAATGTATTGTTGACTCGATTACACTTATACAGATCACACTTGAAAACCACAAGTGAATCTGTGGGATACTGGTACACAAGCAGTGTAACAGGGTACCAAAAGCTGTCATTCTGACATGGAATTGTTAATTCAATTACACTGTCATTATACAGGGCATATTGTAGTAATATACAAGCCCAGAGGCCATTCTTAGACGTGCAAACAGCATTTTAGAAAGTCTTGAGTTAAATAAGCCCTCTTTTTCCTACTTTGATTCAGTGGAAGAGAATTATATCCCACTTGAGACCCAGTCACAGACAAACACACCAGTGACACCCTCAGAACGAGAGGGCAGCAAGGGCAAAGGAAAGAGGCACAGTGAGGGCCTGATTACAGCAAAGAAGTGGACACCAATAGCCACCCAGAGAAGTAGGAAACCATGAAACTCTGCATAAATACAAGGTAAAACCAACCTTAACAACTTGTACAGGGAAGATTACTATAATTAACCCAGTTGTAACCTCTAAAGGTAAATTGCCCAAATCAGCAGACAACAAATTTGTACAAGGCACAGTCAAAGGTAAATACCCTAAGAACATAAAGTTTTTGACTGCTTGCAAGCACTGATATGTCACCTGTATACCTCAGAGACCTTGGCTTCCAAAGGAACAAGCCAGAGGACAGAGAAGGCTTGTCCAGAACCAGAAGACCTGGAAGAAGACACCTTGGACACAGTGGTGGATGGCAAAACAATGAGGGAGATAATATCAACCCTGCCATTCACACTCCAATTCAACAGGAACCTCAAACCAGAGGACTGGAAGGATATGGATCATGCTCTTCAGCTCCACTAACTCCTCAAAGATTTTTTTCAAAGGAGCATGGACAACAAGAGGTTCAATCTGGCATCTCACTGGGAAGAGCTTGTAGCAAATTGCCAGAAGATCTGTCTCGAAGAGATAGACTTCAAAGACCTTATGGTAATCACCAAAGGTTGGAAACCTACCAGGAAGTTCAGACTCCTGGAGGCAAGGGCACAGAGGATAAGGGAGAAGCAAGCCACTATCCAAGCTATAGAAGAACAGTTAACCCAGACAGGGCCTACTCAGATTCCTTCAGGCTCACAAGGAGCAGGCCAAATCAGCTCTCAAGTGGCTTCACACCATTCAAAAACCAGCAGATCAGTGGCCAAGAGTCACCATTCTTCACAATTCCAGGAAGCTTCCAGGAGAAGACAAGGAAACAAGGGCAAGAACAAAACCTCCTTCAACCAGAGGAGGAACGACTCAGACCCCATTATCCAGAAGCTGTTGGACTTGGTAAAAGAAGTACACAAGAACCAGAAGTAGCTGTAAACAACTCTAGAATCAGTAGTCCCATTAATAGAAATATTACCCCCACTCAGATTGAACATAATGTTATCACACCTGAGAGTAACTTAAACAGTGATGCACTGTGTTTACAAATGTCCCAATATGCTGAGCACACTCAAAAGCAGTTTGCAGAACTTGAAGCAAGCCATGAGAGGATGAAAAAATTAACAGCCTCCATGGATAAGATTTTTAAAACTCTTCAAGAAGGACATGTTCAATTGAGCAAAGCCTCTGAAGAAACCAACAAAAGACTGAATCTAGTCTTTGAAGAACCACACCACAGCAAAAGGGACAGGGATTGTCTGTATCAAGACATAAACAAATTTCTTAATGTCTACCATAACATGAAGCCCCAACCACAAGGCCATGTGATGGATAATCCATATCAACCAGATGCCATGTTGATGAATAAGGCAAGATCTCCATCACATTTTCCCAGGGCGAATCTCGCGTCAATCGTCGGCGATTGACTTCACGTCGCACCGCTGTCAGTATAAAATCTTGCTTCAGTCGCGTTAGTGTCACTTTATAGTCACTGGATTTAGTGGGTCATGTCACGTCACCGTCAAGACAACGTCAATCGTCACATGTGTCACATGCAAATGTCACTCAAAGCCCAAACCCATTTCAACACTATTCACAATGTTCGGGTAATTTCACCTCATTGGCTTTGGCATCCCCACCTAATCCGCCCCGATGCTTTGCATGCTTACGAGCCCGCACCGCCCTCCAGATGAGACTCCGACACTGCCCCCCCATCTCCGTCCTCACCACTCCTTACGCTTTAACACCCCCGCCCATACCATCTTTATGCTCACGTGGTGCACTCCCGACATCACTTATCCTTAGGCTCGCTCAAGTGCCCTCCCGATATGCTCCCGACACTGCTTACGATCATTACGCTCACGGAGTGCACTCCCGACATGCTCCCGACATCACTTATCCTTACGCTTGCTCAAGTGCCCTCCCGACATGCTCCCAACACTGCTTATCCTTACGCCTGTGTACTGCCCTCCCAACACTGCTTATCCTTACGCTTGTGTAGTGCCCTCCCGACACTGCTTACCATCCTTACGCTCGCGGAGTGCACTCCCGACATGCTCCCGACACCACTTATCCTTACGCTTGTGTAGTGCCCTCCCGACACCACTTATCCTTATGCTTGTGTAGTTCCCTCCCGACACCACTTATCCTTACGCTTGTGTGGTGCCCTCCCGACATGCTCCCGAAACCACCTATCCTTACGCTCGCGGAGTGCCTCTCAACATGCTCCCGACACGACTTATCCTTATGCTTCCGTACTACATCCATAGTGTACGGTGGCTTGTTGGCGTACACGATGAAGGCAATCACCGAAATATGCTGAGTGGCCTTCTCTGCCAACAGGACCTAAGGGGAAATTGGTCAGTATATTCACAATGTTGTGGTTAGGGTTTAAATCATGAGACTCACAAATTAAAGCCTAATAAGTGGACTATTTAAGACAAGAATTGTGTCTCCTGTTTCCCCAACAAAACCATTTTATTTCATATCATTCAAATGGAACACTTTGCTTAGTCCTTACCTCATGAGCGTTGAATAGTTCAAAAGTTGACTTTAGTAGGTTTCTCACTAGGCAACTTTATTCAATGTCTCACAGGGAAGTGATTTCATTTGCATGATATGAAATAATTTGCAAAACATCGCCTCCTTCAATTTCCCAACAAATCGCATTTTGCAAATGCCAGTATTTTACTTGCACCTTTTTTCTTGAATTTGGATCTTTTATCCAAAAATTTTCAAACAAGTTATCAATCACCTCGTCACCATCTATTTGCTTAATACACTACCTCTGCTATGGCTCAAACCCCGGGAAATTCAACTGAATTCAATGAACGACCAACTTCAGCCCCAGAGAGTGGAAGTGAAATCTCTGATATCGCCAGTAGTCGTGAATTAGGCATTGAAGTAGAGAGCCAGTCACATGAAGATAATCAAGATCCACCAGTTCTTCCAGAATGTGAGTATGCATCCATCTTGAATATTTCTAATCTCCCAAAACCTGATATTGTGTCATAGCCTTTATTTCAGGTCAGCCTCCAAGCTCTCAGAAACCGAATTTTAAAAGTTATGAGAAGGAAAAGACTGTTGAACCTTGTGCACCGACAGAAGATGATGGGCAAGATGATGTAATTTTCAGTGGGGAGGTGGAAATTATATCCAAGGAACAATTTGTCTCCAACATTGCTCAAACAATCCCAAGGCTTGAAAAAATCCAAAATGATAGTAAAACTCCTGATTATGTGCGTCAAAAGATTGCTGAAGGCATGAGCCTTCTCAAAATGGATTTGAACCGTAAGTCCATTACGAATTCAAGACAAAGTTTATATCAATAGCTGCTTACAATATATGGGCAGGTGTGGAGGTGGGAGAATCTCTACCTGAAGGATCTCGAGTCGTCATTGGATTTCCAGGCAAAGGATTAGGAAAAAGACCAAATATACATGCAACCAAAAAAACAAACAAAAAACGCCGTACCTTTGAAGCCGCAAACGATTCTCGCGATCAAGGTCACAAAATTATCAATGTTGAAGGGGACCATATTTATAATCAACCTCCGCATACTGAACCCCCCCCAATTCTCAATGAAACAATCCATGATGAAGCTCCACATACTGAAAGCCCCCTGATACCCAATGAAACAATGCATGATGCAACCCCTCCCGCCCCTCCTCGGAATATTCAAGCCTTTCAAGAAAGGGAAACAATTAAACATGATACAATGGGACGAGATATGCCTGATATAGTTCCTGACCCTGAGCCCAAAGTGTCATCGTCTACTAATTTTCAAGGAATATTTTTATCCCGCATGGAAGAGTTTGCAGGCGTTTTCAATTATCATTCCAATATTACTCAACAATCATGGAAAAGGGGGCTTGATAATATCAATAGTATTTACAAAAATCGATGGGACAATTTACCAACCAAAGATGCTCATACATTCCTACCTGTTGGTATTAAGGTGATCAGTAACCGAGAGCTTAAAATGTCGGCCTGGCTGGAGGACCGTGAGATGGCAGGTGAGTTTTATCTTTGTGCATGAGACATGTTAATTGGCTGTTGACTGGTGATATAAATTGCAATATACAGGGTTAGATTTTTTTAAGCCAACCGAAACAGAAGCGTTTTTTGATCACAACATTTGGAATCTCAAATTGATGAAGGAATCAGCTAAACCTCCAGAGAATCTCCCAAAATCAGAACACTCCTTCTTCAAAATGGTTCAGAGCCTTCTTTACCCCGCCAATCCAGTTAAACATTTTTGGGCAAATGTTATGTTTGAATCCATTAGTTTAGTCTCATACGATGTGATTGCACCCAAACCATATGTTGCACAAACATCAAATTCGACCGATCCTCTTGGACTCGAACGGGGAGCAGTTGAATACCTTGCCTCCTGCTTGAGTAAATCAAAGCAACGTGCAACCCAACTTAGCATTGAAGGTGGCGGGGCTGACAATGAGATACCCACAAAGCCGCACAAGAACCTGGAGGCTCTAATGGATACAGTTATCCATTTGATGATTGCGTACAACATGGTACGTGCACATACAAAGGTCGAAGTTAATGGCATCAAAGGCAAACTCACAAACTCAAAAAAAAATGAGGCCATCAAAGATCTTTTGGCGTGTCACAAGAATCTCGGAATAAATCGAATTTGCTATGGTATATTAGCGGAATTCTGTGCGGCGGGGGTTCATGGTTTGATGGTATGCTCAGATGATTGGAGAACAAGCTCAGTTAAAGGGGCTTTATCACTAATTGACTTTTCCGCAAAACTTTCAGAGGGTAAAAATCTAGTGGAGCCAGTGTGGCTACGTACTAATAAGTATATATGTAGTTTACTGAATAAAAGTTTCTTCTCATCAGAGTCTTTTAACCCCACTGTACCTCTTAGATTTGAATTTGCACGATGCTTAGTATTAGACTTTGGTGATGCCTGGGTGGCGAAACGCGATCTTGGTTCAAGTGATGAGGTCACCTTGACGGTACCCAGGTCAGCAAAACTCACAACCAGGATTGACCCGTTTTAGATTAGCTTTGTACTAGATAGATTGTAATTTAATTTTGCAAAGTGATATATGAATTTAATAATCATGACTTCCTATCCTACTACTCCCCGGATGCCACAGTCTGAGTACCAATAGTAATTGTACGGCGGCATGCCTCCGTACATCATTGCAAAGACTCCGACAGGACGCAAGCTGAGTCAGGCATTGTGCCCCCGAGTAGCACACGCGGGGGCATTGCGGGAAGTCGCGTTTATCACTTCCCGCCAGCCCATAATAGGCCAAATGTTCCTGTGTTTTTCAAGAGGACTAGGATAGCTAGGAATCCGCATTCCAAATGGTTGGATTGGAAAGTGATTGCATGGGAACATCAATATGTCAAATTGAATAATGCACTATCCACTGCAATTTTCAGGTTCAGGTATTTGAGATGGCGAATTTCCCAAGGTCAGGTGTGATCTTTCTCTTTAGCCGCAATCAAAAAAGATTCATCAACCGCAATTCAATTTAGCTGATATTAATAAATCAGTAATCATTTGGTTTCATTTCATTTTCTGCTGAAAGCATGCCATTCATGAAAAAAGGAAAAGAGCGTAAAAGGGAACTCGCCAGAAAGCGTTGGGCTGAGGAAGGAAAGTGTGAGTTGCTCGCTTAATCTCAGTGTATATATGCTTCCACATTTATGTGGCACCCTCATTGGGCCCCACGGAAGAACATTGGCTTTAGTTGGTTCAGATTGTGCCAATGTCATGTGGGCTCCAACAGGGAAGTTCAAGGATGTGTGCCAAAGAAAGCTCCTTGGTAGTATCTGATATCTTGTGTGCTTCAATACATAGTGATCCCTCAACCACTCGGGAATAGTAGCAGATCCCAAAAGACAAATGAGCGCAAAACGAGCCGAATGAATAGGTTGTTTTCCTCCCCTCGCCCAACAGCACAAATATCAATGCCATTATCAGCAAATATCACCCCAAGTGAAATTTGGAGGGTTGTGGATGTCAATCAGATCAAACGCATTCACTTTGGCCGTGTGGCAATTTTCTCTTCAACCGGATTACTCATTGCCCTTGTCAAATTCCGACAATTCACAACAATGAGTGAAGTCGAGGTCAATCAATGGGATGAATTATCACAATTCTTATTTCGCGAAAAGAGATTCACCAACCTGATTGCAACCAATGGAGCATTACTGGAGGGATTTATGTTCGTGATTGGGTGGCGCAAATGCAGCACCAATAATGAACAATTTGGTCTGTATGGAAGTGTCGGGAAAATTGGAAACGCAAAAGATGAATGGCAGAACCGAGGTCCCAATCTTAGCTTGGTGGGTTGCATTCTAGGTCAATCCTTACGATATGTTGGGGATAATTTATTTGAGAAGATTCAAAATTTCTACAATTCATTGGGGGTTCCGTCTTTTGATCAAGTCAACTATGAAGGCAATATTCCGGCAAATCAGGGTGCATTTGAGTTCACTTCCGCACTCACTTTCACCATGAATGGATTCAAAAATGCACCTCATGTTGATAAGGATGCATCGCTGTATGCTTCGGGATGGTGGTTTCAAGCTGATAAGCGGACCGGCCAAATTCAAAGATATGCGTCAAAGCGGTGTACAGGGGGAAAATTGATTTTCCCAAATGAGCATTTTTGGATTGATCTATCCGCATGTCATGGGCTCATTCAGGTAGTGTGGGCCAGTAGTACATTTGTTCATTATACTGATCCAGCACAGGAAAATGAAAGCACGACACTAGTGGGTATGTCCGCACAATGCTCAAGCAGGTTAGCAAAAACAATGCGGCAAAAAAACTATGGCTATCATGATATTGGCGAGAGAGCGGGCTATCAAATCAGGGATGGTAATACAATCTCATGCCGATTCAAAGAATGACGAGATTTGCATGTGGGTTGGGTAAGTAATGGTGGGGGAAGGCAGAGGACAATATACACCAGGATTGGATGGATTCGAGTGCGGGAGATGGGGTGTCTCACATGAAAAAGGGGTGAAGTGGATTATGTACAGTGGCATGCCATCGTACATCTGTCCTGGTTTGTTGCTATTGTCCAGGATGCCGATGCTTCACACGCGAATCCTTATGCTTGTGCAGGTTCCGCAAATGCTAAAAGTTCCTTACGCCTATGGGGGGTGCCGACACTACACACGCCAATCCTTATGCCTGTGCAGGCTCCCAAAAATTTACATGCCAATCCTTACGCTTGTGAAGGTTCCCAAAAATGCTTAAAATTCCTTATGCCTGTACAGGCTTTCGACGATTCACATGCCAATCCTTACGCTTGTGAGGGTTCCCCACAATGCTGAAAATTTCTTGGCCTGTGCAGGATCCCCAGAATTCACACGCCAATTCTTACGCCTGTGCAGGCTCCCAACAATTCACACGCCAATTCTTACACCTGTGCAGGCTCCCAACAATTCACACGCCAATCCTTATGCCTGTGCAGGCTCCCAACAATTCACACGCCAATCCTTACGCCTGTGCAGCCTTTCGACAAGTCACACGCCAATCCTTACGCTTGTGAAGGTTCCAGACAATTTAAACAATTCAATACATGAGTAAGATTAATAGCGTGTGACCATAGGAAAGGCCATGTTTCACAAATCTGGAGTGGATTGCTCACATGCGGGAAGCTCCCGCTTTTTTACAGTTAAGAATGGATATGGCTCTAAACCATGGAAGAAGAAAATATAGGAGACGTTAACGGCAACTATTGGCGCATTTTGGGAAAAAGAGGGTCACACAAACAAATACTCACTAAAACCTTTGGTGGGGCCCTTACAAAAATTATTCTCACGCAATAGGATATTTGAACCATTGAGGAAAATATAGTTTCACATGAGCAAAGAATGTAATATAAATGGAAAATAACAATCATTGAATACAAGTAATTTATTTGAAAGAAAGTATTACAAAAGATCAAAAGAGGAAATAATGAGATTATTTTTTTTAAATTTTTATTTTTCTAAGAATTTCGAGACTATCCCGGTGATGTCCTCCTTTGGATAAGCCTCCAGTGCCTGGGAAAGGAGGGAGTTTAGTTCCTCCCGGAATTCCCGGTGCATCTCATTTCTATGAGTTGCATACACAAAAGGAATCATGCGGAGCAAGCGGCGATGCTCCAACAAGATTCGGTTGATTGATTCGTGGATGATGGCTTGAGGAATCATTAGGGTCGGTCGCAGGTCGGTGAATTCCTGGCGAGCGTCATTGTGGGAATGAGAGGAGCTTCGCACTGGGGGGGAGGAGGTTGTTGGGTTCTTGGGGGCAATGGGAGGGAGATCCTGGGAAGGAACCGGGGTAGGAGGGGAAGATGGTGGTGTCGGTGAAGAAGAAGGGGGAGAGGGAGGGGGATGGGGCGATCCGACGGGCGTATCGTCGATGATGATGATCGAGCGAGGAGTGGCGGGACAATCTGGAGACGGTCGAAGAAAAAATGAGGAAAAGTGGATATGGATCGAAGAGAAAGAAGGGGTGACTTACCATAAGGTTCCTCCGTGGATTGCGTAGGAGCCACCTCAGCTTCTGGCTCACGAGTCGTATCGTCCTCAGGTGGTTGGGACGATGGACTCGGGCCAGGAATAGGTGGCTCTTCTGTTCGGGAGGGTTCTAGAAAAGGAGTAAGAGTCAGTTCACTCGACTCAAAAGTGAAAGTGAAAATGAAATGAAACTTTGGCTGCTTACCGCGGAATAATTCCTCAGACCATCGGGTGCCACTCAGGCCTGGAGTGGGTTGCCGGAGGTTTGCTCGCGAGGCAAACTAGGAACGGGAGAGTCATGTCGGGGGGGAGTCGGGGGGTTTTGTTCTATGAGTAATGGAAAAAAGTCAGTATTATTGCGTGAAGAGAAATGAGATAAGGAGGAGAAAGAAAACTTACTTTGGCGTTTGAATCCCATCGGTGACAAGACATGGTGACGATCAGCCCAAGCTCGAATGTCCTCTCGCCATCGCCAACCTTCATCGGCCGGATAATCACTTCGCTCCGGTCGAGTTGTGAAATGACCATCGGATGGTGGCCTAGGAGGGGGAGTGGACAAATCGATACTGGAGGGGACAGGGCTGATCGTGCGGAATCGTTCCTGTTGGCCTGTTTGGGGTCCCGGCGTCCATTCACGCTCGGAAATGGTTTCATCATTGTCGACCACAAAGGAGTCCTCACGAGGGCATCTTGGGCGGGAACTCCTCTGGCCTTGTGGTCGGAAGGGGCGGACAACGAATGAACATTTCTTGTGTGCTTGTCGGCAAGCATCACAAGCGTCGTTTGTCGTCGAGGAACAAATGCAGGGGATACCCCGCTTGGTGCATAAAGTGCACAACATCTAAAAACAAAACAATTGAGGTTAGTAACTGCATACAAAGTAAACAATCAAGAGAAAAAATGAAGACGTGCGATGAATTATGAATTTAAAACCGAAACAAAGAAAGAACGCTCTAGTCGGAAGTTTTGAAAAGTCTGGAAAAGAGTCGTGAAGAAAAATAAGTATTAATATCGGTATGTAATGTCAACAAAAGTTTAAAAAAGAGGTAACGCACGAGGTGGATAGAAGTGAGGTTCTGAACGGATCAGAAGAATAAACAAACAGGCAAAAGGAAGGGAAGTGGGTTTAGTGGAGTGCGAAAGACAAAAATAGAAAGGCAGGAAGACGAAGGGGAATACGCACAAGAAGGACAAACGCAGGTGAGGTTGAACGAAGTGGAGCGGGTGAGAAAGAAAGTGAAGTGCGTGTCGTGTGAAAATGGTCTTTTATACCATGGTGAAGCTGAGACGATCTCAGAAGTTGCAGCACCCACAAAAGTCTCAGCTTCAAGGCGTGTGGGCAAAATTGAAGCTGAGTCTCAGCGAATGCTGCAACTGAGAAGTGAAATGCTCGCGTGAGGCAGAAGAGCAATGGGGGTCTGGCTGAGTATTGCAATTTATTGAATTGTCAAGCTGAGTCAAATCCCCTTTGTTTCCTTAAATTGCCACCCAATCACCCAGGAGGGTGGTCGTGAGGCCCTTGTTGAATGTGCATTGTGGGTGCAATGCACAAGTGACCGCGGCAAGATCACCGGCCTTATGGCCTGGTGATAGTCTTTGAACAAAGGGGGGGGCTGTAAGACAAGTGAATACAGCGTGAGCTTGCCTCGACCCATTGCTCAGGTTTGCTTTTGGGTCATAATTGAAATTCTCAGTGGCTGAACATTTTAATTGCACAGTAATTGAACAATTGATATAACAATATCAAATGCACCGCTGAGTATTGCAATTTATTAAATTGTCAAGCTGAGTCAAATCCCCTTTCTTTCCTTAAATAGCCACCCAATCACCCGGGAGGGTGGTCGTGAGGCCCTTGTTGAATGTGCATTGTGGGTGCAATGCACAAGTGACCCATGCAGAAATGCACCCGGTGCATTGGGTCACAAGTGACCGCGGCAAGATCACCGGCCGTATGGCCTGGTGATAGTCTTTGAACAAAGGGGGGGGCTGTAAGGCAAGTGAATACAGCGTGAGCTTGCCTCGACCCATTGCTCAGGTTTGCTTTTGGGTCATAATTGAAATGCTCAGTGGCTGAACATTTTAATTGCACAGTAATTGAACAAGTGATATAACAATATGAAATGCACCATGCTGAGCCATTGCTCAGTGGTTTTTGTATGCCCACAATCTGAGCATTTGGCACAGCATTGGGTGACATTTCAGCCAGGTGCAGCATTTCACACGCTTTGGTGAAGTGCTCCAAACTGAGCTTTCCAATGAACTATTGCAAAAAAAGTTCATTCCATAGCTTTACTGAGCACTTTCACACGGTGCTTTTGACCATGACATGCTCAGCTTGCGTGTGCAAATCGGGTGAAATGCAATGCTGAGCATGTGGCACATGAGCTATGTATATGCAAACGATCGGAAGGTGCATGCAGGCTCAAGTAGTATTACACCTTCCTGATCTGTACAGCCAACACTGTAGTACGCAGTACACCTGTGTAAATGTATGCTGCGGGGCAAAGCAAAAGCTGTTCAACAATGTAGCATGCAGTCACGTCAGGCCATTGAGTCATATATCTCAACTGCATCCCTTTGATGCACCTTGTTGGACAGCTCTGCCTAACTACGGCACAGATGCGCATGTAATCCAAGTTAATGTAAGTGGGTCATAGTGGGATGACTGTTTATTTGGGTCATACGCAAACATTGGATTCCATCCGGGGCCATTGTTGGGGCAAGCAATTACTGGCCCTGCTTGTTCATCCCGCGTTCTCATTGTCGGGCAGCCACACGCTTGCATATGCACCCCCAACGGGTCATACACAGGTAACTTTCACACGCCTGGAAGACATTTTACTGCCAGTGTCCCAACCGGCTAGTTTCTTGGTCGGGTGGTCAGCTTGACTGCAGACGCTCACCTGCTTGCGCGTGGAAACCTGAGGCCAATCAGTGTAGATTTGCTTCAGCCTCATCCACATTAGAATAATCCCAGCCTATGTTTGCGTGGGTATCTCCCACCGCGGGTCATTTTCTGCACGTTCTCACGCGCCCCGCACAAGCTGTGGGGCCTGGCTTGCAGCCACAAATTCCCTTGCGCTTGTGGCCTCTTTCTCCGGAGTTTCGTACACGCGTGAGGCAAAGACCGTGATCCCAATCTCGGGGGATTAGTAGCCGCCTCAAACGCAATAGGGGTGAATGTATATGTGGATCAAGCCTCGCAGCTGGCGCTCCCTTTGATCATCCCACACATTCCCCCCTGGAAGCCCAGTAGGCATCAGTCAGCAAAACACTTCAGGCAAAACCAAAGTCATGTTTGGTGGCATGCCACCGAACATATCTCACCCGCCCACACACAAACATCCCCACAGTGAGATTGCCCTTTGAAACGGCCAACATTGCCCAGTAGGTACCTGTGCCACAATTAACCTGGGGAAGATATGCATCCATGTTCGCTGTCACACCAGCAAACATGACTGAATGCCTCTAATATGCCCTCCACAATAAGTTGCTACAACCTCCCCAATTTCAGATATGCTAATGTCAACCTTGTTCCACCAAGGGTTTTGTCCCTTGCTGCAGATCGAGCAGTCATATCGGTGCACCCACATTTTGGCCACCTTGCCTTGATATATGCCCCAAATCGGATATGAAAATTATGAGCCCAAGAGGCCCATCCCCATCAAGACCATTGTAAGGTTTGACTATGAAACAATAAGTAAAAATTACTAATTTATTACTTATTGTACTCTGAATGTCCTTATGAATTGAATAAATAAGATCAAAAAGATAATAATAATAAATAATTATTGTTATTATGGCGTAAAATAATTATATTATTAAATAAATATAATAATATAATTTATATTATGAAAATATAATATAATAAATAAATACATTAATATAAAAAAATTAATATATTTAAAAAGCTCTTTATTATTGTTACCAACAAATAATAAAGGCGTAAAAAATTGCTTTTTATTAATAAAAAACAATTAATAACAATAATATTACTAATATTAAAGTTATGAATTAATATAAATACTATTTATATTAATTAAAGAGTTATTAAGAGAGTAATAATAGAGAGATTATTATAATAAGAGAAAATAACCTACTTTTAACACTTAATATAATGATTTGAAATATTTTACGCCAAAAAAATATAAATACAACCTTTTTAAATTGTATTTACAATAAAAATAAAGAAAATTACAAATTATTCTGGATTTTTACGTGGAAATGAGTTTTTAGAGAGATTTTTAACAAAAACAATTAAATAAATGATTTAATCACGTCCAATTGGATTATTATAATAAGGTGGACTTTGGTCTTTAATAATATAATAGTTTTATATATAAAGAATAAAGAAATTACCTTTGATTTATTTGATTTAATGTTTTTGATGCGTCTGAGGGGAAAATAGAGTAAAAAGAGCTCTATTTATAGTAAATACCTCCCTCCTAGAGTCCAACAGGCTTCTAGTAGACGTGTACTGATCATATCCACTGGAATTGATCATTATTTTAAGGTTTGGAGATGATTACATCATTATCAAGCCATATTACATCATTATTACACGATTATTTAGAGTTATCACTATAGCTCTAAAGTTGATGACATCAGAGGCTTGGCAGAACCCCAAATTTCGTGTATTTTCTTAGTTTTAATCATAAACTAATAGTATTCACCAGTTTTATCACTCTTAAGACTGTTAAACTTAAATTAAGGTTACTGTGAGTGATCATAACTGCTCAAATTAAGCTCAAACTTTGATCCTCAATAACTTTTAAGATTTACACGCTACAGCAATTCAGAGAGTGAATTCTGATAGCCTGGCATAACCTTATTATGCTGCCAAGAGCGTTTCATTACATCATCAAAACTCTAATTTTGATGATTTTTCTTGTAACTCATCTTTTCTGTCAAAATTCAATATTTTAAACTTCAAACCTTGATTTCAGGGGGTTATACCCTGAATTTAATAATAAAAATTACATCATTATTCACGAATGAACTAGTAGAATCCAACTGTATACTTTTTTTTAAGTTTGGAACACTTTCACAACAAAGTGGTCAACAGCTCTGTTGATTTTTATCAATATTTCATCATAGGTTTTAACCTTGTTTATAATTTGTAAAATAAAGTTCATATCTGTGTTCTTACAGTAATTACGTGGTAACTTTCTTTTTGGTTCATCATTCTATCATGTATAGTTTAAGAGATATTAGCTATGATCCTTGAATATATGCGTTGACCAAAAAAGTGCATATATTCAGGTTAATTCCTTAAGTATTAACTTTGGAAATTAGCTTATTAATTGTTTTATGTGTGGAAGTTTGTGGGGAATCCACTGGTACAATTTATTTCACATGTTGTTCCATTAGTTTCTGAGATAAATAAGGTTTTATGGTCTTTATAAGGTATCATACCTTATAATTCATTAAATATTGACTTTACAGATATGCCATAAAAATGGTATATGTGTATTTTACCATGGGGAATCCAATGGTATAATTTATTTTACATGTTGATTCATTGGTTTTTAAGTTAAACCAATTTTTGTACCAATTTAGGGTATTTTTTGTATATTTAAGTAATTATTTTTGATGTATAATTATTCTAAGTACTTTTAATATAATTATATTAAAGGTATAATTATTTTGAGTATTTTTTGTGACCTAATTGGGTATGTGTTCATATCTCAAAGGCTCCCATTCCCTACCACCAAAAAAGATTGTACCACAATCTGATATGTGTGATTAGGGTATCATCCACTTTCCTACCTCTTCATTAGAATTTATCAGTCCTGAAGCTCAATAATGCTTGGTTTTGTTATTCTTTAGGTTTTCTTTCGTGTCTAAACCTCCTAAGTAGTTTATCAGCATTTGTTATATCTTTCTCAAGTAGCCATTCATCTTCTTGAGTTGGATTTCTATACCTTACAAGGTATTTGCTTTCTTTTTTGTTCCTTGTCCTTCTTTCTTTAAGGACTTTTACAATTCTTTTTTCTTCTCCTTCTTCCAAAGGGGGAATTTCAAGTGGGGGTTTATTTCTTAGTGGAAATAATTCTTTGTCACTTGGGCTGTAAGGTTTTATAAGACTTACAGGGAAAGTTGGGTGTTTATTCATTAAATCACCTGTGAGTTCCAATTGTACTGCATTGGGTCCATGAAGTGCTTTTACCATAAATGGTCCTGCAAATAAATCTTTCAATTTCTTTGGTCCTTTTATGTTATTAAAGTTAAGAGTTGATACTAATACCAAATCTCCTATTTTGAAGTCAGGTGGTTTATGACTTTTGTCCCCTCTTTCTTTTGCATATTTGAAAGAGTCTTGCATGCATCTGTTTGCATGGTGTCTTGCTTTGTCAAGCATTATCTTAAAACTGCTTGCTGTTGGATGTATGTCCACTAAGTCCCTTTTGAGGGTATCATAAGGAAGTCTTGGATTCCAACCTTTCTCTAGCATTGCTGGTGTTTTGCCAGTAGAAGAATGGATTGATGTCTTATATGCCAGTTCAAGTGCTGGTATTAGTGTACACCAATCATGGGTAAAGCCATCAGAATCTTTGAATTCTAGCCCATAAGCACAGAATCTTCTGATCATGTCCTCTAAGGTCTGTATCATTCTTTCTGGTAAGCCATCAGTTTGGGGATGGTAAGCTGTTGAGAATGATAGCTTTGTCCCAAATAAGTTATGGAGATTTGTCCATAATGCTGAAGTGAACTTTGGGTCTCTGTCACTTATAATATTTTGGAATAAGCCTGTGTGGCTAATGACTTTATTCCATATCATTATGGCTGTATCCATAGCTGTGTCATCTTTATGACATGGTAAGAACATGGGAGTTTTACTGTACCTGTCAACCAATACTAGACATGCATTATAGCTCCTGTCTCCTCCTGGAGGTAGTGCTGTTACCCAATCCATATGAACTATTTCCCATGGGGATTTTGGTTCTTGGATTTGGATCATCATTCCAAATTTCTTTCCTGTGGCTCTGTTGGCTTTTTTACATCTGTCACAGGTTTGGCAGTACTCTGCAACATCTTTCTTCCAATTTGGCCACCAAGAGCAGGTTTTCACCCTCTCTAGTGTCCTATCTTCTGAGAGATGTCCAGATGCAACACTATCATGACACTCATGTAAAATAGTGTTTATTAGTGTTCTATTTGTTAAGGCCATAACACATGTGTGTTTTGTTCTATGGTAAAGGATTCCATCAAGGAGGTGGAATCTTCCTTCATCATATGCCTTTTTCCATGTTTCATCTAGTTTTGATGAAAGTGATGGATCTTTGCAGTCTTTCATTAGAAGTTGGCTGAAGATATGGCAATTTTTGTCTGTCTTATAGCTTTCTTTAACTTGGTTTAAGAATTCTGTGCCTATGTCTGTGACACATATTCCTTCTATATGGTGCTCTTCTTGTGGTACCCATGCTGGATTGTCAGGGGTATTTGCTAAAGCCCATCTGCTAAGACCATCTGCATTTTTATGAATATTTCCAGATTTATGTACAATAGTCATATTTCCTCTATATTCTTGGATAGCAATTTGCCATCTTAGCATATGTCTATTTGGAGTCTTCATATTTAGTAGTGATTTCACAGCATTACAGTCTGTGATTACATCAAAAACTGTGCCATCCAAATAATAATGCAGTTTTTCTAAATCCCACACTAGGAATAAGCATTCCATTTGGCTTGCTCCATACCTTGCTTCTGTTGGCTTTATTTGCCTTGAAATGAAACAAATTTGTCCTTCCACTGGTTTATCATTGATAATTTGTGTTTGGTGAAGTGCAGCACCTAATCCTTCTCCACAAGCATCAATGTATAGTTTGAAAGGTAGTTTCCAATCTGGCATTAGAAGAAATGGGGCATTTGTTAGTGAACTTTTCAATTCTTCATATGCCTTGACCCTTTCTTCAGTCATTTCATAAACTGTTTGTTGGTCACATAATTTATATAAGGATTTGGCAATTTTTGCAAAGTCCTTTATATGCTGTCTATAGTAACCAGCAAATCCTAAAAATGATTGCATTTCTTTTTTGGTTTGAGGCATTGGTTTGAGTAGTACTGCTGCTACTTTATTTTTGTCTATGCCTAGACTAAGTCCAGACACAACATGTCCTAGTGCTTTTAATTCACTATATGCAAAATGACACTTTTTCAAGGAAATTTTCATATTGACTTGGACTATTTTTTGTAGTACCCTTTCTAGTCTTGTTAAGTGATTTTCCCAAGTTTCTGAGCAAACTATGATATCATCAATATAGATAATTAACCATCCTTCTGATAATTCTTCAGGGAATATGGTATTCATCATTCTTTGATAATGAGAAGGTGCATTTTTTATCCCAAATGGCATTCTTAAGTATTCAAAAATTCCACAATGGACTATTATTCTTAGTAGTTTCTTGGAATTTTCTGTTAAGACATTTTGATTAAAACCCTTAAGAGCATCCATAGCTGTGATGAACTTAGCTTGTGACAATTGGGTCAATGTCTCATGGATTCTAGGTATTGGATATCTGTCTGGAATGGTATAGGTGTTCAGGGCTCTGAAGTCTCCTACCATCCTTGATTTTCCATTATGCCAAGTTATAATGACAGGTGTAGTAGCTTCTACTTGTTCATTATGTCCAACCTTTCTTAATACTCCAAGGTCCATTAATTCTTTAATGTGCACTTCTAAGACTTCTCTAGCTCTTGGGCTGGCTGGATAAGCAGGTCTTCTTAATAAAGGTGGGTAAGGCTTTTCTACATTAAGAATTATATCCACTTCATGTCCAATTATGGCACCTAGTGGTTCCTTGTCAGTTGCAAAGGCATTTTTATACTTAAATAAGAGGTCAATCAATTTTTCTTTCATTTTTTCTGTTAATTCTTGATTGAATTCTGCCTCTTTAAGTTGTTCAGATATAAAAAGTTCCTTTTCTGGAATTTTTTCTTCCTTCTTAATAACTGTGATTTGTTTTTTGTTATTTAAGAAGCCAAACTTTTGTCTTTTGTTATCTCCTATGGTAAAATATCTATCTTTTTGGTTGGAGATATCTATACCATAGATTGATAAGTAGTCATTCCCAAGTATGAAATGATTACTAGTACAGTTGTCCATTACTACAAACTCTACTTTAATTCTGACACATTGTGAGGGATGTGGAAAAATTAGTGTTAAATCAATTATTCCAAGGGGCTTCATGCTCTCACTTGCACTACTAAATTTGACACCTTGTATTGGCATAAGTTTTTCTTGCCAGTTTGGGACAATGGTTTTTAAATAACTTTTTCCAACACAAGTGCAATATGCTCCTGTATCCAAGTTAACTTTTCCTTCTTGGTTATCAACCATAACAATACTTATACTTGATTTTCCAGCTGTATATCCCATTCCCCTTGCAGGTTTGGTTCTATACATTTTGGCATCTTGTATGTTTGTCAGGTTTGTGTCAGATGTTCCAACTTGTGGTAAGTTTGAATTAAAATCCAGTACTTCATAAATTATATCAATATTATTAATTTGTGCATTAATTATATTGATTTCATCACTTTCAGAGCTTTCTGACTCTTCTGTCTCTTTTTCAGAGTCTGATTCCTCATCTTTGTCATTGTGGTTTTCTGTTTCCACAATTTCATTAATCTTTGCTTTTTTAAGGAAATTATTGGCTAAGTGTCCAATACCTCCACATTTATGGCATTTTCTTTGCTCATTATTGTTGGATGTATTGGGCTTAAAGGATTCTTTTGATTTATCTTTTTTGATAAATGGTTTATTTGGGCTTTTAATGTCCAATTTTTTCCAAGTCCTGCCAATTTTTGTTCTTGTCACTATATCTTCTAGTGCATTTATATACTCTTCTGTGGAGCATGGTTCTATACACCTGCTTCTTAGGGCATGTTCTAGTTCCCCTCCACATTTTTCAAGTATTTTCATGTGCACCTTGTTTTGTGACATTTCTGGGTACAGTGCATTAAGCCTTTCAACTTGTTTCAAGAACCAAGTTAAATTTTTGTCTTTTTCTGGGTCAAAGAAAGAGTTTTCAAATGCATTTTCTATCTTATACCTCCAGGCATCATTTTCCCACTTGGTGATTATTTCTTGTTTCCACCAAGACCAGGTATTTTTACCATTTGTTTGTCTTATGCCATAATACCATCTTTTTGCAGATTTCTCAAACAATGAATGCAATCTTGCAGTGATTAATTCATCTGGTATAGCATAGTCTTCTTGTAACATGTCAATTGTTTTAATAAATGACATGTGGTCATATTCACCTTCTCCTGTGAATGTTGGCCATTCCTTCAATTGAGGTGCTTCCTTCATTAAGACTTGGTTATTATCTTGGTGACTCAAGTTTGTTATGAAAGGATTTGACAATTCCTCTTTTGTTTTAACAGGGCTTCTTATATGAGAAAATGGTGTTGATAACTTTGGCATATTTAAATTAGCCTCATTAATTTTATCCATTTTTTCTGTAATAAGCCTTATTTCACTTTGAATATCATCTTTCAGATGCATTCTTGCTTCATCACTTTTTTCCACATGGTCCAAAAGTAATTTTTGGTGTGATGAAGTCTTTTCTTCAAATTTTTCTACAGAAATACTTAATTTATTTAATTTTTCTGTAAGATTGTCAATACTCACATCATAATTGATTGTCAAAGTCTTGTCTTTGATATCTTTTATGTATTTATACAATTCTTGTTGTCCTTGTATTAATTTTTGAGTATTGTCAATTAAATTCTTTGGTTTATTATTTTCAACAATAAACTTAATGTTGTCAATTTCTTTTTTTGTTTTGCACAACAATTTTTGTTAAAGAAGATAAATTGTTATTTATTTCTTGTAGTGATAATAAACTATCTTTAATTTCTTTGAGAGGTGATATACTATTTTTAATTTCTGTTAAAGTATTTACAACATCTTTGGACAAGGTTATTTCTTTGGGAAATGAGGTTGTCTCATTCTTTGCTCTTCCTTGTCCTTGAATTCCATCAAGGTTCTGGCCATGTTGAAAACATTGTCCATAGCATCCTTTTGGATTCTTGGGATCCTGTAGCTTGGGGAATATGGTTTCCTCCAATGCTTTTTCTTGTTCTTCTTCCCTTCTTTGGGAAGTTGGCTGGTTTGGGGCTTGCTGGTAGAAGCTACTGGGGCTTCTTCCTTGGTTGCCTCCCTCTTTTTGGCGTGGTAATCCTTGATATTTTTGATTTGAGGTTTGGATGACAGTGGATTCCATCCATTGGAGTATTTCACTATCTCCTCCTCTTTGAGGAACTTTTTCAGGATGTGCCAGGAGTTCATCACTCCTTGGTGTATTTGAGGCAGCATTTCCCAATCTTTGTCCTTGTACGCTGTGTAATACTGCTTGTACTGGCTCATGTAGATGTCTATTTGAGCCCTCTGAATGTGATTTGTACCTGTTTGAGTTACTCATACTTAGTTCCAATTCAGGCTCAGATATCATGGGCATTTCTGGGACTTGCCTTTGGGATAAGGCACTTCCTTGTGTGGATTCTGTTCCACTGGGGATATTGCCCTTTCTTTTCCCTTTTGAGGGATCAGTTCTACCTCTGAGTCCAGCTCCATCTGATTGGATGGAGTATTGGGAACCTCTTCTGGTAGTCATAATTTAAGAAAATAAGAAATAAAAGTATTTTAGAATAAAAATTCTTTTTATGGCAATTATAAAAGAGGTGCTCACCTTCAGAGTCTTGAATGGTGGGTCCTGGAAAGTCTAATTTCTTAGCTTTCTTTCTTTTGGTGATAACTGGTGTTGGAGAACTTTGACAAGTTTCTTCCACCAATCTCTCAACAGTAGTTTGGTTGTCTTCTGTTGGGTTATCTCCAAACACTAAAAAAGACAAATAAATATAAGTCTTTTTATAAGAAGTGTTATTTTTTGGCAAGATATGGCAATTTTCCACATAGAAATTGCTTGTATATCTTTAAAAAATTGAAATGAATAAAGAAATAAATAAAAATGAATAAAAATAACTTTTTATTGGTTTTTAATATTTTTTAATATTTTTTAATATTTTTTATATTTTTATTTTTAAAGAATAAAATAAAAAATGAATATGATTCTTTTACAAAATTAAATTATAAAAAATTACTTTTAATTTATAAATTATCTTTTTTAATCACTAGAGTCACTCAAAGAAAGTTCTTGCAAGTCTAAGGATGTGAAAAACCACGTGTAAGACAGTACAATTGCTTTCCAAATGCCTCAATAGCTTTTAAAATTAATAAAATATAAAATTATTATATAATTTTATGATTATAAATATAATTTGTTATTGGATAAACCCAATTAGAATCTTTTTAAAGGTCTTTTAAGTAAATATCACGGCCAGGCCCCCAAATGTAAGGTTTGACTATGAAACAATAAGTAAAAATTACTAATTTATTACTTATTGTACTCTGAATGTCCTTATGAATTGAATAAATAAGATTAAAAATATAATAATAATAAATAATTATTGTTATTATGGCGTAAAATAATTATATTATTAAATAAATATAATAATATAATTTATATTATGAAAATATAATATAATAAATAAATATATTAATATAAAATAATTAATATATTTAAAAAGCTCTTTATTATTGTTACCAACAAATAATAAAGGCGTAAAAAATTGCTTTTTATTAATAAAAAACAATTAATAACAATAATATCACTAATATTAAAGTTATGAATTAATATAAATACTATTTATATTAATTAAAGAGTTATTAAGAGAGTAATAATAGAGAGATTATTATAATAAGAGAAAATAACCTACTTTTAACACTTAATATAATAATTTTGAAATATTTTACGCCATAAAAATATAAATACAACCTTTTTAAATTGTATTTACAATAAAAATAAAGAAAATTACAAATTATTCTGGATTTTTACGTGGAAATGAGTTTTTAGAGAGATTTTTAACAAAAACAATTAAATAAATGATTTAATCACGTCAAATTGGATTATTATAATAAGGTGGACTTTGGTCTTTAATAATATAGTAGTTTTATATATAAAGAATAAAGAAATTACCTTTGATTTATTTGATTTAATGTTTTTGATGCGTCTGAGGGGAAAATAGAGTAAAAAGAGCTCTATTTATAGTAAATACCTCCCTCCTAGAGTCCAACAGGCTTCTAGTAGACGTGTACTGATCATATCCACGGGAATTGATCATTATTTTAAGGTTTGGAGATGATTACATCATTATCAAACCATATTACATCATTATTACACCATTATTTAGAGTTATCACTATAACTCTAAAGTTGATGACATCAGAGGCTTGGCAGAACCCCAAATTTCGTGGATTTTATTAGTTTTAATCATAAACTAATAGTATTCACCAATTGTATCACTCTTAAGACTGTTAAACTTAAATTAAGGTTACTGTGAGTGATCATAACTGCTCAAATTAAGCTCAAACTTTGATCCTCAATAACCTTTAAGACTTACACACTACAGCAATTCAGAGAGTGAATTCTGATATCCTGGCATAGCCTTATTATGCTGCCAAGAGCTTTTCATTACATCATCAAAACTCTAATTTTGATGATTTTTCTTGTAACTCATCTTTTCTGTCGAAATTCAATATTTTAAACTTCAAACCTTGATTTCAGGGGGTTATACCCTGAATTTAATAATAAAGATTACATCATTCTTCACAAATGAACAAGTGGAATACAACTGTATACTTTTCTTTAAGTTTGGAAAACTTTCACAACAAAGTGGTCAACAGCTCTGTTGATTTTTATCAATATTTCATCATAGGTTTTAACCTTGTTTATAATTTGTAAAATAAAGTTCATATCTGTGTTCTTACAGTAATTACGTGGTAACTTTCTTTTTGGTTCATCATTCTATCATGTATAGTTTAAGAGATATTAGCTATGATCCTTGAATATATGCATTGACCAAAAAAGTGCATATATTCAGGTTAATTCCTTAAGTATTAGCTTTGAAAATTAGCTTATTAATTGTTTTATGTGTGGAATTTTGTGGGGAATCCACTGGTACAGTTTATTTCACATGTTGTTTCATTAGTTTCTGAGATAAATAAGGTTTTATGGTTTTTATAAGGTATTATACCTTATAATTCATTAAATATTGACTTTACAGATATGCCATAAAAATGGTATATGTGTATTTTACCATGGGAAATCCAATGGTAGAATTTATTTTACATGTTGATTCATTGGTTTTTAAGTTAAACCAATTTTTGTACCAATTTAGGGTATTTTTTGTATATTTAAGTAATTATTTTTGATGTATAATTATTCTAAGTACTTTTAATATAATTATATTAAAGGTATAATTATTTTGAGTATTTTTTGTGACCTAATTGGGTATGTGGTCATATCTCAAAGGCTCACAACCATGCACGTAACCACAGGCCATCCCCCCTTGACCCCATTGCTGCCTCTCATATAAGTTCCCCATCTGCGCCTATTTGTCTTCATTCCGTTTAGCTAACCCCTCCCGATCATATAATTTCCAACTTTCCCCAAATAATTTAAAATAGCCATCATGTCAACCCCTTCACAACCACTTTGCATTTTGGATGATTAATATTCGTATTCCAATAAATAGTGATATAGCCTTAAATCCTGAGAATTCCCACTTAGCTTATTGGATTATCATATGGCACAATCAACACAACATATTTGTTTATCTCCCCAATCACCAGCATGCTATTGGCTCTCTACCTGGAACCCTTTCCAAAACCTTGATACCATTCCTGTAAGGTGTGGATATGAAACTTTGATTAAAAATCAAGTACTTTTCCTGTCCTCAAAATTTGTATAAGGTAAAATTCTATTAAAAATAGTAAGAAATATTATTTTTAAGAGAAAACACGCCAATTTTATTGTTTATAACTTTATTAGTATAAAACAATAATATTATAAAAATTTATTGTTTTACCAACAATAAAAATTTATCCAAAAAATACTCTACAAGAGATATTTTAAGGCTACAAAAGAAATTTCTTCAAGAGCAATTTCAATTGGAATTAATTGAGCAAAGAACTGCAAGCAATTAATTAAAGAACAAAGTCTTTTAAAAAGAATATTAAAGAGAAAACACGCCCAAAAGTGACCAGAGTGAATTTGGAAACAAAGTGACAAAGTTAACAGTGATGAAAGATGCTTTAATTCACTTTTGGGGTGGTTCAGGGGTAAAAATGATTATAAGAGTTACAAACAATGATTATAATGATTTTTTCACGTGGTTAAAAGGATTAAAATGATTTAAAAGTGGTGGTTGGAATCTTTGATTTATTGGTTTAACAGTTTTTAAACTAATTAATAAAAGGAAAAGATTCTAACATGAAGAGAAAAGTGGGGCAAAGAAGACATTCTTTTATAGCCATCAATTCTCTTACTCCAAAAGTAAAATTTACTCTTGTCAGTCGTGAAAAACAGTCTGACAACAGAAAAGCCAATTATGGCATCATTGAACCCTGGTTTAGGCCAAAAAGGGCTGGTTTAAGCCATTTTTAGCCATTTTTAGCCATTTTAGACCCTTAAATCAGCCATTACTATAGCAATACCAGGCCTAGAGCCTTCAAAACACGTCAGAATGTGTGTCAGAGGCGTAGAAACCAGTTAAAACTGTTTTTATTATGATTGTTTTATCTTAAGGGTAGTTTTACCCTCTTGGCAACAGCTAAAACTACCCCAGTTGGTATCAAAACCTCATCATCAATTGAGTCCACAGACCCTGTGACTCAATTCCAGGCCAAAAGTGATGAACTTTTGCGTGAATTTTGACATCCCATGCCTGTCAGCAAGGATTTTGGGGGTCTAGCTCCCCCTTAGAGCTGGAGTTCCTTTTTCCCCCCAAATTTAATCTTTCCAATTTATTTTTCCTTTAATTCCTCATCATGTATTATACTTATAATTTACATATGTAATTCAATTCAATTGTACAGTACAATACAGTAATAATTGACACCTCATATGTAAATCAAAGTTCACTTATGTAATACACGCGCACATTTTGACATTTCAATTGAATTCAATTGAAAATACTTCAATTCCTCATAACTTCTAAACTAAACACAACACCTCAATTTTAACACAAAAATTGATGGTTAACACCACATGTGGTGTGAATTAAATTAAGGTTTTGAGGATTTTCAACTTTTGTATTGAAAATACTAAAAACTTAATTTAAGCTTATTTAGAGTTGAGTTACAAAAATTTCACTCAGAGGTGACCCCACCTGATTTTTTATGAGGAATCCAATGGTGAAATAAAATTTATATGTTTATTTATTGGATGAAAAGTTATAATAAATTTTATTTAACTTTTTTCCAAATTTATTTATTTTTTCACAATTTTGTTAAAATTTCATTTTTACTTAAATTTTTCAAGTATAAATGTAATTTTATATTTACAAAATTTAATGTATTTTTATTTTTAAATTATAATTAATTTTTTATTTTTTAATATAATTTTATATTTATATTTTGATTTTTATTTTAATAATATAAATAAATTTATTTTATTTATATTAATATGTTATTTTTTATATTTGTGGTCTTTTGGGTATATGAAATTACCTCTAAGGCTCACATTCCCTCCCCCTAAAAAGGAATATTACTTTGTAATATTGGAGTTTCTAGTGTGTCTGAATCTTCTGAGGAGTTTGGTAGCTTCTGGTATATCTTTTTCTTCTAACCATTCATCTTCACAAGTTGGGTCACTGTACCTAACAAGGTATTCCCTTACTTTCTTGGTTCTTAATTTCCTTTCTTTAAGAACTTTGGTAATTTTCTTAGCACCAGATGTCTCAATAGGAGGTATAACTTGGGGAATCTTATTCCTCAAGGGAAATTTCTCAGCATCACTAGATTTATATGGTTTTATCAAGCTCACTGGAAATGTAGGGTGCTTATTGCTAAGTTCTTCAGATAACTCTACTTCAACAGCATTTTCTCCATGGAGGGCCTTAATCACAAAAGGTCCTGCAAAGGAGTCTTTCAACTTTTTACATCCTTTGATGTTATTGAAGTTAGTGGTGGATACAAGTACTAGGTCCCCTACTTTGAAATCTGGAGTTGCATGTGATTTATCCCATTTATCTTTAGCATATGCAAAAGAGTCCTCCATGCACCTTACTGCATGCTTTCTAGCTTTGTCTAGCATTCCTTTGAAGCTAGCAGCTGTGGGATGTATTTCAATTAAGTCTTTCCTCAAGGAGTCTTGAGGTAACTTGGGGTTCCATCCTTTTTCTAGAACAGCAGGAGTCTGATTGGTACTAGCATGGATTGATGTTTTATATGCTAATTCCAGTGCTGGTAACAGAGTACACCAATCATGGGTAAATCCATCACAATCTTTGAATTCAAGGCCATATGCACAAAATCTTTTCACCATGTCCTCTAAGGTTTGGATCATTCTTTCAGCCAGGCCATCAGTTTGTGGGTGGTAGGCTGTAGAGAAAGACAGTTTAGTGCCAAACAATTGGTGAAGATTTGTCCATAGTGCTGAAGTGAATTTGGGATCTCTATCACTGATGATATTTGTAAATATCCCAGTCCATGACACTACTCTATTCCATATCAGAAGAGCTGTATCCATGGCTGTATCATCTTTGTGACATGGTAAAAAGATTGGAGTTTTACTGAATCTGTCCACAATTACTAGGCAAGCATTATAGCTCCTGTCACCTCCTGGTGGTAGGCCAGTTACCCAATCCATATGGAAAATTTCCCAAGGTCTGTTTGGTTCTTGGATTTTCATCATATTTCCAAGTTTTTTGCCAGTGGATTTATTTGCCTTTTGGCATCTGTCACAGGTTTTGCAATACTCTGCAACATCTTTTTGCCACATTGGCTACCATATGCAGGTCTTCACTTTCTCTCTTGTTCTGTCTTCAGAAAGATGTCCTGAAAAGGGACTATCATGGCATTCTTTCAGTACAAGATTGATTAATGACCTGTCTACAACTGTCATGACACATGTGTGCTTGGTTCTGTGGTAAATTATACCATCCAGTAGGTGAAATCTTCCTTCATTATAAGATTTCCTCCATACTTCATCCAAGGCATGTATTAGAGAGTTGTCTTTACAGTCTTTGTTAAGTAATTGGCATAAGATGCTACAATTCTTATCTTGAGTGTAACTATTTCTGACTTCTTCAAAGAAGGTGGTGTTCAAGTCTGTAACACTTATTCCTTCTATTGGAATTTGTGGTGAAGCTTCTTCTGGAACATAAGCAGGATTATCAATGTTATTTGGTAATGGCCATCTGGTTAGTCCATCTGCATTTTTATGAATATTCCCATCCTTATGAACAATAGTCATATTGCCTCTGTATTCTTGTATGGCTATTTGCCATCTGAGCATGTGTCTGTTAGGTGTTTTCATGTTCAAAAGTGATTTCACAGCTGTACAATCTGTTATTACTTCAAAAACACATCCCTCTAAGAAATAGTTCAATTTCTCTAAGGCCCAGACAAGGCATAGACATTCCATTTGACTTGCTCCATATCTGGCTTCAGTTGGTTTGATTTGCCTGGATATGAAATATATTGGTCCTTCTACAGGTTTGTCATTTATGATCTGAACTTGGTGAAGTGCAGCACCTAGTCCATCCCCTGATGCATCAATATACAGTTTGAAAGGTAATTTAAAGTCTGGCATCAGTAAGAGTGGAGCAGTGGTCAATGCTTCTCTTAGAGATTCAAAAGCTTTGACTCTGTCAACAGTCATTTCAAATACTGTGTCTTTGTCACACAACTTATAAAGTGGTCTTGCTATGGATGCAAAGTCTTTAATGTGTTGCCTGTAATATCCTGCAAAACCTAAGAATGACTGAATTTCCTTCTTATTCTGAGGCATGGGTTTTAACAATACTGCTGCAACTTTGTTTTTATCAATTCCAAGGGACAAACCAGATACAACATGTCCTAGTGCCTTAAGTTCTTTAAATCCAAAATGACATTTCTTCAGGGAGATTTTCATGTTTACTGATTGGATTTTTGTCAAAACTCTTGATAATCTGTACATGTGCTCCTCCCAAGTCTTTAAACAGATAATAATGTCATCAATGTAAATGATTAACCATCCCTCTGAGAGTTCCTCAGGGAAGATTTCATTCATCATTCTTTGGAAGTGTGAAGGTGCATTTTTGATACCAAAGGGCATCCTTAAGTATTCATACACTCCACAATGAACAATAATTCTCAAGTATTTTCTTGCTCTTGGTGTTACCACATTTTGATGGAATCCTTTAAGGGCATCCATAGTGGTTATATACACTGCTTGAGATATTTGAGTAAGGGCAATTTGGATTTTTGGTATTGGGTATCTGTCTGGAACAGTGTAAGTGTTCAGAGCTCTAAAGTCCCCAACCATTCTGGATTTTCCATTATGCCACGCCACTATGACTGGTGTAGTTATTTCTACTTCCTCATTGTGGCCTACTTTTCTTATTACACCAAGGTCTAGAAGTTCTTTGATATGAATTTCTAGAGCTTCTCTTGATTTGGGACTTGCTGGATAAGCAGGTCTTCTTAAGAGTGGTGGATAAGGTCTCTCAATATTAAGGATGATGTCAACTTCATGACCAATAATTGCTCCCAGAGGTTCTTTGTCTGTAGCAAATGCTCCTTTGTGGTCATACAAAAGGGAAGAAAGTTCATTTTCTTGTTTATCAGTCAGATGAAGGCTTATCTCAGCCTCATTTAACTGTTCAGACTTGAATTTTTCTAACTCTAAGTTGACTGGTGATACTTTGTTTACTGTAATTTGTCTTTTAAATGGTAAAAAGGCAAATTTCTGGCGCTTATTGTCCCCAATTGTAAAGTATCTGTCTTTGTTATTATGTAAATCTATCCCATACATGATCAAATAGTCATTTCCCAATATAAAATGGGTACTAGAGCAATTTTCCATAACAACAAATTCAACTGTGATCCTTAAATTCCCATTTATGTGTGGGAATATGACATTGGTCTCAAAGATTCCCAATGCTTTCATTGGGTTACTTGCACTGTTGAATTTTATACCATCAATTGGTAACAATTGGTCTTCAAAATTTGGCACACAAGTCTTAAGAAAGGATTTTCCAACACAAGAGCAGAAGGCTCCTGGGTCAAGCAAAAGTTTGGTGGGCTTGTTGTCAATCACCACTTCTGTTATACAGGAGTTACCAGCTGTATAACCTTTTCCTCTGTTTGGTTTTGTCTTCATAAGTTGTGCATCTTGAACTTTTGATAAATCAACTTGACCATTGCTCAATTGTGGTAAGTGGGAATAAGATTCCATGATGTCAAAAGTGGCATTGATATTTTCTATATCTTTTGAAGATTCAGAAAATATGGATGACTTATCATCTGAATTGTCTTCAATTGTGTCTTCTTTTTCAACATCTGGTTCCTTTTCAATGTTAATTTCATTGATTTTCCCCCTCTTTGGACATGTATTGGCTAAATGGGTGGTGCTTTGGCAAATATGGCATTTTCTGACTGTATCTGCAGATTTATATTTAATATTACCAGAATTTTCTTTGGGGTTTTTGTCCACAGAATCTTTCCAAGGTGTATTAAACCTTGTTTTGAGATTCACCCTACTAGAACCAATTTTGGTTCTGGTGGTTACTTCTTCTAGTATATTGATAATATCTTCTGCTGAAGATTGTTCAGTAGTCCTGCTTTTGACAGCATGCTCTAAGTCACCTCCATATTGTCTCAGAATTTTTCTATGGATCATAAACTCTGACATGTCAGGATATAATGCTGTTAATCTGTCCTTTTGTTGGCAAAACCATGGTAAAGCTCTGTCTTTATCAGCATTAAATTTGGCAGATTCAAAGGCTGTCTCAACTTTAAACCTCCAAGCATCATTTGCCCACTTGTTGATGATTTGGGTTTTCCACCAAGTCCAACTCTGGTGTCCATGTGCTTGTCTTATTTTGATGTACCATCTGTGAGCTGATCTGGTAAACAAGGTGTTAAACCTGGCTGTTACCAATCTGTCTGGTAATTCAAAATCCTCTTTGATCATGTCAATACCTCTAATGAATTCCATATGGTCATACTCTCCTTCACCACTGAAGTGAGGCCATTCTTTAAGTTTTGGAACTTCTTTCAAGAGTGCTTGGCCCATTGATGGTTCCAAGTTATGAAAAGAAGTGGATAATTCATTTTTTAATTGTGAATTATCAGGATCCAATACTTGTGGATTTGGAATTCTTGTGCCCTCATTTTGATTTAGAGGTGTAGACATTCTTGGTAAGGTGTTCAGTATTTGTTCAATGTCATTCATTTTACTGTTGCTACACCTTTGGGAATTTCTGTATTCATGTTGGAAGCTTTGTATTAAATTTATTACTTCAATTTTATACATGTCTTCCTTATGTGTCAGTTCTTGCCATAACTCTGTCTGTCTTGTATTATCAGCAGTGACTTGATTCAATTTCATTGATAATTTTGATACTTCTTCTTGTGAAGCATCAAAACACTTTTTCAAGGCAATGGTATATGTCTTTACTTCAGTAAATGAATTTGAAATGTCATCAAGGACTTTCTTGTTATCTGTTTTGATAGTATTTATGGCTTGTTTAATTCTTGTTTCAATCATGTCATCAATATTGAATTTAGAATATTTATCTGTTAATTCTTTAATAATGGCAGATTGTTCATTTATTTTAATGTTAGAAGAATTGTCATTATTAGAATTTTTAATTGTTCTTAAAACTTTTTCAAAACACATAAGTGTTTCATTAATTTGGCACAGACTCAGGTTGTTTGTTTTAATGTTGTTACAAATGGTGTCATTTTTATCAGAAAGATGTTTTTTCACGTCATTTATAGCATTATACAACTCTGGGATGGAATCAAATATGTCAGAAATCATTTCTGGAACCTTAATCTGGCTTCCTCCTTCTTCTGTAATTCCATCATGGTTCTGGCCATCTGAAATACATTTTCCATGGCATCCTGCTGAATCTTTGGGATTCTGTAGCCCTGGCTGTAAGGTTTTGGGGCTGGTGCCTTCCCTTTGCCCTTGTTTGGAGTTTGTGGCTGCTTTTTCACGTTGGAATTGCTGCTGCTGGCCACTGGGGCTGTTTTTGGCACTGGTTTGGGTGGTGGAGGGTTGTTTTTCCTCCATTCTAGTGTCAAAAGCATCATGTTTTTCTTCTCCATCAATGGATGCCATCCATTGAGCAATTTGCAAGTGTTGGGATGGCCCAAGAATTTTCTTACTGTCAGGTAAGAATTCATGCAATTCTTCCACAGGTCTGCAAGGATCTGGTACTCCTTGAATTGAAGTGCATTGTTGTATGCACTGTGGCTGGCTTTGTATATGTCCACAGAGGCTTGTTGTGGCGGTGTCAGCTCTTTTTGAAGGTAAAATGGTATTATCAGCTTCAGAATGACCCTTTTTAGTTGTTTGGAAGTCATCAACTGACCCTTTTCCTTCTGTACCTGGTTGGCCTCTGCCATAATCACGTCTATTACCTTTTTGGGAGCTGCTTGAGGGGTTGTAGCTGGCTCCTGATCTGGTTGAAGGCATAATTATGGTTAAAAAGGCTTAAAATAGTATTTTTACGTCAAAAACTTACTATTGGCCAATTTTTAGCTTTCTGAAGGGTATTACTTATGTCCAAGTTAATCAATTCAGAAGATATTGGTTCAGGCTGGTTATTTTGAGTCACAATAACAGTACTATTATGATCAGAATTAACAGTACTGGCAGGGATAATGCTGGTTACTGTTGAGGCTGTTTCAATGTATTCTTGTCTTACCACATTGTCAGACACTAAAATTAATGAAAAAGCCAATTAATTAAGTAAAAAAAGATTATTTCAAAAAAAGAAATAAAAATTAAAGCCTCACTTATAATATGGAAAAAAAAATATTTTTTATTGATTTTTTGAATTATAAGTATTTTTTATATGTTTTTTTAAATTTTTCAATATAAGAAAAAGATTAAAAAAGAGTAAAAAAATATGTCACAGGTAAAATATCACGGCTGGGCCCCCAAATGTAAGGTGTGGATATGAAACTTTGATTAAAAATCAAGTACTTTTCCTGTCCTCAAAATTTGTATAAGGTAAAATTCTATTAAAAATAGTAAGAAATATTATTTTTAAGAGAAAACACGCCAATTTTATTGTTTATAACTTTATTAGTATAAAACAATAATATTATAAAAATTTATTGTTTTACCAACAATAAAAATTTATCCAAAAAATACTCTACAAGAGATATTTTAAGGCTACAAAAGAAATTTCTTCAAGAGCAATTTCAATTGGAATTAATTGAGAAAATAACTGCAAGCAATTAATTAAAGAACAAAGTCTTTTAAAAAGAATATTAAAGAGAAAACACGCCCAAAAGTGACCAGAGTGAATTTGGAAACAAAGTGACAAAGTTAACAGTGATGAAAGATGCTTTAATTCACTTTTGGGGTGGTTCAGGGGTAAAAATGATTATAAGAGTTACAAACAATGATTATAATGATTTTTTCACGTGGTTAAAAGGATTAAAATGATTTAAAAGTGGTGGTTGGAATCTTTGATTGATTGGTTTAACAGTTTTTAAACTAATTAATAAAAGGAAAAGATTCTAACATGAAGAGAAAAGTGGGGCAAAGAAGACATTCTTTTATAGCCATCAATTCTCTTACTCCAAAAGTAAAATTTACTCTTGTCAGTCGTGAAAAACAGTCTGACAACAGAAAAGCCAATTATGGCATCATTGAACCCTGGTTTAGGCCAAAAAGGGCTGGTTTAAGCCATTTTTAGCCATTTTTAGCCATTTTAGACCCTTAAATCAGCCATTACTATAGCAATACCAGGCCTAGAGCCTTCAAAACACGTCAGAATGTGTGTCAGAGGCGTAGAAACCAGTTAAAACTGTTTTTATTATGATTGTTTTATCTTAAGGGTAGTTTTACCCTCTTGGCAACAGCTAAAACTACCCCAGTTGGTATCAAAACCTCATCATCAATTGAGTCCACAGACCCTGTGACTCAATTCCAGGCCAAAAGTGATGAACTTTTGCGTGAATTTTGACATCCCATGCCTGTCAGCAAGGATTTTGGGGGTCTAGCTCCCCCTTAGAGCTGGAGTTCCTTTTTCCCCCCAAATTTAATCTTTCCAATTTATTTTTCCTTTAATTCCTCATCATGTATTATACTTATAATTTACATATGTAATTCAATTCAATTGTACAGTACAATACAGTAATAATTGACACCTCATATGTAAATCAAAGTTCACTTATGTAATACACGCGCACATTTTGACATTTCAATTGAATTCAATTGAAAATACTTCAATTCCTCATAACTTCTAAACTAAACACAACACCTCAATTTTAACACAAAAATTGATGGTTAACACCACATGTGGTGTGAATTAAATTAAGGTTTTGAGGATTTTCAACTTTTGTATTGAAAATACTAAAAACTTAATTTAAGCTTATTTAGAGTTGAGTTACAAAAATTTCACTCAGAGGTGACCCCACCTGATTTTTTATGAGGAATCCAATGGTGAAATAAAATTTATATGTTTATTTATTGGATAAAAAGTTATAATAAATTTTATTTAAATTTTTTCCAAATTTATTTATTTTTTCACAATTTTGTTAAAATTCCATTTTTACTTAAATTTTTCAAGTATAAATGTAATTTCATATTTACAAAATTTAATGTATTTTTATTTTTAAATTATAATTAATTTTTTATTTTTTAATATAATTTTATATTTATATTTTGATTTTTATTTTAATAATATAAATAAATTCATTTTATTTATATTAATATGTTATTTTTTATATTTGTGGTCTTTTGGGTATATGAAATTACCTCTAAGGCTCACAATTCCTTGGGGCACCAAAAACGTTCATGCACTGTGGTCCTGGTGGGGCATGGATTGAAAATTGCCAATCCAATCCTTCTCAAATATTATTTGTTGAGGGAGTATTTATGACTGATGCAAATGATCCCTCCTCATCTCAGAAACCCAATCTAGCATTGATGTTCTTCACATGGTATCCAAACATTTTATTCATAATGGAAAGCTTTCGAACACAAGATTTCAAGCTTAAAATGCCCAAAGAATATGACTGTAATACTCATAGTCAATGTCAACTCTTCACTCCAAAATTTCCCACTTCAAGCTCAACGCCAGTTTCATATCCTGCTGTTTCATCATTGATTTCCAAGCAAAAACTGATACAATTACCCAGTGGATCAGACCTCCCCATGATGACCCCGCCCCATGCCATTATTCAAACCCCCCTCCTCCCTCATCAAAAGACCGGACTAGCTTTTCTCTGGGATCAAGAAATCCCCAATGGCCAATCAGCCCGTAACCTTTGGGCCACCTCACCCCCAGGATCCACTTTCAATTCCAGGCACATCATTACAAACAAGGTCGTTAGCTCATTTGAATCCCTTTCGACCAATACCCCTCTTGGAGGACTGCTTGCGGATGATATGGGATTAGGTAAAACCATTCAGGCCATTGCTCTAATTTGTACCTCCAAGGAGCAGATGATTGCAAACCCCCATCGCTCCACGCCCACCATGATCATCTGCCCCCCTCGCTTAATTACCAACTGGCAATCAGAAATATCCAAGCATGCTCAGGCTGGAGCGCTGCATTCAAAAATCTACCATGGTCCCACTTGTCACTCATAATCCAAAGACAACATCTTAAAATATGATATCATCATCACTTCTTACAATACTATCACCCAAGAATTTAAGCAACCCAATACCTCTACATCATTCATTTTTCAAATCAATTGGCATTGTATAATTTTGGATGAAGCACAGTGAGTGTCTGATCTTAAATGATTCAAATTACCTTTTATATCCAATAACCCTTGCCCCACCTTATAGCTATATTCGCTCTCAATACACTGCCACTCACCGTGCCATTAATAGCCTCCTTTCATCCCGTCGAATATGTTTAATGGGCACACCTATTCACAACACCATTTATGACCTTTTGGGAATAATATCATTCATCACTCAACCCCAGAGCGCCAATCAAGATAACTGGTCACCATTCATCCTGAGTAGTCTTTCCAAATGTTGCAATGATATCTTGCATTTGGCATTGCGGCATTTAAGTTTGCGCCACACCAAAACCACACATCTCGAGTCCCTCCCCACTATTAGCCATCATTATGAGCTGCTCCCACTCAACCCAACCATGCAGCAAGAATATTCCATATTATATGAAGAATTCCTATCATCCAAAAGGAAAGGACCAGGAGAATTTTTCAGAAATATTAATAAGCTGCGAATATGTTGTAACCATCACATCATGCTTAACACAATTGCAGAGGCAGACTTGGAAGACCACAAGGGCAGGAGCACTCAGGATAACTCCCCAAGAATCACACAAACTATTGTGGATGTGGAAACATGCATGATGAGTAGTAAAATTGCACACCTCCTACAAAGCTTAATGAAGAACAAACAAACAAGGTGTGGTCCAACCAAATCAGTGGCTTATACCCAATGGACCCAATTTCTAGATTTGTGCGTTAATTCTAATATGCATCCATTACCAATTGAATCCATCTGACTTTTTCATATTGTAGAATTGGTATTGCACTTGCCCATCACTCTATCCTTTCAGCACAAATTGATGGAACAATTACAGCACGAGCACAGGAGAAGGCACTGGAGAATTTCTTCAATAATCCTGAATGTGAAGTCCTGATTGCATCCATTGTCGCAGCTGGAACTGGCCTCAATATAACTTGTGCTAATACGGTCTATTTAATGGTGAGGGGACCCCCAAAAATTCTGCCCTGATTTGCGGCCCCTGACATCCACATTTCCAGGAGCCCAATTGGAACCCAGCCATTGAGGCTCAGGCTGTTGATCGACTCCATCGTATTGGCCAACAACAACCTGTAAAGGTCATTCAGTTGAGGTCAACATGCGGAAGGTACCTTCCAAGATCATCTTTGACCCTAATTGTATTGCTATTCTAAAATCCTGCCTTATGGAAATGCCATTTTCCAAACACCAATAGGTCCAAGAAAAGAAAAAATCATTAACTGCGTGAGCCTTACTGATATTATATAATTTGTGTTTGACCAAGTTGATAACTCTTGTTCACCCTGGCATAGGTCCACAATTATGAACACCATGAGTTGGATTGAACTCCTTCAATATTTCCTCAATGAAAATGAGCAATAGAGTCTTATTTCTAAGGGAGACGGTGATACATTCCAATTCATATTGTCTATATTCTGACATATTTAGCAAGTTGTTGCATCTTTAAGAAATCATACTCAGATTGTATTAAACCTGCACAAATAATTCACAAAATGTTAATTTGTAACGGTGCTATACATTTATATTACTAAGTTATTGCAGAGCATCACCATTCGGCCTAATAACTGGCATGTCAAGTATCTTGAGGGCGCTAGTCTGCATCTTACTACAGCCTTTGAGCCAATCTTGATCAAATACCTGAAATGATAAGCCTTCCGGAATATCACCATCATCTGTCGATCGTAATTCTGGCAATCTATCAATAGTTTTTTTGCCCTTTTTTTTAATGCGATTACAAAACTCTATGTCTCAATCCATTTTTAATACCAATTCATTGAATTAACTGGGAGCGCCAGCGTAATCCCACTTTCTGGTAAACTTGACGGCCATTTTCCAGTACCTCCTCAGTATCTGAACATACTCGAGGGTCATTGAATTGTGATGCTAGGATGGGAAATTTAGCCATATCACACCATTCATGACAGCGCTCACAGATCTGCACATAATGAAGTAGATCATCATCAGTCTTTGCTCACAATGAAGAAGAGATACATTAGCTAACCCTTTGATGAATCTTCGCGAGCTTTTGATTCTCCTTCTTTTTAACCAAATACTCGGCATCCTTTTGAATAGACTTCCATTCTCTTTTCAAATAAGTGAAATATCGCTCCATTAAAGCCACCACAACCCCATAGTTATTATGATCCTTGTTCCAACAGTAATGATGATACTCGGTGCTGACCAGTGCGAGACGGAATGTACGGTAAAACACGATAGACATCAGCTCATTGAATGGATGTTGCCATGAGCTCTCCCAGTCCCAAGTGAATTGCTTTAGTCCTAACTTGTGGAGCTCATTTTTGTAGTAGCTTTGGAAACCCTGAGACTGAACCTGTGTTGATGGCTCATTGAAAACATTCTCGGGGACATATCCGAGATGACCAGCCACTTGAATTGCAATTTCATGCTCTTCTGTGCTTGGTGGTGCTGGTAGTGAGGAAAAATCCTTATCCCTAACTTTGAGTAGGAACAGGCAATGTGCATGTACTGCTGATCTCATTCCATGGACATTCTCTGGAAGTTTTGCTTTCAGCCATTTTTGTTGCTCCTTCTGGCTTGCACGTTTCGCCACATTGTGAGCTTTACGAGCCTGGTTCCTTTGCTGTCTGCCCTCGGATTGTTCAAGCATACTCTGGGCAAGGGGCATTTGAGGATGGGTGAACTCATTATTTGACTGAGTGCCATGCTCATGCGCCATGAAATTGTCACTCCTTGGTTCCTCATTTGTTTCCATTTGAGTTGGAGACATGTTCTCATCCTCATCATCCACCATTTTTTCTCTTGATGAACTGGCATGAGATGTTCTTGGTTTGGAGGCATATGGATGATGCCGTCCAGTGACTTTCTCTTCATGGACCAGAGGTGAAGATGCATAAAGTTCATCACCTGCCATGCACATCATTAGTTAACACATCAAAAAATTAATGAACACTGGTCACTCACAATCTTCAATTGGCTCCTGATATCGGACTGACTTGCCTTTAGGTGCCATATCTAACCCATGAAACAAACATATCAAATGGTGAAAAAGGTTATACTCCAAAATTAAAATGACTTACTTTGATGAAGCGTCAATCCTGGATTTCCCTCCGACAGACCACTCCAAGTTACATTCTCCAATGGTCTTTTTCGTCGCCCCCCATCCATGCGGCTTTCATCACCCACATGAACCTGAGATCCTGATGGAATATTGAGGGTTGGCTGTTTACTTTGGCCAAAGGGATCCTGGGATGCGACTGGATTCCGACCGGGATTAAGGAGGAACTCACGTGGAAATTTTGATTGGGGATTAACGTGTGATTTGATTTGAGGTGTGCCTTCTGGCCCCTGAGACACATGCGTTTGTGTATTAGTGGGATTTGGGGGAATTGGAGTGACGGAAATATTTGGGATCGACCAAGTGCTTGAAGTTGGAGCCTTTGGATTACCCACATCAATGTTCAGACCTGATACATTCATTGAGGATGCGATAGGGGTTGTGAGAGGAATTTTGGGACTCAATGGTGACTGTGTTTGAACATATTCTATGCTAGATTCACTATTTGAGTCATGAACAGAACCTGAACGGGATTTATGTGACTTGAAAGATGACATAAGGGCCCAAAAAGTACAGTAATATTTTTAATTAGATAAAACACCTCAGTATTATGATAAAATAGAGTGATATGAGATGAAATCTTTTCAAATTTAGAATAGAGAAATTCTATGAATAGTTGGAACTAAGTGTTGGGTGAAAGTCCAATAAGCCTCTTTTTAGGAGAATCCTCCCTGCCTCCTCTTGAGCTCTTCCGCTTTTATCGGAAACCACCCGGCACGGCCTACCACCATATAATGTAATATTTCCTTGATCTCAAAGGGGACCCATCATCCATAAGTAATCATATTTGGTAACATTTCCGCCTCCCCATTGTCACATTTTGTGAATTATCCAAACTGCCAATATATGCATTTAAATTCCACAGCATTGTACATCTGTAAAGGGGTATATTCATGAAGGATTTACCCACAAAAGAGACATCACCTTTTCAAGAAAGGCGAGACAATCCAAATCACATTCCAACCAATTAAAAGCCTGCTGCACTCAAACCAAATACCAAGACTTTAGCTGCACTCCAACCCCTTATGTAATAGAGTTATATCGTTATGTCTGTAATAAGGTTTAAGCCATGTACGATGGCGTGCCAGCGTACATGGTTTGAATGTCAATCCCCTCAAATCAATGTTGACACATCCCTATTGGAACACCCCTCAAGGGTCAAAACCGCAGTATCGCCATGTGTAAATAAAATAGAATATGTATGAGCATTGAGCAGCATGGCATTTTACCCAATTAAACTCCTAACCAATTCCGCCATCCAGATGAGACATGTTACACTCCATCAGCTGCAGCTCACGCACCATTACAAATGGGATAAAATTCTCAGATGGCTCAAATCATCTCCCCCTTCATAAATAATCACTCAATTTTTTTTCCAATTAATAACACTCCTAAACACTTTCACATCAGCCATAGATATTTATACACAAACCAACCGTACTCCCAATTCCTGAAACAATGACAACCCGCCGCTATTCCTCAATGCATATATGCATGTGTCAACACTGCTCAACTCAAACACACTCTTCCCCTGAGGGTGATAGGCCTGGAGCTGCCTTCACACCTTTCCAATATAAACAGCACATTAAAAAGCTCAAATCAACCATTGCACCAAAATCTCTTCCAAACATCCCTACTTCTGCATCAGGATCTGAGTGCCCACAACTTCTTTTGGATCAAATATTCCCAGCTGATTATTCACCATTGACCCAAAGCACCTTCTCCACAGCACCGGGGCTCAATTCAATTGCACAGAAACCATACAGCAGCAGTCAAACCCTTCCTCCACAAGACCTTGGAATGATAATATCTGCCATTCTATCATTAAGGTATAATATACCCCGCCGGGCTTCACGCATTCTCAACCCCTCCCTAAACCTGCTGATCAAGTCCAGCATCTCAAGCTCCGGTGGTCCCCCCATTCCTGCATTCCATATACCTCAAGATCTGAGTACCATATTTGAACATCTCCAATTGGAGCCAGTGATTCAAAACTATATATGTTGTCCTCAATGTTTCTCTCTTAATGGCCTTACTGAATCAGTCACAACTGACCAACCCCACTGTCAACGCCATAATGACCCAAATGATCATGATCCCCCTTGCACACAATCATTAGGCAAATTCATCTATTCATTTGAAGCCCACACCCAAAACACCACCAACATGAAGCAAAAATTTATACCAACAAAACATTTCATTTATCAACCATTCAAAAATTGGCTTGCCAGATTTCTCCAGCGGGCTGGAATTATGGACATTCTGCATCAAAATCAACAATCCCAAACTCCCGAGGATTCCCCAAAATGTGACGTCTGGGATGGATTGGTCTGGAGACGCTTCACTGGCACTAGAAATATCCATGACCCCCCATTCCTGGTGCATTGGCCTTCTCCATTTATGTGGACTGGTTTAATGCACATGGAAAGTCAACCTGGTTGGCCAGCATTGGACCTATCATGCTTATTTGTCTTAATCTCCCCCCAAGTGAAAGATTGAAGCCAGAGAATGTCTATGTTGCAGGAATCATCCCTGGTCTGAAGGAGCCAACTTCCCTTCAATTGAATTATTTATTAATGCCACTCATCAACGAGCTCAAAGAGCTATGGCAAGGTTACCATTTTTCACCCACCTCAACAGGTCCTTCAGGATCCTTTATCCATGTTGCCATTCTCACAGCCATTGCGGATGTGGTTGCCATGCGCAAGCTTACTGGATTTATTTCCCATTCAGGCAACCACTTTTGTAATTTTTGCACCATTCACAAAGCTCAAATTGAAGAAATTGGTCCTCAATTTCACTACACACGCTCATATCAAAATCATAAATCAACCATTGCCAAATGGCTTCGGGCAACCCCACAACAAAGACAAGCAATTTTCTCTGAGTATGGAGTGCAATATTCAATTTTAGAAGACCTTCCGTATTGGGATGCAACCAGAATGGTTAATCTTGACATAATGCATAATTCAATACTTGGAATTTTGAAGGATCATGCAACTTTCAAATTGTGCATTCCAGAGTCCAAATCAAAAATTTACCTCAGGTCCCGCAGGAAATCCAATGACACCAACAGTTCAGACTCAGATTCCATGACCTCCAACAGCTCTCTTGAAAAAAATCACATTGAGAGAGGCCCGCTCCCTGAGAAGAGACGCAGCAAAAATAATAAATGAGCCACTCCCCACTACTTCCCAATGCGCACCCCTCACACAGAACATCCATCTAGTGGTTCTGCGGAGATTCCTTCATTTGATGCCGATTACATCCCCACTTCTGAAATCCCCTCTGAATTGGATATCACTGCACTGAGTGATCACCAGATCAAGGGTGAGGCTCTGGAGCATCTCCGTCAAATCATCTCTGAGACGATAATTCCCTCATCATGGACAAGAGTACCTCGCAACATGGGTTCCCCCTCTCATGGTAGCTTAAAAGCCGCTGAATGGGCTCTCTTATATAAGGTCTATATTTCATTTTTAATGCTCAGTCAACAGATGTCATTAGATGTACACCAATCCGCGAACATTCAAAGAAAAATGGGTCAGTCAGAAGAACTTGCAAATGAACTAACCAAGAATACATTCCATTTGATTAGTGCTATCAACATTGCCACAAGTTGGACTGTTTCAATAGGAGATGCGACTGCATTTGCTGAGCATTGGAAAAAATTCTGCCTTTCCAATCAACTCCTGTTCCCAAAACAGAAAAGTAAACCAAATCATCATTTTGCTGATCATATTCCCGAACTCTTCCAACGTTGGGGCCCAGCACAAGCCTCAGCCACATGGGGTTATGAGCACTTGATTGGAGTATTTGCAAAAATGCCAACAAATAACAAAATATGTACGTCAATTAATAAGATAAATATATTCACATTGATTAAACACCTGAACTGAATAAGATTAACTTCTTGCAACTCTGAATAGATGATATAGATAAACCTTACTTCAACATATCTGTCGATGTTCCAACCTTTCTGTTCTCCTGAAATCCCCATCCGTGCCATGTGAAATAAAACAGCTTTTCGAATCACAGCCACCTGCCCTGTTCAATGACCATAAATATAACAAACTATTCCGCCATGACCAAGAAAATTATGATTGCCTGGTTGAGTACTTACAGAATTTTCATGCAACAAGGGAAATAGTTGATTGGATCAGCTTAGACACTACCGTGCAACCCACAAGTCCTCCCGCTTCAAGGATTGTCTCACCTTGGTATTTTCCAGTTTCAAACATTAATATTGGGAACAATATATTTTCAACTGAATCCAAAAATGTCAGCAACAGTGTGATATGTTTTCTGAGGGGCAACTCACGACGATTTGGTATTATTAATAGCATTTTTAAAGTCTCTGAGCCATCTAGCATACTGAAGAATAACTTTCTGATCTTAAAAACTTTGAAGATTGATGTGAATTTCTTACCAGATTGGCCGCATCTGAATATTTATAAAGCTGTTGGTTTTGATGATGGACGCTTGATTATATCTGAAGAAGAAATAGAAGGTAACTATGGATTGTATGATAACAAAGTTCAGTCATGTGGACTGCTTGTAATGATAAAGCCGTTATTTCATGAAATTTAGTCTACAGAAATTCAAAGCTCTCAGATTCATTAGCAATTTGGCTAGTGAAATAACTGCCTCAAAATTTAGTGACAGAGACATGCCATTGTGACAAGCAAAGCCCATTATTTCACATTGCCACAAAGAACTTACTATTTTGACATTGGGTACAGTGTGAATAAGCAAAGTTCAATGATCAAATGACCCACACACTCACCTTTCACAGCATCCAAAATTTCTAACTGCGCCATCATCATGTTGGAAGGGGAAGCGGCCCTTGCGCACACGCCAATGCACACGCAAGCGCACCCGCACACGCCAATGCACCCGCACACGCGGTTATGTGCGGCGGGCTCTACCAGTGTCACCTGCAAAACGACAATCCCGCTCAGGCGGAGTTCTTTTATGGATGACCTGGTGAAGTCAAACCCCCCGCCTACATCAAGACTGGCTGAAGGACCTCTTTGATGTGTGTTTGTGCAAACAGGCGGGTCTTGTGTAATTTTTACCAACCATTGGATGGTTGCGGGATGATCAGGTGGTGAGGAATCTGATTTGAAGGCACAGGGGAACCAATATTGGTGGATTTCACAGGATTTGGTGTAAGACAAGAGTGTGACGTGTGCTCGACGTTCGCTTGATTTTTGCTTGACGTGAGCTCGACTTTTATCCTGCTTGACGTGAAGTCAATCGCCGATGATTGACACGAGATTCGCCCTGGTGTTTACATGATGGAGATGGCATGTCTTATTCAGAGAAGGAAGCCTTGAAACAGCTTCCTGAGGCCTCAAGCTGGCCCAAATTCTCTGGAACAGGAGACTATGATCATATGGAACTCATAGATTATATTGATGGACTCTTCATTGTTGTACCAAGCATACCAGATTACTGGATTACTACTAGATTAAATACAGCATTCAAAGTTCATGCTAGTATATGGTACACAGGAATGAAAGAAATCCATGGTGGAAGAGTCAAATCATCCAAAAGTACAGTAATGGTACTTGGATATGGCAAAAGACCATGTCATTTGAAAATGACAAATACTCTGTGGACAAAGATCAATATGAGTGGTGTCTTAGACAGTCTAAAATACTTAAATCCATTGATCCTTAGATGAACATCCAAATGAGGAATCACAAACTCCTGACACAACTCTCAGGAGAACTAGAGCATGCAGTAAAATGCAGATGCAACCAAAATTGCACCCTAGATGACATTGCTAATACCTTACAAGATACAAGGAAAAGAACTAATATTGGGAAATTCAGCCTATATAGGAGCAGTAGTTTCAAAGAGAAACAACCTCTCCGGGTGTAGCTTAAAGACAAATCCACAGAAAGAGTGGCAGAAGTGACAAAGAAGAAGAATTCTTGTCACAATTGTGGTTCAACAGACCACTATGCCAACAACTGTACAAAGGCAAAGAAAAATTTCTATGCCATTGAGAAAGTCCCAGAGGAGGAATCCCCAACAGAGGATTCTCAATTAGACTCCATGGTTGATGCCAACAGAGAACAATCTGATGGTGATCAAGACTCAAGAGAAGAATTTCTGATGGAATACCAAGAGGAAACCCCACTAGAAATTCAGGACATACAGTTGCAAGCAGGCATGCCACAGGATACTTCCAACAAAAACTTGTGCAAACATACACAAGATGCACAAACATTCCTGGTTACACCAACCAAAGGGATGGCATATATACTTGGAACAGCCTCAAAAGTGACTGTCTGTATTGAAAATGCTCAGCATCCACTGATCATTGACAGTGGAGCACACTGCTCCATAGTGGCCAGAAAATATCTGGACAACCACTTCCCAAATTGGGAAGAACAGCTCTTGCCCACCAAGGAAAAGAACTTTAAAAGTGCATCAGGGAAGATGACTTCCATTGAGACAATTATCAAAGAGATAATTATACCCCATAGGAAAGGTAATATCAGATGCAACCCATAGTTTGTAGTGCTTGACAATGCCCACATCCAAGGTTCTTACTGGGAACAGACTACCAGAGGATTTATGGCGTAGATATTTACAACAGTAAGAATAGGCACATTACCATTGCTACCAACAAGAAAAAGAAATTTTCAATTGATATATACCAGATATCTTCTCAAGATCCACTGGAAGAAATTCTGAATGAATTCAGGGAGGGACACTTTAGCACTACCCTCACCAGTAAACAAAAACTAACTTTACTGAAGATGCTGAGGAAGAACAGACCAGCATTTGCCATTGGCTAAGAACCATTAGGCAAGATCAAAGGCCATGATATCCACCCATGCATAGGAGACCTCCCTATCCAGAAAGCCTGGAAACCAGGAAAGAAATTGAAAAACATATCAGTGAGCTCCTGGACATGGAGGTCATCAGAAAGATTGGACTTAATGAAATAGTGGAAATCGCCACTCCTGTCCAAATTACCTGGCATGATGGCAAGTCTAGATTGCATGGAGACTTCAGAGCTTTGAATAACTACACAAAGGAAGACAGGTACCCTATACCCAGGATACCTCATGCCTTGGATAAACTTGCAAAAGCCAAATACATAACCAAAATGGATTGTATGAAAGGCTTCCACAAAAATGGAGTTAAACCAAACTGCATGAAATTACTCAGAATAATATGCCATATGGTCATATATGAGTATACCAGGATGCCATTTGGCATCAAAAATGCACCAGCCCACTTCCAAAGGATGATGGACACAATATTTCAAGAAGAAATATTGGAAGGCTGGATGGTGGTATATATTGATGATATCATTATATACTCAGAGACATGGGAAAACCATGTACAATACATAGACAGAGTTCTAAGTAAATGTACACCCATCAATCTGAAAATTTCACTGAAGAAGTGTAATTTTGGCCAACAGGAGCTGCTAGCTCTATGACATAAAGTCTCAGGTCTTAGTCTGGCAATTGACCAGAAGAAAGTAGCAGAAGTACTTCAAAAGCCAGTACCAAAGAGCATCAAAGAGACGCAATCTTTCCTTAGGCTTGCTAGCTACTATAGAAACCACATCAAGAGTTTTGCCCATATAACCAGTAGTTTATACAAGTTATGTTCAAAAGATGTAGTTTTTGAAATTTTCAAGGAAAGAAGGGATGCATATGAGAGGATCAAACATGAACTCACAAATGCACCTGTGCACATCTTGCCTGACTTTGAACTACCATTCAAGTTATATATAGATGCAGAATGTAGCCAAGGCTTAGGAGCAGCCCTTCACCAAAGACACATTGCGGATGGTGAACCAAGAGAGGGAGTAATATGTTACATCTCTAGGCAACTGAAAGATTCAGAAGCCAGGTTTGGGGCCACCCAGACTGAATTTCTATGTCTAGTCTGGGCTCTGGAAAAACTCTATTATTATCTGGAGGGTGCAGTCTTTGAAGTCTACACAGACTGCACAGCCTTGAAGTATTTACTAAAAATGAAGACTACAAATAGACACATGCTGAGATGGCAAATAGCCATCCAGGAGTATAGAGGGAACATGACCATCATATAGAAAGAAGGTAAAAGCCATACCAATGCAGATGGCCTCAGTAGGTGGGCACTGGATAATTTCAAGAGTAATCCAGCTTATGAGCCTGAAGTTGCAGCCAAAATCCCTATCCATTTCATGGAAATAGATAGGAGGAGAAACTTCAGATTCTCTGAATGGGCACCAGGAAGGGGTACCCATGACAGTGGGAACACTGATTCAGAAGAAACAGAAACTCCCATACTGGGAATAAGCTCCTCAGAACTGCACAATGAATTTTTCAGTGCAGTACTGAATTCTTATGCTAAACACAAACAGTGTGGCATATTACTACAACTCCTTCAACAAAAGTACAGGAGTCCAGAACTGGAATCCCAGCTGGAAGAACCCTGGTTGAGGGCCTACAAGGATAACAAGTTCTTCCTTGTGGATGGTCTGCTTTACCACAGAGAGAAGCACACAAGTGCACTCACAGTGGTAGACAGAGACCACATCTCTCTGATCCTACAGGAATGTCATGACTGCCCCTATATGGGACACATGAGTGAAGATAGGACCAAAGAGAGGGTAGCAAGCACAGCTTGGTGGCCCAAGTGGGAACAAGAGTTGATTGAATACATCAACACTTGTGAAATATGCCAAAAGGCAAATAGGAAACATGGGAAGAAGTATGGGTTACTTCAACACATAGAGGAACCCAAACACCCATGGGAAACCATCAATATGGACTGGGTCACAGGACTTGTCCCAGGGGGAAAAGAGAACTACAATGCCTCCCTAATCATAGTTGAACAGTTCAGCAAGAGCATGAGGTGTCTACCATGCCATAAAGAGGACACAGCCATGGATAATGCTCTGTTATTCTGGAATAACATCATATCCACCTGTGGAGTCCCTAAGATAATCATTAGTGATAGGGACCCAAAGTTCACATCTGAATTTTGGACCAACTTATATGAGATGCTTGGCACCAAGCTTGCATTTTCCACAGCTTACCCCCACAAACAGATGGCCCAGCTGAGAGGATGATCCAGAAAATGGAGGACATCCTTAGAAGGTTCTGTGCCTATGGCATGGAATACAAGGACCATGAGGGATAAACCCATTACTGGGTTACCCTTCTACCAGCTGTCCAACTGGCTTAGAATACAAGTAAGAACTCTACCACAGGAAAAACACCTGCAGTGGTAGAGAAAGCGTGGAATCCCCTTCTGCCTGTGGATCACTTGAAGAAGAATCTTCTGACTATCCACCCCATAGCCAAAGACTTCCATGATATGTGGAAGAGGGCTTGTGACACAGATGCCAAGTGCATAGCTGAGGCAAAAGAATATAATAAGCAGAGGTGGGACAAGACACACATAGAACCTGACTTCAAGGAAGGGGACCAGTTGCTAGTGTCTACACTGAACTTTAATAATATTATAGGACCTAAGAAAATGAGAGACTCATTTTTAGGGCCCTTCACTATCATTACATTGATAGGGAAGAATGCAGTGGAAGTAAAACTTATAGAGGAATTTTCCAGAAAGCACCCAGTCTTTCCAGTGAGTTTGGTCAAGGCATACTTCCAAACAGAGGGAAAATTCCCCTGCAGGAGGAAGAACCTCACACCACCAGAGATAGTGGAAGTGGAGGATTACCCTGAGCCTGTGAGTAAAATCATCAGGGCCAGGAAGATCAGACTTAATGGGAAGGATCAAAGAAAGTACTTAGTCAGATTCAAGAACCAAACAGCTGATAAAGACAAATGGTTGGCAGAAGATGCCATACCAGATGGGAACCTTCATTTAAGGAGGTTCAGAGCCTCTAGGAGGACTGAACAGTCTCATCAATGATGAGCCCTTTTTAGAGGGAGGGTATGTCAGCCTGTGATTCAAAACCAGAGCACAAGCATGATAGCCAAAACACCATAAATCAATGGTATGGCCAAGATACCACCAAAACATGGAGCTGAGCCCAATTAGCTCAAAAGGTATCAAAAGATAGAGGAAACTCACATCTTTCTGAAAATTTAAGTCCCATCATCATAGGACAAGGAATAACAAAGTCATTCATGCTAAATGTTATTGCTGAACATAAACCTTAATTTTCACCTCTCTTCTGAAATACAGAGTAAGAGGCTTAACCCCATCAAATGGGTATGCAAAATGAAGCTCTAAGTCAGGGCTATCCAATGGTACAAGCCAAACTGAGCTAGCACCAGTATTACAGAAGTTGTGGTCAAATTCAGGCCAAATAAGGGTGAACAAAACATTCACCTCTCATCTAACTTCTACAGTTTTAATTTGAGCTACCTAAAGTGGGGTCTTTTTGGAAAGGGAACAATCAGAGCTATCTGATGGTGTCATTTATTTCCTCATATCTCAACTAGAACAAAAGCTTTGGGGAAAACAAGCCCAATACAGCTTTTGCCCAAAACACATATATGTACAAAACTCTTGTACATGGGATAACTTTGTCATATTTAATGATAATCATATAAAATAAGGTACCATTTTGTAGAACACATACAGGGCTACACACCGGCTCAGTTCTGAGGTTGATATCTCAAGAACTGACAAAGCTATAGCTCTTTTAAGGTCAAATTCCCACATTTTGACCAATACAGCCTTCCCATGGGATAATATCCCATAACCATGATTATGAGGTGTCAAACTGACAAAGAAGCTTGTTTATACTTCAATACCTCACAAGTCAGTCAATACTGGGGTCCCATACAGTTTCTGTACAGCAGTCTACGTGTCATACACGTCAGAATCAAGCTGTGTGGTCCCCAGATGAAAATATTCACCCTGTATTGGTAAAAACTGCCCAGATGTGGTTTCAAAACCACATCTGAGCCCAATACAGGCTATACAGGTCCTTGCAAGCCACAAGCCTCTCTCAGAGAATGAAAAAATCTTCACTTCCTCCATGTGGAAAGGTCTAACAGCCCTTCCACCCCATTTCAGGATAAAAAGGAGGCTTTTCACAGCCAGAAATGCTTTCCTAATGCTGCTCTTGTATACCCTACGTAGTAAACTGTCAAAAACAGTTTTACTCTTGGGTAATAAACAGGTATAATTATAATTTTAATTATTGTAGCTTTTATTATTGTAACCCAACAGGTAAAACTGCACCCAGGGTTTTCAACAGCACTCCCCACCACTATATTTCATATAGTAAAGCCCTTTTATTCTTAAGTCAAAATCCTTTATATCCCTTTATAGTTTTTTACAACATTTATTTCCGTGTCACAGTCATAGTTAAAAGCTGTAAATACCCTTATATACCTTTTATCATAGACGCAGCCTGACAACTTTTAAGTCTGGTACTTTATGACTCATGTCCAATTTCTGTTTCTCTTATTCAAAAGAATCATTAATGCTTCTTTTTGTATGATTTCTCACTTTATCAATCATTATCTTGAATCTGGAAGCTATAGGATGAATTTCATTCAAGTCTTTCCTCAAGGTTTCTGCTGGTAGTTTTGGATTCCATCTTTTTTCTAACATAGCAGTAGTTTGACCTGTGGAAGAATGAACAGATAATTTATATGCAAGATCCAATGTGGGTCTTAAAGTGCACCATTCATGGGTAAAGCCATGGGAGTCTTTGAATTCTAAACCATAGGCACAGAATCTCCTTATCACATCTTTTAAAGTTTGAATCCCTCTTTCTTCCAGCCCATCAGTTTGAGTATTTTATGCTGTATAAAATATAACTTAGTCCCAAACAATCCATGAAGATTGGTCCAAAGCTCAGATTTGAATGTAGGGTCTCTGTCACTTATGATATTCTTAAATAACGCTGTATGAGAAATAGCTCCATTCAATAGACGAAGAGCTGTATCCATAGCAGTGTCATCTTTATGACATGGTAAGAGTATGGGAGTTTCTCTATATCTGTCTGAGATTAATAAGAAAGCATTAGAACTTGTTTTACCACTTGGAGGAAGTTCTGTGACCCAATCCATTTGGAAAGGTTCCCAAGGGGATTTGGGTTCTTGAATATGGATCATATGTCCAAATTTGTTGCCTGTAATTCTGTTTGTTTTTTGGAATCAGTCACAAGTATGGCATTATTCAATGGTCTCTTTTCTCCAAGATGGCCACCATGCACAGCTTCTGAATTTTTCAATTGTTCGATATTTTAACAGGTGTCCATGATACATCTTATCACTACAATCATGGAGAATGGTATTGATACGCAATCTATTACATAATCTCATTACACAAGAATTCTTTGTTCTGTGATATATTATGCTGTCAAACAAGTGAATACTTCCTTCAGAATAGGAAGTTTTCCATATTTCATCTAGTGAGCTAAGTAAAGCTGTGTCTTGGCAGTCTTTATCCAGAAATTATGTCAAGTTATGGAAATTCTTGTATTATTTATATGACTCTCTGGCTTCTTAAAAGAACTCAGTGCCTATGTCAGCTATTTTCATCCCTTTGTTTGGTATATGAAGTTTCTCTTCTAAAGGTACATAATCTCGGTTATTAGGGGTACTAGCTAATGCCCATCTGCTAAGTAAATCAACATTCTTATGTATATTTCCTGATTTATGAACTATAGTTATTTTTACTTTATATTATTTAATGGCTATTTTCTACCTCAACATTTTTCTTTTGATTTTTTTCATGTTAAGAAGTCATTTTATTGAATTACTGTCAGTTATCACCTCAAAATAAACTCCATCAAGCTAATAGTATACTTTCTCAAGCTCTCATACCAAACATAAGAATTCAAATTGGCTTTCATCATATCTGCCTTCTGTTGGTTTTTTTTTCTTCAGATATAACAAACTGGTTCTTATGTGGATTTTTCATCAATAATTTTGACTTGATTTAGGGATTCCCTCAATCCATCTCCACAAGAATCAATATACAATTCAAAAGGTATATTCCAATCTGTCATAAGTAGTAAAGGGGCTTCTTTAAGAGCTTTCCTTATCTTCTAATAAGCTTTGATTATTTCTTGTGTCATCTCAAATACTGTCTATTAATCACAAATTCTATGGAGTGACTTCTCTAGAATTGCAAAATATTTCAAGTTTTTCCTGTAAAAAATGGCAAATAAGAGAAAAGAAATCCTTTCTTTTTTATTCTGAGTTATTGGCTTAAGTAACACTGGTACTACTTTCTTTTTGTCAGTACCCAAGCTTAAGCCACAAACAATATGTCTTAATGCTTTCAGTTCTTCAAAGCCAAAATTGCATTTCTTGAGTAAAATATTCATATTCACTCCCGCAGCTTTTTTACAGTACACTTGAAAGTCTTTCAAAGTGCAAAGACCATGAGTCTGAACATATAATTATATCATAAATTAAAATAATGAGCCACCCCTCAGATAATTCTGTGGGGAAGATGGTATCCATCATTCTTTGATAATGGGATGGAGAATTATTGATCCCAAAGAGAACTCTAACATACTCATAAATACAACAGTGAGTGATAATTTTATGTAATCTCTTGGTTTTAGGAATCAAATAATTCTTATTAAAGCCCTTAAATGCATCCATTGAAGCTATGCAACTGGCTTTGGATAATTGGGTCAATGTTTCTTGGATTCTAGGAATTGGATACCTATCTGGAACTGTTTACATATTCAGAACTCTCAACTCTCCAGCCATCCTTGGTTTATCATTGTTCCAAGCAATAATTACAGACCTTTTGACTTCAACTTCTTCATTATGGCCTAATTTTCATTTTACGCAAAGTCTTAATAGCTCCAAGATGTGTTTTTTCCAGGATTCCCTAGCTCTGGAGCTTTCTGGGTAAGCTGTTATTCCAAGTACTGGAGGATAAGGCCTGTCAATATTAATAGTAATATAAGCTTCATTTCCTCTAAAAACACCTAATGGTTCATTATCTGAAGCAAAAGAATTTTCATATGTGTACAATGCATTTATAAGCTCTTGTTTGATTTTGATTGTAATTTTGAATTAATTTGTGCTTCACTAAGCCTATTTGACACAAATTTCTCTTGATTTGTATCTTTGCTTGAAGATACTACTCATATTTGTTTGGGAAAATTGGAAAAAGAAAATTTCTGTCTCTTGTTTTCTCCAGTTGTAAAATATCTGTCATGATTGTTATTGAGGTCAATACCATAAATATTCAAGTATTCATTTCCAAGAATAATAAGTTGAGAAGTACAATTTTCTATTACTTCTATCTCTGTCTTTATTCTAATACTTTCTACAAGGTGTGGAAATATCATGTTAGTGTCTAATATGCCCAAAGGGTACATTGTATTACTGCACTATTAAATTTTACTCCCTCTATTGGTAATAGATAATTTTTCCATTGGTGAAGTAGGATTTGAAGGTTGTCTTTTCCTAAACAATTGCAAAATGCCCTTGTATCTAAATTGACTTTGGCTTCAATATAATTCAACAAGACTGATTTGATACAAGATACTCTAGAAGTGTGGCCTTTTTGTAAGATGTGTCTATGGAACTTTTGATGATATTACTATTGATCAACAGTACTATGACTTTTCTTATTAAATATAATGATAAAAAATTACTATAACCACAATTAAATAATTAATTAATTGATTATTTCTTTTACTTGTTATACACTACTAGTGATTATAAAAGTAAGAATTAATTGTCTAAAAGAATAAATTACAAGAAGTATCCAATAAAAAACTTCTCTATTAAAATAAGAAAATGATTTTAATATATAATTATATTTTGCAAGAATAATTATAAATATAATTCTTGAAGAAAGCTAATACTAGAGAAACACTTTAAGAATTAATTTAAATCACTCACTAATACTCCAATGAACCTTGGAAAGAGTTGGTAGAGAGATTTGACAGATAAATTTTGAATTTAAAGTTTCAAAAATGATTTATAAAATTATTACACCAAATTATAGCTTATTTCTATTATTCCACGTCTTTCTGATTGATTCTGAAAGAATAAAATACTCAAGTAAATTTTTAAATAATACTTGTTCGTAATAAAGGTTTAATTGGATAATAAGATGATTTGGAAAAAAACAGCAAGAGGAGGCCTCTTTTAAGTCAACAACAGCTAACAAAGGAATTCCATAGAGAAAACTGAAAAACCAGTGATTTAGAAAGCAATTATCTTTTCTGGATTATGGATTAAATAATCTGTGGTCACATAAGATTATCAGAATTACTTTAATTAATGCTTTCAGATGACTACCAACCCATTCATGGTTAAGAATCAAAGGAGTAAAAACCTCAAATCTTCCTTTATTTGAAAAGAAACATTGGATTATTAAGGTTATCAATTTTATTGGAAATTTCATCACCAGCTGTATTTTCTGTGAATTTTTGAAGATTCAGTGTTTCACATGGAATCATCAAAAAAGGACTGTACATAAAACTTTGACTTTTACTTATGAAACTATAATTATTTTTGGTTTATTTATGGATATTACCATTCTCCATTGTTCCTGAAATTTTCAGCAGTATTCATTAATAATTTCATTTTTAATTAATTTTTGCATTTTTACCTCATTTCTATGTATAATTTCAAATAGCACAATATAGCTGGTTACTATGAGGTAACTCAATGGACACTAGTCTAAAAAGTGTTTTAATTACTCCTTTCTGGTTCATCAATTGAAAAAAATTTATAATTTACATTGTTTCAGGAGTCTAAGCTTCTCTTTACCTCCTTTTCATGTCAAGATAGAAGTTTATTTGCAATTTTCTGATGATTTAATGAGAGTTTAACTTGGTAACCAAGTTCCCAAAAGGTTTTAATATACTAATTGGGCCATTATCAGCCATGGATCCAAGCGTTAGAGCTATCCACACCTCAGAGGCCTCAGAAGTTGGGTATTCTGGCTCTCTTTGATGTCTTGTGCCCCTTAGCTATTTTCATGTCAGAAATAGTAATTCAGACTCAAAGACCAATAACCACTAGGGGTGTACCATAATTTTAGGTGCCATAAATATGTATAAAACTCATCTTAGTGTATATGTAAAATGCAATTTTACAGATTCCCATTAATTTGGCATTAAATTTAGAAAAACAATAATTTTCACAATTCTTTTATGTGGTATTGAAGTATTTCCCATATTACCACCTCATAGAGTTAACTTAAGATGATTCACTCTATGGAGCTACCACAGGTGAAACTTTGTGTCAAATGTAAGTCTGGCATTAAATCTATGGATTTACTTACTTATAAAAAATGTTATTCATCCCTTCTGAAATACAAAATGATTAATTTTGAATATATGCATGACTGATGGGTTATTCATAGTTCATATTTTGTTTTATTATTAATTTTGGCCTTCTTGGGTATGTAAAATATACCTCAAGGCTCACACTTTGCCTCTAGCAGGTTTAGTTTTACACATTCTGAAATCCTTAATATTAATCATGTTACAGCAATCTTTTCTTTATTGTGTTAAATTAGTATAGACTTCAGTGACTTCAAAGAAAGCTGCAATGTTCTCGATAGGATAATACTCTGCTTGTGTGTCTATAGAGATTGCAGAATCTTGGTCATATTCTTATTTCTCCTCAGCACACTGAACCTCTTAGATTACTTAAACTTAATTGATTTTAGTCATTTTGGTACAGGTTTTGGCTAAATGTGAGGTTCTCTCACATTTATGACACTTAAAGACAAGCCTTTCAGGTCTTCTAGCCTCTCTAGAAGTCTTTGGGACTATTTTTGGATTCCATAGGGTTTCTAGTCCAGGTATTACCAATTCTTGTTCTAGTAATTATATCTTCCATAACATTAATATAGTACTCTGATCAACAGGGTTCTACACATCTACACTTAATAGCATGTTCTAGTTCTCCTCCACATTTTCTCAATATCTTCATATCAATCATATAGTCATACATATCTGGGGTCAAATCAGATAATCTGTCTTTTTTTGAGGAGCCAAGTAAGTAGTTTATCTTTGTCTGTATTAAGCATGGGACTCTCAAAGTCATTTTCCATTTTAAATCTGCAGGTATTTTTGGCCAACTTGCAGATTATCTCAGGTTTCCACCAAAGCCAATAATGTTTTCCATATTCTTGTCTCATTTTGTAATACCATTTCTTTTCAGTTATGTGTAACAAGAATTTTAATTTTCCCACTATCATTTCATCTGGTATATGAAAATTTTCCTGAAATATATCAATTGTTGTAATGAGCTCAATATTTTTATATTAACTTGCACCAGAAGATATTGGCCATCCTTCTATTTTAGGAATGTCCCTTGCAGGGATTGCATTTTCTCCTAGAAAAGGGGTCAATCTTTTTTTTACAGACAGTTTTTCTTCAGTTAAAGGCATGGAATATCTGTTAATATGTTAATTTGTCTCATTATTCTTATGAGTTTGGTCCACATGTGTAGTTATTTTATTCTTTAATTTCTTCCTTTTACTTTCCCTTCTTGCCAAATGTGTGGTAAAAATATTTGTGTTATGAAATATTTCTACAAAATGATCTTTCAGAGTTTTAAGTTGGTCAGTAATGTAATTAATTGAACAATTATCCAATTCATAATCTTCTACTTGACATTTAATCTCAATTCTTTCACATTTGTTTGAAATTGACTCAATTCTGGAATTTGTCACTTTTCACCATTCAGTGAAAGTTCTTTCCTTGTTTCTTAAGTCATTGATGTTTGATGTTAATTTTATTAATTATTTATCAAAATTATCAAATTTCAAATCTATAATAGACTGGATATATCTAACTTCATGTATTATTTGCATGGAAGGGTTCTATTCATCCTTTCCAGTATTTGGCTATGAACTCCATAAGGGTTCTTGCCATATTGAACACACTGTCCATGGCTGAAGGATCAAATTAGGGAATCCTTTACCCTTGTGGGTAAGGTCTGTGCCAATTTTCCTTGCCTTTGCGCTTACCTTGATTGTTTCTGGGACCTCTGTGCTGATTCTGAGGTGCTTTGGGCTTGTATTTGGACTTTTCTGGAGCTGATTTGGAGCTTTTTGACACTACTGGTCCTTCTTTCTCCACAGCTGACAACATTTCTGGTTCCTCCTTTTGGTTTATGGATAAAAGACTTTGGTTTTCAAGCCAATTCTTTATCTTTTTGTGTTCTTATTGACAAGACAAGGAACTCCATCCTCTTAAAAGCTCTATGGTCTTCTCCTGACCCAGTGTCAAAGCCACTATCAGTGATAAGGGTATTTAACCTTAACCCCACTCAAGCTCATGAAACCCGCAAATCCAGTGTGTGTATCAGGAATCAGTTTCAGCAAATCTTCTTGCTGAAACATGCATACAGCTTGGCTCATCAATAGAGCCTTTCAATACTTGTACAGGCTGGATATTCCAAATACATTTTTGGATTCACAAGACTCAAATGGTATGATCACCCAACTCCACCACACCTCTTGTGAGGGGCTGTATTATTCAAATTAATTCAAATGAAGATTCCTCTCAAGAAAACTCACTCTTTGGATCAGGGCTGGTGGATTCTCACATATACCATCCCCTCTTCCTCCCTCTGGGGACCTTTCCCCAGTTAATTCCTATAGTTGATTTATTATTTAATGAATCTTCTTACTCTTATTTTTGGTTATTATATTTATTGGTAGTACATTGTTCTTTGAATATTTTCCTCACCTTTTCAGGAGAGTTGTGGGGGCCATATCCTTATCAACCCTTCTCTTTCTCTCTGACATGTTTAAACAGTGTACTTGGACTTTTTTTGGTTGGTGCTTTTATTCTTTACTCTTATTTCTTTTTTTCTGCTACTCTTATATCTATCTTATTAGCAATTCCACCTTATTTACACTCTCAAGTGTACTCAATCTTATACCATCCTTGAGCCCTCCATAAGTGAGTTCCAGGACCACTTCACTTTTAGGAGTCCCTGTGAGATTATATTAAATAACTCACAATTTCTTCTATCTTTTCATTCTTTTAAAATTCATTTCACTCATTCATCAATTATGACCTCTGTATGAATTTATGACTTTACAATTTTTCCTCAAGTTTCATTTCATTCTTTTTATTCATATGAAAATTTACTCTTTTCCATTTCTTAATTCTGCTGACCATTTTATTCCATGTTAATTCTTAATCATTTTCAAACTTTCTTCCTTTGTCTGATTCAGGTTTATCAGCTTTATAGTCATTGGTTAATCAAATTGGGATTCATTAGAATAATTGATTCAGATTCAGGATTTTGTTGGATTGGATTTATTTATTGATCAGATTTTGACTTATTTGATTCCTTGAGACTTTGAACTGAATTTGAAGACATTTATTGATTATTGAAATCTTAAAGACATTATTGATATTGATCTTGATTTGAATTGATAAACTGATTAAATTAATAAATTGATTGAAATTGACTTGATACTCTTAAAGAAGATTGATTCATGTATATTATTTTTAAATTTGTCATTTACACATTGATTAAACCTCAAGACTGTTGATTGATACCTCAAGTTTAATCAAGTATTCTCATTTATTTGATTCAGTAAAGTCTCATTTTTATCCTCAAGTATAATCAAGTAATTTTTCTATTCTTCAATAATGCCAGTTCAGTATAGCCCTCCAGCCAATAGTACCAGATCCCAAAGAAATCAAGGTGTTCTCATGCCTACAGCAAGGGCTCCTCTTGACTGCATGCCATCAGTTCATCAACTGAGTGCAAATTTGGACAGAGGACCACCAATGGAAGGAGTATAACCCTGAAGAAGAAGAGCCGTGAAATCAAGAAAATCAACATCATCCTCTGGCTTTTTGAATGGCTATTCAAGCATTTCTCAAGGGCCTATAAGTAAATTAGGGGAGGAGTCTGTGGAAGATGAAGATTCTGAGGAAACTGAAGTGGCATCTTCCCTGGAAGGTGCCCCTGAGGCTTCTGGAGCTCCAAATCTATCCCATTCTAATCAACCTCTTGTCTCTCAAGATGATAGAGCAAATGACTCAATTCATGGGACAGCTCACTCAAGTAGTTTCCCCCAGGGATAATGCAAGAGCCCCTGCATTCAAGAATCCATCAATGAAGGCACCTGATTCTTTTGATGGTACTCAAGCCCATAAACTAAGAAGACTTACCCCATCCTTTCAATCAATTTTCCATAATGACCCAACAAGCTTCTTCTCTGAAAGGAAGAAGGTCCTTTACTAAATTTGTTTTCTCACTGGTATTTCTGAAAAATGGATTGAACCATATCTCTCAAATATCACCAATGAAGACCAATCCTACCTCCTCAATAACTGGAAGTTCTCTGAAACCCAGTTTCTCACTCTTTTTCGTAATCTCAATGAATTTGGGAAACCTGAACAAGATCTGGATAATCTAAGGATGAAGGAAAGTGGCCGTTTATCCTTTTACATTTCTTATTTTAGAAGCTTAATGTCAGGGATTTGGAACTGGGGAGAAAGGGAATATATTCATTTTTATACAAGAGGCTTGACATCAAGGCTATTGGGTCAGTTGGCTTCTTTACCTGGAAATTTTGATAGCCTTCAAGAACTCATGGATATTACCTTGGAATTATATACCAGGTACCTTGAGAGGAAGAAGGAAAAGGGTAGTCACCAAGAGAAGAAGCCTCCAGTCACAGGATCCAATTATTTCAGGCCTCCTGAAGATTCATCTTGTAAGGAGCCTCATCACAAGAATAGCAAGAAGCGGAAGAATTTTCAAGTCCCGAAGGATAAACCCCATGCTTCTCTCTCCAATGAGGACAATAAATTAATCAGTTCTGAAAAGGAGAGGAGTATTAAAGTTTTTTGCACTTATTGTGGTGCAGAGAACCCAATTTAAAAATGCTTCAAGAGGCCTCAGAATAGGCCATCATCATCAATAGGCTTCCCTAGAAAGCAGGGAAAATCCTGAGTACTAATAAAGATGTTCTCAATGGTTTTCACCTATTTCCTTCAAGAGCAATATTGTGCACTCTGAATACTAGAGTCAATAAATCTTTAAAATTTATTACTTTTTCTTCTGTCTCTGATAGTTTTTATAGTATTCTTATTCATTCTGGTGCTAAAAACTCCTTTATTGAAAAGAATTTTGTTTTCAAGTACTCATTGACTATGTCAGAGGTCCCTTAAAAGATTATTCTTTTCATTTTATGTACCAATAAATCCTCTCCCTTGTTACTCACTCATTATACCAAGTGAGTTGTTGACTTGCCTTCTTTCCCAAGCTTTGAATCAGACTTTTGTATCATAGATTCACCCAAGGGAGAAGACCTAATATTGAGCTATTATTTCCTTTACCATTTTAATCCTAAAGCAGTGTTTCTCTGGCTGGTGAGCTTAAGACACCTTCCCTTCCATCATGCCCTCTCAGTCATTACTTCCATCAATAGATGAAGTATTCAAAGAGATAAAAGATATTGGAGAAAATGTTTCTATATCTTCACTTCATCTTTTTCAAGGGGATTTTGCCTTCCTCCTTTATCCTTCCACGCATCCCTGGAGGAGCAGTGGGACTATGAGGAAGAGCCAGAAGAAATTCAAACTGTTCTGAAGTTATTCCCTCTTTCTTATTACCCCTATGTTGATGTTTTTCCAAAGTGAAATCAGAGGAACTTCCTCCACACTGTTCCTAGGATTATCAAATTGAACTGGAGGGTCTTCTACCACCAGTTGGTGTTATCTACTCTTAATCAGATCATGAGTCAGGAACACTGTGGGCCTACATTTCAGAGAATTTAAAGAAAGGTTTCATCAGGCCAAGCTCCTCTTCAACAGGAGCACCCGTCCTTTTTGTTCAGAAAAAGGATGGTGGCCTCCATTTGTTTGTTTACTACCACAAACTCAATTCTGTCACCAGGAAGAACAGTTACCCTGTCCCTCCTATGAATCAGCTTATTACCATATTCAATGGTTCCACTATCTTATCCAAGATAGATCTACAGGCTTCTTATAATCTCTTGATAATTAAAAAGGGGGATGGAAATTTGACTGCCTTTAGAACCAAATATGGTATTTATTAGTATTTGGTGATTCCATTTGACTTAACCAATGCTCCTTCTTCATTCCATAATCTTGTAAATGATATCTTTTCAGATTCCTTGTACATCTTTACTGTAGTTTACTCACATGATATTATGGTATACTCAGGTACTGAAGAGAAGCATGTTGAGCATTTGGCCACTGTCATTCAAAGGCTGAGGGAAAATAATCTGTTTTCCAAAGCCTCAAAGTGTGTATTCCATGCCTCAAGTTTGGAATACCTTGGCTATGTTGTTTCAAGCAATGGCCTCAAGATCAATTCTTCAAAAGCTCAACAAATCCTCAATTGGCCTCAGCCCAAGAAAATCAAGGCTCTTCAATCATTTCTTGTCTTTGCCGATTTCTATTGTCATTTCATGAGAAATTACTGCAAAAAAATTGCTTCTCTCACTTCCCTTCATAGAAAAGATTCTCCCTTTATCTTCAATGAGGAAGCTCTCAGTCATTTTCAATTACTCAAAGAAGCATTCACCACTTCCCCTATCCTTCTCTACCAACTATTGTGGGGAATGATGTTTCTGATTATGCTTTGGGTGCTGTACTGAGCTAGGTGAATGACTCAGGAAAGAACCCCATTTTGTTCCATAGCCTAAAGCTACTCCCAGGTGAGCTCAACTATGAAATTCATGACAAGGAACTCCTTGGCATAGTTTGGGCTCTCAAGAAATGGAGAGCTTTTCTTCTTTATCTTTTTCATTCTTTTGAAGTCTTGACAGACCATTCTTCTCTTCAATAATTCATTTCTTCCAAGGTCCTTACCCATGGTCAAGCCCACTGTGCTGAATGTCTCTCTGAGTTTCATTTTACCATCACTTACTTCCCAGGCAAGCTGACCACTTTACCAGATGCCTTGTCATGTTGGTAAAAGGTGCACCCAGAGAGAGGGGTGGACTTCATTGAAGATAATCCTCAAACGTTTCATCAAATGCTTAAGCAAGATGGAATTCAAGAATCAAGATTATTTTCAATCAAAGTAGATATGTGCTCAGATTTAGCTGACCAGATACAAAAAGAAGTATGGCAAGACAAAGATTATATAGAAGTACTCAAGAAACTAGCAAGAGTTTAATCAGTAGCAGATTATTCTCTTGAACCTCAAGCCAAGTTATTCTTATTCAAAGATAGAGGGGTTATTCCAAGAAATCAAGAACTTCAGCTGGATATCCTTCAAAAGCATCATGACTCACTGTTGGCTGGCAATCCTGGACAGGAGAAGACCCTCAAGTCCATCAAGAGGGTTTTCTATTGGACTGACATGAATTAAATCATCAAGGACTATGTGTCCTCATTTCAGAAATGTTCAAGGAAAAAGAAAAATAATAATAAGAAGGTTGTATTACTCAAGCCTCTTCAAATTCCATCTGGTCCTTGGAACTCCTTATTAATGGACTTTATCACTCAATTACCATTGTCCAACAACTTTGACCAAATTTTAATAGCTGTGGACAGATTCTCAAAAATGGAAATATTCATTCCAGCTTATTCAAATATTACTGCATTGGACTTATCTCAAATCTTCATCATTCATGTCCTTTCCAAGCATGGCCTTCCTGTCAGTATTTTTAGTGACAGAGGTTCCTTATTTGTTTCATCATTCTAGACCCAATTCTGTCAACAGCTCAAGATATCAATAGATATTTTGTATTTCCACCCTAAAAAATCTGGATAGACAGAGTGGGTAAATCAGATTCTAGAACAGTATCTCTGCATGTATGTCAGTTACCATCAGGATAACTGGCACATCTGTCTCCCTCTGGCTGAATTTTCCTACAATAATGCAGAAAATTCATCAAAAAAGCAATCACCTTTTTCACCATTTATGGAAGAAATCCAAGCTTTGATTTAATTCATATTTCTCAAGACACACCTGCTGGAAAGTTATCAACAAAACTTCAATCAATACAGCCAGTTGTCAAAGAAGAATTCTAGTCAGCAATAAGGCAATTTAAGAAGTATTCAAATAGAGATAGGACAATTCCACCTTATTTCCAACCTGGGTACAAAGTATGGCTAGCCTCAAAGAATATAAAGACCATAAGACCCACCAAGAAGCTTTCAGAAAGAGGGTTGGTACCTTTTGAAGTCTCAAAGAATATTGGAAGACATGCATATCACCTCAAGTTGCCTCAACAATGGAAGTCAGTTCACCCTGTATTCCATGTGCCCTTGTTGAAACCAGTAAAGAAATAAACTATCCCAAACCACAATAAGTTGCCACTGCCAACAGTCTTAGTGGAGGAGCAGGAGGGATGTGAACTGGCTCACACCAGGGCAAATCTTGCGTCAATCGTCGGCGATTGACTTCACGTCACACCGCTGTCAGTATAAAATCTTGCTTCAGTCGCGTTAGTGTCACTTTATAGTCACTGGATTTAGTGGGTCACGTCACGTCAGCGTCAAGACAACGTCAATCGTCACATGTGTCACATGCGAATGTCACTCAAAGCCCAAACCCATTTCAACACTATTCACAATGTTCGGGTAATTTCACCTCATTGGCTTCCGCATCCCCACCTAATCCGCCCCGATGCTTCGCATGCTTACGAGCCCGCACCGCCCTCCAGATGAGACTCCGACACTGCCCCCCCATCTCCGTCCTCACCACTCCTTACGCTTTCACACCCCCGCCCATACCATCTTTATGCTCACGTGGTGCACTCCCGACATCACTTATCCTTACGCTCGCTCAAGTGCCCTCCCGATATGCTCCCGACACTGCTTACAATCATTACGCTCGCGGAGTGCACTCCCGACATGCTCCCGACATCACTTATCCTTACGCTCGCTCAAGTGCCCTCCCGACATGCTCCCGACACTGCTTACACTTACGCTTGTGTAGCGCCCTCCCGACATGCTCCCGACACTGCTTATCCTTACGCTTGTGTAGTGCACTCCCGACACTGCTTACCATCCTTACGCTCGCGGAGTGCACTCCCGACATGCTCCCAACACCACTTATCCTTACGCTTGTGTAGTGCCCTCCCGACACCACTTATCCTTACGCTTGTGTGGTGCCCTCACGACATGCTCCCGAAACCACCTATCCTTACGCTCGCGGAGTGCCTCTCAGCATGCTCCCGACACGACATATCCTTACGCTTCCGTACTACATCCATAGTGTACGGTGGCTTGTTGGCGTACACAATGAAGGCAATCCCCGAGATATGCTGAGTGGCCTTCTCTCCCAACAGGACCTAAGGGGAAATTGGTCAGTATATTCACAATGTTGTGGTTAGGGTTTAAATCATGAGACTCACAAATTAAAACCTAATAAGTGGACTATTTAAGACAAGAATTGTGTCTCCTGTTTTGCCGACAAAACCATTTTATTTCATATCAATCAAATGAACACTTTGCTTAGTCCTTACCTCATGAGCGTTGAATAGTTCAAAAGTTGACTTTAGTAGGTTGCTCACTAGTCAACTTTATTCAATGTCTCACAGGGAAGTGATTTCATTTGCATGATATGAAATAATTTGCAAAACATCGCCTCCTTCAATTTCCCGACAAATCGCATTTTGCAAATGCGATTGTTTTACTTCCACCTTTTTTCTTCAGTTTTGATCTTTTTATTCAAAAATTTTCAAACAAGTTATCAATCCACTCGCCACCATCTATTTGCTCAATAAACTACCTCCGCCATGGCCCGAACCCCGGGAAATTCACATGAATTCAATGAACAACCAACTTCAGCCCCAGAGAGTGGAAGTGAAATCTCTGATATCGCCAGTAGTCGTGAATTAGGCATTGAAGTAGAGAGCCAGTCACATGAAGATAATCAAGATCCACCAGTTCTTCCGGAATGTGAGTATGTATCCATCTTGAATATTTCAAATCTCTCAAAACCTGATATTGTGTCATAGCCTTTATTTCAGGGCAGCCTCCAAGCTCTCAGAAACCGAATTTTAAAAGTTATGAGAAGGAAAAGACTGTTGAACCTTGTGCACCGACAGAAGATGATGGGCAAGATGATGTAATTTTCAGTGGGGAGGTGGAAATTATATCCAAGGAACAATTTGTCTCCAACATTGCTCAAACAATCCCAAGGCTCGAAAAAATCCAAAATGATAGTAAAACTCCTGATTATGTGCGTCAAAAGATTGCTGAAGCCATGAGCCTGCTCAAAATGGATTTGAACCGTAAGTCCATTAATAACTCAAATCAAAATTGATAAAAATAGCTGCTTACAACATATGGGCAGGTGTGGAGGTGGGAGAATCTCTACCTGAAGGATCTCGAGTCGTAATTGGATTTCCAGGCAAAGGATTAGGAAAAAGACCAAATATACATGCGACCAAAAAAACAAACAAAAAACGCCGTACCTTTGAAGCCGCAAACGATTCTCGCGATCAAGGTCATGAAATTATCAATGTTGAAGGGGACCATGTTGATAATCAACCTCCGCATACTGAACCCCCCCCAATACTCAATGAAACAATCCATGATCAAGCTCCACATACTGAAAGCCCCCCGATACCCAATGAAACAATGCATGATGCAACCCCTCCCGCCTCTCCTTGGAATATTCAAGCCTTTAAAGAAAGGGAAACAATTAAACATGATACAATGGGACGAGATATGACTGATAAAATTCCCAACGCTGAGCCCGAAGTGTCATCCGCTGCGAATTTTCAAGAAATATTTTTATCCCGCATGGAAGAGTTTGCAGGCATTTTGAATTATCATTCCAACATTTCTCAACAATCATGGAAAAGGGGGCTTGATAATATCAATAGGATTTACAAAAATAGATGGGACAATTTACCAACCAAAGATGCTCATACATTCCTACCTGTTGGTATTAAGGTGATCAGTAACTGAGAGCTTAAAATGTCGGCCTGGCTGGAGGACCTTGAGATGGCAGGTGAGTTTTTTTTTATCTTTGTGCATGATACTTGATTATTGGCTGTTGACTGGTGATATAAATTGCAATATACAGGGTTAGATTTTTTTAAGCCAACCAAAACAGAAGCGTTTTTTGATCACAACATTTGGAATCTCAAATTGATGAAGGAATCAGCTAAACCTCCAGATAATCTCCCAAAATCAGAACACTCCTTCTTCAAAATGGTTCAGAGCCTTCTTTACCCCGCGAATCCAGCTAAACATTTTTGGGCAAATGTTATGTTTGAATCCATTAGTTTAGTCTCATACGATGTGGTTGCACCCAAACCATATGTTGCACCAACATCAAATTCGACCGATCCTCTTGGACTCGAACGGGGAGCAGTTGAATACCTGGCCTCCTGCTTGAGTAAATCAAAGCAACGTGCAACCCAACTCAGCATTGAAGGTGGCGGGGCTGACAATGAGATATCCACAAAGCCGCACAAGAACCTGGAGGATCTAATGGATACAGTTATCCATTTGATGATTGCGTACAACATGGTACGTGCACATACAAAGGTCGAAGTTAATGGCATCAAAGGCAAACTCACGAACTCAAAAAAAAATGAGGCCATCAAAGATCTTTTGGCGTGTCACAAGAATCTCGGAATAAATCGAATTTGCTATGGTATATTAGCGGCATTCTGTGCGGCGGGAATTCGTGGTTTGATGGTATGCTCAGATGACTGGAGAACAAGCTCAGTTAAAGGGGCTTTATCACTAATTGACATTTCCGCAAAACTTTCAGAGGGTAAAAATCTAGTGGAGCCAGTGTGGCTACGTACTAATAAGTATATATGTAATTTACTGAATAAAAGTTTCTTCTCATCAGAGTCTTTCAACCCCACTGTACCTCTTAGATTTGAATTTGCACGATGCTTAGTATTAGACTTTGGTGATGCCTGGGTGGCGAAACGCGGTCTTGGTTCAAGTGATGAGGTCACCTTGACGGTACCCAGGTCAGCAAAGCTCACAACCAGGATTGACCCGTTTTAGATTAGCTTTGTACTAGATAGATTGTAATTGAATTTTGCAAAGTTATTTATGAATTTAATAATCATGACTTCCTATCCTACTACTGCCCGGATGCCACAGTCTGAGTACCAATAGTAATTGTACGGCGGCATGCCTCCGTACATCATTGCAAAGACTCCGACAAGACGCAAGCTGAGTCAGGCGTTGTGCCCGCGAGTAGCACACGCAGGGGCATTGCGGGAGGTCGCGTTTATCCCTTCCCGCCAGCCCATAATAGGCCAAATGTTCCTGTGTCTTTCAAGAGGACTAGGATAGCTAGGGATCCGCAGCAGGATGCAAATTGCATTTGCATGTGCTTGCAAGATTCCAAATGGTTGGATTGGAAAGTGATTGCATGGGAACATCAATGTGTAAAATTGAATAATGCACTATCCACTGCAATTTTCAGGTTCAGGTATTTGAGATCGTGAATTTGCCAAGGTCAGGCGTGAGCTTTCTTTTTACCGCAATTGAAAAAGATTCATCCACCGCAATCCAATTTAGGTGATATTAAGAAATCAGTAATAATTTGGTTTAATTTCAATTTCTGCTGAAAGCATGCCATTCACCAAAAAAGGAAAAGAGCGTAAAAGGGAACTCGCGAGAAAGCGTCGGGCTGAGGAAGGAAAGTGTGAGTTACTCGCTTAATCTCAGTGTATATATGCTTCCACATTTATGTGGCACCCTCATTGGGCCCCACCAAAGAACATTGGCTTTAGTCGGTTCAGATTGTGCCAATGTCATGATGTCATGTGGGCTCCAACAGGGAAGTTCAAGGATTTGTGCCAAAGAAAGCTCCTTGGCAGTATCTGATATCTTGTGTGCCTCAACACATAGTGATCCCTCAACCACTCGGGAATAGTAGCAGATCCCAAAAGACAAATGAGCGCAAAACGAGCCGAATGAATAGGTTGTTTTCCTCCTCTCGCCCAACAGCACAAATATCAATGCCAGTATCAGCAAATATGACCCCAAGTGAAATTCGGAGGGTTGTGGATGTCAATCAGATCAAATGCATTCACTTTGGCCGTGTGGCAATTTTCTCTTCAACCGGATTACTCATTGCCCTTGTCGAATTCCGACCATTCACAACAATGAGTGAAGTCAAGGTCAATCAATGGGATGAATTATCACAATTCTTATTTCGCGAAAAGAGGTTCACTGACCCTATTGCAACAAATGGAGCATTACTGGAGGGATTTATGTTTGCAATTGGGTGGCGCAAATGCACCACGAAGAATGAACAATTTGGTCTGTATGGAAGTGCTGGCAAAATTGAAAATGCAAAAGATGAATGGCGGAACCGAGGTGCCAATCTTAGCTCGGTGGGTTGCATTCTAGGTCAATCCTTACGATATGTTGGGGATAATTTATTTGAGAAGATTCAAAATTCCTACAATTCATTGGGGGTTCCGTCTTTTGATCAAGTCAACTATGAAGGCAATATTCCGGCAAATCAGGGTGCATTCGAGTTCGCTTCCGCACTCACTTTCACCATGAATGGATTCAAAAACGCACCTCATGTTGATAAGGATGCATCGCAGTATGCTTCGGGATGGTGGTTTCAAGCTGATAAGCGGACCGGCCAATTTCAAAGAGATGCGTCAAAGCGGTGTACAGGGGGAAAATTGATTTTCCCAAATGAGCATTTTTGGATTGATCTATCCGCATGTCATGGGCTCATTCAGGTAGTGTGGGCCAGTAGTACATTTGTTCATTATACTGATCCAGCACAGGACAACGAAAGCACGACACTAGTGGGTATGTCCGCACAATGCTCAAGCAGGTTAGCAAAAACAATTCGGCAAAAAAACCATGGCTATTATGAGATTGGCGAGAGAGCGGGCTATCAAATCAGGGATGGTAATACAATCTCATGCCAATTCAAAGAATGAGGAGTTTTTCATGTGTGTTGGGTAAGTAATGGTGGGGTAAGGCAGAGGACAAAATACACCAGGATTGGATGGATTCGAGTGCGGGAGATGGGGTGTCTCACATGAAAAAGGGGTGAAGTGGATTATGTACGGTGGCATGCCATCGTACATCTGTCCTGGTTTGTTGCTATTGTCCAGGATGCGAATGCTTCACACGCAAAACCTTATGCTTGTGCAGGTTCCGCCAATGCTAAAAGCTCCTTACACCTATGCGGGGTGCCGACGCTACACACGCCAATCCTTACGCCTGTGCAGGCTCCCAAAAATTTACACGCCAATCCTGACGCTTGTGAAGGTTCCCAAAAATGGTAAAAATTCCTTACGCCTGTACAGGCTTCCGGCGATTCACACGCAAATCCTTACGCTTGTGAAGGTTCCCCACAATGCTGAAAATTTCTTGGCCTGTGCAGGATCCCGAGAATTCACACGCCAATTCTTACGCCTTTGCAGGCTCCCAACAATTCACACGCCAATTCTTACGCCTGTGCAGGCTCCCAAGAATTCACACGCCAATCCTTACGCCTGTGCAGGCTCCCAACAATTGACACGCCAATCCTTACGCCTGTGCAGGCTCCAGACAAGTCACACGCCAATCCTTACGCTTGTGAAGGTTCCAGACAATTTAAACAATTCAATACATGAGTAAGATTAATAGCGTGTGACCATAGGAAAGGCCATGTTTCACGAATCTGGACTGGATTGCTCACATACGGGAACCTCCCGCTTTTTTACAGTTAAGAATGGATATGGCTCTAAACCATGGAAGAAGAAAATATAGGAGAGGATAACGGCAACTATTGGCGCATTTTGAGAAAAAGAGGTTCACAAAAACAAATACTCACTCAAACGCTTGGTGGGGCACTTACAAAAATAATTCTCACGCAATCAGGGTTTTTCTCTAAGGAGGAAATAAGTAATTTTTATGTGAACAAAGAATGTAATAGAATTTGAACATAATAATAATTGATTACAAATGATAATTTATTTAAAAGAAAGTATTACAAATGATAAAAAGTGGAAATAATGGGATTTTTTTTAAATTTTTATTTTTTGAGGAATTTGGAGACTATCCCGGTTATGTCCTCCTTTGGATAAGCCTCCAGTGCCTGGGCAAGGAGGCAGTTTAGTTCGTCCCGGAATTCCCGGTGCATCTCGTTTCGATGAGTTGCATCCACGAAAGGAATCATGTGGAGCAAGCGACGATGCTCCAACAAGATTCGGTTGATCGAATTGTGGACGATGGCTCGAGGAATCATTAGGGTCGGTCGCAGGTCAGTGAATTCCTGGCGAGCTTCATCGTGGGAATGAGAGGAGCTTGGCACCGGGGGGGAGGAGGCGTTGGGGTTCTCAGGGGCACTGGAAGGGATCTCTGGGGAGGGAACCGGGGTTGGAGTGGAGGGGGGGGGGCATGGAAGGGGAAGGTGGGCGAGTTGTGTAAGAAGAAGGGGGATGGGGAAGGGGGGATCCGACGGGCGTATCGTCGATGATGATGATTGAGCGAGGAGTGGCGGGACGATCTGGAGACGGTCGAAGAAAAAATGAGGAAAAGGGTATATGGATCGAAGAGAGAAAGAAGGGGTGACTTACCATAAGCTTCCTCCGTGGATTGCGTAGGAGCCACCTCGGGTTCTGGCTCACGAGTCGTATTGTCCTCAGGTTGTTGGGACGTTGGACTCAGGCCAGTAATAGGTGGCTCTTCCGTTCGGGAGGGTTCTAGAAAAGGAGTAAGAGTCAGTTCACTCGACTCGAAAGTGAAAGTGAAAATGAAATGAAACTTTGGCTGCTTACCGCGGAATAATTCCTCAGACCATCGGGTGCCACTTGGGCCTGGAGTGGGTTGCCGGGGGGTTTGCTCGCGAGGCAAACTAGGCACGGGAGATTCTTGTCGGGGGGGATTCGGGGGGTTTTGTTCTATGAGAAATGGAAAAAAGTCAGTATTATTGCGTGAAGAGAAATGAGATAAGGAGGAGAAAGAAAACTTACTTTGGCGTTTGAATCCCATCAGTGACAAGACATGGTGACGATCAGCCCAAGTTCTAATGTCCTCTCGCCATCGCCATCCTTCATCGGCCAGATAATCACTTCGCTCCGGTCGAGGAGTGAAGTGACCATCGGATGGTGGCCTAGGAGGGGGAGTGGACAAATCGATACTGGAGGGGACAGGGCTGATCGTCCGCAATCGTTCCCGTTGGCCTGTTTGGGGGCCCGGCGTCCATTCACGCTTGGAAATGGTTTCATCATCGTCGACCACAAAGGAGTCCTCGCGAGGGCGTCTTGGGCGGGAACTCCTCTGGCCTTGTGGTCGGAAGGGGCGGACAACGAATGAACATTTCTTGTGTGCTTGTCGGCAAGCATCACAAGCGTCGTTCGTCGTCAAGGAGCGAATGCAGGGGATACCCCGCTTGGTGCATAAAGTGCACGACATCTAAAAACAAAACAATTGAGGTTAGTAACTGCATACAAAGTAAACAATCAAGAGAAAAAATGAAGACGTACGATGAATTATAAATTTAAATCGGAAACAAAATAAGAACGCTCTAGTCCGAAGGTTTTAAAAGTCTGGAAAAGAGTCGTGAAGAAAAATAAGTATTAATATCGGTATGTAATGTCGACAAAAGTTTAAAAAAGAGGTAACGCACAAGGTGGATAGAAATGAGGTTCTGAACGGATCAGAAGAATAAACAAACAGGCAAAAGGAAGGGAAATGGGTTTAGTGGAGTGCGAAAGACAAAAATAGAAAGGCAGGAAGACAAAGGGGAATACGCACAAGATGGACAAACGCAGGTGAGGTTGAACGAAGTGGAGCGGGTGAGAAAGAAAGTGAAGTGCGTGTCGTGTGAAGATGGTCTTTTATACCATGGTGAAGCTGAGACGATCTCAGCAGTTTCAGCACCCGCAAAAGTCTCAGCTTCAAGGCGTGTGGGCAAAATTGAAGCTGAGTCTCAGCGAATGCTGCAACTGAGAAGTGAAATGCTCGCGTGAGGCAGAAGAACAATGGGGGTCTGGCTGAGTATTGAATTTATTGAATTGTCAAGCTGAGTCAAATCCCCTTTGTTTCCTTAAATTGCCACCCGATCACCCAGGAGGGTGGTTGTGAGGCCCTTATTGATTGTGCATTGTGGGTGCAATGCACAAGTGACCGCGGCAAGATCACCAGCCTTATGGCCTGGTGATAGTCTTTGAACAAAGGGGGGGGCTGTAAGACAAGTGAATACAGCGTGATCTTGCCTCAACCCATTGCTCAGGTTTGCTTTCGGGTCATAATTGAAATGCTCAGTGGCTGAGCATTTGAATTGCACAGTAATTGAACAATTGATATAACAATATCAAATGCACCGCTGAGTATTGCAATTTATTAAATTGTGAAGCTGAGTCAAATCCCCTTTCTTTCCTTAAAGAGCCACCCGATCACCCGGGAGGGTGGTCGTGAGGCCCTTGTTGAATGTGCATGGTGGGTGGAATGCACAAGTGACCCATGCAGAAATGCACCCGGTGCATTTGGTCACAAGTGACTGCGGCAATATTACCAGACGTATGGCCTGGTAATAGTATGTGAACAAAGGGTGGGCTGTAACACAAGTGAATACAGCGTGAGCTTGCCTCAACCCATTGCTCAGGTTTGCTTTCGGGTCATAATTGAAATGCTCAGTGGCTGAACATTTTAATGGCACAGTGATTGAACTATTGATATAAAAATATCAAATGCACCATGCTGAGCCATTGCTCAGTTGTTTTTGTATGCCCACAATCTGAGCATTTGGCACAGCATCGGGTGACATTTCACCCAGCTGCAGCATTTCACACGCTTTGGTGAAGTGCTCCAAACTGAGCCTTCCAATGAACTATTGCAAAAATAGTTCAGTCCATGGCTTTACTGAGCACTTTCACACGGTGCTTTTGACCATGATATGCTCAGCTTGCGTGTGCAAATCGGGTGAAACGCAATGCTAAGCATGTGGCACATGAGCTACGTATATGCAAACGATCGGAAGGTGCATGCACATTTGCTATATGCATGCAGGCTCAAGTAGTATAACACCTTCCTGATCTGTACAGCCAACACTGTAGTACGCAGTACACCTGTGTAAATGTATTCTGCGGGGCAGAGCAAAAGCTGTTCAGCAATGTAACATGAAAATCACGTCAAGCCATTGAGTCATATATCTCAACTGCATCCCTTTGGTGCACCTTTTTGGAGAGCTCTGCCTAACAATGGCATAGACGCGGGTGTAATCCGCGTTAATGAAAGTGGGTCATAATGGGATGACTTATTATTTGGGTAATACACAAACAGTGGATTCACTCCGGTGCCATTGTCGGGGCCAACAATGACTGGCCCTGCTTGTTCATTGCGCGTGCTCATTGTCGGGCAGCCACACGCTTTCATACGCACCCCCCAACGGGTCATACACAGGCAACTTTCACACGCCTGGAAGACATTTTACTGCCAGTGTTCCGACCGGCTAGTTTCTTGGTCGGGTGGTCAGCTTGACTGCAGACGCTCACCTGCTCGCACGTGGAAACCTGAGGCCAATCAGTGTGTATTTGCTTCAGCCTCATCCACATCAGAATAATCCCAGCCTATGTTTGCGTGGGTATCTCCCACCGCGGGTTATTTTCTTCACGTTCTCATACGCCCCGCGCAAGTTGTGGCACCTGGCTTGCAGCCAGAAATTCCCTTGGGTGGGTGGCCTCTTTCTCCGGAGTTTTGTTCACGCGTGAAGCAAAGACCGTGATCCCAATCTCTGGGGAATAGTAGCCTCCTCAAACGCAATAGGGGTGAATGTAGATGTGGATCATTCCTCACGGTCGGTGCCCCGTTTGATCATGCCACACTTCCCCCCTCAAGCCTAGTTGGAATCAGTCATCAAAAAACTTCATGCAAAACCAAAGTCATGTTCGGTGGCATGCCACCTGTAAGGTGTGGATATGAAACTTTGATTAAAAATCAAGTACTTTTCCTGTCCTCAAAATTTGTATAAGGTAAAAATCAATTAAAAATAGTATGAAATATTATTTTTAAGAGAAAACACGCCAATTTTATTGTTTATAACTTTATTAGTATAAAACAATAATATTATAAAAATTTATTGTTTTACCAACAATAAAAATTTATCCAAAAAATACTCTACAAGAGATATTTTAAGGCTACAAAAGAAATTTCTTCAAGAGCAATTTCAATTGGAATTAATTGAGCAAAGAACTGCAAGCAATTAATTAAAGAACAAAGTCTTTAAAAAGGATATTAAAGAGAAAACACGCCCAAAAGTGACCAGAGTGAATTTGGAAACAAAGTGACAAAGTTTACAGTGATGAAAGATGCTTTAATTCACTTTTGGGGTGGTTCAGGGGTAAAAATGATTATAAGAGTTACAAAAAATGATTATAATGATTTTTTCACGTGGTTAAAAGGATTAAAATGATTTAAAAATGGTGGTTGGAATCTTTGATTGATTGGTTTAACAGTGTTTAAACTAATTAATAAAAGGAAAAGATTCTAACATGAAGAGAAAAGTGGGGCAAAGAAGACATTCTTTTATAGCCATCAATTCTCTTGCTCCAAAAGTAAAATTTACTCTTGTCAGTCGTGAAAAACAGTCTGACAACAGAAAAGCCAATTATGGCATCATTGAACCCTGGTTTAGACAAAAAAGGGCTGGTTTAAGCCATTTTTAGCCATTTTTAGCCATTTTAGACCCTTAAATCAGCCATTACTATAGCAATACCAGGCCTAGAGCCTTCAAAACACGTCAGAATGTGTGTCAGAGGCGTAGAAACCAGTTAAAACTGTTTTTATTATGATTGTTTTATCTTAAGGGTAGTTTTACCTTCTTGGCAACAGCTAAAACTACCCCAGTTGGTATCAAAGCCTCATCATCAATTGAGTCTACAGACCCTGTAACTCAATTCCAGGCCAAAAGTGATGAACTTTTGCGTGAATTTTGACATCCCACGCCTGTCAGCAAGGATTTTGGGGGTCTAGCTCCCCCTTAGAGCTGGAGTTCCTTTTCCCCCCCAAATTTAATCTTTCCAATTTATTTTTCCTTTAATTCCTCATCATGTATTATACTTATAATTTACATATGTAATTCAATTCAATTGTACAGTACAATACAGTAATAATTGACACCTCATATGTAAATCAAAGTTCACTTATGTAATACACGCGCACATTTTGACATTTCAATTGAATTCAATTGAAAATACTTCAATTCCTCATAACTTCTAAACTAAACACAACACCTCAATTTTAACACAAAAATTGATGGTTAACACCACATGTGGTGTGAATTCAATTAAATTTTTGAGGATTTTCAGCTTTTCTGATGAAAATACTAAAAACTTAATTTAAGCTTATTTAGAGTTGAGTTACAAGAATTTCACTCAGAGGTGACCCCACCTGATTTTTTATGAGGAATCCAATGGTGAAATAAATTTTATATGTTTATTTATTGGATAAAAAGTTATAATAAATTTTATTTAACTTTTTTCCAAATTTATTTATTTTTTCACAATTTTGTTAAAATTTCATTTTTACTTAAATTTTTCAAGTATAAATGTAATTTTATATTTACAAAATTTAATGTATTTTTATTTTTAAATTATAATTAATTTTTTATTATTTAATATAATTTTATATTTATATTTTGATTTTTATTTTAATAATATAAATAAATTTATTTTATTTATATTAATATGTTATTTTTTATATTTGTGGTCTTTTGGGTATATGAAATTACCTCTAAGGCTCACATTCCCTCCCCCTAAAAAAGAATATTACTTTGTAATATTGGTGTTTCTAGTGTGTCTGAATCTCCTCAGGAGTTTGGTAGCTTCTGGTATATCTTTTTCTTCTAACCATTCATCTTCAAAAGTTGGGTCACTGTACCTAACAAGGTATTCCCTTACTTTCTTGGTTCTTAATTTCCTTTCTTTAAGAACTTTGGTAATTTTCTTAGCACCAGATGTCTCAATAGGAGAGTATCTGTCTTTGTTATTATGTAAATCTATCCCATACATGATTAAATAGTCATTTCCCAATAAAAATGGGTACTAGAGCAATTTTCCATAACAACCAATTCAACTGTGATTCTCAAATTCCCATTTATGTGTGGGAATATGATATTGGTATCAAATATTCCTAATGCTTTCATTGGGTTACTTGTACTGTTGAATTTTATACCATCAAGTAGGTGAAATCTTCCTTTATCATATGATCCTGTCCATACTTCATCCAAGGCATGTATTAGAGAGTTGTCTTTAAAGTCTTTGTTCACTAATTGGTATAAGATGCTACAATTGTTATCTTGAATGTAACTATTTCTGACCTCTTCAAAGAAGGTGGTGTTCAAGTCTGTAACACTTTATTCCTTCTATTGGGATTTGGTTTTCATAAGTTGTGCCCCTTGAGCTTTTGATAAATCAAGTTGACTATTGCTCAATTGTGGCAAGTGGGAATAAGATTATGTCAAAAGTGGCATTGATATTTTCTATATCTTTTGAAGATTCAGAAAATATGGATGACTTATCATCTGAATTGTCTTCAATTATGTCATCTTTTTCAACATCAGGTCCCTTTCCAATATTAATTTCATTTATTTTCCCTCTTTTTGGATATGTATTAGCTAAATGGGTGGTGCTTTGGCAAATATGGCACTTTTTGACTGTATCTGCAGATTTATACCCAACATTATTAGAGTTTTCTTTGGGGTTTTTGTCCACAGAATCTTTCCAAGGTGTATTAAACCTTGTTTCAAGATTCACCCTACTAGAACCAATTTTGGTTCTGGTGGTTACTTCTTCTAATATATTGATAATATCCTCTGCTGAAGATTGTTCAGTAGTCCTGCTTTTGACAGCATGCTCTAAGTCACCTTCACATTGTCTCAGAATTTTTCTATGGATCATAAATTCTGACATGTCAGGATATAATGCTGTTAATCTGTCCTTTTGTTGGCAAAACCATGGTAAAGCTTTGTCTTTATCAGCATTAAATTTGGCAGATTCAAAGGCTGTTTCAACTTTAAACCTCCAAGCATCATTTGCCCATTTGTTGATGATTTGGGTTTTCCACCAAGTCCAACTCTGGTTTCCATGTGCTTGTCTTATTTTGATGTACCATCAGTGAGCTGATCTGGTAAACAAGGTGTTAAACCTGGCTGTTACCAATCTGTCTGGTAATTCAAAATCCTCTTTGATCATGTCAATACCTCTAATGAATTCCATATGGTCATACTCTCCTTCACCACTGAAGTGAGGCCATTCTTTAAGTTTTGGAACTTCTTTCAAGAGTGCTTGGCCCATTGATGGTTCCAAGTTATGAAAGGAAGTGGATAATTCATTTTTTAATTGTGAATTATCAGGATCCAATACTTGTGGATTTGGAATTCTTGTGCCCTCATTTTGATTTAGAGGTGTAGACATTCTTGGTAAGGTGTTCAGTATTTGTTCAATGTCATTCATTTTACTGTTGCTACACCTTTGGGAATTTCTGTATTCATGTTGGAAGCTTTGTATTAAATTTATTACTTCAATTTTATACATGTCTTCCTTATGTGTCAGTTCTTGCCATAACTCTGTCTGTCTTGTATTATCAGCAGTGACTTGATTCAATTTCATTGATAATTTTGATACTTCTTCTTGTGAAGCATCAAAACACTTTTTCAAGGCAATGGTATATGTCTTTACTTCAGTAAATGAATTTGAAATGTCATCAAGGACTTTCTTGTTATCTGTTTTGATAATATTTATGGCTTGTTCAATTCTTGTTTCAATCATGTCATCAATATTGAATTTAGAATATTTATCTGTTAATTCTTTAATAATGGCAGATTGTTCATTTATTTTAATGTTAGAAGAATTGTCATTATTAGAATTTTTAATTGTTCTTAAAACTTTTTCAAAACACATAAGTGTTTCATTAATTTGGCACAGACTCAGGTTGTTTGTTTTAATGTTGTTACAAATGGTGTCATTTTTATCAGAAAGATGTTTTTTCACGTCATTTATAGCATTATACAACTCTGGGATGGAATCAAATATGTCAGAAATCATTTCTGGAACCTTAATCTGGCTTCCTCCTTCTTCTGTAATTCCATCATGGTTCTGGCCATCTGAAATACATTTTCCATGGCATCCTGCTGAATCTTTGGGATTCTGTAGCCCTGGCTGTAAGGTTTTGGGGCTGGTGCCTTCCCTTTTCCCTTGTTTGGAGTTTGTGGCTGCTTTTTCACGTTGGAATTGCTGCTGCTGGCCACTGGGGCTGTTTTTGGCACTGGTTTGGGTGGTGGAGGGTTGTTTTTCCTCCATTATAGTGTCAAAAGCATCATGTTTTTCTTCTCCATCAATGGATGCCATCCATTGAGCAATTTGCAAGTGTTGGGATGGCCCAAGAATTTTCTTACTGTCAGGTAAGAATTCATGCAATTCTTCCACAGGTCTGCAAGGATCTGGTACTCCTTGAATTGAAGTGCATTGTTGTATGCACTGTGGCTGGCTTTGTATATGTCCACAGAGGCTTGTTGTGGCGGTGTCAGCTCTTTTTGAAGGTAAAATGGTATTATCAGCTTCAGAATGACCCTTTTTAGTTGTTTGGAAGTCATCAACTGACCCTTTTCCTTCTGTACCTGGTTGGCCTCTGCCATAATCACGTCTATTACCTTTTTGGGAGCTGCTTGAGGGGTTGTAGCTGGCTCCTGATCTGGTTGAAGGCATAATTATGGTTAAAAAGGCTTAAAATAGTATTTTTACGTCAAAAACTTACTATTGGCCAATTTTTAGCTTTCTGAAGGGTATTACTTATGTCCAAGTTAATCAATTCAGAAGATATTGGTTCAGGCTGGTTATTTTGAGTCACAATAACAGTACTATTATGATCAGAATTAACAGTACTGGCAGGGATAATGCTGGTTACTGTTGAGGCTGTTTCAATGTATTCTTGTCTTACCACGTTGTCAGACACTAAAATTAATGAAAAAGCCAATTAATTAAGTAAAAAAAAGGATATTTCAAAAAAAGAAATAAAAATTTAAGCCTCACTTATAATATGAAAAAAATTATTTTTTATGGATTTTTTGAATTATAAGTATTTTTTATATGTTTTTAAATTTTTCAATATAAGAAAAAAAGATGTAAAAAGAGTAAAAAAATATGTCACAGGTAAAATATCACGGCTGGGCCCCCAAATGTAAGGTGTGGATATGAAACTTTGATTAAAAATCAAGTACTTTTCCTGTCCTCAAAATTTGTATAAGGTAAAAATCAATTAAAAATAGTATGAAATGTTATTTTTAAGAGAAAACACGCCAATTTTATTGTTTATAACTTTATTAGTATAAAACAATAATATTATAAAAATTTATTGTTTTACCAACAATAAAAATTTATCCAAAAAATACTCTACAAGAGATATTTTAAGGCTACAAAAGAAATTTCTTCAAGAGCAATTTCAATTGGAATTAATTGAGCAAAGAACTGCAAGCAATTAATTAAAGAACAAAGTCTTTAAAAAGGATATTAAAGAGAAAACACGCCCAAAAGTGACCAGAGTGAATTTGGAAACAAAGTGACAAAGTTTACAGTGATGAAAGATGCTTTAATTCACTTTTGGGGTGGTTCAGGGGTAAAAATGATTATAAGAGTTACAAACAATGATTATAATGATTTTTTCACGTGGTTAAAAGGATTAAAATGATTTAAAAATGGTGGTTGGAATCTTTGATTGATTGGTTTAACAGTGTTTAAACTAATTAATAAAAGGAAAAGATTCTAACATGAAGAGAAAAGTGGGGCAAAGAAGACATTCTTTTATAGCCATCAATTCTCTTGCTCCAAAAGTAAAATTTACTCTTGTCAGTCGTGAAAAACAGTCTGACAACAGAAAAGCCAATTATGGCATCATTGAACCCTGGTTTAGACAAAAAAGGGCTGGTTTAAGCCATTTTTAGCCATTTTTAGCCATTTTAGACCCTTAAATCAGCCATTACTATAGCAATACCAGGCCTAGAGCCTTCAAAACACGTCAGAATGTGTGTCGGAGGCGTAGAAACCAGTTAAAACTGTTTTTATTATGATTGTTTTATCTTAAGGGTAGTTTTACCTTCTTGGCAACAGCTAAAACTACCCCAGTTGGTATCAAAGCCTCATCATCAATTGAGTCTACAGACCCTGTAACTCAATTCCAGGCCAAAAGTGATGAACTTTTGCGTGAATTTTGACATCCCACGCCTGTCAGCAAGGATTTTGGGGGTCTAGCTCCCCCTTAGAGCTGGAGTTCCTTTTCCCCCCCAAATTTAATCTTTCCAATTTATTTTTCCTTTAATTCCTCATCATGTATTATACTTATAATTTACATATGTAATTCAATTCAATTGTACAGTACAATACAGTAATAATTGACACCTCATATGTAAATCAAAGTTCACTTATGTAATACATGCGCACATTTTGACATTTCAATTGAATTCAATTGAAAATACTTCAATTCCTCATAACTTCTAAACTAAACACAACACCTCAATTTTAACACAAAAATTGATGGTTAACACCACATGTGGTGTGAATTCAATCAAATTTTTGAGGATTTTCAACTTTTCTATTGAAAATACTAAAAACTTAATTTAAGCTTATTTAGAGTTGAGTTACAAGAATTTCACTCAGAGGTGACCCCACCTGATTTTTTATGAGGAATCCAATGGTGAAATAAATTTTATATGTTTATTTATTGGATAAAAAGTTATAATAAATTTTATTTAACTTTTTTCCAAATTTATTTATTTTTTCACAATTTTGTTAAAATTTCATTTTTACTTAAATTTTTCAAGTATAAATGTAATTTTATATTTACAAAATTTAATGTATTTTTATTTTTAAATTATAATTAATTTTTTATTATTTAATATAATTTTATATTTATATTTTGATTTTTATTTTAATAATATAAATAAATTTATTTTATTTATATTAATATGTTATTTTTTATATTTGTGGTCTTTTGGGTATATGAAATTACCTCTAAGGCTCACATTCCCTCCCCCTAAAAAAGAATATTACTTTGTAATATTGGTGTTTCTAGTGTGTCTGAATCTCCTCAGGAGTTTGGTAGCTTCTGGTATATCTTTTTCTTCTAACCATTCATCTTCAAAAGTTGGGTCACTGTACCTAACAAGGTATTCCCTTACTTTCTTGGTTCTTAATTTCCTTTCTTTAAGAACTTTGGTAATTTTCTTAGCACCAGATGTCTCAATAGGAGAGTATCTGTCTTTGTTATTATGTAAATCTATCCCATACATGATTAAATAGTCATTTCCCAATAAAAATGGGTACTAGAGCAATTTTCCATAACAACCAATTCAACTGTGATTCTCAAATTCCCATTTATGTGTGGGAATATGATATTGGTATCAAATATTCCTAATGCTTTCATTGGGTTACTTGTACTGTTGAATTTTATACCATCAAGTAGGTGAAATCTTCCTTTATCATATGATCCTGTCCATACTTCATCCAAGGCATGTATTAGAGAGTTGTCTTTAAAGTCTTTGTTCACTAATTGGTATAAGATGCTACAATTGTTATCTTGAATGTAACTATTTCTGACCTCTTCAAAGAAGGTGGTGTTCAAGTCTGTAACACTTTATTCCTTCTATTGGGATTTGGTTTTCATAAGTTGTGCCCCTTGAGCTTTTGATAAATCAAGTTGACTATTGCTCAATTGTGGCAAGTGGGAATAAGATTATGTCAAAAGTGGCATTGATATTTTCTATATCTTTTGAAGATTCAGAAAATATGGATGACTTATCATCTGAATTGTCTTCAATTATGTCATCTTTTTCAACATCAGGTCCCTTTCCAATATTAATTTCATTTATTTTCCCTCTTTTTGGATATGTATTAGCTAAATGGGTGGTGCTTTGGCAAATATGGCACTTTTTGACTGTATCTGCAGATTTATACCCAACATTATTAGAGTTTTCTTTGGGGTTTTTGTCCACAGAATCTTTCCAAGGTGTATTAAACCTTGTTTCAAGATTCACCCTACTAGAACCAATTTTGGTTCTGGTGGTTACTTCTTCTAATATATTGATAATATCCTCTGCTGAAGATTGTTCAGTAGTCCTGCTTTTGACAGCATGCTCTAAGTCACCTTCACATTGTCTCAGAATTTTTCTATGGATCATAAATTCTGACATGTCAGGATATAATGCTGTTAATCTGTCCTTTTGTTGGCAAAACCATGGTAAAGCTTTGTCTTTATCAGCATTAAATTTGGCAGATTCAAAGGCTGTTTCAACTTTAAACCTCCAAGCATCATTTGCCCATTTGTTGATGATTTGGGTTTTCCACCAAGTCCAACTCTGGTTTCCATGTGCTTGTCTTATTTTGATGTACCATCAGTGAGCTGATCTGGTAAACAAGGTGTTAAACCTGGCTGTTACCAATCTGTCTGGTAATTCAAAATCCTCTTTGATCATGTCAATACCTCTAATGAATTCCATATGGTCATACTCTCCTTCACCACTGAAGTGAGGCCATTCTTTAAGTTTTGGAACTTCTTTCAAGAGTGCTTGGCCCATTGATGGTTCCAAGTTATGAAAAGAAGTGGATAATTCATTTTTTAATTGTGAATTATCAGGATCCAATACTTGTGGATTTGGAATTCTTGTGCCCTCATTTTGATTTAGAGGTGTAGACATTCTTGGTAAGGTGTTCAGTATTTGTTCAATGTCATTCATTTTACTGTTGCTACACCTTTGGGAATTTCTGTATTCATGTTGGAAGCTTTGTATTAAATTTATTACTTCAATTTTATACATGTCTTCCTTATGTGTCAGTTCTTGCCATAACTCTGTCTGTCTTGTATTATCAGCAGTGACTTGATTCAATTTCATTGATAATTTTGATACTTCTTCTTGTGAAGCATCAAAACACTTTTTCAAGGCAATGGTATATGTCTTTACTTCAGTAAATGAATTTGAAATGTCATCAAGGACTTTCTTGTTATCTGTTTTGATAATATTTATGGCTTGTTCAATTCTTGTTTCAATCATGTCATCAATATTGAATTTAGAATATTTATCTGTTAATTCTTTAATAATGGCAGATTGTTCATTTATTTTAATGTTAGAAGAATTGTCATTATTAGAATTTTTAATTGTTCTTAAAACTTTTTCAAAACACATAAGTGTTTCATTAATTTGGCACAGACTCAGGTTGTTTGTTTTAATGTTGTTACAAATGGTGTCATTTTTATCAGAAAGATGTTTTTTCACGTCATTTATAGCATTATACAACTCTGGGATGGAATCAAATATGTCAGAAATCATTTCTGGAACCTTAATCTGGCTTCCTCCTTCTTCTGTAATTCCATCATGGTTCTGGCCATCTGAAATACATTTTCCATGGCATCCTGCTGAATCTTTGGGATTCTGTAGCCCTGGCTGTAAGGTTTTGGGGCTGGTGCCTTCCCTTTTCCCTTGTTTGGAGTTTGTGGCTGCTTTTTCACGTTGGAATTGCTGCTGCTGGCCACTGGGGCTGTTTTTGGAACTGGTTTGGGTGGTGGAGGGTTGTTTTTCCTCCATTATAGTGTCAAAAGCATCATGTTTTTCTTCTCCATCAATGGATGCCATCCATTGAGCAATTTGCAAGTGTTGGGATGGCCCAAGAATTTTCTTACTGTCAGGTAAGAATTCATGCAATTCTTCCACAGGTCTGCAAGGATCTGGTACTCCTTGAATTGAAGTGCATTGTTGTATGCACTGTGGCTGGCTTTGTATATGTCCACAGAGGCTTGTTGTGGCGGTGTCAGCTCTTTTTGAAGGTAAAATGGTATTATCAGCTTCAGAATGACCCTTTTTAGTTGTTTGGAAGTCATCAACTGACCCTTTTCCTTCTGTACCTGGTTGGCCTCTGCCATAATCACGTCTATTACCTTTTTGGGAGCTGCTTGAGGGGTTGTAGCTGGCTCCTGATCTGGTTGAAGGCATAATTATGGTTAAAAAGGCTTAAAATAGTATTTTTACGTCAAAAACTTACTATTGGCCAATTTTTAGCTTTCTGAAGGGTATTACTTATGTCCAAGTTAATCAATTCAGAAGATATTGGTTCAGGCTGGTTATTTTGAGTCACAATAACAGTACTATTATGATCAGAATTAACAGTACTGGCAGGGATAATGCTGGTTACTGTTGAGGCTGTTTCAATGTATTCTTGTCTTACCACGTTGTCAGACACTAAAATTAATGAAAAAGCCAATTAATTAAGTAAAAAAAAGGATATTTCAAAAAAAGAAATAAAAATTTAAGCCTCACTTATAATATGAAAAAAATTATTTTTTATGGATTTTTTGAATTATAAGTATTTTTTATATGTTTTTAAATTTTTCAATATAAGAAAAAAAGATGTAAAAAGAGTAAAAAAATATGTCACAGGTAAAATATCACGGCTGGGCCCCCAAATGTAAGGTGTGGATATGAAACTTTGATTAAAAATCAAGTACTTTTCCTGTCCTCAAAATTTGTATAAGGTAAAAATCAATTAAAAATAGTATGAAATGTTATTTTTAAGAGAAAACACGCCAATTTTATTGTTTATAACTTTATTAGTATAAAACAATAATATTATAAAAATTTATTGTTTTACCAACAATAAAAATTTATCCAAAAAATACTCTACAAGAGATATTTTAAGGCTACAAAAGAAATTTCTTCAAGAGCAATTTCAATTGGAATTAATTGAGCAAAGAACTGCAAGCAATTAATTAAAGAACAAAGTCTTTAAAAAGGATATTAAAGAGAAAACACGCCCAAAAGTGACCAGAGTGAATTTGGAAACAAAGTGACAAAGTTTACAGTGATGAAAGATGCTTTAATTCACTTTTGGGGTGGTTCAGGGGTAAAAATGATTATAAGAGTTACAAACAATGATTATAATGATTTTTTCACGTGGTTAAAAGGATTAAAATGATTTAAAAATGGTGGTTGGAATCTTTGATTGATTGGTTTAACAGTGTTTAAACTAATTAATAAAAGGAAAAGATTCTAACATGAAGAGAAAAGTGGGGCAAAGAAGACATTCTTTTATAGCCATCAATTCTCTTGCTCCAAAAGTAAAATTTACTCTTGTCAGTCGTGAAAAACAGTCTGACAACAGAAAAGCCAATTATGGCATCATTGAACCCTGGTTTAGACAAAAAAGGGCTGGTTTAAGCCATTTTTAGCCATTTTTAGCCATTTTAGACCCTTAAATCAGCCATTACTATAGCAATACCAGGCCTAGAGCCTTCAAAACACGTCAGAATGTGTGTCGGAGGCGTAGAAACCAGTTAAAACTGTTTTTATTATGATTGTTTTATCTTAAGGGTAGTTTTACCTTCTTGGCAACAGCTAAAACTACCCCAGTTGGTATCAAAGCCTCATCATCAATTGAGTCTACAGACCCTGTAACTCAATTCCAGGCCAAAAGTGATGAACTTTTGCGTGAATTTTGACATCCCACGCCTGTCAGCAAGGATTTTGGGGGTCTAGCTCCCCCTTAGAGCTGGAGTTCCTTTTCCCCCCCAAATTTAATCTTTCCAATTTATTTTTCCTTTAATTCCTCATCATGTATTATACTTATAATTTACATATGTAATTCAATTCAATTGTACAGTACAATACAGTAATAATTGACACCTCATATGTAAATCAAAGTTCACTTATGTAATACATGCGCACATTTTGACATTTCAATTGAATTCAATTGAAAATACTTCAATTCCTCATAACTTCTAAACTAAACACAACACCTCAATTTTAACACAAAAATTGATGGTTAACACCACATGTGGTGTGAATTCAATCAAATTTTTGAGGATTTTCAACTTTTCTATTGAAAATACTAAAAACTTAATTTAAGCTTATTTAGAGTTGAGTTACAAGAATTTCACTCAGAGGTGACCCCACCTGATTTTTTATGAGGAATCCAATGGTGAAATAAATTTTATATGTTTATTTATTGGATAAAAAGTTATAATAAATTTTATTTAACTTTTTTCCAAATTTATTTATTTTTTCACAATTTTGTTAAAATTTCATTTTTACTTAAATTTTTCAAGTATAAATGTAATTTTATATTTACAAAATTTAATGTATTTTTATTTTTAAATTATAATTAATTTTTTATTATTTAATATAATTTTATATTTATATTTTGATTTTTATTTTAATAATATAAATAAATTTATTTTATTTATATTAATATGTTATTTTTTATATTTGTGGTCTTTTGGGTATATGAAATTACCTCTAAGGCTCACATTCCCTCCCCCTAAAAAAGAATATTACTTTGTAATATTGGTGTTTCTAGTGTGTCTGAATCTCCTCAGGAGTTTGGTAGCTTCTGGTATATCTTTTTCTTCTAACCATTCATCTTCAAAAGTTGGGTCACTGTACCTAACAAGGTATTCCCTTACTTTCTTGGTTCTTAATTTCCTTTCTTTAAGAACTTTGGTAATTTTCTTAGCACCAGATGTCTCAATAGGAGAGTATCTGTCTTTGTTATTATGTAAATCTATCCCATACATGATTAAATAGTCATTTCCCAATAAAAATGGGTACTAGAGCAATTTTCCATAACAACCAATTCAACTGTGATTCTCAAATTCCCATTTATGTGTGGGAATATGATATTGGTATCAAATATTCCTAATGCTTTCATTGGGTTACTTGTACTGTTGAATTTTATACCATCAAGTAGGTGAAATCTTCCTTTATCATATGATCCTGTCCATACTTCATCCAAGGCATGTATTAGAGAGTTGTCTTTAAAGTCTTTGTTCACTAATTGGTATAAGATGCTACAATTGTTATCTTGAATGTAACTATTTCTGACCTCTTCAAAGAAGGTGGTGTTCAAGTCTGTAACACTTTATTCCTTCTATTGGGATTTGGTTTTCATAAGTTGTGCCCCTTGAGCTTTTGATAAATCAAGTTGACTATTGCTCAATTGTGGCAAGTGGGAATAAGATTATGTCAAAAGTGGCATTGATATTTTCTATATCTTTTGAAGATTCAGAAAATATGGATGACTTATCATCTGAATTGTCTTCAATTATGTCATCTTTTTCAACATCAGGTCCCTTTCCAATATTAATTTCATTTATTTTCCCTCTTTTTGGATATGTATTAGCTAAATGGGTGGTGCTTTGGCAAATATGGCACTTTTTGACTGTATCTGCAGATTTATACCCAACATTATTAGAGTTTTCTTTGGGGTTTTTGTCCACAGAATCTTTCCAAGGTGTATTAAACCTTGTTTCAAGATTCACCCTACTAGAACCAATTTTGGTTCTGGTGGTTACTTCTTCTAATATATTGATAATATCCTCTGCTGAAGATTGTTCAGTAGTCCTGCTTTTGACAGCATGCTCTAAGTCACCTTCACATTGTCTCAGAATTTTTCTATGGATCATAAATTCTGACATGTCAGGATATAATGCTGTTAATCTGTCCTTTTGTTGGCAAAACCATGGTAAAGCTTTGTCTTTATCAGCATTAAATTTGGCAGATTCAAAGGCTGTTTCAACTTTAAACCTCCAAGCATCATTTGCCCATTTGTTGATGATTTGGGTTTTCCACCAAGTCCAACTCTGGTTTCCATGTGCTTGTCTTATTTTGATGTACCATCAGTGAGCTGATCTGGTAAACAAGGTGTTAAACCTGGCTGTTACCAATCTGTCTGGTAATTCAAAATCCTCTTTGATCATGTCAATACCTCTAATGAATTCCATATGGTCATACTCTCCTTCACCACTGAAGTGAGGCCATTCTTTAAGTTTTGGAACTTCTTTCAAGAGTGCTTGGCCCATTGATGGTTCCAAGTTATGAAAAGAAGTGGATAATTCATTTTTTAATTGTGAATTATCAGGATCCAATACTTGTGGATTTGGAATTCTTGTGCCCTCATTTTGATTTAGAGGTGTAGACATTCTTGGTAAGGTGTTCAGTATTTGTTCAATGTCATTCATTTTACTGTTGCTACACCTTTGGGAATTTCTGTATTCATGTTGGAAGCTTTGTATTAAATTTATTACTTCAATTTTATACATGTCTTCCTTATGTGTCAGTTCTTGCCATAACTCTGTCTGTCTTGTATTATCAGCAGTGACTTGATTCAATTTCATTGATAATTTTGATACTTCTTCTTGTGAAGCATCAAAACACTTTTTCAAGGCAATGGTATATGTCTTTACTTCAGTAAATGAATTTGAAATGTCATCAAGGACTTTCTTGTTATCTGTTTTGATAATATTTATGGCTTGTTCAATTCTTGTTTCAATCATGTCATCAATATTGAATTTAGAATATTTATCTGTTAATTCTTTAATAATGGCAGATTGTTCATTTATTTTAATGTTAGAAGAATTGTCATTATTAGAATTTTTAATTGTTCTTAAAACTTTTTCAAAACACATAAGTGTTTCATTAATTTGGCACAGACTCAGGTTGTTTGTTTTAATGTTGTTACAAATGGTGTCATTTTTATCAGAAAGATGTTTTTTCACGTCATTTATAGCATTATACAACTCTGGGATGGAATCAAATATGTCAGAAATCATTTCTGGAACCTTAATCTGGCTTCCTCCTTCTTCTGTAATTCCATCATGGTTCTGGCCATCTGAAATACATTTTCCATGGCATCCTGCTGAATCTTTGGGATTCTGTAGCCCTGGCTGTAAGGTTTTGGGGCTGGTGCCTTCCCTTTTCCCTTGTTTGGAGTTTGTGGCTGCTTTTTCACGTTGGAATTGCTGCTGCTGGCCACTGGGGCTGTTTTTGGAACTGGTTTGGGTGGTGGAGGGTTGTTTTTCCTCCATTATAGTGTCAAAAGCATCATGTTTTTCTTCTCCATCAATGGATGCCATCCATTGAGCAATTTGCAAGTGTTGGGATGGCCCAAGAATTTTCTTACTGTCAGGTAAGAATTCATGCAATTCTTCCACAGGTCTGCAAGGATCTGGTACTCCTTGAATTGAAGTGCATTGTTGTATGCACTGTGGCTGGCTTTGTATATGTCCACAGAGGCTTGTTGTGGCGGTGTCAGCTCTTTTTGAAGGTAAAATGGTATTATCAGCTTCAGAATGACCCTTTTTAGTTGTTTGGAAGTCATCAACTGACCCTTTTCCTTCTGTACCTGGTTGGCCTCTGCCATAATCACGTCTATTACCTTTTTGGGAGCTGCTTGAGGGGTTGTAGCTGGCTCCTGATCTGGTTGAAGGCATAATTATGGTTAAAAAGGCTTAAAATAGTATTTTTACGTCAAAAACTTACTATTGGCCAATTTTTAGCTTTCTGAAGGGTATTACTTATGTCCAAGTTAATCAATTCAGAAGATATTGGTTCAGGCTGGTTATTTTGAGTCACAATAACAGTACTATTATGATCAGAATTAACAGTACTGGCAGGGATAATGCTGGTTACTGTTGAGGCTGTTTCAATGTATTCTTGTCTTACCACGTTGTCAGACACTAAAATTAATGAAAAAGCCAATTAATTAAGTAAAAAAAAGGATATTTCAAAAAAAGAAATAAAAATTTAAGCCTCACTTATAATATGAAAAAAATTATTTTTTATGGATTTTTTGAATTATAAGTATTTTTTATATGTTTTTAAATTTTTCAATATAAGAAAAAAAGATGTAAAAAGAGTAAAAAAATATGTCACAGGTAAAATATCACGGCTGGGCCCCCAAATGTAAGGTGTGGATATGAAACTTTGATTAAAAATCAAGTACTTTTCCTGTCCTCAAAATTTGTATAAGGTAAAAATCAATTAAAAATAGTATGAAATATTATTTTTAAGAGAAAACACGCCAATTTTATTGTTTATAACTTTATTAGTATAAAACAATAATATTATAAAAATTTATTGTTTTACCAACAATAAAAATTTATCCAAAAAATACTCTACAAGAGATATTTTAAGGCTACAAAAGAAATTTCTTCAAGAGCAATTTCAATTGGAATTAATTGAGCAAAGAACTGCAAGCAATTAATTAAAGAACAAAGTCTTTAAAAAGGATATTAAAGAGAAAACACGCCCAAAAGTGACCAGAGTGAATTTGGAAACAAAGTGACAAAGTTTACAGTGATGAAAGATGCTTTAATTCACTTTTGGGGTGGTTCAGGGGTAAAAATGATTATAAGAGTTACAAACAATGATTATAATGATTTTTTCACGTGGTTAAAAGGATTAAAATGATTTAAAAATGGTGGTTGGAATCTTTGATTGATTGGTTTAACAGTGTTTAAACTAATTAATAAAAGGAAAAGATTCTAACATGAAGAGAAAAGTGGGGCAAAGAAGACATTCTTTTATAGCCATCAATTCTCTTGCTCCAAAAGTAAAATTTACTCTTGTCAGTCGTGAAAAACAGTCTGACAACAGAAAAGCCAATTATGGCATCATTGAACCCTGGTTTAGACAAAAAAAGGGCTGGTTTAAGCCATTTTTAGCCATTTTTAGCCATTTTAGACCCTTAAATCAGCCATTACTATAGCAATACCAGGCCTAGAGCCTTCAAAACACGTCAGAATGTGTGTCAGAGGCGTAGAAACCAGTTAAAACTGTTTTTATTATGATTGTTTTATCTTAAGGGTAGTTTTACCTTCTTGGCAACAGCTAAAACTACCCCAGTTGGTATCAAAGCCTCATCATCAATTGAGTCTACAGACCCTGTAACTCAATTCCAGGCCAAAAGTGATGAACTTTTGCGTGAATTTTGACATCCCACGCCTGTCAGCAAGGATTTTGGGGGTCTAGCTCCCCCTTAGAGCTGGAGTTCCTTTTCCCCCCCAAATTTAATCTTTCCAATTTATTTTTCCTTTAATTCCTCATCATGTATTATACTTATAATTTACATATGTAATTCAATTCAATTGTACAGTACAATACAGTAATAATTGACACCTCATATGTAAATCAAAGTTCACTTATGTAATACACGCGCACATTTTGACATTTCAATTGAATTCAATTGAAAATACTTCAATTCCTCATAACTTCTAAACTAAACACAACACCTCAATTTTAACACAAAAATTGATGGTTAACACCACATGTGGTGTGAATTCAATTAAATTTTTGAGGATTTTCAACTTTTCTATTGAAAATACTAAAAACTTAATTTAAGCTTATTTAGAGTTGAGTTACAAGAATTTCACTCAGAGGTGACCCCACCTGATTTTTTATGAGGAATCCAATGGTGAAATAAATTTTATATGTTTATTTATTGGATAAAAAGTTATAATAAATTTTATTTAACTTTTTTCCAAATTTATTTATTTTTTCACAATTTTGTTAAAATTTCATTTTTACTTAAATTTTTCAAGTATAAATGTAATTTTATATTTACAAAATTTAATGTATTTTTATTTTTAAATTATAATTAATTTTTTATTATTTAATATAATTTTATATTTATATTTTGATTTTTATTTTAATAATATAAATAAATTTATTTTATTTATATTAATATGTTATTTTTTATATTTGTGGTCTTTTGGGTATATGAAATTACCTCTAAGGCTCACACCACCGAACATATCTCACCCGCCCACACACAAACATCCCCACAGTGAGATTGCCCTTTGAAACGGCCAACATTGCCCAGTAGGTCCCTGTGCTACAATTAACCTGGGGAAGATATATATGCATCCATGTTTGCTGTCACACCAGCGAACATGACTGCATGCCTCTGATATGCCCTCCACAATAAGTTGCCACAACCCACCCAATTTTGGATATGCTAATGTCAACCTTGTTCCACCAAGGGTTTTGTACCTTGCTGCAGATCCAGCAGTCATATTGGTGCACCCACATTTTGGCCACCTTGCCTTGATATATGCCCCAAATCGGATATGAAAATTATGAGCCCAAGAGGCCCATCCCCATCAAGACCATGCACGTAACCACAGGCCATCCCCCTTTTGGCCAGTTGCTGCCACTCATATAAGTTCCCCACCTACGCTTATTCCTCTTCATTCCCTTTAGCTAACCCTTCCCGATCATATAATTTCCAACTGTCCCCAAATAATTTAACATAGCCATCATGTCAACCCCTTCACAACCACTTTGCATTGGGATGATTAATATTTGTATTCAAATAAATAGTGATATAACCTTAAAGCCTGAGAATTCCCACTTAGGTTCTTGGATTATCCTATGGCACAATCAACACAACATATTCGTATATCTCCCCAATCACCAGCATGCTATTGGCTCTCTACCTGCAACCCTTTCCAAAACATTGATACCATTCCTCGGGGCACCAAAAACTTTCATGCACTGTGGTCCTGGTGGGGCATGGATTGAAAATTGCCAATCCAATCCTACTCAAATATTATTCGTTGAGGGAGTATTTATGACTGATGCAAATGATCCCTCCTCATCTCAGAAACCCAATCTAGCATTGATGTTCTTCACATGGTATCCAAACATTCTCTTCATAATGGAAAGCTTTCGAACACAAGATTTCAAGCTCAAAATGCCCAAAGAATATGACTGTACTACTCATTGTCAATGTCAACTCTTTACTCCGACATTTCCCGCTTCAAACTCGACGCCTGCTTCATATCCTGCTGTTTCATCATTGATTTCCAAGCAAAAACTGATACAATTACCCAGTGGATCAGACCTCCCCATGATGACCCCGCCCCATGCCATTATTCAAACCCCCCTCCTCCCTCATCAAAAGACCGGACTAGCGTTTCTCTGGGATCGAGAAATCCCCAATGGCCAATCAGCCCGTAACCTTTGGGCCACCTCACCCCCAGGATCCACTTTCAATGCCAGGCACATCATTACAAACAAGGTCGTTAGCTCATTTGAATCCCTTTCGACAAATACCCCTCTTGGAGGACTGCTCGCGGATGATATGGGATTAGGTAAAACCATTCAGGCCATTGCTCTAATTGGTACCTCCAAGGAGCGGATGATTGCAAACCCCCATCGCTCCACGCCCACCATGATCATCTGCCCCCCTCGCTTAATTACCAACTGGCAATCAGAAATATCCAAGCATGCTCAGGCTGGAGCGCTGCATTCCAAAATCTACCATGGTCCCACTCGTCACTCATTATCCAAAGACGACATCTTAAAATATGATATCATCATCACTTCTTACAATACTATCACCCAAGAATATAAGCAAACCAATCCCTCTACATCAATCATTTTTCAAATCAATTGGCATCGTATAATTCTGGATGAAGCACAGTGAGTGTCTGATCTTAAATGATTCAAATTACCTTTTATATCCAATAACCCTTGCCCCCTCTTATAGCTATATTCGCTCTCAATACACTGCCACTCACCGTGCCATTAATAGCCTCCTTTCATCCCGTCGAATATGCTTAACGGGCACACCTATTCACAACACCATTTATGACCTTTTGGGCATAATATCCTTCATCACTCAACCACAGTGCGCCGATCAAGATAACTGGTCACCATTCATCCTGAGTAGTCTTTCAAAAGGTTGCAATGATATTTTGCATTTGGCATTGCGGCATTTAAGTTTGCGCCGCACCAAAACCACACATCTCGAATCCCTCCCCACTATTAGCCATCATTATGAGCTGCTCCCACTCAACCCGACCATGCAGCAAGAATATTCCACATTATATGAAGAATTCCTATCATCCAAAAGCAAAGGACCAGGAGAGTTTTTCAGAAATATTAATAAGCTGCGAGTATGTTGTAACCATCACATCATGCTTAACACAATTGCAGAGGCGGAGTTGGAAGACCCCAAGGGCAGGAGCACTCAGGATAACTCGCCAACAATCACACGAACCATTGTGGATGTGGAAACATGCATGATGAGTAGTAAAATTGCACACCTCCTACAAAGCTTAATGAAGAACAAACAAACAAGGTGTGGTCCAACCAAATCGGTTGTTTATACCCAATGGACCCAATTTCTAGATTTGTGCGTTAATTCTAATATGCATCCATTACCAATTGACTCCATCTGACTTTTTTATATTGTAGAACTGGTATTGCTCTTGCCCATCACTCTATCCTTTCAGCACGAATTGATGGAACAAATACACCACGAGCGCAGGACAAGGCGCTTGAGAATTTCTTCAATAATCCTGAATGTGAAGTACTCATTGCATCCATTGCCGCGGCTGGAACTGGCCTCAATATAACTTGTGCTAATATAGTCTATTTAATGGTGAGTTTCCCCCCAAAATTCTCCCCTGATTTTCGGACCCTGACATCCACATTTCCAGGAGCCCAATTGGAACCCAGCCATTGAGGCTCAGGCTGTTGATTGTCTACATCGTATTGGCCAACAACGACCTGTACAGGTCATTCACTATATCACTCCTCATTCAGTTGAGGTCAACATGCGGAAGGTACCTTTCAAGCTCATCTTTCACTTGATTGTATTACTATTCTGAAATCCTTCCTTATGGGAATGCCATATTCCAATCACCAATAGGTCCAAGAAAAGAAAAAATCATTAACTGCGTGAGCCTTACTGATATTATATAATTTGTGATTGACAAAGTTGATAACCCCTGTTGACTCTGGCACAGGTCCACAATTATGAACACCATGAGCTGGATCAAACTTCTTCAATATTTCCTCAATGAAAATGAGCAATAGAGCTTTATTGCTAAGGGAGACGGTGATACATTTCAATTCATATTGTCTATATTCTAACATATTTAGCAAGTTGTTGCATCCTTAAGAGATAATAATCAGATTTTATTACACCTGCACAAATAATTCACAAAATGTTAATTTGTAACGGTGCTATACATTTATATTACTAAGTTATTGCAGAGCATCACCATTCGGCCTAATAACTGGCATGTCAAGTATTTTGAGGGCGCTAGTCTGCATCTTACTACAGCCTTTGAGCCAATCTTGATCAAATACCTGAAATGATAAGCCTTCCGGAATATCACCATCATCTGTCGATCGTAATTCTGGCAATCTATCAATAGTTTTTTTACCCTTTTTTTTAATGCGATTACAAAACTCTATGTCTCGATCAATTTTTAATACCAATTCATTAAATAACTGGGAGCGCCAGCGTAATCCCACTTTGCGGTAAACTTGACGGCCATTTTCCAGTACCTCCTCAGTATCTGAACATACTCGAGGGTCATTGAATTGTGATGCTAGAATGGGAAAATTAGCCGTATCACACCATTCACGACGGCGCTCACAGGTCTGCATATAATGAAGTAGATCATCATCAGTCTTTGCTCACAATGAAGAAGAGATACATTAACTAACCCTTTGACGAATCTTCGCGAGCTTTTGATTCTCCTTCTTTTTAACCAAATACTTGGCATCCTTTTGAATAGACTTCCATTCTCTTTTCAAATAAGTGAAATATTGCTCCATTAAAGCCGCCACGACCCCATAGTTATTATGATCCTTGTTCCAACAGTAATGATGATACTCGGTGCTGACCAGTGCAAGACGGAATGTACGGTAAAACACCATAGACATCAGCTCATTGAACGGATGTTGCCATGAGCTCTCCCAGTCCCAAGTGAACCGCTTTAGTCCTAGCTTGTGGAGCTCATTTTTGCAGTAGCTTTGGAAACCCTGAGACTGAACCTGTGTTGATGGCTCATTGAAAACATCCTTGGGGACATATCCGAGATGACCAGCCACTTGAATTGCAATTTCACGCTCTTCTCTGCTGGGTGGTGCTGGTAGTGAGGAAAAATCCTTATCCCTAACTTTGAGTAGGAACAGGCAATGTGCGTGTACTGCTGATCTCATTCCATGGACATTCTCTGGAAGTTCTGCCTTCAGCCATTTTTGTTGCTCCTTCTGGCTTGCACGTTTTGCCACATTGTGAGCTTTGCGGGCCTGGTTCCTTTGCTGTCTGACCTCGGATTGTTCAAGCATACTCTGGGCAAGGCCCAGCTGAGGATGGGTGAACTCACTATTTGATTGAGTGCCTTGCTCATGCGCCGTGAAATTGTCCCTCCTTGGTTCATCATTTCTTTCACTTTGAGTCGGAGACATGTTCTCATCCTCATCATCCACAATTCTTTCTCTTGATGAACTGGCATGACCCGTTCTTGGTTTGGAGGCATATGGATGATGACGTCCAGTGACTTTCTCTTTATGGACCAGAGGTGAAGACACATAAAGTTCATCCCCTGCCATGCAAATCATCAGTTAACACATCAAAACATTAATGAAGACTGGTCATCCTCACAATCTTCAATTGGCTCCTGAGATCGGACTGACTTGCCTTTAGGTGCCATATCTAACCCATGAAACAAAAATATCAAATTGTGAAAAATGTTATACTCCAAAATTCAAATGACTTACTTTGATGAAGCGTCAATCCTGGATTTCCCTCCGACAGACCGCTCCAAGTTACATTTTCCAAAGGTCTTTTTCGTCGCCCGCCATCAACGCGCCTTTCATTTCCCACATGAGCCTGAGATCCTGATGGAATATTGAGGGTTGGCTGTTGACTTCGTCCAAAGGGATCCTGGGATGCGACTGGATTCCGACCGGGGTTAAGGAGGAACTCACGTGGAAATTTTGATTGGGGATTAGCGTTTGATGAGATTTGAGGTGTGCCTTCCGGCCCCTCAGACACATGCATTTGTGTATTAGTGGGATTCGGGGGAATTGGAGTGACAGAAATATTTGGGATCGCCCAAGTGCTGGAAGTTGGAGCCTTCGGATTTCCCACATCAATGTTAAGACCTGATACATTCATTGAGGATGCGATAGGGGTTGTGAGAGGAATGTTGGGACTCAATGGTGATTGTGTTTGAGCATATTCTATGCTAGATTCACTATCTGAGTCATGAACAGAACCTGAACGGGATTGATGTGACTTGGAAGATGACATAAGGGCCGAAAAAGTACAGTAATATTTTTAACTAGATAAAACACCTCAGTATTATGATAAAATAGAGTGATATGAGATGAAATCTTTTCAAATTTAGAATAGAGAAATTCTATGAATAGTTGGAACTAAGTGTTGCGTGAAAGTCCAATAAGCCTCTTTTTAGGAGAATCCTCCCTGCCTCCTCTTGAGCTCCTCCGCTTTTGTCGGAAACCACCCTGCACGGCCTACCACCATATAATGTAATATTCCCTTGATCTCAAAGGGGACCCATCATCCATAAGTAATCATATTAGGTAACATTTCCGCCTCCCCATTGTCACATTTTGTGAATTATCCAAACTGCCAATATACGCATTGAAATTCCACAGCATTGTACACCTGTAAAGGGGTATATTCATGAAGGATTTACCCACAAAAGAGACATCACCTTTTCAAGAAAGGCGAGACAATCCAAATCACATTCCAACTGATTAAAAGCCTGCTGCACTCAAACCAAATACCAAGACTTCAGCTGCACTCCAACCCCTTATGTAATAGAGTTATATCATTATGTCTGTAATAAGGTTTAAGCCATGTACGATGGCGTGCCAGCGTACATGGTTTGAATGTCAATCCCCTCAAATCAATGTTGACACATCCCTATTGCAACGCCCCTCAAGGGTCAAAACCGCAGTATCGCCATGTGTAAATAAAATAGAATATGTATGAGCATTGAGCTGCATGGCATTTTACCCCATTAAACTCCTAACCAATTCCGCCATCCAGATGAGACATGTTACACTCTATCAGCTGCAGCGCACACACCATTACAAATGGGATAAAACTCCCAGCTGGCTCAAATCATCTCCCCCTTCATAAAGAATCACTCAATTTTTTTGCCAACTAATAACACTCCTAAACACTTTCACATCAGCCATAGATATTTATACACAAACCAACTGTACTCCCAATTTCTGCAACAATGACAACCCGCCGCTATTCCTCAATGCGTATATGCATGTGTCAACACTGCTCAGCTCAAACACACTCTTCCCCTGAGGGTGATAGGCCTGGAGTTGCCTTCACACCTTTCCAATATAAACAGCACATTAAAAAGCTCAAATCAACCATTGCACCCAAATCTCTTCCAAACATCCCTACTTCTGCATCAGGATCTGGGTGCCCACAAATTCTATTGGATCAAATCTTCCCAGCTGATTATTCACGTTTGACCCAAAGCACTTTCTCAACTCCAGCGGTTCTCAATTCAACTGCACAGAAACCATACAGCAGCAGTCAAACCCTTCCTCCACAAGACCTTGGAATGATAATATCTGCCATTCTATCATTAAGGTATAATATACCCCGCCGGGCTTCACGCATTCTCAACCCCTCCCTAAACCTGCTGATCAAGTCCAGCATCTCAAGCTCCGGTGGTCCCCCCATTCCTGCATTCCATATACCTCAAGATCTGAGTACCATATTTGAACATCTCCAATTGGAGCCAGTGATTCAAAACTATATATGTTGTCCTCAATGTTTCTCTCTTAATGGCCTTACTGAATCAGTCACAACTGACCAACCCCACTGTCAACGCCATAATGACCCAAATGATCATGATCCCCCTTCAACACAATCATTAGGCAAATTCATCTATTCATTTGAAGCCCACACCCAAAACACCACCAACATGAAGCAAAAATTTATACCAACAAAACATTTCATTTATCAACCATTCAAAAATTGGCTTGCCAGATTTCTCCAGCGGGCTGGAATTATGGACATTCTGCATCAACATCAACAATCCCAAACTCCCGAGGATTCCCCAAAATGTGACGTCTGGGATGGATTGGTCTGGAGACGCTTCACTGGCACTAGAAATATCCATGACCCCCCATTCATGTCCATTCCTGGTGCATTGGCCTTCTCGATTTATGTGGACTGGTTTAATGCACATGGAAAGTCCACCCGGTTGGCCAGCATTGGACCTATCATGCTTATTTGTCTTAATCTCCCCCCAAGTGAAAGATTGAAGCCAGAGAATGTCTATGTTGCAGGAATCATCCCTGGTCCAAAGGAGCCAACTTCCCTTCAATTGAATTATTTATTAATGCCACTCATCAACGAGCTCAAAGAGCTATGGCAAGGTTACCATTTTTCACCCACCTCAACAGGTCCTTCAGGATCCTTTATCCGTGTTGCCATTCTCACAGCCATTGCAGATGTGGTTGCCATGCGCAAGCTTACTGGATTTATTTCCCATTCAGGCAACCACTTTTGTAATTTTTGCACCATTCACAAAGCTCAAATTGATGAAATTGGTCCTCAATTTCACTACACACGCTCATATCAAAATCATAAATCAACCATTGCCAAATGGCTTCGGGCAACCCCACAACAAAGACAAGCAATTTTCTCTGAGTATGGAGTGCGATATTCAATTTTAGAAGACCTTCCGTATTGGGATGCCACCAGAATGGTTAATCTTGACATAATGCATAATTTAATACTTGGAATTTTGAAGGATCATGCAAATTTCAAATTGTGCATTCCAGAGTCCAAATCAAAAATTTACCTCAGGTCCCGCAGGAAATCCAATGACACCAACAGTTCAGACTCAGATTCCATGACCTCCAACAGCTCTCTTGATAAAATCACATTGAGAGAGGCCCGCTCCCTGAGAAGAGACGCAGCAAAAATAATAAATGAGCCACTCCCCACTACTTCCACCCGAAAAAACTACTTCCCAATGCCCACCCCTAACACAGAACATCCATCTAGTGGTTCTGCGGAGATTCCTTCATTTGATGCTGATTACATCCCCTCTGAATTGGATATCACTGCACTGAGTGATCACCAGATCAAGGGTGAGGCTCTGGAGCATCTCCGACAAATCATATCTGAGACAATAATTCCCTCATCATGGACAAGAGTACCTCGCAACATGGGTTCCCCCTCTCATGGTAGCTTAAAAGCTGCTGAATGGGCTCTCTTATATAAGGTCTATATTCCATTTTTAATGCTCAGTCAACAGATGTCATTAGATGTACACCAATCCGCCAACATTCAAAGGCAAATGGGTCAGTCAGAAGAACTTGGAAATGAACTAACCAAGAATACATTCCATTTGATTAGTGCTATCAACATTGCCACAAGTTGGACTGTTTCAATAGGAGATGCGACTGCATTTGCTGAACATTGGAAAAAATTCCGCCTTTCCAATCAACTCCTGTTCCCAAAACAGAAAAGTAAACCAAATCATCATTTTGCTGACCATATTCCCGAACTCTTCCAATGTTGGGGCCCAGCACAAGCCTCAGCCACATGGGGTTATGAGCGCTTGATTGGAGTATTTGCAAAAATGCCAACAAATAACAAAATATGTACGTCAATTAATAAGATCAATATATTCACATTGATTAAACACCTGAACTGAATAAGATTAACTTCTTGCAACTCTAAATAGATGATATAGATAAAACCTTACTTCAACATATCTGTCGATGTTCCAACCTTTCCGTTCTCCTGAAATCCCCCTCCGTGCCATGTGAAATAAAACAGCTTTTCGAATCACAGCCACCTGCCCTGTTCAATGACCATAAATATAACAAACCATCCCGCCATGACCAAGAAAATTATGATTGCCTGGTTGAGTACTTACAGAATTTTCATGCAACAAGGGAAATAGTTGATTGGATCAGCTTAGACACTACCGTGCAATCCACAAGTCATCTCACTTCAAGGATTGTCTCACCTTGGTATTTTCCAGCTTCAAACATTAATATTGGGAACAATATATTTTCAACTGAATCCAAAAATGTCAGCAACAGTGTGATATCTTTTCTGAGGGGCAGCTCACAACAATTTGGTATTATTAATAGCATTTTTAAAGTCTCTGAGCCATCTAGCATACTGAACAATAGCTTTCTGATCTTAAAAACTTTGAAGATTGATGTGAATTTCTTACCAGATTGGCCGCATCTCAATATTTACAAAGCCATTGGTCTTGATGATGGACACTTGATTATATCTGAAGAAGAAATAGAAGGTAACTGTGGATTGTATGATAACAAAGTTCTGTCATGTGGACTGCTTGTAATGATAAAGCCGTTATTTCATGAAATTTAGTCTACAGAAATGCAAATATCTCAGATTCATTAGCAATTTTGCTAGTGAAATAACTGCCTCAAAATTTAGTGACAGAGACATGCCATTGTGACAAGCAAAGCCCATTATTTCACATTGCCCCAAAGAACTTACTATTTTGACATTGGGTACAGTGTGAATAAGCCAAGTTCAATGATCAAATGACCCACACACTCACCTTTCACAGCATCCAAAATTTCTAACTGTGTCATCATCATGTTGGAAGGGGAAGCAGCCCTTGCGCACCCGCCAATGCACACGCAAGCGCACCCGCACCCACACACGCGGTATTGTGCGGCGGGCTCTACCAGTGTCACCTGCAAAACAACAATCCCGCTCAGGCGGAGTCCTTTCATGGACAACCTGGTGAAGTCAAACCCCCCGCCAAAATTTCTAGCTGCGCCATCATCATGTAGGAAGGGGAAGCGACCCTTGTGCACCCGCACACCGCACGCGCCAATGCACACGCCAATGCACACGTACACGCGGTATTGTGCGGCGGGCTCTACCAGTGTCACCTGCAAAACGACAATCCCGCTCAGGCGGAGTCCTTTCATGGACGACCTGGTGAAGTCAAACCCCCCGCCAAAATTTCTAGCTGCGCCATCATCATGTAGGAAGGGGAAGCGACCCTTGCGCACCCGCACACCGCACACGCCAATTCACACGCACCCGCACCCGCACACGCGGTATTGTGCGGCGGGCCCTACCAGTGTCACCTGCAAAACGACAATCCTGCTCAGGCGGAGTCCTTTTATGGATGACCTGGTGAAGTCAAACCCCCCGCCTACATCAAGACTGGCTGAAGGACCTCTTTGATGTGTGTTTGTGCAAACAGGCGGGTCTTGTGTAATTTTCACCAACCATCAGACGGTTGCGGGATGATCAGGTGGTGAGGAATCTGAGTTGAAGGCACAGGGGAACCAATATTGGTGGATGTCACAGGATTTGGTGTAAGACAAGAGTAGGACGTGTGCTTGACGTTCGCTTGATTTTTGCTTGACGTGAGCTCGACTTTTATCCTGCTTGACGTTTGCTTGACGTGAAGTCAATCGCTGACGATTGACACGAGATTCGCCCTGGTGTCAGATTCTGGACTCAAAGCTCAAGAGAGGTAAATTATGGTATCTGTTAGAGTGGAAAGGATTCACTGAAGACCCAGAGAGAACAACTTGGGAACCAGCTCACCAGACCTTATCAAGGATTTCCACACTTTTTATCCTAAAGCGCCTGCCCCAAACACCTCAAGAGTTTGATCTTATGGTGCTTGGTGGGGAGTAGAAGTTATGAAATTAAGTTCCTCTCCTGACATGCACCTTTCAGAGAGTATTTCCAGAAACCTTTTTGTAAGAATCACCTTGGCCACTTTGTGAGCACTTGTAAATTCCTTTGGAAAAGTTTGGAAGGCCTTGCAACATCAATACCCTCAAATTTGGACCTTTTCATCAAGATATGGCAAGATTCCCTTTTTTTTCTTTTCAGTTTATTTTTCCAGATTATTCCATTAACAATTACTCAAGACATTCTTTAACTCAAAGTCAGTTATGGAAAGGTTTCTATGCTCTTTTATGGTGCTTGGTGGGGAGTGAAAGCTATGAAAGTAAGTTCTATCTCCTGGTATGGATCTCTGAGGGTTTTTACTTCTTCTAAAGCAACACCTTGTGCACTCTGTGAACCAAAAATGCTCATTTTTTTCTTTCAGGAAAGAATTATGGCAAAAATCAAGCAAACTCACCACAAGAAGGACACCTCTCAGAAGTTTCTTGATTTTTCTTTTCCTTTCCTCTCCTTTTCTCTTAACTTTCTTTTCTTTCTTTACTTGTCATAAGAGTGGAGATAAAAGTCACACCAAACACAAACAAGGACAATACAACTGGTTATCTCTACCCAAATAATCAAAGATTCTCTAAAAGACATCAATTAATTCATCCTCATACCATGAAAATTTAGAAACCATCTCCTCAGAAGCAGTGCCAGGAATCATCCTATCATTAGCATAAGAAATCACCTCCCTACTATTTCTATCCACTCTTCTAAAAAGACTGGCCACAGCATCTTTTCCATCATTGGCCATTTATGTATCTTCTCTGGTAACCTGGATAGGCCAATGTTCCCTTCCCTGAAATACTTGGGAATCAGGAAACAGAAAAGGCAATCAATATTTTCTTCTTGTGTTGGAACTGACCACAAGTTGTAATTGTTGGGAGGTGACCATTGGAGAATTTCTGGGCTGTGGAATGGGTGATGGCCTCACTGGTGAAACCAGGGAAGGTCTGGAAGTGGAAGGATTTGGTGAAGGGAGAGGAATAGAAGATGTAATAGTTGAAACAACTGGTTGGAAGTTTCTGCGGGTACTTGGTAATACTTGGCTTTGGAATCTTCTGGAAGCAGGTTGGGAAGGTGAATTACTGGATTGGTGGCCAATAGAGTTAGGTAACACCTCAACTTCTTCACCATCTAGTTCATCACTACCTTCAGCATTGGGATCAGTGGGTGAATCTGAAATTCTTCTTAATCTCTTCACTGCACCTTGACTATTTATCCTTGATATGGGAACCTCTGAGCTGGAGTAAATTGGCCTATCACCAGTGGTAATTGGTCCACCTTGTCACATCCCTCTGCCTTGATCCAGTCATTAATTCAAAATATCAGTATCATAATCAAGCAAGAAAACCACAACACTTACAGTTGGAATACCCTGAAGTACAATCGGGAGTAGAGGCCTCAGAAACTGGAACTCTTTCCCAAAAGGACCATCCTTCTTACTCCACAAATACTGCCTGACATTGGAATGAAGATCCCCTGGAAATCAACAAGGTTTCTTCCCAGCAAGGCAGTGATGGCACTCAGAAGATTGGGTGTTCTAAGGCTGAAAGAGCTCTTTCCCCTTCTTCAAGAATTCAGTACAGGAAGGATCAAGAGCTTCAACTTCCTTGTACCCATCATCAGTCTGGGAAGGATCAAAATGACCTAAAGAAGTCATTGACCAAGGGGAACCCAACCAGCTAAAGAGTCCAGAACCACAAAGGACAGACAGCTGTGGAACAGAAGGGGAAGTTTCAGTGAGTTCAGTCAGTTTGGAACTCATTTCTGGAGTTATGGAAGCAAAAGAGTCAAGAGCATCAGATATGCATATCAAGGTCTGAATTACATCAAGGTTCTGGGGTCATGTTCAGTTATGTCCCCTTCAGGGTCCTTGATGTGGGGCCCAATCAGCAAGGCTGGACCTCCCTTCCAATCCTTGCGAGGTACCCTTTTGATGGTCTTAGACTGATCTCAGAAGCTCTGGGCCATATGGGCCAATTTTGCCACCATCATCATTCTTGATCCCCTGGTGACCCCTTCAAAATTGGGCCCAAGGGGACCTCAATTGCCCCCATGGGCTGTAAAAACAAAAAATGGCCAGAACTCAAATTGCAAGAATAATTTCCATGGTATGGCAAGGACCAAAACTGAACCAAAATGTCCCCAAATGACTTCAAAAGGCCATTTGGGACCAATATTCAAGAATTATGGGGACAAGGCCCCTTCTTAGATATGCATATTGAAGACTACGGTGCAAGAAAAGTCCTTGAGAGGTTATTGTCAAGTCTTGGGGATGGCTAGGCATTCATATAGCCATTATTCACCAATATTGAAGCTGGAGATGATGGTGGCCTCCATTGTGGGATTTAGTCCATGGCCACCAACACTCCTTGATTCAAAGGAAAAGAAGACTCCAGGTGGGAAACAACTCAAGAAAGAGCCACTTACTCAATGACAAAGATTTTTTGCATTAAAGGAAGAAAGAACAAGGAGAATGAGGGGAAAGTATTTCAGGATAATGGTCAAGAGGAAAGAAAATTACAAAATTAAATATAATAGAAATTTTGTGGGGAAGTGGGGATTACACTCAAGAATGGAAGGATATTATGGTGTTCAGGATCCCACCATTTTCAAGAGGGGGATACTGTCACAGCCACTATCAGGGGTAAAGGTATTCAAACTTAAACCCACTCAAGCTCATGAAACCAGAAAATCCAGTATGTGTATCAGGAATCATTTTCAGCAAATCTTCTTTCTGAAACATGCATACAGCTTGGTTCATCAATACAGCCTTTCAATACTTGTACAGGCTGGATATTCCAAATAAAGCTTTGGATTCACAAGACTGAAGCTGTATGATCACCCAACTCCACCACACCTCTTGTCCAGTCCCTGTACATCCATACAGGGGCTTTATTATTTAAATCAATTCAAATGAAGATTCCTCTAGAGAAAATTAACACTTTTGATAAGAGCTGGTGAATTCTCACATATACCATCCCCTCTTCCTCCCTCTGGGGACCTTTCCCCAGTTAATTCATATAGCTGATTCATTATTTAATGAATATTCTTACTCTTATCTTTGGATATAATATTTATTGGTATTAAGTTGGTATTTGCATCTTTTCCTCACCTGCTCAGTAGAGTTGTGGTGGCCATATCCTTATTAACCTTTCACTTTCTTTCTGACAGCTTAAAACAGTAGAATTGGGTTTGTTTGTGGTTGGCTCTTTTATTATTTACTCTTATTTCTTCTTTTCTGCTTTTCTTATATTTATCTTCTTAGAAAATCCATCTTATTTACACCCTTAAATGTACTCAATCTTATTCCATCCTTGATCCCTCCATAAGTGAGTTCCAGTATACTGAGTGCCAGGCCCTCTTTGCTTTGAGGAGCCCCTGTGACACCCAGTAAGCTCTTTATGTGTAAGTAGGAGTTCATGGCCCCTGCCAAAGGCTTGGACAAATTTCCCATTCATCTTCCTTGGCTTCTCTGTACAATTTTCTTTACTGGAAGTAATATATTTCTATGGATGCCACTTGGAAGTGGTTCAGTCCTTAAAGCATTACCTTGAATCAGTTCAGGCTCAGAGTTAATGTCAAAGATTGTTGGTAAAGACCTTGGGCAATGGGGAGAAACTCTGGAAGCCTCCAAATATGCCTTTCTGAGGAAGGTATGTCAGGTCTTACCCTGGTCTGGCCTCTTCCTTGTCCAGATCCATCTGTTTGGACTGAATAGTTGCTTTTATTTCTGGTATGCACCATTTTCATGTCAATTTCAGAGAAAATTAAGAATAAACACAAAGAACACACACCTTTTGTTGATTTTTTGTATATCTCTGTCTTTAATAAAGTGCCTTTTATAGCAATTTTCACTTCATTTCTTTCTTCAGACTTTTTCCTGGTAATATATCTCTTACTGAGCTTATTACCAGCTGCAATATACTTGACTCATGTCACTAGAGAGAAATTGATTGAAGAAAAACCTTTTTTTATACTTTCAAAATATTCTTAATATTTTCATATATTAAAAAATTTATTCTTTTCAAAGCAAAAAAAAATAAAATTGAAGATTTTGAATCAGAAATTAATTCAGAGTAACTCAAAGACTTTTATAAGTTTTTTGATGTGAAAAAGCCACATGTAAAAAAATATGATTTAATGCAAATTCCTCAATGAAACAGATTTCAAAGACAATTCAAAAAAATAAAAATATCTTAACCTCAACATTAAAGAAAAACATTTATTAACTTGATATATTTTAAAGTTTAAAAATATATCACTTAAGGGTTCAAGGCTCAAAAAACATGGCCAGGCCCCTAAGTGTGAGATGTGTCTATGAAACCCTAGATAATCTTACTATTAATAAAGAGTACTATGACTTTTCTTGGAAAATATAATAAGTAAATTTATCATAACCACAATTAAATCATTAATTACTTAGCTATTTCTTTCACTTTTTGTACACCACTAGTTATTATAATAGTAAGAAGTAATTTTCTAATAGAATCATTTACAAGTATCAAGAATAAAACTTTATATTAAAACAATATAAAATTATTTCAATGTATAATTATTTTTTGAAATAATGATCATAAATATAACTCTTCAAGAACAGTATTACTAGAGGAAAACTTTGAGAATTAAGTGAAGATATTCACCAATACTCCAATAATACCTTGAAAATGATTGGTGGGGTTATTTGACAGATTAATTGTGGATTTAAAATATCAAACTTGTTTTATAAAAAAAATACAACAATAAAATAGCTAGAAACAATTGGTAATAGTATATTTCTATGATTCCAAATCCTTCTGATTGATTTGGAAATAATTAAAACACTTAAGAAAATAGTCAACTAATACTTACTTTTTGGTACTAAAGATATTATTTGATAATCAGATGATTTAGAAAAAAAAGCAAGAGGAAGACTTTTTCAAGTCAAAATCAGCTCACAGAGGTGTTGTGGAACTCCTTTTAGTGTGGGATTGAATAAGGCAGTCCTTGAGGAGGAAATCACAGGTAAACAGTTTTGAATTGCTCAAATAATCCTGTAACCAAGTGTGCTAATAGTGCTTTAGCTTCCCCTCTGAATATACCAAATCATCCCCCTACAGGGCTCACAAATAGATTTTAAGATTTTGGATTTATAACTAGAGAAGACTTTCCAGTAGTCTTTATCAGACCTAATAACTAATCAGATAAGTAACTTATAATTTGAAAAAGTATAAAATATAATTTCTAAATAATAATATAAAATGATGGAAGGGTAAGACCTTAATAGTATAAGAGTTTGATTTAATATGGTGGTGCTCATATATATTATAAGGGATAGTTTAAATTTATTTTATATCTTCTATAATTATTAATGGTTTTAGAGGGTGATTTCTAAGATAATATAACAATAAAGCCTGTAGTTGTTTATTGGTAAGATATTGTTTAATATATAAGGTATATTTATTAAATATGTTAGTGATATAATATAATATAATTATAAGGTTTTTTTAATATATAACTATAATATGAATATTTTTCCTTTCTAGTATAAAGGTATGGGGATAAACTCAATAGTATGATTATTATTGATACTATTATAGCTATAAGACTAATAATTTAGACATCAGGTGGATTAATAATATAATATAGACTTGCTGTTAGCTACTTTTAATTAGAGATAACTATTAATTAAGCTTATAAGTCTATAATACTTTAAGAAAAGTCACTAGATTATCCTACTAGTAAGTGATGGATGAATTATTCTACTCCTTGGTATATAACTCCCATTAAATAATAATACTAGATTGAACTACTAGTAAGGGATGGATAATATTTCTCCTTCTTTTTATATAATTAATTGCATGGGGGAAGAGGATAAAATGCAAGGGAGAGGCCTTCTATTTATATTCTTTGGGCTCTCCATAGAGGCACTCAGAAACAAATTACTTGGAATTTTTTCACTTCTTTTGGCTGGGATAATTTTTTGAAGTGGTTAGATAATATTTCTTTTGTTTATTGCACCATTTTTATGTATGATTATGTAATCAGAGATGTTTTTTTCTGGTGAGGAGTTCTGAGATGGTATCATTTCTGGGAGGTATTGCACCATATCTTCAATTGATTGCAACATTCTCATGCATGATTATGTAATCTTGCTAAACCTTTCTTGCTGAGTAATTTTTGATGGTGTCATTTATTGGTGGTATTGCACCATTTTTGGTGGGATGAGGTGATTTTGTATTGCTATTGCACCATAGGTCAGTACACTATTTTAACTGTAGGTTGAGAATGCTGTGTATTGTGTGTATTCTATTTATCCTGTATTGTATTTTATTTTGTTTTTTTTAATTTATCTTTTCTGGCTAATTAGGTGGCTGTGGTTGTATTTCCACAGATATGCTGTGTAATTTAAGGTTTTGATGGATTTTCCTTGCATAAATTGATTGATTTTTCTTGCTGTCTTGTGACTGCTGATTAGTACAGCTTTAATTAACTCTTTATTGAAGTGTCCTCAAGTTAATAACTCAATTCCTGAGCAATCCAAAGCTTAAGAAGAACCAGGGTAACTTGAGTGTTACACTACCTCCTTTATTGGTACCCTTAACATTTTTTGCTAACTTGTCCTTTTCTTTTCCTTATTTTATTGTTATTCTTGTAATCAAATAGACCATTTTTCTAGTATTTTCCTATGGGGTTATACCTAATTATTAATTTCAAGCCACTTTACTACCAAATTCCCCTATTTTAATTGATTAATTATGAATTTTGCTTTGTTTATTCTTCAATTGATAGCCTTATAAATGAAATTTCACTTGGAACTGGGCCAGTAAGGTATGGAGTAGCACAGAATGTCATGGAGAAAACTGAAAAAGCAGTGAGTGAGAAACCATTAATTCTCCTTGGATAATTGGTTAAATCACTTTTTGTCACATAAGATTATCATAATTACTTAATTAAGTCCTTTCACATGAATACAAACCCATTTATGGTTCAGAAATAAAGGAGTAACAACTGAAAATCTTTTTTTATTTGAAAAGAATCATTATTTTCTCAAATTTATCAATTTTATTGTAAATTTCATCACAGATTGTATTTTCTGTGAATTTTTGAAGATTCAGTGGTTCACATGGAATCATCAAAAATTGACTGTAAGTAAGACTTTTAATTTTGACTATAAAGTCATAATTATTTTTTGTTTTTGTATGGACTATCACTTTCTCCATTGGTCTTTAATGCTTCAGAAAGATCCATGAATATTTTTATTTTCAATGAATTTTTGAAGTTTTTACCTTATTTGTATGTAGAATTGCAAATAGCGCAGCTGTAGCTGGTTGCCATGAGGTAAATTCATGGAGGCTAGTCCACTATTGTTGTGATCAATCCTGATTATCCTCAGTCATGCAGATAATGAGAAAGGTGTCTCTGGAGTTTAGTATTTAAGCCTTTATAGTGATTATAAATAGTTTCAAAACAAAACCATTGATCCACAAGCAATTATTCATGTTTCTAAATAAAGCCCAAGTATTTTCCAGTATCTTTGAGCTAGATTTCACTGTAAACTACCATAAAAAATATAATTTTAATTGTTTTACAATCAAACCATAATCCAAAAGTCATTTTTTAACACTTGGAATAAAGACTGATTATTTTTTTGAACTTTTTTGGCTTTTAACTACATCAAAAAGAGTAATTTCTAATGTTTTAAAGGAAATTTCCAGACCTGAGAAATCGTTCCTGCTTTTAAGAGCAGATGATGTCTTTATCTATCAGCTTTTTTTAATAAATAATTTTCAAGTAAAAATATATTATAAATTAAGCTAACATTTAGTATCCTATTTTTATTATTATCTAATTGATAATACATAATTATTATTAATATTAAAAACAAACCTAATGCATATTATAGTACCAATTAGTACATCTTCCCACGACAACAAAATTTATTCTTCTATCTTTATTAAACTTTCCCTATTCAGGACACATGAAAGGGCTTTCCCTCTCTAAATTCACATTGTAAATTTTTGATATAATTTCTGGCTGAATATAACTTCAATTTTCCTTTATTTACTGAATAATTATCAAGGAAAAAATCTTTTATTCAATTTTGGAATTATAAAGAGTGTTTTCCATTTTTTCTTAGTGTTTTGAAATTTTTTGAAGAATTTTGAATCATTTCTTTTGAAGCCTAATCTTATTTCTAAAATTTTTAAATAAAACCCATATGTCAATTCTTGTAATCATTATTTTGGCAATTAGATAAATTTCTGTGAGGAGTCTTTTTAATACTTTTTTATCATTCCACTATCAAGATTTACAACCAATTCTTAAGCTTGATCAATTTGATCTGAATTTTCAGAAAGGGAGTTTCATCAGCAGATAATAATAGGAGATGGGTCCATTTTGAAAATAATATCCAGGGATTATAATCCCAATTAAAAAAGCAATTAGGTTTAACAAGTTCCCATAGGGTTAAAAGCATCTGCAAAAAAATTGAAGGTGATAATTGAGAACATATTCAGAGAGAATTAGTAGTCATTTCATCATCCGAGGAAGTATAAGTAAAATTTGAGAAATTCAAAGTTTTGAGGGGAAATGTGAGCCTGTGAGACATGTATGACATACCCATAAGGCCACATATAGCTTTATAAACAGTTTATTTAGTCTTAAACACACTTGTCAATTGAATTTAAAATAAAAAATAACAAAAAAAATAAGTATAAATTTATTGTGGATAAACAAAGTTATAATTATTATGTCATTTTTGGATTCTACACTAAAAATTACCTAGGGTAGATCCATAGGGTGTAAACCCAAAAATTTTATTTATTATCTTATTAGAATATTTAATAATCTAACAGTACAATTACAAATGTTTTAACATTTTGTAAAAATTGTTAAATTTAAGCTCAAATAAGCTTGAACTTGAAGTTTCATAAGTTTTATGCAAACTTGCCAAAAATTTAGTTAAATTTAAGGTGTTGTGTATATTTACTGAATTGGCTAAGAATTTTCCATACAGAATGTAGATGCTGTGTGAGCTCAATTTGAAATTGTTTAAGGACATAGTATGGCTTTAAATAAAAAAGGGCAAAATCCACACAGAAAGGTGGGACAAAGGAAAAAGACCAAACAGAGCTGGGGTACCCCACTGTTTGGATCTGCAAGGATTCAGTCAAGCTTTTCCACCTGTATTGGAGGATTTTCAACCTTATTTAAACATTAATATTAGCCTTTGATCCAGCCTTAAGGTTTGAAACGCTTTTATCCCAAGTTAGACATGAATTTCAAGCTGCCAAAGGGTAAATCCCAATATGCAAGCTTGAAATAAAGTTTTTAAGAACATTCAAATCTTAAATAAGCTTAAAACTTTAAAGTTACAAGTATCAAAACCTTATCAAAAGTTAAGGTTTGGTGTGTATTGCTATTTTATGTGGAAAAATAGCAATAGCTTCAAAAATACAATTCTTAATGGATTTTATTGAACATTTCATATTTATCTGGGTATATATCAAATTTTGATTATATTTTTTAAACAGGCTTAATTGGTAATTAGCCTTTGAATTAACTATTTTAGTTATTCTTGAAGAAATTTAATATTTCTTTGAAAAGTAATTAAAAATTCAGTTTAAGATATTTTTGCTCGAAACTTAATTTTTAATTTGTTCATGTGATGGAATTTAATATAAATAAACCTATTTTATATTAAAACTTAAAGCAATCAAGCCATAAGAGGATTAAAGTCACTTGGAGTCAAGAGAAACACTGGTAACTTTAAATTGGAATTAAAAATAAGCTAGCTTACCTTAAGAACCTTATTTTTAAGCATGCTCTTTTGGTATTGACCTGAGCACGCCCTCTATATCCATTATGAATCATGAGAGCTGCTCTGTAGGCATAAAAAGAGCCTACAAACTACTGTTTTTGTCCATCACAATTATCAATTCAATCAATTAGACATTTTAAACAAGTAATATATTATTAGCTATAGAATCTTATTATTGAAGTAATTTCTTAATTATTTTATTCTTTATCAATCTTGATTTAAAGAATTGAAATCACAGAAATCAGATTATCTTTGTAATCACCAATAATATATTTTATTATATATAATTATTGTCTTAAATATCTTTTTTAAAATCCACAAATTCCTTTTAAAACTCTTAAATCTTATTTTATCACAAAAAAGTTGTTTTATCTTTTAAAATATTTATTTTTGGCATTTTTGTTAACTTATAAAAATTATTTTATATAATAACTGTTGTTGTTTACCTTTTTCTGTTAAATTAATATTATAAGTAAGCTTTCTCTAAAGTTAAATATTTTTGTAACTAGTATTAGTTCTTTTATATAGAACTATCTCTTCACAGTGTGTGTGATAATTTCTTTCATAAATAATATTTGTTTATTATATATAAGTGCATAGATATTATTATTTTTCATGTGTACTTGTCGCATTAAGAGCTTTACACCTCTTATTGCTATGATTGTCAGTTACTATAAAAATAATAGAATAATTATATTTTATTATAATTATTAAGATTTTTTATTATTATTAAGTTATTTAATAATAATTGAAATCTTTTTTTAATATAATTATATTTAATAATTATATTAATTTCTGGTTATAATATTTACTTATATTCTATTTTTTACTGAGGATACTCATAGTAATCTTGATATTTTTTACTATTATCAAGAGTTTCATAGACAAACCTAACAGGAAATATCAGAGAAAAATAGAAGAAGAGCTTAAATAATAATTGGGAATATTAGATCCAGAAAGAAGATAAAGGAAACAATATTTTGGTAAAATATTTACTAATATCAAAATTTCAAAATTAACAGTTTCCTTAGCTTATTGCAACAGATTTAGTTAATAATATAAAAATAAAAAAGATACTTTTGGATATATCACTATATTATGGAAGAGGCTTAGCACAATGAGTAAATTTACCAAAGTCTTCCTTCAGCTATGGGAGCTGAATTCATCAAATAAATAGGAAAGAAAGGAGATGTGGTACAAAATAGAGGTTTAGGCTTGCTTGTTTTATAGATAAAAATATCAAAAAAATATTCTTGGAAATAATCTAAAGCAGTTATCATATCCTGAGCTAAAATTGAAGGAAGCTCTAGTGAAGAAAATATCAGAAAATAAATACTTGATTAATCTAATGAGAATACATTATTTTGAGGTGAAACATGAGAAATTCCTTTTAATAATCTTGAAGAGATTGATAAAACCTTGAGCTAGCAGAAAGGATATCACATGCTGAAGATAATAAGAAAATAAATATTTAAGGAAGCTTATTAGCCAGATAGAATAATCTGCAGAGGCACTTTTTCCTCAAAGAAGAATTAAAAAATTGACATTCATGTAATTCATAATTATTTTAGAGGATAGATAAATCCTATATTATCAATTTATATACCCCACGAGACTCATACTCCCATATAAAGACTTTTATTTCTAAGGAGAAGGTATTTCTTTCAGGATGACCCTGAAGTAGCAGGAATTAGTGATTTCTTGATCTAATTTTATGAGTATGTCACAGTCAAATAATAAAAAAACATTTTAAGAATCCTCTACTATGGAAATATAGTGATGATGATTCTGTTGAAATGCATGGTTTCTGTGATTAGAAACTTGTAAATTGTGATAAAAACTAAAATAGTAAATATTGAAATTATATGAAATAAGCTTATTAGGAGCTTATAATACTTAAATTTTCTTTCTAAATTATAATTCAAGTACAAGATTATTCTCTTTAATCAATGTTCAAAAGCTTTTATTTCAACCATTTTAAAGTTCCTTGAAGTTAATAGAAGTTTTTCATGCCTGTATTAATCTAATTTATCATTAATTTAACCCAATTTTCTTTTGAGCTACCCAATAAAGAATTTTTTCACTTGTATTTGGCTAAAGGAAAACTTTAGATGTGTAAAAGGCTCTTCTTTATCCAATATGGACTGAAAAATTATGATTTTCACCATGACAAGTGTTTCAAAAAGTAATGGGTTGGCTTCAAGGAGGCTTAAGCACTTCCTTAGTAATCATACCTACTGCTTAATGACTTTTTCTAGCTTCTCACATGCAAGAGCTGCTTTAAGGTACTCATGAACTCAGAAAATTTATTTCACTCTAATACAGTGGCCAAAAAGTGTTAAGCCTTCAAAATGAGTGAGGAAGTATTTAAGAAACAGAAAAGTTCTTCCTAAATACTTTCTTCTTAATTCTAAGAGCTACAGGCCTTTTAGAAATTCATGGTTGAAATTCTATATCTGTCCCAGAAGGATACAGGTTTTTTCTATCCCAAAAAAGATGGATATCTTCCAGTTAGTTTATCTTAGGAAATTTGGGAAATAAATATTTCAAAAAAGGCTAAAAAAAGGAGAACCCTTATGATCTCTTCAAGATTCCTACCCACAATTCTGAGCTCAGTACAGGTATGTTCATAGTACAGAAGTTTGTGAGTTTTTGACATGATGGATTTATGAGATAGCTACAACTAAAGCTAAACCATGGGTCTGAAATATAAAAAATTATTTGAGATAATATTATAGGCCTTTCCTAATGATAATAGGTGTTAGTGTATACTATTGATATTATGGGGTTAAATAAACATGAGTATGACTAGATATAATACTTATTGAAATAATTGAGTTTTAAATTATAACCATACAATTATAAGGTTAAAACTCTTTGGAAAAGTTTTAACCCATAATAATTGAATAGTTATAAAATTTGGAGCCCTTTTTGTGAGTAAAAAGTATTCTTTAATTGTTTTTGGGGACTGGAGGAGCTTCTCTTGGTTCAAATGTTCACAGTAGTGAAATTACTTCACTTCATCAGGACCACGTGTGGTCTGAAAGGCCTTTGGTGGCTTGTTTTATGTGATTCCAGAACCACAAAAACTTTATCTTTGGTCTGAAAATTTGGAATTAAAAACGAAAAATTATGTGATTTTATTATTAATAATAGTAGAAATTTTTGGTCTATCAGTACCTTCAATTGAGTAATAAGGGGAATATAACCTGGTGAATATCTTGTACACCCAATTTTGGTTTGAAAATATTCCAAGCCAGATAGCTCAGAAAATTATTTAGAAACATGAAAAAGAATGAAACAGAATTGAATTTCTATATGAGCTCTTGAATTGTTCATTTTTGATACCATCCATTCTCTTCTTATGGAGAAGCTATTGAGGCTGAAACTTTTCTCATTTTTAGTGACTATGTATTAGAGCTGAGAAACCTTCCAGAATAGATATCACTTTGTGTTTTGAAGATATAAGAGTTTGAATCAGACATAATTTAATGTCTTGATCTCCCTTTAAACTTTTTACAAATAATTTCATACCACTTATCAGGTATGATAAAGCCACCAGCATCTATAACCTAGCTTACCCTGTATTCTCAGGGGAACACTTCCAATCCAGATCTCTTGGTCATTTTTTGGAATATAGAGTTTATTATTGGCTTAAATTTCTGGGATAATTGATATCTTCAAACGGTTTCACCTTTTTTCTGTGGGGTCTGGTGTATATACAAGCCTTCTTTCACCTTTGAAGGGGTTGCTTCAGAGTAAAGGTGAAAAATTGATAGATTCTGAAGTAAGGGTGCTATCAGAAAATAGAGAGAGCTTTGAGAAAGATCCCATTGAGAGCTCCAAGAATAATTCCCATTCAATAGGGCTTCAATCAAGCATTCCAAAACTGTATGAGAGGTGAACATGACGCTTTTTCTTAGTGTCTACTTAGTCAGAACTTCAAATTATTATCAATTTTTTAGTTCTTATCCAATTTTGATAATTCTTGCATGTTATAAAATTGGAAAATTCCCCCTTTAATACTTATCCCATGTGATATGTATTTATTCTATGTCAGGCTTAAGCTTAGGCACATTTATCTATGGTTTATTGATGTTATTCTGGTTCTCTTTCTGAAGTCACAGGCTGACAGTTTTGGAGAAAACTGTGTCATCTTCCTGAACTCCTAAGTGAGTCATGAAACATTCTTACTCACAAGGGTCCCTTTGAGTTAAGGATGCCAAAAATTAACAGCTTTTTGTATTTTTGGCCCTGTAATATTTTTCAGGTGAAATACTTCCAATTGGAATATCTCATCCAAGTTTTAAGATACATTTCCCTTGGATGGCGCAAATTAAATCACTAAGATAGACCCAAAATTTAATACAACTCTCTGAGACTTCTGCATTCTTTATTTGGTGCATTATATAGGAACTTTATTAATTTTCAGTAAGATTTTTATTGGTAAAATTATGACATATGCTGTCTTCAAAATAATCATGAATTTTGTTAAAAGGCATATTCATAAAAGGAATGAAAAAGAGTAATATTATAAATAAATTGGTTTTTACATAGTGGGTGGCAAACTGTAAGATTTGTCTATAAAACTGATGATGATATTACTATTAATCAACAGTACTATTACTGTTCTTATGAAATATAATAAAAAAATGTTATTATAGCCATGATTAAATAATTAAAGAATTATTTCCTTCACGTGTTAAACACTACTAGTGATTTTAACGGTGAGCAAGTAATTGTCTACAAGAATCAATTACAAGAAGATTTTATTAATAAAACTTCTTTTATTAAAATAATGAAATTATTTTAATATATAATTATCTTTTGCAAGAGTAATTATAATGGTAATTCTTGAAGAAAACTAATTTTAGAGAAAAACTTTAAGAATTAAAAATAAATCACTCACTAATATTCCAAAGAACTTATTGAAAGATAAGATAGAGAGATTTGACATAGAATTGTGGATTTTAAGGATCAAAATGAATTTATAACAGTATTACAACAATATATAGTTGGATTCTATGATTTCACGTCTTTCTGATTGATTCTTAAAGATTTAAAACACTGAAGAATAGCTATAACTAATACTTACTTGTTGGTAATAATGATTTAAATGATAATAAGATGATGATGTGGAAAAAACAGCAAGAGGAGGCCTCTTTTAAGTCAAAAACAGATCACAGAGGCATTCCATGGAGCAAACTGAAAAAACAGTTAGTGAGAAAACAATAAGCCCTTTTGGATTATTGATTGCATCATCTGTTGTCACATAAGCTTATCATAATTACTTAATTGATGCTTTTACTGGACTACCAACCCCAATATGGTTAAGAATAAAAGGAGTAAAATCTGTAAATCTTCTTTTATTCCAAAATAATAATTGATTTATCAAAGTTATCAATGTTATTTCCGATTTCATCACAGGTTGTAATTACTGTAAATTTTTGAAGATTCAGTGTTTCATGTAGAATAGTCAAAAATGGACTGTAAGTAAAATGTTTAATTTTACTAGTAAAACTGTAATTCTTTTTGGTTTTACCATAGATAATACAGTTCTCCATTGGTCCTGAAAGCTTCAGAAAGATTAATTAAGAATTGTATTTTCATGAATTTTTGAAGTTTTTACCTCATTTCTATGTAGAATTGCAAATATCAGTGTTTAACTGGTTGCTATGAGGTAAATCAATGGATACAAGTCCAAAAAGGGTTTTAATTACTCTTTTGGGGTTTATCCATGGAAAATAATTAAGAATTGACATGGTTACAGGAGTCTAAGTAGCTCTTTACCTCCTTGACACGTCAAAATAGCAGGTTATTTGCTATTTTCTTAAGTTTTACAGTAGTTGTAACATGGTAACCAAGTTCCCAAAAGGTTTTAGTTTACCAATTACGCCAAGATCAGCCATGGATCCAAGCTTTGGAGCTTTCCACGCCTCTGAGGCCTCAGAAGTTGGGTACCCTGGCTCTCTTTGATGTCTTTTGTCCCCCTTGCTTATTTTTTACGTCAAAATAGAAATTTAAGCTTAAAGTGAGATATCCACTATGGGTGTACCAAACATCCATGTAAGAATACCATGATATTAAGTGCTCAAAACATGCATAACACTACTCTCAGTGTATATGTAACATGGGATTTCTTACATTCCCATTATTTTGGCGTGAAATTAAGAAAAACAAAAATTTTCACAGATCTTTTATGTGGTATTGATGATGTGGTATTGAAGTATTTTCCATTTTAACACCTCAAAGAGTTAATTTGAGCTTATTCACTTTATGGAGCTACCCTAGATGAATTTTTGTGTAGAATCCAAATCTGGCCTTAAATCCATGGACTTACTTACTCAATAAAAAGTTATTCATCTTTTCTGAAATCAAAAATGATGAATTTTGGATATATGCATGACTTATGAGTTATGCATAATTCAAAAATTTCTTTTTAAGATAATTGTGGCCTCTTTGGGTATGTAAGATATACCTCAAGGCTCACACAAACACTGGCTGAATTTAATTGTAATCAGCCATTACAGTGTTGGTCCTATGGGGCTGATTCATGGTACCGTATGGTGTATTTGGAGAGGTTGAAAAGGTAATGAGGAGTTTCTGGGTCTAGCGCACAAAGGAAACTCTGGTTGGGTTTTTTGTGAGGTATATACTATAGCATTGGGCAGGTAAATGGGCTTCAGGCCCATTCAAGAAGCCAACAGACTGCCTGCATGGGTTTGCATATAGGTATGGAGGGGTTATGGCTTTCAAGAGGTATGGCTCTCCCAAGTTTCTCTGTAGCTCAAAATTCTATGAGCTCATATTATGAAGCTCCATTTCAATAAATTACAGTCCTTTTTCTTAATTTTATATAATGGTAGCTAGTTTTATGGCTGCAATTTCATGATCTGTTTCAAAACTCATGTATGAAATCTTGAAATGAAGTTTCCTGGGACACTTTGAAGCTTTCACCTGTTTTTAAAAATTTAAAAATTTCATTTTACCCTTTTGAATAGCATGAAATTCTATGAGCTTCTTGTTTATATATCGAAAATTCCGCACTGAAATTCACTATCTACTTATGTATATTAATGAGGAAGAATAGCTTAATTATTCATTCAGGAATTTTAACCATAAATTTTTTCAAATCGGATTATGCTTACCCTCAATTTTATGGCCTTTTCAACAAAGATACCAGGTTCACATCAATAAGATTCATACATCCTTGAAATCCCTCTTCTTTAATAACTCCTAGGTTCACACTTTGCTTATCAGAGCCTGGATACATAGCTCATTGTGTCTTGTATTTGATCAAAAATGAAATAACACAGTGGGTATATAATGAAATTTCTCCTTGGCTAGTCCCTAACAGAATTTCAAAACTTCTCAATTCCACACAACTGTCATCTCACTCCTATCTTGCTAAAGCCACACATAATTGAAATTAGAGATCTTATTGCTTAAAACTGGATGCATTGTGAGAGATCAGATTTTCTAGGAACATGAAAGTCAATCTTTAAGATCGATTAAGAAAATAATAACATCCTCAACTTGCACATCTTTTTCATCCTCAAAAGGCTGTAGATAGTGTACTGCGCTCATGTATCGAGTTTGTTATTAATGGATGTATTTCTCTGTAATTTTTGGTGGTTTGGAGAATGTCTATAAATGAGTTGCTCATGATGATTATAATGGTTTATAGCTAGATAGAAAATTTAAATTTGAAAAACTTAATAAAATTATAAAAGCTGATAAAATTTTTGTCAGAAATAATTAACAGTGGTTCAGATAAATCTGAAATTTGACAGCCAAAATCTGGGACTAGGCACTCCAAAACATAGGTTTTTGGTCCCTGTAATTCTATAGCTAATGAATTATGAAATTTGCCAAATCCCCAAAATTAAATGCAGCATTTGACTAAAAAAAATCAAGATTTATAATGAGGGAGTTCACATGTTTGAGACCCCCTCATTATGATTTCTCTCATGAAACAATTAAAATCTCTTTTGGATAAATTAAGGTTAAGTCAATTCTATATATCTTTTTGGTCAATGTTACCATAAGCCTTTAATGATCTTGATTGTATCCTTCATTTTGACTCTTCACTAAGAAAGAAATTCATCAACATTTCGTTTGTTAAAGTATTCTATTTCTAGATTTCTTTTAAATTAAGTAACCAAAAAAGAATTTTGATCTTCAATAAGGATAATCTTTAAGAAAGTATTGCTTTGAAAATAAAATTAATGTGTCATAAATATGAGTGGAAGATGACTTTTTCATCAAATGAAATAGATCATTGGTTTATATAAAAAAGAGAATGGTAATATTCAAGATAAGGTACTAAAGCATTTTCCAATAAAACTAATATATGCTTGGAACCCTTGAAGTTGAATTAATTGAAGTAATTATATTTTAATTCATTATTGTTTTTCCACATGATGAAAGCTGAATGGTGTTTCAAAATTTTAGTGATAACTTTCTGTGTATATAGTATGACGATAAAATCAGCAATCACATAAATTGAACCACCTTTCCCAAAGGAAAGACATTATTAGTAAAAAGTCTATATAGTATCAGTATCAGTTGCATTTTAGCTAAAACCAACATGTTGATTAATATTTGCTCATTTTTTTATTACGAAATGAGCTTGAATACTTCCAATCAGAGCCTCAAAAAATGAATATAATATTAACAATGGCTTTTAAAAACTTGCAGATGGTAAGTAGTAAGATTTTCAAATCAGTTTTTTTCTATAAATTTATGCAATAGCTTGAAATTATCAAAGCTAGAGGTATGACTTTTGATACAAGTATTTGAATAATTCTTCAAAATCCTCATCAATATTGATTAATTAAATGAATTAATACTTTTTTTATTCAAAGTCCTTTGGTATAATAGATGTTTTAATCCTGAAATAATCTAAAGATTTCAATTTTAGCTCAAAATCTCTCATAAAATTCTCAAAGAAGTCTCAAGTTGGTTTTATGGACTTTTCAATTCAGTCAGTTTGAATGTTTTTAGTGCTTTTATCTTAAATCCACCAGTTCAATAAGAAAGATTGATGATATTTCCTATTAAAAAAATGAAATTTGCTAAAATATTTCCCTTTATGAAAGATTTGGTGTTTTGAAGATTTTTAAATTTTTTTCAAGGACTTTTTGGATGAGGTTGATCAAGGCAGCGAGCTTCATTGGGCGAGTTGGGTTGACTCGATTTGGTCAACAAGGCCCTTGGATTTCTCCCCACTTGGGTCAGCTCCCTGCCTCCCTTCCTCCCTTCCATCCATCCATCCGATCCATTAATCCATCCATCCATCAATCCATCAAGCAAGAAAGCGAGGAAGGAAGTTTGTCCGATTCAGCATTTCATCCTCAACGATTTCTCACTCTTCGTCATGAATCCATCCAGTGATCCTACTTTACCTGGTCCATCAAGTGTTTCAATCAAGAAATTATCAAAACAATCGTCGGTATTTTTATCTTGATCCTTTCCGCAACATCCTTTGAATCTGATGAGTATGCTCTTCGATTCTCCCTTCCAGGTTTGATGAGCTTAGCTTTCTAACTACTCCCATCAAAGATTCAAGAAAACTTGCTATCCCATCCTCACTAAGGACCAATGCCTCTTCATCAACTCCACTTCATTCGGAAAAGCCCGACTCTCATCTCAATGGCCCTTCTCCTACCCCCTTCTCCCCGGCTTCAAATATCAATTCGTTGTCTCGTTCAAAACTTGGTTTCAACGATTCGCCTTCATCTCAATTCAAAGCTTTGTCTTCATCTCAACTTCGCAGTACATTTCTTAATCGTCTCGAACCCTTCAAGATCATTGAAACTTTAAATCGTCATTTGCCTTTACCTTCCTCCCCAAGCTCTCAACCTCATCTCGTTCCTTTGAAATTCGACTTTAACTCGTTCATTCCTCCAGAGAAATTTGAATACCGTTACATGTTTGAGAAACTGTCCGATCGATCCGACGTACTTGATCATCATTTGGATCAAGCTGCCTTGATTCTTGCCGACTGGTACGAAATCGAGCATTGGTCTGATCCTACCCTTGCTAGTCAAGATGATGTTTGGACCGTTGGTAGAATCTGTACCGAAACTCAGGATTCAAAGTTATCCGATCAAGCTTGTTGGTTAGAAACTAGTCGCATGATAGGCCATGGCAGAAGAATTAGGTTACAATGGCATCCTCAATTAAAAGTTCATGGCGTAGGTTCTCACGAGGATGGTATCGGTCTATTTCCTGGTGCAATCCTTGGCCTCAGCGGTCGTAATGCTGGTGGAACTTATTTTAGCGTTCATGAAATTTTAGCTGTCTGTAGTACAATACTTTCAACTCTTTTGTCAAATCAGTTTTATAAACTTACTTGTCTATCCCCAGTAGATGCCAATGGCCGAGCCTGCAATGTCATCCCCTCAACAATTAATCAACTATTCATCCACAGATCATTTCCCTCTTTCACTCATAGTCGCCTCAGGTCCTTTCACCTGGGATCAAGATCTTGACTTTTTACCTTTGCGGTCTCTCCTCAATCAATTAATCAAAGACAAACCTGATTGCTTAATTCTGGTCAGCCTCTAGTTGGATTTCATACTCTCGCCCGATTTCTTCACTCAAATTCTTATTCTTTCGTTAGCTCGGCCCTTTTATTGATATCAACCATCCATTAATTAAATCCGGCGATTTAGACCAATTTCCCACTTCAATCTTTCAAGAGAAAATTCTTGCTCCTTTAATCAACTTTCTTGATTCATCTCCTCATTCAAAAGTCATATTGATCCCATCTCCTCGTGATTTACTCATCACTCATTCAGTTTATCCCCAAGCTCGTTTCGATACCAAAAATCCTGATTTGGGCCTCTCAAAAACTCCCATAGTCTGTTTACCGAACCCTACGATATTTTCAATTAATGAAATTGTCATTGGTATCAATAATGTCGATGTCTTGATGCCTCTCAGGAAGGAAGAGTTTTTCAAGGCTGCATCTATCGTTAGTGACGACGAACCTAATGCTAGCCCTGATCCCAATGCCAAGGATATTATCTCTCGAGCTTGCCGTCACGTACTGAGACAACGAAGGCATGTCATCTTTTTTCTTTTTATTAATTTATCTCCTTCCATCATTCGACCCGCTTAGTCTTGATCTTGCTTTTTACAGCTTCTACCCCATTTTCCCATCCACTTTGGCCAGCGGAATTGACCCTGTAAACCTAGATGTTTCTCATCTTGATTTACTCAAACATCACTCAGTTTGCCCTGATATTCTCATCATGCCAACCAATTTTACAGCATTTGCCAAAGTTAGTTCATCAGCATCCAACATTTTGTGAATTTGGCTTTGTTTTGCTAACTTTCAAATTTCCATCTGTCTTGCATTCATCAAAGGCTATTGACTCCACGGTTATTGTCAACCCCAGGCATTTGTGTAAAGGAAAAGGTGTCGGTACATACGCCAGATTCACCATCCACCCGTATGATCCCCAAAGCCTTCAGAATGCAATGATGGAAACTAACGATCAAGACGAAAAAATAGAACATTTCTTATTCAAACGGTGTAGAGTCGACATTGTCAAGATTTAAACTCTTATGCTTTTTTAGTGAACGTTAAAATTAAATGCACGTTTTGATTCGCTTTTTGCTCAGCTTGTGCATGTAGTATTTTTCTTATAAAAATGTATTTTCCGAATGGAAGTGTTTAATGCGAGCGTGTCTTTAAATCAATTAGCATGCAACCTCGGGGTCTTCATAGAATGTGACAATATCTTATGTTTCCAAGACGACTTGAAAACTAGGATTAAATTCACACGAGCATGCTTCACTCTGCCTCTTTGTCAAAGTGTTTTATTTTTTCTGGTATGTGATCTTTGGTAGTAGTAATAATTGCTGCAATTCTGATAAGGAGAGGTGTGCCTACTTGACAGTCTTCTGAACGTGCCTCTGAAGCATAACACTTTGATCCTTTGGCGACTCTTATACCAAAGCACATCAATAAGAAGGGTATGCTTTTATAATCACTATAAAATATAAAATATGACAAACTTAAGATAAAAGAAACAAATAAAATCATGTTTTAGTATATTAAAAAGTTTTCAAAGCTAGACTTGATTTTAAGGATTTGGAAAATTTATAAATAGTTAATTATAGCTGTTTTTGGTAAATAACACTTAAAATAACTGTATAAATTAATATTTTCTTATTGTAAAGGTTTGTTTAAACCTTGAGCGGTATTCAATTAAAAAAAAGCATTTTTTTGTATCTCCCTTGATAGGAAAATTTATTTGGTTTTTTTTTTTAATTTATTGATTTATTATTTATTTATTTTTAAGATAAAATGATCATAATAATATAAATAAAAAAAGAAGTCATTGATTTATTAATTTGTTTTTTTTTCAAAAAAAAAAACAAAAACAAAAAAAACACAAAATTATTCTAAAAAATCTTAAAAAAACTATTACAATAGTTGAAATAGTTTAGAAAAAAAATAAAACATAAACTGTTTTGAAAGAAAGATTTTTTTAAAAAAGAGACTAGGAGTACTAGGAGTACTAAATAAATTAAATTGAAAATTTTATAGTGATAAAGTATTCTATTAACTCACTTTTGATTTAATTTACGTTTGAAAAGTGATTACAATAGCCAAAACATCATTGTTATACTGATTTCTTCAACTTACTGAAAGTTTTAAAAATGGGACTCAATTTCTAGTGAAAATGGTTTATTAATTGGGTTAATTTTTATTTAAATTAATCGTGAAAGCAAAAAAATCTAACATAAAAAGAGATTGGACAAAGAAATCCTTTTGTACCATAAACATTTCTTTCATCAAAGTGAAAATAGCTTTCACAACAGCTTTGAATAAATATGAAATTAATAAGGGTCAGAGTCAAGACTCTGGACCCTGGTTTAGTCACATGAAAGCTGTGTTTTAATCAATTGTTGTTATTTTTGACAATATAGATCACATTTTTTATAGTAAATCCAGGATTTGGGAAATAAAAATATTCTGGAATGAGTTTAAAATACATCAAAAATATTCAATGAAATTTTCAAACTGATCCAATAACATTAAGGGTAGCTCGAAAATATTGAAAAGGATTTAAACTTCAGTGGTTTGTATAAAAACCACATATTCAAATTAAATTAAAGAGTATTCATTTAATGCCTGTCAAAATTCATAACAATTTTTGTGTGATTTTTGAAATTAAAAAATCATAATGGAGAATTTTTGTGATAATATAGTACCCTTCACCTGGTAAGTTTTCACATAACTGGCTGGATAGTGATATAATATTTTTAATTCTTTCCCTTAAAATAGTCAAAGGTTTATTTGAAATTAATTTTAATCTCAATATCATATCCTGAATGAATATTATTATTATCTTTTAGAACTGTGATTTTTCCTGATAATTGAACTCAAACATCACTTTAATTTTTCCTATCTTCTTTTTCCCTTGTAAAAATTGATGGAACCTGAGCTTATATGAAAAATCATAATGATAGAAAATTTATTTTTGTCTAATATGAAGAGAAACAAAAATCTTGAGAATTAAATTTAGTAAAAGTTAGACAAAGGAGTGTGGTGCACCTGGTTGATATATCTGAGAGGAATTTTCGGGACAAAAAAATGCGTTCTTTGGCAATTTTATGACCCTTTCACATTGTACGTCCTTATTAATCGCCTTAAATAAGCTTAAGAGGGTATTTTTAGAGTTTTTTCTCAAAGATTTGGAAAAAGGTGTACCTGGCCAATAGACAGCTCCAAATACCATATTTGACAACGAAAACAGCCATTTTCCATAATGTTATGGCATTTTAAACTTCATTTTCTTATCCAATAACATCAAAGAATCTTCAGATGTAATTTACGTAGTATTTTCACCAGAGAAGCAAAAAAGAACAATACTTGTCTATTACCAGTATAAAGCCATGACACCAGTTTGATTATGAAGAAAATATTAAAGTACCAAGCTTAATAAAAGAACTATTTTCATTCTCAAAAAAAGATTTTTTATTTCTATAATCTAACTGATACAGGTTTAAAAAAATCATTCATTAAATGATAAATAATATTGTTTTCATAATAGCACTATGATTATTAAATTTAAAAATGGGCAATTCAAGCAATTAAATTATCGCTATTTGGATCATAAAACTTTTATAGTTCAAATAATACCTTTTGTATCTTTACAAATGATATGATTCTCAAGTCTAAAAATCAAATAAATTTTATTAAAAAAAATATAAAATATTTTTTTTTTGAATAATAGCCATGTTATTCATTAAAATACAAAAGCTTAATATGCTTGAAAATAAACTAAATTATTTTGAGGTTTCAACAATTTATAGCTTAATAATAAATAAATCATTTTTAAATTGATGAAATTTGTATAATTTTTTCATATAAAACCAAACCTTCTCATTATTGAACTTATTAATATTTAACTTTTAAACTATCAAATTTCTCCTATAATTTTTTTTCATAAAACAGTTCTCAAAATACTAAGATTCTAAAATATTCAATCTTTTAGATATATTGCTTTCTGAAGATCAAAATCCCAAAAGGTTTCCTCCAAGAATGGTAAAAAATCAATTAAAATTAATATAATTCATATTGTATCAAGATAGAGATGAATATTTATAAGCTTTTAAATAAAAACTAGAGAATAAGAATAACACCCAAAATACCATAGAAATGTTATATAATCAAAAGGGTGGAAGAAATTTTTTTTCTTTTATTACACACAAATAACTGATTGATGAGGTCATTATACACAAAGACAGGGATATCAAAAAATAGCCTGTAAAGTTGACTATTTGAAGAAGGGAAACGTTCTCTTGAAGAAAAAACTATCCCTATAACCAAGAAGTAGGAAATAACAAATTTATTGAAGCTGTAAGCTACTACTGAGCATGGAAATAAATTTTTACCCTCATAAAAGAATCTTACTTTGGTTCAAAGCCAAATGATTTAGGGTCTTTTATTGAAGCACCCAAGGAGTGAACTCAAGTATTAATTTTTCTAAGGCTATAGACTCACTAAAAAAAGGTTAACAGACTACTCCCACTTGAAATAGTGAAAAGGGAAAAACCTTATCTTATCCTTCCATCTATCTTTTACATTTCTGATGATATACCCACCAGATAATATATTTTTCAGAAGTCCTGAGGTAGGGTTATCAAATGATATTACTAACAGCCCTTTATCACATACAAATAAGACATTATAAAGCACTTTCTCTTAAAAAATAATATTTCATTTTACAAAAAGTGAAAGATACTATGAGCATGTATAGCTTTTTCATGATTAATTAAAAGTCAATGACACATGTCCTAATCTTGTATATTTCAGTCAATGATATTCTATACAGAAATGTTGAGCTCTGTATATCAAAAAATGACAGAGCTAGCAGGGAGTGAATGTTATAATCCCACAGAAGCCTGCATAGGTGTATTATGTGGGGTATTTGGGATTATAATGGTACTATAAGGTATAAATACACCTCAAAGGCTTTTTAAAAGTCAATTACACATAAAAAAAGAAGCAGAGGAAGCGAGAGACATTATGTAGATTTTATGACACAGAATAAGAACAAGAACATCTACAGAAATCCTGTAGAATAGGATTATCACCCTGTATAGGGTAAAAATGACAAAATTCAGTTACTGAAAATAATTTATTCTCAATTGAAGAGGAGAATGAGACTGTAAGTCCACAAGTGAGCAACAGGAGTAAAAATTCAATGTTTTTGTCATGTGCAAAGGTGAATAACCTCCAAATAAATTTTAATAAGATAAAAAAGTGGTCTTATCCTCACCAAAATGATATATCATCTTTTCTTATTGGAGCTCTTACATAATAAAGCTCTCACAAACTGTAGCACTCCCATAATGAACAAGATATAATCAGAATATTCATTATTCTAATGATTATTATAATAATCCAATTGATAATTGTTGCAACAAGGGCTCTCAGCAGATCCGTCACTACTATATTCTAATAGTCAAAACCTTTCAAGATCTTTGTAAATACTAATTTAATGTCACACACATAGATATAAATTTTTCATACATATATGATACATTTTGCCTGACACTATTTTTCTATTTGAAACTCAGAATCAAAAAACTTTAGATAATCAACAATTTTTGATTGAAAAAAAATTCCAAAATGATAAATAATTATTGAGAAAATTTTTATATGGTTCAAAATTATTTAAATTTTTTTTATTCAACTAATAACTTAACAAAGAATTATGATTTTTTTCCAGAAAATAAAGAACTATAATGAGCACCATTGGCAATTTTTTTCAAAAAAAAACAGCAAATTTTAAATTATTAATTGTGAGCCTTTGAGATATGACCCCATATAAAAAAAGGTCACAAAAAAACTTCAAAAAAACGGATTTTAACAATAATAATAAAAATTAAAATGTGAAAATAAGTAAGAATGCCATGAAAAGGCATTAATTATTGATTGTCTCAGAAGCCAATGAATAAAAATGTGAAATAAATTGGACCATTAGATTCCCCATAAAAACTACACATATAGATTTTTTTTATTTCATATCTGTAAAGGCAAAAGTTACCAAGATAACCTGAATATATGCAGTTTTATGATCAGAACATATATTCATGGTTTTTAGCTCATATCTTTTGAAATATGCAGGATAAAAAGTTTATCCAAAACCAAAGTTACCACTAAATGGATGTAAGATTACAGATGCGAGCCTTGAGGTATATCTTACATACCCAAATAGGCCAAAATTATCTTAAAAATAAATTCTGAACCATGCATAACCCATAAGTCATGCATATATTCAAAATTCATCATTTTTGATTTCAGAAAAGATGAATAACTTTTTATTGAGTCATTAAATCCATGGATTTAAGGCCAGAATTGAATTCTACACAAAAATTCACCTAGGGTAGCTCCATAGAGTGAGTAAGCTCAAATAAACTCTTTGAGGTGGTAATAGGAAAAATACTTCAATACCACATAAAAGATCCATGAAAATTTTTGTTTTTTTTCTATTTCACGCCAAAATAATGGGAATGTGAGAAATACCATATTGCATATACACTAAGACTAGTGTTATGCGTGTTTTGGGCACTTAATATTATGGTATTCTTACATGCACCTTTGGTGGACCCATAGTGGATATCTCACTTGAAGCTTAAAATTCTATTTTGACATAAAAAATAGGCAAGGGGGACAAAAGACATCAAAGAGAGCCAGGGTACCCAACTTCTGAGGCCTCTGAGGTGTGGACAGCTCCAAAGATTGGATCCATGGCTGAACTTGGCAAAATAAGTAAACTAAAACCTTTTGGGAACTTGGTTACCATGTTACAACTTCAGTAAATCATAAGAAAATAGCAAATAACCTACTATTTTGACGTGCCAAGGAGGTAAAGAGAAACTTAGACTCCTGTAACCATGTCAATTATTAATGAATTTCCATGGATAAACCCCAAAAGAGTTATTAGAACCTTTTTTGGACTAGTATCCATTGATTTACCTCATAGCAACCAGCCATAGACTGCTATTTGCAATTCTATGTAGAAATGAGGTAAAACTTCAAAAATTCATTAAAAATACAATTCTTAATAAATGTTTCTGAAACTTTCAGGACCAATTAAAAACTGTATAATGTATATAAAAACCAAAAATAATCATAATTTCATATGTAAAATCGAAGGTTTTACTTACAGTCCATTTTTGAGGATTCTATGTGAAACACAGAATCTTTGAAAATTTACAGAAAATACATTCTGTGATGAAATTTCCAATAACATTGATAACTTTGAAAAATCAATGATACTTTTGGAATAAAAGAAGATTTACAGATTTTACTCCTTTTATTCTTAACCATAAATGGGTTGGTGGTCATGGAAAGGCTCAATTAAGCAATTATGATAATCTTACATGACAACTGATGATGCAATCAATAATACAAAAGGGTTTGTTGTATTATCACTCACTGGTTTTTCAGTTTGTTCCATGGCACGCCTCTGTGAGCTGTCTTAGACTCAAAAGAGGCCTCCTATTGCTGATTTTTCCAGAGAATCACATTATTATATCATACCTTTATTACCAACAAGTAAGTATTAGTTAAAATTATTTCTTAAGTGTTTTATTCTTTCAGAAATAAATCAGAAAGACGTAAAATCATAGAAATCAACTATATATTGTTTTAATCTTGTTATAAATCAATTTTGATCCATTAAAATCCTCAATTCTACGTCAAATCTCTCTACTTTTATCTTTAATAAGTTCTTTGGAGTATTGATGAGTGATTCATCTTTAATTCTTAAAGTGTTTCTCTAAAATTAGCTTTCTTCAAAAATTATCTCTATAACTGTTCTTGTAAAAGATAATTATATATTAAATTAATTTTATTATTTTAATAAAAAGAAGTTTTTATCATTAAATTATTCTTGTAATTGATTCTTGTAGACAATTACTGCTTACTGTTATAATCACTAGTAGTGTATAACAAGTAAAAGAAATAATTTTTTAAGTATTTAATAGAGGTTATAATAATTCTTATTATTATATCTCATAAGAGCAGTCATAGTACTGTTGATTAATAGTAATATTATCAACCATTTCATAGAAACATCTTACATTTGGGGGCCTGGCCGTGATTTTATCCATAGACTTGGCTTTAATCATATTCTAGCCTTCATTTTTGTGTTCTAAAAAAACCACCATACCTACCACACCTTACATTTGGGGGCCTGGCTGTGTTTTTTGAACCTTGTACCCTTAATTAATATATTTTTAAGCTGTAAAATATATTAATTTAATATTTTGTTCTTTCAATTTGAAGTTACAATTATTTTAATTTTTGAAATTGTCTTAAAATATTTTTCATTGAGGAATTTGGTTTAATTTTATACTGTTTTTACATGTGGCTTTTTCACATCCAAAGCTTATAAAATTATTCTTTGAGTTACTCTGATTTAATTTTGATTCAAAAATCTTAAATTTTTATTTTTTTTCTTTAAAAAGAATAATTCTTTTTAAATATTAAAAAATAAAGCTTATAAAAAATCTTTAAAATTATTTTCAAAAGTATAAAAAAGAATTTTTTTCTTTTATAATTTTTCTAGTTTCTTTAATCAAATACTGTGCAGCTGGTAACAGACTCAGTAAGAAATATATTACCAGTCCAGAATCTTCAGAAGCAGACTCTGGGGACAGTATTGAGGTGCAAATTGCTAAAAGAGGCACCTTATTCAACTCTGAAAAGACTAAACTACCACCAAAAGGTGTGTTTTATCTTTATATTTTCACCCTGTATCTTAAAATTGATGTGAAAATGTTGCAAACCAGAAATGGAAGCAACTATTCAGTCAAACCAGATGAATGTGGACAAGGAAGAGGCAAGACCAAATGCAGAAGTGTCAAGTCTTCCTCAAAAAGACACATTTGGAGGATGCCAGAGTTGCCCCCCATTCCCCAAGGTCTGTACCCACAAACTTTGATGGAAATTCTGAATCTGAACTGATTCATGATAATATCTTGGGGGCTGAGCCACTTTAAAGGGGCAGCAATAGAAATTTATCAATGCCAATACAAAAACTGGTTCAGAGAAGCCAAAGAAGAGGAGTGGGAAATATGCCCAAGCCTTTGGCAGGGGGCCATGAACTCCTACTTACACATCAAGAGCTTTCTGGGTCAGGAGAAGACCATAGAACTCTTAGGAGGTTGGAGCCCATTGTCTTGCAAAGACAAGGTCAAAAAGATGAAGAATTGGTTGAAGAACCAAATTCTTTTATCCATAGACCAGAAGAAAGAACTGGAAATGACTCCAGCTTTTGGAGACAGAGGGCCCAGTGGCATCTACCAGCTCCAAACCAGCTCCAAAGGTGTCCAAAGACAAGCCAAAAGGAACTCAGAAGAAACAGAGAGGTGCCAAGAACCATCAAGGCAAGGGCAAAGGCAAAGCCAATTGGCACAGACCTTACCCACAAGGGTACAGGATTCCCAAATTGGAGCCTTCAGCCGTGGACAGCATGTTTAATATGGCCAGGACTCTGATGGAATTTTCAGCCAAGGAGCAGGAAAGGATGAGCAGGACATTTCCATGAAAATAATAGAAGAAATACATTTTGTTCAATCCAATATTGATGTAAAAATTGGTAACCTTGATGCAAAGTTAACTAAAATAATATTTGACATCAATGACTTGAAAAAGAATGACAAACAGTCTTCTGAAATTCATAAATCTGTAATTACCACACTGGAATTACTTACTAATACATGTGACAGAATTGAGAGTAAATATAAAGTTCAAAATGATGAAATAGAAGATCTTTCCATTTTAAACATTAATGATCAACTTAAAATCCTGCAAGATCATGTCTTGGAAATAGCTGAAAATACCAATCAGTTTGCTACACATTTGGCAAAAAAAGACAGTGAAAGGCAGAAATTAAAAAATGAAATCATTGCAAATGTATAACAAATTAATAAGAATTATGAACCACATATGCCAAGACATTCTACACCTTTGACTGAAGAAGAATGTTCTGTTAAAGAAAGTTTGACCCCATTCTTAGGAGAAAATGTTATCTCTACAAAAAATATTCCCAAATTGGAAGAATGGGTAACATTCTCTGGTGAAGGAGAATACAACCATATTGAGTTCATCAGAACTATTGATATGTTTCAAGAAGATTTTCACATACCTGATGAAATTATAGTGGGCAAATTACACTCTCTGTTTACCAGAACTGCAAAGAAATGCTATTGCAAGATGAGGATAGATCATGGAAAACATGATTGGTCTTGGTGGAAATCTGAAATGATTACCAAATGGGTCAATAATTCTTGGAGGTTAAAAGTGGAAAATGCTTTTTAAAGTGCCATTTTTAACTCAGAAAAAGATAAACCACTTACTTGGTTCTTCAAGAAAAAAGACAGATTATCTGCTTTACACCCAGATATGTCTAACACTATGATTAATATGAGAATATTAAGAAAATGTGGAGGAGAACTAGAACATGCTATCAAGTGCAGATGTGTAGAACCCTGTTCAACAGAGGACTAAATTAATGCAATTGAAGATATCATTACTAGAACAAGAATTGGTAAAACTTGGACTAAACCCCTATAGAGTCAAACATGGTCCTAAAGATTTCCAGAGAGGACAGAAGACCTGAAAAACCTGTCTTGAAGTGTCATAAATGTGGAAGCACTTCAAATTTAGCCAACACTTGCACCAAAAAGACAAAAATCAATGAAGCTCAAGTCATTGAAGAAGCTCAGTGTACTGAAGAGAAAGAAGAATCTGAACTAAATTCTGCAGTCTCTGAGGATACACCAGTAGAGGACTATACCATTGAAAACATCACAGATTTCTTTGAGGTCACAGAAGTCCATACTCACTTGCCACAGTACAGTGAGGACTGTCATAACCTGATCAATGTCCAAGATGCCAGAATGTGTAAGACCAAACCTGCTAGAGGAAAAGGTTATACTGCTGGAGCATCTTGTATCACATCAATTCTGATGAATGATATTGAAGCCAAAGTAAATTTGGATACAGGGGCATTTTGCAATTGTGTGGGCAAAGATTATCTCCAAGTTATACTAAATGAATGGAAAAACCATCTCTTACCAATAGAAGGTGTGCAATTTAGTAGTGCCAGTAGCAATATGTACCCTTTGGGCATATTGAACACTAATATTGTGCTCCCACACCCTGAAGGAAGCATAAGAATGAAAACAGAGATAGTAGTGATGGACAATTGCACATCTCAACATATCATCTTTGGAAATGATTACTTGGATATTTATGGTATTGACATCAATAACCATAAAGACAGATATTTCACAATTGGAGAAAAAAAAAGACAAACATTTGCTTATTCCAATATGCCAAAACAAATATCAATAGTTTCTTCTAAAAAAGATACTTATAAAGAAGAATTTGTGGCTAATAAGCTTGTTGAAGCACAAGTTAACCCTTCACTGTCACCAAAAATGAGTTATGAACTTGTTGATGTGTTATACACATATAATAATGGATTTGCCTCTGATAATGAACCATTAGGTGCTATAAAAGAACATGAATTTGATATTGCTCTTAATATTGATAGACCATATCCTCCAGTACTTAAAAGACCAGCTTATCCAGCCAGTCCCAGAGCTAGAGAAGCCTTGGGAAAACATATAAAAGAGTTGATCCAACTTGGTGTACTAAGGAAAGTAGGCCATAATGAAGAAGCTGAAGTGACAACACCTGTTATTATTGCTTGGAATAATGATAAATCAAGGATGGTTGGAGATTTTAGAGCATTGAATACCTACACAGTTCCAGATAGGTATTCAATTACTAGAATTCAAGAAACCTGGACCCAATTGTCTAATGCCAAGTATATAACATCAATGGATGCATTAAAAGGCTTTCACCAAAATGTTTTGATGCCTAAAGCTAAGAGATTCTGGGAAGTATCACTCACTGGGGAACTTATGAGTATCTTAGAATGCCATTTGGTATTAAAAAAGCACCATCTCATTATCAAAGAATGAAGAATACCATCTTCCCCACACAGATATCTGAAGGATGGCTTATCATTTATATTGATGATATAATCATGTGTTCTGATTCATGGTCTTTGCACCTTGAAAGACTTGGAAGAGTACTTCACAAAGTTTCAGGAGTGAATATGAAGATTTCACTCAAGAAATGCAATTTTGGTTTTGAAGAGATCAAAGGATTAGGACATATTGTTTCTGGTTTAAGCTTGGGTATTGACAGAAATAAAGTAGCAGCACTGTTACTTAAGCCAATACCCCAGAATAAAAAAGAAATGATGTCTTTTCCAGGATTTGCCAGTTATTATAGGCAAGACTTAAAAGACTTTGAAATTCTATCCAAGTCACTCTATAGAATCTGTGATCAACAAACAGTATTTGAGATGACACAAGAGAGATCTCAAGATTATGAGAAGATAAGGAAAGCTCTTACAGAAGCACCTTTACTCCTCATGCCTGACTGGAATAGACCTTTTGAATTGTACATTGATGCACATGGAGATGGATTAGGGGCAGCCCTACATCAAGTCCAAATTATTGATGACAAACCTACAGAAGGACCAGTTTGTTATATCTAAAGACAAATAAAACCAACAGAAGCCCGATATGGTGCAAGCCAAATGGAGTGCTTATGTTTGGTATGGGCACTTGATAAATTACACTATAATCTTGATGGCAGTGTTTTTGAAGTTGTAACTGACTGTAATGCCATGAAATCACTTTTTAACATGAAAACTCCCAACAGACATATGTTGAGATGGAAAATAGCTATTCAAGAATATGGAGGAAACATGAATATAGTTCAAAAAGCAGGAAACATTAACAAGAATGATGATGGACTTAGCAGGTGGGCATTAGCCAATACTCCTGATAATCCAGCTTATGTACCTTTTGGAAGCAGAGCCACAAATTCCAATTTAGGGAATGAACATAACTGATATTGGGACTGAATTATTTGAAGAGGTCAGGGAATCTTATAAGCAAGACAAGAATTGCCATATCTTGACTTCCTTATTAGATAAAGACTTCAAAGATCAATCTTTAGTCAATGCACTGGATGAAGCTTGGAAATGCTCCTATTATGAAAGGAGATTTCACTTGTTTGATGGAATAATTTACCTGAGAACCAAACATTCTTGTGTGATGACATTGTGTAGTAGACTTCTTATCAATACCATTATTAATGAATGCCATGATAGCATATACTCTGAGCACCTGTCAGAGGACAGAACACATGACAAATTGAACAACTGTGCATGGTGGCCATCTTGGAGAAAAGAGACCATTGAATATTTCCATTCCTGTGACAGATTCCAAAAGGAAAACAGGAGTACAGGCAAGAAATTTGGACTTATGATCCATATTCAAGAACCAAAATCCCCTTGGGAAGTTGTTCACATGGATTGGGTCACAGAACTTCCTCCAAGTGGTGACAAAAGGTATAATGCTTGTTTAGTCATTGTACACAGATATAACAAGACTCCCATATTCTTACTCTGTAATAAAGATGACACAGCTATGGATACAGCTCTTCTTCTATGGAGTAGAGTTATTTATCATACAGGATTTTTTGACAATATCATAAGTGACAGAGATCCCAGGTGAAAATCTGCACTTTGGATGAATCTTCATAGATTGTTTGGGCTTAAGTTATCATTTTCTACAGCATATCACCCTCAAACAGATGGGCTAGCAGAGAGAATGATTCAAACTTTAGAAGACATGATCAGGAGATTTTGTGCTTATGGGCTAGAATTCAAAGACTCAGATGGCTTTACCCGTGACTGGTGCACTCTGATAATTGCATTAGAATTGGGATATAAGACATCAGTCCATTCTTCCACAGGTCAAACTCCTGCTATGTTAGAAAAAGGATGAAATCCAAGACTCCCAGCAGATTGTAACAGGGGCTCTTGGACAGAAATACAAGAGTGGCCTGGCACTCAGAAATCAGGGAACTCACTTGGAAGACTCTAAAAGAATAAAGAAATAAAAGCAAAAGAATAAATTCCTCTAAGAAATATGCAGGTACAAAGATGAGATGCAATGAGAGGAAAGAGAAGCCAAATGGCCAAAGAGCCAACCAAGTAAGTCCTTAATCACTGTTTCAACCTGCCAAAATGAACAATAGAATTAGTAAGGATATGACCACCAAATATCCAGTGACAGACAAAGAAAGAAAAAGAGAAAAGGTGCTTAATGACTGACTTGATAATATCAGTATTCACTTAACAAAATGGTAAGATAAATAAAGATAAAAGAAAATCAAACTATATTAATTCACTGGGGAAAAAACCCCCAGGGTGGAAAGGGTAGCCAGTATATGTGAAAAGTTGGGAGCTTGAGTTCTTCAGGCTGAGAACTGATCTGTATTGATACTTGAGGCTATATTGATTGTTTTGGGAATTGATACAGCTGGCTAATATTGAAACTGAATTGGGTTGAATGAATTTTTCATGCTTGGAAATGAAATACAGTTCTTGATGGATCCAGACTGTATTGAAATGAAGGTGGTTGCCAAGATAGATTGAGTGGAGCTTTGACACTTGACAATTGAATGAATGAATGAATGAACTGCCTCTTGAATCCCTTGAGACTGTTTGAACATTATTGCCCTGGAGGAATACTGTGAATGAAATTATCCAATGATGTCTTGATGGCTTGATTGGTCTTTGATGCTGAAACACTTACTCTTGAGCCTTGATGAGTCCTCTGAATGATTGGGTGCCTTGATGACGTGATGATATGTTGGAATGACCATTTAACATTTCCACCATTGAATTGCTGTTGAAAAATGATGCATAATGATATATAACATCATTTATGGCATATTGGTTCATTGGAAAGAAGATTACGTCCAAAGGTATTGAGATGGAAAGACAGAGGGGAAAAAGATTGATGTGATGGATTCAGAGCTTGGAAAGGTGTTTCTGGGTCCTTTGGGGTTTTTGGCCACTTTTGGGTTCTGAGCCAAAAACTGGCCCAAAGGGCGGGAAAGTGTCTTTTGGACACTTTGCATCAAAGTGCGCCAAAATGCGCAAATGCGCATTATGAGCCCAAATGGCCAAAAACAGCCATTTGGGCCATTTCCCCTGGTTTTGAGGGAAATGACCAGAAATACCCCATTGGGCATAAATTGCCGCTATGGCTTCAGGATTGAGGTGAAGAGCCATGAAGGCCCCAAAAGACAAAGGGCCATAAATGGTCCATAAGATGATGATGTGGTCATATTGGCCACTGGTGATGAATATGGCAAATTGGCCATAAAAGGACTCTGGCATGATATGCCATGTGGGGTTCCAAGGAGGTGAATTGCCATGGTTGTGACAGTACCCCCCACCTTGAAATGGTGAGCTCCTGAGCACCAAGACAAGGTGAAGCCTGTTGAGGCTATTGGAAAGGATTGAGAGTGGGGTAGAGGAAAGTTCTTTAAGAGGAAAATAAAATAAAATAATAACTGATATCAAAAATTTGACATGAGACGCAGGACTTGCTTGATCTTCTTTTGGGATTGGCTTCATGATTGATTGTGAATGAAATGAATGATAATCTTGATGTGAAATTTGACATTATAAGAGAAAATTCAAAATGAAGATAAAAATAAAAATAAAAGGATGAAAATGAAAATAAGAAAAGAAAAAATAAAAGAGAAATGAATCTTGAGGAGTTTTCAATCTTCATCACAGAGGTTGATGACTGATTCTGAAATTGGCCCAGGACCTGGAAAGAGAAATTTGATTCCAGGTGCTCACAAAGTGGTCAAGGTGATGTTTTGACAAGATTTTAGACCCCTCAGGGAAGTGCACAACAGGAGAGGAACTTACTTTTGGTAGTTACCACTCCCGACAGTGCCATAAAAATAAAAACAAAAATGTTGAAGGAATGAATTTGAATTTGAAAGTCTTGGAAATGAATTGAAAAGTGAATGGCCCATTGTCCCAAGTGAAAATGGCCATAAGATTGGAAATAAAGTAGAAAGCCATGCCAAAGATCTGTGTCCAAAATTGCAAAGTGCTCACAGAGTGGCCAAGGTGATGCTTACAACAAAAGAAGAGTAGAATACCCCTAAAGGTGTATACCAGGAGTGGGACTTACTTTTGGTAATTCCTCTCCCCACCAAGCACCATAATAAATCAAGCTTTTGAAGAATTGGGCCCAGGCTTGTCAGGATATAATGAATGAAAATCTTTGACAAGTTCAGGACAATTCTTGAGGTTTTCGGTTGGTTCCCAAGTGGATCTTTCTGGGTCTTTACTGAAACCTTTCCATTCCACCAGATACCATAATTTGCCTCTCTTGAGCTTTGAGTCCAGTATTTGAGAGACTTCCCATTCCTCTTCTTCTTCAATGATGATTGGAGGAGGAGGCTCTTGATGCCTATTTGGGATTGTTGATGTCTTGACTGGTTCTAAGAGTGAAATATGGAAGGCTGGGTGGATGGACTTCCATTGAGATGGGAGCTTGAGGTGGTAGGCATGAGTGCTAACTTTCTCCAAGATTGGAAAAGGACCCAACCATCTTTCAGACAGTTTTTTGGTGGGTCTAGTTGATTTGATGTTCTTGGAAGAAAGCCATACCATGTCACCAGGATTGAAAACAGGTGAACTTTCTCTACTTTTATCTGCATACCTCTTAAACCTGTTTATGGCAACTTCAAGTTCTCTCTTGACATCTTGCTGTACTTATTGGTGTTTGGTGATAGCTTTCCAGAAGGAGTATCTTGAGTAATGTCAACTGAGTCAAAATGTGGATCTCTTCCATAAACAGTGAAAAACAGTGATTGTTTTGTTGAAGAGTGGTCAGAGATATTGTAAGCAAACTCAGCCAGAGGGAGCCAGGTGTTCCAATCATCTTGAGGATAACTGACAAACATCCAAAGGTACTGTTCTAGTATCTGATTTACCCTCTCTGTGTGTCCATCAGCTTATGAATTATAAGCAGTTGACAGATCTCTTGAAATCTTGAGCTGCTGACAAAGATTGGTCCAAAAAGAAGAAACAAAAAGAGAACCTCTATCACTAACAATGCTTGAAGAAAGGCCATGATTTGAGAAAATCTTCTTGATGAATGAATGGGCCAAATCTAGTGAAGTGATTGAAGACATTGTTGGAATAAAAACTTCCATTTTTGAGAATCTGTCCACTATTACTAAAATTGAATCAAAGGAATTGGACAGTGGCAATTGAGTGATGAAATCCATTGAAAGACAAATACAAGGACCACTTGGAATTGGAAGAGGCTTGAGGAGTCCAAACTTCTTGTGATGAATATTTTTGTTTCTTGAACACTGTTGACAGGATGAGACATAATCCTTGATGAATTGAGTCATGCCGGACCAGTAGAAATCCCGCTTGACAGGCTTGAGAGTCTTCTCTGGGCCAGGGTGTCCAGCTAGAGGAGGGTCATGCTGCTTTTGAAGTATATTGAGTTGAATTGTGGGGTCATTTGGGACCACCACCCAATTTTTGAAAAGGAGAAGTTTGGAAGAGGAATCAAGAGAATAATCTTGGACAGATTTACCTTTACCCAAATCTTCAAGGATACTTCTATATTGGGAATCTTGCCATAATGACTTCTGAATTGAATCAATCAAATTTGAAAATGAATCCATCCTGACTGCAAAACACTTTGAGTCTTGAATTTCATCTTGCTTGATTATCTTCTGATAGTTCATTGGATTCTTACTGATGAAATCCTCCCCCCTCTCTGGGTAAACGTTGTCCCAACGTGACAAGGCATCTGGAAGGGTGGCCAATTGGCCAGGGCGGTAAGTGATTGAGAAATGGAATTCAGATAAAAATTCAACCCAGCGGGCCTGACGCCGAGTGAGGACCTTTGATTACATGAAGTATTGAAGTGATGAATGATTGGTGAGAACTTCAAAAGGGGAAGAAATTGAAAGAAGGAAAGCTCTCCAGCGCTTGAGAGCCCAGACTATGCCAAGGAGTTCCTTGTCATGAATCTCATAATTGAGCTCAGCTAGGAGAAGCTTGCGGCTATCAAATGCAATGGGATGCTTTCCTGAGTCAGAGACCTGACTCAGTACAGCACCCAAGGCATAATCTGAAGCATCAGTCTCTAACATGGTGGGTAGAGAAGAATTGGAGCAGTGGTGAATGCCTCTTTGAGTTGATGAAACTGTCTAAGAGCTTCCTCATTGAGGGGAAAACGGGAATCTTTCTTGAGGAAACTTGTGAGTGAACTAATCTTATTTGAATAATTCTTAATGAGACGGCGGTAAAAATTGGCAAAGCCAAGGAATGATTGCAGATCCTTGAGTTTCTTGGAGGTGGCTGATTGAGAATTTGCTGGACTTTTGCTTGGTCCATCTTGAGGCCTTCAGAAGAAGAAACATAACATAAATACTCTACACTAGAAACATAAAACAGGCACTTGGAGGCCTTAGCAAAGAGGTTATTGGCTCTGAGTCTGGCAAGAGCAGTGGACACATGAGTGACATGTTCTTCTTAAGATTTGGAAAAGACCATAATGTCATCCAAATAAACCACAACATAGACATCAAGAAGATCATAAAAGATATCATTGACAAGGCTTTGGAAAGAGGAAGGAGCATTGGTGAGCCCAAATGGCATAACCAAATACTCATAGCTGCCATATTTAGTTCTAAAACATGTCAAATGTTCATCACCTTCCTTGATTCTGAGCAGGTTATATGCACCACGCAAATCAATCTTGGAGCAGATAGAAGAACCATTGAAAACAGTAAGAAGCTGATTCATAGGAGGAACAGGATACTTGTTCTTCCTAGTAACAGCATTGAGTTTGCGGTAATCAACACACAAATGGAGGCCACCATCTTTCTTTTTGACAAAGAGGACAGGTGCTCCTGTTGAAGAGGAGCTTGGCCGGATGAAACCTTTCTCTACATTCTCTGAAATGTAGGCCCTGAGTGTATGTGACTCTTGGTTTGATAAAGAGTAGATCACCCCAACTGGAGGTAGAGACCCCTCAAGCTTGATATGATGATCACAGGCGCGGTGAGGAGGAAGTTTTTCTTCTTTCACCTTGGAGAATACATCCAAGTACTGGTGATAAAAAGGAGAAACAACCTTAATTACGGTTTCTATTTCTTCTGGCTCATCCTCTTCATCCCACAACTCCTCCAGGGAGTCATGATAAGATGAAGGAGGAAGGTCCATATACCCAAAGAAGAGATGAAGTAAAGATACAGAATTATCTTCTCCAACATCTTGAATCTCTTTGAAGACTTCATCTCTAGATGATAGTAATGACTGATGGGAATTAAGGGAAGGAATATGGACAGAAGATGGGAATGATGGTGTTCTAGAATCACCAACCAGAGCTGCACATGATTTGACAGAAGAGTCATTACTGAAAGATTTTGAAGGATCATGATAGTCCTTATGATCAGCATTAAAGGTGATCAGCCGTTGCCTCCAATCAATCTATGGATTAAAATGATTAAGAAAGTCAAAGACCAATATGAGGTCTTCTCCCTTGGGAGTATCAATGACCAAAATGTCCCATTCAAAGGTTGGGAAGGAAGGGAGCTTAACCATATATTTAGTATGGTGAGTCACAAATAGAGAAAGAGACTCTGAGGAGTCAAGAATGATAAGGGGAATCTTCTCTGGGAGTTCTGAAATGGTCAAAGAATACTCGTGAACAAACTGATTTGCAATAAATGAGTTGGTAGCACCAGAATCAATGAGAATACTGTAAAAAATATCAGAGAGAAGGAAAACAAAAAACTTAAGAGAATTTTTGACACCAGTATTCAGAATGCACAACTGTGCTCTGGAAAGAAAGCTGTGAAGACAATTGAACACAACATGGTCTCCCCTCAGGCCTTTCCCTGGCTGGGCAATTTTCCTGATGGTTGGGTAATCTTGGTTTGAGGCCTTTTGAAACAGGACTCAAGACTATGCTTCCCACCACAATAGGTACATAGACCCTCCTTGATTCTTCTTTCTTTTTCAGAATTTATCAGCTTAAAATCTTTATTCAATAAAGAAGAATGGGGCTTGTCCCTCTTCTGAAAATTCTTCTTCTTCTTTTGACTTAAGCTTGAAGAACTCTGAGGATGAGAAGAACTTGACTTTGAGGCTTCTGGCTTCTCTTGATGATGACTCTTTTCATTTTGCCTCTCATGGTACCTGGTATCAAGCTTCAGAGTAATATCCATTAAGTCTTGAAGAGAGTCAATTCTTGAAGGATGGGAGGCCAACTGATCCAAAATCCTGGATGGCAATCCCTTCCTGATATGATGGATAAGAGCTCTTTCACCCCAATCTCCAATTCTTGAGACAAGACTTCTGAAATCAGCAATGTATAAGGATACATGCCCACCTTCTTTCATTCTTAAAGAATCCAATTCTGCTTCAGCTTTTCCGACTTCCTTTGGGTCACCAAATAGCATGAAGAGTTGAGATTCAAATAAAGGTCAAGAATTGAGAAGGTAATTGGAGTCTTGATTGGTGAGATTGGAAAGTTAAGGCTCAAACCATTTTGCAGCACTGCCAATGAGAAATGAAGTGGCATAAAGAACCTTCTTTCTGTCTTGAGAGAAGTTTTCCAGTTCATTATGAAAAATCAGTTGACAAGACTGAATAAAGCTTCTAAATTTGAAGGGCTGAGTCCCATCAAAGAATTCTGGTGCCTTCATAGATGGAGTCTTGAAGGCTGGTGGTCTTGATGCTTCAGAGGATGAAGCTGCTTGAATATTGGCCATAATATGAGTCATTTGCTGCATGATGGCCAATAGAGATAGTTCAGACTGATGAGAGACAGGCTTATTAGACTGGGCTAGAGTTGGTCCTCCAGTACCTTGGGATGCCTCCACAGGAGCAGGGACTCCTTCAGTACCATCAGACCCTTCCTCTTCCACAGAATTCTCCTCCTCCTCTTCACCATCTTCACCTGGACCCTTGAAAATAGTCCTTGAAGTTCCTGGAAATCTGCCAACTACTCCTGAAAATGAACTTGATCTTCTTGGCATTCTTCCTTCCTTCCTGGATGGTGCTGCCCCTTCCAAAGTGGGTTCTCTGTCCAATTTTGCCCTCAGTTGAGAAACTGCTGGGGTACCGTCAAGAGGAGCCCTTGGAGTTTGAGTGAGAACAGCTTGAGTTCTGGCCTGAGATCTTATCTGCCTTGCAGGAGGTGAGTGTTGGATGGGCATGATTTCAAGATAAAAATGAAATAAAATGAAAAATAATCAAACTTTGAAGATAAAAACTTGAGGCAATTGAAATAATGCTTGAAGTCAAAGGTCAAAATCAATATCTTGAGGAAAATCAATAAAAATCAATGAATTCAAAGAACATCTTCAGGTACTTCAATCAATCAAAAATCAAATGAAGTCTTGAAGTAAATAAGTGAATCAAATCAAAATGAAGTCTTTAAGTCAATAAATCAATGAATCAAATAAATCAAAATCAAAAATCTTGCAGAAAATCAATCAATCAAAATGAAATCTTCAGGCAAAATCAATTTATGTCAAAATTCTTGATGTGAAAAATCAGCAAAATCAATGAAATCTTCAGGTCAATCAATTTTCTTGAGGTCAATATCAATTTATGTCAAATCAAATCAATCAAATCAAAATCAAGTGAGTTCTTCTTAAAAATCAAAACTCTTGGAGAATGAATCAATTATGAATCTTGATGTGAAGAATGTGTCTGAATAATTTGATGAAAAAATTTGAAAACCAAACAAAAATTAAGATGTGCCTGAATTATGAATGAATTAAAATGATGATTTGAATAAGATTTGAGAAGAGAAAAACAAAAAATAAAATTGGTTCAGCTTTCAATTTTCAGAATGAAGAATGAATGAGAGAAAATTGAGAGGTGACAATGAATCATAAGGTTCATAAACATTAAAGAGTCATAATTTCAATGAAATGAGTGAATGAAATTATAAAGAAAGAATGAACAGAATGAAAATAAATTATGAGTTAATTAATATAATGTCACAGGGGCTTTTAGACAGAAATACAAGAGTGGCCAGGCACTCAGCAATCAGGGAACTCACTTGGAAGACTCCAAAAGAATAAAGAAATAAAAGTAAAAGAATAAATTACTTTAAGAAATATGCAGGTACAAAGATGAGATGCAATGAGAGGAAAGAGAAGCCAAATGGCCAAAGAGCCAACCAAGTAAGTCCTTAATCACTGTTTCAACCTGCCAAAATGAACAATAGAATTAGTAAGGATATGAACACCAAATATCCAGTGACAGGCAAAGAAAGAAAAAGAGAAAAGGTGTTAAATGACTGACTTGATAATATCAGTATTCACTTAACAAAATGGTAAGATAAATAAAGATAAAAGAAAATCAAACTATATTAATTAACTGGGGAAAAAACCCCCAGGGTGGAAAGGGTAGCCAGTATATGTGAAAAGTTGGGAGCTTGAGTTCTTCAGGCTGAGAACTGATCTGTATTGATTGTTGAGGCTGTATTGATTGTTTTGGGAATTGATACAGCTGGCTAATATTGAAATTGAATTGGGTTGAATGAATTTCCCATGCTTGAAAATGAAATACAGTTCTTGATGGATCCAGACTGTATTGAAATGAAGGTGGTTGCCAAGATGGATTGAGTGGAGCTTTGACACTTGACAATTGAATGAATGAATGAATGAATGAACTGCCTCTTGAATCCCTTGAGACTGATTGAACAGTATTGCATTAGAGGAATACTGTGAATGAAATTATCCAATGACATCTTGATGGCGTGATTGGTCTTTGATGCTGAAACACTTTCTCTTGAGCCTTGATGAGTCCTCTGAATGATTGGGTGCCTTGATGAAGTGATGATATGTTGGAATGACCATTTGATATTTCCACCATTGAATTTCTGTTGAAAAATGATGCATAATGATATATAACATCATTTATGGCATATTGGCTCATTGGAAAGAAGATTACGTCCAAAGGTATTGAGATGGAAAGACAGAGGGGAAAAAGATTGATGTGATGGCTTCAGAGCTTGGAAAGGTGTTTCTGGGTCCTTTGGGGTTTTTGGCCACTTTTGGGTTCTGATCCAAAAACTGGCCCAAAGGGCAGGAAAGTGTCTTTTGGACACTTTGTGTCAAAGTGCGCAAAAATGCGGAAATGCGCAAATGGCCAAAAACAGAAGTTTGAGCCATTTCCCCTGGTTTTGAGGGAAATGACCAGAAATACCCCATTGGGCATAAATTGCCACTATGGCTTCTGGATTGAGGTGAAGGGACATGAAGGCCCCAAAAGACAAATGGCCATAAATGGAATGTGGCATGATATGCCATGTGGGGTTCCAAGGAGGTGAATTTCCATGGTTGTGACACAGATACACTGAGGAAAGACTTGATTGAAATTCATCCTACAGCTTCCAGATTCAAAATAATGCTAGATAAAGTGAAACATCATGCAAAGCAGAGTATGAATGATGATTTTGAATATTCTAAACAGAAGTGGGACAAGAGTCACAAAGTACCAGATTTCCAAGTAGGTGACTTAGTTTTAGTTTCAACCTTGAATTTTAATAATATCAAAGGCCCAAAGAAACTTAAATACTATTATGTAGGACCTTTTGTTATTGTTTCCTTACATGGAACCAATGAAATTCAAGTGGAATTAAGTGGTGAATTGGAAAATAAACGCCCAACCTTTCCAGTCAGCTTGATAAACCCTTATAGACCAACTGACAAAGAATTGTTTCCTTTAAGGAACCCAACTCCTTTGACTGTACCACCAGTGGAACAGAGTGAAGATAGAAAAATAAAGAAAGTCATAAAAGAAAGGAGACTTAGGGTTAAAAATCAGAGAGAATATCTTGTCAGATATAGAAATCCAGTACATGAAGATGAATGGCTGGCAGAATCAGAAATACCTGACTCAGATAAACTCTTAAGAAGATTGAGACATGAAAGAAAGCCAAAAGCCTGAATATGTCTATAAATTTGCTTTAAACTACTTGATCTGAGTAATGTAAAGAGGTTGGAAAGTGGACATTAGGCCCCTTTGGGGCCTTTTTCTTCTTTTCTACCATTGATAAAATTGTAGTACAATTTTTTTTGGTGGGAGGGAATGTGAGCCTTGAGGTATATTTTACATACCCAAATAGGCCACATTTATCTTAAAAAAAATTCTCAACTATGCATAACCCATAAGTAATGCATATATTCAAAATTCATCATTTTTGATTTCAGAAAAGATGAAGAACTTTTTATTGAGTGAGTAAATATATGGATTTAAGGCCAGATTTGAATTCTACACAAAATTCACCTAGGGTAGCTCCATAGAGTGAATAAGCTCAAATTAAGTCTTTGAGGTGGTAATATGGAAGATACTTCAATACCACATAAAGGATCCGTGAAATTCTTTGTTTTTCTCTATTTCACGCCAAAATAATGGGAATGTGAGAAATCCCATGTTACATATACACTAAGAATAGTGTTATGCATGTTTTGGGCACTTAATATTATGGTATTCTTACATGCCCCTTTGGTACACCCATAGTGGATATCTCACTTGAAGCTTAAAATTCTATTTTGATGTGAAAATTAGGCAAGGGGGACAAAAGACATCAGAGAGAGCCAGGGTACCCAACTTCTGAGGCCTCTGAGGCGTGAACAGCTCCAAAGATTGGATCCATGGCTGATCTTGGCCCAATTAGTAAACTCAAACCTTTTGGGAACTTGGTTACCATGTTACAACTACAGTAAATCATAAGAAAATAGCAAATAACCTGCTATTTTGATGTGCCGAGGAGGTAACGAGCAGCTTAGACTCCTGTAAACATGTCAATTCTTAATGACATTCCACGGATAAACCCCAAAAGTGTGTTTAAAATCTTTTTTGGCCTAGTATCCATTGATTTACCTCATAGCAACCAGCCATAGACTGCTATTTGCAATTCTACATAGAAATGAGGTAAAACTTCAAAAATTCATTAAAAATACAATTCTTGATGAATCCTTCTGAACCTTTCAAGACCAATGGCTAACTGTATTTTACATACAGTCCATTTTTGAGGATTTCATGTGAAACACAGAATCTTTAACAATTTACAGAGAATACATTCAGTGATGAGATTTCCATCCACATTGATAACTTTGAGAACTCAATGATTATTTTGGAATAACAGAAGATTTACAGATGTTACTGCTTTTATTCTTAACCATAAATGGGTTGGTGGTCATGTAAAAGCCTCAATTAAACAGCTATGATAATCTTACATGACAACTGATGATGAAGTCAATAATAAAAAAGGATTTTGTCAGCCTGTGACTCAAAACCAGAGCACAAGCATGACAGCCAAAATACCATAAACCAATGTTATAGCCAAAATACCACCAAAACATGGAGCCGAGCCAAATTAGCTCAAAAGGTATCAAAAGAAAGAGGAAACTCACCTCTTCCTGAAAATATAAGTCCCATCACCATAGGACAAGGAATAACAAAGGGATTCCTGCTCAAAGCTATTGCTGAGCATAAACCTTAATTTTCACCTGTCATCTAAAATCTAGAAGAAGAGGCTTAACCCCATCAAATGGGTACTCAAAATGAAGCTCTAAGCCAGGGCTATCCAATGGTACTAGCCAAACTGAGCTAGCACCAGTATTACTTGAGTTATGGTCAAATTCAGACCAAATAAGGGTGAACAAAACATTCACCTCTCATCTAACTTCTACAGTTTTAGTGTGAGATACTTAAAGTGGGGTCCTTTTGGAAAGAGCACCATCAGGGCTATCTGATGGTGCCATCCATTTCCTCATAGCTCAACTACAACAGAAGTTATTGGCCAAACAAGCTTAATACAGCTTTTGCCCAAACCACACCAATGTACAAAAATACTTGTACATGGGATAACTTTGTCATATTTAATGATAACCATGTCAAGTTGGGTACCATTGTGTAGAGCCCATATAGAGCTATTCAATGAACCAATTCTGAGCTTGATATCTCAAAAACTGACAGAGTTATGACCATTTTAAGGTCAAAATCCCACCTGCTGTCATATACAGCCTTACCATGGGATAATATCTCATAACCATGAATATGAGGTGTCAAATAGACAAAGAAGCATGCTTTTACTTCAATACCTCATATTTCAGTCAATACTGGGGTCCCATACAGTTTCTGTACAGCATTCTACGCGTCATACACGTCAGAATCAGGCTGTGAGGTCCCCAGATGAAAATTTTCACCCTGTATTGGTGAAAACCACCAAGATGTGGTTTCAAAACCACATCTGAGCCCAATACAGGGTATACAGGCTGTTTGCAAACCACAAGCCTGTCATAGAGAGTGAAAAATCTTCACTTCCTCTACGTGGAAAGGTCTAGTAGCCTTTTCACCCCAATTTCAGGATAAAAGGAGGGCTTTTCACAGCCAAAACCTTTCCTCATCCTGCTCTTGAATACCCTACGTAGTAAACTGTCAAAAACTGTAAGGTTTGTCTATGAAACTCTTGATAATAGTAACAATATCAAGAGTACTATGACTGTCCTCAGTAGAAAAATATAATATAATGAAATATTATAACCACAAATTTAAATATAATTATTAAAAAATAATTATATAAAAAAATAAATTTAATTATTATTATAATAATATAATAATAATAAAAAATATAATAATTATAATAAATTATAATTATTCTATTATTGTTATAGTCACTGACAGTTATAACAATAAGAAATGTAAAGCTCTTAATGAGACAATTACACGTGGAAAATAAGAATATTAACCACTTATAAATAATATAAATATTATTTATAAAAAGAATTAATCACACACTGTGCAGAAATAATTCTTTATAGAATAAAATTCTATATAAAAAAACTAATAATAGATAAAAAAAATATAGAACTTTTAAAGAAAACTTACTTATAATATTTATTTAATACAACAAGTTATAAAACAACAGTTATTATATTAAAAAATGATTATAAGTTAAAAACACGCCAAAAATCAATAAAATCAAAGATAAAACAACTTTTTATACTAAAATTTATGATTAAAGAGTTTTTGAGAGGAATTTGTGGATTTTAAAAGATATTTAAGATGAAAATTTTATATAATAAAAGTTATTATAGATGATTACAACAATAATCTGAATTCTATGACTTCAATTCTTTAATTTAATAAATAAAGAATAAAAATAACTTAAGAATTACTTTTAATAATAAGATTTTATATTTAATAAAACTTTACCTGTTTAAATGTCTAATATGATTGGATTGATTATGAATGATGGACAAAAACAGTGATGAAAAGACTCTTTTTATGTCTTCAGAGCAGCTCTCATGATTCATAATGGATGTAGAGGGCGTGCTCAGATCAAAACTGAAAAACCATGCTTAAAAATTAAGTTCTTAATTTAAGGCAACTTATTTTTACTTCCAATTTAAAGTTACCAGTGTTATTCTTAACTCCAAGTAACTTTAATCCTCATTTAGTTTAATTATTTTAAGTTTTAATATAAAATAAGCTTATTTATATTAAAGTTCATCACATGAACAACATAAAATCAGAGTTTCAAGCAGAAATCTCTTAAACTGAATTTTTAATTAATTTTTAAAGAAATCATAATTTTCTTTAAGCTTAATTAAAAAGGTAATTTTCCAGGCTAATTACCCAGGAAACCTATTAATAAAAGATACTTAAAATTTAATTTATATATTGATAATATTAAATTCTAAGCTGTGTGAAATTTTCAAGCAAATCCATTAAGATTTGGATTTTTAATGAATTTTTGAAGTTATTACTATTTTTCCACGTAAAATAGCAATACACACAAAACCTTAAGTTTTGATAAGGTTTTGATGATTGAAACCTTAAAGTTTTAAGCTTATTTAAGCTTTTTAAGCTTGATTAAGCTTTGACAGTTCTTAAAACCTTGATTCCAAGCCTGCTTATTGGGATTTACCCTCTTGGCAGCTTGAAATTCCTGTCCAATTTAGGATAAAACCAGTTTAAACCTTAAGGTTGGATCAAAGTCTAATCTTAAAGTTTAAATAAGGTTGAAAATCCTCCAATACAGGTGGACAACCTTAATTGAATCCTTGCAGATCCAAAAAGTTGGGTACCCCAGCTCTATTTGGTCTTTTTCCTTTGTCCCACCTTTTTGCGTGGATTTTGCCCTTTTATTTATTTAAAGCCATACTATGGCCTTAAACCCTTTTAAATTGAGCTCACGCAGGATTTACATTCTGTATGGCAAATCCTTAGCCAATTCAGTAAATATACACCACACCTCAATTTTAACTAAAATTTTGGTAAAGTTGCATAAACCTTATGTAACTTTAAATTTAAGCTTAATTAAGCTTAAATTTAACAATTTTAAAAAAATGTTAAAAAAGTTACATTAGTACTGTGAGATTCTTAAATCTTCTAATAACACAAGAAATAAGTGTTTTTGGGTATAACACCCTATGGGTGTACCCTAGGTTATTTTTGGTGTAGAATCCAAAAATGACATAATAATTATAACTTTGTTTATCCAAAAAAAAGTTATACTTATTTTTTATTATTTTTTATTTTAAATTCAACTAAAAAGTCTGTTTAAGACAAATTTAATTGTTTATAAAATCATTTGTGGCCTTATGGGTATGTTAAACATACCTCACAGGCTCACATTCCCTACCACCAAAAAAAATTGTACCACAATTTTCTTTTGTAGTATACCCCCAAGTTATTTGGGGGGGGTATAATCCACTGTCCAACCTCTCTACTTATACTGTTCAAGTATGTAAAGCACACAATTCAAACTTTATTGAGGAATTGGTCTTCTCTCATGTCTGAATCTTCTGAGAAACTTTTGGGAATCAGGTATCTTACTTTCTTCAACCCACTCATCTTCATGTTTTGGATTTCTGTACCTGACTAAGTATTCTCTTTCATTTTTACCCCTAAGTCTTCTTTCTTTTAAGACTTTCAGTACTTTCTTTTCCTCACTTGGTTCAAGTGGGGGTACTTCTAAGGGTGTTTCATTTCTCAAAGGAAATAATTCCTTATCACTTGATGTGTAATGCTTTACAAGACTGACGGGAAAAGTTGGGTGTTTGTTTCCTAACTCTCCTGACAGTTCTACTTGTACTGCATTTGTCCCATGGAGGGCTTTAATAATAAATGGTCCTGCAAAGGAATCTTTCAATTTCTTTGGACCTTTAATATTATTAAAGTTCAAGGTTGAAACTAGTATTAAGTCCCCTACTTTGAATTCTGGTGTCTTATGACTTTTATCCCATTTCTGCTTAGCATATTCAAAGGCATCATTCATGCTTTGATTTGCATGATGTCTCACTTTATCAAGCAGCAGCTTAAAGCTTGAAGCAGTTGGATGAATGTCAACCAAATCTTTTTTCAAAGTATCAACTGGAAGTTTGGGGTTCCATCCTTTTTCCAACATTGCAGGAGTCTTGCCTGTTGAAGCATGGATGGAGGTCTTGTAGGCTAATTCCAATGCTGGTATAAGAGTACACCAATCATGGGTAAAGCCATCAGAATCTTTAAACTCCAGGCCATAAGCACAAAATCTTCTGATCATGTCCTCAAGGGTTTGAATCATTCTTTCTGCCAGTCCATCTGTTTGAGGATGGTAGGCTGTTGAAAATGATAATTTTGTACCCAAAAGCTTATGTAGATTAGTCCATAAGGCTGATGTGAATTTTGGGTCTCTATCACTAATGATATTTTTAAAGAGACCAGTATGGGATATGACTCTGTTCCAAATTAGAAGAGCTGTATCCATAGCTGTGTCATCTTTATGGCATGGTAAAAAGATTGGTGTTTTGCTATATCTGTCCACAATAACAAGACATGCATTGTAACTTTTATCACCTCCAGGTGGTAAAGCAGTTACCCAATCCATGTGAACCACTTCCCATGGGGTACTTGGTTCTTGAATATGGATCATTAAACCAAACCTTTTACCAGTAGCTTTATTGGCTTTCTGGCATCTATCACAACTATGACAGTACTCAATGACATCTTTTTTCCAAGATGGCCACCAGGCACATGTCTTAATTCTTTCCATTGTTCTGTCTTCAGACAGATGTCCAGAATGAATGTTATCATGGCATTCTAGTAGTATTGTGTTAATCAACATTCTACTACATAGGACCATGACACATGTGTGTTTAGATCTATGATATAGTATACCATCAAACAAATGAAATCTTCCATTATCATAAGATGTTTTCCAAATATCATCCAGAGAATTAGCCAAGGCTACATCTTTACAATCTTTGTCAAGTAGAGCAGTAAGAATATGACAATTCTTATCTTGCCTGTAGCTTTCTCTAACCTCTTCAAAGAATTCTGTTCCAACATCTGTGATATTGATTCCTTCAATTGGGATTTGAGGTTCTGCACTTGTAGGAACATAGGCAGGATTATCAGGTGTATTGGGTAATGCCCATCTACTTAAGCCATCAGCATTCTTATGAATATTTCCAGCTTTATGTACTATGGTCATATTGCCTCTATACTCCTGTATAGCAATCTGCCATCTTAACATGTGTCTGTTTGGAGTCTTCATGTTAAGAAGTGATTTTACTGCATTACAATCAGTAATTACTTCAAACACACTACCATCAAGATAATAATGAAGTTTTTCCAGAGCCCAAACAAGGCAAAGGCACTCCATTTGGCTAGCTCCATATCTTGCCTCAGTAGGTTTAATTTGTCTTGAAATAAAACAAACTGGACCTTCATAAGGTTTGTCATTGACAATTTGAACTTGATGAAGAGCAGCTCCTAAACCATCACCACATGCATCAATATACAGCTTAAAAGGAAGTTTCCAGTCTGGCATCAATAATAATGGTGCATTGGTCAAGGCATACTTGATTTTATCATATGCTTGAATTCTCTCCTGTGTCATTTCAAAAACAGTCTGTTGATCACAAATTCTGTATAATGATCTGGCATGGATTGCAAAATCTTTAAGGTGTTGCCTGTAATAACTGGCAAATCCTAAGAAAGACATCATCTCTTTTTTGTTCTGGGGCATTTGTTTCAGTAAAACTGCAGCCAATTTGTTTTTGTCAACACCAAGGCTTAGTCCTGATACTACATGTCCCAGAGCTTTCAACTCATGAAACCCAAAATTACATTTTTTAAGAGAAATTTTCATGTTCACTTGTAGAATTTTCTTAAGTACTAATGAAAGTCTCTCTAAATGTGATTGCCAGGTTTCTGAACAAATGATAATGTCATCAATATAAATGATTAACCATCCCTCTGATAATTCATGTGGGAATATGGTATTCATCATTCTTTGATAATGAGAGGGTGCATTTTTAATACCAAAAGGCATCCTCAGATATTCATAAATACCACAATGAGCTATTATTCTCAATAATTTCCTTGCATGAGGTGTTAAAACATTCTGATGGAAGCCTTTAAGAGCATCCATGGAAGTAATAAACTTTGCTTTGGATAATTGAGTCAAAGTCTCATGGATTCTAGGGATTGGATACCTGTCTGGAATAGTATAGGTGTTCAATGCCCTAAAATCCCCAACCATCCTTGACTTATCATTATGCCAAGTAATGATTACTGGAGTTGTGACTTCCACTTCCTCATTGTGTCCAACTTTTCTAAGAACTCCCAGTTTCATTAGTTCATGAATATGACTTTCTAATGCTTCTCTAGCCCTAGGGCTAGCTGGGTAAGCTGGTCTTCTTAATAGTGGGGGATAAGGTCTCTCCACGTTAAGCATGATATCCACTTCATGGCCTTTTATAGCCCCAAGTGGTTCATCATCAGAAGCAAAGGCTTTTTGAAATTGAAATAAAATTTCAATAAGTTCTTCCTTCATTTCTGGTGTTAATTCAGGACTAATTTGTGCTTCACTTAATTGATCTGACACAAATTTTTCTTTATTAACATTTTTTACTTGTTGAATGACAGTAATTTCTTTTCTTTCTGGAGAAAAAGCAAATTTTTGCCTTTTATTTTCCCCTATAGTGAAATATCTGTCCTTATAATTATTAATATCAATACCATAGATATTGAGATAATCATTCCCAAGTATAAAGTGTTGTGAAGTACAATTATTCATAACAACAAATTCAGCTTTCAATCTCATACTTCCTGCAGGGTGAGGAAATATTATTGTAGCTTCAAATATACCCAAAGGATGCATATTCTGGCTAGCACTGCTGAATTTCACACCTTCAATTGGCATCAACTTGTTTTGCCAATTGGTATAAATTTTGTCAAGATAATCTTTCCCAACACAAGTGCAAAAAGCACCTGAGTCAAGATGTATCTTGGCTTCTGTGTTATTTATCACAATATTAGTGATACAAGATGACCCAGCTGTATAACCTTTACCTCTGGCAGGTTTGGTTTTTTGCATTCTGGCATCTTGCACATGTATGAGATCCATACATTCATCACTGTACTGTGGTAAGTGAGTATGTACCTCAGTGACCTCAAAAGAAACATTAATATTCTCTATACTAAGTTCTTCTGATGTTTCTTCTTCTTCTGAAGGTTCAGAATCACTTTCATGTAAAGCTACCTCAGTTTCTTTTGTGTCTTCCGCTTTTCTACACTTATCTCATTGACTCTTGTCTTTTTTGGACAAGTGTTTGCTAAATGAGATGTGCTTCCACATATATGACATTTCAAAGGAGGTCTGTCATGTGGTTTATTTGGTTTTGAAATTGGTTTCCCACTAGTCTTGTTGTCTATTGGGGGTTTATACCAATTTCTTCCAATTTTTGTTCTAGTAGTGATATCCTCCATAGCATTGATATAATCTTCTGTAGAGCAAGGCTCAATACATCTGCTTCTTATAGCATGCTCAAGGTCACCACCACACTTTCTTAATATCCTTTTATGTACCATTGGTTCAGACATATCAGGATGAAGGGCAGTTAATCTGTCCTTCTGTTTAAGAAACCAAGTCATGGGCCTGTCCCTCTCAATATTAAAAATGGCTTCCTCAAAAGAATTTTCCATTCTAAATCTCCAGGAATCATTTGCCCATTTGGAAATAACTTGTTCTTTCCACCAAGGCCAGGAATGTTTTCCATGGTCTTGTCTCATTTTATAATACCATTTCTTAGCTGATTTGGTAAATAATGAGTGTAATCTGGCACTTATGTATTCATCTGGTATGTTAAAGTCTTCTTTGAACATATCAATTGTTTTCATAAATTCCATATGATTATATTCTCCTTCACCACTGAAGGTTGGCCATTCCTCTAATCTTGGAATGTCTTTGTAATTGCAAGCAGTTTCCACATCATTACTTGAAATTGTATGATGTAAATCATTATTCAAGTTAAGATCATTTCTGTCAAGAAATGGTGTGGATTGCCTTGGCAATTCATTTTTTAGTGATATATTATTAATACTTGATTGAATATCTTCTTTCAATTCAAGTCTTGCTTTATCACTTTTTTCCAATTGTTCTTGAAAAAGAGCTGCATTGTGGCCAGTTGAATTTTCCAAGTTTTGAACTTGTATTTTCAATTCTCTTAACTGTCCAGTTATAAAAGAAATTGAATTCTCATCTGGTTGATTGAGTAAGGTAACTTTATGCTCAAGTCTTTCACAAATTTGCGTCAAAGACAAAATATTTGCCTTATTAACATTTTCAAGGCCAATAATGGTCTTTTGTTGGTCTTTAACTTGTACTATCTCATTGCCCAGCTTTTGTTGGACATGATCAAATGCTTTAAATTTTGCCATAATTTCTTTATTACAAGATTCAAAGTAAGTTACAAGCTTTACAGGGTCTATTCCTTTGGAAAGGATTGGTTCAATCTTTCCTCCTCCTTGTTTTTGAATTCCATCAAAGTTCTTGCCATATTGAACACATTGTCCATGGCTGTCTTTTCCTTCTTTGGAATTCTGTAATTATGAGGGTAGGGCTTTGCCTTTCCCTTTGCCTTTTGCTTGCCCTTCTGGTTGGTCTTTGGGGCTTGCTTGGGCTTGTTTGGCACTTGTTGAGGCGGATTTTTGCTGGTGGATGCTTGAGGAGCTTCCACTTGGCTGTTGTCCTTGCCCTGGGCCAACTTCTTCCTCTGGTCTTCTGATAACATGCTTTGGTTTTTCAACCAAGCTTTTATCTGTTGGACTTGTCCTTTGACAGACATTGGTGTCCAACCCAATAGAAGATCTTCTGTCTTTTCTGGCCCCATGAACTTCTTCACTTGAAGATAAGAGTTCATGGTGCCTATCCAAAGACTTGGAAGGAGTTCCCACTCTTGTTGTTTTGACGCCAGGAACCAGTTTTTCCATTGGGATTGATAAATTTCCACAGTTGCCTGTTGGAAATGGTTCAGGTCTAACAGCAATAGCAGTTATGTCAGCTTCTGGACTCTCAATAAGAGGTTCAAAGGTGCTGGCTAACCTTTGGGAACTGGTGGAAGTTCTGGCATCCTCCATTTGTGCCTCTCCTCTGGGAGGACATTCTTGCCTTTTGGATTTATGGCTGGAATGTCCTGGTCCAGATCCATTTGATTGGATGGAGTAGTTGCTTCCACTTCTAGTAGGAGTCATTTCACGTCAATTTTAATAAAAATTAGAGTAAAAGTGGATTGAATTCACCTGCAGGACCTTTAAAGGGCTCTTTGGTTATTAAACCCCTTGGTGCTGGGCTGGTTTGAATTTCAATACTGGACTCTGAGGCTTCAGAGTCTGAAGAACTTTCTCTGATGGAAGACACTAGAGAAAATTTAAAAATATAAGTTATTTTATCAAATAATAAAAATAACTTATAAACTCAACTTATTGAATAAAGTTGTTTTTATGTAATTTATGGCAAATTACGTCAAAAAAAAAAAGAAAAATGTCTAAGATAAAAAGAAAAAATGTTTTTAGTAAAGATTTTTATTTTTAAAGATTTTTTATTTGATTTATTATTTTCTTTAAAGAAATAATTATTATGCAATTAACAAGTTAATTAATCAAAATTATATTATTATTCACTTTATACTAGAATAACTCAAAGAATAAATTTCAAGTCTGTGATGTGAAAAAGCCACTAGTTAGACAAAAGAAATTTATTCCAAGTCACTCAATAGTATATTGTTTCAAACAATATTCTTAAGAAAAAATAACTTTATTAATATTATAAAGATTATTTATAAGGGATAAGTCCCAAAAAAGCCAATATTAAGACAAATATGGCAATTTTACGTCAAAAAACAGTAAAATAAGGTCTAGAATATGATTTATGTCCCAAAAATTGGTTTAAAATCCCGGCCAGGCCCCCAAATGTAAGGTTTGTCTATGAAACTCTTGATAATAGTAACAATATCAAGAGTACTATGACTGTCCTCAGTAGAAAAATATAATATAATGAAATATTATAACCACAAATTTAAATATAATTATTAAAAAATAATTATATAAAAAAATAAATTTAATTATTATTATAATAATATAATAATAAAAAAAAATATAATAATTATAATAAATTATAATTATTCTATTATTGTTATAGTCACTGACAGTTATAACAATAAGAAATGTAAAGCTCTTAATGAGACAATTACACGTGGAAAATAAGAATATTAACCACTTATAAATAATATAAATATTATTTATAAAAAGAATTAATCACACACTGTGCAGAAATAATTCTTTATAGAATAAAATTCTATATAAAAAAACTAATAATAGATAAAAAAAATATAGAACTTTTAAAGAAAACTTACTTATAATATTTATTTAATACAACAAGTTATAAAACAACAGTTATTATATTAAAAAATGATTATAAGTTAAAAACACGCCAAAAATCAATAAAATCAAAGATAAAACAACTTTTTATACTAAAATTTATGATTAAAGAGTTTTTGAGAGGAATTTGTGGATTTTAAAAGATATTTAAGATGAAAATTTTATATAATAAAAGTTATTATAGATGATTACAACAATAATCTGAATTCTATGACTTCAATTCTTTAATTTAATAAATAAAGAATAAAAATAACTTAAGAATTACTTTTAATAATAAGATTTTATATTTAATAAAACTTTACCTGTTTAAATGTCTAATATGATTGGATTGATTATGAATGATGGACAAAAACAGTGATGAAAAGACTCTTTTTATGTCTTCAGAGCAGCTCTCATGATTCATAATGGATGTAGAGGGCGTGCTCAGATCAAAACTGAAAAACCATGCTTAAAAATTAAGTTCTTAATTTAAGGCAACTTATTTTTACTTCCAATTTAAAGTTACCAGTGTTATTCTTAACTCCAAGTAACTTTAATCCTCATTTAGTTTAATTATTTTAAGTTTTAATATAAAATAAGTTTATTTATATTAAAGTTCATCACATGAACAACATAAAATCAGAGTTTCAAGCAGAAATCTCTTAAACTGAATTTTTAATTAATTTTTAAAGAAATCATAATTTTCTTTAAGCTTAATTAAAAAGGTAATTTTCCAGGCTAATTACCCAGGAAACCTATTAATAAAAGATACTTAAAATTTAATTTATATATTGATAATATTAAATTCTAAGCTGTGTGAAATTTTCAAGCAAATCCATTAAGATTTGGATTTTTAATGAATTTTTGAAGTTATTACTATTTTTCCACGTAAAATAGCAATACACACAAAACCTTAAGTTTTGATAAGGTTTTGATGATTGAAACCTTAAAGTTTTAAGCTTATTTAAGCTTTTTAAGCTTGATTAAGCTTTGACAGTTCTTAAAACCTTGATTCCAAGCCTGCTTATTGGGATTTACCCTCTTGGCAGCTTGAAATTCCTGTCCAATTTAGGATAAAACCAGTTTAAACCTTAAGGTTGGATCAAAGTCTAATCTTAAAGTTTAAATAAGGTTGAAAATCCTCCAATACAGGTGGACAACCTTAATTGAATCCTTGCAGATCCAAAAAGTTGGGTACCCCAGCTCTATTTGGTCTTTTTCCTTTGTCCCACCTTTTTGCGTGGATTTTGCCCTTTTATTTATTTAAAGCCATACTATGGCCTTAAACCCTTTTAAATTGAGCTCACGCAGGATTTACATTCTGTATGGCAAATCCTTAGCCAATTCAGTAAATATACACCACACCTCAATTTTAACTAAAATTTTGGTAAAGTTGCATAAACCTTATGTAACTTTAAATTTAAGCTTAATTAAGCTTAAATTTAACAATTTTAAAAAAATGTTAAAAAAGTTACATTAGTACTGTGAGATTCTTAAATCTTCTAATAACACAAGAAATAAGTGTTTTTGGGTATAACACCCTATGGGTGTACCCTAGGTTATTTTTGGTGTAGAATCCAAAAATGACATAATAATTATAACTTTGTTTATCCAAAAAAAAGTTATACTTATTTTTTATTATTTTTTATTTTAAATTCAACTAAAAAGTCTGTTTAAGACAAATTTAATTGTTTATAAAATCATTTGTGGCCTTATGGGTATGTTAAACATACCTCACAGGCTCACAAAAACAGTTTTACTCTTGGGTAATAAACAGGTATAATTATATTTTTAATTATTGTAACTCTTATTATAGTAAACCAACTGGTAAGATTGCACCCTGGGTTCTCAATAGCGCTCACCACCACTATTAATCAATAGTAGAACCCTTTAATCACAATATAAATCATCTTTTAAATCTTAAAACCTTATTTTAAATCAATTTTCTATGTGACACAGTCATAATTCTAGTTGTAAATACCTTTATTACTACTTCAATATAGACTCAACCTGACAGATTTATTCTTTTCTCACTCACTGGTTTTTCAGTTTGCTCCATGGAACGCCTCTGTGAGCTGTCTTAGACTTACAAGAGGCCTCCTCTTGCTGTTTTTCTTGAGAGAATCACATTATTATATTATATCTTCATTACCAACAAGTATTAGTTAAAACTATTTCTGAAGTGTTTTATTCTTTCAGAAATCAATCAGAAAGACGTAAAATAATAGAAATCAACTATATATCATTGTAATACTATTATAAATCAATTTTGATCCATTAAAATCCTCAATTCTTCGTCAAATCTCTCCACTTTTATCTTTAATAAGTTCTTTGGAGTATTAGTGAGTGATTTATCTTTAATTCTCAAAGTTTTTCTCTATAATTATTCTTGTAAAAGATAATGTTATATTAAAATAATTTTTCTCTGAAATTAGCTTTCTTCAAACATTATCTCTATAGTTGTTCTTGTAAAAGATAATTATGTGTTAAATTAATTTTATTATTTCAATAAAAAGAAGTTTCTATAATTAAATTCTTCTTGTAATTTATTCTTGTAGACAATTACTGCTTACTTTTATAATCACTAGTAGTGTATAACAAGTAAAAGAAATAATTCTTTAATTATTTAATTGAGGTTATAATAATGTTTATTATTATATTTCATAAGAACAGTCATAGTACTGTTGATTAATAGTAATATTATCAACCGTTTCATAGACACATCTTACAACAGTTATAAGCCTTATTTGACAAGCTAAAAATAAAATTAAAACTTACAAGGGTTGATTGAGCAAAAAAGCAATAGCTGTTGACCACTTCAATTTAAAAGTAGTTCTCACCCAAAAGAAGGAAATATTCTGACTCTAATAGCTCATGCATGAAGAATGATGTAATTTTAACATGATATTCAAGGTGAAACCCAATGAAATCCAGGTTTGAAATTCAAAATAGCAGATTTCAACAGAAAAGATGAGTTACAAGCAAAATCATCAAAATTAGAGCTTTGATGATGTAAGGAAATGATCTTGGAAGCTTGGTAGGAATATTGCAAGCTATCAGAATTCACTCTCTGAATAGGTTTAGCTTGAATAACTCAAAAGCTATTAATGATGAAAGCTAAAGCTTAAAAATGATCATTTATGATCACCAAAGGTAATCTTATTTTAAGTTTGAGAGTTAAATAGGTTTTGAAACTTTTGAATACTAGTATATTATGATTGAAAATAATAATAACCACAAATTTTAACCTTTTTGCAAGCCTATGAGGTCAGAAAACATAGAGGTACATTGATAACTCTTGATAATGGTGTGATAATGAGAGAAGAAGGTTTAATTATGATTTAATCATCACTAAACCTTAAAATATTGATCAATCCAAGTGGACAAAAGAAGTGCAAGTCTACTAGAATCCCCCTGGTATTTAATAGGGAAGAGTTTAATATAAATAGAGCACTTTTTCCTTTATTTCCCCCTAAGACACATCAAAAACACTAAAACATTGAATTAGAAGGTAATTTATTGTTCTTTAAATATAAGCCTATTATATTATTGAATAGCAAATATAAGCCTTTTAGTGATCACCAGATTTGAAATTATTAATCCAATTTGTTTTTTTAAATTCTCTCAAAATATCTCAATTCACATGAAAATAGTGAGATTTGTAATTCTCTCTATCTTTTATTGTAAAAACTCCAAATAAGCTGTATTTATATTCTCAGGTGTGAAATCATTTAAAGTTATTCTAATAAGTGTTGAAAGCAGTTAATTCTCTCTTATTGAAATATACTTCTCCTTATTATTATACTTAATAATTTACTCATTAATATAAATAGTATTTGTATTAATACATAACCTTAATATTAGTAATAGGGGGTGTCAAAGTCACCAAATCCCACCTTGAAATAATGCAGAATTTGAAACCCAAGTACCAAAACTAAATCCTGGGTTGATCATGTGTAAATCACATTGCATTTTAACTGAGTGCCCTGGTATTTTGACCAAATCCCATGCATCTGGGATTATAGTTTGAAGCATAACCCAAATGAGTATTCACAATTCATAACTGTACAACATATTCTTTGTCAGCCTGTGACTCCATGAAGCTGAGGCAAATCAACTCAAAAGGTATCAAATGAAATAGGAAGCTCACCCATTTCCAAGTATACAAGTCCCATCATCATAGGACAAAAATTAACAAAGTTTTACCTGCTCAAAGTTGTTGCTGAGCATAAACCGTACTTTTCACCTCTCATCATAAATAAAGAGGAAGAGGCTTAACCCCATCAAATGGGTATTCAAAATGAAGTTCTCATTAACGGCTATCTAATGGTACTAGCCAAACTGAGCTAGCACCAGAATTACAGAGTTTATGACTAAAATAAGGTCAAATAAGGGTGAATAAAATATTCACCTCTCATCTAACTTCTACATTTTTAGTGTGAGATACCTAAAGTGGGGTCTTTTTGGAAAGAGCACAATCAGGGCTATCAGATGGTGCAATCCATTTCCCCATATCTCATCTGGAACAAAAGGTATGGGGCAAACAATCTCCATACAGCTTTTAAGTAAAACATATATATGTACAAGAAATCTTGTACATGGCATAACTTTGCCATACTTATTGATAACCATATCAAATGAGGTACCATTGTGCAGAGCTCATCCAGGGCTACACAATGAACCATCATTAATCTTGATATCTCAAAAACTGACAAAGGTATGGCAGCTTTAACCTCAAAATCCCAGAGTTAGACCAATACAGTCTTACTGTAGGATATTCTCCCATAAGTATGATTATGATGTGTCAAAGAGATGAAGAAGCATGTTTATACTTCAATAAATCATGTTTCATTCAATACTGGGGTCCCATACAGGTTCTGTACAGTATTCTACACGTCATACACATCAGAAGAGGGCTATGTGGTCCCCAGATGACAATCTTCACCCTGTATTGGTGAAAACTGCCCAGATGTAGTTTCAAAACCACATCTGAGCCCGATACAGAGCAGAAAGGCACTATGAAAACCATAAGAAAGTACTCTAAAGTGAAAAACTCTTCACTTCCTGTGAGCCTTGAGGTGTATTTTACATACCCAAATAGGCCACAATTATCTTAAAAATAAATTCTGAACTATGCATAACCCATAAGTCATGCGTATATTCAAAATTAATCATTTTTGATTCCAGAAAAGATGAATAGCTTTTTATTGAGTAAGTAAATCCATGGATTTAAGGCCATATTTGGATTCTACACAGAAATTAAACTAGGGTAGCTCCATAGAGTGAATAATCTCAAATAAACTCTTTGAGGTGGTAATATGAAAAATACTCCAATACCACATCATCAATACCACATAAAAGATCTGTTTTTCTCTATTTCATGCCAAGATAATGGGAATGTGAGAAATACCATGTTACATATACACTAAGAAGAGTGTTATTCATGTTTTGGGCACTTAAAATTATGGTATTCTTGCATGCACTTTTGGTACACCCATAGTGGATATCTCACTTGAAGCTCAAAATTCTATTTTGCCATAAAAAATAAGCAAGGGGGACAAAAGACATCAAAGAGACCCAGGGTACCTAACTTCTGAGGCCTCTGAGGTGTGGACAGCTCCCAAGCTTGAATCCATGGCTGATCTTGGCCCAATCAGCAAACTAAAACCTTTTGGGAACTTGGTTACCATGTTACAACTTTAGTAAATCATAAGAAAATAGCAAATAACCTGCTATTTTGACGTGCCAAGGAGGTAAAGAACAACTCAGACTCCTGTAACCATGTTGATTTTTGATGAATTACCATGGATAAACCCCAAAATGGTAATTAAGATCCTTTTTGGACTAGTATCCATTGATTTACCTCATAGCAACCAGCCATATACTTCTATTTGTAATTCTACGTAGAAAAGAGGTAAAACCTTCAAAAATTTATTAAAAAGATAATTCTCAATGAATCTTTGTGCAAATTTCAGGACCAATTGAGAGCTGTATAATTAATAGAAAAACCAAAAATAATTATATCTCTATATGTAAAATTGAAAGTTTTACTTACAGTTCATTTTTGATGATTCCACGTGAAACACAGAATCTTTAAAACTTTACAGAAAATATATTCTGTGATGAAATTTCCATTAGCATTGATAAATTTGAGAAATAAGTGATTAATTTGGAACAAAAGAAGATTTACAGTTGTGGCTCCTTTTATTCTTAGCCATAAATGGGTTGGTATTCAGGTAAAAGCCTCAATTAAGCAATTATGATAATTGTATGTGACAACAGATGATGCAATCAATAATCCAAAAAGATTTATTGTTTTCTCACTCACTGTTTTTTAAGTTTTCTTGATGGCACACCTCTGTGAGCTGTCTTAGACTTAAAAGAGGCATCCCCTTGGTTTTTTTTCCAGAACAATCACATTATCATAATATACCCTTATTACCAAACAAGTATGTATTAGTTAAAACTATTTCTCAAGTGTTTTATTCTTTCAGAAATCAATAAGAAAGACGTGAAATCATAAAAATCAACTATATTTTCCTGTAATACTCTCATAAATCAATTTTGATTCATTAAATCCACAATTCCATGTCAAAATTCTCTACTATTATCTTCTAAAAGGTTCATTGGATTAATAGTGAGTAATTTATCTCAATTCTTAAAGTTTTTCTCTGGTAATAGTCTTCTTCAAGAATTGTCTTTATAATTATTCTTTTAAAAGATAATTATATATTAAAATAATTTTAGGGTATTGGTAAAAACACGTAAGCCAATTGGTAAAAACACGTAAGAGCTTACGTGTTTTTACTCAAAACCTACGTGTTTTGGCCATAAATTGGTAAAAACACGTAAGGGGTTCCCTGGGCCCATTTTTAATTAAAAATGAAACACCATTGGGCCTGTATTGGGCCAAAACATGCCCAAAAGAGGTTTTTCCCCACAAAACCTCTCTAACTCCAAATTGTTTCAGATTTTTTTGCCCAGCCCCCCCCAAAAAAACAAACAAGCTCAAACACCCCAATAATCCACATTATCCCCACCCCAAAACATTGTTTTTTTTTGGAAAAACAGCATTACCAAAGCCATTTTGCAAAGCTTTTCACACTTTTTTTCTTTTGGTCCCCCAAAGACTGCATTTTCCACCACAACAACCTGCTTTCAAGCCTCTCAATTTTCAATTTTTTACCATCCCTCATCTATTAATCCCACATTTAAACCACTTTCTGTCACTCTTAACCACTTCTGTTCATTTTTCACACCTTTTTTCACCTCTTTTTCACATTTGGAAAGGTTCTTACCCCATTCCAAATCCCCCAATTCCCCTTTTTTTCACTTTTATACATAATTTTCATTAAAAATATGCTTCAACCCCCCACTGAAGGTGAATTTCAGACCCTTGAGCTTCTTTGGCAACATGTGCATAATTTTGCCAGGGCTCAGGGGTATGCTGTGTCTACCTTGAGGTCCAATATGACCCACAACCAAATTGAAATATGTTGTGACAGGTCTGGCACCCCAAATCCCAACAAAAGCCCCTCCAAAACAGTCACCTCAAGAAAGCTTGACTGTCCTTTTAGACTTTATGCCAGGAAATATTCCAAGAGCACCACTTGGACTCTTAAAGTCAAAAATCCTGAACATAGCCATGATGCCACTGAAAATATCATGGCACATCCTGCTTTCAGGAAATTCAATGAGCAAGAAACATCCCAAATTGCTCAAATGTCTGAATCACTTCTCATGGCAAGGCAAATTCAGGCCCAATTATGCAGCCAGAGGGAGTCTGACAGGCCTGTAATCCTTCAAGACATTTATAACCAAGTCAAGAAAATAAAGAAAGACAAACTGCAAGGCAGAAGGCCCATTGATGCTCTTATTGACACTCTCAAAGAAGAAAATTTTGTTTGGTCCTCTGCAAGGGATTCTGAGGGACACATTACCTCCTTGTTTTTTACTCACCCCCTGGCCATAAAACTTCTTCATGGCTTTCCTCATGTCATTCTTATGGATTGTACTTATAAAACCAATAAGTACAAAATGCCCCTTTTTCATATTGTTGGATTCAGCTCAACAAATAAGACCTTTTCTGGGGCTTTTTGTTTGATGAAGAATGAAAATGAAACTTCATATACTTCGGCATTAAATCAATACATTGAAAATGTCCTCAACAACACCAATCTTGTTCCCCCCCAGTTATTGTTATTGACAGGGATCTGGCCTTGAAAAACTCTATTGAGAAGCTCTTCCCAGACTCCAAAGTCATGCTATGCATTTGGCACATCAACAAGGATGTATCTGCTCATTGCTTGAAGAAAATTGGTCATGGAACTGATTTTGAAAGTTTTATGGGCCTTTGGAATCAAGTAATATACTTCTTCATTTTATTTCATTTTATTTCACTTTTTTTCTTATTATTGTCTTTATTAATGACTTTGGGATTCTTTTCTCAGCTTATGTATTCACCCACTGAAAAGTCTTTCAAAGGCAACTGGAAGAAGCTTCAAAAGCAAGTTAAAAATCCTGAGGTCTTGCAGTATTTGGAAAAAATCTGGCTTTCTCTAAAGGAGTATTATGTGCCAGCCTGGAAAAACCACCATTGCCACCTGGGTGTGGGCTCCACCTCCAGAGTTGAAGGTGCCCATGCCATGGTTAAACTTTGGCTACAAAAGTCCACTGGTACTCTCCTGGAGGTAGTCAGGGCACTCCACATGGCATTCAGAAAACAGTTTATTGAAATTATCAACAGAATCTCCAAAGAAATGATTGTCCATGTCAAGAATTTTCTTCCACACATCTGTGCCCTCATTGGCAAGGTGTCTGATTATGCTCTTCAGATTGCCTTTGAAAATTTCAAAACAAAATTTCCTCCAAATGAAAAATGCACCAACAAATACAACAATTATAAAGGCATTCCTTGCAAGCATAAGACCCAAAAGGCATTTGCCAAGCGCCAAAGGCTTGAATTATCAGACTTCCATCCTCAGTGGCATTTGAATTTGCCTGTGAGGGTTTTTTAATTTCTTCTTATTATTTTTTTTCTTATTAACTGATTTTACTTATCATATTCTTCTCAGACTGGTTTTCAAGGTGATGATCAAAGTGTTGAAAAAGAAAGAAAGAATGAAGCCAAGAAAATATTTGAAGACATTGGGGAAGACCTGTTTCAAAGACCAATGGCAGAAATCACCCCAATACTCCAACATTTTCAAGATGTTTTGACTGGAAAAGTCCCATTTGATCAAATTCCCAAGAGTCAAGAGGATGATCAATATTATGAAGACCCTCTAGAATGCAAGAACATCCGTGGAAGACCCCAAGGAGCCAAGAATAAAAACAAAAGAGAACCTTCAAGATTTGAAATTATTGAGAGTCAATCAAAGAGAAGAGGAAGACCCCCATCAAAAGTGACCAGCACAACAACTTCAAGATCCCAGTCAAATCTCCCCTCTCTAATTATGGAAGTGGACTCATCTGAAGATTCTGAAGATTCTGAGGACTCCTTATCTAAATCCATCAGTTCATCGGACTCACTGCCCTCAGCAACTGAATTAAATAAATCAGAAGTAACCCTTAGAAGGTCCAGAAGATTGGCAATTGGAAGCAAAACATCACAAAGAAAATCACACAAGCATGCCACCAGTTTGAATATCTATGATGCAATTGACCTGACCTGTGAGCATTGTCAAAGCAACTATCACACAAGTGATGAATGCTCCAAGCTGTTTGTGAGTTTCTGATTCTTTTTAATGTAATTTTATGTTGTTTATTTTGATATTTATTCATTTTTTGAACTTATGTTATCAGATAACTGGCTCAGAAGACTTGCCCAAGTTTATATTGAAATACACCTTCAAGGCCATCAATGTCCAGGGTGATGGAAACTGTGGCTACAGAATAGTATCCCACTTCATTTACAAGACTCAAGATCAATGGGTTGATGTCAGAGGTGACTTGGCTGAAGAAATTCAACAAAATAAAGACCTTTATGAAGCCATGAACACCTTAATTCCCTCAGTATCCTCTTATTTGGAAAGAATTGAATGGTATGAAGATGTTGGCCAGGCTCCAAAAAGCAAGTGGATGTCCATGCCTGACATGGGGGATCCAATTGCAAATAAGTATAAAAGACCAGTTTTCTTTTATTCCACAGCCCAATCTTTTTCCTTTTTCCCTTATTTCTGTCCTCCAAATGATAATCCCCCATTTTCATCTGCTTCTTGAATAGTTGTGCTCATTTTGTTCCTTTGGACATCATCATTTCTAAAGTTTATCCAGTCCCCCCCATTACTGTGAAGTGGGAGATTCATGCCCAAGCACAAGCCCTGGGGTGGGCTGATAAATTTAAGAAACACAGAATGTTGTATTTGTCAAATCTTCCTCCCCCCTCTCAGAAAAAACCCACTATTTTGGAGGTGGATTCTGATTGAATGATTTTTGTATATACAATATATGCCAATTATCCCCCTCCTCAGTCATATTTATTGCTTAAATCCCACCTCAGTCTCATTTTATATCAAACGTGTGGAACTTTTGTACTTGAAAATAGTCATATTACACACAAGAAAAAAAACAGTTAAAAAAAAACACTCATTGCGCCTTCACTTGTGGTCCCACCCAAAAAATTTTCCCAATTCATGAGCTTCTGGTTCTTCATTGTCCAGATTGAACCCTTTAATTTAAAAAAAAATGAAGGAAATTCATAAGGGGAAAGCTATTAAATTCACTTTTTAAAAATAGGCATATTACAATGACAGGAAAAAACATTTGAAAAAAAAACCCTTTTTGCGCCTTCACTTGTCCCACCCAAAATTATGGGATTCTGGTGCTTTATTCTTCACATTGAACCCTTTATTTTTTAAAAAAAATGAAAGAAATTCATAAGTGGGAAGATTTTAAATGAATTTTTGAAAAAAATATGCCATTTTGGCATATTGGCCAAATTTGTGAAATTTGGCAAAAAAAATTTTTTTGAAAAAATTTGTGCTTATTGAAATGCCAAGTCGGGAAAAATATGGCAAAAAAAAATTAAAAAAATCCTCAAAACTGAGCCTGAGGAATTTTTTTTGAAAATTAAGGTCACTTACGTGTTTTTACGATAAATTGGTACAAACACGTAAGTTTTTAGTAAAAACACGTAAGGGCTTACGTGTGTTTACCAACACCCTAATTTTATTATTTTAATAAAAGAAGTTATTATTAAATTCTTCTTGTAATTCATTCTTGTAGACAATTACTGCTTACTGTTATAATCACTAGTAGTGTATAACATGCAAAAGAAATAATTCTTGATTATTTATTTGTGGTTATAATAATTTTTTATTATTATATCTCATAAGAACAGTCATAGTACTGTTGATTAATAGTCATATTATCAACAGTCTCATAGACACATCTTAAACTTCCTCTACGTCAATGGTCTAGAGGGCCATTCCACCTCATTTTAGGATGAAACGAGCCCTTTTCTCCACAAGAAAAGGTTTCCCCATCCTGCTCTTGAGTTACTATGTAGTACAACTGTCAAAAAAAGTTATACTCTTGGAAAATAATCAGGTTATACTATAAGCTTTAGTATTGTAAACTTTATTATTGTAACCCAACAGGTAAAGCTGCACCCCAGGCTTTCAACAGCACTCACCACTACTAATAATCATTAGTAAAGCCCTTTTATTTTATAAAAACCCTATTTTTAATATTATTATCTGTGTCACAGTCATAGTTCAGGTTGTAAATACTCTTCATAGACTCAGACTGACATTTTGGGGGCCTGGCTGTGTGAGCCTTGAGGTATATTTTACATACCCAAATAGGCCACAATTATCTTAAAAAGAAAATTTGAATTATGCACAACTCATAAGTCATGCATATATCCAAAATTTATCATTTTCAATTTCAGAAAAGATGAATAACTTTTTATTGAGTAAGTAAATCCATGGATTTAAGACCAGATTTGGATTCTACACAAAAATTCACCTAGGGTAGCTCCATAGAGTGAATAAGCTCAATTTAAGTATTTGAGGTGGAAAATGGAAAATACTTCAATACCACATCATTAATAACACATAAAAGATCTGTGAAAACTTTTGTTTTTCTTGATTTTTAGCCAAAATAATGGGAAAGTGAGAAATCCCATGTTACATAAACACTAAGAATAGTGTTATGCATGTTTTGAGCACTTAATATCATGGTATTCTTACATGAACCTTTGGTACACCCATAGTTGATATCTCACTTTAAGCTTAAATTACTATTTTGACGTAAAAAATAGGCAAGGGGGACAAAAGACATCAAAGAGAGCCAGGGTACCCAACTTCTGAGGCCTCAGAGGCGTGGATAGCTCCAGAGCATGGATCCATGGCTCATCTTGGCCCAATTTGTAAACCAAAACTCTTTGGGAACTTGGTTACCAAGTTACACCTACTGTAATCATATGAAAATAGCAAATAACCTGCTATTTTGACGTGCCAAGGAGGTAATGAGCTACTTACACTCCTTTAACCATGTCAATTACTAATGACTTTCCATGGATAAACCCCAAAAGAGTAATTAAAACCCTTTTGGGACCCATATTCATTGATTTACCTCATAGCAACCAGCAAAACACTGCTATTTGCAATTCTACGTAGAAATGAGGTAAAAACTTCAAAAATTCATTAAAAATACAATTCTTAATTAATCTTTCTGAAACTTTCAGGACTAGAGGAGAACTGTATAATCTATGGTACAACCAAAAAGAATTACAGTTTTACTTGTAAAATTAAAGGTTTTACTTACAGTCCATTTTTGGTTATTCTACATGAAAAACTGAATCTTCAAAAATTCACAGTAATTACAACCTGAGATGAAATTGGCAATAACATTTATAAATTTGAGAAATTAATGATTTTTTTAGAATAAAAGAAGATTTACAAGTGTTACTCCTTTTATTCTTAACCATATTTGGGTTGGTAGTCACATAAAAGCATCAAATAAGTAATTATGATAATGTTACGTGAAAAATAATGATGCAATCAATAAACAAAAGGGTTTATTGTTTTATCACTCACTGGTTTTTCAGTTTGCTCCATGGCACGCCTCTGTGAGCTGTTGTTGACTTAAAAGAGGCCTTCTCTTGCTGTTTTTTCCATATCATCATCTTATCAATTTATTAAATCATTATTACCAACAAGTAAGTATTAGTTACAGCTATTCTTGAGTGTTTTAAATATTTCAGAATCAACCAGAAAGACGTGAAATCATAGAATCCAACTATATATTGTTGTAATACTGTTATAAATCCTTTTGATCCCTTAAATCCACAATTCCACATCAAATTTCTCTACTTTTATCTATCAATAAGTTCTTTGGAGTATTAGTGAGTCATTTATCCTTAATTCTTAAAGTTTTTTTCTAGTAATAGTTTTCTTCAAGAATTATCTTTATAATTATTCTTGTAAAAGATAATTATATATTAAAATAATTTTATTATTTTAATAAAAGAGGTTTTTATTATTAAATTCTTCTTGTAATTGATTCTTGTAGACAATTACTGCTCACTGTTATAATCACTAGTAGTGTATAACATGTGAAAGAAATATTTTTATAATTATTTAATTGTGGTTATAATAATTTTTTTATTATTATATTTCATAAGAACAGACATAGTAATGTTGATTAATAGTAATATTATCATCAGTTTCATAGTCACATCTTACATTTGGGGGCCTGGCCGTGATTGTAACCAGAGTTTGGGTATAATCATATTCTAGACTTCATTTTTGTGTTCTAAAAAACCACCATACCTACCACATCTTACATTTGGGGGCCTGGCCGTGTTTTTTGAACCTTGTACCCTTAATTAATATATTTTTAAGCTCTAAAATAAATTAATTTAATATTTTTTTCTTTCATTTCAAAGTTAAAATAATTCTTATTTTTGAAATTGTTTTGGAAATCTTTTTCATTGAGGAATTTGGTTCAATTTTATACTGTTTTACACGGGGCTGTTTCACATCCAAAAACTTATAAAATTATTCTTTGAGTTATTCTGAATTAATTTTCATTCAAAATCTTAAATTTTAATTTTTTTTTCTTTAAAAGGAATTATTTTTTCAATATTAAAAAATATAAAACTTATAAAAAATCTTTAAAAATATTTTAAAAAAGTATAAAAAATAATTTTTTCTCTTTTGTAATTTTTTAGTGTCTTTAATCAAATACTGTGCAGATGGCAACAGACTCAGTAAGAGATATATCACTAGTCCAGAATCTTCAGAAGCAGAATCTGAAGACAGTATTGAGGTGCAAATTGCTAAAAGAGGCACCTTATTCAACTCAGAAAAAGCTAAATTACCACCAAAAGGTGTGTATTTTATCTTATATTTTCACCTTTTATCTTTAAATTGACGTGAAAATGGTGCATACCAGAAATGGAAGCAACTATTCAGTCCAGCCAGATGGATGTGGACAAGGAAGAGGAAAGACCAAATCCAGAAGTGCCAAATCTTCCACAAGAAAGACACATCTGGAGAATGCCAGAGTTGCCCCCCATTCCCCAAGGTCTGTACCAACAGATTTTGACATGAATTCAGAGCCTGAACTGATTTATGGTAATATTTCCAGAGCTGAACCACTTTCAGGTGGCAGCAATAGAAATATATCAATGCCAGTACAAAAACTGGTTCAGAGCAGCCAAGGAGGAGGAGTGGGAAATCTGCCCAAGCCTTTGGCAGGGGGCCATGAACTCCTACTTACACATCAAGAGCTTTCTGGGTCAGGAGAATACCATAGAACTCTTAGGAGGTTGGAGCCCCCTGTCTTGCAAAGACAAGGTCAAAAAGATAAAGAATTGGTTGAAGAACCAAAGTCTTTTATCCATAGACCAGAAGAAAGAGTTGGAAATGATTCCAGCTTTGGAGACAGAGGCACCAGTGGCATCTACCAGCTCCAAACCAGCTCCAGAAGCATCCAAGGACAAGCCCAAAGGACCTCAAAAGAAACAGAGAAGTCCCAAGAACCATCAAGGCAAGGGAAAAGGCAAAGCCAATTGGCACAGACCTTACCCCCAAGGGTACAGGATCCCCAAATTGGAGCCTTGAGCCGTGGACAGTGTCTTCAATATGGCCAGAACTCTTATGAAATTCACAGCCAAGGAGCAGGAAAGGATGAACAGGACTTTTCCACGCAAATAACTGATGTACATAGAAGTATTAATGTAGAAATTGGCAAACTTGAGTCAAAGTTCAAGCAAATTACATTAGACATCAATGATCTAAAGAAAAGTGACAAAAAACATTTTGAATGGCATCAATTGACAACTGTCACCCTTGAGTCAATTGGCAATGCTTGTGAAAGAATTGAGAACCAATGTCAAGCTCAGAATAATGACATAGAGGATCCTTCCATTTTTAAAGTAAATGATAGACTTAAAACTCTTGAAGACCATGTCTTACAAATAGTTGAGAATACCAATCAATTTGCTATACATTTAGCAAAAAGTGACAGTGAAAGGCAGAAGCTGAAGAATGAAATAATTGCAAGTGTGGAACAAATTTATAAGAATCATGAACCACACATGCCCAGACATTCTACACCTTTAACTGAAGAAAAACTCTCTGTGGAAGAAAGTTTGACCCAATTCTTAGCAGAAAATACCTACTCTACAAGAGATATTCCCAAAATAGAAGAATGGCCAACATTCTCTGGTGAAGGAGAATACAACCATATTGAATTCATCAGGACTATTGATATGTTACAAGAGGACTTCAATATACCTGATGAAATCATAGTGGGTAAATTACATTGTTTGTTTACCAGAACTGCAAAGAAATGGTATTACAAAATGAGGATTGATCATGGTAAACATGACTGGTCTTGGTGGAAATCTGAAGTGATTACCAAATGGGCCAATAATTCTTGGAGGTTTAAAATGGAAAATGCTTTTGAAAGTGCCATTTTTAACTCAGAAAAAGACAAACCACTTACTTGGTTCTTCAAACAAAAAGACAGATTATCTGCTTTACACCCAGATATGTCTGACACTATGATTAATATGAAAATATTAAGAAAGTGTGAAGGAGAACTGGAACATGCTATCAAAAGCAGATGTGTGGAACCCTGTTCAACAGAGGACTACATTAATGCTATGGAAGATATCATTACCAGAACAAGAATTGGTAAGACTTGGATTAGAAACCCAATAGAGTCCAAAAAAGTCTCAAAGATTCCTAGAGAGGAAAGAAGACCAGAAAGACCTGTCTTGAAGTGTCATAAATGTGGAAGCACTTCACATTTAGCCAACACTTGCCCTAAGAAGACAAAGATCAATGAAGTTCAAGTCATTGAAGAAATTCAGTGTACTGAAGAGAAAGAAGAGTCTGATCAAGATTCTGCAGTCTCTGAAGATACACCAGTGGAGGACTATCCCATTGAAAACATTTCAGCTTTCTTTGAGGTCACAGAAGTCCATACCCACTTGCCACAGTACAGTGAGGATTGCTGCAACCTGATCAATATCCAAGATGTCAGAATGTGTAAAACAAAACCTGCTAGAGGAAAGGGTTATACTGCTGGGGCATCCTGTATCACATCAGTTCTGATGAGTGATATTGAAGCCAAAGTAAATTTGGATACAGGGGCATTTTGCACTTGTGTGGGCAACGATTATCTCCAAATTATACTTCCTGAATGGAAAAACCATCTATTACCAATAGAAGGTGTACAATTCAGTAGTGCCAGTAACAATATGTACCCCTTGGGCATATTGGACACTAATATTGTATTCCCACATCCAGCAGGAAGTGTAAGAATGAAAATTGAGATTGTAGTAATGGATAATTGCACATCTCAGCACATCATTCTTGGAAATGATTACTTGAATATTTATGGTATTGATATAAATAACCATAAAGACAGATATTTCACAATTGGAGATAACAAAAGGCAAAAATTTGCTTTCTCCAATATGCCAAAACAGATATCTGTAGTATCTTCTGTCAAAGATACTTACAAAGATGAATTTGTGTCTAAACAACTTGTTGAAGCACAAATTAATCCATCATTGTCACCAAAGATGAGGAATGAACTTATTGATGTATTATACACATACAATAATGCATTTGCATCTGATAATGAACCATTAGGTGCTATAAGGGGACATGAAATTGATATTACTCTTAATATTGATAGACCATATCCTCCAGTACTTAGAAGACCAGCTTATCCAGCCAGTCCCAGAGCTAGAGAGGCCTTGGAAAAAAATATCCAAGAGTTGATCCAACTTGGTGTACTAAGGAAAGTAGGCCATAATGAGGAGGTTGAAGTGACAACACCTGTTATCATTGCTTGGCATAATGATAAGTCAAGAATGGTTGGAGCTTTTAGAGCTTTGAATACCCACACAGTTCCAGATAGGTATCCAATCCCTAGAATCCAAGAAACCTTGACTCAATTGTCTAAAGCCAAGTATATAACATCAATGGATGCATTAAAAGGCTTCCATAAAAATGTTTTGACGCCTAAAGCTAGGTTTTTCTTAGAATTATCACTCACTGTGGTATTTATGAGTATCTTAGAATGCCATTTGGCATTAAAAATGCTCCATCTCATTATCAAAGAATGATGAATACCATCTTCCCCACAGAATTGTCTGAAGGATGGCTTATCATTTATATTGATGATATTATTATATGTTCTGACTCATGGTCTTTGCACCTTGAAAGACTTGCAAGAGTACTTCATAAAGTTGCAGAAGTGAACATGAAAATTTTACTTAAGAAATGCAATTTTGGTTTTGAAGAACTCAAAGCATTAGGACATGTTGTTTCTGGTTTGAGCTTGGGTATTGATAAGAATAAAGTGGCAGCAGTGTTACTTAAGCCAATACCCCAGAATAAAAAAGAAATGATGTCTTTTCTTGGATTTGCTAGTTAATATAGGCAACACTTGAAAGACTTTGCAATTCTAGCCAAATCACTCTATAGAATCTGTGATCAACAGACTGTATTTGAGATGACATAGGAGAGAATTAAAGCTTATGAGAAGATAAAGAAAGCCCTTACAGAAGCACCTTTACTCCTCATGCCTGACTGGAATATTCCTTTTAAGTTGTACATTGATGCATGTGGAGATGGATTAGGAGCAGCCCTACATCAAGTCCAAATTATTGATGACAAACCTACAGAAGGACCAGTTTGTTATATCTCAAGACAAATCAAACCAACAGAAGCAAGATATGGTGCAAGCCAAATGGAGTGCTTATGTTTGGTATGGGCACTTGAGAAATTACACTATTACCTTGATGGCAGTGTTTTTGAAGTGATAACTGACTGTAATGCAGTAAAATCAGTCCTTAACATGAAAACTCCCAACAGACATATGTTGAGATGGCAAATAGCTATTCAAGAATATAGAGGAAACATGACTATAGTTCATAAAGCAGGAAACATTCACAAGAATGCTGATGGACTTAGTAGATGGGCTTTAGCCAACACTCCTGATAACCCAGCTTATGTACCTTTGGAAGCTGAACCACAGATTCCAATTGAAGGAATTAACATAACTGATATTGGGACTGAATTCTTTGAAGAGGTCAGAGAGTCTTATAAACAAGACAAGAGTTGCCATATCTTGACTTCTTTATTAGATAAAGACTGCAAGGATACATCTTTAGTTAATGCACTTGATGAAGTTTGGAAAAATTCCTATTCTGAAGGAAGATTTCACTTGTTTGATGGGATCATTTACCACAGAACAAAAAATTCTTGTGTCATGACATTGTGCAGTAGATTACTTATCAATACCATTCTTCATGAATGTCATGATAGTATCTACTCTGGACACCTATCAGAAGACAGAACACTTGAAAAAGTGAAGAATTGTGCATGGTGGCCATCTTGGAGGAAAGAAACCATTGAGAATTGCCATACCTGTGATAGATGCCAAAAAGCAAACAGGAGCACAGGCAAGAAATTTGGATTGATGATCCATATTCAAGAGCCAAAATCCCCTTGGGAAGTTGTTCACATGGATTGGGTCAAAGCACTTCCCCCAAGTGGTGACAAAAGTTATAATGCTTGCTTAGTCATTGTAGATAGATATAGCAAAACTCCCATATTCTTACCATGTCATAAAGATGACACTGCTATGGATACAGCTCTTCTTTTATGGAGTAGAGTTATTTCTAATACCGGATTATTTAAGAATATCATAAGTGACAGAGATCCCAAATTCACATCTGCACTTTGGACCAATCTTCATAGATTGTTTGGGACTAAGTTATCATTCTCTACAGAATATCACCCTCAAACAGATGGGCTAGCAGAGAGGATGATTCAAACTTTAGAAGACATGATCAGGAGATTCTGTGCTTATGGATTAGAATTCAAAGACTCAGATGGTTTTACCCATGACTGGTGCACTCTAATACCTGCATTAGAATTGGCATACAAGACATCATTCCATTCTTCCACAGGACAAACTCCTGCTATGTTAGAGAAAGGATGGAATCCAAGACTCCCAGCAGACACACTGAGGAAAGACTTTATTGAAATTCATCCTACAGCTTCCAGCTTCAAGATAATGCTTGATAAAGTGAAACACCATGCAAAACAAAGTATGGATGATGCTTTTGATTATGCAAAACAGAAGTGGGACAAGAGTCATAAAGTACCAGACTTCAAAGTAGGGGACTTAGTTTTAGTTTCAACCTTGAGTTACAATAATATCAAAGGCCCAAAGAAACTTAAGGATTCTTATGTAGGACCTTTTGTTATTGTTGCTTTACATGGAACCAATGCAGTTCAAGTGGAATTGAGTGGTGAATTGGAAAATAAACACCCCACCTTTCCAGTCAGCTTGTTAAAACCTTAACAACCAGCTGATAAAGAATTGTTTCCTTTAAGAAACCCAACTCCTTTAACTGTACCACCTGTGGAACAGAATGAAGACAAAAAGATAAAGAAAGTCATTAAAGAAAGGAGACTTAGGGGTAAAAATCAGAGAGAATACCTTGTCAGATATAGAAATCCAGTACATGAAGATGAATGGATGGCAGAATCAGAAATACCTGACTCAGATAAGCTCTTAAGAAGATTTAGACATGAAAGAAGGCCACAAGCCTGAATATGTCTATAAATGTGCTTTAAATTACTTGATCTGAGTAATGTGAAGAGGTTGGACAGTGGACATTAACCCCCTTTGGGGCCTTATTCTTTTATCACTAATAAAATTGTAGTACAATTTTATTTTTGGTGGGAGGGAATGTGAGCCTTGAGGTATATTTTACATACCCAAATAGGCCACAATTATCTTAAAAAGAAAATTTGAATTATGCACAACTCATAAGTCATGCATATATCCAAAATTCATCATTTTCAATTTCAGAAAAGATAAATAACGTTTTTTTGAGTAAGTAAATCCATGGATTTAAGACCAGATTTGGATTCTACACAAAAATTCACCTAGGGTAGCCCCATAGAGTGAATAAGCTCAATTTAAGTATTTGAGGTGGAAAATGGAAAATACTTCAATACCACATCATTAATACCACATAAAAGATCTGTGAAAACGTTTGTTTTTATTGATTTTTAGCCAAAATAATGGGAAAGTGAGAAATCCCATGTTACATATACACTAAGAATAGTGTTATGCATGTTTTAAGCACTTAATATCATGGTATTCTTACATGAACTTTTGGTACACCCATAGTTGATATCTCACTTTAAGCTTAAATTACTATTTTGACGTAAAAAATAGGCAAGGGGGACAAAAGACATCAAAGAGAGCCAGGGTACCCAACTTCTGAGGCCTCAGAGGCGTGGATAGCTCCAGAGCATGGATCCATGGCTCATCTTTGCCCAATTTGTAAACCAAAACTCTTTGGGAACTTGGTTACCAAGTTACACCTACTGTAATCATATGAAAATAGCAAATAACCTGCTATTTTGACGTGCCAAGGAGGTAATGAGCTACTTACACTCCTGTAACCATGTCAATTACTAATGACTTTCCATGAATAAACCACAAAAGAGTAATTAAAACCCTTTTGGGACCCATATTCATTGATTTACCTCATAGCAACCAGCAAAACACTGCTATTTGCAATTCTACGTAGAAATGAGGTAAAAACTTCAAAAATTCATTAAAAATACAATTCTTAATGAATCTTTCTGAAGCCTTTAGGACTAAAGGAGAACTGTACTATCTATGGTACAACCAAAAAGAATTACAGCTTTACTAGTAAAATTAAAAGTTTTACTTACAGTCCATTCTTGGTTATTCTACGTGAAACACTGAATCTTCAAAAATTCACAGTAATTACAACCTGTGATGAAATTGGCAATAACATTGATAACTTTGAGAAATCAATGATTATTTTAGAATTAAAGAAGATTTACAAGTGTTACTCCTTTTATTCTTAACCATATTGGGGTTGGTAGTCACGTAAAAGCATCAAATAAGTAATTATGATAATGTTACGTGACAAATAATGATGCAATCAATAAACCAAAAGGGTTTATTGTTTTCTCACTCACTTTTTTTTTAGTTTGCTCCATGGCACGCCTCTGTGAGCTGTTGTTGACTTAAAAGAGGCCTTCTCTTGCTGTTTTTTCCATATCATCATCTTATCAATTTATTAAATCATTATTACCAACAAGTAAGTATTAGTTAAAGCTGTTCTTAAGTGTTTTAAATCTTTCAGAATCAACCAGAAAGACGTGAAATCATAGAATCCAACTATATATTGTTGTAATACTGTTATAAATCCTTTTGATCCCTTAAATCCACAATTGCATGTCAAATTTCTCTACTTTTATCTATCAATAAGTTCTTTGGAGTATTAGTGAGTCATTTATCCTTAATTCTTAAAGTTTTTTTCTAGTAATAGTTTTCTTCAAGAATTATCTTTATAATTATTCTTGTAAAAGATAATTATATATTAAAATAATTTTATTATTTTAATAAAAGAAGTTTTTATTATTAAATTCTTCTTGTAATTGATTCTTGTAGACAATTACTGCTCACTGTTATAATCACTAGTAGTGTATAACACGTGAAAGAAATAATTTTATAATTTTTTAATTGTGGTTATAATAATTTTTATTTTTATTTTTATATTTCATAAGAACAGACATAGTACTGTTGATTAATAGTAATATTATCATCAGTTTCATAGTCACATCTTACAGGCTGTGTTTTTAAACCTTTTTTGGACCTTATAAGTGAGTTTTTTTCTTATTTTCTTCATTCTGACACTTTTGTTTCTCTTTTTTTGGTGTAAACTTTATTGAAAAAGAAACATAATATATATCTTTTATTTATTTTTTGAGTGGTATATGCTGTATACCACTGTGTTTTCTTCTATTTTTATTGCCTTGTTGTGTGGTTGATTATAGTTTAATCACCAAAGCCCTTATTTTTGGCCTGTTTTAAATATTTAAACACATCAAGCCATTAATATAGTCCCTTTTTTAATTAAATAAGGACACCTCTTTCTGTAAAACCAACAGGTGAGGCGTGGTTGAGTACATTGCTCATTTCAATTACCCTATTACGTAACACCTTTTTCAGATTATACTTGCTAATTACAGGTTAATCTGTGAGATATTGGTATACAAACAATGTGCCAGATATATGTAAGCTGTATTTAATATGTGGAATTGTTAATTCAGTTACACTGTCTTAATTCAAGGGCATAATACAGAAATATATTGCCCAGAGGCCATTCTTGGACGTGCAAACAAAATTTGAAGAAGTCTTGCCTGACAATAAGCCCTCTTTTTCCTGTCTGACTCAGTGGAAGAAAACTAAATTCCACTAGAAACCCAGTCACATGCCAACACACCAGTGACACACTCAAAACCAGAGGGCAGCAAGGGAAAAGGAAGAGGCACAGTGAAGGCCTTATAACAGCTAAAACGTGGACACCCATTGCCACTCAGAGGAATAGAAAACTACAAAACTCTGCATCAATACAAGGTAAACCAACCTTAACAACTTTTACAGGGAAGATTACAGTCATTAACCAAGCTGTAACCTCTAAAGGTAAATTGCCAAAAGCAGAAGACAACAAATCTATACAAGGCACAGTCAAAGGTAAACACCCTAAGAAAATAAAGTTTTTGACTGCTTGAAAACACTGATATGTCAGCTGTACACCTCAGAGACCTTGGCTTCCAAAAGCACCAGCCAGAGGCCAGAGAAGGCTTGTCCATAACCAAAATACCTGGAAGAGGACACCTTGGACACAGTGGTGGATGGCGAGAAATTGAGGGAAATGATACCCACTCTGCCATTCACATTCCATTTCAACAGAAACCTCAAACCAGAGGAATGGAAGGATATGGATCAAGTTCTTCAGCTCCACCAACTCCTCAAAGACCTTTTTCAATGGAGCATGTACAACAAGAAGTTCAACCTGGCATCCCACTGGGCAGAACTTGGAGCAGGCTTCCAGAAGATCTGTCTCAAAGAGATAGATTTCAGAGATCTTATGGTAATCACCAAAGGTTGGAATCCCACCAGGCAGTTCAGACTCCTGGAGGTGAGGCAAAACAGGATAAGGGAAAATCAAGCCACTATCCAAGCTATAGAAGAACAACTGACCCAGACAGGGCATACTTGGATTCCTTCAGGTTCACAAGGAGTAGACCAAACCAGCTCTCCAGTGGCTTCACACCATTCAGCAACAAACATAACAGTGGACAAGAGTCACCATTCTTCACAATCCCAGGGAGTTTCCAGGAGAAGACAAGGATACAAGGGCAAGAACAAGACCACCTTCAACCAAAGGAAGAGAGAGTCAGACCCAATGATCCAGAAGCTGTTGAATTTGGTGAAAGAAGTACACAAGAACCAGAAGTAGTTGTACATAACTCTAGAACCAGTTGTCCTATTAATAGAAATATTACCCCCACCCAGATTGAACATAATGTTGTCACACCTGGGAGTAACTTAAACAGTGATACACTGTGGTTACAAATGTCCCAATATGATGAGAAAACTCAAAAGCAGTTTGAAGAACTTGAAGCAAGCCATGAGAGGATGAAAAACTTAACAGCCTCCATGGAAAAAAATGTTAAAAAACTTCAAGAAGGACATGCTCAATTGAGAAAAGCCTCTGAAGAAACCAAGAAAAGACTGAATCTAGTCTTTGAAGAACAACACCACAGAAAAAGGGACAGGGACTGTCTGGATTAGATATAAACAAACTGTTCAAGATCTTCCATAAAATGAAGCCCCAACCACAAGGCCATGTTTTGGATAATCCATATCACCAAGAGAACATCAAACCAGATTCCATGTTGGTGATTAAGGCAAGATCTCCATCTCAATACCAGGATGGAGATAATATGGCTGATTCTGAGAAGGAAGACTTGAAACAGATTCCAGAGGCCCCAAGCTGACCCAAATGCTGTGGAACAGGAGAATATGATCATATGGAACTCATTGATTATATTTATGGACTCTTCATTGATGTACCAAGCATAACAGACTAATGGATTACTGATAGAGTTAATACAGAATTCAAAGGAAATGCTAGTACTTGGTACACAGAGATGAAAGGAATTCATGGCAGAAGGAACTGGCCATGGTGGAAGAGTCAAGTCATCCAAAATTACATCAATGGTAGTTGGATATGGAAAAAGACCATGTCATTTGAAAATGACAATTATTAAGTGGACAAAGATCCATATGAATGGTGTCTCAGACAGTCTAAGATACTTAAAGCCATTGATCCTCAAATGAACCTTCAGATGAGGAATCACAAACTCCTGACACAAATTCCAGGAGAACTAGAGCATGAAGTGAAATGCAGATGCAACCATAATTGCACTCTAGATGACATTGCAAATAATGTACAAGAAAAAAGGAAAAGAAAAAATATAGGGTAATATTCCCCATATAAAAGCAATGGTTTCAAAGAGAAACAACCTTTCAAGGTAGAGTTCAAAGAAAAAATCAGAGAAATAGTGGCAGAAGTGACTAAGAAGAAGAATTCTTGTCACAATTGTGGTTCAACAGACCTTTAATCCAATAACTGTCCAAAGGCAAAGAATAAAGTCTATGCCATTGAGAAAGTCCCAGAGGAGGAATCCCCCACAGAGATTTCTGAATGAGACTCTATGGGAAATGCCATCAGAGAACAATCTAGAGAGGAATTTCTAGCAGAATGCCAAGAGAAAACCCCACTAGAAATCCAGGACATACAGTTGGAAGCAGGCATGCCACAAAACACTGCCAATAAGGCCTTGTGCAAACATACACAGGATGCACAGAAATTACTGTTTACACCAACCAAAGGAATGGCATATATAAATAGGACAGCCAAAAGAATGACTGTTTGCATTGACAATGCTCAAAACCCATTGATCATTGACAGTGGGGCACACTGCTCCATAGTGGGCAGAAATTATCTGGACAAACAATTGCCAAATTTGGAAAATCAGCTCTTTCCAACCAAAGAAAAGAACTTCAAAAGTGCTTCAGGGAACATGACTTCCATTGGGACAATTAGCAAAGAGATAATTATACCCCACAGGAAGGGTAATATCAGACTCAACCCAGAGTTTGTAGGCATTGATGATGCCCACCTCCAAGGGTTCTTACTGGGGACAGATTACCAGAGGATGTATGGCATTGATATTTACGGTAGTAAAAACAGGCACATTACCATTGGTACCAACAAGGAGAAGAAAATTTCACTTGATATATGGCAAATATCTGCTCAGGATCCACTGGAAGAACTACTGAATGAATTGAGGGAGGGCCAGTTCAGTACTACCCTCACCAGTAAGCACAAAATATGTTTGTTGAAGATACTGAGGAAAAATAGACCAGCATTTGCCATTGGTTAAGTTCAATTAAGTAAAATTAAAGGCCATGATATAGAGCTATACCTGGATGTGGAAAGACCTAATCCACCCATGCTCAGGAGACCTCCATACCCAGCAAGTCTACAGACTAGGAAAGAAATTAAAAAAATCAATGAACTACTGGACATGGATGTCATAAGAAAGATTGAAGACAATGAAATAGTGGAAATCACCACCCCTGTACTGATCACCTGGCATGATGGAAAATCTAGGCTGTGTGGAGGCTTTAGAGCTCCAAACAACTACACAAAAGCTGACAGGTATGCCATACCAAGGATACCTCATGCCCTAGATAAACTGGAAAAAGACAAATACATAACCAAGTTGGATTGTATGAAAGGCTTCCACCAGAATGGAGTTAAACAAAACTCCATCAAATTAATCAGAATCATATGCCATATGGGCATATATGAGTACACCAGGATGCTTTTTGGCATCAAAAATGCACCTGCCCACTTCCAGAGGATGATGGACACAATATTTCAAGAAGAAATATTGGAAGTCTGGATGGTAGTATATATTGATGACATCATTATATACTCAAAGAAATGGGAGGACCATGTGCAGTAAATAGACAGAGTGCTACGTAAATGCACACCCATTAATTTGAAAATTTCACTTAAAAAGTGCAATTTTGGCCAACAAGAGTTACCAGCTCTAGGACATAAAGTCTCAGGTCTTAGTCTGGTCATAGGCAAGAGAAAAGTAGCAGCAGTACTGCTAAAACCAGTAGCAAAGAACACCAAAGAGATTCAATCTTTCCTTGGGTTTGCTAGCTACTATAGAAAACACATCAGGAATTTTGCCCACATAACTAGTAGTTTGTACAAGTTATGTTCAAAAGATGTAGTTTTTGAAATTACCAAGGAAAGGAGGGATGCATATGAGAGGATCAAAAATGAACTCATAAATGCACCTGTGCTCATCTTTCCTGACTTTGAACTACCATTCAAGTTATACATAGATGCAGCATGTAGCCAAGGCTTAGGGGCAGCCCTTCACCAGAGACAAATTGTGGATGGTGAAACAAGAGAGGGAGTAATATGCTACATCTCTAGGAAACTGAAAGATTCAGAAGCCAGGTATGGGGCCACCCAGACTGAATGTCTATGCTTAGTCTGGGCTCTAGGGAAACTCCACTATTATTTGGAAGGTGCAGTATTTGAAGTATACACAGACTGAACAGCCTTGAAGTATTTACTCAACATGAAGAATACCAATAGACATATGTTGAGGTGGCAAATAGCCATCCAAGAGTATAGAGGCAACATGAAAATCATATACAAAGAGGGTAAAAGTCATACAAATGTAGATGGCCTCAGCAGATAGCCATTGAATAATGTCAAAAGCAATCCAGCTTATGACCCTGGAGTAGCAGCCAAGATCCCTCTCCATTTCATTGAAATAGATAGGAGGAAGAACTTCAGATTTTCTGAATGGGCACCAGAAAGTGGTACCCCAAACAGTGGAGACACTGATTCAGAAGGAACAGAAACTCCCATACTGGGAATAAGTCGCTCATAACTGCATAATGAATTATTCAATACAGTGATGAAGAAATATGCCAAAAACAAACAGTGTGGAATATTGTTGCAACTCCTTCAGCAAAAATACAGGAGCCCAGAAGTGAAATCCCAGTTAGAGGAACCCTGGTTGAGGGAATATAAGGATAACAAGCTTTTTCTTATAGATGGCCTTCTCTACCATAGAGAAAGGCACACTAGTGCACTCACCATAGTAGACAGGGAACATATATCCTTGATCCTACAAGAATTCCATGACTGCCCCTATATGGGACACATGAGTGAGAACAGAACCAAGGAGAGAGTAGCAATGTAAGCTGGGGTCACCCTTGTGACTTCAAGTTTATATGAAAGGAATTCAATAAATTAATTAAATGTGGAATACTGTTAAGATAAGATAACAGAGACGTCACTATGGTTCAATTATAGTATTATTAGTGGAATGAGCTTCACTAATAATATTAAAGAGAATTTATAATTTTAAGTAATATAAATTTCTATATAAAAGCTTGAGAGATCTTATATATTTTAAAGTAATAAATGATTTAATTTCAACTGTAAAAAATATATATAAAATTGAGCTCTGAGGTATCATTCAAAGGTAAGAATGATCCTCTTAAATATTGTAAATACAAGAATTGAAATGATGTCATATAAATATTTTATGACATAATCAAAAGAAAATGAAATAGTAATTTTATTTACAAAATTAAATGATGTCATATAATGATGTTATGACCTCATCAATATTTAAAATGATAAAGTTGAACTTTTGACTTAAGGTTTGAACCTAATAATTGAAGAAAAATAGAAATTGGAGTTGGAGACGCTGTAGCAGGTGAGCCAGTACATGCTTGCAGGCTCACAAGCAAGCACAGCTTGGTGGCCCAAATGGGAACAAGAGTTGAGTGAATATATCAACACATGTGAAAGATGCCAAAAGTCAAATAGAAAACATGGGATGAAGTATGGGTTGCTTCAACATATAGAAGAACCCAAGTACCCATGGGAAACCATCAACATGCACTGGGTTACAGCAGTTGTACCAGGAGGCAAAGAGAACTTCAATGGTTTCTTGATCATAGTAAATAGATTCAGAAAGAGTGTGAGGTTCCTACCATGTCACAAAGGGGATACAGCCATGGATACTGCACTGTTATTTTGGAATAACATAATATCTACCTGTGGAGTCCCTAAGATTATCATTGGTGATAGGGACCCAAAACTCACATCAGAATTTTTGCCCAACCTATATGACATGCTGGGTACTAAGCTTTATTTTTCTACAGATTACCATCCACAAACAGATGGATTAGCTGAAAGGATGATCCAAACAATGGAAGACATCCTTAGAAGATTCTGTGCCTATGGCATGATATATAAGGACCATGAAGGTTACACCCATGACTGGGTCACCCTTCTACCAGCAGTCCAGCTGGCTTATAGCATAAGACAGCACTCTATCACAGGAAAAACACCTTCACTGTTAGAGAAAGGGTGGAACCCCCTATTACCTGTGGATCACTTGAAGAAAAATCTTCTGACTATCCACCCTAAAGCCAAGGACTTTCATGATATGTGGAAGAAGGCTTGTGACACAGCTGCCAAATGCATAGCTGAGGCAAACAAATACAACAAACAGAGGTGGGACAAATCACACATGGAACCTGACTTTAAAGAAGGGGACCAAGTGTTAGTGTCTACACTTAACTTTAATAATATCAAAGGACCTGAGAAAATGAGAGACTCATTTGTAGGGCCCTTCACTATCATTAAATTGACAGGTAAAAATGCAGTGGAAGTCAAACTAACAGAAGAACATTCTAGGAAACACCCAGTCTTCCCAGTGAGTTTAGTCAAGCAATACCTCCAGACAGAGGAGCATAAATTCCCCTCCAGGAAGAAATACCCCACCCCACCAGAAATGGTGGAAGGGGAAGACTCTCCTGGGCCAGTGAGGAAAATCATCAAGGCCGGAAAGATCAGACGTAATGGTAAAGACCAAAGACAATACTTGGTCAGATTCAAGAATCAGACAGCTGACAAAGACAAATGTTTGGTGGAAGATGCCATACCAGATGGAAACCTTCACTTGAGAAGGTTCAGAGCTTCTAGGGGGACTGGAAAGTCTCATCAATGATGAGCCTTTTTTAGAGGGAGGGTATGTCAGCCTGTGCCTCAAAACCAGACCACAAGCATGACAGTCAAATACCATAAATTAATGGTATCGCCAAGATACCACCAAAACATGGAGCTGAGGCAAATCAGCTCAAAATGAATCCAAAGAAAGAGGAAACTCACCTATTTATAAATATACAAGTGCCATAATCATAAGAAAAAGAATAACAAAGTTATTCCTGCTCAAAGTTGTTGCTGAGCATAAACCTTAATTTTCACCTCCAATCTGGAATAAAGAGGAAGCAGCTTAAACCCAACAAATGGGTATTAAAAATGAAGCTCTACATAAGGGCTATCCAATGGTACTAACCAAACTGAGCTAGCACCAGAATTAAAGAAGTTATGATGAAAATAAGGTCAAATAAGGGTGAATAAAATATTCACCTCTCATCTACCTTTCATATTTTAGTGTGAGATACCTAAAGTGAATTATTTTTGGAAATAGAACAATATGGGAAGTGAGATGGTGCCATCCATTTCCTCATATCTCATCTAGAACAAAAGCTATAGGGCAAAGAAGATCCATACAGCTTTTAGGTAAAACATATATATTTACAAGAAATCTTGTACATGGCATAACTTTGCCATACTTCATTATAGCTATATCAAATGAGGTACCATTGGGTAGGAAGCATCCAGGGTTACACAATAAACCAACATTGAGCTTGATATCTCAAAAACTGACAAAGGTATGGCAGTTTTAAGCTCAAAATCCCACAGTTAGACCAATACAGTCTTACTGTGGGATATTCTCCCATAAGTATGATTATGAGGTGTCAAAGAGACAAAAAAGCATGTTTATACTTCAATACCTCATAGTTCACTCAAAACTGGGGCCCCATACAGGTTCTGTACAGTATTCTACATGTCATACACATCAGAAGAGGGCTATGTGGTCCCCAGATGAAAATCTTCACCCTGTATTGGTGAAAACCCCCCAGATGTGGTTTCAAAACCACATCTGAGCCCAATAAAGAGCAGAAAGGCACTATGAAAACCACAAGCCAGTACTCTGAAGTGAAAAACTCTTCACTTCCTCTGTGTGGATGGTCTAGAGGGCCATTCCACCCCATTCTAGCATAAAAGGAGGCCTTTTCTCCACCAGAAAAGGCTTTCCCATCCTGCTCTTGAATTCCTACATAGTACAGCTTTCAAAAACAGTTATAATATTGGATAATAATCAGGTTATACTATAAAATTTAGTATTGTAGACTCTATTATTGTAGCCCAACAGGTAAAGCTGCACCCAGGGCTTTCAACAGTTCTCACCACCACTAATGATCATTAGTAAAACCCTATTTTTAATATTATTATCTGTGTCAAAGTCATAGGTTAGGTTGTAAATACTCTTCATTATACCCTCTTCATAGACTCAGCATGACATACTTTTACACTCCATTTTGGACAATCTGACCAAAAACCTTACAGTACATTTATATTTCCTCATCCATATAATAATGCCTTTTTCCAAAGAAAGACACATTAAGTCAGATATGAAGATCACCTCTGGCCTTCCTCATTCATCAGGTCACTTAATACGTACAGATTATTTAACCATAATTAATTGGCTTTCAATCAAATCCAATTTCAAGTCATGTTTTGGTACTAGTGTCTCAACATCTATTGGAAGACTTCCTTCATCAAAGCAGTGTGGATTTCAGCTCATGGCCACTGAGGTCAACAAAAAATCACAAAATTGCCTAAAACTTAGCTCAAGCAGCATCTGAGATCAATGGCCAAGATATAAAAAGAAGTATATGGCAGAAAATAAATTCCAAATTTTAAATGGGGCTGGAATAACAGAAGAAGATGAGAGTAAAAGAATCTGTAATAACCACTAATCAGGGGTAAGGGTATTCATACTTACACCCACTCAAAAACCTCAAACCAGAAAATCCACTGTGTGTATCAGTATTCAGTTTCAGAAATCTTCCTTGCTGAAACATGCATACAGTCTGGTTCATCAATACAGCCTGTCAATACTTTTACAGGTTGGAATTACCCAATACAGCTTGGATAAAAAATTTCTAAACTGTATGAGCACTCAATACCGCCACCCCTCTTGTACAGGACCTGTATTGGACAGACTCAATTCAATAATCATTTGTTCTCATGAAAATTCTCTTTCTGGATCAGGGATGGTTATTCTCACATATACCAGCCCCTCTTTCTGCCCCTGGGGACATTTCCCCAGTTAATTAATTTAGTTTATTTATTATTTAATAGTTATTCTTATCCTTATTTTGGGTATTATTATTATTTAATTTTAAGTTAGTATTTGCCTGTACAGTATGAGTTGGGTGGCCATATCCTTATTAACCCTTCTCTTTCCATTCTGACAGGTTGAAACATTGGACTTGGACTTGTTTGTGGTTGGCTCTTTTATTCTCTTACTCTTATTGTTTTGTTGCTGCTTTTCTTATATTTCTTTTATTAGTAATTAATCATCTTACACTCTTAAGTGTATTCATCTCTTATCATATCCTTGAGCCCTCCATAAGTGAGTCGCAGTTTACTGAGTGCCAGGCCCTCTTCACTTTTAAGAGCCCCTGTGACATTAAATTAATTAACTAATATTTGATTCTTTATCTTCATCAATTCAAATTAATTTCTCTCATTAATCAATTATGACTCTTTTATGACTTTATGATTTTTCATTATTATGATTTTTCTCTCATCAATTTTCATCCCATTCATTTCTTTGATATGAAAATTGATTCTTTCTATTTTTTCTTAATCATTGCTGACCATTTCATTTCATTTTTATATCTCAAATCAAATTATTCTGTTCTATTATTCAGATCTATTGGGAGTTATTGATTGATTAAGTGATTGATTGATTGATTGGGATTCATTTGGGTTATTGATTCAGTGATTCAAGATTTTATTTGGATTGGATTGATTGAACTTTGAATTCCTAAAGATAACTAACTTATCCTCAGGAATTGATTATTGATTATTGATTGATTTCATTCCTGAAGATATTGATTGACTAATTGCTTCCTCAAGACCTTGAATTGACCCTGAAGACATTGATTGATTGATTGATTGATTGATTGATTATTGAATTCTTCAGGATTTATTGATATTTCATTTGAATTGATTGCTGAATTTATTGATTGATTGCTTATTGAATTTGATTTCACCTCAAGACTGTTGATTGATTCCTCAAGATTATCAAGATTTTATTGATTATTGATTTGGCCAAGCTTTCATTCCTTATTTTCAAGTATCATCAAGTTTTTATTCTTAATTTCTCAATAATGCCAGTTCAACATAGCCCTCCAGCCAAGAAGAATCCATCTCAAAGAAATCCAGCCGTTCTCACTCCTACAGAAAGGGTTCCTCTTGACAGCACACCATCAGTTCATCAACTGAGTGCAAATTTGGGTAGAGGACCACCCCTCCAGAAGAGGGGGAATGAAATCAAGAAGATCAAGATCTTTCTCTGGCCTCTTGTGTGGTTATCCTGGAATGTCTGAAGGTGCAAGAGCAAGACTTGGATAAGTTGAAGATGAAGAGGGGTAGGAGTCTGTGGAAGAGTAAGATTCTGGGCAAACTGAAGTGGACGATGCCTTGGCAAATGCTCCAGAGGTACCCCAGGGTTCTAATCTAGCCGCTACTAATCAACCTATTGTCTCTCAATCTGAACCAAGTCTCCTCAAGATCATGGAGAAAATAGCTACTATTATGGGACAGCTTTCTCAAGCAGCAGCCCCCAGGCACAATTCCAAAGCCCCTGCATTCAAAACTCCATCAATGAAGGCACCTGGTTCTTTTGATGGTACTAAAGCTCATAAATTGAGGGGATTTGTCCAATCCTGTCAATTGATTTTCCACAATGATCCAGCAAATTTCTTCTCTGACAGGAAGAAAGTTCTGTAATCAACTTCTTTTCTCGCTGGTAGAGCTGGCAAATGCATTGGACCCTATCTCTCCAATATTTCCAATGAAGACCCTTCCTACGTCCTCAATAATTGGAAGTTATTTGAAACTCAATGATTCACTGTGTTTGGTGATCACAATGAAGTCAGAAACGCTGAACAAGAGCTGGACAATTTGAGGATGAAGGAAAGTGGTCATGTATTCTTGTACATTTCTGATTTCAGAAGCGTAATGTCAAGAGTTGGAGATTGGGGAGAAATAGCTTATATCCATGTCTGTAGAAGAGGATTGGCATCAAGAAATTTGGACCAGTTGCCTTCCTACCCTGGTAATTTCAATACTCTTCAAGAACTCATGGAAATTACGTTGGAATTATATACCAGATACCATGAGAGGCAGAAAGAGAAGGGTTGTAATCAAGATAAGAAGCCTCCTGCTACTCGATCCAATTCTTCAAGGACTCCTAAGGACCCATCTTCAAGAAGGCCTCACCATAAGAAGAACAAGAAGGGCAAGCAATTTAAAGTTTCAAAGGATAAGCCCCATTCTGCTCTCCTCAATAAGGACAATGAATTAATCGATTCTGAAAAGGAGAGGAGGATCAAAGAAGGGTTGTGTACTTATTGTGGTGGAAAGCACCCAATTGAAAAATGCTTCAAGAGACCTCAGAACAAGCCTGGGTCATAAAGAGGCTTCCGTAGCAATCAGGGAAAGGCCTGAGTGGGAATCATGATGTGTTCAATGGTTTTCACTTATTTCCTTTAAGAGCACAATTGTGCACTCTGAATACTAGTGGCAAGAAATCATAGTACTGTTGATTAATAGTAATATTATAATCAGTTTCATAGACACATCTTACATTTGGGGCCTGGCCATGATTTTAACCATAGACTTGGCTTGAATCATATTCTAGACTTCATTTTTTGTTCTAAAAACTACCATACCTACCCATATCTTACATTTGGGGGCCTGGCCATGTTTTTTGAACGTTGTACCCTTAATTAATATATTTTTAAGCTCTAAAATATATTGATTTAATATTTTTTTTCTTTCATTTTGAAGTTAAAATAATTTTTTATTTTTGAAATTGTTTTGGAAAACTTTTCATTGAGGAATTTGGTCTAATTTTATGCTGTTTTTACACGTGGCTTTTTCACATCCAAAAACTTATAAAATCATTATTTGAGTTACTTTGAATGAATTTTCATTAAAAATCTTAAATTTTAATTTTTTTCTTTAACAAGAATAATTTTTTATAAAAAATCTCTAAAAAATATTTTAAAAAGTATAAAAAATTATTTTTTCTCTTTTATAATTTTTTTAGTGTCTTTAATCAAATACTGTGCAGCTGGTAACAAACTCAGTAAGAGATATGTAACAAGTCCAGAGTCTGAAGCAAGTATTGAGGTGCAAATCTTAAAAGAGACACCTTATTTAAGTCACAAAAGAATGAATTACCACCAAAAGGTGTGTATTTTATCTTATATTTTCACTTTTCATCTTTAAATTGATGTGAAAATGGTGCATGCCAGAAATGTAAGCAACTATTCAGTCCAACCGGATGGATGTGGACGAGGAAGAGGCACGACCAAATCCCGAAGTGCCAAGTCTTCCTCAAGAAAGACACATTTGGAGGATGCCAGAGTTGCCCCCCATTCCCCAAGGTCTGTACCCACAGATTTTGATGTGAATTCTGAGCCTGAACTGATTCATGATAATATTTCCAGGGATGAACCATTTTCAAGTGGCAGCGATAGAAATATATCAATGCCAATACGAAAATTGGTTCAGAGCATCCAAAGAAGAGGAGTGGGAAATATGCCCAAGCCTTTGGCAGGGGGCCATGAACTCCTACTCACACATCAAGAGCTTTCTGGGTCAGGAGAAGACCACAGAACTCTTAGGAGAATAAAGCCCCCTGTCTTGCAAAGACAAGGTCAAAAAGATCAAGAACTGGTTGAAGAACCAAAGTTTTTTATCCATAGACCAGAAGAAGGGACTGGAAATGACTCCAGCTTTGGAGACAGAGGCCCCAGTGGCGTCTATCAGCTCCAAACCAGCTCCAAAAATGTCCAAAGACAAGCCAAAAGGACCTCAGAAGAAACGGAAAGGTCCCAAGAACCACCAAGGAAAGGGCAAAGGAAAATCCAATTGTAACAGACCTTACCCACAGGGGTACAGAATCTCCAAATTGGAGTCTTCAGCTGTGGACAGTGTGTTCAACATGGCCAGAACTCTAATGGAATACACAGCCAAGGAGCAGGAGAGGATGAACAGGACCTTTCCATGCAAATAAATCATGTACAAAAAAGTATTAATGTAGAAATTGGTAAGCTTGATTCAAAGTTAACTAAAATAACATTGGATATTAATGATTTGAAAAGACATGACAAGAAATATACTGAATGGTATGAATTGACAAATGCCAAATTTGATTCACTTATCAATGCTTTTAGCAGAATTGAGAGTACATGTCAAGTTCAGAATGATGAAATGGAAGATCTTTCCATTTTTAAAATGAATGATCAACTTAAAATTCTGAAAGATCATGTCTTAGAAATAGTTGAGAATACCAATCAGTTTGCTACACATTTAGCAAAAAGTGACAGTGAAAGGCAGAAGTTAAAAAATGAAATCATTACAAATGTAGAAAAAATTCATAAGAATTATGTACCACATATGCCAAAGAATTCTACACCTTTAACTGACGAAAAGCTTTCTGTTAAAGGAAGTTTTACACCAGTTTTAGGAGAAAATGTTGTCTCTGTTCAAGATATTCCCAAATTGGAGGAATGGCCAACATTCTCTGGTGAAGGAGAATATAACCGTATTGAGCTCATCAGGACCATTGATATGTTGCAAGAAGACTTTCATATACCTGATGAAATCATAGTGGGAAAATTACACTCTCTGTTTACCAGAACTACAAAAATATGGTATTACAAGATGAGGATGAATCATGGGAAACATGATTGGTCTTGGTGGAAATCTGAAGTGATTACCAAATGGGCCAACAATTCTTGGAGGTTTAAAATGGAAAATGCTTTTGAAAGTGCCATTTTTCATTCAGAAAAAGATAAACCACTTACTTGGTTCTTCAAGCAAAAAGAAAGATTATCTGCTTTACACCCAGATATGTCTGACACTATGATTAATATAAAAATATCAAGCAAATGTTGAGGAGAACTGGAACATGCTATCAAGAGCAGATGTGAAGAACCCTGTTCAACAGAGGACTACATTAATGCAATGGAAAATATCATTACCAGAACAAGAATTGGTAAAACTTGGACTAGAATCCCTATGGAATCCAAGATGGTCTCAAAGATTCCCAGAGAGGATAAAAGACCTGAAAGACTTGTCTTGAAGTGTCATGAATGTGGAAGTACTTCAAATTTAGCCAACACTTTCACCAAAAAGACAAAAGTCAATGAAGTTCAGGTCATTTAAGGAATTCAGTGTACTGAAGAGAGAGAAGAATCTGATCAAGATTCTGCAGTCTCTGAGGATACACCAGTGGAGGACTATCCCATTGAAATCATTACAGCTTTCTTTGAGGTCACAGAAGTCAATACCCACTTGCCACAGTACAGTGAGGATTGCTGCAACCTGATCAATATCCAAGATTCCAGCATGTGTAAAACAAAACCTGCTAGAGGTAAATGTTACACTGCTGGAGAATCCTGTAGAACATCAGTTTTGATGAGTGATATTGAAGCCAAAGTAAATTTGGATACAGGGGCATTTTGCACTTGTGTGGGAAAAGCTAATCTCCAAATTATACTTCCTGAATGGAAAAACTATCTATTACCAATAGAAGGTGTTCAATTTAGTGGTGCCAGTAACAATATGTACCCCTTGGGTATATTAGACACTAATCTTGTATTTCAACACCCAGCAGGAAGTGTAAGGATGAAAACTGAGAATGTGGTAATGGATAACTGCACATCTCAGCACATCATTCTTGGAAATGATTACTTGAATATTTATGGTATTGACATCAATAAACATAAAGACAGATATTTCACAATTGGGGATAACAAGAGAAAAAAATTTGCTTTTTCCAATATGCCAAAACAAATATCTGTGGTATCTTCTGTCATGGATACTTATAAAGATGAATTTGTGTCTAATCAACTTGTTGAAGCACATATTAATCAATAATTGTCACCTAAAAGGAGGAATGAACTTGTTAATGTGTTATACACATACAATAATGCATTTGCCTCTGATAATTAACCATTAGGTGCTATAAAAGGACATGAAGTTGATATTACTCTTAATATTGACAGACCATATCCTCCAGTACTTAGAAGATCAGCTTATCCAGCCAGTCCCAGAGCTAGAGAAGCCTTGGAAAAACATATCCAAGAGTTAATCCAACTTGGTGTACTAAGGAAAGTAGGCCATAATGAGGAAGTTGAAGTGACAACACCTGTTATTATTGCCTGGCATAGTGATAAGTCAATAATGGCTGGAGACTTCAGAGCATTGAATACCTACACAGCTCCGGATAGGTATCCAATCCCTAGAATTCAAGAAACCTTGACTCAATTGTCTAAAGCCAAGTATATAACATCAATGGATGCATTGAAAGGCTTTAATCAAAATGTTTTCATGCCTAAAGCTAAGAAATTACTTAGAATTATCACTCACTGTGGTATTTATGAGTATCTTAGAATGCCATTTGGCATTAAAAATGCTCTATCCCATTATCAAATAATGATGAATACCATTTTTCCCTCAGAATTGTCTGAAGGATGGCTTATCATTTATATTGATGGTATTATCATATGTTCTGATTCTTGGTCCTTACACCTTGAAAGACTTGCAAGGGTACTTCACAAAGTTGCAGAAGTGAACATGAAAATTTCACTTAAGAAATGCAATTTTGGTTTTGAAGAACTCAAAGCATTAGAACATGTTGTTTCTGGTTTAAGCTTGGGTATTGACAAAAACAAAGTAGCAGCAGTGTTACTTAAGCCAATACCCCAGAATAAAAAAGAAATGATGTCTTTTTCTTGGGTTTGCCAGTTATTATAGGCAACACTTGAAAGACTTTGCAATTCTACCCAAGTCAATATATAGAATCTGTGATCAACAGACTGTATTTGAGATGACACGGGAGAGAATTAAAGCTTATGAGAATATAAAGAAAGCTCTTACAGAAGCACCTTTACTACTCATACCTGACTGGAATATTCCTTTTAAATTGTGCATTGATGCATGTGGAGATTGATTAGGAGCAGCCCTACATCAAGTCCAAATTATTGATGACAAACCTACAGAAGGACCAGTTTGTTATATCTCAAGACAAATCAAACCAACAGAAGCCAGATATGGTGCAAGCCAAATGGAGTGCTTATGTTTGTTATGGGCACTTGAGAAATTACACTATCATCTTGATGGCAGTGTTTTTGAAGTGATAAGTGACTGTAATGCAGTGAAATCACTTCTTAACATGAAAACTCCCAACAGACATATGTCGAGATGGCAAATAGCCACTCAAGAATATAGAGGAAACATGACTATATTCCACAAAGCAGGAAACATTCATCAGAATGCTAATGGACTTAGCAGGTGGGCATTAGCCAACACTCCTGATGACCCAGCTTATGTACCTTTGGAAGCTGAACCACATATTCCAATTGAAGGAATCAACATAACTGATATTGGGACTGAATTCTTTGAAGAGGTCAGAGAATCTTCTAAGCAAGACAAGAATTGCCATGTCTTGACTTCTTTATTAGATAAAGACTGCAAAGATACATCTTTAGTCAATTCACTAGATGAAGTTTGGAGAAATTCCTATTCTGAAGGAAGATTTCACTTTTTTGATGGGATCATTTACCACAGAACCAAACATTCTTGTGTAATGACATTCTGCAGCAGATTGCTTATCAATACAATTCTTCATGAATTCCATGATAGAATCTACTCTGGACACCTGTTAGAGGACAGGACACTTGAAAAAGTGAAGAACTGTGCATGGTGGCCATCTTGGAGAAAAGAAACAATTGAATATTTCCATACCTGTTACGGTTGTCAAAAAGCAAACAAGAGTACAGGAAAGAAATTTGGGCTTATTATCCATATTCAAGAACCAAAATCCCCTTGGGAAGTTGTTCACATTGATTGTGTCACAGCACTTCCTCCAAGTGGTGACAAAAGCTATAATGCTTGTCTAGTCTTTGTAGACAGATATAGCAAGACTTTCATATTCTTACCATGTCATAAAGATGGCACTTCTATGGATACAGCTCCTCTTCTATGCAGTAGAGTTATTTCTCATACAGGATTATTTAAGAATATCATAAGTGACAGAGATCCCAAGTTCACATCTGCACTTTGGACTAATCTTCATAGATTGTTTGGGACTAAGTTATCATTCTCTACAGCATATCACCCTCAAAAAGATGGGCTAGCAGAGAGGATTATTCAAACTTTAGAAGACATGATCAGGAGATTTTGTGCTTATGTGTTAGAATTCAAAGACTAAGATGGCTTTACCCATGACTGGTGCACTCTGATACCTGCATTAGAATTGGAATACAAGATATCAGTACATTCCTCCACAGGACAAACTCCTGCTATGTTAGAAAAAGGATGGAATGCAAGACTCCCAGCAGACACACTGCGGAAAGACTTGATTGACATTCATACAAAGCTTCCAGCTTCAAGATAATGCTTAATAAAGTAAAACATCATGCAAAACCAAGTATGAATGATGGTTTTTATTATGCAAAAGAGAAGTGGAATAAGAGTCATAAAGTACCAGACTTCAAAGTAGGGGACTTAGTTCTAGTTTCAACCTTGAATTTTAAGAATTTCAAAGGCCCAAAGAAACTTAAAGATTATTATGTAGGACCTTTTATTATTATTGCCTTCCATGGAACCAATGCAGTTCAAGTGGAATTGAGTGGGGAATTGGAAAATAAACACCCCACTTTTCCAGCCAGCTGGATAAAGCCTTATCAACCAGCTGACAAAGAATTGTTTCCTTTAAAGAACCCAACTCCTTTAAGTGTGCCACCAGTGGAACAGAGTGAAGATAAAAATATAAAGAAAGTCACTAAAGAAAGGAGACTTAGGGGTAAAAATCAGAGAGAATATCTTGTCAGATATAGAAATCTAGTACATGAAGATGAATGGCTGGCAGAATCAGAAATACCTGACTCAGATAAACTCTTGAGAATATTTAGACATGAAAGAAGGCCACAAGCCTGAATATGTTTAGAAATGTGCTTTGGCTTACTTGATCTGAGTGATGTAAAGAGGTTTGACAGTGGAAATTAAACTCCTTTGGGGCTTTTTATTACTTATACCATTGATAAAATTGTAGTACAATTCTTTTTTTTGGTGGGAGGGAATGTGAGCCTTGAGGTGTATTTTACATACCCAAATAGGCCACAATTATTTTAAAAACAAATCCTGAATTATGCATAACTCATAATTCATGCATATATCCAAAATTCATAATTTTTTATTTCAGAAAAGATGAATAACTTTTTATTGAGTGAGTAAATTCATGGACTTAAGGACAGATTTGGCTTCTACACAAAAATTCACCTAGGGTAGCTCCATAGAGTGAATAAGCTCAAATTAACTCTTTCAGGTGGTAATATGGAAAATACTTCAATACCACATCATCAATACCACATAAAAGATCCGTGAAAATTTTAGTTTTTCTTAATCTCACGCCAAAATAATGGGAATGTGAGAAATCCCATGTTACATATACACTAAGAATAGTGTTATGCATGTTTTGAGAACTTAATATCATGGTATTCTTACATAGACCTTTGGTACACGCATAGTGGATATCTCACTTTCAGCTTAAATTTCTATTTTGACGTGAAAAATAAGCAAGGGGGACAAAAGACATCAAAGAGAGCCAGGGTACCTAACTTCTGAGGCCTCAGAGGCGTGGACAGCTCCAAAACTTGGATCCATGGCTGATCTTGGCCTAATTGGTAAACTGAAACCTTTTGGGACATTGGTTACCATGTTACAACCACAGTAAATCTCAAGAAAATAGCAAATAACCTGCTATTTTGATGTGCCGAGGAGGTAAAAAGCTACTTAGACTCCTGTAGCCATGTCAATTCTTAATGATTTTCCATGGATAAGCCACAAAAGAGTAATTAAAACCCTTTTTGGACTTGTATCCATTTATTTACCTCATAGCAACCAGTCAAACACTGATATTTGCAATTCTACGTAGAAATGAGGTAAAAACTTCAAAAATTCATCAAAAATACAATTCTGAATTAATCTTTCTGAAGATTTCAGGAACAATGGAGAACTGTATTATCTATGGTAAAACTAAAAATAATTACAGTTTTACTTGTAAAATAAAAAGTTTTACTTACAGTCCATTTTTGACTATTGTACGTGAAACACTGAATCTTCTGAAATTGACAGTAATTACAACTTGTGATGAAATTGCCAAGAATATTGATAAATTTGAGAAATCAATGATTATTTTGGAATAAAAGAAGATTTACAGATGTTATGACTTTTATTCTTATCCATATTGGGGTTGGTAGTCATGTAAAAACATCAATTAAGTAAGGGTGTTGGTAAACACACGTAAGGGCTTACGTGTTTTTACCAATTTATGGTAAAAACACGTAAGTGACCTTAATTTTCAAAAAAAATTCCTCAGGCTCAGTTTTGAGGTTTTTTTAATTCCTTTTTGCCATATTTTTCCCGACTTGGCATGTCAATAAGCACAAATTTTTTCAAAATTTTTTTTTGCCAAATTTCACAAATTTGGCCAATATGCCAAAATGGCATATTTTTTTCAAAAATTCATTTAAAATCTTCCCACTTATGAATTTCCTTCATTTTTTTTAAAATGAAGGGTTCAATGTGAAGAATAGAGAACCAGAATCCCATAATTTTGGGAATTTTTTTGGGTGGGACAAGTGAAGGCGCAAAAAGAGTTTTTTTTCAAATGTTTTTTCCCATCATTGTAATATGCCTATTTTTAAAAAGTGAATTTAATAACTTTTCACTTATGAATTTCCTTCATTTTTTTTTAAATTGAAGGGTTCAATCTGGACAATAAAGAACGAGAAGCTCATGAATTGGGAAAACTTTTTGGGTGGGACCACAAGTGAAGGCACAATGAGTGTTTTTTTAACTGTTTTTTTTCTTGTGTGTAATATGACTATTTTCAATTACAAAAGTTCCACATGTTTGATAAAAAAGGAGACTGAGGTGGGATTTAAGCAATAAAAATGACTGAGGAGGGGGATAATTGGAATAAATTGTATATACAAAAATCATTCAATCAGAATCAACCTCCAAAATAGTGGGTTTTTTCTGAGAGGGGGGAGGAAGATTGGACAAATAAAACATTCTGTGTTTCTTAAATTTATCAGCCCACCCCAGGGCTTGTTTTTGGGCATGAATCTCCCAGTTCACAGTAATGGGGGGGACTGGATAAACTTTAGAAATGATGATGTCCAATGGAACAAAATGAGCACAAATATTCAAGAAGCAGATGAAAATGGGGGGATTATCATTTGGAGGACAGAAATAAGGGAAAAAGGAAAAGGATTGGGCTGTGGAATAAAAGAAAACTGGTCTTTTATACTTATTTGAAATTGGATCCTCCACTTGCTTTTTGGAGCCTGGCCAACATCTTCATACCATTCAATTCTTTCCAAATAAGAGGATACTGAGGGAGTTAAGGTGTTCATGGCTTCATAAAGGTCTTGATTTTGGTGAATTTCTTCAGCCAAGTCACCTCTGACATCAGCCCATTGATCTTGAGTCTTGTAAATGAAGTGGGATACTGTTCTGTAGCCACAGTTTCCATCACCCTGGACATTGATGGCCTTGAAGGTGTATTTCAATATAAACTTGGGCAAGTCTTCTGAGCCAGTTATCTGATAACATAAGTTCAAAAAATGAATAAATATCAAAATAAACAACATAAAATTACATTAAAAAGAATCAGAAACTCACAAACAGCTTGGAGCATTCATCACTTGTGTGATAGTTTCTTTGACAATGCTCACAGGTCAGGTCAATTGCATCATAGATATTCAAACTGGTGGCAGGCTTGTGTGATTTTCTTTGTGATGTTTTGCTTCCAATTGCCAATCTTCTGGACCTTCTAAGGGTTACTTCTGATTTATTTAATTCAGTTGCTGAGGGTAGTGAATCTGATGAACTGATGGATTTAGATAATGAGTCCTCAGAATCTTCAGAATCTTCAGATGAGTCCACTTCCATAATTGGAGAGGGGACATTTGACTGGGATCTTGAAGTTGTTGTGCTGGTCACTTTTGATGGGGGTCTTCCTCTTCTCTTGGTTTGACTATCAATGATTTCAAATCTTGAAGGTTCTCTTTTGTTTTTATTCTTGGCTCCTTGGGGTCTTCCACGGATATTCTTGCATTCTAGAGGGTCTTCATAATATTGATCATCCTCTTGACTCTTGGGAATTTGATCAAATGAGACTTTTCCAGTCAAAAAATCTTGAAAATGTTGGAGTATTGGGGTGATTTCTGCCATTGGTCTTTGAAACAGGTCTTCCCCAATGTCTTCAAATACTTTCTTGGCTTCTTTCTTTCTTTCTTTTTCAACACTTTGATCATCACCTTGAAAACCAGTCTGAGAAGAATATGACAAGTAAAATCAGTTAATAAGAAAAAAATAATAAGAAGAAATTAAAAAACCCTCACAGGCAAATTCAAATGCCACTGAGGATGGAAGTCTGATAATTCAAGCATTTGGCGCTTGGCAAATGCCTTTTGGGTCTTATGCTTGCAAGGAATGCCTTTATAATTGTTGTATTTGTTGGTGTATTTTTCATTTGGAGGAAATTTTGTTTTGAAATTTTCAAAGGCAATCTGAAGAGCATAATGAGACACCTTGCCATTGAGGGCACAGATGTGTGGAGGAAAATTCTTGACATGGACAATCATTTCTTTGGAGATTCTGTTGATAATTTCAATAAATTGTTTTCTGAATGCCATGTGGAGTGCCCTGACTACCTCCAGGAGAGTACCAGTGGACTTTTGTAGCCAACGTTTAACCATGGCATGGGCACCTTCAACTCTGGAGGTGGAGCCCACACCCAGGTGGCAATGGTGGTTTTTCCAGGCTGGCACATAATACTCCTTTAGAGGAAGCCAAGTACTTTCCAAATACTGCAAGACCTCAGCATTTTTAACTTGCTTTTGAAGCTTCTTCCAGTTGTCTTTGAAAGACTTTTCAGTGGGTGAATACATAAGCTGAGAAAAGAATCCCAAAGTCATTAATAAAGACAATAATAAGAAAAAAAGTGAAATAAAATGAAATAAAATGAAGAAGTATATTACTTGATTCCAAAGGCCCATAAAATATTCAAAATCAGTTCCATGACCAATTTTCTTCATGCAATGAGCAGATACATCCTTGTTGATGTGCCAAATGCATAGCATGACTTTGGAGTCTGGGAAGAGCTTCTTAATAGAGTTTTTCAAGGCCAGATCCCTGTCAATAACAATAACTGGGGGGGAACAAGATTGGTGTTGTTGAGGACCTTTTCAATGTATTGATTTAATGCCCAAGTATATGAAGTTTCATTTTCATTCTTCATCAAACAAAAAGCCCCAGAAAAGGTCTTATTTGTTGAGCTGAATCCAACAATATGAAAAAGAGGCATTTTGTACTTATTGGTTTTATAAGTACAATCCATAAGAATGACATGAGGAAAGCCATGAAGAAGTTTTATGGCCAGGGGGTGAGTAAAAAACAAGGAGGTAATGTGTCCCTCAGAATCCCTTGCAGAGGAACAAACAAAATTTTCTTCTTTGAGAGTGTCAATAAGAGCATCAATGGGCCTTCTGCCTTGCAGTTTGTCTTTCTTTATTTTCTTGACTTGGTTATAAATGTCTTGAAGGATTACAGGCCTGTCAGACTCCCTCTGGCTGCATAATTGGGCCTGAATTTGCCTTGGCATGAGGAGTGATTCAGACATTTGAGAAATTTGGGATGTTTCTTGCTCATTGAATTTCCTGAAAGCAGGATGTGCCATGATATTTTCAGTGGCATCATGGCTATGTTCAGGATTTTTGACTTTAAGAGTCCAAGTGGTACTCTTGGCATATTTCCTGGAATAAAGTCTAAAAGGACAGTCAAGCTTTCTTGAGGTGACTGTTTTGGAGGGGCTTTTGTTGGGATTTGGGGTGCCAGACCTATCACAACATCTTTCAATTTGGTTGTGGGTCATATTGGACCTCAAGGTGTACACAGCATACCCCTGAGCCCTGGCAACATTATGCACATGTTGCCAAAGAAGCTCAAGGGTCTGAAATTCACCTTCAGTGGGGGGTTGGAGCATTTTTGAATGAAAAATATGTGTAAAAGTGAAAAAAAGGGGAATTGGGGGATTTGGAATGGGGTAAGAACCTTTCCAAATGTGAAAAAGAGGTGAAAAAAGGTGTGAAAAATGAACAGAAGGGGTTAAGAGTGAAAGAAAGTGGTTTAAATATGGGATTAATGGATGAGGGAAGGTAAAAAATTGGAAATTTGGAGGCTTGAAAGCAGGTTGTTGTGGTGGAAAATGCAGTCTTTGGGTGAAAAAAAGAAAAAAAAGTGTGAAAAGCTTTGCAAAATGGCTTTGGTGATGCTGTTTTTCCAAAAAAAACCAATGGTTTGGGGTGGGGATAATGTGAATTGTTGGGGTGTTTGGGCTTTTTTTTTTTTTGGGGGGGGATGGGCAAAAAAATCTGAAACAATTTGGAGTTAGAGAGGTTTTGTGGGGAAAAAACCTCTTTTGGGCATGTTTTGGCCCAATACAGGCCCAATGGTGTTTCATTTTTAATTAAAAATGGGCCCAGGGCACCCCTTATGTGTTTTTACCAATTTGCTTATGTGTTTTTACCAATACCCTTAAGTAATTATGATAATCTTATGTGACAACAGATGATGCAATCAATAATCCAAAAGGGTTTATTGTTTTCTCACTCACTGGTTTTTCAGTTTGTTCCATGGAACGCCTCTGTGAGCTGGTGTTGACTTAAAAGAGGCCTCCTCTTACTGTTTTTTCCATATCAAATCATCTTATTATCCATTTATATCATTGTTACCAGCAAGTAAGTATTGGTTAAAAGCTATTCTTAAGTGTTTCAATTCTTTCAGAATCAATCAGAAAGACGTGAAATCATAGAATCCAACTATATATTGTTGTAATACTGTTATAAATTCATTTTGATCCTTAAAATCCACAATTCTACGTCAAATCTCTATATCTTATCTTTCAATAAGTTCTTTGGAATATTATTGAGTGATTTATCTTTAATTCTTAAAGTTTTCTCTAAAATTAGTTTTCTTCAAGAATTACCATTATAATTATTTCTGCAAAAGATAATTATATATTAAAATAATTTTATTATTTTAATAAAAAGAAGTTTTATTATTAAAATATTCTTGTAATTGATTCTTGTAGACAATTACTTGCTCACTGTTAAAAGCACTAGTAGTGTTTAACACATGAAAGAAATAATTCTTCAATCATTTAATTGTGGTTCTAATAACACTTTTTTATTATATTTCATAAGAACAGTCATAGTACTGTTTATTAATAGTAATATTATCATCAGTTTCATAGACTCATCTTACACTTTGAGAGCATTTAGGTGGTGACTGTCACAGGGGCTCTTGAGAATATCAAGAGTTGCCTGGTACTCAGGAATCAAGAGCTCACTTCCAAGGCTCCAAATAATTAGAGAAAAAGATTAATAATATAATTATTTAACAAAGAATAAGAAGGAGTATAATTATGCAGAAGATAAAAATAAAAAATCCAAAAGCCAAAGAGTCAACCAAATGAGTTTGAAATTCACTTTTTCAACGTTGCATAACAAAGAATGGAATTAGTAAAGGATATGAACACAATTATTGTCAGGGTTAATCTATGATATAGCCTCAGAATTGTAATAAAATCTGTAACTCAGAGTGTGACACCAAAATAATGATGATTAATTAATGATAAGATTGTTAAAAGTGCTATAATAAAAGATTCTAGTGATGGTGAGTGCTATTGATAGCCCTGGGTGCAGTGTTTACCTGTTGATTTACAATAACAAACCCTACAATAATTACAATTATAATTATACCTATTGAATTCTGATGGTACCACTTCTTTAAGAAGCTATACCACATAAGAAAACTAAGAACAGGATGATGTATTAGACTCCTTTTATCTTGTTCTGGGGTAGTGGGAGGTCGTTTATGTCTGCACATGACCACAGGTTGAAAATATTTACTACTGTGGCTGGTTTGTGGTTCTGAACACTAAATACAGACTGGTATTGGGTTGAAATGTGGTTTTAGATCCACAAGTCGTCATTTTTACCCTATACAGGGTGCAAAATTTCACCAATGGAGTGTTGAGAAAGGAATCCCCTTTTGAGGTTAATGAAAACACCAGGGCGAATCTCGCGTCAACCGTCGGCGATTGACTTCACGTCGCACCGCGGTCAGTATAAAATCTTGCATCAGTCGCGTTAGTGTCACTTTATAGTCACTGGATTTAGTGGGTCACGTCACGTCAGCGTCAAGACAACGTCAATCGTCACATGTGTCACATGAGAATGTCACTCAAAGCCCAAACCCATTTCAACACTATGCGCAACGTTCGTGTAATTTCACCTCATTGGCTTCCGCCTCCCTGACGCTTAGCATGCTTACGCACCCGCACCGCCCTCCATCCAGATGAGACTCCGACACTGCCCGCCCCTCTCCGTCCTCACAACTCCTTACGCTTTCACACCCCCGCCCCTACCATCCTTACGCTTGTGTAGTACCCTCCCGACATGCCTCCGACAACGCTTACCATCCTTACGCTCATGTAGTGCCCTCCCGACATGCCTCCGACACCACTTATGACCCTTACGCTTGTGTAGTGCCCTCTCGACATGCCTCCGACACAGCTTACTATTCTTACGCTTGTGTAGTGCCCTCCCGACATGCCTCCGACAATGCTTACCATCCTTACGCTCATGTAGTGCCCTCCCGACATGCCCACGCCAACGCTTACCCTCCCTCCCGACATTCTCCCGACACTGCTTACCATCCTTACGCTCATGTAGTGCCCTCCCGACATGCCTCCGACAATGCTTACCCTCCCTCCCGACATTCTCCCGACACTGCTTACCATCCTTACGCTCATGTAGTGCCCTCCCGACATGCCTCCGACAACAGTTACCCTCCCTCCCGACATTCTCCCGACACTGCTTACCATCCTTACGCTCATGTAGTGCCCTCCCAACATGCCTCCGACAATGCTTACCCTCCCTCCTGACATTCTCCCGACACTGCTTACCATCCTTACGCTCATGTAGTGCCCTCCGGACATGCCTCCAACAACGCTTACCCTCCTCACGCTTCCGTATTACATCCATAGTGTACAGTACGGTGGCTTGTTGGCGTACACGATGAACGCAATTGCTGAAATATGCTGAGTGGCCTTCTCTGCCAACAGGACCTAAGGGGATATTGGTCAGTATATTCACCATGTTGTGGTTAGGGTTTGAATCATGAGACTCACAAATTAAAACCTAATAAGTGGTCTATTTAAGACAAGAATTGTGTCTCCTGTTTTGCCGACAAAACCATTTTATTTCATATCAATCAAATGAACACTTTGCTTAGTCCTTACCTCATGAGCGTTGAATAGTTCAAAAGTTGACTTTAGTAGGTTTCTCACTAGTCAACTTTATTCAATGTCTCACAGGGAAGTGATTTCATTTACATGATATGAAATAATTTGCAAAACATCGCCTCCTTCAATTTCCCGACAAATTGCATTTTGCAAATGCAATTATTTTACTTGCACCTTTTTTCTTCAATTTGGATCTTTTTATTCAAAAATTTTCAAACAAGTTATCAATCAACTTGTCACCATCTATTTGCTTAATAAACTACCTCCGCTATGGCCCGAACCCCGGGAAATTCAACTCAATTCAATGAACAACCAACTTCAGCCCCAGAGAGTGGAAGTGAAATCTCTGATATCGCCAGTAGCCGTGAGTTAGGCATTGAAGTAGAGAGGCAGTCACATGAAGATAATCAAGATCCACCAGTTCTTCCGGAATGTGAGTATGCATCCATCTTGAATATTTCAAATCTCTCAAAACCTGATATTGTGTCATAGCCTTTATTTCAGGGCAGCCTCCAAGCTCTCAGAAACCAAATTTTAAAAGTTATGAGAAGGAAAAGACTGTTGAACCTTGTGCACCGACAGAAGATGATGGGCAAGATGATGTAATTTTCAGTGGCGAGGTGGAAATTATATCCAAGGAACAATTTGTCTCCAACATTGCTCAAACAATCCCAAGGCTTGAAAAAATCCAAAATGATAGTAAAATTCCTGATTATGTGCGTCAAAAGATTGCTGAAGCCATGAGCCTGCTCAAAATGGATTTGAACCGTAAGTCCATTAATAACTCAAATCAAAATTGATAAAAATAGCTGCTTACAATATATGGGCAGGTGTGGAGGTGGGAGAATCTCTACCTGAAGGATCTTGAGTCGTAATTGGATTTCCAGGCAAAGGATTAGGAAAAAGACCAAATATACATGCGACCAAAAAAACAAACAAAAAATGCCGTACCTTTGAAGCCGCAAACGATTCTCGCGATCAAGGTCATGAAATTATCAATGTTGAAGGGGACCATATTGATAATCGACCTCTGCATACTGAACCCCCCCAATACTCAATGAAACAATCCATGATGAAGCTCCACATACTGAAAGCCCCCCAATACTCAATGAAACAATGCATGATGCAACCCCTCCCGCCTCTCCTCGGAATATTTAAGCCTTTCAAGCAAGCAAAACAATTAAACATGATACAATGGGAGGAGATATGACTGATATAATTCCCGACGCTGAGCCCAAAGTGTCATCCGCTGCGAATTTTCAAGGAATATTTTTATCCCGCATGGAAGAGTTTGCAGGCATTTTGAATTATCATTCCAATATTTCTCAACAATCATGGAAAAGGGGGCTTGATAATATCAATAGGATTTACAAAAATAGATGGGACAATTTACCAACAAAGGATGCTCATACATTCCTTCCTGTTGGTATTAAGGTGATCAGTAACCAAGAGCTTAAAATGTTGGCCTGGCTGAAGGACCTTGAGATGGCAGGTGAGTTTTATCTTTGTGCATGATACATGATTATTGGCTGTTGACTGGTGATATAAATCGCAATATACAGGGTTAGATTTTTTTAAGCCAACCAAAACAGAAGCGTTTTTTGATCACAACATTTGGAATCTCAAATTGATGAAGGAATCAGCTAAACCTCCAGATAATCTCCCAAAATCAGAACACTCCTTCTTCAAAATGGTTCAGAGCCTTCTTTACCCCGCCAATCCAGTTAAACATTTTTGGGCAAATGTTATGTTTGAATCCATTAGTTTAGTCTCATACAATGTGATTGCACCCAAACCATATGTTGCACCAACATCAAATTCGACCGATCCTCTTGGACTCGGTCGGGGAGCAGTTGAATACCTTGCCTCCTGCTTGAGTAAATCGAAGCAACGTGCAACCCAACTCAGCATTGAAGGTGGCGGGGCTGACAATGGGATATCCACAAAGCCCCACAAGAACCTGGAGGATCTAATGGATACAGTTATCCATTTGATGATTGCGTACAACATGGTACGTGCACATACAAAGGTCGAAGTTAATGGAATCAAAGGCAAACTCACAAACTCAAAAAAAAATGAGGCCATCAAAGATCTTTTGACGTGTCACAAGAATCTCGGAATAAATCGAATTTGCTATGGTATATTAGCGGCATTCTGTGCGGCGGGGGTTCGTGGTTTGATGGTATGCTCAGATGACTGGAGAACAAGCTCAGTTAAAGGGGCTTTATCACTAATTGACATTTCCGCAAAACTTTCAGAGGGTAAAAATCTAGTGGAGCCAGTGTGGCTACGTACTAATAAGTATATATGTAATTTACTGAATAAAAGTTTCTTCTCATCGGAGTCTTTTAACCCCGCTGTACCTCTTAGATTTGAATTTGCACGATGCTTAGTATTAGACTTTGGTGATGCCTGGGTGGCGAAGCGCGGTCTTGGTTCAAGTGATGAGGTCACATTGACTGTACCCAGGTCTGCTAAGCTTACAGCCAGGATTGACCCGTTTTAGCTTAGCTTTGTACCAGATAGATTTTTATTTAATTTTGAAAAGTTATTTATGAATTTAATAATCATGACTTCCTATCCTACTACTGCCCGGATGCCACAGTCTGAGTACCAATAGTAATTGTACGGCGGCATGCCTCTGTACATCATTGCAAAGACTCCAACAAGACGCAAGCTGAGTCAGGCGATGTGCCCGCGAATAGCACACGCGGGTGCATTGCGGGAAGTCGTGTTTATCACTTCCTGCCGGCCCATGAAAGGCCAAATGTTCCTGTGTCTTTCAAGAGGACTAGGATAGCTAGGGATCCGCAGCAGGATGCATATTGCATTTGCGTGTGCTTGCAAGATTCCAAATGGTTGGATTGGAAAGTGATTGCATGGGAACATCAATGTGTAAAATTGAATAATGCACTATCCACTGCAATTTTCAGGTTCAGGTATTTGAGATCGTGAATTTGCCAAGGTCAGGCGTGAGCTTTCTTTTTAGCCGCAATTAAAAAAGATTCATCCACCACAATCCAATTTAGGTGATATTAAGAAATCAGTAATCATTCGGTTTCATTTCATTTTCTGCTGAAAGCATGCCATTCACGAAAAAAGGAAAAGAGCGTAAAAGGGAACTCGCGAGAAAGTGTTGGGCTGAGGAAGGAAAGTGTGAGTTACTCGCTTAATCTCAGTGTATATATGCTTCCACATTTATGTGGCACCCTCATTGGGCCCCACAGAAGAACATTGGCTTTAGTCGGTTCAGATTGTGCCAATGTCATGTGGGCTCCAACAGGGAAGTCAAAGGATGTGTGCCGAAGAAAGCTCCTTGGCAGTATCTGATATCTTGTGTGCTTCAACACATAGTGATCCCTCAACCACTTGGGAATAGTAGCAGATCCCAAAAGACAAATGAGCGCAAAACAACCCAAATGAATAGGTTGATTTCCTCCTCTCGCCCAACAGCACAAATATCAATGCCAGTATCAGCAAATATCACCCCAAGTGAAATTCGGAGGGTTGTGGATGTCAATCAGATCAAACGCATTCACTTTGGGCGTGTGGCAATTTTCTCTTCAACCGGATTACTCATTGCCCTTGTCAAATTCCAACCATTCACAACAATGAGTGAAGTCGAGGTCGATCAATGGGATGAATTATCACAATTCCTATTTCGCAAAAAGAGATTCACTGACCCGATTGCAACCAATGGAGCATTACTGGAGGGATTTATGTTCGCGATTGGGTGGCGCAAATGCAGCACCAAGAATGAACAATTTGGTCTGTATGGAAGTGTCGGGAAAATTGGAAACGCAAAAGATGAATGGCAGAACCGAGGTCCCAATCTTAGCTCGGTGGGTTGCATTCTAGGTCAATCCTTACGATATGTTGGGGATAATTTATTTGAGAGGATTCAAAATTGCTACAATTCATTGGGGGTTCCGTCTTTTGATCAAGTCAACTATGAAGGCAATATTCCGGCAAATCAGGGTGCATTTGAGTTCGCTTCTGCACTCACTTTAACCATGAATGGATTCAAAAACGCACCTCATGTTGATAAGGATGCATCGCTGTATGCTTCGGGATGGTGGTTTCAAGCTGATAAGCAGACTGGCCAAATTTAAAGAGATGCGTCAAAGCGGTGTACAGGTGGAAAATTGATTTTCCCAAATGAGCATTTTTGGATTGATCTATCCGCATGTCATGGGCTCATTCAGGTAGTGTGGGCCAGTAGTACATTTGTTCATTATACTGATCCAGCACAGGACAACAAAAGCACAACACTAGTGGGTATGTCCGCACAATGCTCAAGCAGGTTAGCAAAAACAATGCGGCAAAAAAGCCATGGCTATTATGAGATTGGCGAGAGAGCGGGCTATCAAATCAGGGATGGTAATACAATCCCATGCCGATTCAAAGAATGAGGAGATTTGCATGTGTGTTGGGTAAGTAATGGTGCGGTAAGGCAGAGGACAATATACACGAGGATTGGATGGATTCTAGTGCGGGAGATGGGGTGTCTGACATGAAAAAGGGGTGAAGTGGATTATGTACGGTGGCATGCCATCGTACATCTGTCCTGGTTTGTTGCTATTGTCCAGGATGCCAATGCTTCACACGCGAATCCTCATGCTTGTGCAGGTTCTGACAATGCTAAAAGTTCCTTACGCCTATGCGGGGTGCCAACGCTACACACGCCAATCCTTGGGCCTGTGCAGGCTCCCGAAAATTTACACGCCAATCCTTACCCCTTTACAGGCTTTCGACGATTCACACGCCAATTCTTACGCTTGTGACGCTTCCCCACAATGCTGAAATTTTCTTGGCCTGTGCAGGATCCCAAGAATTCACATGCCAATTCTAACGCCTGTGCAGGCTCCCAAAAATTCACACGCCAATGCTTATGCTTGTGAAGGGTCCCAAAAGTGCTAAAATTCCTTACGCCTGTACAGGCGTCTGACGATTCACACGCCAATCCTTACACATGGGAGGGTTGCCAACAATGCTGACAAATTCTTACGCCTGTGCAGGCTCCCAACAATTCACACGCCAATCCTTATGCCTGTGCAGGCTCCCAACAATTCACACGCCAATCCTTACGCCTGTGCAGCCTCCCAACAAGTCACACGCCAATCCTTACGCTTGTGAAGGTTCCAGACAATTTAAACAATTCAATACATGAGTAAGATTAATAGCGTGTGACCATAGGAAAGGCCATGTTTCACAAATCTGGAGTGGATTGCTCACATGCGGGAAGCTCCCGCTTTTTTACAGTTAAGAATGGATAGGCTCTAAACCATGGAAGAAGAAAATATAGGAGACTGTAATGGTAACTATTGGCGCATTTTGGGAAAAAGAGGTTCACAAAAACAAATACTCACTCAAACTCTTGGTGGGGCACTTACAAAAATAATTCTCACGCAATCAGCGTTTTTCTCTAAGGAGGAAATAAATAATTTTTACGTGAACAAAGAATGTAATAGAAATTGAACATAAAAATGATTGAATACAAATAACTTATTTAAAAGAAAGTATTACAAAAGATAAAAAGTGGAAAAAATGAGATTTTTTTTTAAATTTTTGTTTTTCTAAGTATTTTGAGACTATTCCGGTAATGTCCTCCTTTGGATAAGCTTTTAGTGCCTGGGCAAGGAGGGAGTTTAGTTCCTCCCGGAATTCCCGGTGCTTCCACGAAAGGAATCATGTGGAGCAAGCAACGATGCTCCAACAAGATTCGGTTGATCGAATCGTGGACGATGGCTCGAGGAATCATTAGGGTCGGTCGCAGGTTGGTGAATTCCTGGCAAGCGTCATCGTGGGAATGAGACGAGGTTGGCACCGGGGGGGAGGAGGCGTTGGGGTTCTCGTGGGCACTGGAAGGGATCTCTGGGGAGGGAACCGGGGTTGGAGTGGAGGGGGGGGGGAATGGAAGGGGAAGGTGGGCGAGTCGGGTAAAAAGAAGGGGGAGGGGGAGGGGGATGGGGAATTGGGGATCCCACGGGCGTATCGTCGATGATGATTATCGAGCAAGGAGTGGCGGGACGATCTGGAGACGGTCAAAGAAAAAATGAGGAAAAGAGGATATGGATCGAAGAGAAAGAAGGGGTGACTTACCATAAGCTTCCTCCGTGGATTGCGTAGGAGCCACCTCAGGTTCTGGCTCACGAGTCGTATTGTCCTCAGGTTGTTGAGACGTTGGACTTGGGCCAGGAATAGGTGGCTCTTCGGTTCGGGAGGGTTCTAAAAAAGGAGGAAGAGTCAGTTCACTCGACTCAAAAGTGAAAGTGAAAATGCAATGAAACTTTGGCTGCTTACCGCGGAATAATTCCTCAGACCATTGGGTGCCACTCGGGCCTGGAGTTGGTTGCCAGGGGGTTTGCTCGCGAGGCAAACTAGGAACGTGAGAGTCTTGTCGGGGGGGATTCGTGGGGTTTTGTTCTATGAGAAATGGAAAAAAGTCAGTATTATTGCGTGAAGAGAAATGAGATAAGGAGGAGAAAGAAAACTTACTTTGGCGTTTGAATCCCATCGGTGACAAGACATGGTGACGATCAGCCCAAGCTCAAATGTCCTCTCGCCATCGCCATCCTTCATTGGCCGGATAATCACTTCGCTCCGGTCGAGGAGTGAAGTGACCATCGGATGGTGGCCTAGGAGGGGGAGTGGACAGGGCTAATCGTCCGGAATCGTTCCCGTTGGCCTGTTTGGGGGCCCGGCGTCCATTCACGCTCGGAAATGGTTTCATCATTGTCAACCACAAAGGAGTCCTTGCAAAGGCGTCTTGGGCGAGAACTCCTCTGGCCTGGTGGTCCGAAGGGGCGGACAACGAACAAACATTTCTTGTGTGCTTGTCGGCAAGCATCACAAGCGTCGTTTGTCGTCGAGGAACGAATGCAGGGGATACCCCGCTTGGTGCATAAAGTGCACGACATCTAAAAACAAAAAAATTGGGGTTAGTAACTGAATAGAAAGTAAGCAATCAAGAAAGAAAAGGATGACGTACAATGAATTATATAAATTTAAAACGGAATCAAATTAAAAACGCTCTAGTCGGAAGTTTTTAAAAGTCTGGAAGGAAGTCGTGAAGAAAGAAAAATATTAATATTGGTACATAATGTTGACAAAAGTTAAAAAAAGAGGTAACGCACGAGGTGGATAGAAGGGAGGTTCTGAAAGGATCAGAAGAATAAACACACAGGCAAAAGGAAGGGAAGTGGGTTTAGTGGAGTGCGAAAGACAAAAATAGAAAGGCAGGAAGACGAAGGGGAATACGCACAAGAAGGACAAACGCGGGTGAGGTTGAACGAAGTGGAGCGGGTGAGAAAGAAAGTGAAGTGCGTGTCGTGTGAAGATGGTCTTTTATACCATGGTGAAGCTGAGACGATCTCAGCAGTTGAAGCACCCGCAAAAGTCTCAGCTTCAAGGCGTGTGGGCAAAATTGAAGCTGAGTCTCAGCGAATGCTGCAACTGAGAAGTGAAATGCTCGCGTGAGGCAGAAGAACAATGGGGGTCTGGCTGAGTATTGCAATTTATTGAATTATCAAGCTGAGTCAAATCCCCTTTGTTTCCTTAAATTGCCACCCGATCACCCAGGAGGGTGGTCGTGAGGCCCTTATTGATTGTGCATTGTGGGTGCAATGCACAAGTGACCGCGGCAAGATCACCGGCCTTATGGCCTGGTGATAGTCTTTGAACAAAGGGGGGGGGCTGTAAGACAAGTGAATACAGCGTGAGCTTGCCTCGACCCATTGCTCAGGTTTGCTTTTGGGTCATAATTGAAATGCTCAGTGGCTGAGCATTTTAATTGCACAGTAATTGAACAATTAATATAACAATATCAAATGGACCGCTGAGTATTGCAATTTTTTAAATTGTGAAGCTGAGTCAAATCCCCTTTCTTTCCTTAAATAGCCACCCAATCACCCGGGAGGGTGGTTGTGAGGCCCTTGTTGAATGTGCATTGTGGGTGGAATGCACAAGTGACCCATGCAGAAATGCACCCGGTGCATTTGGTCACAAGTGGCCGCGGCAATATTACCAGCTGTATGGCCTGGTAATAGTATGTGAACAAAGGGGGGGCTGTAAGACAAGTGAATACAGCGTGAGCTTGCCTCGACCCATTGCTCAGGTTTGCTTTCGGGTCATAATTGAAATGCTCAGTGGCTGAACATTTTAATGGCACAGTGATGGAACTATTGATATAAAAATATCAAATGCACCATGCTGAGCCATTGCTCAGTCCTTTTTGTATGCCCACAGTCTGAGCATTTGGCACAGCAGCGGGTGACATTTCAGCCAGCTGGAGCATTTCACACGCTTTGGTGAAGTGCTCCAAACTGAGCCTTCCAAAGAACTATTTCAAAAATAGTTCATTCCATGGCTTTACTGAGCACTTTCACACGGTGCTTTTGACCATGATATGCTCAGCTTGCATGTGCAAATCGGGTGAAACGCAATGCTGAGCATGTGGCACATGAGCTACGTATATGCAAACAATCGGAAGGTGCATGCACATTCGCTATATGCATGCAGGCTCAAGTAGTATAACACCTTCCTGATCTGTACAGTACAGCCAACACTGTAGTACACAGTACACCTGTGTAAATGTATGCTGCGGGGAAGAGCAAAAGCTGTTCAGCAATGTAACATGAAGATCACGTCAAGCCATTGAGTCATATATCTCAACTGCATCCCTTTGGTGCACCTTTTTGCAGAGCTCTGCCTAACAATGGCATAGACGCGGGTGTAATCAGAGTTAATGAAAGTGGGTCATAATGGGATGACTTATTATTTGGGTAATACACAAACAGTGGATTCACTCCGGTGCCATTGTCGGGGCCAACAATGACTGGCCCTGCTTGTTCATTGCACGTGCTCATTGTTGGGCAGCCACACGCTTTCATACGCACCCCCCAACGGGGCATACACAGGCAACTTTCACACGCCTGGAAGACATTTTACTGCCAGTGTTCCGACCAGCTAGTTTCTTGGTCGGGTGGTCAGCTTGACTGCAGACGCTCACCTGCTCGCGCGTGGAAACCTGAGGCCAATCAATGTGGATTTGCTTCAGCCTCATCCACATCAGAATAATCCCAGCCTATGATTGCTGAGACTGGTTATGTTTGCGTGGGTATCTCCCACCGCAGGTAATTTTCTTCACGTTCTCACACGCCCCGCGCAAGTTGTGGCACCTGGCTTGCAGCCAGAAATTCCCTTGGGTGGGTGACCTCTTTCTCCGGAGTTTCGTACACGCGTGAGGCAAAGACCGTGTTCCCAATCTCTGGGGAATAGTAGCCTCCTCAAACGCAATAGGGGTGAATGTAGATGTGGATCATGCCTCACGGTCGGTGCCCCGTTTGATCATGCCACACTTCCCCCCCTGAAGCCTAGTTGGAATCAGTCATCAAAAACCTTCACGCAAAACCAAAGTCATGTTCAGCGGCATGCCACCAAGCATATCTCACCCGCCCACACACAAACATCCCCACAGTGAGATTGCCCTTTGAAACGGCCAACATTGCCCAGTAGGTCCCTGTGCTACAATTAACCTGGGTAAGATATATATGCATCCATGTTCGCTGTCACACCAGCGAACATGACTGCATGCCTCTGATATGCTCTCCACAATAAGTTGCTACAACCCACCCAATTTCGGATATGCTAATGTCGACCTTGTTCCACCAAGGGTTTTGTACCTTGCTGCAGATCCAGCAGTCATATTGGTGCACCCACATTTTGGCCACCTTGCCTTGATATATTCCCCAAATCGGATATGAAAATTATGAGCCCAAGAGGCCCATCCCCATCAAGACCATGCACATAACCACAGGCCATCCCCCCTTGACCCCATTGCTGCCACTCATATAAGTTCCCCATCTGCGCCTATTTGTCTTCATTCCGTTTAGCTAACCCTTCCCGATCATATAATTCCCAACTGTCCCCAAATAATTTAACATAGCCATCATGTCAACCCCTTCACAACCACTTTGCATTGGGATGATTAATATTTGTATTCAAATAAATAGTGATATAACCTTAAAGCCTGAGAATTCCCACTTAGGTTCTTGGATTATCCTATGGCACAATCAACACAACATATTCGTATATCTCCCCAATCACCAGGATGCTATTGGCTCTCTCCCGGGAACCCTTTCCCAAACGTTGATACCATTCCTTGGGGCACCAAAAACGTTCATGCACTGTGGTCCTGGTGGGGCATGGATTGAAAATTGCCAAACCAATCCTACTCAAATATTATTTGTTGAGGGAGTATTTATGACTGATCCAAATGATCCCTCCTCATCTCAGAAACCCAATCTAGCATTGATGCTCTTCACATGGTATCCAAACATTCTATTCATAATGGAGAGCTTTTGAACACAAGATTTCAAGCTTAAAATGCCCAAAGAATATGACTGTACTACTCATTGTCAATGTCAACTCTTTACTCCGACATTTCCCGCTTCAAACTTGATGCCTGCTTCATATCCTGCTGTTTCATCATTGATTTCCAAGCAAAAACTGATACAATTACCCAGTGGATCAGACCTCCCCATGATGACCCTGCCCCATGCCATTATTCGAACCCCCCTCCTCCCTCATCAAAAGACCGGACTAGCTTTTCTCTGGGATTGAGAAATCCCCAATGGCCAATCAGCCCGTAACCTTTGGGCCACCTCACCCCCAGGATCCACTTTCAATGCCAGGCACATTGTTACAAACAAGGTCGTTAGCTCATTCGAATCCCTTTTGACAAATACCCCTCTTGGAGGACTGCTCGCGGATGATATTGGATTAGGTAAAACCATTCAGGCCATTGCTCTAATTGGTACCTCCAAGGAGCGGATGATTGCAAACCCTCATCGCTCCACGCCCACCATGATCATCTGCCCCCCTTGCTTAATTACCAACTGGCAATCAGAAATATCCAAGCATGCTCAGGCTGGAGCGCTGCATTCCAAAATCTACCATGGTCCCACTTGTCACTCATTATCCAAAGACGACATCTTAAAATATGATATCATCATCACTTCTTACAATACTATCACCCAACAATTTAAGCAAACCAATCCCTCTACATCAATCATTTTTCAAATCAATTGGCATTGTATAATTTTGGATGAAGCACAGTGAGTGTCTGATCTTAAATGATCCAAATTACCTTTTATATCCAATAACCCTTGCCCCATCATATAGCTATATTCGCTCTCAATACACTGCCACTCACCGTGCCATTAATAGCCTCCTTTCATCCCCCCAAATATGTTTAACGGGCACGCCTATTCACAACACCATTTATGGCCTTTTGGGCATAATATCCTTCATCACTCAACCCCAGAGCGCCGATGAAGATAACTGGTCACCATTCATCCTGAGTAGTCTTTCCAAAGGTTGCAATGATATCTTGCATTTGGCATTGCGGCATTTAAGTTTGCGCCGCACCAAAACCACACATCTCAAATCCCTCCCCACTATTAGCCATCATTATGAGCTGCTCCCACTCAACCCAACCATGCAGCAAGAATATTCCATATTATATGAAGAATTCCTATCATCCAAAAGCAAAGGACCAGGAGAATTTTTCAGAAATATTAATAAGCTGCGAATATGTTGTAACCATCACATCATGCTTAACACAATTGCCGAGGCAGATTTGGAAGACCGCGAGGGCAGGAGCACTCAGGATAACTCGCCAACAATCACACGAACTATTGTGGATGTCAAAACATGCATGATGAGTAGTAAAATTGCACACCTCCTACAAAGCTTAATGAAGAACAAACAAACAAGGTGTGGTCCAACCAAATCGGTGGTTTACTCCCAATGGACCCGAATTCTAGATTTGTGTGTTAATTCTAATATGCATCCATTACCAATTGAATCTATCTGACTTTTTTATATTGTAGAATTGGTATTGCCCTTGCCCATCACTCTATCCTTTCAGCACGAATTGATGGAACAATTACAGCACGAGCACAGGAGAAGGCACTGGAGAATTTCTTCAATAATCCTGAATGTGAAGTACTGATTGCATCCATTGCCGCAGCTGGAACTGGCCTCAATATAACTTGTGCTAATACGGTCTATTTAATGGTGAGGGGACCCCCAAAATTCTGCCCTGATTTGCGGCCCCTGACATCCACATTTCCAGGAGCCCAATTGGAACCCAGCCATTGAGGCTCAGGCTGTTGATTGACTCCATCGTATTGGCCAACAACAACCTGTAAAGGTCATCCACTATATCACTCCTCATTCAGTTGAGGTCAACATGCAGAAGGTACCTTTCAAGATCATCTTTCACTTGATTGTATTACTATTCTGAAATCCTTCCTTATGGGAATGCCATATTCCAATCACCAATAGGTCCAAGAAAAGAAAAAATCATTAACTGCGTGAGCCTTACTGATATTATATAATTTGTGTTTGACCAAGTTGATAACTATTGTTTACCCTGGCATAGGTCCACAATTCTGAACACCATGAGTTGGATTGAACTCCTTCAATATTTTCTCAATGAAAATGAGCAATAGAGTCTTATTTCTAAGGGAGACGGTGATACAGTCCAACTCATATTGTCTATATTCTGACATATTTAGCAAGTTGGATCTTTAAGGATTAATACTCAGATTGTATTACACCTGCACAAATAATTCACAAAATGTTAATTTGTAACGGTGCTATACATTTATATTACTAAGTTATTGCAGAGCATCACCATTCGGCCTAATAACTGGCATGTCAAGTATCTTGAGGGCGCTAGTCTGCATCTTACTACAGCCTTTGAGGCAATCTTGATCAAATACCTGAAATGATAAGCCTTCCGGAATATCACCATCATCTGTAGATCGTAATTCTGGCAATCTATCAATAGTTTTTTTACCCTTTTTTTTAATGCGATTACAAAACTCTATGTCTCGATCCATTTTTAATACCAATTCATTAAATAACTGGGAGCGCCAGCGTAATCCCACTTTGCGGTAAACTTGATGGCCATTTTCCAGTACCTCCTCAGTATCTGAACATACTCGAGGGTCATTGAATTGTGATGCTAGAATGGGAAATTTAGCCGTATCACACCATTCACGACGGCGCTCACAGGTCTGCACATAATGAAGTAGATCATCATCAGTCTTGGCTCCCAATGAAAAAGAGATACATTAACTAACCCTTTGACGAATCTTTACGAGCTTTTGATTCTCCTTCTTTTTAACCAAATACTCGGCATCCTTTTGAATAGACTTCCATTCTCTTTTCAAATAAGTGAAATATCGCTCCATTAAAGCCGCCACGACCCCATAGTTATTATGATCCTTGTTCCAACAGTAATGATGATACTCGGTGCTGACCAGTGCAAGACGGAATGTACGGTAAAACACCATAGACATCAGCTCATTGAACGGATGTTGCCATGAGCTCTCCCAGTCCCAAGTGAATCGCTTTAGTCCTCGCTTGTGGAGCTCATTTTCGCAGTAGCGTTGGAAACCCTGAGACTGAACCTGTGTTTATGGCTCATTGAAAACATCCTTGGGGACATATCCAAGATGACCAGCCACTTGAATTGCAATTTCACGCTCTTCTGTGCTTGGTGGTGCTGGTAGTGAGGAAAAATCCTTATCCCTAACTTTGAGTAGGAACAGGCAATGTGCATGTACTGCTGATCTCATTCCATGGACATTCTCTGGAAGTTCTGCTTTCAGCCATTTTTGTTGCTCCTTCTGGCTTGCACGTTTCGCCACATTGTGAGCTTTACGAGCCTGGTTCCTTTTCTGTCTGACCTAGGATTGTTCAAGCATACTCTGGGCAAGGGGCATTTGAGGATGGGTGAACTCATTATTTGACTGAGTGCCATGATCATGCGCCGTGAAATTGTCACTCCTTGCTTCATCATTTGTTTCCATTTGAGTCGGAGACATGTTCTCATCCTCATCATCCACCATTTTTTCTCTTGATGAACTGGCATGAGCTGTTCTTGGTTTGGAGGAATATGGATGATGACATCCAGTGACTTTCTCTTTATGGACCAGAGGTGAAGATGCATAAAGTTCATCACCTGCCATGCACATCATCAGTTAACACATCAAAAAATGAATGAAGACTGGTCATACTCACAATCTTCAATTGGCTCCTGAGATCGGACTGACTTGCCTTTAGGTGCGATATCTAACCCATGAAACAAACATATCAAATTGTGAAAAAGGTTATACTCCGAAATTAAAATGACTTACTTTGATGAAGCGTCAATCCTGGATTTCCCTCCGACAGACCACTCCAAGTTACATTCTCCAATGGTTTTTTTCGTTGCCCCCCATCCACGCGCCTTTCATCACCCACATGAACCTGAGATCCTGATGGAATATTGAGGGTTGGCTGTTTACTTTGGCCAAAGGGATCCTGGGATGCGACTGGATTCCGACCGGGATTAAGGAGGAACTCACATGGAAATTTTGATTGGGGATTAGCGTGTGATGAGATTTGAGGTGTGCCTTCTGGCCCCTGAGACACATGCGTTTGTGTATTAGTGGGATTCGGGGGAATTGGAGTGACGGAAATATTTGGGATCAACCAAGTGCTTGAAGTTGGAGCCTTTGGATTTCCCACATCAATATTAAGACCTGATACATTCATTGAGGATGCGATAGGGGTTGTGAGAGGAATGTTGGGGCTCAATGGTGACTGTGTTTGAACATATTCTATGCTAGATTCACTATATGAGTCATGAACAGAGCCTGAACGGGATTTATGTGACTTGAAAGATGACATAAGGGCCGAAAAAGTACAGTAATATTTTTAACTAGATAAAGCACCTCAGTATTATGATAAAATAGAGTGATATGAGATGAAATCTTTTCAAATTTAGAATAGAGAAATTCTATGAATAGTTGGAACTAAGTGTTTTGTGAAAGTCCAATAAGCCTCTTTTTAGGAGAATCCTCCCTGCCTCCTCTTGAGCTCCCCCGCTTTGGTTGGAAACCACCCTGCACGGCCTACCACCATATAATGTAATATTTCCTTGATCTCAAAGGGGACCCATCATCCATAAGTAAACATATTTGGTAACATTTCTGCCTCCCCATTGTCACATTTTGTGAATTATCCAAACTGCCAATATATGCATTGAAATTCCACAGCATTGTACATCTGTAAAGGGGTATATTCATGAAGGATTTACCCACAAAAGAGACATCACCTTTACAAGAAAGGCAAAACAATCCAAATCACACTCCAACCGATTAAAAGCCTGCTGCACTCAAACCAAATACCAAGACTTTAGGTGCACTCCAACCTTTTATGTAATAGAGTTATATCGTTATGTCTGTAATAAGGTTTAAGCCATGTACAATGGCGTGCCAGCGTACATGGTTTGAATGTCAATCCCCTCAAATCAATGTTGACACATCCCTATTGGAACACCCCTCAAGGGTCAAAACCGCAGTATCGCCATGTGTAAATAAAATAGTATATGTATGAGCATTGAGCAGCATGGCATTTTACCCAATTAAACTCCTAACCAATTCCGCCATCCAGATGAGACATGTTACACTCCATCAGCTGCAGCTCACGCACCATTACAAATGGGATAAAATTCTCAGATGGCTCAAATCATCTCCCCCTTCATAAATACTCACTCAATTTTTTTGCCAATTAATAACACTCCTAAACACTTTCACATCAGCCATAGATATTTATACACAAACCAACCGTACTCCGAATTCCTGCAACAATGACAACCCGCCGCTATTCCTCAATGTGTATATGCATGTGTCAACACTGCTCAACTCAAACACACTCTTCCCCTGAGGGTGATAGGCCTGGAGTTGCCTTCACACCTTTCCAATATAAACAGCACATTAAAAAGCTCAAATGAACCATTGCACCCAAATCTCTTCCAAACATCCCTACTTCTGCATCAGGATCTGAGTGCCCACAACTTCTATTGGATCAAACATTCCCAGCTGATTATTCACCACCATGGGCCCAAAGCATCTGCTCCACAGCACCGGGGCTCAATTCAATTGCACAGAAACCATACAGCAGCAGTCAAACCCTTCCTCCACAAGACCTTGGAATGATAATATCTGCCATTCTATCATTAAGGTATAATATACCCCGCAGGGCTTCACGCATTCTCCACCCCGCCCTAAACCTGCTGATCAAGTCCAGAATCTCAAGCTCCGGTGGTTCCCCCATTCCTGCATTCCATATACCTCAAGATCTGAGTACCATATTTGAACATCACCAATTGGAGCCAGTGATTCAAAGCTATATATGTTGTCCTCAATGTTTCTCTCTTAATGGCCTTACTGAATCAGTCACAACTGACCAACCCCACTGTCAACGCCATAATGACCCAAATGATCATGATCCCCCTTGCACACAATCATTAGGCAAATTCATCTATTCATTTGAAGCCCACACCCAAAACACCACCAACATGAAGCAAAAATTTATACCAAAAAAACATTTCAATTATCAACCATTCAAAAATTGGCTTGCTAGATTTCTCCAGTGGGCTGGAATTATGGAAATTCTGCATCAACATCAACAATCCCAAACTCCCGAAGATTCCCCAAAACGTGACATCTGGGATGGATTGGTCTGGAGACGCTTCACTGGCACTAGAAATATCCATGACCCCCCATTCATGTCCATTCCTGGTGCATTGGCCTTCTCCATTTATGTGGACTGGTTTAATGCACATGGAAAGTCCACCCGGTTGGCCAGCATTGGACCTATCATGCTTATTTGTCTTAATCTCCCCCCAAGTGAAAGATTGAAGCCAGAGAATGTCTATGTTGCAGGAATAATCCCTGGTCCAAAGGAGCCAACTTCCCTTCAATTGAATTATTTATTAATGCCACTCATCAAGGAGCTCAAAGAGCTATGGCAAGGTTACCATTTTTCACCCACCTCAACAGGTCTTTCAGGATCCTTTATCCGTGTTGCCATTCTCACAGCCATTGCGGATGTGGTTGCCATGCGCAAGCTTACTGGATTTATTTCCCATTCAGGCAACCACTTTTGTAATTTTTGCACCATTCACAAAGCTCAAATTGATGAAATTGGTCCTCAATTTCATTACACACGCTCATATCAAAATCATAAATCAACCATTGTCAAATCGCTTCGGGCAACCCCACAACAAAGACAAGCAATTTTCTCTGAGTATGGAGTGCGATATTCAATTTTAGAAGACCTTCCGTATTGGGATGCCACCAGAATGGTTAATCTTGACATAACGCATAATTGAATACTTGGAATTTTGAAGGATCATGCAACTTGCAAGTTGTGCATTCCAGAGTCCAAATCAAAAATTTACCTCAGGTCCCGCAGGAAATCCAATGACACCAACAGTTCAGACTCAGATTCCATGACCTCCAACAGCTCTCTTGATAAAATCACATTGGGAGAGGCCCGCTCCCTGAGAAGAGACGCAGCAAAAATAATAAATGAGCCACTCCCCACTACTTCCCAATGCCCACCCCTAACACAGAACATCCATCTAGTGGTTCTGCGGAGATTCCTTCATTTGATGCCGATTACATCCCCACTTCTGAAACCCCTCTGAATTGGATATCACTGCACTGAGTGATCACCAGATCAAGGGTGAGGCTCTGGAGCATCTCCGACAAATCATATCTGAGACAATAATTCCCTCATCATGGACAAGAGTACCTCGCAACATGGGTTCCCCCTCTCATGGTAGCTTAAAAGCAGCTGAATGGGCTCTCTTATATAAGGTCTATATTCCATTTTTAATGCTCAGTCAACAGATGTCATTAGATGTACACCAATCCCCCAACATTCAAAGGCAAATGGGTCAGTCAGAAGAACTTGGAAATGAACTAACCAAGAATACATTCCATTTGATTAGTGCTATCAACATTGCCACAAGTTGGACTGTTTCAATAGGAGATGCGACTGCATTTGCTGAACATTGGAAAACATTCCGCCTTTCCAATCAACTCCTGTTCCCAAAACATAAAAGTAAACCAAATCATCATTTTGCTGACCATATTCCCGAACTCTTCCAATGTTGGGGCCCAGCACAAGCCTCAGCCACATGGGGTTATGAGCGCTTGATTGGAGTATTTGCAAAAATGCCAACAAATAACAAAATATGTACGTCAATTAATAAGATCAATATATTCACATTGATTAAACACCTGAACTGAATAACATTAACTTCTTGCAACTCTAAATAGATGATATAGATAAAACCTTACTTCAACATATCTGTCCATGTTCCAACCTTTCCGTTCTCCTGAAATCCCCATCCGTGCCATGTGAAATAAAACAGCTTTTCGAATCACAGCCACCTGTTCTGTTCAATGACCATAAATATAACAAACCATCGCGCCATGACCAAGAAAATTATGATTGCCTGGTTCAGTACTTACAGAATTTTCATGCAACAAGGGAAATAGTTGATTGGATCAGCTTAGACACTACCGTGCAATCCACAAGTCATCTCACTTCAAGGATTGTCTCACCTTGGTATTTTCCAGTTTCAGACATTAATATTGGGAACAATATATTTACAACTGAATCCAAAAATGTCAGCAACAGTGTGATATGTTTTCTGAGGGGCAACTCATGACGCTTTGGTATTATTCATAGCATTTTTAAAGTCTCTGAGCCATCTAGCATACTGAACAATAACTTTCTGATCTTCAAAACTTTGAAGATTGATGTGAATTTCTTACCAGATTGGCCGCATCTGAATATTTATAAAGCTGTTGGTTTTGATGATGGACCCTTGATTATATCTGAAGAAGAAATAGAAGGTAACTGTGGATTGTATGATAACAAAGTTCTGTCATGTGGACTGCTTGTAATGATAAAGACGTTATTTCATGAAATTTAGTCTACAGAAATGCAAATATCTCAGATTCATTAGCAATTTTGCTAGTGAAATAACTGCCTCAAAATTTAGTGACAGAGACATGCCATTGTGACAAGCAAAGCCCATTATTTCACATTGCCACAAAGAACTTACTATTTTGACATTGGGTACAGTGTGAATAAGCCAAGTTCAATGATCAAATGACCCCCACACTCACCTTTCACAGCATCCAAAATTTCTAACTGCGCCATCATCATGTTGGAAGGGGAAGCGGCCCTTGCGCACACGCGAATGCACACCCAAGCGCACCTGCACACGCCAATGCACACGCAAGCGCACCCGCACCCACACACGCGGTATTGTGCGGCGGGCTCTACCAGTGTCACCTGCAAAACAACAATCCCGCTCAGGCGGAGTCCTTTCATGGACGACCTGGTGAAGTCAAACCCCCCGCCAAAATTTCTAACGGCGCCATCATCATGTAGGAAGGGGAAGCAACCCTTGCGCACCCGCACCCGCACACGCAAGGGCACCCGCACCCGCACATGCCAATGCACACGCAAGCGCACCCGCACACGCACACGCGGTATTGTGCGGCGGGCCCTACCAGTGTCACCTGCAAAGCGACAATCCCGCTCAGGCGGAGTCCTTTTATGGATGACCTGGTGAAGTCAAACCCCCCGCCTACATCAAGACTGGCTGAAGGACCTCTTTGATGTGTGTTTTTGCAAACAGGCAGGTCTTGTGTAATTTTTACCAACCATTGGACGGTTGCGGGATGATCAGGTGGTGAGGAATCTGAGCTGAAGGCACAGGGGAACCAATATTGGTGGATGTCACAGGATTTGGTGTAAGACAAGAGTAGGACGTGTGCTCGATGTTTGCTTGATTTTTGCTTGACGTGAGCTTGACTTTTATCCTGCTTGACGTTTGCTTGACGTGAAGTCAATCACCAACGATTGACACGAGATTCGCCCTGGTGAAAGACAACACAGTAGGAAACAGGTTAGTATGAGATAAATTTATTATGTGGAAGGTATTAGTTGAATACTTTGAGAGTTTAATCCTTGAGTGATGAGAATGGTTTTTGGGCTATGACGTTTTAAGACAAAAGATCTCATCCACCATCAAACCTACGATACTGAGAATATATAAGCACAATGTTATCAAATGCAGAGTTTGGACATTTTCTAAACAAACTGCTTTTACTATAATTTGTTTATTTCGTATATTCTATTTCATTCATATTTTAAATAAATTTATTGTAATGTAACATGTCAACACCACTCTACTAACAAGGCTTAGGGATTATAAAGGTACACGTTGAGGTCCATTCACTAAGTATCAAGAAGTCTATATTGTACTGATGATATTTATAACACTTTACAGTGGTGCTGTGTGTTTTCTTTGCAAAATCTGTATATTTTGTGTTATAAACAAATGTCTAAATCAATCAGGTACTTAACATTATTTAATCAATTAACTTTTAATTTTCATTAATAATTGTTTTATTATTTGAAGTGTTACTATTTACTGGTTCTAATTGTATATCATATTAATTTGAAGACTTATTAACTTGAACTCATTTCTGTCACAGGGGCTCTTATGGAAGCAAGAGTGGCCTGGCACTCAGGAATCAAGAACTCACTTGGAAGGCTCCTAAGGATATAAGATATAATAATGATTAACTTTCTTTAAAGAAGAACAAGGGAAAATACAAGTATGCCAAAGATAAAAGAAAAAGATGGGAAGCCAAAGGCCAAGAAGCCAACCAAGTGAACCTGCAATTCACTGTTTCAACCTTCCAGAAAAGGAAATGGAATTAGCAAAGGATATGACCACCAATATCCACTGACAGGAGAGGAAGAAAAAGAGAAAAGGTGCTGAATGACTGACTTGAGGTTATCAGTATTAACTTTAATAAAGTAAAATAAAATAAAGATAAAAATAAATCCTGTATATTGATTAACTGGGGAAAAAGTCCCCAGGTGCTGAAAGGTAGCCAGTATATGTGAAAAGTTGAAAGATTGATCCTGGAAGGTGAGTCACTGGCTATATTGTCTGAATTGGGTCAATACAGATCTGCCCATCTTGAAATTTGAACTGTGTGACTGAATTGGCCCAAGTACATACAGGTTGATTGATTGCTGCCTGTATACTTGATGCCTTTACAACTGATTGAAATAATGTATAATCTCTGAAAACGGCCCTTGGAACAATCCTGAATGAAATTGCCACTCCAACTGTTGCAGAGCCAGGTGATTGGGATCCTTGAATGGTCTTCTGATTGCCGCCATGGATTGCCAGACCAATGAGTTAAAGAGTCCTCCTTTGAAATGGGCGTTGGATTTTGGGACCTTGCTTTGGAAAGATGGAATCTGGTCCTGAAACCATCACCATTGAATTGCTGAGCAAAAATGGTGTATAATGGTATATAATACCATACATGAACCACTCCTGAAACCATAAGTATGTGGTGCATGAAGGAATGGAAGAATGCCCCTAAAGGTGAGGAGAAATCTTGAATTGAGCTGATATGCTGGCCTCTGGTAGCTACCAGAGGCCATGGGCTGAACAGTGGTCCATGGTGGTTATTGGCAAAAATTGGGTCCTGAGGGTCTTTATGGCCATTTTGGGTTTGGTGGGATTTGGGGGCTAATGGGCTGCCCACTTTGGCCCCTTTTGGCCTCATTAGATTAGGCCAAAACGGGCCTGATTGGCCGACAGACCACAGAGTGCGGCGTACGTACTGTGGACTGTTATTATGGCCCATGGACCGTAGAGGCCGTAGGGGGTCTAAACGGCTAAAAAAGACCATTTGGGCCAGGCCCCCCCTAACAAAAAGGGTTGGCCCAAAACCAATGATGAGGGCTAGGGGACCCGAAAACCCCTAGGAGACAAAAAGACCCCCGAGGCTCAAAACAAAGATAGAGACCTGGGGGTTGAGGATATGGGAATTGGTCAGGGAGGCCAATGATGGCAGGATATGGCCTGACACCATAAATGATGGTTGGGGCCATAATTGGCCAGGGAAGAGTGACATGGCGAAAAGCCCATAGAGCAGTAGAGGGGGCCAAATTGGCCAAATGGCCCCAACTTGGTGTCAGGTTGGAATTGCCGCAACACCGATAGAGGAGGTTCATTCTTTGTGATTGTGACAGTACCCCTCTACCTTGAATGGTGAGCTCCTGACACCAGGGCAAATCTCGTGTCAATTGTCGGCGATTGACTTCACATCAAGCAAACGTCAAGCAGGATAAAGGTTGAGCTCACGTCAAGCAAAAATCAAGCAAACGTCGAGCACAAGTCCTACTCTTGTCTTACACCAAATCCTGTGACATCCACCAATATTGGTTCCCCTGTGCCTTCAACTCAGATTCCTCACCACCTGATCATCCCGCAACCGTCCAATGGTTGGTAAAAATGACACAAGACCTGTCTGTTTGCACAAACACACATCAAAGAGGTCCTTCAGCCAGTCTTGATGTAGGCAGGGGGTTTGACTTCACCAGGTCAGCCATAAAAGGACTCTGCCTGAGCAGGATTGTTGTTTTGCAGGTGACACTGGTAGAGCCCGCCGCACAATACCGTGGGTGCGGGTGAGGTTGCATGTGCATTGGCGGGTGCGGGTGCGCTTGCGTGTTCATTGGTGGGTGCTGGTGCACTTGCGTGTGCATTGGCGTGTGCGGGTGCGCTTGCGTGTTCATTGGCGGGTGCTGGTGCGCTTGCGTGTGTATTGGCATGTGCGGGTGCTGGTGCGCTTGCCAATGAATTGGCATGTGCGGGTGCGCTTGCGTGTGCATTGGCGTGTGCGGGTGTGCTTGAGTGTGGATTGGCGTGTGCGGGTGCGTGTGTGGGTGCGCAAGGGCCAATTCCCCTTCCAACATGATGATGGCGCAGTTAGAAATTTTGGATGCTGTGAAAGGTGAGTGTGTGGGTCATTTGATCTTTGAACTTGGCTTATTCACACTGTACCCAATGTCAAAATAGTAAGTTCTTTGTGGCAATGTGAAATAATGGGCTTTGCTTGTCACAATGGCATTTCTCTGTCACTAAATTTTGAGGCAGTTATTTCATTAGCAAAATTGCTAATGAATCTGAGAGATTTGCATTTTAGTAGACTAAATATCATGAAATAACGGCTTTATCATTATAAGCAGTCCACATGACAGAACTTTGTTATCATACAATCCACAGTTCCCTTCAATTTCTTCCTCAGACATAAATAAGTGTCCATCATCAAAACCAACAGCTTTATAAATATTCAGATGTGGCCAATCTGGTAAGAAATTCACATCAATCTTCAAAGTTTTTAAGATCAGAAAGTTATTTTTCAGCATGCTAGATGGCTCAGAGACTTTAAAAATGCTATTGATAATACCAAATTGTCGTGAGTTGCCCCTCAGAAAACATATCACACTGTTGCTGACATTTTTGGATTCAGTTGAAAATATATTGTTCCCAATATTAATGTTTGAAACTGGAAAATACCAAGGTGAGACAATCCTTGAAGTGGGAGGACTTGTGGATTGCACGGTAGTGTCTAAGCTGATCCAATCAACTATTTCCCTTGTTGCATGAAAATTCTGTAAGTACTCAACCAGGCAATCATAATTTTCTTCGTCATGGCGGGATGGTTTCTTATATTTATGGTCATTGAACAGGGCAGGTGGCTGTGATTCGAAAAGCTGTTTTATTTCACATGGCACGGATGGGGATTTCAGGAGAATGGAAAGGTTGGAACATCAACAGATATGTTGAAGTAAGGTTTTATCTAGATAATCTATTCAGAGCTGCAAGAAGTTAATCTTATTCAGTTCAGGTGTTTAATAAATGTGAATATATTGATATTATTAATTGACGTACATATTTTGTTATTTGTTGGCATTTTTGCAAATACTCCAATCAAGCGCTCATAACCCCATGTGGCTGAGGCTTGTGCTGGGCCCCAACGTTGGAAGAGTTCCGGAATATGATTAGCAAAATGATGATTTGGTTTACTTTTCTTTTTTGGGGACAGGTGTTGATTGGAAAGGCGGAATTTTTTCCAATGTTCAGCAAATGCAGTCACATCATCTATTGAAACAATCCAACTTGTGGCAATGTTGATAGCACTAATCAAATAGAATGTATTCTTGGTTAGTTCATTTCCAAGTTCTTCTGACTGACCCATTTTTCTTTGAATGTTCGCGGATTGGTGTACATCTAATGACATCTGTTGACTGAGCATTAAAAATGGAATATAGACCTTATATAAGAGAGCCCATTCAGCAGCTTTTAAGCTACCATGAGAGGGGGAACACATGTTGCAAGGTACTCTTGTCCATGATGAGGGAATTATTGTCTCAGATATGATTTGTCGGAGATGCTCCAGAGCCTCACCCTTGATCTGGTGATCACTCAGTGCAGTGATATCCAATTCAGAGGGGATTTCAGAAGTGGGGATGTAATTGGCATCAAATGAAGGAATCTCCGCAGAAACACTAGATGGATATTCTGTGTGAGGGGTGGGCATTGGGAATGAGTGGGGAGTGGCTCATCTATTATTTTTGCTGCGTCTCTTCTCAGGGAGCGGGCCTCTCTCAATGTGATTTTATCAAGAGAGTTGTTGGAGGTCATGGAATCTGAGTCTGAACTGTTGGTGTCATTGGATTTCCTGCAGGACCTGAGGTAAGTTTTTGATTTGGAATTTGGAATGCACAATTTGAAAGCTGCATGATCCTTCAAAATTCCAAGTATCAAATTATGCATTATGTCAAGATTAACCATTCTGGTTGCATCCCAATACGGAAGGTCTTCTAAAATTGAATATCACACTCCATACTCAGAGAAAATTGTTTGTCTTTGATGTGGGGTTGCCCAAAGCCATTTGGCAATGGTTGATTTATGATTTTGAAATGAGCCTGTGTAGTGAAATTGAGGACCAATTTCTTCAATTTGAGCTTTGTGGATGGTGCAAAAATTACAAAAGTGGTTGCCTGAATGGGAAATAAATCCAGTAACCTTGCGCATGGCAACCACATCCGCAATGGCTGTGAGAATGGCAACATGGATAAAGGATCCTGAAGCACCTGTTGAGGTGGGTGAAAAATGGTAACCTTGCCATAGCTCTTTGAGCTCGTTGATGAGTGGCATTAATAAATAATTCAATTTAAGGGAAGTTGGCTCCTTTGGACCAGGGATGATTCCTGCAACATAGACATTCTCTGGCTTCAATCTTTCACTTGGGGGGAGATTAAGACAAATAAGCATGATAGGTCCAATGCTGGCCAACCGGGTGGACTTTCCATGTGCATTAAACCAGTCCACATAAATGGAGAAGGCCAATGCACCAGGAATGGACATGAATGGGGGGTCATGGATATTTCTAGTGCCAGTGAAGAATCTCCAGACCAATCCATCCCAGACGTCACATTTTGGGGAATCTTCGGGAGTTTGGGATTGTTGATGTTGACGCAGAATGTCCATAATTCCAGCCTGCTGGAGAAATATGGCAAGCCAATTTTTGAATGGTTGATAAATGAAATGTTTTGTTGGTATAAATTTTTGCTTCATGTTGGTGGTGGTTTGGGTGTGAGCTTCAAATGAATAGATGAATTTGCCTAATGATTGTGTGCAAGGGGGCTCATGATCATTTGGGTCATTATGGCGTTGATAGTGGGGTTGGTCAGTTGTGACTGATTCGGTAAGGCCATCAAGAGAGAAACATTGAGGACAATATATATAGTTTTGAATCACTGGCTCCAATTGGAGATATTCAAATATGGTACTCAGATCTTGAGGTATATGGCATGCAGGAATTTGGGGACCACCGGAGCTTGAGATTCTGGACTTGATCAGCAGGTTTAGGGCGGGGTTGAGAATGCGTGAAGCCCTGCGGGGTATATTATACCTTAATGATAGAATGGCAGATATTATCATTCCAAGGTCTTGTGGAGGAAGGGTTTGACTTCTGCTGTATGGTTTCTGTGCAATTGAATTGAGCCCCGGTGCTGTGGAGAAGGTGCTTTGGGCCCATGGTGAATAATCAGCTGAGAATATTTGATCCAATAGGAGTTGTGGGCACTCAGATCCTGATGCAGAAGAAGGGATGTTTGGAAGAGATTTGGGTGCAATAGTTGATTTGAGCTTTTTAATGTGCTGTTTATATTGGAAAGGTGTGAAGGCAACTCCAGGCCTATCACCCTCAGGGGAAGAGTGTGTTTGAGTTGAGCAGTGTGGACACCTAGATATACGCATTGAGGAATAGTGGCGGGTTGTCATTGTTGCAGGAATTCGGAGTACGGTTGGTTTGTGTATAAATATCTATGGCTGATGTGAAAGTGTTTAGGAGTGTTATTAATTGGCAAAAAAACTGAGTGATTATTTATGAAGGGGGAGATGATTTGAGCCAGCTAAGAATTTTATCCCATTTGTAATGGTGCGTGAGCTGCAGCTGATGGAGTGTAACATGTCTCATCTGGATGGTGGAATTGGTTAGGAGTTTAATTGGGTAAAATGCCATGTTGCTCAATGCTCATAAATATTCTATTTTATTTACACATGGCAATACTGCGGTTTTGACCCTTGAGGGGTGTTCCAATAGGGATGTGTCAAAATTAATTTGAGGGGATTGACATTCAAACCATGTACCCTGGAACGCCATTGTACATGGCTTAAACCTTATTATAGACATAACGATATAACTCTATTACATAAGGGGTTGGAGTGCAGCTAAAGTCTTGGTATTTGGTTTGAGTGCAGCAGGCTTTTAATCAGTTGGAATGTGATTTGGATTGTCTCACCTTTCTTGAAAAGGTGATGTCTCTTTTGTGTGTAAATCCTTCATGAATATACCCCTTTACAGATGTACAATGCTGTGAAATTTCAATGCATATATTGGCAGTTTGGATAATTCACAAAATGTGACAATGGGGAGGCGGAAATGTTACCGAATATGATTGCTTATGGATGATGGGTCCCCTTTGAGATCAAGGGAATATTACATTATATGGTGGTAGGCCGTTCTGGGTGGTTTCCAACAAAAGCGGAGGAGCTCAAGAGAAGGCAGGGAGGATTCTCCTAAAAAGAGGCTTATTGGACTTCCACGCAACACTTAGTTCCAACTATTGATAGAATTTCTCTATTCTAAATTTGAAAAGATTTCATCTCATATCACTCTATTTTATCATAATACTGAGGTGTTTTATCTAGTTAAAAATATTACTGTACTTTTTTGGCCCTTATGTCATCTTCCAAGTCACATAAATCCCATTCAGGTTCTGTTCATGACTCAGATAGTGAATCTAGCATAGAATATCTTCAAACACAGTCACCATTGAGTCCCAACATTCCTCTCACAGCCCCTATTGCATCCTCAATGAATGTATCAGGTCTTAACATTGATGTGGGAAATCCAAAGGGTGCAACATCAAGCACTTGGTTGATCCCAAACATTTCCGTCACTCCAATTCCCCCTAATCCCACTAATACACAAACGCATGTGTCTCAGGCACCAGAAGGCACACCTCAAATCTCATCACACGCTAATCCCCATCAAAATTTCCACGTGAGTTCCTCCTTAATCCCGGTCGGAATCCAGTCGCATCCCAGGATCCCTTTGGCCAAAGTAAACAGCCAACCCTCAATATTCCATCAGGATCTCAGGTTCATGTGGGTGATGAAAGGCGTGTGGATGGGGGGCGACGAAAAAGACCATTGGAGAATGTAACTTGGAGTGGTCTGTCGGAGGGAAATCCAGGATTGATGCTTTATCAAAGTAAGTCATTTTAATTTTGGAGTATAACCTTTTTCACAATTTGATATTCTTGTTTCATGGGTTAGATATGGCACCTAAAGGCAAGTCAGTCCGATCTCAGGAGCCAATTGAAGATTGTGAGTATGACCTGTCTTCATTAATTTTTGATGTGTTAACTAATGATGTGCATGGCAGGTGATGAACTTTATGCATCTTCACCTCTGGTCTATAAAGAGAAAGTCACTGGACGTCATCATCCATATGCCTCCAAACCAAGAACAGCTCATGCCAGTTCATCAAGAGAAAAAATGGTGGATGATGAGGATGAGAACATGTCTCCGACTCAAATGGAAACAAATGATGAAGCAAGGAGTGACAATTTCACGGCGCATGATCATGGCACTCAGTCAAATAATGAGTTCACCCATCCTCAAATGCCCGTTGCCCAGAGTATGCTTGAACAATCCGAGGTCAGACAGCAAAGGAACCAGGCTCGTAAAGCTCACAATGTGGCAAAACGTGAAAGCCAGAAGGAGCAACAAAAATGGCTGAAAGCAGAACTTCCAGAGAATGTCCATGGAATGAGATCAGCAGTACATGCACATTGCCTGTTCCTACTCAAAGTTAGGGATAAGGATTTTTCCTCACTACCAGCACCACCAAGCACAGAAGAGCGTGAAATTGCAATTCAAGTGGCTGGTCATCTTGGATATGTCCCCAAGGATGTTTTCAATGAGCCATCAACACAGGTTCAGTCTCAGGGTTTCCAAAGCTACTGCGAAAATGAGCTCCACAAGCGAGGACTAAAGCGATTCACTTGGGACTGGGAGAGCTCATGGCAACATCCGTTCAATGAGCTGATGTCTATGGTGTTTTACTGTACATTCCGTCTTGCACTGGTCAGCACTGAGTATCATCATTACTGTTGGAACAAGGATCATAATAACTATGGGGTCGTGGCGGCTTCAATGGAGCGATATTTCACTTATTTGAAAAGAGAATGGAAGTCTATTCAAAAGGATGCCGAGTATTTGGTTAAAAAGAAGGAGAATCAAAAGCTCGCAAAGATTTGTCAAAGGGTTAGTTAATGTATCTCTTCTTCATTGTGAGCAAAGACTGATGATGATCTACTTGATTATGTGCAGACCTGTGAGCGCCGTTGTGAATGGTGTGATACGGCTAAATTTCCCATTCTAGAATCACAATTCAATGACCCTTGAGTATGTTAAGATACTGAGGAGGTACTGGAAAATGGCCATCAAGTTTACCGCAAAGTGGGATCACGCTGGCGCTCCCAGTTATTTAATGAATTGGTATTAAAAATGGATTGAGACATAGAGTTTTGTAATCGCATTAAAAAAAAGGGTAAAAAAACTATTGATAGATTGCCAGAATTACAATTGACAGATGATGGTAATTCCGGAAGGCTTATCATTTCAGGTATTTGATCATGATTGGCTCAAAGGCTGTAGTAAGATGCAGACTAGCGCCCTCAAAATACTTGACATGCCAGTTATTAGGCCGAATGGTGATGCTCTGCAATAGCTTAGTAATATAAATGTATTGCACTGTTTCAAATTAACATTTTGTGAATTATTTGTGCAGGTGTAATATAATCTGATTATTATTTCTTAAAGATGCAACAACTTGCTAAATATGTCAGAATATAGACAATATGAGCTGGACTGTATCACCGTCTCCCTTAGAAATAATACTCTATTGCTCATTTTCATTCAGGAAATATTGAAGGAGTTTGATCCAGCTCATGGTGTTCATAATTGTGGACCTGTGCCAGGGTGCGCAGGTGTGATCAACTTGGTCAAACGCAAATTATATAATATCAGTAAGGCTCACGCAGTTAATAATTTTTTCTTTTCTTGGAGCTATTGGTGTTTGGAAAATGGCATTTCCATAAGGAAGGATTTTAGAATAGCAATACAATTAGGTTCAAAGATGATGTTGAAAGGTACCTTCCGCATGTTGACCTCAACTGAATGAGGAGTGATATAGTGGATGACCTTGACAGGTTGTTGTTGGCCAATACGATGGAGTCAATCAACAGCCTGAGCCTCAATGTCTGGGTTCCAATTGGGCTCCTGGAAATGTGGATGTCAGGGGCCGCAAATCACGGCAGAATTTTGGGGGTCCCCTCACCATTAAATAGACCGTATTAGCACAAGTTATATTGAGGCCAGTTCCAGCTGTGGCAATGGATGCAATCAGTACTTCACATTCAGGATTATTGAAGAAATTCTCCAATGCCTTCTCCTGTGCTCGTGCTGTAATTGTTCCATCAATTCGTGCTGAAAGGATAGAGTGATGAGCAAGTGCAATACCAATTATACAATATGAAAAAGTCAGATGGATTCAATTGGTAATGGATGCATATTAGAATTAACGCACAAATCAAGAAATTGGGTCCATTGGGTATAAACCACCGATTTGGTTGGACCACACCTTGTTTGTTTGTTCTTCATTAAGCTTTGTAGGAGGTGTGCAATTTTACTACTCATCATGCATGTTTCCACATCCACAATAGTTTGTGTGATTGTTGGCGAGTTATCCTGAGTGCTCCTGCCCTTGGGGTCTTCCAAATCCGCCTCCGCAATTGTGTTAAGCATGATGTGATGGTTACGACATATTCGCAGCTTATTAATATTTCAGAAAAATACTCCTGGTCCTTTGCTTTTGGATGATAGGAATTCTTCATATAATATGGAATATTCTTGCTGCATGGTTGGGTTGAGTGGGAGCAGCTCATAATGATGGCTAATAGTGGGGAGGGATTCAAGATGTGTGGTTTTGGTGCAGCGCAAACTTAAATGCCGCAATGCCAAATGCAAGATATCATTGCAACCTTTGGAAAGACTAGTCAGGATGAATGGTGACCAGTTATCTTGATCGGCGCTCTAGGGTTGAGTGATGAATGATATTATGCCCAAAAGGTCATAAATGGTGTTGTGAATAGGTGTGCCCATTAAACATATTGGACGGGATGAAAGGAGGCTATTAATGGCACGGTTAGTGGCAGTGTTTTGCAAGCAAATATAGCTATAAGATGGGGCAAGGGTTATTGGATATAAAAGGTAATTTGAATCATTTAAGATCAGACACTCACTGTGCTTCATCAAAAATTATACAATGCCAATTGATTTGAAAAATGAATGATGTAGAGGTATTGGTTTGCTTAAATTCTTGGGTGATAGTATTATAAGAAGTGATGATGATATCATATTTTAAGATGTCGGCTTTGGATAATGAGTGACGAGTGGGACCATGGTAGATTTTGGAATGCAGCGCTCCAGCCTGAGCATCCTTGGATATTTCTGATTGCCAGTTGGTAATTAAGCAAGGGGGGCAGATGATCATGGTGGGCGTGGAGCAATGAGGGTTTGCAATCATCCGCTCCTTGGAGGTACCAATTAGAGCAATGGCCTGAATGGTTTTACCTAATCCCATATCATCCGGGAGCAGTCCTCCAAGAGGGGTATTTGTCGAAAGGGATTCAAATGAGCTAACGACCTTGTTTGTAATGATGTGCCTGGCATTGAAAGTGGATCCTGGGGGTGAGGTGGCCCAAAGGTTACGGGCTGATTGGCAATTGGGGATTTACCGATCCCAGAGAAAAGCTAGTCCGGTCTTTTGATGAGGGAGGAGGGGGGTTTGAATAATGGCATGGGGAGGTCTGATCCACTGGGTAATTGTATCAGTTTTTGCTTGGAAATAAATGATGAAACAGCAGGATATGAAACTGGCGTCGAGTTTGAAGCGGGAAATGTTGGAGTAAAGAGTTGACATTGACTATGAGTATTACAGTCATATTCTTTGGGAATTTTAAGCTTGAAATCTTGTGTTCAAAAGCTTTCCATTATGAACAAAATGTTTGGATACCATGTGAAGAACATCAATGCTGGATTGGGTTTCTGAGATGAAGAGGGATCATTTGCATCAGTCATAAATACTCCCTCAACGAATAATATTTGAGTAGGATTGGATTGGAAATTTTCAATCCATGCCCCACCAGGACCACAGTGCATGAACGTTTTTGGTGCCCCAAGGTATGGTATCAACGTTTTGGAAAGGGTTGCAGGTAGAGAGCCAATAGCATGCTGGTGATTGGGGAGATAAACAAATATGTTGTGTTGATTGTGCCATATTATAATCCAAGAAGCTAAGTGGGAATTCTCAGGATTTAAGGTTATATCACTATTTATTTGAATACAAATATTAATCATCCCAATGCAAAGTGGTTGTGAAGGGGTTGACATGATGGCTATTCTAAATTATTTGGGGATAGTCAGAAATTATATGATCGGGAAGGGTTAGCTAAACGGAATGAAGATGGATAAGCGCAGGTGGGGAGCTTATATGAGAGGCAGCAATGGGGTCAAGGGGGGATGGCCTGTGGTTACGTGCATGGACTTGATGGGGGTGGGCCTCTTGGGCTGATAATTTTCATATCCAATTTGCGGCATATATCAAGGCAAGGTGGCCAAAATGTGGGTTCACCGATATGACTGCTGGATCTGCAGCAAGTTACGAAACCTTTGGTGGAACAAGGTTGACATTAGCATATCCGAGATTGGGTGGGTTGTAGCAACTTATTGTGGAGGGGAATATTAGAGGCATGCGGCCATGTTCGCTGGTGTGACAGCAAACAATGAGCATATCATCCCCAGGTTAATTGTCGCACAGGGACCTACTAGGAAATGTTGGCGGTTTCAAAGGGCAATCTCACTGTGGGGATGTTTGTGTGTGGGCGGGTGAGATATGTTTGGTGGCGTGCCACCAAAAATGAGTTTGATTTTGAGTGAAGTTTTTTGATGACTGATGCCAACTAGGCTTCAGGGGGGGATGTGTGGCATGATCAAACGGGGCACCAACTGTGAGGCGTGATCCACATATACATTCACCCCTATTGCGTTTGAGGCGGCTACTAATCCCCTGAGATTGGGATAACAGTCTTTGCCTCACGCGTGTACAAAACTCCGGAGAAAGAGGCCACACCCCAAGGGAATTTTTGGCTGCAAGCCAGGTGCCACAACTTGCGCAGGGCGTGTGAGAACGTGAAGAAAATGACCCCCGGTGGGAAATACCCACGCAAACATGACCAGCCTCAGCAATCATAGGCTGGGATTATTCTAATGTGGATGAGGCTGAAGCAAATCCACACTGATTGGCCTCAGGTTTCCACGCGCAAGCGGGTGAGCGTCTGCAGTCAAGCTGAAAACCCGACCAAGAAAATAGGCAGTTGGAAGACTGGCAGTAAAATGTCTTCCAGGCGTGTGAAAGTTACCTGTGTATGACCCGTTGGGGGTGCGTATGAAAGCATGTGGCTGCCCAACAATGAGAACGCGGGATGAACAAGTGCGGCCAGTCAAAGTTTTCCCCGACAATGGCACCGGAGTGAATCCACTGTTTGTGTATGACCCAAATAATAAGTCATCCCATTATGACCCACTTACATTAACTTGCGTTACATGCGCTGTGGGAACTCCTTTTGGTGTGGGATGAAATAAGGCAGTACCTTGAGGGGGAAATTATTGGTAAGTCTGTTTTGAATTTCAGAATTGTCCAATAACCGTGGGTGCTAAGGTGTATTAGCTGCCCCTCTAAATAATACTGAATAGTCAGCTTACAGAGAATCACAAAATAAAATAAGATTTGTGGCTTTAACAGATAGAGAAGACTTATCAGCAGTCTCTCAATCAGACCTATCAATAACACTACAGTAAAACTTTTATTTAAAACTAAAATTTCTGATAAAATAAAGACTAAGATTTTTTTTTATTATTTTAATAAAAGTAATTATAATATATATATATTTTTTTTGGTCTTCTGTTATTTTAATAAAAGTAATAGGAATTTTTTTTTTTTTTGGGTTTTATGATGATTATAATGATTTTTTTATATTAATACTAATAATAAGACTACTTGATATTCTTCTTTTTATATTTTCAATGTTGAGTTTATATCACTACTTCTTTTCTTTTAATAACACTAAGCCACTGAGCAAGGCACTGAGCTTTTACTACGGTTATACTACTATTCTTCAGCAATATTAAGCTACTGAGCAAGGCTACTGAGCTTTTACTATGTCAATACTACTATTCTTCAACAATACTAAGCTACTGAGCAAGGCTACTGACCTTTTACTACTAAAACACTACTACTATTCTAGATATCCTGCTAGTTCAGGGATGGTTGTGATCCTGGATAGTGGGAACTTGTTCCATGATGATGGGAGAAATGAGGGAGAGACGACCTCTATTTATAGCTTTTGGGCCTCCATAGAGCTTCTCAAAATAGGGTACTTAGAAAAAATCATAGCTGAGATGTTTTAGCTGGTGAGACCTGTAGTTTTGGTGTAGCAACGTGTTTGCTGAGAGAATTATGCTGGTGGTGCTTTTTCTTATCAAAATCATGTGATGTATTTGAGATAATTTGGCTGGTGAGATTTTCTTTTTTTGCCAAGAAAGTGGAGAAAATACAGCTTCTGACAATTGAAATTTCTTCTAGTCATATGATATATATGAGAAAATTATGCTGGTGTTTCTGTTTCTTATCAAAATCATGTGATGTCATTGAGATAATTTTTCTGGTGACATTTTCATTTTTGGTGACTTTGTTACGTATTTTCCCAGAGAATTATGCTAGTGGTACTTTTTCTTATCAAAATCATGTGATGTGTTTGAGATAATTTTGCTGGTGAGATTTTCTTTTTGCCAAGAAAGTGGAGAAAATATAGCTCCTGACAATTGAAAATTCTTCTAGTCATATGATATATATGAGAAAATTATGCTGGTGTTTCTGTTTTAGGATTGTATCATTTCATATGGAGATTGCATCATTTCTATCAAGTTTGATGCGTGTTATTATTACTAAAGAAGCATTTGTTCTTGGAAAATATATTGTAATTTTATGCATAGCCTTGAGGTATTTCTTCTTTAAATTGAATCAAGGTGGGGAAAATACATCTTCTGATGCTTTGGTCCATCTTCAGATACCTTTATTTAAATTATCTGCCTTTAATGACGTAATTTGTTATTGATGATGCAATAAGGTGGATAAATTCTTGGATGCTATACTGTTTTGATAAGATCTTGAGGCTGTGTATTGTATATTTCTTTTTGAAATTTGTAATTGTAATGTGTAAATCTGTTTTGTGTAATTCTTTTTATCATCATTATTTTTTCTTTTGTTTTATTGGTAAGCTTGAAACTGGTACTAATGGTATGGAATACCACATCCCCCTCTCCATTTAATGCTGTCCCCAGCATTCCAGTCGAAAAGCTTGCCAATATCAATCATATCCATTTTGATCAATTTCTTCTCCCTCTGATATTAAATCTTCTTCTTCAATTTCTTCACTGCTGTCATTTTCTGACTCTGTACTTGATTCAACTTTCTTTCCTCTGGGATAAAACCTCTTGATGTGACTTGCTGCAAATTTTCTTGTAAGTTTAGTGCCATCCAATTCTTCAAGCTCATAAGGTCCATTATTAATTTGCTTTATGACTCTATAAGGTCCATTCCAACGGTTCTTGAAGAGTAAACCCCACTGTGACTCAAGTGGCTTATTATAAACTAATACCAAGTCCCCTAGTTCAAGTAGATTTCTCAGTCTATGTGCCATCTTTTTGTCCAAATATTGAACTGATTTGTGTCTTGAATCTCTTAATTTCTCAATAGTTCTTCTAGTTGGTATTTTCTTTTGATTGAATATTCCTCATTAATTTCACCTTGAAGTCTTCATTATTCACCTTGGTTGTTAATTTTGATATCTTCATTTTCTTTATTTTGTTGATTCCTTGATTTTATTTTCATATTCAGCCCTCTGGTGTGCTACCCCTGTAGTTTGAGTCATACAAAGACTAATTTTAGCCCTCAGGTTGCTACCCTGTAGTTTAAAGTCATACAAGGACTGATTTTAGCCTTCAGGTTGCTACCCTGTAGTTTAAAGTCATACAAGGACTAATATTAGCCTTCAGGTTGCTACCCTGTAGTTTAAAGTCATACAAGGACTAATTTTAGCCTTCAGGTTGCTACCCTGTAGTTTAAAGTCATACAAGGACTGATGTTAGCCTTCAGGTTGCTACCCTGTAGTTTAAAGTCATACAAGGACTAATTTTAGCCTTAAGGTTGCTACCCTGTAGTTTAAAGTCATACAAGGACTAATTTTAGCCTTCAGGTTGCTACCCTGTAGTTTAAAGTCACTTTTTATGTTGAAAAAAGATTTTTTTTTAAAATTATTTTCTGTTGAAAAAAATTTTTTTTTTTTTTTTTATGTTGAAAAAAAAATTTTTTTTTTTTTTATGTTGGAAAAATTTTTTTTTTTTTTATGTTGAAATTTTTTTTTTTTTTTTTTTTTATGTTGAAATTTTTTTTTTTTTTTTCTTATGTTGAAATTTTTTTTTTAAGAGTGATCAAATTGATGAGTGATGTTGAAAGAGGTTTCAATTTGAGGAGTGTTGTTATATTTTCAAATGGTGTAGTGGTTAGTGATTCCGGGTTGCTTTCCACTTTCATCAAATTTGAAACGGGTTCAATTCCCCCCTCTGGCAGTAATTCTGCTGCCGGACCTGTCAGTTTCAGGAATAGGGTAACCATGCTGGGTGCCATATTCTGAGCCTTGAGCAAGCTTAGTGATGCAATTTGGTATCGTTGTGTTCCTTGAGTCTGTCAAACAAAATTGATCTTTGGAAACTTGTTGTGATTGAGGATGCTCAACCTTGATTGTGATTTGAGAAGTACTGATTTCAATTTCCTTATTTAAAATGCTGGAAGGATGCGTGCTAGTCAAAGATTGACTAACTCATTAATTTGGGGCTATAAGAACGTCATCCAGTATAAATTGTAGTAGCCTTTTGGTTAGTTGAATTATTTTCTGTATTGAGGTGTTCATTTTATGACCGGCGGTCATAATTTGACATTTTAAATTCTTTGATCTTCCTTTTCTGTATCTGAATGGCCTAACTTGTTTGGTTGGTTTTTTTTCCTTTCTTGATATAGTTTTCTTGCTTTATGGCAAATTATGACCGGCGGTCATAATTTTGACATTTTAAACTTCTTCTACTTTTTCTGTATCTGAATGGCCTAGCTTGTTTGGTTGGTTTTTTTCCCTTTCTTGATATAGTTTTCTTGCTTTATGGCAAATTATGACCGGCGGTCATAATTTTGACATTTTCAACTTCTTCTATCTTCTTTTTCTGTATCTGAATGGCCTAGCTTGTTTGGTTGGGTTTTGTTTCTTCTTGTTTTCCTTTCCATATTTTATCTCTTCCTGTCTCAAAGAACCAGATTATGACCGGCGGTCATAATTTTGATATTTTGAGCTATCTATATCTTCTTTTGCTGTTTCTTCACACCATCTTTTCATTGTTGTTTTTTTTTTAAAAAAAAGAGAAATAACATTAATAAAGGCATATGGGCCCACACTTCCCCAAACTTGTGCCATTTTTAATATGAGGTGGCGTAAGAACAGATAACCACCCCTGTTTTTTTTTTTCTTTTCTTTTCTTTTTTTTTTTTTAACACTTCCAAATTTGAAATATTGTCCTGAATACTAATACATAACCTGAAAAAAATTGTTTTTTTTTTTTTTTTTTTTTTTTTTTTTTTTTTTTTTTAACACTTCCAAATTTGAAATATTGTCCTGAATACTGTTACATAACCTGAAAAAAATTGTTTTTTTTTTTTTTTTTTTTTTTTTTTATGGTGTGTGAAGAATATTCTTCTGAATCCATTGTACAAGGTGTTTTTTGAGTTTTGATATGAATCTTCTTTTTTCTTCTTTAATTTTTTTTACAAATAATTCTTCCCAGACAAAGCTCCAATGATCCTTATTGATATTATAACTATGTGCCTTGAGACACATAATTCCAGGTATAAAGACCTCTTCCCATAAGACATCCCAATTGGCGTTTTCAATTACATAATTTCCATGCTTCCATAAGATTCTTCCTTCTGGTATGTCCAGTAAATCCAGAAACAGCCCTCTTGAAACTTCCACATCCCCAAAAAATATTTTTCTTCTCCATTCTGAATCTGTTAATGTATCCTCTTCCCAATATGTGTTTCCTAAATTTCCCTTGATACCATCATATGTAAGTAATTCTAGAAATTCCAGTCTTGAAAGAGAGAATCCTGGAAGCTCTTGCCAATCTTTAGATTCTTGAATTTGCTGATGCAGTTCTGGAAAATTGAACAATTCTTCAAATTCTAAGTATGGAATTGATATCTAAAATAAATCCTCTCCTTCTTCAACAAATGGTGTTTCCCAGTAATTGACTTCTTCTGTATTTCCTACAATTTTGCAATTTACGTCTGTCCAGCCTTCTTCATTCCAACCAAGATTCCATTCCAATTCATTTTCATGTGTAAGTTTGGCATCCATGACTGTCTAGATCCTTTCTGAGGTTTGGTGAGATTATTGAGTTTTGAGATAAAAGACTAATTCCTCTTTGATAAGGCAGGAGGTCACTGCCCTGATACTGATACAGATATATACAGAATTCTCTTTTTTTTTTTTGTGATTTTTTTTATCTTATTTTGCTATCTTTTATATGGTTTTTTTATTTTTTTACTTGGTGATTGAAATTGGATTACTTCAGCTGTTATTGAGAAATATTCAACCTTCTGTTGTGAATTACTGAAAGACATATGTCCTTCAATATTTCTCCAAATATCTTGTTGCGTTGTCTTCTTTGTGTATTTCCTTTCCATTCTGAAACAAAACCTTTGACTTCATGAATAAACATGTACCCAAAATCACACCAGCAAAGAGTTCCTCCCAAAATTTCCAAATCATCTAGATTCAAATCTTCTTGAGCCCATAACATTTTGTGATACAGTCCTTCTATTGTCATTTGATAATATCCATAAGGCTTCTTCCAGTAAGGATTTCTTAAATTTCCTTTGATTCCAATAGTGGTTAGTAATTCCAGAAAACCAACATTTGTAAGATTTGATCCAGGTAGTTCTGAAATATATTTGGTTTGAATTATTGGTGAATCTAGCTCATAATCATACAGTTCCTTAAATGTTATTATTGGAAGTATTATGCAATCTTCCAGTCCTTCATATTCTGGTATGTCTTCCTGTATGCCATTTTGATTCTGGGAGTCATTTGGTAATTCAGATGTAATTCCTTTATTTTTATTAAATAGATCAGTTGCGCTTGAAAAGCAGAATTTTTGATAATAGGCATGATTAAATTCTTCTAGAATGGTAAGTCCAGCTAGCCTTTGTGTATTTTCTGATAACTCTCCTTCTTCTAGATCTTCAAATATTCTTCCTTGCTTATATTTATCTTCCAAATCTTTATTATTTTGTTGGTATAACTTCAAGTCATCTTCTGATTCTGCTGTTTCCATTTTTTTATCAATCCTCTTTTGAATATTTCTATCCCAAACTTGATCCATTTTGTCTTCAGTAATTATGGCACTTTCCTTTTCCAATTCTTCAAATTTTCTTTTTGCCAATGGATTGATTATGTTGTCTTTTATTTTTTCAGTATCACTAATGTACCAAGCTTTCTCCTGAAATAAATTTGAATAATCTTCTGCAATTCCTGAGGAATTTGCTTCAGGTGGCTTCAGATCCATTTTGAATTTCTTCTGTGGGCTTTCTACTTTATCTTCTTCATTCATACCACTTAACTCAAGTGCTAGCCATTTCTCTGGGTCTTCTATGGCCATGTCCAAATTTCTTCTCATCTTCTTCAGCTCCATTTTTATTTTTTCTATTGCTTCACTATCTTCTACCTTCAATTCATCCTCTTCTGGATCCTTCCCTTTAGATTTTGTTTCAGTTTGAGGTGGAATACTTTCTTTAGATGAAGATAATATGCTTGACTTTTCTTTATCTATTATCTGGTTGAAATTTTCAAATACTAAGAAGTGCAGGTAGGTTTTCTCTTCACTTTCAAAAGTGACATCAAGATTTTTAATTTGACCAATTGGCTTCAAAAGGTTATCTGTTGATTTTGATGTGTAAGGGCTGATTTTTAATTCTGTTGTTAGGGCCATTTCCTGAGTTATAGCATTCAAGTCTTTTTTTGCATCAAAAATAGCTGAGAAGGGTATTTTGTTTGCTCCAAGAAATATTGTCTTCACTCTTGTTGAAGATTGACTTTCTGTTTCCCTTGTTTCTTTTCTTTTGGATTATTCTGCTCCATGTATTGACCATTTTCCAATCTCTGAAGATGCACAAAGCTCCATTCCTCTGGGTGGAGAAATTTGCCAGCCCATAGCTTGAGGGTTACATATTGGTAAGCATAATCGACATCCATCTTGCTCTGGATAACTAAATATTTCCCCTTGCTTGTGTGAAAATTCCAATTTAACATTATTATCTGCTAAAAATGGTCTTCCAAGTATGGTGTGTACAGCTCCTTTTGCTATGAATAAATGAATTTCTTTTTCTTCTCCTGTTATCATAGTAATTGGTGTAAATTCTGAGAGTCCAACCAAGGATGTGGTATGTCCACCAATTCCTCTGAGATTCATATTGAGCTTTCTACTTGTAAGTGAGGCTTGAATTGCAATTTCCTCTGGTATTATATTAATTTCTGATCCAGTATCCACCAATGCCATTGTAGGATATTCTTCTCTTCCAATAAATACTTCCATAAATCTAAGTGGACATGCATAATGTAATCTTGGGGTATCATAGTCCCGTAGCTTTACTGAAAGTAGTCTTTATTGAATATTTGACGTATTGACTGATTTTATTACTTATTTTTCCTGGGTAGTTAAATTTTGTAGTTTATCAATAAAGGTTGGTGACATTGATAATATTTCTTCAAGAGTAAGATTTATCTTTCGTTCAAGTATTCTCTTCATCACATGTTCAATTATTATCTTTGGGTTATTGGGTGTAGATTTTACCTTGTTTTTTAATTACATCTTTTGTGAATCCTGTCTAAGTACCTCCTTATTCTTTTCCTTGGAAATGATTTCAATATCATTATCTACTTCCTTTCCTTCTTGTGTTTTCTTGTATTTTGTTGGAATTAGAACTCTTATTTCTTCTTCTGCCTCATCTTCCTCGTGGTAGGCACCTGGTATCTTCTTTTTAAGGGGTTTGTGTGTTTCATTTTTATCCTCTTGCTGGGTTTGACTTTGAGTTTCCTGTCTTGAAGCTCTTTGCCTTGTCTGTCTAAGCCCAACATTTATTTGAATATTTTCATTTGCTGGAGATATTTGAGGAGGTTTCCAGTTTCCCCATTCTTCTATTTGAGCTATAGCTGCTGCCTTCTCACCTTTCCTTTCCTCAATTACTATTGTCTCTTGCTTCTTTGGGGATGGATTTGATTGTTCCATCATTTTCTTTGTAAAATCCTCCTGCTCTTTGGCAAAATTTCTGACTAATTCTTTTGCAGATTTAGGGCCTTCTGTGGGTACTCTTTGAAAATTTGGAAAAAGATATGTTCCTCCACGCTTCAAGACAATTCTTTTCTCCAAGTCTTCTGTGAGATGATTACATCTTATTGCAGAATGTCGTTCTTCTAGGCAGTAATAACACTTCAATGGCTGTCTTGGAGCCATTTGAGCTAGAACATATGGTTGATAACCAGAAGATATGGGTGGTGAAGGATATCTTGGCCTGAATGGCTGTGAGTTTTGTATAGTTCTATGATCTTGATCATTGTTTGGTTGAGGTTTCTTGGGAGATTCAACTGCTTCAGAGAGGTGTTTGAGCTGATTCAATACTTCCTTAACTGCTTCATTCCCAGTATTCTTTGATTGATTTTCTTGTGGCTGAGGATTTTTAATTGTTTTGGTAAAATCTTTCATTTGCTTTAAGACTTCTTCCCAGCTTTCCTCTTCAAACCTAGCTTTCTTCTCTTGTGACTTTGGTTGTTAGAATTCCTTCTGTTGAATTAAGACTTTGGCTTCTAGATCTTGTTCAATATACAACTTTCATATTTCCAATCTTGGAATGATATAACCACCATCCAAAGCTTGCACCATGGCCTTATCTTTAATCATTTCTTTGTAAATAGATTCTTGAACACTTGAGGAAAGACTTGCCAAAATTTCTTGATTGTGATTGATATCTCCTTGTATATATTGATACCTTTTGAGATAATTAATAATAGATTCATATTCACCAATGAACTTTTTATATTGGGTCATATTTCTAATTCCTCCTTCTTGTTGAATCTTTGTAAATAATTGAGTAATTGAGGACAGCTTGTATCTTCTTTCAGGTGAAACTGTTCCCCATCTCCTCTTCATATCCAATTTTAATTGCTCCCAATCGCCAGTTTCATATCCAGGCATTCCTTCAATATGGTAGCTAATTTCTTGATCTTTAGTCCAAAAGGATATCTGTCTTGCTATATCCCTTCCACTTGCTCCTTCAATTTCTGCTATATTTTCTACTCTTTTAATAAATCTTTCCACTTCCTTTCCATCAAACCATAAATTATAATCATTTGGTCTGATCTTGACAATGGGTGTATTGTTTCGTGGGATTTCTTGTTGCAATGGGCTTGTAGCCTGTGCATGAATATTAACCCTCTTTGGTAGAATATTTGGCCTTTGTGAAGTGAACGGAGTTGATGAGGCCACAGGCCTTGAAAATGGTGATGGTGACCCTTCTTGTCTAAAGATTCTTGGAATGCTTGTAGTTTCTTCCATTGGGCTGTTTTCTGCCGTAAAACTTGACTCTTTCCTTTTCCCTTCTTTTTTAAGGAGTTTAATTAATTCTTGTTGCATTTCCAACATTCTTTGATGAATTCTTTCTACATCAGAAATATCTTCTTGTCCTTGCATGGTCTCTTCATTTATAATTTCTTCTTTGGATTCATCTGGATTGTGTGGTATCTTTGATGATGATGCTGAATCCATATTGATATATTCTTTATTTATTTTCTCTTTTTCACTTTTCTTTTTAATTTCAAATAGTTCCTTGAGTAATTTCTGAAAAGAATCTGCAACTATCTTTTGATCTTTCTTCTTAGTTCTTGGTGTACCAACTGGTATACTATAATCTATAGGTGATTCTTCTCCAGGTGGTGTTTCTCCTCTTTTTGGATAATAATAGTGAAATGATTTTGTTGAAGAACTTGATGGTGACGATGATTTAGAATTTTGTGGTTTTTCTGATTCCAGATTGACTTGATAGGTGCTTGAAATTGTTTATTGATAAAAGGCTTTTTCTTTTTATGGACTAAATTTGAATGTTTTTTCTTTGATAATTGATGGATTATTGATGATTGAAGTTGTTGTTGGCCACTGTTGGGACACCAGATGTGGGAACTCCTTTTGGTGTGGGATGAAATAAGGCAGTACCTTGAGGGGGAAATTATTGGTAAGTCTGTTTTGAATTTCAGAATTGTCCAATAACCATGGGTGCTGAGGTGTATTAGCTGGCCCTCTAAATAATACTGAATAGTCAGCCTACAGAGAATCACAAAATAAAATAAGATTTGTGGCTTTAACAGATAGAGAAGACTTATCAGCAGTCTCTCAATCAGACCTATCAATAACACTACAGTAAAACTTTTATTTAAAACTAAAATTTCTGATAAAATAAAGACTAAGATTTTTTTTTTATTATTTTAATAAAAGTAATTATAATATATATATATTTTTTTTTGGTTTTCTGTTATTTTAATAAAAGTAATAGGAATATTTATTTTTTGGGTTTTATGATGATTATAATGATTTTTTTATATTAATACTAATAATAAGACTACTTGATATTCTTCTTTTTATATTTTCAATGTTGAGTTTATATCACTACTTCTTTTCTTTTAATAACACTAAGCCACTGAGCAAGGCACTGAGCTTTTACTATGGTTATACTACTATTCTTCAACAGTACTAAGCTACTGAGCAAGGCTACTGAGCTTTTACTATGTCGATACTACTATTCTTCAACAATACTAAGCTACTGAGAAAGGCTACTGAGCTTTTACTACTAAAACACTACTACTATTCTAGATATCCTGATAGTTCAGGGATGGTTGTGATCCTGGATAGTGGGAGCTTGTTCCATGATGATGGGAGAAATGAGGGAGAGGGGACCTCTATTTATAGCTTTTGGGCCTCCATAGAGCTTCTCAAAATAGGGTACTTAGAAAAAATCATAGTTGAGATGTTTTAGCTGGTGAGACGTGTAGTTTTGGTGTAGCAACGTGTTTGCTGAGAGAATTATGCTGGTGGTGCTTTTTCTTATCAAAATCATGTGATGTCTTTGAGATAATTTTGCTGGTGAGATTTTCTTTTTATCAGAGTCATGTGAGGTCATTGAGATAATATGGCTGGTGATGTTTTCTTGAAGGTGGGGAAAGTATTTTTTTTGTTTCTATTTTTACATATATTATGAGAGAATTATGCTGGTGGTGCTTTTTCTTATCAAAATCATGTGATGTATTTGAGATAATTTGGCTGGTGAGATTTTCTTTTTTTGCCAAGAAAGTGGAGAAAATACAGCTTCGGACAATTGAAAATTCTTCTAGTCATATGATATATATGAGAAAATTATGCTGGTGTTTCTGTTTCTTATCAAAATCATGTGATGTCATTGAGATAATTTTTCTGGTGACATTTTCATTTTTGGTGACTTTGTTACGTATTTTCTGAGAGAATTATGCTAGTGGTACTTTTTCTTATCAAAATCATGTGATGTGTTTGAGATAATTTTGCTGGTGAGATTTTCTTTTTGCCAAGAAAGTGGAGAAAATACAGCTCCTGACAATTGAAAATTCTTCTAGTCATATGATATATATGAGAAAATTATGCTGGTGTTTCTGTTTTAGTATTGTATCATTTCATATGGAGATTGCATCATTTCTATCAAGTTTGATGCGTGTTATTATTACTAAAGAAGCATTTGTTCTTGGAAAATATATTGTAATTTTATGCATAGCCTTGAGGTATTTCTTCTTTAAATTGAATCAAGGTGGGGAAAATACATCTTCAGATACCTTTATTTAAATTATCTGCCTTTAATGACGTAATTTGTTATTGATGATGCAATAAGGTGGATAAATTCTTGGATGCTATACTGTTTTGATAAGATCTTGAGGCTGTGTATTGTATATTTCTTTTTGAAATTTGTAATTGTAATGTGTAAATCTGTTTTGTGTAATTCTTTTTATCATCATTTGTTTTTCTTTTGTTTCATTGGTAAGCTTGAAACTGGTACTGTGGGAACTCCTCTTGTGTGGGATTAAAATGAGGCAGTACCTGGAGGGGGAAATCACAGGTAACTAGTTTTGAATTGCTAATAACTCCTGTAACCAAGGGTGGCAAGGGTGTATTGCCTGCCCCTCCTAAAATACTGAACAAAATCTTCCTTGGAGCTCACAAACCAAAATAAAATTAGTAAGTGGCTTTACAACTGCAGAAGACAAAATTCAGCAGTCTCAGATCAGACCTATTCAATAAATAATATGAAAAATAATGTCAGTAATTTTGGTTAAATTTGATATTTTAATGGAATACTTGTCTGATTAATTTTAATATTTTTTAGTGAAATTGGGGTGAGTGGTTTCTTCTTGGTGATATAAATTTGGTAAGATGGGTTTTTTAAGGTGTTCTGGAAAGTTGGATGAGTGTTGATAAAGGTAATTTTGTTAAGGTAAAGTTATAATAGAGTAAAATAATTTTTTAAAGGTTTGTTATTTTTTTAAGATTTGTTGATAATGAGATAAAATAGTATTTGTTAAATTTAAGTGGTAAGATTCTTTGATATTTGAATTTGAAAGGGTAAGTTAGTTTTAAATCTTGTTAAATTAAGTTGATTTTACTAGTTAAAATATTTTAATAGAGTAGTAACCCTAATCTTGGGTACTGGGTAATTTTTATTTTTATTTTGATAATAATAAGATTCCACTGAGCTTAGCTACTGGGTAATCTTCAACACTATACTTCCACTGAGCTTAGCTACTGGGCAAGTAAATTTACTATAATATACTGGAGTACCTCCCAGGTGAGGGATGAATTATTCCTGTGCTTGTAATGTGCAGATGATATATTGTGCATGGGGGGATTTTGAAATTTGGGGGGAGAGAGCCCCTCTATTTATACCTTTTGGGAGCCTAGAGGGCCCTCCATGGGAGCTGTCTTTTTCCACTTTAATTCCTCTTGATTTCATCATGTGACTCTGTTTTTGGTGAGGACCTTTCTTGCAGGGGTCAGGTGATTTAAGGTTTGGTGATAATTTTCTCTCTGCACAGCCTCCATTTATCACATGATCATCTTTTGGTGGACTGATTATGATGTGATATTCTTGGATTTTCCTTGCATGCATGAGGTGATTTCATTTTGGCTGAGGATTTTTCTTGTGCACAGCCTCTTTTCTGTCACATGATATTCTGTTGGTGGATGAAGTATCACATGATGACCTTGTAATTCCTTTGCATATGTCCTATTTTAGGTTTGGTAGAAGTGGCTGTGTAATTTATGCAGGTGTCATGTTGTTTTTCTTCTTTTTGAACTTTAAAATGAAGTCAGGTGACAATTTCTTGCACTGGTGAAATTACTGTTATGTATGAGTGATGTGATTATTGAGTTTGACACATGCTGTGCATAGTCATGTGGTTGAGATTTAATTAAAATTTTGTACTGCATGCAGCCTGTTGTAACTAGCTTTGGTTTTCATGAGGTGATGATTGGTGTAAATAAATCTGATTCTATTTTAAGGCTTAAAGTGGGGTTACTGTGGATATAAGATAAGGTACACCTGGGGCTGTGTTGTAAATGAATTGCAGGAATTCCATGGAGTTGAGCTTTGCATCATGTGATTTTGAATGCAAGTTGGCTGTATAACTAATGCATGTGTCATTTTCTTGCTGCATGAGTCCTGTGGCTGTAAGGGGGGTGTAAAGCTGGGTGGGGTGTGTAATTTAAAGGGTGGTACCTCATTTGTTGTAACTAGTTTGCTATATGTAAATTTATTTTTTTACATATGCATAGTGAAATTGAATAAGTTATTTAAACACATACACTTCCCTTTGGTGCCTGTGCCATGGTTTTATGAGTTAAATCCAGCTTCTTGCTGTAAGATTGACCTTTTGGTGTAAAATTTGAGTGTAAGTCTACCTGTAGGCTGGATTTCCTGCTGTTATAGGGTATTATCAGCTTGAGCCTGGTGAAAAAAAATGGTATGGAATACCACATCCCCCTCTCCATTTAATGCTGTCCCCAGCATTTCAGGTGAGAGCTCTTTATTCCTCATCTGATTCTGTGGTTTCCTCCAATACCTCTTCCTCATTTATTGATTTATCTTCTTCACTTTGTTCTTCTTCTGTGTCTTCTTTTGTGTTTATCAACTTTCCTCTTGGGTAGAACCTCTTGACTTGAGATGCTGCAAATCTTCTTGCTAATTCTGTTCCATCAAGTTCCTCAAGTTCATATGGTCCATTGTTTATTTGTCTGATTACTCTATAGGGTCCATTCCATTTGTTTTTGAAAAGTAGCCCCCAATTAGTTTCTATTGCTTTGTTGTAAACCAGGACCAGATCTCCTGGATTGGGTGGTGATCTTAGTTGATGTGCCATTCTTCTATCCCAATATTTCATTGAGTCCTCCCTTGATTTTTTGAGTTTTTCTGCTGCTTTTCTTCTCATATCTTCTTTTCCTTCCAACTGTTTGGCTCTGGCTTCCAGTAATTCCTCAGTTGTGGATATTTTGTGCCATTCTACTGCTAAAAAGGTTTTTGTTTCAATGTGAATTGGTAATACTGGTAGTTGTCCAAACTGGAGTTCATATGGTGAGAAACCAGTTGTCCTTTTAGTGGAGATTCTGTCAGCCAAGGTAACCAAAGGTAGATATTTTTTCCATTTTCCTCCATTTTCTCCACACATCTTGACCAATGCATCTTTAAGTTGTTTATGGCCTCTTTCAACCATTCCTTGAGACTCTGGGTAATAGGGTGTGGTGACTCTGATTTTTGATCCTGCTTTCTTTACTGCATCTTGCAATTCTTTTCCAAACTCTGGCCCCCCATCAACAGTTACTTCTTTTGGTGAGCCATACCTGCATATCCATTCTGAGGTGAACCATTCTGCAACTACTTTTGCTGTTAATTTTACTAGTCCAACTGTTTCTGGCCATCCTGAATAATCATCTCTGGCCACAACCATATACTTCCATCTTCCAGATTTGATATGGACTGCATCCATACTGACTCTTTCAAAGATTGTTGATGTTGCTGTAGATTTTCCTTGTTCTCTTTGTAAGTTTTGACTTCTCTTTTGGCAGGCCAGGCAAGATTGAACCCATTTATTGACTGATTTCTTCATTCCTTCCCACCAATATCTTGCTTTAATTCTTCTGTAAGTTTCATTTTCCCCTCTGTGGCCCATGTTTTCATGAAGTGACTTCAAAATGTAGCTTTGAGCTTCATGACTTGATATAACCAATTGAGGGTTTGGGTTATTTCTTCTTTTGAGCTGGCCATCTTCCAAGAAAAAGTTGGATGACCTTCTTTTTATCCTTCTAAATTCTTCATCTTTACTTGATTTTGGTTTTTTCATTGTACTTAAGTATTCTTGCATTCTCTTCCAAAATCCTTCTTGTTTGGTTGGTACTTGTATTCCTGAGAAATGGAGTGAATTTACATTCTTAGCCCCAAATCCAGGGTGTGGCTTGATCCAATCTTCTTCTTCATCAAATTCTGGTGCATCTTCATTTTCTTCTTCTGAGTTTTTTGGTCTTCTTGATAGCCCATCTGGCATAGTGAAGGTCTTCCCTGGTTTGTGTACCAAATCAAAGGAAAATAGCTGAATGAAAGCCACCCATCTTGTCATGGGGGCATTGGGTAAGCAAGGGGTGTTGATCATTTCAATTAAAGCCTTGGCATCAACCTGTAATTCAAAATGTTGTCCCCAAAGTATGGTTTGTAGCTTCTTGAGAATTCTTGCAACTCCACAGAGTTCCAATTTGGGTTGTGAGTATTTTGATTCCAATTTTGAAAAAGTTATTGATTCATATAATACTGGTCTGTCTTTTCCTTCTTTATCTTCTTGAGTGAGTACTGCTCCTGCAGCAATGTAGCTTGAATCTACTGCTAGCTTAATTTTTCCTGATCCTTTGTCATACTCCAATTACTTGAGAGTTATTTCTTCTCCAACTATTCTTCTGAGCTTATGGAAAGCTTCTTCACATTTTTGATCCCAATCCCAGTCAACATCTTCTCTGGTGAGCCTTCTGAGTGGTGATGCAACTTGTGAGAAGTTTTCAATAAACATTCTTACATAGGCACAAAGACCAAGAAATCCTCTTATTTCCTTTTTGTTGAGAGGTGTTGGCCAATTTTGAATCTTGTTGATCTTTTGTTTTGAGATTGTTCTTCCTTTGAATGATACAACATGCCCTACTATGTCCAAAGCTGGAACACAGCATGCAAACTTGGATCCTGAGATAGTAAGTCCTGCTTCTTCAATCCTGAACAAAACTCTTTCTAAGGTTATGGCATATTCCCATATAAATCTTCTGATTGAGGGGTTTTCTGGTAGTGTTTCTTGATTGTAAAGTGATCTTGGTCCTTTTATTCCTCCATCATCAATAAAAATTCCTACACTTTCTGGTATTTCTTCTTGAAGTATCCAGGTCATTTGGGCTTGGTATACTGCTACTGAGTTGGTGGCTCCTTGGGGTAGTCTTGTGAGTTGCATCCTTCCAAGGGGTGTTTCAAAAGTGGTGAGGGGTCTTGTAGTGACATCTAATTCTCTTTCATCATATCCTCCCATGATGTCTCCTAGTCCATAGCATGCTCTTCCTGCAAATGCATCTACAAATTCTTCAATATGAGGTGGTAAGCCAGCATTCTTGATGGTGACCTTGTTGAGTTCTTGAAGGTCATGGACAATTCTGAGTTTCCCATTTGATTTGGCCACACAAAATATTGGGCTTGTGTAGCTTGAGGTGGATTGCTCATAGAGTCCAGTACTGATTCTTTCTCTGATTGATTCAGTAAACTGAGGTAAAATTGATTTGGGAATGGGAATTGGTTTCTTCTGCCAAGGTTCATGAGGTATTACTGGTATCTTGTAAGGTTTTCCATATGAGTGTATGAGTAATCCTCTTTCTTCTTCACAGAAAGCTATTGCTTTTTCCCTTCAAGTAATAACTTATTTGAGTAAATTGATTTCTTCATTTGATAACCATCCTGGTGGGCCAAAATTGACTGCTTGCAGTCTTTCATTGGTGACCTTGAAAGTTTCTTTAAATATAGGTGGGTTGGGTGATAAGTGTGTTTCATAAGGAACTCTTGACAAAGGTGGTCTCTCCAAAGGGGGGTTAAGGTCTTGAGGCATTGGCTCATTGACTGGTCTCACCTTCTTCAGGACTGATTTGTATTTGGCTGCTAAAATTTGGTGATCCATCTTCAATTAGTTATTTTTTTTTTTTTTATATTTCTAAGAATTTGCTAGTGTCCTAAAATCTTGAGGTCTTCACAATTCTTCTTTCTTCTTTCTTCCATAAAAAATGTAGTTTAAGGTCATACAGGACCTACAACTAGGTGTGTAACCCCTGTATATTAGGTATACAAGTCCTGCAGTTTAAGTCATGCAAGGACCTCCTGGCCTAATCCAAGGGCTTATCTTGATTCTTGAGCTCCTCTGGGCTTGATTTTGGATTCCACTTGACTCTTGTCTTATTCTTCAATATTCATGATTCCCATTTGATTTAAGATTCTTGTGGTTGTTTTATTTCTTGATGAGGAATCTTCTTGTCTTAATTGATGGCTTGGGACTCCACTCTGTTCATTTTGGCCAATTTGATAATGCTAAACACCTGTGAAACCCCTTGTTCCTGTTACACAAAGGGAGCAGTTTATTGTCATGCTAAGGACAAACATGGTCCTTCAGCACTTCTCCTGACTAGGACAATCCCCTCCAGCTTCTTGGCTGTTATCATCTTTTTATAAGTTTCCCTGTCCAAGTCTACAGGGGAAGCAGTTTACTGTCATGCTGAGGACCTCTTGAGTCTTCAATCTTCTTTAAAATCCCAAGGGCAATTTGAGTTGAGTGTTTTCATAATCTTGTTGGTCCATCATGTTGAGTGAGTCCTGAGTCAATAATTAATCCAGTGAGTAATCCTTCATTCCATAAATCCTGACCACTTCTTCTTGAATTCCAAATGAGTTTCAATCCAGAATCAAAGAAGTGTCCAAGGTCTTGTGTTTTCCAAAGGTCAATCCATAAGGAACTCCTGTTTTTCTTCATAAATAATCTTCTTCATTTTCAGTATTATGAATAATTGCCCTATGATAAGTTGTTTCCAAACTCTCTTGCTATTTCTCCAAAATAATTTATGTCCTTCTGTTCTTTTGTATTCCTGAATTATACCTGTTATAAAGAAATGAAAAATAAAAAATTGTAATAATAAGGTGATTTAAAATTGATTTTAATATTAATTTATTGATATTTTTAATAATATTTGTTTGGATAAGGGCCCCCCTCTCCATTTAAAAATCTTGAGTTGGTTTTCAAATTTTGAAGAGGATATGTTCTCATTCCCCCAAAACTTCCACTATAAGGGATAGTGTAAGAAATAAGTTTACCCACCCCTTATTTTTTATAGTGATATTGATAAGGATCAATAATGATACAGTAAATTTACATAATTTTATATTCTGATAATGATTCAATAATTTTTTTTTTTTTTTTTTTTTTTTTTTTTTTTTAAATTGGACTGAATGGAATTTTTTTTTGTTTGATTTTAAGAATAAAATAACCTTTTAAATTGAAATATCTGAGTAAAAATGACACTTCAAAGGAAATAATACTGAATCACAATCAAGATCATGGAACTCTTTGGTTAAAGGTGGTAAGTTGTGCCATTTAGCAAGAATTGGTGCTCTTGAGAGTATTTATAATTAATATGACATAATTGAATGATCATAATTTGAGTCCTTTAATCATATAATGACCCTTATGATGCCACAACTCTTCCTTTTGGAATCATCATTGTGACTCAGACTTTATTTCTAGTCCATCCCCTTTATGGTTCAGATTTTCTGTTACCCATAAATGCATTTGAGTTGTTGAAAAAAAATATAAACAGTGAAATTGAAAATTTGTACAATTTTTAAAAAACTCTTGTTTGCTTTTGGGGGGCTTTTTAAATTCAATTTGGAATAAATAGCACATTGAGGTGTTCTTAATATGTAAATTCCCCAAATTATGTCATCAATTTATGAGTTTTTTAATATAAATAACTCCTTCAGAGTTCAATTAATGCCTTCATGGCACAAATACTTCTTCTTTTCAAACAAGTTCCAATCACTCTCTTGTAATTGAAGAAATATTTCAAATAAATTGATCTTTTTTTTTAAAAAAAAATAATACTTGATGTAGAGTTTTTTTTTTTTTTAATTATTGTTATTATTGAGTTGGAAAATTAAGCCAACTTAATGGCTCTTGCTGTAATAGTAGGAAAAGTATAATAAAAGTAATAAATAAATAGAATACTCTTGAGATCATGAATGGGATATGCCCCTAATTCTCAGGAAAAATAAATAGTTGAATTTTGGGATAAAAAATAAAAAATAAAATAAAATAAAAAAATATGTTCAAAAGCTTAAGTCAGTTCATCTTTCCAATTCTTTTTTATAATGACATAAAATTAGAAAGTAATAAAGTAAAAATAAAACCTCAGGTAGTTTAGAGTCTTGCCTAGGACTTTTCTTGTTTTTATAGTCCTTTTCCAATCTTTTTGAATACTTTAAATATGCAGTTTATAGTCTTGCCAAGGACCATTGGTTACTTTTTCTTGATCATTGTTGATAATTTGAGTGTGCAGTTTATGGTCTTGCCAAGGACATTTGGTTTGTTGTTTTGTATTGAGTCCTAGTTGAGAATTCTTAGTGGTGGGCAGTTTATGGTCTTGCCAAGGACCATGTGTTGTCTTTGCTTTGGTCCTTGTTGATAATCTTAGTGATTTGTTTTTCATATTTGAAGGGGCAGTTTATGGTCTTGCCAAGGACCATATGTTGTCTTCAGGAACCTGATTGTTGCCTTTGGGGTTTCATGGCATCAGATTTATCTTCAAAGCCAAGTTTTATAAGTAGTTTAAACAGTTTATAGTCTTATTGAGGACTCCTATCAAAAAATGAAATATATCAGTTTTAATTTAATATCCAAAAAATAAAGTAAGAATGAAAAATAAAAGAAAATAAGCAGTTTATAGCCATACTGAGGGCTTGCATTTTTTTGTAGCCCTGCAGAATGAAAAATAATAATTAATAAGCTAAGTTCAGTAAGATAAATAAGAAAACCAGCAGTTTAAAGCCATGCTGAGGGCTTTTATAGCCCTGTACATTCATATAAAAACATGATTAGCCAACTAATTGAATCATGATAAAAAATAAAATAAGCAGTTTATAGCCATACTGAGGGCTTATTTTATTGTTTTTCCTTTTGAATTTCCTGTATAAATCAATGATCAGAAGTTTTAAAATAAAATAGTTTTTAAATATAAAAAAGCATCAGTTTAAAGCCTTGATGAGGGCTTGTTTTGTATATGGATAACCTGTAGAATTTAAAAAAATTGATTTAGTATGATTTAAAAAAAAATCAATTTAAATGCAAAAGTTCCAGCAGTTTAATGTCTTGCTGAGGACATTTTTGTTAATTTTTTGTTTCTTTTTCCAAAACATAAAAAAAGTTCAACAGTTTAAAGTCATGTTGAGGACTTTTATTGATGTTTGTTGCTGAAATCCTACCAAATAAAAAGATAATTAAGAAAATAAATAAAATAAAACAGTTTAAAGTCTTGTTAAGGACTCCTTTTTTTTATTTTTTTATTTATTTTATTTTATTTTTTTAAACAAAAGAACTTCTTTTTGTCAGTTCCAGTAATTCAATTTATTATTATTAGTTAAGATTTTTTAGAAAATAATTTCTTCAAAAGAAGAAAAATCATTAGTAAAGCTCAAATTTGATTAATATAATAAGAAATTGTCAGCCTGTGACTCAAAACCAGAGCACAAGCATGACAGCCAAAATACCATAAACCAATGGTATAGCCAAAATACCACCAAAACATGGAGCTGAGCCAAATTAGCTCAAAAGGTATCAAAAGAAAGAGGAAACTCACCTCTTCCTGAAAATGTAAGTCCCATCACCATAGGACAAGAAATAACAAAGTTATTCCTACTCAAAGTTATTGCTGAGCATAAACCTTAATTTTCACCTCTCATCTAAAATCTAGAAGGAGAGGCTTAACCCCATAAAATGGGTATTCAAAATGAAGCTCTAAGCCAGGGCTATCCAATGGTACTAGCCAAACTGAGCTAGCACCAGTATTACTTGAGTTATGGTCAAATTCAGACCAAATAAGGGTGAACAAAACATTCACCTCCCATCTAACTTTTACAGTTTTAGTGTGAGATACTTAAAGTGGGGTCTTTTTGGAAAGAGCACAATCAGGGCTATCTAATGGTGTCATCCATTTCCTCATATCTCAACTAGAACAGAAGTTATTGGCCAAACAAGCTTAATACAGCTTTTTGCCCAAAACACGCCAATGTATATAAACACTTGTACATGGGATAACTTTGCCATATTTAAGGATAGCCTTGTCAAGTTGGGTACCATTGTATAGAGCTAATACAGGGCTATTCAATGAACCAACTTTGAGCTTGATATCTCAAAAACTGACAGAGTTATGACAATTTTAAGGTAAAAATCCCACCTGCTGTCATATACAGCCTTACCATGGGATAATACCCTATAACCATGAATATGAGATGTCAAATAGACGAAGAAGCATGTTTTTACTTCAATACCTCATATGTCAGTCAATACTGGGGTCCCATACAGTTTCTGTACAGCATTCTACGCGTCATACACGTCAGAATCAGGCTGTGAGGTCCCCAGATGAAACTTTTCACCCTGTATTGGTGAAAACTGCCCAGATGTGGTTTCAAAACCACATCTGAGCCCAATACAGGGTATACAGGCTGTTTGCAAACCACAAGCCTGTCATGAGGAGTGAAAAATCTTCACTTCCTCTACGTGAAAAGGTCTAATAACCCTTTCACCTCAATTTCAGGATAAAAGGAGGGCTTTTCACTGCCAAAACCCTTTCCTCATCCTGCTCTTGAATACCCTACGTAGTAAACTGTCAAAAACAGTTTTACTCTTGGGTAATAAGCAGGTATAATTATATATTTAATTATTGTAACTCTTATTATAGTAACCCAACTGGTAAGATTGCACCCTGGGTTCTCAATAGCGCTCACCACCACTATTTTACAATAGTAGAACCCCTTAATTACATTATAAATCATCTTTTAAATCAAAAAACTCTTATTATAAATCAATTTTCTACGTGTCACAGTCATAATTCTAGTTGTAAATACTCTTATTACTACTTCAATATAGACTCAGCCTGACAGAAATAAACAGTTTAAAGTAATGTCTAGGACTTTTGTTCTTTAATTTATAAAATACATTAATCAAAGGAAAAAAAACATCAGTAATATTGAGCTTCAATAATAAAAAAAATAGAAATTAAACAGTTTTAAGTCTTGTTCAGGACTTATTAATGTTTTTTTATTCCCTGAATTTCAGTAAAATAAACAACCAACAATTAAAAAAATAACATAAAAAAGAAATTGAGCAGTTTGATGCCATGCTCAGGGCATTTATTTTGTTTTATTATTCTTTTTGTAATCATTATTGTTTAATATTTGATTATATTGTTTTTGATATGAGTATATATATTTTCATTAATCATTATCTCATTATTAAATATATATTTATTTTTATTTTATTTTATACGGGACTTCTTATTTGGTCTTAACTAGCTAATCGGGTCGTACAGCCCGGTATGGTTCGCGTGAGGTCAGCCTTCTATAACTTACTGCAACTCCTGCATCCAGCGAATTTTATTCTTCCTTCTTTTCTTATTATTGATTAATTCTTCTCTTTCCCAACATTCGGGTGGCTTGTTTTATAATAACAAGGTTTCACGACGCCACACCTCTCCAGAATTCCTTCCCAACAATTTAATAATCAGATAGCTGGGGTATTCCCTTTGTCTTATACTGTATTTCGCTTCAAGTCATTGTTACCGGCAGAAAAAACCTAAAGGATTTAAGTAGGCCTTCTCTTGCTTCCATATTCACAAGAACCTTATCTTGTGAAATAATTTCAACGATGTGCACTAATTGTTTTGAATGGATACTAATTCCCTCCTCCGGTTGTGTAGGTTAATTTTAGGATCATTAGTACCTAGTTGGACTTACGTTAGTGACAGCTGCCCAATTTTAATGCTTAATGCCCAATTCAGGTCCAGTTACTAGACACCAGTGGTGGTCTCTTTCATAGAAATCTAGTAATAAACCTATCAGGTGAGCTCTCTTTACTTTCTAATTATTTGATAAATCTCTAGTACGATCGCAAACTAATTTTACTGGTATTGATGGCTGTAGGATCCTCTCCCAAGCTAACTCCATTTTTTTACTTTTCACTTTATTTCCTTGGCTTGCATTCTGTCACGTCCTTTCTTTTTTTTTTTTTTTTTTTTTTTTTTTGGAATGGGCTCTTTGTATTAGTTCCAGGCCCGTTCAGGTATTGTTTTTTATGCCATTCTATATCCCATGCACAACGTCCTCCTTCTTTAATGTATTTCTAATATATTTCTTTTGATGAGATCTATTTAGGAGGAACTTCCGGACCCCACTTATCTTCACTTAGATAAGTAATCGTAATGTTGACAAAGTGACGTTCTTCTTATAGGTATCTCCCAATAAAAGGTTTTTCATGATGTTACGCCAGTGTTACCTTGGTAAGTCCCTTTTTCTTCTGAATGACTTTTATGTCGAATTTAGGCTTCTTTCTCTCTTCTTTTTTGTTGTTTTCTAATTATTCCCTGCCGCAGAGAGGTTTGGTGCTTGGTGGTTGCCCTTTTATCTCCATTGCTAAGGCTCTCGAGAACCTTGGTTATGGGAGTTTAATAGGAATGCTTCCTCTCCTTGTGACAAAGGCCAAATGGTATAAATAGCAATCCCTTCCCAGCTAGACACTCCCTATATTGACTCCTCAGACGCATTCTACAAAATAACATTGCACTCTACTATTGTTAGTTTCTCTTCCTCTTCTTTCTCTCATTTTTGTTTGGGTTATTATCTTTATCTAGTATTTTACTGATCTTAGCACTTTTTTTTGTTTGTTTTAAGCATAATTTAAAAAGATGAGCTCTTTGAATCGTCACTTTGGGTCCGGATATTCCGATTCCGTAAAGGTTTTCTCTGATGAAGAGCTAGAGGAGCTCTTATTTGGTTACCCTTCCTCTCCATCTGAAAGCAGAGGTTTCTGGGATTGGGCTACCAAGCCCCATTCTGTTCCAGCTTCCCCTCCTGCCCTAGCGACTCTGTCCAGGGTACCGTCTCCTTTGCCCTCCTCAGAAGATATTCCCAAAGCCGCACTGGCTTTTTACGCATTTATCGAGGGCGAGTATGACCCCCGCCTCTTTGTTCAGGACCCCCTTAATTATTTTTTAAAAAAAGGATCCGCCTCTGCTATTAAACCCAAAAGACGCCATCAGCAGAGCAGAGTGCACCCCTACTATTTACGCCCCCGCGAGTCCAATGGACGGGCTATTACAACTTGCAAGCTATATTAGGTCAGTTGAGTCATATACATATTTAATAAGCATTGTTGCTTCTTTGCGTTTGTCTAAATTCATTTTGACATGTAGTCCTTGTGCGTTGTTATTGTTGTAGTTTACCCTTCTTTTATTGAGTGGTGACTGCTAGCACTCCTAATTTTGACGTAATATGCAAGAATTAAAACGAAATAAAATGAAGACAGTTTTTTTTATATACAAAAGAAATACTGATAAAAGAAAGTTCCAATGGAACTTGGAGCAAGAGAAAATAAAACAAAATGAAATGAACAAAATTCAGATTGAGTAAGACGACTAAGACATAAATGAGAAAAGTAAATTGCCAAGGAGCTTGAAGTGAGAAGACAACTGAATAAGTTCAAGCGTTTATGTATGAGCAAACAACATTCACTAATAAATGCACAAATGACAATGATTTCAAGAAAAAAAATTAGTCTGTAGTTGACTCTTGATGATGTTTTGATAAGTATATTCTATCTTTTATGATATTTTTTAAGATGATCTGTTAAATAAGACTATCACTTGCCAGTTTGTACAAAAAACAAACTTTAAATATATGTGGGTTACCTTTTATTTTATTTTATTGTGTTTTTTTTTTTTTTTTTTTTTTTTTTTTTTGAGAAAAGAATAATAAGTATATATATATATAAATCTTCAATATCAGGTAAGCTTATATGAACTGAAACTTTTTTTTTTTTTTTTTTTTTTTAAATTTTTAATATTTTATTTGGTTTTTCTCTTTATTATGAAAGAAAATGTGAATTGTAAAGAGGAAAAAAATGAAAGATGGCAAAATTAAAAAATTGAAGAAATAAATAATAATAATATCAATTGAAATAGGATTGATGATTAAGCAAAGAATGGAGGACTCAGCAGGTGAGATTTATTAGTTTCTTTGACCACTTATTTTCTTCACCAATTCCTGTTTGATAAATTTTCCTCCCCTCCATTTTTCTTTTTTAAGAGCTTTGAAAAGGTATTCTTGACAGAAGGATTTCCATTCTTCTCTATTGAATTTAGTTACACCACCTTTGAGGATGAATATTGATGGTATAAATGTTTCCTCCTAGTGACAATCCCATGTGGTATTTTTTACAATATAATTTCCTGAGATTTTGCTAATTGTCCCATTTTTAATTTGAAATTCCTGGACGTTGAACCAGTCTTGGCATTCCCAGGTCCTCCAAAATAGTGATTTTCTGAGGGGTTCATCCATGTCAAATATTTCATTCCAGTATTGGTTCCCAAGGTTGCCATCAATTCCATCCCAGGTCAGTATTTCTAAGAATTCATATTTTGTAAGGTTGAATCCAGGTAATTCTCTCCATGGATTAGAAATGACAGGTTCTGATGGTGATTTCTCTTTTTCAAAGATGTCCTCAAACTCAATGTATGGAAGGACTATGGTTGAAATATCAGGACAGGGTTCTGGTTTTATTTTCAAGAACCAGTCAGGATTTTCATCTAATTCTTGAGAATTAATGTAATTCGCCCAGAATTCTTTTTCTTTTATCCAGCTGTTATCTGTGTCCAATGACCAGGGATTTTCTTCAAGTAATGGCCATGATTGCATTTTGAAGGATTTGGTGGATTTTTGAAGTGTTAAAAGGTAATAATATTTGAAAATTTTATCAGATTTATTTATAAAAATAGTTTGAGGGTAGGTTTATTGGGTTTTGGATGGTAATTTTGGGTAAGAACTGGGTATTCCTCTTTGATAAGGCAGGAGGTCACTTCCTAGTGATTTTTTTATGATTTGGGTGAGTGAAATTGATGATTTTTATTGATAAGAAATTATTTCCCTCTTTGATAAGGCAGGAGGTCACTGCCTTATGATCTTATTTTTAGTTATTGTGTTTTTCATTGGTGAGTGGGATTATTAATTTTATTTGATGAGAGTTGAGATTCCTCTTTGATAAGGCAGGAGGTCACTGCCTAGTGATTAATTGAGTTGAAATCTGACTATTTTATTTGATTTTTGATTTTTAGAGCTGTTATGTGTCTTCAAGATGGGCCTTGATGGTTTGAATTTTAATTGGTCCATTAATTCTTGAGTAATTTGTTCATTGGTTTTGTCAGAAATCTCCAGAATTTTCAGCAATTCCTTGATTTCTTCAATTTCTTGGTTTCTTGATATTAATGAAGTATCCATAAAGTGCCAAAGGTTCTCCTTATTGAAATCTTCATCTTCTGGTGAACAATGAAGTTCTTCATTGATAATTGGGTCTTCTTTTATTAATTCTTCCCCATAGGATCCAAAAATTGGTGAATTGGCCATGGTGGAAGTGATTGATATATTTTTGTAAGTTTTTTTTTTTTTTTTTTTTTTATTTTTAAGAGATAATTTGTTAATGAATTTCTTCTTTGTTAAGGCAGGAAGTCACTGCCATTTGAGAGAAAAAATGAAATAAATAAAAAAAGAAACTAATGATACATTTTATGGGTGATACTGATACATTTTAGAGGAAAAATCTTGATTTTGTTGGTTTTATTCAAAGTTGAGCTCTGCCTAGTGGGAAAGGTGAGTGTCTGTTGAGTAACCTGGCCAAAATAAGGTCTTTGAGGGTTTGCACAAAGGCATTTCTTTCTTCAATTTCTGGTTCTGATGGAAATTCTGACCACCATAAGTCTTCATCAAGCAATATATATCCATCTCCAACCCATTTCAGTCTTCCAGTCTGGTATGTTGATCCATTCAATCCAAGGTACCATTGGGCCCAAATTTGATTGAAGTAGAGTCCTCTTCTTGGTAAAACTCCCATTGAAAATGTTTTATCCCAGAATTGATTTGAGAGGTTTCCTTTAATTCCTTCTTCAGTTAATATTTCTAAGAATTGGATTTTGTTCAAGTTTGCTCCTGGAAGTTGACATAAATATTTATCTTCACATAAAATTTCTTGAGCTTCATCCCCATAAAGGTCTTTAAAGGTAATATATGGCATATAAAGGTAGTTGTATTCATTTTCTAGGATGGATTCTGTTTCATCATCTTCATTGGGAGGTTGTTGGATGAATTCAGGGTTTTCCAGTTGCCATTCATAAGGTTCTTCTTGGTTGTTCAATGGTCTGTCCAAGAAGTTGATATGGTATGTGTTTTTGTCTCTTTCTTCCATAATTTTGAGATCTTTTTCAATTTCATTTATAATTTCCTCATCTGAGAGCTCATGATGTTCACTAAATCTGACTTTCTTCTTTTTGGGTTTAGGTTTGAAAGGGTTTCCATGTATTTTCTCAAATCCATCTACTAAAATCTGGAAAGTTTCTTCCTTACTGTTAATTGGCTTGTAAATTATATTGGGTAATTCATCTTCAGAGGTTGAGTCTTCAAGTTGTCTTTTGTGGTTGTTTGGCCATTGGGTATTTTGTAAATCTTGACCAAATTCATCACTTTTTGGAGATATGGATAACTCTTGGGTCTTCTGGGTTAAATTGATTATGGTATTGTCTCTTTTTGCATTTTGAAACTTCTTTCCTGGGTTATTTCTGACCAATGTTGCCATATTGCATAAATCCATTCCTCTAGGTGGTCCAGTTTGCAATCCAAGTGCTTGAGGTTTGCATATTGGCATGCATAATCTTCTTCCATCAGGTTCTTGATAGCTTAGTATTTCACCTTGTTTATGGGAGAATTCTAGTCTGATATTGTTGTCTGCCAAGAAAGGTCTTCCAAGTACTGTATGGACAGATCCTTTTGCAATGAAGAAGTGAATTTGAGTTTCTTCACCTGAAGCCAAAATTATTGGAGTGAATTCTGATAGTGCAACCAATGAAGTAGTATGGCCTCCAATTCCCCTGAGGTTCATGTTAAGATTTCTTGTTGTGAGTGAAGCTTTGATTGCTATTTCTTCTGGTATGATGTTGAGTTCTGCCCCAGTATCCACTAATGCTCTGATAGGATATTCTTCCTTTCCAATGAAGATTTCCATAAATCCCAAAGGACAAGCATAATGAATCTTGGGCTTGGGTATTTCTTTGAAGCCAAATGTTAATAGTCTTTCTTGAAGATCCATTGAGTTGAGTGATTTAATTTTTTCCTTGTCTTTTTCTGATAGTTCTTGTAATTTATGGACAAAATTGGGTGACATCCTCAATATTTCTTCAATGGTGAGGTTGATCTTTTGTTGCATAATTTTCTTGATGATTTTGTCAATTTCCAATTTGGTTTCAACTGGTTTCTTTTGAGGTCTTCTGAGCTTCTTTTCTTCTTTGGGAATTTCTTCATCTTCATTCTTATTGGCAATATTTTCAATTTCCTCCTCAGGTTGGTCTGGTTTTGGAATATTTGAATTTTGGAATTTGGTAGGAATTATGACTTTTTCTTCTTCCTTTTCTTCTTCAATGTAAGTTCCTGGAATAGCTTCTTTCTTTTTTAGCTCTTGATTTTGGGATTGTCTTTCCATTCTTTGCTTGGTCTGCCTTAATCCAATGTGTGATTCAAATGGGTCATTGGCTGAGGAAATGGTAGGTGGTTTCCAATTTGACCAATCTTCAACATGTGCAATTGAGGTTGTTTTATCATCTGATTTCTTTTCAGTGGTCTTAACCTCTTCTTCTGGTTTTTCTTTTACAATAGGTTTTTCCATAAATTTCTTGTTGAGTTCTGATTGTTCTTTTGCAAAAGCCCTGACTATGTTTTTGGCACTTTCATTTCATTCCATAGGTACTCTCTGATAATTGGGGAAGAGGTAAGATGCTCCTTGGGTTCTGACAATTCTTCTGTCCAGATCTTCAGCAAGGTGAGTGCATCTAGTTGCTGTATGACCTTCTTCCTTGCAGTAAGCACATTTCATTGGTGGTCTTGGAGCCATTTGAGCTGGTATGTATGGTTGATAAATGGATGAAAATGGTGGTAAAGGATTCCTTTGCCTGTATGGCTGATTATTTTGAGGTAACCTTTGCTCTTGATTATTGTTCCAGTTCCTTCTTGGTGGATTAACTGCTTCTGAAAGGGTTTTAAGTTGATTTAACACTTCTTTAACTGATTCTTTTCCTTCATTTGTTGGCTGAGGGTCTGGTTGTGGAGGAGTTTTGATCTTTTGGGTCAGTTCTTTTACTTGTTTTAAAACTTCATCCCAGCTTTCATCCTCAAATCTTGTTTTCTTCTCTGGAGGTTTTGGTTTAGAAAATTCTTTTTGTTGAATCAGTACCTTGGCCTCCAAGTCTTGTTCAATGTATAATTTCAAAATATCCAATCTTGGAATGATGTAACCCCCATCCAAGGCTTGAACCATAGCTCTGTCTTTAATCATTTCTTTGTAAATTGATTCTTGAACACTAGTGGAAAGTCTGGCCAATATTTCCTGGTTATGATTGATATCACCTTGGATATATTGGTATCTTTTGAGGTATGTGATGATTGCTTCATATTCCCCAATGAATTTTCTGTACTGTGTCATGTTTCTTATTCCACCTTCTTGTTGAGTCTTTGTGAACAAATCAGTGATTGAGGATAATCTGTATCTTCTTTCAGGTGAGACTGTTCCCCATCTTCTTTTCATATCCACTTTTAATTGATCCCAATCAGCTGTTTCATATCCTGGCATTCCTTCAATATGATAACTGATTTCTTCATCTTTTGTCCAAAATGGTATTTGTCTTGCAATGTCTCTTCCACTTGCTCCTTCAATTTCTCCAATATTTTCAACTCTCTTGATGAATCTTTCAACATCCTTTCCATCAAACCACAGATTATACTCCTTGGCTCTGATTTTCACTATTGGAGTAGTGTTTCTTGGAATTTCTTGATGTAATGGAGTTGGCATTTGGGAAGAAATGTTGACTCTTCTTGGTAAGGTACTTTGTCTTTGTTCTGTATAAGGTGTTGATGTGGCCATGGGTCTAGGATAAGGTGAAGGTGATCCATGTTGCCTGAATGATCTTGGAAGGGTGGTCTGTTCCTCAAGTGGACTATTTTGTGGAGTATAACTTGATGATTTATTTTTGCCTTCCTTTTTGATTAGTGCTAGTAATTCTGCTTGCATTTCTAGCATCTTTTGCTGAAGTCTCTCTGTTGAGGAAATTTCTTCCTGTCCTTCAACAGTATCTTCATTGAAGTTTTCTTCCTGTATTTCTTCGATACTGGCTGGTAATTTTGATGATGAAGGTTTATCCATTTTTGATTGGTTTATTTCCTCTTTTGAGATTGATTTATTTAGTTTATTTCTTTCAAGGAGATCAAGGAAGAATTTCTCTACAACCTTCAAGTCCCTTTTATTGGTTCTTGGTGTTGCAATTGGGAAATTGGAATATTTATTTGATTCCTCTCCTAGTTCTGTTTCTTGCTTGGGTGGATAATAGTAATGATCAGAGTGAGTTGATGATTCAGATTTTTGAGATGATGGTTTTTGCTGATTTTGATTATTCGAATCCAGTTTTTGTTATAAAAAATAGTATTCTTGGAGTAGTTAAGAATTTTATAATTTATTGATTTTAATTTAATTTTTATTGAAGTTGAGGTTATCAAGCCACTGTTGGGACACCAGATGTGGGAACTCCTCTTGTGTGGGATTAAAATGAGGCAGTACCTGGAGGGGGAAATCACAGGTAGCTAGTTTTGAATTGCTAATAACTCCTGTAACCAAGGGTGGCAAGGGTGTATTGCCTGCCCCTCCTAAAATACTGAACAAAATCTTCCTTGGAGCTCACAAACCAAAATAGAATTAGTAAGTGGCTTTACAACTGCAGAAGACAAAATTCAGCAGTCTCAGATCAGACCTATTCAATAAACAATATGAAAAATAATGTCAGTAATTTTGGTTAAATTTGATATTTTAATGGAATACTTGTCTGTTTAATTTTAATATTTTTTAGTGAAATTGGGGTGAGTGGTTTCTTCTTGGTGATATAAATTTGGTAAGATGGGTTTTTTAAGGCGTTCTGGAAAGTTGGAGGAGTGTTGATAAAGGTAATTTTGTTAAGGTAAAGTTATAATAGAGTAAAATAATTTTTTAAAGGTTTGTTATTTTTTTAAGATTTGTTGATAATGAGATAAAATAGTATTTGTTAAATTTAAGTGGTAAGATTCTTTGATATTTGATTTTAAATGGGTAAGTTAGTTTTAAATCTTGTTAAATTAAGTTAATTTTACTAGTTAAAATATTTTAATAGAGTAGTAACCCTAATCTTGGGTACTGGGTAATTTTTATTTTTATTTTGATAATAATAAGATTCCACTGAGCTTAGCTACTGGGTAATCTTCAACACTATACTTCCACTGAGCTTAGCTACTGGGCAAGTAAATTTACTATAATATACTGGAGTACCTCCCAGGTGAGGGATGAATTATTCCTGTGCTTGTAATGTGCAGAGGATATATTGTGCATGGGGGGATTTTGAAATTTGGGGGGAGAGAGCCCCTCTATTTATACCTTTTGGGAGCCTAGAGGGCCCTCCATGGGAGCTGTCTTTTTACACTTTAATTCCTCTTGATTTCATCATGTGACTCTGTTTTTGGTGAGGACCTTTCTTGCAGGGGTCAGGTGATTTAAGGTTTGGTGATAATTTTCTCTCTGCACAGCCTCCATTTATCACATGATCATCTTTTGGTGGACTGATTATGATGTGATATTCTTGGATTTTCCTTGCATGCATGAGGTGATTTCATTTTGGCTGAGGATTTTTCTTGTGCACAGCCTCTTTTCTGTCACATGATATTCTGTTGGTGGATGAAGTATCACATGATGACCTTGTAATTCCTTTGCATATGTCCTATTTTAGGTTTGGTAGAAGTGGCTGTGTAATTTATGCAGGTGTCATGTTGTTTTTCTTCTTTTTGAACTTTAAAATGAAGTCAGGTGACAATTTCTTGCACTGGTGAAATTACTGTTATGTATGAGATGATGTGATTCTTGAGTTTGACACATGTTGTGCATAGTCATGTGGTTGAGATTTAATTGAAATTTTGTACTGCATGCAGCCTGTTGTAACTAGCTTTGGTTTTCATGAGGTGATGATTGGTGTAAATAAATCTGATTCTATTTTAAGGTTTAAAGTGGGGTTACTGTGGATATAAGATAAGGTACTCCTGGGGCTGTGTTGTAAATGAATTGCAGGAATTCCATGGAGTTGAGCTTTGCATCATGTGATTTTGAATGCAAGTTGGCTGTATAACTAATGCATGTGTCATTTTGTGTAATTTAAAGGGTGGTACCTCATTTGTTGTAACTAGTTTTCTATATGTAAATTTATTTTTTTTACATATGCATAGTGAAATTGAATAAGTTATTTAAACACATACACTTCCCTTTGGTGCCTGTGCCATGGTTTTATGAGTTAAATCCAGCTTCTTGCTGTAAGATTGACCTTTTGGTGTAAAATTTGAGTGTAAGTCTACCTGTAGGCTGGATTTCCTGCTGTTATAGGGTATTATGAGCTTGAGCCTGGTGAAAAAAAATGGTATGGAATACCACCGCGCATCTGTGCCGTAGTTAGGCAGAGCTGTCCAGCAAGGTGCATCAAAGGGATGCAGTTGAGATATATGACTCGATGGCTTGACGTGATTGCACGTTACATTGTTGAACAGCTTTTGCTCTGCCCTGCAGCATACTTTTACAAAAGTGTACTGCGTACTACAGTGTTGGCTGTACAGATTAGGAAGGTGTAATACTACTTGAGCCTGCATGAATATAGCAAATGTGCATGCACCTTCCGATCGTTTGCATATACGTAGCTCATGTGCCACATGCTCAGCATTGCATTTCACCCAATTTGCACACGCCAGCTGAGCATGTCATGGTCAAAAGCACTGTGAGGAAGTGCTCAGTAAAGGCATGGAATGAACTATTTTTGCAATAGTTCATTGGAAGGCTCAGTTTGGAGCACTTCACCAAAGCGTGTCAAATGCTGCACCTGGCTGGAATGTCATCCAATGCTGTGCCAAATGCTCAGATTGTGTGCATACAAAAACGACTGAGCAATGGCTCAGCATGGTGCATTTGATATTGTTATATCAATAGTTCAATCACTGTGCAATTAAATTGTTCAGCCACTGAGCATTTCAATTATGACCCAAAAGCAAACCTGAGCAATGGGTTGAGGCAAGCTCACGCTGTATTCACTTGTGTTACAGCCCCCCCTTTGTTCACATACTATTACCAGGCCATACGGCCGGTAATCTCGCCACGGTCACTTGTGACCAAATGCACTGGGTGCATTTCCGCATGGGTCACTTGTGCATTGCACCCACAATGCACATTCAACAAGGGCCTCACGACCACCCTCCTGGGTGATCGGGTGGCTATTTAAGGAAACAAAGGGGATTTGACTCAGCTTGACAATTCAATGAATTGCAATACTCAGCCAGACCCCCATTGTTCTTCTGCCTCACGCGAGCATTTCACTTCTCAGTTGCAGCATTCGCTGAGACTCAGCTTCAATTTTGCCCCCACACCTTGAAGCCAAGCCTTTTGCGGGTGCTACAACTGCTGAGATCATCTCAGCTTCACCATGGTATAAAAGACCATCTTCACACGACACAGCCTTCACTTTATTTCTCACCCGCTCCACTTCGTTCAACCTTACCCGCGTTTGTCCTTGTTGTGCATATTCCCCTTGGTCTTCCTGGCTTTCTACTTTTGTCTTTCGCACTCCACTAACCCCACTCCCCTGCCTTTTGCCTGTTTGTTTATTCTTCTGATCCATTCAGAACCTCACTTCTATCCACCTCATGCGTTACCTCTTTTTTAAACTTTTGTCGACATTACATACCAATATTAATACTTATTTTTCTTCACGACTCTCTTCCAGACTTTTTAAACCTTCCAAGTAGAGTTCTTTATTTTGTTAACACATTAAATTTATAATTCATCGTACGCCTTCATTTTCTTTCTTAATTGTTTACTTTGTATGCAGTTACTAACATCAATTGTTTTGTTTTTAGATGTTGTGCACTTTATGCACCAAGCGGGGTATCCCCTGAGTTCATTCCTCGTCAACGAACGACACTTGTGATGCTTGCGGACAAGCACACAAGAAATGTTTGTTTGTTGTCCGCCCCTTCTGACCACGAGGCCAGAGGAGTTCCCGCCCAAGATGCCCTCGTGAGGACTCCTTTGTGGTCGACGATGATGAAACCATTTCCAAGGGTGAATGGGCGCCCGGCCCCCAAACAGGCCGACGGGAACGATTCCGGACGATTAGCCCTGTCCACTCCCCCTCCTAGGCCACCATCCAATGGTCACTTCACTCCTTGACCGGAGCAAAGTGATTATCCGGCCGAGGAAGGATGGCGATGGAAAGAGGACATTCGAGCTTGGGCTGATTGTCACTGATGGGATTCAAACACCAAAGTAAGTTTTCTTTCTCCTCCTTATCTCATTTATCTTCACGCAATAATACTGACTTTTTTCCATTACTCATAGAACAAAACCCCCCGAATCCCCCCCAACAAGACTCTCCCGTTCCTAGTTCGCCTTGCGAGCAAACCACTCCAGGCCCGAGTGGGACCCAATGGTCTGAGGAATTATTCCGCGGTAAGCAGCCAAAGTTTCATTTCATTTTCACTTTCACTTTCGAGTCGAGTGAACTGACTCTTACTCCTTTTTTAGAACCCTCCCAAACCAAAGAGCCACCTATTCCTGTCCCGAGTCCATCGTCCCAACCACCTGAGGACAATATGACTCGTGAGCCAGAACCTGAGGTGGCTCCTATGCAATCCACGGAGGAACCTTATGGTAAGTCACCCCTTCTTTCTCTTTGATCCATATCCACTTTTCCTCATTTTTTCTTCGACTGTCTCCAGCTCGTCCTGCCACCCCTCGCTCCATAATCATCATCGACGATACGCCCGTCGGATCCCCCCATCCCCCTTCTTCTTCACTGACTCCGCCATCTTCCCCTCCTGTTCCCCCTCCCTCCACCCCTACCCTGATTCCTTCCCTGGAGCTCCCTCCCATTGCCCCCGAGAACCCAATTTCCTCTCATTCCCACAATGACGCTCGCCAGGAATTCACCAACCTGCGACCGACCCTAATGATTCATCGAGACATCGTCCATGAATCGATCAACCGAATCTTGTTGGAGCATCGCCGCTTGCTCCACATGATTCCTTTTGTGGATGCCACTCATCGAAATGAGATGCACCGGGAATTCCGGGAGGAACTAAACTCCCTCCTTTCCCAGGCACTGGAGGCTTACCCAAAGGAGGACATAACCGGGATAGTCTCCAAATTCCTAGAAAAATAAAAATTCCAAAAAAAATATCTCATTATTTCCACTTTTTATAATTTGTAATACTTTCTTTTAAATAAATTATTTGTACTCAATTATTACTATGTTCAATTTCTATTACATTCTTTGTTCACGTAAAAATTATTTATTTCCTCCTTAGAGAAAAACCCTGATTGCGTGAGAATTATTTTTGTAAGTGCCCCACCAAAAGTTTGAGTGAGTATTTGTTTGCGTGAACCTCTTTTTCCCAAAATGCGCCAATAGTTGCCGTTACCGTCTCCTATATTTTCTTCTTCCATGGTTTAGAGCCATATCCATTCTTAACTGTAAAAAACTGGGAGGTTCCCGCATGTGAGCAATCCACTCCAGATTTGTGAAACATGGCCTTTGCTATGGTCACATGCTATTAATCTTACTCATGTATTGAATTGTTTAAATTGTCTGAAACCTTCACAATCGTAAGGATTGGCGTGTGATTTGTTGAGAGCCTGCACAGGCGTAAGGATTGGCGTGTGAATTGTTGGGAGCCTGCACAGGCGTAAGAATTGGCGTGTGAGTTCTTGGGATCCTGCACAGGCCAAGAAATTTTCAGCATTGTGGGGAACCTTCACAAGCGTAAGGATTGGCGTGTAAATCGTCGGAAGCCTGTACAGGCATAAGGAATTTTTAGCATTTTTGGGAACCTTTACAAGCGTAAGGATTTGCGTGTAAATTTTTGGGAGCCTGCACAGGCGTAAGGATTGGCGTGTGAAGCGTTGGCACCCCGCATAGGTGTAAGGAACTCTTAGCATTGTCGGAACCTGCACAAGCATAAGGATTTGCGTGTGAAGCATTGGCATCTTGGACAATATCAACAAACCAGGACAGATGTACGATGGCATGCCACCGTAGATAATCCACTTCACCCCTTTTTCAGGTGAGACACCCCATCTCCCGCACTTGAAACCATCCAATCCTGGTGTATATTGTCCTCTGCCTTACCCCACCATTACTTACCCAACACACATGCAAATCTCCTCATTCTTTGAATCGGCATGAGATTGTATTACCATCCCTGATTTGATAGCCTGCTCTCTTGCCAATCTCATAATAGCCATGGCTTTTTTGCCACATTGTTTTTGCTAACCTGCTTGAGAATTGTGCGGACATACCCACTAGTGTCGTGCTTTCGTTGTCCTGTGCTGGATCAGTATAATGAACAAATGTACTACTGGCCCACACTACCCGAATGAGCCCATGACATGCGGATAGATCAATCCAAAAATGCTCATTTGGGAAAATCAATTTTCCCCCTGTACACCGCTTTGATGCATCTCTTTGAATTTGGCCGGTCCGCTTATCAGCTTGAAACCACCATCCCGAAGCATACAGCGATGCATCCTTATTAACATGAGGTGCGTTTTTGAATCCATTCATGGTTAAAGTGAGTGCAGAAGCGAACTCGAATGCACCCTGATTTGCCGGAATATTGCCTTCATAGTTGACTTGATCAAAAGACGGAACCCCCAATGAATTGTAGCAATTTTGAATCCTCTCAAATGAATTATCCCCAACATATCGTAAGGATTGACCTAGAATGCAACCCACTGAGCTAAGATTGGGACCTCGGTTCTGCCATTCATCTTTTGCATTTTCAATTTTCCCGACCCTTCCATACAGACCAGATTGTTCATTCTTCGTGCTGCATTTGCGCCACCCAATCCCGAAAATAAATCCCTCAAGTAATGCTCCATTGGTTGCAATCGGGTCGGTGAATCTCTTTTCGTGAAATAAGAATTGTGATAATTCATCCCATTGATTGACCTCGACTTCACTCATTGTTGTGAATGGTCGGAATTCAACAAGGGCAATGAGTAATCCGGTTGAAGAGAAAATTGCCACACGCCCAAAGTGAATGCGTTTGATCTGATTGACATCCACAACCCTCCGAATTTCACTTGGGGTGATATTTGCTGATACTGGCATTGATATTTGTGCTGTTGGGCAAGAGGAGGAAAACAACCAGTTCATTCGGGTCGTTTTGCGCTCATTTGTCTTTTGGGATCTGCTACTATTCCCGAGTGGTTGAGGGATCACTATGTGTTGAAGCACACAAGATAACAGATACTGCCAAGGAGCTTTCTTTGGAACACATCCTTTGACTTCCCTGTTGGAGCCCACATGACATTGGCACAATCTGAACCGACTAAAGCCAATGTTCTTCCGTGGGGCCCAACGAGGGTGCCACATAAATGTGGAAGCATATATATATATCTATATATATACACTGAGATTAAGCGAGCAACTCACACTTTCCTTCCTCAGCCCAACACTTTCTTGCGAGTTCCCTTTTACGCTCTTTTCCTTTTTTTGTGAATGGCATGCTTTCAGCAGAAAATGAAATGAAACCAAATGATTACTGATTTATTAATATCACCTAAATTGAATTGCGGTTGATGAATCTTTTTTAATTGCGGCTAAAAAGAAAGATCACACCTGACCTTTTCAAATTCGCGATCTCAAATACCTGAACCTGAAAATTGCAGTGGATAGTGCATTATTCAATTTTACATATTGATGTTCCCATGCAATCACTTTCCAATCCAACCATTTGGAATATTGCAAGCACATGCAAATGCAATATGCATCCTGCTGCGGATCCCTAGCTATCCTAGTTCTCTTGAAAGACACAGGAACCTTTGGCCTATTATGGGCTGGCAGGAAGTGATAAACGCGACTTCCCGCAATGCCCCCGTGTGTGCTAATTGCGGGCACAACGCCTGACTCAGCTTGCGTCTTGTCGGAGTCTTTGCAATGATGTACGGAGGCATGCCGCTGTACAATTACTATTGGTACTCAGACTGTGGCATCCGGGCAGTAGTAGGATAGGAAGTCATGATTATTAAATTCATAAATCACTTTGCAAAATTCAATTACAATCTATCTAGTACAAAGCTAATCTAAAACGGGTCAATACTGGTTGTGAGTTTAGCTGACCTGGGTACCGTCAAGGTGACCTCATCACTTGAACCAAGACCATGTTTTGCCACCCAGGCATCACCAAAGTCTAATACTAAGCATTGTGCAAATTCAAATCTAAGAGGTACAGTGGGGTTAAAAGACTCTGATGAGAAGAAACTTTTATTCAGTAAATTACATATATACTTATTAGTACGTAGCCACACTGGCTCCACTAGATTTTTACCCTCTGAAGGTTTTTGGGAAATGTCAATTAGTGATAAAGCCCCTTTAACTGAGCTTTTTCTCCAGTCATCTGAGCATACCATCTAACCACGAACCCCCGCCGCACAGAATGCCGCTAATATACCATAGCAAATTCGATGTATTCCGAGATTCTTGTGACACGCCAAAAGATCTTTGATGGCCTCATTTTTTTTTGAGTTTGTGAGTTTGCCTTTGATGCCATTAACTTCGACCTTTGTATGTGCACGTACCATGTTGTACGCAATCATCAAATGGATAACTGTATCCATTAGATCCTCCAGGTTCTTGTGGGGCTTTGTGGATATCTCATTGTCAGCCCCGCCACCTTCAATGCTGAGTTGGGTTGCACGTTGCTTTGATTTACTCAAGCAGGAGGCAAGGTATTCAACTGCCCCCCGTTTGAGTCCAAGAGGATTGGTTGAATTTGATGTTGGTGCAACATATAGTTTGGGTGCAGCCACATGGTATGAGACTAAACTAATGGATTCAAACATAACATTTGCCCAAAAATGTTTAACTGGATTGGCGGGGTAAAGAAGGCTCTGAACCATTTTGAAGAAGGAGTGTTCAGATTTTGGGAGATTCTGTGGAGGTTTAGCTGATTCCTTCATCAATTTGAGATTCCAAATGTTGTGATGAAAAAAACACTTCTGTTTTGGTTGGCTTAAAAAAATCTAACCCTGTATATTGCAATTTATATGACCAGTCAACAGCCAATAAACATGTATCATGCACAAAGATAAAACTCACCTGCCATCTCAAGGTCCTCCAGACAGGCTGACATTTTAAGCTCTCGGTTACTGATCACAAAAATACCAACAGGCAGGAATGTATGAGCATCTTTTGTTGGTAAATTGTCCCATTGATTTTTGTAAATACTATTGATATTATCAAGCCCCCTTTTCCATCATTGTTGAGTAATATTGGAATGATAATTCAAAATGCCTGCAAACTCTTCCATGCGGGATAAAAATATTCCTTGAAAATTAGCAGATGATGACACTTTGGGCTCAGGGTCAGGAACTATATCAGTCATATCTCATCCCATTGTATCATGTTTAATTGTTTCCCTTCCTTGAAAGGCTTGAATATTCCAAGGAGAAGCGGGAGGGGTTGCATCATGCATTGTTTCATTGGGTATTGGGGGGCTTTCAGTATGTGGAGTTTCATCATGGATTGTTTCATTGAGTATTGGGGGGGGTTCAGTATGCGGAGGTTGATTATCAATATGGTCCCCAAAGGTATGGCATTTTTTGTTTGTTTTTTTGGTAGCATGTATATTTGGTCTTTTTCCTAATCCTTTGCCTGGAAATCCAATTACGACTCGGGATCCTTCAGGTAGAGATTCTCCCACCTCCACACCTGCCTATATATTGTAAGCAGCTATTTTTATCAACTTTGTTTTGAATTAGTAATGGACTTACGTTTCAAATCCATTTTGAGCAGGCTCATGGCTTCAGCAATCTTTTGACGCACATAATCAGGAATTTTACTATCATTTTGAATTTTTCCAAGCCTTGGGATTGTTTGAGGAATGTTGGAGACAAATTGTTCCTTGGATATAATTTCCACCTCCCCACTGAAAATTACATCATCTTTCCCATCATCTTCTGTCAGTGCACAAGGTTAAACAGTCTTTTCCTTCTCATAACTTTTAAAATTTGGTTTCTGAGAGCTTGGAGGCTGACCTGAAATAAAGGCTATGACACAATATCAGGTTTTGGGAGATTAGGAATATTCAAGATGGATGCATACTCACATTATGGAAGAACTCGTGGATCTTGATTATCTTCATGAGACTGGCTCTCTACTTCAATGCCTAATTCACGACTACTGGCGATATCAGAGATTTCACTTCCACTCTCTGGGGCTGAAGTTGGTCGTTCATTGAATTCATGTGAATTTCCAGGGGTTTGGGCCATAGCGGAGGTAGTTTATTAAGCAAATAGATGGTGATGAGTTGATTGATAACTTGCTTGAAAATTTTTGAATAAAAAGATCCAAATTGAAGAAAAAAGGTGGAAGTAAAATAATCGCATTTGCAAAATGCGATTTGTCAGGAAATTGAAGGAGGCAATGTTTTGCAAATTATTTCATATCATGCAAATGAAATCACTTCCCTGTGAGACATTGAATAAAGTTTACTAGTGAGAAACCTACTAAAGTCAACTTTTGGACTATTCAATGCTCATGAGGTAAGGACTAAGCAAAGTGTTCCATTTGAATGATATGAAATAAAATGGTTTTGTCGGCAAAACAGGAGACACAATTCTTGTCTTAAATAGTCTACTTATTAGGTTTTAATTTGTGAGTCTCATGATTTAAACCCTAACCACAACATTGTGAATATACTGACCAATTTCCCCTTAGGTCCTGTTGGCAGAGAAGGCCACACAGCATATTTCGGCGATTGCGTTCATCGTGTACGCCAACAAGCCACCGTACACTATGGATGTAGTACGGAAGCGTAAGGATAAGTCGTGTTGGGAGCATGTTGTGAGGCACTCTGCAAGCATAAGGATAAGTGGTGTCGGGAGCATGTCGGGAGGGCACCACACAAGCGTAAGGATAAGTGGTGTCGGGAGGGCACTACACAAGCGTAAGGATAAGTGGTGTCAGGAGCATGTCGGGAGGGCACCACACAAGCATAAGGATGGTAAGCAGTGTCGGGAGCATGTCGGGAGGGCACTACACAAGCATAAGGATAAGCAGTGTCAGGAGCATGTCGGGAGGGCACTACACAAGCGTAAGGATAATTGGTGTCAGGAGCATGTCGGGAGTGCACTCCGCGAGCATAAGGATGGTAAGCAGTGTCAGGAGCATATTGGGAGGGCACTTTAGCGACCGTAAGGATAAGTGATGTCGGGAGTGAACCACGTGAGCATAAAGATGGTATGGGCGGGGGTGTTAAAGTGTAAGGAGTGGTGAGGACAGAGATGGGGGGGCAGTGTCGGAGTCTCATCTGGAGGGCGGTGCGGGCTTGTAAGCATGCAAAGCATCGGGGCGGATTAGGTGGGGATGCGGAAGCCAATGAGGTGAAATTACCCAAACATTGTGAATAGTGTTGAAATGGGTTTGGGCTTTGAGTGACATTCTCATGTGACACATGTGACGATTGACATTGTCTTGACGCTGACGTGACGTGACCCACTAAATCCAGTGACTATAAAGTGACACTAACGCGACTGAAGCCAGATTTTATACTGACAGTGGTGCAACATGAAGTCAATCGCCGACGATTGACACAAGATTTGCCCTGGTGTGAGCACAAAGATAAGGTAGAAGCCTGTTGAGGCTGTTGGCACGGATTGGACGTAGGGATTCCAGAGGTATTTGAATCTTGAAAAGAAAAATTTGAACTGATAAGAATGTTGGCATATGAATTGAGGTTGACTTGGCCTTCTCTTGACATTTGGCTTTGAAGATGTTGAAGGCATGATTTTGGGGTAAAGATCTTGGCATTAAGAGTTATAAGAAAAGAAATTTAAGAAAATATAAAGAAGAAAAATAGGAAAATACAACAAATATGAAGAAAGAAAAAGAAAATAAAAAGGAAAATGAATTTTGAGGGAGAGTCCAATCTTCATCACAAATTTTGCCAGTTAATTTTGACAGTGGCCAAGGACCTAGATAACAGAACTTGATTCCAGGTCCTCAAAGAGTGGCCAAGGTGATTTTTTGAAAGATTGTAGACCCCTCAGGGAAGTGCACACCAGGAAAGGAACTTACTTTTGGTAGTAACCACTCCTGCCAGTGCCATAAATAAAAAAAGTTTTGATAAATGAATGTTTTGAAAGGATAATATCTTGGGAAGGAAAACAGGAAAAGAATGGTCCATTTGCCCCAAGTGTAAATGGCCATAAATTGGAATTGATGTTGAAAGCCAGGCCAAACAATCTGTGTCCAAATTGCAAAGTGCTCACAGAGTGGCCAAGGTGATGCTTACAACAGACAGGAGTAGGATACCCCTAAATGTGCATACCAGGAGTGGGACTTACCTTTGGTAATTCCTCTCCCCACCAAGAACCATAAAAATTCAAGCTTTTAAAGGATTGGGTCTTGGCTGGTGACGATACAAAGAATGAAAATATTTGACAAGTTCAGGACAATTATTGAGGTTTTCAGCTGGTTCCCTTGTGGATCTTTCCAAGTCATGACTGAAACAATTCCATTCCACCAGATACCATAACTCTCTTCTCTTGAGCTTTGAATCCATTATTTGAGAGACTTCCCATTCCTATTCTTCTTGAATGATGATTGGAGGAGGAGGCTCTTGATGCTGATTTGTGATTGTTGATATTTTGACTGGTTTCAATAGTGAAATATGGAGTACTGGGTGGATGGATTTCTATTGAGATGGAAGCTTGAGGTGGTAAGCATGAGTACTGATTTTCTTCAAGATTGAAAAAGGACCCAACCATCTTTCAGACAGTTTCTTAGTGGTTCTGGTTAATTTGATGTTCTTGGAAGAAAGCCATACCATGTCACCAGGATTGAAAACAGGTGGACTTGCTCTACTTTTATCTGCATACCTCTTGAACTGGTTTATGGCAACTTCAAGTTCTCTCTTGACATCTTTCTGTAATGAATAGATTTTTGTTCATAACTTTCCAGCAGGAGTATCTTGGGTGATGTGAACTGAGTCAAATTGTGGATCTCTTCCATAAACAGTGAAAAACAGAGATTGATTGGTTGAAGAGCAATCAGAATTATTGTAGGCGAATTCTGCCAGAGGGAGCCAGGTGTTCCAATCATCTTGATGATAACTGAAATATATCCAAATATACTGTTCTAGTATCTGATTTACACTCTCTGTCTGTCCATCAGTTTCTGGATGGTAAGCAGTTGACAGATCTCTTGAAATCTTGAGCTGGTGACAATGATTAGTCCAAAAGGAAGAAACAAAAAGGGGACCTATATCACTTACAATGCTTGAAGGAAGGCCATGCTTTGAAAAGATATTCTTGATGATTAAACTGGAAAAATCTAGTGAAGTGATTGAAGACATTGTTGAGATGAAAACTACCATTTTTGAGAATCCGTCCACTATGACAAGGATTGAGTCAAATGAGTTTGACAGTGGCAGTCGAGTGATGAAGTCCATTGAAAGACCAATCCAAGGACCATTTGGAATTGGAAGAGTTTTGAGGATTCCAAACTCCTTGTGGTGAATATTCTTGTTTCTTCAACACTGTTGACAGGGTGAGACAGAATCCTTGATGAATTGAGTCATGCCAGACCAGTGGAAATCCTGCTTTACAAGTTTGAGAGTGTTCTCTTGGCCAGGGTGTCCATCTAGAGGGGATTCATGACTCTTTTGAAGAATGCTCAGTTGAATTGTGGGGTCATTTGAGAACACCACCCGATCTTTGAAGAGAAGAAGTTGGGAAGAGGAATCAAGCAAATAATCCTGAATGGATTTACCTTTGCCCAATTCTTGAAGGATACTTCTGTACTGAGAAGCTTGCCATAGAGCCTTCTGAATTGAAACAACCAAATTTGGAAAGGATACTACCTTGACTGCAAGATATCTTGAAGGTTGTACTTCATCCTGCTTTATGAGCTGTTGAAAGTTCATTGGATGTTTGCTGATGAAATCCTCCCCCCTCTCCAGATAAACGTTGTCCCAAAATGATAAGGCATCCGGAAGAGTAGCTAGGCGGCCAGGGCGGTAAGTGATTGAGGAGTGAAATTAATACAGGAATTCAGCTCAGAGGGCTTGATGGCAAGTAAGAGCTTTTGAATAGAAGAATTATCAGTGAGAACTTCAAAAGGGGAAGTTAGAGAAAGAAGAAAAGCCCTCCAGCGCTTGAGAGCCCAGACTATGCCAAGGAGCTCCTTGTCATCAATCTCATAGTTGAGCTCTGCTGTGATAAGCTTATGGCTGTGGAATGCAATGGGATATTTTCCTGAGTCAGAGAACTGACTCAGTATGGCACCCAAAGCATAATTGGATGCATCTGTTTCTACAATGGTGGGTAGAGAAGGATTGAAGTGGGATAGGACTGGAGCAGTGGTGAAGGCCTCTTTGAGCTGGTGAAGCTGTCTAGGAGCTTCCTCATTGAGGGGAAAACAGGAATCTTTCTTGAGGAAACTGGTGAGTGAACTGATCTTCTTTGAATAATCCTTGATTAAACGGTGGTAGAAGTTGGCAAATCCAAGGAATGATTGAAGAGCCTTGAGGTTTCTTGGAGGTGGCCACTTGAAAATCTGCTGGACTTTTGCTTGGTCCATCTTGAGGCCTTCAGAAGAAACAACAAAACCAAGGTATTCTACACTAGAGACATGAAATAGGCACTTTGAAGCCTTAGCAAAAGGTTTATTGGCTCTAAGTCTGGAAAGAACAGTGGACACATGAGTGACATGTTCTTCCTAGGATTTGGAAAAGACCATAATGTCATCCAAATAAACCACAACATAAAAAAAAGAAGATCTTTGAAAATATCATTGACAAGATTCTGAAAAGAGGCAGGAGCATTGGTGATCACAAATGGCATAACCAAGTACTCAGAACTACCATATTTAGTTCTGAAGCATGTCAAATGTTCATCACCCTCCTTGATTCTGAGAAGGTTATATGCACCATGCAACTTAATCTTGTAGAAGATAGAAGAACCATTAATAAAATTGAGAAGCTGATTCATAAGAGGAACAGGATACTTGTTCTTCCTAGTAACAGCATTGAATTTGCAGTAATCAACACACAAACAGAGGCCACCATCTTTCTTTTTGACAAAGGGAACAGGTGCTCCTGTTGATTCTCTACATTCTCTGAAATGTAGGCCCTGAGTGTATCTGACTCTTGTTTGGATGAAGATTAGATCAACCCAACTGGAGGTAGAGACTGCTCCAGCTCAATATGATGATCACAGGCGCGGTGAGGAGGAAGTTTCTCTGCTTTCACCTTGGAGAATACATGCAAATATTGGTGATAAGCAGAAGGAAAAACCTTCATCACAGTTTCTATTTCTTCTGGCTCTTCCTCTTCATCCCACAACTCCTCCAGGGAGTCATGATAAGATGAAGGAGGAAGGTCCATATTCTCAAAAAAGATATGAAGTGAAGATACAGAATTATCTTCTCCAACCTCTTGAATCTCTTTGAAGACTTCATCTTCAGATAATGGTAATGACTGAGGGGAATTTATGAAAGGAATATGGACAGAGAATGGGAATGATGGTGTTCTAGAATCACCAACCAGATCTGCAGATAATTTGGAAGAAGAAAAGTCATTACGGAAAGATTTAGAAGGATACAAGTAGTCTTTATGATCAGCATTAAAGGTGATCAACCCTATCCTCCAATCAAGAAAGGATTAAAATGATTTAGAAAGTCAAATCCCAATATGATGTCTTCTCCCTTGGTAGTATCAATGACTAAAAAGTCCCATTCAAAGCTTGGGAAGGAAGGGAGCTCAACCATATATTTAGTATGGTGAGTAAAAAGTAAGGAAGGGGACTCAGAGGAGTCCAAGATGATAAGAGGAATATTCTCTGGAAGTTCTGACATAGTCAATGAGTACTTTTGAACAAACTGCTTTGCAATAAATGAGTGTTTAGCACCAGAATCAATGAGAATACTGTAAAAAACATCAGAAAGAGAAGAAAAAACAAAGAATTTAAGAGAATTCTTGACACCAGTATTCAGAATGCACAATTGTGCTCTGGATGGAAAACAGTGAAGACAATTGAACACAACATGATCTTCACTCAGGCTTTTCCCTGGCTGGGAAGATGGCCTGACAGTTGAGTAAGCTTTTTTTTGGAGCCTTTTGAAACAAGACTCAATACTATGCTTCCCAAAACAATAAGAACACAAGCCCTCCTTGATTATCCTTTCATTTTCAGAACCTTTCAACTTGAAGTCCTTATTTAACAAAGAAGAATGGGGCTTGTCCAACTTTTGAGAATGACAATTCTTCTCCTTATGAATTGAGCTTGAAGAATTTTGATCATGAGAAGAGTTTTACTTTGAGTCGTCAGGCTGCTTCTCCGAATGATGATTCTTCTCCTTTTGCCACTCATGGTACCTGGTATCAAGTTCCAGGCTGACGTCCATTAAGTCTAGCATATAATCAATGTTTGAAGGATGGGATGCAATTGATCCAGAATCCTGGAGCCTAAACCCTTCCTAAAATGATGAATAAGGGCCCTTTCACCCCAATCTCCAATTCTTTAAACCAAACTCCTAAAATAGGAAATTTATAAAGCAACATGCCCACCTTCTTTTGTTCTAAGGCCATCCACTCTGCTTCAGCTTTTCTAACTTCATTTGGGTCCCCAAATAAAGTGAAGAGTTGGGATTCAAACAATTGCCATGAATTGAGAACATAACTTAAGTCTTGATTAGTGAGATTGGAAAGATAAGGCTCAATCCATTTTGCAGCCCTGCCAACAAAAATGAAGTGGCACAAAGATCTTTCTTTCTGTCTTGAGAGAAATTTGCCGCATCATTGTGAAAAATAAGTTGACAAGACCAAATAAAACTTCTGACTTTGAAGGGTTGAGTCCCATCAAAACATTCCAGTGCCTTCATAGATAGAGTCTTTAATGCTGATGGTCTTGAAACTTCAGAAGATGCAGCAGCTTGAAGATTGGCCATAATTTGCTTCATTTTCTGCATGATGGCCAGTAAGGATGGTTTAGTCTGGTGAGAGACAGGCTGATCAGACTGGGCTAGAGTTGGTCCTTTGGTGCCTTCAGGTCCTCCCACAGGAGCAGGAGCAGCCTCAGTGCCATCAGACTCTTCCTCTTCCACAGAATTCTCCTCCTCCTCCTCACCATCTTCACCTGGACCTCTATATGTAGTTCTTGACATGCCTGGAAAATTGCCAATACTCCTGAAAAAGAATTGGATCTTCTTGGCACTCTTCCTTCCTTCCTGGATGGTGCTGCTCCCTCCTTGACTGGTCCTCTGTCTAATTGGGCCTTCAGTAGTGGAACTGTTGGGGTCCCATCAAAAGGAGCTCTTGGAGTAGGAGTCAGAACAGCCTGAGCTCAGGCCTGAGATTTTGTCTGTCTTGCAGGAGGTGAGTGTTGGAGTGGAATGATTGAATAAAATTAAAATTCAAATGAAAATAATCAAAACTTGAATAAACAACTTGAGTCAAAACTGTAATAGTCTTGAAGTTAAAATCAAATCTTGAGGAAAAATCAATAAATCAATGAATCAAAATAAATAAATCAATGAAAAGAAAATGTAAACTCAATTCAAACTCAAATCTTGCAGAAATATCAATCAATAAATCAATCATTGAGGTTAAAATCAATGTAAGTCAATTTTCTTGATGTGAAAAGTCAGAAAAATCAATAAAATCTTCAGGTCAATCAACTTTATCAAAGTCAATGTCAATTTATGTCAAATCCATCCGTCAAAATCATAATCAAGTGAAATCTTCTTGAAATAATCAAAATTCTTGAAGAACAAATCAAATATGAATCTTGATGTGAAGACGTGTCTGAATGATAATAATGTTCGATTTGTATTTCAATAATGACGGCCTCAATATGAGAGATTTGATGAATTGAATGAAGATGAAAATGAGATAAAAAAATAGGTCAGATTTCAAATTTCAGAATGAAGAAATGAATGAGAGAAATTTGAGAGGTGACAAATAAATCATAAGTTCATGAAAAATTGAAGAGTCTTAATTTTGATGAAGTGAAATGAATGAATTAAAATATAAGAATGAAGGAAAAGAAGAAAAATTATGATTTAATTAATATAATGTCACAGTGGCTCTTATGAAAGCCAGAGTGGCCTGAAACTCAGCAATCAAGGACTCACTTGGAGGCATCTAAAGGATATAAGAAATAATAATGATTAAATTTCTTTAAAGAAGAATAAGGGAAAAGACAAGTATGCCAAAGATAAAAGAAAAAGATAAGAAGCCAAAGGCCAAAGATAATAACAGAAGCCAAAGGCCAAGAAGCCAACCAAGTGAATCCTCAATTAACTGTTTCAACCTGCAAGAAAAGGAAATTGAATTAGCAAAGGATATGACCAAAAATATTCACTGACAGGCAAGGAAGAAAAAGAGAAAAGGTGCTGAATCAATGACTTAAGATTATCAGTATTAACTTTAAAAAAGTAAAAGAAAAAAGGATAAAAATAAATCCAGTATATTAATCAACTGGGGAAAAAGTCCCCAGGTGCTGAAAGGTGGCCAGTATATGTGAAAAGTTGAAAGACTGATCCTGGAAGGTGAGTCACTGGCTGTATTGTCTGAATTGGGTCAATACAGATCTGGCCATCTTGAAATTTGAGCTGTGTGACTGAATTCCCATTAAAATACTTGATGCCTTGACAACTGATTGAATTAATGTATAGCCTCTGAGAATGGCCCTTGGCATAATCCTGAATGAATTGCCAACCCAACTCCTGCAGGGCTAGGTGATTGGGATCCTTGAATGGTCTTCTGATTGCCGCCATAGATTGTCAGACTGATGAGTTAAAGAGTCCTCCTCCAAAATGGGCTTTGGATTTTGGGACCTTGATTTGGAAAGATTGAATTTGGTCCTGAAAAGTCACCATTGAATTTCTGAGCAAAAATGGTGCATAATGGTATATAATACCATATATGCACCACTCTTGCAACCTTGAGTACGGGGTGCATGGAGTAATGGAAGAATTCCCCTTAAGGTGAGGGGAAGGATTGAGCTGAGCTGATCTGGTGGCCTCTGGTGGTTAACAGGGGCCATGGGCTGAAAAGTGGTCCATGGTAATCCTGGGCCAAATTGGGTCCTATGGTGGTTTATAGCCATTTGTGGCCAAATTTCTCTCAGGTGGGCCCAATTGTGGTTTGGGACCCACCTGGCCTTTTAGGCTAGTGGGCTTCCCCCTTTGGCCTCATTGGATTAGGCCAAAAGTGGCCTAATTGGCCCACGGACCACGGCTGTCACAATGCTGTCTGCCAGACCTCAGCAAAGGGAACTCTTGCCGAAAAGGCTATTAAACCGGTTGAAAGACCGGTTAATACTGGCAATTTGTATATCAAATTCCACCATGTGACAGTACCACAAGGTTTAGAGCATTGCATCCCAAAGTGCATGTAATTGATGGTATTACCCATGTCACCCTCATGGAGTTACATTAGTCACAACAGGAGCCTACAAGGAACCCCCAAGGGGCGGAACCCTTGTACCCCAATGAAGCAGAAAATACAGCAATTTCTGGTTGTTTGATTGAGACCACCTCTTGTCTCCAATTGGAATTGAACCCATGACATTGGTAACTGGTTTATTGTCACAATGCTGTCTGCCAGAACTCAGAAAAGGGAACTCTTGCCAAAAAGGCTATTAAACTGGTTTAAAGACCGGTTAATACTGGAAAGTTGTTGATCACATTCCACCATGTGACAGGGGCGTACGGACTGTGAACCGTGATTATGGCCCATGGGCCGTAGAGGCTGTAGGGGGCTAAATGGCCCAAAAAGGCCATTTAGGCCAGGAACCCCCTAATGAAAAGGGTTGGCCCAAACCCCATGATGAGGGCTAGGGGACCCAGGACCCCCTAGGAGACAGAGAGACCCCCACAGGCCCAAAAACAAAGATACAAGCCTGGGGGTTGAGGATATGGGAAGTGGCCATGGAGGCCAATGATGGCAGGATATGGCCTGAGGCCATAAATGTTGATTGGGGCCATAATTGGCCAGGGAAGAGTGATATGGCCAAAAGGCCATAGAGCACCAGAGGGGGCCTAATTGGCCATGAATATATGGTGTGGCAAGTTGGCCCCAACTTGGTCTCAGGTTAAAAATGGTGCAACACCAATAGAGGAGGGTCATTCTTTGTGGTTGTGAAATTAGCTTAAACACTCTTAAGCCAATCAATAAAAGATTGCAAGCACCCTGTTTATATTCTTTAAAACTTTGAACCACCTGAAAAAGTCATGATAATCATTTTTACCCTTGAACCATTTTTTACAAACTCACTCTGCTTACATTTGGGAGTGTTATCTCTTTAATTAAATTTTTAACAACTTTCCTCTTATATTAATTCCCTAAATTCCTTTGCTCAATTAATTCCAATTGAGATTTCTTTTGTAGAGTATTTTTGAATAAATTTTTATTGTTGGTAAAACAATAAATTTCAATAATATTATTTTTTTTATACTTATAAGTATAAAAACAATAAATTTGGCATATCTTCTCCTAAAGCACTGTAATGTTATTATTTTTAATTGAATTTTATCTTATACAAATTTTGAGGATAGGAAAAGTGCTTGATTTTTCATCAAATTCTTATATTTACACCTTAAAATAACTGTAAGCCTGTGACTCAAAACCAGAGCACAAGCATGAGTGCCAGAATACCATAAACCAATGGTAGAGCAAAATACCACCAAAACATGTAGCTGAGCCAAACAGGCTCACAAGGTATCACAAGAAAGAGGAATCTCACCTCTTTCCAAATATGCAAGTCCAATAAACATAGGGCAAAGAATAACCAAGTTATTTAAGCCCAAAGCAGTTGCTGAGCATAAATCTCAATTTTAACCTCTCATCTAAACTTCAGAGAAAGAGGCTGAACCCCATAAAAAAGTATTCAAATTGAAGCTCTAAATCTGGGCTATCCAATGGTACTAGCCAAATTGAGCTAGAACCAAAAATATAGAAGCTATGGCCAAAATAAGGTCAATTAAAGGTGAATGAAATATTCACCTCTCACCCAATGTCTACAGTTTTAGTGTGAGATACCCAAAGCAGGGTCTCTTTGGAAAGAGAACAATCAGGAATATCTGATGGTTCCATCCATTTCCCCATATCTGTTCCAGAACAGAAGCTATTGGGAAAAAAATCCCATTTTGAGATAATCATATATCTGGATTACTAAAATTGAACATGGCATAACTTTGCCATATTTAATTTTAGCCATACCAAATGAGGTACCATTGTATAGATCCCATCCAGGGCTACACAATGAGCCAACCTTCAGACCAATATATTCAAAACTGACAAAGGTGTGGCAGTTTTAAGGTCAAACTCCTCCATTTGGACCAATACAGCCTTACTGTGGGATCATATCCCATAAGTATGATTATGAGGTTTCAAATAGACAAATAAGCTTGTTTATACTTTAATACCTCATAGTTCAGTAAAATACAGGTTTCCATGCAGGTTCTGTACAGTTTCTGATGCATCACAAGCACCGGAATACACTTGTAAGCTACATGCAATGAGTTCAAGTTCATAAGTCTTTAAATAACTATAATATATAATTAGAACCAGTAAATAGTAACACTTGAAATAATAAAACAATTGGTAATTAAAATTAAAAGTATGTTGATTAAGTAATGATAAGTACCTGATTGATTCAGACAATTGTTTATAACACAAAATATACAGATTTTGCAAATAAAATAAACAGCAGCACTCTAAAGGGTTATGAATATAATCAGTATGATATAGACTTCTTGATACTTAGTGAATGGACCTAAAGGTGTAGCTTTATAATCCCTCACCCTTCTTAGTAGAGTGTTGTTGTCGTGTTACGTTACAAAAAATGTATTTAAAATATGAATGAAATAGAATATACAAAATACACAAATTATAGTAAAAGGAAATTGTTGAAAGAATTTCGAAACTCTGCGTTTGATAACATTGTGCTTATATATTCTCAGCACTGTAGGTTTGATGGTGGATGAGATCTTTTGTCTTAAAACGTCATATCCCAAAAACTATTCTCATTGCTCAAGCATTAAACTCTCAAAGTATTCAACTATTACCTTCCAAAAATAACTTGATTTCATACTAACCCGTTTCCTACTGCGTTGTTGTTTGATTAACCTTGAAAGGGGATTCCTTTCTCAACACTCCTCTGAGTTCCTTGAGAAGTAATTGTGGATATATCTTCAGTAATTTCTGCACTCCCAAAGGTTTGGTCAAAACATCGGCTAGCATATCTTCAGTTCCAACCTGCTCAATAGTTAGTTGTTTCTTTAAAAAAATTTCCCTAAGATATTGATACGGTAATTCAATATGTTTGGTATTTGCATTGAGAGCTGCTTGTTTGGATATTATTGTTGCTCCAGAATTGTCGTTGAATAGCACAAGCTTTGAATATTTGATACCCATTTCCATCAAGAGAAATGACACCGATCGCAGTTGCTTTGCACAGATATTCATAGCAATGAACTCAGCTTCAGTGGTTGATTGTGCTACTACTGTCTGTTTCTTACTTAACCATGAGATTGGATTGCCAAATACTGAAGTTAATATGCCTGATATTGACTTCCTATCTTTTCTATCATTAGCATGGTCAGCGTCGGCCCATCCTTCCAAGTTGGATATTTTTTCGCTTTATTGCTTAGTAAATGATGATGAGTAATTTAAAGTAGCTTTGAGATATCGCATAAGGTGTTTGATCATTTTCCAGTGTTTGACTGTGGGCTCAACTGAGTAACGCGACAGCTGTTTTACAGTAAACATGATATCAGGTCGCGTGTGTTGTGCTATGTAATTTAAACTTCCAATGGCCTGTTGGTAAGAGGTTAAAGCAACTACTTCACCTTTGTTGTCTATCTAGTATGAAAGTTACCGTTGCATGGTGTTTTAACACCCTTACGTTCACTCATATCATTATCATGCGCAAGTCCCCTGATTAAATTGGATTGACATAAACTAAGAGAACCATCCTTGTGCCATACTAGCATATAACCTAAATGCTGAGTAGGATTTCTTCTGGATTTGATCCTGATTTCATTTCTTACTTGAGATAGAAAGTCTTGAATTAAAAATTTGTCTTTTCCTATGATAAATCCATTGTCCACATGTACATGAAGAATTAATGATAGATCTTTGTTCAATAATAAAGAATCCTTGTATTCTGCCTTAAACATCCCACACTGTTCCAAAATGCTAGTAGCTTCAGTTGCCACATTTTTGGAGCTTGCTTTGTCCCATACAGAAATTTATTGAGCTTCCATACCCAGCCTTCTTTTCCCTTAGCTTAAAAACCTTTTAATTGTTTTATGTATAAGGTTGTGTCCATCTCACCATGAAGAAACACAGTCTCAACATCGAATTCATAGGGAATAAACTTTCTGTTGACAATCAGTGAAAGAATTATTTTGAAGCTTTCATTTCTCCCCACTGAGGCCCATGTTTGGAAATAATGCAACAGATGTTCTTGATGATTCCCCAACACCACCCATCTTGCTTTGTAACAATATATCCTACAATACTCATCAAGCTTTTTTGGTCAGATACCACATGCCTCCAATCACCTTACTTTCCTTAGGATATGGTACCATTGTTCCTGTGTTGTGACCCATCAGTGATTCAAATTCCACCTTCATCGCATCCTTCCCATAGTTAAATTCCAGTGGATCTGACGTTGCCTTGGAATAAGGTACTATGTCAGCTAGCATATATTGTTCTGGAGGTTTTGTTATCCTACAACCTTCTTTCAGGATTTTGCAAGTGTAAGTTTGATTAGAAATATTTTTTGGAGCTTCACTGTAATAGGGAACATAATTGTAATGTTTATCTCTGATAGGCTCTTGGATATGTTGCTCTTGAACAGGTGCTTCTTCACCCAAGTTGTGATTGTTGTTATCAAAATTAACAACTGGAACAGGGTTACCTTTGGTCTTTGATACAGCCATAGGCAGATTGAATATTTCTTGGCGTACCCAAGACTCTCTTTGCATTTGGGGAAGTTGGAAATCTCTACTATTTCTTATTTTCTTGGATTCTTCACTGTAGAAATGCATACCATCTGAATAGTTTTCATAGGTCAATGCTTTTAGTGTTTCTCCTCTGGGATTTAATTTGTATTTTGAGTCTCCTACAAGGACAGTGGTTTTCATTCCAGCCCTCTTCTGACATGTATGACATGTAGAATGCTGTACAGAAGCTGTATGGGACCCCAGTATTGAATGAGCTATGAGGTATTGAACTCTAAACATTCTTCTTCATCTATTTGACATTTCATAATCATGGTTGTGGGATATTATCCCACAGTAAAGGTGTTGTGGCCCAATTGTGGGATTTTAACCTTAAAGCTGGTATACCTTTGTCAGTTTTGAGATATTGTCACAACCATGGCAATTCATCCCCTTGGACTTCAATATGGCATATCCATGCCACGTTCAATATATGGCAATTTGGCCATATCCATAAATCATTGGCCAAATGGGCCATCTCACCTCATTTGGCCTTTTATGGCCATTTCATCATCTGGGCCCAACTTGGGCCCTTCACCGTCATCAGGCCTTTCCTGGCCTTTCTCTACTTTTGGGCTATTTTGGTGTTTCCCAGTCAACAGGGGAAATACAGCCCAAGAAGCTGTATTTGGCTTTAAATACAGTTTCTGCGCATTTTTGCGCATTTGCGCACTTTTTGCGCATTTTGCGCACTTTTGCGCATTTGCACACTTTTTGCACACTTTGCGCAAATACAGTTTTAATGCTGTATGAGCTGTATTTGACCAAAAACTCAAAAATGGCCAAATACCCCAAAAGACACTCTGACACCTCTGAAGCCCTCCAAAACCAAATTTCACCAATATCCTCCTGGCGTCATCTCTAAAGACTTATGGCCATTTTCAACCTCCAATAACCAAAATGCCATATATGGTGTTATACACCATTATGCATCTTTTCTCAGCAGCAATCCATTGGCGGCAATATCATCTGGTTATTCCACCTTTCCATCAAGCCATCCAGTCACGTCATCAAGAGGATTCATCAAGGCTCAAGGGCAAGTGTCAAAACCTCAAATACCAATGACACCATCAAGCAGTCATTGGTTATTCTCACTCCAAGTATTCCTTCCAAGGGAATACTGTCAATTCATTCTCAAGGTTTATTTCAAGAGGCTGTGCCAAAAGGAGTTGTCAAGTGTCAAAACTGAACTCAATCCATCTTGGCAACCACCTTCATATCAATACAGCCTGGATCCATCAAGAACTGTTTTTCATTTTCAAGCATGGGAAGTTCTTTCAACCCAATTCAATTTCACTATTAGCCAGCTGTATCAATTCCCAAAACAATCAATACAGCCTCAAGGATCAATAGAGATCAGTTTTCCACCTGAAGAACTCAAGCTCTCAACTTTTCACATATACCAGCTACCCTTTCCACCCTGGGGGGTTTTTCCCCAGTTAATTAATATACTTTGATTTATTTTTATCTTTATTTTCTTTTCATTTTAAGTTAAGCAAATACTGATATTATCAAGTAAGTCATTTAGCACTTTTCTCTTTCTCTTTCTTTGCCTGTCAATGGATATTTGGTGGTCATATCCTTACTAATTCCATTATTCATTTTTGGAAGGTTGAAACAGTGATTAAGGACTTACTTGGTTGGCTCTTTGGCCAATTGGCTTCCCTTTCTTCTTTTGCATCTCATCTTTTACCTGCATATCTTTTAGAGGAATTGATTATTATTAATTTTATTCTTTATTCTTTTGGAGTCTTCCAAGTGAGTTCCCTGATTGCTGAGTGCCAGGCCACTCTTGTATTTCCACTAGAGCCCCTGTGACATTATATTAATTAACTCATAATTCCTTTTCATTCTGTTCATTCTTTCTTTATAATTCCATTCACTCATTTCATCGAAATTATGATTCTTTTACACTTATGAACTTAATGATTCATTGTCATCTCTCAATTTTCTTTCTTTCATTCTTCATTTTGAAAATTGAAAGCTGACCCATTTTTATTTTTGTTATTCTTTTTAAAATCTTTTTCAAATCATCAAATTTTCATTTCATTCATAATTCAGGCGTCATCTTGATTTTCTTTGATTTTCAAATTTTTTCATCAAGATATTCAGACACATTCTTCACATCAAGATTCATAATTGATTCATTCTTCAAGATTTTTGGTTTTTAAAGAAGAGTTGACTTGATTTTTATTGATTGATTGATTTGACATATTTGATATTGACCTCAAGAAAATTGATTGACCTGAAGATTTCATTGATTTTGCTGATTTTTTCACATCAAGAATTTTGACATAAATTGATTTTTCTTGAAGTTTTCATTTGATTGATTGATTTTTGCAAGATTTTGATTTTGATTGATTTAATTCATTGATTTACTGACTTGAAGATTTCATTTGATTCTGATTGATTGATTTACCTCAAGATTTCATTTTTATTCATTGATTCTTCAAGACATTGATTTGATTTTGACTTCAAGACTTCATTTGATTTTGTTTTATTGACATACTTGAAGATTTTCATTTGACTCATTGATTTTCATCAAGATTTGATTGTTGACTCTTTTCACTTCAAGCAAATTTTGATTTTAATTCATTTATTTCAATTTTATTCCTGACATCATGCCTGTTCAACATTCACCTCCGGCAAGACAGACAAGATCTCAGGCCAGAGCTCAAGCTGTTCTCACTCCAACTCCAAGAGCTCCTCTAGATGGCACCCCAGCAGTTCCTCAACTGAGGGTTCAATTAGATAGAGGACCCCGCATGGAAGGAGCAGCACCATCCAGGAAGGAAGGAAGAGGGCCAAGAAGAGCATGTTCATTCTCAGGAGTAGTTGACGGATTTCCAGGACTTTCAACGACCATTTCCAAATGTCCAGGTGAAGATAGTGAAGAGCAGGAGGAGAATTCTGTGGAAGAGGAAAGGTCTGATGGTACTGAAGGTGCTCCTGCTCTGGTGGAAGCATCCCATGGTACTGGAGGACCAACTCTAGCCCAGTCTAATCAGCCTGTCTCTCATAAGTCTGAACCATCTTTATTGGCCATCATGCAGCAAATGACTCAAATTATGGCCAATCTTCAAGCAGCTTCATCTTCTGAAGCATCAAGACCACCAGCCTTCAAGACTCCATCTATGAAGGCACCAGAATGCTTTGATGGGACTCAGCCCTTCAAAGTTAGAAGTTTCATTCAGTCTTGTCAATTGATATTTCATAATGATCCGGCAAATTTCTCTCAAAACAGAAAGGAAGTTCTTTATGCCACATCATTTCTTATTGGCAGGGCTGCAAAATGCATTGAGCCTTATCTTTCCAATCTCACCAATCAAGACTCAAATTTCCTTCTCAACTCTGGGAAACTGTTTGAATCCCAACTCTTCATTTTGTTTGGGGATCCGAATGAAGTCAGAAAAGCAGAAGCTGAGTTGGATTCTTTAAGAATGAAAGAAGTTGGGCATTTATCCTTATACATTGCTGATTTCAGAAGTCTAGTCTCAAGAATCGGGGATTGGGGTGAAAGAGCTCTCATCCATCATTTCAGGAAGGGATTGCCATCCAGGATTTTGGATCAATTGGCCTCCCATCCTTCAAGAATTGACTCTCTTCAAGACTTAATGGACGTTAACCTGGAACTTGATACCAGGTACCATGAGAGGCAAAATGAAAAGAGTCATCATCAAGAGAAGAAGCCAGAAGCCTCAAAGTCAAGTTCTTCTCATCCTCAAAATTCTTCAAGCTCAAGTCAAAAGAAGAAGAAGAATTTTCAGAAGAGGGACAAGCCCCATTCTTCTTTATTAAATTAAGATTTCAAGCTCATGAACTCTGAAAAAGAAAGAATAATCAAAGAGGGTCTTTGTACCTATTGTGGTGGGAAGCATAGTCTTGAGTCCTGTTTCAAAAGGCCTCAAAACAAGCTTACCCAACCGTCAGGCAAATTTCCCAGCCAGGAAAAAGCCTGAATGAAGACCATGTTGTGTTCAATGGTCTTCAAAGTTTTCCTTCCAGAGCACAATTGTGCATTCTGCTTACTGGTGTCAAAAATTCTCTTAAATTTTTTGTTTTTTCTTCTCTCTCTGATATGTTTTACAGTATTCTCATTGATTCTGGTGCTACCGACTCATTTATTGCAAAGCAGTTTGTTCACAAGTATTCTTTGACCATATCAGAACTCCCAGAGAAGATTCCCCTTATTATTCTTGACTCCTCTGAGTCTCCTTCCTTATTTGTGACTCACCATACTCAATATATGGTTGAGCTCCCTTCCTTCCCAAGCTTTGAATGGGACTTTTTAGTCATTGATACTCCCAAGGGAGAAGACCTCATATTGGGCTTTGACTTTTGTAATCATTTTGATGCGTTTATTGATTGGAGGCAAGGATTTATCACCTTTAATTCTGATCATAAGGACTATAATGATCCTTCAATTTCTTTCAGTAATGACTTTTCTTCTGCCAAATCATGTGCATCTCTGGTTGGTGATCCTAGAACACCATCATTTCCATCTTCTGTCCATATTCCTTCCCTTAATTCCCATCAGTCATTACTATCATCTAGAGATCAAGTCTTCAAAGAGATTCAAGATGTTGGAGAAGATAATTTGGTATCTTTACCTCATCTCTTCTTGGGGAATATGGACCTTCTTCCTTCATCTTCTCATGACTCCCTGGAGGAGTTGTGGGATGAAGAGGAAGAGCAAGAAGAAATAGAAAATGTGATGAAGGTTGTTCCTTCTGTTTATCACCAATACTTGGATGTATTCTCCAAGTTGAAAGCAGAGAAACTTCCTCCTCACCATGCCTGTGATCATCATATCAAGCTGGAGGGGTCTCTACCTCCAGTTGTGGTGATCTACTCTTTATCAAACCAAGAGTCAGATACACTCAGGGCCTACATTTCAGAGAATGTAGAGAAAGTTTTCATCCGGCCAAGCTCCTCTTCTACAGGAGCACCTGTTCTTTTTGGCAAAAAGAAAGATGGTGGCCTCCGTTTGTGTGTTGATTACCGCAAACTCAATGCTGTTACTAGTAAGAGCAAGTATCCTGTTCCTCCTATGAATCAGCTTCTCACCGTTTTCAATGGTTCTTCTATCTTCTCCAAGATTGATATGTGTGGTGCATATAACCTGCTCAGAATCAAGGAAGGTGATGAACATTTGACTTGTTTTAGAACCAAATATGGTAGTTAATAGTACTTGGTTATGCCATTTGGGCTTACCAATGCTCCTGCTTCTTTTCAAAATCTTGTCAATGATATGTTTTATGATCTTCTTGATTTTTATGTTGTGGTTTATTTGGATGACACTGTGGTCTTTTCCAAATCTGAGGAAGAACATGTCACTCATGTGTCCACTGTTCTTTCCTGACTCAGAGCCAATAACCTCTTTGCTAACGCTTCCAAATGCCTATTCCATGTTTCTAGTGTAGAGTATTTAGGTTATGTTGTTTCTTCTGAAGGCCTCAAGATGGACCAAGCAAAAGTCCAGCAAATTCTCAATTGGCCGCCTCCAAGAAACCTCAAGGCCCTTCAATCATTCCTTGGCTTTGCCAATTTTTACCACCGCTTCATCAAGGATTATTCAAAGAAGATCAGTTCACTCACAAGTTTCCTCAAGAAAGATTCCTGTTTTCCCCTAAATGAGGAAGCTCTTAGACAGCTTCATCAACTCAAAGAGGCATTCACCACTGCTCCAATCCTTCCTCATTTAAATCCTTCTCTACCCACCATTGTAGAGACCGATGCATCAGATTATGCCTTGGGTGCTGTACTGAGTCAGGTCTCTGACTCAGGAAAACATCCCATTGCATTTAATAGCCGCCAGCTTCTCGCAGCTGAGCTTAATGATGAGATTCATGACAAGGAACTCCTTGGCATAGTCTGGGCTCTTGAGCGCTGGAGAGCTTTTCTTCTTTCCATTTCTTCCCCTTTTGAAGTTCTCACCAATCATTCATCTCTTCAATATTTTATGTCTTCCAAGATTCTCACTTGCCGTCAAGCCCGCTGGGCTGAATTTTTATCTGAATTCCATTTCTCAATTACTTACTGCCCTGGCCGCTTGGCCACCCTTCCAGATGCCTTGTCACGTTGGGACAACGTTTACCCAGAGAGGGTGGACGATTTCATCAACAAGAATCCAATGAACTATCAGAAGATAATCAAGCAAGATGAAATTCATGCCTCAAAGCTTTTTGCAGTCAAGGTGGATTTATTTACAAATTTGATTGATTCAATTCGGAAGGCAGTGTGGCAAGATTCTCAATATAGAAGTGTCCTTGAAGATTTGGGTAAAGGTAAATCTGTCCAAGGTTATTCTCTTGATTCCTCTTCCAAACTTCTCCTTTTCAAAGATTGGGTGGTGGTCCCAAATGACCCCACAATTCAACTCAATATACTTTAAAAGCGGCATGACTCTCCTCTAGCTGGACACCTTGGCCAAGAGAAGACTCTCAAACTTGTCACACGGGATTTCCACTGGTCCGGAATGACTCAATTCATCAAGGACTATGTCTCACCCTGTCAACAGTGTTCAAGAAACAAAAATATTCATCACAAGAATTTTGGACTCCTCAAGCCTCTTCCAATTCCAAGTGGTCCTTGGATTTGTCTTTCAATGGATTTCATCACTCAATTGCCACTCTCCAATTCCTTTGACTCAATTCTTGTCATAGTGGACAGATTATCAAAAATGGCAGTCTTTATTCCAACAGTAGCTTCAATCACTTCATTAGATTTGGCCCATCTATTCATCAAGAATATTTTTTCAAAGCATGGCCTTCCTTCAAGCATTGTTAGTGATTGAGGTTCTCTTTTTGTTTCTTCTTTTTGGACAACCTTTGTCAGCAGGTCAAGATTTCAAGAGATCTGTCAGCTGCTTATCACCCAGAAACTGATGGAAAGACAGAGAGGGTAAATCAGATACTAGAACAGTATGTTTGGATGTATGTCAGTTATCATAAAGATGATTGGAACACCTGGCTCCCTCTGGCTGAATTTTCCTACAATAACTCTGACCACTCTTCAACAAAACAATCACCGTTTTTCACTGTTTATGGAAGAGATCCTCATTTTGACTCAGTTCACATCACTCAAGATACTCCGGCTGGAAAGTTATCAACAAAAATCCAATCAGTACAGCAAGATGGCAAGAGAGAACTTGAAGTTGCCATGAACAGGTTTAAGAGGTATGCAGATAAAAGTAGAGCAAGTCCACCTGTTTTCAATCCTGGCAACATGGTATGGCTTTCTTCCAAGAACATCAAATCAACCAGACCCACCAAAAAGCTGTCTGAAAGATGGCTGGGTCCTTTTCCAATCTTGAATAAAGTCAGTACTCATGCCTACCATCTGATGCTCCCATCTCAATGGAAGTCCATCCACCCAGTTTTTCATATTTCCCTTTTGGAACCAGTCAGGACGTCAACAATCCCAAATAGGCATCAAGAGCCTCCTCCCCCAATAATCATTGAAGCAGAAGAAGAATGGGAAGTCTCTCAAATACTGGACTCAAAGCTCAAGAGAGGAAAATTATGGTATTTGGTGGAATGGAAAGGTTTCAGTCAAGACCCAGAAAGATCCACTTGGGAACCAACCAAAAACCTCAAGAATTGTCCTGAACTCGTCAAAGATTTTCATTCATTATATCCTGACAAGCCAGGACCCAATTCTTCAAGAGCTTGATTTTTTATGGTGCTTGGTGGGGAGAGGAATCACCAAAAGTAAGTCCCACTCCTGGTATGCACCTTTAGGGGTATTCTACTCTTTTGTTGTAAGCATCACCTTGGCCACTCTGAGAGCACTTTGCAAATTTTTGGACACAGATTTGTGGCCGGGCTTTTCAAAATTCAATTCCAAAATCATGGCCATTTTCACTTGGGCAAGTGGAGCATTCACTCTGTTATTTCTTTTCCAAGTTTTTCAATTCAATTCAATCCTTAAACAATCTTGTTTTCTTTTTATGACACTGGCAGGAGTGGTAATTACCAAAAGTAAGTTCCTCTCCTGGTGTGCACTTCCCTGAGGGGTCTACAATCTTTCAAAACATCACCTTGGCCACTCTGTGAGCAACTGGCATCAAATCTCTCTCTCCAGGTCCTTGGCCATTCTCAAAATCAATTGTCAACATCAGTGATCAAGGTTGGAACCTCCTCAAAATTAATCTCTCTTTTCTTTTCTTTTCTTACTTTCATTTTCATTCTTTATTTTTGTTTTATTTTCATTTTAATCTTTCTTTTATCACGTCAATTATCACGTCAGAAATTTTCATTCATTTTAAAATTCAATTCAAATCATGAAGCCAAGGTCAAAAGAAGATCAAGCAAGTCCTGTGTCAAATGTCAAATTTTCAATATCATTTTTCAAGTTTTTATCTTAATCAGTCCTCTTGAATCACTCTCTCAAAACCTTTCCAATAGCCTCAACAGGCTTCACCTTGTATTGGTGCTCAGGAGCTCGCCATTTAAAGGTGGGGGGTACTGTCACAACCATGGAAATTCATCCCCTTGGACTTCAATATGGCATATCCATGCCACGTCCAATATATGGCAATTTGGCCATATCCATAAATCATTGGCCAAATTGGCCATCTCACCTCATTTGGCCTTTTATGGCCATTTCATCATCTGGGCCCAACTTGGGCCCGTCACCGTCATCAGGCCTTTCCTGGCCTTTCTCTACTTTTGGGCTATTTTGGTATTTCCCAGTCAACAGGGGAAATACAGCTCAAGAAGCTGTATTTGGCTTTAAATACAGTTTCTGCGCATTTTTGCGCATTTGCGCACTTTTTGCGCACTTTGCGCAAATACAGTTTTAATGCTGTATGAGCTGTATTTGGCCAAAAATACGAAAATGGCCAAATACCTCAAAAGACACTCTGGCACCTCTGAAGTCCTCCAAAACAAAATTTCACCAATATCCTCCTGGCGTCATCTCTAAAGACTTATGGCCATTTTCAACCTCCAATAACCAAAATGCCATATATGGTGTTATACACCATTATGCATCTTTTCTCAGCAGAAATCCATTGGCGGCAATATCATCTGGTTATTCCAACTTTCCATCAAGCAATCCAGTCACGTCATCAAGAGGATTCATCAAGGCTCAAGGGCAATTGTCAAAACCTCAAATACCAATGACACCATCAAGCAGTCATTGGTTATTCTCACTCCAAGTATTCCTTCCAAGGGAATACTGTCGATTCATTCTCAAGGTGTATTTCAAGAGGCTGTGCCAAAAGGAGTTGTCAAGTGTCAAAACTCCACTCAATCCATCTTGGCAACCACCTTCATTTCAATACAGTCTGGATCCATCAAGAACTGTATTTCATTTTCAAGCATGGGAAATTCTTTCAACCCAATTCAATTTCAATATTAGCCAGCTGTATCAATTCCCAAAACAATGAATACAGCCTCAAGGATCAATACAGATCAGTTTTCCACCGGAAGAACTCAAGCTCTCAACTTTTCACATATACTGGCTACCCTTTCCACCCTGGGGGGTTTTTCCCCAGTTAATTAATATACTTTGATTTGTTTTTATCTTTATTTTCTTTTCATTTTAAGTTAAGCAAATACTGATATTATTAAGTCAGTCATTTAGCACTTTTCTCTTTCTCTTTCTTTGCCTGTCAATGGATATTTGGTGGTCATATCCTTACTAATTCCATTATTCATTTTTGGAAGTTTGAAACAGTGATTAAGGACTTACTTGGTTGGCTTCCCTTTCCTCTTTTGCATCTCATCTTGTACCTGCATATCTTTTAGAGGAATTCATTCTTATCATTTTTATTCTTTATTCTTTTGGAGTCTTCAAAGTGAGTTCCCTGATTGCTGAGTGCCAGGCCACTCTTGTATTTCCACTAGAGCCCCTGTGACAGATATTGAGCTCAAACTTGGTTCATTTTGTATCCTCCAACGGGATCTGCACAATGGTACCTCATTTGGTATTGGTAACATTAAATATGGCAAAGTTATGCCATGTATGTGAGCCTTGAGGTATATTTTACATACCCAAATAGGCCACAATTATCTTAAAAAGAAATTTTGAATTATGCACAACTCATAAGTCATGCATATATCCAAAATTCATCATTTTCAATTTCAGAAAAGATGAATAACTTTTTATTGAGTAAGTAAATCCATGGATTGAAGACCAGATTTGGATTTTACACAAAAATTCACCTAGGGTAGCTCCATAGAGTGAATAAGCTCAATTTAAGTATTTGAGGTGGTAAAATGGAAAATACTTCAATACCACATCATTAATACCACATAAAAGATCCGTGAAAATTTTTGTTTTTCTTGATTTTTAGCCAAAATAATGGGAAAGTGAGAAATCCCATGTTACATATACACTAAGAATAGTGTTATGCATGTTTTGAGCACTTAATATCATGGTATTCTTACATGGACTTTTGGTACACCCATAGTGGATATCTCACTTTAAGCTTAAATTACTATTTTGACGTAAAAAATAGGCAAAGGGGACAAAAGACATCAAAGAGAGCCAGGGTACCCAACTTCTGAGGCCTCAGAGGCGTGGATAGCTCCAGAGCATGGATCCATGGCTCATCTTGGCCCAATTGGTAAACTAAAACTCTTTGGGAACTTGGTTACCAAGTTACAACTACTGTAAAACATCAGAAAATAGCAAATAACCTGCTATTTTGACGTGCCAAGGAGGTAATGAGCTACTTACACTCCTGTAACCATGTCAATTACTAATGACTTTCCATGGATAAACCCCAAAAGAGTAATTAAAACCCTTTTGGGACCCATATTCATTGATTTACCTCATAGCAACCAGCAAAACACTGCTATTTGCAATTCTACGTAGAAATGAGGTAAAACCTTCAAAAATTCATTAAAAATACAATTCTTAATGAATCTTTCTGAAACTTTCAGGACTAAAGGAGAACTGTATTATCTATGGTACAACCAAAAGGAATTACAGTTTTACTAGTAAAATTAAAAGTTTTACTTACAGTCCATTTTTGGATATTCTACGTGAAACACTGAATCTTCAAAAATTCACAGTAATTACAACCTGTGATGAAATTGGCAATAACATTGATAACTTTGAGAAATCAATGATTATTTTAGAATAAAAGAAGATTTACAAGTGTTACTCCTTTTATTCTTAACCATATTGGGGTTGGTAGTCACGTAAAAGCATCAATTAAGTAATTATGATAATCTTACATGACAACAGATGATGCAATCAATAATCCAAAAAGGTTTATTGTTTTCTCACTCACTTGTTTTTCAGTTTGCTCCATGGCACGCCTCTGTGAGCTGTTATTGACTTAAAAGAAGCCTCTTCTTGCTGTTTTTTCCGTATCATCATCTTATAAATTTATTAAACCATTATTACCAACAAGTAAGTATTAGTTCAAGCTATTCTTAAGTGTTTTAAATCTTTCAGAATCAATCAGAAAGACGTGAAATCATAGAATCCAACTATATATTGTTGAAATACTGTTATAAATCATCTTGATCCCTTAAATCCACAATTCTACGTCAAATTTCTCTACTCTTATCTTTCAATAAGTTCTTTGGAGTATTAGTGAGTCATTTATCTTTAATTCTTAAAGTTTTTCTCTAGTAATAGTTTTCTTCAAGAATTATCTTTATAATTATTCTTGCAAAAGATAATTATATATTAAAATAATTTTATTATTTTAATAAAGAAGTTTTTATTATTAAATTCTTCTTGTAATTGATTCTTGTAGACAATTACTTGCTCACTGTTAAAATCACTAGTAGTCCTTAACACGTGAAAGAAATAATTTTTTAATTATTTAATTGTGGTTATAATAATATTTTATTATTATATTTCATAAGAACAGACATAGTACTGTTGATTAATAGTAATATTATCATCAGTTTCATAGTCACATCTTACATTTGGGGGCCTGGCCGTGTTTTTTGAACCTTGTACCCTTAATTAATATATTTTTAAGCTCTAAAATATATTAATTTAATTAATTTTTTTCTTTCAATTTGGAGTTAAAATATTTTTATTTTTGAAATTGTTTTAAAATCTTTTTCATTGAGGAATTTGGTTTAATTTTATATTGTTTTTACACGTGGCTTTTTCACATCCAAAAACTTATAAAATTATTCTTTGAGTTACTCTGAATTAATTTTCATTCAAAATCTTAAATTTTAATTTTTTTCTTTAAAAAGAATAATTTTTTTAATATTAAAAAATATAAAACTTATAAAAATCTTTAAAAAATATTTTAAAAAGTATAAAAAATAATTTTTTCTCTTTTATAATTTCTTTTAGTGTCTTTAATCAAATACTGTGCAGCTGGCAACAGACTCAGTAAAAGATATATCACTAGTCCAGAATCTTCAGAAGCAGAATCTGAAGACAGTATTGAGGTGCAGATTGCTAAAAGAGGCACCTTATTCAACTCAGAAAAAGCTAAATTACCACCAAAAGGTGTGTATTTTATCTTATATTTTCACCTTTTATCTTTAAATTGACGTGAAAATGGTGCATACCAGAAATGGAAGCAACTATTCAGTCCAACCAGATGGATGTGGACAAGGAAGAGGCAAGACCAAATCCAGAAGTGCCAAATCTTCCACAAGAAAGGCACATCTGGAGGATGCCAGAGTTGCCCCCCATTCCCCAAGGTCTGTACCAACAGATTTTGACGTGAATTCTGAGCCTGAACTAATTTATGATAATATTTCCAGGGCTGAACCATTTTCAAGTGGCAGCAATAGAAATATATCAGAGCCAGTACAAAAATTGGTTCAGAGCAGCCAAAGAAGAGGAGTGGGAAATCTGCCCAAGCCTTTGGCAGGGGGCCATGAACTCCTACTTACACATCAAGAGCTTTCTGGGTCAGGAGAAGACCATAGAACTCTTAGGAGGTTGGAGCCCCCTGTCTTGCAAAGACAAGGTCAAAAAGATAAAGAATTGGTTGAAGAACCAGAGTCTTTTATCCATAGACCAGAAGAAAGAATTGGAAATGACTCCAACTTTGGAGACAGAGGCACCAGTGGCATCTACCAGCTCCAAACCAGCTCCAGAAGCATCCAAGGACAAGCCCAAAGGACCTCAAAAGAAACAGAGAGGTCCCAAGAACCATCAAGGCAAGGGCAAAGGCAAAGCCAATTGGCACAGACCTTACCCACAAGGGTACAGGATCCCCAGATTGGAGCCTTCAGCCGTGGACAGTGTCTTCAATATGGCCAGAACTCTTATGGAATTCACAGCCAAAGAGCAGGAAAGGATGAACAGGACTTTTCCACGCAAATAAATGATGTACATAGAAGTATTAGTGTAGAAATTGGCAAACTTGAGTCAAAGTTGAAGCAAATTACATTAGACATCAATGATTTAAAGAAAAATGACAAGCAACATTCTGATTGGCATAAATTGACAACTGTCACCCTTGAGTCAATTAGCAATGCTTGTGAAAGAATTGAGAACCAATGTCAAAATAATGACACAGAGGATCTTTCCATCTTTAAAGTAAATGATAGACTTAAAACTCTTGAAGACCATGTCTTACAAATAGTTAAGAACACCAATCAATTTGCTATACATTTAGCAAAAAGTGACAGTGAAAGGCAGAAATTGAAGAATGAAATAATTGCAAGTGTGGAGCAAATTCATAAGAATCATGAACCACATATGCCAAGACATTCTACACCTTTGACTGAAGAAAAACTTTCTGTCAAAGAAAGTTTGACTCCATTCTTAGGAGAGAATGTTATTTCTGCAAAGGATATTCCCAAATTAGAAGAATGGCCAACATTCTCTGGTGAAGGAGAATACAACCATATTGAATTCATCAGGACTATTGATATGTTGCAAGAAGACTTTAATATACCTGATGAAATCATAGTAGGAAAATTACATTGTTTGTTTACCAAGACTGCAAAGAAATGGTATTACAAGATGAGAATGGATCATGGAAGACATGACTGGTCTTGGTGGAAATCTGAAGTGATTACCAAATGGGCCAATAATTCTTGGAGGTTTAAAATGGAGAATGCTTTTGAAAGTGCCATTTTTAACTCAGAAAAAGACAAACCACTTACTTGGTTCTTCAAACAAAAAGACAGATTATCTGCTTTACACCCAGATATGTCTGACACTATGATTAATATGAAAATATTAAGAAAGTGTGGAGGAGAACTGGAACATGCTATCAAAAGCAGATGTGTAGAACCCTGTTCAACAGAGGACTACATTAATGCTATGGAAGATATCATTACCAGAACAAGAATTGGTAAAGCTTGGGTTAGAAACCCAATAGAGTCCAAAATAGTCTCAAAGATTCCTAGAGAGGAAAGAAGACCAGAAAGACCTGTCTTGAAGTGTCATAAATGTGGAAGTACTTCACATTTAGCCAACACTTGCCCTAAGAAGACAAAGATCAATGAAGTTCAAATCATTGAAGACATTCAGTGTACTGAAGAGAAAGAAGAGTCTGATCAAGATTCTGCAGTCTCTGAAGATACACCAGTAGAGGACTATCCCATTGAAAACATTTCAGCTTTCTTTGAGGTCACAGAAGTCCATACCCACTTGCCACAGTACAGTGAGGATTGCTACAACCTGATCAATATCCAAGATGCCAGAATGTGTAAAACAAAACCTGCTAGAGGAAAGGGTTACACTGCTGGAGCATCCTGTATCACATCAGTTCTAATGGGTGATATTGAAGCCAAAGTAAATCTGGATACAGGGGCATTTTGCACTTTTATTGGCAAGGATTATCTCCAAATTATACTTCCTGAATGGAAAAACCATCTATTACCAATAGAAGGTGTACAGTTCAGTAGTGCAAGTAACAATATGTACCCCTTAGGCATATTGGATACTAATATTGTATTCCCACATCCAGCAGGAAGTGTAAGAATGAAAACTGAGATTGTAGTAATGGATAATTGTACATCTCAGCATATCATTCTTGGAAATGATTACTTGAATATTTATGGTATTGATATAAATAACCATAAAGACAGATATTTCACAATTGGAGATAACAAAAGGCAAAAATTTGCTTTCTCCAATATGCCAAAACAGATATCTGTAGTATCTTCTGTCAAAGATACTTACAAAGATGAATTTGTGTCTAAACAACTTGTTGAAGCACAAATTAATCCATCATTGTCACCAAAGATGAGGAATGAACTTATTGATGTATTATATACATACAATAATGCATTTGCATCTGATAATGAACCATTAGGCGCTATAAGGGGACATGAAATTGATATTACTCTTAATATTGATAGACCATATCCTCCAGTACTTAGAAGACCAGCTTATCCAGCCAGTCCCAGAGCTAGAGAGGCCTTGGAAAAACATATCCAAGAGTTGATCCAACTTGGTGTGCTAAGGAAAGTAGGCCATAATGAGGAAGTTGAAGTGACAACACCTGTTATTATTGCATGGCATAATGATAAGTCAAGAATGGTTGGAGATTTTAGAGCTTTGAATACCTACACAGTTCCAGATAGGTATCCAATCCCTAGGATCCAAGAAACCTTGACTCAATTGTCTAAAGCCAAGTATATAACATCAATGGATGCATTAAAAGGCTTCCATCAAAATGTTTTGACGCCTAAAGCTAGGAAATTACTTAGAATTATCACTCACTGTGGTATTTATGAGTATCTTAGAATGCCATTTGGCATTAAAAATGCTCCATCTCATTATCAAAGAATGATGAATACCATCTTCCCCACAGAATTGTCTGAAGGATGGCTTATCATTTATATTGATGATATTATTATATGTTCTGACTCATGGTCTTTGCACCTTGAAAGACTTGCAAGAGTACTTCATAAAGTTGCAGAAGTGAACATGAAAATTTCACTTAAGAAATGCAATTTTGGTTTTGAAGAACTCAAAGCATTAGGACATGTTGTTTCTGGTTTGAGCTTGGGTATTGACAAGAATAAAGTAGCAGCAGTGTTACTTAAGCCAATACCCCAGAATAAAAAAGAAATGATGTCTTTTCTTGGATTTGCTAGTTACTATAGGCAACACTTGAAAGATTTTGCAATTCTAGCCAAGTCACTTTATAGAATCTGTGATCAACAGACTGTATTTGAAATGACACAGGAAAGAATTAAAGCTTATGAGAAGATAAAGAAAGCCCTTACAGAAGCACCTTTACTCCTCATGCCTGACTGGAATATTCCTTTTAAATTGTACATTGATGCATGTGGGGATGGATTAGGGGCAGCCCTACACCAAGTCCAAATTATTGATGACAAACCTACAGAAGGACCAGTTTGTTATATCTCAAGACAAATCAAACCAACAGAAGCCAGAAATGGTGCAAGCCAAATGGAGTGCTTATGTTTGGTATGGGCACTTGAGAAATTACACTATTACCTTCATGGCAGTGTTTTTGAAGTGATAACTGACTGTAATGCCGTGAAATCACTTCTTAACATGAAAACTCATAACAGACATATGTTGAGATGGCAAATAGCCATTCAAGAATATAGAGGAAACATGACTATAGTTCATAAAGCAGGAAACATTCACAAAAATGCTGATGGACTTAGTAGATGGGCTTTAGCCAACACTCCTGATAACCCAGCTTATGTACCTTTGGAAGCTGAACCACAGATTCCAATTGAAGGGATTAACATAACTGATATTGGGACTGAATTCTTTGAAGAGGTCAGAGAGTCTTATAAACAAGACAAGAATTGCCATATCTTGACTTCTTTATTGGATAAAGACTGCAAAGACACATCTTTGGTTAATACACTAGATGAAGTTTGGAAAAATTCCTATTCTGAAGGAAGATTTCACTTGTTTGATGGGATTATTTACCATAGAACAAAACATTCTTGTGTGATGACATTGTGTAGTAGATTGCTCATCAATACCATTCTTCATGAATGCCATGATAGCATTTACTCTGGACACCTATCAGAAGACAGAACACTTGAAAAGGTGAAGAACTGTGCATGGTGGCCATCTTGGAGAAAAGAAACCATTGAATATTGCCATACCTGTGATAGATGCCAAAAAGCAAACAGGAGTACAGGCAAGAAATTTGGATTAATGATCCATATTCAAGAACCAAAATCCCCTTGGGAAGTTGTTCACATGGATTGGGTCACAGCACTTCCTCCAAGTGGTGACAAAAGTTATAATGCTTGTTTAGTCATTGTAGACAGATATAGCAAAACTCCCATATTCTTACCATGTCATAAAGATGACACTGCTATGGATACAGCTCTTCTTTTATGGAGTAGAGTTATTTCTCATACAGGGTTATTTAAGAATATCATAAGTGACAGAGACCCCAAGTTCACATCTGCACTTTGGACCAATCTTCATAGATTGTTTGGGACTAAGTTATCATTATCTACAGCATATCACCCTCAAACAGATGGGCTAGCAGAGAGGATGATTCAAACTTTAGAAGACATGATCAGGAGATTTTGTGCTTATGGATTAGAATTCAGAGACTCAGATGGCTTTACCCATGACTGGTGCACTTTGATACCTGCATTAGAATTGGCATACAAGACGTCAGTCCATTCTTCCACAGGACAAACTCCTGCTATGTTAGAAAAAGGATGGAATCCAAGACTCCCAGCAGACACACTGAGGAAAGACTTGATTGACATTCATCCTACAGCTTCCAGCTTCAAATTAATGCTTGATAAAGTAAAACACCACGCAAAACAAAGTATGGATAATGCTTTTGATTATGCAAAACAGAAGTGGGACAAGAGTCATAAAGTGCCAGACTTCAAAGTAGGGGACTTAGTTCTAGTTTCAACCTTGAATTTTAATAATATCAAAGGCCCAAAGAAACTTAAAGATTCTTATGTAGGACCTTTTGTTATTGTTGCTTTACATGGAACCAATGCAGTTCAAGTGGAATTGAGTGGTGAATTGGAAAATAAACACCCCACATTTCCAGTCAGCTTGATAAAACCTTATCAACCAGCTGATAAAGAATTGTTTCCTTTAAGAAACCCAACTCCTTTAACTGTACCACCTGTGGAACAGAATGAAGACAAAAAGATTAAGAAAGTCATCAAAGAAAGGAGACTTAGGGGTAAAAATCAAAGAGAATATCTTGTCAGATATAGAAACCCAGTAAATGAAGATGAATGGATGGCAGAATCAGAAATACCTGACTCAGATAAACTCTTAAGAAGATTTAGACATGAAAGAAGGCCACAAGCCTGAATATGTCTATAAATGTGCTTTAAATTACTTGATCTGAGTAATAAAAAGAGGTTGGACAGTGGACATTACCCCTTTTTGGGGCCTTATTCTTTTATCACTAATAAAATTGTAATACAATTTTATTTTTTGGTGGGAGGGAATGTGAGCCTTGAGGTATATTTTACATACCCAAATAGGCCACAATTATCTTAAAAAGAAATTTTGAATTATGCACAACTCATAAGTCATGCATATATCCAAAATTCATCATTTTCAATTTCAGAAAAGATGAATAACTTTTTATTGAGTAAGTAAATCCATGGATTTAAGACCAGATTTGGATTTTACACAAAAATTCACCTAGGGTAGCTCCATAGAGTGAATAAGCTCAATTTAAGTATTTGAGGTGGTAAAATGGAAAATACTTCAATACCACATCATTAATACCACATAAAAGATCTGTGAAAATTTTTGTTTTTCTTGATTTTTAGCCAAAATAATGGGAAAGTGAGAAATCCCATGTTACATATACACTAAGAATAGTGTTATGCATGTTTTGAGCACTTAATATCATGGTATTCTTACATGGACTTTTGGTACACCCATAGTGGATATCTCACTTTAAGCTTAAATTACTATTTTGACGTAAAAAATAGGCAAAGGGGACAAAAGACATCAAAGAGAGCCAGGGTACCCAACTTCTGAGGCCTCAGAGGCGTGGATAGCTCCAGAGCATGGATCCATGGCTCATCTTGGCCCAATTGGTAAACTAAAACTCTTTGGGAACTTGGTTACCAAGTTACAACTACTGTAAAACATCAGAAAATAGCAAATAACCTGCTATTTTGACGTGCCAAGGAGGTAATGAGCTACTTACACTCCTGTAACCATGTCAATTACTAATGACTTTCCATGGATAAACCCCAAAAGAGTAATTAAAACCCTTTTGGGACCCATATTCATTGATTTACCTCATAGCAACCAGCAAAACACTGCTATTTGCAATTCTACGTAGAAATGAGGTAAAACCTTCAAAAATTCATTAAAAATACAATTCTTAATGAATCTTTCTGAAACTTTCAGGACTAAAGGAGAACTGTATTATCTATGGTACAACCAAAAGGAATTACAGTTTTACTAGTAAAATTAAAAGTTTTACTTACAGTCCATTTTTGGATATTCTACGTGAAACACTGAATCTTCAAAAATTCACAGTAATTACAACCTGTGATGAAATTGGCAATAACATTGATAACTTTGAGAAATCAATGATTATTTTAGAATAAAAGAAGATTTACAAGTGTTACTCCTTTTATTCTTAACCATATTGGGGTTGGTAGTCACGTAAAAGCATCAATTAAGTAATTATGATAATCTTACATGACAACAGATGATGCAATCAATAATCCAAAAAGGTTTATTGTTTTCTCACTCACTTGTTTTTCAGTTTGCTCCATGGCACGCCTCTGTGAGCTGTTATTGACTTAAAAGAAGCCTCTTCTTGCTGTTTTTTCCGTATCATCATCTTATAAATTTATTAAACCATTATTACCAACAAGTAAGTATTAGTTCAAGCTATTCTTAAGTGTTTTAAATCTTTCAGAATCAATCAGAAAGACGTGAAATCATAGAATCCAACTATATATTGTTGAAATACTGTTATAAATCATCTTGATCCCTTAAATCCACAATTCTACGTCAAATTTCTCTACTCTTATCTTTCAATAAGTTCTTTGGAGTATTAGTGAGTCATTTATCTTTAATTCTTAAAGTTTTTCTCTAGTAATAGTTTTCTTCAAGAATTATCTTTATAATTATTCTTGCAAAAGATAATTATATATTAAAATAATTTTATTATTTTAATAAAGAAGTTTTTATTATTAAATTCTTCTTGTAATTGATTCTTGTAGACAATTACTTGCTCACTGTTAAAATCACTAGTAGTGCTTAACACGTGAAAGAAATAATTTTTTAATTATTTAATTGTGGTTATAATAATATTTTATTATTATATTTCATAAGAACAGACATAGTACTGTTGATTAATAGTAATATTATCATCAGTTTCATAGTCACATCTTACAATGTACAAGTTTTGTTATTCATACATGTGATTTTCTGAATATCTGTTTGGAGCTTATTTTCTCCATAAATTTTGTTCTAGATGGGATATGAAGAAATTAAAGGCACCATCAGATAGCCCTAATTGTGCTCTTTCCAAAAAGAACCCACTTTAGGTATCTCACACCAATAATGTAGAAGTTAGATGTGAGGTCAATATTTTGTTCACGCTTATTCAACCTTATTTTGACCATAACTCCTGTAATTTTGATCCTATCTTTGTTTGGCTAGTACCATTGGATAGCCCTGAACAAGGGATTCAATTTGAATTCCCATGTGAGGGGGTAAATCCCTTCCTCTGCATTTCAGTTGATACGTGAAAAATCAGGTTTATGCTCAGCAACAACTTTGAGCAGGAATAACTTTGTTATTCCTTGTCCTATGATGGTGGGACTTGTGTATTTGAAAATTGGTGGGTTTCCTCTTTTGGTTGATACCTTTTGAGCTGATTTGGCTCAGCTCCATGTTTTGGTGGTATCTTGGCTTTACCATTGGTTTATGGTATTTGGCTTTCATGCTTTTGCTCTGGTTTTGAGTCACAGGCTGACATACCCTCCCTCCAAAAAAGGCTCAAAATTGATGAGACTTTTCAGTCCTCCTAGAGGCTCTGAATCTCCTTGGATGAAGGTTTCCATCTGGTATGGCCCCCTCTACCAACCATTAATTTTTGTCTGCTGTCTGGTTTTTAAATCTGACCAAGTATTGTCTCTGGTCTTTAACATTCAGTCTAATCTTTCTGGCCTTGATGAATTTCTTCATAGGGCCAGGGCAATCTTCCACATCTACTATTTATGGTGGAGTGAGATTTTTCTTCCTGGAGGGGAGCTTATCCTCCTCTGTTTGGAAGTATGGCTTAACCAAACTCACTGGAAATACTGGGTGTTTCCTAGAAAATTCCTCTGTGAGTTTGACTTCCACTGCATTTTTTCCCTATCACCTTAATGATAGTGAAGGGCCATACAAATGAGTCTCTCATTGCTTTGGGTCCCTTAAGATTGTTGAAGTTGAGTATGTACACTAGGTTCCATATGAGATTTGTCCCACCTCTGTTTGTTATATTCTTTTGCCTCTGATATGCATTTAGTAGCTGTATCACAAGCCCTCTTCCGCATGTCATGGAATTACTTTGATCTTGGGTGATAGTGGCAGGTTCTTCTTCAGGTGATCCAAAGGCAATAGGGGGTTCCATCCTTTTTCTACCAGGGAGGGTGATTTGACTGTGGCAGAGTTCTGACTAGCGTTGTAAGCCAGTTGGACTGCTGGTAGTAGAGTAACCCAGTCATTGGTATATCCTTCATTGTCCTTGTATTCCATGCAATATGCACAGAATATCCTGATGATATCTTCCAGAGTCTTGATCATCCTTTCAGCTAAACCATCTGTCTGTGGGTGGTAACTGTGGGGGATGCAAGTTTTGTACCCAGCATGTCATAGAGGTTTGTCCAATATTCCGATGTAAAAGCTGGGTTGCTGTCACTCATAATGATTTTTGGGACTCCACATGTGGATATGATGTTATTCCAAAATAACAAAGCTGTATCCATTGCTGTGTCCTCCTTGTGACATGGTATGCACCTCACACTTTTACTGAACCTATAAACTCTTATCAGGCAAGAATTAAAGTTTTCTCTGTGTCCTGGGACAAGTGCTGTGACCCAATCAATGTTGATGGTTTCCCATGGGTGTTTGGGTTATTCTATGTGTTGAAGTAGCTCATAATTCTTCACATTTTTTCTGTATTCCTTCTGGAATGCTTCACAAGTGTTGATGTATTCACTAAACTATTGCTCCCATTTGGGCCACTAAGCTGTTCTTGATACCCTTTCCTCGGTCGTATCTTCACTCATGTGTCCATTATAGGGGCAGTCATGACATTCCTTCAGGATCAGGGATATGTGGTCCTGTCTATCACTGTGAGGGCACTTTTATGCTTCTCTCTGTGATAGATTAGTCCATCTCTAAGAAAAAACCTTTTATCCTATAAATACTTCAAGGCTGTGCAGTCTGTGTAGACTTCAAAAACTGTGCCTTCCAAATAATAGTGAAATTTCTCTAGAGTCCAGACTAAACATAGACATTCATGCTGGGTGGCCCCATACCTGGCTTCTGAATATTTTAGTTTCCCAGATATGTAGCATATTACTCCCTCTCTTGGTTCACCATCTACAATTTGTCTCTGGTGAAAGGCTGCCCCTAAGCCTTGGCTACAGGCTGCATCTATATATAGCTTAAATGGTAGTTAAAAACCAGGTAAGATGAGCACAGGTGCATTAGTAAGTTCATGTTTTATCCTCTCATATGCATTCCTTCTTTCTTTGGTAATTTCAAAAACTACATCTGTTAAACATAACTTGTAAAGACTACTAGTTATGTGGGCAGGGCTTTTTATATGGTTTCTGTAGTAGCTAGCAAACCCAAGAAAGGATTGCATCTATTTTATGTTCTTTGGTACTGGTTTTTCCAGTACTGCTGCTACTTTATTCCATTCTATGGCTAGACTAAGTCCTGAGACTTTATGTCCTAGTGCCAGTAATTATTGTTGGCCAAAATTTCACTTTTTAAGTGAAATTTTCAGATTGATGGGTGTGAGTTTACTTAGTACTCTGTCTATCTACTGCAAATGGTCTTCTCATGTCTCTGAGTATATAATGATGTCATAAATATATACCACCATCCAGCCTTCCAATATTTATTCTTGAAATATTGTGTCTATCATCATTTTGAAGTGGGCTGGTGCATTTTTGATTCCAAATGGCATCCTGGTTTACTCATACATACCCATATGGCATATGATTCTGAGTAATATCATGGAGTTTGGTTTAACTCCATTGTGGTGGAAGACTTTCATACAATCCCTGTTGATTATATATTTGGCTTCTGCCAGCTTTTCCAGGGCATGAGGTATCCTTGGTATAGGGTACCTGTCTGCTTTTATGTAGTTATTTACAGCTCTGAAGTCCCCACAAAACCTAGATTTGCCATCACGTCAAGTCATAAGGACAGGAGTGGTGATTTCGACTATTTGTTTGTGTCCTATCTTCCTGATGACATCCTTGTCTTGGAGTTCATTGATGTGTTTCTCAATTTCCTTCCTAGTTTCCAGACATTCTGGGTATGGAGGTCTTCTTAGCATGGATGAATAGGGTCTTTCCACATCTAGATATAGCTCTATATCATGAACTCTGATTTTTCCTAAGGGTCCTTCACCAATGGCAAATGCTGGTCTATTTTTCCTCAGCATCTTCAGTAAACTAAATTTCTGTTTGCTGGTGAGGGTAGTGCTGAATTGGCCCTCACTGAATTCATTCAGTAGTTCTTTAAGAGGGTAATGGGTAGATATTTGGTATATATCAAGTGAAAATTTCTTTTCCTTTTTTTGACCAATGGGACTATGCCTGTTTTTACTATTGTAAATATCAATGCCATACACCCTCTGGTAGTCTGTCTCCAGTAAAAAACCTTGGATGTGGGCATCTTAAAGCACAACAAACTCTGGGTTGAGTGTGATATTATCTGTCCTGTGTGGTATAATTTTCTCTTTGATAATTGTTGCAATGGAGGTCATCTTCCCTGATGCACTTTTGAGGTTCTTTGACTTGGTTAGCAAAACTTGTGTTTCCAAATTTGGGAAGTGATCATCCAGAATGTTCTGCCCACCATTGATCAGTGTGCACCTCTTTCAATTATCAATGGTTGATGCGCATTGTCAATACAAAAAGTCATCTTTGTGGCTGTCCCATGTATATACGCCATTCATTTAGTTGGTGTGACTAGTAATGTTTGTGCATCTTGTGTTTGTTTACACAACTTTTTGTTTGCAGTATCTTGTGGCATTCCTGCTTCTAACTGTATTTCCTGAATTTCTATTTTCCTTTCCTCTTGGTACTCCACTGTGAATTCTTCTCTTGGGTCTTGGTCATCATAAGATTGTTCTCTGGTGGCATCACCCATAGAGTCTGATTCAAAATCCTCTGTTGGGGATTCCTCCCCTGGGACTTGCTCAATAGCATAGACTTTCTTCTTTTCCTTTGCACAGTTATTGGTATATTGGGCTGTTTAACCAAAATTGTGACAAGTATTCTTCTTCTTGGTCACTTCTGCCATTTTTTATTTGAATTTGTCTTTGAAGTCCACCCTGAAAGGTTGTTTCTCTTTGAAACTAATGCTTCTAAATTGGGAATATTTCCCTAAATTTGTTTTTTTACTTACCTCTCATAAGGTGTTTGCAATGTCATCTAGAGTGCAACTTTGGTTGCATCTGCATTTTACTGCATGCTCTATTTCCCTGGAATTTGTTTCAGGAGTTTGTGGTTCCTCATTTGAATATTGATTTGAGGATCAATGGCTTTAAGTGTTTTAGACTTTCTAAGACACAACTCATATTGATCTTTGTCCACAGAGCACTTGTCGATTTCAAATGACATGGTATTTTGCCATATCCAAGTACCATTTTTGTAATTTTGGATAATCTGACTCTTCCACCATGGCCAGTTTCTTCTGCCACAGATTTCCTTCATCTTTATGTACCATATACTAGCAAGAATTTTGAATTCTGTATTAATTCTAGCAGTAAACCAGTAATCTGGTATGCTTGGTACATCAATGACAAGTCCTTCAATATAATACATTATTTACAAATGATCCTATTCTCCTGTGACAGAGAATTTGGCCATCTGGAGGCCTCTGGAAGCTGTTTCAAGGATTCCTTCTCAGAATTAGACATATCATTTCTATCTTGGTATTGAGATAGAGATATTGCCTTATTCCCCAATACAACATCTGGTTTGATGTATTATTGGTGGTACACATCATCCAAAGCATGGCCTTGTGGTTGGGGATTTAAGTTTTGGTAGACATTAAGCAATCTGTTTATGTCCTGATCCAGACAATCCCTGTGTCACAGCCAGGAGACGGGCAGGGAATTACCACTAATTACTAATGGAAAACCTTCCAACACCTAATCAGCAAGGGGTTTCATGGAAGATTCAGCAAACACACTTCCAAACCTCAATACAGCTCAATACAGGCAAAAGCCAAATACAGGATTCACCAAATACAGGCCTGCCTTCAATAAAGGTGCACACACCTGTATTGATTCAAATATCTGTATTGGATACACCAATACAGTTTCACATCTCAAATGCAGGTTTCTCAATCATACAATCATGGTTTCTCAACACTCAGACTCCAGGCTGGCACTTTTTCACATATACCAGCCCCCTTTCACCCACCTGGGGGTTTTTTCCCCCAGTTAATTAAAATATTGGATTTATTATGCAATATTATTTTATTTCTCATTAAGAAGTATTTTCTTATTAATTATTAAGTTAGTCTTTGCCTTCCCTCACCTTTTCAGTAGTGTCCTGGTGGCCATCTCCTTTATTAATCCTTTTCTCTTTTCTGAACAGGTTGAAACAATGATACAGGGTTATTTGTGGTTTGCTCTTTATTATTGCTTTTGTTTTTTTCTCATATGTTTTAATGCTTATTTTTTTATGCCTAGGAATTTATTCTCTTATTTTATTACTCTTATAAATTGAGTATTTATTCTGAGCCCTCCATAAGTAAGTCTGTTCACTGAGTGCCAGACCCTCTTCATTTAGAAGAGCCCCTGTGACATTATTTTAATTAACCCATAATTGCTTCTTTTCTTTCATTCATTCTTATCCATTTCTTTCATTTTCAATTATGATTTTTTCATGATCGTATTATTTTAATGATTTCATCATCTCTCATCAGTTTTCATCTCATTCAATTCAATCAAATGAAAATTGATTCCCTTTCTCATTTCCAAGTTTTGCTGACCATTTCATTTTCTTCTTAATTCTCAATCAAATCTTATTTCATTTTCTGTCTGAATTCATGTTCTTTTATCAGGTTTAATTGATTGGAATTTGGATTAATTGATTCATTGTTTCAGAAGCTTATTGAATTGGGGTTATCATTGTTGATTTGAAATTCTCAAGAATTATTGATTGATTGATCTGATTATTCAATATATTGACTTTACCTCAAGAATCTGATTTGATTTAATTTATTCATCTGATTTGATTCCTCAAGATAGGTGATTTATCCTAAAGATTTGATTTAATTTATTGATTTTAATTTGATTCCTCAAGAAAATTGAATTGATTTTTGAAGATATTGATTGAATTCCTCAAGACACAATTGATTTGATTTTGAATTGACTTGATTGCTTTGATTTGATTTATTGATTGACTTGATTTGACTTATTGATTGAAATTGATTATTCATAAGAATTTGACTTTTTAATCTTCAATCTTCCAGATTTATTCATATTGATTCACTTCAAGAATATTGATTGATTTCTCAAGTTCATCAAGATTCTCATTTGATTTTTTTGGTCAAGCCTTGTTTATTCTAAAGTATCATCAAGTTTTATTTTCTTTCTTCAATAATGGCAGTTCAGCATAGCCCCCCAGCCAAGAATACAAGATCTCAAAGACATCAAGCTGTTCTTACCCCTACAGCAAGGGCTCCTCTTGACTACACACCATCAGTTCATCAACTGAGTGCAAATTTGGACAGAGGGCCACCAATGGAAGGAGAAGCACCCTCCAGAAGAGGAGGTGTGAAGTCAAGAAGATAAAGATCATTCTCTGGCTTGTTGGGTGGCTATCCAATAATTCCCCAAGGGCCTAGAAGCAGATCAGGGGAAGATGAAGATGAAGAGGAGGAGTCTGAGGAAACCTAAGTAGCAGCTGCCTTGGCAGGTGCCCCTGAGGTTTCAGAAGCTCCAAATCTAGCCCATTCTAATCAAACTCTTGTCTCTCAAGCTGAACCAAATATTCTCAAAATGATGGAACAGATGACTCAACTAATGGGACAACTAGCTCAAACAGTTGCCCCAAGGGACGCTTCAAAAGCCCCAGCATTAAAGACTCCATAAATGAAGGCACCTAATTCCTTTGATGGTATTAAAGCTTATAAATTGAGAGTATTTATTCAATCTTGTCAATCAATTTTCCATAATGACCCGGCAAACTTCTTCTCTGACAGGAAGAAGGTCTTGTACTCAATATCTTTTCTTACTCGTAGAGCTGGCAAATGGATTGCACCTTACCTCTCAAATATCTCCAATGAAGACCCTTCTTATCTCCTCAATAACTGGCAGTTGTTTAAAACCCAGTTATTGTCTCTGTTTGGTGATCCTAATGAAGTCAGGCAGGCTGAAAAAGAGCTAGGAAATATCAGGATGAAAGGAAGTGGTCAAGTTTCCTTCTACATAGAAGATTTCAGAAGCTTAATGTCAAGAATTGGAGACTGGGGGGAAAGGGCCTATATTCATGTGTATAGGAGGGGCTTGGAATCAAGATTGTTAGACCAATTGGCTTCTCACCCTGGAAGCTTTGATAGCCTTCAAGAGCTCGTGGACATCACTTTGTAATTAGATACCAGATACCATGAGAGGAAGAAGCAAAAGGGTAGTAATCAAGAGAAGAAGGCTCAAATCAGTGTATCCAACTCCTCCAAACCCCCTAAAAATTCATCATCAAAGAAGCCTTATCACAGGAAGAATAAGAAGGGGAAGAATTTTCAAGTGTCCAAAGACAAGCCTCATGCTGCTCTCCTCAATAAGCACAGAAAATTAATTGGTTCTGAAAAGGAGAGGAGGATTAAAGACGGCTTGTTCAATTATTGTGGTGGAAAGAACCCATTTTAAAAATGCTTCAAGAGGCCTGAGCATAGGCAGGGGTCATCAAACGGCTTCCCTAGCAAGCAGGGAAAAGCCTGAGTGGGAATCATGATGTGTTCAATGGTTCTCACATATTTTCTTCAAGAGCACAATTGTGCACTCTGAATAATAGTGTCAAGAAATCTTTGAAATTTCTTATTTTTTCTTCTGTCTCTGATATTTTTTATAGTATTCTCATGGATTCTGGTGCTACAAACTCTTTTATTGCAAAGAATTGTGTTCTCAAGTACTCAATGACCATGACAGAGCTCTCTGAAAAGATTCCTCTTTTCATTTTGGATTCCAATGAATCCACTTCCCTGTTCATGACCCATTATAGCAAGTGGGTTGTTGACTTGCCTTCATTCCCAAGCTTTGAATGGGATTTCTTTATAATAGATTCACCCAAGGGAAAAGACCTCAAATTGGGATATGATTTTCTTTACCATTTTAATCCCATTATTGATTGGAAGAACGGATTGATTACCTATTATTCTAGTCATAAAGATTCTAGTGGTATTATTTCTTCTACTAGTAATGACTTTGCCACTGCTTTAACCAGTGTTGCTCTGGTGGGTGAACTTAAGACACGTTACCTTCCTCCTTCAGTCCATATCCCTTGCATCATTCCCTCTCAGTCATTACTTCCATCAAGAGATGAAGTCTTCAAAGAGATAAAGGATTTTGGAGAAGATGTTGCTATATCTTCACTTCATCTCTCTCAAGGGCATATGGACCTTCCTCCTTTATCTTTCCACGCCTCCCTGGAGGAGAAGTGGGATGAGGAGGAAGAGCCAGAAGAGATTGAAACTCTGCTGAAGGTAGTCCCTCCTGCTTATCACAAAGATTTGGATGTATTCTCCAAGGTGAAAGCAGAGAAACTTCCTCCACACAGTGCGTGTGATCATCATATCAAACTGGAGGGTCTTCTACCTCCAGTTGGTGTTATCTACTCTTTATCAAAAAATGAGTCAGAAACACTGCGGGCCTAAGTTTTAGAAAATTTGGAGAAAGGTTTCATCAGGCCAAGCTCCTCTTCAACAGGAGAACCTGTCCTTTTTGTTATGAAAAAGGATGGTGGCCTTTGTTTGTGTGATGCCTACTGCAAACTTAATGTTGTCACTAGGAAGAACAGGTTCTCTTTTCCTCCAATAAATAAGCTTCCTACCATCTTTAACAGTGCTACTATCTTCTCCAAGATAGATTTGTGTGGTGCTTATAACCTCTTGAGAATCAAAGAGGGGGATAAGCAGTTAACTGCCTTTAAAACTAAATATTGCATTTATGAATATTGGGTTATGCCATTTGGCTTGACCAATGCTTCTGCTTCATTCCAGAATCTTGTGAATGATATCTTTGCAGATTTCTTGGATATCTTTGTTGTAGTATACTTAGATGATATTATGGTCTTCTCTAGTTCTCAGGAGGAACATGTCAAACATGTGGCCTCTGTCCTCCAATGACTGAGGAACAATAATTTGTTTTCCAAAGCCCCAAAGTGTGTATTCCATGCCTCAAGTGTGGAATACTTGGGCTATGCTGTTTCAAGAGAAGGCCTCAAGATGGATTCTTCCAAAGTTTAGCAAATCCTCAATTGGCCTCAGCCAAAGAGCATCAAATCACTCCAATATTACCTTGGCTTTGCCAACTTTTATTGTTGTTTCATTAAAAATTATTCCAAAAAACACTCTGCTCTCACTTCCATCCTTAAAAACAATTCTCCTTTCATGTTAAATGAGGAAGCTCTTAGTCAGTTTCAAATACTCAAAGAAGCTTTCACTACTGCTCCTATCCCATCCCATTTCAATCCTTCTCTACCAACTATTGTAGAGACTGATGCTTCTGAGCATGCCTTGGGTGCTGTACTGAGTCAGGTGAATGACTCAGGAAAGAATCCTATTGCATTTCATAGTTGAAATCTCCTCCCAGCTGAGCTCAACTATGAAATTCGTGACAAGGAACTCCTTGGCATAGTTTGGGCTCTCAAGCGCTGGAGAGCCTTACTTCTTTCTCTTTCTGATTCCTTTAAAGTCTTGAAAGACCACTCTTCCCTTCAATATTTTATGTCCTCCAAAGTCCTTACTTGCCGTCAAGCCCGTGGGGCAGAGTTTCTATTTGCATTTCACTTCCCTATCACTTACCACCCAGGAAGACTGGCCACTTTACCAGATGCCTTGTCACATTGGGACAACACATACCCAGAGAGGGGGGTGGACATCATCAGCAAGAATCCTTAAAACTTTCATCAACCTTCCAAAAAAAAGGAATTTAAAGAGTCAATATTTTTCCCAATCAAAGTTGAGGTTTTCTCAGATTTAGTTGATTAAATTCAGAAGGCAGTATGGCAAGACAAATATTATAAGAAAATTCTAAAGCAATTAGCAAGAGGTGAATCAATCTCAGATTATACTCTTGAACCTCAAGCCAAACTGTTATTATTCGATGATAGAGTAGTCATCCCAAGAAATCATGCACTTCAATTGGATATCCTTCAAAAGCGTCATGACTCACCGTTTTCTGGCCACCCTGGCCAGTAGAAGACCCTCAAGCTCATCACGAGAAATTTTTATTGGGCTGGCATGAATCAAATTATCAAGGACTATGTGTCCTCATGTCAGCAATGTTCAAGAAACAAGAACATTCATCATAAGAAATTTGAATTACTCAAGCCTCTTCAAATTCCATCTATTCCTTGGAATTCACTATCAATGGGCTTTATCACTCAATTGCCTGTGTCAAGCAACTTTGATTCAATTTTAGTAGCTGTAGACAGATTCCCAAAAATGGAAATATTTATTCCAGCTTATTCAACAATCACTGCTTTGGACTTAGCTCAACTCATTATTAGTAATGTCTTTTCCAAACATGTTCTTCCAATCACTATTGTTAATGATGGAGGTTCATTATTTGTTTCACCATTTTAGACTCAATTGTGTCAGCAGCTCAAGATATCAAGAGATCTTTCAACTTCCTTTCACCCTGAAACAGATGGACAGACAGAGAGGGTAAATCATATTCTAGAACAGTATCTTTGGATGTATGTCAGTTACCTTCAAGATGACTGGCACACCTGGCTCCCACTGGCTGAATTTTCCTATAATAATTCAAAACATCCATCAACAAAACAGTCACCATTTTTCACCATTTATGTAAAAAATCCCAGCTTTTTTCGTCAATTCACATTTCTCAAGATACACCTGCTGGGAAGGTATCAAAAAACTCCAATCAGTACAGCAAGTTGTCAAAGAAGAATTGGAGTCAGCAATAAAGCGTTTTAAGAAGTATGCAGATAGAAATAGAGCAATTCCACCTGGATTCTAACCTGGGGAGAAAGTATGGCTAGCTTCCAAGAACATCAAGACAACAAGACTAACCAAGAAACCTTCAGAAATATGGTTGGGACCCTTTGAAGTTCTCAAGAAGATTGGCAGCCATGCATATCACCTCAAGTTGCCTCAACAATGGAAGTCAGTTCACCCTGTCTTCCATGTGTCCATGTTGGAACCAGTGAAGCAATCAACTATCCCAAATTGACATCAATTGCCACCACCACCAGTAATAGTGGAAGAGCAAGAAGAATGGGAAGTGGCTCAGGTTCTGGACTCAAAAATCAAGAGAGGTACATTATGGTATCTAGTGGAGTGGAAAGGATTCAATGAAGACGCAGAAAGGTCCACTTGGGAACCAGCTTCCAACTTTACCAACTCCCCAGACCTTGTCAAGGATTTTCACACTTTGTATCCAGACAAGCCTGGCCCAAATGCCTAAAGAGTTTGATTTATGGTGCTTGGTGGGGATTGGAGTTTATGAAAGTAAGTTCCTCTCCTGGCATGCACCTTAAAGGGGGTATTCTACCCAAAAATGTTGTAAGCATCACCTTAGCCACTTTTTGAGCACTTCTCAATTTCTTTGGACAGGTCTAGATGGCCTTGCAACATCAATACCCTCAAATTTGGAACTCTCATCAAGATTTGGCCAAACTCCCTCTTTCCTTTTTATTCTTTTTCTTTCTTTCACACTTATTATTCCAAATGATTCCATTCAATATTATTCAAGACATTCTTTAACTCAAATTCATTTATGGCAAAGTTTTCTATTCTTTTATGATGCTTGGTGGGGAGTGGAAGTTATGAATGTAAGCTCCATCTCCTGGTATGAATCTCTGAGTGTTCTACTTCTTATAAAACAAAACCTTGGCCACTCTATGAGCATCAAATGTTTGTTTTTACCTTTTCAGGAAAATTATTTCCAAAGTCAAGCAAGTCACCACAAGAAGATCAATACTCAAAAGTTCCTTTATTCTATTTTCTTTACTATCTTTTTGTCTCGATTCTTTCATTTCATTTTCTTTTGGTTGTATGATTTGTTTTTTATTTCTTGTTTCAAAAGCAGTAGTCATCACTCCCATATCATTTTTGGGGACTCAATTCATTCAATAATCAAAGAGAAAAACACTAGTAATGGTAAAGACTAGCTACATATAATACACATAAAAATTCCATAAAGGCTTTCCTAGACTTAACAACCATGGCTTCTTCATGAGAAACTACCTCCTTGGCCAAAGCAATAGTGGGCTCCCCTGGAATAGCACTCTTCATAGCCTCATCAACAAACATCTCAGTAAAAGCATCAACTTCAGCAAATAAGGATATGACCACCTTCTTGTTCACCCTTTTCTGAACAGTGAAGTTTCCAGTTATATTCCAGCGGTGACAGGTTTTAAAGATTGATTCATGTTCTGGAGACATTTGATCTCTGGAAGTACTGACCACAGGTGGTTGGATACTCGCAGAGGTAGAGGCAAGTGTGGATGGCCTGGTTGTGGAACTAATTGGAAGCTGAGGTGGTTGGGGGGACCTGATCACTTCATGATTGGTGGTACTGGCTTGGACTGGAGATTGTGAAGGGGATTGGATCTTTATTTTCTGAATTGGGGTAGTCATTTCAAGCTTTTCTCCATCAATCTCATCACTACCGTAAGAATCAGTATCAATTTCATCTTGAACCAACAAATTTCTCTTCAATTTTCCAAGTTTTCCATCTTTTCTGGTGACCAAAATGAGAACCTCTGGGGCCACTCAAATGGGATACCCTTGGGGGTGAATGAATGTCCCAATGTTGGCCCACGAACTTCTGGTATTATTCCATTGTTGGACATCTCTCATCCTGGAGCCAGTCACTGAAGAAGAAGAAAAGAAACCATAGAAGTCAGTAACACATCAGTTTTATGACCAATCAACTCACAATTGGAGTGACCAGAGGTGGCATCAGAGGTGGGTGGTTCATGTACAGGAGCTTCCAATCCAAATCTTCCACTCTTCTTGATGCTTCTCCATAATCCCCTGGGATTTTCAGGAAAGCTATAGTTGGCTTGAGAACAATTTCTTTTTCCAAGATTGCAGAATTGACACATGGTGGACCTAGCAGTAGCCGATTCAACACAAGGAATCCCTTTCCTCTGACAATTGGTGCAGGGTGGCTCAATAACTCTGACAGATTGAAACCATTGTAATTTCCAGTTATGTCATAAATTTCTGTAGGGGCCATACTCTCTTCAGAAATCTCCCTCAAGTTATCAAAAACACCAGGACCATAAAGTACAGAAGGTGGGGAATCAGAGTAGTTGGAATCACAAAGGGAAGTCAGCCTTCAACTCATCTTCAAGTCAAATTTCAAAGTCAATACCAAGAAAGTTATGGACAATTGCAAGTCAGCAAGTCAATTACGGCAATTTGAACTGCAAGAATGGGTTGAAGCACAAGAAAAACATGATAAAAAACTGTTCATAGACCAAATTGGCTATTTTTCTCTTTCAACACCTTCAAAAACTTTGTTTTTCCAATTATTCACCAAAATATGCCATTTTAGTCATATTGGCATATTTGCCCACTTTGTCACATTTTGTCTTCAGTCTCCTTGAAAAGCTTCAAAGCCTTCAAAAACTTTGTTTTATTCAATTATTCACCGAAATATGCCATTTTAATCATATTGGCATATTTGCGCTCTTTTGGCCAAAAAAAACTCCATAAAACAACAATTTGGGGGAAAATTCAAGGAATTCTGAAATAGTCCAAAGTGTAACAACCACTCACCAGGGGTAAGGGTATTTATTAATAAACCCACTCAAACAACTCAAATTAGCAGATCCACTATTTGCATCAGCATTCAGTTTCAGCAATCTTCCTTGCTGAAACATGCATACAGCTTGTCAGCATCTGTACAGGTTGGATTCACCCAATACAGTTTGGATACACCATTATGAGACTTTATGATCACTCAACTCCACCACACCTCTTGTACAGGTTATGTACAACTGTACAGTACCTGTACTGGCCAGACTAAGCTCAATCATTCAATCCTCTCATAAAAATTCTCTCTCTGGATCAGGGCTGGTGATTCTCACATATACCAGCCCCTCTTTCTCCCCCCTGGGGATCTTTCACAAGTTAATTAATTTAGTTTATTTATTATTTGATGAATATTATTAACCTTATTTTGGGTATTATATTTATTTAATATTAAGTTAGTCTTTGCATTTTCTTTTGTTGCCTGTACAGTATGAGCTGGGTGGCCATATCCTTATTAACCCTTCTCATTCCATTCTGACAGGTTGAAACAGTGGACTTTTACTTGTTTGTGGTTGGCTCTTTTATTATTTACTCTTATTTCTTTTGTTTCTGCTTTCTTATATTTCTTTTATTAGTAATTCATCTTTAAACACTCTTAAGTGTATTTCTTTCTTACCATATCCTGAGCTCTCTGTAAGTGAGTCCCAGTTTACTAAGTGCCAAGCCCTCTTTACTTCAAAGAGCCCCTGTGACATTAAATTAATTTTCTCATATTTGACTCTTCTTTTCATTCATTAATATTCATTTATCTCATTCACCAACTATGACTCTTTAATTATCTTATGATTTTTCATGGTTCTGATTTTTCTCTCATCAATTTTGATCTCATCCATTTCATTCACATGAAAATTGACTCTTTCTATTTTTCTTAATCATTGCTGACCATCTCATTTCACTACATTTTATTTCAATCATATTTCTCTCTGTTTGTCTATTCAGGTCTTATCAGGAGTAATTGATTGGATATTGATTGGTTATTAATTGGTTGATTGATTGGGATTCATTTGGGTTATTGATTCAGTGATTAAGGATTTATTTGGATTTATTTGATTGACTTTTGAATTCCTCAAGATAACTGATTTATCCTCAAGAATTGATTATTGATTGTTGATTGATTTTTATTCCTGAAGATATTGATTGACTGATTGATTCCTAAAGACCTTGAACTGACTTTGAAGACATTGATTGATTGATTGACTGATTTCTTATTGAATTCTTCAAGATTATTGATATTGAATCTGAATTTATTGTTGATTATTGATTGAATTGATTGATTATTGATTGAAGTTGTTTTCACCTCAAGAATAGAATTGATTCCTCAATATTCATCAATATCTGAATTGTGATTTATTTGGCCAAGCTTTGATTTCTGTTCTCAATACCATCGAGTTTTTATTCTACTTCTGTTCATAATGCCAGTTAAGCATAGTCCCCCAGGCAGGAACACTAGATCCCAAAGAATTCCAGCTGATCTCACTCCTACAACAAGGGCTCTTGTTGACCGCTGTGGTAACTCCTTTTAGTGTGGGATGAAATAAGGCAGTACCTTGAGGGGGAAATTATTGGTAAGTCTGTTTTGAATTTCAGAATTGTCCAATAACCATGGGTGCTAAGGTGTATTAGCTGCCCCTCTAAATAATACTGAATAGTCAGCCTACAGAGAATCACAAAATAAAATAAGATTTGTGGCTTTAACAGATAGAGAAGACTTATTAGCAGTCTCTCAATCAGATCTATCAATAACACTACAGTAAAAATTCTGATCTAAAATTTCTGATAAAATAAACACTAGATTTTTTTTTTTTAATAAAAGTGATGATAATATATATATATTAATGTTTTGGGTTTCTGCTATTTTAATGAAACTAATAAGAATATTTTTTTTGTTTTTTTTTTAATAAGAATGATAAGAATATATATATTTTTTATGGTTTTAGGTTGATTATAATGATTTTTTTTTTGATATGAGTACTAATAATAAGACTACTGGATTTGATTCTTTTAGGATTTTTTTTAATACTGAGTTTATATCACTACCACTTCTCTTTGTTAATAACACTAAGCTTTTGAGCAAGGCTACTAAACTTTTACTATGGCTATACTACTATTCTTCACTAATACTAAGCTACTGAGCAAGGCTATACTACTATTCTTCACTAATACTAAGCTACTGAGAAAGGCTACTGAGCTTTTCACTACTAAAACACTACTACTATTCTAGATATCCTGCTAGTTCAGGGATGGTGGTGATCCTGGATAGTGGGAACTTGTTCCATGATGATGGGAAAAATGAGGGAGAGAGGACCTCTATTTATAGCTTTTGGGCCTCCATAGAGCTTCTCAAAACAGGGTACTTAGAAAAAAACATAGTTGAGAGGTTTTAGCTAGTGAGACATGTAGTTTTGGTGTAGCAACGTGTTTGCTGAGAGAATTATGCTGGTGGTGCTTTTTCATATCAAAATCATGTGATGTATTTGAGATAATTTGGCTGGTGAGATTTTCTTTTTATCAGAGTCATGTGTGGTCATTGAGAAAATATGGCTGGTGATGTTTTCTTTAAGGTGGGGAAAGTATTCTTTTGTTTCTATTTTTACGTATGTTATGAGAGAATTATGCTGGTGGTTCTTTTCCTTATTAAAATCATGTGATGTATTTGAGATAATTTGGCTGGTGATGTTTTCTTGAAGGCGGGGAAAGTATTGCGTTTCTATTTTTTACATATGTTCTGAGAGAATTATGCTGGTGGTTCTTCTCCTTATCAAAATCATGTGATGTATTTGAGATAATTTGGCTGGTGATGTTTTCTTTTTTGCCAAGAAAGTGGAGAAAATGCAGCTCCTGAGAATTGAACTTTCTCCTAGTCATATGATATATATGAGAGAATTATGCTGGTGCTTTATGTTTCTTATCAAAATCATGTGATGTCTTTGAGATAATTTTGCTGTTGACATTTTCTTGAAGGCGGGGAAAGCATTTTTGTTTCTATTTTTTACATATGCTCTGAGAGAATTATGCTGGTGGTGCTTTTAGTATTGTATCATTTCATATGGAGATCGCATCATTTCTATCAAGTTTGATGTGTGTTATTATTACTAAGGAAGCATTTGTTCTTGGAAAATATATTGTAATTTTATGCATAGCCTTGAAGTATTTCTTCTTTCAATTGAATCAAGGTGGGGAAAATACAGCTCTGATGCTGTGGTGCGTCTTCATATACCTTTATTTAGATTAACTCCTTTTAATTGCATAATTTGTTATTTATTATGCAATAAGGTGGATAAATCCTTTGATACTATACTGTTTTGATAAGATCTGGAGGCTGCGTATTGTATATTTCTGCTTGAAATCTGTAGTTTTAATGTGTAAAAATGTTTTGCGTAATTTGTTTTATTATCATTTTTTTTCTTTTGTTTTATTGGTAAGATTGGAACTGGTACTAATGGTATGGAATACCACACCGCACACCATCAGTTCATCAAATGAGTCCAGACTTAGACAGAGGACCACCAATGGAAGGAGTGGCACCCTCAAGAGGGGTGGAATGAAATCTAGAAGATCAAGATCCTTCTCTGGACTTTTGGGTGGCTACCCTGGCATGTCTGGAGGTGGCAGAGCAATATTAGGGGAAGTTGAAGATGAAGAGGGGGAAGAGTCTGTGGAAGAGGAAGATTCTGGGGAGACTGAAGTGGCAGATGCCTTGGCAAATGTTCAAGAGGTGCCTCGGGGTTCTAATCTAGCCCTTTCTAGTCAACCTCTTGTCTCTCAAACTGAACTAAGTCTCCTCAAGACGATGGAGAAAATGACTCAATTCATGGGGCAACTCACTCAAGCAGTTTCCCCCAGGGACAATTCCAAAGCCCCTGCTGTCAAGACTCCATCCATGAAGGCACCTGATTCTTTTGATGGTACTCAAGTTCATAAGCTGAGGGGATTTATCCAATCCTGTCAATTAATCTTCCATAATGATCCAGCAAATTCCTTCTCTGACAGGAAGAAAGCTCTTTACTCAATTTCTTCTCTCACTGGTAGAGCTGGAAAGAGGATTGAACCCTATCTCTCAAATATTTCCATTGAAGACCCTTGTTATCTCCTCAATAATTGGCCATTATTTGAATCTCAACTATTCACTCTGTTTGGTGACCCCAATGAAGTCAGGAAATCTGAACAAGAGTTGGACAATTTGAGGATGAAGGAAAGTGGTCATTTATCCTTGTAAATTGCTGATTTCAGAAGCTTAATCTCAAGAATTGGAGATTTGAGGGAAAGAGCTTATATCCATTTTTACAGAAGAGGATTGGCATCAAGATTATTGGACCAGTTGGCTTCTCACCCTGGAAACTTTGACACTCTTCAAGAACTTATGGATGTAACTTTAGAATTAGACACAAGATATCATTAGTGGCAAAAAGAAAAGGGTGAAAATCAAGATAAGAAGCCTCCTGTTAATGGATCAAATCCCTCAAGGCCTCCTCAAAGCTCATTTCCAAAGAGGCCTAACCAAAAGAAGAACAAGAAGGGCAAGCATTTTAAATCTTCAAGGACAAGCTTGATGCTGCTCTCCTCAATAAGGTCAATAAATTAATTGGTTCTGAAAAGGAGAGGAGGATCAAAGAAGGATTGTGTACTTATTGTGGTGGGACGCACCCAATTGAAAAATGCTTCAAGAGACCTCAGAAAAAGCCTGGGTCATCCACAAGAGGCTTCCCTAGCAAGCAGGGAAAAGCCTGAGTGGGGAACATGATGTGCTCAATGGTTCTCACTTATTTCCTTCAAGAGCACAATTGTGCACTCTGAGTACTAGTGTCAAGAAATTCTTAAAGTTTCTTATTTTTTCTTCTGTCTCTGATATTTATTATAGTATTATCATTGATTCTGGTGCTACAAACTCTTTTATTGAAAAGAATTTTGTTCTCAAGTACCCATTGATTATGTCAGAGCTCCCTGAAAAAATTCCGCTTTTTATTTTGGATTCTAATGAATCCCCTGCCTTGTTCATCACTCATTATACCAAGTGGGTAGTGGACTTGCCTTCCTTCCCAAGCCTTGAATGGGACTTCTTTGTCATAGATTCACCCAAGGGAGTAGACCTGATATTGGTCTAAGATTTCTTTTACCATTTTAATCCCATTATTGATTGGAAAATGGGATTGATCACCTATGATTCTAGTCATAAGGACTCTAGTGGTATTATTCCTTCTGCTAGTAATGACTTTGCCGCTGCTGTCAACAGTGTTGCTCTGGTTGGTGAACTTAAGACACCTTCCCTTCCTTCTTCTGTGCATATCCCTTCCATCATTCCCTCTCAGTCATAACCTCCATTAATAGATGAAGTCTTCAAAGAGATAAAAGATGTTGCTATATCTTCACTTCATCTCTTTCAAGGGGATATAGACCTTCTTCCCTTATCCTTCATGCATCCCTGAGGAGCAGTGGGATTAGGAGGAAGAGCCAGAATAAATTGAAACTGTGTTTGAGGTAGTCCCTCCTGCTTATCACCAATATTTAGATGTATTCTCAAAGGTGAAAGCAGAGAAACCTCCTCCACACCACGCATATGATCATCATATTGAATTGGAGGGTCTTATACCTGCAATTGGTGTTATCTACTCATTATCAAATCAACAGTCAGAAACACTGCCGCCCTACATTGCAGAGAATGTAGAGAAAGGTTTCAAAAGACCAAGTTCCTCTTCAACAGGAGCACCTGTCCTTTTTGTAAAGAAAAAGGATGGAGGTCTTTGTTTGTATGTTGACTACTGCAAACTCAATGCTGTCACTAGGAAAAAGAGGTAGCCTGTTCCTCCTATGAACCAGCTCCTTACCGTATTCAACGGTTCCACTATCTTCTCCAAGATAGATCTGTGTGGTGCATATAATCTCCTGACACACAAAGAGGGGGATGAGCACTTAACTGCCTTTAGAACCAAATATGGTAGTTATCAGTATTTGGTCATCCATTTGGTTTGACCAATGCTCCAGCTCCTTTCCTGAATTTTGTGAATGACATATTTGCAGATTTCTTGGATGTGTTTGTTGTAGTTTATTTAGATGATATTATGGTCTTTCCCAGTTCTGAGGAGGAACATGTCAAACATGTGGCCTCTGTCCTCCAAAGACTGAGGGACAATAATTTGTTTGCCAAAGCCTCCAAGTGTGTATTCCATGCCTCGAGTGTGGAATACTTGGGATATGTTGTTTCAAGTGATGGCTTCAAGATAGATTCTTCAAAAGTTCAGGAAATACTCAATTGGCCTCAACCCAAAAACATCAACACTCTTCAATCTGTTCTTGGCTTTTCCAATTTTTATCGTTGTTTCATAAATAACTATTCTAAAAAATCACTGCTCTCACTTCCCTTCTCAAAAAGGATTCTTTGTTTATCTTCAATGAGGAAGCTCTCAGCCAGTTTCAATTACTCAAAGACGCTTTCCCTACTTCTCCTATCTTATCCCATTTCAATCCTCCTCTACCTACTATTGTAGAGACTGATGCTTCTGATTATGCCTTGGGTGCTGTACTGAGGCAGGTGAATGAGTCTGGAAAGCATCCCATTGCATTTGATAGTTGCAACTTTCTCCCCGCTGAGCTGAACTATGAAATTCATGACAAGGAAATCCTTGGCATAGTTTGGGCTCTCAAGCGCTGGAGAGCATTTCTTCCCTCTCTTTCTAATTCTTTTGAGGTCTTGACAGACCACTTTTCCCTGCAGTATTTTATGTCTTCCAAAGTTGTTACTTGTTGTCAGGCCCATTGGGCTGAGTTTCTTTCTGAATTTCAGTTTACTATCACTTACCTCCCAGGCAGGCTCGCCACTTTACCAGATTCCTTGTTGCTTCAGGATGACTTGTACCCAGAGAGGGGGATGGACTTCATCAGCAAGAATCCTCAAAATTTTCATCAAGTAATCAAGCAAGATGGAATTCAAGATTCAATATTCTTCCCAATGAAAGTGGAAATATTTTCAGATTTAGTTCACAAGATTTAAAAAGAAGTATGGCAAGGCAAAGACTATAAAGAAATACTCAAGAAACTAGCAAGAGGTGAATCAGTTCCATATTCTTCTCTTGAACCTCAAGCCAAGTTGTTATTATTCAAAGATAGAGTGGTAATCCCAAGAAATGAAGAACTTCAACTTAATATTCTTCAAAAGCGTCATGACTCACCATTGGGTGGCCATCCTGGCCAGGAGAAGACCCTCAAACTCATCAAGAGGGATTTTTATTGGGCTGGCCTGAATCAATTCATCAAGAACTATGTGTCCTCATGTCAGCAATGTTCAAGAAACAAGAACATTCATCACAAGAAGTTTGGATTACTCAAGCTTCTTCAAATTCCATCTGGTCCTTGGAATTCCCTATCAATGGAATGTATCACTAAATTGCCCTTTTTAAACAACTTTGACTGAATTATAGTAGTTGTGGACAGGTTCTCAAAAATGACAATCTTCATTCCAACTTATGGAACAATCACTGCTCTGGACTTAGCTCAAATCTTCATTAGTCATGTATTTTCCAAGAATGGCCTTCCAGTCAGTATTGTCAGTGATAGAGGATCTTCATTTGTTTTATCATTTTTGACTCAATTATGTCAGCAGCTCAAGATATCAAGAGATCTTTCAACTGCTTTTCATCCTGAAACAAATGGAGAGACAGAGAGGGTAAATCAGATTCTAGAACAGTATCTTTGGTTGTATGTCAGCTATCATCAAAATGACTGGTACACCTGGCTCCCTCTGGTTGAATTTGCCTATAATAATGCAGAACATTCATCAACAAAGCAATCACCTTTTTTAACCATTTATGGAAGAAATACCAACTTTGACTCAATCCATATTTCTAAAGACTCACCTGCTGGAAAGGTATCAACAAAACTCCAATCAGTACAGCAAGTGGTCAAAGAAGAATTAGAACCAGCAATAAGGAGATTCAAGACGTATGCAGATAGAAATAGAGCAATTCCACCTGATTTCCAACCTGGGGACAAAGTATGGGTGGCTTCCAAGAACATCAAGACAACAAGACCCACCAAGAAATTATCAGACAGATGGTTGAGACCTTTTGAAGTTCTGAAGAAGATTGGCAGCCATGCATATCACCTCAAGTTGCCTCAGCAATGGAAATCAGTTCACCCTGTATTCCATGTGTCCTTATTAGAACCAGTGAAGCATTCAACTATCCCAAATCAATATCAATTGCCACCACCACCAGTCTTAGTGGAGGAGCAAGAGGAATGGGAAGTGGCTCAGGTTCTGGACTCAAAACTCAAGAGAGGTAAACTATGGTATCTTGTAGAGAGGAAAGGATTTAGTGAAGACTCAGAAAGAACCACCTGGGAACCAGCTTCCAACCTTACCAACTCACCAGACCTTGTCATGGATTTCCACTTATTGTATCCAGACAAGCCTTGCCCAAATACCTCAAGAGTTTGATTTTATGGTGCTTGGTGGGGACAAGAAGTTATGAAAGTAATTCCTCTCCTGGCATGCACCTTTAACGGGGTATTCTACCCATATGTTGTTCTAGGCATCACCTTGGCCAGTTTGTAAGCACTTTTCAATTTTTTGGACAGATTCAGAAGACCTTACAACATCAATACCCTCCAATTTGGACCTGATCAAGATATGGCCGGATGTTTCTTTCTTTATTTTCTTTTCTTTTTCTTTATCATTATGTCAATTTATGCCAATCATCATTATTCAAGACTTTCATTACTTCAAGTCATTTATAGAAATTTATTTCAGTTTTCTGGTTCTTGATGGGGAGTGGGAGTTATGAAAGTAAGTTCAATCTCCTGGTATGCATCCTTGAGGTTTCTACTTCTTGTAAAACATTACCTTGGCCACTCTGTGAGAATCAAATTCTTGGTTTTCATTTCTCAGACAATTCTTGGCCCAAAATCAAGAAACTCACTACCGGAAAGAAAAACCATGAGGAATTATTTTTATCTCTTTTTCTCTCATTTTCTTTATTTTCTTTACTTTTATAATTTTTTTTTCTTTTATTTCTTTAAAGCAGCAGCATCCCCTCCCAAATGATGTATTGGGAGGTTCCACCGTCTTTTAATTTTTTAGTATTTCTAAGAGTGGGGATAGAAGTCAAACCAAACACAACGAAGGATAAGGAAACTAGTTATCTCTACATAAATCATCAAAGGCTCTCTGAAAATCATTTATCAATTTATCTTCATACCAGACAAATTTTGCAGCCATTTCTTCTGAAGCAGTACCTGCAATAGTCCTGTCATTTGCATACATAATCACCTCCCTGCTATTTCTATCAACCCTCCTGAATAATCTGGCCACAGCTTCTTGGTTTTTGCTAGCTGCATTGGGATCTTCTCTGGTAAGTCGGATAGGCAAGCAATCTTTACTTTGAAAAATTTGAGTTGCAGGAAACAGCAAAGGAGACAAACCATCCCTTCTTCTAATAGAACTGGCCACCGGGGGAAGTTGTTGGGAGGTGGTTATGGGTGAGTTCCCGGGTTTCTGGCTTGGTGATGGCCTTACTGCTGGATTCAAAGCAGGACTTGCATGGGCAGAACTTGGTGAAGAAGGAGGAATTGTAGTAGGAATGGAAGCAAGCACTGGTTGGAACGTTCTGGGAGTACTGGGAATCACTTGGCTTTGGAATCTGTTGGCAAGAGGCTGCGCAGATGAATTTCTGGATGGATGGCCAACTGAATGAGGAACAACTACAACTTCTTCACCATCCAACTCATCAATACCTTCAGCATCTAGATCCGTTGGGGAATCAGCAATCCTTCTTATTCTTTTTACTACCCCTTCAGTATTGATCCTGGAGATTGGTACTTCTGAGCTGGAATATATTGGCCTACCACTAACTGGGATTGGCCCTCCAACATTAGTCCGCCTTGCCACATCCCTCTTCCTAGAACCAGTCACTACATCAAAATATCAGTACCAATTTCAATCAAGATATGCAAATCACTCACACTGAGGCCCAAAAGGCCCATCTTTTCTACTCCATAAATACCTCCTGACGTTAGAAGACAGCACCCTGGTAAAATGACATGGTTTATTTCCAATGAAGCAATAATGGCACTTGGAAGATCGGGGATTGTAGTGTTGAAAACAATCCTTACCCTTGGCCAAGCCTTCAGTACAGGAAGGATCAAGAAATTCAACTGCTCTGTATCCGTCATAGATTTGGGAGGGATCAAAGTGACCACAAGAAGCCATGAAGGGTTAATAGAATTGACTGAAGACACCAGAACCACAAGGAACAGTTGGTGGCTGTGCAGAAGGAAAAGATTCAGTGAGTTCAGTCAGTTTGGAACTCATAGTTGAAGAATATGTAAGCAGAAGATTCAAGACGTCAGAATCAGTCCACTCCAACGCAAAAAAAATTACCTCAAGGAAATGGGGACATAGCTCATTTATGCCCCCCTCAAAGCCTCTAAGGTGAGAGTTCAAGGCCCCTTTGGGGCTTAATTCATCACCTAGGACCTCGCCTGCAACTTTGGGGAGGCCAGGATCTTGATGGTCCTGGACCCCCTCAATGGGTCCAGGCCATGTAGGTGAGAATTTGTATGATGGCCCATTTATTGGTCCCATGGAAGCCCTGGGGGCCTCCAATAGGCCCCACGGCCCAAGGACCTCAGACCACTGACCATAGGACCCCAAAAGACCAAAATGGCCACAAATGTCGATATATCAAGAATTTCAATAAAGTCACCCAAGACCCAAAAAAGGCCAAAAGGGCCATGAAACCAAAATTCATCAAGAATCACCATAGGAAGGGCCAAGGCCCAAAATACCATGCAAAGGAAAATGGAGGCATTTCCAAAGCCAATGAGGACAACACCCCTTGAAGACTCTATTTCAAGACATTTTCAATTGGGCCTTTAAAAATGAGTATACATTCATATACTCATTTGGCATCATTTTTTGGGCACAAGAGCTCAGTGGCAATCATTTTGGGATACAACCCAAGGCCATACCCCAAGGACAAAAGATTTATTGAATCAGAAGAAAAGAAGCATATTTCAAAGTGGAATACTTACTCAAGCTGAAAGAAGGGGGGAATCAAATTAATTTGGCAGGAAAGAAATGAAAGGGGATTTTCAGGATAATGGTCAAGAGGAAATGAAAATTAAAAAGAAATTTTTTGAAAAAAATGTGGGGATATTGAGATTCCACTCAACAGTGGCAGGGTATTATGGTTTTCAGGAGCCTACCAGCTTCAAGAGGGGGATACTGTAACAACCACTCACCAGGGGTAAGGGTATTCATTAATACACCCACTCAAACACCTCAAATCAGCAGATCCACTATTTGCATCAGCATTCAGTTTGAGCAATCTTCCCTGCTGAAACATGCATACAGCTTGGTACTTCAATACAACCTGTCAACATCTGTACAGATTGGATTCACCCAATAGAGTTTGGATACACCATTATGAAACTGTATGATCACTCAACTCCACCACACCTCTTGTACTGGTTCTATAAAGCTGTAAAGTACCTGTATTGGCCAGACTCAATTCAATCATTCAATCCTCTCATGAAAATTCTCTCTCTGGATCAGGGCTGGTGATTCTCACAAATACCAGCCCCTCTTTCTCCCCCTGGGGACTTTTCCCCAGTTAATTAATTTAGTTTATTTATTATTTAATGAATATTATTATCCTTATTTTGGGTATTATATTTATTTAATATCAAGTTAGTCTTTGCATTTTCTTTCTTCCCTGGTACAGTATGAGTTGGGTGGCCATATCCTTATTAACCCTTCTCATTCCATTCTGACAGGTTGTAACAGTGGACTTGGACTTGTTTGTGGTTGGCTCTTTTATTATTTACTATTCTTTCTTTTGTTGCTGCTTTATTATTTTTCTTTTAATAGTAATTCATCTTTTAACACTCTTAAGTGTATTTCTTTATTACCATATCCTGAGCCCTCCATAAGTGAGTCCCAGTTTACTGAGTGCCAGGCCCTCTTCACTTTGAAGAGCCCCTGTGACACAAAGCAAGAAAAAGGCCAATTTTGGCACAACCTTAAAATGAAGCCAATTTGATGAAACAGCAGTGGGTTCTTAGGACATAGACCTGAAATCACCTTTTATCATGAGCCACGAGGACTCAAGAGAAATTGAGTGAAGAGCACTGCAATGAGAAGAAGATCAAAAAGAGCAGAAAAGGAGGAAGTGAAGGAAGCTCAAAGAAGGGGAGAAGAATCAGAATCAAGTCAAAGAAGAAGGACCTACAAGTTGTGAAGATTAAAGGGTTTGAAATTTTGATTTATGCAGAGGTATTATGAGGGATGAGAATTGGGTAATTGGGGGAAGAAGCTTCAGTTGATCTTATCAAGATTCACCACTCTTGTGGTGCTCAGAGCTCAACACTTTGAAGATGGGGGTAATGTCACAGCCATGGAGACAGGCAGGGAATTACCACTAATTACTAATTAAAAACCTTCCAACACCTAATCAGCAAGGGGTTTCATGGAATATTCACCAAATACAGTTCCAAACCTCAATAAAGCTCAATACAGGCGAAACCCAAATACAGGATTCATCAAATACAGGCCTGCCTTCAATACAGGTTCAAACACCTGCATTGATTCAAATATCTGTATTGGATACACCAATACAGTTTCACATCTCAAATATAGGCTTCTCAATCATACAATCATGGTTTCTCAACACTCTAACTCCAGGATGGCACTTTTTCATATATACCAGCCCCCTTTCACCCACCTGGGGGTTTTTTCCCCAGTTAATTAAAATATTGGATTTATTATTTAATATTATTTTGTTTCTCATTAATAAATATTTTTTTCAATTATTAAGTTAGTCTTTGCCTTCCTTCACCTTTTCAGTAGAGTCCTGGTGGCCATCTCCTTTATTAATCCTTTTCTCTTTTCTGAACAGGTTGAAACAGTGATACAGGATTATTTGTGGTTGGCTCTTTATTATTGATTTTGTTTTTCTCTAATATCTTTTAATGCTTATGATTTTATGCCTAGGAATTTATTCTGTTATTTTATTACTCTTATCAATTGAGTATTTATTCTGAGCCCTCCATAAGTAAGTCTGTTCACTGAGTGCCAGGCCCTCTTCATTTAGAAGAGTCCCTGTGACACCCTGTCCCTTTTGCAGTTGTTTTTCTCTTCAAAGGCTTGATTCAGTATTCTGTTGGTTTCTTCAGAGGCTTTGCTCAATTGAGCGCAGCTCTCTTTGATGGCTTTAATTGTAGCCTCTTGTAATATTGCATTTCTTTGAAATCTCTCATTCAGTCTCTTGAAATCATCAAGTTGTTCTTGAGTTTTCATTGAAAATTGGGACGTTTTTAGCCACAGTCTATAACTGTTTAGGTTACTCCCAGTTGTAACAACATTATGTTCTATCTGGGTGGGGGTAATATTTCTATTAGCTAGATTACTGATTCTAGAAGTATTTAAAGCTATTTCTGGCTCCTGTTTACTTCTTTCACCAAGTCCAACAGCTTCTGGATCATTGGGTGTGACTCTTTCTGCTTTTGCCTGAAAGATGTCTTGTCTTTTCCCTTGTATCCTTGTCCTCTCCTGGAAACTACCTGGTATTTGGAAGAAGGGTGACTTCTGGCCACTGATCTGTTGGTTCCTGAATGGTGTGAGGCCACTGGAGAGCTGGTTTGGTTTACTCCTTGTGAGCCTGAAGGAATCAGAGTAGGCCTTGTGAAAGATGTGTCTATGAAGATATGATGACATAGCCAGAAATATCACAAAAGCCATTATGTATCTTATTTTATTCATAATAATTTAAATTATAATATTCAAATAAGTGAAAGTGTAAGATTTGTCTATGAAAATGTTTATAATATAACTATTAATCCACAGTACTATGACTGTTCTTCTGAAATCTAATAATACCAATTATTATAATCACAATTAAATGATCAATTAATTAATTATTTCTTTTTCTTTTTATACACTACTAGTGACTATAACAGTAAGCATTAATTGTCTACAAGAATCAATTACAAGAAGTATTTAATAATGAGACTTCTTTATTAAAATAATACAATTATTTTTATATATAATTATCTTTTACTAAAATAATTATAAAGATAATTCTTGAAGAAAACTATTACTAGAGAAAACCTTTAAGAATTAAGACAAAACACTCAATAATCGTAAGATGTGTCTATGAGATTGTTGATAATTTTACTATTAATCAACAGTACTATGACTGTTCTTATGAAATATAATAATTAAAATTATTATAACCACAAGTAAATAAATAAATAGATAAATATTTCTTTTGCTTTTTATTCACTACTAGTTATTATAACAGTAAGCAGTAATTGTCTACAAGAATCAATTACAAGAAGAATTTAATAATAAAATTATTTTAAGATATAATTATCTTTTACAAGAATAATTATAAAGATAATTCTTGAATAAAACTGTTACTAGAGAAAAACTTTAAGAATTAAGATAAATCACTCAATAGTACTCTAAAGAACCTGTTGAATAATAATAGTAGCGGAATTTGATGGTAATTGTGGATTTAAAAGATCAAAAATGGATACAAAACAGTATTACAACAATATATAGTTGATTTCTATGATTTAATGTGTTTTTGATTGATTCTGAAAGCATAAAACACTCAAGAAATAGCTTTAACTAATACTTGCTTGTTGGTAATAATGGTATAATAGAATAATGTGATGATTTGGAAAAAACAGCAAGAGGAGGCCTCTTTTAAGTGAACAAAAGCTCACAGAGGCGTTCCATGGAGCAAACTGAAAAACCAGTGAGTGAGAAAAAAATAAATCTTTTTGGATTATTGAATTCATCATCTGTTGTCATGTAAGATTATCATAATTACTTAATCAATGCTTTTATGTGACTACCTACCCATTTATGGTTAAGAATAAAAAGAGTCAAAACTGTAAATCTTCTTTTATTCCATAATTGGCATTGATTTCTCAAAGTTATCAATGTTATTGGAAATTTCAGCACAGAGTATATTTTCTGTGAATTTTTCAAGATTCAGTATTTCAAGTGGAATCATCAAAAATGGACTGTAAGTAAAACATTCAATTTTAGCTATAAAAGTATAATTATTTTTGGCTTTTATATTAATTATACAGTCCTCAATTGGTCCTGAAAGTTTCAGAAATATTCATTAAGAAATGTATTTTTAATAAATTTTGAAGTTTTTACCTCATTTCTGCGTATAATTGCAAATAGCAGTATATGGCTGGTTGCTATGAGGTAATTCAATGGATACTAGTCTAAAAAAGCTTTTAATTACTCTTTTGGGGCTTATCGATGAAAATTCACTAAGAATCGACATGGTTACAGGAGTCTAAGCTGCTTTCTACCTCCTTGGCACATCAAAATAGCAAGCTATTTGCTATTTACTTATGATTTACTGGATTTGTGACATGATAACCAAGTTCCCAAAAGGTTTTGGTTTACTAATTGGGCTGAAATAAGCCATTGATCAAAGTTTTGGAGCTGTCCACGCCTCACAGGCCTCAGAAGCTGGGTACCCTGGCTCTCTTTGATGTCTTTTGTCCCCCTTGACTCTTTTTCACGTCAAAATAGAAATTCAGACTTAAAGTGAGTTATCCACTATGGGGGTACCAAAGGTGCATGTAAGAATGCCATAATATTAAGTGTCACAAACATGCATAACACCATTCTTAGTGTATATGTAACATGGGATTTCTCACATTCCCATTATTTTGGCGTGAAATTGAGAAAAACAAAAAATTTCATGGATCTTTTATGTGGTATTGATGATGTGGTATTGGAGTATTTTTCATATTACCACCTCAAAGAGTTTATTTGAGCTTATTAACTCTATGGAGCTACCCTAGGTAAGATTTTGTGTAGAATCCAAATGTGGCATTAAATCCATGGATTTACTTACTAAATGAGAAGTGATTCATCTTTTCTGAAAGTAAAAAATTGACTTTTGAGTATATGCATAAATTATGGGTTATGCATAGTTTGGAATTTATTTTTATGATAATTGTAGCCTGTTTGTGTATTTAAAATATACCTCAGGGCTCACACTAATATTCCAAAGAGCTTATTGAATTATAATAGTAGACAAATGTGATGGATAATTGTTGATTCAAAGGATCAAAAATGATTTATAACAGGATTACAACAATATATAGTTGATTTCTATGATCTAACGTCTTTCTAATTGATTCTGAAAGAAGAAAACACTTAAGAAAAGATTAACTAATACTTATTTGTTGGTAATCATGGTATAATTTAATAATGTGATGATTTGGAAAAAAAGCACAAGGAGGCCTCTTTTAAGTCTAAGGCAGATCACATAGGCATGCCATGGAGCAAGCTGAAATACCAAAGAGTGAGAAAACAGTCATTGTTTTTGGATTAATGATTTCATCATCTGTTCTCATGTAATATTATCATAATTAGTTAATTGATGCTTTTACATGACTACCAAGCCAAATATGGTTGAGAATAAAAGGAGTAAAAACTGTAAATCTTCCTTTATTTCAAAAAAAGCATTAATTTCTCAAATTCATAAATGTTATTGGAAATTTCATCACAGGTTGTATTTTCTGTGAAATTTTGAAGATTTGGTATTTCACATAAAATTATTTAAAATGGACTATAAGTATAACTTTGAATTTTACTTAAAAAAGTATGATTGTTTTTGACTCTGATATTGATTCTACTGTTCTTAATTTGCCCTTGAACTTCCAGAAATATTCATTAAGAATTGTTTTTTGAATTATTTTAAAAGAATTTACCTCATTTTATGTAGAATTGCAAATAATACTATATTGCTGGTTGGTATGAGGTAACTCAATGGATACTAGTCCAAAAGGAGTTTCAATTACTCTTTTAGGGTTTATCAATGGGAAACAATTAAGAATTGACATGGCTACAGGAGTCCAAGTTGCTCTTTACCTCCTTCACACATGTGAGCCTGTGAGGTATGTATAACATACCCATAAGGCCACAAAAGGCTTCATACACAGTCAAATTTGTCTTTAACAGACTTTTTAATTGAATTTAAAATAAAAAATAACAAAAAATAAGTATAACTTTTTTTTGGATAAACAAAGTTATAAATATTATGTCATTTTTGGATTCTACACCAAAAATAACCTAGGGAACACCCATAGGATTTTACGCCCAAAAATACTTATTATTTATGTTATTGGAAGATTTAAGAAACTCACAGTACTAATGTAACTTTTTTAAAAAAAAAATTAAATTGTTAAATTTAATCTTAAATAAGCTTAAATTCAAAGTTCCATAAGTTTTATGCAAACTTACCAAAATTTTAGTTAAAATTGAGGTGTTGTGTATATTTACTGAATTGGCTAAGGATTTGCCATACAGGATGTAAATCCTGCGTGGGCTCAATTTAAAGGGTTTAAGGCCATAGTATGGCTTTAAAGAAATAAAAGGGCAAAATCCACACAAAAAGGTGGGACAAAGGAAAAAGACCAAATAGAGCTGGGGTACCCAACTTTTTGGATCTGCAAGGATTCAGTTAAGGTTTTCCACCTGTATTGGAGGATTTTCAACCTTATTGAAACTTTAAGATTAGACTTTGATCCAACATTCAAGTTTAAACTGGTTTTATCCCAAATTGGACAGGAATTTCAAGCTGCCACAGGGTAAATCCCTATATGCAGAGTTGAAATTAAGGCTTTAAGAACTGTCAAAACTTAATTAAGCTCAAAAGCTTAAACAAGTCTAAAAATTTAAGGTTACAAGCATTAAAAAATTATCAAAAATTAAGGTTTAGTGTCAGCCTGTGACTCAAAACCAGAGCACAAGCATTACAGCCAAATACCACAAACCAATGGTAAAGCCAAGATACCACCAAAACATGGAGCTGAGCCAAATTAGCCAAAAAGGTATCAAAATAAAGGGGAAACTCACCCCTTTCCAAATATACAAGTCCCATCATCATAGAAAAAAGGATAACAAAGTTATTCGTCCTTAAAGCTATTCCTGAGCATAAACCTCAATGTTCACCTCTCATCTTAAATCCAGAGGCAGAGGCTTAACCCCATCAAATGGGTATTCAAATTGAAGCTCCAGGTCAGGGTTATCCAATGGTACTAGCCAAACTGAGCTAGCACCAGAATTACAGAGTTTATGACCAAAATATGGTTAAATAAGGGTGATTAAAATATTCACCTCCCATCTAACTTCTACAGCTTTAGTGTCAGCTGGAGTCTATGTTGAAGCAGTAATTAGGCTATTTATAACTAGATCTATGACTATGACACGTGAAAATGATTTAAAGATAAGAGTTTTTGAATAATATAATGGTTTATAATATAATTAAAGGGTTCTACTATTGGGAAATAGTGGTGGTGAGTGCTATTGAGAACCCTGGATGCAGTCTTACCAGTTGGATTACTATAATAAGGACTACAATAAATAAAATTATACTTATACCCTGATTATTCCCCAAGAGTAAAACTGTTTTGGACAGTTTACTATGTAGGATATTCAAGAGAAGTATGAGGAAACAATTCTGGCTGTGAAAAGCCTCCTTTTTATCCTGAAATGGGGTGGAAAGGTTGCTAGACCTTTCCATGTAGAGCAAGTGAAGATTTTTTCACTCTCTAGTTCTGGATTGTGGTCTGCAAACAGCCTGTATAGCCTGTATTGGGCTCAGATGTGGTTTTGAAACCACATCTGGGCAGTTTTCACCAATACAGGGTGAAATATTTCATCTGGGGACCTCACAGCCTGATTCTGACGTGTATGACGCGTAGAATGTTGTACAGAAGCTGTATGGGACCCCAGTATTGACTGAAATATGAGGTATTGAAGTAAAAACATGCTTCTTTGTCTATTTGACACCTCATTATCATGATTATGGGATATTATCCCATGGTAAGGCTGTATATGACCGCAGGTGGGAGTCTGCACTTAAAACAGCCATAACTTTGTCAATTCTTAAGATATCAACCTCAAGATTGGTTCAGTGTGTAGCCCTGTATGTGCTCTACACAATGGTACCTCATTTGATATGGGTATATTTAAATATGGCAAAGTTATTCCATGTACAAGATTTTTGTACATTTGCATGGTATAGGCAAAAAGCTGTATTGAGTTATTAGCCCCATAAATTTTGTTCTAGTTGAGCTATGGGGAAATTGATGACACCATCACATAGCCCTGATTGTGCCCTTTCCAAAAAGAACCCACTTCAAGTATCTCACACTAAAACTGTAGAAGTTAGATGGGAGGTGAATGTTTTGTTCACCCTTATTTGGCCTGAAATCGACCATAACTCCAGTAATATTGGGGCTAGCTCAGTTTGGCTGGCACCATTGGATAGCCCTGGCTTAGAGCTTCATTTTGAATACCCATTTTATGGGGTTAAGCCTCTCCTTCTAGATTTTAGATGAGAGGTGAAAATTAAGGTTTATGCTCAGCAATAACTTTGAGCAGGAATAACTTTTTTATTTCTTGTCCTATGGTGATGGGACTTATATTTTCAAAAAGAGGTGAGTTTCCTCTTTAATTTGATGCCTTTTGAGCTGATTTGGCTCAGCTCCATGTTTTGGTGGTATCTTGGCTATACCATTGGTTCATGGTATTTTGGCTGTCATGCTTGTGCTCTGGTTTTGAGTCACAGGCTGACATTTAGTGTGAGATACCTAAAGTGGGGTCTTTTTGGAAAGAGCACAATCAGGGCTATCTAATGGGGCCATCCATTTACCCATATCATATCTAGAACAAAGGATATGGAGCAAACAAGTTTCATACAGTTTTTGGACAAATCATAAATCTGTACAAGAAAACTTGTACATAGCATAACTTTGCCGTATTGAATGATAACCATACCGAATGAGGCACCATTGTGTAAATCACATCCAGTGCTACACAATGAACCAATTTTGAGCTCAATACCTTGAAAACTGAAAAAGGTATAGCAGTTTTAAGGTTAAACTCCCACTGGTTGGCCAATAGAGCCTTACAGTGGGATACTATCCCATAAGTATGATTATGAGGTGTCAAAAAGACAAACAAGCGTGTTTATTCTTCAATACCTCATAGATAAGTCAAATACAGAGGTCCATACAGGTTCTGTACCTTTCTGATGCATCAGAAGCACCAGAACACACCTGTAAACTCCATTGGTGAAAATTTTCACCCTGTATAGTGAAAAAATGACAACTTGTGGTTCTATAACCACATTTCAACCCAATACTAGTCTGTATTGAGTGTGTAGAACCACAAATCAGAAAACAGTAGTGAAAATCTTCAGTCTGTGGTCGTGTGCAGAGGTAAACCACCTCCCACTACCCCAGAACAAGATAAAAGGAGGCTTTTCCTCACCAGGAAGCTAATCCAGCATCCTGTTCTTAGTATTCTTACGTGGTATAACTTCTTAAAAGAAGTGTTCCCCTTAGAATTTAACAGGTTATACTTTAAGCTTAAGTATTGTAGGGTTTGTTATTGTTAACCAACAGGCAAACACTGCACCCAGGGCTATCAGCAGCACTCACCAACACTAAATTCATTTAGTATAGCTATTTTTACCCTCTATTATCTTAATTATCATCTTTTGTTTCGTTTCAAACTCAGAGTTATAGCTTTTGATTGTCATTGTACAGCTATATCATAGAGTCACCCTGACATTTAGTTTGTATTGCTATTTTACGTGGAAAAATAGCAATAACTTCAAAAATTCATTAAAAATCCAATTTTTAATGGATTTACTTGAATACTTTACACAGCTTACAGTTTAATATTATCTATGTATAAATGAAATTTTCAGTATCTTTTATAAATAAATTTCCTGGGTAATTAGCCTGGAAATTTACTCCTTTAATTAAGCTCAAAGAAAACTATAATTTCTTTAAAAACTTAATTAAAAATTGAGTTTAAGATATTTTTGCTTGAAACTCTATTTTTAAGTTGTTCATGTGATGAAATTTAATATAAATAAACTTATTTTATATTAAAACTTAAAATAATCAGTTTAAATGAACATTGAAGTTACTTGGTGTTAAGAATAACACTGGTAACTTTAAATTGGGCATAAAAATAAGTTTCCTTAAGTTAAGAACTTTATTTTTAAGCATGGTTGTTCAGTTTTGAACTGAGAACGCCCTCTATATCTATTATGAATCATGAGAGTTTCTCTGTAGACATAAAAAGAGTCTTTTTATCACTGTTTCTGTCCATAATTTATCAATCCAATTATATTAGACATTTAAACAGGTAAAGTTTTATTATATATAAAATCTTATTATTAAAATATTTCTTAAGAATTTTATTCTTTATAAATCCTAAATTAAAGAAATGAAATCATAGAAATTAGATTATTTATGTAATCATCTATAATATATTTTATTTTATAAGATTATTGTCTTTAAAATATGTTTTAAAATCCACAAATTCCTCTTAAAACTCTTTAATAATATTTTTTATTATAAAAACTTGTTTTATCTTTTAAAATATTGATTTTTGGAGTGTTTTCAACTTAAAATTATTATTTCATATAATAACTGTTGTTGTTTGACTTTTTGTATTAAAGAAATATTATAAGTAAGTTTTCTCTAGAATTCTATATCTTTTTTATCTATTATTAGTTTTTTTATATAGAATTTTTTTATAATAATTATTTCTGCACCATGTGTGTTTTGATTCTTTTATAGATAATATTTATATTATTTATAAGTGGTTAAATATTTATATTTTCCATGTGTAATTGTCTCATTAAGAGCTTTACACTTCTTATTGCTATAATTGTCAGTGACAATAACAATAATAGAATAATTATAATTCATTATAATTATTATTTTTTTTTATTATTATCCTTTATAATAATAATTAAATTTATTGTTTTTATATAATTATTTTTGATAATTATATTTTAATTTGTGGTTATAATATTTTATTATGTTATAGCTTTCTACTGAGGACAGTCATAGTACTCTTGATATTGTTACTATTATCAAGAGTTTTATAGACAAACCTTATAGCATGTCAAAATAGCAGCTTATTTGCTATTTTCTCATCATTTGACAAGATTCCAACTCGGTAACCAAGTTCCCAAAAGGTTTTAGTTTACTAATTGGGCCAAAATCAGCCATGGATTCAAGCTTTGGAGATGTCCAGGCCTCACAGGCCTCAGAAGTTGGGTACCCTGGCTCTCTTTGATGTCTTTTGTCCCCCTTGACTATTTTCACGTCAAAGATAGAAATTAAGGCTTCAAGACTGATATCCACTATGGGTGTAACAAAGGTGTATGTAAGAATACCATAGTATTAAGTGCACAATAATGCATAACACTATTCTTAGTGTATATGTAAAATGGTATTTCTCACATTCCCATTATTTTGGCATGAAATTGAGGAAAACAAAGATTTTAACAATTCATTAATGTGGTATTCAAGTATTTTACATATTACCACCTCTTAGAGTTATTTTAAGCTTATTCACTCTATGGAGTTACACTAGGTGAATTTTTGTGTAGAATCCAAATCTGGTCTTGAATTCATGGACTTACTTACTCAAAAAGAAGTTATTTATCTTTTCTGAAAGAAAAAAGATGAACTTTGAATATATATGACTTATGGGTTATGCATAGTTCAAAATCTATTTATGTAGATATTTGTGGCCTATTTAGGTATGTAAAATATACCTCAAGGCTCACACCCTGTCTTGTTCAGCTGTTCTTCTATAGCCTGGATAGTGGCCTGATTGATTCTTATCCTGGTTATGCTCTCCTCCAGGAGTCTGAACTGCCTGGTGGGGTTCCAATCTTTGGTGATTTTCATAAGGTCTTTGAAGGGTATCTCTCTGAAAAATATCTTCTGGTAACTTGATCAAAGGTCTGCCCAGTGGGATGATAGGTTGAACCTCTTGTTGTCCATGCTTCATTGGAAAAGATCTTTGAGGAGTTGATGGAGCTGAAGAGCTTGATTCATATCCTTCCAGTCCTCTGGTATGAGGTTTCTGTTTAATTAGAAAATGAATGGCGGAGTGGGTATTATTTCCCTCAATGTTTTGCCATCCATCACTGTGTCCAAGGTGTCCGCCTGCAGGTCATCTGGTTCTGGACAAGCGTTCTCTGTCCTCTGGCTGGTTCCTGAGGTTTACAGGTGATATATCAGTGTTTTCAAGGAGTCAAAAACTTAATGTTCTTATGGTATTTACCTTTGACTGTGCCTTTTCCAGATTTATTGTCTACTGCTTTGGTAAATTTGCCTTTAGAGGTTACAACTGGATTAATTATTGTAATCATCCCTGTAAAAGTGATTAAGGTTGGTTTACCTTGTATTGATGCAGAGTTTTGTGGTTTTCTACTCCTCTGGGTGGCAATTGGTGTCCACTTCTCTGTTGTGATGAGGCTTTCACTGTGCCTATTTCCTTTGCCCTTGCTTCCCTCTGGTTCTGAGGGTGTCACTGGTGTGTTGGCCTGGGACTGGGTCTCAAGTGGTAAGAAGTTTTCTTCCACTGAATCAAAGTAAAAGAGGGCTTATGTCAGTTAAGACTTCTTATAAGACTGTTTGCACATCTAAGAATGGCCTCTGGGAAATATATTTCTATATTATACCTTTGTATCATGATGTTGCTATTGAAATTATCAATCACACGCCAACAATACAAATTGTGGATTTCTGGTGCACTGTTTGTGTACCAGTATCTCACAGATTAACTTGTAACTAACAAGTGTAATGTCAGAAGTAGTTATGTATTTCTTTGTGAGTATGTAAGTCCATGGATTTAAGACCAGACTTGGATTCTACACAAAAATTTACCTAGGGTAACTCCATAGAGTGAATAAGCTTGAAATAACTCCAGGAGGTGTTAATATGGAAAATACTTCAATACCACATAAATGAATTGTGAAAATCTTTGTTTTTCTCGATTTCATGCCAAAATAATGGTAATGTGAGAAATCCCATGTCAAGTATGCACTAAGAATAGTGTTATGCATTATTGTGGCACTTAATATTATGGTATTCTAAAATACACCTTTGGTACACTCATAGTGGATATCAGTCTTGAAGCCTGAATTGCTATTTTTGACATGAAAATAGCTAAGGGGCACAACAGACATAGAGGAGAGCCGGGGTACCCAAAATCTTGTGCCTTTGAGGTGTGGATAGCTCTTCACACCTCTAATACTGTTGGTTTACAGTAAAAGAGGTCTTATTTTGAATTAAAAAAGAACAATATCAATGGTTTTAAGTGTTTTAATATGCAAAACACAACAAAAGATGAGGTTTTGGGGTGATTAAATATAATAAACCATGCAACAAGGCAATTAAAAAAGAAAAACACAGTGGTATATAACATATACCACTCAAAAAAGAAATATAGGATATGTATTATAAGTATTTTTGAGTAAATTACGCTAAAAAAAGAAACAATGATGGAAAAAATCCATTTATAAGGTCCAAAAAAGGTTGAAAAACCCAGCCAGGCCCCCAAAATGTGAGGCTGAGTCTATGATGACGGTATAATAAGGGTATTTACAGCTTTACCTATGACTGTGAAATGGTAAAAATTAATTGAAAAATTGTTGTATTATAGATAATAAAGGTTTAAAATAAAGCTGTAAGGGCTTTACTATTATAAAATAGTGGTGGTCAGCACTGTTGAAAACCCTGGGTGCAGACGTACCAGTTTTGTTACTAGAATAAGAGCTACAATAATAAAGCTTAAAGTATAACCTGATTCTTTTCCAAGAGTATAGCTGTTTTTGATAGTTGTACTACATAGGAATTCAAGAGCAGGATGAGGAGTCCTCTTCTGGTGGAGAAAAGGCCTCCTTTTATCCTAAAATGGTGTGGAATAGCCCTCTGGACCATCCACATAGAGGAAATGAAGAGGTTTTCACTTCAGAGTACTGGCTTGTTTCCACAAAGGCTGTATGCACTGTATTGGGCTCAGGTGTGGCTTTAAAACAAAATCTGGAAAGTTTTCACCAATACAGGATGAAATGCTTTGTCTGGGGACCACACAGCTCTCTTCTGATGTGTATGAAACATAGAATTCTGGTCAGAAAATGTATGGGACCCCATTATTGAATGAAGTATGAGGTATTGAATTAGAAACATGCTTCTTTGTCTATTTGACACCTCATAATCATGGTTGTGGGATATTATCCCATGGTAAAGGTGTATTCACCCAATTGTGGGATTTTAACTTTAAAACTGCTATAGCTTTATCAGTTTTTGAGATATTGGGCTAAAAGTTGATTTTTTGTGTAGCCCTGAATGGGAACTACAAAATGGTACCTTATTTGGTATGGGTAAAATTAAATATGGCAAAGATATGCCATGCATAAGTTTTGTTATTCATACATATGATTTTCTCAATATCTGTATGGAGCTTATTTGCTCCATAAATTTTGTCTAAGATGAGATATGGAGAAATGAAATCACCATCAGATAGGCCTTATTGGTTTCTTTCAAAAAAAACCCACTTTAGGTATCTCATACTAAAACTGTAAAAGCTAGATGAGAGGTGAATATCTTATTCACCATTATTTGACCTTATTTTGGCCATAACTCCTGTAATTTTGATGCTAACTCAGTTTTTCTATTACCATTTGATAGCCGTGACCTAGGCTTCATATTGAATACCAATTTGATGGGTTTAAGTCTTCTCCTCTGGATTTCAGATGGGAGGTAGTGGGACTTGTGTATTTGCAAAGTGGTGGGTTTCCTCTTTTGTTTGATACCTTTTGAGCTGATTTGGCTTAGTTTCATGTTCTGGTGGTATCTTGGCTTGACCATTGGTTTATGGTATTTGGCTGTCATTCTTATGCTCTGGTTTTGAGTCACAGGCTGAGAATAAATGATTGTGAAATCATCTTGCAATGTGCTTAACAACATCGTTGGAATTGAACTTGGAAGTTGTTTAAACATAAGTATTGATAGAATTCCAATTGGGGAAGTGAATAATATGTCATATTGAAATGTTTATTGCTTTTATTCATATGTAGAATAGTCAAAATTTCTTCAAATACCAATTCAAGATTAGTTCCAAATACCCCTTTAAAAAGTGCAGGTACTTATATTTGAATGAATATCTAAAACTTGAGAAATACTTTCCAATGAAAGGGATTTTTGGAAGAATAAATAGTAATTATATAATCAAAATGTTCTTTTATTATTCCCCTTTCAATTTTGTTGAAATTTGTGGAGTATCTTTTCGAAAAATAATAGAAATTAATATTTAAATTAAGCTATTTTAGTAATGGAATCTCATTCTTTCAAGGCAATGGAATAAATATATTACTAGTTTCAAATAAAAAGTAATACTTAAATGATATTTATCCATAAATAAAGAGTAGGAGCTCAAATCTTCCAACAACATCATTTGAGAATTTTAAAATTTCAGGGAGGTAAATTTCATAAGAGATATATTTTCAATTAATCCAGGAAACAAACCTCCCAAAACCTGGTAATCAGAATACCAATTTGAAACCGGTGTATTTCTGACAAATCCTGAATAAATTAGTCAAATAACCAATATAAAGACTGTATTATGTTTTAAAGCTATATTCACCATTATCCAGGTGGCTAAACCTGACAGCAGGTTTTCCATTTGGAAATAAGCTTTTATTTAGCTTGGAATGAATTTGGACCCTCCCTTTGAATTAGGTTGAACCCAAAGTTAAATTGTTTGTTCAAATTCCAGGTTATTCCATGCCACTGGAATATCAATGAATATAAAAGATTTTTTTCTTTCTTCAATTAATAAAATACAACATTAGTATTTAATATTTAATTTCTCTCCCATTCGATTTTCATTCTCATTGTGAAAATTTAACTTTAAAGATATACTCTTAGGCAAAACCCTTGTACTTGTCTTTGAAAGGCCATAATGATATCAATACATTGTTCAAAATAAAGAAATCTTTTCTCTTAATCAATTGGATAGTTTTTTTTACTTTTTAGAAGTAGAACTACTTATTCATTTTCCAGAAATTTCTTACAGAATTACCAAATTCTAATGAAAGATATTTATTAAACAGTTAAAAAATTTGAAATTTATTGTGAATTTTACATTCAAATGTATGTAATCTCAAAATTAAATATAAAAAATCTCAAATATTCATCTTTATTCATTAATTTTTAAAAGAAAAAAGTCTAAAATGCATATCCTTTGTTTCTTCTTGATTAGGCTTGTTTAGTTTCATTCTTATTTTGTGAAAAACTGAAAAATCAAAAAAATAACTGTATGATAAAATATCATATAATTAAAAAAAGTATATAATACAGCTCAAGTAACTCAATATAATGAAGGAAAAAAAGTTCAATAGTTACAGGAGTACAGTCTTTTATAATGAATCTCTTCAACCAAAAATTAAAAAAGAAAGCTATTAATAATAAAAAGAGAAATAGCTATTTTTTGGCAAAAATTCTTATTCTTGATTTTCTCACGTTATCGTTATACATTTAGTTAGATACTTTATGATTTTTCTTCAATTCATTCTTTTTTTGTTTCCTGGTTTCTGCTTTATCTTTATAAAATAAAAAGTAGTACTTAGTTAAGTAAGTAAACATTTCAGAGGTGTTAATCACAAATTTCTGCCTTATATAACCTTCTGATGATATTTATTAAAGACCTCAATATTTGGATTTGTTTCAAGAAATGAGGACCAATCAAATAAATATCTGAGAGATATCTGAGAAGATCATTCATATTCATAAGTAAGAGATATTCCAAAAATCTTAATTCAAATGTAATCCTTGTCAAATAAGATCAATCTTAAATATGAGTCAATCATTACACTTTAAAAAGGCTTAGAAAATTTGTGGGTATTTCAAATTGGTATTAGTTTTAAATTTGATCATAATTTCATTTCTTAATGCATATTTTTCATCAGTTAAATGAAAATTGATCACAATTTAAGAAAAAAAGCTCCATTTATGAGCTTGAAAGCTATATGTGATGAAAGTACTCATACCTTAATATGGAAGAAAAATCAAAAAAATGTGAATGAATTGGTAAATGTTAAATAAATAAAGGGAAATATTTAGAAAGTGATTTACACTATATTTGTAAGCTGGTTTGACATGGCTCTGAAGTAAAGTTGGTAATTCTCCAATTCTACTTCTTGAAGGGTTCCACCTTATTTTTTATCCTCTAATTCCACAATATTTCTTTATTAAGTATTTTAAGCCCCTTTTTCAACAATAAAAACCAAGAATAATTCAAATCTTCTATGTGAAAGACAATTAAGTGAGCTATATATATATTTCAATCAGCTTCAGCTTTCAAATGACTCATGATCCTCACTTTGCAATTTCTTTAGGTTTTATGCATTTATAAATGTTTTTTGTAAACAAAAACTTTTATCACAGTTATTTTTTTTTCTATATCACAATGGATTTTGATAATCACATAAAAATCAGATGAATTTTCTATTTCTTCAGAAATTATTGTTGGCTTATTCTTTGAAATATATATTTGATATGAACACTGGTTATCCTTAAATGATTAGTAAGAATACACAAAAATGTCACCAATGTCATTGAGAAAAACTCAATTTTGAGAAATTCTGAAAGAACTTCCTCAATTAATTGTGAATGTTTAGTTTTTCTCATTTTCATCCATTATAATATCAAAAGAAATCACTTTTATAATAGCTTAGTTTCCAACACATCAAGTTTAGATGAGATTTTTAATTTTTTAAAACATGAAGGGCTCTTCATAAATACTAATAATTAAATAAGGGATTCAAAATGAATCAGCTATAAAAAAGGGAGGATGGATATGAAATATAATCCACATAATTAAACAAAAAAAGGCATGGCAAGTGGTTTCAATTAATTATCTTGAAATAACTTAATTATTTATTAGAATTAACTTACCCTATTCTTAACATTAAAAATATATTTCTTGAATCCATATAGTGTATATAGATATTAGATTTTTGAGCTTTATTACACTTATTGATATGGTTCCCCTCCAAGCTTCATGAGATAAAAGCTCACAATATCAATAACTCTTTAAGATATAATATTAATGCCTCAAACTTTCATATAACAATCTATCTCAAGTGGTTGAGCTCAGAATGGATATATAGGGTAATTTGTGATGTTTTATTCAGAAATAAAAAGATTGAATGAGCCAAAAAAAGGCACTTAATACGCTAGAAGCTAATGAGAATCAACTATTCAGTTATCAATCCATGATTCTTTCATAAAGATAATTATTATTTCTAATTCAAACATTGTTCTAGTAAAATGAAAAGATCCCCAAGGGAATTATCAATCCAAATATTTCAATTTTAATAATAATGTCTTCTCAACATAAGTGAGAATCCCTCCTCTGCAGCCTCTCATGGTTGTAAATAATAGTTAATCCCCCTAATTATGCACTTTATCTTGGTAAGCATTTTCTCAAAATATATTTTGACATTCAGATTCATGTTATTCCTCAATGTGAAATAAAGCCTTAGTTAATAACATATTTCAATTCATTTATATAGTGCCTCAATTGATATGGATTTTCTTAAGAGAGAATAGTTTTATAGCAGGGTATCTATTTTTTAGTATATATGTGCAGAAAGTTCTTCATTAATTGAGAGATTTCTTGGTGATAGAAGCTTATTATGAACTACAATGGACCAAGCTTTAAGATCATTTATCTGTATATTTAGATATGTGAGATGTAGAGATTATTCATATTGAAACTGTAACATTTATGTAAAAATATATAGGAGAGAATTCAAGCTTTGAATTTTTTGTTCATGAAAGGATCTGAAATAAAAGAATTGAAATGAAAGGGGAAGGAGAAAAATTAATTTTATCATGTATTGTTAAATTATTGAGCTTTTGAAATCCATAGCAAACACTGATATCAAGCCAATTGAATTGAACCTTTGTTGCTTACATATGTGGCTTGAAGTTCATCAAAAACGTCTTTTTCTAAATCTAACTTGTGTCCCAGCTCCTACCTGAGTCCAATCTATATCATATGTCACATACAAAATATAACACCTGCTGTGAGCCTTAGAGGTATTTTCATATACCCAAAAGACCACAAAAGATAAATTAAGATATAAATATAAATAAAATAAATTTATTTATATTATAAAGATAAAAATACAAATATTAAATACAAATTTATATTTAAAAGAAAAAAATTAATTATAATTTAAAAATAAAATTACAATAAAATTTAAAATTGTGAAAATTCATTTTTACTTGTAAAAGTTATGTAAAAATGAATTTTTAATAAAATTTATGAAATTAAAATATTTTTGGTAAAATTTTTTATAAAAGATATTATAACTTTTTATCCAATAAATAAACATATAAAAATTATTTCACCATTTGATTCCTCATAAAAGATTAGGTGAGGTCACCTCTGAGTGAAATTTTTGTAACTCAACTCTAAATAACTTAAATTAAGTTTTTAGTGTTTTCAATACAAAAATTGAAAATCCTCAAAACTTTAATTTAATTCACCCCACATGTGGTGTCAACAATCAATTTTTGTGTTAAAATTGAGGTGTTGTGTTTAGTTTAGAAGCTATGAGGAATTGAAGTATTTTCAATTGAATTCAATTGAAATGTCAAAATATGCGCATGTATTACATAAGTGAGCTTTGATTTACATATGAGGTATCAATTATTACTGTATTGTACTGTACAATTCAAGTGAATTACATATTTAAATCACAAGTATAATACATGATGAGGAATTAAAGGAAAAAATAAATTTGAAAGATTAAAGTTGGGGGGGAAAAGGAAATCTAGCTATAAGGGGGAGCCAGACCCCCAAAATCCTTGCTGACTGGCATGGGATGTCAAGATCCACTCAAAATTTCATCACTTTTGGCCTGTAATTGAGTCACAGGGTCTGTGACTCAATTGATGACGAGGTTTTGATACCAACCAGGGTGGGTTTAACTGATGCCAAGAGGGTAAACCTACCCTTAAGTTGAAGCAATGTTAGTAAAAACAGTTTTAACTGGTTTCTACGCCTCTTACACACATTCTGACGTGTTTCGAAGGCTCTAGACCAGGTATTGCTATAGTAATGGCCCATTTAAGGGTCTAAAATCAACAAAAAATAGCTAAAAATGGCTTAAACCAGCCCTTTTGGTCTAAACCAGGGTTCAATGATGCCATAATTGGCTTTTCTGTTGTCAGATTGTTTTTCACGACTGACAAGAGTAAATTTTACTTTTGGAGTAAGAAAATTGATGGCTATAGAAGAATGTCTTCTTTGCCCCACTTTTCTCTTCATGTTATAATCTTTTCTTTTTATAATTGGTTTAAACATTGTTAAACCAATCAATAAAAGATTCCAAACACCCTTCTTAGATCATTTTAAGCCTTTGAACCACGTGAAAAAATTATTATAATCACTGTTTGTAACTCTTATAATCATTGTTTGTAACTCTTATAATCATTTTTACCCCTAAGCCACCCCAAAAGTGAATTAAAGCATCTTTCATCACTGTAAATGTTGTCAATTTGTTTCCAAATTCACTCTGGTCACTTTTGAGCATGTTTTCTCTTTTATATTCTTCCCTAAGACTTTTTTCTTTAATTAATTGCTTGCAGTTCTTTTCTCAATTAATTCCAATTGAAATTGCTCTTTGAGAAATTTCTTTGGTAGCCTTAAATATCTCTTGTAGAGTATTTTTGCATAAATTTTTATTGTTGGTAAAACAATAAATCTTTATAATATTATTGTTCTATACTAACAAAGCTATAAGCGATAAAATTGGCATGTTTTCTCTTAAAAATAATATTTCTTACTAGTTTTAATTGATTTTTACCATATACAAATGTTGAGGATAGGAAAAGTACTTGATTTTTAAGCAAAATTTCATATCCACACCTTACATTTGGGTGCACAGCCGTGATATTTTACCTGTGAAATATTTTTTTACTCTTTTTAAACCTTTTTCTTATATTGAAAAAATTTAAAAACATATAAAAAATACTTTTAATCCAAAAAATGCATAAAAAATATTTCTTTTTTCATATTATAAGTATGGCTTATATTTTTATTTCTTTTTTAAAATACCCTTTTTTTACCTAATTAACTGGCTTTTTCATCAATTTTAGTGTCTGACAACGTGGTAAGACAAGAAAAGATTGAAACAGCCTCAACAGTCACCAGCATTATCCCTGCCAGTACTGTTAATTCAGACCAAAATAGTACTGTTATTGTGACTCAAAATAACCAACCTGAACCAATATCTTTTGAATTGATTAACTTGGATATAAGTAATACCCTTCAGAAAGTTAAGAATTTGGCCAATAGTAAGTTTTGGTTGACGTAAAGATACTGTTTTAAGCCTTTTTAATCATAAAATATGCCTTCAACTAGATCAGGAGCCAGCTATAACCCCTCAAGCAGCTCCCAGAAAGATCATAGACGTGATTATGGCAGAATCCAACCAGGTACAGAAGGAAAAGGGTCAGTTGATGACTTCCAAACAACTAAAATAGGTCATTCTGATGCTGATAATACCACTTTACCTTCACAAAGAGCTGACACTGCCACAAGAAGCCTCAGTGGACATATACAAAGCCAGCCACAAAGCACACAGCAATGCCCTGCAGTACAAAGAGTACCAGATCCTTGCAGATCTGTGGAAAAACTGCATGAATTCTTACCTGACTGTGCAAAATTTCCTGGGCCATCCAAATACTTGAAAATTTCTCAATGGATGGCATCCATTGATGGAGAAGAAAAACATGATGCTCTTGACACTAGAATGGAGGAAAAACAACCCTCCACCACCCAAGCAAGTGCCAAAAATAGCTCCAGTGGCCAGCAGCAGCAATTCCAACGTGAAAAAGCAGCCACAAGCTCCAAACAAGGCCAAAGGAAAGGCACCAGCCACCAAACCTTACAGCCAGGGCTACAGAATTCCAAAAATTCAACAGGATGCCATGGAAAATGTGTTTCAGATGGCCAGAACAATGATGGAATTACAGAAGAAAGAGGAGGCCACATTAAGATATCAGAAATGATTTCCAATATTTTTGATTCTATTCCAGAATTGTATGAAGCTATAAATGACATAAAAAGTCATCTTTCTGATAAAAATGCATCAATTTGTGACAATCTTAAAACACATAATTTGAGTCTCAGCCAAATCAATGAAACACTTAAATGTTTTGAAAAAGTTTTAAGAACAATTAAAACTTCCAATAATGATAATTCTTTTGGCAATAAGATAAATAAACAATCTGCCATTATTAAGGAATTAACAGACAAATATTCTAAATATAATATTGATGACATGATTGAAACAAGAATAAAACAAGCAATAAATAATATCAAAGAGGATAATAAGAAAGCTCTTGATGATATTTCAAAATCATTTACTGAAGTAAAGACACATATAATTGCCTTGAAAAAGTGGTTTTATACCTCAAAAGAGGAAATATCAAAATTAACAATAAAGTTAAATTAAGTTATATCTTATAATACTAAACAAACAGAATTATGGAATGACCTGACATATAAAGAGGACAATCATAAAAAGAATTTAATTACCTCTATAAAAAGCTTACAACATGAATTAGGAAATTCACAAAGGTGTAACAATAGTAAAATGAATGATATTGAACAACTACTAAACACCTTACCAAGAATGTCTACACCTCTGAATCAAAATGAGGGTACAGGGATTCCCAATCCACAGGTATTGGATATTGAAAATTCTCAATTAAAGAATGAGTTTTCTACTTCTTTTCATAACTTGGAACCAACAATGGGCCAAGCACTCTTGAAAGAAGTTCCAAAACTTAAGGAATGGCCTCACTTCCGTGGTGAAGGAGAGTATGACCATATGGAATACATCAGAGGTATTTACATGATCAAAGAAGACTTTGAATTACAAGACAGATTGGTAACAGCCAGGTTTAAACCTTATTTACCAAATCAGCTCACATATGGTATATCAAATTGAGACAAGCACATGGACACCAAAGTTGGACTTGGTGGAAAACCCAAATTATCAACAAATGGGCCAATGATGCTTGGAGGGTAAAGTGGAAACAGCCTTTGAATCTGCCAAATTTAATGCTGATAAAGAAAAAGCTTTACCATCATTTTTCCAACAAAAATAAAGATTAGAAGCATTATATCCTGACATGTCAGAATTTATGATCCATAGAAGGATTCTGAGACAATGTGGAGGTGACTTAGAGCATTCTGTCAAAAGCAAGAATACTGAAAAATCTTCAGCAAAGGATATTATCAATATATTAGAAGAAGTAACCACCATAACCAAAATTGGTTCTAGTAGGGTGAATCTCAAAACAAGGTTTAATACACCTTGGAAAGATTCTGTGGACAAAAACCCCAAAGAAAACTCTAATAATGTTAGGTATAAATCTGCAGACACAGTCAGAAAGTGCCATATTTGCCAAAGCACCACCCATTTAGCCAATACATGTTGAAAAAGGGGGAAAATCAATGAAATTAATATTGATAAGGAACCTGATGTTGAAAAAGATGACATAATTGAAGACAATTCAGATGATAAGTCATCAATATTTTCTGAATCTTCAAAAGATATAGAAAATATCAATGCCAATTTTGATATCATGGAATCTTATTCCCACTTGCCACAATTAAGCAAAGGGCAACTTAATTTATCAAAAGTTCAAGAAGCACAACCTATGAAAACTAAACCAAACAGAGGGAAAGGTTATACAGCTGGTAACTCCTGTATAACAGAAATGGTGATTGAAAACAAGCCCACCAAACTTTTGCTTGACCCAGGAGCCTTCTGCTTTTGTGTTGGAAAATCTTTTCTCAAGATTTGCGTACCAAACTTTGAAGACCAATTGTTACCAATTGATGGTATAAAATTTAATAGTGCAAGTAATCCAATGAAAGAATTAGGAATTCTTGAGACCAATGTCATATTCCCACACATTAATGGGAATTTGGGAATCACAGTTTAATTTGTTGTTACGGAAAATTGCTCTAGTACCCATTTTATATTGGGAAATGACTATTTAATCATGTATTGAATAGATTTACATAACAAAAAAACAGATACTTTACTATTGGAGACAACAGGCATCATAAATTTGCTCTTTTACCATTTAAAAGACAAATTACAGTAAATAAAGTATCACCAGTCAACTTACAATTGGAGAAATTCATATCTGAACAGTTAAATGAGGCTGAAATAAGCCTTCATCTGACTGATAAACAATAAAATAAACTTTCTTCCCTTTTGTATGACCACAGAGGAGCATTTGCTTCAGACAAAGAACCTCTAGGAGCAATTATTGGTCATGAAGTTGATATAATTCTTAATATTTAAAGACCTTATCCACCACTCTTGAGAAGACCTGCATACCCAGCAAGTCCCAAGTCAAGAGAAGCTCTGGAAACTCATATCAAAGAACTTCTAGACCTTGGTGTAATAAGAAAGGTTGGCCATAATGAAGAAGCAGAAATAACTACACCAGTCATAGTGGCATGGCATAATGGAAAATCCAGAATGGTTGGGGACTTTAGAGCTCTTAACGCTTACGCTGTTCCATCCAGATACCCAATACCAAAAATCCAAATTGCCCTTACTCAAATATCTCAAGCAGTGTATATAACCACTATGGATTCCCTTAAAGGATTCTATCAAAATGTGGTGACACCAAGAGCAAGAAAATACTTGAGAATTATTGTTCATTGTGTCGTGTATGAATACTTGAGGATGCCCTTTGGTATCAAAAATGCACCTTCACACTTCCAAAGAATGATGAATGAAATCTTCCCTTAAGAACTCTCAGAGGGATGGTTAATAATTTACATTGATGACATTATTGTCTGTTCCAAGAATCGGAAGGAGCACATGTACAGATTGTCCAGAGTTTTGACAAACATTCAATCAGTAAACATAAAAATCTCCTTGAAGAAATTCCATTTTGTATTTAAAGATATTAAAGCACTAGGACATGTTGTATCTGGTTTGTCCCTTGGAATTGACAAAAACAAAGTTGTAGCAGTATTGCTAAAACCCATGCCTCAGAACAAGAAGGAAATTCAGTCATTCTTAGGGTTTCAGGATATTACAGGCAACACATTAAAGATTTTGCATCCATAGCAAGACCACTTTATAAGTTTTGTGACAAAGACACAGTATTTGAAATGACTGTTGACAGAGTCAAGGCTTTTGAGTCTCTAAGAGAAGGCTTTACAACTGCTCCACTCTTACTGATGCCAGACTTGAAATTGCCTTTGAAATTGTATATTGATGCATCAGGGGACGGGCTGGGTGCTGCACTTCACCAAGTTCATATCATAAATGATAAACCTGTAGAAGGACCCATATGTTTCATATGCAGGAAAATCAAACCAACTGAAGCCAGATATGGAGCAAGTCAATTGGAATGTCTATGCCTTTCTTGGGCCTTGGAGAAATTAAACTAATTCTTGGAGGGATGTATTTTGAGGTGATAACAGATTTTACAGCTGTCAAATCACTTTTAAACATGAAAACACCCAACAGAAATATGCTCAGATGGCAAATAGCCATACAAGAATATAGAGGCAATATGACTATTGTTCATAAGTATGGGAATATTCATGAAAATGCAGATGGACTAAGCAGATGGCCATTACCAAATAATATTGATAATCCTGCTTATGTGCCAGAAGAAGCTTCACCAAAAATCCCAATAGAAGGAATAAGTGTTACAGACTTGAACACCACCTTCCTTGAAGAAGTCAGAAATAGTTACACTCAAGATAGGAATTGTAGCATCTTATGCCAATTACTTAACAAATACTGTAAAGACAACTCTCTAATACATGCCTTGGATGAAGTATGGAAAAAAGCTTATGATGAAGGAAGATTTCACCTAATGGATGGTATAATTTACCACAGAACCAAGCACACATGTGTCATGACAGTCGTAGACAGGTCATTAATCAATCTTGTACTGAAAGAATGCCATGATAGCCCCTTTTCAGGACATCTGTCTGAAGACAGAACAAGAGAGAAATTAAAGACTTGCATATGGTGGCCATTGTGGCAGAAAGATGTTGCAGAGTATTGCAAAACCTGTTACAGATTCCAAAAAGCAAATAAATCCACTGGCAAGAGACTTGGAAATATGATAAAAATCCAAGAACCAAGCAGACCTTGGGAAATTGTCCATATGGATTGGGTAACTGGCCTACAACCAGGAGGTGACAGAAGTTATAATGCTTGCCTAGTAATTGTGGACAGATTCAGTAAAACTGCAATCTTTTTACCATGTCACAAGGATGATACAGTGTAAGGTTTGTCTATGAAACTCTTGATAATAGTGACAATATCAAGAGTACTATGACTGTCCTCAGTAGAAAAATAGAATATAATGAAATATTATAACCACAAATTTAAATATAATTAAAAAATAATTATATAAAAAAAATAAATTTAATTATTATTATAAAAATATAATAATAAAAAAAATATAATAATTATAATAAATTATAATTATTCTATTATTGTTATAGTCACTGACAGTTATAACAATAAGAAGTGTAAAGCTCTTAATGAGACAATTACACGTGGAAAATAAGAATATTAACCACTTATAAATAATATAACCATTATTTATAAAAAAGAATTAATCACACACTGTGCAGAAATAATTCTTTATAGAATAAAATTCTATATAAAAAAAAACTAATAATAGATAAAAAAAATATAGAACTTTAAAGAAAACTTACTTATAATATTTATTTAATACAACAAGTTATAAAACAACAGTTATTATATTAAATAATGATTATAGGTTAAAAACACGCCAAAAATCAATAAAATCAAAGATAAAACAACTTTTTATACTAAAATTTATGATTAAAGAGTTTTTGAGAGGAATTTGTGGATTTTAAAAGATATTTAAGATGATAATTTTATATAATAAAATTTATTATAGATGATTACAACAATAATCTGAATTCTATGACTTCAATTCTTTAATTTAATAAATAAAGAATAAAAATAACTTAAGAATTACTTTTAATAATAAGATTTTATATTTAATAAAACTTTACCTGTTTAAATTTCTAATATGATTGGATTGATTCTGAATGATGGACAAAAACAGTGATGAAAAGACTCTTTTTATGTCTACAGAGCAGCTCTCATGATTCATAATGGATGTAGAGGGCGTGCTCAGGTCAAAACTGAAAAACCATGCTTAAAAATTAAGTTCTTATCTTAAGGCAACTTATTTTTACTTCCAATTTAAAGTTACCAGTGTTATTCTTAACTCCAAGTAACTTTAATCCTCATTTAGTTTAATTATTTTAAGTTTTAATATAAAATAAGTTTATTTATATTAAAGTTCATCACATGAACAACATAAAATCAGAGTTTCAAGCAGAAATCTCTTAAACTGAATTTTTAATTAATTTTTAAAGAATTCATAATTTTCTTTAAGCTTAATTAAAAAGGTAATTTTCCAGGCTGATTACCCAGGAAACCTATTAATAAAAGATACTTAAAATTTAATTTATATATTGATAATATTAAATTCTAAGCTGTGTGAAATTTTCAAGCAAATCCATTAAGATTTGGATTTTTAATGAATTTTTGAAGTTATTACTATTTTTCCACGTAAAATAGCAATACTCACAAAACCTTAAGTTTTGATAAGGTTTTGATGATTGAAACCTTAAAGTTTTAGGCTTATTTAAGCTTTTTAAGCTTGATTAAGCTTTGACAATTCTTAAAACCTTGATTCCAAGCCTGCTTATTGGGATTTACCCTCTTGGCAGCTTGAAATTCTTATCCAATTTAGGATAAAATCAGTTTAAACCTTAAGGTTGGATCAAAGTCTAATCTTAAAGTTTAAATAAGGTTGACAATCCTCCAATACAGGTGGACAACCTTAATTGAATCATTGCAGATCCAAAAAGTTGGGTACCCCAGCTCTATTTGGTCTTTTTCCTTTGTCCCACCTTTTTGCGTGGATTTTGCCCTTTTATTTATTTAAAGCCATACTATGGCCTTAAACCCTTTTAAATTGAGCTCACGCAGGATTTACATTCTGTATGGCAAATCCTTAGCCAATTCAGTAAATATACACCACACCTTAATTTTAACTAAAATTTTGGTAAAGTTGCATAAACCTTATGTAACTTTAAATTTAAGCTTAATTAAGCTTAAATTTAACAATTTAAAAAAAATGTTAAAAAAGTTACATTAGTACTGTGAGATTCTTAAATCTTCTAATAACACAAGAAATAAGTGTTTTTGGGTATAACACCCTATGGGTGTACCCTAGGTTATTTTTGGTGTAGAATCCAAAAATGACATAATAATTATAACTTTGTTTATCCAAAAAAAAGTTATACTTATTTTTTATTATTTTTTATTTTAAATTCAACTAAAAAGTCTGTTTAAGACAAATTTAATTGTTTATAAAATCATTTGTGGCCTTATGGGTATGTTAAACATACCTCACAGGCTCACATACAGCCATGGATACAGCTCTTCTGATATGGAATAGAGTAGTGTCATGGACTGGAATATTTACAAATATCATTAATGATAGGGATCCCAAATTCACTTCAGCACTATGGAAAAATCTTCACCAATTATTTGGCACTAAGCTGTCTTTCTCTACAGCGTACCACCCACAAACTGATGGTCTGGCTGAAAGGATGATCCAAACCTTAGAGGACATGGTAAGAAGATTTTGTGCATATGGCCTTGAATTAAAAGATTGTGATGGATTTACCCATGATTGGTGTACTCTGTTGCCAGCACTGGAGTTAGTATATAAAACATCAATCCATGCCAGTACCAATCAAACTCCTGCTATCCTAGAAAAAGGATGGAACCACAAATTACCCCAAGATTCCTTGAGGAAAGATTTGATTGAAATAAATCCCACAGCTGCTAGATTCAAAGGAATGCTAGACAAAGCTAGAAAGCATGCAGTAAGGGGCATGGAGGACTCTTTTGCATATGCTAAGGACAAATGGGATAAATCACATGCAACTCCAGATTTCAAAGTGGGGGACCTAGTTCTTGTATCCACCACTAACTTCAATAAAATCAAAGGATGTAAAAAGTTGAGAGACTCCTTTGCAGGACCTTTTGTTATTAAGGGCCTCCATGGAGAAAATGCTGTTGAAGTAGAGTTATCTGAAGAACTTAGCAATAAGCATCCTAAATTTCCAGTGAGCTTGATAAAGCCATATAAATCTAGTGATGTGGAAAAATTTCCCTTGAGGAATAAAATTCCCCAAGCTATACTTCCTGTTGAGCCATCTGGTAGTAAGAAAATTACCAAAGTTCTCAAAGAAAGAAAGTTGAGAACCAAGAAAGTAAGGGAATACCTTGTTAGGTATAGTGACCCAACTTGTGAAGATGAATGGTTGCCAGAAAAAGACATACCTGAAGCTACTAAACTTCTCAGAAGGTTCAGACACACTAGAAATATGACTATTACAAAGTAATATTCTTTTTTTAGGGGGAGGGAATGTGAGCCTTAGAGGTATTTTCATATACCCAAAAGACCACATAGAATAAATTTATTTATATTATAAAAATAAAAATTTAAAATATAAATACAAATTTATATTTAAAAATCAAAACTTAATTATAATTTAAAAAGAAAATTACAATAAAATTTAAAATTATGAAAATTCATTTTTACTTGTAAAAATTATGTAAACATGAATTTTCAATAAAAATTATGAAATTAAAATATTTATGGTAAAAATTTATATAAAATATATTATAACTTTTTATCCAATAAATAAATATATAGAAATTATTTCACCATTTGATGCCTCATAAAAAATTAGGTGAGGTCACCTCTGAGTGAAATTTTTGTAACTCAACTCTAAATAAGCTTAAATTAAATTTTTAGTATTTTCAATACAAAAATTGAAAATTCTCAAAACTTCAATTTAACTCACACCACATGCAGTGTTAACCATCAATTTTTGTGTCAAAATTGAGGTGTTGTGTTTAGTTTAGAAGCTATGAGGAATTGAAGTACTTTCCATTGAATTCAATTGAAATGTCAAAATATGCACATGCATTACATAAGTGAACTTTGATTTACATATGAAATATAAATTATTACTGTATTGTACTGTAAAATTCAATTGAATTGCATATGTAAATCACAAGCATAATACATGATGAGGAATTAAAGGAAAAAATAAATTGGAAAGATTAAAATTGGGGGGAAAAGGAACTCTAGCTCTAAGGGGGAGCCAGACCCCCAAAATCCTTGCTGACTGGCGTGGGATGTCAAGGTCCACGCAAACGCTCATCACTTTTGGCCTGGAATTGAGTCACAGGGTCTGTGACCCAATTGATGATGAGGTTTTGATACCAACCAGGGTGGTCTTAACTGCTGCCAAGAGGGTAAAACTACCCTTAAGTTAAAACAATGTTAGTATAAACAGTTTTAACTGATTTCTACGCCTCTTACGCACATCCTGACGTGTTTTGAAGGCTCTAGACCAGGTATTGCTATAGTAATGGCTGATTTGAGGGTCTAAAATGGCTAAAAATGGCTTAAACCAGCCCTGTTTGGTCTAAACCAGGGTTCAATGATGCCATAATTGGCTTTTCTGTTGTCAGATTGTTCTTCACGACTCACAAGAGTAAATTTTACTTTTGGAGTAAGAAAATTGATGGCTATAAAAGAATGTCTTCTTTGCCCCACTTATCTCATCATGTTAGAATCTTCTCTTTTTATAATTACTTTAAACATTGTTAAAACAATCAAAAAAGAATTCCAACCACCCTTCTTAAGTAATTTTAAACCTCTTAACCACATGAAAAAATCATTATAATCATTGTTTTTAACTCTTATAATCATTTTTACCCCTGAACCACCCCAAAAGTGAATTAAAGCATCTTTCATCACTGTAAACTTTGTCACTTTGTTTCCAAATTCACTCTGGTCACTTTTGGGCGTGTTTTCTCTTTAATATTCTTTTTTAAGACTTTGTTCTTTAATTAATTGCTTGCAACTCTTTGCTCAATTAATTCCAATTGAAATTTCTCTTGAAGAAATTTCTTTTGTAGCCTTAAATATCTCTTGTAGAGTATTTTTGGATAAACTTTTATTGTTGGTAAAAAAATAAATCTTTATAATATTATAGTTTTATACCAATAAAGTTATAAACAATAAAATTGGCGTGTTTTCTCTTAAAAATAATATTTCTTACTATTTTTAGTTGATTTTTACCTTATACAAATTTTGAGGACAGGAAAAGTACTTGATTTGTAATCAAAGTTTCATATCCACACCTTACACCTGCTGTCAGGTGTAGCCACTTTGTTCATGGTGATTAACAAATGTAAATTTAGGAATTTGATAATTTTGCTATTGGCTTTAGGTTTTTTTATGGCTCAAATTATCATCAAGGTGTTTTTCAAACAACAGGAAATTCTGAAATGTTCAATGAGATTAACATCAGTTTCAACTAGAAATATGGTCAGAAATATCATAAATAGAGAATCAAAATGAAAAAAATTCTGAACCAAGTATTTGTTGAAGATATGATTTGATAATCTTATAATTGGTTTGGATTTTCTGTATGGCTGTAAATATCATCACAATTTTGTTAAGAAAAGGAATAAAGAATTAATAATTGAAAAATGATTCATTTATAAAGGGGAATTCACCAAGATCAATAGCTTTACCATAGACTTGAGCTGAGTCTTTTTATAAATACTTCATAATAAAAGTTTTGAAAAATTGGTAATGAAGAATGATTGATCAATTCTATGTTCTCTTAATCGAGGTATTTCTTAAGCTTTTAATATAGTTGCTTCCCAAAATTACATATCCATATTCCAATATTAAAATATTTCTATTTAGTAACATTTCTGAGGAACATGAGATTAGTTATATTGATATGGTGCAAATTGAGTGTTCTGATTGGTTGACTTATATTCCAGGGAGATTAATACTAAATATTCCTATTCTCTAATATATGTGTGGTAAAACAATATTGGATCTGAATTATTATTCCTGGGGAATTTGAAATAATAAGTACCTATCAGAAATGTTCAAAATGTTAATTGCCTTAAATTCAGTAAAGAAAACAAAACTCAAAAAATTGTCCATCTTTTACATCCATATGAATGGTTAAAATCAATTTAATTGTCAATATTTGATGAAATAATTTATATATTATCAAATCTTCCTGATGAAATAACCATTTTTAGTTTTAGTAGTGGTTTATTTTTAATTGAACTTAAAGCTATTTCAGAATTTTATATTGATTTGTAGATATTATTAATTACTGAAAGCAAAGTACATACTGTTATTATAAATGATCCCAATTTTCATAAAAGAGAGTGAGACACAGAATCTGTAATGTATTTGAATAATATTCATTTTGATACAAGAGTTGTGATTTATTCAGATTTTTGGATTTGGAAAAATTGATTCCAGGTTAATTCTTTTTCTGTAAAATAAAAAAGAGATAAATAAGTAAAATTGATTGTTTATAATTTCCTCAAAATAAATTCATAATATGGGGGTTCAAAAAAATGATGTAGTTTCAATGAAGGAAGACACTTTGAGGAAGATATCCTAGTAAATTATATCATTTCAAGAATATTTTCACCTATTATATGTCATCTCAGGCATAAAGAAAGGTGGTTTTAATTTAATAGGGCTCTTGATATATCTCAATAATTGTAAAAAATGAAAATGAGATATCATTGGTAAGTTTTGGGAGAATATGTTGATAATTTTTTATATTCTTGAAGAAAATGATAAATATCCAGGAATATGGGATCCCAAAATCATAAATTGATTTTTTTGGATTTCAAACCAGTTTTGAAAGCCATTTTAAAATGATAAGGAGTTGATTTTTTTGCATTGGAATTCAATCCCTTACGATAAGAATCATGTAAGCTTCAAGAAAAAAGAAAAGATGATACACTCCCATTTTTTTGAGTTTGAAGAAATGAGGGGTACTGATGATGAGGAAATTTCATGCTAAGGATATTGGTTTTCCATATTGAAAAATACCTGAATAGCACTTGACTAATTTCACAAAAACAGATAAATCAAGCGGAGGATATGATAGGTGACAAGGAATATATGTTATGATTTGGAATTATACCCAAAATGAGATCCTATAAGTATAGTCATCACCTCAAATTTCCAGTTAGTTTTTTATCAAAGAATTTAATGGAATATGAGAATACTAAGAAATTTCTATTTTAAATGATTCAATTAATTGTATGTAAATCACTTTTAAATCTCAAAATACAGCTTGGAAGATTACCAAATAGTAATAGCAAGTCATAATCTAGTATGAAGCAAGTCAAAAGCTGGGTTGAACCTGGGTTAAACCTTCTACTTCTTCTGGAAAGGGTAGACCTTTTTCTCATGATGAATATTGATAGGAAGATTTGAAATTCAATAAATGATAACATAAATCTTTCAAAAATATGTGTTATATTTCTTGAAATAAAAAAATAAATGAACATGGTGTTAAATTACTCAATTCCCTTTTGAATTCCTATAAACCAGCTTTACAAGAAGAATTTACAGATAATACCTTACATATGAAAGGAGTAAGCTAAATAAAATTCAAGGTAGTGCACCCAAATATTCATAAATTAGCTAAAGGAAATATAGAGGTCAGAATTATGGTGCAGCAAACAAAAAATATGGTGAAATATCTGTATCACAGGATTCCATTGGGAACCTTCACACCAAAAGAATTATCTCAAGTCCCTGAATAATAGGAATAAATATTAGTTTAAATATCAGTATAGTTTCCAAAACACGGGCCAATCAACCACACATATGATTTAATATCTGTATCAAATGACACCTTTTAGACATTTCTCAGCAGACATCCTCCTCTAAGGCTATGAAAGATAGGAATAGAGTGCAGTCAAAATATCAGTATGGTCTAAGGAAAATCGTGTAATCATCCAAAAATATGATTCAAAATCTTGCTAAAATGATACCATTTCATTTTTCACAACTAGAAAAATATATCACTTCTGTGGCCTGATAATAATGAAGTTGATAATTATAAAGCCAACCAGCAATATGGTGCAATATCTTTATCAAATGACACCATTTCAAATTTACCCACCAAAATAAAAAATATCAAGGTGTGAGTTTTCTACATCACTTGTTTTCTGAAGTCTATATGGAGGGCCCAAGAGGTAAAAATAGATGGCCTCTCTCCCTGTTCTTCCCCCTCCATTATTCTGATTCAGAAAATGATATTTAGGATCAATCTATCCATCCTTTAGTGGAATAATCTGTTAGTATTTTGAAATAATCAGTAGCAAGGCTCATTATTCCATAGTATTTTATTGGTTAATTAATGAAAGATATTTTTAGTATCATTGAGAGATCAAGACCATTTAATATTATTAAGATAATATTAGTAGTGTTGAAATATATATGCATGATATTATAATTAGTGATCTTCTCAAATGCAATAACAAACTTTATTTATAAACAGGAGACTTCATCATCTTACCCTTACCCCTTATATAAAAACATTAATGAATATATTGGGTTATATTTATATTTTTCCTCAAGATACTTTATTGCTATTAATCTATTTATTTCTTACCCTTTTATCAGCTGTAACATATGTTATGGGACTTTATTACCCTCAAAATTTCATATTTAGGTTGATAATATTATGAATTGAGCTTGAAATAATTAAAGAGCTATCAAAAGTATGAAGCGTATCATTAGTGATCTTGGGAGGATCTTTAGATAACCTATCTATAGGATAGAGGAAATCCTAAAAAAATCAAAAAAAGAATTATCTCATAAGTAAAAAGAAGTTAAGAAAACAATATTTAATATTACAATTATCAAAAAAGTAATCTTTTGTTGGAAGAATGATAGATACTGCTGAATAAAGTTCTTTTATTGAAAAAGCCAGAAAATTAAATTACTGATTTGTGTTCTCATCAAGAGAGTGTATTTCTTAGTATATTTTGAGCATCAGCTAATATTACTTAGAATGGATGGTTATTGGGTAACTCTGAGATTCAAAATAAAATTTCAAATAATATCTCCCTCAAGGTACTTCCTATAATATACCCCACAACAAAAGGGGTTCCCATGTCATATATGATGAAATAGGTACTTCTGTATTGTGGTATTCCATACCATTTTTTTCACCAGGCTCAAGCTCATAGTACCCTATAACAGCAGGAAATCCAGCCCACAGGCAGACTTACACTCAAATTTCACACCAAAAGGTCAATTTTACAGCAAGAAGCTGGATTTAACTCATAAAACCATGGCACAGGCACCAAAGGGAAGTGTATGTGTTTAAATAACTTATTCAATTTCATTATGCATATGTAAAAAATCAATTTACATATAGCAAACTAGTTACAACAAATGAGGTACCACCCTTTAAATTACACACCCCACCCAGCTTTACACCCCCTTACAGCCACAGGACTCATGCAGCAAGAAAATTACACATGCATTAGCTACACAGCCAACTTGGATTCAAAGTTACATGATGCAAAGCTCAACTTCATGGAATTCCTGCAAGTCATTTACAACACAGCCACAAGAGTACCTTATCTTATATCCTCAGTAACCCCACTTAAAACCTTAAAACAGAATCAGATTTATTTACACCACTCATCACCTCATGCAAACCAAAGCTAGTTACAACAGGCTGCATGCAGTACACAATTCTAATTAAATCTCAACCACATGACTATGCACAGCATGTGTCAAAATCAAAAATCACATCATCTCATAAAAAACAGTAAATTCACCAATGCAAGAAGTTATCACCTGACTTCATTTTAAAGTTCAAAAAGAAGAAAAACAAACATGACACCTGCATAAATTACACAGCCACTTCTACCAAGCCTAAAATATGACATATGCAAAGGAAATACAAATTCATCATGTGATACTGAACCCACCAACAGCATATCATGTGACAGAAAAAAGGCTGTGCACAAGAAAAATCCTCAGCCAAAATGAAATCACCTCATGCATGCAAGGAAAATCCAAGAAAATCACATCATAATTACCTCACCAAAAGACCATCATGTGATGAAAGAAGGCTGTGCAGAGAAAAATTATCACCAAACCTTAAGTCACCTTACCCATGCAAGAAAGGGCCTCACCAAAAATGGAGTCACATGATGAAATCAAGAGGAATTAAAGTGGAAGAAGACAGCTCCCATGGAGGGCCCCCTGGGCTCCCAAAAGGTATAAATAGAGGGGCTCTCTCCCCCAAATTTCAAAATCCCCCCATGCACAATATATCCTCTGCACATTACAAGCACAGGAATAAGTCATCCCTCACCTGGGAGGTAGTCCAGTATATTATAGTAAATTTACTTGCCCAGTAGCTAAGCTCAGTGGAAGTATAGTGTTGAAGATTACCCAGTAGCTAAGCTCAGTGGAATCTTATTATTATCAAAATAAAAATAAAAATTACACAGTACCCAAGATTAGGGTTACTACTCTATTAAAATATTTGATCCAGTAAAATCAACACCATTTATCAAGATTTAAAATTAACTTACCCCTTTAAAAATCCAATATCAAAGAACCTTACCTCTTAAATTTAACAAATACAATTTTATCTTATTATTAACCTCTCTTAAAAAAAATAACAAACCTTTAAAAAAATTATTTTACTCTATTATAGCTATACCTTAACAAAAATTACCTTTATCAACACCAATCAAATTTTTCAGAAAACCTTAAATAACCCATCCTACCAAGGATTTATCACCAAGAAGAAACAACTCACCACAATTTAACCAAAAATATTAAAATCAAACAGACAAGTATTTCATTAAAATCTCAAATTTAACCAAAATAACTGACATTATTTTTCATATTATTTATTGAATAGGTCTGATCTGAGACTGCTGAATTTTGTCTTCTGCAGTTGTAAAGCCACTTACTAATTTTATTTTGGTTTGTGAGCTCCAAGGAAAATTTTGTTCAGTATTTTAGGAGGGGCAGGCAATACACCCTTGCCACCCTTGGTTACAGGAGTTATTAGCAATTCAAAACTAGTTACCTGTGATTTCCACCTCCAGGTACTGCCTCATTTTAATCCCACACAGGAGGAGTTCCCACAGTATGAATTGGGGCAGTTGAAAAAGCATTGTTAATGTGTTTTGTGGCATGAATAAGAAGTTAAATATTTCTACTCTCATGTGAAAACTTAAATAAAATAAGATATAATACTACTATTAACATTCTTGGAATGAGGTTAGTCTTCTCATCCAAGCACCTTAGGTAATGAAGATTTCTTCTCTCAAAGATAATCATATATTTTAATCTATTCAGAAGCTTTATGTGTCAAGGAATCGAGGAATGTAAAGAAAGCAATTTTGGAAAGAACTTTATTATTTTTGGAAGAATTCATATTAATGATTCAAGAATGCAGGAAAGAAATTACCATTAATGATTTTATATTTATATCTCTCCTGAATATGTGTCAAACTAATTCTTAATCAAAAGATCTTGTGTTGATAGTCACTAATAGGCTATAAAATGATAGAAATTATTCCTATATATGAGCAAAGCTACAGAAATTCAATAAAATATCTTCATTGAAATCATCAATCAAAGATTAATAAGAATTAAAAAGTTCCAAAAATGTTTCCAATTCCCCTTTGAGGTATTTGAACAGTTTAAGCCTATTTTATCTAGAGCTCACTTGTAAAATTCAGTGATTCTGATGTTTCAAGTGAATTCTATTTCATATCATTTTATTTATTTAAGGGAAAAGAAGAACATTGAAAATATCAGTTGAATGCCCTTATACCAAAATGGTAGGTGAGTTCTTGAAAGAATATTTAGTTACAAAGTTTGAGTTCAGGAAAAACAGATTGTGTCACAAGAATTTTGTATCTACCAATGAAATAACGTTTTTGAACCTAGGAGGCTTACCATTTATTTAAATTTTGGTGTTTGGCCAAAGCCTAATAAAGGGCTATTTATGTGAGCCTTTGAGATATGACCACATATCCAAAAAGGTCACAGTAAAATTTCTGTAATAATTATACTTATAATAATTATCTCAAAAATTAGTAAAATACCAAAAATAAGTACGAAATGTAACTTAACTCAGAATCTAATGAATAAACATTTGAAATAAATTACACCATTAGATTCCTCATGGTAAAATACACATATTTCATTTTTATGGCATATCTGAAAAGTTAATAAGTACTTAAGTATAAGTAATAATACCTTAAAATGGTACAAAACCTCATTTCTCTCAGAATACAATGAAAGTACATGTGGAATGAATTGTACCATTGTATTCTTCATAAACCATACACATCAAACAATTATAAAGCTAATCTCTAAAGTCAATACTTAAGGAATTAAGCTGAATATATGCACTTTTTTGGTCAACACATATATTCATGGTTTTTAGCTAATATATCTTTAAATATACAAGATAGAGAGATAAACCAAAAGGGAAGTCACCATGTAATTACTTCAGAAATACAGATATGAACTTTATTTCACAAGCTATTAACAAGGTTAAAAATTGTAATGGATTATTGAATAAAATCAATAGAGCTGTTGATCACTTTGCTGTGAAAGTGCTCCAAACTTAAAAATAAGTGGAAATTTGGATTCTACTAGTTTATTCCTGAATAATGGTGTAATTGTTATTACAATATTCAAGGCATAACCCCTTGAAATCATGGGTTGAAGTTTAAAATATTAAATTTCGACACAAAAGATGAGTTACAAGAAAAATCATCAAAAATAGAGTTTTGATGATGTAATGAAGTACTCTTCACATTTTAATAGGGCCAAGCCAGGCTATCATAATCCACTCCCAGAATAGCTTTAGCATGTATAACTTAAAAGTTATTAATGATAAAAATTTAAGCTTAAATTTGATCTTTTATGATCACTCACTGTAATCTTATTTTAAGCTTAACAGTCATATAAGTGATAAAGCTGATGACTCCTATTATATTATGATTAATAATAATAAGATCCACAAGGTTTAGGCTTCTTCCAAGACTATGAAGTCATCAAACTTAGAGTTACAGTTATAACTCTTAATAATGACATAATAATGAGGTAAGATGGTTTTATCATGATGTAATCATCGCTAAACCTTAAAATATTGATCAATTCTAGTAGAAAGCATCATTAAAAGTCTACTAGAAGCCTGCTGGACTCTAGAAGGGAGGTATTTACTATAAATAGAGCTCTTTTTACTCTATTTTCCCCTGAGATGCTTATAAAACACTAAAAACTTAAACAAAAAGTTAATTCCTTTATTCTTTATATATAAAATTCTTATATTTATAAAGATGAAATCTCATGCCTATTATAATCATCATTCTTGACGTGATTACTTCAATTATTTAACTGTTTTATTTAAAATTCTCTCAAAAACCTAAAATCCACGTAAAATCACAATAAATTGTAATTTCTCTTAATTTTTCTTGTAGATACAATTTTAATAAGCTTTACTTATATTTTTTGGCATGGAATAATTCAAAATTATTGTAACAAGTGTTAAAAGTGGGTCATTTCTTCTCATTATAATAATTTTCTCTCTATTACTACTTTCATAATTCTTTAATTAATATAAATATTATTTCTATTGATTTATGGCTTTACTATTAGTAATATTATTGTTATTAATTGTTTTTTATTGATAAAAAACAGTTTTTTACGCCTTTATTACTCGTTGGTAACAATAATAAAGTGCTTTTAAATATATTAATTATCTTATTTTAATATATTTCTTTATTATATTATTTTTTTATAATATAAATTGTATTATTATATTGATTTAATAATATAGTTATTTTTACGCCTTAATTATAATAATTCTTCATTATTATAAGTATTTTTTATCTTATTTATTTTATTTATAAGGACATTCATAGTACAATAAGTAAAATATTAGTGATTTTTACTTATTGTTTCATAGTCAAACCTCACAATTTTGTATAATTAATGGTTTATTGAATCTCTGATAACCAGGAGTGCATTTCCTAGTTTTATCACTTTGATATTGAATTAAAATGAGAATTTTTCACTGAAAAAGCATCATTTATCCCTGGTTCAATAAATCTCCATATCTGTAAAATAGCTTATATCAATATGCTTGTGAATTCAGAATTTTGATTCTTTTCAATTTATTAACTTCAATATTAATTCTCAATATACATAGTAATTTTGTTATCCCTTGGAAAAATAAAGCTTCTTCCAAGCTGATATTTCTTCTTAATATCAAACCGTAATAATAAGGATTAGAATATGATATTGCGCACCAAGATATTATGGGTAAAGCCTGGAGATTTAGATTATTATCTGTTTTGAGCAATATTTGAAGAATATTAGGCAACATGTATGATCTTCTTTGAGAGAAAAATAATGTGCTCATTGGGCCTGAATATTGTGAGAGTTGGGTCAAGCTTAAGTAATGATTTGAATCAAAAATTAGGAATCTTCAAGGCTTATGGATCAATTCAATATTCATTATGGTATCTGGAGGTTTGTAAATAAAGTTGTTTCAAATTGACTCATTCTTCCTATGAAGAAATACATTATAAGAGGTATGATTGACCCATCTATGCTTTATGTTGCTGAGGCAACGGTAATTTATCCTTAGTCCTTTAATGGGAGAAGTAAATTTACGCTCCCTTTTTTACCTTATAAGACTAAGAATAAGTTTGGTCAACAAATGAGGCACGTTTAATTTTGGAAAGGAGTAGGCTATTGTTCCTTTTTTAGTTGTTAATATTCTTACTATAAAAAATAAGATTGAGGTATATATTCACATGCAGACCACTTATTTGGGAGCTTTGGGCATAGGATCTTACATATAATCAAGTAGGATCTTATTTTTGAAAAATGCGAGTTCTTGTTTCATACGCATCATGGAACAATCAATTTTTGGTGGTTAGATCTCTGTTTTTGAATTCTCAAAATGACTGTGAGTCCAAACATTAAAATAAAAAAGATCAGAAATAAAAATAAAAGAAAATTATAATTAGTCATTTCCATCCTTGGGAAACTCTTGGTTTGTTTCAATTTCATAACATATCTTGATAGTGGCTCTCAAATATTGAGAAAAATATTCAGTATATTCACTAAGCTTTTCTTTGACTTTGGATTAGGAGAAATCAATCTCCTGGTCAAAGAAGAGTGTACAATTCTTCTTTCACCTGAGTTTGGTAAGTTATCCACTGGTTATGAGGACTTTATCGACAAGATATATTGGAATATATTTCTTTATATGTTTGAGAATTCTTCAATGTGACTATATTAGTTTATTCACAAAAGGTATGGGAAGAAAGGATTCAATAGGAGATGAGAAATGAGTTGAATTCAATTTTTGGTGAAATCGAAAAATGAATTTCCAAAGCATAATATTTGCCTTATTTCCCCAGCTGTTTTTTATTTGTTTAAGGGTTTTGTCAAATATTGAAAAAAGAGCTAAATTCCTCAGCTTGAATGATAGAATTGATTTCATCTAAGTATTCTTACAAACTTGAATATCTGCTTTGGAAGATGACCAAATTTCTACAGAAAGCTAAACGTAGTAAAAAGCCAGTTTAAAGCTAGGTCATACCTGTTCCCCCCACCAGAGGGGGTAGCAAGCTCTTGATGTGAACCTTTGAGAGATGATCACATTCCCAAAAAGGTCACAAGAAATATTTGAAATAATTATAAATTAAAAATAATTACCTTAAAACTACAAAAATGCCATAAATTGGCATAAAAATTGGTTTAACTTAAAAACAAATGAATTAACATGTGAGATAAACTATACCATTGGATTCCCCATGGTAAAATACACATATACCATTTTTATGGCATATCTGTAAAATCAATATTTAATGAGTTATATGTAATAATACCTTATAAAAAACACAAATCCTGAATTATTCCAAATACCAATGAAGCAACATGTGAAAGAAATGATACCAGTGGATTTTCCATAAAAGTACACATATAAAACAATTAAGAAGCTAATCTTCAACGTCAATCCTTAAGGAGTTAAGCTGAATATATGCACTTTTTTGGGTCAATGCATATATTCAAGGATTTTAGCTAATATCTTTGGAAATATGCATGATAGAGTGATGAACCAAAAACAAAGTCATCACGTAATTACTGTAGAAATACAGAAACAAAGTTTATTTCACAAGTTATAAACAAGGTTAAAACCTATAACAGATTATTGATTAAAATCAACAGAGCTGTTGACCACTTTGTTGTGAAAGTGGTCCAAACATAAAAAAAGTAGACAGTTGGATTCTACTAGTTCATTTGTGAAGAATTTTGTTTTTTTTAATATAATATTCAAGGTATAACCCCTTGAAATAATAGTTTGAAGTTTAAAATATTAAATTTTGACAGAAAAGATGAGTTACAAGAAAAAGCATCAGAAATAGAGTTTTGATGATGTAATAAAATCCTCTTGGAAGCATAATGAGTTAATGCCAAGATATTAGAATTTACTCTCTGAATTAATGTAGCGTGTAAATCTTAAAAGGTATTGAGGATCAAATTTTGAGCTTAATTTGATCATTTATGATCACTCACTGTAACCTTAAGTTAGGTTTAACACTCATATGAGTGATACAATTGGTGAATACTGTTAGTTTATGATTAAAACTAATAAAATCCACCAATTTTGGGGTTCTGCCAAGCCTTGAGGTCATCAAACTTAGAGTTATAGTGATAACTCTAAATAATGGCGTAATAATGATGTAATATGGTTTGATCATGATGCAATCATCACCAAACTTTGAAATATTGATCAATTCCAGTGGATATGATCAATAAAAGTCTACTAGAAGCCTTTTGGACTCTATAAGGGAGGCATTTACTATAAATAGAGCTCTTTTTACTCTGTTTTCCCCTAAGACGCTTACAAAACATTAAATCATTAAATAAAAAGGTAAATTCTTTATTATTTGTATATAAAACTTTTATATTATGAAATACCAAAGGCAATCTTATAATAATCTCCATCTTTGACCTGATTATTACAATTACTTAATTGTTCTGTTTGAATTTCTCTTAAAAACCTCAATTCCATGTAAAATCAAGAAAATGTGTAATTTCTCTTAAATTTTATTGTAACTACAATTTAAATAAGTTTTATTTACATTCCTAGGCGTAAATGTATTCAAAATGATTATATTAAGCATTAAAAGTAAGTTATTTATCTATTATTACTTTTAATAATTCTATAATTGATGTAAATAGTATTTGTATTAATTTATAACTTGAATATTGGTAATATTATTGTTATTAATTGTTTTTTATTGATAAGAAACAATTTTTTACGCCTTTATTATTTGTTGGTAACAATAATAAAGTGCTTTTGAATATATTAATTATCTTATATTAATAGGGTGTTGGTAAACACACGTAAGGGCTTACGTGTTTTTACCAATTTATGGTAAAAACAAGTAAGTTTCTGGTAAAATCACGTAAGTGAACTTAATTTTCAAAAAAAATTCCTCAGGCTCAGTTTTGAGGATTTTTTTAATTTTTTTTTGCCATATTTTTCCTGACTTGGCATGTCAATAAGCACAAATATTTTCAATTTTTTTTTTTGCCAAATTTCACAAATTTGGCCAATATGCCAAAATGGCATATTTTTTTCAAAAATTCATTTAAAATCTTCCCACTTATGAATTTCCTTCATTTTTTTAAAAAATGAAGGGTTCAATGTGAAGAATAAAGAACCAGAATCCCATAATTTTGGGAATTTTTTTTGGGTGGGACATGTGAAGGCGCAAAAAGGGTTTTTTTTTCAAATGTTTTTTCCCGTCATTGTAATATGCCTATTTTTAAAAAGTGAATTTAATAACTTCCCACTTATAAATTTCCTTCATTTTCCTTTTAAATTCAAGGGTTCAATCTGGACAATAAAGAACCAGAAGCTCATGAATTGGGAAAATTTTTTGGGTGGGACCACAAGTGAAGGTGCAATGAGTGTTTTTTTTAACTGTTTTTTTTCTTGTGTGTAATATGACTATTTTCAAGTACAAAAGTTCCACACGTTTGATATAAAATGAGACTTAGGTGGGATTTAAGCAATAAATATGACTGAGGAGGGGGATAATTGGCATAAATTGTATATACAAAAATCATTCAATCAGAATCAACCTCCAAAATGGTGGGTTTTTTCTGAGAGGGGGGAGGAAGATTTGACAAATACAACATTCTGTATTTCTTAAATTTATCAGCCCACCGTAGGGCTTGTGCTTGGGCATGAAAAAAGAAAAAAAAGTGTGAAAAGCTTTGCAAAATTGCTTTGGTAATGCTGTTTTTCCAAAAAAAAACAATGTTTTGGGGTGGGGATAATGTGGATTATTGGGGTGTTTGAGCTTGTTTTTTTTTAGGGGGGGGGGCTGGGCAAAAAAATCTGAAACAATTTGGAGTTAGAGAGGTTTTGTGGGGAAAAAACCTCTTTTGGGCATGTTTTGGCCCAATACAGGCCCAATGGTGTTTCATTTTTAATTAAAAATGGGCCCAGGGCACCCCTTACATGTTTTTACTAAAAACGTATGTGTTTTTACCAAATTATGGCTAAAACACGTAAGTTTTTAGTAAAAACACGTAAGCTCTTATGTGTTTTTACCAATACCCTATTAATATATTTATTTTATATATATTATTTTTTTATAATATAAATGATATTATCATATTTTTTTAATAATATTATTATTTTATGCCATAATTATAATAATTCTTTATTATTGGAATTATTTTTATTTTATTTATAAGGACATTCAGAGTACAATAAGTAATATATTACCAATTTTTACGTATTTTTTCATAGTCAAACCTTACATTTGGGGGCCTGGCCGTAATATTTACTCTAAAAGACCTTTAAAAAGATCCTAATTGGGCTTATCCAATAATAAATCATAATTATAATCATAGAATTATATAATAATTTTATATTTATTGATTTTAAAAGCTATTGAGGCATTTGAAAAGCAATTGTACTGTCTTACACGTGGTTTTTCACATCCTTAGACTTGCAAAAACTTTCTCTGAGTGACTCTAGTGATTAAAAAAGATATTTTATAAATTAATTTTATGAAAGAATCATGTTAATTTTTATTCTATTCTTTAAAAATAAAAACATAAAAAATATTAAAAAATATTAAAAACCAATGAAAAAGTTATTTTTTGCATTTTAATTTCATTTATTTAATTGTTTTCACTTTTTTGAAGATATAAAAGCAATTTTTATGTTGAAAATTGCCATATCTTACCAAAAATAACACTTTTATATAAAAGACTTCTATTTATTTGTCTTTTTTAGTGTTTGAAGACAATCCAACAAAGGACAACCAAACCACTGTTGAACAATTGGTGGAAGGAACTTGTTAAAGTTCTCCAACACAAATAATCACTAAGAAAAAGAAAGCCCAGAAATTGGACTTCCCAGGACCCACTATTCAGGACTCTGAAGGTGAGTACCTCATTTATAAACTGCCATAAGAAGAATTCCTGTTCTAAAATCTTCTTATTTCTTATTTTTCTTATAATATGACTACCAGAAGAGGCTCCCAATACTCCATCCAATCAGATGGAGCTGGACTCAAAGGGAGAATTGATTCCTCAAAAGGGAAAAGGAAGGGCAATATCCCCAGTGGAACAGAATCCACACAAGGAAGTGCCTTATCCCAAAGGCAAGTCCCAGAAATGCCCATGATATCTGAACCAGAATTGGAACTAAGTATGAGTGACTCAAACAGGTACAAATCACATTCAGAGGCCTCAAATAGACATTTACATGAGCCAATACAAACAGTACTACACAGTGTACAAGGACAAGGATTGGGATATGTTGCCCCAGATACACCAAGGAGTGATGAACTCCTGGCACATCCTAAAGAAGTTCCTCAAAGAGCAAGAAGTAGTGAGATACTCCAATGGATGGAATCCACTATCATCCAAACCTCAAATCAAAAAGATCAGCGAGTACCAGGCCAAAAACAAGGAGGCAACAAAGGAAGAAGCCCCAGTAGCTGCTACCAGCAAGCCCCAAGCCAACCCACTTCCCCAAGAAGGGAAGAAGAACAAGAAAAAGAATTGGAGAAAACCATATTCCCCAAGCTAAAGGATGCCCAAAATCCAAAAAGATGCCGTGGACAATGTCTAAAATGGCCAGAGCTTTGATGGAATTCAAAGACAAATAGGAGCAAAGAATGAGACAACCCCATTTCCCAAAGAAATAACCTGGTCTCCTGATGTTGTAAATACTTTAACAGAGCTTAAAAATAGTATTATACCTCTTAAAGACATTAAAAATAGCTTATTATCTTTCAAGAAATAAATAATAGCTTATCATCTTTAACAAAACTTGTTGCACAAAATAAGAAAGAAATTACTAACATAAAATTTGTGATTTAAAATAATAAACCAAAAGTCTTAATTGATAATACTCAGAAATTAATACAAGGACAACAAGAGTTGTACAAATACATAAGTGATATCAAAGAAAAAACTTTGACAATGAATTATTACATTAGTATTGATAATCTTACAGAATGATTAAACAAATTAAGCATTTCTGTAGAAAAACATGAAGAAAAGACTTCATCACAGCAAAATTTACTATTGGACCATGTGGAAAAGAGTGATGAAGCAAGAATGCATCTGAAGGATGACATTCAAAGTGAAATAAGGCTTAATACTGAAAAAATGGATAAAATTAGTGAGGCTAGCTCAAATATGCCAAAGTTATCAACACCATTTTCTCACATAAGAAGCCCTGTTAAACCAAGAGAGGAGCTAACAAATCCATTCATAACAGACTTGAGTCACCAAGACAATAACCAAGTCTTAATGAAGGAAGCACCTCAATTAAAAGAATGGCCAACATTCACAGGAGAAGGTGAATATGACCACATGTCATTTATAAAAACAATTGACATGCTAAAAGAAGATTATTCCATACAAGATGAATTAATCAGTGCAAGATTACATTCATTGTTTGAAAAATATGCAAAGAGATGGTATTATGGCATAAGGCAAACAAATGGCAAAAATATCTGGTCTCGGTCAAAACAAGAAATAATCATCAAGTGGGCTAATGATTCCTGGAGGTACAAGATAGAGAATGCATTTGAAAATTCTTTCTTTGACCAGAAAAAGACAAACCTTTAACTTGTTCTTAAAACAAGTTGAAAGACTCAATGCATTGTACCCAGAAATGTCACAAAAACTGGTGCACATGAAAATGCTTAAGAAATGTGGAGGAGAACTAGAACATGCCCTAAGAAGCAGGTGTATATAAGCAAGCTCCTTAGAAGAGTATATTAATTCACTAGAAGATATAGTTACAACAACAAAAATTGGCGGAACTTGGAAGAAATTGGACATTAAAAGCCCAAATAAACCATTTACCAAAAAAGATAAATCAAAAAAAGTTTTCAAGCCCAATACATCCAACAATAATGAGCAAAAAAAAGGCCGTAAATGTGGAGGTATTGGACACTTAGCCAATAATTTCCTCAAAAAGGCAAAGATTAATGAAATTGTGGAAACAGAAAAACACAATGACAAAGAGGAGGAATCTGACTCTGAAAAAGAAACAGAAGAGTCAGAAAGTTCTGAAAGTGATGGAATTGATATAATTAATGCACAAATTAATAATATTGATATAATTTATGAAGTACTAGATGTTGACACAAACTTACCATTAGTTGGAACATCTGACACAAACCTGACAAATATAAAAGATGCCAAAATGTACAGAACCAAAACTAAGAGAGGAATGGGATATACTTCTGGAAAATTAAGTATAAGTATTGTTATGGTTGATAATCAAGAAGGAAAAGTCAACTTGGATACAGGAGCATATTGCACCTGTGTTGGTAAAAGTCATTTAAAAACCATTGTCCTAGACTGGCAAGAAAAACTTATGCCAATACAAGGTGTCAAATTTAGTAGTGCAAGTGAGAGCATGAAGCCCTTAGAATAATTGATTTAACACTAATTTTTCCTCACCCCTCACAATGTGTCAGAATTAAAGTAGAGTTTGTAGTAATGGACAACTGTACTAGTAATCACTTCATACTTGGAAATGGCTATTTATCAATTTATGGTATAAATATATCTAACCAAAAAGACAGATATTTTACCATAGAAGATAACAAAAGAGAAAAGCTTGGCTTCTTAAATAACAAAAAACAAATCACAGTCATTAAGAATGAAGAGAAAAGTCCAGAAAAGGACCTTTTTATATCTGAACAACTCAAAGAGGCAGAATTCAATCAAGATTTAACACATAAATGAAATATAGATTTATTGACCTTTTATTCAAGTACAAAAATGCCTTTGCAACTGACAAGGAGCCGCTAGGTGCCATAATTGGGCATGAAGTAGATATAATTCTTAATGTGGAAAGGCCTTACCAACCTTTACTAAGGAGGCCTGCTTACCCAGCTAGTCTAAGGGCTAGAGAAGCCCTGGGGAAACACATTAAAGAATTAATGGACCTTGGAGTATTAAGAAAAGTAAGACATGATGAACCGGTAGAGGTCATTACACCTGTCATTATAACTTGGAATAATGGAAAATCAAGGATGGTAGGAGACTTCAAAGCCCTGAACAGCTATACCAGACCAGAAAGATACCTAATACCCAGAATCCATGAGACATTGACACACTTGTCACAAGCTAAGTTCATTACAGCCATGGATGTATTAAAGGGTTTTCATCAAAATTTCATAACAGACAATGCCAAGAAACTACTGAGGATAATAGTCCACTGTGGGATTTTTGAATAATCAAGAATTCCATTTGACATAAAAAATGCACCTTCCCATTATCAAAGGATGATGAACACCGTATTTCCTGAAGAATTATCAGAAGGATGGTTAATTATCTATATTGATGATATCATAGTTTTCTCAGAAACTTGGGAAAATCACCTTACAAGACTCGAAAGGGTACTACAAAAAATAGTGCAAGTGAATATGCAAATTTCCTTGAAAAAGTGTCATTTTGCATACAGTGAACTAAAAGCACTGGGACATGTTGTATCTGGACTTATTCTAGGCGTAGACAAGAATAAAGTAGCAGCAGTACTACTTAAGCCAATTCCTCAAACAAAAAAAGAAATGCAATCATTTCTAGGATTTGCTGGTTACTATAGAAAGCATATAAAGGACTTTGCAAAAATTGCTAAATCCTTGTATAAGCTATGTGACCAACAAACAGTTTATGAAATGACAGAAGAAAGAGTCAAGGCATATGAAGAATTGAAGAATTCCTTAACAAATGCACCATTTCTTCTAATTCCAGATTACAAACTACCCTTCAAACTTTACATTGATGCTTGTGGAGAGGGACTAGGTGCTGCACTACACCAGACACAAATTATCAATGACAAACCAGTGGAAGGACCAATTTATTTTATTTCAAGACAGATAAAGCCAACAGAAGCAAGATATGGAGCAAGCCAAATGGAATGCCTCTGCTTAGTGTGGGCTTTAGAAAAATTACATTAATACTTGGATGGAACAGTATTTGATGTGATTACAGACTGTAATGCTGTAAAATCTCTATTAAATATGAAAACTCCAAATAGACATATGCTGAGATGGCAAATTGCTATCCAAGAATATAGAGGAAATATGACTATTGTTCATAAATGTGGCAATATTCATAAAAATGCAGATGGTCTTAGCAGATGGGCTCTAGCAATTACCCCTGATAATCCAGCATGGGTACCACAGGAACAGCACCATATAGAACAAATGTGTGTTACAGACATTGGCACAGAATTCTTTAACAAAGTTGAAAAAGCTATAAGAAAGACAAGAATTGCCATATCTTAAGCCAACTTCTAATTGGATTCTGCAAGGATCCATCACTTTCATCAAAACTAGATGAAACATGGAAAAAGGCATATATGGAAGGAAGATTCCACCTCCTTGATGGAATCCTCTACCATAGAACAAAACACACATGTGTTATGGCCTTAACAGATAGAACCCTGATAACACTATTTTACATGAGTGTCATGATAGTGTTCCAGCTGGACATCTTTCAGAAGACAGAACACTAGAAAGAGTGAAATCCTGCTCTTGGTGGCCAAATTGGAAGAAAGATGTTGCAGAATACTTCCAAACCTGTGACAGATGTCAAAAAGCCAACAGAGCCACAGGAAAGAAATTTGGAATGATTATCCAAATCCAAGAACCAAAATCCCCTTGGGAAATAGTTCATATGGATTTGGTAACAGAATTACCTCCAGGAGGAGACAGAAGCTATAATGCATGCCTAGTATTAGTTGACAGGTATAGCAAAAACTCTCATGTTCCTACCATGTCATACAGATGACACAGCTATGTACACAGCCATATTGATATGGAATAAAGGTATTAGCCATACAGGCTTATTCCAGAATATTATAAGTGACAGAGACTCAAAGCTCACTTCAGCATTATGGACATATCTCCATAACTTGTTTGGGACAAAACTATAATTCTCAACAGCTTACCATCCTCAAAATGATGGTTTAGCAGAAAGAATGATACAGACCTTGGAGTATATGATGGGAAGATTCTGTGCTTATGGACTAGAATTCAAAGATTCTGATGGTTTAACCCATGATTGGTGTACACTAATACCAGCTCTTGAACTGGCATAGAAAACATCTATCCATTCTTCTACTGGCAAAACACCAGAAATGGTAGAAAAGGGTTGGAATCCAAGACTTCCTTATGATACCCTCAAAAAGGACTTAGTAGATATACACCCAACAGCAAGCAGTTTTAAGATAATGCTTGATAAGGCAAGACACCATGCAAACAGATGTATGCAAGATTCTTTCAAATATGCAAAAGAAAAATGGGATAAAAGTCATAAACCTCCTAACTTCAAAATAGGAGACTTGGTCCTAGTATCAACCCTTAATTTCAATAACATAAAAGGTCCAAAGAAATGGAAAGATTCCTTTGCAGGACCATTTATGATAAAAGCACTTCATGGACCCAATGCTGTGCAATTGGAACTCACAGGTGAATTAATAAACAAACACCCAACCTTCCCTGTAATCCTGATAAAACCATACAGCTCAAGTGACATGGAATTATATCCACTAAGAAATAAACCCCCACTTGAAATTCCCCCATTGTAAGAAGGAGAAGAAAAGAAAATTTTAAAAGTCCTTAAAGAAAGAAGGACAAGAAACAAAAAAGAAAGCAAACACCTTGAAAGGTACAGAAATTCAACTCAGGAAGATGAATGGCTACTTGAGAAGGATATAAAACTTGTAAGCTTTGACTATGAAACAATAAGTAAAAATTACTAATATTTTACTTATTGTACTATGAATGTCCTTATAAATGAAACAAATAAGATAAAAATAATTATAATAATAATGAATTATTATAATTATGGCGTAAAAATAATTATATTATGAAATAAATTTGATAATATAATTTATATTATAAAATATCATATAGTAAAATAAATATGATAATATAAAATAATCAATATATTTAATGGCACTTTGTTATTGTTACAAATAAATAATAAAGGTGTAAAAAATTGTTTTTTATTAATAAAAAACAATTAATAACAATAATATTACCAATATTAAAGTTATAAATTGATATAAATAATATTTATATTAATTAAAGAATTATTAAGGTAATAATAAAGAGAAAATTATCATAATAAGAGAAAATAACCTAATTTTAATACTTAATATAATAATTTTGAGATATTCTACGCCAAAAAATGTAAATACAACTTATCCAAATCGTATTCACAACAAAAATAGAGAAAATTACAAATATTCTTGATTTTTACGTGAAAATGAGATTTTAAAGAGATTTTTGACAAAAACAATTAAATAAATGATTTAATCACGTCAAAATTGATGATTATAATAAGATTATCTTTGGTCTTTAATAATATAAGAGTTTTAAATATAAAGAATAAAGATATTACCTTTTAATTTTATTGATTTAATATTTTCAATGCGTCTGAGGGGAAAACAGAGTGAAAAGAGCTCTATATATAGTAAATACCTCCCTCTTAGAGTCCAACAGGCTTCTAGTAGACGTGTACTGATCATATCCACTGGAATTGATCAATATTTTAATGTTTGGTGATGATTACATCATGATCAAACCATATTACATCATTATTACGCCATTATTTAGAGTTATCACTATAACTCTAAGTTTGATGACGTCAAAGGCTTGGCAGAACCCCAAAATTCGTGTATTTTATTAGATTTAATCATAAACTAATAGTATTCATCAGTTTTATCACTCATATGACTGTTAAACTTAATTTAAGGTTACAGTGAGTGATCATAAATGATTAAATTAAGCTCAAACTTTGATCATTAATAACTTCTAAGATTTACTCGCTACAGCCATTCAGAGAGTGAATTCTAATAGCTTGGCATAACCTTATTATGCTTCCAAGAGCATTTCATTACATCATCAAAACTCTATTTCTGATGCTTTTTCTTGTAACTCATCTTTTCTGTCAAAATTTAATATTTTAAACTTCAAACTATGATTTCAAGAGGTTATACCTTGAATATTATAATAAAAAATACATCATTATTTACAAATGAGCTAGTAGAATCTAACTGTCTACTTTTTTCTAAGTTTGGATCACTTTCACAACAAAGTGGTCAACAGCTCTGTTGATTTTAATCAATAATTCCTTACAGGTTTTAACCTTTTTCATAACTTGTGAAATAAACTTCATTTCTGTATTCCTACAGTAATTACGTGATGAATTTTTTTTTGGTTCATCACTCTATCATGCATAATTCAAGAGATATTAGCTAAAATCCTTGAATATATGCGTTGACCAAAAAAGTGCATATATTCAGGTTAATTCCTCAAGTATTTTTTTAAAGCTTAGCTTCTTAATTGTTTAATATGTGGATTTTTATGGAGAATCCAATGCTACCATTTATTTCAAATTTTGTCCCATTGGGTTTGGAAATAAATAAGGATTTGTGTTTTTTATAAGGTATTATTACTTATAACTTATTAAATATTGACTTTACAGATATGCCATAAAAATGGTATATGTGTATTTTACCATGGGGACCCCAATGGTATAGCTTATTTCACATGTTTATTCATTGGTATTTAAGTTAAGCAAAGTATTATGCCAGTTTATGGTATTTTTGTAGTTTTAAGGTAATTATTTTTAATGTATAATTATATTAAATATTTTTTGTGACCTTTTTTGGGTATGTGGTCATATCTCAAAGGTTCACACAAATGCTCATAAGCTACTAATAAGGCTCAGACATGAAAGAAAACCTGTAAAATAGAAAAGTTAAAGCATTATTGAGCTTCAAGATTAATAAAGTATATTGAAGAGGTAGGACAGTGGATGATAGCCTAATTACACATATCAGATTGTGATACAATCTTTTTTGGTGGTAGGGAATGTGAAACTTTGAGATATGACCACATACACAAAAAGGTCACAAGAAATATTTAATATAATTATACATTAAAAATAAGTACTGTTAAAATACAAAAATACCATAAATTGACATAAAACTTGGTTTAACTTAGAAATAAATGAATAAACATGTTAAATAAATTCTGCCATTGGATTTCCCATGGTAAAATACACATATACCATTTTTATGGCATATCTGTAAAGTCAATATTTAATAAGCTATAAGTAATAATCCCTTATAAAATACACAAATCCTTATTTATTTCAAAAACCAATGAGAAAACATGTAAAATAAATGGTACTTGTAAGGTTTGTCTATGAAACTCTTGATAATAGTGACAATATCAAGAGTACTATGACTGTCCTCAGTAGAAAAATATAATATAATGAAATATTATAACCACAAATTTAAATATAATTAAAAAATAATTATATAAAAAAAATAAATTTAATTATTATGATAAAAATATAATAATAAAAAAAAATATAATAATTATAATAAATTATAATTATTCTATTATTGTTATAGTCACTGACAGTTATAACAATAAGAAGTGTAAAGCTCTTAATGAGACAATTACACGTGGAAAATAAGAATATTAACCACTTATAAATAATATAAATATTATTTATAAAAAAAGAATTAATCACACACTGTGCAGAAATAATTCTTTATAGAATAAAATTCTATATAAAAAAACTAATAATAGATAAAAAAAATATAGAACTTTAAAGAAAACTTACTTATAATATTTATTTAATACAACAAGTTATAAAACAACAGTTATTATATTAAATAATGATTATAAGTTAAAAACACGCCAAAAATCAATAAAATCAAAGATAAAACAACTTTTTATACTAAAATTTATGATTAAAGAGTTTTTGAGAGGAATTTGTGGATTTTAAAAGATATTTAAGATGATAATTTTATATAATAAAATTTATTATAGATGATTACAACAATAATCTGAATTCTATGACTTCAATTCTTCAATTTAATAAATAAAGAATAAAAATAACTTAAGAATTACTTTTAATAATAAGATTTTATATTTAATAAAACTTTACCTGTTTAAATTTCTAATATGATTGGATTGATTCTGAATGATGGACAAAAACAGTGATGAAAAGACTCTTTTTATGTCTACAGAGCAGCTCTCATGATTCATAATGGATGTAGAGGGCGTGCCCAGATCAAAACTGAAAAACCATGCTTAAAAATTAAGTTCTTAGCTTAAGGCAACTTATTTTTACTTCCAATTTAAAGTTACCAGTGTTATTCTTAACTCCAAGTAACTTTAATCCTCATTTAGTTTAATTATTTTAAGTTTTAATATAAAATAACTTTATTTATATTAAAGTTCATCACATGAACAACATAAAATCAGAGTTTCAAGCAGAAATCTCTTAAGCTGAATTTTTAATTAATTTTTAAAGAAATCATAATTTTCTTTAAGCTTAATTAAAAAAGTAATTTTCCAGGCTAATTACCCAGGAAACTTATTAATAAAAGATACTTAAAATTTAATTTATATATTGATAATATTAAATTCTAAGCTGTGTGAAATTTTCAAGCAAATCCATTAAGATTTGGATTTTTAATGAATTTTTGAAGTTATTACTATTTTTCCACGTAAAATAGCAATACACACAAAACCTTAAGTTTTGATAAGGTTTTGTTGATTGAAACCTTAAAGTTTTAAGCTTATTTAAGCTTTTTAAGCTTGATTAAGCTTTGACAGTCCTTAAAACCTTGATTCCAAGCCTGCTTATTGGGATTTACCCTCTTGGCAGCTTGAAATTCTTATCCAATTTAGGATAAAATCAGTTTAAACCTTAAGGTTGGATCAAAGTCTAATCTTAAAGTTTAAATAAGGTTGAAAATCCTCCAATACAGGTGGACAACCTTAATTGAATCATTGCAGATCCAAAAAGTTGGGTACCCCAGCTCTATTTGGTCTTTTTCCTTTGTCCCACCTTTTTGCGTGGATTTTGCCCTTTTATTTATTTAAAGCCATACTATGGCCTTAAACCCTTTTAAATTGAGCTCACACAGGATTTACATTCTGTATGGCAAATCCTTAGCCAATTCAGTAAATATACACCACACCTCAATTTTAACTAAAATTTTGGTAAAGTTGCATAAACCTTATGTAACTTTAAATTTAAGCTTAATTAAGCTTAAATTTAACAATTTAAAAAAAAATGTTAAAAAAGTTACATTAGTACTGTGAGATTCTTAAATCTTCTAATAACACAAGAAATAAGTGTTTTTGGGTATAACACCTTATGGGTGTACCCTAGGTTATTTTTGGTGTAGAATCCAAAAATGACATAATAATTATAACTTTGTTTATCCAAAAAAAAGTTATACTTATTTTTTATTATTTTTTATTTTAAATTCAACTAAAAAGTCTGTTTAAGACAAATTTCATTGTTTATAAAATCATTTGTGGCCTTATGGGTATGTTAAACATACCTCACAGGCTCACAGTACTAGTGGATTCTCCCTAAAACTACACATATAAAAAAATTAAGAAAATAAGCTTCAAACTCAATACTTAAGGAATTAACCTAAATATATGCACTTTTTTGGTCAACACATATATTCAGGGATTTTAGCTAATATCTCTTGAATTATACATGATAGAGTGATGAACCAAAAATAAAGTCATCACATAATTACTGTAGGAATACAGAAATGGAGTTTATCTTTACAAGTTATAAACAAGGTCAAAACCTGTAAGGAATTATTGATTAAAATCAACAGAGCTGTTGACCACTTTGTTGTAAAAGTGGTCCAAACTTAAAAAAAAGTTGACAGTTGAATTCTACTAGTTCATTCGTGAAGAATGATGTATTTCTTATTATAATATTCAAGGTATAACCCCTTGAAACCATAGTTTGAAATTTAAAATATTAAATTTTGACAGAAAAGATGAGTTACAAGAAAAATCATCAAAAATAGAGTTTTGATGATGTAATGAAATGCTCTTGGAAGCATAATAAGGTTATGTCAAGCTATTAGAATTCACTCTCTGAATGGCTGTAGCAAGTAAATCTTAGGAGTTATTAAGGATCAAAGCTTGAGCTTAATTTAATCATTTATGATCACTCACTGTAACCTTAAATTAAGTTTAACAGTCATATGAGTGAGAAATTGGTGAATACTATTAGTTTATGATTAGAACTAATAAAATCCACGAATTTTGGGGTTCTGCCAAGTCTTTGACATCATCAAATTTAGAGTTATAGTGATAACTCTAAATAATGGCGTAATAATGATGTAATATGGTTTGATCATGATGTAATCATCACCAAACCTTAAAATATTGATCGATCCCAGTGGATTCAATCAATACACGTCTACTAGAATCCTGTTGGACTCTAGGAGGGAGTTATTTACTATAAATAGAGCTCTTTTTACTCTGTTTTCCCCTCAGACGCATCAAAAACATTAAATGAATACAATAAAAAGGTAATTTCTTTATTCTTTATATATAAAACTCTTATATTATCAAAGACCAAAGATCATCTTCTTATAATTATCAGTTTTGACGTGATTAAACCATTTATTTAATTGTTTTTGTTAAAAATCTCTCTAAAATCTCATTTCCACATAAAAAATCAAGAATATTTGTAATTTCTCTATTTTTTATTGTAAATACAATTTGGATAAGTTGTATTTATATTATTTGGTGTAAAATATCTCAAAATTATTATATTAAGTATTAAAAGTAGGTTATTTTCTCTTATTATAATAATTTCCCCTCTATTATTCTTTTAATCATACTTTAATTAATATAAATAGTATTTATATTAATTTATAACTTTAATATTGGTAATAGTATTGTTATCAATTGTTTTTTATTAATAAAAAACAATTTTTTACGCCTTTATTATTTGTTTGTAACAATAATAAAGTGCCTTTGAATATATTTATTATTTTATATTAATATATTTATTTTATTATATTATATTTTATTAATAATATAATTATTTTTACGCCATAATTACAATAATTCTTTATTATTATAATTATTTTATCTTATTTATTTCATTTATAAGGACATTCATAGTACAATAAGTAAAATATTAGTAATTTTTACTTATTGTTTCATAGTCAAACCTTACAGAATTTCTTTTTTTATTTTGTGGTGGCTTCTTAAGCATGAATAAATATGCAATATTCTTTGTTTATAATTTTTTTCTGAATGATAAATCTAAAAATATGGCATAATTATGTGTGCTTGAGAAGCCACCACAGAAAAGAATAAAAAAACAGATTGGAATAATATCCCCAAGCCTATTGAGAGGATTTTCTGAAAAAATCTCTCCAAGACAAAGATTTCCTTTGTCATAGAGCTTCATAATATAAATTTGAACAGATTATCTTTGTAAACATTTGAGATAAGTGATTTCAGCAGGGTTTGGACCCACAAATTCTCATATCTTTGGGAAAATAAGAGCTATTTAGCCCTGCTTTGAGAGAGAAAAACTTTCATCACAAAATAACCATTGAAATATTAATTTTTCCAAAAAACCAAAAAAAAAGGTTTTGCAAAAGAAGCCACTCCAAAACTTCCTTCCAGTCAGTCCTTATCAAAATACAACTCAATCGATGAATAACTCAACAAAATATTTTTTGGTTAGGCTTTTATTTCCAAAATGAAAATTCACTCTTCCAAAAAAGGAGAGGTTCTGTTTAATTCAAAGGGAATATAATCCTTTGGTTATTATTTAGTAAAAACATTTTTGAATCGACCTCCTTTTTTAAGAGGGACTTCCAGTTTATGGTAAACCCTCTTGTTTTGGGGCTTTGTATTGAATAAGCTATCCCTTGAAAATGTTTTCTGCAAAGAATGACTTTTTGAAAGCTCCCCAATGAATACTTGATTTTTTTTGACTCAAACACCAATTAATAGTCAGCTTCCAAGATTTAAGAAAATACTCAGTTGAAACCCTTTCTTTTCCTTTTTAGAGTTTTTTTGACTAAAATTGTTCCTTTATAAAGATATTCCTATAAATTACCATTATATGTTTATCTATATGTCCATATTTTTTGAAGAGAATGCTTCATTTTCAATGTTTTTCTTTTGGCTCACAGCCCATATTAATTCCCCTGAAACATCCATCAATTGTGAACTTTTGGTAACTTCTCCATAAATATTTTCATTTTGAATTTCCCAATCAAAAAATTCAGAGCTTCCCACATTAAATTTAGATTAGAATCAAATTACAAACTTCTACAAAGCTTTAAGGGAATTTAATGGAAGAAGGATTTTCATTTATTCAAAATAGCCAATTCTACTGATGAAAAATAAAAAATTAAAAAAAGGAGATTAAATCAGCAAATACTTATTATAAAAGGCATGAGCAAACCAAAATCATCCCATGTCCTGCTTATTTTTTCGAATAAATTCTCAAATGTGTAGAAATTGACATGACCAGTAAACAAACTCAGTGACGTTTTATTGACCGGTAAGCTAAGAATGTTCTCTTAAATAAAGAAGTGGCAATTGATCATGATTTCATGATCAGAACTCTAATCTCAAATGTATTACGTTGATGTTTTCTATAAAAGGAGTAAAATCTTTTAATGATGAACTGCTTTCATCTTGGAGAACTCAAGTTGTAAATTTTGTCCCTCAATCATAACCCTTACTGTTTTATCTAATTGTTCTTACAATCAATAATTAATTGTTCTCCCCGGAAGTATCCTTGTTGTAAAGTATTCAGACTTCATTAAAAAGAAGAATTACTAGGTAATTCCTCTTATTTTGATTTCAATAGCATTTACTAAAATATTAACATTTACTCCAAAGATTTTATCATCGAGATTCCTAATAAAACCATTCGCTAAATTCATAGTACTACATCTTGGTTTCCACCTTGAGGTGGATCAGCATATTATTATCTTCTAATTTTTTCTTTATGATATTGATGAAAGTCACCTTTAGTTTTAACTTTTATAGATTTACAGTCTTGAAGCTCTAGGAAACCAAGAAAAAAGGTGGAAAAACAAATTCCTTGAAAGATGTCCAACAAAAAGAAAAAACCCCAAGGAAAACAGTAATATTCCAATCCTCAACGGATTAAATTAAAGTGAATGGTATAGACGCATCCACATCTATCCAAAGTCCAAAGACCTACTGGACGTTTGCCTGAGAAGAGTGCCAGCTGATACAGCTCCTACTTCCGTGAATAAATAGAATAAGTTCAGTTACGAGGTTATCACCTTCATCTCCAGTAACATCGATCCATCAGTATTCATTGAAGTAATAGAAAATGATACAATGGAAGATGCAAACCTCCTCTTGGAGAAGATTTATGAGAAGTATTCCTAAAAATCTGCAATTAATCAAGGAAGGGTTGTTATGGATTGGGTAGCTATTGCATATAAAGGGAATCTGGCTGATTTTATCAAGAGGTTTCGTAAGGCCTTAGTAGAATTAGCTTTGGTAAACATAAAAATTCCATCCGATGTCATATCGGACATGATATTAGGAAAGCTCTGTGATCACACTAGCATGTATCACTTGGCAGACCTTGTTGTAATGAGTACTGAAGCCACATAAAATCCGGCTGTGACTCTTCATAAACTACAAAACTATGCACGAAACCTTGAATAAAAGCAAAAGGATTCAGTTGAAGAGAATTTAAACGCCGCTATGATCACTAGTAGTTTGTCTCATGCAAGTAAATGAGTCTACTACTGTCCTAATGGAGTGCATAATCCGTTAAAAAATTCTCATAAGCCAAACAGATGTTACATTGAATTCGCTCACCTTTGACCAAAAATGAAGGAGAATGACAATCAGGCTCCATCTATACATCTTTCTTCTACTGAAGCGTTAGTGACAGCGCTGGAGTCGACAACCATAAAACACAGATCATCGTTGATGGTGCAGCGACTCATCACATGTTCAGCAACAGGTCCATGTTTAAATATATCAAGGAGTCTTCTCCTTTTATTGTTTCAAATGGGGGATCCCCCCAGAAATCTGTTTTCTGAAAGCGTTGGGTCAATAAACCTTACGATAGAAGGAAGAGCGCTCACATGAGAAAATTGTATCTTGATACCCAACATCTCTCATAACCTCATTAGCCTACTGGAGCTGTTTAAAGGCTCCATTACAATTTAAAAATTTCAGCTAGGAATATTTTTCATCAAAAATTCAAATGAAGCAATTATCTTTTAAAAATAACACATCGGCTCATGACAGTTCTACGTCAGCCGGTCAAGGCTTTGCTCTCAATTGGTGATTTGTGGCATCAAAGGCTTGGGGATCTGTGAGCCTGTGAGGTATGTTTAAAATACCCATAAGGCCACAAATGATTTTATAAACAATTAAATTTGTCTTAAACAGACTTTTTAGTTGAATTTAAAATAAAAAATAATAAAAAATAAGTATAAATTTTTTTTGGATAAACAAAGTTATAATTATTATGTCATTTTTGGATTCTACACCAAAAATAACCTAGGGTACACCCATAGGGTGTTATACCCAAAAACACTTATTTCTTGTGTTATTAGAAGATTTAAGAATCTCACAGTACTAATGTAACTTTTTTAACATTTTTTAAAATTGTTAAATTTAAGCTTAATTAAGCTTAAATTTAAAGTTACATAAGGTTTATGCAACCTTACCAAAATTTTAGTTAAAATTGAGGTGTGGTGTATATTTACTGAATTGGCTAAGGATTTGCCATACAGAATGTAAATCCTGCGTGAGCTCAATTTAAAAGGGTTTAAGGCCATAGTATGGCTTTAAATAAATAAAAGGGCAAAATCCACGCAAAAAGGTGGGACAAAGGAAAAAGACCAAATAGAGCTGGGGTACCCAACTTTTTGGATCTGCAATGATTCAATTAAGGTTGTCCACCTGTATTGGAGGATTTTCAACCTTATTTAAACTTTAAGATTAGACTTTGATCCAACCTTAAGGTTTAAACTGATTTTATCCTAAATTGGATAAGAATTTCAAGCTGCCAAGAGGGTAAATCCCAATAAGCAGGCTTGGAATCAAGGTTTTAAGAACTGTCAAAGCTTAATCAAGCTTAAAAAGCTTAAATAAGCTTAAAACTTTAAGGTTTCAATCATCAAAACCTTATCAAAACTTAAGGTTTTGTGTGTATTGCTATTTTACGTGGAAAAATAGTAATAACTTCAAAAATTCATTAAAAATCCAAATCTTAATGGATTTGCTTGAAAATTTCACACAGCTTAGATTTTAATATTATCAATATATAAATTAAATTTTAAGTATCTTTTATTAATAAGTTTCCTGGGTAATTAGCCTGGAAAATTACTTTTTTAATTAAGCTTAAAGAAAATTATGATTTCTTTAAAAATTAATTAAAAATTCAGTTTAAGAGATTTCTGCTTGAAACTCTGATTTTATGTTGTTCATGTGATGAAATTTAATATAAATAAAGTTATTTTATATTAAAACTTAAAATAATTAAACTAAATGAGGATTAAAGTTACTTGGAGTTAAGAATAACACTGGTAACTTTAAATTGGAAGTAAAAATAAGTTGCCTTAAGTTAAGAACTTAATTTTTAAGCATGGTTTTTCAGTTTTGACCTGAGCACGCCCTCTACATCCATTATGAATCATGAGAGCTGCTCTGTAGACATAAAAAGAGTCTTTTCATCACTGTTTTTGTCCATCATTCATAATCAATCCAATCATATTAGACATTTAAACAGGTAAAGTTTTATTAAATATAAAATCTTATTATTAAAAGTAATTCTTAAGTTATTTTTATTCTTTATTTATTAAATTAAAGAATTGAAGTCATAGAATTCAGATTATTGTTGTAATCATCTATAATAACTTTTATTATATAAAATTATCATCTTAAATATCTTTTAAAAATCCACAAATTCCTCTCAAAAACTCTTTAATCATAAATTTTAGTATAAAAATTTGTTTTATCTTTGATTTTATTGATTTTTGGCGTGTTTTTAACTTATAATCATTATTTAATATAATAACTGTTGTTTTATAACTTGTTGTATTAAATAAATATTATAAGTAAGTTTTCTTTAAAGTTCTATATTTTTTTTATCTATTATTAGTTTTTTTATATAGAATTTTATTCTATAAAGAATTATTTCTGCACAGTGTGTGATTAATTCTTTTTATAAATAATATTTATATTATTTATAAGTGGTTAATATTCTTATTTTCCACGTGTAATTGTCTCATTAAGAGCTTTACACTTCTTATTGTTATAACTGTCAGTGACTATAACAATAATAGAATAATTATAATTTATTATAATTATTATATTTTTTTTTGTTATTATATTATTATAATAATAATTAAATTTATTTTTTTATATAATTATTTTTAATAATTATATTTAAATTTGTGGTTATAATATTTTATTATATTATATTTTTCTACTGAGGACAGTCATAGTACTCTTGATATTGTTACTATTATCAAGAGTTTCATAGACAAACCTTACAGGATCCATCTAATCAAGTTTTGAAAACTCTTGGGCTTCCTCCAACTCCTGACACTTGGAGGTCCGCCTCACTGAGAAATCATCATTTCTTTCGTTTTCTGGAAGCTTTGATAAGGTTCAACACCCACTTGAATGAGTACATTTAGATGTGGTTGGTCCCATCAATCCCAGCTCAAATATTGGACTTAGGTTCTTTCTTACCATTGTAGATCAACTTACATCATTCAAGGAAATGATTTTTTTGAAAGCTAAAAGTGAACCATTTAATGAATTTTTCAAATGGAAAATTTTCTTGAAAATCATTCAAAACACCAGAATAAATAAAGTGGTTAGTGACAGAGGGTGAGAATCTGAGAAAAAGAGGTTAAAATATTTGGTGAAATTGTTTTGCTTTGCTCATATTTTTTATTCAACAGCAACACTTGAAAATGATGGGTTCATTGAGTGGGCTAATTGGACCATTCTTGACAAAGCTATATGATTATCGATTAATTCAAATGTTCCCACATCATACTGGGCTGAGGCTGTGAATACAGCTTGTCAGGCTGAGTCTATGACGAAATTATAATAAGGCTATATACAACTTTAACTATGACTGTGACATGGTAAAAACTGATAAAAAAAGGTTTGGTGTGATTGATAAGGGTTAAAAATAGAGTAATAAGGGCTTTACTATTAAGAAAGACTGGTGGTGAGTGCTGTTGAAAGCCCTGGTTGCAGTCTTACCAGTTGGATTACCATAATAAGAACTACGATACTTAAATTTAAACTATACCTGACTTGTTTTCCAAGAGCATAACTGTCTTTAACAGTTGTACTACATAGGAGCTTAAGAACAGGATGAGGAAACCTTTTCTGGTGGAGAAAAGGTCCCTTTTAATCCTAAAATTGGGTGAAAAAGTTTGCTAGACTTTTCCACATAGAGGGAGTGAAACCTTTTAACTTCCAACAACTTGTTTGTAGCTTTCACAAATCCTGTATAGCCTGTATTGGGCTCATATTTGGCTTTGAAACCACATCTGGGCATTTTTCACCAATACAGGGTGAAAGCTTTCATCTGGGGACCACATAGCCCTCTTCTGACATGTATTACACATAGAATGCTGTACATAACCTGTACAGGACCCCAGTATTGACCAAACTATGAGTTATTGAAGTATAAGCAAGCTCCTTTTCCTTTTTGACACCGCATAATCATAGTTATGGGATATTGTCCCAAAGTAAGGCTGTATTGGGCTAACTGTGGGATTTTGACCTTAAAGCCGCCATACCTTTGTTGGTTTTTGAGATATCAAGCTCAGATTTGGTTAATTGTGTAGTCCTGGATGTGTTCAACACAATGGTACCTCATTTGATATAGTTATAATTAAATATGGCAAAGGTATGCCATGTACAAGAATATTTTGTAGATATGTATTGAGCTTATTTGCTCCATAGCTTTTTTTTAGATTGGATATGAGGAAATGGATGGAATCATCAGATAGCCCTTCTTGTTCTCTTTCCCAAACAACCCCAATTTTGGAATCTCACACTAAAACTGTAGAAGTTAGATGAGAGGTGAATATTTTCTTGCCCTTTATTTGACCTTATTTGGTTCATACCTTCAGTAGTTCTTATGCGAGCTCAATTTTGCTAGTACCATCAAAGAGCCCTGATTTATAGCTTCATTTTGAATACCCATTTGATTGAGTTAAGCCTCTTCCTCTGGATTTTAGATGAGAGGTGAAAATTAACATTTATGCTCAGCAAGAACCTTGAGCAGAAATAACTTTGTTATTCTTTGTCCTATAATTCTGGGACTTGTATGTTTGAGAAAATGTGGGTTTCCTCTTTCTTTTGATACTTTTTGAGCTGATTTGGCTCAGCCCCATTTTTTGGTGGTATCTTGGCTTTACCATTGGTTTATGGTATTTGGTTGTCATCCTTGTGCTCTGGGTTTGAGTCACAGGCTGACATACCCACCCTCAAAAAAAGGCTCATCATTGATGAGCCTTTTTGGTCCTCCTAGAGGTCCTGAATCTCCTTAGGTGAAGTTTATCATCTGGAATGGCATTCTCTGCTAACCATTTGTCTTTATCTGCTTCCTGGCTTTTAAATCTGACCAAGTATTGCCTTAGGTCTTTACCATTTAGTCTTATATTCCTGGCCTTGATGATTTTCTTCACAGGGCCAGGGTAGTCCTCCACTTCCACTATTTCTGGTGGAGTGGTATTTCTCTTCCTGGAGGGAACCTTAGCATCCCCTGTTTGGAAGTATGGCTTAACCAAACTCACTGGGAATACTGGGTGTTTCCTAGGTAATTCCTCTGTGAGTTTGAGCTCCACTGCATTTTTACCTATCAGTTTAATTATATTAAAGGTCCCTACAAATGATCCTCTTATCTTCTTTGGTCCCTTAAGATTGTTGAAGTTGAGTGTGGACACTAATACCCTGTCCCCTTCTTTGAAGTCAGGTCCTTTTCGAGATTTGTCCCACATCTGTTTATTGTATTCTTTTGCCCATCTATGCATCTAGAAGCTGTATCACAAGCCCTCTTCCACATATCATGGAAGTCTTTGGCTGCTGGGTGGAAAGTCAGAAGATTTTTCTTCAGGTTTTCCACAGGCAATGGGGGGTTCCACCCTTTTTCTACCAGTTGGGGTGATTTCCCTGTGGTAAAGTTCTGGCTTGTGTAAGCCAGCTGGACTCCTGGTAAAAGGGTAACCAAGTCATGGTTGTATCCTTCATGGTCTTTGTATTTCATGCCATATGCACAAAATCTTCTGATGATTTCCTCCATTGTTTAGATCATCCTTTCAGCTAAACCATCTGTCTGTGGGTGGTAAACTGGAAAGAATTAAAGTTTAGTACCAAGCATTTCATACAAGTTGGTCAAAAGTTCTGATGTGAATTTTGGGTCCCTATCACAAATGATAATTTTAGGGACTCCACATGTGGATATTATGTTATTCCAAAATAACAACACAGTATCCATTTCTATGTCCTCCTTGTGACATGGTAAGCACCTAAGACTATTGCTGAACCTATCAAATATGATCAGGCAAGCATTGACGCTTTCTTTGACTCCTGGGACTAGTCCTGTGACCCAGTTCATGTCGATGGTTTCCCATGGGTGTTTGTGTTCTGCTATGTGTTGAAGTAGCTCATACTTCTTTCCATGTTTTCTGTTTGGCTTCTGGAATGCTTCACAAGTGTTGATGTATTCACTCAACTCTTGTTTCTATTTGGGCCACAAAGCTGTGCTTCCTACCTTTTGCTTGGTCCTTTCTTCACTCATGTGTCCCATATAGGGGCAGTCATGGCATTCCTGCAGGATCAGGGATATATGTTCCCTGTCTACTACTGTGAATGCACTTGTGTTCTTCTCTCCATGGTAGAGCAGGCCATCTATAAGGAAAAACTTTTTGTCCTTGTTGTCCCTCAACCAGCGTTCCTCTAGCTGGGATTCCAGTTCTCGGCTCCTGTAATTCTGTTGGAGGAGTTGGAACAATATTCCACACTGTTTTTGTTTGGCACATGTCTTCATTACTCCACTGAAGAGCTTATCCCCAAAATGGGAATTTCTGTTCCTTCTGATACAGTGTATTCACTGTCTGGGGTACCACATTGTGGTGCCAATTCAGAAAATCTGAAGTTTTTCCTCCTATCTATTTCCACAAAGTGGATAGGAATCTTGGTTGTTACTTCAGGGTCATATACTGGGTTTCTTTTGACATTTTCTAGTGGAAATCTGCATTGGTATGGCTTTTTCCCTCCTTTTATATGATGAGCATATAGCCTATATACTCCTGGATGGCTATTTGTGACCTCAATATTTGTCTATTGGTAGTATTCATATTCAATGAATACTTCAAGGCTGTGCAGACTGTGTAGAATTCAAAGACTATGCCTTGCAAGTAATAGTGAAGTTTCCCTAGAGCCTAGATTAAACATAGACATTCATCATGGTGGCCCCATACCTGGCTTCTGAATATTTCAGTTTCCTAGAGATGTAGCATATTATTCCCTCTCTTGGTTCACCATCTACAATTTGTCTCTGGTGAAAGGATGCCCCTAAGCCTTGGCTACAGGCTGCATCTATATATAGCTTAAATGGTAGTTGAAAACCAGACAAGATGAGAACAGGTGCATTTTTGAGTTCATGTTTTATCCTCTCATATGCATCCCTTCTTTCTCTGGTAATTTCAAAAACTAAATCTTTTTAACATAACTTGTAAAGACTAGTAGTTATTTGGGCAAAGCTTTTGATATGGTTTCTGTAGTAGCTAGCAAACCCAAGAAAAGATTGCATCTATTTGATGTTCTTTGATACTGGTTTCTGCAGTACTGCTGCTACTTTATTCTGGTCTATGGCCAGAATGAGTCCTGAGACTTTATGTCCTAGTGCCAGTAATTCTTGTTGGCCACAATACCAATTTTTAAGTGAAATTTTCAGAGTGATGGGTGTTCATTTACTTAATACTCTGTCTATGTACTGCACATGGTCTTCTCATGTCTCTGAGTATATAATGATGTCATAAGTATATACTACCATCCAGCCCTCCAATAGTTCTTCTTGAAATATTGGGTCCATCATGCTTTGGAAGTATGCTGGTGCATTTTTGATGTTAAATGGCATCCTGGTGTACTCATATATACCCATATGGCATATGATTTTGAGTAATTTGATGGATTTTGGTTTAACTCCATTAAGGTGAAAGCCTTTCATAAAATCCATCTTGTCTATGTATTTGGCTTTTGCCAGTTTATCTAGGGCATGCACTATCTTAGGTATAGGGTACCTGTCAGCTTTTGTGTAGTTGTTCAGGGCTCTAAGATATCCACACAGCCTAAATTTGCCATCATTCCAGGTGATAAAGACAGAAGTGGTTATCTCAACTATTTAATTGTGTCCTATCTTCCTGATGACATCCACGTCTAGTAGTTCATTGACATGTCTTTCAATTTCCTTCCTAGTTTCCAGACTTGCTGGGTATAAAGGTCTTATTAGCATGGGTGGATAGGGTCTCTCCACATTGAGATATAATTCTATATTACGGCCTCTGATTTTTTGTAATGGTTCATCACCAATGGCAAATGCTGGTCTATTTTTCCTCAGCATCTTCAGTAAACTAAGTTTTTGTTCACTGGTGAGGGTAGTGCTTAATTGGCCCTCCTTTAATTTGTTCAGGAACTATTCTAGAGGGTCATGGGAAGATGTTTTGTGAACCTTTGAGATATGACCACATACCCAAAAAGGTCACAAAAAATATTTAATATAATTATACATTAAAAATAATTACCTTAAAGCTACAAAAATACCATAAATTGGCATAAAACTTGGTTTAACTAAAGACAAATGGATAAACATGTGAAATAAATTATACCATTAGATTAGCCATGGTAAAATACACATATACCATTTTTAAGGCATATCTGTAAAGGCAATATTTAATAAGTTATAAGTAATAATACCTTATAAAAACCACAAATCCTTATTAATTTGAAACCCCAATGAAACAACATGTGAAATAAATGGTACCATTGGATTCTCCATAGAACTCCACATATAAAACAATTAAGAAGCTAAGCTTCAAAAGAAATACTTAAGGAATTAACCTGAATATATGCACTTTTTTGGTCAATGCATATAATCAAGAATTTTAGCTAATATCTCTTGAATTATACATGATAGAGTGATGAACCAAAAAGAAAGTCATCATGTAATTACTATAGGAATACAGAAATGAAGTTTATTTCACACGCTATAAACAAGGTTAAAACCATTAAGGAATTATTGATCAAAATCAACAGAGCTGTTGACCACTTTGTTGTGAAAGTGGTCCAAATTTAAAAAAAAGTAAAAAGTTGAACTCTAATAGTTCATTTGTAAAGAATGATGTATTTTTTGTTATAATATTCAAGGTGTACCCCTTGAAATCATAGATTGAAGTTTAAAATATTAAATTTCGACAGAAAAGATGAGTTACAAGAAAAATCATCAAAAATAGAGTTTTGATGATGTAATGGAATGCTCTGGGCGGCATAATGAGGTTATACCAAGCCTTTAGAATTAACTCTCTGAATTGCTGTAGTGTTTAAATTTTTAAAGTTATTAAGGATCAAATTTGAGCTTAATTTGATCATTTTTGATCACTCACTGTAACCTTAAATTAAGTTTAACAGTCATATGAGTGATACAATTGGTGAATACTATTAGTTTGTGATTAAAACTAATAAAATCCACAAATTTTGGGGTTCTGCCAAGCCTTTGACGTCATCAAACTTAGAGTTAAAGTGATAACTCTAAATAATGGCGTAATAATGATGTAATATGGTTTGATCATGATGTAATCATCACCAAAACTTAAAATATTCATCAATTCCAGTGGATATGATCAGTACACGTCTACCAGAATCCTGTTGGACTCTAAGAGGGAGGTATTTACTATAAATAAAGCTCTTTTCACTCTGTTTTCCCCTCAAACGCATCAAAAACAATAAATCAATACAATTAAGAAGGTAACATCTTTATTCTTTATATATAGAACCTTTATATTGCCAGAGACCAAAGATCATCTTATTATAATCATCAATTTCTATGTGATTAAATCATTTATTTGATTGTTTTTGTTAAAAATCTCTCCAAAATCTCATTTCCACGTAAAAATCAAGAATATTTGTAATTTTCTCTATTCTTAATGTAAAATACAATTTGGATAAGTTTTATTGCCATTATTTGGCATAAAATATCTAAAAATTATTATTTTAAGTATTAAAAGTAGGTTATTTTCTCTTATTATAATAATTTCCTCTTTATTATTCTTTTAATAATTCTTTAAATTAATATAAATAGTATTTATATTAATTTATAACTTTGATATTGGTAATATTATTGTTATTAATTGTTTTTTATTAATAAAAAGCAATTTTTTATGCCTTTATTATTTTTTTGTAACAATAATGAAGTGCCATTAGATATATTAATTATCTTATATTGATATATTTATTTTATTATATTATATTTTATAATATAAATTATATTATCATATTTGATTGATAATATAATTATTTTTATGCCATAATTATAATAATTCTTCATTATTATTATTATTATTATCTTATTTATTTCATTTATAAGGACATCAATAGTACAATCAGTAAAATATTGGTAATTTTTACTTATTGTTTCATAGTCAAACCTTACATTTGGGGGCCTGGCCATGATATTTTCTCTAAAAGACCTTTAAAAAAGATTCTAATTGGGCTTATCCAATAATAAATTATACTTATAATCATAAAATTATATAATAATTTGATATTTATTGATTTTAAAAGCGATTGAGGCATTTGGAAAGCAATTGTACTGTTTTACACATGGTTTTTCACATCCTTAGATTTGCAAAAACTTTCTTTGAGTGACTCTAGTGATTGAAAAAGATATTTTATAAATTAAAAATAATTTTATATTGTAAATTAATTTGATAAAAGAATCATATTCATTTTTATTTTATTCTTTAAAAATAAAAACATAAAAAATAATAAAAATATTAAAAACCAATAAAAAAGTTATTTTATTCATTTTAATTTCATTTTTCAATAAAAAAAAAGATATAAAAGCAATTTTTACATGGGAAATTGCCATATCATACCAAAAGATAACACTTTTATATAAAAGACTTATATATGTTTGTCTTTTTTAGTGTTTGAAGACAACCTAACAGAGGACAACCAAGCCACTGTTGAAAGATTGGTGGAAGAAACTTGTCAAAGCTCTCCAACACCAATAATCACTAAGAAAAAGAAAGCCAAGAAATTGGACTTTCCAGGACCCACTATTCAGGACTCTGAAGTGGAGTACCTCATTTATAAATTGCCATAAGGGTGTTCCTGTTCTAAAATACTCTTATTAATTATTTTTCTTATAATATGACTACCAGAAGAGGCTCCCAATACTCCATCCAATCAGATGGAGCTGGACTCAGAGGTAGAATTGATTCCTCAAAAGGGAAAAGGAAGGGCAATATCCCCAGTGGAACAGAATCCACACAAGGAATTGCCTTATCCCAAAGGCAAGTCCCAGAAATGCTCATGATATCTGAACCTTAATTGGAACTAAGTATGAGTAACTCAAATAGGTACAAATCACATTCAGAGGCCTCAAATAGACATTTACATGAGCCAATACAAACAGTACTACACAGTGTACAAGGACGAAGATTGGGAAATGTTGCCTCAAATACACCAAGGAGTGATTAACTCCTGGCACATCCTGAAAAAGTTCCTCAAAGAGCAGGAAATAGTGAGATACTCCAATGGATGGAATCCACTATCATCCAAACCTCAAATCAAAAAGATCAAGGAGTATCATGCCAAAAAGAAGGAGGAAACCAAGGAAGAAGCCCCAGTAGCTTCTACCAGCAAGCCCCAAGTCAACCCACTTCCCCAAGAAGGGAAGAATTACAAGAAAAAGAATTGGAGAAAACCATATTCCCCAAGCTACAGGATTCCCAAAATCCAAAAAGATGCCATGGACAATGTCTTCAACATGGCCAGCACTTTGATGGAATTCAAATACAAAGAGGAACAAAGAATGAGACAACCCCATTTCCCAAAGAAATAACCTTGTCTCCTGATGTTGTAAATACTTCAACAGAACTTAAAAATAGTATTTTACCTCTTCGAGACATTAAAAATAGTTTATTATCTTTCCAAGAAATAAATAATAGCTTATCATATTTAACAAAACTTTTTTCACAAAATAAGAAAGAAATTGATAACATAAAACTTATGATTGAAAATTATAAACCAAATGTATTAATTGACAATACTCAGAAATTAATACAAGGACAACAAGAGTTGTACAAATACATAAGTGATATCAAAGAAAAAACTTTGACAATCAATTATGATGTGAGTATTGACAATCTTACAGAAAAATTAAACAAATTAAGTATTTCTGTGGAAAGATTTGAAGAAAAGGCTTCATCACACCAAAAATTACTTTTGGACCATGTGGAAAAGAGTGATGAAGCAAGAATGCATCTGAAAGATGACATTCAAAGTGAATTAAGGCTTATTACTGAAAAAATGGATAAAATCAATGAGGCTAATTTAAATATGCCAAAGTTATCAACACCATTTTCTCACATAAGAAGCCCTGTTAAGCCAAAAGAGGAATTAACAACTCCATTCATAACAGACTTAAGTCACCAGGACAATAACCAAGTCTTAATGAAGAAAGCACCTCAATTGAAAGAATGGCCAATATTCACAGGAGAAGGTGAATATGACCACATGTTATTTATCAAGACAATTGACATGCTACAAGAAGATTATGCCATACCAGATGAATTAATCACCGCAAGATAACATTCATTTTTTGAGAAATCTGGAAAAAGATGTTATTATGGCATAAGGCAAAAAAATGGCAAAAATACCTGGTCTTGGTGGAAACAAGAAATAATCACCAAGTGGGCTAATGATGCCTGGAGGTACAAAATAGAAAATGCATTTGAAAATTTTTTCTTTGACCCAGACAAAGACAAACCTTTAACTTGGTTCTTGAAACAAGTTGAAAGGCTTAATGCACTGTACCCAGAAATGTCACAAAAGATGGTGCACATGAAAATACTTAAAAAATGTGGAGGGGAACTAGAACATGCCCCAAGAAGCAGGTGTATAGAACCATGCTCCACAGAAGAGTATATAAATGCACTAGAAGATATAGTGACAAGAACAAAAATTGGCAGGACTTGGAAAAAATTGGACATTAAAAGCCCAAATAAACCATTTATCAAAAAAGATAAATCAAAAGAATCCTTCAAGCCCAATACATCCAACAATAATGAGCAAAGAAAATGCCATAAATGTGGAGGTATTGGACACTTAGCCAATAATTGCCTTAAAAAAGCAAAGATTAATGAAATTGTGGAAACAGAAAGCCACAATGACAAAGAAGAGGAATCTGACTCTGAAAAAGAGACAGAAGAGTCAGAAAGCTCTGAAAGTGATGAAATCAATATAATTAATGCACAAATTAATAATATTGATATAATTTATGAAGTACTGGATGTTAATTCAAACTTACCACAAGTTGGAACATCTGACACAAGCCTGACAAACATACAAGATGCCAAAATGTATAGAACCAAACCTGCAAGAGGAATGGGATATACAGCTGGAAAATCAAGTATAAGCATTGTTATGGTTGATAACCAAGAAGGAAAAGTTAACTTGGATACAGGAGCATATTGCACTTGTGTTGGCAAAAGTTATTTAAAAACCATTGTCCCAAACTGGCAAGAAAAACTTATGCCAATACAAGGTGTCAAATTTAGTAGTGCAAGTGAGAGCATGAAGCCCCTTGGAATAATTGATTTAACACTAATTTTTCCTCATCCCTCACAATGTGTCAGAATTAAAGTAGAGTTTGTAGTAATGGACAACTGTACTAGTAATCACTTCATACTTGGGAATGACTACTTATCAATTTATGGTATAGATATCTCTCACCAAAAAGATAGATATTTTACCATAGGAGACAACAAAAGACAAAAGTTTGGCTTCTTAAATAACAAGAGACAAATCACAGTCATTAAGAATGAAGAACAAATTCCAGAAAAGGAACTTTTTATATCTCAACAACTTAAAGAGGCAGAATTCAATCAAGAATTAACCGAAAAAATGAAAGAAAAATTGATTGACCTCTTATATAAGTACAAAAATGCCTCTGCAACTGACAAAGAGCCACTATGTCAGCCTGTGACTCAAAACCAGAGCACAAGCATGACAGCCAAAATACCATAAACCAATGGTTTAGCCAAAATACCACCAAAACATGGAGCTGAGCCAAATTAGCTCAAAAGGTATCAAAGGAAAGAGGAAACTCACCTCTTCCTGAAAATATAAGTCCCATCACCATAGGACAAGAAATAACAAAGTTATTCCTGCTCAAAGTTATTGCTGAGCATAAACCTTAATTTTCACCTCTCATCTAAAATCTAGAAGGAGAGGCTTAACCCCATCAAATGGGTACTCAAAATGAAGCTCTAAGCCAGGGCTATCCAATGGTACCAGTCAAACTGAGCTAGCACCAGTATCACTTGAGTTATGGTCAAATTCAGACCAAATAAGGGTGAACAAAACATTCACCTCTCATCTAACTTTTACAGTTTTAGTGTGAGATACCTGAAGTGGGGTCTTTTTGGAAAGAGCAAAATCAGGGCTACCTGATGGTGTCATCCATTTCCTCACATCTCAACTAGAACAGAAGTTATTGGGCAAACAAGTTTAATACAGCTTTTGCCCAAACCATGCCAATGTACAAAAATACTTGTACATGGGATAACTTTGCCATATTTAATGATAACCATGTCAAGTTGGGTACCATTGTGTAGCGCGCATACAGGGCTATTCAATGAACCAACTTTGAGCTTTATATCTCAAACGCTGACAGAGTTATGACCATTTTAAGGTCAAAATCCCACCTGCTGTCATATACAGCCTTACCATGGGATAATACCCTATAACCATGAATATGAGGTGTCAAATAGACGAAGAAGCATGTTTTTACTTCAATACCTCATATGTCAGTCAATACTGGGGTCCCATACAGTTTCTGTACAGCATTCTACGCGTCATACACGTCAGAATCAGGCTGTGAGGTCCCCAGATGAAACTTTTCACCCTGTATTGGTGAAAACTGCCCAGATGTGGTTTCAAAACCACATCTGAGCCTAATACAGGGTATACAGGCTGTTTGCAAACCACAAGCTTGTCATGAGGAGTGAAAAATCTTCACTTCGTCTACGTGAAAGGTCTAACAGCCTTTTCACCTCAATTTCAGGATAAAAGGAGAGCTTTTCACAGCCAAAACCTTTCCTCATCCTGCTCTTGAATAACCTACGTAGTAAACTGTCAAAAACATTTTTACTCTTGGTTAAATAATCAGGTATAATTATAATCTTTAATTATTGTAGACTTTATTATTATAATCCAACAGATAAAGCCTGCACCCAGGGTTCTCAATAGCGCTCACCACCACTATTTCTCAATAGTAGAAACCTTTTATCTCATCATAAACCTTTATAAACCTCTTTGAAATCATTTTCTGCCGTGTCACATACACAGTTAAAGTTGTAATTAGCCTAGTTATACCTTTATCATAGTATCATCCTGACACACTAGGTGCCATAATTGGACATGAAGTGGATATAATTCTTAATGTGGAAAAGCCTTACCAACCTTTACTAAGGAGACCTGCTTACCCAGCTAGGACAAGGGCTAGAGAAGCCTCAGAGGTACACATTAAAGAATTGATGGACCTTGGAGTATTATGAGAGGTAGGACATAATGAACAGGTAGAAGTCACTACACCTGTCATTATAACTTGGCATAATTGAAATTCAATGATTGTAGAAGACTTCAGAGCCCTGAACACCTATACCATTCCAGACAGGTATCCAATACCCAGGATCCATGAGACATTGAAACAATTGTCACAAGCTAAGTTCATCACAGCCATGGATGCCTTAAAGGGTTTTCATCAAAATGTCTTAACAGACAATGCCGAAAAACTACTGAGGATATTAGTCCACTGTGGAATTTTTGAATACTTAAGAATGCCATTTGGCATAAAAAATGCACCCTCCCATTATCAAAGAATGATGAATACCATATTTCCTGAAGAATTATTGGAAGGATAGTTAATTATCTATATTGATGATATCATAGTTTGCTCAGAAACTTGGGAAAATCACCTTAAAAGACTAGAAAGGGTACTACAAAAAATAGTCCAAGTGAATATGAAAATTTCCTTGAAAAAGTGTCATTTTGCATACAGTGAATTGAAAGCACTAGGACATGTTGTATCTGGACTTAGTCTAGGCATTGACAAGAATAGAGTAGCAGCAGTACTACTTAAACCAATTCCCCAAACCAAAAAAGAAATGCAGTCATTTCTAGGATTTGCTGGTTACTATAGACAGCATATAAAGGACTTTGCAAAAATTGCTAAATCCTTGTATAAGCTATGTGACCAACAAACAGTCTAGGAAATGACAGAAGAAAGGGTCAAAGCACATGAAGAATTGAAAAATTCCTTGACAAATGCCCATTTCTACTAATGCCAGATTGGAAACTACCCTTCAAACTTTACATTGATGCTTGTGGAGAAGGACTGGGTGCTGCACTACACCAGACACAAATTATCAATTGCAAACCAGTGGAAGGACCAATTCGTTTTATTTGAAGACAGATAAAGCCAACAGAAGCAAGATATGGAGCAAGCCAAATGGAATGCCTCTGCTTAGTGTGGGCTTTAGAAAAATTACATTACTACTTGGATGGAACAGTATTTGATGTGATTACCGACTGTAATACTGTAAAATCTCTATTAAATATGAAAACTCCAAATAGACATATGCTGAGATGGCAAATTGCTATCCAAGGATATAGAGGAAATATGACTATTGTTCATAAATCTGGAAATATTCATAAAAATGCAGATGGGCTCTAGCAAATACCCCTGACAATCCAGCATGGGTACCACAAGAAGAACACCATATAGAAGGAATATGTGTTACAGACATTGGCACAGAATTCTTTAACCAAGCTAAAGAAAGCTATAAGATAGAAAAAAACTGCCATATATTAAGCCAACTTCTAATGAAAGACTGCAAAGACCCATCACTTTCATCAAAACTAGATGAAACATGGAAAAAGGCATATGATGAAGGAAGATTCCACCTCCTTGATGGAATCCTTTACCATAGAACAAAACACACATGTGCTATGTCCTTAACAGATAGAACCCTGATAAACACTATTTTACATGAGTGTCATGATAGTGTTGCAGCTGGACACCTTTCAGAAGACAGGACACTAGAGAGGCTGAAAACCTGCTCTTGGTGGCCAAATTCGAAGAAAGATGTTATAGAATACTGCCAAACCTGTGACAGATGTCAAAAAGCCAACAGACCCACAGGAAAGAAGTTTGGAATGATTATCCAAATCCAAGAACCAAAATTCCTTTGGGAAATAGTTCATATGGACTGGGTAACAGCATTACCTCCAGTAGGAGACAGAAGCTATAATGCATGCCTAGTATTAGTTGACAGGTATAGCAAAACTCCCATGTTCCTACCATGTCATGAAGATGACACAGCTATGGACACAGCCATAATGATATGGAATAAAGTTATTAGCCATACAGGCTTATTCCAGAATATTATAAGTGACAGAGACCCAAAGTTCACTTCAGAATTATGCACAAATCTCCATAGCTTGTTTTGGACAAAGTGATCATTCTCAACAGCTTACCATCCTCAAAATGATGGTTTAGCAGAAAGAATGATACAGACCTTAGAGGACATGATCAGAAGATTTTGTGCTTATGGGCTAGAATTCAAAGATTCTGATGGTTTAACCCATGATTGGTGTACACTAATACCAGCTCTTGAACTGGCATATAAAACATCAATTCATTCTTCTACTGGCAAAACACCAGCAATGCTAGAAAAAGGTTGGAATCCAAGACTTCCTTATGATACCCTCAAAAAGGACTTAGTAGATATACATCCAACAGCAAGCAGTTCTAAGATAATACTTGACAAGGCAAGACACCATGCAAACAGATGTATGCAAGATTCTTTCAAATATGCAAAAGAAAGATGGGATAAAAGTCATAAGCCACCTGACTTCAAAATAGGAGACTTGGTCCTAGTATCAACCCTTAATTTCAATAACATAAAAGACCCAAAGAAATGAAAAGATTCCTTTGCAGGACCATTTATGATAAAGGCACTTCATGGACCCAATGCTGTGCAATTGGAGCTCACAGGTGAACTAATGAACAAACAACCAGCTTTCCCTGTGAGTCTGATAAAACCTTACGAGAAAAGTGAAAAGGAGTTATTTCCACTAAGAAATAAACCCCCACTTGAAATTCCCCCTTGGAAGAAGGAGAGGAAAAGAAAATAGTGAAAGTCCTTAAAGAAAGAAGGACAAGAAACAAAAAAGAAAGAGAATACCTTGTAAGGTATAAAAATTCAACTCAAGAAGATGAATGGCTACTTGAGAAGGATATAACAAATTCTGATAAACTACTAAGAAGGTTCAGACATGAAAGAAAGCCTGAAAAATAGAGAAGTTAAGCATTATTGAGCTTCAAGACTAACAAAGTCTATTGAAGAGGTAGGACAGTGGATGCTACCCTAATTACACATATCAGATTGTGGTAGAATCTTTATTGGTGGTAGGGAATGTGAACCTTTAAGATATGACCACATACCCAAAAAGGTCACAAGAAATATTTAATATAATTATACATTAAAAATAAGTACTTTTAAAAATACAAAAATACCATAAATTGGCATAAAACTTTGTTTAACTTAGAAATCAATGAATAAACATGTGAAATAAATTCTACCATTGGATTACCCATGGTAAAATACACATATACTATTTTTATGGCATATCTGTAAAGTCAATATTTAATAAGTTATAAGTAATAATCCCTTATAAAATACACAAATCCTTATTTATTTCAAAGCCCGTTGAGACAGCATGTGAAATAAAAGGTACCAGTGGATTCCTCATGAAAATCTACATATAAAACAATTAAGAAGCTAAGCTTCAAACTCAATACTTAAGGAACTAACCTGAATATATGCACTTTTTTGGTCAACGCATATATTCAAGGACTTTAGCTAATATCTCTTGAATTATGCATGATAGAGTGATGAACCAAAAATACAGTCAACACGTAATTACTGTAGGAATACAGAAATAAAGTTTATTTCACAAGCTATAAAGAAATTTAAAACCTGTAAGCAATTATTGATTAAAATCAACAGAGCTGTTGACCACTTTGTTGGGAAAGTGGTCCAAACTTAAAAAAAATTAGACAGTTGGATTCTACTAGTTCATTCGTAAAGAATGTTTTTTTTATTATAATATTCAAGGTATAACCCCTTGAAATCATAGTTTGAAGTTTAAAATATTAAATTTCAACAGAAAAGATGAGTTACAAGAAAGATTATCAAAAATAGAGTTTTGATGATGTAATGAAATGCTCTTGGAAGCATGATGAGGTTATACCAAGCTATTAGAAATCACTCTCTGAATAGCTGTAGCGTGTAAATATCAAAAGGTATTAAGGATCAAAGTTTGAGCTTAATTTGATCATTTATGATGACTCACTGTAACCTTAAATTAAGTTTAACAGTCATATGAGTGATAAAATTGGTGAATACTATTAGTTTATGATTGAAACTAATAGAATCCATGAATTTTGGAATTCTGCCAAGCCTTTGACGTCATCAAACTTAGAGTTATAGTGATAACTCTAAATAATGGCATAACAATGATGTAATATGGTTTGATCATGATGTAATCATCACCAAACCTTAAACTATTGATCAATCCCAGTGGATATGATCAGTACACGTCTACTAGAAGCCTGTTAGACTCTAGGAGGGAGGTATTTACTATAAATAGAGCTCTTTTTACTCTGTTTTCCCCTCAGATGCATCAAAAACATTAAATCAATACAATAAAAAAGTAATTTCTTTATTCTTTATATATAAAACTTCTATATTATCAAAGACCAAAGATCATCTTATCATAATCATCAATTTTGACGTGATTAAATCATTTATTTAATTGTTTTTGTTAAAAATCTCTCTAAAATCTCATTTCCACGTAAAAATCAAGAATATTTGTAATTTTCTCTATTTTTAATTGTAAACACAATTTGCATAAGTTGTATTTACATTATTTGGCGTAAAATATCTCAAAATTATTATATTAAGAATTAGAAGTAGGTTATTTTCTATTGTTATAATAATTTTCTCTTTATTATTCTTTTAATAATTCTTTAAATTAATATAAATAGTATTTATATTAATTCATAACTGTAATATTGGTAATATTATTGTTATTAATTGTTTTTTATTAATAAAAAAAATATTTTACACCTTCATTATTTGTATGTAACAATAATGAATTGCCATTAAATATATGAATTATCTTATATTAATATATTTATTTTATAATATAAATTATATTATCATATTTAATTGATAATATAATTATTTTTACGCCATAATTATAATAATTCTTTATTATTATAATTATTTTTATCTTATTTATTTCATTTATAAGGACATTCATAGGACAATAAGTAAAATATTGGTAGTTTTTACCTATTGTTTCATAGTCAAACCTTACATATTTGGTATATCTAAAGTGAAAATTCCTCTTCCTTGTTTGTACCATTAGTAATATGCCTGTTTTTACTATTGTAAATACCAATGCCATACATCCTCTGGTAGTCTCTTCCCAGGAAAAACCCTTGGATGTGGACATCATCAAACACAAGAAATTCTGGTTGGAGTCTGATATTAACATTCCTATGAGCTATAATTATCTCTTTGATAATTGTCCCAATGGATTTCATCTTCCCTGATGCATCATTGAAGCTCTTAGCCTTGGTTCGAAAGAGCTGTTTTTCCCAATTTTGTAAGTGGTGATCCAGATAATTTCTGGCCACTATTGAGCATTGTGCTCCACTATCAATGATCAATGGGTGCTGAGCATTGTCAATACAAACAGTGATCCTTTTTAACTGTCCCATGTATATATGCCATCCCCTTAGTTGGTGTAACTCCAAATGTTTGTGTATCTTGTGTGTGCTCACCCAAGTTCTTTTTTGCAGTATCTTGTGGCATGCCTGCTTCTAACTGCATGTCCTGAATTTGTAGTGGTGTTTCCTATTGGTAATTTATTAGAAATTCATCTCTTGGGTCTGGGTCATTATCAGATTGTTCTCTGATGGCATCTCCCATAGAGTCTGATTCAGAATCCTCTATGGGGGATTCCCCCTCTGGGAATTTCTCATTGGGATAGACTTTCTTCTTTTCCTTTGGACATTTATTGAAATAATGGTCTGTTGAACCCCAATTATGACAAGAGTTCTTCTTCTTAGTCACTTCTGCCACTCTTTCTCTGTGTTTGTCTTTGAACTCTATTATGGAACTTTGTTTTGCTCTGAAACCATTTCTTTTATATGGGGAATATTTCCCTATATTTGTTCTTTTTCTTACATCTTGTAAGGTGTTTGTAATGTCATCTAGAGTGCAACTTTGATTGAATCTTCATTTTACTTCATGCTCTAGTTTCCCTGGCCTTTGTGTCAAGATCTTGTGATTCCTCTTCCAAATATTCATTTGAGGATCAATGGACTTCAGTCTTTTAGACTGTCTAAGACACCACTAATATGGATCTTTGTCCACAGAGTACTTGTCAATTTCAAATGACATCGTCTTCTTCCATATCCAAGTTACATTGCAGTACTTTTGGATGATTTGACTCTTCCACCATGGTTTTCTTTCATCTCTGTGTACAAAATACTAGCATGTCCTTTAAATTTGGTATTCAGTCTAGCACTAATCTGATAGTATGGTATGCTTTGTACATCAATGAAGAGTCCATAAATAAAATCAATGAGCTCCATATGATCATATTCTCCTGTGCCAGAGAATCTAGGCCAGCCTGAGCCCTCTGGAAGCTATTTCAATGCTTCCTTCTCAGAAGAAGACATGTTCTATCCATCTTAGTATTGTGATGGAGGACTTGCTTTATTCTCCAAAAAGGCATATGGTTTGACGTCTTCTTGGTGGTATGGATTATCCAAAACATGGCCTTTTGGTTGGGGCTTCATCTTTTGGTAGACATTAAACCATTTTTATAACTCTTGATTGAGGAAATCCCTGTCCCTTTTTCAGTGGGGCTGTTCTTCAAAGACTTTATTTTGTCTTTTATTAGTTTGTTCAGAACTTTTGCTCAATTAGGCATGGCCTTATTGAAGAGGTTTAAAGATTTTTTCCATGGAGGCTGTTAATGTTTTCATCCTCTCATGGCTTTATTAGAGCTCTGCATATTGGGACCTTTGTAACTACAGTGCATCACTGTTTAAGTTACTATCAGGTGTAACAACACTGTATTCATTCTGAGTGGGGGTAATATTTCTATTATTGGGGCTACTGATTCTAGAAATATGTACAACTATTTGTGCTCTTGTGTATATCTTTCAGCAAGGCTAACAGATTCTGGATAATTAAGTCTGACTCTCTCTGCCTTTGGTTGAAAGAGGTCTTGTTTTTTCCCTTCTATCCTTGTTGTCTCCTGAAACTACCTGGGATTGTGAAGAATGGTGACTCTTGGCCATTGATCTGTTTGTGCCTGAATGGTGTGAAGACACTGGAGTACTGGTTTGGCCTACTCCTTGTGAGCCTGATTGAATCTGAGTATGCCCTCTCTGGGTCAGCTGTTCTTCTATAGCTTGGATAGTGGCTTCATTCTCCCTTAACCTGGTTGCCCTCTCCTCCTGAAGTCTGAACTTCCTGGCGCGATTCCAACCTATGTGATTACCATAAGGTCTTTGAAGTGTATCTCTTTGAGACATATCTTCTGGAACATTGATCAAAGTTCTGCCCAGCGTAATGCTAGGCTGAACCTCTTGTTGTCCATGCTCCTTTGAAAAAGGTCTATGAGGAGTTGGTGGAGCTGAGGAAATTGTTCCATATCCTTCCAGTCCTCTGGTTTGAGGTTTCTGTTCAATTGGAAGGTGAATGGCAGAGTGGGTATGATTTTCCTCAATGTCTTTCCATGCACAACTGTGTCCAAGGTGTCCTCTTCCAGGTCCTCTGGTTCTGGACAAGCCTTCTCTGTCCTATGGCTGGTTCCTTGGGATGCAAAGGTTTTGGAGGTGTAAAGGTGACATCTCAGTGTTTCAAGCTGTCACAAACTTGATGTTTTTAGGGTATTTACCTTTGAATGTGCCTTGTACAAATTTGTTTTCTACACATTTTGCAATTTTCCTTTAGAGGTTACACCTGGGTTAATGATTGTAATCTTCCCTTTACAAGCGATTAAGGTTGGTTTCCCTTGGACTGTTGCAGAGTTTTGTGGTTTTTTACTACTCTGAGTGGAAATTGGTGTCCACTTCTTAGCTGTGATAAGGCCTTCACTGTGCCTCTTTCCTTTCCCCTTGCTTTGCTCTGGCTCTGAGGGTTTCAGTGGTGTGTTGGCTTGTGACTGGGCTTTAACTGGTATGAAATTTTCTTCCACTGAATCAAACAGGAAAAATAGGGCTTATTGTCAGTTAAGACTTCTTGAAATGCTGTTTTCATGTCAAAGAATGGCCTCTGGCCAATATATTTCTATATTATACCCTTGTATTATGACAGTTCAATTGAAATTATCAATTACATGTCAAAAATACAGCTTGTGGACTTCTGGTACACTGTTTGTATGCCAGTATCTCACAGATGAACTTGTAATTAACCAGTGTAATCTAAAAGTGGTAATGTAGAGGACAATTGAAATTATCAATATACCCAAACACACCTCTAATACTTTAGGTTTACAGTGATAGAGGTGTCCTTTTTAATTAAAAAAGGACAGTATTGATGGCTTGAAGTGTTTGACCATGCAACAAGGCAAGTAAAAATGGGAAAACACAGTGGTATATGGTAATATAACACACAAAAAATAAATGTAAGACATGTATTATCTTATTTTTTATGCAAATTTTATGCCTAAAGAAAAAGAAACAGTAATTTCAGAATTAAGACAATAAGAGAAAAAACTTACTTTTAAGGTCCAAAAAAGGCTCAAAAAACATGGCCAGGCCCACAAATATTCAGTCTGAGTCTATGATGAAGTTATAATAAGGCTGTATTCAACTTTAACTATGACTGTGACACAGCCAAATTCATAAAAAAAGGTTTGGTGTGATTGATAAGGGTTAGAAATAGAATAATAAAGGCTTTACTATTAAAAAATAGTGGGGGTGAGCCTTGTTGAAAGCCCTGGTTGCAGTCTTACCAGTTGGCTTACTATAATAAGAACTACAATAATTGAATTCAAATTATACCTGACTTGTTTTCCAAGAGCATGTCTGTCTTTATCAGTTGTACTACATAGGAATTTAAGAACAGGATGAGGAAACTTTTTCTGGTGGAGAAAAGGTCCCTTTTTATCCTAAAATTGGGTGAAAAAGTCTGCTAGACTTTTCCATGTAGAGGAAGTGAAACTTTTTTTCTTCCAAGGACTTGGTTGTAGTTTTAACAATGCCTGTATAGCCTGTATTGGGCTCAGATGTGGTTTTGAAACCACATCTGGGCAGTTTTCACCAATACAGGGTGAAATTTTCCTCTGGGGACCACATAGCCCTCTTCTGACGTGTATTATGCATAGAATGCTGTACAGAACCTGTGCAGGACCCCATTATTGGGCAAGCTAAGAGTTATTGAAGTATAAAAAAGCTTATTTGTCTTTTTGACACCTCATAATCATAGTTATGTGATATTATTCCATCATAAGGCTGTATTGGGCCAACTGTGGGATTTTGACCTTAAACCTGCCATAAATTTGTTTTTTGGAGATATCAAGCTCAAGTTTGGCTCATTGTGTAGCTCTGAATGTGTTCTACAGAATGATCCTTCATTTGATAAAGTTATCATTAAATATCGCAAAGGTATGCCATGCACAAGACTTTTTGTACATATGTATGATTTGCTTAAAATCTGTATGGAGCTTATTTGCCCCATACCTTTTGTTCTAGATGCAATATGGGGAAATGAATGGAATAATCAGTCAGCCCTGATTGTGCTATTTCCAAACAGACCCCACTTTAGCTATCTCACACTAAAACTGTAGAAGTTAAATGAAAGGTGAATGTTTTCTTCCCCTTCATTTGCCCTTATTTTGTTCATAACTTCAGTCATTCCAATGCTAGCTCAATTTGGCTAGTACCATTAGATAGCCCTGACTTAGAGCTTTAGTTTTAATACCCATTTGATGGGGTTAAGCCTCTTCCTCTGGATTCCAGATGAGAGGTGAAAAATAAGGTTTATGCTCAGCAACAACTTTGAGCAGGAATAACTTTGTTATTCTTTGTCCTATGTTTCTGAAAATTGTATTTTTGGAAAGGGGTGGATTTCCTCTTTCTTTTTATACCTTTTCAGCCAATTCAGATCAGCTCCATGTTTTTGTGGAATCTTGGCTTTACCATTGGTTTATTGTATTTGGCTGTCATGCTTGTGCTTTGGTTTTGAGTAACAGGCTGACACAGCCACTCTCCTCTCAAACTTGATTCCAACCGCTTTTAGAAATAAAAAGTCTCCATTTGTCTTATTGGCCTCAAAGCCTATTTGGCCAAAAAGATTAAGGACTTTTGGCTGAAACCTTCATCCTGATACAAAAAAAGACAAAGAATAGACAATTGCTCCTCTCAGTGAAGAAGGCATATTTTTGGGTTTTGAGAATGATAATTAATCCTATCAAATTGTTTGATTTCAGGAAAAGAAACTTGTGGTCATGAGTCATGGTTTATTCATTGAAGACAGTTTTCCATCTCTTGATTCAGGCTCTAATCAAACTGATTTCTCTAAGTGGGTGGACATTGGTGATGAAAAATATTTTTTTCTTTAATTGTAACAAAGATGTAATTAAAAATGGTAACATATAATTCTTTCTAATGGCTCATGACGCTGTTTCTGTTCAGGAATCACTCCCATCAAGTGTGTCTGAATATTCTTTTACAGATGCAATTCCTGCCAGTACTTGTAGAAGAATTGTGATAGGTCCTTGACACACCACTTTAATAAGAGTTGATTTGGATAAAGAAAACATCTTTATGTTTTCTGATAGACAAAAAAGGCACTAATAACAATGAAAGATATAGATCCATTTTTGTACTCTAAGGCTGTATGTGACCAAGAGGATTTGTCTCCCTGGGTATCTCCTGTTGAGGGAGACCAAGGGATCATGAATAATCTTGAAGAGTGGGATTTAGCCACGCTTGGGCTCCATTATAAGGTGAAGAGGATCACTTGGACTTTGAAAGGAAAAGGAAAGTCCCTACATCTCAAACAGAATATAAGGAGCAACTTTGTGTGCAAGGTTTTTCACTGATACAGCCATGGAGACAGGCAGGGCATTACCATTCCTTACTAATGGAAAATCTTGCAACAACTAATCTGCAAGTAGCTCATGGAAGATTTACCAAATATAGTTTCAAACCTCAATACAGCTCAATAAAGGCAAAAACCAAATACAGGATTCACCAAATACATGCCTGTCCTCAATACAGGTGCAAACACCTGTATTGATTCAAATAACTGTATTGGATACACCAATACAGTTTCACATCTCAAATACAGGTTCTTCAATCATAAGGTCATGTTTCTCAACACTCAATCTTCAGACTGGCATTTTTTTACATATAACAGCCTCTTTTCACCCACCTGGGGGTTTTTCCCCCAGTTAATTAAAATATTTGATTTATTTATTTAATAATATTTTATTTCTGATTCAGAAGTCTTATTTTATTAATTGTCAAGTTATGCTTTGCCTTCCCTCACCCGTTCAGTAGAGTCCTGGTTGTCATATCCTTATTAATCCTTTTCTCTCTTCTGAACAGGTTGAAACAGTTATTCAGGATTATTTGTGGTTAGCTCTTTATTATTGCTTTTGTTTTCTCTTATGTCTTTTAATGCTTATTATTTTATGACTAGGAATTTTTCTCCTATCTCATTACTCTTATCAATTGAGCTTTTGTAAGGTGTGGATATGAAACTTTGATTAAAAATCAAGTACTTTTCTTGTCCTCAAAATTTGTATAAGGTAAAAATCAATTAAAAACAGAAGGAAATATTATTCTAAAGAGAAAACACACCAATTTTATTTTTCATAACTTTATTAGTATAAAACAGTAATATTATAAAGATTGATTGTTTTACCAACAATCAAAATTTATCCAAAAATACTCTACAAGATATATTTAAGGCTACAAGAGAAATTTCTTCAAGAGCAATTTCAATTGGAATTAATTGAGCAAAGAGCTGCAAGCAATTAATTAAAGAACAAAGTCTTTAATAAGAATATTAAAGAGAAAACAAACCCAAAAGTGACCAGAGTGAATTTGGAGACAAAGAGACAAATTTAACAGTGATGAAAGATACTTTAATTCACTTTTGGGGTGGTTCAGGGGTAAAAATTATTATAAGAGTTAAAAACAATGATTAAAATTATTTTTTCACGTGGTTAAAAGCTTTAAAATGATTTAAAAAAGTTTTTGGAATCTTTTATTGATTGGTTTAACAGTGTTCAAACTAAGTATAAAAGGAAAAGATTCTAACATGAAGAGAAAAGCGGGGCAAAGAAGACATTCTTTTATAGCCATAAATTTTCTTAATCCAAAAGTAAATTTTACTCTTTTTAGTCGTGAAAAACACTCTGCCAACAGAAAGCCAATTATGGCATCATTGAACCCTGGTTTAGACCAAAAAAGGGCTGATTTAAGCCATTTTTTGCCATTTTTGGCCATTTTAGACCCTTAAATCAGCCATTACTATAGCAATACCTGGTATAGAGCCTTCAGCAAATGTCAGAATGTGTGTAAGAGGCGTAGAAAGCAGTTAAAACCGTTTTTACTGACATTGTTTTAGCTTAAGGGTAGCTTTACCCTCTTGGCAACAGTTAAAACTGCCCTGGTTGGTATCAAAACCTCATCATTAATTGAGTCACAGACCCTGTGACTCAATTCCAGGCCAAAAGTGATGAACTTCTGCATGAATTTTCACATCTCACGCCTTTCAGCAAGGATTTTGGGGGTCTGGCTCCCCCTCAGAGCTAGAGCTCCTTTTCCCCCCAATTTATTTTTTCCTTTAATTCCTCATCATGTATTATACTTGTAACTTACAAATGTAATTCAATTGAATTGTACAGTACAATACAGTAATAATTTATGCCTCATATGTAAATCAAAGTTGACTTATGTAATACACGCACACATTTTGACATTTCAATTTAATTCAATTGAAAATACTTCAATTCCTCATAACTTCTAAGCTAAACACAACACCTCAATTTTAACACAAAAATTGACAGTTAACACCACATTTGGTTTCAATTAAATCAAAGTTTTGAGGATTTTCAATTTTTCTATTGAAAATACGGAAAACTTAATTTAAGCTTATTTAGAGTTGAGTTACACAAGATTTCACTCAGAGGTGACCCCACCTAATTTTTTATAAGGAATCAAATGGTGAAATAAATTTTATATGTTAATTTATTGGATCAAAAGCTATAATATATTTTATATAACTTTAACCAAAAAAAAATTAATTTCATAATTTTTATTAAAATTTCATTTTTACTTAATGTTTACAAGTAAAAATGAATTTTCATAATCTTAAATTTTATTGTAATTTTATTTTTAAGTTATAAATAAATTTTGATTTTTAAATATACATTTGTATTTATATTTCTATTTTTATAATATAAATAAATTTATTTTATTTATATTTGTATTTTAATGTGTCTTTTGTGGTATTTTGGGTATATAAAAATACCTGTAAGGCTCACAGTTTTCAGTCTGAGCCCTCCATAAGTAAGTCTGCTCACTGAGTGCCAGGACCTCTTCATTTTGAAAATCCCCTGTGACATTATTTTAATTAACTCATAATTGCTTCTTTTCTTTCATTCATTCTTATTGATTTCTCTCATTCTCAATTATGATTTTTATGATTTCATTATCTCTCATAAATTTTCATCTCATTCATTTCATTCAAGTGAAAATTGATTCTCTTTCTCATTTCTAGAGTTTTTCTGACCAGTAAACTTTATTCTTGATTCTCAATCAAATTAAATTTCATTTTCTGTCTGAATTCAAGTTCTTTTATCAGGTTCACTTGGTTGGAATGTGGGGTTAATTGATTCATCATTTCAGAATTTTTCATTGAATTGCAGTTATAATCTGTTGATTTTGAAATTTCTCAAGACTTAGTGATTGATTGATTTGATTATTCAAGAAATTTACTTTACCTCAACATTCTGATTTGATTTAATTGATTGATCTGATTTGATTCCTCAAGATAGATGGTTGATCCTCAAGATTTGATTTAATTGAATTATTTGAAGACTATTCCTTAATAAATTGAGTTCATTTTGAAGATATTGATTGAATTCCTCAAGACAATTGATTTGATTTTGTATTGACTTGATTGATTTGATTTGATTTATTGATTGACTTGATTTGACTTATTGATTGAAATTCATTATTCATAATAATTCTACTTTGTCATCTTCATTCTTCAGGATTTATTCATATTGATTCACTTCAAGCCTATTGATTGATTTATAAAGTTCATGAAGATTCTCATTTTATTGACTTCGTCAAGCCTTGTTTTATTCTCAATTATTATCAAATTTTATTTTCTTTCTTCAATAATGCCAATTAAGCATAGCCCTCCAGCCAAGAATACAAGATCTCAAAGACATCAAGCTGTTCTCACTCCTACAAAAAGGGCTCCTCTTTACAGCACACCACCAGTTCATCAACTGAGTGCAAATTTGGACAGAGGACCTCAAATGGAAGGAGCAGCACCCTCCAGAAGAGGAGGTGTGAAGTTAAGAAGATCCAGATCATTCTCTGGCTTGTTGAGTGACAACCCAAGAATTTCTCAAGGGCCTAGAAGCAGATCAGGGGGAGTATTCTGGAAAATCTGAAGTAGCAGCTGCCTTGGCAGGTGCCCCTGAAGCTTCTGAAGCTCTAAATCCAGCACCTTCCAATCACCCTCTTTTCTCTCAAGCTGAACCAAATTTTCTCAAAATGATTGAGCAGATGACTCAATTAATGGGAAAACCATTTCAAGCACTTTCCCCAAGGGACACTTAAAAAGCCCCAGAATTCAAGACTCCATCAATAAAGGCACCATATTCCTTTGATGGTACTAAAGCTTATAAATTGAGAGGATTTATTCAATATTGTCAATTAATTTTCCATAATGACCCAGAAAACTTCTTCTCTGACGAGAAAGAAGGTTTTTTTTACTCAACTTGCTTTCTCACTGGTAGAGCTGGAAAATGGATTGAACCCTACCTTAAAAATATCTCCAATGAAGATGCTTCTTATCTCCTCAATAACTGGCAGTTATTTGAAACCCCGTTATTAAATCTGTTTGGTGACTCTAATGAGGTGAGGAAGGCTGAAAAAGAGTTAGACAATCTTGGGATGAGAGAAAGTGGTTGAATTTCCTTGTACATAGCAGATTTCAGAAGTTTCATTTCAAGAATTAGAGACTTGGGGGAAAGGGCCTCCATTCATGTGTATAGAAGAGGCTTAGAATCAAGATTGTTGGACCAATTGGCTTCTAACCCTGGAAACTTTGATAGCCTTCAACAACTCATGGAAGTCACTTTGGAATTGTATACCAGGTACCATGAGAGGCAGAAGGAGAAGAAGCCTCCAATCAGTGGATCCAACTCCTCCAAGCCTCCTTAAAGTTCATCCTTAAAAAACCGTTATCATGGGAAGAATAAGAAGGGGAAGAATGTTCAAATGTCCAAAGACAAGGCGCATGCTTCTCTCCTCACTAAGGACAACAACTTAATTGGTTCTGAAAATGAGAGGAGGATTTAGGAAGGGTCTTGCACTTATTGTGGTGGAAAGAACGCACTTGAAAAATGCTTCAAGAGGCCTGAAAATAGGCAGGGGTCATCAAGAGGCTTCCCTACAAAGCAGATAAAAGCCTGAATGGGGATCATGTTGTGTTCAATGGTTCTCACTTATTTCCTTCAAGAGAACAATTGTGCACTCTGAATACTAGTGTCAAGAAATCTTTGAAATTTCTTATTTTCTCTTCTCTCTCTGATATTTGTTATATTATCATCATTGATTCTGGTGCTACAAACTCTTTTATTGCAAAGAATTTTGGTCTCAAGAACTCATTGACCATGTCAGAGCTCCCTGAAAAGATGACTTTTTTAATTTTGGATTCCAATTAATCCACTTCACTGTTCATCACCTATTATAGCAAGTGAGTTGGTGACCTGCCTTCATTCCCAAGCTTTGAATGGGATTCTTTTATCATAGATTCACCCAAGTGAGAAGACCTAATATTGGGCTGTGATTTTCTTTACCATTTTAATACCATTATTGATTGTAAAAATGGAGTGATCACTTATTTTTCTAGTCATAAGGATTATAGTGGTATTACTTTTTCTACTAGTAATGACTGTACCACTGCTGTTAACAGTTCTGCTCTGGTTGGTGAACTTCAGACACCTTCCCTTCTGCCTTTTGTCCATATCTGCAAGATGTGTCTATGAGACTGTTGATAATATTACTATTAATAAACATTACTATGACTGCTCTCATAAAATATGATAATAATAAATTATTTGGACCACAATTAAATAATTAAATAATTATTTCTTTTATATGTTATACACTACTAGTGATTATAACAGTAAGCAGTAATTGTCTACAAGAATCAATTACAAGAAGAATTTAATAATAAAAACTTCTTACACTAAAATAATAAAATTATTTTAATATGTATTTATCTTTTACAAGAATAATTATAAAGATAATTCTTGAAGAAAACTATTACTAAAGAAAAACTTTAAGAATTGAGACAAATTACTGACTATTAATCCAATAAAGCTTTTAGACAATAATAGTAGAGAAATTTGACATGGAATTGTGGATTTAATGGATCAAGATTGATTAATAACAGTATTACAACAAATTATAGTTGATTTCTATGATTTCACGTCTTTCTGATTGATTTCTGAAAGAATAGAACACTTAATCAATAGTTTTAACTAATACTTACTTGTTTGGTAATAAAGTTATAATATAATAATTTGATTATTCTCTGGAAAAAACAGCAAGAGGAGGGCTCTTTTAAGTCTAAGACAGCTCACTGAGGCATGCAATGGAGCAAACTGAAAACCCAGTGAGTGAGAAAACAATAAACCTTTTTGGATTATTGATTGCATCATTTGTTATCACGTAAGATTATCATAATTACTTAATTGAGACTTTTAGTTGACTACCAACACATTTATGGTTAAGAATAAAAGGAGTAACAACTGTGAATCTTCTTTTATTCCAAAATAATCATTTATTTATCAAATTTATCAATTTTATTGGAAATTTCATCACAATATATATTTTCTGTAAAATTTTAAAGCTTCTGTGTTTCACGTGGAATCATCAAAAATGGACTGTAAGTAAAACTTTGAATTTTACGTATAAAGTATAACTATTTTTGGTTTTCATATGAGTTCTCTACAGTTCTTAATTTTCCCTGGAAGTTTCCAAAATATTCATTGAGAATTGTATTTTTAATGAATTTTTGAAGTTTTAACCTCAATTCTACATAGAATTGCAAATAGCAGTAGATGGCTGGTTGCTATAAGGTAAATCAATGGATATTAGTCCAAAAAGTGTTTTAACTACTCTTTTGGGGTTTATCCATGGTAATTCATCAAGAATTGACATGGTTACAGGAGTCCAAGTTGCTCTTTACCTCCTTGGCATGTCAAAATAGCAGGTTATTTGCTATTTTCTTATAATTTACTGTAGTAGTAACATGGTAACCAAGTTCCCAAAAGGTTTTAGTTTACTAATTGGGCAAGATCAGAAATGGATCCAAGCTTTGGCCTGAGAAGTTGGGTAACTTGGCTATCTTTGATGTCTTTTGTCCCCCTTGCCTATTCTTGACGTCAAAATAGAATTTTAAGCTTCAAGTGAGATATCCAGTATGGGTTTACCAAAAGTGAATGTAGAAATACCATAATATTAATTTCTCAAAACATGCATAACAATATTCTTAGTGTGTATTTAACATGGTATTTCTGACATTCCCATCATTTTGGCATGAAATAGAGAAAAACAAACATTTTCATGGATTTTTTATGTGGCATTGAAGTATTTTCCATATTACCACCTCAAAGAGTTGATTTGAGCTTATTCACTCTATGGAGCTACCCTAGGTGAAGTTTTTTGTAGAATCCAAATCTGGCCTTAAATCCATGGATTTACTTACTCAATTAAAGGTTATTCATCTTTTCTGAAATCAAAAATGTTTAATTTTGAATATATCCATGAATTGTGGGTTATGCATAGTTCAGAATTTATTTTTAAGATAATTGTGTCCTATTTGGGTATGTAAAATATACCTCAAGGCTCACATTCCCTCCCACCAAAAAATAAAATTGTACTACAATTTTATCAATGGTATAAAGAAGAAAAAAGGGCCCAAAGGGGGTTAATGTCCACTGTCCAACCTCTTTTCATTACTCAGATTAAGGAATTAAAGGCACATTTAAAGACATATTCAGGCTTGTGTCCTTCTTTCATGTCTAAATCTTCTTAAGAGTTTATCTGAGTCAGGTATTTCTGATTCTTCCAGCCATTCATCTTCATGTACTGGATTTCTATAGCTTATTAGATATTCTCTTTGATTTTTACCCCTAATTCTCCTTTCTTTGATGACTCTCTTTATCTTTTTGTCCTCATCCTGTTCCACTAGTGGTATAGTCAAAGGAGCCGGGTTCCTTAAAGGAAACAATTCTTTGTCAGTTGGTTGATAAGGTTTTATCAGGCTGAATGGAAAGTTGGGGTGTTTATTATCAAATTCACCACTTAATTCCACTTGAACTGCATTGGTTCCATGTAAGGAAACAATAAAAAAAGGTCCTACATAAGAATCTTTAAGTTTCTTTGGACTTTTGATATTATTAAAATTCAAGGTTGAAACTAGAACTAAGTGCCCTCCTTTGAAGTATGGTACTTTGTGACTCTTGTCCCACTTCTCTTTAGAATATTCCAAAGCATAATTCATACTTTGTTTTGCATGATGTTTTACTTTATAAAGCATTACGTTGAACCTGGAAGCTGTAGGTTGAATGTCAATCAAGTCTTTCCTCAGTGTATCTGTTGGGAGTCTTGGATTCCATCTTTTCTCTAACATAGCAGGAGTTCGACCTGTGGAAGAATGGACTGATGTATTATATGCTAATTCTAATGCAGGTATAAGAGCTCACCAGTCATAGGTAAAGCCATCTGAATATTTGAATTCTAACCCATAAGCACAAATTCTCCTCATCATGTCTTCCAAAGTTTGAATCATTTTTTCTGCTAGCCCATCTGTTTGAGGGTGGTATGCTGTAGAGAATGATAACTTAGCCCCAAAAAATCTATGAAGATTGGTCCAAAGTGCAGATGTGAACTTGGGATCTCTGTTACTTATGCTATTCTTGAATAGTCCTGTATGAGAAATAACTCTACTCCATAGAAGAGGAGCTGTATCCATAGCTATGTCATCTTTATGACAGGGTAAGAATATGGGAGTGTTACTCTATCTGTCCAAATGAATAAACAAGAATTAAAAATTATGTCACCACTTGGAGGGAGTGCTGTGACTCAATCCATGTGAACAACGTCTCAAGGGGATTTTAGTTCTTGAATATGGATCATAAGTTCAAATTTCTTGCCTGTACTCCTGTTTGCTTTTTCACATCTTTCACAGGTATGGCAATATTCAATGTTCTCTTTTCTCCAAGATAGCCACCATGCATAGTCCTTCACTTTTTCAAGTGTTCTGTCCTCTGACACGTGTACAGAGTAGGTGCTATCATAGCATTCATGAAGAATGGTACTGATAAGCAATCTGCTACACGATGTCATTACACAAGAATGTTTGGTTCTGTGGTAAATAATACCATCAGACAATTGAAATTTTCCTTCAGAATAGGAGTTTTTCCAAACTTCCTCCAGTGCATTGACTAAAGATGTATCTTTTCATTCTTCATCTAATAAGGAAGTAAAGATATGGCAATTCCTGTCTTGCTTATAAGATTCCCTGACTTCTTCAAAGAATTCAGTCCCAATATCAGTTATTCGAATTCCTTCAATTGGAATTTGTGGTTCTGCTTCCAAAGTTACATAAGCTGTTTTATAAGGAGTATTGGCTAATGCACACCTGCTAAGTCCATCAGCATTCTTGTGAATGTTCCCTGCTTTTTGAACTATGTTCATGTTTCCTCTATATTCTTTAATAGCTATTTGCCATCTCAACATATGTCTGTTGGGAGTTTTCATCTTAAAAAGTGATTTCACAGAATTACAGTCAGTTATCACTTCAAAAGCACTGCCATCAAGATAATAGTTTAGTTTCTCAAGTGCCCATATCAGACATAAGCACTCAATTTGGCTTGCACCCTATCTGGCTTCTGTTGGTTTGATTTGTCTTGAGATGTAGCAAACTGGTCCTTCTGTAGGTTTTTCATCAACAATTTGGACTTGATGTAGGGCTGCCGCTAATCCATCTCCACATGCATCAATGTACAATTTAAAAGGAATATTCCAGTCAGGAATGAGTAGTAAAGGTGCTTCTTTAAGAGCTTTCCTTATCTTCTCATAAGCTTTAATTCTCTCTTGTGTCATCTGAAATACTGTCTGTTGATCACAGATTCTGTAGAGTGACCTGGCTAGAATTTCAAATTCTTTCAAGTGTTGCCTATAATAACTGACAAATCCTAGAGAAGACATCAGTTCTTTCTTATTCTGGGGTATTGGCTTGATTAACACTGCTGCCACTTTATTTTTGACAATACCCAAGCTTAAAGTACAAACAATATGTCCTAATGCTTTGAGCTCTTCAAAACCAAAGTTGCATTTCTTGAGTGAAATATTCATATTCACCTTTACAAATTTGTGAAGTACTCTTGCAAGTCTTTCAAGGTGCGAAGACCATGAATCAAAACATATGATATTATCATCAATATAGATGATAAGCCATCCTTCAGATAATTCTGTGGGGAAAATGGTATTCATCATTCTTTGATAATGAGATGGTGCTTTTTTAATGTCAAATGGCATTCTAAGATACTCATAAATACCACAGTGGGTGATAATTCTAATTAATTTCTTAGCTTTAGGTGTCAAAACAGTTTTATGAAAGCCTTTCAATGCATCCATTGATGTTATATACTTAGCTTTAGACAATTGAGTCAAGGTTTCTTGAATTCTAGGGAGTGGATACCTATCTGGAACTGTTTAGGTATTCAATGCTCTAAAATCTCCAACCATCCCTGATTTATTGTTATGCCAAGCAATAATAACAGGTGCTGTCACTTCAACTTCTTCATTATGGCCTACTTCCCTTATTACACCAAGTTGGATCAACCCTTGTATATGTTTTTCCAAGGCTTCTCTAGCTCTGGGACTGGCTGGATAAGCTGGTTGTCTGAGTACTGGAGGATATGGTGTGTCAATATTAAGATGAATATCAACTTCATGTCCTTTTATAGCACCTAATGGTTCATTATCAGAGGCAAATGCATTATTATATTTATATAACAAATCAATAAGCTCCTGTCTCATATTTGGTGACAATGATGGATTAATTTTTGCTTCAACAAGTTGATTAGTCACAAATTCTTCCCTATAAGTATCTTTTTTTAGAAGATACTAATGATATTTTTTTTGGCATATTGGAAAAAGCAAATTCTTTTCTGTTGTTTCCTCCAATTGTGAAATATCTATCTTTATGGTTATTGATGTCAATACCATAAATATTCAAGAAATCATTTTCAAGAATAATGTTCTGAGATGTGCAATTGTCCATTACTACAATCTCAGTCTTCATTCTAATACTTCCTGCTGGGTGTGGAAATACAAGATTAGTGTCTAATATACCCAAAGGGTACATATTATTACTGGCACTACTAATTTGTACACCCTCTATTGGTAATAGATGATTTTTGCATCCAGGGAATATGGTTTGAAGATAATCTTTGCCTACACAAGTACAAAATGCCGCTGTATCCAAATTTACTTTGGCTTCAATATCATTCATCAGAACTGATGTGATACAGGATGCTTCAGCAGTGTATCCTTTACCTCTAGCAGATTTGGATTTACACATTCTGTCATCTTGGATATTGATCAGGTTATGACAGTCCTCACTGTACTGTGGCAAGTTAGTATGGACTTCTGTGACCTCAAAGAAAGCTGTAATGTTTTCAATGGGATAGTCCTCTACTGGTGTATCCTCAGAGACTGCAGAATCCTGGTCAGATTCTTCTTTCTCTTTATTGCACTGAACTTCTTCAATGACTTGAACTTCATTGATTTTTGTCCTTTTGATGCAAGTGTTGGCTAAATTTGAAGTGCTTCCACATTTATGACACTTCAAGACAGGTCTTTCAGGTTTTCTGTCCTCCCTGGAAATCTTTGGGACTATTTTGGACTCCATAGGGATTTTAGTCCAATTTTACCAATCCTTGTTCTAGTAATGATTTCTTTGATTTAATTGATTTAGTACTCTGTTCAACATGGTTCTACACATCTTCACTTGATAGCATGTTGCAGCTCTCCCCCACATTTTCTTAATATTTTCAAATTAACAATGGTGTCAGACATATCTGGGTGTAAAGCAGATAATCGGTCTGTCTGCTTGAAGGACCAAGTGAGTGGTTTATCCTTTTCTGAGTTAAAAATGGCACTTTCAAAAGCATTTTCCCTTTTAAACCTCCAAGAATTATTTGCCCATTTGGTAATCATTTCAGATTTCCACCAAGACCAATCATGTTTTCCATGATCTTGTCTCATCTTGTAATACCCTTTCTTTGCAGTTCTGGTAAACAGGGAGTGTAATTTGTCCACTATAACTTCATCAGGTATGTGAAAATCTTCTTGAAACATATCAATAGTTCTGATGAACTCAATATGGTTATATTCTCCTTCACCAGAGAATGTTGTCCATTCTTCCAATCTGGGAATATAGTTTTCAGGGATAACATTTTCTCATAAGAATGGGGTCAAACTTCACTTAACAGAACATTTTTCTTCAGTCAAAGGTGTATAATGTCTTGGAATATGTGGTTCATAATTCTTATGAATTTTTTCTACATTTGCAATGACTTCATTTTTTAACTTCTGCCTTTCACTGTCACTTTTTGCCAAATGTGTGGGGAACTGATTGGTATTTTTAGTCATTTCCAAGACATGGTCTTTCAGAATTCTAAGTTGATCATTAATGTTTAAAAGGAAAATATCTTCTATTTCATCATTTTGAACTTTAAATTTACTCTCAATTCTGTCACATGTATTGGTAATTAAATCAAGTCTGAAATTTGTTAATTGATACCACTCAGTATACCTTATGTAATTTCTTTTTAATTCACTCATGTCCACTATGATTTTATTTAAGTTTGCATCAAATTTGTCAAGTTCTCCATCAATACTAGATTTAACAAAGTGTATTTCATCTATGGTTTGCGTGGGCAGTCCTGTTCATCCTTTCCTTCTCTTTGGCTGTGAATTCCATAAGAGTTCTGGCCATATTGAACACACTGTCCACTGCTGAAGGCTCCAATTTTGGCATCCTGTACCCTTGTGGGTAAGGTCTGTGCCAATGGGCTTTTCCTTTGCCCTTGCTTTGATGGTTCTTGGGACCTTTCTGTTTCTTCTGAGGTCCTTTGGGCTTGTCCTTGGACACTTCTTGAGCTGGCTTGGAGCTTGTAGATGCCACTGGGCTTTCTGTCTCCAAAGCTGGAGTCATTTCCTACTCCTTCTGGTCTATGGATAAAAGACTTTGGTTCTTCAACCAATTCTTTATCTTTTTGACTTCATCTTTGCAAGACAATAGGCTCCAACCTCCTAAGAGATCTATGTTCTCTTCCTGACCCAGAAATCTCTTGATGTGTAAGTAGGAGTTCATGGCCCCCTGCCAAAGGCTTGGGCATATTTCCCACTCCTCTTCTTGGGCTTCTCTGAACCAATTTTTGTATTGACATTGGTAAATTTCTATTGCTGCCACTTGAAAGAGGTTCAGCCCTTGAAGTATTATCATGAATCAGTCCAGATTCAGAATTCACATCAAAACTTGTGGGTACAGACCTTGGGGAATGGGGGGAAACTCTGGAATCCTCCATATGTGTCTTTCTTGAGGAAGATTTGACACTTCTGGATATTTTCTTGTGTCTTCCTTGTCCACATCCATCTGGTTGGACTGAATAGTTGCTTCCATTTCTGGTATGCACCATTTTCACGTCAATTTAAGATAAAATAAGAATTGCAAATCAAAAACACACACCTTTGGGTGGTTGTTTGGATTGTCCTGTTTTGAATAAAGTGCCTCTTTTAGAAATTTGCACTTCAATACTGTCTTCAGATCCTGCTTGTGAAGATTCTGGACTAGTGATGTATCTTTTACTGAGTCTGTTTCTAGCTGTACAGTATTTGATTAAAGACACTAAAAAAAGGATTGATAAAAGAAAATTATCTTTTATGCTTTTAAGATACGTTTAAGATGTTTTATAAATTTTGATTTTTTAAAATTAAAAAATTATTCTTTTTAAAGGAAAAGAAATTAAAATTTAAGATTTTGAATCAAAATTAATTCAGAGTAACTCAAAGAATAATTTTATAAGTTTGTGGATGTGAAAAGCCACGTGTAAAAACAGTATAAAATTAAACCAAATTCCTCAATGAAAAAGATTTTAAGACAATTTCAAAGATAAAAATGAGTTTAACTTTAAATTGAAAGAAAAAATTATTAAATTAATATATTCTGGAACTTAAAAATATATTAATTAAGGGTACAAGGTTCAAAAAACACTGCCAGGCCCCAAAATGTTAGATGTGTCTATGAAACTGTTGATAATGTTACTAATAATCAACAGTAATATGACTGTTCTTATGAAATATAATAATAAAAAATTATAGTAACTACGATTAAATGATTAAATAATTATTTCTTTTACGTGTTATACTCTACTGGTGATTATAACAATAAGCAGTCATTTTCTACAAGAATCAATTACAAGAAGAATTTAATAATAAAAACTTCTTATACTAAAATAATAAGATTATTTTAATATATAATTATCTTCTACAAGAGAAATTACAAAGATAATTCTTGAAGAGAACTATTACTAGAGAAAAACCTTGAGAATTGAGATACATTACTCACTATTAATCCAATGAACCTTTTAGATGATAATAGTAGAGAAATTTGATGTGGAATTGTGAATTTAATGGATCAAGATTGATTTATAACCGTATTACAACAAATTATAGTTGATTTCTAAAATTTCACGTCTTTCTGATTAATTTCTGAAAGAATAAAACACTTAAGAAATAGTTTTAACTAATACTTACTTGTTTGGTAATAAAAGTATAATATAATAATGTGATTATTCTCTGGAAAAAACAGCAAGAGGAGGCCTCTTTTAAGTCTAAGACAGCTCACAGAGGCGTGCCATGGAGCAAACTGAAAAACCAGTGAGTGAGAAAGCTGTAAGGTTTGACTATGAAACAATAAGTAAAAATTACTAATATTTTACTTATTGTACTATGAATGTCCTTATAAATGAAATAAATAAGATGAAAATAATTATAATAATAAAGAATTATTATAATTATGGCGTAAAAATAATTATATTATTAATAAAATATAATATAATAAAATAAGGGTGTTGGTAAACACACGTAAGCTTTTAGTAAAAACACGTAAGCTCTTACGTGTTTTTACTAAAAACTTATGTGTTTTTACCAATTTATGGTAAAAAATTGTTTTTTATCAATAAAAAAACAATTAATAACAATAATATTACCAATATTAAGGTTATAAATTAATATAAATACTATTCATATTAATTAAAGATTTATTAAAAGAATAATAGAGAGAAAATTATTATAATAAGATAAAATAACCTAATTTTAATACTTAATATAATAATTTTGAGATATTTTACGCCAAATAATGTAAATACAACTTATGCAAATTGTGTTTACAATTAAAAATAGAGAAAATTACAAATATTCTTGATTTTTACGTGTAAATGAGATTTTAGAGAGATTTTTAACAAAAACAATTAAATAAATGATTTAATCACGTCAAAATTGATTATTATGATAAGATGATCTTTGGTCTTTGATAATATAGAAGTTTTATATATAAAGAATACAGAAATTACCTTTTTATTGTATTGATTTAATGTTTTTGATGCGTCTGAGGGGAAAACAGAGTAAAAAGAGCTCTATTTATAGTAAATACCTCCCTCCTAGAGTCTAACAGGCTTCTAGTAGACGTGTACTGATCATATCCACTGGGATTGATCAATAGTTTAAGGTTTGGTGATGATTGCATCATGATCAAACCATATTACATATTTATTAAGCCATTATTTAGAGTTATCACTATAACTCTAAGTTTGATGATGTCAAAGGCTTGGCAGAACCCCAAAATTCGTGGATTCTATTAGTTTTAATAATAAACTAATAGTATTCACCAATTTTATCACTCATATGACTGTCAAACTTAATTTAAGGCTACAGTGAGTAATCATAAATGATCAAATTAAGCTCAAACTTTGATCCTTAATACCTTTTGAGATTTACACGCTACAGCTATTCAGAGAGTGAATTCTAATAGCTTGGTGAAACCTCATTATGCTTCCAAGAGCATTTCATTACATCATCAAAACTCTATTTTTGATGATCTTTCTTGTAACTCATCTTTTCTGTTGAAATTTAATATTTTAAACTTCAAACTATGATTTCAAGGGATTATACCTTGAATATTATAATAAAAAAAAACATTCTTCACGAATGAACTAGTAGAATCCAACTGTCCAATTTTTTTTAAGTTTGGACCACTTTCCCAACAAAGTGGTCAACAGCTCTGTTGATTTTAATCAATAATTCCTTACAGGTTTTAAATTTGTTTATAGCTTGTGAAATAAACTTCATTTCTGTATTCCTAAATTAATTACGTGTTGACTTTATTTTTGGTTCATCACTCTATCATGCATAATTCAAGAGATATTAGCTAAAGTCCTCGAATATATGTGTTGACCAAAAAAGTGCATATATTCAGGTTAGTTCCTTAAGTATTGAGTTTGAAGCTTAGCTTCTTAATTGTTTTATATGTGGATGTTTATGGAGAATCCACTGGTATCTTTTATTTCACATGTTTTCACATTGGGCTTTGAAATAAATAAGGATTTGTGTTTTTTATAAGGGATTATTACTTATAACTTATTAAATATTGACTTTACAGATATGCCATAAAAATGGTATATGTGTATTTTACCATGGGTAATCCAATGGTAGAATTTATTTCAAATGTTTATTCATTGATTTCTAAGTTAAACCAAGTTTTATGCCAATTTATGGTATTTTTGTATTTTTAAAAGTACTTATTTTAATGAATAATTATATTAAATATTTCTTGTGACCTTTTTGGGTATGTGGTCATATCTCAAAGCTTCATATTCCCTATCACCAAAAAAGATTGTACCACAATCTGATATGTGTAATTAGGGTATCATCCATTGTCCTACCTCTTCAATAGACTTTGTTAGTCTTGAAGCTCAATAATGCTTAACCTTTTTATTTCTCAGGCTTTCTTTCATGTCTGAATCTTCTTAGTAGTTTATCAACATTTGTTATATCTTTCTCAAGTAGCCACTCATCTTCTTGAGTTGAATTTCTATACTTTACAAGGTATTCTCTTTCATTTTTGTTTCTTGTCCTTCTTTCTTTAAGGACTTTTACTATTTTCCTTTCCTCTCCTTCTTCCAAGGGGGGAATTTCAAGTGGGGGTTTATTTCTTAGTGGATATAATTCCTTGTCACTTGAGCTGTAAGGTTTTATCAGAATTACAGGGAAGGTTGGGTTTTTGTTTATTAATTCACCTGTGAGTTCCAATTGCACAGCATTGGGTCCATGAAGTGCTTTTATCATAAATGGTCCTGCAAAGGAATCTTTCCATTTCTTTGGACCTTTTATGTTATTGAAATTAAGGGTTGATACTAGGACGAAGTCTCCTATTTTGAAATCAGGTGGCTTATGAATTTTATCCCATCTTTCTTTTGCATATTTGAAAGAATCTTGCATACATCTGTTTGCATGGTGTCTTGCCTTATCAAGCATTATCTTAAAACTGCTTGCTGTTGGGTGTATATCTACTAAGTCCTTTTTGAGGGTATCATAAGGAAGTCTTGGATTCCAACCCTTTTCTACCATTGCTGGTGATTTGCCAGTAGAAGAATGGATTGATGTCTTATATTCCAGTTCAAGAGCTGGTATTAGTCTACACCAATCATGGGTAAAACCATCAGAGTCTTTGAATTCTAGCCCAAAAGCACAGAATCTTCTGATCATGTCCTCTAAGGTCTGTATCATTCTTTCTGCTGAACCATCAGTTTGGGGATGGTAAGCTGTTGAGAATGATAACTTTGTCCCACACAAAGTATGGAGATTTCTCAAAATTTTGGAATAATCCTGTATGGCTAATAGCTTTATTCCATATCATTATGGCTGTGTCCATAGCTGTTTCATCCTTATGACATGGTAGGAACATGGGAGTTTTGCTATACCTGTCAACTAATACTAGGCATGCATTGTAGCTTCTGTCTCCTACTGGAGGTAATGCTGTTACCCAGTCCATATGAACTATTTCCCAAAGGAATTTTGGTTCTTGGATTTGGAAAATCATTCCAAATTTCTTTCCTGTGGCTCTGTTGGCTTTTTGACATCTGTCACAGGTTTGGAAGTATTCTGCAACATCTTTCTTCAAATTTAGCCACCAAGAGCAGGTTTTTACCCCTTCTAGTGTCCTATCTTCTGAAAGGTGTCCAGCTGCAACACTATCATGACACTCATGTAAAATAATGTTTATCAGGGTTGTATCTGTTAAGGCCATAACACATGTGTGTTTTGTTCTATGGTAAAGGATTCCATCAAGGAGGTGGAATCTTCCTTCATCATATGCCTTTTTTCATGTTTCATCTAGTTTTGATGAAAGTGATGGGTCTTTGCAGTCTTTCATTAGAAGTTGGCTTCAGATATGGCAATTTTTGTCTATCTTATAGCTTTCTTTAACTTGGTTAAAGAATTCTGTGCCAATTTCTGTAACACATATTCCTTCTATATGGTGTTCTTCTTGTGGTGCCCATGTTGGATTGTCAGGGGTATTTGCTAGAGCCCATCTACTAAGACCATCTGCATTTTTATGAATATTTCCAGATTTATTAAAAAAAGTCATATTTCCTCTATATTATTGGATAGCAATTTGCCATCTCAGCATATGTCTATTTGGAGTTTTCATATTTAATAGAGATTTTACAGTATTACAGTCTGTAATCACATCAAATACTGTTCCAACCAAGTAGTAATGTAATTTTTCTAAAGCCCACACTGATCAGAGGCATTCCATTTGGCTTGCTCCATATCTTGCTTCTGTTGGCTTTATCTGTCTTGAAATAAAACAGATTGGTCCTTCCACTGGTTTATCATTGATAATTTGTGTCTGGTGTAGTGCAGCACCCAGTCCCTCTCCACAAGCATCAATGTAAAGTTTGAAGGGTAGTTTCCAATCTGGCATTAGAAGAAATGGGGCATTTGTTAAGGAATTTTTCAATTCTTCATATGCCTTGACTCTTTCTTCTGTCATTTCATAGACTGTTTGTTGTCCACATGGTTTATACAAGGATTTAGCAATTCTTGCAAAGTCCTTTATATGCTGTCTATAGTAACCAGCAAATCCTAGAAATGATTGCATTTATTTTTTTGTTTGAGGCATTGGATTAAGTAGTACTGCTGCTACTTTATTCTTGTCTATTCCTAGACTAAGTCCAGATACCACATGTCCTAGTGCTTTTAATTCACTGTATGCAAAATGACACTTTTTCAAGGAAATTTTCATATTCACTTGGACTATTTTTTGTAGTACCCTTTCTAGTCTTGTAAGGTGATTTTCCCAAGTTTCTGAGCAAACTATGATATCATCAATATAGAAAATTAACCATCCTTCTGATAATTATTCAGGAAATATGGTATTCATCATTCTTTGATAATGAGAAGGTGCATTTTTTATGCCAAATGGCATTCTTAAGTATTCAAAAGTTCCACAGTGGACTATTATCCTCAGTAGTTTTTTGGCATTGTCTGTTAAGAAATTTTGATGAAAACCCTTTAAGACATCCATGGCTGTGATGAACTTAGCTTGTGACAATTGGTTCAATGTCTCATGGATCCTTGGTATTGGATACCTTTCTGGAATGGTATAGGTGTTCAGGGCTCTGAAGTCTCCTACCATCCTTGATTTTCCATTATGCCAAGCTATAATGACAGGTGTAGTGACTTTTACCTGCTCATTATATCCTACCTTTCTTAATACTCCAAGGTCCATTAATTCTTTAATGTGTACCTCTAGGGCTTCTCTAGCCCTTGGACTAGCTGGTTAAACAGGTCTCCTTAGTAAAGGTGGGTAAGGTTTTTCCACATTAAGATGTATATCCACTTCATGTCCAATTATGGCACCTAGTGGCTCTTTGTCAGTTGCAAAGGCATTTTTGTAGTTAAAAAGAGGTCAATCAATTTTTCTTTCATTTTTTCTGTTAATTCTTGATTGAATTCTGCCTCTTTAAGTTGTTCAGATATAAAAAGTTCCTTTTCTGGAATTTTTTCTTCATTCTTAATAACTGTGATTTGTTTTTTGTTATTAAAGAAGCCAAACTTTTGGCTTTTTTTGTCTCCTATGGTAAAATATCTATCCTTTTGGTTAGAGATATCTATACAATGAATTGATAAGTAGTCATTCCCAAGTATGAAGTGATTACTAGTAAAGTTGGCCATTACTACAAACTCTACTTTAATTCTGACACATTGTGGGGGATGAGGAAAAATTAGTGTTAAATCAATTATTCCAAAGGGCTTCATGCTCTCACTTGCACTACTAAATTTGACACCTTGCATTGGCATAAGTTTTTCTTGCCAGTCTGGGACAATGGTTTTTAAATAACTTCTACCAACACAGGTGCAATATGCTCCTGTATCTAAGTTAACTTTTCCTTCTTGGTTAACAACCATAACAATACTTATAATTTATTTTCCAGCTGTATATCCCATTCCTCTTGCAGGTTTGGTCCTATACATTTTGGCATCTTGTATATTTGTCAGGTTTGTGTCAGATGTCCCAACCTGTGGTAAGTTTGAGTTAACATTCAGTACTTCATAAATTATATCAATATTATTGTTTTGTGCATTAATTATATTTATTTCATCACTTTCAGAACTTTCTGATTCTTCTGTCTCTTTTTCAGAGTCAGATTCCTCTTCTTTGTCATTGTGGTTTTCTGTTTCCACAATTTCATTAATCTTTGCCTTTTTAAGGAAATTATTGGCTAAGTGTACAATACCTCCACATTTATAGCATTTTCTTTGCTCATTATTGTTGGATGTATTGGGCTTGAAGAATTCTTTTGATTCAGATTTTTTTGATAAATGGTTTATTTGGGTTTTTAATGTCCAATTTCTTCCAAGTCCTGCCAATTTTTGTTCTTGTCACTATGTTTTTTAGTGCATTAATGTACTCTCCTGTGGAGCATGGTTGTATACACCTGTTTCTTAGGGCATGTTCTAGCTCTCCTCCACATTTCTTGAGTATTTTCATATGCACCATTTTTTGTGACATTTCTGGGTACAATGCATTAAGTCTTTCAACTTGTTTCAAGAACCAAGTTAAAGGTTTGTCTTTGTCTGGGTCAAAGAAAGAATTTTCAAATGCATTTTATATTTTGTACCTCCAGGCATCATGAGCTCACTTGGTGATTATTTCTTGTTTCCACCAAGACCAGGTATTTTCGCCATTTGTTTGCCTTATGCCATAATACCATCTTTTTGCAGATTTCTCAAGCAATGAATGTAATATTGCAGTGATTAATTCATCTGGTATGGCATAATCTTCTTGTAGCATTTCAATTGTCTTGATAAATGACATGTGGTCATATTCACCTTCTCCTGTGAATGTTTGCCATTCTTCAATTGAGGTGCTTCCTTCATTAGGACTTGGTTATTGTCTTGGTGACTCAAGTGTGTTATGAATGGATTTGTTAATTCCTCTTTTGGTTTAACAGGGATTCTTATGTGAGAAAATGGTGTTGATAACTTTGGCATATTTAAATTAGCCTCATTAATTTTATCCATTTTTTCAGTAATAAGCCTTATTTCACTTTGAATGTCATCTTTCAGATGCATTCTTCCTTCATCACTCTTTTCTACATGGTCCAAAAGTAATTTTTGGTGTGATGAAGTCTTTTCTTCAAATAATCCCACAAAAATACTTAATTTGTTTAATTTTTGTGTAAGATTGTCAATACTCACATCATAATTGATTGTCAAAGTTTTTTCTTTGATATCACTTATGTATTTGTACAACTCTTGTTGTCCTTGTATTAATTTTTGAGTATTTTCAATTAATACTTTTGGTTTATTATTTTCAATCATAAATTTTATGTTATCAATTTCTTTCTTATTTTGTGTAACAAGTTTTGTTAAAGATGATAAGCTATTATTTATTTCTTGTAAAGATAACAAACTATTTTTAATGTCTTTAAGAGGTAAAATACTATTTTTAAGCTCTGTTAAAGTATTTACAACATCAGGAGACAAGGTTATTGATTTGGGAAATGGGGTTGTCTCATTCTTTGTTCCTCTTTGCCTTTGAATTCCATCAAAGTTCTGGCCATGTTGAAGACATTGTCCATGGCATCTTTTTGGATTTTGGGAATCCTGTAGCTTGGGCAATATGGTTTTCTCCAATTCTTTTGCTTGTTCTTCTTCCCTTCTTGGGGAAGTGGGTTGACTTGAGGCTTGCTGGTAGAAGCTACTGGGCCTTCTTCCTTGGTTGCCTCCTTCTTTTTTCCATGATACTCCTTGATCTTTTTGATTTGAGGTTTGGATGATAGTGAATTCCATCCATTGGAGTATCTCACTATTTCCTCCTCTTTGAGGAACTTCTTTAGGATGTGCCAGGAGCTCATCACTCCTTGGTGTATTTAGGGCAACATTTCCCAATTCTTGTCCTTGTACACTGTGTAGTACTGTTTGTATTGGCTCATGTAAATGTCTATTTGTGCCCTCTGAATGTGATTTGTACCTATTTGAGTTACTCATACTTAGTTCCAATTCAGGTTCAGATATCATGGGCATTTCTGGGACTTTCCTTTGGGATAAGGCACTTCCTTGGGTGGATTCTGTTCCACTGGGGATATTGCCCTTCCTTTTCCCTTTTGAGGAATCAATTCTACCTCTGAGTCCAGCTCCATCTGATTGGATGGAGTATTGGGAGCCTCTTCTGGTAGTCATATTATGGGAAAAATAATAAATAAGCGGATTTTAGAACAGAAATACTCTTATGGCAATTTATAAATGAGGTTCTCACCTTCAGAGTCCTGAATAGTGGGTCCTGGAAAGTCCAATTTCTTGGCTTTCTTTTTCTTAGTGATTATTGGTGTTGGAGAACTTTGACGACTTTCTTCCACCAATCTTTCAACAGTGGCTTGGTTGTCCTCTGTTGGGTTGTCTTCAAACACTAAAAAGACAAATAAATATAAGTGTTTTATATAAAAGTGTTTATTTTTTGGTAAGATATGGCAATTTTCCACGTAAGAATTGCTTTTATATCTTTTTTTTATTAAAAAAAATGAAAATAATTAAAGACAAAAAATTAAAATGAATAAAATAACTTTTTTATTGGCTTTTAATATTTTTAATATTTTTTATGTTTTTATTTTTAAAGAATAAAATAAAAATGAATATGATTCTTTTATAACATTAATTTATAATAGAAAATTATTTTTAATTCATAAAATATCTTTTCTAATTACTAGAGTCACTCAAAGAGGTTTTTGCAAGTCTAAGGATGTGAAACACCACGTGTAAGACAGTACAATTGCTTTCCAAATGCCTCAACAGCTTTTAAAATCAATAAATATAAAATTATTATATAATTCTATGATTATAATTATGATTTCTTATTGAATAATCCCAATTAGAATATTTTTAAAGGCCTTTTGGAGTGAATATCATGGCCAGGCCCCCAAATGTAAGGTTTGACTATGAAACAATAAGTAAAAATTACTAATATTTTACTTATTGTACTATGAATGTCCGTATAAATGAAATAAACAACATAAAAATAATTATAATAATAAAGAATTATTATAATTATGGCGTAAAAATAATTATATTATTAACAAAATATGATAATATAATTTATATTATATAATATAATATAATGAAATAAATATATTAATATAAAATAATTAATATATTCAAAGGAACTTTATTATTGTTACAAACAAATAGTAAAGGCGTAAATAATTGTTTTTTAAGAATAAAAAACAATTAATAACAATAATATTACCAATATTAAAGTTCTAAATTAATATAAATACTATTTATATTAATTAAAGATATATTAAAAGAATAATAGAGAGAAAGTTATTATAATAAGAGAAAATAACCTAATTTTAATACTTAATATAATAATTTTGAGATATTTTACGCCAAATAATGTAAATACAACTTATGCAAAGTGTGTTTACAATAAAAAATAGAGAAAATTACAAATATTCTTGATTTTTACGTGGAAATGAGATTTTAGAGAGATTTTTAACAAAAACAATTAAATAAATGATTTAATTGCATCAAAATTGATGATTATGATAAGATGATATTTGGTCTTTGATAATATAAAAGTTTTATATATAAAAAATAAAGAAATTACCTTTTTATTGTATTGATTTAATGTTTTTGATGTGTCTGAGGGGAAAACAGAGTAAAAAGAGCTCTATTTATAGTAAATACCTCCCTCCTAGGGTCTAACAGGCTTCTAGTAGACGTGTACTGATCATATACACTGGGATTGATCAATATTTTAAGGTTTGGTGATGATTACATCATGATCAAACCATATTACATCATTATTACGCCATTATTTAGAGTTATCACTATAACTCTAAGTTTGATGACGTCAAAGGCTTGGCAGAACCCCAAAATTCGTGGATTCTATTAGTTTTAATCATAAAATAATAGTATTTGCCAATTTTATCACTCATATGACTGTTAAACTTAATTTAAGGTTACAGTGAGTGATCATAAATGATCAAATTAAGCTCAAACGTTGATCCTTAATAGCTTTTAAGATTTAAGGGCTACACCTATTCGGAGAGTGAATTCTAATAGCTTGATATAGCCTCATTATGCTTCCAAGAGCAATTCATTACATCAGCAAAACTCTATTTTTGATGATTTTTCTTGTAACTCATCTTTTCTGTCAAAACTTAATATTTTAAATTTCAAACTATGATTTCAAGGGGTTATACCTTGAATATTATAATAAAAAATACATCATTATTCACGAATGAACTAGTAGAATCTAACTGTCCACTTCTTTTTAAGTTTGGACCACTTTCACCATAAAGTGGTCAACAGCTCTGTTGATTTTAATCAATAATTCCTTACAGGTTTTAACCTTCTTTATGTGAGCCTTGAGGTATATTTTACATACCCAAATAGGCCACAATTATCTTAAAAAGAAATTTTGAATTATACATAACTCATAAATCATGCATACATTCAAAATTCATCATTTTTGATTTCAGAAAAGATGAATAACGTTTTTGTTGAGTAAGTAAATCCATAGATTTAAGGCCAGATTTGGATTATACACAAAAATTCACCTAGGGTAGCTCCATAGAGTGAATAAGCTCAAATTCACTATTTGAGGTGGTAATATAGAAAATACTTCAACACCACATCATTAATACCACATAAAAGATCCGTCAAAATTTTTGTTTTTCTTGATTTTACGCCAAAATAATGGGAAAGTGAGAAATCCCATGTTACATATACACTAAGAATAGTGTTATATATGTTTTGAGCACTTAATATTATGGTATTCTTACATGCACCTTTGGTACACCCATAGTGGATATCTCAATTTAAGCTTAAATTTCTATTTTGACATGAAAAATAAGCAAGGGGACAAAAGACATCAAAGAGAGCCAGGGTACCCAACTTCTGAGGCCCCAGAGCCGTGGATAGCTCCAAAGCTTGGTTCCATGGCTGATCTTGACCCAATTGGTAAACTAAACCTCTTTGGGAACTTGGTTACCAAGTTACAACTACTGTAAAACACCAGAAAATAGCAAATAACCTGTTATTTTGACGTGCCAAGGAGGTAAAGAGGTACTTACACTCCTGTAACCATGTCAATTACTAATGACTTTACATGGATAAACCCCAAGAGAGTAATTAAAACCCTTTTTGGACTTGTATCCATTGATTTACCTCATAGCAACCAGTCAAACACTGATATTTGCAATTCTACATAGAAATGAGGTAAAAACTTCAAAAATTCATTAAAAATACAATTCTTAATGAATCTTTCTGAAACGTTCAGGACCAATTTACAACTGTATTACCTATGATAAAATCAAAAAGAATTACAGTTTTACTAGTAAAATTAAAAGTTTTACTTATAGTCCATTTTTGGTTATTCTACGTGAAACACTGAATCTTCAAAAATTCACAGTAAATACAACCTGTGATGAAATTGTCAATAACATTGATAAATTTTGGAAATCAATGATTGCTTTGGAATAAAAGAAGATTTACATATGTTACTCCTTTTATTTTTAACCATATTGGGGTTGGTAGTCACGTAAAAGCATTAATTAAGCAATTATGACAATTTTACGTGACAACAGATGATGTAAGTACTAATTCAAAGGGTTTAATGCTTTCTCACTCACTTTTTTTTCCGTTTACTCCATGGAGCGCCTCTGTAAGCTGTTGTTGACTTAAAAGAGACCTTCTCTTGCTGTTTTTTCTGTATGATCATCTTATTCTCATTTTATATCATTGTTACCAACAAGTAAGTATTAGTTAAAACTATTCTTAAGTGTTTTAAATCTTTCAATATCAATCAGAAAGACGTGAAATCATAGAATCCAACTGTATATTGTTGTAATCCTGCTATAGATTATTTTGATCTCTCAAATCCACAATTCTACGTCAAATTTCTCCACTTTTATCTATCAATAAGTTCTTTGGAGTATTAGTGAGTCATTTATCTTTAATTCTTAAAGTTTTTCTCTAGTAATAGTTTTCTTCAAGAATTAGCTTTATAATTATTCTTGTAAAAGATAATTATATATTAAAATAATTTTATTATTTTAATAAAAGAAGTTTTTATTATTAAATTCTTCTTGTAATTGATTCTAGTAGACAATTACTTGCTCACTGTTAAGATCACTAGTAGTGCTTAACACGTGAAAGAAATAATTCTTTAATTATTAAATTCTGGTTATAATAATATTTTATTATTATATTTCATAAGAACAGACATAGTACTGTTGATTAATAGTAATATTATCATCAGTTTCATAGTCACATCTTACAGTTTATAACTTGCTATCATGCATAATTCAAGAGATATTAGCTAAAATCCTTGAATATATGCGTTGACCAAAAAAGTGCATATATTCAGGTTAATTCCTTAAGTATTGATTTTGAAGCTTAGATTCTTAATTGTTTTATATGTGTATTTCTATGGAGAATCCACTGGTACCATTTATTTTACATCTTCTCTCATTGGCTTTTGATATAAATAAATATTTGTGTATTTTATAAGGTATTATTACTTATAACTTATTAAATATTGACTTTACAGATATGCCATAAAAATAGTATATGTGTATTTTACTATGGGGAATCTAATGGTATAATTAATTTCACATGTTTATTCATTGGCTTTTAAGTTAAACGAAGTTTTATGCCAATTTATGGTATTTTTGTATTTTTAAAAGTACTTATTTTTAATGTATAATTATATTAAATATTTCTTGTGACCTTTTTGGGTATGTGGTCATATTTCAAAGGTTCACAAAAACACTAAACCTTTTTGGATTATTTATTGTACCATCCATTGTCACGTAAGATTATCATAACTGCTTAATTGAGGCTTTTACGTGACCACCAACCTATTTATGGTTAAGAATGAAAGCAGTAACACCTGTAAATCTTCTTTTATTCCAAAATAATCATTGATTTTTGAAAGGTATCAATTTTATTGGAAATTTCATCACAGAATATATTTTCTGTAAAATTTTAAAGATTCTGTGTTTCATGTGGAATCATCAAAAATGGACTGTCAGTAAAGCTTTTAATTTTACATATAAAGGTAGCATTATTTTTTTGTTTTTATATGGATTCTACAGTTATCAATTGGTCCTATAAGCTTCAGAAAGATCAATTAAGAATTGTATTTTTAATGAATTTTTGAAGTTTCAACCTCAATTCTACGTAAAATTGCAAATAGCAGTATGTGGGTGGTTGCTATGAGGTAAATCAATGGATACTAGTCCAAAAAGGGTTTTAATTACTCTTTTGGGGTTTATTCATGGTAGTTCATTAAGAATTGACATGTTTACAGGAGTCTAAGTTGCTCTTTACCTCCTTGGCACGTCAAAATAGCAGGTTATTTGCTATTTTCTTATAATTTACTGTAGTTGCAACATGGTAACCAAGTTTCCAAAAGGTTTTAGCTTACTGATTGGGCCAGGATCAGCAATGGATCCAAGCTTTGGAGCTTCCCATACCTCAGAGGCCTCAGAAGCTGGGTACCCTGGCTCTCTTTGATGTCTTTTGTCCCCCTTGCCTATTTTTTACGTCAAAATAGAATTTTAAGCTTAGTGAGATATCCACTATGGGTGTACCAAAGGTGCATGTAAGAATGCCATAATCTTAAGTGCTCAAAACATGCATAACACAATTCTTGGTGTGTATCTAACATGGAATTTCTCACATTCCCATTATTTTGGCGTGAAATAGAGAAAAACAAACATTTTCATGGATCTTTTATGTGGTATTGAAGTATTTTTCATATCACCACCTCAAAGAGTTGATTTGAGATTATTCACTCTATGGAGCTACCCTAGGTGAATTTTTGTGTAGAATCCAAATTTGGCTTTAAATCGATGGATTTACTTACTCAATAAAATGTTATTCATCTTATCTGAAATCAAAAATGATGAATTTTGAATATATGCATGACTTGTTGGTTATGCATAGTTCAGAATTTATTTTGAAGAGAAATGTGGCCTATTTGGGTATGTAAAATATACCTCAAGGCTCACACAATTCCTTCCATCATTTTTTTCACAACCATGGAATCTTCATAAGAAACTGCCTCCTTGGCCAAAGCAATAGTGGGCTCCCCTGGAATAGCACTCTTCATAGCCTTATCAACAAACACCTCAGTCAAAGCATCAACTTCAGCAAATAAGGATGTGACCACCTTCTTGTTCACCCTTTTCTGATCAGTGAAGTTTCCAGTTATATTCCAGTGGCGACGGGTTTCAAATATTGATTCAGGTTCTGGAGACATTGGGTCTCTGGAAGTGCTGGCCACAGGTGGTTGGATACTGGTAGAGGTAGAGGCAAGTGTGGATGGCCTGGTTGGGGATCTAATTGGAAGTTGAGGTGGCTGGGGGGACCTGATCACTTCATTATTGGTGGTACTGGCTTGGACTGGGGATTGTGAAGGGGATTGGATTCTTCTTTTCTGGATTGGGGTAGTCATTTGAAGCTCTTTTCCATCAATCTCATCACTGCCTTCAGCATCAGTATCAATTTTATCTTGAACCACCAAATTACTCTTCAATTTTCCAAGTTTTCCATCCTTTCTGGTGACCACAAAGGGAACCTCTGGGGCCACTCCAATGGGATTTCCTTGGGGGTGAATGGATCCTCTAATGTTGGCCCAGGAGCTGCTGGTATTATTCCATTGTTGGACACATCTCCTCCTGGAGCCAGCCACTGAAGAAGAAAAAAAGAAACCATACAAGTCAGTAACACATCAGTTTTATGACCAATAAACTCACAATTGCAGTGACCAGAGGTGGGGGGTTCATCAAAAGGAGCTTCCAATCCAAATCTTCCACCCTTCTTTATGCTGCTCCATAATTGTGAGCCTTTGAGATATGACCACATACCCAATAAGGTCACAAAAAAGACTAAGAATAATTATACCTTTAATATAATTATACTAAAATTACTTAGAACAATTATACATTAAAAATAATTACTTAAATATACAAAAAATACCATAAATTGGTACAAAAATTGGTTTAACTTAAAAACCAATGAATCAACATGTAAAAAAAATTATACCATTGGATTCCCCATGGAAAAATACACATATACCATTTTTATGGCATATCTGTAAAGTCAATATTTAATGAATTATAAGGTATAATACCTTACAAAAACCATAAAACCATCTTTATCTCAAGAACTAATGAAACAACATGTGAAATGAATTGTACCAGTGGATTTACCACAAACATCCACACATAAAACAATTAATAAGCTAATTTCCAAAGTTAATACTTAAGGAATTAACCTGAATATATGCACTTTTTTGGTCAACGCATATATTCAAGGATCATAGCTAATATCTCCTAAACTATACATGATAGAATGATGAACCAAAAAAAAAAGTTACCACGTAATTACTGTAAGAACACAGATATGAACTTTATTTTACAAATTATAAACAAGGTTAAAACCTATGATGAAATATTGATAAAAATCAACAGAGCTGTTGACCACTTTGTTGTGAAAGTGGTCCAAACTTAAAAAAAAGTATACAGTTGGATTCTACTAGTTCATTCTTGAAGAATGATGTAATTTTTATTATGAAATTCAGGGTATAACCCCCTGAAATCAAGGTTTGAAGTTTAAAATAGTAAATTTCGACAGAAAAGATGAGTTACAAGAAAAATCATCAAAATTAGAGTTTTGATGATGTAATGAAAAGCTCTTGGCAGCATAATACAATTATGCCAGGCTATCAGAATTCACTCTCTGAATTGCTGTAGCGTGTAAATTTTAAAAGCTATTGAAGATCAAAGGTTGAACTTAAAATGAGCAGTTATGATCACCTACTGTAACCTTAAATTAGGTTTAACAGTCATATGAGTGATAAAATTGGTGAATACTATTAGTTTATGATTAAAACTAATAAAATCCACGAAATTTGGGGTTCTGCCAAGCCTCTGATGTCATCAACTTTAGAGTTATAGTGATAACTCTAAATAATGGTGTAATAATGATGTAATATGGTTTGATAATGATGTAATCATCTCCAAACCTTAAAATATTGATCAATTCCAGTGGATATGATCAGTACACGTCTACTAGAAGCCTGTTGGACTCTAGGAGGGAGGTATTTACTATAAATAGAGCTCTTTTTACTCTATTTTCCCCTCAGACGCATCAAAAACATTAAATCAATTAAATCACAGGTAATTTCTTTATTCTTTATATATAAAAGTATTATATTATTAAAGAACAAAGACCACCTTGCTATAATCATCTATTTTGACGTGATTAAATCATTTATTTAATTGTTTTTGTTGAAAATCTCTCCAAAACTCATTTCCACGTAAAAATCCAGAATAATTTGTAATTTTCTTTATTTTTATTGTAAATACAATTTGAAAAAGTTGTATTTATATTTTTTGGCGTAAAATATTTCAAAATTATTATATTAAGTGTTAAAATTAGGTTATTTTCTCTTATTATAATAATTTCTCTATTATTACTCTCTTAATAATTCTTTAATTAATATAAATAGTATTTATATTAATTCATAACTTTAATACTAGTAATATTATTGTTATTAATTGTTTTTTATTAATAAAAAGCAATTTTTTTACGCCTTTATTATTTTCTGGTAACAATAATAAAGAGCTTTTTAAATATATTAATTATTTTATATTAATATATTTATTTATTATATTATATTTTCATAATATAAAGTATATTATTATATTTATTTAATAATATAATTATTTTATGCCATAATAATAATAATTATTTATTATTATTATATTTTTAATCTTATTTATTCAATTTATAAGGACATTCAGAGTACAATAAGTAATAAATTAGTAATTTTTACTTATTGTTTCATAGTCAAACCTTCCAATAATCTCCTGGGATTGTCAGGAAAGCTATAGTTGGCTTGAGACCATTTTGTTTTTCCAAGATTGCAGAATTGACACCTGGTGGACCTAGCAGTAGCAGATTCAACACAAGGAATCCCTTTCCTCTGACAATTGGTGCAGGTTGGCTCAATAACTCTGACAGACTTGAAACCATTGTAGTTTCTAGTTATGTCATGAATCTTTGTAGGGGCCATACTTTATTCAGAAAGCTCCCTCAAGTTATCAAAAACACCAATACCATAAAGTACAGAAGGTGGGGAATCAGAGTATTTGGAATCACAAAGCAAAGTCAGACTTGAACCCATCTTCAAGTCAAATTTCAAAGTCAAGACCAAGAAAGTTATGGACAATTGCAAGTCAGCAAGTCAATTACGGAAATTTGAACTGCAAGAATGGGTTGACGCACAAGGAAAACAGAAGAAAATCATGAGAAAAAACTTTTCATAGGCCAAATTGGCCATTTCTATGCATTTGCACACTGTTGCACATTTTTGCGCACTGTGATGCATCTGGCTTCATTCTCCTTCAAAAACTTTGTTTTAGTCAATTATTCACCAAAATATGCCATTTTCATCATATTGGCATATTTGCACACTTTGATGCATCTGGCTTCATTCTCCTTCAAAAACCTTCAAAGCCTTCAAAAAGTTTGTTTTATTCAATTATTCACCAAAATATGGCATTTTAATCATATTGGCATATCTGCAGACGTTTGCACAATTTGTGCACTTTGACGCATTTTTGCTTCAGTTTCCTTCAAAAACTTTCTTTTATTGAATTATTCACCAAAATATGCCATTTTAATCATATTGGCATATTTGCGCACTTTTGCACATTTTGGCTCTTTTGGCCAAAAAAACCCATAAAAAAACAATTTGGGCAAAAATTCAAGGAATTCTGAAATAGTCCAAAGCAAGAAAAAGGCCAATTTTGGCCCAACCTCAAAACAAAGACAACTTGATGAAACAGCAGTGGGTTCTTGGGACATAGACCTCAAATCACTTTTTATCATGAGCCATGAGGACTCAAGACAAATTGAGTGAAGAAATCTGCAATTAGAAGAAGATCAAAAAAAGAAGAAAAGGAGGAAGTGAAGAAAGCTCAAAGAAGGGGAGAAAAATAAGAATCAAGTCAAAGAAGAAGGACCTACAAGTTGTGAAGATTAAAGGGTTGGAAATTATGATTTATGAAGAGGAATTATGAGGGATGAGAATTGGGTAATTGGGGGGAAGAAACTTCAGTTGATCATATCAAGAGTCACTACTCTTATTGTGCTCAGAGCTCACCACACTCAAGGGGGGGTAATGTCACAGTCATGGAGACAGGCAGGGCATTACCACTCATTACTAATGGAAAATCTTCCAACACCTAATCAGCAAGGGGTTTGATGGAATATTCACCAAATACAGTTCCAAACCTCAATACAGCTCAATACAGGCAAAACCCAAATACAGGATTCACCAAATACAGGCCTGCCTTCAATACAGGTTCAAACACCTGTATTGATTCAAATATCTGTATTGGATACACCAATACAGTTTCACATCTCAAATACAGGTCTCTCAATCATACAATCATGGTTTCTCAACACTCAAGCTCCAGGCTGGCTTCTTTTCATATATACCAGCCCCCTTTCACACACCTGGCGGTTTTTCCCTCAGTTAATTAAAATGTTGGATTTATTATTTAATATTTTTTTTTCTCATTGAAGAAATATTACTTTATTAATTATTAAGTTAGTCTTTGCCTTCCCTCACCTGTTCAGTAGAGTCCTGGTGGCCATATCCTTTATTAATTCTTTTCTCTTTTCTGAACAGGTTGAAACAGTGATACAGGATTATTTGTGGGTGGGTCTTTATTATTTCTTTTGTTTTTCTCTCATATCTTTGAATGCTTATTATTTTATGACTAGGAATTTATTCTCTTATTTAATTACTCTTATCAATTGAGTATTTATTCTGAGCCTTCCATAAGTAAGTCTGTTGACTAAGTGCCAGGCCCTCTTCATGTAGAAGAGCCCCTGTGACAGTATTTCTTTCCAGACCTGTATGGAACCAGTTTGCTCCATAACCTTTGGTCTAGTTGAGGTATGAAGAGATAGATGGAACCATCAGATATCCCTGATTGAGCTCTTTGCAAAAAGGCCCCACTTTAGTTATCTCACACCAGAACTTTGGAAGTTAGATGGGAGGTGAATATTTTATTCACCCTTATTTGACCTTATTTTGGCCATACCTTCTGTAGTTTTGGAAAACTCAATTTTGCTAGTACCAATTGATAGCCCTACTTGGGAGATTCAATCTGAACACCCCTTTTATGTGGTTCAGCCTCTTTCTCTGTATTTTAGATTAGAGGTAAAAATTAAGGTTTATGCTCATCAACTGCTTTGAGCTTCAATAGCTTTGTTATTCTTTGTCCTATGATTTTTGGACCTGTATATTTGGAAAGAGGCAAGTTTCCTCTTTCTTTTGATACCTTTTGATCTGCTTTTGCTCAGATCCATCTTTTAGTTGTATTTTGTTCTACCATTAGTTTATAGTATTTTGGCTCTCATGCTTGTGTTCTAATTTTGAGTCACAAGCTGACAAATCCAGATCCTGATATACAAAATCACATCCAAAAACTAGAAGCCCTCATAAGTTTTCCAAATTCTCAGAAGGGGTACCATGAAGAGTACCAAATGAAGGACCTGATCAAGGCCTGCAACTGTATGCTCTTGCATTATTGATATCTCAAACATTGACTGAGATTCCTGGGTTGGTTGGTTTTATTCAATACTGCTCTGTACAAAACCTGTACCAACCAGTTGTTTCTTAATACTGAAAATAATGGCTTTTTAAAGCTTAAATCCACAAAAAATGACTAATACTAGTCATATAAACACTCTGTACATGTCAAAACAGTGCTGATGTGGCCTTTGAAGTGTTTTTTCACCCTGTATTGATCCATAATGATCACAAAACCTCAGTAGTGAAAATTCTCACTCTTCAAATGTCTGAAGAGCTTCCCAGCCCCTAACAGTCCCACAAAGGGATAAAAGCAGGCCTTTTCTCACCAGAGAAGCACCTCATCATCATGAATTATAATCCTTACATGTTAAAGCTGTCTTATACCAGTGGTAATCCTGTGATTATATTGATATAATTAAATTGATTAGTCTTGTATTGATTTTTACAGTCACTTGATATTAAATCATTGGAGCAAAGGTTCTCAATACATTCATCACCACTGTTATGATATAAAAGTAGAGGCTTTTAATATACTTAAAATGTCTTTATTTTGTCACAGTCATAGTGATAGCTTGTATTTACTGCTTTTGTGAGCTTTAGAGGTATTTTCAGATACGCAAAAGACCACAAATAATAAAACAATATACAATTATAAATAAAATAACTTTATTTATATTATCAAAACAAAAATCAAAATATCAATATAAAATTATAAATGAAAATAAAAATTTAACCATAATTTAAAAATAAAACTACATTGAAATTTAAATTTGTGAAAACACATTTTTGCTTGAAAAAATTAAGTAAAAATGAATTTTCAACAAAAATACCATAATTAAAATATTTTTCGAAAAAATTTAAATGAAAATTATTTTAAATTTTTATCCTAAAGATAAACATATGAAAATTATTTCACCATTGGACTCCTCATAAAAAATAAGGCTGGGTCACCTCTGGGTAAAAATTCTGTAACTCAACCCTAAATAAGCTTAAATTAAGTTTTTAGTATTTTCTGTACAAAATTTGAAAATCCTCAAAACCTCAATTTAATTCCCATCACATGTGGTGTTAACAATCAATTTTTGTGTTAAAATTGAGGTGTTGTATGTAGCTTAAAGGTTATAAGGAATTGAAGTATTTTCATTTGGAATTTCAAAATGTGCACATGTATTACATAAGTGAGCTTTAATTCACATATAAGGTGTCAATTATTACAGTTTTCTACTGTAAAAACTCAATTTAATTGCATATGTAGACTATAAGTATAATACATGATGAGTAATTGCAGAAAAAATAAATTGGAAAGATTGATTCTGGGGGGGAAAGGAATATTGGCTCCAAGGGGGAGCCAGACCCCCAAATTCCTTTCTGACAGGCATGAGATTTCAAATACCATGCAAACATTTATCACTCTTGGCCTGGAATTGAGTCCCAGGTTCTTTCTCTCAATTGATGATGAGGTTTTGATACCAACCAGGGTAGTTTCAACTGTTGCCAAGAGGGTAAAACTACCCTTGAGATAAAACAAACATTTTGAAAACAGTTTTAACTGGTTTTGAAATCTCTTACACATATTCTGACGTGTTTTAAAGGCTTAAAATTAGGTATTACCATAGCAATGGCTGATTTAAAGGTGTAAAATGGTTGAAAATAGCAAAAATGGCTAAAACCAGCACTTTTTTGGTCTAAACCAGGGTTTAATGATTCCATAATTAGCTTATCTGTTTTCAGAGTGTTTTCCACGACCAACAAGAGCAAATTTTACTTTTGGAGTAAGAGAACTTGTCAGCCTGTGACTCAAAACCAGAGCACAAGCCTGACAGCCAATATACCATAAATCAATGGTATAGTCAAGCTACCACCAAAACATGGAGCTGAGCCAAATTAGCTCAAAAGGTGTCAGGTTGAGTCTATGATGAGAGTATAAAGAGTATTCAAAACTCTTAACTATGACTGTGACATGGTAAATAAAGATTTAAAAGATTTCATAAGGTTTTAAAGATGGTTTAATTTAATAATAAGAGGGCTTTACTATAAGGAATATAGTGGTGGTGAGTGCTGTTGAAAGCCCTGGGTGGAGCTTTACCTGTTGGGTTATAATAATAAAGACTACAATGATTTACATTTAAGAGTATACCTGATTATTACCCAAGAGTAAAACTGTTTTTGACAGTTTACTACGTAGGGTATTCAAGAGCAGGATGAGGAGATAATTCTGGCTGTGAAAAGGCTCCTTGTTATCCTGAAATGAGATGGAAAGGGTGCTAGACCTTTCCATGTAGAGGAAGTGAAGATTTTTCACCCTCCAGGACTGACTTGTGGTTTGCAAAAAGGCTGTATACCCTGTATTTGGCTCAGATGTGGTTTTGAAACCACATCTGGGCAGTTTTCACCAATATAGGGTGAAGATTTTCATCTGGGGACCTCACAGCCTGATTCTGACGTGTATGATGCGTAGAATGCTGTACAGAAACTGTATGGGACCCCAGTATTGACTGACTTATGAGGTATTGAAGTATTAACATGCTTCTTTGTCTGTTTGACACCTCATAATCAGAGTACAACTGTATCCTTTCATAATACATCTGTATTGGCCATATTGTGCGATTATAACATTCAAATGGCTATACCTCTGTCCGTTTTTGAGATATCATGCTCAAAGTTGGTTCATTGGATAGCCCTGTATGAGCTCTATACAATGATACCCAATTTGGTATGGTTATCATTAAATATGGCAAAGTTATCCCAAGTACAAGGTTTTTGTACATAGGCATGGATTGGGAAACAAGCTGAATTGAGCTCGTTTGCCTCATAACTTCTGTTATAGTTGAGATATGAGGAAGTGAATGGAACCATCAGATAGCCCTGATTGTGCTCCTTTGAAAAAGACCCTACTCTAGGTATTTCACACTAAAACTGTAGAGGTTAGATGAGAGGTGAATGTTTTGTTCACCCTTATTTGGCCTGAACTTGACCATAACTCAAGTAATACTGGTGCTAGCTCAGTTTGACTGGTACCATTGGATAGCCCTGACTTAGAGCTTCATTTTGAATACCCATTTGATGGGGTTAAGCCTCTTCTTCTAGATTTTAGATGAGAGGTGAAAATTAAGGTTTATGCTCAGCAATAACTTTGAGCAGGAATAACTTTGTTATTCTTTGCCCTATGGTGATGGGACTTATATTTTCAGAAAGAGGTGCGTTTCCTCTTTTGTTTGATACCTTTTGAGCTTATTTGGCTCAGCTCCATGTTTTGGTGGTATCTTGGCTATACCATTGGTTTATGGTATTTTGGCTGTCATGCTTGTGCTCTGGTTTTGAGTCACAGGCTGACATACCCTCCCTCTAAAAAAAGGCTCATCATTGATGAGACTTTTCAGTCCTCCTAGAGGCCCTGAATCTCCTTAGATGAAGGTTCCCATCTGGTATGGCATCTTCTGCCAACCATTTGTCTTTAACAGCTGTTTGGTGCTTGGATCTGACTAAGTATTGTCTTTCATCCTTCCCATTAAGTCTGATCTTCCTGGTCCTGATGATCTTACTCACAGGTCCTGGGGAGTCCTCCACCTCCACTATGTCAGGTGGTGTGGGGTTCTTCTTCCTGGAGGGGAATTTGTCCTCCTCTGTTTGAAAGTATGGTTTGACCAAACTTACTGGGAAGACTGGGTGCTTACTGGAAAATTCCTCTGTAAGTTTGACTTCCACTGCATTCTTTCCTATCAACCTAATGATAGTGAAAGGCCCTACAAATGAGTCCCTCATCTTCTTGGGTCCTTTAAGATTGTTAGAGTTCAGAGTAGACACTAGTACCTGGTCCCCTTCCCTAAAGTCAGGTTCCCTATCTGATTTGTCCCACCTCTGTTTATTGTACTCTTTTGCCTCAGCTATGCATTTGGCAGCTGTGTCACAGGCCCTCTTCCACATATCATGGAAGTCTTTGGCTGTGGGGTGGATAGCCAGAACATTTTTCCTCAAGTGATCCACAGGCAACAGGGGATTCCACCCTTTCTCTACCAGTGCAGGTGTTTTTCCTGTGGTAGAGTGCTGGCTTGTATTATAAGCCAGTTGGACTGCTGGTAAGAGGGTAACCCAATCATGGGTGTATCCCTCATGGTCCTTGTATTCCTTGCCATAGGCACAGAATCTCCTGAGGATGTCCTCCATTGTTTGGATCATCCTCTCAGCTAGGCCATCTGTTTGTGGATGGTAATCTGTGGAAAAAGCAAGCTTGGTGCCAAGCATGTCATACAAGTTGGTCCAAAATTCAGATGTGAATTTTGGGTCCCTATCACTAATGATGATTTTAGGGACTCCACAGGTAGATATGATGTTATTCCAAAATTACAGAGCAGTATCCATGGCTTTGTCCTCTTTGTGGCATGGTAGACACCTCATGCTCTTGCTGAACCTACCAACTATGATCAAGCAGGCATTGTAGTTTTCTTTGCCTCCTGGGACAAGTCCTGTAACCCAGTCCATGTTGATGGTCTCCCATGGGTTTTTGGGTTCTTCTATATGCTGAGGTAACCCATAGCTCTTCTAATGTTTCCTATTTGCCTTTTGGCATCTTTCACAAGTGTTGATGTATTCTCCCAACTCTTGTTCCCACTTGGGCCACCAAGCTGTGCTTGCTACCCTCTCCTTGGTCCTGTCTTCACTAATGTGTCCCATATAGGGGCAGTCATGGCATTCCTGCAGGATCAGGGAGATGTGGTCCCCGTCTACCACTGTGAGTACACTTGTGTGTTTATCTCTGTGGTAGAAGCCCTCAACCAGGTTTCTTCCAGCTGGGATGCCAGTTCTGGACTCCTGTACTTTTGTTGAAGGACTTTTAGTAATATGCCACACCATTTGTGCTTGGCATAAGACTTCAGTACTGCACTAAAAACTTCATTGTGTAGTTCTGAGGAACTTATTCCCAGTATGGGAGTTTCTGTTCCTTCTGAATCAGTGTTCCTACTGTCAAGGGTACCACTTTCTGGTGGCCATTCAGAAAATCTGAAGTTCTTCTTCCTATCCACTTCCATGAAATGGATAGGAATCTTGGCTGCAACTTCAGGGTCATAAGCTTGATTGCTTTTGACATTGTCCATTGGCCATCTACTAAGGCCATCTGCATTGGTATGACTTTTACCTTCTTTGTATATGATGGTCATGTTCCCTCTATACTCCTGGATGGCTATTTGCCATCTCAGAATGTGTCTATTTGTAGTCTTCATGTTCAGTAAAGACGTCAAGGCTGTGCAGTCTGTGTAGACCTCAAAGACTGCACCCTCCAAGTAATAATGGAGTTTCTCTAGATTCCAGACTAGACATAGGCACTCAGTCTGGGTGGCCCCATACCTGGCTTCTGAATCTTTCAGCTGCGTTGAGATGTAGCAAATTACTCCTTCTCTTGGTTCACCATCCACAATTTGTCTTTGGTGAAGGGCTGCTCCTAGGCCTTGACTGCATGCTGCATCTATATATAACTTGAATGGTAGTTCAAAGTCAGGTAATATGAGCACAGGTGCATTTGTGAGTTCATATTTGATCCTCTCATATGCATCCCTCCTTTCCTTGGTTATTTCAAAAACTACATCTTTTGAACATAACTTGTATAGACTACTAGTTATGTGTGCAAAGTTTTTAATGTGGTTTCTATAGTAGCTAGCAAACCCAAGGAAAGATTGCATCTCTTTGATGCTCTTTGGTACTGGCTTTTGCAGTACTGCTGCTACTTTATTCTGGTCAATTGCCAGACTAAGACCTGAGACTTTATGTCCTAGAGCCAGTAACTCTTGCTGGCCAAAATTGCACTTTTTAAGTGAAATTTTAAGATTTATGGGTGTGCATTTACTTAGTACTCTGTCTATGTATTGCACATGGTCTTCCCATGTCTCTGAGTATATAATGATATCATTAATATATACCACCATCTAGCCTTCCAGTATTTCTTCTTGAAATATTGTGTCCATCATGCTTTGGAAATGGGCTGGTGCATTTTTGATGCCAAATGGCATGCTGGTATACTAATATATGCCCATATGGCATATTATTCTGAGTAGTTTCATGGAGTTTGGTTTCACTCCATTTTGGTGGAAGCCTTTCATGCAATCCATTTTGGTTATGTATTTGGCTTTTTCCAGTTTGTCCAAGGCATGGGGTATCCTGGGTATAGGGTACCTGTCTGCTTTTGTGTAGTTATTCAGAGCTCTGAAATCTCCACACAGTCTAGACTTGCCATTATGCCAGGTGATTAGGACAGGGGTGCTGATTTCCACTATTTCATTATGTCCAATCTTCCTGATGACATCCATATCCAGGAGTTCATTGATATGTTACTCAATTTCTTTCCTGGTTTCCAGGCTTTCTGGATAAGGAGGTCTCCTAAGCATGGGTGGATAAGGCCTTTCCACAACCAGATATAGTTCTATATCATGGCCTTTGATCTTGCATAATGGTTCTTCACCAATGGCAAATGCTGGTCTGTTCTTTCTCAGCATCTTCAGTAACCTTAGTTTTTGTTTACTGGTGAGGGTAGTGCTAAACTGTCCCTCTCTGGATTACTTCAGAGGTTCTTCTAGTGGATCTTGAGAGGATATCTGGTATATGTCAAGTGAAATTTTCTTTTCCTTGTTAGTACCAATGGTGATGTGCCTATTTTTACTGTTGTAAATGTCTATGTCATACATCCTCTGGTAATCTGTTCCCAGTAAAAACCCTTGGATGTGGGCATCATCAAGAACTACAAACTCTGGGTTGAGTCTGATATTACCCTTCCTGTGGGGTATAATTATCTCTTTGATAATTTTCTCAATGGAAGTCATCTTCCTTGATGCACTTTTAAAGTTCTTTGCTTTAGTGGGAAAGAGCTGTTTTTCCCAGTTTGGGAAGTGGTTTTCCAGATAATCTCTGGCCACTATGGAGCAGTGTGCTCCACTGTCAATGGTCAATGGATGTTGAGCATTGTCAATACATACAGTCATCTTTGTGGCTGTTCCATGTATGTATGCCATTCCTTTGGTTGGTGTAACCAGAAATATTTGTGCATCTTGTGTGTGTTTGCACAAGTTCTTGTTGGCAGTGTCCTGTGGCATGCCTGCTTCCAGCTGTATGTCCTGGATTTCTAGTGGGGTTTCCTCTTGGTATTCCACTCAAAATTCTTCTCTTGGTTCTTGATCATCATCAGATGGTTTTCTGATGGCATCACCCATAGAGTCTGATTCAGAATCCTCTGTTGGAGATTCTTCCTCTGGGACTTTCTCAATCGCATAGACTTTTTTCTTTGCCTTTGGACAGTTGTTGGCATAGTGGTCTGTTGAACCACAGTTGTGACAAGAATTTTTCTTCTTTGCCACTTCTACCACTCTCTCTCTAGGTTTGTCTTTAAGCTCTACCCTGAGAGGTTGTTTCTCTTTAAAACTACTGCTCCTATATGGGGTGAATTTCCCTATATTAGTCCTTTTCCTTATGTCTTGTAAGGTGTTGGCAATGTCATCTAGAGTGAAATTTTGGTTGCATCTGCATTTTACTGCATGCTCTAGCTCTCCTGGCAGTTGTGTCAGAAGCTTATGGTTCCTCATTTGGATGTTCATCTGAGGATCAATGGCTTTAAGACTTTTAGACTGTCCAAGACACCATTCATATGGATCTTTGTTCACTAAATACTTGTCATTTTCAAATGACATGGTCTTTTGCGATATCCAAGCTCCATTACTGTACTTTTGGATGATTTGACTCTTCCACCATGGCCAGTTTCTTCTGCCATGGATTTCTTTCATTTCTGTGTACCATATACTAGCATGAACTTTAAATGCTGTATTTAATCTAGAAGTAATTCAGTAATCTGGTATGCTTGGTACATCAATGAAGAGTCCATCAATATAATCTATGATCTCCATATGATCATATTCTCCTGAGCCAGAGAATTTGGGCCAGCTTGAGGCCTCAGGAAGCTGTTTCAAGGCTTCCTTCTCTGAATAAGGCATGCCATCTTCATCCTGGTATTGTGATGGGGATCTTGCCTTATGCATAAACATGGCATCTGGTTTGATGTCATCTGGTTGATATGGATTATTCATAACTTGGCCTTGTGGTTGGGGCTTCAAGCTACGGTAGGCATTAAACAATTTTATTGTATTGATCCAGACACTCCCTGTCCCTTGTGCTGTGGTGTTGTTCTTCAAAGACTTGATTCAGTCTTTTGTTGTTTTCTTCAGAGGCTTTGCTCAGTTAAGCATATCCTTCCTGAAGGTTTTTAACTATCTGTTCCAAGGAGGCTTGAGTCTTTCTCATCCTCTCTTTGCCAGATTCAATTGCTGCCAGCTGTTTTTCAGATTTCTCAGCATATTGGGACATTTGTAACTACAGTGTATCACTGTTGATGTTACTCTCAGATGTGACAATGTTATGTTCAGTCTGAGTGGGGGTAATGTTTCTATTACTAGAACTACTGATTCTTTAGTGGTTTACAACTACTTCTGGTTCTTGTGTACTTCTTTTACCAAATCTAACAGCTTCTGGATCATGGGGTCTGACTCTTTCCTCCTCTGGTTGAAGGAGGTTTTGTTCTTGCCCTTTTTTCCTTGTCTTCTCCTGGAAACCTCCTGGAATTTTGAAGAATGGTGACTCTTGGCCACTGATATGCTGGTTTCTGAATGGTGTGAAGTCACTGGAGAGCTGATTTGGCCTGCTTCTTGTGAGCCTGAAGGAATCTGAGTAGGCCCTGTCTGGGTCAGTTGTTCTTCTATAGCTTGGATAGTGGCTTGATTCTCCCTTATCCTCTGTGCCCTTGCCTCCAGGAGTCTGAACTGTTTGGTAGGATTCCAACCTTTGGTGATTACCATCAGGTCTTTGAAGTCTATCTCTTTGAGACAGATCTTCTGGCAACTTGCTCCAAGTTCTGCCCAGTGACTTGCCAGGTTGAACCTTTTGTTGTCCATGCTCCATTCAAATAAATCTTTGAGGAGTTGGTGGAGCTGAAGAGCTTGATTCATATCCTTCCAGTCCTCTGGTATGAGGTTGCTGTTGAATTTGAGTGTGAATGGCAAGGTTGATATTATCTCCCTCATTGTTTTGCCATCCACCACTGTGTCCAAGGTGTCCTCTTCCAGGTCTTCTGGTTCTGGACAAGCCTTCTCTGTCCTCTGGCTGGTTCCTTTGGAAGCCAAGGTCTCTGAGGTATGCAGGGGACATATCAGTGTTTGCAAGCAGTAAAAAACCTTTTGTTATTAGGGTATTTCCCTTTGACTGTGCCTTGTACAAATTTGTTATCTGCTGATTTGGGCAGTTTACCTTTGGAGGCTACAACTGGGTTAATAATTGTAATCTTTCCTGTACAAGTGGTCAAGGTTGGTTTACCTTGTATTGAAGCAGATTTTTGTGGTTTTCTACTCCTCTGAGTGGCTATTTGTGTCCACTTTTTGGCTGTAATGAGGCCTTCACTAAGTCTTTTTCCTTTGCCCTTGCTGCCCTCAGGTTCTGAGGGTGTCACTGGTGTGTTGGCCTGTGACTGGGTCTCAAGTGGTATGAAATTTTCTTCCACTGAATCAAACAGGAAAAGAGGGGTTATGTAAGTTAAGACTTCTTAAGAGGCTGGTTTTTCACGTCTAAGAATGGTCTCTGGGCTTGTATATTATTACAATATGGCCTTTTATGATGACAGTGTAATTGAATTAACAATTTCACGTCAAAAATACAGCTTATTGATATGTGGTAGACTGTTTGTATACCAATATCTTACAGAATACTTGTAGCTAGCAAGTATGACCTGTCAAAGATGGTGTATTACAGGTCAATTGAGTTAACAATGTGCCCAGACATGCCTCGACTGTTGGTTTATCAGTATGAGCTGTCTTGATTCAATTAAGAATTAAGACTGTATTAGTGGCTTGAAAGTGTTTTTATATACAAAACACAACAAAAATACTCTTTTTGTGGTTATTAGCCACGTGACAGATACTCTTATTGAAATATGAGTATTTTGAATAAAAGGTGAAAAAATATATAAAATATATTTTTAAGAAGAAATGACGCCTAAAAAGATAAAACAAGTGTCAATAAATGATAAAAAGAGAAAAAACTTACTTGTAATAAGTCCAAAAAGGTTTTAAAACACGGCCAGATCCCCAAAATGTCAGGGTGAGTCTATGATGAGAGTATAAAAAGTATTTACAACTCTTAACTATGACTGTGACACGGTAAATAAAGATTTAAAAGATTTCATAAGGTTTTAAAGATGGTTTAATTTAATAATAAGAGGGCTTTACTATAAGGAATATAGTGGTGGTGAGCGCTGTTGAAAGCCCTGGATGCAGCTTTACCTGTTGGGTTATAATAATAAAGACTACAATGATTTACATTTAAGAGTATACCTGATTATTACCCAAGAGTAAAACTGTTTTTGACAGTTTACTACGTAGGGTATTCAAGAGCAGGATGAGGAGATAATTCTGGCTGTGAAAAGCCTCCTTGTTATCCTGAAATGAGATGGAAAGGGTGCTAGACCTTTCCACGTAGAGGAAGTGAAGATTTTTCACCCTCCAGGACTGACTTGTGGTTTGCACAAAGCCTGTATACCCTGTATTGGGCTCAGATGTGGTTTTTGAAACCACATCTGGGCAGTTTTCACCAATACAGGGTGAAAATTTTCATCTGGGGACCTTACAGCCTGATTCTGACGTGTATGACACGTAGAATGCTGTACAGAAACTGTATGGGACCCCAGTATTGACTTACTTACGAGTTATTGAAGTATTAACATTCTTCTTTGTCTGTTTGACACCTCATAATCAGAATATGACTGTATCCTATCATAATACAGCTGTATTGGCCATATTGTGGGATTATAACATTCAAATGGCTATAGCTCTGTCCGTTTTTGAGATATCATGCTCAAAGTGGGTTCATTTGATAGCCCTGTATGAGCTCTATACAATGATACCCAATTTGGTATGGTTATCATTAAATATGATAAAGTTATCCCAAGTACAAGGTTTTTGTACATAGGCGTGGATTGGGCAACAAGCTGTATTGGGCTTGTTTGCCCCATAACTTTTGTTCTAGTTAAGATATGAGGAAATGGATGACACCATAAGATAGCCCTGATTGTGCACTTTCAAAAAAGACCCCACTTTAGGTATCTCACACTAAAACTGTAGAAGTTAGATGGGAGGTGAATTGTTTGTTCACTCTTACTTGGCCTGAATTTGACCATAACTCAAGTAATACTGGTGCTAGCTCAGTTTGGCTGGTACCATTGGATAGCCCTGACTTAGAGCTTCATTTTGAATACCCATTTGATGGGGTTCAGCCTCTTCTTCTAGATTTTAGATGAGAGGTGAAAATTAAGGTTTATGCTCAGCAACAACTTTGAGCAGGAATAACTTTGTTATTCTTTTCCCTATGGTGATGGGACTTATATTTTCAGAAAGAGGTGAGTTTCCTCTTTTGTTTGATACCTTTTGAGCTGATTTGACTCAGTTCCATGTTTTGGTGGTATCTTGGCTATACCATTGGTTTATAGTATTTTGGCTGTCATGCTTGTGCTCTGGTTTTTAGTCACAGGCTGACAAAAGGTATCAAAAGAAAGGTGAAACTCACTTCTTTCTGAAAATTTAAGTCCCATCACCATAGGAAAAAGAATAACAAAGTTATTCATGGTCAAAGTTATTGCTGAGCATAAACCTTAATTTTCACCTCTCACCTGAAATACAGAGTAAGAGGCTGAACCCCATCAAATGGGTATGCAAAATGAAGCTCTAAGCCAGGGCTATCCAATGGAACCAGCCAAACTGAGCTAGCACCAGTATTACTTGAGTTATGGTCAAATTCAGGCCAAATAAGGGTGAACAAAACATTCATCTCTCATCTAATTTCTACAGTTTTAGTGTGAGATACCTAAAGCTGGGTCTTTTTCGAAAGAGCACAATCAGGGCTATCTGATGGTGTCATTCATTTCCTCATATCTCAACTAGAACAAAAGTTATGGGGCAAACAAGCCCAATACAGCTTTTGGCCAAAACATACATATGTACAAAAAGACGTGTACATGGAATAACTTTGCCATTTCTGATGATAACCATATCAAATGAGGTACCATTGTGTAGAAAACATTTAGGGCTACACACTGAACCAATTTTGAGGTTGATATCTCAAAAACTCACAAAGGTATGGCTGTTTTAAGGTCAAAATCCCACAGTCTGGCCAATACAGCCTTATAGTGGGATACTATCCCATAAGTATGATTATGAGGTGTCAAACAGACGCTGTAGCTTATTTATACTTCAATACCTCATATTTAAGTCAAATAAAGAGGTCCATACAGGTTCTGTACAGTTCCTGACGTGTCAGAAGCACCAGAACACACCTCTAAGCTCCATTGGTGAAACTTGTCACCCTGTGTAGGGTAAAAATGACTACTTGTGGTTCTAAAACCACATTTCAACCTAATACTAGCCTGTATTGAGTGTATAGAACCACAAACCAGCCCACAGTAGTGAAAATTTTCACTCTGTGGTTTTGTGCAGAGGTAAACCACCTCCCACTACCCCAGGACAAGATAAAAGGAGGCTCTGCCTCACCAGGAAGCAAATTCAGCATCCTGTTCTTGATATTCTTACGTGGTATAACTTCTCAACAAGGAAGTTGTACCCTTAGAGCTTAACAGGTATAATTTAAGTTTAAGTATTGTAGGGTTTGCTATTGTAAACCAACAGGCAAACACTGCACCCAGGGCTATCAGCAGTACTCACCATCACTAAATTATTTTAGTATAGCCCTTTTACTCGTATTCTCACTCTGATATCATCATTATTTTCGTGTCACACTCAGAGTTATAGCTTTTATTATCATTCTGAAGCTATATCATAGAGTCACCCTGACAGAATTGATGGCTATAAAAGAATTTCTTCTTTGCCCCACTTTTCTCTTCATGTTTGTCAGCCTGTGACTCAAAACCAGAGCACAAGCATGACAGCCAATACACCATAAATCAATGGTATAGCCAAGATACCACCAAAACATGGAACTGAGCCAAATTAGCTCAAAAGGTATCAAAAGAAAGAGGAAACTCACCTCTTTCTGAAAATACAAGTCCCATCACCATAGGACAAGAAATAACAAAGTTATTCCTGCTCAAAGTCATTGCTGAGCATAAACCTTAATTTTCACCTCTCATCTAAAATCTAGAAGGAGAGGCTTAACCCCATCAAATGGGTATTCAAAATGAAGCTCTAAGCCAGGGCTATCCAATGGTACCAGCCAAACTGAGCTAGCACCAGTATTACTTGAGTTATGGTCAAATTCAGACCAAATAAGGGTGAACAAAACATTCACCTCTCATCTAACTTTTACAGTTTTAGTGTGAGATACTTAAAGTGGGGTCTTTTTGGAAAGAGCACAATCAGGGCTATCTGATGGTGCCATCCATTTCCCCATAACTCAACTACAACAGAAGTTATTGGCCAAACAAGCTTAATACAGCTTTTTGCCCAAACCACGCCAATGTACAAAAATACTTGTACATGGGATAACTTTGTCATATTTAATGATAACCATGTCAAGTTGGGTACCATTGTGTAGAGCTTATATAGAGCTATTCAATGAACCAACTTTGAGCTTGATATCTCAAAAACTGACAGAGTTATGACCATTTTAAGGTCAAAATCCCACCAGCTGTCATATACAGCCTTACCATGGGATAACACCCCATAACCATGAATGTGAGGTGTCAAATAGACGAAGAAGCATGTTTTTACTTCAATACCTCATATGTCAGTCAATACTGGGGTCCCATACAGCTTCTGTACAGCATTCTACGCGTCATACACGTCAGAATCAGGCTGTGAGGTCCCCAGATGAAAATTTTCACCCTGTATTGGTGAAAACTGCCCAGATGTGGTTTCAAAACCACATCTGAGCCCAATACAGGGTATACAGGCTGTTTGCAAACCACAAGCCTGTCCTAGAGAGTGAAAAATTTTCACTTCCTCTACGTGGAAAGGTCTAGCAGCCTTTCCACCCCAATTTCAGGATAAAAGGAGGGCTTTTCACAGCCAAAGACCTTTCCTCATCCTGCTCTTGAATACCCTACGTAGTAAACTGTCAAAAACAGTTTTACTCTTGGGTAATAATCAGGTATTATTATAATCTTAATAATTGTAGTCTTTATTATTGTAACCCAACAGGTAAAGCTGCACCCAGGGCTTTCAACAGCGCTCACCACCACTATATCCACTATAGTAAAGCCCTTTTATTATTAAATTAAAACCATCTTCAACTCTTATAAAACCTTTTTAACCTTTATATACCGTGTCACAGTCATAGTTAAAAGTTGTAAATACACTTTATTACTCTTATCATAGACTCAGCCTGACATTTTGGGGGCCTGGCCGTGTTTTTTACTTATTTTGGACCTTACAAGTAAGTTTTTTCTCTTTTTTATCATTTATTGACACCTGTTTTTTATTTTTAGGCGTCATTTTCTTTTGAAAAATATATTTTATATATATTCTTCTTTTAAAATTTAATAATACTCATATTTTTAAAGAGTATTTGTCTAGTGGCTAATAACCACATGACCAGTATTTTTGGCGTGTTTTGCATATAACAACACTTTTAAGCCATTTATACAGTCTCAATTCTTAATTGAATTAAGACAGCTCATACTGATAAACCAACAGTTGAGGCGTGTTTGGGCACATTGTTAACTCAATTGCCCTGTAATACACCATTTTTGACAGATTATACTTGCTAATAACAAGTATTCTGTAAGATATTGGTATACAAACTGTATACCAATAATCAATAAGCTGTATTTCTGACGTGGAATTGTTAATTCAATTACACTGTCACTATACAAGGGCATACTGTAGTAACATACAAGCCCAGAGGCCATTCTTAGACGTGCAAAACCAGCCTTGTAAGAAGTCTTAACTGACATAAGCCCTCTTTTTCCTGCTTTGATTCAGTGGAAGAAAACTTCATACCACTTGAGACCCAGTCACAGGCCAACATACCAGTGACACCCTCAGAACCAGAGGGCAGCAAGGGCAAAGGAAAAAGGCTTAGTGAAGGCCTCATCACAGCCAGAAAGTGGACACCAATAGCCACTCAGAGGAGTAGAAAACCACGAAACTCTGCTTCAATACAAGGTAAACCAACCTTAACCACTTGTGCAGGGAAGATTACAATTATTAACCCAGTTGTAACCTCCAAAGGCAAACTGCCCAAAGCCTACTCAGATTCCTTCAGGTTCACAAGGAGCATGCGAAATCAGCTCTCCAGTGGCTTCACACCATTCAGAAACCAGCAGATCAGTGGCCAAGAGTCACCATTCTTCACAATTCCAGGAAGTTTCCAGGAGAAGACAAGGCAACAAGGGCAAAAACAAGGCCTCCTTCAACCAGAGGAGGAAGGAGTCAGACCCCATGATCCAGAAGCTGTTAGATTTGGTAAAAGAAGTACACAAGAACCAGAAGTAGTTGTAAACCACTCTAGAATCAGTAGTCCTAGTAATAGAAACATTACCCCCACTCAGACTGAAAATAACATTATCACATCTGAGAGTAACATCAACAGTGACACACTGTGGTTACAAATGTCCCAATATGCTGAGCAATCTGCAAAGCAGGCTACAGAATTTGCAGCTGCCCAAGAAAGGATGAGAAAAACTCAAGCCTCATTGGAGCAGATAGTTAAAAACCTTCAGGAAGGATATGCTCAACTGAGCAAAGCCTCTGAAGAAACCAACAAGAGACTGAATCAAGTCTCTGAAGAACAACACCATAGTAGCAGGGACAGGGAGTGTCTGAACCAAGACATCAACAAATTGTTTGATGCCTACCATAGCTTAAAGCCCCAACCACAAGGCCAAGCTATGGAGAATCCATATCAACCAGATGACATCAAACCAGATGCCATGTTGTTGAATAAGGCAAGATCTCCATCACAATACCAGGATGGAGATGGCATGTCTTATTCAGAGAAGGAAGCCTTGAAACAGCTTCCTGAGGCCTCAAACTGGCCCAAATTCTCTGGATCAGGAGAATATGATCATATGGAACTCATAGATTATATTGATGGACTCTTCATTGATGTACCAAGCATACCAGATTACTGGATTACTGCTAGACTGAATACTGCATTTAAAGGTCATGCAAGTATATGGTACACTGAAATGAAAGAAATCCATGGCAGAAGAAATTGGCCATGGTGGAAGAGTCAAATAATCCAAAAGTACAGTAATGGAACTTGGATATGGCAAAAGACCATGTCATTTGAGAATGACAAATACTCTGTGGACAAAGATCCATATCAGTGGTGTCTTAGACAGTCTAAAAGACTTAAAGCCATTGATCCTCAGATGAACATCCAAATGAGGAATCACAAACTCCTGACACAACTGCCAGGAGAACTAGAGCATGCAGTAAAGTGCAGATGCAACCAAAATTGCACTCTAGATGATATAGCCAATACCTTACAAGACATAAGGAAAAGGACTAATATAGGGAAATTCACCCCATATAGAAGCAGTAGTTTCAAAGAGAAACAACCTTTCAGGGTGGAGTTTAAAGACAAACCCAGAGAAAAAGTGGCAGAAGTGGCAAAGAAGAAGAATTCTTGTCACAATTGTGGTTCAACAGACCACTATGCTAACAACTGTCCAAAGGCAAAGAAAAAAGTCTATGCCATAGAGAAAGTCCCTGAGGAAGAACCTCCAACAGAGGAATCTGAATCAGACTCTATGGGTGATGCCATCAGAGAACCATCTGATGAGGATCAAGACCCAAGAGAGGAATTTCTAGTGGAATACCAAGAGGAAACCCCACTAGAAATCCAGGATATACAGTTGGAAGCAGGCATGCCACAAGACACTACCAACAAAAACTTGTGTAAACATACACAAAATGCACAAACATTCCTGGTTACACCAACCAAAGGAATGGCATATATACATGGAACAGCCACAAAAATGACTGTATGTATTGACAATGCTCAGCACCCACTGATCATTGACAGTGGAGCACACTGCTCCATAGTGGCCAGAAATTATCTGGATAAACACTTCCCAAACTCGGAAAAAGAACTCTTACCCACCAGGGCAAAGAACTTTAAGAGTGCATCTGGAAAGATGACCTCTATTGGGAAAATTATCAAAGAGATAATTATACCCCACAGAAAAGGTAATATCAGACTCAACCCAGAGTTTGTAGTGCTTGAAGATGCCCACATCCAAGGGTTTTTACTGGGGACAGATTACCAGAGGATGTATGGCATAGATATTTACAATAGTAAAAATAGGCATATTACCATTGGTACTAACAAGGAAAAGAAATTTTCTCTTGATATATACCAGATATCTTCTCAGGACCCACTGGAAGAACTTCTGAAAGAATTCAGAGAGGGACAGTTTAGCACTACCCTCACCAGTAAACAAAAGTTAAGTTTACTGAAGATGCTGAGGAAGAATAGACCAGCATTTGCCATTGGTGAAGAACCATTAGGCAAGATCAAAGGCCATGATATAGAACTATATCTGGATGTGGAAAGGCCTTATCCACCCATGTTAAGGAGACCTCCTTACCCAGCAAGTCTGGAGACCAGGAAAGAGATTGAGAAACATATCAATGAACTCCTGGACATGGATGTCATTAGGAAGATTGGACATAATGAAATAGTGGAAATTACCACCCCTGTCCTAATCACCTGGCATGATGGCAAGTCTAGATTGTGTGGAGACTTCAGAGCCCTGAATAACTACACAAAAGCAGACAGGTACCCTATACCAAGGATACCTCATGCCTTGGATAAACTGGCTAAAGCCAAATACATAACCAAGATGGATTGTATGAAAGGTTTCCACCAAAATGGAGTTAAACCAAACTCCATGAAGTTGCTCAGAATAATATGCCATATGGGCATATATGAGTACACCAGGATGCCATTTGGCATCAAAAATGCACCAGCCCACTTCCAAAGGATGATGGACACCATATTTCAGGAAGAAATAATGGAAGGCTGGATGGTAGTATATATTGATGATATCATTATATACTCAGAGACATGGGAAGATCATGTACAATACATAGACAGAGTGCTAAGTAAATGTACACCCATCCATCTAAAAATTTCACTTAAAAAGTGTAATTTTGGCCAACAGGAGCTACTAGCTCTAGGACACAAAGTCTCAGGCCTTAGTCTGGCAATTGACCAGAACAAAGTAGCAGCAGTACTGCAAAAGCCAGTACCAAAGAACATTAAAGAAATGCAATCTTTCCTTGGGTTTGCTAGCTACTATAGAAACCACATCAAAAACTTTGCCCACATAACTAGTAGCTTATACAAGTTATGCTCAAAGGATGTAGTTTTTGAAATAACCAAGGAAAGGAGGGATGCATATGAGAGGATCAAATATGAACTCACAAATGCACCTGTGCTCATCTTGCCTGACTTTGAACTACCATTCAAGTTATACATAGATGCAGCATGCAGCCAAGGCTTAGGAGCAGCCCTTCACCAAAGACAAATTGTGGATGGTGAACCAAGAGAAGGCGTAATATGTTACATCTCCAGGCAGCTGAAAGATTCAGAAGCCAGGTATGGGGCCACCCAGACAGAATGTCTATGTCTAGTCTGGGCTCTAGAAAAACTCCATTACTATTTGGAGGGTGCAGTCTTTGAAGTCTACACAGACTGCACAGCCTTGAAGTCTTTACTAAACATGAAGACTACTAATAGACATATGCTGAGATGGCAAATAGCCATCCAGGAGTATAGAGGGAACATGACCATCATATAAAAGGAAGGCAAAAGCCATACCAATGCAGATGGCCTTAGCAGATGGCCACTGGACAATGTCAAAAGCAATCCAGCTTATGACCCTGAAGTTGCTGCCAAAATTCCTATCCATTTTATGGAGATCAATAGGAAAAAGAACTTCAGATTCTCTGAATGGGCACCAGAGAGTGGTACCCTTGACAGTGGAAACACTGATTCAGAAGGGACAGAAACTCCCATACTGGGAATAAGTTCCTCAGAACTGCACAATGAATTTTTCAATGCAGTCCTGAAATCTTATGCTAAGCACAAACAGTGTAGCATATTACTCCAACTCCTTCAACAAAAATACAGGAGCCCAGAACTGGAAACCCAGCTGGAGGAACCCTGGTTGAGGGCCTATAAGGACAATAAATTCTTCCTTATAGATGGCCTGATTTATCACAGAGAAAAGCACACCAGTGCACTCACAGTGATACACAGAGACCACATCTCTCTAATCCTGCAGGAATGCCATGACTGCCCCTATATGGGACACATGAGTGAAGACAGGACCAAAGAGAGGGTAGCAAGCACAGCTTGGTGGCCCAAGTGGGAACAAGAGTTGAGTGAATACACCAACACTTGTGAAAGATGCCAAAAGGCAAATAGAAAACATGGGAAGAAATATGGGTTACTTCAACACATAGAAGAACCCAAGCACCCATGGGAAACCATTAACATGGACTGGGTCACAGGACTTGTCCCAGGAGGCAAAGAAAACTACAATGCCTGCTTAATCATAGTTGATAGGTTCAGCAAAAGCATGAGATGTCTACCATGCCATAAAGAGGACACAGCCATGGACACTGCTCTGTTATTTTGGAATAACATCATATCCACCTGTGGAATCCCCAAGATCATAATTAGTGACAGGGACCCAAAATTCACATCTGAATTTTGGACCAACTTATATGACATGCTTGGCACCAAACTTGCTTTTTCCACAGCTTACCATCCCCAAACAGATGGCCTGGCTGAGAGAATGATCCAAACAATGGAGGACATTCTCAGGAGGTTCTGTGGCTATGGCATGGAATACAAGGACCATGAGGGATACACCCATGATTGGGTTACCCTCTTACCAGCAGTCCAGCTGGCAGCCAGCACTCTACCACAGGAAAATCACCTGCACTGGTAGAGAAAGGGTGGAATCCCCTGTTACCTGTGGATCACTTGAAGAGAAATCTTCTGACCATCCACCCCACAGCCAAAGACTTCCATGATATGTGGAAGAAAGCCTGTGATACTGCAGCCAAATGCATAGCTGAGGCCAAAGAGTATAACAAGCAGAGGTGGGACAAATCACATATGGAACCTGACTTCAAGGAAGGGGACCAGGTGTTAGTGTCTACACTGAACTTCAACAATCTCAAAGGACCTAAGAAAATGAGAGACTCATTTGTAGGGCCCTTCACTATCATTAAATTGATAGGGAAAAATGCAGTAGAGGTCAAGCTCACTGAGGAGTTTTCTAGGAAACACCCAGTCTTTCCAGTGAGCCTGGTCAAGCCATACTTCCAAACAGAGGAGGAAAAATTCCCCTCCAGGAAGAAGAACATCACTCCACCAGAAATAATGGAAGTAGAAGACTCTCCTGGACCTGTGAGTAAAATCATCAGGGCCAGAAAAATCAGACTTAATGGAAAGGATCAAAGACAATACCTAGTCAGATTCAAAAACCAGACAGCTGATAAAGACAAATGGTTGGCAGAGGATGCCATACCAGATGGGAACCTTCATTTAAGGAGATTCAGAGCCTCTAGGAGGACTGAACAGTCTCATCAATGATGAGCCTTTTTTAGAGGGAGGGTATGTCAGCCTGTGACTCAAAACCAGAGCACAAGCATGACAGCCAATACACCATAAATCAATGGTATAGCCAAGATACCACCAAAACATGGAACTGAGCCAAATTAGCTCAAAAGGTATCAAAAGAAAGAGGAAACTCACCTCTTTCTGAAAATACAAGTCCCATCACCATAGGACAAGAAATAACAAAGTTATTCCTGCTCAAAGTCATTGCTGAGCATAAACCTTAATTTTCACCTCTCATCTAAAATCTAGAAGGAGAGGCTTAACCCCATCAAATGGGTATTCAAAATGAAGCTCTAAGCCAGGGCTATCCAATGGTACCAGCCAAACTGAGCTAGCACCAGTATTACTTGAGTTATGGTCAAATTCAGACCAAATAAGGGTGAAGAAAACATTCACCTCTCATCTAACTTTTACAGTTTTAGTGTGAGATACTTAAAGTGGGGTCTTTTTGGAAAGAGCACAATCAGGGCTATCTTATGGTGCCATCCATTTCCCCATAACTCAACTACAACAGAAGTTATTGGCCAAACAAGCTTAATACAGCTTTTTGCCCAAACCACGCCAATGTACAAAAATACTTGTACATGGGATAACTTTGTCATATTTAATGATAACCATGTCAAGTTGGGTACCATTGTGTAGAGCTCATATAGAGCTATTCAAAGAACCAACTTTGAGCTTGATATCTCAAAAACTGACAGAGTTATGACCATTTTAAGGTCAAAATCCCACCAGCTGTCATATACAGCCTTACCATGGGATAACACCCCATAACCATGAATGTGAGGTGTCAAATAGACGAAGAAGCATGTTTTTACTTCAATACCTCATATGTCAGTCAATACTGGGGTCCCATACAGCTTCTGTACAGCATTCTACGCGTCATACACGTCAGAATCAGGCTGTGAGGTCCCCAGATGAAAATTTTCACCCTGTATTGGTGAAAACTGCCCAGATGTGGTTTCAAAACCACATCTGAGCCCAATACAGGGTATACAGGCTGTTTGCAAACCACAAGCCTGTCCTAGAGAGTGAAAAATTTTCACTTCCTCTACGTGGAAAGGTCTAGCAGCCTTTCCACCCCAATTTCAGGATAAAAGGAGGGCTTTTCACAGCCAAAGACCTTTCCTCATCCTGCTCTTGAATACCCTACGTAGTAAACTGTCAAAAACAGTTTTACTCTTGGGTAATAATCAGGTATTATTATAATCTTAATAATTGTAGTCTTTATTATTGTAACCCAACAGGTAAAGCTGCACCCAGGGCTTTCAACAGCGCTCACCACCACTATATCCACTATAGTAAAGCCCTTTTATTATTAAATTAAAACCATCTTCAACTCTTATAAAACCTTTTTAACCTTTATATACCGTGTCACAGTCATAGTTAAAAGTTGTAAATACACTTTATTACTCTTATCATAGACTCAGCCTGACAATGTTAGAATCTTTTCCCATTATAATAAGTTTAAACACTGATAAACCAATCAATAAATGATATGAACTACCCTATTTAAATTATTTTAAACCTTTGAACCACATTAAAAAATCATTATAATCATTTTTTGTAACCCTTATAATAATTATAACCCCTTGAACCACCCCATAAGTGAATTGAAGCATCTTTCATCCCTATTAGCTTGGTCACTTCTTTTCAAAATTCACTCTGGTCACTTTTGGGTGTTTTTTTTTGCTTTAATAATCTTTTTAAAGGCTCTGTTCTCATATCAATTGCTTGTGGTCCTTTTCTCAATTAATTAAAATTGAAATTTCTCTTGAAGAGCTTGTTTTTTAGCCTTAAATATTTCTTGTTGAGTATTTTTGGATAAATTTTCATCATTGGAATCAGCCTGTGAATCAAACCCAGAGCACAAGCATGACAGCCAAATACCATAAATCAATTGTATAGCCAAGATACCACCAAAACATGGAGCTGAGCCAAATAAGCTGAAAAGGTATCAAACAAAAGAGGAAACTCGCCCCTTCTCAAATATACAAGTCCCATCATCATAGGACAAAGGGTAAAACAGGTAATCCTGCTCAAAGTTGCTGCTGAACATAAGCCTTAATTTTCACCTCTCATCTGAAATACAGAGGACAAGGCTTAACCCCATCAAGTGGGTATTCAAAATGAATATTTAAGTCAGGGATACCCAATGGTACTACCCAAACTGATCTAGCACCAGTATTACAGAAGTTATGGCTAAAATCAGGCCAAATAAGGGTGAACAAAATATTCACCTCTCATCTAACTTCTACAGCTTCAGTGTGAGATACCTAAAGTGGTGTCCTTTTGGAAAGAGAAAGATCAGGGATATCTGATGGTGCCATCCCTCTTCCCATATCCCATTGAGAAGGAAAGATATGGAGCAAACAAGCTCCATACAGTTTTTGGATAAATCATAAATGTGTCTAAGAAAACTTGTACATAGCATAGCTTTGCAATATTTAATGATAACCATACAAAATGAGATACCATTGTGTAGAACACATTCAGGGCTACTCAATGAACCAACCCTGAGCTTCATATCTCAAAAACTGACAAATATATGGCTGTTTTATTCTCAAATTCCCACAGTTTGGCCAATACAGCCTCATAGTGGGATAATATCCCATAACCATGATTATGAGGTTTCAAACAGACACATAAGCAATTTTATACTTAAATACCTCATAGCTTATTGAATTCTGGGGTCCCATACAGGTTCTGTACAGCATTCTATGCATAATACGGGTCAGAATTAGGCTATGTGGTCCCCAGATGAAAATCTTCACCCTGTATTGGTGAAAACTGCCCAAATTGGGTTTCAAAACCACCTCTGATTGCCATACATGCTATATAGGCTTTGTGAAAACCACAAACCAGTACTTGGGAATGAAAAATCTTCACTTCCTCTATATGGAACGGTCTGGAAGCCTTTCCAACCCATTTTAGGATGAAAAGGGGCCTTTTCACAGCCAGAAAAGGTCTCCTTATCCTTCTCTTGAACTCCTACATAGTAAAACTTTCAAAACAGTTATACTCTTGGAAAATAAACAGGTTATACTTTAAACTCAAGTATTGTAGTTGTTATGATAGTAATCCAACTGGTAAGACTGCACCCAGGGCTTTCAGCAGTGCTCACCACCACTATATTATTATATTAAAGCCCTTAATATCTTGATTTAACCATTTATTATCATTAATAAAACTCTGTATAAAACTATTTTATCTGTGTCACAGTCATAGTTAAAGTTGTAATTCTTATTATACACCTTTATCATAGAGTCAGCCTGACATTTTGGGTGCCTGGCTGTATGTTTTCACTTTTTGGACCTTGAAAGTGAGTCTTTCCCTTATTTTATTTCCTCTAAAAATATTTTTCATCTTTTTTAGGAGTTAAGGTTGTAAAGAATATATAAAACATATCTTATATATATATATTTTTAGTGGTATATGTTGTATACCACTATCTTTTGTCTTTTTTAATTATATTTCTGCATGGTTGATTATCATTTAATCACCACAAAACCTCTATTTTTGGTGTGTTTTACATATAAAAATACTTTAAGCCACTAATAAAGTCCTTTTTTCAATTAAACAAGGACACCTCTTACTGTAAAACCAACAGTTGAGGCATGGTTGGGTGTATTGTTAATTCAATTACCCTCTTACATACCACATATTTTGAGGTTATGCTTGCTAATTAAAAGTTAATCTGTGAGATGCTGGAATACAAACAGTGTATCAGATATCTGTGAGCTGTACTTCTGACGTGGAATTTTTAATTCAATTACACTGTCATTATACAGGGGCATATTGTAGTAATATACAAGCCAAGAGGCCATTCTTGGACATTCAAACAGCATATTAAGAGGTCTTAACTGACATTGAGGCCTCTTTTCCTGTTTTATTTCAGTGGAAGGAAACTACATCCCACTAGAGACCCAGTCACAGGCCAACACACCAGTGACACCCTCAGCACCAGAGGGCAGAAAGGGCAAAGGAAAGAGGCACAGTGAGGGACTCATAACAGAAAAAAACATGGACACCCATTTCCACTCAAACAAATATAAAACCACAAAACTCTGCTTCAATACAAGGTAAACCAAACTTAACAACTTTTACAGGGAAGATTACCATAATTAACCCAGTTGTAACCTCTAAAGGGAAATTTCCAAAAGCAGCAGACAACAAATTTGTACAAGGCATATTCAAAGGTAAATATCATAAGAACATAAAGTTTTTGATTGCTTGCAAACATTGATATGTCACCTGTACACCTCAGAGACCTTGCCTTCCAAAGGAACCAACCAGAGGACAGAGAAGGCTTTTCCAGAACCAGAAGAGCTGGAAGAGGACACCTTGGACATAGTGGTGGATGGCAAGACACTGAGGGAAATCATACCCACTCTGCCATTCACTTTCCAAACCAACAGGAACATCAAACCAGAGTACAGGAAATATATGGATCAAGCTCTTCAGCTCCACCAACTCCTCAAAGATCCATCTCAATGGAGAATGTACAAGAAGAGGTTCAACCTGGAATCCCACTGGGCACAACTTGGAGCAAGTTGCCAGAAGATATGTCTCAAAGAGATAGACTTCAAAGACCTTATGGTAATCACCAAAGGTTGGAATCCCACCAGGCACTTCAGACTCCTGGAGGTGAGGGCAAACAGAATAAGGGAGAATCAAGCCATTATCCCAGCTATAGAAGAACAGCTGACCCAGACAGGGCATACTCAGATTCCTTCAGGCTCACAAGGAGCAGGCCAAATCAGCTCTCCAGTGGCTTCAAACCATTCAGAAACCAACAGATCAGTGGCCAAGAGTCACCATTCTTCACAATCCCAGGAAGCGTCCAGGAGAAGACAAGGATACAAGGGTAAAAACAAGACCACCTTCAGCCAAAGGAAGAGAGAGTCAGACCCAATGATCCAGAAGCTGTTGGATTTGGGGAAAGAAGTGCACAGGAACCAGAAGTAGTTCTACATAACTCTACAATCAGTAGTCCCATTAATAGAAATATCACCCCTACTCAGCTTGAAAATAATATTGTCACATGTGAGAGTAACCTAAACAGTGATGCACTGTGGTTATAAATGTCCCAATATGCTGAGCAAACTCAAAATCAGTTTGCAGAACTTGAAGAAAGCCATGAGAGGATGAAAAACTTGACAGCCTCCATGGACAAAATTGTTAAAACCCTTCAAGAAGGACATGCTCAATTGAGAAAAGCCTCTGAAGAAACCAACAAAAGACTGAATCTAGTCTTTGAAGGACAACACCACAGCAAAAGGGACAGGGATCATATCAATCAAGACATAAAAAAACTGCTTAATGTCCACCATAACATGAAGCCCCAGCCACAAGGCCATGTTATGGATAATCCATATCACCAAGATGAGATCAAACCAGATGCAATTTTGATGAATAAGGAAAGCTCTCCATCACAATACCAGGATTGATGTAATATGTCTTATTTAGAGAAGGAAGCCTTGAAACAGCTTCCTGAGTCCTCAAGCTGGCCCAAATTCTCTGGAGCAGCAGAATATGATCATATGGAGCTCATAGATTATATTTATGGGCTCTTCATTGATGTACTAAGCATACCAGACTACTGGATCACTGCTAGACTTAATATAGCATTTGAAGGACATGCTAGTATATGGTACACATAAATGAAAGAAATCCATGGCAGAAGAAAATGGCCATGTTTGAAGAGTAAAATCATCCAAAAGTACAGCAATGGTACTTGGATATGGCAAAAGACCATGTCATTTGAAAATGACAAGTATTTAGTGGACAAAGATCCATATGAATGGTGTCTTGGACAGTCTAAAAGACTTAAAGCCATTGATCCTCAAATGAACATTCAGATGAGGAATCACAAAATCCTGACACAAATTCCAGGAGAACCAGAGCATGCAGTGAAATGCAGATGCAACCAAAATTGCACTCTAGATGACATTTCATATACCTTACAAGATGTAAGGAAAAAAACTAATTTAGGGAAATACACCCCATATAAACGCAGTGGTTTGAAAGAGAAACAACCTTTCAGAGTGGAGTTTAAAGGAAAAATCCCAGGGAAAGGGTGGCATAAGTGACCAAGAACAAAAAATCTTGTCACAATTGTGGTTGAACAGACCACTATGCTAACAACTGTCCATAGGCAAAGAAAAAAGTCTATTCCATTGAGAAAGTCCCAGAGGTGGAATCCCCAACAGAGGATTCTGAATCAGACTCTATGAAAGATGCCATCAGAGAACAATCAGATGAAGAGCAAGACCCAAGAGATGAATTTCTAGTGGAAAACCAAGAGGAAACCCCACTAGAAATCCAGGACACACAGTTGGAAGCAGGCATGCCACAAGAAACTCCCAATAAAAACTTGCTCAAACATACACAGGATGCACAAAAATTCCTGGTCACACCAACCAAAGGAATGGCATACATACATGGGACAGCCACAAAAATTACTTTTTGCATTGAAAATGCTCAACACTCATTGATCATTGACAGTGGGGCACACTGCTCCATAGTGGCCAGAAATTATCTGAGAACCACTTCCCAAATTGGGAAAAACAGCTGTTGCCCACCAAGGTAAAGAACCTCAAAAGTGCTTCAAGGAAGATGACTTCCATTGGTACAATTACCAAAGAGATAATTATACCCCATAGGAAGGGTAATATCAGAATCAACCCAGAGTTTGTAGTGCTTGATGATGCCCACATCCAAGGGTTCTTACTGGGGACATATTACCAGAGGATGTATGGTATTTCTATTTACAATAGTAAAAACATGCACATTCCCATTGTTACCAACAAGGAAAAGAAATTTTCACTTGATATATACCAAATATTTTCCAAGGATCGCCTGGAAGAACTACTGAATGAATTCAGAGAGGGCCAGTTTAGCACTACCCTCAACAGTAAACAGAAACTAAATTTACTGAATATGCTGAGAAAGAACAGACCAGCATTTGCCATTGGTGAAGAATCCCTAGGCAAAATTAGAGGCCATGATATAGAACTATATCTGGATGTGAAAAGACCTTATTCACCCATGCTCAGGAGACCTCCATACCCAGATAGTCTGGAAACCAGGAAGGAAATTGAAAAACATATCAATGAACTCCTGGGCATGGATGTCATCAGAAAGATTGGTCTCAATGAAATAGTGGAAATTACTACTCCTGTCCTGATCACCTGGCATGATGGAAAGTCTAGGCTGTGCGCGGATTTCAGAGCTCTGAATAGCTACACAAAAGCTGAAAGGTACCCTATACCTAGGATACCTCATGCCTTAGACAAGCTGGCATAAGCCAAATACACAACCATAATTGATTGTATGAAAGGCTTTCACCAGAATGGAGTTAAACCAAACTCCATGAAATTTCTCAGAAGCATATGTAATATGGGCATATATGAGTACACCAGGATGCCATTTGGCATCAAACATGCACCAGCCCACTTCCAAAGGATGATGGATACAATATTTCAAGATTACATATTGGAAGGCTGGATGGTAGTGTATATTAATGACATCATTATATACTCAGAGACATGGGAACAGTATGTTCAATACATAGAAAGAGTCTGCAGTAAATGCACACTAATCAATCTGAAAATTTCACTTAAAAATTTCAATTTTGGCCATCAAGAGCTACTAGATCTAGGACATAAAGTCTCAGGTCTTACTCTGGAAATTGACCAGAATAAAGTAGCAGCAGTACTGACAAAGCCAGTACCAAGAAACATCAAAGAGATGCAATCTTTTCTTGGGTTTTCTAGCTACTATAGAAACCAGATCAAAACCTTTACCTACATAACTAGTAGTCTGTACCAGGTATGTTCAAAAGATGTAGTTTTTGAAGTTACCAAGGAAATGAGGCATGCATATGATAGGATCAAACATGAATTCACAAATGCACCTGTGCTCATCTTACCTGACTTTGAACTACCATTCAATTCATATATAGATGCAGCATGCAGCCAAGGCTTAGGAGCAGTCCTTCACCAGAGACAAATTGTGGGTGGTGAACCAAGGGAGGGATTAATTTGTTACATCTCTAGGCAACTGAAAGATTCAGAAGCCAGGTATGGGGCCACCCAGACTGAATTTCTATGCTTATTCTGGGCTCTGGAGAAACTCCATTACTATTTGGAGGGTGCAGTATTTGTAGTCTACACAGACTACACACCCTTGAAGTCTTTACTAAACATGAAGACTACCAATAGACACATGTTGAGGTGGTAAATAACCATCCAAGAGTATAGAGGGAACATGACCATCATATACAAAGAAGGTAAAAGTCATACCAATGCAGATGACCTCAGCATATGGCCTTTGGATAATTTAAAAAGCAGCCCAGCTTATGACCCTGAAGTAGCAGCCAAGATCCCCATTGATTTAATGGAAATAGATAGGAGGAAAACTTCAGATTTTCTGAATGGGAACCATAAAGTGGGATCCCAGACAATGGAAAAACTGATTCAGAAGGAACAGAAGCTCCCATATTGGGAATAAGCTCCTCAGAACCGCATAATGAATTCTTCAATGCAGTGATGAAGACATCTGCCAAATACAAACAGTGTGGCATATTCTTGTAACTACTTCAACAAAGGTACAGGAGCCCAGAACTGGAATCCCAATTAGAGGAACTCTGGGTGAGGGACTATAAGGAAAAAAAAGTTTTCCTTATAGATGGCCTGCTCTAACATAGGGAGAAGCACACTAGTGCACTAACCATAGTAGACCGGGACCATATATCCTTGATCCTACAAAAATGTCATGACTGCCCCTATATGGGACACATGAGTGAAGACAGAACAAAGGAGAGGGTAGCAAGAACAGCTTGGTTGCCCAAATGGGAACAAGAGTTTAGTGAATGCATCAACACTTGTGAATGATGCCAAAACGTCAAATAGAAAACATAGGAAGAAGTACGGGTTACTTCAACACATAGAAGAACCCAAGCACCCATGTGAAACCATCAAAATGGACTGGGTTACAGGACTTGTCCCAGGAGGCAAACAAAACATCAATTCTTGCTTGATCATGGTTAATAGGTTCAGCAAGAGTATGAGGTGCCTACCATGCCACAAGGAGGACACAGCCATGGATACTGCTCTGTAATTTTGGAATAACATCATATCTACCTTTGGAGTCGCAGAAATCATTATTAGTGATAGGGACCCAAAGTTCACATCTGAATTTTGGAAAACCCTTCATGACATGCTTGGCACCAAGCTTGCATTTTCCACAGCTTACCATCCACAAACAGATGGATTAGCTGAAAGTATGATCCAGACAATGGAGGACATCCTTAGAAGATTCTGTGCCTATGGAATGGAATACAAGGACCATGAAGTATACACCAATGACGGGGTTACCCTTCTACCAGCTGTCCAGCTGTCTTATAAGACAAGTCAGCACTCTACCATAGGAAAAAACTTGCACTGGTAGAGAAAGGGTGAAATCCCCTATTGCCTGTGGATCACTTGAAGAAAAATCTTCTTATCATCCACCCCACAGCCAAAGACTTCCTTGAAATGTGGAAAAGGGCTTGTGATACAGCTGCCAAATTCATAGCTGAGGCAAAAGAATATAATAAGGAGAGGTGGGATAAATCACACATGGAACCCGACTTTAAAGAAGGGGACCAAGTGTTAGTGTCTATGCTGAACTTTAATAATCTCAAAGTACCTAAGAAAATGGGAGAATCATTTGTAGTGCCCTTCACTATCATTAAATTGATAGGCAAAAATGCAGTGGAAGTCAAACTCACAGAAGAATTTTCTAGGAAACACCCAGTCTTTCCAGTGAGCTTGGTCAAGCCATACTTCCAGACAGGAAAGCATCAATTCCCCTCCAGGAAGAAGAACCCCACACCACCAGAAATAGTAGAAGTGGAGGGTTCTCCTGGACCAGTGAAGAAACTCATCAAGGCCAGGAAGATGAGAGACAGTACTTAGTCAGATTCAAGAGCCAGACAGCTGAAAAAGACAAGTGGTTGGCAGAAGATGCCATACCAGATGGGAACCTTTATCTGAGGATATTCAGGCCCTCTAGGAGGACTGAAAAGTCTCATCAGTGATGAGCCTTTTTTAGAGGGAGGGTATGTCAGCCTGTGACTCAAAACCAGAGCACAAGAATGACAGCCAAATACCATAATTCAGTTGTATAGCCAAGATACCACCAAAACATGGAGCTGAGCCAAATAAGCTCAAAAGGTATCAAACAAAAGAGAAAACTCACCCCTCCTCAAATGTACAAGTCCCATCATCATAGGACAAAGAGTAACAAAGTTGTTGCTGAACATAAGCCTTGATTTTCACCTCTCATCTGAACTACAGAGGACAAGGCTGAACCCCATCAAATGGGTATTCAAAATAAAGCTCTAAGTCAAGGGTACTCAATGGTACAACTCAAACTGAGCTAGAACCAGTATTACAGGAGGTATGGCTAAAATCAGGGCAAATGAGGGTGAACAAAATATACACCTCTCATCTAACTTCTACATTTTTAGCGTGAGATACCTAAAGTGGTGTCTTTTTTGAAAGAGAGAACTCAGGGCTATATTATGGTGCCATAGATTCACCCATATCCCATCTAGAACAAAAGATATGGAGCAAACAAGCTCCATACAGTTTTTGGATAAATCATAAATGTGTATAAGAAAACTTGTACATAGCATAGCTTTGCAATATTTAATGATAGCCCTACCAAATGAGGTACCATTGTGTAGAACACATCCAGGGCTACTCAATGAACCAACCCTGAGCTTCATATCTCAAAACCTGACAAATTTATGGCAGTTTTATGCTCAAAATCCCACAGTTTGGCCAATACAGCCTTATAGTGGGATATTATCCCATAACCATGATTATGAGGTGTCAAACAGACACATAAGCATTTTTATACTTAAATACCTCATAGTTCACTCAATTCTGGGGTCCCATACAGGTTCTGTACAGCATTCTATGCCTAATACGTGTCAGAATTAGGCTATGTGGTCCCCAGATGAAAATCTTCACCCTGTATTGGTGAAAACTGCCCAAATTGGGTTTCAAAACCACCTCTGAGCCCAATACATGCTATATAGGCTTTGTGAAAACCACAAACCAGTACTTGGGAATGAAAAATCTTTACTTCCTCTATATGGAACGGTCTGGAAGCCTTTCCAACCCATTTTAGGATGAAAAGGTGCCTTTTCACAGCCAGAAAAGGTCTCCTCATCCTGCTTTTGAACTCCTACATAGTAAAACTGTCAAAACAGTTATACTCTTGGAAAATAAACAGGTTATACTTTAAAATTTATAGTAATCCAACTGGTAAGACTGCACCCAGGGCTTTCAGCAGCGCTCATCACCACTATATTATTATAGTGAAGCCCTTAATAGCTTGATTTAACCATTTATTATCATAAATCAAACTCTTAATAAAACTATTTTATCCATGTCACAGTCATAGTTAAAGTTGCAATCACTATTATACACCTTTATCATAGACTCAGCCTGACAGTTGGTAAAACAATAAATTTTTATAATATTTTTTTTTTATACTAAGAAAGTTCAAAATAATAAAATTGCGGTGTTTTGTCTTAAAAACCTTATTTCATACTATTTTCAATCAATTTTTCCTTAAACAAATTTGAGGAAAGGAAAATTACTTGATTTCTTAATCAAACTTTCATACTCACACCTTACATTTGGGGGCCCAGCTGTGATAATTTACCTGTGAAATATACTTTTACTCTTTTTAAAAAAATTCATAAAAAACAAAACTTTTTCATATTATAAGTGAGGCTTTTTTTTTCATGTCTCATTTTAAAAATCCCTTTTTTCACTTGAATAATTGCTTTTTTCATTAATTTTAGTGTCTGAAAATGTGGTAAGACAAGAAAATATTGAAACTGCATCGAAAGCTATTAGCATTATTCCTGCCAGTACTGCCAATCCTTACTATAATAGCACAGTTATTATAACTCAGAACAATCAAGCAGAGAGAATTTCTTCTGAATTAATTAACTTAGACATAAGTAGTACCCTTCAAAAGGCAAAGAATTTGGCCAATAGTAAATTTTTTGACATGAAATTACTATTTTTAAGCTTTTAATAATAAAATATGCCTTCAACCAGATCAGGAGCCAGCTATAACCCCTCAAGAAGCTCCCAAAAAGGTTATAGACGTGATTATGGCAGAAGCCAATCAGTTACCAAAGGACAAGGGTCAGTAAATGGAGCCCAAACTGACAAATTATGCCATTATGACCCTGATAGTACTGTTTTACCTTCAAAAAGAGCCAACACCGCCACAAGATGCCTCAGTGGACATATACAAAGCCAGTCAGATGGCCTACAACAATGCATTGCAGCACAAAAAGTACCAGATCCTTGCAGATCTGTGGAAAAACTGCATTAATTCTTACCTCACTGTGAGAGACTTCCTGGGCCATCCCAACACTTGCAAGTTACTAAATGGACGGAATCCATTGATGGAAAAGAAAAACATAATGCTTTTAACAGCAGAATGGAGGAAAAATAACCTTCCACCACCCAAGAAAGTGCCAAAAACAGCCCCAGTAAGCATCAGCAGCAATTCCAACGTGAAAAAGCAGCCACAAGCTCAGAACAAGGGCAAAGGCAATGGACCAGCCATAAAGCCTTACAACCAGGGCTACAGAATCCCAAAGATTCAGCAGGATACCATGGAAAATGTATTCCAGATGGCCACAACAATGATGGAATTGAAGAAAAAGGAGGAAGCCAGATTAAAGTATCAGAAATGATTTCTGATATTCAAGATTGAATTCCAAACTTTTATATAGCTATAAATGACATGCAAAGTCATATTTCTGATAAATATTCATCAATTTGTGGCACTCTTAAGACAAATAAATGAGACACTTATGTGTTTTGAAAATTCTTTAAGGACAATTGAAACTTCTAATCATGACAATTCATTTGGAAATAAGTTAAATGAACAATCTGAAATTATTAAAGAATTGACAGACAAAATAATCAAATTCAATATTAATGACATAATTGAAACAAGAATAAAGCAAGCCATAAATATTATCAAAGAAGATAATAAGAAAGTCCTTGATGATATTGCAAATTCATTTACTGAAGTAAAGACATATACAATTGCCTTTAAAAAGTGTTTTGACACCTCACAGAAGGAAGTATCAAAATTAACAATGAAATTGAATCAAGTTGCTTCTTAAAATACTAGACAGACAAAATTATGGCAAGAATTAACACATAAGGAAGATATGTATCAAATTGAAGTAATAAATTCAATACAGAGCTTCCAACATAATCTTAGAAATTCTCAAATGTGTAACAACAGTAATATGAATGATATTGAACAATTACTGCACACCTTACCTGGAATTTCTACACCTCTGAATCAAAATGAGTATGCAAGAATTCCCAATCTGCAAGTATTGGATGTTGAAAATTCACAGATAAAAAAGGGATTTTCCACTTATTTTCATAACTTGGAACCATAAATGGGCCAAGCACTCTTGAAAGAAGTACCAAAACTTAAAGAATGGCCTCACTTCAGTGGTGAGGGAGAATATGACCATATGGAATTCATCAGAATTATTGACATGATAAAATAGGAGTGTGAATTACCTAACAGATTGTTAACAGCAAGATTTAACACCTTGTTCACTAGATCAGCCCAAAGATTGTATATAAAATAGAGAGACAGGCACATGGACACCAAAGTTCAAATTTCTGGAAAACCCAAATTATCAACAAATGGGCCAATGATGCTTGGAGATTTAAGGTTGAAACAGCCTTTGAATCTGCTAAATTTGATTCTGACAAAGACAAATCTTTACCATGGTTTTTCCAACCAAAAGATAGATTAACAGCATTATATCCTGAGATGTCAGAATTTATGATTCACAGAAAAGTTCTAAAACAATGTGGAGGTGACTTGGAGCATTCTGTCAAAAGCAGGACTACTGAACAATCTTCAGCAGAAGATATCATTAATATATTGGAAGAAGTAACCACCAGAACTAGAATTGTTTCTAGTAGGGTGAATCTCAAAGCCAGGTTTAATACACCTTGGAAAGATTCTGTGGACCAAAATATCCAAGGAAATTCTGATAACATGAAATGTGAATCTGCAGATATAATCAGGAAGTGCCATATTTGCCAGAGTACCACACATTCAGGTAATACATGTCCCAAGAAGGGGAAAATCAATGAAATTGACATTGAAAAGGAACCTGATGTTGAAAAGGATGAGTTAAATTAAGATAATTGAGATGATAAATTATCAATATTTTCTGAATATTCAAAATATATTGGAAATATCAATGCCACTCTTGATATCATGGAATATTATTCTCACTTTCCACAATTAAGAAATGGTCAACTTAAATTCTCAAGAATCCAAGATGTACAACTAATGAAATCCAAACCAAACAGGGGGGAAGGCTATAGAGCTGGTAACTCCTGTAAAAAGAATTGGTAATTGAAAACAAACCCACTAAGCTTTTACTTGAACCAGGAGCCTTCTGCTCTTGTGTTGGCATATCTTTACTTAAGACTTGTGTACCAAATTTTGAAGATTGATTATTGCCAATTTATGGCATAAAATTCAATAGTGCAAGTAGTCCAATGAAAGCATTGGGAATATTTGAGACTACTGTCATATTTACACACATGAATGGAAATCCAAGAATAAATTTTGAATTTTTTTGTCATGGAAAATTGCTCTAGTACCTATTCTATATTGGGAAATTACTATTTGATCATGAATGGCATAGACTTACATAACAACAAGGATAGATACTTTAGTATTGGGGACAATAAGCATCAAAACGTGTCCTTTTCACAATTTAAAAGACAAATTAAAATAAACAAAGTATCACCAGTAAGCTTAGAGTTAGAAAATCTCAAGTCTGAACAGTTAAATGAAGCTGAAATCAGTCTTCATCTCACTGATAAACAAGAAAGTGAACTTTCTGCCCTTTTATATGACCACCAAGAAGCCTTTGCATCAGACAAAGAGCCCCTGGGAGAAATTGTTGGTCATGAGGTTGAAATTATTCTTAATATTGAATGACCTTACCTACCACTATTGAGAAGACCTGCATATCCAGAAAGTCCTAAATCAAGAGAAGCTCTGGAAATCCATATTAAAGAACTTCTGGACCTTGGGGTAATGAGAAAGGTTGGGAACAATGAGGAGGTAGAAATAACTACACCAGTCATAGTGGCATGGAATAATGGAAAATCTAGAATGGTTGGGGACTTAAGTGCTCTGAATACTTACATTGTTCCAGAAAGGTACCCAATATCAAAAATCCAAATTTCCCTTACCCAAATATCTCAAGCAGTGTATATAAGCACCATGTATGCCCTTAAAGGATTTCATCAAAATGTGGTGACACCAAGAGCAAGAAAATAATTGAGGATTATTATTCATTGTGTAGTGTATGAATATTTAAGGATGACTCTTGGTATCAAGAATGTACCTTCACACTTCCAAAGAATAATGAATAAAATTTTCCCTGAAGAGCTTTCAGAAGGATTGTTAATAATTTAAATTGATGATATTATTGTCTATTCCAACACCTGGGAAGAACATATATACAGATTATCCAGAGTTTTGAACAAAATTCAATCTTTAAAAATTAAACTTTCTTTAAAGAAATTTCATTTTGTATCTAAAGAACTCAAAGCACCAGGACATTCAGTATCTGGTTTAACCCTTGGAATTGACAACAACTAAGTTGCAGCAGTGCTACTGAAGCCTATGCCTCAGAAAAAAAAGGCAATTCACTCATTTTTGGGGCTTGCAGGATATTACAGGAAGCATATTAAAGATTTTGCATCCATAGAAAGACCTCTTTATAAATTATGTGACAAGGAAAAAGTCTTTTAAATGACTGTTGAAAGAGTAAAAGACTTGACCACTGCTCCACTCTTACTGATGCCAGACTTCAAGCTGCCCTTTAAGCTTTAAATTGATGCATCAGGAGATGAACTAGGTGCTGCACTTCATCAAGTCCAGATTATAAATGATAAACCTGTGGAAGGACCCATATGTTTCATATTTAGGCAAATCAAACCAACTGAAGCTAGATATGGGGAAAGTTGGATGCAGTGTTTATGCCTTGTCTGGGCCTTAGAAAAACTCAATTACTTCCTAGGAGCATGTTTTTTTGAAGTAATAACAGATTTTGCCCCTGTTAAATCACTTTCAAACATGAAAACACCCAACAGGCATATGCTCAGATGTCAGATAGCCATACAGGAGTAAGGAGTTAATATAAATATTGTCCCCAAAGAGGGAGATATTCACAAAAATGCAGATAGACTGAGAAGATGGCAATTACCGAATAATCTTGATAATCCTGCTTATGTACCTGAAGAAGCTTCCCCACAGAACTCAATAGAAGGAATAAGTGTTACAGATCTGAACACAACATTCTTTGAGGAAGTAAGAAACAGCTATACTCAATATAATAATTGTAGCATCCTATGCCAATTTCTTACTAAAGACTGTAAAGAAATTTAAGGGGTGGATATGAAACTTTGATTAAAAAATCAAGTAGTTTTCCTGTCCTCAACCTTTGTTTAAGGTAAAAATTGATTAAAAATAGTATGAAAAAAAGGTTTTTAAGGGAAAACACAGCAATTTTATTGTTTTTAACTTTATTAGTATGAACCAATAATATTATAAAGATCACTGTTTTCCCAAAAATAAAAATCTATCCAAAAATACTCTACAAGAGATATTTAAGGCTACAAAAGAAATTTCTTCAAGAGCAATTTCAATTGGAATTATTTGAACAAAGGACTGAAGGAAATTAATATAAGAGCGGAGTCTTGAAGAATATTATCAAAGAGAAAACACACCCAAAAGTGACCACAGTGAATTTGGAAACAAAGTGACAAAGTTAACAGTGATGAAAGATGCTTTAATTCACTTATGGGGTGGTTCAAGGGGTAAAAATGATTATAAGAGTTACAAACAATGATTGAAATGATTTTTTCACATGGTTAAAAGGTTTTAAATGATGAGAAAGAGGGTGGTTGGAATCTTTTATTGATTGGTTTAACAGTGTTTAAACTAATTATAAAAGGAAAAGATTCTAACATGAGGAGAAAGGTGGGGCATAGAAGACATTATTTTACAGCCATCAATTCTCTTACTCCAAAAGTCAAATTCTCTCTTGTTGGTCGTGGAAAACACTCTACCAACAGATAAGCCAGGTATGGAATAATTGAACCCTGGTTTAGACCAAAAAAGGGCTGGATTTGGCCATTTTTTGCTATTTTCAGCCATTTTGGACCCTCAAATAAGCCATTTCTATAGTAATACCTGGTTTTAAGCCTTCAAAGCACGTCAAAATGTGTGGAAGTGATGTCAAAGCCAGTTAAAACTTCTTTTACATTGTTTTCTTTATCTTAAGGGTAGTTTTACCCTCTTGGCAACAGCTAAAACTTCCCTGGTTGGTATCAAAACCTCATCATCAATTGAGACACAAACCCTGTGACTCATTTCCAGGCCAAAATTGATGAAGGCTTGCATGGATTTGGAAACCTCATGCCTTCCAGCAAGGAATTTGGGGCTCTGGCTCCCCGTTGGAACCTAGATTCCTTTCCCCCCCAGAATCAATCTTTCCAATTTATTTTTTCTTGAATTCCTCATCATTTATTGTACTTAAAATTTACATATGTAATTCAATTGCGTTTTGACAGTACACATCTGTAATAATTTACACTGCTTATGTAAATTAAAGCTCACTTATGTAATACATGCGCACATTTTGACATTTCAATTGAAAATACTTGAATTCCTCAAAGCTTCTAAACTACACACAAAACCTCAATTTCAACTCAAAAAATTAATGGTTAACACCACATTTAATGTGAATTAAATGAATTTTTCGAGTATTTTCAACTTTTGTACAGAAAATACTAAAAACTTAATTTCAGCTTATTGAGAGTTGAGTTACAGAATTTTTACCTAGAGGTGACCCCCCCTTATTTTTTATGAGTCCAATGGTGAAATAATTTTCATATGTTTATTTTTAGGATAAAAGTTTATAATAATTTTCATTTAAATTTTTTCCAAAAATATTTTAATTTTGTATTTTTGTTTAAAATTCATTTTTACTTAATTTTTTCAAGTAAAAATGTATTTTCACAAATTTGAATTTCAAATTAATTTTATTTTTAAATTATAATTAAATTTTGATTTTTGTGTATAAATTTATATTTATATTTTAATTTTTGTTTTGAAAATATAAATAAATTGATTTTATTCATAATTGTATATAGAAATAATAATATTACAAAGTAATATCCTTTTTTTAGGGGGAGGGAATGTGAGCCTTAGAAGCATTTTCAGATACACAAAAGACCACAAATTATTAAACAATGTGAAATTATAAATAAAATAAACTTATTCATATCATCACAACAAAAATTAAAATATGAATATAAATTGATACACAAAAATTCAAATTTATTATGACTTGGAATTGAAATTCCATTGAAATTTAAAATTGTGAAAACACATTTTTAGTTGAAAAAATTAAGTAAAAATAAAATTTCAACAAATATATGAAAGTTAAAATATTTTTGGAAAAAATTTAAATAAAACTCTTTATAACTTTTTATCTAATAAAGAAGCTTATGCAAATTAATTCACCATTGGATCCCTCATAAAAAAGATGTGGGGTCACCTCTGGGTAAAATTTCTGTAACTCAACTCTAAATAAGCTTAAATTAAGTTTTTGAAATCTTTTGTACAAAAGTTGAAAATCCCCAAAACCTTGATCCAATTCACATCACATGTGGTGTTAACCATCAATTTCTGTGTTAAAATTGAGGTGTTGTGGGAAGCTTAGAAGCTATGAGGAATTGAAGTATTTTCAATTGGAATTTCATAATGTGTGCATGTATTACATAAGTGAGCTTTAATTTACATATGAGCTGTCAATTATTAAAGTTGTGTATTGTAAAACCTCAATTGAATTACATATGTAAATTATAAGTATAATACATGATGAGGAATTAAAGAAAAAAATTGGAAAGATTGATTCTGGGGGGAAAAAGGAATCTTGGCTGCAAGGGGGAGACCAACCCCCAAATGCCTTGTGTACAGGCCTGATATGTCAAAATCCATACAAAATTTCATCACTCTTGACCTGGAATGTAGTCACAAGGTCTGTGTCTCAACTGATGATGAGGTTTTGATTCCACCCAGGGTGGTTTTGACTGTTGGCAAGAAGGTAAAACTACACTTAAGATAAAACAAAAAATTATAAATACAGTTTTACTAGTCTTTGAATTCTCTTACACACATTCTGGCGTGTTTTGTAGGCTTAAAACCAGGTATTACTATAACAATGGCTGATTTGAGGATCCAAAATGCCTGAAAATAGTGAAAAATCACCAAAACCGGCCCTTTTTTGGTCTAAACCAGGGTTCAATGGTGCCATAATTGGATTTTCTGTTGTCAGAGTGTTCTCCACGACCGACAAGAGTAAATTTCACTTTTGGAGTAAGAGAATTGATGGCTATGAAAGAATGTCTTCTTTGCCCCACTTTTCCCTTCCTGTTAGAATCTTTTCCTTTTATAATTAGCTTAAAAACTGTTAAACCAATCAATACAAGATTTGAACTACCCTTTTAAATCATTTGAAACCTTTTGACTACATGAAAAAATCATTACAATCATTTTTACCCCTTGAACCACCCATAAGTGAAGTAAAGCATCTCTCATCACTGCTAGCTTTGTCACATAGTTTCCAATTCACTCTGGTCATTTTTTGTGCATGTTTTTTCTTCAATGATATTTTCACAGACTTTGTTCTTATATTAATTTCTTGCAGTCCTTTGCTCAATTAATTCCAATTGAAATTTCTCTCCAAGAAATTTCTTTTGTAGCCTTAAATATCTCCTGTAGATTATTTTTGGATAAATTTTTATTGTTGGTATAACAATAAATTCTTATAATATCATTGTTTTATACTAATAAAATTAAAAACAATAAAATTGTAGTTTTGTCTCTTCAAAATCTTATTTCATACTATTTTAATCAATTTCTACCTTAAACAAATTTGAGGACAGGAAAAGTAGTTGTTCTTTTAGTCAAAGTTTCATATCCACACCTTACAGCTTTTGAGCTACTACATAGACTCACCCTGAAACCCTGGCTCTTTTTGATTCTTTTGTCCCCCTTAGCTATCTTCACAACAAAAGTAGTAATTCAGGCTTTCACACTCATATTCACTATGGGTGTTTCACAACTTTATGTAAGAATACATTAATATTCAGTACCATCAAAATTCATAACACTAATCTTTGTGTTTATGTAACATGGTATTTATCACATTTTCATCATTTTGGCATGAAACTGGGAACAAAAATCACAATTCTTTTATGCGGTATTGATGATGGGGTGCTTAAGTATTTTCTATATTACCATCTCATAGATTTACTTCAAGATTATTTACTCTGTGGAGCTAGCTTAGGTGTAGTTCTGTGTAGAATCCAAGTTTGGCCTTGAATCCAGGGATTTACTTACTCACAAAAAATAATTTATCCTTTCACAAATGAAAAATACTGAATTTAAATATATTCATGACTTATGTGTTATGCATAGTTCAGAAATTATTTTCATATCAATTGTTGCCTATTTGGATTGTAAAACATACCTCAAGACTAACACTTCCAGAGACTTCAAAATCCATTATTGTGGTGTTATTGCTAATTTGAGCTATCTCATCACAGTTAAAAGACCGAAAATCTTCTTTGTGGTAACTTCTCAATCACAATTTTCGGAAAATCCTGTTATAGAACATTGGAAAGTGTTACTTCATGTTTTACAATCCCCGGAATCAATGACTCCTCAGACCAGGAGCTCGTTCACTGGCTTTTCCATCACTTTCAATGATTGCTCAGTGGCTTGGAAAACCGGGAAACACCTTGTTTACTTTGGGGGAAGATCAAAAATCCTTTATCAATCTCAGCACCAAGCCAACCTGACTAAGAAATATTGTTCAATAACTGGCTCTTCACCTGATTGATGTTCCAATCAATGATTCTAATGACAATCAAGCCTGCATCAATACATCAAACAGCGATAGCAACTCCAATAATTGGCAGATGGAAAACATTGAGATTGAACACCACTTCACTAGGTAAGTGAAAAACCAAATATAAGAATGGGAAATAATTTAATAATTATTCTCACTAAATTTGGAGGAGGTTTGATAATCATATATATTTTGAAGTGGAAAGAAGAAAAGCTATATATGTATCAAATATATGATAATTTGAAGTTCAAAATTTGGATTAGAATTTTCACTAGAATTTGTTTTTCAAAATTAAACTAATTTTTTTCATGCAAAACTGTTGCAAATATTGAAGGTCTAAAATAGCTTCATCCTCACATATAATTTCAGCCAGAAAAAAAAATCACTCCTTCATATTTCATGAGCTCATTCAATATAAAAGCAATCTCTGTGGAGTATTGCGGGCTTTTTACACCCAAATTCTTAGTGGTACCTCAAGACTTTCACAGAATCTTAAATTTATCAATATAGAATACCCCAATTTCTTGTTTTCATATAAAATATGCTATGGAACTCATAAGCCTCCTTAAAGATCTATTTCTAATATTTAAGCTGATATCATGCATTAAAGAAATACACAATAAGTACTCTTGTATTTGTAAAACAGACATTTGGGTATTCCCAAATTACATTAAACTTGATAAAACAGTTGAGTAAGGATATATCAATTCAAATTTCAAGGAATTTGATTTTTTTATACTAAGAACTAGTTCATTATTAAAATGTATTCATGTATATGTTATTCCCCTGCTTAAGAAGAATTTTCTCATAATTGAGTGAAACCTTTCAAGTGGTCACTTGTATCAATTTAAAATTCACTCTGAAGTAGATGAAAAAAATCAAAGGCCTATTATATTTACTTTTTCAATGATTTTATTACCAATTGGTCTACTCTCAATTTTATTCAATCATAAAGCTTTGATCTTAAATTCAAGTGATATAGCTTTTAAATGTGTAAATCTTCTCAAAAATGAAATTAAAATACAATAAAATAATTTTTATATATAATCTCAAAGTATAAATGCAAAAGCTTTATACATATTCTTCAATCTAATGTTTTATTTCTGTGAAATTTTGCAATATACCCACAAAAAGATTCGAAAACACAAATAAAAGGAAAACCAAAAATGTTTCCAAGATTCTTGAGCTCATACTCAAAGATTATTGAATCCTCAATTGTATTATCACACTAATAGAAGTGTCTTATTGAAATTTCAAAAACCTCATACCAACTGGATTCTAGGATTTAATTTCTAATTTCTTTTCCACAAGTAACTTGAGCTTCAAGAAGACTTTCAAAAAGCACTCAATTGAAGGTGGGAAAAAATTTGAAAAAAATTTTCTTGGACACTCTTCTATGAAAGAAGAAAGGGAATAAATGTAAAAGGTATTTAAAAATTACTCTTTACAATGACCAATTATCACCATATGCAAGATGCTCAAAAATAAACGTAAATCTAAAGCAGACCTCAATGTGACAAGAATATCTAAAGTGACCCCTTGTTGTTTTAGGTCATAGACACCAAAAGAAAAAGGAGAATTGGACAAGATACTGGTACCCCAAGAGTCACCACTCCAAATTCACAAAATCTATTAGCAAGAAAGATATATCTAGATAATATAATCAATATTAAAACCTATTTCATAGGTAGGAAGGTGTTTAAGAATGATAAAAGTTGAAATAAAATTAAGAAAATAAACAAAGGATTAGATTTTGAATTTTACCAATGCAGAAATAAATCTCACCTATCAAACAATTTCTCCAAAGTCTCTTTGAGCAAGTTTGATAAACTAAGTAAATTTGCTATTATTAATCTTGCAATATACTTCAACTATTACAGATTTCAGCTAGAATAAAGTTGCTATTTTTATTTTTTCATTACCAAATACCTTGAAAATTCATTATTGATTATTCATTTGTAAATTCAAATGAAAAATAGAGAAAACTTAATTAATTATATTTGGTTTCTAGGGTCCAAAAAACAATCAAGCTTTCAGAAGATATTTAAAGATAAATAAGCTTTATGTAAAGCTGAAAATAAATTTTGGGATATTTTTGATGTTTATTTGTAAATATAATATTATTAGTTTACACCAGTAACCAAAATTATTGCAATCCACTTTCAGAATGAAAGAACTTAATTTACAACAGCTGATGAAGGCCAGTGTTTTTCAATTTGCAGATGAGTTAGAAACCTTTGTTTATTACCTCTTCCAAATAAAAACTCTGCCTCTTCTACTTTTTTTTTGTTGATTCAACTGTTCCATTCCATTCAATTTGATTGTTCCTTTTCCCTTTCCTGAACTCACAATTTAGCCAATAATGCATTCATTTCCCAAGGCTATGGCGAATTTCAATTATTATCAAGGAGCTCCATTTTAGTTCTTAAGGGAGTTCTAAATCTAGGATAACCCATTCCCATAAAATAATGCCTCTTTAAAGCCAACTTTGTACTTTCTGCCTTCAATGAAAATGAAATAAATGTTCACATGCCTTGGAATATCAAAACTTTCATTCAAAGGTAGCATTTTCTGGGTACCAAGAACAATTAGTTTATTATTAAATCTTTTATTAAAGTTCAACCTGATATAAGTAAATCTTTGATAGGAAATTGGGCCCAAAAATACCAATTCAAGATGATTTGGAGGGAAGATAAGCCATACAAAAGGCCATTATCAGACCCCTATAGAGCACAAGAGAAGGCACCTTTTCAGTACACATGTAAAATTACCAGTTTTCATCATATAAATGAGGTTAAATGTAAATAATTCTACCCTTTTTATTTTTGAAAAGTGGTAATTCAAGGATTCAAGGAGTAATGATATCCTATTTTAGGAATGATGAGACCATCACCAAATGGATTCCCTCTTCTCAAGTGTCTGGATTAATTTTTCATTATGCTAAGCCACTATTTCTCACATGAGAGTTTTTATGAAAAAAATTCTTCTAAATAGCCAGATAGAGGCATCTCTTATTGAAAAAGAATCAATTATGGAGGATTAAAGGCCCACTAATTACCTGGAAAAGATCCAAAGATAACACTATTTTAGACGTGAATCAAGTTTTCAGGCCAATTTTTACTCTCCAGAAATAATGCAAAAGATGATATTAATAGCTTTTGTTTTGCTTTTTCAGTAATTATGAGATATATCATTTGAATCTCATAAAGAAACAAATTACACTTATAAGAAAAAAATATACTTTTTGAGAATTTTTTCATTGGTTCAGAATACAAAAAAAAATTAACATGGACACATATATATTATTATAAGTTTTTTACTTGATTAAAATTTTCAAAAAGAAAGCAAATGAAAGTTGTCTTTTTTAATTCAATTATTGTATTTCACACAAACGCTTGCTCTAATCCCTCAGTTAGTTTGAATAAACTTAAATTATAAATTATGATCTGGCTAATGATATAAATAAGGTATAAATGTGAACTATAGGTAAGTCTTTCAAGGGATATCAAAAAAAATACAGTAGTATACCCATCCTCTTCATTTCTATACATCCAAATCTTTTCTTGATACCATTTCAAGGATAGAATAAAGCTTCGAGTTTAACAATACATATCAGTACCAGATTTCATAACTATATATATATATATATATGTATAATCAATTTCTTTACTTCCTTTTAGTTTTGAGGTTAAAGGATCCCCTTTCATTATCATCATACAGAGAATGGACCATGACATATAGTGAGTATTTAGAAAACGCGTCCAGTTCAAATTTCAAATATTGAAATGAATACATTGGTCTGAAGAATGAAATTTTTGCGGATTTCTGAAGACCACACAAATTTAGAGAAACCAAGAGATATGTCACTCATTATTCTGTGGAAACAAAACTTAGCGCTTCTTTTTTACAACAAAGATTATGACATTCTTCGACAAAATGGGTTAGGGTATTTTTCATTTGATGTTTTTTCCTCATGTACTACAAGAGGGTTTTACACAAAAACTAAATTTTGCAAGGCACTTTTCAGTTTCCTACTTTTCCTTCTGTCAGAAGTCTTCAAGGAAGAGTAGGAGCATATTTGTTTTTGTTTCCAACTCTCGGAAAGGACAGTAATTCCTAGTTTTTTTTGTACCACCACAAGAGGGAAGAAAATGTGATTGCTTGATCTCATAAACATATTAAAAATTCTTGAATTTTTAACCATCACAATGAGTTTTTAGAGGACGTAAATTCAAGCTACCTCATCAGAATTCTAGTGTGGTACACTGATTTTCTCATGTTTTCCTGAAACTACTAATGAAAGAAATCAGAGGACATAAGGTTGAAAAGCTATGATATTTGATAATTGTTGTGAAAGTCATTCTTCGCAGATTTTGATTTCTGTTAAAATGTGTTTTTTGAAGCATGGTTCGTAACCTAAGCTTCAGAGAATATGGAACGGGGAGGTACGAAATTGGGTATTCTATTCACCGGCCGTCCATTATGAAGCGTTCGTTTGCGGAGCTGGTTGCGGACATCTGGCTTGGTGGTCTTCATCTTTGGATCAAGTACCGCGGCCTCAACGTAAGGGCTGACAATATTTCGTTTATGAACTGGTATCTCTGAGTTGGAGTGTGATAGTACTAAGTGAGCAGGAAATTGGTTAAGGATGAGCAATTACTGCATTATTCCAAGAGAAACAAATCATATTATCAATCAAAAAGGATTTCAGCTTACTTTGACGGGCCCCAGCGGTGGGCCTGTAAACTGAAATACCTTTCGTTTCCATAACAAGTGCAATAGCAATAGCTATGACAAAAAGTGAGATGTTCATGGTTCTTGAATAAGGTCGAAGATCAACCGGAATTCGGATTTTTGTCGTATTTTGTTTGCGTTTTTTATCAATTGGAAAGAATTAGTGAGTGACTTCTCCAAGCTGATAAGACAATATCGATGAGCAGCAATGGCACAATAACGGTACTCGAAACTTGTTTATTTTGAGCTAATGAGAAAATAATGACTCTGGCTTGGTGTGGGCAGTGCCGTTTTCGTCGGCACCTCCGCATTTTATAGTAAAATAACGGCAGCTCAGCGTTGCCTCTTGTCAAGCAACCCGGCAGCAAGGAAACTTAGAAGTTAATCCAGCTCCTCCTCCTTGAAGACAACCCCAGTGCAAATCCCTGCCATTTTCTCAAAACAAAATTGAGATATATTGCGAAAATATCATGAGGGCCTGTCCGATTAATTAACACCAAATCATGATGAACGCAAGCTGTTCAGCGCTACAATCCTTTGTCAACTTTGTTCCTAGTTTTGAGGACAAGTTAGAGACAGGGGGTTGACTACGTGTCTGAGTTGAAGATCACAAAAATGGGATGTCATGCTCAACTGGTAAGTTGGGTGCTGAGTACGTGCTCTGTTCCTGGATCCTGAGAAACCAGTTCAAAGTTCAAACAAATGTCAAATCATCCAATTTGGGCATCTTTTATCGAGCTTTCCAGGTAGAAATAGTGATGTCGCTTCGTCAGTAAAGGGTTCCACTCAAAACTTCACAATCCAAGTCGGACAAAGCAAAATGAAAATAGGGGCTTGGGTATCACCTGTTTTGCGGCTTTTGCCTCAGGAGCCTATCGATCTCAAATCGGACTAACCTAATGAGCTAGCTTGACATATTCCCCATCTAAAGGAAAACATCCTTTGGGAATATGGGCGATAGCAACGGTTTTGCCTAGATTTTCACAGATTGTGTGTCGGAGGAATGCCGCAGATGCCTGGAAGTGTTTTCGCACGTCAAGATATTTTCTGTTACCTAGAACCGACAGGTGCCATGGTGCCCTGCATTTCCCTACCCCTGCGATTTCCTCTAGTAAATTACGGGGGCCTAACATCCCCACCATTTTGTCAAGTTTGAAACAAACTAAGAGTATAGTATTAACGCAAGGAAACAACTGAGACAAAACAGTGAGAAATGGTTATGTACAGTGAACAAAAATAACAAGACTTCTAACAAGCCTGGTACAACGCAGAACACAACTCCTAACACAACTAATTAAGATAGATGGGTTGGTCGAGAAAAATGATGAACATAACAACAGTGAGATACCAAACTAACGCTATAAATAGCACAAGTATAAAATAAGAATAATCTCTACGTACTATCTGTAATAACTCAGTAGTAAAACACTAGATAGTAAACATCAGTAATCAAGATGACTGGTAGAGCCAGTCAGAGGTAAGACAAAACACTAATTCCTAGAGGAGGTGTTTTAGAACAATGAAGAATTTTATTTAAGAATATGACAGTAAAAGTTTTTTCGCATGACCTCTAATTCAGGGTCAGGACATGCTCCTTACAAGAGGTATACATGGTCTTATCTCCGAGGCATGTCACACTAGGATTTGCTCTTAAGTCCTTGCTTATCACTAGTTTTCGCCATAAGCGGAAACATTTAGTTGTTCACGGACTGGGAGAGATCACATCTCTCAACACATTTTATTCCGATAATCCTCGAGCAGTAACTCGCCAAAGAAAAGGATTAGGACAATTCATATCAACAATATGCTTCCCAGCTCTGGTATTCAAACTGGTTGCGTAATTGCTTTAGCTTTCTACCAAGTCTTTATTACCCAACAGTTGATAAGGTCGCACAGTAATTTACCTAGAGGAGAAGCGTTCATGAGATAAGAATCGCTATATATGTGAAACAGGATTCTTAGGCTTTTTTTGGGGAGAAATATTTCAAGGTTAAACCTGGCTTTGTCTGGACGACAGTGCAACCCTGATTGCTTGCATCAAACACGTTAAGCTAATATTTTAATTTCATCCCATGTATGTGGCTTCTGACGTCGGTCGCCAACCAATATTTGTCACTACAATTATAATAATTAGTTAAGAGCTCTGTATACCCAGCGAATGACTGCTAGTCCTTCTAGCTTTGACTGTATTCGATGATATCAATTTTTTTAACTAAGCAAGAGTCCCTGAAGAAGATTTTGTTCTGGTCCAATGACTCAAGTAGAGCAGAGCCTCTATGACGGCTGTTCCAGCCATGCCTATGCCACAAAACATAATCAAACTTGCGTAAGAGTTATTGAGGGCTGCGAACCCGGTGCCGGAAGGCATGGTCAACTTTGTTCGCATCAATCCTGATGAGATTGGCCCTGCCAGTATATTTCCAACGCCTCGGGTAATTGAAAGTGCACCGTACATCGTTAGCGTAGTATTTTCATCGACTGCAAGAAACAATGCAATCATTTTTGGCTTAGCTAGATTTGCACCTGCTTTGAATTGCAAAGGAGAAGATTGTTTTTAAAGAGACTAAGACCTTTTTGTTGGCCAATAACAGGAAAATAGATGCTGGTCCATGCTTCTGCAGTCATCCCAAACAGACTTGCAAAAACCATCAAAGCCGACAATCCTTGAGAGCCGAGGCCACCCCAAATTCCCAGAACACTGATTGAAGCTACAGCGTTTGTAACACAACCAATCAGATGGGGCGATAGGGAATCTGAAAGGGCCCCAAATAGAATCTTTCCAACTATCCCTGAAACTGGGTTAACAAAAGCAATTGTCACAATAAGGAAAAGCATTAAGCAAACAGCATAAGGCAAAAATGGTTTCTGACCGCGAAGCGTAGCCAAAAGTACTGTTCCCGAAGAAGAGCCAAGCAAATTTGAGTGGGCATAGTCTTTGTTACGAAACATAGAATGGAGAGATAAGGTTGCAAAATTCAGTGTTAGTATTCATTTAAACCATCACGGCTGACTAGAGGCCATCCAAATCTGTACTTCCAAACTCGACATACGGGGAAGATAGAGAGCTGGCAGGAAGGCAGCCAGTGCTTGGGTCACGTTACACACGAGGAATCCCAAAAATTTCCACTCCTTCAGAGCTTGAAGATTCCCGAGAGCTGAGGAAGCCTTCACTGTTGAACCAAGCGTCGAAGGCCTATACGGCACACGAGGTTTGACCACACAAAGGGAAAGTCCACAAAGAGTTCCCAAAATAAAAGTCTGAGAGGCTGTCTCATCTTAGTCCTCTGAAAATCAGCTGGAACGCATCTCAAGAAAAATAACCCCTCTTACCAGATATTTTAGTGCCTTTCCTGTACCGCCGGATTTTAGAAGTAATTCAAGAATGATAGGGAAAATCAAACCCCCTAATCCATTTCCTAGAATTTTAAGTGCATTAAAATGAGTAAAATTTGTTTTTAAAACAAACAATTTTCTTGAATCTCAATTTCTTACCTGAAAACACAACACCATTGGCAAGCCCTCGTCGAGCCACAAACCAGCCAGGTAGGTACGAAAGCTAAGGCCCAAGACGAAACATAATCTCTAAGTCAATTCTAAAAAATTAATCTTAGAAAGTGCAAAAGTAGAGATACGAACAGCTGGAAAATAAATTGTAATACCACCTATTGCATATCCAATTCCCAAAGTCAGAAGTATATATACACTCTAGATAAGTGGTCCAAAAAAAAACTTTCAATAGAAAAAATATTAAGAGTTATTTGAACGAAATTATTCTCACTTTAGTTGCAAAGCTTGATAAAAAGAAGCTTAGTATGAAAACGCTAAGCCCACAAAAGCTAATTGAGCCTTTCCAGTGAGGAAAACTATTCATAAGGATTGCCAAGACGGGAACTGTAGAATGCATAATCATTTTTCGTAAATATTTTATTTAAAATAAAAAAAAATCAAAATGGATTATTTATTTACTCAAAGTAGCCATTATTCCTGTATTGATAGTTCCCACTAAGGGTAAGATGAAGGAGGAGGCTGGTTCATTTCCAAGCTTAGAATGAAGGTAAAAATCTAATAAAACTCCATAGGAACCGGCAAAACCCTGATATGAAGAAATTTTTAGCGTTAGTCATGGAAATAATTCTGGTTGAGTTATGGCTTGTTGTAAGTTAATTAGTTATGCTAGAAACACTTTGTAGTTTACCCATATCGCTAATTCCAGAATAAACATTGCAAAAAGATATTTCCATGCTTCTCTACCGGTGTCTACTGGAGGTAGTAATTCTTTTGATGAACCAAAAGTGGAATTTATGCCAATTTCTGGTACCCTCGTCGTGCTCGACGAGTTTGAGTTTGAATTGTAGGCTAAATTGATCTCACTCAGCGTCTGGGCATGGTGAAAGGTTGAAGCTTTGAACTCTTGTTGAGAAGCTTCGTCGTTACATTTACTAGTTTTGAAAGGCAAGGACGGACTATCACCAGCCTTGGGGTGAGCTGGAGAGGAGTGGAAAAGCGTAAAAAAAAATCTAATAATAAAATCTATCATTGAGGCTAGTCAAAGTTTTTGTTTTGAGAGGGACAAACTTCCACTCAAGCAGAAAGTCGTGTTAATATCTTCATAGAACTCGAAATGCGTTGGTTCTTTTTATTTTTGCCATTCGCCGCAAGTTCCTTAAAATAATTTTCCGACACAAAGCCGGGGATTCTCGCCATAAGCTTTAGTGGCTTGCCCTTAGCTCATGATGCGCTGGAGCTATTCATGAAAAACTTCAAGGGAATTTTCTGAGATGCCAATCGCATCTAAATGAACTGGAAAATCCCAGGTTTCTTATTGTGAACGGCAGCCAAGTGCTATGCGACTTAACTACCAACTAGGCGGATCATCGACGATTAGTCCTACCGCTCACCTCTTCGTTCCAAGCAGGACTTCAAAGCTAGTCTCATGGGTTTCATTGCTAGGAAAATCAACCATGATAACAAACATAGCTTAATGGCACTTACATGAGGGAATCGGGCGGATTAGTGCTCACAATACACACGATCCACGCGATCAGGCTGGAAATGACGTCAGGCATCAGAGCATCAAAAGTGCAGAACCCCAAATCTCAAACCTGGCAAGGTTGCTCCAAGGTCCTTGAAATTGAGCAGCCACAAGTGTTAAAGAAATTGGATCGGTATCTTTAAGTTTCCTACAAGGTACTTTGAAAATAGGCAAGCTTAAACGCTGGCTGATCCCTTGTCGGTACCTTCAGTTCATTCCCGCCATTGTATTAAGTTTACTTGATTTTGTGGAGAAGTTTTATGAACTGTTTTTTTCTCAGATCAATAGGTTCTCACTCATTTTGCAATTCATTTTCACCTCAAAATCCTTAGAAAGATATTTGGTTTTTTTTGATACGCTTTCGTTATAGCGGGGCTAACGATTTTTTAAGCCAAGTGAGATTTATCGTTACCTCAACTTCCACTAAGGGAAGTTCGAGTGCTTGAGTGCTCAGAAATATTTTGAGAGTCAAGACCAACGCTAAGGGAAATAAAATGAGTATAATTCTGAAGAACTTCTTTTAAGATAAGGCTATGATAAAATCGAGCAAGTGAGCATCAAAAAGTGGTGGGATGACGCAATTCGCTCAGTGCCTTTGGTAATAGAAGCAAACTTCATAAATGACATGCAAATGCCACCCCAACACCTTGACGAGGGCTCAATCATTCTGAAGCCTTAGATCCCATTCCGGACTTACAATCTGGCTTAACGTCATGAACGTGGGGTTAGCGAAACGTTTCTGCGGAATAAACCCAAAAGCCACCTCAAGCGGCTTAATCAAAATCAAACTAACTTGGTTGAGTCCAAACACGAAAAGTGATTAGGCGCAAAAGACGAAAACAGTGCTAGAAGTAGCATTCTTCTGTACAGGAGGTGGCACAACCTTCTTGCATTGGTGAATTCCAGAGACCTAACGCAGACCTTCATGCTGTTGGTGCACTAGCCCGAGTCATCGTGGCACCGCTAACGCAAATACATTTGATGGGATCTGATAATAGTCCTTTAGCGTAAATATTCTTACAAAGAAGACCCTTAATTTCTTTTTAAAAAAAACGTCATAAATAGCACTTCCCAGCGAGGCACAAGCCACAGGACAATTCAAGCTGTCAACAAGGCTCCACGCTGTTTGTATAAAAATAAATCGATGGCTTTGAAATAAAAGCAAGCGTGCAAGTAATCGTTTATCTCAACTCTCGCTAAGAAAAGCCCTTGAACTAGATTTTGATACCGGTTACATCAAAAAGGCTTATAGAATATACCGGAAAGGTTCAGGTCGCGTAGGCATCGGAAGCAAGCGAAAGATCAGTACCTAAAAATATCTTCACGAGCGAGTGCAAATCACAGTTTCCATACCGCATTGGTAAGAGCTTGCTCGCTAACATTCATCAATCAAAAGGATTTTCAAAACGGTCTGGCGGCAGCAGCAGTCAATGCCACTGTTAAAAACATGGGCGTTATTCAGTTTGCCCCAAATTTGGTATATGAGGGTGCCGTTGATCGGTCTTTTATTTCAATCGTGGGGGAAGTTGGGGATAGAATTCTTCTCTCATTGGCGATGGATGTTTTACTCACACGTCGTAAGAAATAAGGTCGCAAGCTTTGTTGCAATACCCGATCGCAGTCAGACCAATGTGGGCTTGCAAGTCACCGCAGATTTTGAATTGTCCAAGACAGCCCGCTGCATTAGTACTGAAATACCAATTCCTGGTTATGTTTGTCGCATCATTGACGTTCTGTTCCAGTATCACTATGTCTTTGCCCCGTCTTATCGTGCAAAAAATCAATCCGAGGACAATGATGACTTATATTAAGGTTCGGAAAGCCCATCAAGTCCAAGTTTTCCTTTACATATTACAGTCCCTTGTTTTAAATAGCGCAATATAAGTTGTTTCAATCACATTTGAATAAATAAGAGGCGAGATTTCTTATACTGGAGAAATATTGATTGATTTGGGCATGTGCCTAGTTAAAACTAAGCAGGCAGTTTTCGTCGTGCGGGTAATCTTCTGCTAAGAATTTAAACATTGGTGGTCGTTTCAGATGGAAAGGTAGCAACCATATTATGAATTACACATAATTTTCTCGTTTCTATTTCTCATCCTCCTGCACTTCATCTTCCACAATAATTCCTGTATTGAGACTTCATTAGTCACTCTATAACTGAGCTTAAATTACTATACTACTTATTAAAATATTTTTATTTGTTTCTTTCTCATGATTTACACTTATGTTGATTATATATGCTTTCAGAAACTAAATCAGGTGCCAATTTCTTTCAAAGAAATGGATAGTAATGAAAAACAAAAACTGTAACTGTTGTCGTAATGAATCCATCACCTGAGTTAGAGTAAATTCTAGATGAAAGGGTTTTGAAACATGTTCTAAGTCAGGTGTATGATATTTTAGACCTTAAAGAGTTGCGAACACTTATTTGTAAAGTAAAAATATTGAATCAACACGTTTTTGACTGGAAATTGATCTAAACCTGCTAAATACAAGTAATGTTAGCACTGTAAAATAAAAATACAGCTGAAACCTAACCTCTAAGAGCATCTCCACCAGCGTTGCTATACGCTGGGGAGCTAAAAGACAAGATACCTCCCGCATGGTGCAGAATACCTACTTGAAGCACTGCGGCATTTTTCAGCGTAGGTATCTGGGGAGGCAAATTTTCACTTTCACAGAAAGAATTTTTTTTATCTAATTGAGTTGGGGTGGTTGAGTGATGGTTTTGATATTCCAAACACAAGTTTCACATGAATTGATGAGTGTCGCGGGAGCTAGAGGGTTACCAAATCTGGCAACCCAAGGTGCTTTTTTAACTACAGAGCTAAATGAAATTTGCCTTTAGCAACGCTGGTGTGGCTAAACTGTGAAATCTCACTATTTAGCAACGCTGGTGGGCATGCTCTAGTCTCCCTTCCTCGTGACTGTTAAGGGAAAGTTCTGAAACAATCTAAGACCATAATGAATATGCATACACAAACCAAAACCATTGTAAATAGATTAAAAATACTTAATACTCCCAACGGAAATGCCTTTTCTTTGGGGGTGAATCTCATCTATATTATTTTTACTAAGTTTTTATATTTGCGAATTTTTTTATGGGTAAGGAAAACTATTCATTTTGGGGGTGAATCTCATCTATATTATTTTTACTAAGTTTTTATATTTGCGTATTTTCTTATAGTGACGACCTTGGCAAACCCAACTCATTACTCAGTGTCTGAGTAATTTTATATTTTTTGTCCTTAACTCATCTCCTTTCCTTCATACTTATAATGCATCAAATCTTTTCCTTTTTAGAAGATACAAAAATTAAAAATTAAAAATAATAATATATTTCTTCTACACTCACCTAGCTGTTGATTAATTGTTGTGTAATTTGGTAAGACTATTTCCCTCTTATGCAATAAAAGAAAATTATATGTCAGCTTAAAACAATTTCTGTTAGTCACCTAAATTTGTACAGAAATAATCATTGTTATCATTGTGTATTGTACTACAGCCCTGTCTTTTAGGTATCTACTCATTCCATTTTTATTTTATTCATCAATACAAATATATTAATATTGAAATATAAATTTTATTTTTTTTGTCTGAAAATTCAATGGATTTACAGTCTTGACCAACCCTAGGTTTATAAAAATAAAAGACTTGTCTACAAAAATAAACACCCTTGATCAAAACAACAATTTGCAAAAAATCATTCCAATCTTAACCAACAACAACTACTCAGAATGGAAGATTATAATGATAATTTGTTTGAAAAAAAGACAACTCTATCAGTACTGCACTAAAGAATGTGTTCCAGGAGATGGTGAAACACAAACACCAACAGATGAAGAAAAAGTTCTAGATGCTAATGTAGAAGCTGGTGGAATTATATCTAATTTCCTAGATTCAAGAGCATTCGCGGCTATAGTCACTTCTTAAGAAATTACACAGAAAAGTTACTTACTATGGAATAAAGTTAAGAAACAATTTGCATATGCTTCTTTTGGAAGCAAAGCTAGAATATGGAGCAAATTTAAGAAACTAACCTATGAAAACAATCTCAAGGAATTCATTTCAAACACTTAAAAATTTCTCAGTGACATATCTTCTGTTGTAATAAAAGTAGAAGATAAAATTCTAGCTTTTTCAATTCTTACTAAACTACCTGAAGACTTTCATTCATTAATAGAAAAGGTCACATTGAATTATGAAACTCACGGGAATCCCAATGCAATCCTGAATGTATTACATGAAGCTGAATTTAAAGAAGAAGCTCTTTACATGAATTCAACAAAAGCTTTAGCTCTTAACAAAGAAATATTCCCTAAAAAAATCATTCATTATTGTAGCAATGGAAGACACAATCCCTTTGTCACAACACATGGGCCAGAGAAATGTTTGAGATTGAATCTGAAATTAAAACCTGAAAGAAAACAAAAAGAAAAAGAACAAAGAGAAAACTTCACCATTGCTTGAGCTCTGTTCACACAAATATCAAGAAGAATGAATCAATCACTAACATTAGTGCTAGATACTGGTGCTTCAAATAATATGTTTAACAACAAACATCTTTTTGAAAATTTACAACAAGACCACCAATAAAATGTGGCTACTGGATGTGATAAATCAACTCTAACCACAAGAGGAAAAGGATTAGCTAAAATTTACAATTGACTTGGTAACCTGTGGTTATTACAAAACAGTTTTTATGTTCCTGAACTAAACACTAACCTACTAGATCTATTTACAATCACACAAAATGAAACACAAATCAGAAGAACTAAATAACGAATTTAAATAATTTTAGATAACAATACCAAACCATCCTTCATTTGTCTCATCTCAAGCGGTGTATTAAAAATGCAAATCAATTTGACCACTTCTCACTGTCTTAATACTCAAGCTAAATAAAATGGTGACCTTTGGCGCAAAAAATTAGGACAAATGAAAAAAATTTGATATGAAGAAGTTAATAAACACCAATGAAGCTAGCATATCTGAAATTAATGCATAAAAGATATTTGTGGACTGTTTTAAACTCCATCAATAGCTGGGGCTAAGTACTCTCTCATCATTTTGGACCAGATGAGTGGATTCATAACCACAAAATTTTAGAAAGTAAAAACAGCTGTTTCAATCACTTTTGAAATTTTAGATGTTAGCTGAAGACCCCCATTCAACAAAAATTAAAAAAATCACAACAGATGGAGGTGGTGAATTTGTGAACAAGTCATTCAAAAATCACTCCTTAGAATTAGGCATTGACCATGCTATCAGTCCACCAGACACTCCTCAACACAGTCCTTTTTCAGGAAGAGGTAATTGATCTGTCTTAGAAAAGGCTAAATGTCTCTTACTTCAATCAGAACTACTGTTGGAGTTTTGGGTAGAAGCAGTTTTGACCGCAAAATTTATCTTCAATTTAATTCCCAAACATGATAATCATGTAAACCCACATGAGATCTGGTGTAAATCAAAACCAACATTGAACAAACTCGAAACCATTTGGATGCAAAGCCTGGTTGAAGATTCCAAAAACCTAAATTTCAAATAAATTTGCAATAAAAGCATGGGATGGAATCTTATTGGGATATGAGAATGAAGCCTCCAGCTACCAAATACTCAGAATGCAAGATAAAAAGGTCATAATAAGTAAACACATCTTATTTGATGAAGAAAATCTTCCGTCACTACCTTCTCAAGAGAAAAGCATTAACAAAATTCAAAAATGATTCCCAGATCTAACCCAAATGATAGAGAAAGAATCACTAGGAAGTTCCAATACTGAAGAAGATAACCCTAATACTGACTCAGCCCCATTAGAGAATGAAGAATAAGAACTGTTTGTTGATGCTTTAGAGCAATGGTCTGACGATGCATTAGAACAACAGCCCCAGAGGATCTGAGTGATTGGTCCTAGACATCCCACTCTTATCTGAAGCGAAATTGATGTCAATAATATCTTACCATTCTCCCAAATACAACCTAGGACAGTCTTAACAAATCAACTATGCCCTGTTCCCAAGTAATTTTATGAAGCTATGACCAGTGATAATAAAGAAAAATGGAACCTTGCAATTAAGAAAGAAATTCTCAATATTGACAAATTAAATTTTTGGACTCTCAGAAAAAAGACACTCAATGACCATTCAATTACAAGTACATAGGTTTTCAAAGAAAAAAGCTAACAGTGGAAAAATTATCAAATACAAAGCCTCTTTATGTGCTAGCAGATTTCACCAGATAGCAGGATTGGACTATCAAAACAATTTTTCACCAACTGGTAGATTATCATTGTTATCAATTCTCATCTCCTTTGCAGCAATTTATAAATACAAATTCAATAAAATGGATGTGAAAACTGCCCTTTTTAATGCACCACTGAAAGAAGAAATCTTTCTAGAAATTTCTCAAGGTATCAAAACAGATAAAGAAACTAATGTACTTGAACTCAACAAGGCACTATATGGCCTTAAGTAATCTTCTCTATCATCGTATGAAAATTTTTCACAATGGTTAATCACATCTAGATTCAACTTCTCTCTCACTGATCCATGTGTTTTCTGGAAAAAAGGAGAAAATCCACTATGGATTTATGTTCAAATAGATGATCTTACCATTCTTGGGACAGATATTGAAAGTTTTAAAGAAGAAATTGAAAAAAATTGATATGAAAGGTCTAGGAAAAGCTCACTTACTGCTAGGAATAAAAATAAATCATCTTGATGATGGTTTCAGTATTGATCAAGAACACTACATTTACGAATTAACAGAAAAATACAAAATCAAGGATCTCACAAATTCAAAAACCCCTCTAAAGCCTGAATTTCAGCTTTCAAATGCATCTGATAAAGATCATGAAGATTTCAATAAACTAAATATTAACTACAGAAGCGCATAGGATCATGAAATTACATCAGTTCCAACATTTGCCCTGATATTACCTTTGCACTTAGCCACCTATCTCAATTCCTTGAAAAACCAGGCTTGCAGAATTGGAATGCTTGTCTTCAAGTCTTTTGATACCTATACCATTCAAAAAACATTTTTATAACTTTTAAGAACAATGGTTCCAATCACATCAAGACATATGCTGACGCTGATTGGGGAAATAATCTAATAGATCCAAGATCAATATCCAGTTTCACTGTCAGTATAAATTTTCACCTTATCTCATGGCAATAAAAGAAACAACAAACTTCATCTAATTCAACAACAGAAGCCAAATATAAATCTCTCAGGGATGCAGTCAAAGAAACCACCTGGCTAAGAAATCTCATCAATGAAGTTCAATTAACTTCATCTCCCCTAGAACCCCTTCTACTCAATGACAGCGAGGGAACTATTGATATAGCATTATGTGATGCTAATCATAGCGGTTTCAAAACTAAGCATATGGATATTAAATCTCATTTCATCAGATAGTTTTTTAAAAAAGGTAGGATGTTGTTTAAACATGTTCCTACTACATCAATGAATGCCAGATTTATCACAAAATATGTATGTAAGACCATCCTTTTAAGATCTCTTCAATTTCATAATCCTTTTAAAAAAAACATGATACATATTCTTTCTCTCTCCATGTTCCTCGCAAGGGGGGATGTAAAAATAAAAATGAATCTGAAACCTAACCTCTAGTGTCTCTTCTTCATGACTATCTCAGAAAGCCCAACTAATTCCTCAGTGTCTGAGTAATTTCATATTTTTTGTCCTTAGCTCATCTCCTTTCCTTCATACCTATAATGTGTCAAATATTTTCCTTTTTAGAAGATAAATAAATCAAAAAAAATAATAATATATTTCTTCAACACTCCCCTATCTGTTGATTTATTGTTGTGTAATCTGGTAAGACTAATTCCCTCTTATTCAATGAAAGAAAATTATATGTTAGCTTAAAACCATTTCTGTTAGTTTCCTAACTTTGTACAGGCATAGTCATTGTTGTCATTGTGTATCATGCTACAGACCTGTCTTTTAGGTATCTACTCATTCCATTTTCATTTTCTTAATCAATAAAAATATATCAGTATTGAAATATAAGTTTTAATTGTTTTGTATGAAAATTTAATAAGAGCTTGAAAAATGAAACAGAGTTGGTCTATAAGTCCGATTGGAGTTGAAACAAAAAAGGTGGAGCTTAAAACTGGGTTATGACATTAATTACTAAAAAGTAGGTGATTAGTTTGGAGTATGAATGAAATAAGAGATAAATTGATTAGGTTAATACTCATGTATCCAAACTTTCAGCTATATAAAAGATTGAACAACTTGGGAATCATTAAAAAATATTCACTTAGTATCTGTTCCCACTAAGATATTCTCATAACCTCATAAAGTTTTGTAATTATGAAACCACTGCATGCTTAGGTATTTCTGGGTCCTAAGAAATTGATTGACTCGGTATTTGATTTATTTGCTAAAGGAAGTCATCATTTCAAGATTTACCTATTTTTTGTAATTTATTTTTTAATAAATTCTATCTTGTATTGAGAAAAACTGCTATATATATAGACTTCCTAACATATCTCTAATCTAAATATTCATTACTTCTGGTGTAATATTATATCTTCCTGAATTATTATATGCCAACTCAAATATAAAAATACTTTTCATGGTCAAAAAATCTTAATGGGATTGAAATATTACCTATAATAAATATCAGTAATATATATTCACTGTGAATAGAATTCATTTCAGGATGTATTTTAGAACATTTTTCCATTTTTCTGTCAATAAATATCTTTATATAAAGCTATTTTAGAATGACTTTAGAGTAAATTGTAGTTTTTTTATTGAATATCATTCTAATAAGGTGGAGACCCTTGAAACCTGGAAGTGAGACTTCTTGATCTGACCCTTGAGTTATTACTCATTTTCACAACACTCCATTTTCAAATACCAAATACCAATTTTTTTGGTCATAAGAGAATACATTGAGATGCAATGATTTTATAAATCATAGGAAATAGTTATAAGTTATTTTGATTTGAGCTTGAATTCATTACCTCAACAGGAGGGTGAAGGTCATACAACTTTCTTCTATGATAATGAAATGACCTTAAATTTGATGAATTATCTTCATTTTTTCCCTTTGATTATATTTTCTGTTCGAAAAACTTTTCCCTTATTTATTTTATTTCTATTCTGTATATGATAGATAAAAACAGCTAAAGCTCACAAATCATCAAGAAATATCCAGATACAAAATATTCATATTTAACATGTAAAATAAATTATTTGAAGAAATTTATTTCTTGAGCTAAAAAATCAAAACATTTGTCAAATATATAACCAAGCTTAGTAGAATAACATAATCAAAATGAAAAAAATGTTTTTGAACATTGGTGATAGCTAGATTAAAGTAATATAAATGGGTATCTTGAAGAGCTTCAATTCATTTGAGCTATGAGAAACTTTAATTAACCTAATATTTCTATCAGTTGAAGAATGAGAGGGTAAATTTCTCACATAGCTAATCTTAGGATAGATAAATGAATGTTTTTTTATGAAAAGATAAAGAGCTTTGGGGGAGGCTGATGATTGTTTCACTTAATGTTGCAATTTAGCTATCATATATAAGGACCGCAATTATTTTTGACCCCAGATTTAGACATCAACTCATACTTGGTTCAATTAGAATTATTCAAAACAAAATATAGCTTATGAATTTTCATTATTTAAATAATCTATACTAAATTGTTGAGATACTTGATGGAATTATTTGATGAGCTTATATAGCTTTTTTTGAAATAATTGGATTTGAAGCATAGATGAATTACAAAGAAAATTATTGAGGGGCAAAACATATGATATCTTGCCTAAAGGCCCCTATATACTATACAGAAATTTATACTAAGAATATAAAACACCTTTATTAAGATATAGTCGTGATAAAAACTAAAGAACATACATAAAAATATGTATAAGTATCTTATCTAGATCAGGGCGTGAAAATAAGGCTATATAAGCAGCTTAAGAATTGAAGAGCTTTTCTAGAAATTTTCTAAAAAGGATATTATATTTGAGTTATAGCTATTTTTTAATACTAGATTTTATCCTCAATAAAAGCTAATTTACATTCTTGGAATGAAATATTATATCTTTGGGGAAATTCTAGAGTTACAAATTGCAGTAAATCTATTATATAATGGACCTTAGATACGTCGAATAAGAGCTTAAAGACGGTAGAGAACTTTGTATAAAACTAAATAAAATCAGTACTTATAACTAGCTACTATCGTTAATTCTATACTATTAAATTATCCTAAATTAGACCTGAGGGAGTTGTTAACTATAATATAATACAAATAAAGTGGAATATTTTGAAAATTTGATCAATTTATTGCGATAATCTTGATAATTTCTCATTGATAAGATTTCTACATATTTAAAAGTTCAAGAAATTAGGATAATTTTGAATTTGAAACATCTTTGATACTTGAGTGGTAAACGACATCAAAGTTCTTATAAGAAACTATTTGAATTGAATTTGGTATTGGGAAGAGAATCAGAAAATAATACTTTTTAAGCTCAAAGAATAAAATACATGAGAAAACTAAGATATGTGCACCACAGAATGACCTGGTAATTCAGAAAATTGGCCTAAAACAATATCTCGGCTGTGAGATAAGAGGATAGGAGAACTAAACCAGAGGGTATAAAATGGGGAATTAAAAATTCAGAGGAAATTTAGTAATTTAATTTTGAAAATTGGACTTACCACTGGAAGGAAGGGGATAATGAATTTCCAAGATTATCCTATGTAGATGCTAGAAGTATGTAAATGAAATCTGTAACCATTACTGTGACATGTAAAAATAGTAGAGTAATTAGATAAAATGGTTTTAATATCTATAAATAGTGGTGATCAGTCTATTGGAGTCCTGGGTGCAATTATTATCAATTGGGGTATTATAATAAAAACAAAAAGAATCAATATCCTAATCATATCTCAAGTATTCCAAGGTTTACTTCTATGTAAGATAGTATAAGAATGGAAGAACAAATTGATAAGATAATTGGGTGTTTTTTTTAGGTAAGAGAGCCTAATTTTATCTCAAATCATGGTAGAAATAGGTGTTTTACCTCTTTAAATTTTTATATAGTGAAGTGTTCCACTGATGTGGTTTTGAAACTGCATCTCAGCATTTTGTGTCCAAAAGAGGTGTATTTTCTCACCAATGGAAGGTCTGGGTACTTTATGAAGTCCAGAAAATCCCCAATGAGTTTAAAATAATATTTGGAGGACCCTCAAGAGTCAAATTATGAGAAATCTAAGTATAATAACCATTTTTATGAGCTTGATGCCTCATAGCTCTATTATATGAGAAAGAATTCCAAATTTCCACCCTTTATAACAAGTTGTGGGAATTGATGATATAACTTATTAGTAATCAATTTATAAACAGCCTTTTGACATTTTTGATTCCTTGTAATTCAATTCCCTAGGATACTCTCCCACATTACCAACAGGTGTGGTATCATAACCTCAAATACTTGATAGCTTTACCAGTGTTCCAGATAAAATCCTCAAAAGTGGTTCAATTTTAATATGCCTTGCGCACTGAAACATGAATATTAATTTGAAACAATTTTCTCTAATTATTCAAAATATATACAGGATAAAAGTATTTTTTACCTTTTGTAAAATAGTATTTTTCCTGTTTCAAGAAGAAAGCGTTAGTAATTCTTGATCTGTGCAAGCTCCAGAAATTAGTGTTGAGTTAGTATCCAGTGCTACGCTATCCCTTTTTTAAAGTTTCTACTTGAATGTTATATAATGAACACTGTAAAAGCTGTATGAAAGGTGCAAAAATAGTATAATTCTTTCTGGTTGTCCAAAGAGCAATTATATGATTACCTTTCATCCAGTGGTGCTAAATTTTTGATATTCTTGTTTGAGAGATTGAAAGAAATATTACAATTGGATGGTCTGTTACTCAGAATCAAGATTATTGATGAGAGGTAACTATTAAAGTCTATGCTCATCAAGAGCTTACAGCCTTGAAAATTTAGCTAATGCTTATTGATAGGTAATAAAAATTGTATTTTTCAAAGGGGATAATTTTGAATTTTAGATGTTCAAATGTACAAGATATCTTTTCTAAGCCCTGTTTTTTCTGTTTGTGGCCTTGTTGTACCTTCATTGAGCTTAATGACAAATAAGGATGTGTTTTTGACTCTTTTCTTGGGTATCATGTTTATGGTACTCTTGAGGGTCATGCTTGTGCTCTGGGTTTGAGTCACAGGATGAAATACCCTCCATCCAAAAAATTTCCATAATTTCTGAGACTATTGTGCCATCTTGGAATCTCTAAGCCTTTTGAATTGAATCAATCTACCAGGTATTTTTTGTTCTGGAAGATAATTATTATTGTCTTCTTCCTGATTCTCAAGCCTCACAAGGTATTGTCTATGCTCTTTCCCATTGATTTCTATCTTCCTGGATTGTATTGTGGAACTCCTTTTGGTGTGGGATTAGATAAGGCAGTCCTTGAGGGGGAAATCACAGGTAAACAGTTTTGAATTGCTGAAATAATCCTGTAACCAAGGGTGCTAATGGTGTTTTAGCTTCCCCTCTGAATATACTAAACAATCTCCCTACAGAGCTCACAAATCAATATTTAAGATTGTGGCTTTACAACTAGAGAAGACTTTTCAGCAGTCTCTATCAGACCTATTCAATAATCAGACTAATGATAAAATAATAATAATTTTAAATAAATAAATTTGTAGGTGATTTCAAGATGATAAGATAATAATTGAGTAGATAAATAATAGATATAATAGTACTGAGTGGTGATTTTAAGTTGTTTTATTTGTTGAAGGTATTTTGTTTTAATGGATAATAGTTCAATATGAGGAAATTTAGTAATTGTGATAATATAATAATATTCTTTGATAGTTTAAATAGTTGTTGTTGGTAAATAATTTTGATAATATGTAAAATATATTTTGTGATAATAATAATAGTGATATGGATTTTCTTCTAGTGAGAAGAGTATAATATAAACACTTTTTTGAGTATGAGTATTTCACTAATAGATGAATTTATAATATAGGCAGACCTACTGTTAACTACAGCTATATATAAATCACTTTTTAATGTAATGTAATAATAATAATAATAATAATATCTAGATTAACCTACTAGTAAGGGATGAATAATTATTCTCCTTCTTGGTATATAATTATTTGCATGAGGAAAGAGGAGAAAAATGAGAGAGAGAGGCCTCTTTTTATGTTATGAGAAGTACCCATGGCTCTCCATGTAAAGTTTTATTCTTGCCCTTGAGATAATTTTGCTGGTGTAGATTTTTTTTAACAAAAGTCAGATGACCTATCTATTATACTGCATTAGTAATCTTGCACAGCCTTGAGAAATTATTGCTAGTGTGTAAAATTGGGTATGGTATCATATGACTGAGATATTTTCACCATTTGTTTGGTCAAAATGAAGGTTGAGATGTTTTTATTGGTGGGGATTTTGATAAAAATATCAGGTGACTTCTCTTTTGCACTGCTTTAGTCAGCTTGCATAGCCTTGAGGAATTAATGCTGGTGAGTTAAGGATGAAGGTGGTGTCATGTGAATAAGCCCCTGTATAATTTGTTTGTAAGATTTATTTAGTTCCAGGTGATTATGCTGTGTAATGTGGGGATATCTTCTTGAGTTTTAATTCTTGATTACTGTAATTGCTGTGTGGTTTACAGTTTTAGTGTATTCCCCTTGCATGAAGCTAGTTGAAATTGCATTGAGTTATATTTGATGACCCTGAGGCTGTGTACTGTACAGATCTTATGCATGTGGACTGTATAAGTCTTATTTGGGCTCCTGTATTGTTGTGTAATTTTTTTTAAGTTTTTAGTTGATTTTCATGTATTGAGTTGAATTGGATACTGTCATATGATCCTTGTGTCACATGCACTGTATTTGGTTACTGTAATTCTTAGTAATATAATCTTCTTGATGGATTTAGAGTGGATATAATGTTACAATGTTACTTTTCCTATGTAATTTTGAGTTTCTATATGTATTAAGCCTATTGTTGATTCTGTAAGGCTTATATGTAGGTTTTCTTGTATAATTCCATAAGATTAGATTCCTCTATTGTTCATTTAATTATAGAAGTATATTGAATATTTCAATTGTGAATGCTAAAATCTTCCATTCCTCCCTACTGTTGATGTTATTCCTGGGTTTTTTGTGATTTTAAGCATGTCCTTTGAGTGGCAATTTCCTGAATTAGTCATTGGGATCTTGATTTTCCAACTTTTAATTTCCAAAAAATTTCTTGAAACTGGTAAAAAGGTATGGAATACCACAGTATTATTCCCTTTACTCTGCCAGGTGATTCTTCCTCCGTTGATTTTCCTGGTAAAGGGGCTGCATTCCTTTTGAGAATTTTTTTCCATATATAATTAATGATAAGGCTTGATCAGAATAAGTGGAAGTCAGGGTGTTCCCTGTAGAATTATTTGGTGTTTTCCCCTCTACTGCACTATTTCCCACAAGTCAGATCTTATTGAAAGGCTCCACATAGGAATCCCTCATATAATTGGGATCTTTAAGGTTGTTGAATGTTGGTCTTTAGACTAACAATTGGGACACTTCTTTGAATTTAAGCTCCTTATTGTCTTTGTCCTATATTTTTTGTCATATACTTTTGATTCTGGGAGATGTTTCTTTACAGTGTTAAAGGCCTCCTACCACATAATTTGGATCCCTTTGGCTGTAGGGTGTACTGGAAGTAGGTTATTTTTCAAGTAATCTACTGGTAGCATGGGGATATATCCTTTCTCAAGTGCAGATGGTGTATTTTCTGTCTTTGAGCTCTCATTGGACTTGTAGGAAAATTGAGCTATGGGAGAAGTTTGATTCAGTCATGTGTTTACCCATCCTGATCTTTGTATTCCATTCCATATTCATAGATTTTTTTAATTATGTCTGCCATTTGATGGATCATTATTTCTCCTTGGACATATGTTTGTGGATGGTATGCCTTGGAAAAGGCCTTTTAGGTCCCCAAAATATGTGAGCCTTTGAGATATGACCACAGATCCAACAATGTCACAAAGCAACTTTAAAATACTTATTTTGAGAATAAGAATTGAAATTATTATCTTAAAATAAGTAAAAATGCCATAAAAAGGCATAAAATATTGATTATCTCAGAAACCAATGGGTAAAAATGTGAAATAATTACACCTTTAGATTACCCATGAAGAACAACAAATATCAAAATTGTATGTAATATCTGAAAAGTAAATACTTATTGAGATAACCAGAATATATGCACTTTTATGATAAGCACATATATTCATGGTTGTTAGGTAATATCTTTTAAAATAATCATGATGAATAGTTGAAAAAAAAGAAAGCTACCATTTGATAACTTTAGGAATAAAGATATAAACTTTATTTGAAAATTTATAGACAAGGTTATAATTCACAAGGGTTTATTGAACAAAATAGCAATAGCTGTTGACCACTTTGTTTTAAAAGTGGTCCAAAATTAAAAAAAGAACATATTCAGATTTTAACAGCTCATGCATGAAGAATGATGTATTGTTCATCATCATATTAAGGGTATAACCCCTTGAAATCATGGTTTAGAGTTTAAAATAGTAAATTTTGACAGAAAAGATGAGTTACAAGAAAAATCATCAAAAATAGAGTTTTGCTTATTTAATGAAATTCTCTTGGAAGCTTGGTAAGGACATTCCAGGCTATCAGAAATTTCTCTCTGAATGGCTTTAGCATGAATAAATTGAAATTTATTAATGATCATTTATGATCACACACTGTAATCTTATTTTAAGCTTAACAATTATATAAGTGATAGAACTGGTGGATACTAAGAAAATTCATGGAGCTTAGCACTTTGGAAAGCCTATGATGTCAGAGAATTTGGTTCTACAGTGATAACTCTAAGTAATGGTGTAATATTGAGATAAAAAGGCTTAATGATTATGTAATCATCACTAAGCCTTGAAATATTGATCTATTCCAGTGGATAACATCAGTACACATCTACTAGAAGCCTTCTGGACTCTAGGAGGAATGATATTAATATAAATAGAGCCCGTTTTCTTGTATTTCCCCCAATTTCAACAAAAACAAGAATGATTCAAATCAAAAGTTAATTCTCTTTATTCTTAAAATATAAATCATTTATATTATTAAAGACCAAAGATGTGAGCTTTAGAGGTATTTTTATACACCCAAAAGACCACAAATAAAAATTTATGTTATAATTATGAATAAATATACTTACTTATTTTCAAAAAAAATATAACTGTATTATTTATATAAAAAAATGAAAACAATTAATATAATATAAGATGAAAATTACATTGAAATTAGAAATTGTGAAAATGGAATTTTACTTGAAAAAATTAAATAAAAATAAATTTTCAACAAAAATATTAAAAATAAAATATTAAAAAAATTGGAATAACATTTTTTCCAACAAAATAAACTTATGAAAATTATTTCCCCATTGGATTTGTCATAAAAAAGTAGGTGGGGTCACCTCTGAGTGAAATTTCTGTAGCTCAACTATAAATAAGCTTGAATTATGTTTTTTAGTATTTGCTGTATGAAAATCTGAAAATCCTCAAAATCTTAATTTAATTCACACCAAATGTGGTGTTAACCATCAATTAATGTGTTAAAATTGAGGTGTGGTGTTTATCTTAGAAGTTATTCAGAATCAACGTATTTTCAATTGGAATTTCAAAATGTGAGAATGTTTTACATGAATGAGCTTTAATATACATATGATTTATGAATCATTCAAGTTGTGTACTGTAAAAACTCAATTTAATTACGTATTTAAATTACAAGTATAATAACTGATGAGGAATTAAAGAAAAAATAAACTGGAAAGATCAATTCCAGGGGGAAAAGGAATCTTGGCTGAAAGGGTGCCAGACTCCACCAAATTCTGTTCTGACAGGCATGGGATGTCAAAATTCATGCAAAGGCTCATTAATTTTTCCCTGGAATCGAGTCACAGGGTCTGTGACTCAATTGATGATGAGGTTCCAATACTAACCAGGGGAGCTTTAGCTGTTGCCAATAGGGTAAAACTACCCTTATGTTATAAATATCTTAGTAAAAGGAGTTTAAACAGGGTTTGGCAGTCTCCTATACATATTATGATGTGTTTTGAAGGCTTGAAACCTGGTATTATTATAGCAATGGCTGATATAAGGCTCTAAAATGGCTGAAAATAGCAAAAAATTGCTAAAACCAGCTATTTGTTTGGTCCAAACCAGGCTTTAATAATGCCATACTTGGTTTTTCTGTTTTCATAGTGTTTCTCACGACTTACAAGAGTTCATTTTACTTTTGAAGTAAGGAAATTGTTGGCTATAAAAGGATGTCTTTGTTGGCCAGTTTTTTCTTCATGTTACAATTTTTTCCTTTTATAATTAGCTTAAACACTCTTGAAACAATCAATTAAAGATTTCAACTGACTTTCTTAGATCAGTTAAAAACTTTTAATCCTGTGAAAAAATAATTATACTCATTTTTACCCTTGAACCACCCCATAAGTGAATTAAAGCATATTTCATCACTGTTAGCTTTATCAATTTGTTTCCAAATTCACTCTGGTCACTTTTGGGTGTGTTTTATCTTTAATGATCTTTTTAAGGACTTGTTTACTTTATTAATTTTCTCCAGTTCTTTTCTCAATTTATTCAAATAGAAATTTCTCTTGAAGAAATTCCTTTTATAGCCTTAAATATCACTTGTAGAGTATTTTTGGGATAGGTCTTTATTTTTGGTAAAATGCTAAATATTTTTAATATAATTGCTTTATACTTATAAGGTTAAAATAATAAATTTGGAGTGATTTAACTTAAAAATCTTAAATATTACTATTTATAATCATATTGTACCTTATACAAATCTTGAGGACAGGAAAAGTACTTAATTTTTAATCAAATTTTCATATCCACAACTTACAGTTGGGGGCCCAGCTATGATATTTTACCTGTGACATATTTTTTTACCTTTTTTCAATTTTTTTCCTTACATTCAAAAATTTAACATTGCATAAAAAATACTTATAATTCAAAAAATCATTAAAAGTAAAAGTTTTCATATTTTATATGAGGCTTTTTTCATTTATCTTTTGAGAAACTTTTTTTTACTTAATTAATTGCTTTTTCACTCAATTTTAGTATACGGAAATGTGGTAAGACAAGAAAACTGTCACAATACTATCTGCCAGACCTCAGAAAAGGGAACTCTTGCCAAAAAGGCTATTAAACCAGTTGAAAGACTGGTTAATACTGGCAAGTTATAGCTCACATTCCACCATGTGACAGTACCACCAGATTTAGAGCACTGCATCCAAAAGTGCATGTAACTTATGGTATTCCCCATGTCCTCCTCATGGAGCTACATTAGTCACAAAAGGAGCCTCCAAGGAATCCCCAAGGGGCAGAACCCTTGTACACCAATGAAGTGGAAAACCAAGTGATTTCTGGTTGTTTGATTGAGACTTCTCCTTGTCTACAACTGGAATCAAACCCATGATGTTGGTAAACGGCTTATTGTCACAATACTGTCTTCCAGACCTCAGAAAAGGGAACTCTTTCAGAAAAGGCTATTAAAAAGGTTGAAAGACTGGTCAATACTGGAAAATGTTAGATCACCTTCCACCATGTGACAAAACATTGAAACAGCATCGACAGATACTAGTATTATCCCTTTCAGTAATGTTAATTCTGACCATAATAGCACTGTAATTATAACTCAGAATGATCAACCAGAGCCAATTTCTTCACAATTAATTAATTTGGACATACGTAATACCCTCCAAAAAGCAAAGAATTTGGCCAATATTAAGTATTTTGATGTGAAATTACTATTTTAAGCTTTTTTGATCATAATTATGCCCTAAACCAGATCAGGAGGCAGCTATAACCTCTCAAGAAGCTCCCAAAAAGGTTATAGACATGCTTATGATGCAAGCCAATCAGTTACAGAAGGCAAGGGTCAGAAAATGAAGGGCAATTGACAAATTATGCCATTTTGAAGCTTATATCACTGTTTTACCATAAAACATAGCTGACACCACCACAAGAAGACTAAGTGGACATTTAAAAAGCAAGCCAGAAGGCTTAAAACAATTCCTTGCAGCAAAAAGAGTACCAGATCCTTGCAGATATGTGGAAAAACGGCATGAATTCTTACCTGACAGTGAGAAAGTTTCTGGGCCATCCCAACACTTGCAGGTTACTCAATGGATGGAATCCATTGATAGAAAAGAAGAACAGGATTGTTTTATCAGAATAATGGATAAAAAAACCTCCACCACCCAAAAAAGTGCCAAAGCCAGCCCCAAAAACCATAAGCAGCAATTCTAATGTGAAAAAGAAATCACAAGCTCAGAAAAAGGGAAACTAAAAGGCAATAGCCACAAAAACATACATCCAAGGCTACATAATCTCAAAGATTCAACAGGATGCCATGGAAAATGTGTTTCACATGGCCAGAGCACTGATGGAATTACAGACAAAGGAGGAAGCCAGATTAAAATATCAGAGATGATTTCTGACACTTTGAATGGCATTCCAAACTTGTATATAGCAATAAATGACGTAAAAAGTTATATTTCTGATAATAATTCATCAATTTGTAACAATCTCAAAACAAATAATTTAAGATTGAGCCAAATAAATGAAAACATTATGTGTTTTGAAAATGGTTTAAGAAAAATCAAAACTTCAAATAATGACAGTTCATTTGGAAATAAGATAAATGAACAATCTGCTATTATGAAAGAATTAGCAGATAGATATTATAAGCTCAATATTGAGGACATAATTGGAGTGAGAATAAAAGAAGCCATCAAAATTATCAAAAAAGATAATAAAAAAGTCCTTTATAATATTTCTAATTCACTTACTTAAGTAAAGACATGTATCATTGTCTTGAAAAAGTGTTTTGACACCTCACAGGTGGAATTATCAAAGTTAACAATGAAATTGAATCAAGTCATTTCTGAAAATACTAGACAAAATGAATTATAACTAGAAGTGAAACCTTAAGAAGACATGTATAAAATTGAATTAATAAATTTAACACAGGGCTCTCAACATAAATTCCAAAATTCCCAAAGGTTTAGCACCAGTAAAATGAATGATGTTGAACAATTACTGCATACCCTACCAAGAATTTCTACACACCTTAATCAAGCTAAGGCTAAAAGAAATCACAACCCACAAGTATTGGATGTAGAAAATTAAAAATTCAAAAATGAATTTTCAACTTCTTTCCATAACTTGGAAACATCAATGGGCCAAGAAATTTTGAAAGAAGTACCAAAACTTAAAGAATTATGTCAGCTCAGTGATTAAGGAGAATATGACCATATAAAAATAATCAGAGGTATTGGCATGATAAAAGAATACTTTGAATTACCAGACAGATTTGTAACAGCAAAATTTGACACACTGTTTACCAAGTCAGCTCATAGATGGTATATAAAAGTAAGACAAGCATATGGACATCAAAGTTGGACTTGGTGGAAAACCCAAATTATTGATAAGTGGGACAATGATTATTGGAGATTTAGGGTGGAAACAGCATTTGAATACACTAAATTTAATGCTGACAAAGACAAAGATTTACCATGTTTTTTAAACAGAAGAAAAATTATCAGCATTATATCCTGGCATCCCAGAATTTATGATTTGCAAAAAAGCTTCTGAGAAAATGTGGAGGTGGCTTAGAGAATTCTTTCAAAAGCAGGAATGCGGAAAAATCTTCAGCAGAAGATATTATTTTTATACTAGAGTAACCACCAGAACCAGAATTTGTTCTAGTAGGTTGAATCTTAAAAGAAGGTTTAATAAACCTTGGAAAGATTCTGTGGACAGAAATCCCATATAAACTTCTACTAATATAAAATATAAATCTACAGATACAATCAGAAAGCTCCATAATTCCCAGAGCATCACACATTTAGCTAATACATGTCCAAAAATATGAAAAACAAATGAAATTGACATTGAGAAAGAACCTGATTATGTAAAAGATGATGTAATTGAAGAAAGCTCAGATAATAATTTCTCAATATTTTCTGAATCTTCATAAGATATAGGAAATATCAATGTAACATTTGAAATCATGGAATATTATTCCCACTTGCCACCATTGAGAAATAGCCAGCTTTATTTTTCAAAAATTCCAGATGCGCAGCTTATGAAAACCAAACAAAACAGGGGCAAAGGTTATACAGCTGGTAATTCCTGTATAAAGGAAGTGGCCATTGATAAAAAACCCACTAATCCTTTACTTTACCCAGGAGCCTTCTGCTCTTTTTTAGAAGATCTTTTATTAAGAGCTGTGTACCAAATTTTGAAGATAAATTATTACCAATTGATGGCATAAAAGCCAATAGTGCAAGTAATCCAATGAAATCATTTGGAATATTTAAAAAAACTGTAATATCTCCACATATAAATGAAATTTAGGAATTAATTTTGAATTGTTTGTTAAGGGAAACTTCTCTAGTACCCATTTCATATTGGGAAATGATTATTTCATAATGTATGGCATAGATTTACATAACAATAAATACAGATACTTCACTATTGGGAAAATAATCATCAAACATTTGCATTTTTACCTTTTAAAGACAGATTACAGTAAATAAAGTATCACATTCTAGTTTAGAGTTAGAGAAGTTCAATTCAGAACAGTTAAATGAAGCCAAAGTAAGTCTTCATCTTACTGATATACAGGAAACTGAACTCTCTACCCTTTTATATGACCACAAAAAAGCCTTTGCATCAGATGAAGAACTACTAGAGGAAATTATTGGTCATTAAGTTGAAATTATGTTGTACATTGTTAGAACTTATCCACAACTCTTGAGGAGGCCTGCATACCCAACATGCCCAAAATCAAGAGAAGCCCTTGATCTTCAAACTAAAGAGCTCCTGGACCTGGGGATAATAAGAAAGGTTGGCCACAACTAGGAAGTAGAAATAACTACACCAGTCATGGTGGAATGGAATAATAGAAAATCAAGAATGGTTGGGGACTTTAGAGCTTTGAAAACTTACACTATCCGGGACAGGTATCCCATACCAAAGATCTAAATATCCCTCACTCAAATATCACAAGAAGTGTAGATAAGCCCTATGGATGCCCTTAAGGTATTTCATCAAATTGTAGTGACACAAAGAGTAAGAAAATATTTTAGAGTTATTTTTCATTGTGGGGTTTATAAATATTGAAGGATACCTTTTGGTATCAAAAATGCACCTTCACACTTCCAAAGGATGATGAATGGAATATTACCTGAAGAACTTTCAGAAGGATGGGTAATAATTTGCATTAATGACATTATCTTCTGTTCCAAGACTTGGAAGGAACATCTATACAGATTATCCAGAGTTTTGGGGAAAATCCAATTTGTAAAAATGAAAATTTCTTTGAAGAAATGTCATTTTGGAGTTAAAGAACTCAAAGCCCTGGGACATGTAGTATCCATTCTATCCCTTGGAATGGACAAAAGCAAAGTTGCAGCAGTACTACTGAAGCGTATGCCTCAGAAAAAAAGAGATCCAGTCATTTTTGTTAGTTTCAGGATACTAAATACAGCACATTAAAGAATTTGCATCAATGAAAAGACCTCTTTATAAATTGTGTGACAAACACACATTGTTTGAAATGACTGTTGACAGATTTAAAGCCTATTAATCCTTGAGACAAGCCTTAACCACGGCTCCAGTTTTACAGATGCCAGATTTTAAGCTGCCCTTTCAACTTTATATTGATGCATCAGGAGATGGGCTAGGTGATGCACTTCATCAAGTTCAAATTATAAGGGAAAAAATTGTAGAAGAACTGATATTTTTCATATATAGAAAAATCAAACCTACTAAAACCAGATATGGGACAAGTCAAATAGAATTTTCATGCCTTGTATGGGCCTTGATGAAACTTAATTAATTACTTTAAGGATGTTTTTTTGAAGTTATAACAGATTGTACCTCTGTTAAATAACTTTTAAAAATGAAAACACCCAACAGACATATGCTCAGATGGCAAATAGCCATACAAGAATATAGGGGTAAGGTGACCATTGTACACAAAGATGGAAATATTTACAAAAATGCAGATGTACTAAGCAGTTGGCAATTACCAAATGACATTGATAATCCTACTTATGTGCCAGATGATTCTTCCCCACAAATCCCAATAGAAGGAATAAGTATTACAGACCTGAACAATACCTTTTTTGACAAAGTAAGGAACATTTATGCTCAGGATAAAAATTGTAGTATCCTATGTCAAGTAATTACTAAAGACTCTAAAGATAACTCTTTAATACACTCTTTGCATTAGATATGGAAGAAATCATATCATGAAGAAAGATTTCATTTACTTGATGGCATAATTTATCATAGGACTAAATACGCATGTGTAATGACAGCTCTGGAAAGATCCTTAATCAATCTTTTACTGAAAGAATGCCATGAAATCCCCTTGTTAGGACACCTGTCTGAAGACAGAACAAGGGTTAAAATCAAGACCTGTATATGGTGGCCAATGTTGCAAAGAGATGTTGAAGAATATTGCAAAACCTGTGACAGATGTCAAAAGGCAAATAAATTCACTTTCAAAAGACTTGGATATATGATAAAAGTCCAAGAGCCCAGTAGAACTTGGGAAATTGTCCATATGGATTGGCTAACTGGCCTACAACCAGGAGGTGACAGAGGATATAGCTAATGCCTAGTGATTGTTGACAGATTGAGTAAGACTCCAATGTCTTTGCAGTGTCACAAAGATGATACAGCCATGAATACAGATTTTCTGATATGGAATATAGTAGTATCATGGACTGGAATATTTACAAACATCATTAGTGACAGGGCTCCCAAATTAACCTCAGCGCTATAGACAGAAATCCAACCATTATTTCGAACAAAGTTATCATTCTCTATAGCTTACCACCCACAAGCTGATGGGCTAGCTGAAGGAATGATCCAAACTTTGGAATACATGGTAAGAAGGGTTTGTGCATATGGCCTTGAATTTAAAGATTGTGATGGATTTACCCATGATTGGTGTACCCTTCTACCTGAACTGGAATTAGCACATAAGCCATAAATTCATGCCAGTACCAATAAGACTCCTGCTATTCTAGAGAAAGGATGGAATCCCAGACTAACCAAATGTTCCTTGAGGAAGGATTAGGTTGAGATACATCCCACAGCTTCTAGCTTCAAAGGAATGATAGAAAAAGCTAGAAAGTATGAAGAAAAGTCCATGGAGGACTCATTTTCCTATTCAAAAGATAAATGGGACAACTAACTTGTTACTCAAGACTTGAAAGTAGGAGATCTAGTACTTGTATCTACCACTCACCTCAATAACATAAAGGGATGTAAAAAGATCAAAGACTCCTTTGTAGGACCTTTTATTCTCAAGGCCCTGCATGGGGAAAATGCTTTTGAAATAAGATTATCTAAGGATCTTAGTAAAAAGTATCCTATATTTCCAATACGCCTGATAAAGCCTCACACATCTGGTTATGCTAAAATATTTTCATCAAGGAATAAAGTGCCCCAGAATATACCTCCAATCAAATCATCTGGTGTTAATAAAATTACCAAGGTTCTCAAAGAAAGGAAATTGAGAAGAAAATAAGGAAGTAACTTGTCAGGTACAGTGACCCAGCTTGTGAAGATAAAGGGTTTGCAGAAAAAGCCATACCCAAAGCTTTCAAACTTCTCAGCAGGTTCAGACACACTGGAAAGAACAATAATACAACATAATATTATTCTTTTTAGCGGGAGGGAATGTGATCCTTAGAGGTATTTTTATATACCCAAAAGACCACAAATAACAAATTATGCTATAATTACAAGAAAATAAATTGATTTAGATTGTAAAAGCAAAAATTAAAATATAAATATAGAATTTATATACAAAATTAGAAAAATGTATTATGAATTTTTCAAAAAAAGTTAAATAAAAGTTGTTGTTACTTTTTATCCAATCAATCAGATTATTGAAATTTTTCACCATTGGATTCCTCATAAGGAATACGGTGGGGTCACCTCTGGGTAAAATTTCTGTACCTAAACTCTAAATTAGCTAAAATTAACTTTTAGTATTTTATTTATAAAATTGAAATCCTCAAAGCCATAATTTAATTCACACCAAATGTGGTTTTCACCACAATTTTTGTGTTAAAATTGAGATGTGGTGTGTAGTTTAGAAGTTATGAGTAATTGAAGTATTTTCAATTGAAATGTCACAATGCGTGTATGTATTACATAAGTGAACTTTCAATTACATATGAGATATCAATTATGAAAGTTGTGTACTGTAAAAAATCAATTTAATTTCATATTTATATTACAAGTATAACACATGATGAGGAAACAAAGAAAAAATAAATCGGAAATATTAATTCTGGGGGGGAAAGGAATCTTGGCTCCAAGGGTGCCAGACTCCCCCAAATTCTTTCCTTAATGGTGTGGGATGTCCAAATTAATGCCACTGTCCATTACTTTGTCCTTGGAATACAGTCACAGGGTCTGTGACTCAATTGATGATGAGGTTTTGATACCAACCAAGGCAGTTTTAACTGTTGCCAAGAGGGTAAAACTACCCTTAAGCTAAAATAATCTTAGTAAAGAAGGTTTTTAAAGGTCTTTATGTGTCTTAAAAACATTCTGATGTGTTTTTAAGGCTTGAAACAAGCTATTACTATAGAAATGGCTGATTTCAAGGTCTAAAATGGCTGAAAATAGCAAAAAATGGCTAAAACCAGCCCTTTTTTCGTCCAAACCAGGATTCAATGATGCCATAATTAGCTTTTATTTTTTCAGAGTCTTTCCCACAGCTAACAAAAGTAAATTTTACTTTTGAAGTAAGGAAATTGGTGACAATAAAATAATTTCTTGTTTGCCGCACTTTTCTCCATGTTAGAATCTTTTCCTTTTATAATTAGTTTAAACACTATTGAAAAAATAAATAAAAGATTACAACTAACATTTTCAAAAAATTCCAAACCTTTTAGCCACGTTAAGAATCACTCTAATGAATTTTTGTAACTCTTATAATCATTTTTACCCTGAAACCACCCCATAAGTAAATTAAAGCATCTTTCATCACTGTTAGCTTTGTTGCTTTATTTCCAAATTTACTCTGGTCATGCTTGGGCATGTTTTATAATTAATATTTCTTTTAAGGATTTAGCTCTTATATTAATTTACTGAAGTTCTTTTCTCACTTAATTCCAATTGAAATTGCTCTTGAAGAAAGTTCTTTTGGAGCCTTAATTGTCTCTTGTAAAGTATATTTGGGATAAATTTTTATTGTTGGTAAAGAAAACACTTTATCATATTATTTTTTTATACTTATAGAGTTGAAAACAATAAATTTGGCCTTTATCTCTCTTAAAATTGTTAAATATTACCATTTTTAATCATATTGTACCTTATACAAATTTTGAGGACAATAAATGTACTTGATTTGGAATCAAAGCTTCATATCCAAACTTTAAAGGGTGGCAGGGCTGTTTAATATTATGAAGAAGGAAATATCTTTGGCCATTGCTTTGATTCACCCTAAAATATAGTAGCTCAGAAAGTAGGGAAAAACTTTGTATTTGAAAGGGCCATCCCATGATTCCCCAAGTTGGCTTTCAATTTCAGGGATAGTGCACTTCTCCAGAGGTTGTCACAGCCATGGAGACAGGCAGGGAATTACCAATCATTACAAATTGAAGATCTTCCAACACCCAATCAACAAGGGGTTTTCATGGAAGATCCACAAATACAGTTTCAGACCTCAATACAGCTTAATACAGGCAAAACCCAAATACAGGCCTGTCCTCAATACAGGTGAAAACCTGTATTGATTAAAATACCTGTATAGGATAAACCAATACAGGTTTACATCTCAAATACAGCTTCCTCCAGCATACAGTCATGGGTTCTCAACACTCAAACTCCAGGCTGGCATTTTTTCACATATACCAGCCCCCTTTCATCCACCTGGGGGGTTTTCCCCCAGTTAATTAAAATATTTTATTTATTTCTCACTCAGAGGTATTATTCTATTGATTCTTCAGTTAGTCTTAGCCTTCCCTCACTTGTTCAGTAGAGTCCTGGTGGTCATATCCTTATTGATCCTTTTCTCTTTTATGAACAGGTTGAAATAGTGATTCAGGACTATTTGTGGTTGGCTCTTTGTTATTGCTTTTGTTTTTATTTCATGTCTTTTAATGCTCATTATTTGATCAGTAGGAATTTTGCCTTTCATCTTATTGCTCTTATCCTTTGAGTGCTTCTGTAAGATGTGACTATGAAACTGATGATAATATTACTATCAATCAACAGTACTATGTCTGTTCTTATGAAATATAATAATAAAATATTATTATAACCACAATTAAATAATTAAAAAAATTATTTCTTTCACGTGTTAAGCACTACTAGTGATTTTAACAGTGAGCAATTAATTGTCTACAAGAAGAATTTAATAATAAAAACTTCTTTATTAAAATAATAAAATTATTTTAATATATAATTATCTTTTGCAAGAATAATTATAAATATAATTCTTGAAGAAAACTATTACTAGAGAAAAACTTTAAGAATTAAGAATAAATGACTCACTAATACTCCAAAGAACTTATTGATAGATAAGAGTAACTCAAAGAATAATTTTATAAGTTTTTGGATGTGAAAAAGCCACGTGTAAAAACAGTATAAAATTAAACCAAATTCCTCAATGAAAAAGATTTCCAAAACAATTTCAAAAATAAGAATTATTTTAACTTTTACAATGAAAGAAAAAAATATTAAATTAATATATTTTAGAGCTTAAAAATATATTAATTAAGGGTACAAGGTTCAAGAAACACGGCCAGGCCCCCAAATGTAAGATGTGACTATGAAACTGATGATAATATTACTATTAATCAACAGTACTATGTCTGTTCTTATGAAATATAATAATAAAAAATTATTATAACCACAATTAAATAATTATAAAATTATTTCTTTCACGTGTTATACACTACTAGTGATTATAACAGTGAGCAGTAATTGTCTACAAGAATCAATTACAAGAAGAATTTAATAATAAAAACTTCTTTTATTAAAATAATAAATTATTTTAATATATAATTATCTTTTACAAGAATAATTATAAAGATAATTCTTGAAGAAAACTATTACTAGAGAAAAACTTTAAGAGTTAAAGATAAATGACTCACTAATACTCCAAAGAACTTATTGATAGATAAAAGTATAGAAATTTGACGTAGAATTGTGGATTTAAGGGATCAAAAGGATTTATAACAGTATTACAACAATATATAGTTGGATTCTATGATTTCACGTCTTTCTGGATGATTTTGAAAGATTTAAAACACTTAAGAATAGCTTTAACTAATACTTACTTGTTGGTAATAATGATTTAATAAATTGATAAGATGATGATACGGAAAAAACAGCAAGAAGAGGCTTCTTTTAAGTCAACAACAGCTCACAGAGGCGTGCCATGGAGCAAACTGAAAAACCAGTGAGTGAGAAAACAATAAACCTTTTTGGATTAATGCTTGCATCATCTGTTGTCATGTAAGATTATCATAATTACTTAATTGATGCTTTTACGTGACTACCAACCCCAATATGGTTAAGAATAAAAGGAGTAACAACAGTAAATCTTCTTTTATTCTAAAATAATCATTGATTTCTCAAAGCTATCAATGTTATTGCCAATTTCATCACAGGTTTTAATTACTATGAATTTTCGAAGATTCAGTGTTTCGCGTAGAATGGTCAAAAATGGACTGTAAGTAAAACTTTTAATTTTACTAGTAAAACCATAATTCTTTTTGGTTGTACCATAGATAATACAGTTCTTCATTGGTCCTGAAAGTTTTCAGGAAGATTCATTAAGAATTGTATTTTTAATGAATTTTTGAAGTTTTTACCTCATTTCTACGTAGAATTGCAAATAGCAGTATTTTGCTGGTTGCTATGAGGTAAATCAATGAATATGGATCCCAAAAGGGTTTTAATTACTCTTTTAGTGTCTAGTCATGGAAAGTCATCAAGAATTGACGTGGTTACAGGAGTCTAAGTAGCTCATTACCTCCTTGGCACGTCAAAATAGCAGGTTATTTGCTATTTTTCTTATGATTACAGTAGGTGTAACTTGGTAACCAAGTTCCCAAAGAGTTTTAGTTTACCAATTGGGCCAAGATGAGCCATGGATCCATTCTCTGGAGCTATCCACGCCTCTGAGGCCTCAGAAGTTGGGTACCCTGGCTCTCTTTGATGTCTTTTGTCCCCCTTGCTTATTTTTTACGTCAAAATAGTAATTTAAGCTTAAAGTGAGATATCCACTATGGGTGTACCAAAAGTCCATGTAAGAATACCATGATATTAAGTGCTCAAAACATGCATAACACTATTCTTAGTGTATATGTAACATCGGATTTCTCACTTTCCCATTATTTTGGCTAAAAATCAAGAAAAACAAAAATTTTCACGGATCTTTTATGTGGTATTAATGATGTGGTATTGAAGTATTTTCCATTTTACCACCTCAAATACTTAAATTGAGCTTATTCACTCTATGGAGCTACCCTAGGTGAATTTTTGTGTAGAATCCAAATCTGGTCTTAAATCCATGGATTTACTTACTCAATAAAAAGTTATTCATCTTTTCTGAAATTGAAAATGATGAATTTTGGATATATGCATGACTTATGAGTTTTGCATAATTCAAAATTTCTTTTTAAGATAATTGTGGCCTATTTGGGTATGTAAAATATACCTCAAGGCTCACAGCTTCCCTTGAGCCCTCCATAAGTAAGTCTGTTCAATGAGTGCCAGGCCCTCTTGATATAGAAGATCCCCTGTGACATTATTTTAATTAACTCATAATTCATTCTTTTCTTTAATTCATTTATATTCATTTCTCTCATTCTTCAATTAAGATTTTTATGATTTCATTATCTCTCATCAATTTTTATCTCTTCAATTGTATTCAAATGAAAACTGATTCTTGGCTTCATTTCTTAAATTATTCTGACCCTTTCACTTTATTTTCAATTCTCAATCAACTTTCATTTTTAATTTTCTGTCTGAATTCAGGTTCTTTTATCAGGCTTAATTGATTGGAATTTTTGGTTAATCAATTCAGCATATAAGGAGTTCTCATTGAATTGGAGTTATAATTTATTGATTTTAAACTTTCTGAACAATTATTGATTGATTGATTTTGATTATTCAAGAAATTTACTTTATCTCAAGATTCTGATTTGATTTGATTGATTGACCTGATTTGATTCCTAAAGATTTTATTTAATTTATTGATTTTAATTTCATTCCGAAAAAAATTAAACTGATTTTTGAAGATATTGACTGAATTACTCAAGAAAAAATTGATTTCATTTTGAATTTGGTTGATTTACTTGATATGATTTATTGATTGAATTTATTTGACTTGTTGATTGAAATTGATTATTCATAAGAATTTTATTTTGTCATTTTAATTCTTCAAGATTTATTCATATTAATTTCACTTCAAGACTTACCATCAATTTCTAAAGTTCATCAAGATTGTCATTTTATTTATTTGGTCAAGCCTTGTCTGGCTCTCAAGTATCATAAAATTTTATTTTCTTTCTCCAATAATGACAGTTCAGCATAGCCCTCCAGCCAAGAATACAAGATCTCAAAGACATCAAGCTGTTCTCACTCCTCCGGCAAGGGATCCTCTTGACCGCACACCATCAGTTCATCAACTGAGTGAAAATCTGGATAGAGGACCACCAATGGAAGGATCAGAACCCTCCAGAAGAGGAGGTGTGAAGTCAAGAAGATCAATATCATTATTTGGCTTGTTGGGTGGCTATCCAAGCATCTCTCAAGGGAAGCCAAAGATGAAGAGGGGGAGGAGTCTATGGAAGAGGAAGAGTCTGAAGAAACTTAAGTAGAAAGTGCCTTGGAAGGTGCCCCTGAGGCTTCTGAAGCTCCAAATCTAGGCCCTTATAATCAACCTCTTGTCTCTCAATATGAGCAAAACTTTCTCAAAATGATGGAGCAGATGACTCAATTCATGTGACAGCTCACTCAACCAGTTTCCTCAAGGGACACTTCAAGAGACCCAGAATTCAAGACTCCATCAATGAAGGCACCTGATCCCTTTGATAGTACTAAAGCTTATAAATTGATAGGATTTATTCAATATTGTCATTTAATTTTCCATAATGAACCAGAAAACTTCTTCTCTGACAGGAAGAAGGTTTTGTACTGAACTTCATTTATCACTGGTAGAGCTGGAAAATGGATTCAACCTTACCTCTCAAATATCTCCAATGAAGATCAATATTTTCTCCTTAATAACTGAAAGTTATTTGAAAAACAGTTATTTACCCTGATTGGTGATCCCAATGAAGTCAGGAAGGATGAACAAGAGTTGGACAATCTCAGGATGAAAGAAAGTGATCAGGTTTACTTGTAAATAGCAGATTTCAGAATTTTAATGTCAAGAATTGGAGACTGGGGGGAAAGGGCCTATGTTCATGTGTATAGAAGACGCTTGGCATCAAGCTTGTTGGACCAATTGGCTTCTCACCCTGGGAAATTCGAGAGCCTTCAAGAACTCATGGACATCACTTTGGAGTTAGATACTAGGTACCATGAGAGGCAGAAGGAAAAGGGTAGTCATTGATAGAAGAAGCCTCCAATCAGTGGATCTGATTCCCCCAAGCCTCCCAAAGGTTCATCTTAAAAAAAAGCCTTATCACAAGAACAAAAAGAAGGGGAGGAATTCTCAAGTGTTCAAAGACAAGCCTCATGCTGCTCTCCTCACCAAGGAAAACAAATTTATTGGTTCTGAAAAGGAAAGGAGGATTAAAGAAGGCTTAAGCACTTATTGTGGTGGCAAGCACACAATTGGAAAATGCTTCAAGAGGCCTAAAAATGGGCAAGGGTCATCAAGAGGCCTTCCTAGAAAGCAGGGAAAAGCCTGAGTGGTCATCATGATGTGTTCAATGGCTCTCACCTATTTCCTTCAAGAGCACAATTGTGCACTATTAATACTAGTGTCAAGAAATCTTTAGAATTTCTTATTTTTTCTTCTCTCTGTGATATTTTTATAGTATTCTCATTGATTCTGGTGCTACAGACTCTTTGATTGCAAAACTTTTTGTTCTCAAGTACTCATTCCCCATGTCAGAGCTTCCTGAAAAGATTCCTCTTTTCATTTTGGATTCCAATGAATCCACTTCCTTGTTAATAACCCATCATACCAAGTGGGTTGTTGACTATCCTTCTTTCCCAAGTTTTGAATGGGATTTCTTTCTCATAGATTCACCCAAGGGAGAAGACTTAATATTGGGCTATGATTTTCCCTACAATTTTAATCCAATTATTTATTGGAAAAATGGATTGATAACCTATGATTTTAATCATAAGGATTCTAGTGGTATCAATTCTTCTACTAGTAATGACTTTGGGGCTTCTGTCAGCAGTGTTGCTCTGGCTGGTGAACTTAAGACACTTTCCCTTCCTCCTTCTGTCCATATCCCTTCCATCCTTTCGTCTCAGTCATTACTTACATCGTAAGATGAAGTCTTCAAAGAGGTAAAGGATGTTGGAGAATATGGTGCTATATCTTCACTTCATCTCTTTCAGGGAATATGGAACTTCCTCCTTTGTCTTTTCAAGCTTTCCTGGAGGAGTGGTGGAATGAGGAAGAAGAGTCAGAAGAGATTAAAACTGTGCTAAAGGTAGTCCCTCTTGCTTATCACCAATATCTGGATGTATTCTCCAAGGTGAAAGCATAGAAACTTCCTCCCCACTGGGCCTGTGATAATCATGTTGAATTGGAGGGTCTTCTACCTCCATTTGGTGTTATCTACTCTTTATCAAAGCATGAGTCAGAAACACTAAGGGCATACATTTCAGAGGATTTAGAGAAAGGTTTCATCAGGCCAAGCTCCTCTTCAACAGGAGCACCTTTCCTTTTTATAAAGCAAAAGGATGGTGGCCTTTGTTTGGGTGTTGACTACCACAAACTTAATGCTGTCACTGAGAAGAACAAGTATCCTGTTCCTCCAATGAATCAGCTCCTTACCATCTTTAACGGTTCTACTATCTTCTCCAAGATAGATTTGTGTGGTGTTGATTATTTCCTGAGAATTGAAGAGGGGGATGAGCACTTAACTACCTTTAGAACTAAATATGGTAGTTATTAGTATTTGGCTATACCATTGGGCTTGACCAATGCTCCTGCTTCATTCCATAATCTTGTGAATGATATCTTTGCTTATTTCTTGGAGATTTTTGCTGTAGTATGCTTAGATGATATTATGGTCTTCTCTAGTTCTGAGGAGGAACATGTCAAAAATGTGGTCTATGTCCTCAAAAGACTGAGGGACAATAATTTGTTTTCTAAAGCCTTAAAGTGTGGAATAATTGGGGTATGATGTTTCAAGTGATGACCTCAAGATGGCTTCTTCCAAAGTTAAGAAAATCCTCAATTGGCCTCAGCCAAAGAAAATCAAGGGACTTCAATCTTGCCATGGCTTTTCCAACTTATATCATTGTTTCATTAAAAATTATTCCAAAAAATCTCTGCTCTCACTTTACTCCTCAAAAAAGTTCTCCCTTTATCTTCAATTAGGAAGCTCTTAGTCAGTTTCAAATACTCAAAGAATGTTTCACCACTTCTCCTATTATATCCCATTTCAATCCATCTCTACCAACTACTGTAGAGACTGATGCTTCTGATTATGCCTTGGGTGCTGTACTGAGTAAGGTGAATGACTGAGGAAAGCATCCCATTTCATTTGATATTTGCACGCTCCTCCCAGCTGAGCTCAACTATTACATTAAGGACAAGGAACTCCTTGGAATAGCTTGGGCTCTCAAGTTCCAAAGACCCTTTCTTCTTTTTCTCTATGATCCCTTTGAAGTATTGACAGACTACTTTTCCCTTCAATATTTTATGTCTTCCAAATTTCTTACTCATCAGCAAGCACATTGGGCAGAGTTTCTTTCTGAATTCCACTTCACTATAGCTTACCACCCAGGCAGACTAGCCACTTGACCAGATGCCTTATCATGTCAGGAAAATGTGTACCCAGAGAGGGGGGTGGACTTAATCAGCAATAATCCTCAAAATTTTCATCAAGCTCTGAAGAAGAATGAAATTCAAGAGTCAAGATTTTTCTCAATCAAAGCTGAAGGTTGCTCAGATTCAGTGGATCAAATTCAGATGGCAGTATGGCAAGACAAAGAGTATAAGGAAATTATAAAGCAATTGGAAAGAGGTGAATCAGTATCAGATTATTCTCTTGAACTTCAAGCCAAATTGTTATTATTCAAAGATAGAGTAGTACTCCAAAGTAATCATGAACTTCAGCTGGATATCCTTCAAAAGCGTTGTGGTATTCCATACCATTATTATCAGTTTCAAGCTTACCAGAAAAAAAAATTGAAAATAAATAAATAAAGAAAAAATATAGAATTAAATATATCTGATATTTTTGAAGATTTTAGAGAACTGATAAGGAGTGTATTGCTACAGACTGTCAGCCTGTGACTCAAACCCAGAGCACAAGCATGACAGCCAAAATACCATAAACCAATGGTATAGCCAAGATACTACCAAAACATGGAGCTGAGCCAAATCAACTCAAAATGTATCAAAAGAAAGAGGAAGCTCACCTCTTTCTGAAAACATAAGTCCCATCACCATAGGACAGGAAATAACAAAGTTATTCCTGCTCAAAGTTATTGCTGAGCATAAACCTTAATTTTCACCTCTCATGTAAAATCTAGAAGGAGAGGCTTAACCCCATCAAATGGGTATTCAAAATGAAGCTCTAAGTCAGGGCTATCCAATGGTACCAGCCAAGATGCGCTAGCACCAGTATTACTTGAGTTATGGTCAAATTCAGGCCAAATAAGGGTGATCAAAACATTCACCTCTCATCTAACTTCTACAGTTTTAGTGTGGGATACTTGAAGTGGGGCCTTTTTGGAAAGGGCACAATCAGGGCTATCTGATGGTGCCATCCACTTCTTCATATCTCACCTACAACAGAAGTTATGAAGCAAACAAGCTCAATACAGCTTTTTGCCCAAACCACGCTTATGTACAAAAACCTTGTACATGGGATACTTTTGTCATATTGAATGATAGCCATACTGAATTGCATATCATTGTGTAGAGCCCATACAGGGCTATTCAATGAACCCACTTTGAGCATGATATCTCAAAAACTGACAGAGGTATGGTCATTTGAAGGTTAGAATCCCACAATATGACCAATACAACTGTATTATGACAGGATACAGTTTTACTCTGATTATGAGGTTTCAAATAGATGAAGAAGCATGTTAATACTTTAATACCTCATAAGTCAGTCAATACTGGGGTCCCATACAGTTTCTGTACAGCATTCTACGTGTCATACACGTCAGAATCAGGCTTTGAGGTCCCCAGATGAACATTTTCACCCTGTATTGGTGAAAAATGCACAGATGTGGTTTCAAAGCCACATCTGAGCCCAATACAGGGCATACAGGCTTTTTGCAAACCACAAGTCAGTCCTAGAGAGTGAAAAATCTTCACTTCCTCTATGTGGAAAGGTCTAGCACCCTTTCCACCCCATTTCAGGATAAAAAGGAGGCTTTTCACAGCCAGAATTGTCTCCTCATCCTGCTCTTGAATACCCTATGTAGTAAACTGTCAAAAACAGTTTTAATCTTGGGTAAGAAACAGGTATACTCTTAATTTAAAGTATTGTAGTCTTTATTATTGTAACCCAACAGGTAAAGCTGCACCCAGGCCTTTCAACAGCGCTCACCACCACTATATTCATTATAGTAAAGCCCTTATATTATTAAATTAATCCATCTTTAACCCTTATAAAACATTTTCAAACTATTTTCCACATTTCACAGTCATAGTTTTAGTTGTAAATAGCTCTATTACCTCTTCAACATAGACTCATCCTGACACAGACACACTTGGAATTCCGGACTAAAAAAAAGCAAACCTTCCTGTCTCAGTTGACAAGAAGGAGCTATTCACCTCTGGATTGGTCAGGTAGCTGGTTCAAGCCACATTGAAGGCAATTTCAAAATTATTGTTTGTGGAAGTTCCAAGAAGAATAAAACAAAATCAAAACAGAAGAATAAAATCTTTTTGGAAGAAAACAGACAATATCTTTTTTTCAAAAAAAAAAGAATTAATTCAACCTAACCCATAAGCTGGACATCAAAAATGGACAACAATTGCACAGCAGATGACTAATCCTTTCAAATACAAACCACAAATTATTCAAGACTTATCAGAAAACCATTTGATTGGTCAGAAATCAAATTGATTCATGGTACATACCTATAATTACAAATTGACGTGATAAATCAATCTCATTGGTCAGAATTCACGTCCAAATTTCATTAAAATAATAACACCATGTGATTGGTCATAATTCAAATCAATTCCAGGTCCATACCTATAATTACCAATTGACGTGACAACTCAATCTCATTGGTCAGAAATTGGATCCTGTGTCACGTTGCTACACCAAAACTACACGTCTCACTAGCTAAAACCTCTCAACTACGATTTTTTCTAAGTACCCTTTTTTGAGAAGCTCTATGGAGGCCCAAAAGCTATAAATAGAGTTCCTCTCTCCCTCATTTTTCCCATCATCATGGAACAAGCTCCCAATATCCCTGAACTAGCAGGATATCTAGAATAGTAGTAGTGGTTTAGTAGTGAAAAGCTCAGTAGCTTAGTATTAGTAAAGAATAGTAGTATAACCGTAGTAAAAGCTCAGTAGCTTAGTATTAGTGAAGAATAGTAGTATAAATGTAGTAAAAGCTCAGTAGCCGTGCTCAGTAGCTTAGTATTAGTAAAGAATAGTAGTATAACCGTAGTTAAGTCTTAGTAGCCTTGCTCAAAGGGTTAGTGTTATTAAAAAAGAGAAGTAGTAGTGATATAAACTCAGTATTTAAAAAAATCCAAAGAAATCAAATCCAGTAGTCTTATTATTAGTACTCATATTGTGGGAACTCCTCTGCGTGTGGGATAAAATGAGGCAGTACCTGGAAGGGGAAATTACAAGAAAACAGTTTTGAATTGCTGTTTGAGACTTGTAACCCTTGCTCTGCTCGTGTGCTAGAATAATCTAGACTGCCCTTCCTAATATGCTAAGTTATCTTTACTGAGTTCACCAAATCAATTTTATTATTGATAGTGGCTTGATCAGAAAATATTAGACTCAACAATCTCTAATCAGACTTTGCTCTACTCAAAACAATGGTTATTTAAAAACTTAACAAATAAATTCTTTTTAAAACTTTCAGAAGGCTGAGTGCATTCCACCAGATGATAGTACGACAATATATAAAATAATAGAATTACCAAAATAAATAAAAAAGAACAGGAAACACTATCTTCTAATACAAAACCACAAAATATTCTTTTCTTGATAATTTTTTAATAAATATAGAAACTAATAGCTAGAATAACAACAATCTTCAATTCTATAAGATGATAAACTTGACGAGGATCAAAATATATTTCAACCCCTTTTGATGTGATGGATGGGATAATACTTTAATAATTGTTAATAATTGAGTATAATATGGGTAGTTTAATGTTATGTTTTGTGTTTTGATTTAATAATAGATTATATGATCTCTTCTGGTTTTTTTTTTATAATGATACTAGCTGATTGCTTTAGGTTTAATATTAATCTTAACTAAACACTAAAGTATTTAATTTTATTTTGTTCCTTGATGATAATTTATTAGGGATTACCCAATAAATACAAATCCACTTTTATTTTAAAAGTAGTAAAATTACTTTGGTTGTGCAGGTTTTGTTTTAAAACAAGCAAAATTACTCTCTTTGAGGAAGTTTTCAACAAATACTAGCCCAAAACTAATTATAATGGTTAGGTTTTATTTTAAAGCCTACAAAATTACTTTGGTTTGATGGTTTTATTTTAAAACTCTCTAAAAATTACTTTCAAGGATTTAAACACTAAACTCCAGAGACGCCTTGCTCATGAGCTTCAAGCTTTAATATCCTAATTAAATAAGGCACTAGTCTACCTGCTAGTAAGGGATGAATTAAAGTCTTTTCACACTATTGGTTCTCTTGATCTATGTCAACAACGAACCTCAGTTACTAGGCTTAATTTATCAAAATTTCTAGTATACCTCCTAGAAGAGGGATCAGAAAAAATAAATTCAATTTACAATTTCTAGATGGGGAAAAGGGACAAAGTGGGAGAGAGGGCCTCTATTTATAGCCGTGGGGCCCTCCATAGGAGTGCAAAAAAGAGGGGTCTTAGAAATTTTTCAGCCTCTGGTGGCTGTGCAAAGCTGTGCAAACTTTTAATTGTGGATTTTCAGGGAAACGTGTTATGACGTGACACGAGTCTGGATTTCTGACCAATCAGATTGCTTCACTCTTATCTCTCCCATTTACATGTGACATATGGCTGTGTAATACAGTTAAACCTTAATTTCTGGCCCTGGAACCCTTATCTCCATGTATTACTCAATTGATTACTAATCTGTCAGCTGATTTTCCTGTATTATAGTTTTCTGACTTCCTGTATTACTCATTGACCTATATTACGTGTATTACCTTTATTCTTCCTGAAAATTCCTAAATCTTTCATATTCCTTCCAAAATTCAGTCCCACTCTTCCTCTCTGCAGCTTCAATCAGAACTTTGGGGATTACATTCACAGAAAAGTTGATGTAATATGGCCTTTCCAATTCAACAATAAATTATTTCAGTCTCCAAAAATTAATCATTTAATTATCTAAAGGAACTCAATGATGCTTATCCCCTCTTTGGGTGGTTCATAACAGCAAAAACACATGAAATTTTCCAAAATTGATACTTCAAAAGTGTTTTGTTCCACACCTTGAATCTTCTATGTCCCCTATGATGCCTACAACTCTGCTCTTTATTAATTGGCATCCTCATTGTGACTCTGATTATATTAATCACCCAATTGCTTTTATTTAAGCATATTAAAAAAATATATATTAAAAAAGATTATTTACAGAGAAAATTGAAAAATGTCTTTGATTTGGGTACTGTCCATCACAATTATGTGTTGGATAGTGCAGTGGGGTGACACTGGAAGAGCAAATATGTGGTCAATTTTCCTTAATGAATATATCCTTTGTGTTATTCCATGTTTATTTTACTGTTACTTTTCCTCAAAGGTGATTTCATACTATTGATATCCTCTTTTATATAAATAATTACCATAAAAAAAAATTTTATTCAGCTGAACTGTCATGGTATACCACATCCCCCTCTCCATTTAATGCTGTCCCAAGCATTCCAAGTGAAGCTGAATGAATTATACTATGACATCCGCAATATAGTCCTTTGATGTTCTACTACTATTCTCTTCCTATCCATAATTTAATATATCCAGTGCATGAAAAAAAAGAAATGATCCCCTTAAATAATTTCCACTAATCCCCCAAAACTTAACATCATAAGGTGTGATGTAAAGAAACAAGCACCACCCCTTATTTTTTATATGTTTTCATTACAAATAACAGGTCAGCCATAACAATGATACTAATACATGAAAAAAAACAAATTATAACACTAAAAAATAAAAGATATCCCTTCATTAGCATATCCTTTTGAGAATGGAGGGGTTGAAACCCCTCTCCATTTAAAAATAATCATAGCCTCTTTCAAAACAAACTACATCAGACTTCAATCCATAACAAACACAAGGTATATCCCTTCTACTCTAAACAAAAGATAATCTTAACAAAAATAACCATAAAAATGAGGAAAAGTAAAAAAACAATGATGCAGTTTTATGTCTTGCTCAGGACCCTATATTTATGGAAAGGGTAACATACCCCTCTCCATTTGATAAAAAAAACCATATGTGTATCCAATAAACAGAAGAAAGTTAAACACTCTAAAACATGGTGCTCCAAGTCTTTATTATCTTTCTTATTACCCTTGATATGAATTAATACTTATTTTATATTGTTATTGTTCATACTCAAGAGAATCTTTAACTTTAAATAGCACCCTGACACTATATAGTGGTTGTCACCAAGGACATAACTTTAATCAACTCAAAGTTATTTCCCCTCATCAGACTATGTCTGACCTTGGCTGCTTAGAGTATGTGCTTATCAATATGAATTTACACCTAGTCTGCCGGTCCAAGTACCACCTAATGCAGGGAGGCCATTAAATATCATCAATTTTTGAATCAATAATGTCTACAAAACTCAAAGTTATAATTGAATCAAAGTTTATGAAAAAGATTTAAAAGTCTTATTGTAATAATATAAGTAGAGTGCTTTTATAACAAATAATTAAAGTAAAAGATAAATGAATATTTTTTATGTGAGAGAGGCTTCAAAAGTTTCCTTTTGAAGCTACAGGTATAAATAAAAATGTATATAGGAGTGATAAAAAAAATCATAAAATAAGAGGTAAAAAGTAAAATTAATTAATAAATTTAGTCAGGAAGACTAAAAAAAAGAATAAGTTAAAGTAACAGTTTAAAGTCTTGTTTGGGACTAAAATGAGGGTAAACAGTACCCTCTATTTATATTCTTTTTCAGTATTTTAAGTCCACCTTAATTCCATTCTATTTAAATACAGAAAAAAAATCTGACCAATCACAAAAAATGTCAAATCCTGACCAATTAAATACCATAATTGAATTCTGACCAATCAGAAATCATACCCAGATCCTAACTTATCAAAACTCCTTGAACTGAAATTTCCCTCCAAGCCTCAACTTCAGACAAACCACTATCTAACTCATTGCCAATGAATTATTTGGGCTTAATCATCCTCTTTTTTTTATATTGAATATATATATATAAAATAATATAAAATCTCAAAAAAGAAAAAATACTTTATTCTTTTTCTTTTTGCTTTTTTTTTTTTTTTAAAAAAAATAAAAAAATAAAAGAAAACCAAAAAATAAATGAAAATAAATTAAATAAATAAAACAATTTCAAAATCAAAAAAAAATAAAACCTTTAAAAGGTAAATATATAATTAAACAACATAAAAAAAAAATGAATATCAACGGAATTCATAAAAAACATAAAAAAAAAAAAAATAATAAAAAAAATAAAAGAAAACATAAAAATAAAGAAATAAATAAATAAAAATTCCAATCATTTTAGCTAAATTAAAGTATAACTTAAGCAAATGGTATAGTAATTTACATTATTGTAAATTAAAATTATATATATAAAAAAAAGTGTTAATTAGTTAATCTTTTTTATTTATTCATTATTATTTTTGTTATTTTTTATTTAGCGCTACAAGTAAATTATTTATTTTATAATGTTTTTATTTTTTATTTTTATTTTTATTTTTTTTATTTTCATATATATTTATTAAATTTATTTAATTAATTTTTTAGAAAACTTTTTTTTTTTTTTTTTTTTTTTTTTTTTTTTTAATTAAATTGGAATTAATTTTAAATTAAAAGGTTAATTTAATTAATATATAATTTATTATTATTTATTTAATTTTATTTTTTTTTATTTCCTTATTTTTATTTTTATTTTTTTTTTTTAATCGATTTTATATTTTTCTATTAATCAAAATTAAATTAAACTTAAATAGTTTATTTATTTTTAATAAAAATTTTTCATTTTATTTTAATATTAATTCATAAAATTTACATAATTATTATTTTTTTATTAATATGTTTTTTTTTCTTTTTTTTTTGATTGAGTTTGAATTAAGTTCAAAATTAATTTAAACTCTTATTATTTTAATTAATTATTTTAATTTAATATATATAATATATATATTTTTTTATTAGTTTTTTTTTTAAAAATAACTGAACTACTGCGCGTTGTAGTTCAGTTATTACCCAGCCCGGACGCTGCGCTGCTGCGTTTGCGTCTTTTCCTTATCTTTCGACGATGGCACTTCTGCCGTTGTCTTCTTTTCTTATCTTCTTTTTATTTATTTTTTTTCTTTTTATTTTTTATTTTATATATTTTTCTTCTTGGCAGTGGTGCTTCTGCTTCTTTTTATTTTTTATTTATTTATTTATTTATTTTTTTTGACTTTTTTTTTAATATATATAAAATTGTATTTATATATTTTTTTATTTAATTTATTTTCATTTTAATAATTTGCCACTGCCGATCACCGATATCACCGTAATTGTCTGTTGCTGCCATCAATCATCCGTACCGCCTCGTCAAGTCATTGTTGTAAGTTATTTCCTTTGTTCGCTTTCATGCTCCATTCGCCGAGGTGAGTTTCTTCTTTTTTTTTTATATTAACACTATTATATTTTTTTTTATTCTATTTCATTTTATTGACTGTCTTTTCTTTTGACAGGTCTACTGTGTCTGCAAGTAATTGTCTGGTCGCTTCGTTTCTCTTTTTTTTTATTTCAAGTCATCAATTCCTCTTTTTTTGTTTGCTGCTAGTGGACCTCAGGTGTTCTCCATGATTTAAGGAGCCGTTATTGTAAGTCGTTTCCCCCTTCTTTTTTTTTCTTTATCTACTACATTAACTTATTATATTACTAATTTAAATATATATATTTTTATTTATTTATTTTATTTCATTTCCTTTATTTAAAAATGTCTTTTCGCATTGAAATCAAGCCTTCTGGCGATACAGGATATTCTGTTACGATTTTTTCAAACAACCGATTTTACGCCTTCGAACTCGATTCGGACAACGTTTCTATAGCTTGGCTCAAAGCTTCCTCCACTAACCATCACTTGGAACCCTCGGTTTTCTCCGATATTGATAGTACCATTACCCAGTTCGACCATTCCATACCCGCAGATCTAGAATCAATCGTCGATCCTCAATTACGGTCTACATCCACCCTTGATCCTTTGGCCGACGAATTTGTTCCAGCAAACATTTCCCCCGATTACCATCCTCCTACTTCTCCCGTCACTACTCTTCCCGCCTATTCACCTCCTATAAGTCCGATATCCGAATTTGATCCAGCTTCTCCACGCCGTACCGAACAAAGCCTCCGAGCCGAATTCCTTTACTTCTTCGAATTGTTCCGCGACGAGATGGCCAATGCGAAACGATTAATCGAGGATTTTTTTTCTAAAGTCGCCCAAAATGCTGCCGACGATCATTCTCACGAGGCAGTTGTCTTGTCGATCCGTACCATACTCCACTGGTATAACCAGATGGAGCGGTAAGTTTTTCTTCTTTTTTTTTTTTTTTTTTTTTTTTTTTTTTTTTTGTTGTAAAAAAAAGAAAAAATAAAATAATTAATTTATATATATTTTTTTTTTTCTAGTATTTCGATTGAGCTGATTCGATTCGAACCTCGCGACAATGTTTCCGAAGTCAAATTTGACGAATAATAAAAAAAAGAAAATTAATTATTTTATTATATTTTTTTTTTTTTTGATATTGAGGGTTGTGTCGGATCTTGACTATTAAGTCAAGTGCTGGGTTATCTAAACAAAATATTATTATTATTTTTTTTTTTTGATTTTTAAGCTCATTGGAGCTTTTAGCCTTGATTAATCAATTGAACGCTTTTTTTTATAAGCTCATTGGAGCGATCTAATTTAATTAATTATATTATATATTTTGTTTTTTATCTTGACTGTTTTGGCTGGGTAATGAAAAAAAGACATTAAAAATAATTTGCCCTGAGAAAACTGTGCCCCAACAAATGAACGCAAAAAAAAATAAAAATAAAAAATAAAATAAAATAAAATAAAAAAATAAAAATGAAATAAAATAAATAAATAAATAAAAATTGAACACAGAATAAAAGAAATAAAAAAAAACTAAGATAAAACAATAAAACAAGATAAGATAATAATAGAATAATTAATTTTTTTTTTTTTTTTTTATATAAATAAACTCAAATGTCCCAACTAAGCCAATAAGAAAAAAAATATAAAAAAAAATAATAAAACCAAAATTTAATAATAAAAAAAAACACAATGAATCCATAATTAAATAACTGATTCATAACAATTAATACAGGACAATAAACTACATGGTAAGTATAAGAAACAAATCCATATATATGTATATTATAATAGAGTAAATGGGTTAACATGTGATACTCCTCTAGGGCTTAAACTTTGATCCCCTTTTGGATTTATGTCTTTCAAATTTAAAAGACATTTCACTCTTAAATTTATGATTAAAGAAATTATATAATTGTTTTTTAATTTTATGCTTGAGAGCTCTGAGAGGAAGAGGAATTTTCTCTTGAGGATTATTATAAGTAAGTATGAGATTAACTTCAATTTTATGTCTTGCAGCAAGTTCATTATTTTGATTTCTGATGGAAAACTTTCTGGTTTTTGTATTTCTAGTCTAGAAATATGGATTGGTTGATTTGAAGGTTTATAATGCAGAATTTTAGGCATCTGGCCTGGAGGAATGGTATTTTCTTGTGGAAGTTGAGAGTTATTCAACTCTAATCTCTGGGCCAAATTTGTTGTTTCAACTTGTTGGTTGTTCATATTAAAGAATGCCTCATACAGTTTTAAGATTTCTTTTTCTTCAGAGGTTAACTGGTCTTGGCATTTTTGCTCAGAATTAGCTGAAGGTTGGTTTTCATCATATTCTTTCTTCAAAATTCCCTCAAATTGCTTTTTGTTCATTTTTTTTGAGAATTCGACTTCATAATTTGAGGGTTCATGAATTTTTACTTGGAAGTGGGGAGTTTGAGGATTTATATTCCAATTTTGATTAAGTTCTTGAATATAAAGAGGAGGACCCTCCTGATGTGTACTTGATGCTTGAGGTTTAGAAGACACTTCCTTATCCCAAGAATTTCCTTTGAATATTTCTTCCAGAAGAACTTGAATTTCTTCTTCTGTTTTAGGAAAGGTGCGTGTATTGTTTAAGTTATTCCCTTGGCTGAAAGGTACAGAAAATATGTCTGGAATATCATTTATAAATAAGTCACTTCCAGATGCAAATGTCTCCTGAATTGGTTTCTTGTCCCTCTCAAACAGATTGAATGCTTTTGATTGCCTGATGTTGAATAATTCTTGATTTTCTTCTGAAGAGTCTTCATTAACTTTATGAGTGTGTTCCATATCATAAATTCCCTCTGAATGGAAGGTGTTTACTTTGAAGGTACAAAGGCTGTTTTCCCCCTCCTCTTCTTCTTTTGAGTGGTAAAATTCTCCCTTTTGCTTCATTTCTTCTTCTCCTTCTGTCCCAATATCTTGTAAATTTTCACTTTCTTCAACTTCTATTGATGACATATGAATACTCTTTACAACAGAAAAGTAATGACAAAATTTCTTTCCCAAAATTAGGTGGTTTAATGATCCTTCAGCTGTAAATGGTAAGTAAATGGTTTCATCAGTTGGCATAACAATCTGAACTTTTTTCATTAAAATTTTATGTTTTGTTTTATTTTTCTTCTTGGGCTTCCTTCCAATACTTAATCCAATTTTTAATGGCAAAATATTTTCTTCGAGGCTGGGGTTCATAATTGCCATAACAGGATATTCCTCCCATCCCACTCTAGCATAAATTGGTGAGTTGAATTCCTCAAACTGAGTTACATCTTCATTATTGGTGTTCAATTCTTCATATTCATCTTTTCCTTCAATTTTATCTTCTTTAATACTAAGGTAATTTACCTTACTGCATGACTGATAAGTTGTTTCTATGTTTTGTTCCTCCTGGGATGAAGATTCATGTTCAATGGGATTGGAATTTGTCATATTTAGTGCATGCTCTTCAAGGCTTGGATTAATTGGAGGATTGTCTATTTGATGAGTTTCTTCTTGATTGAGGTTATTATAAGATAAGTGTGATTTTATTTGTTCATTATTCTGATTTTGATTTTCAACTGGTGAATCTTCCTTGAGCTTTTCTTGCATCCTCTTGTTTTTGAATTTATTGAACAAATTTTGTGTAAATTTTATTGAAGCACCAGATGTCACTCTCAACAAATCCATGGGTGAAATGCTATGCTTTGGTTTTGAAAATATAGCTTCTACATATGGTTTGTAGAATTCAGAAACAGGATTCAGTTTCTTATTAAAATGAAAACCATTTTTACCACACACAGGTGAGAAACTATTAACTAGCTGTTTTGGCTGAAAGCCTTTCTTTTGTACTAGTTCCACTTGAGTAGAAGCTTCCATGTTAGAGCTATAAGTATTCTCAAGTGTTTGAGGGTAAATAGGGTTTACATTATTGTTTGTGCTAATTTTCAATTCATTGCTAGTTACTTCAGCTTTGGAATTCTTGAGATGAATTTCTGCATTTTGTTTTATAGGCACTTGATTTTCTTTTCTTCTTGAATTTCCTTGAGGTAACTCTTCAAATCTTCTAATTCTGCTTATATTATTTATCTTCCATTCTTAAATTTTAGTAGAATTACACAACTCAATTCCTCTGGGTGGTCCTGTGTGCCATCCTTTTGATTCAGGTGTACATATTGGTATACACAATCTTCTTCCATCAGACTTTTTGTAACTCAGAATTTCACCTTGTTGTTGAGAGTGTTCAAGTCTAATACCATTGTCAGCAAGGAATGGTCTTCCAATAACTGTGTGAACAGCACCCCTGGCTACAAAGAAGTGAATTCTTCTTTCATCTCCAGATGGTAATACTAGTAATGTATTTTCTGATAATCCCACAATTGCTGTGCTGTGACCTCCAATTCCTCTAAGCCTCATGTTCAGAACCCTCATTGGTAATCTTGCTTTAATGGATTCCACTTCTGGTATTATACTGAGTTCAGCTCCAGTATCTACTAATGCTTTTACTATATGTCCTTCTTGCCCAACTGATACCTCAATCATTCCAAGGGGACAAGAGTAATGCATTTTATCTTGAATGGTTGTTTGCTCCTGACTGTTGATTGATTTGAGAGACATTAAGTATTTCCTTTCTTTATCTGAAAGAAACTTTAATTCTTGCATAAATTTGGGTGATATTGTTACTATTTCTTCTAAGGTGAGGTTAATTTTCTGGTCCATGACCTTCTTCATAACTTTTTCAATTATTGATCCTTCTTCTTCAACTAAAGCCTTTTTGTTCACTTCCACCTTTGGTAGTTTTATTAGTGCTTTCTTATCAATATCCTTCTCTTTAGCTGGTGGAGTAGGCCTAGGTTGGGTTGGTTCTGGTGGTTTAATAACCTCTTGTGGCTTTGATGATTTATATTTTGTAGGTATTATGACCTTTTCTTCATCAGCTTCTTCTTCTTCAATGAATCTACCAGGAATACTTGTCTTCTTTTTCATAGTGTCTTTGGGTTGAATAGTCTCTTTTGAGGGAAGTGTCACAGGGGCTCTTCGAAGTGAAGAGGGCCTGGCACTCAGTAAACTGGAACTCACTTCTGGAGGGCTCAAAGATAAGATAAGATGAGATACACTTAAGAGTGTTAAAGATAAATTGCTAAATAATGAATATAAGAAAAAGCAGCAACAAAAGATAAGAGTAAAAGAATAGAAGAGCCAACCACAAACAAGTCCAAGTCCACTGTTTCAACCTGTCAGAATGGAAAGAGAAGGGTTAATAAGGATATTGTAAGGTGTGGATATGAAACTTTGATTAAAAATCAAGTACTTTTCCTGTCCTCAAAATTTGTATAAGGTAAAATTCAATTAAAAATGATATGAAATATTATTTTTAAGAGAAAACACGCCAAATTTATTGTTTATAACTTTATTAGTATAAAACAATAATATTATAAAAATTTATTGTTTTACCAACAATAAAAATTTATCCAAAAAATACTCTACAAGAGATATTTTAAGGCTACAAAAGAAATTTCTTCAAGAGCAATTTCAATTGGAATTAATTGAGCAAAGAACTGCAAGCAATTAATTAAAGAACAAAGTCTTTAAAAAGAATATTAAAGAGAAAACACGCCCAAAAGTGACCAGAGTGAATTTGGAAACAAAGTGACAAAGTTAACAGTGATGAAAGATGCTTTAATTCACTTTTGGGGTGGTTCAGGGGTAAAAATGATTATAAGAGTTACAAACAATGATTATAATGATTTTTTCACGTGGTTAAAAGGATTAAAATGATTTAAAAGTGGTGGTTGGAATCTTTGATTGATTGGTTTAACAGTTTTAAACTAATTAATAAAAGGAAAAGATTCTAACATGAAGAGAAAAGTGGGGCAAAGAAGACATTCTTTTATAGCCATCAATTCTCTTACTCCAAAAGTAAAATTTACTCTTGTCAGTCGTGAAAAACAGTCTGACAACAGAAAAGCCAATTATGGCATCATTGAACCCTGGTTTAGACCAAAAAGGGCTGGTTTAAGCCATTTTTAGCCAATTTTAGCCATTTTAGACCCTTAAATCAGCCATTACTATAGCAATACCAGGCCTAGAGCCTTCAAAACACGTCAGAATGTGTGTCAGAGGCGTAGAAACCAGTTAAAACTGTTTTTATTATGATTGTTTTATCTTAAGGGTAGTTTTACCTTCTTGGCAACAGCTAAAACTACCCCAGTTGGTATCAAAACCTCATCATCAATTGAGTCCACAGACCCTGTAACTCAATTCCAGGCCAAAAGTGATGAACGTTTGCGTGAATTTTGACATCCCACGCCTGTCAGCAAGGATTTTGGGGGTCTAGCTCCCCCTTAGAGCTGGAGTTCCTTTTCCCCCCCAAATTTAATCTTTCCAATTTATTTTTCCTTTAATTCCTCATCATGTATTATACTTATAATTTACACATGTAATTCAATTCAATTGTACAGTACAATACAGTAATAATTGACACCTCATATGTAAATCAAAGTTCACTTATGTAATACACGCGCACATTTTGACATTTCAATTGAATTCAATTGAAAATACTTTAATTCCTCATAACTTCTAAACTAAACACAACACCTCAATTTTAACACAAAAATTGATGGTTAACACCACATGTGGTGTGAATTAAATTAAGGTTTTGAGGATTTTCAACTTTTGTATTGAAAATACTAAAAACTTAATTTAAGCTTATTTAGAGTTGAGTTACAAAAATTTCACTCAGAGGTGACCCCACCTGATTTTTTATGAGGAATCCAATGGTGAAATAAAATTTATATGTTTATTTATTGGATAAAAAGTTATAATAAATTTTATTTAACTTTTTTCCAAATTTATTTATTTTTTCACAATTTTGTTAAAATTTCAATTTTACTTAAATTTTTCAAGTATAAATGTAATTTTATATTTACAAAATTTAAAGTAATTTTATTTTTAAATTATAATTAATTTTTTATTTTTAATATAATTTTATATTTATATTTTTTATTTTTATTTTAATAATATAAATAAATTTATTTTATTTATATTAATATGCTATTTTTTATATTTGTGGTCTTTTGGGTATATGAAATTACCTCTAAGGCTCACAGATATGGCCACCCAACTCATACTGTACAGGCGAAGAGAGAAATGCAAAGACTAACTTAAGATTAAATAATTATAATACCCAAAATAAGGATAAGAATAATTATAAAATAATAAATAAACTAAATTAATTACCTGGGGAAAAGTCCCCAGGGGGAGAAAGAGGGGCTGGTATATGTGAGAATCACCAGCCCTGATCCAGAGGAAGAATTTTCATGAGAATAATTGATGATTGAATTGAGTCTGGCCAATACAGGTCCTGTACAGCTGTACAGAACCTGTACAAGAGGTGTGGTGTATTTGAGTGATCATACAGTCCCATACTGGTGTATTGAAACTGTATTGGGTGAATCCAACCTGTACAGGTATTGACAGGCTGTATTGATGTACCAAGCTGTATGCATGTTTCAGAATGAAGATTGCTGAAACTGACTGCTGATGCAGATACTGGATTTGCTGATTTGAGGTGTTTGAGTGGGTGTATGAATGAATACCCTTACCCCTGATGGATGGTTGTTACAGTATCCCCCTCTTGAAAATGGTGGGCTCCTGAACACCATAATACCCTGCAACTGTTGAGTGGCATCTCAATATCCCCACATGTTTTCAAAAAATTTTCTTTTTTAATTTTCTTTTCCTCTTGACCATTATCCTGAAAATCCTTCATTATTTCTTCCCTGCCAAATTCATTTGATTCCCCCCTTTTTTCTCCAAGCTTGAGTGAGTATTCCTTCCAAAATATGCCATTCTTTTCTTTTGATTCAATTAGCCATGCCTTGGGATGTGGCCTTGGGATATATCCCAGAATAAGGGCCATTGAGCACTTGTGCTCAAAAAATGGTGTCCAATGAGTATCTGACTGGTAATCATTGGCCCAGACTTAATCCAATTAATGAATGAAACTTTCCTCCAAGGGGTCTTGTCCCCATTGTCCAAGGAAATGGCCTCAGACAGCCCTCCAAATGTTTTTTGGGCTGTGGCCTCCATCCTGGGTGATCTTGATGCATTATGTTTTTTATGGCCTTTTTGGCCTTTTTGGGTGTTTTAGTGATTAGGGCATTTTTTTTGATTTTTGGCCATAATAGGCCTTTTCGAGTCCTTGGTATCCTACGGTCCGCGGTCCGTGGGGGCTATTGGAGGCCCCCAGGACCAAAATGGAGCCCCTGGGCCCAAATTTGCTGGGGACCCAGGGTGACCAAGGGGTACAGAAATGGCCCTTACCCAATTTTCACCCTACATGGCCTGGACCCATTGATGGGGTCCAGGACCATCAAGATCCTGGCCTCCCCAAAGTTGCAGGGGAGGCCCTGGGTGATGAGTTCAGCCCCAAAGGGGTATGAACCTTCACCTTAGAGGCTTTGAGGGGGGGGGCATAATTGAGTTATGGCCCCATTTCCTTGAGTCAAGTTCCTTTTTTCTTGATATGGAGTGGATTGATTCTGACGTCTTGAATCTTCTGCTTGCATATTCTTCAGTTATGAGTTCCAAACTGACTGAGCTCACTGAATCTTCCCCTTCTGCACCGCCACCGTCTATTCTTCATGGTTCTGGCGTCTTCAGTCGATTGTCTTCTCCTTCTATGGCGTCTTCTGGCCATTTTGACCCCTCCCAAACATATGATGGGTTCAGAGCAGTTGAAGTTCTTGATCCTGCCTGTACTGAGTGTTTGGCCAGGGGTAAGGATTGCTTTCAACATTACAATCCTCAATCGTCAAAATGCCATTTCTGCTTTATTGGGAAGAAGCCATGCCGCCGTACCGGATCAACTTTGTCCCAGGTCAGGAGACACTTGTGGAGTAGGAAGGATGGGCCTTATGGGCAGGAATTCCCCATTCTTGAGGAACCTACCCCTGATGCAGCTTCTGGGTTTTCCCAATGTGAGTGAATTGCATATTTTGATTGAATTGGTGCTGATATCTTGATATAGTGACTGGTTCCAGGCAGAGGGATGTGGCCAGATGGACTAATGTTGGGGGGTCCATTCCAATTGGTGGTAGGCCCATCCACTACAGCTCAGAAATTCCAATTTCAAGGACCAATGCTGATGGAGTGGTGAAATTAGTGAAGAAGCTAAGAAGAATTGTTGATTCCCCATCAGATCCAGATGCTGAAGGAAGTGATGAGTTGGATGGTGAAGAAGTTCAAGTTATTCCTCATTCAAGTGGCCATCCATCCAGAAATTCCTCTTCTCAACCTATTGCCAACACCAGATTCCAAAGCCAAATTATTCCCAGCACTCCAAGAAACTTCCAACCAATGCTTGCCTCCATTCCTACAACCCTTCCTCCTCCTTCACCAACTACTTCCCATACCACCAGGCCTGCCTTGAATCCAGCAGTAAGACCATCACCAGTTCAACAGTCTAGAAACTCACCCATAACCACCTCCCGTCAACTCCAACTTGTGGCCAGCTCCAGCAGAAGAAGAGATGGATTATCCCCTTTGCCGTTTCCTGCCGCCTAAGTCTTCCAAAGAAGAGAACGTTGGCCTATCCGGGTTACCAGAGAAGATCCCAACGCGGATAGTGAAAATCAAGATGCTGTGGCCAGATTGTTCAGGAGGGTTGATAGAAATAGCAGAGAGGTGATTATGTATGCCAATGACAGGACTATTCCAGGTACTGCTTCTGAAGAGATGGCTGCAAAATTTGCCTGGTATGAGGATGAGTTGATAAATGACTTCCAGAGAACTTTTGATGACTTGGGTAGAGATAACTAGTTTCCTTTTCCTTGTTTGTGTTTGGTTTGGCTTCTATCCCCACTCTTATAAATACTAAAAAATAAAAAATAAAAAAGATAATGGAACCTCCCAATACATGATTTGGGGAGGGGATGCTGCTGCTTTAAAGAAATAAAAGAAAGAAAATTATACAAGTAAAGAAAGAAAGAAAAATAATAAGAGAAAATGAGAGTAAAGAAAGAAATAAAGAAAAATCCTGATGGTTGGTCCTTCTTGTGGTGAGTTGCTTGATTCTGGCCAAAAAAGTGTCTGAAAAATGAAAACCAAGCATTTGATGCTCACAGAGTGGCCAAGGTGATGTTTTACAAGAAGTAGAACCCTCAGGGATGCATACCAGGAGATGGAACTTACTTTCATAACTTCCACTCCCCACCAAGCACCATAAGACTGAAATACATTGCCATAAATGCCTTCTGAAATGAATTGCCATAAATGACTACTGAAATGAATTGCCGTAAATGACTTGAAGTAATGAATGTCTTGAATTATGATGATTGGCATAAAATGAAATGATAATAAAGAGAGAAAATGAAAACATAAGGAAAGAAAGAAACATTTGGCCATATCTTGATAAGGTCCAAATGGAGGGTATTGATGTTGTATGCTTCCTGAACCTGTCCAAAGAATTGACAAGTGCTCACAAAGTGGCCAAGGTGATGCTTACAACAACATATGGGTAGAATACCCCCTTAAAGGTGCATGCCAGGAGAGGAACTTACTTTCATAACTTCTTCTTCCCACCAAGCACCATAAAATCAAACTCTTGAGGTATTTGGACCAGGCTTGTCTGGATACAATGAGTGGAAATCCTTGACAAGGTCTGGTGAGTTGGTAAGGTTGGAAGCTGGTTCCCAAGTGGTTCTTTCTGGGTCTTCACTGAATCCTTTCCACTCTACAAGATACCATAATTTACTTCTTTTGAGTTTTGAGTCCAGAACCTGAGCCACTTCCCATTCTTCTTGCTCTTCCACTACAACTGGTGGTGGCGGCAATTGATGACGATTTGGGATAGTTGAATGCTTGACTGGTTATAATAAGGACACATGGAATACAGGGTGAACTGTCTTCCATTGCTGAGGCAACTTGAGGTGATATGCATGGCTGCCAATCTTCTTAAGAACTTCAAAGGGTCCCAACCATCTTTCTGATAATTTCTTGGTGGGTCTTGTTGTCTTGATGTTCTTGGAAGCTAGCCATACTTTGTCCCCAGGTTGGAAATCAGGTGGAATTGCCCTATTTCTATCTGCATACTTCTTGAATCTCCTTATTGCTGACTCTAATTCTTCTTTGACAACTTGCTGTACTGATTGGAGTTTTGTTGATAACTTTCCAGCAGGTGAGTCTTGAGAAATATGGATTGAGTCAAAGCTGGGATTTCTTCCATACTAGTATCTGATTTACCCTTTCTGTCTGTCCATCTGTTTCAGGGTGAAAGGCAGTTGAAAGATCTCTTGATATCTTGAGCTTCTGACACAATTGAGTCCAGAATGATGAAACAAATAAGGATCCTCTATCACTGACAATACTGACTGGGAGTCCATGCTTGGAAAATACATGACTAATGAATATTTGAGCTAAATCCAGAGCAGTGATTGTGCCATAAGTTGGAATGAAGATTGCCATTTTTGAGAATCTGTCCACAACTACTAAAATTGAATCAAAGTTGTTGGACAGTGGCAATTGAGTGATAAAGTCCATTGATAATAAATTCCAAGGACAAGATGGAATTGAAAGAGGCTTGAGTAATCCAAACTTCTTGTGATGAATGTTCTTGTTTCTTGAACATTGCTGACATGAGGACACATAGTCCTTGATGAATTGATTCATGCCAGCCCAATAAAAATTCCTCTTGATGAGCTTGAGGGTCTTCTCCTGGCCAGGATGGCCAGCCAATGGTGAGTCATGACGCTTTTGAAGAATATTGAGTTTAAGTTCTTCATTGCTTGAGATTACCACTCTATCTTTGAATAATAATAACTTGGCTTGAGGTTCAAGGGAATAATCTGGAACTGATTCACCTCTTGCTAGTTGCTTGAGTATTTCTTTGTAGTCTTTGTCTTGCCATACTTCTTTTTGAATCTTGTCAACTAAATCTGAGAAAATTTCCACTTTGATTGAGAAGACTCTTGATTCTTGAATTCCATCTTGCTTAAGTAATTGATGAAAATTCTGAGGATTCTTGCTGATGAAGTCCACCCCCCTCTCTGGGTACACGTCGTCCCGACGTGACAAGGCATCTGGTAAAGTGGCCAGCCTGCCTGGGCGGTAAGTGATAGTGAAATAAAATTCTGAGAGAAATTCAGCCCAACGGGCCTGACGGCGAGTAAGAACTTTGGAAGACATGAAATATTGCAAGGAAGAGTGGTCTGTCAAGACCTCAAAAGGATTGGAAAGAGAAAGAAGGAATGCTCTCCGGCACTTGAGAGCCCAAACTATGCCAAGGAGTTCCTTGTCATGAATTTCATAGTTGAGTTCAGCTGGTAAGAGCTTGCGACTATCAAATGCAATGGGATGCTTTCCAGAGTCATTCACCTGACTCAGTACGGCGCCCAATGCATAATCAGAAGCATCAGTCTCTACTATAGTAGGTAGAGAAGGATTAAAGTGAGATAAGATAGGAGCAGAGGTGAAAGCTTCTTTGAGTGCTTGAAACTGACTAAGAGCTTCCTCATTGAAGATGAAAGGAGAATCTTTTTTAAGGAGGGAAGTGAGAGAAGTGATTTTTTTAGAATAATTTTTAATGAAACGTCGATAAAAATTGGCAAAGCCAAGGAAAGATTGAAGGGCCTTGATGTTTTTGGGCTGAGGCCAATTGAGGATTTGCTGAACTTTTGAAGAATCCATCTTGAGGCCATCACTTGAAACAACATAGCCCAAGTATTCCACACTTGAGGCATGGAATACACACTTGGAGGCTTTGGCAAACAGATTATTGTCCCTCAGTCTTTGGAGGACAGAGGCCACATGTTTGACATGTTCCTCCTCAGAACTGGAAAAGACCATAATATCATCTAAATAAACCACAACAAACACATCCAAAAAGTCTGCAAAGATATCATTTACTAGATTTTGGAAAGAAGCAGGAGCATTGGTCAAACCAAATGGCATGACCAAATACTCATAACTGCCATATTTGGTTCTAAAGGCAGTTAAGTGCTCATCCCCCTCTTTGATTCTCAGAAGGTTATATGCACCACGCAAATCTATCTTGGAGAAGATAGTGGAACTGTTGAATACGGTAAGAAGCTGGTTCATAGGAGGAACAGGGTATCTGTTCTTCCTAGTGACAGCATTGAGTTTGCGGTAGTCAACACACAAACAAAGACCTCCATCCTTTTTCTTTACAAAAAGGACAGGTGCTCCTGTTGAAGAGGAGCTTGGTCTAATGAAACCTTTCTCTACATTCTCTGAAATGTAGGCCCGCAGTGTTTCTGACTCTTGATTTGATAATGAGTAGATAACACCAATTGGAGGTAGAAGACCCTCCAATTCGATATGGTGATCACAGGCGCGGTGTGGAGGAAGTTTCTCTGCTTTCACCTTGGAGAATACATCCAAAAATTGGTGATAAGCAGGAGGAACAACCTTCAGCACAGTTTCAATTTCTTCTGGCTCTTCCTCCTCATCCCACTGTTCCTCCAGGGATGCATGAAAAGATAAGGGAGGAAGGTCCATATCCCCTTGGAAGAGATGAAGTGAAGATATGGCAACATCTTCTCCAACATCCTTTATCTCTTTGAAGACTTCATCTCTTGATGGAAGTAATGACTGAGAGGGAATTATGGAAGGGATATGGACAGAAGAAGGGATGGAAGGTGTCTTAAGTTCACCAGCCAGAGCAACACTGTTGACAGCAGTGGCTAAGTCATTACTAGTAGAAGGAATAATACCACTAGAATCCTTATGATTAGAATCATAGGTGATCAATCCATTTTTCCAATCAATAATGGGATTGAAATGGTAAAGGAAATCATAGCCCAATATCAGGTCTTCTCCCTTGGGTGAATCTATGATAAAGAAATCCCATTCAAAGCTTGGGAAGGAAGGCAAGTCAACTACCCACTTGGTATAATGGGTGATGAACAAGGCAGGGGATTCATTAGAATCCAAAATGAAAAGAGGAATCTTTTCAGGGAGCTCTGACATAGTCAATGAGTACTTGAGAACAAAATTCTTCGCAATAAAAGAGTTTGTAGCACCAGAATCAATGAGAATACTATAAAAAATATCAGAGACAGAAGAGAAAATAAGAAACTTTAAAGATTTCTTGACACTAGTATTTAGAGTGCACAATTGTGCTCTTGAAGGAAATAAGTGAGAACCATTGAACACATCATGATCCCCACTCAGGCTTTTCCCTGCTTGCTAGGGAAGCCTCTTGATGATGACCCAGGCTTGTTCTGAGGTCTCTTGAAGCATTTTTCAATTGGGTGCTTGCCACCACAATAAGTACACAACCCTGCTTGAATCCTCCTCTCCTTTTCAGAACCGATTAATTTATTGTCCTTATTGAGGAGAGCAGCATGGGGTTTGTCCTTTGAAGATTGAAATTGCTTTCCCTTCTTATTCTTCTTCTGATGAGGCCTCTTTGGAAATGAGTTTTGAGGAGGCCTAGACTGATTGGATCCACTGACTGGAGGCTTCTTTTCTTGATTGCCACCCTTTTCCTTTTGCCTCTCATGATATCTTGTGTCTAATTCTAAAGTGACATCCATAAGTTCTTGAAGAGTATCAAAAGTTCCAGGGTGAGAAGCCAACTGATCCAATAATCTTGATGCCAATCCTCTTCTGTAAACATGGATATAAGCTCTTTCCCCCCAATCTCCAATTCTTGACATTAAGCTTCTGAAATCTGCTATATACAAGGATACATGACCACTTTCCTTCATCCTCAAATTGTTCAACTCTTGTTCAGCTTTCCTGACTTCATTGGGGTCACCAAACAGAGTGAATAATTGAGATTCAAACAATGGCCAGTTATTGAGGAGGTAGGAAGGGTCTTCATTGGAAATATTTGAGAGGTAAGGTTCAATCCATTTGCTGGCTCTACCAGTAAGAAATGAAGTTGAGTACAAAACCTTCTTCCTGTCAGAGAAGAAGTTTTGCGGATCATTATGGAAAATTAGTTGACAGGATTGGACAAATCCTCTCAGCTTATGAGCTTGACTACCATCAAAAGAATCAGGTGCCTTCATGGATGGAGTCTTGAAAGAAGGGGCTTTGGAATTGTCCCTGGGGGCAACTGCTTGAGTGAGTTGTCCCATGAATTGAGTCATCTGCTCCATCATCTTGAGGAGACTTGGATCAGTTTGAGAGACAAGAGGTTGACTAGAAAGGGCTAGATTAGAACCCTGAGGCACCTCTGGAGCGTTTGCCAAGGCATCTGCCACTTCAGTTTCCCCAGAATCTTCCTCTTCCACAGACTCTTCCCCCTCTTCATCTTCAACTTCCCCTAATCTTGCTCTTGCACCTTCAGACATGCCAGGGTAGCCACCCAAAAGTCCAGAAAAGGATCTTGATCTTCTAGATTTCATTCCACCTCTTCTTGAGGGTGCTTCTCCTTCCATTGGTGGTCCTCTGTCCAAGTTTGCACTCAGTTGATGAACTGATGGTGTGCGGTCAAGAGGAGCCCTTGCTGTAGGAGTGAGAACAGCTGGAATTTTCTGGGATCTAGTCTTCTTTGCTGGGGGGCTATGCTGGACTGGCATTATGAAAAGAATTAAAATAACTTGATGGTATTAAGAAGAATAATAAGGCTTGGCCAAATCAATCACAATAAAATCTTGATGAATCTTGAGGAATCAATTCAAATCTTGAGGAATCAAATTCAATCAACAGTCAAATAAATTCAATCAATCAACAATCAATTCAAATCAAATATCAATAATCTTGAGGAAATCAATAATCAATCAATATTCAATCAATAATCAATCAATAAATGTCTTCAATATGAAATCAAGTCTTTAGGAATCAATCAATCAGTTCAAAATCTTCAGAAATCAATTCAATATCTTGATGAGTCAAATCAAATCAATAATCAAAATCAATTCTTGAGGATCAATCAATATCTTGAGAGTTCAAAGTCAATAAATCCAATAAATCCTGAATCAATAACCCAAATGAATCCCAATGAATAATCCAATCAATTAAACCAATCAATAATTCCTAAATGAAACCTGAATAAGAACACAGAAAAAATTTGATTGATAAGAATAAAATGAAGTGATAAAATGGTCAGCAATGATTAAGAAAGGAAAAAGAATCAATTTTCATAAGAATGAAATGAATGAGATGAAAATTGATGAGAGGGAAAAATTCATAGAAAATCATAAAAATCATAAAATCATGAAAAGGTCATAATTGATGAATGAGAGGGAATGAATATAAATGAATGAAAAGAAAGAATCAAATATGAGTTAATTAATTTAATGTCACAGGGGCTCTTCGAAGTGAAGAGGGCCTGGCACTCAGTAAACTGGAACTCACTTATGGAGGGCTCAAAGATAAGATAAGATGAGATACACTTAAGAGTGTTAAAGATAAATTGCTAAAGAATGAATATAAGAAAAAGCAGCAACAAAAGATAAGAGTAAAAGAATAGAAGAGCCAACAACAAACAAGTCCAAGTCCACTGTTTCAACCTGTCAGAATGGAAAGAGAAGGGTTAATAAGGATATGGCCACCCAACTCATACTGTACAGGCAAAGAGAGAAATGCAAAGACTAACTTAAGATTAAGTAATTATAATACCCAAAATAAGGATAAGAATAATTATAAAATAATAAATAAACTAAATTAATTAACTGGGGAAAAGTCCCCAGGGGGAGAAAGAGGGGCTGGTATATGTGAGAATCACCAGCCCTGATCCAGAGGAAGAATTTTCATGAGAATAATTGATGATTGAATTGAGTCTGGCCAATACAGGTCCTGTACAGCTGTACAGAACCTGTACAAGAGGTGTGGTGTATTTGAGTGATCATACAGTTCCATACTGGTGTATTGAAACTGTATTGGGTGAATCCAACCTGTACAGGTATTGACAGGCTGTATTGATGTACCAAGCTGTATGCATGTTTCAGAATGAAGATTGCTGAAACTGACTGCTGATGCAGATACTGGATTTGCTGATTTGAGGTGTTTGAGTGGGTGTATGAATGAATACCCTTACCCCTGATGGATGGTTGTTACAGGAAGGGGTTGAGCTTTAGATTTCTCTTGATTTTCAATCCTTTGCTTTGTGTTCCTCAAACCATAAGCATACCCAAAAGGTTCTTCTAATCCTGTTGAAATGCATGGTGGTTCCCAATCACCCCAATTATCCATTGATATAAAGGCAGTTGATTTTTCCTTTTTCTTTTGTTCTTCCTCTTTGGTCTTTTCCTCTAACTTTCTTTTGAGTTCCTCTTGTTCCTTCTGAAATTCTCTGACTAAATATTTTGGTGGAAATTTTCCATCATTGGGGACCCTTTCCCAATTGGGATATAAATAATTGAAACCTTGTCTGATAACCCATTTCTTGTTTTGATCCTCCACTAGTTCACTACATCTTCCAACTGAATGACCTTCTTCCATGCAATAGTAACATTTAACAGAAAACTTTGGTACATTCTGTGCTGGAACATAGGGTACACTTCTGTTTGGTGGTGGAGCAACATTATCTCTTGATCTAAATCCTTGATTGTTTGACTGAGGGTTATTAATTATTTTCTTTTGGGGTGTAGCCACATTAGCTAATTCATTCAATTGATCCATGAACTGTTTTACATCTTCATTTTCAGCAGGTGCCTCCTCCTTGACTACTTCCTTTTGTTCTTTTAAAGTTTTTGTAATTTCTTTCATTTTCTTAAGGGCTTCTTCCATTCCTGGAAATACCTCTTCCTTGAATTGAACTCTCCTTTCCTTATTCTTTGATTCTTTCTGTTCAGCTATCCTTGGAGTTGAAAGTCTTTTTGTGACTAATACTCTTGCTTCCAATTCCTGTTCAATGTACTTCTTCAAGATCTTCATTGGTGGTATGAGATATCCTCCATCTTCTGCTCTCACCATGACATTTTCCTTTATCATCTCTTTACTGATAGCTCCCTTTATGTCTGCAGAGAGACAGTCAAAAAGATCCTCATGAAACATATTATCTTGAGGAATATATTTATATCTTAAAAGGTATGTAATAATTGTCTCATATTCTCCCATAAACCTCTTATACTGTGAAAGATTACTGATTCCACCTTCATCCTGTGTTTCATTGAATAGCTGTACAAGGGAATCCTTTCTATATCTTCTTTCAGGTTCAACTCTCCCCCATTTTGTTATAAGGTCCTTTTTAAGCTGCGTCCAATTTCCTTCTTCATATCCTGGCATAGCTTCTATTGCATCACTAATTTTGGAATCTGTTGTCCAAAATGCCATCTGCATTGCCAGATCTTCTTCTGTTGCACCTTCAATTTGGGCTATTCTTTCAATCTTCTTGATAAATTTTTCAACTTCTTCACCATTGAAATTGAGGTTGTAATTCTTTGCTTTAATTTTTACTACTGATCTTTCTTTCCTTGGAATCTCTTGTTGTAATGGACTTGGATTTGTTGGTGTAGAAACAAAAACTCTCCTTGGGATATTTGATGGTCTTGACTCTGTTGCTGGAGTAGATGTTGCTCTAGGTCCAGGTGTTGGTGATATTGGTGACTCTTCTGGTCTAACATGTCTAGGTAATCTGGATTCATTAGGGCTAGCCCCTGGTGTATATGATGTTGATTCTCTTCTCTTTCCCTTCTTTTTACTTAGGTTATTGATAGTATCCTGCAACTTCTGTGCCATTTGCTCTTGTGTCTCTCTGAAAAGCCTCATGAGATATTCACTCTGATCTTCTTCTTCACTTCCCTCCTCATACTGTCCTTCTACAGTATCCTCAGGTAATGGTGGTAATTTTGATGTTGACTCATCCATGGTCTCTACTTTATAAATACTCCCTCCTGACTCCTTTAATTTATTTATTCCTTTTCTTGATTCTTGAATGAGATTAAAGAAGAACTTCCTTATCTTCTCCTTTTCCTTTTCTTCTGTTCTTGGTGTTGGGATAAGATCACTATATTCTACTTGAGATTCTTGTGCTGATGGTGTTGAGTTTTTAAGTGGATAATAATAATGATATGAGGATGATGATGATTGATGAGGAGATGGTGAATTATGATATGATGATTTTTGATTGGTTGATTCCAGTTTTTAAAAGATATTTATTCTGTTAATTTTATTGTTTTGAGATCAAGCTGAAGAGATGCTAAGGGTATTGCAATCTGACATGCCACTGTTGGGACACCAGATGTGGGATAAAATGAGGCAGTACCTGGAAGGGGAAATTACAAGAAAACAGTTTTGGATTGCTGTTTGAGACTTGTAACCCTTGCTCTGCTCGTGTGCTAGAATAATCTAGACTGCCCTTCCTAATATGCTAAGTTATCTTTACTGAGTTCACCAAATCAATTTTATTATTGATAGTGGCTTGATCAGAAAATATTAGACTCAAAAATCTCTAATCAGACTTTGCTCTACTCAAAACAATGGTTATTTAAAACCTTAACAAATAAATTCTTTTTAAAACTTTCAGCAGGCTGAGTTGATTCCACCAGATGATAGTACAACAATATATAAAATAATATAATGACCAAAAATAAATAAAAAAGAACAGGAAACACTATCTTCTAATACAAAACCACAAAATATTCTTTTCTTGATAATTCTTTAATAAATATAGAAACTAATAGCTAGGATAACAACAATCTTCAATTCTATAAGATGATAAACTTGAAGAGGATCATAATATATTTTAAGCCCTTTTGATGTGATGGATGGGATAATACTTTAATAATTGTTAGTAATTGAGTATAATATGGGTAGTTTAATGTTATGTTTTGTGTTTTGATTTAATAATAGATTATATGATCTCTTCTGGTTTTTTTTTGATAATGATACTAGCTGATTGCTTTAGGTTTAATATTAATCTTAACTAAACACTAAAGTATTTAATTTTATTTTGTTCCTTGATGATAATTTATTAGGGATTACCCAATAAATACAAATCCACTTTTATTTTAAAAGTAGTAAAATTACTTTGGTTGTGCAGGTTTTGTTTTAAAACAAGCAAAATTACTCTCTTTGAGGAAGTTTTCAACAAAAACTAGCCCAAAACTAATTATAATGGTTAGGTTTTATTTTAAAGCCTACAAAATTACTTTGGTTTGATGGTTTTATTTTAAAACTCTCTAAAAATTACTTTTAAGGATTTAAACACTAAACTCCAGAGACGCCTTGCTCATGAGCTTCAAGCTTTAATATCCTAATTAAATAAGGCACTAGTCTACCTGCTAGTAAGGGATGAATTAAAGTCTTTTCACACTATTGGTTCTCTTGATCTATGTCAACAACGAACCTCAGTTACTAGGCTTAATTTATCAAAATTTCTAGTATACCTCCTAGAAGAGGGATCAGAAAAAATAAATTCAATTTACAATTTCTAGATGGGGAAAAGGGACAAAGTGGGAGAGAGGGCCTCTATTTATAGCCGTGGAGCCCTCCATAGGAGTGCAAAAAAGAGGGGTCTTAGAAATTTTTCAGCCTCTGGTGGCTGTGCAAAGCTGTGCAAACTTTTAATTGTGGATTTTCGGGGAAACGTGTTATGACGTGACACGAGTCTGGATTTCTGACCAATCAGATTGCTTCACTCTTATCTCTCCCATTTACATGTGACATATGGCTGTGTAATACAGTTAAACCTTAATTTCTGGCCCTGGAACCCTTATCTCCATGTATTACTCAATTGATTACTAATCTGTCAGCTGATTTTCCTGTATTATAGTTTTCTGACTTCCTGTATTACTCATTGACCTATATTACGTGTATTACCTTTATTCTTCCTGAAAATTCCTAAATCTTTTATATTCCTTCCAAAATTCAGTCCCACTCTTCCTCTCTGCAGCTTCAATCAGAACTTTGGGGGTTACATTCACAGAAACGTTGATGTAATATGGCCTTTCCAATTCAACAATAAATTATTTCAGTCTCCAAAAATTAATCATTTAATTATCTAAAGGAACTCAATGATGCTTATCCCCTCTTTGGGCGGTTCATAACAGCAAAAACACATGAAATTTTCCAAAATTGATACTTCAAAAGTGTTTTGTTCCACACCTTGAATCTTCTATGTCCCCTATGATGCCTACAACTCTTCTCTTTATTAATTGGCATCCTCATTGTGACTCTGATTATATTAATCACCCAATTGCTTTTATTTAAGCATATTAAAAAAATATATATTAAAAAAGATTATTTACAGAGAAAATTGAAAAATGTCTTTGATTTGGGTACTGTCCATCACAATTATGTGTTGGATAGTGCAGTGGGGTGACACTGGAAGAGCAAATATGTGGTCAATTTTCCTTAATGAATATATCCTTTGTGTTATTCCATGTTTATTTTACTGTTACTTTTCCTCAAAGGTGATTTCATACTATTGATATCCTCTTTTATATAAATAATTACCATAAAAATAAAAAATTTATTCAGCTGAACTGTCATGGTATACCACACTACCAGCCTACCATCGCCAGTAATAAGTGTTATAATGATCTTTTCCACCCTCATAAGATACACCCATTTCAACAGATCTGTTTTTCCTCAACAACTCATAACTCAAAGCATCGGCATGTAGAAGGTGGTCAAATTTGATTATCTGGACAGCCACATCTTTGTATTCCACAATCCATTAATTCATGGAATTATTGGTTTCTTAATATTCCTGGGATTGAAGCAGGAATTGATCAATGGAGATTACAGCTAGCTTCCAACACAAACTTGGCTGTTTCTGACGTAGCACAAGCCAGAATCTGGAAAGACTTATTTTCGCATAGCTCAAATGAAACTCTTGAATTAGGATTCGTACTTTCTGCAGACTGGTTCAATCCCCAAGGAAATAGGATTTCTGGCAAGCAAGTTTCGATGGGAATCATAGTTCTCCATTGCTTTAACCTTCAACCACGAGAGCGATTTAAACCGAAGTATACCTGTCTGGCTGGTTTGATCCCTTCACCAAACCAGCCAGATATGGTCACGATCAGTAATGTGTTCAAGCCCCTGATTGATGAACTTCTTGAATTGAATTCTGGAGTCAAGATCTTCACACCAAAATATCGCAATGGAAGAAAGGTAGTGGTCAAACTTGTAGGCCTGATTGGAGACATTGTAGCAAATCACAAGGTCGGGGGCTTTGTGTCCCATTTGGCAAAACATTTTTGCTCCTGGTGTGAGCTTCAAGAAAATCAGAGACCTGACCTGAAGCTTGGAAATACTTGTCAACAAAGAATGGTTTTAAGTGCATCTCATCAATGGAATGGGGCAAGGACACTTCGATTATGAGAAAATTTTGCAAAAAAGAATGGGATATGATGGTTGGAACTCAATTGCTTGCCATATTGGGACCCAGTTGCCAATATAGCATTAGGTGTGCTACACAACTGGTATGAAGGTGTTTCACAACACCATGTTTGTTATCAATGGGGCTTTGACTCAGCCATATTACAACATAAATGGTCCCAATCAGATGTATCAGGATCAGGATCAGAATCAAAATCAGAATCCAATGAAGAAACGGTGGATGTATTTCTATTGGAAGACAATGAAGGCTTTGCAAATCAAAGTTACCTTTCAGAAGAAATAATTAAGAACATTAGAAAGCGCCTGAGAGAGGTTGTGGTTCCAAAAGGCATCAGTCATATACCAGTTGGCCTGTGTACAGCTTGAAATGGGAAGTTGAAAGCCAATGAGTGGTCAGTCTTCTTTCAGGTTTACCTACGTTTAGTCATATTGGATATTTTCTGGGACCTGGGGCCAAAGGATCAACTCCTTCTTGTCAATATTGGTGCACTTATTCAATGCACTGAAATTGTTGGAGCAAGATCGGTCACCCCACAGGATGCACAGATATTTGACCAGCAATATAGTGTCTATCAACGCACATCTAATGTGTTGTTTCCACATATTTGAATCACACCCAACCATCATTATGCAATGCACATCCCTGAACAGCTGTTGCGATGGGGCCCACTCAACAGGATATCTGAATATGGTGGTGAAAGATTAGTAGGACTCATCCAAAAGTTTAAAACAAACTCATTAAGCAGTATGTCATAAATGTCATTTTAGTTTAGTATTGTCAAAACTTATCATATAAATTTTTTGAGCTTTTAGGTTCTTCTGAAGAAACAATTATGAAGAAATTTGTTCAGCTACAAAAGCTTCAACAAGTTGAGCCTGAACTACAAAAATAATTTACAAAAAAGCGTGAATCATCAATTACAAGAAAAAAGGCCTTAGACGATTCTTCCTATTTGGAATTATTGAGACACTTGCAAAAAGAGCAACCCCAGCTGCGTGATTATTGTGATTTACCGCATCCGCCTCATTCACAAGTTTTGACAAATTTTGCAATTGAGCACCTTCATTTATCATGGCATTTTGGAATGAAGCTTTCAAGACATTCACCAAATAATTTGATTTTTGTTAAGAAAGTGTGAGCCTTAGAGGTAATTTCATATACCCAAAAGACCACAAATACAAAAATAACATATTAATATAAATAAAATAAATTTATTTATATTATTAAGATAAAAATCAAAATATAAATATAAAATTATATTAAAAATAAAAAGTTAATTACAATGTAAAAATAAAAATACATTAAATTTTGTAAGTATAAAATTACATTTATACTTGAAAAAATTAAGTAAAAATGAAATTTTAACAAAATTGTGAAAAAATAAATAAATTTGGAAAAAAGTTAAATAAAAATTATTATAGCTTTTTATCCAATAAATAAACATATAAAAATTATTTCACCATTGGATTCCTCCTAAAAAATCAGGTGGGGTCACCTGTGAGTGAAATTCTTGTAACTCAACTCTAAATAAGCTTAAATTAAGTTTTTAGTATTTTCAATACAAAAGTTGAAAATCCTCAAAACCTTAATTTAATTCACACCACATGTGGTGTTAACCATCAAATTTTGTGTTAAAATTGAGGTGTTGTGTTTAGTTTAGAAGTTATGAGGAATTGAAGTATTTTCAATTGAATTCAATTGAAATGTCAAAATGTGCGCGTGTATTACATAAGTGAACTTTGATTTACATATGAGGTGTCAATTATTACTGTATTGTACTGTACAATTGAATTGAATTACATATGTAAAGTATAAGTATAATACATGATGAGGAATTAAAGGAAAAATAAATTGGAAAGATTAAATTTGGGGGGGAAAAGGAACTCCAGCTCTAAGGGGGAGCTAGACCCCCAAAATCCTTGCTGACAGGCGTGGGATGTCAAAATTCATGCAAAAGTTCATCACTTTTGGCCTGGAATTGAGTTACAGGGTCTGTGGACTCAATTGATGATGAGGTTTTGATACCAACTGGGGTAGTTTTAGCTGTTGCCAAGAGGGTAAAACTACCCTTAAGATAAAACAATCATAATAAAAACAGTTTTAACTGGTTTCTACGCCTCTGACACACATTCTGACGTGTTTTGAAGGATCTAGGCCTGGTATTGCTATAGTAATGGCTGATTTAAAGGTCTAAAATGGCTAAAATTGGCTAAAAATGGCTTAAACCAGCCCTTTTTTGGTCTAAACCAGGGTTCAATGATGCCATAATTGGCTTTTCTGTTGTCAGACTGTTTTTCACGACTGACAAGAGTAAATTTTACTTTTGGAGTAAGAGAATTGATGGCTATAAAAGAATGTCTTCTTTGCCCCACTTTTCTCTTCATGTTAGAATCTTTTCCTTTTATTAATTAGTTTAAACACTGTTAAACCAATCAATCAAAGATTCCAACCACCACTTTTAAATCATTTTAATCCTTTTAACCACGGGAAAAAATCATTATAATCATTGTTTGTAACTCTTATAATCATTTTTACCCCTGAACCACCCCAAAAGTGAATTAAAGCATCTTTCATCACTGTTAGCTTTGTCACTTTGTTTCCAAATTCACTCTGGTCGCTTTTGGGCGTGTTTTCTCTTTAATATTCTTTTTAAAGACTTTGTTCTTTAATTAATTGCTTGCAGTTCTTTGCTCAATTAATTCCAATTGAAATTGCTCTTGAAGAAATTTCTTTTGTAGCCTTAAAATATCTCTTGTAGAGTATTTTTTGGATAAATTTTTATTGTTGGTAAAACAATAAATTTTTATAATATTATTGTTTTATACTAATAAAGTTATAAACAATAAATTTGGCGTGTTTTCTCTTAAAAATAATATTTCTTACTATTTTTAATAGAATTTTACCTTATACAAATTTTGAGGACAGGAAAAGTACTTGATTTTTAATCAAAGTTTCATATCCACACCTTAAATTTGGGGGCCCAGCCGTGATATTTTACCTGTGACATATTTTTTTTACTCTTTTTAAATCTTTTTTCTTATATTGAAAAATTTAAAAACATATAAAAAATACTTATAATTCAAAAAATCCATAAAAAATAACTTTTTTTTCATATTATAAGTGAGGCTTATATTTTTATTTATTTTTTGAAATAACCTTTTTTTTACTTAATTAATTGGCTTTTTCATTAATTTTAGTGTCTGACAAGGTGGTAAGACAAGAAAAAATTGAAACAGCCTCAACAGTAACCAGCATTATCCCTGCCAGTACTGTTAATTCTGATCATAATAGTACTATTATTGTGACTCAAAATAACCAGCCTGAACCAATATCTTCTGAATTGATTAACTTGGACATAAGTAATACCCTTCAGAAAGCTAAAAATTTGGCCAATAGTAAGTTTTTGACGTAAAAATACTATTTTAAACCTTTTTTAACCATAATTATGCCTTCAGCCAGGTCAGGAGCCAGCTACAACCCCTCAAGCAGCTCCCAAAAAGGTAATAGACGTGATTATGGCAGAAGCCAACCAGGTACAGAAGGAAAAGGGTCAGTTGATGACTTCCAAACAGCTAAATTGGGTCATTCTGAAGCTGATAATACTATTTTACCTTCAAAAAGAGCTGACACCACCACAACAAGCCTCTGTGGACATATACAAAGCCAGCCACAGTGCATACAACAATGCACTTCAATTCAAGGAGTACCAGATCCTTGCAGACCTGTGGAAGAATTGCATGAATTCTTACCTGACAGTAAGGAAATTCTTGGGCCATCCCAACACTTGCAAATTGCTCAATGGATGGCATCCATTGATGGAGAAGAAAAACATGATGCTTTTGACACTAGAATGGAGGAAAAACAACCATCCACCACCCAAACCAGTGCCAAAAACAGCCCCAGTGGCCAGCAGCAGCAATTCCAATGTGAAAAAGCAGCCACAAACTCCAAACAAGGGCAAAGGGAAGGCACCAGCCCCAAAACCTTACAGCCAGGGCTACAGAATCCCAAAGATTCAGCAGGATGCCATGGAAAATGTATTTCAGATGGCCAGAACCATGATGGAATTACAGAAGAAGGAGGAAGCCAGATTAAGGTTCCAGAAATGATTTCTGACATATTTGATTCCATCCCAGAGTTGTATAATGCTATAAATGACGTGAAAAAACATCTTTCTGATAAAAATGAAACCATTTGTAACAACATTAAAACAAACAACCTGAGTCTGTGCCAAATTAATGAAACACTTATGTGTTTTGAAAAAGTTTTGAGAACAATTAAAAATTCCAATAATGATAATTCTTCTAACAATAAAATAAATGAACAATCTGCCATTATTAAAGAATTAACAGATAAATATTCTAAATTCAATATTGATGACATAATTGAAACAAGAATTAAACAAGCCATAAATATTATCAAGACAGATAACAAGAAAGTCCTTGATGACATTTCAAATTCATTTACTGAAGTAAAGACATATACCATTGCCTTGAAAAAATGTTTTGATGCTTCACAAGAAGAAGTATCAAAATTATCAATGAAATTGAATCAAGTCACTGCTGATAATACAAGACAGACAGAGTTATGGCAAGAACTGACACAAAAGGAAAACATGTATAAAATTGAAGTAATAAATTTAATACAAAGCTTCCAACATGAATACAGAAATCCCCAAAGGTGTAGCAACAGTAAAATGAATGACATTGAACAAATACTGAACACCTTACCAAGAATGTCTACACCTCTAAATCAAAATGAGGGCACAAGAATGCCAAATCCACAAGTATTGGATCCTGATAATTCATAATTAAAAAATGAATTATCCACTTCTTTTCATAACTTGGAACCATCAATGGGCCAAGCACTCTTGAAAGAAGTTCCAAAACTTAAAGAATGGCCTCACTTCAGTGGTGAAGGAGAGTATGACCATATGGAATTCATTAGAGGTATTGACATGATCAAAGAGGATTTTGAATTACCAGACAGATTGCTAACAGCCAGGTTTAACACCTTGTTTACCAGATCAGCTCACAGATGGTACATCAAAATAAGACAAGCACATGGACACCAGAGTTGGACTTGGTGGAAAACCCAAATCATCAACAAATGGGCAAATGATGCTTGGAGGTTTAAAGTTGAAACAGCCTTTGAATCTGCCAAATTTAATGCTGATAAAGACAAAGCTTTACCATGGTTTTGCCAACAAAAGGACAGATTAACAGCATTATATCCTGACATGTCAGAATTTATGATCCATAGAAAAATTCTAAGACAATGTGGAGGTGACTTAGAGCATGCTGTCAAGAGCAGGACTACTGAACAATCTTCAGCAGAGGATATTATCAATATATTAGAAGAAGTAACCACCAGAACAAAAATTGGTTCTAGTAGGGTGAATCTTGAATCAAGGTTTAATACACCTTGGAAAGATTCTGTGGACAAAAACCCCAAAGAAAATTATAACAATGTTGGGTATAAATCTGCAGATACAGTCAAAAAGTGCCATATTTGCCAAAGCACCACCCATTTAGCTAATACATGTCCAAAAAGGGGAAAAATCAATGAAATTAATATTGGAAAGGGACCTGATGTTGAAAAAGATGACATAATTGAAGACAATTCAGATGATAAATAATCCATATTTTCTGAATCTTCAAAAGATATAGAAAATATCAATGCCACTTTTGACATCATGGTATCTTATTCCCACTTGCCACAATTAAGCAATAGTCAACTTGATTTATCAAAAGCTCAAGGGGCACAACTTATGAAAACCAAATCCCAATAGAAGGAATAAGTGTTACAGACTTGAACACCACCTTCTTTGAAGAGGTCAGAAATAGTTACATTCAAGATAACAATTGTAGCATCTTATACCAATTAGTGAACAAAGACTGTAAAGACAACTCTCTAATACATGCCTTGGATGAAGTATGGAAAGGATCATATGATAAAGGAAGGTTTCACCTACTTGATGGTATAAAATTCAACAGTACAAGGAGCCCAATGAAAGCATTAGGAATATTTGAGACCAATGTCATATTCCCACACATGAATGGGAATTTGAGAATCACAGTTGAATTTGTTGTTATGGAAAATTGCTCTAGTACCCATTTTTATTGGGAAATGACTATTTAATCATGTATGGGATAGATTTACATAATAACAAAGACAGATACTTTCCTATTGAGACATCTGGTACAAAGAAAATTACCAAAGTTCTTAAAGAAAGGAAATCAAGAACCAAGAAAGTGAGGAAATACCTTGTTAGGTACAGTGACCCAACTTGTGAAGATGAATGATTAGAAGAAAAAGATATACCAGAAGCTACCAAACTCCTCAGAAGATTCAGACACACTAGAAACACCAATATTACAAAGTAATATTCTTTTTTAGGGGGAGGGAATGTGAGCCTTAGAGGTAATTTCATATACCCAAAAGACCACAAATACAAAAATAACATATTAATATAAATAAAATAAATTTATTTATATTATTAAGATAAAAATCAAAATATAAATATAAAATTATATTAAAAATAAAAAATTAATTACAATATAAAAATAAAAATACATGAAATTTTGTAAGTATAAAATTACATTTATACTTGAAAAAATTAAGTAAAAATGAAATTTTAACAAAATTCTGAAAAAATAAATAAATTTGGAAAAAAGTTAAATAAAAATTATTATAACTTTTTATCCAATAAATAAACATATAAAAATTATTTCACCATTGGATTCCTCATAAAAAATCAGGTGGGGTCACCTCTGAATGAAATTCTTGTAACTCAACTCTAAATAAGCTTAAATTAAGTTTTTAGTATTTTCAATACAAAAGTTGAAAATCCTCAAAACCTTAATTTAATTCACACCACATGTGGTGTTAACCATCAAATTTTGTGTTAAAATTGAGGTGTTGTGTTTAGTTTAGAAGTTATGAGGAATTGAAGTATTTTCAATTGAATTCAATTGAAATGTCAAAATGTGCGCGTGTATTACATAAGTGAACTTTGATTTACATATGAGGTGTCAATTATTACTGTATTGTACTGTACAATTGAATTGAATTACATATGTAAAGTATAAGTATAATACATGATGAGGAATTAAAGGAAAAATAAATTTGGGGGGGAAAAGGAACTCCAGCTCTAAGGGGGAGCTAGACCCCCAAAATCCTTGCTGACAGGCGTGGGATGTCAAATTTCACGCAAAAGTTCATCACTTTTGGCCTGGAATTGAGTTACAGGGTCTGTGGACTCAATTGATGATGAGGTTTTGATACCAACTGGGGTAGTTTTAGCTGTTGCCAAGAGGGTAAAACTACCCTTAAGATAAAACAATCATAATAAAAACAGTTTTAACTGGTTTCTACGCCTCTGACACACATCCTGACGTGTTTTGAAGGATCTAGGCCTGGTATTGCTATAGTAATGGCTGATTTAAGGGTCTAAAATGGCTAAAAATGGCTAAAAATGGCTTAAACCAGCCCTTTTTTGGTCTAAACCAGGGTTCAATGATGCCATAATTGGCTTTTCTGTTGTCAGACTGTTTTTCACGACTGACAAGAGTAAATTTTACTTTTGGAGTAAGAGAATTGATGGCTATAAAAGAATGTCTTCTTTGCCCCACTTTTCTCTTCATGTTAGAATCTTTTCCTTTTATTAATTAGTTTAAACACTGTTAAACCAATCAATCAAAGATTCCAACCACCACTTTTAAATCATTTTAATCCTTTTAACCACGGGAAAAAATCATTATAATCATTGTTTGTAACTCTTATAATCATTTTTACCCCTGAACCACCCCAAAAGTGAATTAAAGCATCTTTCATCACTGTTAGCTTTGTCACTTTGTTTCCAAATTCACTCTGGTCACTTTTGGGCGTGTTTTCTCTTTAATATTCTTTTTAAAGACTTTGTTCTTTAATTAATTGCTTGCAGTTCTTTGCTCAATTAATTCCAATTGAAATTGCTCTTGAAGAAATTTCTTTTGTAGCCTTAAAATATCTCTTGTAGAGTATTTTTTGGATAAATTTTTATTGTTGGTAAAACAATAAATTTTTATAATATTATTGTTTTATACTAATAAAATTATAAACAATAAATTTGGCGTGTTTTCTCTTAAAAATAATATTTCTTACTATTTTTAATAGAATTTTACCTTATACAAATTTTGAGGACAGGAAAAGTACTTGATTTTTAATCAAAGTTTCATATCCACACCTTACAGAAAGGGAAGTCGGATATCCAATTTGCTCAGATTGCTCACATTCTGGATTTGGTAAACAATGATATTCACAAAGGGCCTATTTTAATGGTATGTTTGTTTGAACCTGTTCAAGATTATGAAGTAGGATTTGAAGGTCTGGATGATTTTTTGGTGGTGTGAAAGTTAAAATATCTCAAAACATACATAAATTGGTTTTTGTATTGTTATCAAAGGTTTGGGGGCTTGCAGCATATTTAACTATGTCTGCATAGTTGTTGGGATGCAAAGATGTGACCATGTTAGCTTACCCAATTGATAAATTTGTTGGGATTGAACGTTTTATTAGACTTTGTTATTCTATTTTTGTGAAATTGATTCAATTGTGCCCTTTGGATACATTTTTTAAGCTTGTTTTCCTCAAAAATGAATCACTCTCTCTTCATAGGCCATATTAGCTAGAAAATATTTGTTTTATGTTTTCCAAAACCAAACATTTAGAATTTCAACAAAACACAACAGAATACTACTACCAAGCTAACAATTTTTTTCTAAATTTTAATGAATCCCCATCTTCACAAAACAAAGGGGGGTTGAAGCACAACATTCATCTTGAATTACATATCAAAATATTGTGTTTCATGTATTCAAATCCAGTCTATAAAGCTCGCCTACAATTTTAAAATTAATTTGAAAACCAAGACCAAAGCATAACCAATTTGTATTTACAATAAGTAAATAGAATGAACAGCCAATCGAATATCTATATACAGTAATTGAATCCATCACATCTTTCAAAAAATACTCCATCATTCCAAACGATAAACAGAAATCACCATTCATCCCATTTATTTTCAAAACTGACAAAACTTTGTTGAGATTGCTGTGGTGTACTGTTATCTTAAGCATATTCTATTTCAGTATCTTGATCGGCAACGTAATTAATTTCCTCCTCCTGATTATCCTTGCTATCATTGCTTACTGCGTTCTCATCATCATTTTCTTCAGCCAAGTACTCAAGGTCATCACTTTCTTGACTAAGGGAATCATCTAGCTCATCGTTGTTGAAAATTTCATGTGAAATTTCATATTCTTGAGTTTCTTTGGCCCAATATTTGTCTGTAAATTGTTTGTCGCTCAATCTTTCATCTGGATGTGGTTTTCCCAATAGGGATTTCAAGGCATCTGGAAGAAAAGCAGCTTTGAATGTATCGGTATTCCTCTTTTGGCCTGCTATACAATCATTGAGCCAATCTGGATCGTAGAAATCAATTGGAAGGCCTTTGGGTATGCTTTTTGTTACCATTGCGTCTGAGTCTTCTGGTATGTGATGTTCACGTTTTGTGTCTCCCTTTCCATCAGGATTTTTGGCCTTAGCAATTTCTTCATCAACCCTCCGCATGAATATTGTAGCTTTTTGAGATTGACATTTGATTTTCTTGATCATCCACTTCTTACTTATTGGGTCATACTCATCATCACTATGCACATCCGGTTCAGCTAAGATTTTTAAATATTGATTTGAAAAACCTTGAGCAACATCAAATTTGTAGCAAACGTCTTTGAGCTACACAAGAGAGAAGTAGTCAGTGAGCTTTCATTCAGTTAAAGTATTATCCAGCTCACCCTTAGTCTGTATCATAAGACTGCTTTTCTTTCTGTCTCCTTAGCATACTTTCCAGGTTCCTTGATCTCTTTCTTATATCGCTGGGCTACATACCAATGGACGTAGTGGCTATAAACCTTGGTAAGCAATTCAATGTTCTCTAGATGCTGGAAGCTCACGTTCATGTATTCATAGGCTCCACTAATAGCAATTTGACGAAATGTTTGTATGGCGCTAATTCTGCATGCCTCATTGTATAGGGTATTGCTCTTATCATTGAGATCCGGAGCCCATCGGCGAATACCCAGTTTGGAAAGTAAGGCAATAATATACTTGATGGAGCAGTCACTCATGTGAGCAATTGCATTTCTGATTTTCTTTTTTCCAGGTTTTACACCCTGAAGCGTGAGGATTTCTTCTAAGGGTACCAAGGCGGTTGTATTGGCACCTTCCGATTGAGCTATAATTTTGCTTGTGAATGAAAATCAACAATTAAATTCCTTCAATGAGGAGTAATCACGGGATATGGGTATGGAATGTTGGTGGATCATGCCCCACAGAATTTTGATGTGCTCGCAGAATGCTTTCTAAAATGTAGAAGCAGTCAATCATTCAATAAATATAGAGACCAATATGAACTAAAAAGATATGACTTTACTTTTGTAGGCATGAATCCCACTGGAATCTTGGTACTTAGGATTTGATGAGGGCTTTAATTTCGTGGCAATGTTGGATTTGGTTTGGGGAAGGGTTTTTTCAATGTACCTGAAGATGTTTTCTTGATACTTGGTGTCTTGACTACTTCTTTTGAATTTTTATTGCTTTGTTGTAAAGATTGACCAAAGGATTTTCTTGAATGGGCTTGATTAATTTCTTTAAGTTTAGATTTTGCTGATGGATTATTATTAGGATTGTGTTGGTCTTGAAGATGTGTTCTTGTAAGTAGATCTACTAATTCTGTCTCATTAATCGCTAGTCTTTCTTGAAATAGTCTGATTTGTTGTGTCTGCTGAGTTACCACTTGCATCAAACTAGGCTCGCTTGATGATCCAAAATTCTGCAGGAAGTAACTATCATAGTTATTGGAATTCATAGGCAATATTGATAAAGATACGAATTGAGTGTGGATAAGATTGAAATTGGATAATTTCAGTAGTTTGTTGTGCTGAAAATAGTTGATATAGAAATGCAAAAAAGTAGTAAATGTAGTAAAGAAAAGATAGATATATGAGAGCGGAGAAACTGATCTCAGAAATGTGTAGTAAGCTAATGAAATAAAGAGGATAAAGCAAGAAAGGCATGGGATTAAAAAATATTTTAGAAAAAGCAAGGCAAAAATGAGAGGGGAGGAATTAAGATTGGAAGAAGAAAGTTACTTCTTATTAGGAATAGAATTGAATGAAGGAGATCAAATGCAAAAAAGAATTGCAAGGCTCACAAAGGGATGGATTGAACTACTTGTTGATCAACAAGGAGCGGTGAATCATTTCTCAAGGACAATGAACCTGGGAATGGAGCACAATGCTTTTGTATATACTACTGAGGCTGAGTGAACTGACTTGAACCAGGAGATTCTTCTGTTATAAAAGATTTTTGTTGTTTATAAAATATAAGATACATACAAATAAACAATGAAAACAAACAATTGTTTTTTCAAATCTATCATTACAAAGAAATTTAAAATATATTGAATTAAAAAAAAGAAAACTAAGTTCATTAAAATGTTTGAGCCAGTTGAGCTTTGTTCTATTTCTGCCACAAATGTTTGTGCTTCCTTCACTGAATAGTATTACAAGGAACAAAGCTTACACACTGCAGCCATTGTAAACCACTTGGTGAATGTCAAGGTGACGTATGACCTGTACACGTCACCTGATTTCTGAGTGAGACTACACCATTTCAAAATATAAAATAACTCCTCAAATTTACAACTCATTCAACATAACTCATAAATTTAATCACTCCAAAAAAAAAATTTCATTCAAAAAAAGAAAAAAAAAAAAATTTTTCAACATAAAAAAAAAAAAAAATTATAATAATAAAAAAACATAAAATAAACAGTCTCGATTAAAATTAAGAATAAAAGATCAGACCAAATAAAAGAAGGCTAAAATTAGTCCTTGTATGACTTTAAACTACAGGGCAGCAACCTGAAGGCTAAAACCAGTCCTTGTATGACTTTAAACTACAGGGTGGCAACCTGAAGGCTAAAATTAGTCCTTGTATGACTTTAAACTACAGGGTAGCAACCTGAAGGCTAGAATCAGTCCTTGTATGACTTTAAACTACAGGGTGGTTCCTGGACGGCCAAGATTTAGTCCTTGTATGACTTTAAACTACAGGGTAGCAGCCTGAAGGCTAAAATTAGTCGTTGTATGACTTTAAACTACAGGGTAGCAACCTGAAGGCTAAAATAAGTCCTTGTATGACTTTAAACTACAGGGCGGTTCCCAGAAGGCCAAAATTAGTCCTTGTATGACTTTAAATACAGGGTAGCAACCTGAAGGCTAAAATCAGTCCTTGTATGACTTTAAACTACAGTGTGGTTCCCGGACGGCCAAGATTTAGTCTTTGTATGACTCAAACTACAGGGGTAGCACACCAGAGGGCTGAATATGCAAGTAAATCAAGTAATCAAGAAAAAAAGAAGATATCCAAAGTAACAACCAAAGTGAATAATAGGACAATGAAGAACATTCAATGAAAGAAAATATCAACAAGAGAAGAACCATACAGATTGCAGCAAAACAGGAAACAAGATTAGAAGCAGCAGGGATTTTGAGAGATTCAAGGCACAAATCAGTTCAATATTTGGACAAAACAATGGCACATAGACTGAGAAATCCACTTAAACCAGGGGACTTGGTATTAGTTTATAATAGACCACTTGAGTCACACTGGGGTTTACTCTTCAAGAACTGTTGGAATAGACCTTATAGAGTCATAAATCAAATTAATAATGGACCCTATGAGATTGAAGAATTAGATGGCACTAAACTTACAAGAAAACTTGCAGCAAGTCACATCAATACGTTTTATCCCAGAGGAAAGAAAGTTCAATCAATTTAAGAGTCAGAAAATGAAAGCAGTGAAGAGATTGAAGATGAAGAGCTAATATTGGAGGGAGAAGAAATTGAAAACAATGAATATGATTGATACTGGCAAGCTTTTCAACTGGAATGCTGGGGAAAGCATTAAATGGAGAGGGGGATGTGGTATTCCATACCATTATTATCAGTTTCAAGCTTACCAGAAAAAATAAAAAAATAAAAAAATATAGAATTAAATATATCTGATATTTTTGAAGATTTTAGAGAACTGAAAGGGAGGGTAGTGCTACAGACACACTTAGATTTGCAGACTAAAAAAAAGAAAACCTTCTTGTCACAGTTGAAAAGAAGGAGCTATTCACCTCTGGATTGGTCATGTAGATGGTTCAAGCCACATTGAAGGCAATTTCAAAGTTATTGTTTGTGGAAGTTCCAAGAAGAATAAAACGAAATCAAAACAGAAGAATAAAATATTTTTGGAAGAAAACAGACAATATATTTTTTTTTAAAAAAAAAAGAATTAATTCAACCTAACCCATAAGCTGGACATCAAAAATGGACAACAATTGCACAGCAGCTGACTAATCCTTTCAAATACAAACCACAAATTATTCAAGACTTATCAGAAAATCATTTGATTGGTCAGAAATCAAATCAATTCATGGTAAATACCTATAATTATAAATTGATGTGATAAATCAATCTCATTGGTCAGAATTCACGTCCAAAGTTCATTAAAATAATAACACCATGTGATTGGTCAGAATTCAAATCAATTCCAGGTGCATACCTTTAACTACCAATTGACGTGACAACCCAATCTCATTGGTCAGAACTTGGATCCTATGTCACATTGCTACACCAAAACCACACGTCTGTCAGGATGAGTCTATGTTGAAGAGGTAATAGAGCTATTTAAAACTAAAACTATGACTGTGACATGTGGAAAATAGTTTAAAAATGTTTTATAAGGGTTAAATATGGATTAATTTAATGATATAAGGGCTTTACTATAATGAATATAATGGTGGTGAGCGCTGTTGAAAGCCCTGGGTGCAGCTTTACCTGTTGGGTTACAATAATAAAGACTACAATACTTTGAATTAAGAGTATACCTGTTTATTACCCAAGGGTAAAACTATTTTTGACAGTTTACTACATAGGGTATTCAAGAGCAGGATGAGGAGACAATTCTGGCTGTGAAAAGCCTCCTTTTTATCCTGAACTGGGGTGGAAAGGGTGCTAGACCTTTCCACATAGAGGAAGTGAAGATTTTTCACTCTCTAGGACTGACTTGTGGTTTGCAAACAGCCTGTATGCCCTGTATTGGGCTCAGATGTGGTTTTGAAACCACATCTGGGCAGTTTTCACCAATATAGGGTGAATATTTTCATTTGGGGACCTCACAGCCTGATTCTGACATGTATGACGCGTAGAATGCTGTACAGAAACTGTATGGGACCCCAGTATTGACTGAATTATGAGGTATTGAAGTATTAACATGCTTTTTCATCTATTTGAAACCTCATAATCAGAGTACAACTGTATCCTGTCATAATACAGTTGTATTGGTCATATTGTGGGATTCTAACCTTCAAATGACCATACCTCTGTCAGTTTTTGAGATATCATGCTCAAAGTTGGTTCATTGAATAGCCCTGTATGGGATCTATACAATGATACGCAATTCAGTATGGTTATCATTAAATATGACAAAGGTATCCCATGTACAAGGTTTTTGTACATAGGTGTGGTTTGGGCAAAAAGCTGTATTGAGCTTGTTTGCCTCATAACTTCTGTTATAGATGAGATATGAAGAATTGGATGATACCATCAGATATCCCTGATTGTGCTCTTTTCAAAATAACCCCACTTCAAGTATCCCACACTAAAACTGTAGAAGTTAGATGAGAGGTGAATGTTTTGTTCACGCTTATTTGGTCTGAATTTGACCATAACTCAAGTAATACTGGTGCTAGCTCAGTTTGGCTGGTACCCTTGGATAGCCCTGACTTAGAGATTCATTTTGAATACCCATTTGATGGGGTTAAGCCTCTCCTTCGAGATTTCAGATGGGAGGTGAAAATTCAGGTTTATGCTCAGAAATAACTTTGAGCAGAAATAACTTTGTTATTTCTTGTCCTATGGTGATGAGACTTATGTTTTCAGAAAGAGGTGAGTTTCCTCTTTCATTTGATACCTTTTGAGCTAATTTGGCTCAGCTCCATGTTTTGGTGGTATCTTGGCTATAACATTGGTTTATGGTATTTTGGCTGTCAAGCTTGTGCTCTGGTTTTGAGTCACAGGCTGACATACCCTCCCTCTAAAAAGGCTCATCATTGATGAGACTGTTCAGTCCTCCTTGAGGCCCTGAATCTCCTTAGATGAAGGTTCCCATCTGGTATGGCATCTTCTGCCAACCATTTGTCTTTATCGGCTGTTTGGTGCTTGAATCTGACCAGGTATTGCCTTTGATCCTTTCCATTAAGTCTGATCTTCCTGGCCCTGATGATTTTACTCACAGGTCCTGGCGAGTCCTCCACTTCCACTATATCAGGTGGTGTGGGGTTCTTTCTCCTGGAGGGGAATTTGTCCTCCTCTGTTTGGAAGTATGGCTTGACCAAACTTACTGGGAAGACTGGGTGCTTCCTGGAAAAGTCCTCTGTAAGTTTGACTTCCACTTCATTCTTTCTTATCAACCTAATGATAGTGAAAGGCCCTACAAATGACTCCCTCATCTTCTTGGGTCCTTTAAGATTATTAAAGTTCAGTGTAGACACTAGCACCTGGTCCCCTTCCTTAAAGTCAGGTTCCATGTGTGTCTTGTCCCACCTCTGCTTATTATATTCTTTTGCCTCAGCTATGCATTTGGCAGCTGTGTCACAAGCCCTTTTCCACATATCATGGAAGTCTTTGGCTGTGGGGTGGATGGTTAGAAGATTCTTCTTCAAGTGATCCACAGGTAACAGGGGATTCCACCCTTTCTCTACCACTGCAGGTGTTTTTCCTGTTGTAGAGTTCTGACTTGTATTATAAGCCAGCTGGGCAGCTGGTAGAAGGGTAACCCAGTCATGGGTGTATCCTTCATGGTATTTGTATTCCATGCCATAGGCACAGAACCTTTTAAGAATGTCTTCCATAGTCTGGATCATCCTCTCAGCTAGGCCATCTGTCTGGGGATGGTAAGCTGTGGAAAAAGCAAGCTTGGTGCCAAGCATGTCATACAAGTTGGTCCAAAATTCTGATGTGAATTTTCGGTCCCTATCACTAATGATGATCTTAGGGACTCCACAGGTAGATATGATGTTATTCCAAAATAACAGGGCAGTATGCATGGCTATATCCTCCTTGTGGCATGGTAGACACCTCATGCTCTTCCTGAACCTATCAACTATGATTAGGCAGGCATTGTAGTTTTCTTTTCCTCCTGGGACAAGTCCTGTGACCCAGTCCATGTTGATGGTTTCCCATGGGTGCTTGGGTTCCTCTATGTGTTGAAGTAACCCATACTTCTTCCCATGTTTCCGGTTTGCCTTTTGGCATCTTTCACAGGTGTTGATGTATTGACTCAACTCCTGCTCCCACTTGGGCCACCAAGCTGTGCTTGCTACCCTTTCTTTGGTCCTGTCTTCACTCATGTGTCCCATATAGGGGCAGTCATGGCATTACTGCAGGATCAATGAAATGTGGTCTCTGTCTACCACTGTGAGTGCACTTGTGTGCTTTTCTCTGTGGTAGAGCAGGCCATCTATAAGGAAAAACTTGTTATCCTTATAGGCCCTCAACCAGGGTTCTTCTAGCTGGGCTTCCATTTCTGGACTCCTGTACTTTTGTTGAAGGAGTTGTAGTAGTATGCCACACTGTTTGTGTTTGGCATAAGACTTCAGTACTGCACTAAAAAATTAATTTTGCAGTTCAGAGGAACTTATTCCCAATATTGGAGTTTCTGTCTACTCTGAATCAGTGTTTTCATTGTCAGGGGTACAACTCTCTGGTGCCCATTCAGAAAATCTGAAGTTCTTTTTTCTATCTATTTCCATGAAATGGATAGGAATCTTGGCTGCAACTTCAGGTTCATAAGCTGGTTTGCTTTTGACATTATCCAGTGGCCATCTGCTAAGGCCATCTGCATTGGTATGACTTTTACCTTCTTTGTATATGATGGTCATGTTCCCTCTATACTCCTGGATGGCTATTTGCCAGCTCAGCATGTGTCTATTTGTAGTCTTCATGTTTAGTAAAGACTTCAAGTCTGTGCAGTCTGTGTAGACTTCAAAGACTGCACCCTCCAGATAATAATGGAGTTTTTCTAGAGCCCAGACTAGACATAGACATTCAGTCTGGGTGGCCCCATACCTGGCTTCTGAATCTTTCAGCTGCCTTGAGATGTAGCAAATTACTCCTTCTCTTGGTTCACCATCCACAATTTGTCTTCCATGAAGGGTTGCTCCTAGGCCATGACTGCATGCTGCATCTATATATAACTTGAATGGTAGTTCAAAGTCAGGTAATATGAGCACAGGTGAATTAGTGAGTTCATATTTGATCCTCTCATATGCATCCCTCCTTTCCTTGGTTATTTCAAAAACTACATCTTTTGAACATAACTTGTATAAACTACTAGTTATGTGTGCAAAATTTTTGATATGGTTTCTATAGTAGCTAGCAAAGGCAAGAAAGCATTGCATCTCTTTGATGCTTTTTGGTACTGGCTTTTGCAGTACTGCTGCTACTTTATTCTGGTCAATTGCCAGACTAAGACCTGAGACTTTCTGTCCCAGAGCCAGTAACTCTTGTTGGCCAAAATTGCACTTTTTAAGTGAAATTTTCAGACTCATGGGTGTGCATTTACTTAGCACTCTGTCTATGTATTGCACATGGTCTTCCCATGTTTCTGAGGATATAATGATGTCATCAATATATACCACCATCCAGCCTTCCAGTATTTCTTCTTGAAATATTGTGCCCATCATCCGTTGGAAGTGGGCTGGTGCATTTTTGATGCCAAATGGCATTCTGGTGTACTCATATATGCCCATATGGCATATTATTCTGAGTAATTTCATGGAGTTTGGTTTAACTCCATTTTGGTGGAAACCTTTCATACAATCCATTTTGCTTATGTATTTGGCTTTAGCCAGTTTATTCAAGGCATGAGGTATCCTGGGTATAGGGTACCTGTCTGCTTTTGTGTAGTTATTCAGAGCTCGGAAATCTCCACACAGTCTAGACTTGCCATCATGCCAGGTGATTAGGACAGGGGTGGTGATTTCCACTATTTCATTATGTCCAATCTTCCTGATGACATCCATATCTAGGAGTTCATTGATATGTTTCTCAATTTCTTTCCTGGTTTCCAGGCTTTCTGGATAAAGAGGTCTCCTCAGCATGGGTGGATAAAGCCTTTCCACATCCAGATATAGTTCTATATCATGGCGTTTGATCTTGCCTAATGGTTCAAAACCAATGGCAAATGCTGGTCTGTTCTTTCTCAGCATCTTCAGTAAACTTAGTTTTTTTTACTGGTGAGGGTAGTGCTAAACTTTCCCTCTCTGAATTCCTTCAGAAGTTCTTCTAGTGGATCTTGAGAAGATATCTGGTGTATATCAAGTGAAAATTTTATTTCCTTGTTAGTACCAATGGTGATGTGCCTATTTTTACTGTTGTAAATGTCTATGTCATACATCCTCTGGTAATCTGTTCCCAGTAAAAACCCTTGGATGTGGGCATCCTTAAGCACTACAAAATCTGGGTTGAGTCTGATATTGCCCTTCCTGTGGGGTATAATTATCTCTTTGATAATTGTCCCAATGGAATTCATCTTCCCTGATGCACTTTTAAAGTTCTTTACCTCAGTGGGCAAGAGCTGTTTTTCTCAGTTTGGGAAATGGGTATCCAGATAGTTTCTGGCCACTATGGAGCAGTGTGCTCCACTGTCAATGATCAATGGATGTTGAGCATTGTCAATACATACAGTCATCTTTGTGGCTGTTCCATGTATGTATGCCATTCCTTTGGTTGGTGTAACCAGGAATGTTTGTGCATCTTGTGTGTGTTTGCACGAGTTTTTTTGGCAGTGTCCTGTGGCATACCTGCTTCCAACTGTATGTCCTGAATTTCTAGTGGGGGTTCCTCTTGGTATTCCACTACAAATTCTTCTCTTGGGTCTTGGTCATCATCAGATGGTTCTCTGATGGCATCACCCATAGAGTCTGATTCAGAATCCTCTGTGGGGGATTCCTCCTCTGGGACTTTCTCAATGGCATAGACGTTTTTCTTTGCCTTTGGACAGTTGTTGGCATAGTGGTCTGTTGAACCACAATTGTGACAAGAATTCTTCTTCTTTGCCACTTCTGCCACTCTTTCTCTGGGTTTGTCTTTAAACTCTACCCTTAAAGGTTGTTTCTCTTTGAAACTACTGCTCTTATATGGGGTGAATTTCCCTATATTAGCCCTTTTCCTTATGTCTTGTAAGGTGTTGGCAATGTCATCTAGAGTGCAATTTTGGTTGCATTTGCATTTTACTGCATGCTCTAATGCTCCTGGTAATTGTGTCAGAAGTTTTTGATTCCTCATTTAGATGTTCATCTGAGGATCAGCGGCTTTAAGTCTTTTGGACTTTCTAAGACACCACTCATATGGATCTTTGTCCACAGAGTATTTTTCATTTTCAAATGACATGGTCTTTTGCCATATCCAAGTTCCATTACTGTACTTTTGGATTATTTGACTCTTCCACCATGGCCAGTTTCTTCTGCCATGGATTTCTTTCATTTCTGTGTACCATATACTGGCATGACCTTTAAATGAAGTATTCAATGTAGCAGTGATCCAGTAGTCTGGTATGCTTTGTACATCAATGAAGAGTCCATCAATATAATCTATGAGTTCCATATGATCATATTCTCCTGATCCAGAGAATTTGGGCCAGCTTGAGGCCTCAGGAAGCTGTTTCAAGGCATCCTGCTCTGAATAAGACATTCCATATCCATCCTGGCATTGTGATGGAGACCTTGCCTTATTCATCAACATGGCATCTGGTTTGATTTCATCTTGTTGATATGGATTCTCCATATATTGGCCTTGTGGTTGGGGCTTCAAGCTATGGTAGGCATTAAACAATTTGTTAATGTCTTGATTCAGACACTCCCTGTCCCTTGTGCTGTATTGTTGTTCTTCAAAGACTATATTCAGTCTTTTGTTGGTTTCTTCAGAGGCTTTGATCAGTTGAGCATATCCTTCTTGAAGATTTTTAACTATCTGTTCCAAGGAGGCTTGAGTTTGTCTCTTCCTTTCTTGGCCAGCTTCAATTTCTGCAAGCTGCTTTGCAGATTGTTCAGCATATTGGGACATTTGTAACCACAGTGTATCACTGTTGATGTTACTCTCAGATGTGACAATGTTGTTTTCAGTCTGAGTGGGGGTAATGTTTCTATTACTAGGACTACTGATTCTAGAGTATTTTACAACTACTTCTGGTTCTTGTGTACTTCTTTTACAAAATCTAACAGCTTCTGGATCATGGGGTCTGACTCTTTCCTCCTCTGGTTGAACGAGGCTTTGTTCTTGCTCTTGTTTCCTTGTCTTCTCCTGGAAACTTCCTGGAATTGTGAAGAATGGTGACTCTTGGCCAGTGATCTGCTGGTTTCTGAATGGTGTGAAGCCACTGGAGAGCTGATTTGGCCTGCTCCTTGTGAGCCTGAAGGAATCTGAGTAGGCCCTGTCTGGGTTAACTGTTCTTCTATAGCTTGGATAGTGGCTTGGTTCTCCCTTATCCTCTGTGCCCTTGCCTCCAGTAGTCTGAACTTCCTGGTAGGATTCCAACCTTTGGTGATTACCATCAGGTCTTTGAAGTCTATATCTTTGAGACAGATCTTCTGGCAACTTGCTCCAAGTGCTGCCCAGTGACTTGCCAGGTTGAACCTCTTGTTGTCCATGCTCCATTGAAATAAGTCTTAGAGGAGTTGATGGAGCTGAAGAACTTGATCCATATCCTTCCAGTCCTCTGGTTTGAGGTTCCTGTTGAATTGGAGTGTGAATGGCAAGGTTGATATTATCTCCCTCATTGTTTTGCCATCCACCACTGTGTCCAAAGTATCTTCTTCCAGGTCTTCTGGTTCTGGACAAGCTTTCTCTGTCCTCTGGTTGGTTCCTTTGGAAGACAAGGTCTCTGAGGTATGCAGGGGACATATCAGTGTTTGCAAGCAGTCAAAAACTTTATGTTCTTAGGGTATTAACCTTTGACTGTGCCTTGTACAAATTTGTTATCTGCTGATTTGGGCAGTTTGCCTTTGGAGGTTACAACTGGGTTAATAATTGTAATCTTCCCTGTAAAAGTGGTTAAGGTTGGTTTACCTTGTATTGAAGCAGAGTTTCGTGGTTTTCTACTCCTCTGAGTGGCTATTGGTGTCCACTTTTTGGCTGTAATGAGGCCTTCACTAAGTCTTTTTCCTTTGCCCTTACTGCCCTCTAGTTCTGAGGGTGTCACTGGTGTGTTGGCCTGTGACTGGGTCTCAAGTGGTATGAAATTTTCTTCCACTGAATCAAACAGGAAAAGAGGGCTTATGTCAGTTAAGACTTCTTAAAAGGCTGGTTTTGCATGTCTAAGAATGGCCTCTGGGCTTGTACTACAATATGCCCTTGTATGATGACAGTGTAATTGAATTAACAATTCCACATCAAAAATACAGCTTACTGATATGTGGTATACTGTTTGTATACCAATATCTTACAGAATACTTGTAATTAGCAAGTATAATCTGTCAAAGATGATGTATTACAGGACAATTGAGTTAACAATGTGCCCAAACACGCCTCAACTGTTGTTTTATCAGTATGAGCTGTCTTGATTCAATTAAATATTAAGACTGTAGTAGTGGCTTAAAAGTGTTTTTATATACAAAACACACCAAAAATACTGGTCTTGTGGTTATCAGTCACATGACAGATACTCTTTAAAACATGAGTATTTTAAAAAATGAGTAAAAATATATATGAATATATATTTTTTAGAGGAAATGACGCCTAAAAAGATAAAACAAGTGTCAATAAAATGATAAAAAAGAGAAAAACTTACTTGTAATAAGTCCAAAAGGTGTTAAAACACGGCTAGGCCCCCAAAATGTCAGGACGAGTCTATGTTGAAGAGGTAATAGAGCTATTTACAACTAAAACTATGACTGTGACATGTGGAAAATAGTTTAAAAAATGTTTTATAAGGGTTAAACATGGATTAATTTAATAATATAAGGGCTTTACTATAATGAATATAGTGGTGGTGAGTGCTGTTGAAAGCCCTGGGTGCAGCTTTACCTGTTGGGTTACAATAATAAAGACTACAATACTTTAAATTAAGAGTATACCTGTTTATTACCCAAGAGTAAAACTGTTTTTGACAGTTAACTACGTAGGATATTCAAGAGCAGGATGAGGAGACAATTCTGGCTGTGAAAAGCCTCCTTTTTATCCTGAAATGGGGTGGAAAGGGTGCTAGACCTTTCCACATAGAGGAAGTGAAGATTTTTCACTCTCTAGGACTGACTTGTGGTTTGCAAACAGCCTGTATGCCCTGTATTGGGCTCAGATGTGGTTTTGAAACCACATCTGGGCAGTTTTCACCAATATAGGGTGAATATTTTCATTTGGGGACCTCACAGCCTGATTCTGACATGTATGACGCATAGAATGCTGTACAGAAGCTGTATGGGACCCCAGTATTGACTGACGTATGAGGTATTGAAGTATTAACATGCTTCTTTGTCTATTTGACACCTCATAATCAGAGTACAACTGTATCCTATCATAATACAGTTGTATTGGTCATATTATGGGATTCTAACCTTCAAATGACCATACCTCTGTCAGTTTTTGAGATATCATGCTCAAAGTTGGTTCATTGAATAGCCCTGTATGAGCTCTACACAATTATACCCAATTCAGTATGGTTATTATTAAATATGACAAAGTTATCCCATGTACAAGGCTTTTGTACATAGGTGTGGTTTGGGCAAAAAGCTGTATTGAGCTTGTTTGCCTCATAGCTTCTGTTATAGATGAGATATGAAGAAGTGGATGGTACAATCAGATAGCCCTGATTTTGCTCTTTCCAAAGAGACCCCACTTCAAGTATCCCACACTAAAACTTTAGAAGTTAGATGAGAGGTGAATGTTTTGTTCATGCTTATTTGGTCTGAATTTGACCATAACTCAAGTAATACTGGTGCTAGCTCAGTTTGGCTGGTACCCTTGGATAGCCCTGACTTAGAGCTTCATTTTGAATACCCATTTGTTGGGGTTAAGCCTCTCCTTCCAGATTTTAGATGAGAGGTGAAAATTAAGGTTTATGCTCGGCAATAACTTTGAGCAGAAATAACTTTGTTATTTCTTGTCCTATGGTGATGAGACTTATGTTTTCAGAAAGAGGTGATTTTACTCTTTCTTTTGATACCTTTTGAGCTGATTTGGCTCAGCTCCATGTTTTGGTGGTATCTTGGCTATACCATTGGTTTATGGTATTTTGGCTATCATGATTGTGCTCTGGTTTTGAGTCACAGGCCGACAACGTCTCACTAGCTAAAACCTCTCAACTATGATTTTTTCCAAGTACCCTGTTTTGAGAAGCTCTATGGAGGCCCAAAAGCTAAAAATAGAGGTCCTCTCTCCCTCATTTTTCCCATCATCATTGAACAAGTTCCCACTATCCAGGATAACCACCATCCCTGAACTAGCAGGATATCTAGAATAGTAGTAGTGTTTTAGTAGTGAAAATCTCAGTAGCCTTTCTCAGTAGCTTAGTATTAGTGAAGAATAGTAGTATAACCATAGTAAAATCTCAGTAGCCTTGCTCAGTAGCTTATTATTAGTGAATAATAGTAGTATAACTGTAGTAAAAGCTCAGTAGCCTTGCTCAGTAGCTTAGTATTAGTAAAGAATAGTAGTATAGCCATAGTTAAAGCTTAGTAGTCTTGCTCAAAAGCTTAGTGTTATTAACAAAAAGAAGTAGTAGTGATATAAACTCATTATTAAAAAAAATCCTAAAAGAATCAAATCCAGTAGTCTTATTATTAGTACTCATATCAAAAAAAATCATTATAATCAACCCAAAACCATAATACATATATATATATTCTTATCATTATTATTAAAAAAAACAAAAAAAATATTCTTATTAGTTTTATTAAAATAACAGAAACCCAAAACATATATATATATATATTATCATCATCTTTATTAAAATAAAATAAAAAAAATCTAGTGTTTATTCTATCAGAAATTTTAGATCAGAGTTTTTACTGTAATGTTATTGATAGGTCTGATTTAGAGACTGCTGATAAGTCTTCTCTATCTGTTAAAGCCACAAATCTTATTTTATTTTGTGATTCTCTGCAGGCTGAATATTCAGTATTATTTAGAGGGGCAGCTAATACACCTTAGCACCCATGGTGTTTGGACAATTCTGAAATTCAAAACAGACTTACCAATAATTTCCCCCTCAAGGTACTTCCTTATTTCCTCCCACACCAAAAGGAGTTCCCACAGCGTCATGACTCACCATTGGATGGCCATCCTGGCCAGGCGAAGACCATCAATCTCATAAAGGGGGATTTGTATTGCACTGGCATGAATCAAACTATCAAGGACTATGTTTCCTCATGTCAGAAATGTTAAAGAAACAAGAAGATTCACCATAAGAAGCTTGGATTACTCAAGCCTCTTCAGATTCCAGCTGGTCCTTGGAATTCATTATCAATGGATTTTATCACTAAATTGCCTCTGTCAAGCAGCTTTGATTCAATATTAGTAGTTTAGATGTAGAAAGATTTTCAAAATGGAAATTTTCATTCCAACTTATGCAGCAATCACTTCTTTGGAATTAGCTCAAATCTTTATTAGTCATGTCTTTTCCAAATATGGTCTTCCAATCAGTATTGTTAGTGATAGAGGTTCTTTATTTTTTCATCATTTTTGATTCAATTATGTCAGAAGCTCAAGATATCAAGAGATCCTTCAACAGCCATTCATCCTGAAAAAGATGGACAGACAGAGAGGGTAAATCAGATTTTAACAAAGTATCTTGGGATGTACATCAGTTACCATCAAGATGCCTAGAACACCTGTCTCCCTCTGGCTGAATCTGCTTATAATAATACAGAATATTCATCAACAAAACAGTCACCTTTCTTGACCATTTATGGAAGAAATCCCAGCTTTGACTCAACTACCATTTCTCAAGATACACCTGCTGCAAAGTTATCACAAAACTCCAATAAGTACAGAAAGTTGTCAAAGAAGAATTAGAGTCACCAATTAAGCATTTTAAGAATTATGCAGATAGAAATAGGGAAATTCCCCCTGATTTCCAACCTGGGGACAAATTATGGCTGGCTTTCAAGAACATCAAGACAACAAGGCCCACCAAGAGACTCTCAGAAAGATGGTTGAGACCCTTTGAAGTTCTGAGGAATATTGGAAGCCATGCATACCACCTCAAGTTGCCTCAAAAATGGAAGTAAGTTCCCCCTGTCTTTCATGTGTCCTTGTTAGAGCCAGTGAAGCAATCAAATTTCCCAAATTGACATCAATTGCTACCACCACCAGTCATAGTGAAAGAGCAAGAAGAATGGGAAGTGGCTCAGGTTCTCAACTCAAAACTCAAGAGAGGTATATTATGGTACCTTGTGGAGTGGAAAGTATTCAATGAAGACTCAGAAAGAAAAGCTTGGGAACCAGCTTCCAACCTTACAAACTCCCCAGATCTTGTCAAGGAATCCCACACTTTGTATCCTCACAATCCTGGCCTGAATACCTCAAGAGTTTGATTCATGGTGCTTTGTGGGAATTGAAGTTTATGAAAGTAAGTTCCTCTCCTGTCATGCACCTTTAAGAAGGTATTCTACAAAAATATGTTGTAAGCATACCCTTGGCCACTTTGTGAGTCCTTGTAAATGTCTTTGGACAGGTTTAGAAGGCCTTGCAACATCAATACCCTTGAATTTGGACCTTTCATCAAGATATGGACAAATTCTCTCTTTTCTTATTTATTTTCTTTTTCTTCCATATTTAATTATTCCAAATTATGGAATTCACTATTATTCAAGACATTCCTTAACTCAAATTCATTTATGAAAACATTTTCTATTCTTTTATGATGCTTGGTTTGGTGTGAAAGTTATGAAAGTAAGCTCGATCTCCCGGTATGCATCTCTGGGGGTTCTACTTCTTTTAAAGAAACACCTTGGCCACTGTGTGAGCATCAAAGGGTTTGTTTTTATCTTTTCAGAAAAAGTATTGTAAAAATCAAGCAACTCACCACAAGAAGATCAATTATCATAAGTTTCTTTATTTTATTTTCTTTACTCTCTTTTTCTCTCAATTCATTCTTTTCATTTTATTTCCCTTCTTTTACTTCTATAATTTTATTTTTCATTTCTTGTTTCAAAAGAAGCAATTATCACTCCCATATCTTGTTTGGATATTCAATTTATTCAACAATCAAAGAGCAAACACTAGTAATGATAACAGCCAACTACAGAAAATCCTCATCAAAATTTCTTCAAGGCTTCTCTAGACTTAATAGCCAAGGCATCTTAATAAGAAACTGCCTCCCTGGCCAGAGGCCCTAGTAGGCTCACCTGGAACAGCACTCTTCATAGCTTTATAAAAAAAACTTAGTCAAAGAATCCACCTCTTCAAATACGGATGTGACCACATTCTTATTCACTTTCTTTTGATCAGTAAAGTTTCCAGTTTTATTCCAGAAGCAACAGTTGTCAAAGATTGATTCAGGCTCCGAGAACATTGAGTCTCTAGAGGTGCTGGCCATGGGTGGTTGAACATTGGCGGAGGTAGAGGAAAGTGTGGATTGCCTGGTTGGGGATTTAATTGGAAGTTGAGGTTGTTGGGGGGACCTGATCACTTCATGGATGGTGGTACTGGCTTGTACTGGGGATAGTGAGGTGGACTGAATTCTTCTTTTTTGGGTGGGGGTAGTAATTTCAAGTTCTTCTCCTTCAATTTCATCACTGCCTTCAGCATCAGTATCAACTTCATCTTGAACAACCAAATTTCTCTTCAATTTTCCAAGTCTTCCATCCTTTCTGGTAACCAAAATAGTAACTTCTGGGGCTGCCTTGGGGGGGGGAATGGGTCCTCCAGTGTTGGCCCAGGAACTGCTGGTATTAATTCATTGTTGAATACCTCTCATTCTGGATCCAGTCGCTGAAACAGAAGAAAAGAAAACCATAGAAGTCAGTAACTCATCAATTCCTTCACCATTCAACTCTCAATTGGAGTGGCCAGAGGTGGCATCAGAGGTTGCAGGCTCATCAATAGGAGCTTCCCATTCAAAGCTTCCACCCTTATTGATGCTTCTCCATAATCTTCTGGGATTTTCTGGGAGCAAATGGTTGGCCTAAGTGAACTTTCCTTTCCTAAGGCTGCAGAATTGGCACCTTGTGGACCTATCAGTAGCAGATTCAACACAAGGAACTCCCTCCTTCTGACAATTGATGCAGGGTGGCTCAATAACTCTAACAGATTTAGAACCATCATAGTTTTTATTAATTTCATAAATATCTGTAGGGGCCATACTCTCTTCATAAAGCTCCCTCAATTTATCAAAGACACCAGGGCCATAAAGTACAGAAGGTGGGGAATCAGAGTGATTGGAGTCAGAAATTAGAGTCAGCTTTGAACTCATCTTCAAGTCAAAATTCAAAGTCAAGACCAAGAAAAATATGAATCTTCATTTTATTCAAAATTTCATCAAAATATACCATTTCATGTGTATTGGCATATTTGTGTATTTCTGGATATTACTTTTCAAAACCATCAAAATTGTCAATTCAGCCCTTTTTGATCAAAACTTCATCAAAATATTCAATTTCTTGCATAATGATGTAATTGCACATTTTGCGCAAATTTGCGCATTTTGTGCATTTTGGCCGAATTGGCCAAAAAACCCAGAAAACACCCAAATTGGGGAAAGCTTAATGGACTTATGAAATTTTCCACAATCAGGAAAGTGCCAATTGTTAGCCCAATTTCAAGATTAAGAAAAAATTATTCAATGGAAGTGAGTTCTTAGGACATAAACCTGAAATAATCCACTTATCATGAGCCATGAGGACTCAAGACAAGTTGGTTGAAGAACACTGGAATGAGAAGAAGAGCAAAATCTTACAGAAGAAGAGGGAATATATCTTTGTAAAGAAGAGGAGAAGAATCAGAATCAAGTCAATTCAGAAGGATCTACAAGTTATGAAGATGAAAAATGTTTTGGAGTTATGATTGTTGAAGAGGAACTATGAGGGATTAAAATTGGGTAATTGGGGGGAAGAAAGTCTTTAATTGACCTCATCAAGATTAACTTACTTTTATGGTTCTCAGAGCTCACCATTTTCAAGAGGGGGATAATGTCACAGCCATGGAGACAGGCAGGCCATTACCAATCACTACCAATTGAAGATCTTCCAACACCCAATCGGCAGTGGGGTTTCATGGAAGATCCACCAAATACAGTTTCAAACCTCAATACAGCTCAATACAGGCCTGTCCTAAATACAGGGGCAAACACCTGTATTGGATACACCAATACAGGTTCACATCTCAAATATAGATTCCTCCAGAATACAGTCATGGGTTCATAACACTCAAACTCCAGGCTGGCATTTTTTCACATATACCAGCCCCCTTTCACCCACCTGGGGTTTGTTCCCTGTCAGGCTGAGTTGATGATAGAGTAAATAAAATAGTAGATACAACTCGAAGTGTGACTGTGACACAGAATAAATTAGTAAAAATGGGTTTGAGAATGATATTTAAGGGCTTTACCAAAGGATTTTAGTGGTGGTGAGTGCTTCTGAAAGCCCTGGGTGCAATAATTATCTGTTGGCTTCCAATAATAGCTACTACAATAATTAAGATTAGAAGTATACCTTTTTTGGACAGTTGTACTACATAAGTATTCAAGAGCAGGATGAGGAAACCTTTTCTGGTGGAGAAAAGGCCTCCTTTTATCCTAATATGGGGTTGAATTGTCTTCTAGACTGTCCACATAGAGAAAGTGAAGGGATTTGCAGTGGAATGGCCCTATGGACCATCCACATAGAGGAAGTAAAGAGTTTTTCACTTGAGGGTACTGGCTTGTGGTTTCCACAATGCCTTTATTCCCTGTATTGGGCTCAGATGTGGTTTTGAAACCACATCTGAGCAGTTCTCACCAATACAGGGTGAAACTTTTTATCTGGGGACCACACAGACTGATTCTGACGTGTATGACGTGTAGAATGCTGTACATAACCTGTATGGGACCCCAGTATTGAATGAACTATGAGGTATTAAAGTATAAACATGCTTCTTTGTCTATTTGACAACTCATATTCATGGTTGTGGGATATTATCCTACAGTAAAGGTGTATTTGTAACCTGAAGGCTAAAATTAGTCCTTGTATGACTTTAAACTACAGGGTGGCAACCTGAAGATAAAATTAGTCCTTGTATGACTTTAAACTACAAAGTAGCAACCTGAAGGCTAAATTAGTCTTATTATGACGTAAAACTACAGGGTGGTTCCCAGATGGCCAAAATCAGTCACTTCAGAGTACTGGCTTATGGTTTCCACAGAGACTTTATAAACTCTATTGCTCTCAGATATGGTTTCAAAACCACATCTGGGCGGTTTCACCAATACAGGGTGAAAAATTTCATCTGGGGACCACACAGCCCTCTTCTGATGTGTATGATATGTCAAATGCTGTACAGAACCTGTATGGGACCCCAGTATTGAGATAACTATGAGGTATTAAAGTATAAACACGCTTCTTTGTCTATTTCACACCTCATAATCATGGTTATGGGTTATTATACCATAGGAAAGGTGTATTGTCCCAATTGTGGGATTTTAACCTTAAAACTGCTATACCTTTTTCAGTTTTAAAGATATTGAGCTCAAATATGGTTTGTTGTGTAGTTGTGAATGGGATCTACACAATGGTACCTCATTTGGTATGGGTTTTATTAAATATGGCAAAATCATGCCATGTACAAATTTTGTTATTCATACATATCATTTTCTCAATATCTGTATGGGCTTATTTGCTCCATAACTTTTGTTCTCAATGAGATATGAAGAAATGAAAGGCACCATAAGATATCCCTTCTTTTACTCTTTCCAAAAAGACCCCACTTTAGGTATCCCACACTAAAACTGTAGAAGTTAGATTTGAGGTGAAAATATTATTCACCCTTATTTGACATTAGTTTGGCCATAACTCCCGTAATTTTGATTCTAGCTCAGATTTTCTAATACCATTTAATAGCCCTGACTTAGAGATTCAATTTGAAAACCAATTTGATTGGGTTAAGTCACTTCCTCTTGGTTTCAGATGAGAGGTGAAAAATAAGGTTTATGCTCAGCAACAACTTTGAGTGGGAATAACTTTGTTATTCCTTGTCCTATGATGGGGGGACTTGTGTATTTGGAAAGTGGTGGCTTTCATCTTTTCTTTGATACCTTTCAGCGGATTTGGCTCAGCTCCATGTTTTGATGGTATCCTGGCTTTAACATTGGTTTATGGTATTTGGCTGTCATGCTTGTGCTCTGGTTTTGAGTCACATGCTGAAATTCCCTTAGTTAATTAAGATTCTTTATTTATTATTAATATCATTTCATTTCTCACTCAGAGGTATTATTCTATTGATTGTTGAGTTAGTCTTAGCCTTCCCTGACCTGTTCTGTACAGTCCTGGTGGTCATATCCTTCTTAATCCTTTTGTCTTTTCTGAACAGGTTGAAACAGTGATGAAGGATTATTTGTGCTTGACTCTTTGTTATTGCTTTTGTTTTTATTTCATGTCTTCTAATGCTTATTATTTTATCAGTAGGGATTTTACCTTTGATTGTATTTCTCTTAGCCTTTGAGTACTTCTCTTGAGGCCTCCATAAGTAATTCTGTTCACTGAGTGCCAGGCCCTCTTCATTTAGAAAAGGCCATGTGACAGACGTAAACATACCAGTATTGCATAATGCTTATTCCTTCCATTAGTCTGTTGTACTTATTTTAAAAATTGATTATGAAGCTCTGATGATATTAGCCCTAGGATGTAGGTCTCTCTTTCTGAATGTGCCCTTCTTGTATTTCCCTCATCATTATACACAACATCAATTGATATTTGTAAGCTTCTTCTTCTATGAACCTGCATATATTGTATTAAAATTCCTGTCCCTATGTCTGGTTCATAATCTGGGACAGCTTTATCATTATTCAATGGCTATCTACTTAGGCCATCTGGAGCTTTATTATTTTTTTTGGTAGCATCTAGTCATATTTCCTTTGTATTATTGTATTGAAATTTTCCATATTAACATGTGTCTGTTAATAGTTTTCATTTTGAGTAAATATTTTAGTGCAGTGCAGTCTGTCTATACTCCAAAGACTAACCACTCCAGGTAATAATGGAACTTCTTAACGGTTGATAATAAGAAGATTCACTCTATTCATTTGGATCCATACCTGGATTCTGAGTCTTTTATTTCTTTATAAATATTTCATATGAACCCTCATTTGGGTTCCTCATTCAGTAGCTGCCTCTGGTGAAGGGCTATCATTAGCCCTTAATTCTGTGCTGAATGAATGTACTGCTTCAATGGTAGCTCCAAATCTGGAATAATTGGTACTGGTTCATGTTTGAGCACATATTTGATTGTCTCATTTCCTTGGTCATTTCAAACTGCATCTTTTGAGAACACATTTTCAACAATACTGGTAATGTAAGAAAAGCTCTTGATGTGGGTCCTTTATTAGCTATCAAATTCTGATAGAACTTTCCTTCATTTAATATTGCTAGATACTGGCTTATGAAGTCCTTCTTCTACTTTCTTTTGGTCTATGGCTGTAATTCCTCCTGAGTCTTTATGTCCTAGTGCAATGAGTTTGTGCTGGAAAAATATCACTTCTTAAGTGAAATTTTCAGGTTTATTTGTGCTCATCTCCCTCCAGCTCTTTGTAAGTATTTGAAATGGTCCTGTTGCCTTTCTGCTTATATCTGATAATATACTCAATGTACACCACCATCCATCCCTCCAATATCACTTCTTCAAAGATATAATCTAAAATTTCTTATAAATGGGATGTTAAGTTCTTGATTCCAAAATTCAATCTTGTATACTCATGTAGACCCATGTGACATAGAATTCTGAGTCATTTGATGGAGCTTTATGAAACTATATTTTGAGTCAAGAATTTATTTCAAAAAACTTGTGATAAATTTTTCCTTAGTGAATTTGTCTAATGCATGAGATATGCTGGGAATAGGGTACCTTTCTGCATTTGTGTAACTGTTCAGTGCTCTTAAATCTGTGAAAAGTAGTGAATTTACATTAGGACTGGGGGTGGTGACCTCAATTATTTTTTTATTGACTATTTTATTGATGAACTCCATTTCCAGGAGTGCATCAATGTGTTTAAAAATTTACTACCTAGCTTTCAGGGCTGCTAAATTGGGAGATCTTGTCAGAATTGGTGGGTAAGCTCATTCCAAATATAGAAAAAGCTATATTTTATCATATTTAGTTATCCCTCCAGGTAAATAACAAATGTAAAATTCCCTTACACAGATACTCAGAGGTCTCAATTGTTGCATTTTTTGCTTTGATGTGAGTAATGTGCCATATTGAGATTCCTTAGATTCCTCAAAGAGTTTCCAAGGTAAGTCTTTTTTGGCTGTGGATTATGGGAAGATCAAATAAAAATTCTTCTATTTTTCTGTTTCAAACATCAAATACCTTTCCTTACTTATACAAATTCCTATACAATATAGTATAGGGTATTCTCTTTGTAGTACAAATTCTCTGAATTTTACATTGTCAATAACAAATTCTTTTTCTTAAATTCTGATATTTCATTTCCTGTGGGGTATGGTGAATATTTCCTTAATTGTCCCCAGGGAGTGCATTTTCACTGATGATATAGCAAGGTTCTTGGCTCTAGTGGGTGATACCGCTTGATACCACTGTGGAAAATTCTCATCCAGGAATTTTCTGGCTACTAAAGAGAATTTTTCTCCTATATTAATGACTAATGGATGTTCTTAAAATCAATAAAGATTTCCAAATATCATGGTTTTCCATTAATGTACTTCATTCCTTTATAGGTGTCACTAAAAAAATATTCAGTATTCTTGAGCTTTGTGTCAGCTTTTACTTGGGGAATTCCAGCTTCAAGCTTTATGTATTTTATTTATGAGGATGTTTCCTGTTCATAATCAAAGTAATGCATTAACCAAGCTTCATTTTCAATGTGAAATTCCCTGCTCTCAGATTCAGATTACCCTTCATCTTTTGAACCCTCTGCATCTGTGGAATATATCTTCTATTTGGGGTTTGTGAAAATTCTTTAAGTAATTGTCTTGTGATCCACAATTGAGGATCTAAGAATTCTTCCTTAATTCTTCAATCCCCTTGTCTCTGGGATTTCTTGTGCATCTGGTAGAAACTTAGTTTTGTACCCAAAGTATTTAATCTTGTAGGATTGGTATCTCCCTGTAGGAGTCATTTTCCTGACAACTTACAGGTCATTTGGAATCTCATCTAGGTTACAATATTACTTGCTGCTTCTCTTTATTGAATGCTCCCAGCTCCCTGGAAATCTGACCAGTAGCTTTTGGCTCCTCATTTCAGTTTAAATATGCAGATCACTAGCCTTCAGCCTCTTTTTACTCTCTAAGGAACCACTTAAATGAATCTTTCTCTACTGAATACTTTTAATTGTCAAAGGAAAATGTCTTTTGCTATACTGAAATTCATATTTGTAGTTTTGGATGATTGGGTTTTCCCCAAAATGGATTTATTCCATCTCATTATGATATAAGTTGGGCTCATCCTTGAAGGCTGTATTCAACCTGGAAGTACTCCAATAATCAGGGATACTGATTACATCAATGAAAATACTATACATGTAGTAGATAACCTCCATGTGTTTATTTTCCCCTAAAAATGATAATTTAGCCCAGTTGAAAACTTATGGGAGTTTTGTGAAGGATTATCATTTAGAGTAGCTCATTAAATTTTCTTTTTGCTAGAGATAGCCTGGATTATGGTCACATTAATGTATTATATGAGATTTATCTTCTAGATTGGGTACAAAAGAAGTGCTAGTATTTACTTTTCTCTTCATAATAGTATTCTGTTGAATATTTGGCTCACTTGGCTACATTTATTCAAACTGTTTATCTTCATCTTTCAGTTTCATCCAATTGGTTCTTGAGATTTTTGAGGTATCTCTTGGATAGGTATTTTTCCTCCAAGTTTTCATTTAGTTTCCTGTTTCTCCCTTCAAGTTCTGATCATATTCTGTCAATGTTCATTTAAATCCTTTTTAATTTTCTGGGCCTGATAGAATTTCTCTCTTCAAAGGCATCACATCCTTTTTAATAATTTCCATATTTCTACATGTCCATTCTATAAGTGTAACCATATTATGACATAACTTAATACTATTCAACATGTGAAAAATGGCTACATCTGACTGCAGGTTTTCCATTTGGAAAATGAAATAGGAATGAGATTGGAAATAGGTCTTTCCCTAAATTGAAATTTGAACTAAAAAATAGAAGATTTGGAAGAATTACAAGCCACACCTGCAAGCCACATTATTTCAATTGAAAACCCTGAGGATAGTGTAGCTATAATTAATAATTTAAGATATCAGGAAATGCAACTATTGATAGCTGATGATTGCAAATCCTAGGTGAACCTTTCTATATCTAACCATAATATCTCAAAAAACAACATAAGTGTCAGCCTGTGACTCAAAACCAGAGCACAAGCATGACAGCCAAATACCATAAATCAATGGTATAGCCAAGATACCACCAAAACATGAATCTGAGCCAAGTAAGCTCAAAAGGTATTCAAATAAAGAGGAAACTAACCCCATTCCAAATATACAAGTCCCATCACCATAGGACAAAGAATAACAAAGTTATTCCTGCTCAAAGTTGCTGCTAAGCATAAACCTTAATTTTCACCTCTCATCTGAAATACAGAGTAAGAGGCTTAACCCCATCAAATGGGTATTTGAAAGGAAGCTCTCAGTCAGGACTATCAAATGGTACCAGCCAAATTGAGCTAGCACCAGTATTACAGCAGTTATGGCCAAATTCAGGACAAAGAAGGGTGCATAAAATACTCACCTCCCATCTAGCTTCTAAAGTTTTAGTGTGAGATACCTAAAGTGGGGTCTTTTTGGAAATAGCACAATAAGGGCTATTTGATGGCGCAATTCATTTCCCCATATCTCATGTAGAACAAAAGCTATAAGGAAAACAAGGCCAATACAGCTTTTTGCCTAAAACACACATATGTACAAAATTCTTGTACATGGCATAACTTTGCCAAATTTAATGATAGCCATATCAAATGAGGTACTATTGTGTAGAGCACATACAGGGTTACACAATGAACCGGTTTTGAGGTTGATATCCCAAACACTGACACATTTATGGCTGTTTTAAGGTCAAAATCCCACAGTTTGGCAAATACAGCCTTACCATGGGATAATATCCCATAACCATGATCATGAGGTGTCAAACAGACAAAGAATCTTGTTTTTATTTCAATAACTCATAGTTCATTCAATGCTGAGGTCCCATACAGTTTCTATACAGCATTCTATGCATCATACATGTCAGAATCAGGCTGTGTGGTCCCCAGATGAAAGCTTTCACCCTGTATTGGTGGAATCTGCCCAGATGTGGTTTTGAAACCACATCTGAGCCCAATACAGGCTATGCATGCCTTTTGTAAACCAAAAGTCTGTCCTTGATAGTGAAAAGTCCTCACTTCATCTACATGAAAAGGTCTATCAGCCTTTTCACCCCATTTCAGGATAAAAGGAGGCTTTTTCAGTGCCAGAAAAGGAATGCCCATCCTGCTCTTAAATTCCTACATAGTAAAACTGTCAAAAACAGTTATACTCTTGGAAGATATTCAGGTTATACTCTAAAATTAAGTATTGTAGCTCTTATTTTAGTAATACAACTGATAATACTGCACCCAGGGCTTTCAGCAGCAATCACCACCACTATATTACTATAGTAAAGCCCTTAATATTTTAATTCAACCATTTATTAATATAAACCAAACTCTTTTCAAAACTATCTTCACCAAGTCACAGTCATAGTTGAAGCTTTAAATACCATTATACACCTTCATCATAGACTCAGCCTGACATTTTGGGGGCCTGGCTGTGCTTTTTTAACTTGTTGGACCTTATAAGTGAGTTTTTTTCTCTTATTTTCTCTATTCTGACAAATTGTTTTACCTTTTTTTCGTGTGATTTATTAATAGAAATATATATAATGTATATCTTCTATATATTTTTAGGGTGTTGGTAAAAACAGGTAAGGGGTGCCCTGTCCCCATTTCTAATTAAAAACAAAACACAACAACGCCTGTATTGGGCCAAAACATGCCCAAAAGAGGTTTTTTCCCCACAAAAACTCTCAAACTCCTAATTTTTTCAGATTTATTTTCCCAGCCCCCCCAAAAAAAGGTAAAACACCCAAATAATTCACATTATCCCCACCCCAAACCATTTTTTTTTGGAAAAACAGCATTACCAAAGCCATTTTTCAAAGCTTTTCACACTTTGTTTTATTTTTTACCCAAAAGACTACATTTTCCACCACAACAACCTGCTTTCAAGCCTCTCAATTTTCAATTTTTTACCTTCCCTCATCCATTCATCCACATTTAAGCCACGTTTTTTCACTCTTAATCACGTCTGTTAATTTTTCACACCTTCTTTCACTTATTTTTCAAATTTCAAAAGGTTGTTACCCCATTCCAAATCTCCAAATTCCGAATTTTTTCACTTTTATACATATTTTTCATTTAAAAATGCTCCAACGCCCCACTGAAGGTGAATTTCAGACCCTTGAGCTTCTTTGGCAACATATGCATAATGTTGCCAGGGCTCAGGGGTATGCTGTGTCCACCTTGAGGTCCAATATGACCCACAACCAAATTGAAATAGGTTGTGACAGGTCTGGGACCCCAAACGCCAACAAAAGCCCCTCCAAAACAGTCACCTCAAGAAAGCTTGACTGTCCTTTTAGACTTTATGCCAGAAAATATGCCAAGAGTACCACTTGGACTCTTAAAGTCAAAAATCCTGAACATGGCCATGATGCCACTGAAAAGATTAAGGCACATCCTGCTTTCAGCAGATTCAATGGGCAAGAAACATTCCAAATTGCTCAAATGTCTGAATAACTGCTCATGCCAAGGCAAATTCAATCCCAATTATGCAGCCAGAGGGAGTCTGAAAGGCCTGTAATCATTCAAGACATTTACAACCAAGTCAAGAAAATCAAGAAAGACAAACTGCAAGGAAGAAGGTCCATTGATGCTCTTATTGACACTCTCAAACAAGAGAAGTTTGTTTGGTCCTCTGCAAGGGATTCTGAGGGACACATTACCTCCTTGTTTTTCACTCACCCACTGGCCATAAAACTCCTTCATGGCTTTCCTCATGTCATTCTGATGGATTGTACTTATAAAACCAATAAGTAAAAAATTCCTCTTTTTCATATTTTTGGATTCAGCTCAACCAATAAGACCTTTTCTGGGGCGTTTTGTTTGATGAAGAATGAAACTGAACCCTCATATACTTGGGCATGAAATCAATACATAGAAAAGGTCCTCAACAACACCAATCTTGTTCTCCCTCCAGTTATTGTTATTGACAGGGATCTGGACTTGAAAAAATCTCTTAAGAGGCTCTTCCCAGGCTTCAAAGTCATGCTATTAATTTGGCACATCAATAAAGATGTATCTGCTCATTGCATGAAGAAACTTGGTCATGGAACTGATTTGGAAGATTTTATGGGCCTTTGGAATCCAGTAATATAATTTTATCTTTCACTTTATTTAGCTTTTTTTCTTATTTTTGTGTTTATTAATCACTTTGGGATTCATTTCTCAGGTTATGTATTCATCCACTGAAAAGTCTTTCAAACACAACTGGAAGAAGCTTAAAAACCAAGTCAAAAATCCTGAAGTCTTGTAGTATTTGGAAAATACCTCGCTTCCTCTAAAGGAGTATTATGAGCCAGCCTGGACCAACCACCATTTCCACCTGGGTGTGGGCTCCACCTCCAGAGTTGAAGGTGCCCATGCCATGGTGAAACTCTGGCTCCAAAGGTCCACTGGTACTCTCCTGGAGGTAGTTAGGGCTCTCCACATGGCATTCAGAAAACAATTTATTGAAATTATCAACAGAATCTTCAAAGAAATGATTGTTCATGTCAAGAATTTTCCTCCACACATCTGTGCCCTCAATGGCAAGGTGTCTCATTATGCTCTTCAGATGGCCTTTGACAGTTTCAAAACAAATTTTCCTCCCAATTAAAAATGCACCAACAAATACAACAATTATCAAGGCATTCTTTGCAAGCATAAGACCCAAAAGGCATTTTCCAAGCTCCAAAGGCTTCAAATATCAGACTTCCATCCTCAATGGCATTTGAATTTTCCTGTGAAGGATCTTTAATTTCGTATTCTTATTTTTTTTCCTATTAACTGATTTTATTTGTCATATTCTTCTCAGGCTGGTTTTCAAGGTGATGATCAAAGTGTTGAAAAAGAAAGAAAGAATGAAGCCCAGAAAATATTTGAAGCTATTGGGGAAGGCTTTTTTCAAAGACCAATGGCAGAAATAACCCCAATTCTTCAACATTTTCAAAAATTTTGGCTGGAAAAGTCCCAGGAGTCAAGAGGATAAGCAATATTATGAATACCCTCTAGAATGCAAGAATATCCGTGGAAGACCTCAAGGAGCCAAGAATAAAAACAAAAATCTAAAAAAAAGAGAACCTTCAAGATTTGAAATCATTAAAATTCAATCCAAGAGAAGAGGAATACCCCAATCAAAAGTGACCAGCACAGCAACATCAAGATCACAGTCAAATGTCCCTCTCCAATTATGGAAATGGACTCATCTGAAGATTCTGAAGATTCTGAGGACTCACTATCTAAATCAATTAGTTCATCAGATTAACTACCCTCAGCAACTGAATTAAATAAATCAGAATTCACCCTTAGAAGGTCCAGAAGATTGGCAATTGGAAGCAAACCCTCACAAAGAAAATCACACAAGCCTGAAACCAATTTGAAGATATATGATGCAATTAACTTGACCTGTGAGCATTGTCGAAGCAATTATCACACAACTGATGAATGCTCCAAGCTTTTTGTGGGTTTCTGATTCTTTTTAATGTATATTTCTCTTGTTTATTTTGATATTCATTCATTTTTTGACCTTATTTTATCAGATAACTGGCTCAGAATACTTGCCCAAGTTTATATTGAAATATACCTTCAAGGCCATCAATGTCCAGGGTGATGGAAACTGTGGCTACAGAACAGTGTCCCACTACATTTACAAGACTCAAGATTAATGGGCTCATGTCACAGGTGACTTGGCTGAAGAAATTCAACAAAATTAAGACCTTTATGAAGCCATGAACACCTTAATTCCCCCAGTATCCTCTTATTTGGACAGAATTGAATGGTATAAAGATGTTGGCCAGGATCCAAAAAGCAAGTGGATGTCCATTCCTGACATGGGGGATCCAACTGAAAATAATTATAAAAGACCAGTTTTGTTTTATTCCACAGTCCAATCTTTTTCTTTTTTCCATTATTTCTGTCCTCCAGTTGATAATCCCCCATTTTCATCTGCTTCTTGGATAGCTGTGCTCATTTTGTTCCTTTGGACATAATCATTTCTAACATTTATCCAGTCCCCCCATTATTGTGAATTGGGAGATTCATTCCCAACCACAAGCCCTGGGGTGGGCTAATAAATTTAAGAAACACAGAATGTTGTATTTGTCCAATCTTCCTCCCCCCTCTCAGAAAAAAACCATTATTTTGGAGGTTGATTCTGATTGATTGATTTTTGTATATACAATTTATGCCAATTATCCCCTCCTCAGTCATATTTATTGCTTAAATCCCAGATCAGTCTCCTTTTTTATCAAACATGTGGAAATTTTGTACTTAGAAATAGTCATATTACAAAAAAGGAACAAAAAATCGGAAAAAATACACTTATTGCCCCTGCACATGCTGTCCCACCAAAACAATTCCCCAAAATCATGGGCTTCTGGTTCTTTATTGTCCAGATTTAACCCTTCAATTTGAAAAAAATGAAGGAAATTCATAAGTGGGAATTTATCAAATTAACTCTTTGAAAATAGGCACATTACAATGACAGGAAAAAACATTTGAAAAAAACCCTTTTTGCACCTTCACTTGTCCCACCAAAGAAATTTCCCAAACTTATGGGCTTCTTGTCCTTTATTCTTCAGATTGAACCCTTCATTTTAAAGAAATTAAGGAAATTCATAAGTGGGAAGATTTTAAATGAATTTTTGAAAAAAATATGCCATTTTGGCATATTGGCCAAATTTGTGAAATTTGGCAAAAAAGAAAATTTGAAAAGATTTGTGCATATTGACATGCCAAGTTTCAAAAATATGGCAAAAAAAATCAAAAAAATCCTCAAAACTAAACCTGAGGAATTTTTTTTGTAAAATAAGGTCACTTACATGTTTTTAACATAAATTGGTAAAAACACATAAGGGCTTACGTTTTTTACTAAAAGCTTATGTGTATTTACCAACACCCTAATTTTATAGTGGTATATGTCATATGCCACTATTATTTATCTTCTCTAAATTGAATTGTGGGGTGGTTGATTATCATTTAATCACCACAACAACCCTTATTTTTGGGGTGTTTTACATATAAAAACAATTTAAGCCATTAATAAATTCCTGTTTTTCATAAATATAAGGACACCTCTTACTGTAAAAGCAACAGTTGAGGCGTGGTTGGGTGTATTGTTGATTCAATTACCCTCTTATATACAGGTTTTATCAGATTATACTTGCTAATTACAAGCTATCCTGAAAGATACTGGCATAAAAACAGTGTACCAGATATCTGTAAGCTATATTTCTGATGTGAAATTGTTAATTCAATTACACTGTTATTATACAAGGGCATATTGTAGTAACATACAAGCCCAGAGGCCATTCGTAGATGTTCAAACAGCATTTTAAGAAGTCTTAACTGACATTAAGCCCTCTTTTCCTGTTTGATTCAGTCAAAGAAATCTACATATCACTAGAGACCCAGTCACAGGCCAACACACCAGTGACACCCTCATAGCCAGAGGGCAGAAAGGGAAAGGGAAAGAGGTACAGTGAAGGCCTGATTACAGAAAAAAAGGGGTCCCCCATTGCCACTCAGAGGAATAGAAAACCATGAAACTCTGCTTCAATGAAAGTTAAACCAACCCTAACCACTTGTACAGGGAAGAGTACCATAATTAACCCAGTTGTAACCTCTAAAGGTAAATTGCCAAAATCAGCAGACAACAAATTTGTACAAGGCACAGTCAAAGGTAAATACCCTAGGAACATAAAGTTTTTGACTTCTTGCAAACACTGATATGTCACCTGTACAACTCAAAAACCTTGGGTTCCAAAGGAACCAACCAGAGGACAGAGAATGCTTGTCCAGAACCAGAAGACCTGGAACTGGACACCTTGGACACAGTGGTGGATGGCAAGACACTGAGGGAAATCATACCCACTCTACCATTCACTTTTGAATTTAACAGGAACCTGAAACCAGAGGACTGGAAAGACATGGATCAAGTTCTTCAGCTCCACCAACTCCCCAAAGATTTATTTCAATGGAGAATGGACAACAAGAGGTTCAACCTGGCATCCCACTGGGAAGAACTTTGAGAAAGTTGCCAGAAGATTTTTCTCAAAGAGATGGACTTCAGAGACCTTATGGTAATCACCAAACATTGGAATCCCACCAGGCAGTTCAGACTCCTGGAGGTGAGGGCAAACAGGATAAGGGAGAATCAAGCCACCATCCAAGCTATAGAAGAACAGCTGACCCAGACAGGGCATACTCAGATTCCTTCAGGCTGACACAGAGCAGGCCAAATCAGCTCTCCAGCGGCTTCACGCCATTCAGAAACCAGCAGATAAGTGGCCAAGAGTCACCATTCTTCAAAATCACAGAACATTTCCAGGATAAAACAAGGATACAAGGGCAAAAAAAGACCACCTTCAGCCAGAGGAAGGGAGATTCAGACCCAATGATCCAGAAGCTGTTGGATTCGGTGGCAGAAGTGCACAGGAACCAGAAGTAGTTGTAAATAACTCTATAATAAGTAGTCCTATTGATAGAAATACTACCCCCACTCAGATTGAACATAATGTTGTCACACCTGAGAGAAGCCTATACAGTAGTGCACTGTGATTAAAAATGACCCAATTTTCTGAGCAAACTCAAAAGCATTTTGAAGAACTTGAAGCAATCCATGAGAGGTTCACAATATTAACAGCCTCCATGGACAAAATTGTTAAAAGCCTTCAAGAAGGACATGCTAAATTGAGCAAAGCCTCTGAAGAAACCAACAAAAGACTGAATCTAGTCTTTTAAGAACAACACCACAGCAAAAGGGACAGGGATTTTCTGGATCAAGACATAAACAAACTGTTTAATGTCTACCATAGCATGAAGCCCCAACCACAAGGCCACGCTATGGATACTCCATATCACCAGGATGACATCAAACTAGATACCATTCAGATGAATAAGGCAAGATCTCCATCACAATACCAGGATGGGGATAATATGTCTTATTCAGAAAAGGAATCCTTGAGACAGCTTCCTGAGGCCTCCAGATGACCCAAATTCTCCGGAACTGGAGAATATGATCATATGGAGCTCATAGATTATATTGATGGACTCTTCATATATGTACCAAGCATACCAGACTACTGGATTGCTGCTAGACTTAATACAGCATTTAAGGGACATACTAGTATATGGTTCACAGAAATGAAAGAAATTCATGGCAGAAGAAACTGGCCATGGTGGAAGAGTCAAATAATCTGAAAGTACAGCAATGGTACTTGGATATGGCAAAAGACCATGTCATTTGAAAATGACAAGTACTCTGTGGACAAAGATCCATATGAGTGGTGTCTCAGACAGTCTAAAAGACTTAAAGCCATTTGTCCTCAAATGAACATTCAGATGAGGAATCATTACTTCCTGACACAAATGCCAGGATAGCTAGAGCATGCAGTGAAATTCAGAAGCAACCACAATTGCACTCTAGATGACATTGCAAATACCTTACAAGATGTAAGGAAAAGAACTAATATAGGGAAATACACCCCATATAAAAGTAGTGGTTTTAAAGAGAAACAACCTTTCAGGGTGAAGTTTAAAGACAAGCCCAGAGAAAGAGTGGCAGAAGTGGCAAAGAAGAAAAATTCTTGTCACAACTGTTGTTCAACAGACCACTATGCCGACAACTGTCCAAAGGAAAAGAAAAAAGTCTATGCCATTGAGAAAGCTCAAGAGGAGAAATCCCCAATAGACTATTCTGACTCAGAATCTATGGGAGATGCCATCAGAGAACAATCTGATGAAGAGAAAGACCCAAGAGAAGAATTTCTAGTAGAATACCAAGAGGAAACCCCACTAGAAATGCAGGGCATACAGTTAGAAGCAGCCATGCCACAAGAAACTTCCCACAAACCTTGTAAGGTTTGACTATGAAACAATAAGTAAAAATTACTAATATTTTACTTATTGTACTATGAATGTCCTTATAAATGAAATAAATAAGATAAAAAATAATTATTATAATTGTGGCGTAAAAATAATTATATTATTAATAAAATATAATAATATAATTCTATTATAAAATATAATATAATAAAATAAATATATTAATATAAAATATTTAATATATTTAAAGGCACTTTATTATTGTTACAAACAAATAATAAAGATGTAAAAAATTGTTTTTTATTAATAAAAAATAATTAATAACAATAATATTACTAATATTAAAGTTATAAATTAATATAAATACTATTTATATCAATTATAGAATGATTAAAGTAATAATAGAGAAAAATTATTATAATAAGAGAAATAACCTACTTTTAATGCTTGATATAATAATTTTGAATGATTTTAGGCCTAGAAATGTAAATAAAACTTATTTAAATTGTATTTACAATAAAAATAAAGAAAAATTACTAATATTCTTGATTTTTACGTGGAAATGAGTTTTTAGAGAGGTTTTTAGCAAAAACAATTAAATAAATGATTTAATCACGTCAAAATAGATGATTATAACAAGGTGGTCTTTGGTCTTTAATAATATAATAGTTTTATATATAAAGAATAAAGAAATTACCTTTGATTTAATTGATTTAATGTTTTTGATGCCTCTGAGGGGAAAACAGAGTAAAAAGAGCTCTATTTATAGTAAATACCTCCCTCCTAGAGTCCAACAGGCTTCTAGTAGACGTGTACTGATCATATCCACTATAATTGATCAATATTTTAAGGTTTGAGGATTATTACATCATGATCAAACCATATTACATCATTATTACACCATTATTTAGAGTTATCACTATAACTCTACGTTTGATGACATCAGAGGCTTGGAAGAACCCCAAATTTCGTGGATTTTATTAGTTTTAATCATAAACTAATAGTATTCACCAATTATATCACTCATATGACTGTTAAACTTAATTTAAGGTTACAGTAGGTGATCATAGCTGCTCAATTTAAGCTCAAACTTTGTTCTTTAATAACTTTTAAGTTTTACACGCTACAGCAATTCAAAGAGTGAATTCTGATAGCCTGACATAACCTTATTATGCTGCCAAGAGCCTTTCATTACATCATCAAAACTCTGATTTTGATGATTTTTCTTGTAACTCATCTTTCTTGTCAAAATTCAATATTTTAAACTTCAAATCATGATTTCAGGGGGTTATACCCTGAATTTAATAATAAAAATTACATCATTCTTCACAAATGAGCTAGTGAAATCCAACTGTGTACTTTATTTTAAGTTTGGACCATTTTCACAACAAAGTGGTCAACAGCTCTGTTGATTTTTGTCAATATTTCATCATAGGTTTTAAACTTGATTATAATTTGTAAAATAAAGTTTATATCTGTGTTCTTACAGTAACCACGTGGTAGCTTTATTTTTGGTTAATCACTCTATCTTGTATAGTTTAAGAGATATTAGCTATGATCCTTGAATATATGCGTTGACCAAAAAAGTGCATATATTCAGGTTACTTCTTTAAGTATCAACTTTGGAAATTAGCTCATTAATTGTTTTATGTGTGACATTTCATGGGGAATCCAATGGTATAATTTATTTTACATGTTGCTTCATTGGTTCTTGAAATAAATAAGGATTCATGGTTTTTATAAGGTATTATTCCTTATAACTCTTTAAATATTGACTTTACAGATATGCCATAAAATTGATATATGTGTATTTTACCATGGGGAATTCAATGGTATAAGTTATTTCACACGTTGATTCATTGGTTTTTAATTTAAACCAATTTTTGTACCAATTTATGGTATTTTTGTATTTTTGAAGTAATTATTTTTAATGTATAATTATTCTAAGTAGTTTTAGTATAATTATCTTAAAGGTATAATTATTCTGAGAATTTCTTGTGACCTTATTGGGTATGTGGTCTTATCTCAAAGGCTCACATTCCCTACCACCAAAAAAGATTGTACCAAAATCTGATATGTGTAATTAGGGTATCATCCACTGGCCTACCTCTTCAATAGACTTTGTTAGTCTTGAAGCTCAATAATGCTTAACTTTTCTATTTTTCAGGTTTTCTTTCATGTCTGAACCTTCTTAGTAGTTTATCAGCATTTGTTATATCTTTCTCAAGTAGCCATTCATCTTCTTGAGTTGGATTTCTATACCTTACAAGGTATTCCCTTTCTTTTTTGTTTCTTGTCCTTCTTTCTTTACGGACTTTTACTATTTTCTTTTCTTCTCCTTCTTCCAAGGGGGGAATTTCAAGTGGGGGTTTATTTCTTAGTGGAAATAACTCCTTGTCACTTGAACTGTAAGGTTTTATCAGACTTACAGGGAAAGTTGGGTGTTTGTTCATTAGTTCACCTGTGAGTTCCAATTGCACAGCATTGGGTCCATGAAGTGCTTTTATCATAAATGGTCCTGCAAAGGAGTCTTTCAATTTCTTTGGGCCTTTTATGTTATTTAAATTAAGGGTTGATACTAGAAGTAAGTCTCCTATTTTAAAATCAGGTGGCTTATGACTTTTATCCCATCTTTCTTTTGCATATTTGAAAGAATCTTGCATACATCTGTTTGCATGGTGTCTTGCCTTGTCAAGCATTATTTTAAAGCTGCTTGCTGTTGGGTGTATATCCACTAAGTCCTTTTTGAGGGTGTCATAAGGAAGTCTTGGATTCCAACCTTTTTCTAGCATTGCTGGTGTTTTGCCAGTAGAAGAATGGATTGATGTTTTATATGCCAGTTCCAGTGCTGGTATTAGTGTACACCAATCATGGGTAAAACCATCAGAATCTTTGAATTCTAGCCCATAAGCATAGAATCTTCTGATCATGTCTTCTAAGGTCTGTATCATTCTTTCTGCTAAACCATCAGTTTGAGGATGATAAGCTGTTGAGAATGATAACTTTGTCCCAAACAAGTTATGGAGATTTGTCCATAATGCTGAAGTGAACTTTGGGTCTCTGTCACTTATAATATTCTGGAATAAGCCTGTGTGGCTAATAACTTTATTCCATATCATTATGGCTGTATCCATAGCTGTGTCATCTTTATGACATGGTAAGAACATGGGAGTTTTACTGTATCTGTCAACTAACACTAGGCATGAATTATAACTCCTGTCTCCTCCTGGAGGTAATGCTGTTACCCAATCCATATGAACTATTTCCCATGGGGATTTTGGTTCTTGGATTTGGATCATCATTCCAAATTTCTTTCCTGTGGCTCTGTTGGCGTTTTGGCATCTGTCACAGGTTTGGCAGTACTCTGCAACATCTTTCTTCCAATTTGGCCACCAAGAGCAGGTTTTCACCCTCTCTAGTGTCCTATCTTCTGAGAGATGTCCAGATGCGACACTATCATGACACTCATGTTAAATAGTGTTTATTAGTGTTCTATCTGTTAAGGTCATAACACATGTGTGTTTTGTTCTATGGTAGAGGATTCCATCAAGGAGGTGGAATCTTCCTTCATCATATGCCTTTTTCCATGTTTCATCCAGTTTTGATGAAAGTGATGGGTCTTTGCAGTCTTTCATTAGAAGTTAGCTTAAGATATGGCAATTTTTGTCTGTCTTATAGCTTTCTTTAACTTGGTTAAAGAATTCTGTGCCAATGTCTGTAACACATATTCCTTCTATATGGTGTTCTTCTTATGGTACCCATGCTGGATTGTCAGGGGTATTTGCTAAAGCCCATCTGCATTTTTATGAATATTTCCAGATTTATGCACAATAGTCGTATTTCCTCTATATTCTTGGATAGCAATTTGCCATCTCAGCATATGTCTATTTGGAGTCTTCATATTTAATAGTGATTTCACAGCATTACAGTCTGTGATTACATCAAATACTGTGCCATCCAAATAATAATGCAGTTTTTCTAAAGCCCACACTAAGCATAAGCATTCCATTTGGCTGGCTCCATACCTTGCCTCTGTTGGCTTTATCTGCCTCAAAATGAAACAAATTGGTCCTTCTACTGGTTTATCATTGATAATTTGTGTTTGGTGAAGTGCAGCACCTAGTCCTTCTCCACAAGCATCAATGTAAAGCTTAAAGGGTAGTTTCCAATCTGGCATTAGAAGAAATGGGGCATTTGTCAAGGAATTTTTCAATTCTTCATATGCCTTGACCCTTTCTTCAGTCATTTCATAAAATGTTTGTTGGTCACATAATTTATATAAGGATTTGGCAATTTTTGCAAAGTCCTTTATATGTTGTCTATAGTAACCAGCAAATCCTAAAAATGATTTCATTTCTTTTTTGGTTTGAGGCATTGGTTTAAGTAGTACTGCTGCTACTTTATTTTTGTCTATGCCTAGACTGAGTCCAGATACAACATGTCCTAGTGCTTTTAATTCATTATATGCAAAATGACACTTTTTCAAGGAAATTTTCATATGCACTTGGACTATTTTCTGTAGTACTCTTTCTAGTCTTGTAAGGTGATTTTCCCAAGTTTCTGAGCAAACTATGATATCATCAATATAGATAATTAACCATCCTTATGATAATTCTTCAGGAAATATGGTATTCATCATTCTTTGGTAATGGGAAGGTGCATTTTTTATCCCAAATGGCATTCTTAAGTATTCAAAAATTCCACAGTGGACTATTATACTCAGTAGTCTTTTGGCATTGTCTGTTAAGACATTTTGATGAAAACCCTTTAAGGCATCCATAGCTGTAATGAACTTAGCTTGTGACAATTGTGTCAATGTCTCATGGATTCTAGGTATTGGATATCTATCTGGAATGGTATAGGTGTTCAGGGCCCTGAAGTCTCCTACCATCCTTGATTTTCCATTATGCCAAGTTATAATGACAGGAGTAGTAACTTCTACCTGTTCATTATGTCCAACTTGTCTTAATACTCCAAGGTCCATTAATTCTTTAATGTGTGTATCTAAGGCTTCTCTAGCCCTTGGACTAGCTGGGTAAGCTGGTCTTCTCAGTAAGGGTGGGTAAGGCTTTTCCACATTAAGAATTATGTCTACTTCATGCCCAATTATAGCACCTAGTTTCTCTTTGTCAGTTGCAAAGGCATCTTTGTACTTAAATAAGAGGTTAATCAATTTTTCTTTCATTTTTTCTGTTAATTCTTGATTGAATTCTGCCTCTTCAAGTTGTTCAGATATAAAGAGTTCCTTTTCTGGAATCTTTTCTTCCTTATTAATAACTGTCATTTGTTTTTTGTTATTTAAGAAGCCAAACTTTTGTCTTTTGTTGTCTCCTATAGTAAAATATCTATCCTTCTGGTTAGAGATATCTATACCATAGATTGATAAGTAGTCATTTCCCAGGATAAAGTGATTACTGGTACAGTTGTCCATTACCACAAATTCCACTTTAATTCTGACACATTGTGAAGGGTGAGGGAAAATAAGTGTTAAGTCAATTATTCCAAGGGGCATCATTCTTTCACTTGCACTACTAAATTTGACACCTTGGATTGGTATAAGTTTTTTTTGCCAGTCTGGAACAATTGTACTTAAATAACTTTTACCAACACAGGTGCAATATGCTCCTGTATCCAAGTTCACCTTTGCTTCTTGGTTATTAACCATGACAATACTTATACTTGATTTTCCAGCTGTATACCCCATTCCTCTTGCAGGTTTTGTTTTGTACAGTTTGGCATCTTGCACATTTGTCAGGTTTGTGTCAGATGTCCCAACATGTGGTAAGTTTGAGTTGACATCTAGTACTTCATAAATTATATCGATTATTAATTTCTGCATAAATTATATTGATTTCATCACTTTCAGAAGTTTCTGATTCTTCTGTCTCTTTTTCAGATTCAGATTCTTCCTCTTTGTCATTGTGGTTTTCTGTTTCCACAATTTCATTGATTTTTGCCTTTTTGAGGCAATTATTGGCTAAGTGTCTAATACCTCCACATTTATGGCATTTTCTTTGCTCATTATTGTTGGATGTATTGGGCTTGAAGGATGCTTTTGATTTATCTTTTTTGATAAATGATTTATTTGGGCTTTTAATGTCCAATTTCTTCCAAGTCCTGCCAATTTTTTTTCTTGTCACTATGTCTTCCAGTGCATTAATGTACTCTTCTGTGGAGCATGGTTCTATACACCTGCTTCTTAGGGCATGTTCTAGCTCTCCTCCACATTTCTTGAGTATTTTTATATGAACCATTTTTTGTGACATTTCTGGGTACAATGCATTAAGTCTTTCAACTTGTTTTAAGGACGAAGTTAAAGGTTTGTCTTTGTCTGGGTCAAAGAAAGAATTTTCAAATGCATTTTCTATTTTGTACCTCCAGGCATCATTAGCCCACTTGGTGATTGTTTCTTGTTTCCACCATGACCAGGTATTTTTCCCAATTGTTTGCCTTATGCCATAATACCATCTTTTTGCAGATTTTTCAAACAATGAATGTAATCTTGCAGTGATTAATTCATCTGGTATGGCATAATATTCTTGAAGCATGTCAATTGTTTTGATAAACGACATGTGGTCATATTCACCTTCTCCTGTGAATGTTGGCCATTCTTTCAATTGAGGTGCTTCCTTCATTAAGACTTGGTTATTATCTTGGTGACTCAAGTCTGTTATGAAAGGATTTGTCAATTCCTCTTTTTTTTAACAGGGCTTCTCATATGAGAAAATGGAGTTGATAACTTTGGCATATTTAAATTAGCCTCATTCATTTTATCCATTTTTTCAGTAATAAGCCTTATTTCACTTTGAATATCATCTTTTAGATGCATTCTTGCTTCATCACATTTTTCCACATGGTCCCAAAGTAATTTTTGGTGTGATGAAGTCTTTTCTTCAAATGTTTCTACAGAAATACTTAATTTGATTAATTTTTCTGTAAGATTGTCAATACTCACATCATAATTGATTGTCAAAGTTTTCTCTTTGATATCACTTATGTATTTGTACAATTCTTGTTGTCCTTGTATTAATTTCTGAGTATTGTCAATTAATACTTTTGGTTTATTATTTTCAATCATAAACTTTATGTTATCAATTTCTTTCTTATTTTGTACAACAAGTTTGGTTAAAGATGATAAGCTATTATTTATTTCTTGGAAAGATAATAAACTGTTTTTAATGTCTTTAAGAGGTAAAATACTATTTTTAAGCTCTGTTAAAGTATTTACAACATCAGGAGACAAGGTTATTTCTTTGGGAAATGGGTTTGTCTCATTCTTTGGTCCTCTTTGTTTTTGAATTCCATCAAAGTTCTGGCCATGTTGAAAACATTGTCCATGGCATCCTTTTGGATTTTTGGGATCCTGTAGCTTGGGGAATATGGTTTCCTCCAATTCTTTTTCTTGTTCTTCTTCCCTTCTTGGGGAAGTGGGTGGGCTTGGGGCTTGCTGGTAGAAGCTACTGGGGCTTCTTCTTTTGTTGCCTCCCTCTTTTTGGTGTGGTAATCCTTGATTTTTTTGATTTGAGGTTTGGATGACAGTGGATTCCATCCATTTGAGTATTTCACTATCTCCTCCTCTTTGGGGAACTTTTTCAGGATGTGCCAGGAGTTCATCACTCCTTGGTGTATTTGAGGCAGCATTTCCCAATCTTTGTCCTTGTACACTGGGTAATACTGCTTGTACTGGCTCATGTAGATGTCTATTTGAGCCCTCTGAATGTGATTTGTACCTATTTGAGTTACTCATACGTAGCTCCAATTCAGGTTCAGATATCATGGGCATTTCTGGGACTTGCCTTTGGGATAAGGCACTTCCTTGTGTGGATTCTGTTACACTGGGGATATTGCCCTTTCTTTTCCCTTTTGAGGGATCAGTTCTACCTCTGAGTCCAGCTCCATCTGATTGGATGGAGTATTGGGAACCTCTTCTGGTAGTCATAATTTAAGAAATAAAAAAAAATAAAATTATTTTAGGATAAAAATTCTTTTTATGGCAATTATAAAAGAGGTTCTCACCTTCAGAGTCTTGAATGGTGGGTCCTGGAAAGTCTAATTTCTTAGCTTTCTTTCTTTTAGTGATAACTGGTGTTGGAGAACTTTGACAAGTTTCTTCCACCAATCTCTCAACAGTAGTTTGGTTATCTTCTGTTGGGTTATCCTCAAACACTAAAAAAGACAAATAAATATATGTCTTTTTATAAGAAGTGTTATTTTTTGGCAAGATATGGCAATTTTCCACGTAGAAATTGCTTTTATATCTTTAAAAAATTGAAATGAATAAATAAATGAAAAAAAAATAACTTTTTTATTGGTTTTTAATATTTTTTAATATTTTTTTTATATTTGTATTTTTATTTTTAAGGAATAAAATAAAAATTAATATGATTCTTTATAAAATTAAATTATAATAAAAATTATGCTTAATTTATAGAATATCTTTTTTAATCACTAGAGTCACTCAAAGATTGTTCTTTCAAGTCTAAGGATGTGAAAAAACCACGTGTAAGACAGTACAATTGCTTTCCAAATGCCTCAATAGCTTTTAAAATCAATAAAATATAAAATTATTATATAATTTTATGATTATAAATATAATTTACTATTGGATAAACCCAATTAGAATCTTTCTAAAGGTCTTTTAAGTAAATATCACGGCCAGGCCCCAAATGTAAGGTTTGACTATTAAACAACAAGTAAAAATTACTAATATTTTACTTATTGTACTATGAATGTCCTTATAAATGAAATAAATAAGATAAAAAATAATTATAATAATATAGAATTATTCTAATTATGGCGTAAAAATAATTATATTATTAATAAAATATGATAATAAAATTTATATTATAAAATATAATATAATAAAATAAATATATTAATATAAAATAATTGATATATTTAAAAGCACTTTATTATTGTTACAAACAAATAATAAAGGCGTAAAAAATTATTTTTTATTAATAAAAAATAATTCATAACAATAATATTACCAATATTAAAGTTATAAATTAATATGAATACTATTTATATTAATTAAGGAATTATTAAAATAATAATAAAGAGAAACTTATTATAATAAGAGAAAATAACCTACTTTTAACACTTAATATCAAAATTTTGTAATATGTTACGCCAAAAAATATAAATACAACCTTTTCAAATTGTATTTACAATAAAAATAAAGAAAAATTACTAATATTCTTGATTTTTACGTGGAAATGAGTTTTTAGAGAGATTTTTAGCAAAAACAATTAAATAAATGATTTAATCACTTCAAAATGGATGATTATAACAAGGTGGTCTTTGTTCTTTAATAACATAATAGTTTTATATATAAAGAATAAAGAAATTACCTTTGATTTAATTGATTTAATGTTTTTGATGCGTCTGAGGGGAAAACAGAGTAAAAAGAGCTCTATTTATAGTAAATACCTCCCTCCTAGAGTCCAACAGGCTTCTAGTAGACTTGTACTGATCATATCCACTAGAATTGATCAATATTTTAAGGTTTGAGGATGATTACATCATGATCAAACCATATTACATCATTATTACACCATTATTTAGAGTTATCACTATAACTCTAGGTTTGATGACATCAGAGGCTTGGCAGAACCCCAAATTTCGTGGATTTTATTATTTTTAATCATAAACTAATAGTATTCACCAATCTTATCACTCATATGACTGTTAAACTTAATTTAAGGTTACAGTAGGTGATCATAACCGCTCAATTTAAGCTCAAACTTTGTTCTTTAATAACTTTTCAGTTTTACACGATACAGCAATTCAGAGAGTGAAGTCTGATAGCCTGACATAACCGTATTATGCTGCCAATAGCTTTTTATTACATCATCAAAACTATAATTTTGATGTTTTTTCTTGTAACTCATCTTTCTTGTTGAAATTCAATATTTTAAACTTCAAATCATGATTTCAGGGGGTTATACCCTGAATTTAAAAAAAACAATTACATCATTCTTCACGAATGAACTAGTAGAATCCAACTGTGTACTTTTTTTCAAGTTTGGACCACTTTAACAACAAAGTGGTCAACAGCTCTGTTGATTTTTATCAATATTTCATCATAGGTTTTAACCTTGATTATAATTTGTAGAATAAAGTTTTTATCTGTGTTCCTACAGTAATTACGTGGTAACTTTATTTTTGGTTCATCACTCTATCTTGTATAGTTTAAGAGATATTAGCTATGATCCTTGAATATATGCGTTGACCAAAAAAGTGCATAAATTCAGGTTAATTCTTTAAGTATTAGCCTTGGACATTAACTCATTTATTGTTTTATGTGTGAGATTCTATGGGGAATCCAATGGTACAATTTATTTCACATGTTGTTTCATTGGTTCTTGAAATAAATAAGGATTTATGGTTTTTATAAGGTATTATTCCTTATAACTCATTAAATATTGACTTTACAGATATGCCATAAAATTGGTATATGTGTATTTTACCATGGGGAATCCAATGGTATAATTTATTTCACATGTTGATTAATTGGTTTTTAAGTTAAACCAATTTTTGTACCAATTTATGGTATTTTTGTATTTTTGAAGTAATTATTTTTAATGTATAATTATTCTAAGTAATTTTAGTATAATTATCTTAAAGGTATAATTATTCTGAGTATTTCTTGTGACCTTATTGGGTATGTGGTCATATCTCAAAGGCTCACAAACCTTGTGCAAACACACACAAGATGCACAAACATACCTGGTCACACCATCCAAAGGAATGGCATACATACATGGAACAGCCACAAAAATGAATTTTTGCATTGAAAATGATCAACACCCATTTATCATTGACAGTGGGGCACACTGCTCCATAGTAGCCAGAGATTATCTGGAAAACCACTTCCCCAACTGGGAGAAACAACTCTTGCCAACCAAAGCAAAGAACTTCAAAAGTGCTTCAGGGAAGATGACTCCAATTGGTACAATTATTAAAGAAATAATTATATCCCATAGGAGGGGTAATATCGGTCCCAACCCTGAGTTTTCAGTGCGTGATTATTCCCACATCCAAGGGTTTTTACTGGGAACACCTTACCAGAGGATGTATGGAATAGATATTTGCAATAGTTAAAACAGGCACATTACCATTGGTACCAACAAGGAAAAGAAACTTTCACTTGATTTATACCAAATATCTGCACAAGACCCTCTGGAAAACCTACTGAATGAATTCAGAGAGGGCCAGTTTAGTACTACCCTCACCAGTAAGAAGAAACTAAGTTGACTGAAAATGCTCAGAAGGAATAGACCAGAATTTGTCATTGGTGAAGAACCATTAGGAAATATTAGAGGCCATGATATAGAGATCTATCTGGATTTGGAAAGACCATATCCCCCCATTCTCAGGAGATCTCCTTACCCAGAAAGTCTGGAAACCAGGAAGTAAATTGAAAAACATATCAATCAACTCCTGGACATGGATGTCATCAGAAAGATTGGACATAATGAAATAGTGGAAATTACCACTCCTCTCCTGATCACCTGGCATAATGGCAATACTAGGCTGTGTGGAGATTTCAGAGCTCTGAATAACTACACCAAAGCTGAAAGGTACCCTATACCCAGGATACCTCATGACTTAGGCAAAATGGCAAAAGCCAGATACATAACCAAAAATTGATTGTATTAAAGGCTTCCACCAGTATGGAGTTAAACCAAACTCCATGAAATTGATCAGGATCATATGTCATATGGGAATATATGAGTACACCAGGATGCCATTTGGCATCAAGAATGGACCAGCCCACTTCCAAAGGATGATGGACACCATATTTCAAGAAGAAATATTGGAAGGCTTGATGGTAGTATATATTGAGGAAATTATTATATACTCAGAGACATGGGAAGACCATGTGCAATACATAGATAGAGTGCTAAGTAAATTCAAACCCATAAGTCTGAAGGTTTCACTTAAAAAGTGCAATTTTGGTCAACAAGAGCTACTAGCTCTAGGACATAAAGTCTCAGGTCTTAGTCTGGCAATTGACCAGAGCAAAGTAGCAGAAGTACTGCAATAACCAGTACCAAGAAAAATCAAAGAGATGAAATCTTTCCTTGGTTTTCTAGCTACTATAGAAACCACATCAAAACTTTTGCAAACATAACTAGTAGCTTATACAGGTTGTGTTCAAAAGATGGAGTTTTTGAAATTACGAAGGAAAGAAGGGATGCATATGAGAGGATCAAATATGAACTCATAAAGGCGCCTGTGCTCATCTTGCCTGAATTTGAACTACAATTCAAGCTATACATAGATGCAGCATGTAGCCAAGGCTTAGGAGCAACCCTTCACCAGAGACAAATTGTGGATGGTGAACCAAGAGAGGGAGTAATATATTACATCTCTAGGAAGCTAAAATATTTATAAGACAGGTATGGGGACACCCAGAAAGAATTTCTATGCTTAGTCTGGGCTCTAGAGAAACTACATTATTATTTGGAGGGTGCAGTCTTTGAAGTCTACACAGACTGCACAGCCTTGAAGTCTTTACTGCACATTAATACTACCAATAGACTCATTCTGAGGTGGAAAATAGCCATCCAGGAGTATAAAGGGAATATGACCATCATATCAAAAGAGCGTAAAAGTCATACCAATGCAGATGGCCTCAGCAGATGGACACTGGCTAATGTCAAAGGTAACCCCGCTTATGACCCTGAAGTAGTGACTAAAATTCCTATCCATTTCATGGGAAGACGGGAAGAAAAACTTCAGATTTTCTGAGTTGGCACCAGAAAGTGGAAACACTAGCTCAAAAGGAACAGGAACTCCCATATTGGGAATAAGTTCCTCAGAACTGCTCACTAAATTCTTCAATGCAGTGATGAAGACATGTTCCAAACACAAAGAGTTTGGCATATTGTTACAACTCCTTCAACAAAAGTACAGGAGCCCAGAACTGGAATCCCAGTTAGAGGAACCCTGGTTGAGGGACTATAAGGAAAATAAATTTTTCCTTATAGATGGCCTGCTCTACCATAGAGAGAAGCACACCAATGCACTCACAATATTAGACAGAGACCATATATCTTTTATCCTGCACAAATGCCATGATGGCCCCTATATGGGACACATGATTGAAGACAGGACCAAAGAAAGGGTAGCAAGCACTGCTTAGTTGCTCAAACACTTGTGAAAGATGCCAAAAGGCAAATAGAAAACATGGGAAGAAGTATGGGTTACTTCAACACATAGAAAACCCAAACATCCATGGGAAAACATCAACATGGACTGGGTTACAGCACTTGTCCCAGGAGGAAAAGAAAACTTCAATTCCTGTTTAATCATAGTTTATAGGTTCAGCAAGAGAAGGAGGTGCCTAACATTTCACAAGGAGGACACAGCCATGGATACTTCTCTGTTATTCTGGAACAACATAATGTCTACCTGTGGAGTCCCTAAGATCATCATCAGGGATAGGGACCCAAAGTTCACATCTGAATTTTGGACCAACCTCTATGACATGGTGGGTACTAAACTTTCTTTTTCTACATCTTACCATCCACAAAAAGATGGATTATCTGAAAGGATGATCCAGAAAATGGAGGAAATCCTTAAAATATTCTGTGCCTATGGCATGGAATATAAGGACCATGAAGGTTACACCCATGACTGGGTTACCCTTCTACAAGAAGTCTAACTGGCCTATAACACAAGTCCGCATTCTACCACAGGAAAAACACCTGCACTGGTAGAAAAATGGTGGAATCCCCTATTGCCTGTGGATCACTTGAAGAAATCTCTTCTGACCATCCACCCCACAGCCAAAGCTTTCCATGAAATGTGGATTAGAGCTTGTGACACAGCAGCAAGATTCATAGCTGAGGCCAAAGAATATAATACGCAGAGGTGGGACAATTCACACATGGAACCTGAATTTAAAGAAGGGGACCAAGTTTTAGTGCATACACTGAACTTTAATAATCTCAAAGGACCTAAGAAAATGAGAGACTAATCTGTAGGGCCTCTCACCATCATTAAATTGATAGGCAAAAAGGCAGTGGAAGTCAAAATCACAGAGGAATTTTCTAGGAAACACCCAGTCTTTCCAGTGAGTTTAGTCAAGCAATACTTCCAGAAAGAGGAGGATAAATTCCCCTCAACCAAGAAGAACCCCACCCCACCAGGAATAGTGGAGGTGGAGGACCCCCCTTCACCTGTGAAGAAAATTATCAAGGCCAAAAAGATCACACTTAATGGTAAGGATCAGAGATAGTACTTAGTCAGATTCAAGAACCACACAGCTGATAAGGACAAATGGTTGGCAGAAGATGCCATAAAAGATGGGAGCCTTCATTTAAGAAGATTGAGAGCCTCTAGGAAGACTGAACATTCTCATCAATCATGAGCCTTTTTTAGAGGGAGGGTATGTCAGCCTGTGACTCAAAACCAGAGCACAAGCATGACAGCCAAATACCATAAATGAATGGTATAGCCAAGATACTACCAAAAATGGAGCTGAGCCAATTCAGCTCAAAAGGTATCAAAGGAAAGACAAAAATCACCCCTTTCCAAATATACAAGTCCCATCACCATAGGACAAAGAATAACAAAGTTATTCCTGCCCAAAGTTGTTGCTGAGCATAAACCTTAATTTTCACCTCTCATCTGAAATACAGAGTAAGAGGCTTAACCCCATCAAATGGGTATTCAAAATGAAGCTCTAAGTCAGGCTAGCCAATGGTACCAGAAAAACTGAGCTAGAACCAGTATTACAGAAGTTATGGCCAAATTCAGGCCAAATAATGGTGAATAAAGTATTCACCTCCCATCTAACATCTACAGTTTTCGTGTGAGATACCCAAAGTGGGGTCTTTTTGGAAAGAGAAAAATCAGGGCTATTTGATGGTGCCATTCATTCACCCATATCTCATCCAGAACAAAAGCTATAAGGTAAAAAAGCACAATACAGCTTTTGGCCTAAAATACGCATATGTACAAAAATCTTGTACATGGCATACCTTTGCCATATTTAATGATAGCCGTATCAAATGAGGTACCATTGTGTAGAGCACATAAAGAGTTACGAATGGAACCAATTTTGAGGTTGATATCCCAAAAATGGACAAAGGTATGGCTGTTTTGAGGTCCAAATCCCACAGTTTGGCCAATACAGCCTTACCATGGGATAATATCCCATAACCATGATTATGAGGTGTCAAAAAGACAAAGAAGCTTGTTTTTAATTCATTACCCCACATTTCATTCAATAATGGGGTCTCATACAGTTTCTCTACAGCATTCTACCCATCATACACGTCAGAATCAGGCTGTGTGGTCCCCAGATGGCGCTTTTCACCCTGTATTGGTGAAAGCTTCCCAGATGTGGTTTCAAAACCACATCTGAGGCCAATAAAGGCTATACAGGCCTTTTTCAAACCACCAGCGTGTGCTTGAGAGTGAAAAATCTTTACTTCCTCTAAATGAAAAGGTCTAGCAGCCTTTTCACCCCATTTCAGCATATAAGGAGGCCTTTTCATTGCCAGAAAAGAAATACCCATCCTTCTCTTAAATTAGTACGTACCACAGCTGTCAAAAACAGTTATACTCTTGGAAAATAATTAGGTTATACTTTGAACTTAAGTATTGTAGCTCTTATTATAGTAATCCAACTGGTAAGACTGAACCCAGGGCTTTCAGCAGAACTCACCACCACTATATTATTATTGTAAAGCCCTTAATATTTCAATTCAACCATTTATTACTATAAATAAAACTTTTTTTAAAACTATTTTCACCATGTCACAGTCATAGTTGAAGTTGTAAATACTATTATACACCTTCATCATAGACTCAGCCTGACAATAAGTACTATAAGCATTACCGATTTTAAGCACCATTTCATGCTTTTGTGAATGATGACGCATGATCAGAGTAAGATTTGTGTATGAAACGGTTGATAATATTACTATTAATCAACAGTAGTATGACTGTTCTTATGAGATATAATAATAAAAAGGATTATAACCACAATTAAATAATTAATTATTTCTTTATTTCTTTTACTATACACTACAGGAAATTTTAACAGTAAGAAGCAATTGTCTACAAGAATCAATTACAAGAAGTATTAAAAAATTCTTCATTAAAATAATAAAGTCATTTTAATATATAATTATCTTTTACAAGAATAAATATAATGGTAATTCTTGAAGAAAAATATTACTAGAGAAAAACTTTACAAATTAATAATAAATCACTCACTAATGCTCCAATGAACCTAGAAAGAGCTTGGTAGAGGGATTTGATGGATAATAATGAATTTAAATGATCAAAAGATCATTTATAACAGTATTAAAACAATATATAATTGATTTATATGATTTAACCTCTTTCTGATTGATGCTTAAAGAATTCAAACACTTAAGAAAAGTTTTAACTAATACTTACTTTTTGGTAATAAAGGTATCATTGGATAATAAGATGGTTTGGAAAAAACAGCAAGAGGAGGCCTCTTTTAAGTCAACAACAGCTCAAAGAGGTGTTACATGGATCAGAATGAAAGACCAGTGAGATAGAAAACAATAATCCTTTTTGGATTAATGATTTCATCATCTGTTGTCACGTAAGATTATCATACTTACTTAATTGAAGCTTTTGCGGGACTACCACCCCAAATATGGTTAAGAATAAAAGGAGTAACAAATGTAAATATTCTTTTGTTTCAAAATAAACATTAATTTCTAAAAGGTGTCAATGTTGTTGGAAATTCCATCACAAGTTGTAATTTCTGTAAATTTTTGAAGATTTAGTGTTTCATGTGGAATTATCAAAAATGGACAGTAAGTAAAACTTTCAATTTTACTTATGAAACAGTAATCATTTTTGGTTTCTTCATTTGCTATACTGCTCTCCATTGGTTCTGAAGGTTTTAGAAAGATTTATCAAGAGTTGTATTTTTAATGAATTTTTGAAGTGTTTACCTCATTTCTACATAGAATTGCAAATAGCACTATATGGCTTGTTTCTATGGGGTAACTCATTTGGTACTAGTCCAAAAAAGGGGTTTAATTACTCTTTTAGGGCTTATCCATGGAAAATTATTAAGAATTGACATGGTTACAAGAGGCTAAGTAGCTCTTTACCCCCTTGGCATGTTAAAATAGCAGCTTATTTGCAATTTTTTTATGATGTAATGAGATTTTAACTTGGTGACCAAGTTCCCAAAAGGTTTTAGTACACTAATTGGGCCATGATCTGCCATGGATCCAAGATTTAGAGCTATTCACACCTCAGAGGGCTCAGAAGCTGGGTACCCTGGCTCTCTTTGATGTCTTTTGTCCCCTCTGGCTATTTTCAGGTCAAAAAATAGAAATTCAGGCTTAAATACTGATATCCACTATGGGTGTATCCAAGCTGTATGTAAGAGTACCATAATATTAAGTGCCACAAACATGCATAGCATTATTCTTAGTGTATATGTAACATGGGAGTTCTCACATTCCCATTATTTTGGCGTAATATTGGGAAAAACAAAAAAATTTCACAATTCTTTTATGTTGTATTGATGATTTGATATTGAATTATTTTCCATATTATCACCTCATAGATTTCATTTAAGCTTATTCACTCTATGGAGCTACCCCAGGTGAAATTTTGTGTAGAATCCAAATCTGGCCCTAAATCCATGGATTTACTCACTCAATAAAAGGCTATTCATCTTTTCTGAAATCAAAATTGATGAATTTTGAATATGTGCATGACTTATGGGTTATGCATAGTTCAAAAAGTATTCTTAAAGTTAATTGTGGCCTATTTTGGTATGTAAAATATACCTCAAGGCTTACAATTGGCCCATAGTTAGTCTTTAAATCCAGCATTATTCCTGTTGATACTAATATGAAGTTACACTAGAAGCTGACAAAGCTCAGAAAACTCTTCAATTCCACCTAGAACTCCTGGATTTTTTGTATTACCTTACTCAAAACTTATCAGTATTTTCCTGGAAATTTGAATTTTGTTTGTTCACCCTTTTAGCAATAATTTCATTCTTAATTTCTGCCAGTTATCCCATTGAAAAATTTCTGAAGTGAGTATTCCCTTTTTTAAGTTAGAAATATCACTCATTTTATATTTCAAAAGAGCCTAAAAGAAAACCAAGCTGTTACTGAATGGTATATTTTATCTCAATATGAAGATAATCTCAAATAATATATTCTAGTAAAGAATTTCATCCATATTTATTGAATAAATATGCAGAAATATCTTGGTAAAACAATATTTATTACAGCTTTATGAGACAAGCAGCATGCAATAATTAACCTCAAAGCATAAGCTTATATAATAATTTGTGAGCTTCCCTCTTCATATATTCATGATATTTCTGGACTTATATATTGATATATTTGTCATAAAAGCCATTCTTATTTATTGTAGGAAAAAAAATTTATTCTGAATTCTGGAATTATAAATCCAATTCTTTCATCACAAAGAGCTCTTACAAGATATCATCCTTCAAAAATACTACACCAGAGCAACTGTTTGGTTTATTCATATTCTATTTATAATTTGCACAAAGGTAGTCAAATGAATCTTTTTTGGTGATAATTGAAATTAGTATGCAATTTATATATTTGAAATTATGTTGAAAGCTCAATGCATATTTACTCAAGAATCTTGATATAGAAAATCAAAGGGTAACTCATCAGCTCAATTCAGATATATGGTCTAATTTACCTAAATTGAGAGTTACATTTGTATAATTCTAATAAGCGATATTGCATACATATTCTTTTCATAATATAAAATAATAACATGAGAAGTTCATGTTAGTTATATCAATTCATTATTTTCAAATTATATTTTTACATCATTCCTAACTATCACTTTGATGATTTCTTGCTATTTATATTCATTTACTCAGAATATCTTGGAAATTAATTATTAAGATCATAATCCTCATTCAAAGAATTTAATCTAGAGATATGATAAATATTTTCCATCAAATTGGAGGGGTAAATTAAGGAAATTCATTCCATTGATAGTGAGAAATGGGACTCTGTGAGGTTTACAAAGTTTTTTCACTAATTTTCAAGCTTGGGTTTCCATGTATTAAAAATTTCACTAATTCCCAAAAATTATTTTATTTTTGAAGTCAGAATACTCATCATTTATCTTACCAGAATGACAGAATTAAGGTAAATGTGATTTAGTAAAATCACTTGGGAATTTTTTGTTTCAAAATTTTGATCCTTTATATTTTTTTATCAATATTTGTTGATATAGAAATATAAATCCCAAAGATACATGGATTTCATACTTCAAAATAATTTTGAAGTGACACTTTGTCTCATAGTTTGGGATTAATTCTTCATAAAATTTAGTAAGGGATATTATCCAAGCTTTAAACAAACACCATACTTTAGTGAAGCTTAGATGGTAATTTGAATAATAACTCAATATTTAAATATGGATTTATTGAAAAAGAAAAGATTAACTTATCATCAGAGTCATGACTTCTTAATGAGATTTTGTAGCTTGAAAAATGTCCACAAATTTGGGTTTGAGTTATTATTAGACACCTATCAGAAGTAGAGAAGAAAATTCGAATTCAAATGATTGAAGTTTCTGTAAGGATTTTAATGTCCCTCATAATCTTGGATTTGAGTGAGTATTTGTGAAAATAAGAAATACTTCTTTTGAGTCCTCCTCCCACACCATTCCCTTCAAAATAGTAAATTACAATTATTTAGTAGCAGATTCTTCCATGAATGTGATCTGGGAGATTCCAAGATGTGATGAGTAATGGGAAATGGTATTCGCCTTAAACTTTATGGAGGAACACAATGTCCATTCAAAAGATTCAAATTCAGGGAAATTATTCATTTTTGATGATTTTCTAAATAGGCTTCTCAAATGATTTAGCATTCTGAATGTAATTGTATCTGCTTTTTTCTGAGACTTTTGTATTTTGACCATATAGTAGGAGACTTAAATCTGGTAAATTTAATGATTAAATGTAGCAGGTGGATTTTGGGATTTTCTCACCTAATCCTTCCACAATCTCTCTTAAACATATTTGTTGGAGAAATTTTTGGAAGATGGACTTGTCAAGGTGGGCTGAATTTGGGTAGGAATATTAATATATCTAAACAATAACAAATACTGAATAGAAAAAATATCACCTGTGTTTCTATTTTTGTTCTCTAGTGTCATAATATGATTGATTCTTTCTCCTTCCCAGCAGGAAAAACCAGAGGGTGGACCATAGTTGAAAATGATTTCTGATAAATGTCGAGAAATTTTAACATTTAATTTTGGCTATATATTGGGTTCCCAATTTGTTGATAAGCTCTGGCAATATCTAATTAATAATTGGTAAAACAGAGTTAGTTGAGACATTGTAATATTGAGAGAAGATACTAAAGTTTCTGTGGTCAAAAGGAGGATTACTTTGAAGGGATTTTGAAGCTTTTAGAGATTTCATTTTGGGATGAGTAGTAACACAATGTGTACTGCATATAAAATCAACTGATCAGCTGAATTTGGGGTTCCACATGAAGGCATTCCAATCTTTTTTGGTATATGGTTTATCCACTTTGGAATAATAATATTCTGGATATCTTCATGTAGAGATTCAAGCTCCCCTTTGGTTATGCTCAGGTTTTCTGGTTATTAACTCAAGGGTATTGAAGGTGAAGGCTGTTTATCTGATAGTGAGATAGATGAGGAACTCCCTGGAAAAGAGCTCATGAATGTAGACTTTTTTTTTGTGCCTGATGCCATTAGAAATTTACTGGGTGAATGATGAGATATTTATTGGGAGAATGATTCAGATGATCTTGGATTTATTTCTTTTTACTTTCCTTTTCCAGATGATTCCTTCATTAATTTATCATTAACACCTTGTGATTAAATTCTTTATAACCTCCTGAGTTGAGATAGAAATTAAGAGTGAGAGCTCTCTAAAGGGTTTGATACTTCTTTTTTGATGGTATTAATTGTGGAGCCTGTCTTGTATATGGCTTAGTCTTTTGGAGATAGACTTTATCACTGAATTTGTCTCTCTTGCCATTCCTGAGTTCTCTCAGTAGAACTGTACAATTACTCTGAAGCTGAGCTCTTGGGCTGTTTCCTGATTGTTAACTTGTATTTTTTTGGCTGTACCAGGGTTCTCATCCATTTGAGTATCTTTCCTTTTGAGGTTTGAGGAATTTGATCCTGATGTCCCAAGTGATTAAATCTGCATGTTTTTGACTTCTTGATTCCTTGAATGATAATAATTCTCCAGCTTTTTGAACTTTGGAACAGGTTAAACTATAATCCCTCAGAAGACCCAATAGAAGAGTATGAATAAAATCAATAGTGACCATTTGTGAATGGTTCCAGTAAGGAAGATCTCCTAATATAGTGTAATGAGAGCCATTCTCAGTAGAAAATTTCCTCCTTTTTCTGGTTGTAATTTTTTGAAGCCTTTGGATGGCTCCTGATTTATGCTTATCTTTATCCTTCTGGGGCCAAGAGTGTGTTTGGATATTTTCATTATATTTAATGAGGAGGCTGCAATGTACACAAATTTTATTTACCTAATGAGATGAAAAACCTCCAATCTTTCTCAGGGCTGGGATATATCCAATTAATAATAAAATGGAAGCCTTGATCAGACGTCCATTGGGGAAGCTAGCTATTGGAGTAAATTAAACACCTTTCAGGAGCTCCTGGAGCTCATAAAAAAGTGGCTTCAATAAGTTTTTTAATTGATCTGAGGTAGGTTCTTTGGGTGTTGGAGTGAATCCATAGGCAAAAAGGTTTTGATATTGATATCGTTTTTTGGGGAGATATTGAAGCAAATCAAAAATATAACACCTAGTGAAATACTTTTGGAGCCATGGAGATTTATACAGCCAATTTTCACATCCATGGCAATTCACCTTCTTGGATCTCTGTATGTCATATCAAGCCACAGTCCTTTTATGGCCAATTGGCCATATCCATCACCAGTGGCCAATATGGCCATGTCATCATCTTATGGACCATTTATGGGCAATTGACTTTTGGGGCCTTCATGACCCTTCACCTCAATCCAGAATCCATAGCAGCAATTTATACCCAATTCGGTATTTCTGGTCATTTCCCTCAAAACCAGGGAAAATGGCCCAAATGGCTGTTTTTGGCCATTTCGGCTCATAATGCGCTTTTGTGCATTTTTTTGCATTTGCGCACTTTTTGCACACTTTGCACATTTGCGCATTTTTGGGCACTTTGACGCAAAGTGTCCAAAAGACACTTTCCTTCCCTTTGGGCCAGTTTTTGGCTCAGAACCCAAAAGTGGCCAAAAACCCAAAAGGACCCAGAAACACCTTTCCAAGATCTGAAGCCATCACATCCATCTTTTCCCCCTCTGTCTTTCCATCTCAAGACCTTTGGACATAATCTTCTTTCCAATGAACCAATATGCCATAAATGATGTTATATATCATTATGCATCATTTTTCAACAGCAATTCAATGGTGGCAATATCAAATGGTCATTTCAATATTCCAACATATCATCAGGTCATCAAGGCACCCAATCATTCAGAAGACTCATCAAGGCTCAAGAGCAAGTGTTTCAGCGTCAAAGACCAATCACACCATCAAGACATCATTGGATAATTTCATTCACAGTATTCCTCCAAGGCAATACTGTTGAACCATTCTCAAGGGATTCAAGAGGCAGTTCATTCATTTATTCATCCATTCATTTGTCAAGTGTCAAAGCTTCACTTAATCCATCTTGGCAACCACCTTCATTTCAATACAGTCTGGATCCATCCAGAACTGTATTTCATTTTCAAGTATGGGAAGTTCATTCAACCCATTTCAATTTCAATATTATCCAGCTGTATCAATTCCCAAAACAATCAATACAGCCTCAAGGATCAATACAGATCAGTTTTCAGCCTGAAGAACTGAAGCTCCCAGCTTTTCACATATACCAGCTACCCTTTCCACCCTGGGGGGTTTTTCCCCAGTGAATTAATATATCCTGATTTTATTTTATCTTTATTTATCTTACCATTTTGGTTAAGTGAATACTGATATTATCAAGTCAGTCATTTAGCACCTTCTCTCCTTTCTTTCTTTTCCTGTCAATGGATATTTGGTGGTCATATCCTTACTAATTCCATTGTTCATCTTAGCAGGTTGAAACAGTGATTAAGGACTTACTTGGTTGGCTCTTTGGCAATTTGGCTTCTCTTTCCTCTTATTGCATCTCATCTTGTACCTGCATATTTCTTAGAGGAATTTATTCTTTTATTTTTTATTTCTTTATTATTTTGGAGTATTCCAAGTGAGCTCCCTGATTGCTGAGTGCTAGGACACTCTTATATCTCTGTCCAAGAGCCCCTGTGACATTATATCAATTAACTCATAATTTCTTTTCATTCTGTTCATTCTTTCTTTATAGTTTCATTCACTCATTTCATTCAAATTATGACTCTTTAATGCTTATGAAAATTATGATTCATTGTCACCTCTCAATTTTCTCTCATTCATTCTTCATTCTGAAAATTGAATGCTGACCCCAATTTTATTTTTTGTTTCTCTTTTTTGAAAATCTTATTCAAATCATCATTTTTTTTAACTCATTCATAATTCAGGCATCATCTTAATTTTCATTTGATTTTCAAATGTTTCATCAAGTTATTCAGATACATTCTTCACATCAAGATTCATATTTGATTCATTCTTCAAGAATTTTGATTTTTAAAGAAGAACTCACTTGATTTTGATTTGATTTACTTATTTGACATAAGTTGATATTGACCTCAAGAAAATTGATTGACCTGAAGTTTCTTTGATTTTTCTGATTTTTCACATCAAGAATTTTGACATAAATTGATTTTTCTTCAAGAATTCATTTTGATTGATTAATTTTCTGCAAGATTTTGATTTTGATTGATTTGACATTTGATTTATTGACTTCAAGTTTTCATTTGATATTTAATTGATTGATTTACCTGAAGATTTCATTTGATTTATTGATTTTATTGATTTTCCTCAAGATATTTATTTTGATTTTTGACTTCAAGAATTATTTCAATTTCCTCAAGTTTTCATCTTCAAATCTTGATTCTTGTTCATTTCATTTCATTTTTATCCTGAAATCATGCCCATCCAACACTCACCTCCTGCAAGGCAGACAATATCTCAGGCCAGAACTCAAGCTGTTCTCACTCCAATTCCCAGGGATCCTCTTGATGGCACCCCAGAAATTTCTCAAATGAGGGCCAAATTTGACAGAGGACCCATATTGGAAGGAGCAGCACCGTCCAGGAAGGAAGGAAGAGGGCCCAGAAGATCAAGCTCATTCTCAGGAGTAGTTGGCGGATTTCCAGGAACTTCAAGGACCACTTTCAGAGGTCCTGTGGAAGATGGTGAAGAGGAGGAGGAGGATTCTGTGGAAGAGGAAGAGTCTGATGGTACTGAAGGTGTCCCTGCTCCTGTGGAGGCATCCCAAGGTACTGGAGGGCCAGTTCTAGCCCAGTCTGATCAGCCTGTCTCTCATCAGTCTGAACCATCTTTATTGGCCATTATGCAGAAAATGACTCAGATTATGGCCAATATTCAAGCAGCTTCATCCTCTGAAGAATCAAGACCACCAGCGTTCAAGACTCCATCTATGAAGGCACCAGAATGCTTTGATGGGACTCAACCCTTCAAAGTTAGAAGCTTTATTTAGTCTTGTCAACTGATTTTTCATAATGATCTGGCAAATTTTGCTCAAGACAGAAAGAAGTTCCTTTATGCCACTTCATTTCTCATTGGCAGGGCTGCAAAATGGATTGAGCCTTATATTTCCAATATCACCAATCAAGATCCAAATTACCTTCTCAATTCATGGGAATTATTTGAACCTCAACTCTTCACCTTATTTGGGGACCCAAATGAAATCAGAAAAGCTGAAACAGAATTGTATTCTTTAAGAATTAAAGAAGGTGGGAATGTATCCTTATACATTGCTTATTTCAAAAGTCTTGTCTCAAGAATTGGAGATTGGGGTGAAAGGGCTCTTATCCATCATTTCAGGAAGGGATTGCCATCCAGGATTTTGAATCAATTGGCCTCCCATCCTTCAAGAATTGACTCCCTTCAAGACTTAATGGATATTACCCTGGAGCTGGATACCAGGTACCATGAGAGGCAAAATGAAAAGAGTCATCATCAAGAGAAGAAGCCAGAAGCCTCAAAGTCAAGCTCTTCTCATCATCAAAGTTCTCCAATCTCAAGTCAAAAGAAGAAGAATTTTCAGAAGAGGGACAAGCCCCATTCTTCTTTGTTGAACAAAGATTTCAAGTTGATTAACCCTGAAAAAGAAAGAATCAAAGAGGGTGTTTGTACCTATTGTGGTGGGAAGAATAGTCTTGAGTCTTGTTTCAAAAGGCCTCAAAACAAGCTTACCCAACCATCAGGCCAATTTCCCAGCCAGGGAAAAGCCTGAGTGGAGACCATGTTGTGTTCAATTGTCTTCACAGTTTTCCTTCCATAGCACAATTGTTCATTCTGAATACTGGTGTCAAGAATTCTCTTAAATGTTTTGTTTTTTCTTCACTTTCTGATGTTTTTTACAGTATTCTCATTGATTCTGGTGCTACACACTCATTTATTACAAAGCAGTTTGTTCACAAGTACTCATTGACTACATCAGAACTTCCAGAGAAGATTCCTCTTATCATTTTGGACTCCTCTGAGTCCCCTTCCTTATTTGTGAGTCACCATACTAAATATATGGTTGAGCTCCCTTCCTTCCCAAGCTTTTAATGGGACTTTTTAGTCATTGATACTCCCAAGGGATAAGACCTCATATTGGGCTTTGACTTTCCCAATCATTTTAATTCATCTATTGATTGGAGGAGAGGGCTGATCACCTTCAATTCTGATCATAAGGACTATTATGATCCTTCAAAATCATTCAGTAATTACTTTCCTTCTGCCAAATCATGTGCAGCTCTGGTTGGTGATTCTAGAACACCATAATTTCCATCTTCTTTCCATATTCCTTCCCTTAATTCCCATCAGTCATTACTATCATCTAGAGATGAAGTCTTGAAAGAGATGCAAGATGTTGGGGAAGATAATTCCGTATCTTCACTTCATCTCTTCTTTGGGAATATGGACCTTCCTCCTTCATCTTATCATGACTCCCTGGAGGAGTTGTGGGATGAAGAGGAAGAGCCAGAAGAAATAGAAACTGTGATAAAGGTTGTTCCTCCTGTCTATCACCATTACTTGGATGTATTCTCCAAGGTGAAAGCAGAGAAACTTCCTCCTCACCGCGCCTGTGATCATCATATCAATCTGGAGGGGTCTCTACCTCTAATTGGGGTGATCTACTCTTTATCAAACCAAGAGTCACATACACTCAGGGCCTACATTTCAGAGAATGTAGAGAAAGGTTTCATCTGGCCAAGCTCCTCTTCAACAGGAGCACCTGTTCACTTTGTCAAAAAGAAAGATGGTGGCCTCCGTTTGTGTGTTGATTACCGCAAACTCAATGCTGTTACTAGGAAGAACAAGTATCCTGTTCCTCCTATGAATCAGCTTCTTACTGTTTTCAATGGTTCTTCTATCTTCTCCAAGATTAATTTGGGTGGTGCATATAAACTGCTCAGAATCAAGGAAGGTGATGAACATTTGACATGTTTTAGAACTGAATATGGCAGCTATGAGTATTTGGTTATGCCTTTTGGGCTCACCAATGCTCCTGCCTCTTTTCAAAACCTTGTCAATGATATTTTTATGATCTTCTTGATGTTTATGTTGTGGTTTATTTGGATGACATTATGGTCTTTCCCAAATCTGAAGAAGAACATGTCACTCATGTGTCCACTGTTCTTTCCAGACTCAGAGCCAATAACCTCTTTGCTAAGGCCTCCAAGTGCCTGTTTCATGTTACTAGTGTAGAGTATTTGGGTTATGTTGTTTCTTCTGAAGGCCTCAAGATGGACCAAGAAAAAGTCCAGCAAATTCTCAATTGGCCATCTCCAAGAAACCTCAAGGCTCTTCAATGATTCCTTGGCTTTGCCAATTTTTACCACCATTTCATCAAGAATTATTCAAAGAAGATTAGTTCACTCACAAGTTTCCTCAAGAAAGATTCCCGTTTTCCCCTCAATGAGGAAGCTCTTAGAAAGTTTCATCAACTCAAAGAGGCTTTCACTATTGCTCCAATCCTTTCTCACTTTGATCCTTCTCTACCCACCATTTTAGAGACTGATGAATCAGATTATGCCTTGGGTGCTGTACTGAGTCAGATTTCTGACTCAGGAAAACATCCTATTGCATTTGATAGCCGCACACTTCTCCCAGCTGAGCTCAATTATGAGATTTATGACAAGGAACTCCTTGGCATATTCTGGGCTCTCAAGCGCTGGAGAGATTTTCTCCTTTCTCTTTCCTCCTCTTTTGAAGTTCTCAGCGATCATTCATCACTTTAATATTTTATTTCTTCAAAGATTCTCACTTGCCATCAAGCCCTCTGGGCTAAATTTCTCTCTGAATTCCATTTTCCAATCACCTACCGCCCTGGCCACTTGGCTACCCTTCCAGATGCTTTATCACGTCGGGAACCCAGAAAGGGGGGAAGATTTCATCAGCAAGAATCCGATGAATTATCAAAAAATTATCAAGCAAGATGAAATTCAAGCCTCAAAATTTTTTGCAGTCAAGGTGGAAGAATTTTCAAATTTGATTGAATCAATTCAGAAGGCATTATGGCAATATTCTCAATATAGAAGTATCCTTCAAGATTTGGGTAAAGGTAAATCTGCCCAAGATTATTCTCTTGATTCCTCCTCCAACCTCTCCTGTTTAAAGATTGGGTGGTGGTCCCAAATGACCCCACAATTCAACTCAACATACTTCAAAAAAGGCATGACTCTCCTCTAGCTAGACACCCTGGCCAAGAGAAGACTCTCAAACTTCTCAAGCGGGATTTCCACTGGTCTGGCATGACTCAATTAATCAAGGATTATGTCTCATCCTTTCAACAGTGTTCAAGAAACAAAAATATTCACCACAAGAAGCTTGGACTCCTCAAACCTCTTCCAATTCCAAATAGTCCTTCAATTTGTCTTTCAATGTATTTCATCACTCAATTGCTACCGTCCAATTCATTTGACTCAATCCTTGTCATAGTGCACAGATTCTCAAAAATGTCAGTTTTTATTCTAACAATGTCTTCAATAACTTTATTAGATTTGGCCCAGTTATTCATCAATAATATTTTTTCAAAGCATGGCCTTCCTTCAAGCATTGTCAGTGATAGAGGTTCTCTTTTTGGACCAATCTTTGTCAGCAGCTCAAGATTTCAAGAGATCTGTCAACTTCTTATCATACAGAAATTGATGGACAGACAGAGAGGGTAAATAAGATACTAGAAAAGTCCCTTTGGATGTATGTCAGTTATCATCAAGATGCTTGGAACACCTGGCTCCCTCTGGCTGAATTTGCCTACAATAACTCTGACCACTCTTCAACAAAACATTCACCATTTTTCACTGTTTATGGAAGAGATCCACATTCTGACTCAGCTCAAATTACTCACAATACTCCTTCTGGAAAGTTATCAACAAAACTCTAATCAGTCAAGCAAGATGTCAAGAGAGAACTTGAAGTTTCCATAAACAGGTTTAAGAGGTATGCAGATAAAAGTAGAGCAAGTCCACCTGTTTTCAATCCTGGTGACATGGTATGGCTTTCTTCCAAGAACATCAAATCAACTAGACCCACCAACAAGCTCTCTAAAAGATGGTTGGGTCCTTTTCCAATCTTGAAGAAAGTCAGTACTCATACTTATCATCTCAAGCTTCCACCTCAATGGAAGTCCATTCACCCAGTCTTCCATATATCCCTCCTGGAACTAGTCAAGACATCAACAATCCCAAATCGGCATCAAGAGCCTCCTCCTCCAATCATCATTGAAGAAGAAGAGGAATGGGAAGTCTCTCAAATACTGGACTCAAAGCTCAAGAGAGGAAAATTATGGTATCTGGTGGAATGGAAAGGGTTCAGTCAAGACCCAGAAAGATCCACTTGGGAACCAACCAAAAACCTCAACAATTGTCCTGAACTTGTCAAATATTTTCATTAATTATATCCTGACAAGTCTGGGCCCAATTCTTCAAAAGCTTGATTAAATATGGTGCTTGGTGGGGAGAGGAATGACCAAAAGTGAGTCCCACTCCTGGTATGCACCTTTAGGGGTATTCTACTCTTTTTTTTGTTGTAAGAATCACCTTGGCCACTCTGTGAGCACTTTGCAATTTTGGACACAGATTGTTTGCATGGCTTTCAACTTCCTTTCCAATCTTATGGCCATTTTCACTTGGGACAATGGGCCATTCACTTTTCAATTCATTTCCAAGACTTCAAAATTAAAATTCATTCCTTCAACATTTTTTGTTTTTATTTTTATGGCACTGGAAGGAGTGGTAACTACCAAAAGTAAGTTCCTCTCCTGGTGTGCACTTCCCTGAGGGGTCTACAATCTTGTCAAAAAAAACTCTTGGCCACTTGGTGAGCACCTGGCATCAAATTTCTCTTTCCAGGTCCTTGGCCAATTTCAAAATCAGTTATCAACCTCTGTGATGAAGATTGGAACCTCCTCAAGATTCATTTATCTTTTATTTTTCTTTTCTTATTTTCATTTTCATTCTTTTATTTTATTTTTTATTTTCATCTTATATTTTCTCTTATAATTTCAAATTTCACATCAAGATTATCATTCATTTCACTCATCATCAAATCTTGAAGCCAATCTCAAAAGAAGATCAAGCAAGTCCTTCATCATATGACAAATTTTTAATATCAGTTATTATTTTATTTTCCTCTTAAAAGAACTTTCCTCCATCCCACTCTCAATCCTTTCCAATAGCCTCAACAAGCTTCACCTTGTATTGGTGCTCAGGAGCTCACCATTTCAAGGTGGGGGGTACTGTCACAACCATGGCAATTCACCTCCTTGGATCTCCATATGGCATATCAAGCCACAGTCATTTTATGGCCAATTGGCCATATCCATCACCAGTGGCCAATATGGCCATGTCATCATCTTATGGACCATTTATGGGCAATTGTCTTTTGGGGCCTTCATGGCCCTTCACCTCAATCCAGAAGCCATAGCGGCAATTTATACCCAATTGGATATTTCTGGTCATTTCCCTCAAAACCAGGGGAAATGGCCCAAATTGCTGTTTTTGGCCATTTGGGCTCATAATGCGCATTTTGCACAATTTTGCTCACTTTGACGCAAAGTGTCCAAAAGACACTTTCCTTCCCTTTGGGCCAGTTTTTGGCTCAGAATCCAAAAGTGGCCAAAAACCCTAAAAGACCCAGAAACACCTTTCCAAGCTCTGAAGCCATCACATCTATCTTTTTCCCCTCTGTCTTTCCATCTCAAGACCTTTGGACGTAATCTTCTTTCCAATGAACCAATATCCCATGAATGATGTTATATATCATTATGCATCATTTTTAAACAGCAATTCAATGGTGGAAATATCAAATGTTCATTTCAATATTCCAACATATCATCATGTCATCAAGGCACCCAATCATTCAGAGGACTAATCAAGGCTCAAGAGCAAGTGTTTCAGAGTCAAAGACCAATCATGCCATCAAGACGTCATTGAATAATTTCATTCACAGTATTCCTCCAAGGCAATACTGTTCAACCATTCTCAAGGGATTCAAGAGGCAGTTCATTCATTTTTCAAGTGTCAAAGCTTCACTAAATCCATCTTGGCAACCACCTTCATCTCAATACAGTCTGGATCCATCCAGAACTGTATTTCATTTTCAAGTATGGGAAATTGATTCAACCCATTTCAATTTCAATATTAGCCAGCTGTATCAATTTCCAAAACGATCAATACAGCCTCAAGGATCAATACAGATCAGTTTTCAGCCTGAAGAACTCAAGCTCCCAGCTTTTCACATATACCGGCTACCCTTTCCACCCTGGGGGGTTTTCCCCAGTTAATTAATATATTTTGATTTTATTTTATCTTTATTTATCTTACCATTTTGGTTAAGTGAATACTGATATTATCAAGTCAGTCATTCAGAACCTTCTCTCTTTTCTTTCTTCACCTGTAAATGGATATTTGGTGGTCATATCCTTACTAATTCCATTGTTCATCTTGGCAGGTTGAAACAGTAATTAAGGACTTACTTGGTTGGCTCTTGGGCCATTTGGCTTCTCTTTCCTCTTATTTCATCTCATCTTGTACCTGCATATTTCTTAAAGGAATTTGTTTCTTTATTCTTTTGGAGTCTTCCAAGTGAGTTTCCTGATTGCTGAGTGCCAGGCCACTCTTGTATCTCTGTCCAAGAGCCCCTGTGACACCAATATATAAAACAAAAAATAGGTTCCCTGAATTATGTGTAAGCTTGACTCCTGAATTATTTAAGAATGTTCTTCAAACATTCCCATCACATATATCTGAGAATCTTTCTTCATTACCATGGTGAAATTTTAGGGGTGAATCCAAATCATTCTCAGATTCTGGGAGTGAGAGTTTGTTTGAGATCCATTTCTTCAAAGATTAACAGTGAAATTCTTTTTGGGGTTGTATGTTTTTTGTATTTATATTCCTACTGAGAAAGGAAGTGTTGCATTGTTTTGGTGTCCATCTTTTTCAATAATTGGCTGCATACAACAAGGGATTTTTGGGTTTTCATAAGGGTTATTTCCAAAGTGTGACTTTTTTCTAAATATGAATAGAGATATAAACAGATTGGAAAACATATGTGGGTTTTGAATTCACTAAGAATTTTCAATCTTTTTTTGAGAGTTTTTAAGCTTTTTAGAAATTCATAGCTGAAATCAGATATTTTTTATAATTTGGAAGTTGTTTGGATCTTCTTTTGCTCCATTTTTGGGTTTTTCTCACAATTTTTGTTACTAATATTCTTTTTAATAGTGTCGTGCACAATTTCAATTGTGGATAAAAGCACTGTTGGATTTTGATAAATGTATGAGGGTAGTGGCCTACTTGAAAAATTGTAAATTATGTGGCTGGTTTGGGGTGGGCTCGGTTGTTCCAATGGGTTTATAAAAAAGGTGCCGATATTTTGTGACCAAATTGAGTATGTTTGACGCCTGTATACAGTTTTTGAATTAACAATTAGTATGTATTTGCAGTAAAAATATTGGAATATGAGGCTGTGATAAATTCTTTGCATAAGACTCAGTTACACTATGCTGTGAGTTGCTTATCTCAGTGAAAGGGAAATCTCTCTGGTTTAGATGGTCTATGGATGGATTCTGAAATATATAATATATGAACATTGAAGAATTTTGAATATCATGAAATGGAAAAATTTATTGAGGTATTATCTCCACTAACTGGGATTGTTTCATAAATAGTTTTCTGATTTGTTTAATGGGCCCTTTTAGATCTTCCAACTCCTTGATATTGACTTTCACCAATTAGGAAACACTTCAAGATGCAAGTGGTGCATTTTAAAATATATATGTTTCCCACTTTTTGATAAGATACAGTGGCCATTTGGTATTCTAATCCAAGTATTATAAGTATTGTTTTTTTGTTTATGGGACAAAAACATTTTTTAAGTAGCTTTTTTTACAGGATCATTAAGCTGATGAGGTTTTTCTTATCTCAAAATTTGTGAGAATCAAATTATCAGTAATCTCAAGAGAGTGATTAATTTTCTTTTGATAAGAGTGACTGTGAAAGGGTAAATTGAAATCATATTTCTACTCTCTTAGTGAATTTGGAGTATCAGTGGTATTAATTTTCAAAGGAATTATTTATATTGAGCTTAGCATCATTAAATTTAACATGATTTCTAAAGACTACATTTGGATTTGTTTGGTTTCAAGTTTTGGATATAGCATGGCTGTTCTACTTATTTATTAGAATTTATTGATTAAAATTTATGTATGATTATTATTCAGGTTAAATACCTTCTGTTATTTGTATTTTAATAATCCTCTCTCTAATCTGGAATCAAGTTACTTTATTCCAGGTGTAGGGAATACCTCATAGGTAATAATTTTCTCATTTTCATTAAGTTCTATGGGATTTAATTGTTGAATTGAAAAATTGTTTGGAAATCATTCAAAATTTTGGAATAATCATCTCTTGGAATTGGCTTTAAATTTGAAACCAAAAAAGTTATAAGTAGGAATATGGAGTAGTGGCCAGCTTTTGGATCAAATAATATAGAAAAAAGAGACTGACCATATTACATACTGGTAAAATCTTCGATTAATGTAATTTTTAAAAGAAATCATGTTTGAATGAAGGAAGAATGGGTAAAAGTCTTCCTCCTACTCATAAATCTCAAGTTTTCATTTGACGAGGAGAGATATACTGGCTCTTGAATCTTTATTCCACTTTTTCCCACCTCTGTGGGTGATGCCATAGCATAAGGTGCCACCCAATTTGATGGTATTTTATTTGGTATATTCCCAAATCCTGGAGCTTTGGAAATATGAAGGTCTGGTGTAAGTTTCTGTATTGCGTTATTATGGTCCCTTTTGGCTCTTGCGGTGATTGCAGGTTGTGTATATCCCTCATCAAGCAGTTGCAAAATACAATCAGTTTGATTTGATCTCCAAGAAATTGAGGAAAGTGGTTGACCAGGAGAGTCTGGCTTCACATCAGATATCATTCCATTAACCAAAAAGAGTGCTGCTATACTTGGGTGATCATTTAGAATAAGCTCTGAAGAAAATTCCTGGAGAATTTCCTTTTTGTTGTTCTATATTTTAAGGTATAATCAGTTAGCTCATTTTTAATATATTATTATAATTATATATACATGTATTTAATTAACTTGGATAAAAAATGAGAGAAAGTCTTCTTAACAAGATAGCTAGGTTAATCATTAATCTATCAACATTTAACTATGAAAATAAACTGTTACCTCAATGTGTTATGAGCTCAATGGCTTCATTTCTTTCAATTTATCACTCAATGCTACAATACCATGATCATTTTGACATAAATTGTATGAAACGTAAAAGATATTCTATCATTTTTTAAATAATAATCCTAATAGAAGAAGTTATTTTACTACAAATGAATTAAATAATAATTGATGTAGAAAACTCTCATAGTAGTGATGAGATTAGGATTAATCTCCTCTGAATCAGCTTAGCACATGTTCAACTATTATTTTTCTTTTCATCCCAGTGAAATTTATGCTTGACATCAGAATCAAATACTAGAGCCTTTTATAATATATGTCTGAATCAATTTTTCTTTCACTCATAAAAACACTTCTAATACCGATTCATATCTTTCTTAAAGGTTTTTCTAAATAAAAATATGAAAGCCATAATTTAGAGCTCATTTTATGATGATAACTTCTGCTTTGAGATATTATCTTATTTGAGTTTAGGGAGCTCTATCTTGATAACATATATCTTGAGTACTCACAGGTAAAATATACTAGATATAGAAGCTTTTAAATACCTTTGAGAACTATAACATAAGCTAAGGAAACGGCGAAGTACACCTTAAATACATAAATGGCTTTATTCAGATATATTATATTTTTGTTTCCTTTCTTTAAGAGCTTTGATGAGTAAATTTTTTGATTTTTTTATAAATAACTATAGCTGTAAGGAGCACTGGTATACTCAATATGTTGGGTATATATCATAAGCATAACAATATCTAGGGAAGGCTTCATAAGTAGGAATTACATAGATTTTTCATTGAGAGAGACTTTCTGTATATAAGAATCTATATTTATTGGATTTGAAATATTTTTTAAAGTATTAAATATTAAGCTTAGAAATGTTCAAGTTTGATTTTCATATTGTAAAGAGCTCTGTAAAAATTTTAGCATTAAATGGTGCACATTGTAAATAATCGATCAGTTTTGTTCAACCTCTATTTTTTGTTTCAAAAATAAATAAAGACAAAAATATTTGAACCTTAAAAATCACTATATTGAAGCAAAAAGAAAAGCAAAAATAATTTTGGGAGTTTCAGTGTAAGAATATTCTTGTCTGTTTTTTGGAAAAAATCCAATGTAAGATTCAAAACCAAACTCTTTAAAATCCAACTACAAGCTATATACTCATATTTTTTACTTCACATTACATTCTTTTCAGTCTATTTTTCAAAAAAAAATTAAAAAAATCTGGTCTAACTTAATACACCATATGAGCATAAATTTAATTCAAATTTTATAATGAGAGAGTGGGATTCAATAATTTGCGTCCATATGAGGCTTTGAGACTGTTAGAGCATTTCACCGTTGAAACGGTGCTTTCCCTTTCTATTATTTGTACTTTTCATCGAAAAAAAGTAAAAATACTTTTGTGTGTTTTCTTATTGTACATGTTTTACTAAAAAGCACTGTACTCTTTAATATTTAAAGAGACAGTCCTTCGTTGTAACTAACGATATGAAAAATAATAATAAATTATTCTAATTGTCGTCGTCTCTTCGTTATCGTATCCTTAACAGAGACATCTAGTAAATACGATCTGGGAGATCTTAAAATCTATAAATTCTTTATTTTTGATTCCACAACCTATTATTAGAGTAATATATCTATTTGGAATTCATGGATAGAATACAATCAAAATCATTATCCAAGAAATGAATATTATCAATAATAATATCCCATTCTAAAATTACCTGAAGCTCTCTTTAATTGTAGGATTTACTTCTTCAAAGGCGGATATAAAAAAATCTGAATTATTTTTACTTTCAGAAATTCAAAATAGCTATTTAGAAAATATTATTGGTAAGAAATATGATTATCTTAAAAATATAAATTCGATAATCTGAAGTAGTTAGAAGCTTGAAGGAATTCTCGATATGAATTTATTGAGCCTTTCTCATTAACTTGTTGTAAAAAATATTAATTAAATATGAATTGAGACCTCTTTTATTGATGTAATTTTTTTAGCTGTATTAAGTAAGAATAATTTCTACCACGGGAGATTTTGAAGGAATAAATCTATCTACCCTTGAAACAATTATAGGTCAAAGCTATCATTAGTATGATCTCACAAAGCTTCAATATAATTAATCATTTTAGATCAAATGAAAAACGAGAAATTACAGACATGTCACAATAAAGAAACAACCAAGATCCTTTTTCCAATACACTCATATCTTATATAGTGACATTTTGAATCTGTGGAACATTCTTCAAAAAATTATTTGAATCTCAAAGCTTTATCTTCTTGATTCTACATGTATTTTTCTTCTGATAACATGATGAAATCTATTGAACAGGCTGACAAGCGCTTTCCGTAGTTTTCCTCATCTATTGAATTTGATCTCATTTTATTTCCATGTTTTTCTCCTGAGAAACTTGGTAAAATTGAAAGCATTAAAGAATTTGGACCTTTAAAAGTATCTTATTAGAAAAAAATACACAAAATATGAGTTTATTCATTTTTTCCTAAAAAATATTTTATGGAGCTTTCTCCAATTGGAATACATTGAAATAGAATTTTTCTTATTGATTTTAATATTTAAAAAAGAATTATTCCATACCTATAGGATACCACTTAAAGGCTCTTTTGCTCCTAAATTCGTGGATACCTCAATTCATTCAGAAAACAACCAAATCTCCAGGCTAAAAAATGGACGATGCTTCTTCTTCTATAGCTCAATCCCATTCTTATTATTGAAGGATGATAAATACCCTGTGCCCGTATAATTCTCTATGTAAAATTAAGCTTCTTGATTAATTATATTCCAAAAAACACTTTGGATAGAATATAATTCAAGCTGATATTTCTCAATTAATCTTTTCAAAAACTTCTTCAAAAGAATGGAGTTCGCTAGCATGGATATTTAACGAAATAAGGCCAAATATCTTTATTATAGAGACTTTTTTTACCACGTACAGCTAATGATATGATAAGTTATGCCACTTTGTTAATCAAACACATCAAAATACCATTGTAGCAGAGATAGATTTGACATATAAGATAACTCTCTCTATGGGAGTTTTAGGGAAAGGTAATTCTAAAGGAATTTTTTTATTTTAAAAGTTGAAAAAACTAAAGTTAATCACCAATCCCCTTTAAATTTCTCTCTAAGCATTACTTTAAAAAGGTAATCAAATATCAATAAAACTGGAAGAAATGTTTTATAACAAGGAAGAGGGTGGTTACAGTATCAAAAGAATACAAATATCAGTATATCCTCTTAAGAACTGAAATAATCATGAAATTGATCTAATAAGATTAATCATCCCAATCAATATGTAGATTTTGATATCTGAATATATTGTGTTTATTCCTTACAGGAGATAATTTTTGGAATGGTTCTACCACACATATCAAGTCCACATTGTGCTGTTATAAGTGCTATTTTATAATGCAAAAGTAACTTAAAAGGGTAAAACTATTTCAAAAGATTTCAAGAAAGAATAAAGTTGGAAATAGGTTTAAGAAAAATATTTATAATCAGATTTCCAAAAATTTTCAAAAATCATAAAATTATTCTTTTGATGTTGTTATTTTCAAGATTTTTTCTTCAAAAATCAAAAAAAGGTTTTAATGAAGCTTTAAAGGAAAATCAATCCATTTTTTAAAAAGGAAATTTTTGGTTTATCACAGCCTTTATTGATTTATTAATCATTAAAGTGGTTTTTTCAGTCTTCTATGTTATTGAGGTGTCTTTTTATTCTTCTTATCTAAAGAATTCCGATTTATGAGCTATATGAGGAGATTACATGTAAATTTCTAATTAATATCCAATGCAACAAAAATGCTCAAGAAAATTTTTCAATTTTTCAATTTTGAATAGACTTTTTGTTATATATTATGTAATTATTGAGGTTAATCATATTTTTTATTTATTCATTTAGCTGTACATAGAAAGTAGGCCAAAATCTAAAGTATAAGTGGAAACATTGATACTGAACCATAATTTTAACATTTTGATTTATTGGGTTAGGTATTTTCAGCCATAAACACCAAAGATCATTCAATATTACCCCTTTTTATGTATATATTTCAATTTCATAATTCTGATAATTGAATTATTTTTCAATCCTTCAATCCTTTAATCCAGTATTAAACCCTATTTTTAGCTCTCAATTGAATATTATTCTCAATCTAGCTGATATATATATATATATATCCAAGATATTCATTAATTAACAGAATTAATATATCTAGATATGTAAGTAATTTGGGAATTCTTGACTATTTTATTTCAATTAGGATAGTAACAGATATTTTTTATCTTGTTCCCTTTTCTTGGTCATTTTGTAGAATTCATTTTGTAATCCTAATCTTTTATAATATCATATTGATGAAATATATTGAAACTGTACGAAATGGGATTCAATAATAATAAAGAGTGAGAGAAATATATCTCGAAATGTCTCTTATAAATAAGGAAGGATTGGAGTTATCTGAAAGACCTTTCCTCTGAGTTTACCAATAAGGATAAATGTACAGTTAGCAAATATCTCACTTTAAAGAATAATCAACCAAACATATTTCTTCCTTTCGACAAGAAAAGAAATAATTAAGAATAAAAAATAAACATTCTTCTCCAATAAAACGACAACCAAAGGATATTTTGAGCTGCACTGTTTTTAGGTATAAGAAAAAGATATTTCAAGGAGATAAATGTCAAAATTTTACTGACACTTAAGAGGAACTCAGAGACTTAATTTTCCTTTTAATTATAGATTTTATAAGATAACAAATCATGGGAGAGTTCAGTAAACACTGTTAGATTAGATAACTGGAGTATAAGCTAGCACTGGAGGAAAAACGTTCTAGTATTTCAGAAGTAGGGAATAATTGGTTCAGTATAAATAGTCAAAATTATGTTTTTTTGTTAATCTTACAAGGTTATCTGAAAAATTTACTCTTTGAATAGTGATAAATAAATAACATGCTATGGAAGGCCAGTCCTTCTTATATCTTTACTAATTATCAGACCATTGAACTAGTGATGTAAAGATTTGGGCTGGATGGAAAGATATAGCTCTAAAACCTGCAGAATTTTAATTAATTTCTATTTGAGGAATATCCTTTGGTACTCTATTATGACATTCGCTCTTGGCTTCTCATTGAGTACTATAAAAGCTAGCTTCAACTTATCTAAAATTTCCTCATAAAGGACTAAGACAGATACCTAGATCATTATTTACACAGTAGAATTATGGTTGAGCTAGTTACCCAAAGATTTGGGGTAAATTAATCTTAATTTGAAAAATTATCACTGTTTTTACATTTGAACTATATCATGGATGAATGAATCATACCTCCCCTCTTTTCTCTTCGATTATGGGATCACACAAAGCTTTGTTCTAAATTTCTAAAGAGAGCTCCAAAATAGGTAGAAAAGAGGCTAGCTTCACCTTATATCTTTATTATTATTACTCCTAGATACATGGCTCTGACCGACTACTAATTCAGATAATTATATTAATGTAGCTACCGTAAACCTTGATCTAGGCTCGGTATAGCTACTCACAGGGCTAATTTTCTAAGCTTTCAAGTGGTGATAAAAAATATCTACTAAATTATTACTAACATATTCATAAATGTTTGTATTACTCAGCTCTGGAATTTAGAAAGATTTAATATGAATTCATTTTTCATCATTTAATTGTTGATATAAGTGATGAATAATATTAAATATGCTACTAGTTTAATATGTTTTTAACGATTTAACCTGCTTTGGGACAGAAATAGTCTCAGCCTGTTACTCAAAGATGGAACACAATCATGAGATCCAATAATACCATAAAAACTAATGCGAAAGAAAGAAAGTGGAATAAGCCTATCTTTCCTTCATCAAAATAAATAAAAGGCTCACAATAACCAGAGAAATTACTAATAAAGTACAGCCTTTACATGTTATAATATTCACAGGGAAACTCCCCTCCTCTAAAATATACCTTTCTGAGCATGAGAAAATAGGAAGTGACAAATTTTTCAAGTCTTTTAGATCTTAATAATGATAAACCTCAATTTTCACCTCAAATTTAGAGATATTAGCTTGAATAACAAACTCATAATGTGGGGTCTTTTACTGAGGAAATCAAAGAGCTCAATGAAATGTTACCAAAGGTTATCATAATTCTGAGACACGAAATAGTAAAAACCATGATAATAATCTATCCTCTCATCTAAAATATACAGTTTTGATTATTTACCTATAAAATAACAATTTTTAAAGATGGGCTACAGTAGGTCTATCCAATGATATTACCAATAGAGCTGTACCACACACGGATCAAAATATCTGAAAGATTCTGACTCAAAGTAAAAGACACTTTGAGAGTGTACACCTTTCCTATTCATAGGCCAAAGTGGTTACCACATGGGACGATCTTGAAGACAGAGCTCAGGGCTACAATCTGGACAAATTTTGAGTTCTTCATCCTGAAATAAGGCAAGCTTATAAAGTTTTTACAATCCCAAATAAGCCTGTATAGATCTATTATACAGGATTTTGGTTAATATAATTGAATTATAGGATGTTAAACTACCATAAAGGCTGTTTATAGGTCAATTATTCATAAAATGAGGAAGAAAATGCTCCTGTAAAAGTCCTGTAAATTCTCAGGCATTTCAGAGGGGCTATAACACATATGGATATTCTTCAGAGGAAATATTTCACCCTGAATTGGGTAAAAGTGACAATTTTTAGTCTCAAAACCAAATCTACTCTCAATTAAACACTCTATTGGTATTCTTAGTCCACAAGTGTGCCACATTAGTGAGAAGTCCCAAGCTGCTTTCATGTGTAAAGTTGAATAAACTCTCACTACACAAGAGTAAGGGGAAAATAGACCTCCCCTTGATTAAATTAGTAAATTGTCTTATTTTGAATTGAATTACTGTTTACTCGATCTTTCAAACACATTATTGCTGTTATAAATAAACAGGAATAGTTATTTCAGTTATTGTTATAGTAATCCAATTGATAATAGCTTCAACCAGGTCTTTCAAAATCTTTTTCAAAATTATATTGTTATAGCAGAGCTCTTTTGAAATCATTATAACTCCTCATTTTGTTCCACACTTATAGTGAAGGGTTCAAATATGAAAAATCTCAAGTTCCAAACACTGTTTTTCTTCATAATACTTAATTAAATCTCTTTTATTTTGCAAAATACCACACCTCATGAGCTGAGTTATTTTGAGTCATGATAAACCCATTTCCTTCTCCTAAATAGTCAATTTTTCCTACAGGATTTGTGGTATTGTTGAGAATTTTTAAAACCATAAATATTTATGGAAATCAATTTATTCTACCTTCAAATTAGATACAGCTTTGGTTTGACTTTCCAATTATACACCTTTGCCAAATTTATTCATATACACACAGAAATAACTAGAAGAAATGATTCACATTCAAAATAAAAAAACTTCAAAGTCCATATCAATATTTCTACTAAAATGTGATATTTTAGCAGCACAATTAGCACATGCCACTGAAATTGAATCTGATAAAGAGCTTCAAGATTATATATGGGTTTTGCATTCAGTTTATCAAAATCAATACCTCAGACCACAGTGGATATTTGTCTCCCTTTATATCTTGAAAGCAGATAATCTGTAAATTCTTCTTCATAGAAAGTTCAAAAAGCTATGTAATACATCATACATCTCATTTCTTTCTTTCTTATCTCTTATTGTAAAGGATAAAGTCTTTCACAAAAACTCAACCTATAATCAACAGGAAGCATAAATTTAAATAGCAGTGGCCCTTTCAAGACTTGGTTTTAATTCCAATGGTGGATTGGTTGGGAAGATTAGGGAAATTTTTGGTATCAGAAATTATTCAGTTGTCTTATAAACACAAAGAATCATTTAATGCTTGATAAGGTTATAAGACAAATCAATCTCATGGCCAAATGAGCAAGAAAAGATTACAATTTCAGGAGTGATTCTGTAATGTGTGGATATTAAACTTTGATTAAAAATCAAGTACTTTTCCTGTCCTCAAAATTTGTATAAGGTAAAAAATGATTAAAAAAAGCATGAAATAGTATTTTTAACGGAAAACACACAAATTGTATTGCTTTTAACTTTATAACTATAAAACAAAAATATTGTAAAGATTTATTGTTTGACCAACAAAAAAAATTCATCCAAAAATACTGTAAGGTGTGGATATGAAACTTTAGTTAAAAATCAAGTACTTTTCCTTTCCTCAAAATTTGTATAAGGTAAAAAATAAGTAAAAATAGTATGAAATATTATTTTTGAGAGAAAAATTCCAACTTCATTGTATTTTAACTTTATAAGTATAAAAAAATAATATTATAAAGATTTATTGTTTTACCAACAATAAAAATTTATCCAAAAAATACTCTACAAGAGATATTTAAGGCTACAAAAGAAATTTCTTCAAGAGAAATTTGAATTTAATTAATTGAGCAAAGAACTGCAAGCAATTAATTAAAGGACAAAGTCTTTAAAAAAGATATTTAAAGAGAAAACATGCCCAAAAGTGACGAGAGTGAATTTGGAAACAAAGTGACAAAGATAACAGTGATAAAATATGCTTTAATTCACTTATTGGGTGTTTCAAGCGTAAAAATGATTATAGGAGTTACAAAAAATCATTAGAATAATTTTTCACGTGGTTAAAAGGTTTAAAATGATATGAAAATGGTGGTTGGAATATTATATTGATTGGTTTAACCATGTTTAAACTAATGATAAAAGGAAAAGATTCTAACATGAAGAGAAAAGTGGGGCAAAGAAGAAATTCCTTCATATCCATCAATTTTCTTACTCCAAAAGTCAATTTAACTCTTGTCAGTCATCAAAAACACTCTGACAACAGAAATGCCATTTATGGTATCATTGAACCCTGGTTTGGACCAAAAGAGGGCTGGTTTTAGCCATTTTAGACTGTTAAATCAACCATTACTAAAGTAATACCTGGTCTAGAGCCTTCAAAACATGTCAGAATGTGTTTAATAGACGTAGAAACCAGTTAAAACTGTTTTTACTAAACTTGTTTTAACTTAAGTGTAGCTTTACCCTCTTGGCAACAGTTGAAACTGCCCTGATTGGTATCAAACTCTCATCATCAATTGAGACACAGACCCTGTGACTCAATTCCAGGCCAAAAGTGATGAACCTTTGCATGGATTTTGACATCCCACACCTGTCATCAAGGATTTTGGGGGTCTGGCTCCCCGTTAGAGCTAGAGTTCCTTTTCCCCCAAGAATTAATCTTTCCAATTTATTTTTTCTTTAATTCCTCATCCTGTAATACACTTGTAATTTACACATGCAATTAAATCGAGTTTTTACAGTACACAACTGTGATAATTGATACCTCATATGTAAATTACAGTTCACTTATGTAATACATGTGCACATTTTGACATTTCATGTGAAAATACTTCCATTCCTCATAACTTCTGAACTACACACAACACCTCAATTTTAACACAAAAATTGATGGTTAACACCACATGTGGTGTGAAATAAAGTAAGGTTTTGAGTATTTTCAACTTTTGTACAGAAAATACTAAAGACTTAATTTAAGCCTATTTAGAGTTTAGTGACAGAAATTTTACCTAGAGGTGACCCCACCTTATTTTTTATGAAAAATACAATGGTGAAGTAATTTTCTTATGTTTATTTATTGGATAAAAAGTCATAATTTATTTTATGAAACCTTTTACCAAAAATATTTCAATTTCATTAATTTTATTAAAAACTAATTCTTACTTAATTTTTTCAAGTAAAAATGTATTTTCTTAATTTTAAAATTTAATGTAATTTTCATTTTAAGTTATAATTAGATTTTTATTTTTGTATATAAATTTGTATTAATTTTTATTTTTATTTTGATAATATAATTAAATTCATTTTATTCATATTTGTATCTTATTTTGTTATTTGTGGTCTTTTGGGTATATGAAAATACCTCTAAGGCTCACATTCCCTCTGCCTAAAAAAAGGATATTACTTTTTAATACTTTTATTTCTAGTGTGTCTGAACCTTCTGAGAAGTTTAGTAGCTTCAGGTATGTCCTTTTCTGCTAACCATTCATCTTCGCAAGTTGAGTCACTGTACCCAACAAGGTATTCTCTCACTTTATTGGTTCTCAACCTTCTTTCTTTGAGAACTTTGGTGATTTTCTTAATTCCAGATGATTCAATAGGAGGTATAACTTGGGAAATTTATTCCTCAAAGAAATTTTCTCAGCATCACTAAATTTATATGGCTTTATCAAGCTCACTGGAAATGTAGGATGCTAATTTCTAAGTTCTTCAGATAATTCTACTTCAGCAGCATTTTCTCCATGAAGAGCCTTAATAGCAAAAGGTCTTGCAAAGGAGTCTTTGAGCTTTTTACATCCTTTGATGTTATTGAAGTTAGTGGGGGATACAAGTACTAAATCCACCACTTTGAAATCTGGAATTGCATGTGATTTGTCCCATCTTTCCTTGGAATATTCAAAAGAGTCTTCCATGCACCTCATTGCATGCTTTCTAGTTTTTTCTAGCATTCCTTTGAAGCTAGCAGCTGTAGGATGTATCTCACCCAAATGTTTCCTCAAGGAATCTTGATGTAACTTGGGATTCCATCCTTTTTCTAGAATAGCAGGAGTTTGATTGGTACTGGCATTAATGGATGTTTTATATTCCAATTCCAGTTCTGGTAAAATAGTACACCAATTATGGGTAAATACATCACAATCTTTAAGCTCAAGGCCATATGCACAAAACCTTCTTACCATATCTTCCAAGGTTTGGATCATCCTTTCAGCCAGACCATCAGTTTGTGGGTGGTAGGGTGTAGAGAAGGATAAATTTGTCCCAAATAGTTGGTGAAGATTTTTCCATAGTGCTTAGGTGAGTTTGGGATCTCTTTCACTAATGATGTTTGTAAATATGCTGGTCCATGATACTACTCTATTCCATATCAGAAGAGCTGTATCCATGGCTGTATAATATTTGTGAAATGGTAGAAAGATTGGAGTCTTACTAAATCTGTCAATAATCACTAGGAAAGCATTTTAACTTCTATCACCCCCTAGTGGTAGGCCAGTGACCCAATCCATATGTACAATTTCCCAAGGGCTTCTGGGTTCTTGAATCTTTATCATATTTTCAAGTTTTTCTCCAGTGGATTTATTTTCCTTTTGACATCTGTCACAGGTTTTGCAATACTCTGAAACATCTTTCTGCCACATTGGCCACCATATGCAAGTCTTTATTTTCCCTCTTTTTCTGTCTTCAGACAGATGTCCTGAGAAAGGGTTGTCATGGCATTCTTTAAGTACAAGACTGATTAAGGACCTTTCCACAACTGTCATGACACATGTTTGCTTAGTTCTGTGGTAAACTATACCATCCAGTAAGTGGAATCTTACCTCATCATATGATACTTTCCATATCTCATCCAAGCCATGTATCAAAGAATTTTCTTTACAGTCCTTAGTAATCAATTGGCATAAAATGCTACATTTCTTATACTGAGTATAACTGTTTCTTACCTCTTCAAAGGAAGTGGTGTTTAGGTCTGTAACACTGATTCCTTCTATGGGGATCTGTGGGGAAGCTTCTTCTGGTACATAAGCAGGATTATAATTATTATTTGGTAGTGGCCATCTGCTCAGTCTATCTGCATTTTTATGAATATTCCCATCTTTGTGAGCAATAGTCATATTGCCCCTGTACTCTTGTATGGCTATTTGCCATCTTATCATATGTCTGTTAGGTGTCTTCATGTTTAAAAGTAATTTGACAGCAGTAAAATCTGTTATCACTTCAAAAGCACATCCCTCCAACAAGTAATTCAGTTTTTCCAAGGCTCAGACAAGGCAAAAACACTCCATTTGACTTGCTCCATATCTGGCTTCAGTTGCTTTTATTTTCCTGGATATCAAACATATGGGTCCTTCCACAGGTGTATCATTTATAATCTTGACTTGATGAAGTGCATCACCCAGCCCATCCCCTGATGCATCAATATACAGTTTGAAAGTAGGTTTAAAGTCTTGCATCAGTAAGCGCGAAGCAGTGGTCAAGGCTTGTCTCAAAGATTCAAAGGCTTTGACTCTGTCAACAGTCATTTAAAATACTGTGTCTTTGTCACATGATTTATAAAGAGGTCTTGCTATGGATGCAAAAATCTTTAATATGTTGCCTGTAATATCCTGGAAGCCCCAAAAATGACTGAATTTCCTTTTTCTTCTGAGGCATGGGTTTCAGCAATACTTCTGCAACCTTGTTTTTTTCAATTCCAAGGGATAAACCAGATACTACATGGCACAGTGCTTTCAGTTCTTTAAATCCAAAATGGAATTTCTTCAAAGAAATTTTCATGTTCACAGATTGGATTTTTGTCAAACCTCTGGATAATCTGTATATATGTTCTTCCCAAGTCTTGGAACAGACAAACATTACATCAATGTAAATGATTAACCATCCTTCTGAAAGCTCTTCAGGGAAGATTTCATTCATCATTATTTGGAAGTGTGAAGTTGCATTCTTGATACCAAAAGGCATCCTCAAATATTCATATACTCCACAATGAACAATTATCCTCAAGTATTCTCTTGCCCTTGGTGTCACTACATTCTGATGAAATCCTTTAAGGGCATCCATAGTGCTTATATACACTTCTTGAGATATCTGGGTAAGGGAAATCTGTATTTTTGGTATTGGGTACCTGTCTGGAACAGTATAAGTTTTCAGAGCTCTAAAGTCCCCAACCCTTCTAGATTTTTCATTATTCCATGCTACTATGACTGGTGTAGTTATTTCTACTTCTTCATTATGGCCAACCTTTCTTATTACACCAAGGTCTAGAAGTTTTTTAATATGAATTTCCAGAGCTTCTCTTGATTTAGGACTTTCTGGGTATGCAGGTCTTCTTAACAGTGGTGGATAAGGTCTCTCAATTTTTAGGATAATGTCAACTTCATGACCAATAATTGCCCCCAAAGGTTCTTTGTCTGATGCAAATGCTTCCTTGTGGTCATATAAAAGGGCAGAAAGTTCATTTTCCTTTTTATCAGTCAGATGAAGGCTTATTTCAGCTTCATTTAGCTGTTCAGATTTGAATTTCTCAAACTCTAAGCTGACTGGAGCTACTTTTCTTACTGTAATTTGTCTGTTACATGGGGAAAAAGCAAATTTGTGATGCTTATTGTCTCCAATAATAATTTATCTGTCCTTGTTGTTATGAAAGTCTATGCAATACATGATCAAATACTCATTTCCAAATATACAATGGGTACTAGAGCAATTTTCCATAACAACAACTTTAACAGTGATTCTTAAATTTCCATTAATATGTGGAAATATTACAGTGGTCACAAAGATTCCCAATGCTGTAATTGCATTACTTGCACTATTGGATTTTATGCCATCAATTGGTAACAATCGGTCTTCAAAATTTGGTACACAAGTTTTAAGAAAAGATTTGCCAACACAATAGCAGAAGCCTCCTGGGTCAAGTAAAAGCTTAGTGGGTTTGTTATTAATTACCACTTCTGTTATACAGAAGTTACCAGCTGTATAACCCTTTCCCCTATTTGGGTTGGTTTTCATAAGTTGTGCATCTTAAACTTTTGACAAATCAGGTTGACAATTGCTTAATTGTGGCGAGTGGGAATAGGATTCCATGATGTCAAAGGTGGCATTTATATTTTCTATATCTTTTCAAGATTCAGAAAATATTGATGACTTATCACCTGAATTCTCTTCAATTATATTATCATCTTTTTCAATGTCAATTTCATTGATCTTTCCCTTTCTTGGACATGTATTGGCTAAGTGGGTAGTGCTTTGGAAAATATTCACTTTCTTATTATATCTGCAGATTTATACTTCATATTTGTCAGCCTGTGACTCAAACCAGAGCACAAGCATGACAGCCAAAATACCATAAACCAATGGTATAGCCAAGATACCACCAAAACATGGAGCTGAGCCAAATAGGCTCAGAAGGTATCAAAAGAAAGAGGAAACTCACCTCTTTCTGAAAATATAAGTCCCATCACCATAGGACAAGAAATAACAAAGTTATTCCTGCTCAAAGTTATTGCTGAGCATAAACCTTAATTTTCACCTCTCATCTAAATTCTAGAAGAAGAGGCTTAACCCCATCAAATGGGTACTCAAAATGAAGCTCTAAGTCAGGGCTATCCAAGGGTACCAGCCAAACTGAGCTAGCGCCAGTATTACTTGGTTTATGGTCAAATTCAGACCAAATAAAGGTGAACAAAACATTCACCTCTCATCTAACTTCTACAGTTTTAGTGTGAGATACTTGAAGTGGGGTCTTTTTGGAAAGCGCACAATCAGGGCTATCTGATGGTGTCATCCATTTTCCCATAGCTCAACTAGAACAAAAGGTATGGAGAAAATAAGCTCAATACAGCTTTTTGCCTATACCATGCAAATGTACAAAAATCTTGTACATGGGATAACTTTGTCATATTTAATGATACCCATATCAAATGAGGTACTATTGTGTAGAGAACATACGGGGCTACACACTGAACCAGTTTTGAGGTTGATATCTCAAGAATTGACAAAGGTATGGCTGTTTTAAGGTCAGATTCCCACCTGCTGTCATATACAGCCTTACCATGGGATAATATCCCATAAACATGAATACGAGGTGTCAAATAGACAAAGAAGCTTGTTTTTACTTCAATACTTCATATGTCAGTCAATACTTGGGTCCCATACAGCTTCTGTACAGCATTCTACGCATCATACACGTCAGAATCAGGCTGTGAGGTCCCCAGATGAAAATTTTCACCCTGTATTGGTGAAAACTGCCCAGATGTGGTTTCAAAGCCTCATCTGAGCCCAATACAGACTATAAAAGCTGTTTGCAAGCCACAAGCCAGTACTAGAGAGTGAAAAATCTTCACTTCCTCTATGTGGAAAGGTCTAGCACCCTTTCCACCCCCTTTCTGGATAAAAAGGAGGCTTTTCACAGCCAGAATTGTTTCCTCATCCTGCTCTTGAATATCCTACATAGTAAACTGTCCAAAACAGTTTTCCTCTTGGGTAATAATCAGGGTATAATTATAATTTTAATTATTGTAGTTCTTATTATAGTAATCCAACTGGTAAGACTGCATCCTGGGTTCTCAATAGCGCTCACCACCACTATTTTTCAATAGTAGAACCCTATTATTATATTATAAGCTATTCTATTATTAAAAACTCTTATTTTAAAATTATTCTCATGTGTCACAGTCATAGTTCTAGTTGTAAATAGCCTAATTACTTCTTCAACATAGACTCCATCTGACAATATTATTAAAACTTTCTTTGGGATTTTTGTCCACAGAATCTTTCCAAGGTGTATTAAACCTTGTTCTAAGATTCACCCTACTAGAACCAATTCTGGTTCTGGTAGTTACTTCTTTTAATCTATTAATAATATCTTCTGAAGAAGATTTTTGAGTAGTCCTGCTTTTGACAGCAGGCTCTAAGTCACCTCCACATTGTCTCAGAGTTCTCCTGTGGATAATAAATTCCAACATGTCAGGATAAAATCCTGTTAATCTGTCTTTTTGTTGGCAAAACCATGGTAAAGCTTTGTCTTTATCAGAATTAAATTTGGCAGATTCAAAGGCTGTTTCCACTTAAACCCTCCAAGCATCATTAGGCCATTTGTTGACAATTTGGGTTTTCCACCAAGTCCAACTTTGGTGTCCATGTGCTTGTCTTAATTTCATATAGCATCTGTGAGCTAATCTGGTAAACCAGGTGTTAAACTTGCTGTTACCAATCTGTTGTCACAGGGCCTCTTTGAAGTGAAGAGGGCCTGGCACTCAGTAAGCTGGGACTCACTTATTGAGGGCTCAGGATATGGTAAGAGAGAAAATACACTTAAGAGTGCAAAGAAATGAATTACTAAAATAAAGAATATAAGAAAGCAGCAACAAAAAAATAAGAGTAAAGAATAGAAGATCCAACCACAAACAAGTCCAAGTCCACTGTTTCAACCTGTCAGAATGAAAAGAGAAGGGTTAATAAGGATATGGCCACCCAACTCATACTGTACAGGCAAAGAGAGAAAAGGCAAAGACTAACTTGATATCAAATAAATATAATACCCAAAATAAGGATAATAATATTCATCAAATAATAAATAAACTAAACTAATTAACTGGGGAAAAGTCCCCAGGGGGAGAAAGAGGGGCTGGTATATGTGAGAATCACCAGCCCTGATCCAGAGAGAAAATTTTCATGAGAGGATTGAATGATTGAATTGAGTCTGGCCAATACAGGTCCTGTACAGTTGTAAAGAACCTGTACAACAGGTGTGGTGAAGTTGAGTGATCATACAGCTTCATAATGGTGTATCCAAACTGTATTGGGTTAATCCAACCTGTACAGATGTTGACAGGCTGTATTGAGGTACCAAGCTGTATGCATGTTTCAGCAAGGAAGATTGCTGAAACTGAATGCTGATTCAGATATTGGATCTGCTTATTTGAGGTCTTTGAGTGGGTGTATTAATGAATACCCTTACCCCTGGTGAGTGGTTGTTACAGTATCCCCCTCTTCAAACTGGTGGGCTCCTGAACACCATAATACCCTGCCACTGTTGAGTGTCATCTCAATATCCCCACATTTTTTCAAAAATTTTCTTTTTAATTTTCATTTCCTCTTGACCCTTATCCTGAAAATCCTTCTTCAAATCTTCTCTGTCAAATTAAATTGATTCCCCCCTTCTTTCAAATTTGAGTAAGTATTCCACTTTGAAATATGCCTCTTTTTCTTCTGATTCAATCAATCTTTTTTCCTTGGGTAATGGCCTTGGGTTTTATCCCAAAATGATGGCCACTGAGCCCTTGTGCTCATAAAATGATGCCCAATGAGTATATGAAGTGTACTCATTTGGCAAGGCCCAATCAAAATGAAATCTTGAATAATGCCTTCAAGGGGTCTTGTCCCCATTGGCCTTGGAATTTTCCCAATCAGCCTTCCATAATGATTTTTTTTGGCTTTGGCCCTTTCTATGGCTGATCTTGATAAATTTTGATTTTATGGCCTTTGGGCCTTTTTTGGGTTCTTGATGGTTTTTTGGTGATTTTATGATATATAGCAATTTTGGCCCTTTTTTTGTCTTCTGGTGTCCTACGGTCCGTGGGGGCTATTGCAGGCCCCCTGGGGTCCAAAAAGCCCACCTACATGGCCTGGACCCATTGAGGGGGTCCAGGACCATCAAGATCCTGGCCTCCCCAAATTTGCAGGGGAGGCCCTGGGTGATGAATGCAGCCCCAAAGTGGTATGAATCCTCACCTTAGAGGCTTTGAGGGGGGGCATAAATGATCTATGGCCCCCATTTCCTTGAGTTCAATTTCTTTTGATTTGAAGTGGACTGATGCTGACGTCTTGAATCTTCTGCTTGCATATTCTTCAGTTATGAGTTCCAAACTGACTGAACTCACTGAATCTTCTCCTTCTGCACCGCCACCATCTGTTCTTTGTGGTTCTGGCGTCTTCAGTCTATTATATTCACCCTCCATGGCTTCTTCTAGTCACTTTGATCCCTCCCAAACCTATGATGGATACAGAGCAGTTGAAATTCTTGATCCTGCCTGTACTGAATTTCTGGCCAAGGGTAAGGATTGCTTTCAACACTACAATCCCCAATCTTCAAAGTTCCATTATTGCTTCATTGGAAAGAAACCATGTTGTTGTACCGGGGTGTTGTCTTTGAAAGTCAGGAGGTATCTATGGAGTAGAAAAGATGGGCCTTTTGAGAAAGAGTTCCCAGTCTCTCAGGCACCTTGTAAGATGTGACTATGAAACTGGTGATAATATTACTATTAATCAACAGTACTATGTCTGTTCTTATGAAATATAATAATAATCAATTATTATAACCACAATTAAATAATTATAAAATTATTTCTTTCACGTGTTATACACTACTAGTGATTATAACAGTGAGCAGTAATTGTCTACTAGAATCAATTACAAGAAGAATTTAATAATAAAAACTTCTTTATTAAAATAATAAAATTATTTTAATATATAATTATCTTTTACAAGAATAATTATAAAGTTAATTCTTGAAGAAAACTATTACTAGAGAAAAACTTTAAGAATTAAGAATAAATGACTCACTAATACTCCAAAGAACTTATTGATAGATAAGAGTAGAGAAATTTGACGTGGAATTGTGGATTTAAGGGATCAAAAGGATTTATAACAGTATTACAACAATATATAGTTGGATTCTATGATTTCACGTCCTTCTGGATGATTTTGAAAGATTTAAAACACTTAAGAATAGCTTTAACTAATACTTACTTGTTGGTAATAATGATTTAATAAATTGATAAGATGATGATACGGAAAAAACAGCAAGAAGAGGCTTCTTTTAAGTCAACAACAGCTCACAGAGGCGTGCCATGGAGCAAACTGAAAAACCAGTGAGTGAGAAAACAATAAACCTTTTTGGATTAATGCTTGCATCATCTGTTGTCACGTAAGATTATCATAATTACTTAATTGATGCTTTTACGTGACTACCAACCCCAATATGGTTAAGAATAAAAGGAGTAACAACAGTAAATCTTTTTTAATTCTAAAATAATCATTGATTTCTCAAAGCTATCAATGTTATTGCCAATTTCATCACAGGTTTTAATTACTATGAATTTTTGAAGATTCAGTGTTTCACGTAGAATGGTCAAAAATGGACTGTAAGTAAAACTTTTAATTTTACTAGTAAAGCTGTAATTCTTTTTGGTTGTACCATAGATAATACAGTTCTTCATTGGTCCTGAACGTTTCAGAAAGATTCATTAAGAATTGTATTTTTAATGAATTTTTGAAGTTTTTACCTCATTTCTACGTAGAATTGCAAATAGCAGTATTTTGCTGGTTGCTATGAGGTAAATCAATGAATATGAGTCCCAAAAGGGTTTTAATTACTCTTTTAGGGTCTAGCCATGGAAAGTCATCAAGAATTGACGTGGTTAGAGGAGTCTAAGTAGCTCATTACCTCCTTGGCACGTCAAAATAGCAGGTTATTTGCTATTTTCTTGTGATTACAGTAGGTGTAACTTGGTAACCAAGTTCCCAAAGAGTTTTAGTTTATCAATTGGGCCAACATGAGCCATGGATCCATGCTCTGGAGCTATCCACGCCTCTGAGGCCTCAGAAGTTGGGTACCCTGGCTCTCTTTGATGTCTTTTGTCCCCCTTGCTTATTTTTCACGTAAAAATAGAAATTTAAGCTTCAAGTGAGATATCCACTATGGGTGTACCAAAAGTCCATATAAGAATACCATGATATTAAGTGCTCAAAACATGCATAACACTATTCTTAGTGTATATGTAACATGGGATTTCTCACTTTCCCATTATTTTGGCTAAAAATCAAGAAAAACAAAAATTTTCACAGATCTTTTATGTGGTATTAATGATGTGGTACTGAAGTATTTTCCATTTTACCACCTTAAATACTTAAATTGAGCTTATTCACTCTATGGAGCTACCCTAGGTGAATTTTTGTGTAGAATCCAAATCTGGTCTTAAATCCATGGATTTACTTACTCAAAAAAAAGTTATTCATCTTTTCTGAAATTGAAAATGATGAATTTTGGATATATGCATGACTTATGAGTTATGCATAATTCAAAATTTCTTTTTAAGATAATTGTGGCCTATTTGGGTATATAAAATATACCTCAAGGCTCACATTCCCTCCCACCAAAAAAGTAAAATTGTACTACAATTTTATTAGTGATAAAAGAATAAGGCCCCAAAGGGGGTTAATGTCCACTGTCCAACCTCTTTACATTACTCAGATCAAGTAATTTAAAGCACATTTATAGACATATTCAGGCTTGTGGCCTTCTTTCATGTCTAAATCTTCTTAAGAGTTTATCTGAGTCAGGTATTTCTGATTCTGCCATCCATTCATCTTCATGTACTGGATTTCTATATCTGACAAGATATTCTCTTTGATTTTTACCCCTAAGTCTCCTTTCTTTAATGACTTTCTTTATCTTTTTGTCTTCATTCTGTTCCACAGGTGGTACAGTTAAAGGAGTTGGGTTTCTTAAAGGAAACAATTCTTTATCAGCTGGTTGATAAGGTTTTATCAAGCTGACTGGAAATGTGGGGTGTTTATTTTCTAATTCACCACTCAATTCCACTTGAACTGCATTGGTTCCATGTAAAGCAACAATAAAAAAAGGTCCTACATAAGAACCTTTAAGTTTCTTTGGGCCTTTGATATTATTAAAATTCAAGGTTTAAACTAGAACTAAGTCCCCTACTTTGAAGTCTGGTACTTTATGACTCTTGTCCCACTTCTGTTTTGCATAATCAAAAGCATCATCCATACTTTGTTTTGCATGGTGTTTTACTTTATCAAGCATCAATTTGAAGCTGGAAGCTGTAGGATGAATGTCAATCAAGTCTTTCCTCAGTGTGTCTGCTGGGAGTCTTGGATTCCATCCTTTTTCTAACATAGCAGGAGTTTGTCCTGTGGAAGAATGGACTGATGTCTTGTATGCCAATTCTAATGCAGGTATCAGAGTGCACCAGTCATGGGTAAAGCCATCTGAGTCTTTGAATTCTAATCCATAAGCACAAAATCTCCTGATCATGTCTTCTAAAGTTTGAATCATCCTCTCTGCTAGCCCATCTGTTTGAGGGTGATATGCTGTAGAGAATGATAGCTTAGTCCCAAACAATCTATGAAGATTGGTCCAAAGTGCAGATGTGAAATTGGGGTCTCTGTCACTTATGATATTCTTAAATAACCCTGTATGAGAAATAACTCTACTCCATAAAAGAAGAGCTGTATCCATAGCAGTGTCATCTTTATGACATGGTAAGAATATGGGAGTTTTGCTATATCTGTCTACAATGACTAAACAAGCATTATAACTTTTGTCACCACTTGGAGGAAGTGCTGTGACCCAATCCATGTGAACAACTTCCCATGGGGATTTTGGTTCTTGAATATGGATCATAAGTCCAAATTTCTTGCCTGTACTCCTGTTTGCTTTTTGGCATCTGTCACAGGTATGGCAATATTCAATGGTTTCTTTTCTCCAAGATGGCCACCATGCACAATTCTTCACTTTTTCAAGTGTTCTGTCTTCTGAAAGGTGTCCAGAGTAGATACTATCATGACATTCATGAAGAATGGTATTGATAAGTAATCTACTGCACAATGTCATAACACAAGAATGTTTTGTTCTGTGGTAAATGATTCCATCAAACAAGTGAAATCTTCCTTCAGAATAGGAATTTTTCCAAACTTCATCAAGTGCATTAACTAAAGATGTATCTTTGCAGTCTTTATCCAATAAGGAAGTCAAGATATGGCAATTCTTGTCTTGTTTATAAGATTCTCTGACCTCCTCAAAGAATTCAGTCCCAATATCAGTTATGTTAATTCCTTCAATTGGAATCTGTGGTTCAGCTTCCAAAGGTACATAAGCTGGGTTATCAGGAGTGTTGGCTAAAGCCCATCTACTAAGTCCATCAGCATTCTTGTGAATGTTTCCTGCTTTATGAACTATAGTCATGTTTCCTCTATATTCTTGAATGGCTATTTGCCATCTCAACATATGTCTGTTGGGAGTTTTCATGTTAAGAAGTGATTTCACGGCATTACAGTCAGTTATCACTTCAAAAACACTGCCATCAAGATAATAGTGTAGTTTCTCAAGTGCTCATACTAAACATAAGCACTCCATTTGGCTTGCACCATATCTGGCTTCTGTTGGTTTGATTTGTCTTGAGATATAACAAACTGGTCCTTCTGTAGGTTTGTCATCAATAATTTGGACTTGATGTAGGGCTGCCCCTAATCCATCTCCACATGCATCAATGTACAACTTAAAAGGAATATTCCAGTCAGGCATGAGGAGTAAAGGTGCTTCTGTAAGGGCTTTCCTTATCTTCTCATAAGCTTTAATTCTCTCTTGTGTCATCTCAAATACAGTCTGTTGATCACAGATTCTATAAAGTGACTTTCCAAGAATTGCAAAGTCTTTCAGGTGTTGCCTATAGTAGCTGGCAAACCCAAGAAAAGACATCATTTCTTTGTTATTCTGAGGTATTGGTTTAAGTAACACTGCTGCTACTTTGTTTTTGTCAATACCCAAGCTTAAACCAGAAACAATATGTCCTAATGCTTTGAGTTCTTCAAAACCAAAATTGCATTTCTTAAGTGAAATTTTCATGTTCACTTCTGCAACTTTATGAAGTACTCTTGCAAGTCTCACAAGGTGCAAAGACCATGAATCAGAACATATGATAATATCATCAATAGCAATGATAAGCCATCCTTCAGACAATTCTGTAGGAAAGATGGTGTTCATAATCCTTTATAATGGGATGGAGCATTTTTAATGCCAAATGGAATTCTAAGATACTCAAAAATACCACAGTGAGTGATAATTCTAAGTAATTTCTTAGCTTTGGGCGTCAAAACATTTTGATGGAAGCCTTTCACTGCATCCATTGATGTTATATTCTTGGCTTTAGACAATTGAGTCAAGGTTTCTTGAATTCTAGGTATTGGATACCTATCTGGAACTGTGTAGGTATTCAATGCTCTGAAGTCTCCAACCATTCTTGACTTATCATTATGCCATGCAATAATAACAGGTGTTGTCACTTCAACTTCCTCATTATGGCCTACTTTCCTTAGCACACCAAGTTGGATCAACTCTTGGATATGTTTTTCTAAGGCTTCTCTAGCTCTGGGACTGTCTGAATAAGCTGGTCTTCTAAGTACTGGAGGATATGGTCTGTCAATATTAAGAGTAATATCAACTTCATGTCCTCTTATAGCGCCTAATGGTTCATTATCAGAGGCAAACACATTAATAAGCTCATTCCTCATCTTTGGTGACAATGATTGATTAATTTGTGCTTCAACAAGTTGATTAGTCACAAATTCATCTTTGTAAGTATCCTTGACAGAAGATACTACAGATATCTGTTTTGACATATTGGAGAAGGCAAATTTTTGACTCTTGTTATCTCCAATTGTGAAATATCTGTCCTTATGGTTATTTATATCAATACCATAAATATTTAAGTAATCATTTCCAAGAATGATGTGCTGAGATGTGCAATTATCCATTACTACAATCTCAGTTTTCATTCTTACACTTCCTGCTGGATGTGGGAATACAATATTAGTGTCCAATATGCCCAGGGGGTACATATTGTTACTGGCACTACTGAATTGTACACCTTCTATTGGTAATAGATGGTTTTTCCATTCAGGAAGTATAATTTGGAGATAATCTTTGCCAACACAAGTGCAAAATGCCCCTGTATCCAAATTTACTTTGGCTTCAATATCACTCATCAGAACTGATGTGATACAGGATGCTCCAGCAGTATAACCCTTTCCTCTAGCAGGTTTTGTTTTACATATTCTGGCATCTTGGATATTGATCAGGTTGCAGCAATCCTCACTGTACTGTGGCAAGTGGGTATGGACTTCTGTGACCTCAAAGAAAGCTGAAATGTTTTCAATGGAATAGTCCTCCGCTGGTGTATCTTCAGAGACTGCAGAATCTTGATCAGACTCCTCTTTCTCTTCAGTACACTGAATTTGTTCAATGACTTGAACTTCATTGATCTTTGTCTTCTTAGGACAAGTGTTGGCTAAATGTGAAGTACTTCCACATTTATGACATTTCAAGACAGGTCTTTCTGGTCTTCTTTCCTCTCTAGGAATATTTGAGACTATTCTGGACTCCATTGGGTTTTTAATCCAAGTCTTACCAATTCTTGTCCTGGTAATGATATCTTCCATAGCATTAATGTAGTCCTCTGTTGAACAAGGTTCCACACATCTGCTTTTGATAGCATGTTCCAGTTCTCCTCCACACTTTCTTAATATTTTCATATTAATCATAGTGTCAGACATATCTGGGTGTAAAGCAGATAGTCTGTCTTTTTGTTTGAAGAACCAAGTAAGTGGTTTGTCTTTTTCTGAGTTAAAAATGGCACTTTCAAAAGCATTTTCCATTTTAAACCTCCAAGAATTATTGGCCCATTTGGTAATCACTTCAGATTTCCACCAAGACCAGTCATGTCTTCCATGATCTATTCTCATCTTGTAATACCATTTCTTTGCAGTCTTGGTAAACAAACAATGTAATTTTCCCACTATGATTTCATCAGGTATATTAAAGTCTTCTTGCAACATATCAATAGTCCTGATGAATTCAATATGATTGTATTCTCCTTCACCAGAGAATGTTGGCCATTCTTCTAATTTGGGAATATCCTTTGCAGAAATAACATTTTCTCCTAAGAATGGGGTCAAACTTTCTTTAACAGAAAGTTTTCCTTCAGTCAAAGGTGTGGAATGTCTTGGTATATGTGGTTCATGATTATTATGAATTTGTTCCACACTTGCAATTATTTCATTCTTCAATTTCTGCCTCTCATTGTCACTTTTTGCTAGATGTATAGCAAATTGATTGGTGTTCTTAACTATTTGTAAGACATGGTCTTCAAGATTTTTAAGTCTATCATTTACTTTAAAAATGGAAAGATCCTCTGTGTCATTATTCTCAGTTTGACATTGGTTCTCAATTCTTTCACAAGCATTGCCAATTGACTCAAGGGTGAAAGTTGTCAATTGATGCCATTCAAAATGTTTCTTGTCATTTGTCTTTAAACTATTTATGTCTAATGTGATTTGCTTTAACTTTGACTCAAGTTTGCCAATTTCTACATTAATACTTCTATGTAAATCAGTTATTTGCGTGGAAAAGTACTTTCCTGCTCCTTGGCTGTGAATTCCATAAGAGTTCTGGCCATATTGAAGACACTGTCCACGGCTGAAGGCTCCAATTTGGGGATCCTGTACCCTTGTGGGTAAGGTCTGTGCCAATTGCCTTTGCCTTTGCCCTTGCCTTGATGGTTCTTGGGACCTCTCTGTTTCTTTTGAGGTCCTTTGGGCTTGTCCTTGGATGCTTCTTGAGCTGGTTTGGAGCTGGTAGATGCCACTGGTGCCTCTGTCTCCAAATTTGGAGTCATTTTCAACTCTTTCTTCTGGTCTATGGATAAAAGACTCTGGTTCTTCAACCAATTCTTTATCTTTTTGACCTTGTCTTTGCAAGACAGGGGGCTCCATCCTCCTAAGAGTTCTATGGTCTTCTCCTGACCCAGAAAGCTCTTGATGTGTAAGTAGGAGTTCATGGCCCCCTGCCAAAGGCTTGGGCAGATTTCCCACTCCTCTTCCTTGGCTGCTCTGAACCAGTTTTTGTACTGGCATTGATATATTTCTATTGCTGCCACCTGAAAGTGGTTCAGCCCTGGAAATATTACCATAAATCAGTTCAGGCTCAGAATTTACGTCAAAATCTGTTGGTACAGACCTTGGGGAATGGGGGGCAACTCTGGCATCCTCCAGATGTGTCTTTCTTGTGGAAGATTTGGCACTTCTGGATTTGGTCTTGCCTCTTCCTTGTCCACATCCATTTGGTTGGACTGAATAGTTGCTTCCATTTCTGGTATGCACCATTTTTACGTCAATTTGAGGATAAAGAGTAAAAATAAAGATAAAAACACACCTTTTGGTGGTAATTTATTCTTTTCAGAATTAAATAAGGTGCCTCTTTTAGCAATTTGCACCTCAATACTGTCTTCAGATTCTGCTTCTGAAGATTCTGGACTATTGATTTATCTTTTACTGAGTCTGTTACCAGCTGCACAGTATTTGATTAAAGACACTTAAAGAGAAAAAAATATGATAAAAGAAATTATTTTTGTGTTTTAAGATATTTTTAAAAGATTTTTTATAAATTTTATTATTTTTTAATATTAAAAAAAATTATTCTTTTAAAAGAAAAAAAATTAAAATTTAAGATTTTGAATGAAAATTAATTCAGAGTAACTCAAAGAATAATTTTATAAGTTTTTGGATGTGAAAAAGCCACGTGTAAAACAGTATAAAATTAAACCAAATTCCTCAATGAAAAAGATTTTCAAAACAATTTCAAAAATAAGAATTATTTTGACTTTAAAATGAAAGAAAAAAAATATTCAATTAATATATTTTAGAGCTTAAAAATATATTAATTAAGGGTACAAGGTTCAAAAAACACGGCCAGGCCCCCAAATGTAAGATGTGACTATGAAACTGGTGATAATATTACTATTAATCAACAGTACTATGTCTGTTCTTATGAAATATAATAATAAAAAATTATTATAACCACAATTAAATAATTATAAAATTATTTCTTTCACGTGTTATACACTACTAGTGATTATAACAGTGAGCAGTAATTGTCTACTAGAATCAATTACAAGAAGAATTTAATAATAAAAACTTCTTTATTAAAATAATAAAATTATTTTAATATATAATTATCTTTTACAAGAATAACTATAAAGATAATTCTTGAAGAAAACTATTACTAGAGAAAAACTTTAAGAATTAAGAATAAATGACTCACTAATACTCCAAAGAACTTATTGATAGATAAGAGTAGAGAAATTTGACATGGAATTGTGGATTTAAGGGATCAGAAGGATTTATAACAGTATTACAACAATATATAGTTGGATTCTATGATTTCACGTCTTTCTGGATGATTTTGAAAGATTTAAAACACTTAAGAATAGCTTTAACTAATACTTACTTGTTGGTAATAATGACTTAATAAATTGATAAGATGATGATACGGAAAAAACAGCAAGAAGAGGCTTCTTTTAAGTCAACAACAGCTCACAGAGGCGTGCCATGGAGCAAACTGAAAAACCAGTGAGTGAGAAAACAATAAACCTTTTTGGATTAATGCTTGCATCATCTGTTGTCACGTAAGATTATCATAATTACTTAATTGATGCTTTTACGTGACTACCAACCCCAATATGGTTAAGAATAAAAGGAGTAACAACAGTAAATCTTCTTTTATTCTAAAATAATCATTGATTTCTCAAAGCTATCAATGTTATTGCCAATTTCATCACAGGTTTTAATTACTATGAATTTTTGAAGATTCAGTGTTTCGCGTAGAATGGTCAAAAATGGACTGTAAGTAAAACTTTTAATTTTACTAGTAAAACTGTAATTCTTTTTGGTTGTACCATAGATAATACAGTTCTTCATTGGTCCTGAAAGTTCCAGAAAGATTCATTAAGAATTGTGTTTTTAATGAATTTTTGAAGTTTTTACCTCATTTCTACGTAGAATTGCAAATAGCAGTATTTTGCTGGTTGCTATGAGGTAAATCAATGAATATGAGTCCCAAAAGGGTTTTAATTACTCTTTTAGGGTCTAGCCATGGAAAGTCATCAAGAATTGACGTGTTTACAGGAGTCTAAGTAGCTCATTACCTCCTTGGCACGTCAAAATAGCAGGTTATTTGCTATTTTCTTGTGATTACAGTAGGTGTAACTTGGTAACCAAGTTCCCAAAGAGTTTTAGTTTATCAATTGGGCCAACATGAGCCATGGATCCATGCTCTGGAGCTATCCACGCCTCTGAGGCCTCAGAAGTTGGGTACCCTGGCTCTCTTTGATGTCTTTTGTCCCCCTTGCTTATTTTTCACGTAAAAATAGAAATTTAAGCTTAAAGTGAGATATCCACTATGGGTGTACCAAAAGTCCATATAAGAATACCATGATATTAAGTGCTCAAAACATGCATAACACTATTCTTAGTGTATATGTAACATGGGATTTCTCACTTTCCCATTATTTTGGCTAAAAATCAAGAAAAACAAAAATTTTCACAGATCTTTTATGTGGTATTAATGATGTGGTATTGAAGTATTTTCCATTTTACCACCTTAAATACTTAAATTGAGCTTATTCACTCTATGGAGCTACCCTAGGTGCATTTTTGTGTAGAATCCAAATCTGGTCTTAAATCCATGGATTTACTTACTCAAAAAGAAGTTATTCATCTTTTGTGAAATTGAAAATGATGAATTTTGGATATATGCATGACTTATGAGTTATGCATAATTCAAAATTTCTTTTTAAGATAATTGTGGCCTATTTGGGTATGTAAAATATACCTCAAGGCTCACACACCTATTCCTGATGGAACTTCAGGATTTTCTCAATGTGAGTGATTTGCATATCTTGATTGAATTGGTGCTGATATTTTGATGTAGTGACTGGTTCCAGGCAGAGGGATGTGGCAAGGTGGACTAGTGTTGGGGGGCCAATTCCAGTTTGTGGTAGGCCAATAGATTCCAGTTCAGAAGTCTCAATCTCCAGGATCAACATTGGAGGGGTAGTTAAAAGAATAAGAAGTATTTCTGATTCCCCAACTGATCCAGATGCTGAAGTTAGTGATGAATTGGATGGTGAAGAAGTTGTAGTTGTTCCTCATTCAGTTGGCCATCCATCCAGAAATTCCTCTGCCCAGCCTCTTTCCAACAGATTCCAAATCCAAGTGATTCCCAATACTCCCAGAACCTTCCAACCAGTTCTTGCTTCTATTCCTACTACCATTCCACCGTCTTCACCAAGTACTTCTCATGCCAGGCCTGCCTTGAATCCAGCAGTAAGACCATCACCAAGCCAGAAACCCAGAAACTCACTCATAACCACCTCCCAACAACTCCAACCTGTGGCCAGTTCCAGTAGAAGAAGGGATGGTTTGTCTCCTTTGCCGTTTCCTGCCGCTCAAGTTTTCAAAGAAGATTTCTCTGGCCTATCTGAATTCCCAGAGAAGATCCCAATGCGGCAAGTGAAAACCAAGAAGCTGTGGCCAGATTATTCAGGAGGGTTGATAGAAATAGCAGGGAGGTGATTATGTATGCAAATGACAGAAGTATTCCAGGTACTGCTTCAGAAGAGATGGCTGAAAAATTTGCCTGGTATAAAGATGAATTGATAAATGATTTTCAGAGATCCTTTGATGATTTAGGTAGAGATAACTAGTTTCCTTATCCTTGTTTGTGTTTGGTTTGACTTCTATCCCCACTCTTATAGATACTAAAAAATGAAAAAATAATGGAACCTCCCAATACATGATTTGGGAGGGGATGCTGCTGCTTTAAAGAAATAAAAATAAAACAAAATTATACAAGTAAAGAAAAGAAAGAAAGTGAGAGAAAAAGAGATAGAAGAAATTCCTGACGGTTTTTCCTTCTTGTAGTGAGTTGCTTGATTTTTTTGGCCAAGAATGTCTGAAAAATGAAACCACACATTTGATGCTCACAGAGTGGCCAAGATAATGTTTTACGAGAAGTAGAACCCTCAGGGATGCATACCAGGAGATGGAACTTACTTTCATAACTCCCACTCCCCACCAACCACCATAAAACTGAAATAAATTGCCATAAATGACTTGAAGTAATGAAAGTCTTTAATAATGATGACTGGCATAAATTGACATAATGATAAAGAGAAAAGAAAAGAAAAAAAAGAAAGAGACATTTGGCAATATCTTGATGAGGTCCAAATAGAGGGTATTGATGTTGCATGCTTCCTGAACCTGTCCAAAGAATTGACAAGTGCTCACAAAGTGGCCAAGGTGATGCTTACAACAACATATTGGTAGAATACCCCCCTTAAAGGTGCATGCCAAGAGAGGAACTTACTTTCATAACTTCTTCTCCCCACCAAGCACCATAAAATCAAACTCTTGAGGTATTTGGGCCAGGCTTGTCTGGATACAATGGAAGGAAATCCTTGACAAGGTCTGGTGAGTTGGTAAGGCTGGAAGCTGGTTCCCAAGTGGTTCTTTCTGGGTCTTCACTGAATCCTTTCCACTCTACAAGATACCATAAATTACCTCTCTTGAGTTTTGCATCCAGAACCTGAGCCACTTCCCATTCTTCTTGCTCCTCCACTAGGACTGGTGGTGGTAGCAATTGATGTCAATTTGGGATAGCTGAATGCTTCACTAGTTCTAATAAGGACACATGGAATACAGGGTGAGCTGACTTCTATTGCTGAGGCAACTTGAGGTGATATGCATGGCTGCCAATCTTCTTCAGAACTTCAAAAGGTCCCAACCATCTTTCTGATAATTGTTTGGTGGGTCTTGTTGTCTTGATGTCCTTGGAAGCTAGCCATACTTTGTCCCCAGGTTGAAAATCAGGTGGAATTGCTCTATTTCTATCTGCATACTTCTTGAGTCTCCTTATTGCTGACTCTAATTCTTGTTTGACAACTTGCTGTACTGAGTGGAGTTTTGTTGATACCTTTCCAGAAGGTGAATCTTGAGAAGTATGGATTGAGTCAAAGCTGGGATTTCTTCCATAAATTGTGAAAAATGGTGACTGTTTTGTTGATTAATGTTCTGCATTATTATAGGCAAATTTAGCCAGAGGGAGCCAGGTGTACCAGTCATCTTGATGATAGCTGACATACATCCAAAGATACTGTTCTAGAATCTGATTTATCCTCTCTGTCTGTCCATCTGTTTCAGGATGAAAAGCAGTTGAAAGATCTCTTGATATCTTTAGCTCCTGACATAATTGAGTCCAAAATGATGAAACAAATAAAGATCCTCTATCACTGACAATACTTACTGGAAGGCCATGCTTAGAAAATACATGACCAATAATGATTTGAGCTAAGTCCAGAGAAGTCATTGTTCCATCAGTTGGAATGAAGATTGCCCTTTTTGAAAACCTGTACACAACTACTAGAATTGAGTCAAAGTTGTTTGACAAGGGCAATTGAGTGATAAAGTACATTGATAAGGAATTCCAAGGACCAGATGGAGTTTGATGAGGCTTGAGTAGTCCAAACTTCTTGTGATGAATGTTCTTGTTTCTTGAACATTGCTGAAATGAGGACACATAGTCCTTGATGAATTGATTCATGCCAGCCCAAGAAAATTCCTCTTGATGAGCTTGAGGGTCTTCTCCTGGCCAGGATGGCCATCCAATGGTTATTCATGACGCTTTTGAAGAATATTGAGTTGAAGTTCTTCATTCCTTGGGATTACCACTCTATCTTTGAATAATAACAACTTGGCTTGAGGTTCAAGAGAATAATCTGGAACTGATTCACCTCTTGCTAGTTGCTTGAGTATTTCTATATAATCTTTGTCTTTCCATACTTCTTTTTCAATCTTGTCAACTAAATCTGAGAATATTTCCACTTCGATTGAAAAGAATCTTGACTCTTGAATTCCATCTTGCTTGATTACTTGATGAAACCTTTGAGGATTGTTGCTGATGAAGTCCACCCCCTCTCTGGGTACACGTCGTCCCAACGTGACAAGGCATCTGGTAAAGTGGCCAGCCTTCCTGGGAGGTAAGTTATAGTGAAATGAAATTCAGAAAGAAACTCAGCCCAACGGGCCTTACAACGAGTAAGAACTTTGAAAGACATAAAATATTGCAAGGAAGAGTGGTCTGTCAAGACCTCAAAAGAATTGGAAAGAGAGAGAAGATATGCTCTCCAGTGCTTGAGAGCCCAAACTATGCCAAGGACTTCCTTGTCATGAATTTCATAGTTCACCTCAGCTGGGAGAAGCTTGCGACTATCAAATGCAATGGGATGCTTTCCTGAGTCATTCACCTGGCTCAGTATGGCACCCAAGGCATAATCAAAAGCATCAGTATCTACAATAGTAGGTAGAGAAGGATTGAAATGAGATAAGATAGGAGCAGTAGTGAAAGCTTCTTTGAGTAATTGAAACTGGCTAAGAGCTTCCTCATTGAAGATAAAGGGAGAATCTTTTTTGAGAAGGGAATTGAGAGCACTTATTTTTTAAGAATAATTTTTTATGAAACAACAATAAAAATTGGCAAATCCAAGAAAAGATTGAAAAGCCTTGATGTTTTTGGGCTGAGGCCAATTGAGTATTTGCTGAACTTTTGAAGAATCCATCTTGAGGCCATCACTTGAAACAACATAGCCCAAGTATTCCACACTTGCGGCATGGAATACACACTTGGAGGCTTTGGAAAACAAATTATTGTCCCTCAGTCTTTGGTGGACAGAGGCCACATGTTTGACATGTTCTGCCTCAGAACTGGAAAATACCATAATATCATCTAAGTATACTACCACAAAAATATCCAAGGAATCTGCAAACATATTATTCACAAGATTCTGGAATGAAGCAGGAGCATTGGTCAAGCCAAACGGCATAACCAAATACTTATAGCTACCATATTTGGTTCTAAAGGCAGTTAAGTGCTCATCCCCCTCTTTGATTCTCAGGAGATTATATGCACTACGCAAATCTATCTTGGAGAAGATAGTGGAACCATTGAATACGGTAAGAAGCTGGTTGATAGGAGGAACAGGATACCTGTTCTTCCGAGTGAGAGCATTGAGTTTGCGGTAGTCAACACACAAACAAAGACCTCCATTCTTTTTCTTAACCAAAAGGACAGGTGCTCCGGTTGAAGAGGAGCTTGGCCTTATGAAACCTTTCTCTACATTCTCTGAAATGTAGGCCTGTAGTGTTTCTGACTCTTAATTTGATAACTAGTAGATAACACCAATTGGAGGTAGAAGACCCTCCAATTCAATATGATGATCATGGGCATGGTGTGGAGGAAGTTTCTCTGCTTTAACCTTGGAGAATACATCCAAATATTGGTGATAAACAGCAGGGACTACCTTCAACACAGTTTCAATTTCTTCTGGCTCTTCCTCTTCATCCCACTGCTCCTCCAGGGATGCATGAAAGGATAAGGGAGGAAGGTCCATATCCCCTTGAAATAGATGAAGTAAAGATATAGCAACATCTTCTCCAACATCTTTTATCTCTTTGAAGACTTCATCTCTTAATGGAAGTAATGACTGAGATGGAATGATGGAAGGGATATGGACAGAAGAAGGAAGGGAAGGTGTCTTAAGTTCACCAACAAGAGCAACACTGTTGACAGCATTGGAAAAGTTATTACTAGTAGAAGGAATAATACCACTAGAATCCTTATGACTAGAATCATAGATGATCAATCCATTTTTCCAATCAATAATGGGATTAAAATGGTAAAGGAAATCATAGCCCAATATCAGGTCTTCTCCCTTGGGTGAATCTATGATAAAGAAGTCCCATTCAAAGCTTGGGAAGGAAGGCAAGTCAACTACCACTTTGTATAATGGGTGATGAACAAGGCAGGGAATTAATTAGAATCCAGAATGAAAAGAGGAATCTTTTCAGGGAGCTCTGACAGAGTCAATGAGTACTTGAGAACAACATTCTTTGCAATAAAAGATTTTGTAGCACCAGAATCAATGAGAATACTATAAAAAATATCAGAGACAGAAGAGAAAATAAGAAAATTTCAAGATTTCATGACACTAGTATTCAGAGTGCACAATTGTGCTCTTGAAGGAAATAAGTGAGAACCATTGAACACATCATGATCCCCACTCAGGCTTTTCCCTGCTTGCCAGGGAAGCCTCTTGATGATGACCCAGGCTTGTTCTGAGGTCTCTTGAAGAATTTCTCAATTGGGTGCTTTCAACCACAATAAGTACACAACCCCTCTTTAATCCTCCTCTCCTTTTCAGAACCAATTAATTTATTGTCCTTATTGAGGAGAGCAGCATGAGGCTTGTCCTTTGAAGATTGAAACTGCTTGCCCTTCTTGTTCTTCTTTTGGTGAGTCCTCTTTGAAGATGAGTGTTGAGGAGGCCTAGATTGATTGGATCCAGTGACAGGAGGCTTCTTCTCTTGATTGCCACCCTTTTCTTTTTGCCTCTCATTATATCTTGCGTCTAATTCTAAAGTGACATCCATAATTTCTTGAAGATTATCAAAAGTTCCAGGGTGAGAAGCCAACTGATCCAATAATCTTGATGCCAATCCTCTTCTGTAAGCATGGATATAAGCTCTGTCCCCCCAATCTCTAATTCTTGAAATTAAGCTTCTTAAATCAGCAATGTACAAGGATACATGACCACTTTCCTTCATCCTCAAGTTTTCCAACTCTTGTTCAGCTTTCCTGACTTCATTGGGGTCACCAAACAGAGTGAATAATTGAGATTCAAATAAGGGCCAATTATTGAGGAGATAAGAAGGTTCTTCATTGGAAATATTTGAGAGATAGGGTTCAATCCACTTTCCAGCTCTACCAGTGAGAAAAGAAGTTGAGTAAAGAACTTTCTTCCTGTCAGAGAAGAAATTTGCTGGATCATTATGGAAGATTAATTGACAGGATTGGCTAAATCCTCTCAATTTATGAGCTTGAGTACCATCAAAAGAATCAGGTGCCTTCATGGATGTAGTCTTGAAAGCAGGGGCTTTGAAATGGTCCCTGGGAGCAACTGCTCGAGTGAGCTGCCCCATGAATTGAGTCATCTGCTCCATCATCTTGAGGATACTTGGATCAGTTTGAGAGACGAGAGGTTGACTAGAATGGGCTAGAATAGAACCCTGAGGTACCTCTGGCGCATTTTCCAAGGCATCTGCCACTTCAGTCTCCCCAGAATCTTCCTCTTCCACAGACTCTTCCCCCTCTTCATCTTCAACTTCCCCTAATCTTGCTCTTGCACCTTCAGACATGCCAGGGTAGCCACCCAAAAGTCCAGAAAAGGATCTTGATCTTCTAGATTTCATTCCACCTCTTCTTGAGGGTGCTGCCCCTTCCATTGGTGGTCCTCTGTCCAAGTTTTCACTCAGTTGATGAACTGATGGTGTGCAGTCAAGAGGAGCCCTTGCTGTAGGATGAGAACAGCTGGAATTTTTTGGGATCTAGTATTCTTTGCTGGGGGCTATGCTGAACTGGCATTATGAACAGAAGTAAAATAGAAACTTGATGGTATTGAGAACAGAAATCAAATCTTGGCCAAATCAATCACAATAAAAATCTTGATGAGTCTTGAGGAATCAATTCAATTCTTGAGGTGAAACAACTTCAATCAATAATCAATCAATTCAATCAATAATCAACAATAAATTTAAATTCAATATCAATAATCCTGAAGAATTCAATAATCAATTAATCAATCAATTTGTTCAAGGTAAGCTCAAAAGTCTTGAGGAATCAATCAGTCAATCAATATCTTCAGGAATCAAAATCAATCAATAATCAATAATCAATAATCAATAATCAATAATCAATTCTTGAGGATAAATCAGTTATCTTGAGGAATTCAAAATTCAATCAAATCAATCCAAATAAATCCTGAATTTCTGAATCAATAACCCAAATTAATCCCAATCAATTAACCAATCAGTAACCAATCAATGACCAATCAATAACTCCTGATAAGACCTGAATAGACAAACAAAGAGGAATTTGATTGAAATAAAATGAAGTGAAATGAGATGGTCAGAAATGTTTAAGAAAGAAGAAGAATAAATTTTCATATAAATGAAATGAATGAGATGAAAATTGATGAGAGAAAAATTCATAATATAATTAAAGAGTCATAATTGATGAATGAGAGAAATGAATTTAAATGAATGAAAAGAAAGAATCAAATATGAGCTAATTAATTTAATGTAACAGGGGCTCTTTGAAGTGAAGAGGGCCTGGCACTCAGTAAACTGGGACTCACTTATGGAGGGCTCAGGATATGGTAAGAGAGAAAATACACTTAAGAGTGCAAAGAGATGAATTACTGAAATAAATAATATAAGAAAGCAGCAGCAAAAGAAATAAGAGTAAAGAATAGAAGAGCCAACCACAAACAAGTCCAAGTCCACTGTTTCAACCTGTCAGAATGAAAAAAGAAGGGTTAATAAGGATATGGCCACCCAACCCATACTGTACAGGCAAAGACTAACTTAATATTAAATAAATATAATACCCAAAATAAGGATATAATATTCATTAAATAATAAATGAACCAAATTAATTAACTGGGGAAAAGTCCCCAGGGGGGAGAAAGAGGGGTTGGTATATGTGAGAATCACCAGCCCTGATCCAGAGAGAGAATTTTCATGAGAGGATTGAATGATTGAATTGAGTCTGGCCAATACAGGTCCTGTACAGTTGTACAGAACCTGTACAACAGGTGTGGTGAATTTGAGTGATCATACAGTTTCATAATGGTGTATCCAAACTGTATTGGGTGAATCCAACCTGTACAGATGTTGACAGGCTGTATTGAGGTACCAAGCTGTATGCATGTTTCAGCAAGGAATATTTCTGAAACTGAATGCTGATGCAGATAGTGGATCTGCTGATTTGAGGTGTTGGAGTGGGTGTATTCATGAATACCCTTACCCCTGGTGAGTGGCTGTTACATCTTTCTGGTAAATCAAAATCCTTTTGAATCATTTCAATACCTCTGATGAATTCCATATGGTCGTATTCTCCTTCACCACTGAAGTGAGGCCATTCTTCAGGTTCTGGTACTTCTTTCAGGAGTGCTTGGCCCATTGATTGTTCCAAGTTATGAAAAGAAGTGGAAAATTTGTTTTTTAAGTGTGAATTTTCAGCATCCAATACTTGTGGATTGGGGATTCCTGTACCCTCATTTTGATTCAGAGATGTAGACATTCTTGGTAAGGTGTTCCATATCTGTTCAATATCATCCATTTTACTGTTGCTACACATTTGGGAATTTCCGAATTCATGTTGGAAGGCTTGTATTAAATTTATTACTTCAATTTTATACATGTCTTCTTTATGTGTCAGTTCTTGCCATAACTCTGTTTTTTGTGTATTATTGGCAGTAACTTGATTCAATTTCATTGTTAATTTTTATACTTCTTCTTGTGAAGCATCAAAACACTTTTTTCAAGGCAATCGTATATGTCTTTACTTCAGTAAATGAATTTGAAATGTCATCAAGGATTCTCTTGTTATCTGTTTTGATGATATTTCTGGCTTGTTTAATTCTTGTTTCAATTATGTCATCAATATTTAATTTAGAATATTTGTCTGTTAATTCTTTGATAATGGTGGATTGTTCATTTATTTTATTTCCAATTAATTGTCATTATTAGAAGTTCTAATGGTTGTTAAAGCTTTCTCAAAACACATAAGTGTTTCATTTATTTGGCTCAGACTTAAGTTGTTTGTTTTAAGATTGTTACAAATTGATGAATTTTTATCAGAAACATGACTTTTTATGTCATTTATAGCTTCATACAACTCTGCAATAGCATCAAAAAGGTCAGAAATCATTTCTGATATTTTAATCTGGTTTCCTCCTTTTTCTGTAATTCCATCATTCTTCTGGCCATCTGCAATACATTTTCCATGGCATCCTTCTGAATTTTTGGGATTCTGTAACCCTAGCTGTAAGGATTTGTGGCTGGAGCCTTGCCTTTGCACTTGTTTTGAGCTTGTGGCTTCTTTTTCACGTTGGAATTGTTGCTGCTGGCTACTGGGGCTGTTTTTGGCACTTTCTAGGGTGGTGGGGGGTTGTTTTTCCTCTATTCTGCTATTAAAAGCATCATGTTCTTCTTTTCCATCAATGGATGCCATTAATTGAGTAACTTGCAAGTGTTGGGATGGCCCAGGAATTTTCTCACAGTCAGGTAAGAATTCATGCAGTTTTTACACAGATCTGCAAGGATCTGGTACTCTTTGTGCTGAAATGCATTGTTTTAAGCCTTCTGGCTTGCTTTTTATATGTCTACTGAGGCTTCTTGTGGAAGTTTCAGCTCTGTTTGAAGGTAAAACAGTATTATCAGCTTCAGAATGACATAATTTATTAATTTGGAAGTCATCAACTGACCCTTTTCTTTCTGTAACTGATTGGCTTCTGCCATAATCAAGTCTATGACCTTTTGAGGAGCTGCTTGAGGTGGTATATCTGGCTCCTGGTCTGGTTGAAGGCATATTTTATGATTGAAAAGCTTGAGATAGTAATTCTATGTCCAAAACCTTACTATTGGGAAGGTTCTGTGCCCTCTGAAGGGTATTACCTATATCCAAGTTAATTAATTCAAAAGAAATTTGTTCTGGTTGATTATTCTGAGCTTTTATATCTGTACTATTATGATCAGAATTCACAGTACTTGCAGTAATAATGCTTGTTACTGTTGAGGCTTTTTCAATATTTTCTTGTCTTACCATGTTTTCAGACACTAAAATTAATGGAAAAGCCAATTGATCAAGTAAAAAAAATTCACAAGAGAAATGAAAAATAAAACTTCACTCAGAATATGAAACAATTATTTTTTATGGATTTTTTGAGTTATAAGTATTTTTTATAATTTTTAAATTTTTACATATAAGTAAAAAGACTTAAAAGGAGTAAAAGATTATGTTGCAGGTAAAATATCATATCTGGGCCCCCAAATGTAAGGTGTGGATATGAAGTTTTGATACAAAATCAACTACTTTTCCTGTCCTCAAAATTTCTATAAGGTAAAAAATGATTAAAAATAGTGTGAAATAGTATTTTTAAGACAAAACACACCAATTTTATTGTTTTGAAATTTATAAGTATAAAAAAATAATATTTTAAAGATTTATTGTTTTACCAACAATAAAACTTTATCCAAAAAATACTGTACAAGAGATATTTAAGGCTACAAAATAAATTTCTTCAAGAGCAATTTGAATTTAATTAATTGAACAAGAGCTGCAAGCAATTAATTAAAGGACAAAGTCTTTAAAAAAGATATTTAAAGAGAAAACATGCCCAAAAGTGACCAGAGTGAATTTGGAAACAAAGTGACAAAGTTAACAGTGATAAAAGATGCTTTAATTCACTTATGGGGTGGTTCAAGCGTAAAAATGATTATAATGATTTTTTTATGTGGTTAATAGTTTTGAAATGATATGAAAATGGTGGTTGGAATCTTTCATTGATTTGTTTAACAGTTTTTAAACTAATTATAAAAGGAAAAGATTCTAACATGAAGAGAAAAGTGGGGCAAAGAAGACATTCTTTTATAGCCATCAATTTTCTTACTCCAAAAGTTAATTCAACTCTTGTCAGTCGTTCAAAACACTCTGACAACAGAAATGCCATTTATGGCATCATTGAACCCTGGTTTAGACCCAAAAAGGGCGGGTTTTAGCCATTTTTGGCTATTTTTAGCCATTTTAGACCCTTAAATCAGCCATTACTATAGTAATACCTGGTCTAGAGCCTTCAAAACACGTCATAATGTGTGTAGGAGATGTAGAAACCAGTTAAAACTGCTTTTCATGAGATTTTTTTAACTTAAGGGTAGTTTTACCCCCTTGGAAATAGTTAAAACTGCCTTGGTTGGTATCAAAACCTCATCATCAATTGAAACACAGACCCTGTGACTCAGTTCCAGGCCAAAATTGATGAATGTTTGCATGGACTTTGACATCCCGCGCCTGTCAGCAAGGATTTTGGGGGTCTGGCTCCCCCTTAGAGCTAGAGTTCCTTTTCCCCCCTAGAATTAATTTTTCCTGTTTATTTTTTCTTTAATTCCTCATCATGTAATACACTTGTAATTTACACATGCAATTCAATTGAGTTTTTACAGTACACAACTTTAATAACTGATACCTCATATTCAAATTACAGTTCACTTATGTAATACATGCGCACATTTTGACATTTCAATTCAAAAGACTTCAGTTCCTCATAACTTCTAAACTACACACAACACCTCAATTTTAACACAAAAATTTATTGTTAACACCACATTTGGTGTGAATTAAATTAAGGTTTTGAGGATTTTCAACTTTTGTACAGAAAACACTAAAAATCTAATTTAAGCTTATTTAGAGTTGAGTTAATTTTACTCAGAGGTGACCCCACCTTACTTTTATGAAGAATCCAATGGTGAAATAATTTTCTTATGTTTATTTATTGGATAAATATTTATAATATATTTTATGTAACTTTTTACCAAAAATATTTTAATTTTATTAAAAATCCATTTTTACTTAATTTTCTGAAGTAAAAATGCATTTTCATAATTTTAAAATTTAATGTAATGTTTATTTTAAATTATAATTAAGTTTTTATTCTTGTATATAAATTTTTATTTATATTTTTATTTTTATTTTTATAATATAAATAAATTGATTTTCTTTGTATTTGTATCTTATTTTGTTATTTGTGGTCTTTTGGGTATATGAAAATACCTCTAAGGCTCACAGATTCAAGCTGACAGATTTCCTGATTGTGCTTGTTTTATTAATGGTAGTATTACTTTATTATCCCAAAGGCCACCTAATAATGTATAAATTCATTCTTATTTTGAAATAAGTATGTTTGGGTCTTCTCTGGCTCCTTGATATAATATAAAATATCATTTCTTTGGTTAAAAGATATGAATGAATCTGATAATGGCTTTCTATTTAGTTACTCCATTTCAGTCCAGTTGGTATATTTCACTCCATTTTATGTTGGATCTCTAGTATCCATACATTGCTCGAGTGTATCTCAAAAGTATGGTAATCATAAAAGTCCTGAAAGATATATTCAATGTGTGATATATTTTTTTGGACTAATTCCATTCAAGATGAATGATGATTAATCTGGCATACAAAGTAGATTAATAACATACATTATATAATAGAAAATTCAAATTCTGAATTGCAAAATCACAAGTAAGAATTGAATATGGAATTCGAATACTTAAAGGTCAATGTTTATCCTACAGAAAAACGCAAAATCAAATGAAAAATACAAAGCAAGTCCAATTATCAATTGATTGGGTTTTTAGAATTTTTCTTATTCATAGCCATTCGGAAAGGATTGGAGATGAATGGGATGAGCTTTATGAAGAGAAGGACCCACCAGCCCTTCAAAATTTACCTTATTTGGTCAATAATGGACAACTGTTTAAGATTCTGGAGAATATCAAGCCTTTGATATTGGAATGAAATTATATTATTGATTAAAAAACTGAAGTCTTTTGAAAACTCTTTTTAATCTTTTATTTGTTTTTGAAATAATTTGAAAGACCATTACTTCCAATTTGTTTTTACTTAGAAGGATGTTCAAAGGAAATATTTAAAGTTTCATTTCAAAATTCAAAGTATAAATAAAAAATGACCCAAGGCTGCAAAAAAATCATATTTAATATTGAATCTTGCTGATCAATTGATAGTCCATCTGGTTAATTTTGTTATATCTATTTTTCATATTTCATTTGAAAGAGAAAATGGAAATCATTTAGAAGTAAAATAAGTCCTATTTACAATTCATTTCTCATAATCAAGAGCTAATATGGAAGCTCTTCATTCATTGAGTAATTTAAAAATATTGAGCTTTTTTGTCACATTTGCATTGGAATTGAGATCCTGAAAGATTTTCCACTATAGATACCTTTGGGATATAAAGTGAGTTGCTGTAGCTTTCCAGAAGACCTTCCCATTTGACAAATTCTAGCACTCTGACTGGCTAAATCGAAATGCAAAATCTGACCTGGAAAAGCAAAAAAAACATCAAATGAACTTTAATTGTTGAGAGAATTTCTACCAGTTGTCTTATTGATAAAAACAGAAAGAAAATAGGAAAATTCTGAGGCATAATTCTTAATGTGAGGAAAATTATAATATTTATCAATATTATAAGTCATATTATTCAAAAAATATTCATAATCAAAGAATTCATAGAAATCCAGTAATTTCTTACTTGAACATTTTTTTCTCTACTTTGGTTTAATACTGTGAGTGCAGAGCTTGTGAAGTAAGTCTTGAGAATAAAAAAAAGCCTGTGGGGTGAAAGAGATAAATTCTGCATATTCCCTTTTGTCTGAAGAAATTTCCTTACAGTGTTGGAACTCCTTTTGTTTTGTTATAAGTAATAAGAAGTACCTTGAGGGGGAAGTTATTAGTGAGTCTGTTTTGAATTTAAGAATTATCCAATAACCATGGGTGCTAAGATGTATGAGCTGCCCCTCTAAGTATACTGAAAAAGATACCGTTTTGCTGAAATCACAAATCCATAGTTTAATTTTGTGGCTTTTCAATTAGAGTATTTTCTTCAGCAGTCTCTATCAGTCTGTCAATAAAAGATCACTATGATAATAATGGTAATAGTTAACATTTGTTTAATAACTGAGGTTTTCTTAGCTTCTTGTTATGCATTATATAATTATTTTGAATTAATTCTTATAGGTTTCTTTCTTTCAATACTTGAGATATTTGAAGAATATCTTAAGATAACTATTAATATTAATAATAATCTTTATAGCTAATTAAACCCTTTAAAGGTTATTTGTTAATACTACCAGTATAGGTATAATAACTTAAGGGTAAGATAATTTTTTGAGGCTGGTTTTATTTAATATAAGGGTAAGATATAAATAATATAGTATTAATATAATACTATTAGGATCAATATAAATATAATCCAATATACCTAAAAGGGTTATGATATAAGGTTTAAGGGTAAGATGATATCCCTTCTATAAATATGGGTTATTGAAAAATTTGATAAGATCACTAATTATCATATCTTCAAACACTAATTCAACACTACTACTATAATGGTAAGACTATTAAATAATATTAAACTCTTTCATTCATATTATGAATATTTCTTATTAATTCATCATAAATAATACTATAAGATACTGAGAATCTCTACTGATCTTTTTCAATATAATACTAGATTATCCTACTGAGGAGGGATGGATTGATCCTCAAGATTATTTTCTGAATCAGAAGCATTGGGGGATAAACACAAAGAGAGGCCCTTTATTTATACCTTTTGGGCCCTCCATAGAGCCTTCCAAAAAAAGGGACTTAGAAAAAATTCCACCTTGAGACATTTTTGCTGGTGGGTAAATTGAAAATGGTGTCATTTTATCAATATATTGCACCATATTTTTTGTTAATTGCACCAATCTGAACCTTATTATTGTCAGTACACAGCCTTGAGACATTTTTTCTAGTGGTTAAATTTGGAATGGTGTCATTTGTTCAGGATATTTCACCATATGTTTGGTTGATTGCACTATACCTTTTGAATTATACTGATATTTTAACTAAACTTTATTCTTATTATGCACAGCCTTGAGAAATCTTTGCTAGTGGTTGAATTTGGACTTGTATCATTTTTTAAGGATATTGCACCATACGTTTTGCATTGTACTGATATTTTAACTAAACTTTATTCTTATTAGGCACAGCCTTCAGACATTTTTGCTAGTGGTTAAATTTGGAATGGTGTCATTTGATACAAATATTGCACCATTTTTCAAAACTTTATTCTTATCCCTGCTAACCTTTTTTTTCTTTTGCACAGCCTTGAGAAATTTTTGCTAGTGGTTAAATTTGGAATGGTTTCATTTGATACAGATATTGCACCGTTTTTTAAAACTGTATTCTCATCTCTACTAAGGTTATTTTTCTTCTGCACAGCCTTGAGCTGTATTTATTTGATTATTTTTCTATGTAAAGTTTAATTTGTGAATAATACCTGTAACATTTGGTTATGGGAGTTTAAGTGTGGATTGAGTAATTTAACTTATATTTAAGTGTTCTTTTATGTCGAGAAATGTAGCACATGATTTTGTAAGAGTAATGGTATCACTTATGTAATGTTACAAATGTCTATCCATATTGAATATTTAAACAAGCTGAATTATTTTTAAGCATACTCTTTTACCTAGTATAGAGTGTATAGTATCATTACTCTTCTTTAATCCATGATATTTAGAGAATTATTCATGCTATGGGGTTGAGCCAATATGTGACTATAGGTAAACTTTGATGTAGATTCCAGTTGAATACTTAATCTTGTTATTCTGATATAATTAACTTCCTTTTTGAAATTTTTATTTTCTATCGTTCACTTTTTATCTGTATTTTATTCTTATATATATATTATTATTATTATTGATTAAATTTTTAGCTTTGACATTGTGGATTTGAACCTTGGAAGAACTGGTATGGAATACCACAATGGAAGAAATGATGAAGAATATTTACTTCATCATCCTTGGGGGTGCCATTCTATTGCATAAAGGTAACCATTAATATTGTTCCCACATTTTTGCAGTTGAAAAAGGAAGTCCTTTTGCTTTATGAGGAACTTTGAAAGGAACTGACTTTCATATCTTTCCTTTGAATTCATTTTACTACATGGTTGGAATTCAACAGCTGGAAAAACATTCTCAAAAGGAATATTGAATAATTTATGATATAGAAAATTGAATCCATGATCAATGGTATGGAATTTGCTTTTTATATAAGACTAGAGCAAACAATAAGTAAAAGTACTAATATTTTAATTATTGTACTTTGAATGTCCTAATAATAACTAATAATACGAGTTAAAACAATTACAATAATGAAAAATTGCTTTAATTATTGCATTAAATAAATTATATTACTTATAAATTGTGAATAATATATTTCATATTATCAAAATGATCTAATAGAATAAATATATTGCTAACTTTATATTTAATAGATTATGGCAATTTATTATTGTTATTAACAAGTAATAGTTGTGTAAAATGCTATTATTTAATATTATAAACCAATTTATAACTTAAATATTAATGATATTAAGGTCATAATTAATTTTAAAACAGTTTATATTGATAAAAGATCATTTTAAAGAGAAAGATCATAATAAGATAAAAGGAATCTACTTTTAACACTTAATATAATAATCTTGGGTTTTTTTTTTAACTAAAGAAGTAATAGAGACCTATATAGAATGTAGTTACAATAAAAAAAGAAAAATAAATACTATTTTTACATGAATTTAGAGAGTTTAAGAGAGCTCAACATATATCAATAAAATTTTAATATAATCACAAAAAAGCCGAGTAATTATTAAAAGCTATAACGTGATTCTTTTACAAAATAAAACTTGTTTATAAAAGAACAAAGTTTATTACTTTTATATTTAATATTCTACTGCATTGGATGCATCTCAGGGAGAAACATAGGAAGAAGCAGTCTTCATATAGTGAATATCCTTCCTTCTATTGACCATATAAAAAATATCAGACTTGGACTGATGCTATCCACTGGAACAGATTATTAATTTAAGTTTTATTGATTATTGCATCATTATTGAACACTTTTATCTCATTATCACACCATATTTTAAATTTATCACTGTATCTTTAATTTTCTGACATCATAAGCTTAGAAAAGGATTTTATTTGGTGTATTAAGGTATTTTTGGTCATAAAATACAAATCTCCACTAGGTTTATCTCTTACTCAACTGTTCAGCTTGAATTAATATTACAGTTAAAGATCAGAAATGATATTTTTATGGTTTAATTTTAATCATTGATAGATTTCAAGCTTTGATTCAAATAAAATTCATATAGTGAATTATAGTAGTTGTGTATGTCCCTATAAAGGTTTCAATATTATTTTATTACATCATTGAAACTCTATTTTGATTATTTGTCTTTCCTTTTGAGATTTACTATTTTAAACTTTGAACCATTATTTGATAGGTTCATACCTTGAATATCATGATAAAAACTATTAAATTCTTCACATATGAGCTATTATAATATGAATATCTCCCTTGTTTCAAGTTTGGACCACTTTTGGGCTTAAGTGGTCAACTACAATTGCTATTTTTGGCAAATTTCTCTTCCTTAGTCATAACTTTATTTTTATCTTGTCAAATAAATCTTATAATTTCATTCTTACAGCTACTTAGTAATAAATATAATTTTTTTATCATTTCTTTATCATGATTAATTCAAACAATATGGGCTAAAAACCGTCAATATATGCACTAATAATAGGGGTGCTTATATCCAGGTATCTCAATAAGTATTGGGCTTACAGATATGCCATTAAAGATTCATATATTTCCTTTCAAATGGGTATGTATTGGTGTAATTTATTTTGAATTTCTATTGATTTGTTTCCAAGATAATCAAGAATTTATGCCTTTTTCTGGAATTTCTACCTATTTTAATAGATTTTTAAGAATTTATTTCTAATAAATATTATTAAAATAAGTTTTGGAACTTTTTTGTGAAATTTTTGGATTTTTGGTCATATCTCAAAGGATCACATTACCTATGACCAACAAATATTTTACTACAATCTGATATAGTTGTTTTGGGTATCATCCACTGTCTTACCCCTTCAATAGACTTTTTTAATCTTGAAGCTGAATAATACATCAATTATTTAGTTCTTTTGGTATTCTTTTATTCCTGAACCTTGTCAAAAAAAAAGCAGTAGTTATATCCTTCTAAACTATCCATTCATCTTATTGAGCTGGGCTTCTATACCTAACAAGGTATTCTCTTTATTTTTTGTTTCTTGTCCTTCTTTCTTTAATGACTATTTCTATCTTCTTTTCTCCTCCTTCTTCTAGAGGGCAAATTGAAAGTGGTGGTATATTTCTTAAGGGAAGAAGTTCTAAATCACTAGAGCTGTAGGGTTTTATCAATCTTACCCAAAATCTTTGGTGTTTATTCATTACATCACCTGTTAACTCTACTTGCACAGCATGAGGGCCAGGTAGAGCTTTGTCTCATAAAAGGTACTGAAATAGAATATTTCAATGTCTTTGTCCCTTTGATTTTTTTCAAGTTTAATTTTGATACTAGGATTAGGTCTCATGTTTGAAAATTTGGTGGTCTATAACGTTTTTACCACCTTTCTTTTGCATATTTGAAATAATCTTGCATAAATTTGTTTGCATGATTTCTTGCTTTATCAAGCTGCTTGTTTCTGAGTGAATATCAACTAAGTCTTGATTCAGATTTTCATGAGGTAGCCTTGGATTGAAACCTTTTTCTCACATTTCTGGAGTTTTTCCAGTTGATGGAAAAAATTTATCTCTTATATTCCAGCTCAAGAGCTGGCATTAGGCTACACCAATCATGGGTAAAACCATCAGAGTCTTTGAGTTCTAGTTCATAAGCACATAATCTTCTGATCAGATCTTCTGGTGTTTGAATGATTATTTCTTCTAGGCCATCTTTAAGCTGAGATCTCTTTTGTGACTTCCAGTTCATATAAAAGGATTTAATAAACTAATTAGAATTAAATTCTATTAAAATTAGATAATGGAGACATCACTATAGTTAGAATATAGTATCATTTGTGTGACTTTCTTCACTAATAATATGAGTGATAATGTATAATTCAAAAATTATAATTCACTTAGTAAGGTTGAGGGATCTTATATTTTTAAAATAATAAATTTTGAACTTTAAACTGTAAAAAATGTATATAGTTGAGATCTGAGGTATCATTCAGAGGTAAGAAGGATCCACTTAAATATTTTAAATACAAAATTTGGAAATATTTCATGGATATTTTATGACATAATCAAAAGAAAATGATGATACATTCATCTACAAAATTAAATTATGTCAGAGAATCATTTTATGACATCATCAATATTTAACATAATAAAAGCTCCATTTCAAGATAAATTTTGAACCTAATAGTAAAATAAAATAAATATTGAAGTTGGATATTGTGTAGCAGTTATAACAAATTTTTGTAGTCTCACACCATCAGGTTTGAGGCCTCTAGACTGTTTAGAATGAGAATTCTGTCCCAAACAGTTTATGAATATTTTTGCATAAAGTTGAAGTTAATATAGGGTCTCTGCCACTTATGATATCTTGGAATAAGGCTGTATGGCCAATTACTCTATTCCCCATCATTATTAATGTATCCATAGCGGTTACCTCCTTGTTTCTATATCTGTATACTAACACCAGGAAAGAACCAAAACTCCTGTCTCCTCCTGGTGGTAGGGCTGTTACCCAGTCCATATGCACTATTCCCCATTGGTTTTTGGGTTCTTTTATTTAAATCATCATTCAAAATTTCCTACCTGTATCTCTATTTTCCTTTTTACCTCTTCATAAGTTTGGAAAAATTCTGCAACAGCCTTTCTCCAAGTTGGCCAGCAAAAACAATGTTTGACACTTTGTAGTATCTTTTATTCTGAGAGATGTCCTTACACAACACTATCATGGAATTAATGTAGGATAGTTTTTATAAAACCTCTTTCTGTTAATTTCATAACACATGTATGCTTAGTTCTATGATCAAGAATTCCATCAAGTAGGTGGAATCTGCCTTCATCAAAATATTTCTTCCATAATTGATATAATCTTGAAGATAATTATGGATCTTTGATGTCTTTAATTAAGAGTTGGAATAAAATGTGACAGCTTTTATCCATTTATCACTCTCTCTGACTTGGTTAAAGAGTTATGTGCCAATTTCTTCCATTTATATTCCTTCTATATGTTTTTTGCCTTTCTGTGGTACCCATGCTGGGTTTTCAGATGTATTTTCTATGGCCCATCTACTGAGGCCATCTGCATTTTTATGAATATTCCAAGATTTATAGAATATAGTAATATTTCCTCCATTGTCTTCAATACCAAATTGCCATCTTAGCATATGTCTATTTGGTGTCTTCATGTTTAGTAGTTATTCTACAGCATTACAGTCTGTGATAAAATCAAAGACTTTCCCATCCAGTTAGTAGTGTAGTTTCTCTAGAGACCATACTAAGAAAAGGAATTCCATTTGACTTTCACCATATCTGAATTCACTTGTTTTGTTTTTCCTAGAGATCAAGTGAATTGGTCTTTCATAAGGTTTGTCATTGATGATTTGTGTCTGGTATATTGCAGCACCTAATCCTTCTCCACAAGAATCAATATACAATTTAGAAGTTAATTCACAATCTGAAATTAATAGAAATGTGGTATTTTTGAGGGATAATTTTAGTTCCTCATATGCTTTAACCATTTCTTCAGCCATCTAATAGACATTTTTTTAGTCACAAAGCTTATAAAAGAATTTTTCAATTTTTGCAAATTTATGTATATGTTGTCTGTAGAATCCAGAAAATCCTGAAAATTATTTCATTTCTTTTTCAGCTTATGAAATTGGTCTAAGTAGTACTTCAGCTCCTTTATTTTTATCAATTCCAAGGCTTGGTTCAGATACTATATGTTCAAGTGCTTTTAGTTCACTATGTCCAAAGTGACATTTTTTGAGGATATATTTTTATTTACTTAATTAATACTTTATAAGACTGCTTCTAGTCTTGAAAAGTTATTTTCCCAGTTTTCTGAACAAACTATTATGTAATAGGTATATATGATTATACATCTATCTGACAGTTCTTTAGGGGATATGGTATTCATCATTCTTTGATAATGGGAAGGAGCATTTTTTATACCAAATGGCACTCTCAGTTATTCATATATACCACAGTGGCTGTAATTTTTAGTAGCTTCTTGGAATTTCCTGTTAATAAATCTTGGTGAAAAGCTTTAAGGGTATCCATGGCTGTAATAAGCTTATTCTGTGACATTCGTGCCAATGTCTCATGGACTCTAGGTATAGGACATCTGTCAGGAATGGTGTAGGTATTCAAAGCTCTAAAATACCCAACTATCCTTGATTTAAAATTATTCAATGTTATAATAACAGGTGTACTTACCTCTACCTTTTCATTATGTCCTATTTTCTGTAAGGCACTTAGGTGTCACAGGGGCTCTTGCAAATAACAGGAGTTTCCTGGAGCTCAGGAATTAGGTAACTCACTTGGGAGACTCCAAATAATCAAAGAGATAAGAAATTATCTCTTTGACAATAATAATGCAAGTAAGATGTGATATTCAAAATATGAAAGAAAGCCAGATGGCCAAAAACAAAACCAACTAAGTTCTTTATTCACGGTTTCAACCTACCATAAAGAAAAATGGAATTAGTAAAAGGATAGAGCCATCAATATACACTTACAGGAGAGAAAGGATGTAAAAATGACTGACTTAATGATATTATGAGCTCATTAATCTAATCTTACAGGAGAGAAAGGATGTAAAAATGACTGACTTAATGATATTATGAGCTCATTAATCTAATCTCACAGGGGCTCTTTGGAATAACAAGAGTGACCTGGCACTCAGGAATCATGAAACCAACTGGGAATACTCCAAAGAACAAAAGATATCAAAAATATTTTTCTTTGAAAAGAATAATTCAAGTACAATATGAGATGCAAAATAAGAAATAAAGCCAAATGGAAAAAGAGAAAACCAAGTAAGTCCTTTATTCAGGGTCTGAACATTCCAGAAAGAAAAATGGAGTTATTAAAAGGATATGACCACCAATATCCACTTACAGGAAAGAAAAGAGGTACAAATGACTGACTTAATAATATCAGCCTTCACTATCAATATGAAATAAAATAAATCTTAGTAGATAAATTAACTGAGAGAAAACCCCAGGGTTGAAGAAGAGGCTGGCATAAACAAAAAGTTGAGATCTTGACTCCTTCAGGCTGACAACTGGGCTTTATTCATTTCTTGAGGAGATGTACACCTGGCCAAATTGGTAAATGAACTAACTGGGTTGAATGATTTTCCCAGTGTCTATTTTTGAAATACATGCCTTTATGATACAATACTTTATTGAAATGAATGTGGTTTCCAAGTTGGATTGATTCAGTATTGAGTCTTGAAAACTCATTTGAAACTGCCTCTTCAATATCCTTTGAAATGAAAACTGCAATTATTTCCTTGGGGGGATACTTCATACTTTTAAAGAACCAATACCTTACGATTGAGGCTATGGGTATCAAATAAAACACAATGAGCATGGTACTTTATTAATCCTCCTGAAAATATTAAGCCGTAAGTACTGAAAAGGTTCTTTTCAACTTGAGGTCTAGCCCCCTGATTTGGCCACCATTGTATTTCTGGTGAAAAAAGATGCATAATGGTGTATAACACCATTTATGGCACTTTTGATTCTTGAAAGGAAAAGGAATCCAAAATTATTCTTGAGTATTTCCTTGAAAACCACTGAAAAAATGTTGGTTTGGTGGATTCAGAGGCTGGCTGGGTGTTTTTGGCCCTTTTTGAGTTCTTTGGCCAAAACAAGCCTGTATATGCTTAAATCTGTATTTCATAATAACTCTTAAATCTGAGAAATTAATCCCCAAATACCCTAATATGGCCATTTGAGAATATCTTCCAAATTTCAGGGTGAAAGGGCATGATATAGTAAAATATACCAAAAGCTGGAAATTTGGCAAAACGGTATTTAAAGCTAAAAATAGTAAAACAGCCTTTGTGCTGTATTTCCCCTACTGCCTGGGAAATGCCCAAAATTTTCCAATAAAGGGGAATTTCAGCCCCAGATTATGAAACTTCCATAAAACACAAAAAAAGAACAGTGGCCAGTTTGTACAGAGAATGATGGATGTGGCCACATTTCCATAAATTTCTTATGGTGTAGATATGCCATGAAGTGGTCCAAGAGGTGATTGTACACAGTTGTTACAGTGCTCCCCAGCTTGAATGATGATCCCCTTAGCACCAATACAAAGTATATCTTCTTGAGGCTACTTGGAAAGAGGCTTTGAAAGGGATTTGAAGAGGATTAATTAGAGAGAAAATTGAAACTGATATTATGATTGACATATAACATGGGGAGTTCTTGGTCTTCTTTTGACATTTTGTTTGGACTTGATGACTTTAAAAGGATTTATGATGATTGATTATTTTAAATTTGATGTAAAAAAAATTATAAATAAAGAATGAAAATTAAATAAAATAAAGAAAAGAAATAAAGAGAAATGAATCCTTCAGGGGTTCCAATCTTGATAAGAAAGGTTGATAATTGATTTTTATTGGACAAGGACCTGGAAAATAAGATTGATTTCAGGTGCTCATAGGGTGGACAAGGTCATTCTTTGAAAAATTTTAGACCCCTCAGGGAAGTGCACAACAGTAGAGGAACTTACCTTTGGTAATTGCCACTCTATCAAACTCCATAAAAAAGAAGCACTGGCTGAAGGAATGACTTGGAATTATGAAATACTTGGAAATTGAACTAAAAAAGGAATTTTCAATTCGCAAAAGTGAAGATGGCCATAAATATGGAATTGATGTTGAAGCCTTGGCCAATGATCTGTGTCCAAAATTTGACAAATGCTCACAGAGTGCCCAAGGTGATTCTTACAAAAAATAAGGTAGAATACCTCTAAATGTGCATACCAGGAGTGTGAAATTACTTTCATAAGCTCCTCTCCCCATCAAGAGCCTTAACAAATTAAGCTCTCAAAGAATATTTTCCTGGTTTGTCAGTATACACTTGATGGAAATATTTGACAAGTTCAGGACAATTCTTGCAGTTTTCAGTTGGTTCCCGAGTGGATCTTTCTGGGTCTTTACTGAGGACTTTCCATTCCACCAAATACCATAATTTTGCTCTCTTGAACTTGGAATACAGTATTTGAGAGAATTCTCACTCCTCTTCTTCACTAATGATTGGAGGAGGAGGCACTTGATGTCTTGACTGGTTCTAAGAGTGGGTGGATGTACTTCCATTAAGATGGGAGCTTGCAGTGGTATGTATGAGTTCTTACTTTCTTCAAGATTAGAAGAAGAACCCAACCATCATTCTGAAAGTTTTTTGGTGTTTCTAGTTGATTTGATGTTTGTGGAGGAAAGCCATACATGTCACCAGGATTGAAAACAGGTTGACTTGCTCTGCTTTTATCTGCATACCTCCTAAACGTTTTGATGGAAACTTAAAGTTATCAATTGGCATCTTTCTGTACTGATTGAATTTTTGTTGATACCTTTCCAGAAGTAGTTTCTTTCATAATATGAACTGAGTTGAATTGAGGATCTCTTCCATAAAAAGTGAAAAATAGTGACTGTTTTGTTGAAGAGTGGTCAGAATTATTTTGAGCAAATTCAGACAGAGGGAGCCAGGTGTTCCAATCATCTTGATTATAGTTAAAATACATCCAAAGGTACTTTTCTAGTTTCTGATTTTCCATTCCTGTGTGTCCATCAGCTTTGGGATGGTAAGAAGGTGAAAGATCTCTTGAAATCTTGAGCTTCTGGAAGACTGGTCCAAAAGGAAGAACTAAAAAAGAACCTCTATCACTGAAAATGCATTAAAGAAGTCCATTATTTTGGAAGATACTCTTGATTAATAAGAGGGCCAAACTCAAAGAAGTAATTAGAGACATTGCTGCAATAAATATTGCCATATTTGAGAATCTGTCCACTACAACCAGAATTTAGTCAAAAGAAATTTAAAGTAGAAACTCTATAATGAACTACATTGAGAGACAAATCCAAGGACAATTTTGATTTGGAAGAGGCTTCATTAATCCAGTATTCTTGTGATAAATTTTCTCTTTTTTCTTGAGCACTTTTGACAGGATGAAACATAATCTGTAAGATTTGACTATGAAACTGGTGATAATATTACTATTAATCAACAGTACTATGTCTGTTCTTATGAAATATAATAATAAAAAAATTATTATAACCACAATTAAATAATTATAAAATTATTTCTTTCACGTGTTATACACTACTAGTGATTATAACAGTGAGCAGTAATTGTCTACAAGAATCAATTACAAGAAGAATTTAATAATAAAAACTTCTTTATTAAAATAATAAAATTATTTTAATATATAATTATCTTTTACAAGAATAATTATAAAGTTAATTCTTGAAGAAAACTATTACTAGAGAAAAACTTTAAGAATTAAGAATAAATGACTCACTAATACTCCAAAGAACTTATTGATAGATAAGAGTAGAGAAATTTGACATGGAATTGTGGATTTAAGGGATCAGAAGGATTTATAACAGTATTACAACAATATATAGTTGGATTCTATGATTTCACGTCTTTCTGGTTGATTCTGAAAGATTTAAAACACTTAAGAATAGCTTTAACTAATACTTACTTGTTGGTAATAATGATTTAATAAATTGATAAGATGATGATACGGAAAAAACAGCAAGAATAGGCTTCTTTTAAGTCAACAACAGCTCACAGAGGCGTGCCATGGAGCAAACTGAAAAACCAGTGAGTGAGAAAACAATAAACCCTTTTGGATTAATGATTGCATCATCTGTTGTCACGTAAGATTATCATAATTACTTAATTGATGCTTTTACGTGACTACCAACCCCAATATGGTTAAGAATAAAAGGAGTAACATCTGTAAATCTTCTTTTATTCTAAAATAATCATTAATTTCTCAAAGTTATCAATGTTATTGCCAATTTCATCACAGGTTGTAATTACTGTGAATTTTTGAAGATTCAGTGTTTCACATAGAATGGTCAAAAATGGACTGTAAGTAAAACTTTTAATTTTACTAGTAAAACCATAATTATTTTGGTTGTACCATAGATAATACAGTTCTTCATTGGTCCTGAAAGTTTCAGGAATATTCATTAAGAATTGTATTTTTAATGAATTTTTGAAGTTTTTACCTCATTTCTACGTAGAATTGCAAATAGCAGTATTTTGCTGGTTGCTATGAGGTAAATCAATTAATATGGATCCTAAAAGGGCTTAATTACTCTTTTAGGGTCTAGTCATGGAAAGTCATCAAGAATTGACGTGGTTACAGGAGCCTAAGTAGCTTATTACCTCCTTGGCACGTCAAAATAGCAGGTTATTTGCTATTTTCTTATGATTACAGTAGGTGTAACTTGGTAACCAAGTTCCCAAAGAGTTTTAGTTTACCAATTGGACCAAGATGAGCCATGGATCCATGCTCTGGAGCTATCCACGCCTCTGAGGCCTCAGAAGTTGGGTACCCTGGCTCTCTTTGATGTCTTTTGTCCCCCTTGCCTAATTTTTACGTCAAAATAGTAATTTAAGCTTAAAGTGAGATATCCACTATGGGTGTACCAAAAGTCCATGTAAGAATACCATGATATTAAGTGCTCAAAACATGCATAACACTATTATTAGTGTATATGTAACATGGGATTTCTCACTTTCCCATTATTTTAGCGTGAAATTAAGAAAAACAAAAATTTTCACAGATCTTTTATGTGGTATTGATGATGTGGTATTGAAGTATTTTCCATTTTACCACCTCAAAGAGTTAATTTGAGCTTATTCACTCTATGGAGCTACCCTAGGTGAATTTTGTGTAGAATCCAAATCTGGTCTTAAATCCATGGATTTACTTACTCAAAAAAAAGTTATTCATCTTTTCTGAAATTGAAAATGATGAATTTTGGATATATGCATGACTTATGAGTTATGCATAATTCAAAATTTCTTTTTAATATAATTGTGGCCTATTTGGGTATGTAAAATATACCACAAGGCTCACATAATCCTTGATAGATCAAGTCATTCCAGACCAGTGGAAATCTGGCTTGACAATTTTGAGGGTCTTTTCTTGGCCAGGATCGCCAGCTAGAGGAGAGTCATGGAAATTTTGAAGTATGTTGCGCTGAATTGTGGGGTTGGTTGGGACCACCCCCTGATCTTTCAATAGAAGAAGTTGGTAAGAGGAATGAATATAATAATCTTGCACAGAATTACCTTTACCCAAATCTTGAAGAATACTTCTGTATTGATAATCTTTACATAATGCCTTCTGAATTGCTTCACCCAAATTTGAAAATGAATCCACCTTTGGCACAAAGACTTTTGAGGCTTTCATTTGATCCTGCCTGATCATTTGCTGATAATTTATTGAATTCTTGCTTATGAAATTCTCCCCTCTCTCTGGGTAAACATTTTCCCAATTTTATAAGGCATCTGAGAGGTTTGCCAGGTGTCCAGAGTACTGGGTCATTGAAGAGTGAATTTCTGGAAGGAATTCAGCCCAGAAGGCTTTGAGGAGATGAATCATCTGCTAGAACTTCAAAAGAGGAGGAGATAAAGGCAGGAAAGACCTCCAACACTTGAGAGCCTAGACTATGACAAGTAGTTCCTTTTCATGTATCACATAATTGAGCTCTACTTCAAGCAACCTTCAAATATCAAATTCAATGGTATTTCCTCCTGATTCAGTAACTTGACTCAGTACCGCACTCAAGGCATAATCAGAGTCATTGGTCTCTACAAAGGCTGGTAGAGATGGTTTGAAGTGGGAAAGAACTGGGGCTGTGGTGAAAGCCTCTTTGAGAATTTGAAACTGGCTAAGCACTTCCTCATTGGGGGTAAAACTGAATCTTTCCTGATAAGCTTTGTGAGTGAAATTATTGTCTTTGAATAATTCTTGATAAAGTGGAAGTAGAATTTGAAAAAGCAAAGTAATGATTGAAGAGCCTTTAGTTTCTTGGAGGGGGCCAATTGAAAATTTGCTCCACCTTTTCTTGGTCCTTATTGAGGTCTTAAGAAACAATATATCCCAGATATTCAACACTTGAAGCATGAAAAAGGCACTTGGGTGCCTTGGCAAAGAGGTTATCAGCTCTGATTCTGGCAAGAACAGTGGACACATGAGTGACATGTTCTTCCTCAGAATTGGAAAAACCCATCATTTCATCCAAATAAACCACAACATAAGCATGTAGAATATCAGAGAAAATATCATTGACAATATTTTGAAAGGAGGGATGAGCATTGGTGATCCCAAATGGGATAAAAAAAAGTACTCATAGCTGCCATATCTAGTTCTGAAATTTGGCAAATTTTCATCACCCTTCTTGATTATGAGAAGGATATATATCAATATTAAAGAAGATAGAAGAACAATTAAAAATAGTGAGAATCTGATTCATAGGAGGAATAGTATATTTGTTCTTTGTAGTAAGAGAATTTAGTTTTAGGTAATCAACACCCAAATGGAGACTACCCTCCTTCTTTTTGGAAAAAGAGGACATGTGCTCCTGTTGAGGAGGGGCTTTTCTGAATGAAATGTTTCTCTAAATTCTCTGAAGTTTAGGCCCTTGGTTTCTCTGACTCCTTATTGAATAAAAGGTAGATGACCCCAATTGGGATGGAGACCCCTCCAGTTCAATATTATGATAACAGAAATGGTGAGGTGAACATTTTTCTGCTTGCACCTTGTAGAATACATCCAAATAGTGGTAATACATTGAAGGAACAACCTTCATCATGTTTTCAATTTCTTCTGGCTCTTCCTCTTCATCTCACAGCTCCTCCAGGGAGTCATGATAAGATAAAGGGGGGAGCTCCACATTCCCATGGAAGAGATTAACTGAAGATATATAACTATCTTCTCCAACTTCTTTTATCTCTTTGAAGACTTCCTCTTTAGAGATTATCAATGACTTGGGAGAATTTAAGGAAGTAATATGGAAAGAAGATGGAAATGATGGTGCTCTATCATCACCAAACAGAGCTGCATAAGTAGTGGCAGTGGAAAGATCATTACTGAAGGGAAGAAAAGAACAACTAGAGTCCTTATAATCAGGATTAAATTTGATCAGCTCTTACCTCCAATCAATAGATGGATTAAGGTTATTAAGAAAGTCAAAGCTCAATATGAGGTCATCTCCCTTGGGAGTATCAATGACTGAAAAGTACCATTAAGAGCATGGGAAGGAAGGGAGCTCAATCATATACTTAGCATTGTGAGTCACAAATGAAGAAGGGGACTCTGAGGATTCCAAAATAATAAGAGGAATCTTCTCTGGGGGTTCTGACATGGTCAAATAATACTTGTGGGCAAACTGCTTTGAAATAGATGAGTTAGTAGCACCATAATCAATGAGAATACTGTAAAAAAAATCATACATAGAAGAAAAAACAAAATATTTAAGAGATTTCTTGACACCAGTATTCAGAATGAGAAATGTTGCTCTGGGTGGAAAACAGTGAAGACTGTTGAAGAAAACATAATACTCACCAAGGCTTTTCCCTGGCTGGGAAATCAGCATTCTAGTTTGGTAAGCTGTTTTTGAGGCCTTTTGACACAATCCTCAATATTATGTTTCCCACCACAATAGGAACACAAGCCTTCCTTAAATCTTCTTTCTTTTTCATAAGACATCAACTTGTGATCCTTATTCAAGAGGGAATAATGGGGCTTGTCCCTTTTGTGAACCATTAAATTCTTCCTCTTGAGACTTGAGCTTGAAGAATGTTGAGTATGAGAAGAACTGTACTTTGAGAATTCAGACTTCTTTTGTTGGAAATTATTCTTCTCCTTCTGCCTCTCATGGTACCTGGTATCAAGTTCCAAGGCAAAATCCATTAATTCTTGAATAGAATCAAATATGGAAGGATGGGATGTCAATTGATCCAGAATTCTGGAGGCAAATCCCTTCCTATAATGACTCATAAAAGTCCTTTCACTCCAATATCCAATTCTTGACACAAAAATTTCTAAATAAGCTTTGTATAATGGAACATTCCCTCCTTTCTTCATTCTTGGGCCATCAAACTCTGCTTCAGCTTTGATGACTTCATTTTGGTCCCCAAATAAATTTAAGAGTTGGGATTATAATAGTTCCCAGTTATTGAGGAGGTATCTTGGTTCTTGATTGGTGAGGTTGGTAAGATAACACTTGGTACGTTTTGCAGCCCTTCCAATGAGCAACTAAGTGGCATCAAGATCTTTCTTCTTGTCTTCTGTGAAATTTCCTGGTCATTATGAAAAATAAGTTGGCAGGACTGAATAAAACCTCTTCCTTTTCACGTTGAGTACCATCAAAGCATTCTGGTGCCTTCATAGATAGAGTCTTCAAGTCTGGTGGTCTTGAAGATTCAGAAGATGAATCAGCTTGAATATTGGCCATAGTTTGAGTCATCTGTTGCATGATGTCAAATAAAGATGTTTCAGACTTGGGACAGGCAGCCCTATTATACTGGGCTAGAGTTGTCCCTTCCAGCACCTTCAAAAGCCCCCACAGGAGCAGGAAAACCTTCAGTACCTTCAGGACCTTCCTCTTCATCATATCCACAAAGACCTTTGGACGAATTCCTTGATAGGCCATGGGCCCTCAGTTGAGGAACTTCTGGGGCCCCATCAAGAGGTGCCCTTAGTTTTTGAGTTAAATTAGCTTGAGTTCTTTCCTGAGATCTTGTCTTTCTTTCAGGAGGTGAATGTTGGACAGGCATGATTTTCAGAATAAAATGAATAAAATTCAGAAGTTAAATATGAAAACTTGACTCAAATCAAACATGAAATATTGAAGTCAAAATCAAATTCATCTCTTCAAGAAGATCAAAATCAATAATTTCTTGAGGTAAATAAATCAATTGATTAATCTTGAGAAATTCAATTAATACGTCCTTGAGTAAATCAACCAAATCAAATGAACTCTTGAGGCAAAATCAAATCAACAAAATCTTGAGTTCAATCAATTTCTTGAAGTCAAAATCAAATTTATGGCACATCAATCATACATTAATCAATGTCAAATTAAAATCTTGCTATGAATCAAAATTATTTAATAATGAACTAAAGTGAATATTGATTATTGAAGACTGTGAATAAAATGGATTTTTTAATCAATCTTAAAATCAAACTTAAGCTTTGACCTTGATTAAAATTGAGTGTAATAAAAAAAGACTAAAAATGGTCAGCCACACAATTTTGAGGGAAAATAGAGGTTTGATTAAGTTTCAAAGAAGATTATAAAGAGAAATAAATCTTTGAGAATTAAATAATGATTTAATCACAATATATTTGAATAAAAAAGTCATTAAAGGCATAAAAGCATCATAATTCATGAATGAATGATTTTTAAAATAAAGAAATAAAAATGAAGAAATGACAGATCTAATTGTGATTTAATGAATCTAATGTAACAGGGGATCCTGGTAATGACAAGAAGGACCTGTAACTCAGTAATCCCGGAAATCACTTGAAAGACACCAAAGAATCAATGAGATAAGAAACATATTTCTTTGACAACAATAACTCAAGTACAAGATTAGATTCAAATAAGAAATCCAAATGGCCAAAGAGAAAACGGGTAAGTTCTTTATTCACTTTTCAACCTTCCAGAAAAAAAGGAATTAGTAATACAATATGACTACCAATGTATAGTTAAAAGCCAGAAAAGATGTGCAAATTACTGAATTAATAATATCAGTATTCACTATCAAGATGAAATAAATTTGAGTACATTAATTAGCTGGGGAAGAAACCCCCAGGGTTGAATGAGAGTTGGCCATTTTTGGGCTCTTTGGCCAAAAAAAAGCCTGTACATGCTTAAACCTGTATTTGAGAAAAACTGTGAAAATAGAGAGATTAAACCCCAAATAACCTAATATGTCCATTTGGGTATATTTCCCATATTTCATGGAAAAAGGCATAATATGGCAACATTCACCAAAAAGGTGCAAAATGTGAAACTTTCAAAAACCTTTATTGAAATCTTAAGAAATATGATACAACCTTTTGGGCTTTCTGACTCTATTTACTTGCTAATTCCAAAAATTGGTAAGGAAGGGCCTGATGATGATGAAGGGGCCATGTTGGCCCTATATGATTAAATCTCCATAAAAGGCCATAAAAGTTAAAGTGGAAAATTTGTACAGATAATGACAGATATTGATACATTGCAATAAATTGGGTATAGTGTTGATGTGGCATAAAGTGGTCCAAGAGGATAATTTCTATGGTTGTGAAACTAGGTGCATCAATTCTTTAATGTGGATGTCTAAGGATTCTCTAGCTCTTGCACAGGATGCCTAAGGTGGTCTTCTCAAAGAAGTTGGATAAGGATTTTCCACATTTAGTATAATTTCTACTTATGTCCAATGATAGCACCAAATGGTTCTTTGTCAGTTGCGAAGGCATTTTTTATTTAAACAGTAGATAAATTAACTTTTCCTTTTATTTTCTGGTAATTCTTTTTTGAATTCTACTGCTTTCAGTTGCTAAATTATGAATAATTGTTTTTGGGGAAGCTTCCCCATTGTTTATGGAAGTTACTTCTTTTATTATCAAGAAGCCAAATTCTTGTCTCTTATATTCTCCTATGGTAAAATACCTAACCTTATTGGTCAAGACATCTATGCCATAAATTGAGAAGCAATGCATGGCTATTTGAAAAATTCAATTTGTACTATTTGAATAATTTGTCTTCAAATTTTTGAACCAAAAAATGAAGACCAAAAAAATTGGAAAAAAAGGAGAAAAGGATCCATTCAAATTTTTCTACCTCCAAATAAGAATTTGAAACCATAAATTTCAAATTTTGGTTTTAAAAATGATTTATGAAAATGATTAATTAATTAAAAGAATTGAAAAATGTCATTTATGGCATCAGCCACAGAATAACCATGCCATGAATGGCCTCACCAATGATATAAAAATGCCAATTACACGACTAACAGTGGAATAAATGGAATCAACAATAACATAGAAATTCAATTTGTGGAATTTATGGCATTTATTACATTAATAATGGAATTTCAAATTCATTTTTGATTCCATTTATGGCATCAAAAATGGCACTTATGTTAATGCTGGCATAAATCATGCAATTAATGCCATTTATGGAACCAACAATGACATAAATTGGGCTTTTCTAAATATAGGTATTTTTTTAGCTAAATTTCAATTAGAAAAAAACCCTTATTTTGTTTTACTAAATGATGACATAATTTTACCAATTTATGGCAAATCCACATAAGGGCTTTAATTTTTTTCCCACTTGCTTATGTGGGTTTACCAATAACCTAAATTAATGATGAGTGTGTAGAATTGATTGGAATTAATTAAAATGAATTACAATAAATTGAAATTATTTGAAATTATTTGAGATCAATCAAACTTTATATAAATTATTTCAAGCTGATTCACATTAATAAAACTGATGAGCACTAGTTAGTATTAGTAAAAATTAATTAAAATTGATTAAAATTCAAGATGAATTGCAATGTGATTAAATTGTCTGAAATCATTCAATCTTAAAAAAAATTATTCCAAGCCAATTGAAAATAATAAAACTGATCATCATTAGCTAAAGTTAGTAAAAATTCATTAAAATTGATTAAGATTTAAAATTAATTACAAATAATTGAAATTAACTAAACTTATTTGAAATCAATCAAAGGTAACAACAATTATTTCAGGCAAATTAAAACTAATTAAAATTAATGAAAATTAATTAAAATTAATTAAAATTAATTAAAATTAATTAAAATTAATTAAAATTAATTAAAATTAATTAAAATTAATTAAATTAATTAAAATTAATTAAATTAATTAAAATTAATTAAAATTAATTAAAATTGATTAAATTAATTAAAATTAATTAAAATTAATTAAAATTAATTAAAATTAATTAAAATTAATTAAAATTAATTAAAATGAATTAAAATTAATTAAAATTAATTAAAATGAATTAAAATTAATTAAAATGAATTAAAATTAATTAAAATGAATTAAAATTAATTAAAATTAATTGAAATGAATTAAAATTAATTAGAATTAATTAAAATGAATTAAAATTAATTAAAATGAATTAAAATTAATTAAAATGAATTAAAATGAATTAAAATTAATTAAAATTAATTAAAATTAATTAAAATTAATTAAAATTAATTAAAATTAATTAAAATTAATTAAAATTAATTAAAATGAATTAAAATTAATTAAAATGAATTAAAATTAATTAAAATGAATTAAAATTAATTAAAATTAATTAAAATTAATCAAAATTAATTAAAATTAATTAAAATTAATTAAAATTAATTAAAATTAATTAAAATTAATTAAAATTAATTAAAATTAATTAAAATTAATTAAAATTAATTAAAATTAATTAAAATTAATTAAAATGAATTAAAATTAATTAAAATTAATTAAAATTAATTAAAATTAATCAAAATTAATTAAAATTAATTAAAATTAATTAAAAGGAATTAAAATGAATTAAAATTAATTAAAATTAATTAAAATTAATTAAAATTAATTAAAATGAATTAAAATTAATTAAAATGAATTAAAATTAATTAACATGAATTAAAATTATTTAAAATTAATTAAAATTAATTAAAATTAATTAAAATTAATTAAAATTAATTAAAATTAATTAAAATTAATTAAAATTAATTAAAATGAATTAAAATGAATTAAAATTAATTAAAATTAATTAAAATTAATTAAAATTAATTAAAATTAATTAAAATGAATTAAAATTAATTAAAATGAATTAAAATTAATTAAAATGAATTAAAATTAATCAAAATTAATTAAAATTAATTAAAATGAATTAAAATTAATTAAAATGAATTAAAATTAATTAAAATGAATTAAAATTAATTAAAATTAATTAAAATCAATCAAAATTAATTAAAATTAATTAAAGTTAATTAAAATTAATTAAAATTAATTAAAATTAATTAAAATTAATTAAAATGAATTAAAATGAATTAAAATTAATTAAAATGAATTGAAATTAATTAAAATGAATTAAAATTAATTAAAATTAATTAAAATTAATTAAAATTAATTAAAATGAATTAAAATGAATTAAAATTAATTAAAATTAATTAAAATTAATTAAAATGAATTAAAATTAATTAAAATTAATTAAAATTAATTAAAATTAATTAAAATTAATTAAAATGAATTAAAATTAATTAAAATTAATTAAAATTAATCAAAATTAATTAAAATTAATTAAAATTAATTAAAATTAATTAAAATTAATTAAAATTAATTAAAATTAATTAAAATTAATTAAAATTAATTAAAATTAATTAAAATTAATTAAAATTAATTAAAATTAATTAAAATTAATTAAAATTAATTAAAATTAATTAAAATTAATTAAAATTAATTGAAATTAATTAAAATTAATTAAAATTAATTAAAATTAATTAAAATTAATTAAAATTAATTAAAATTAATTGAAATTAATTAAAATTAATTAAAATTAATTAAAATTAATTAAAATTAATTAAAATTAATTAAAATGAATTAAAATTAATTAAAATGAATTAAAATTAATTAAATTTAATTAAAATGAATTAAAATTAATTAGAATTAATTAAAATGAATGAAAATTAATTAAAATGAATTCAAATTAATTAAAATGAATTAAAATTAATTAAAATTAATCAAAATTAATGAAAATTAATCAAAATTAATGAAAATTAATTAAAATTAATTAAAATTAATTAAAAGGAATTAAAATTAATTAAAATTAATTAAAATTAATTAAAATTAATTAAAATTAATTAAAATGAATTCAAATTAATTAAAATGAATTAAAATTAATTAACATGAATTAAAATTATTTAAAATTATTTAAAATTAATTAAAATTAATTAAAATTAATTAAAATTAATGAAAATTAATTAAAATTAATGAAAATTAATTAAAATTAATGAAAATTAATTAAAATTAATGAAAATTAATTAAAATGAATGAAAATTAATTAAAATTAATGAAAATTAATTAAAATTAATGAAAATTAATTAAAATTAATGAAAATTAATTAAAATTAATGAAAATTAATTAAAATTAATTAAAATTAATTAAAATTAATTAAAATTAATTAAAATTAATTAAACTTAATTAAAATTAATTAAACTTAATTAAAATTAATTAAAATTAATTAAAATTAATTAAAATTAATTAAAATTAATTAAAATTAATTAAACTTAATTAAAATTAATTAAACTTAATTAAAATTAATTAAAATTAATTAAAATTAATTAAAATTAATTAAAATTAATTAAAATTAATTAAAATTAATTAAAATTAATTAAAATTAATTAAAATTAATTAAAATTAATTAAAATTAATTAAAATTAATTAAAATTAATTAAAATTAATTAAAATTAATTAAAATTAATTAAAATTAATTAAAATTAATTAAAATTAATTAAAATTAATTAAAATTAATTAAAATTAATTAAAATTAATTAAAATTAATTAAAATTAATTAAAATTAATTAAAATTAATTAAAATTAATTAAAATTAATTAAAATTAATTAAAATTAATTAAAATTAATTAAAATTAATTAAAATTAATTAAAATCAATTAAAATTAATTAAAATTAATTAAAATTAATTAAAATTAATTAAAATTAATTAAAATTAATTAAAATTAATTAAAATTAATTAAAATTAATTAAAATTAATTAAAATTAATTAAAATTAATTAAAATTAATTAAAATTAATTAAAATTAATTAAAATTAATTAAAATTAATTAAAATTAATTAAAATTAATTAAAATTAATTAAAATTAATTAAAATTAATTAAAATTAATTAAAATTAATTAAAATTAATTAAAATTAATTAAAATTAATTGACATTAATTAAAATTAATTAAAATTAATTAAAATTAATTAAAATTAATTAAAATTAATTAAAATTAATTAAAATTAATTAAAATTAATTAAAATTAATTAAAATTAATTAAAATTAATTAAAATTAATTAAAATTAATTAAAATTAATTAAAATTAATTACAATTAATTAAAATTAATTAAAATTAATTAAAATTAATTAAAATTAATTAAAATTAATTACAATTAATTAAAATTAATTAAAATTAATTAAAATTAATTAAAATTAATTAAAATTAATTAAAATTAATTAAAATTAATTAAAATTAATTAAAATTAATTAAAATTAATTAAAATTAATTGAAATTAATTAAAATTAATTGAAATTAATTAAAATTAATTAAAATTAATTAAAATTAATTAAAATTAATTAAAATTAATTAAAATTAATGAAAATTAATTAAAATTAATTAAAATTAATTAAAATTAATTAAAATTAATTAAAATTAATTAAAATTAATTAAAATTAATTAAAATTAATTAAAATTAATTAAAATTAATTAAAATTAATTAAAATTAATTAAAATTAATTAAAATTAATTAAAATTAATTAAAATTAATTAAAATTAATTAAAATTAATTAAAATTAATTAAAATTAATTAAAATTAATTAAAATTAATTAAAATTAATTAAAATTAATTAAAATTAATTAAAATTAATTAAAATTAATTAAAATTAATTAAAATTAATTAAAATTAATTAAAATTAATTAAAATTAATTAAAATTAATTAAAATTAATTAAAATTAATTAAAATTAATTAAAATTAATTAAAATAATTAAAATGAATTAAAATTAATTAAAATGAATTAAAATTAATTAAAATGAATTAAAATTAATTAAAATGAATTAAAATTAATTAAAATGAATTAAAATTAATTAAAATTAATTAAAATTAATTAAAATTAATTAAAGTTAATTAAAATTAATTAAAATTAATTAAAATTAATTAAAATTAATTAAAATGAATTAAAATGAATTAAAATTAATTAAAATTAATTAAAATTAATTAAAATTAATTAAAATTAATTAAAATGAATTAAAATGAATTAAAATTAATTAAAATTAATTAAAATGAATTAAAATTAATTAAAATTAATTAAAATTAATTAAAATTAATTAAAATTAATTAAAATTAATTAAAATTAATTAAAATTAATGAAAATTAATTAAAATTAATTAAAATTAATTAAAATTAATTAAAATGAATTAAAATTAATTAAAATTAATTGAAATTAATTAAAATTAATTAAAATTAATTAAAATTAATTAAAATTAATTAAAATTAATTAAAATTAATTAAAATTAATTAAAATTAATTAAAATTAATTAAAATTAATTAAAATTAATTAAAATTAATTAAAATGAATTAAAATTAATTAAAATTAATTAAAATTAATTAAAATTAATTAAAATGAATTAAAATTAATTAAAATTAATTAAAATTAATTAAAATTAATTAAAATTAATTAAAATTAATTAAAATTAATTAAAACTAATTAAAATGAATTAAAATTAATTAAAATGAATTAAAATTAATTAAAATGAATTAAAATTAATTAAAATTAATTAAAATTAATTAAAATTAATTAAAATTAATTAAAATGAATTAAAATTAATTAGAATTAATTAAAATGAATGAAAATTAATTAAAATGAATTCAAATTAATTAAAATGAATTAAAATTAATTAAAATTAATCAAAATTAATTAAAATTAATTAAAAGGAATTAAAATGAATTAAAATTAATTAAAATTAATTAAAATGAATTAAAATTAATTAAAATGAATTAAAATTAATTAACATGAATTAAAATTATTTAAAATTAATTAAAATTAATTAAAATTAATTAACATGAATTAAAATTATTTAAAATTAATTAAAATTAATTAAAATTAATTAAAATTAATTAAAATTAATTAAAATTAATTAAAATTAATTAAAATTAATTAAAATTAATTAAAATTAATTAAAATTAATTAAAATTAATTAAAATTAATTAAAATTAATTAAAATTAATTAAAATTAATTAAAATTAATTAAAATTAATTAAAATTAATTAAAATTAATTAAAATTAATTAAAATTAATTAAAATTAATTAAAATTAATTAAAATTAATTAAAATTAATTAAAATTAATTAAAATTAATTAAAATTAATTAAAATTAATTAAAATTAATTAAAATTAATTAAAATTAATTAAAATTAATTAAAATTAATTAAAATTAATTAAAATTAATTAAAATTAATTAAAATTAATTAAAATTAATTAAAATTAATTAAAATTAATTAAAATTAATTAAAATTAATCAAAATTAATTAAAATTAATTAAAATTAATTAAAATTAATTAAAATTAATTAAAATTAATTAAAATTAATTAAAATTAATTAAAATTAATTAAAATTAATTAAAATTAATTAAAATTAATTAAAATTAATTAAAATTAATTAAAATTAATTAAAATTAATTAAAATTAATTAAAATTAATTAAAATTAATTAAAATTAATTAAAATTAATTAAAATTAATTAAAATTAATTAAAATTAATTAAAATTAGTTAAAATTAATTAAAATTAATTAAAATTAATTAAAATTAATTAAAATTAATTAAAATTAATTAAAATTAATTAAAATTAATTAAAATTAATTAAAATTAATTAAAATTAATTAAAATTAATGAAAATTAATTAAAATTAATGAAAATTAATTAAAATTAATGAAAATTAATGAAAATTAATTAAAATTAATGAAAATTAATTAAAATTAATTAAAATTAATTCAAATGAATTAAAATTAATTAAAATTAATAAAAATTAATTCAAATTAATTAAAATCAATGAAAATTAATTAAAATTAATTAAAATTAATTGAAATTAATTAAAATTAATTAATTTCAATTAATTGAAATTAATTAAAATTAATTGAAATTAATTAAAATTAATTAAAATGAATTAAAATTAATTAAAATTAATTAAAATTAATTAAAATTAATTAAAATTAATTAAAATTAATTAAAATTAATTGAAATTAATTAAAATTAATTAAAATTAATTAATAGGAATTAAAATTAATTAAAATTAATTAAAATTAATTAAAATTAATTAAAATTAATTAAAATTAATTAAATTAATTAAAATTAATTACAATTAATTAAATTAATTAAAATTAATTAAAATTAATCAAAATCAATCAAAATTAATTAAAATTAATTAAAATTAATTAAAATTAATTAAAATTAATTAAAATTAATTAAAATTAATTAAAATTAATTAAAATTAATTAAAATTAATTAAAATTAATTAAAATTAATTAAAATTAATTAAAATTAATTAAAATTAATTAAAATTAATTAAAATTAATTAAAATTAATTAAAATTAATTAAAATTAATTAAAATTAATTAAAATTAATTAAAATTAATTAAAATTAATTAAAATTAATTAAAATTAATTAAAATTAATTAAAATTAATCAAAATTAATTAAAATTAATTAAAATTAATTAAAATTAATTAAAATTAATTAAAATTAATTAAAATTAATTAAAATTAATTAAAATTAATTAAAATTAATTAAAATTAATTAAAATTAATTAAAATTAATTAAAATTAATTAAAATTAATTAAAATTAATTAAAATTAATTAAAATTAATTAAAATTAATTAAAATTAGTTAAAATTAATTAAAATTAATTAAAATTAATTAAAATTAATTAAAATTAATTAAAATTAATTAAAATTAATTAAAATTAATTAAAATTAATTAAAATTAATTAAAATTAATTAAAATTAATGAAAATTAATTAAAATTAATGAAAATTAATTAAAATTAATGAAAATTAATGAAAATTAATTAAAATTAATGAAAATTAATTAAAATTAATTAAAATTAATTCAAATGAATTAAAATTAATTAAAATTAATAAAAATTAATTCAAATTAATTAAAATCAATGAAAATTAATTAAAATTAATTAAAATTAATTGAAATTAATTAAAATTAATTAATTTCAATTAATTGAAATTAATTAAAATTAATTGAAATTAATTAAAATTAATTAAAATGAATTAAAATTAATTAAAATTAATTAAAATTAATTAAAATTAATTAAAATTAATTAAAATTAATTAAAATTAATTGAAATTAATTAAAATTAATTAAAATTAATTAATAGGAATTAAAATTAATTAAAATTAATTAAAATTAATTAAAATTAATTAAAATTAATTAAAATTAATTAAATTAATTAAAATTAATTACAATTAATTAAATTAATTAAAATTAATTAAAATTAATCAAAATCAATCAAAATTAATTAAAATTAATTAAAATTAATTAAAATTAATTAAAATTAATTAAAATTAATTAAAATTAATTAAAATTAATTAAAATTAATTAAAATTAATTAAAATTAATTAAAATTAATTAAAATTAATTAAAATTAATTAAAATTAATTAAAATTAATTAAAATTAATTAAAATTAATTAAAATTAATTAAAATTAATTAAAATTAATTAAAATTAATTAAAATTAATTAAAATTAATTAAAATTAATTCAAATTAATCAAAATTAATTAAAATTAATCAAAATTAATTCAAATTAATTAAAATTAATTAAAATTAATCAAAATTAATTCAAATTAATTAAAATTAATTAAAATTAATTAAAATTAATTCAAATTAATTAAAATTAATTAAAATTAATTATAATTAATTAAAATTAATTAAAATTAATTAAAATTAATTAAAATTAATTAAAATTATCTCAAATTAATTAAAATTAATTAAAATTAATTATAATTAATTAAAATTAATTAAAATTAATTAAAATTAACTAAAATTAATTAAAACTAATTAAAATTAATTAAAATTAATTAAAATTAATTAAAATTAATTAAAATTAATTAAAATTAATTAAAATTAATTAAAATTAATTAAAATTAATTAAAATTAATTAAAATTAATTAAAATTAATTAAAATTAATTAAAATTAATTAAAATTAATTAAAATTAATTAAAATTAATTAGAATTAATTTCACCCTATCATTTAAGTAGTTATCAAAACCTTTCAAATATTTTATATCATAAAGTCATTCAGAATTTCATTGGATAACAGAAATTATTACTTAATTTAAAAAAAATTGAAAGATAGACAAAGAAAAAAACAGAGGCCATATTATTTATAATTTTATGTCAAATAGAAAAGAGTATTATTGGAATGACGTCAGAGATCTTAAAGTACCAATAATTTCTAGGAATGATTCTATTACTGGTTAACATCAATAAGCTTTTCATAATTTCAAAATATTTGGTGGAAGTAGTTATATTTTTGTAATGTTTGACTATGAAACAATGAGTAAAAATTACTAATATTTTACTTATTGTACTATGAATGTCCTTATAAATGAAATTGTTAAGATAAAAATAATTATTATAATTTTGGCATAAAAATAATTATATTATTAAATAAATATGATAATATTATTTATATTATAAAATATAATATAATAAAATAAATATATTGATATAAAATAATTAATATATTTAATGGCACTTTATTATTGTTACAAACAAACAATAAAGGCGTAAAAAATTCTTTTTTATTAATAAAAAACAATTGATAACAATAATATTACCAATATTAAGGTTATAAATTAATATAAATACTATTTATATTAATTAAAGAATTATTAAAGTAATAATAAAGAGAAAATCATCATAATAAGAGAAAATAACCTACTTTTAATACTTAATATAATAATTTTGAGATATTTTACGCCAAAACAAAAGGAAATACAACTTATCCAAATTTTATTTACAATAAAAATAGAGAAAATTACAAATATTCTTGATTTTTATGTGGAAATGAGATTTTAGAGAGATTTTTAACAAAAACAATTAAATAAATGATTTAATCACGTCAAAATTGATGATTATAATAATATGATCTTTGGTCTTTAATAATATAAAAGTTTTATATATAAAGAATAAAGATATTACCTTTTTAATTTTATTGATTTAATGTTTTTGATGCGTCTGAGGGGAAAACAGAGTACAAATAGCTCTATTTATAGTGAATACCTCCCTCCTAGAATCCAACAGGCTTCTAGTAGACGTGTATTGATCATATCCACTGGAATTGATCAATATTTTAAGGTTTGGTGATGATTACATCATGATCAAACCATATTACATCATTATTACGCCATTATTTAGAGTTATCACTATAACTCTAAGTTTGATTACGTCAAAGGCTTGGCAGAACCCCAAAATTTGTGTATTTTATTATTTTTAAGCATAAACTAACAGTATTCACCAATTTTATCACTCATATGACTGTTAAACTTAATTTAAGGTTACAGTGAGTGATCACAAATCATCAAATTAAGTTCAAACTTTGATCCTTAATAGCTTTTAAGATTTACATGCTACAGCAAGTCGGAGAGTGAATTCTAATAGCTTGGCATAACCTTATTATTCTGCCAAGAGAATTCCATTGCATCATTGGCATAACCTTATTATTCTGCCAAGAGAATTCCATTGCATCATCAAAACTCTATTTTTGATGATTTTTCTTGTAACTCATCTTTTCTGTTTAAATTTAATATTTTAAGCTTCAAACCATGATTTAAAGGGGTTATACCTTGAATATTATAGTAAAAAATACATCATTCTTCACAAATGAACTAGTAGAATCCAACTGTCTCCTTTTTTTTAAGTTTGGACCACCTTCACAACAAAGTGGTCAACAGCTCTGTTCATTTTAATCAATAATCCCTTACAGGTTTTAGCCTTGTTTATAGCTTGTGAAATAAACTTCACTTCTTTATTCCTACAGTAATTAAGTGATGACTTTATATTTGGTTCATCACTCTATCATGCATATTTCAAAAGACATTGGCTAAAATCCTTGAATATATGTGTTGACCAAAAAAGTGCATATATTCAGGTTAATTCTTTAAGTATTGACTTTGGAGCTTAGCTTCTTAATTTTTTTATATGTGGACCTTTATGGAGAATCCGATGGTACCATTTATTTCACATGTTGTTTCGTTGGTCTTTGAAATAAATTGGTATTTGTGTTTTTTATAAGGTATTATTACTTATAACTTATTAAATATTGACTTTACAGATATGCCATAAAAATGATACATGTGTATCTTACCATGGGGAATCCAATGGTATAATTTATTTCACATTTTTATTCATTGGGTTTTAAGTTAAACCAAGTTTTATGCCAATTTATGGTATTTTTGTAGCTTTAAGGTAATTATTTTTCATGTATAATTATTTTAAATATTTCTTGTGACCTTTTTTGGGTTTGTGGTCATATCTAAAACGCTCACAATTTTTGTTGAATATTCCACAAAACACTAGATTGTTGCCATTGTTAGATTCACCTCTTTTGAAGATGGATTCACTTTGGACTTGATTGAAGATTTCAAGAAGGTGGCTCATTGGCTGAAGAAGACCTCTAGTTTTTATGGGAATATAACTGGTCATGGAGCTCAAGGGGGTAAAGTGATAGTTGATGAATGGAGGAAATCTAAAGACAATGAGGCATTTAGAAGCTACAAACCCATCAAAATTGACCTCAAATTCCCAGAGAATAGAGTCAAATATAATGAAATGAATGAGGAGGTAAAATCTATAGATTTATTTGTAGGCGACCAGTTTCAATTAATTGCAAACAAGGCTTTTGAAGAATCTCACAGACAATTGAAATCCATTGGGGCTAGTAGATTTGCAGAAATGACACATCAAGATTACATCAAGTCTCATCAATTCTCAACAGAAATGACTTTTACCTTTGGGGACTTTCATAATAATTATCACAAGGCTGAAGATTTCTCAGATTATTCATATGGAATATGGATGCCAGTAGAATTAGAAACTTTTAATGTGGTCAAAAACAAAGAAGAAAATTGAGTTAAAGGAGGGTCTTTTGTCTTTCCATGCTACAAATGTGGAATAGATTTCTCAAGATTACATGGGTTTTTTTAATTAATTTGGCAACCAAGAGAGCATGGACACCAAACATTGAGGAGTTTTGTGGAAAAGTGATTTGAAAACAATACCAGGCTGAATTATCATGCCAGATTTCAAATAAATTAGCTTTGGCTTATAACATGTATAATCAGGGATTGGGAAATTCAAAAATGTTACTGATGAAGGTGTTCATTTGGGAGAGATTAGTAATTGATATAATGGAAGCTCATTTCTCTTGAGCTTCTTATTATTACACCTAGAAATAAAACTCATAATTCTATTTGGTTTAGTCTCATTATTTGGGAAAATGTTTTAGTTTTCACATGTGTTATAGCTTTTGAGCAGTGAAAATGTTGAGCATAAAAGTCAGAATTGCAAATAATGTAGAAATGCCACTGATATGCATTAATCAAAAAAAGTCCTATTATGATGTATTTGTATTTTTTAAGAGAGTATTAATTATTATTCTGTGTAATTTTTCATGTAAAAGTTATAAAAATTGAAGAAACTCAATTAAAAAGGGAAAGTTGTTCAACTTGATTCAAATTGATAAAAACTAATTACAAACTAACATGAATGAAATAGTACCAAATTTATTGCAGATCAAGTAAGAAATACTTGGTTCATTTAGAATTCAATTAAATTATATTGAATTTGATGAAAATGAATAAGAGCTAATTTAAATTGATATTTAATTAATCATGAATAATTATAAATAAATGTCAATTATTAAAATCAATTTTATACAATGATAATGTATTAAAATTTATCAAAAATAATTTAAATAAAGGATAATTGATTATAATCAGTATTAACTAATTCTAATCAGTAACAATTGATTAAAATGAAGCTTAATTAATTAATATCAATATTAATTGATTATCATCAGAATTAATTGAATGATCTCAATAGTAATTTATTATGTACAATCTTAATTAAGCAAAGTCAATAGTAATTGATTATAATCAAAAAGAATTAATTATAATTAGGATCAATTATATAGGCTAAAATAAATGGAAATTAATTTAATCTTATTTAATTTGATTCATATTATTTCTCAAAGTTTAGTTAAATTAACTTAAATAAGTAATCTATACTTTAAATTGACAATTTCTTGATGTTTATTATTTCTTTTGTGTTTATTTTCATTTTTCAATGTTGATTATTGATGATTAATTTATTATTCATTTAATTCTTGTTTTTTATTATTTATGGGGAAATGTTTATGTTTCATCTACTTGTTTATTTATTTATTTCTTGGCTTTTATTTTTCATTAGTCATTTTTGAGTATTTATAAGTGATTCATTGAGATATTATAAATTAATTCATAATTTATATGATTTACTAGTTATTTAGTTATTATTCTTTGATTTTTCATTGTCTTTTGTTTTCTTTTTTAATTTCTTGATTTATTCTTTGTTCATTTAACATTGTATATCAATCATTTTTATGATCCAGTTTATATTGTTTATACCTTATTAATTACTTACTTTTTTGTTTTTAATGGTTTATAATTCATTTTTTATGATTCATATTTGATTATTAATGTTTTTTTCTTCTTTTGATTCATTTTTCTTATGTATTTTCAGCTTTCATTATTTAATATTCTTTTTTGATTTTTTATATTATATTATTTATCTATTATTAATTTATTTATGAGGTTTCATTGTTAATTACTTCTTTGTGTCATTTAATTATCACAATCTATTATTCATTGAGCTTGTGATTCTTTTATGTATTACTTATGATTTTTATTTTATGACTTATTCATTACTAATTTCATTTTTCATTTTGTAAAAATACTTTTATTATTTCTTTTTCATGATAAATTTCTTATTTGTTTAATGTTTGAATAATTTGTAATTTTTAATATTTACTTTTTTTAATGATAAATTGATTATTTTTTTAATATTTAATATTTAATTATTCATTTTTATTATTTATTATTTATATTTTTTTATTATGCATTATTCTCCATCTGTGTTACGCATACACATTATTATTTATCATTACATTCGGGTATGTAGCTATTTATAACCTCTGGCTATGCAGTATTCTCTTGCCAGCTTATTTCTTGAAAAACAACTTTTTAACAATTTAAAATTTTCTGAAGTGGTTTTCAATTGAATTTCACCCCAACAGCTTAGTTAATTCATCATTCTAAAAGCTCAGAAATCCATCCAATTCATCCTTCAATTAATCCAATCCAATAATCAAACTAATCATTAAAAAACCAATGTGATTGGAAGACCAACTCCCGATTTTGATTCAATTAATCAGAACGATGTATTACCAAATCATTTGGCTATCAGAATTGAAAAATTATGAAAGAAATATTTCAAGACTTCTTTACAGTATCTTAATAAATTTGATTTGGAAGGTCAACCTGATCATCCTTTATTAGGATTGCAACCTCAATTATCATCACCTCAAGTTTGGAGCTTTTAAAATTTACTCAATGCTTTACAATCTCATGCTTATAACTCTCCTTCTATAATCTATATGGACTGTTGGATTAGAGTAAGTAATCTAATTTTTTATTAAAAAACTCCAGTGAAGTCATCACCAAACTTTAATCAATCTCTTCTTGTGCAGTCAACAATTTAATATTCACTAATTAATTTTAACATTCATTTGAATCATAATCACACTACAAATAATTCAAAAAATAATCATTTAATTCCTTTCACTACTACTACAGCTAATGTTTCATCAAATTTAAAAAATTTAACTAATCAAATCAATAAATTAATCTCAAATAATCATTTCACAGTTCAATCTAACAACTGGTTATCAAATCATCCTCTTGTGCATCCTTGTCATCAACCTGGTTCATCCTTACAAACTAGACTTTGAATCAGAGAATCACCAATTTGGAATTTTTCAAAAAGTCCTCCACCTTCAATTGAAGAAGCATCTAGAAATAAAATTGAATCAAATCTATCAACTCAATCTAGTTATCCTTTAAACTTAAATGGTAAATTTCATTCAAATCCTTAATCTCATTCAATCTAATCAAACTCTCAATCTATTAAATCTAGTCCCTAATCATCATAATCATCATCATTCTCAACGTTTCAGTTTGGCCTTACCCAGATTCAACCCTTAAATCTCAAGTCTCTATCATCATTATCCAACTCTCACCCCAAATTGCTCTCATTCAACTCCCCCCATTTCAAGTTTAAATCCTAACTCAGCTAATATTCAAAGTAATTTATAAATTTCAAATCTACATAAATCAATCACTCCATACATCTCTTAGATCATTTCATTAAGCTAGTCAGAATTCTTGTGATCATTTGAGATATGACCACATATCCAAAAAGGTCACAAGGAAACTTTATAATAATTATACTCTTAATAATTATCTTGAAACCAGTCAAAATGCCATAAATAGGCATAAAATTTTAATTACCTTAGAATCTAATTAGTAAAAATTTGAAATAAATTACACAGTTCAATTCCTCATGGTAAAATACACATATATCATTCTCATGGCATATCTGTAAAGTCAATAATTACTGAATAATAAGTGCAAATACCCTGAAAAAGACATGAAATCTCATTTAACTCAGAAACCAATGATAAAATATGTGAAATAAATTACCCCACTGGATTCCCCATGAGAAACTACGCATATAACATTTTTATTCCATATTTGTAAAGTTGATATTTAAGGAAATATCCTGAATATATGCACCTTTATGATCAAAACATATATTCATGGTTTTTAGCTCATATCTCTTAAGATATACATGATAGAGAGTTAAACCATAAATAAAGTTACCACATAACTACTGTAAAAGTACATATATGAACTTTATTTGACAAGTTATAAACATGGTTATAATTTGTAAGGGTTTATTGAAAAAAATTGCTAGAGCTGTTGACCACTTTGTTGTTAAAGTGGTCCAAGCTTATAATGAAGTGTATATTCAGGTCTTTTCTGGTTCATACATGAAGAATGAGGTATTTTTTTCTCTTAATATTCAAGGTACAACCCCCTGAAATCATGGTTTGAAGTATAAAATAGTAAATTTTGACAGAAAAGATGAGTTACAAGAAAAATCATCAAAAATAGAGTTTTGATTCTGTAATGCAATTCTCTTGGCAGTTTTATAATGACATGCCAAGCTATAGGAATTCACTCTCTGAATGGCTTTAGCATGTAAAATCTAAAATTTATTAATGATCAAATTTTAAGCTTAAAATTGATCATTTATGATCACTCACTGTAATCTTGAATTAAGTTTAACAGTCATATAAGTAATAGAATTGATGAATACTGTTATTTTAAGATTAAAACTAATAAAATCCACGAAGTTTAGGTTTCTTCCAATCCTATGATTTCATCCAACTCAGATTTATAGTGATAACTCTAAATAATGGCATAATTATGAGATAAGATGGTTTAATTATGATGTAATCATCACTAAACCTTAAAATACTGATCAATCCCAATGGATACCATCAGTAAACGTCTACTAGAATCCTGTTGGACTCTAGGAAGGAGGAATTTACTATAAATAGAGGTCTTTTTTACTCTATTTCCCCCTCAGACATGTCAAAAACAAAAAACAATTAAATTAAAAGGTAAAATCTTTATTCTTTTTATATAAATCTTTTATATTATCAAAGACCAAAGTTAATCTTTATTATAATAATCAATATTGACATGATTACTCCAATTTTTCAATTTTTTTTTGTTATAATTCTCTTCAAAATCTTACTTCCATGTAAAATCAAGAATATTTGTAATTTCTTTTGCTTTTATTTGTAAATACAGTTTAAATAAGTTGTATTTACATTATTTGGCATAAAATCTTTCCAGATTATTATATTAAGTGTTCAAAGTAGGTTATTTTCTCCTATTATAATAATTTCTCTCTATTGTTATTCTTAATAAATCTTTTATTAATATAAATAGTATTTATATTGATATATAAGCTTAATATTAGTAATATCATTGTTATTAATTGTTTTTATTAATAAAAAACAATTTTTTACACCTTTATTATTTGTTGGTAACAATAATAAAGCACTTTTAAATATATCAAATATTAAATATTACTATATTTATTTATTATGTTATTCTCTTATAATATAAATTATATTATATATTTATTTAATAATATAATTAGTTTTATGCCATAATTATAGTAAATCTTTATTATTATAATTATTTTTATCTTATTTATTTCATTTATAAGGACATTCAGAGTACAATAAGTAAAATATTAGCAATTTTTACTTATTGTTTCATAGTCAAACCTTACACTTCTTTTCTCACTCATCTTTCAATTAAAATCTCCTTTTTCTAACTACAAATGTAATTCTAGACCACCAACTCCAGATCATCCTCTCTCATCTTCCACCAAGGATGATTCAGTTCAATCCTCATCTGTCTCTCTCTCAACCCATTTAAAAATCAAGATTGTTTTGGCTTCATGTGGGTCCTGGAACTGCATTGTGGTCATGCTGGAATCAAGTTTCTATCAACCTTCAAATCACTACTTCCTGAACAAAATCCACCCTATCACTCATATGATTCAGTCACACATCATCAAGCTTATCCATCTCCCCTTGTTGAACACCCCCCTTACAATTATGATCCTCATCCCAATACTCATCAGACTCAGCTGATCATCAATGATGGTGTCCCAACTAACTACTCCGGTCCATTCCAAGAGTATGATGATTTTGGGGCATCATAGCAAGCAATGAAAACAATTTTTCAAATGTCCAAATGCCTGCTCTACCACCATTCTAATAGATTAAAATTAGTAACTCATGATATTAATTATCTAAATCCAGTGAATTTACCTTGTTGAAGAATGTCAAAAATTAAAATTATTATTTTCAACATTTTCAGTATTGTGTAATAGAGTTAGAATGGGCACTTTGGATGAATATCCAGAATGACTTATGAGGACACATTCCTCTGGCAACGTTTGAACTCCATGAATTAAATCTCTGACAATTTTGGATTTACAAAACATTTGGCTATCATGTATGGATCCTGGAAGGCCTCCATATGCTTGAAGAAAATTATCAGTTAATTAATAGTGAGTTGTACTTAAAAAATTAACTTATATTGCAAAATTTCCCATCTTCATCAACAATGCATTGAAAAGTGATGGAGTTCCATCCTTTCCTATTGACATATGAGCGCCATTCATCTTTGTGTGGTGGCATGATAGGAATATGGGTTCCATCTATTATGCCAAAAATATTTGGAAGACCATTTCTTTTTTCAAAACTTTGTTGTGATTGATCCCACTTATCCTTCTCATGAATTTTTGGAACACTAATAAGCAAACAAATATTACTTCAATCAATAATTGTATTCCTAACATTTTACTTACCTTATGTTAGCAGCACATAAAGCTACCATTATTGCCTCAACTATTCCTTGGGTTATGTTGTAAGCTGCTGTTTTTCCTATTTTAAAAATCTGTCCAACAGTTTCATAAGATGTTCCATGATCCATTTGATATAATGTCACCCCAATTTTCTCTTCAAGGCAGATAGATTCCTCTGACATCTTCATGGTGCCCATTAGCTGCATGACACGTCAAGCACTTCACAAGAGCATAAAAATGTTTGCGCCCCATTTGAAATAATTCAATTAAGCGTGCTTCAGCATAAACCAATTCCTGATGCCGTGAATCAAAATGTTGCCCACGTCAAATATGATGTCTTTCTTTTGACTGATTTGCTTCAAGTGAGATAATATGAAAACTAATTGCCATTATTAATTAGATCATTGTAAAAATAAATGTTTCTTAAGACATTTATAAAATCTATTGGTTGATAATTCAAAATGTATGTGTTAAAAAACAAAAATGGAAAAGTGGAAAAAAAAACTTTTAAAGATTTTTTTTTTTTCTGAAGAAAAAAGAAAACAAATTTAGTGAAATTGGTTTGAACTCAAAAATTAAATTTAATACAAGAATTAATTTAATAACAAATCCAAACCAAAATAAAAACTTGACCATAAACAGGGCCTTTAGAGCTTACCACAAAATGTAACTTCTCAAAAGATATAGAATACGAAAGCAAGGTCAGATTTTGTCCCTACCTGAGACAGTGGAGTAATAGCAGGAAAAAACTTCTTCAAGAGTCTCCATGGAAGCTTTAGCTCTTCCAACCTTTCGGAGTTATTCCCAAATTCCTTTTCCTGACGTCGCTCAAGCCTCAAGAACAAGAGTCTTTGATACTTTTTCCTTCGATGGAACTGGCTCACCAAACGCAGAGACACCTTTGAAAACCCAGCCACACCTCCAAAGTACTTGGAGTAATAACGAAAGAACTTGTTTGGATGTGTTACTTTCAGATGGTGCTGAGCTCAGTGCTAGTCTCGATGCAACGCTTGTCAGCCAAACGAGGTTTCATTGAAATCCATAGTCTCCTGTCTGCGTTATTCGTCGATTCGGAGCTGCTTGACGGTCTGTTTGACGACCAAGCAACCTTCGTTGAAAAATCGACCCTTTAGCTCTGGGTTTTAATAGATTTTCTCCTCAAGCTTCCTCATTATTGTCCCATAATTATTTAATTATTCTTACTTTTTTTTCTCATTAACTGGCGTCGACTGTTGTGATCTCAGCCCGCTCTATTTCGCTCTTTTAGCTTGATTGTCTAGTGTGATGTTGCTTGTAAATTTGTCTTGGAGAATTCTTCAGATGCTGCTACTCTTTGTTCGTTGGGTTTTGGTATTAAGTTCTCCGCATGGAACTATCGGATCCCCTGAAAAGTCGGCTGCCAATAGGCCGACCAGCTCATTTCGTCTCAGGTAAAGTGCTTTGATGCCTCGCCATTTTATCCCAAAGTTCTGGCTAACTCGTCCTGTTTAGTGCATTGTCAAACGCAGCAGCTATGGAGCCATATTTGGTCCCCAGATGCGAAGCTCGCTTAAAAGCAGTTTCTTCCACCCCACAGACTTGTTATAGGTACGTCTTTGCTATTTTCCCCTCTCACCATGTCCAATTAAAGCTAATAAACCCTTGCTGCTGTTGCCAAACAGGGCTTTATCTCAGTTTCCCTTCGACAAATCTTCTCACCTTATTTTGGGGACTCCCATGACTCGGTCATACGAAACATGCTCTGTGAGTTTTTTTGTATAGAAGCATTAAGCGGTTTGGCTAACATCTGCTGTACCTCGGAACTTTATTAGCTTACCATTTCCTCTGTCCCTTGTCGGGCTAACTCTTGCAACGCTAAAATTTCAACTGTGCCAATGTAAGCAAAGGAAAATTGCATATGCCTATTTCACAAGAAGCTCATCTATAGTATATTGAATACGTAGACATGCGACCGCATTTTTTGGTCCGATTGGTCAAATATTGCAAAGATGTTCTAACGCAGTTGAGTTTCATCCTCTCAAAGTTTCCCTTTCGCTCGAGTTCCTCATAACATGCTTTGGCGCTAGGAAAGGCAATCGAAAAGTGTTAATTTAACGTTATGCGTTGTTTATACAGGGTGGCAGAATTTACCTTAGAACTGCTTACGGGAAAGACCTTGAAATAAGAGTTCAAGCCATCAGATAAAGGCTGACAAGAGAACGAGGCAAAGGAACTGAAATAAAGCCATCATCAATATAAATCGCCCGGTTTCCGAAGAGTGATATCCTGTAGCTATAGAGAGAAAGTTTGGAACCAAGGGTCGCGACCGCATCGAGAGGACAATGAGCTGAAATGACGAGACCACGAGACGTTTCAAAAAACTAGCTCTTGTAAAGCCTTTGAAAAAAAGAATACGAAGCCTCTGTCACGTACGGAGCCATTTTGCCAAAATTTATCACCTGCAAGACAATCAGAGATCCAAAATGTTTACAGGCAAGCAAGGAAAAGTCTACTTCTCTCATTCAATACGAGGGGGAATTAACAAAAGGTTGGACCTTTCAACACCCTTCAACTTTTTGGATTTTGGTGCTGATACTCACATTCCTTATGCGCATGAAATCACTATAATTTGGAGTTCATGACTAGGAGGTGTTTAGCAGATGTTCATGGTGATGAAATGTCTAAACCACCAACCCCTGCTAGTCGCCCGCCCACACCCAAGAAAGCCACCAAAAGTAGACAGTCTCGTAAGTTTGGCAAACGGATACGTCAAAAGCATTTAAGATGCAGACTGAGTTAAAGAAGCTACTAAATGCTAAAATATTTCTTGTTTTCTAAGTTGTTGATCAAAAAGTCGATCCTTATTCTTCAGTTGATGGCATCAATATTTGGCTTGGGCTTTGCTTGGATTACCAATCGCATGTCTTATGCTTGGCGACAGTATTGTAGACAACGTATTGTAATGAATGCCATAGCAACCAAAGGTTTTAACAAGTGTTTCAAGGTTCCTTATCTTAATATTACTTTTCAAGAAAATTCATACTAAACAGACTTTCATGCTCTGCATAACTTTCGAAAAAAGATATTTCCTCAAACTAATGGTATGAAGGATGTCACCACGTCAGGTCTATAAGAGTAAAAGATAAGTTTTTTTAGAGCATTAAATAACGTGCCCTTGGGGAGATACAAGTATAAGAGTTGCTTTTGAAATAGTTGGTTAGTCTATTCCATGAGCAGCTCGCCCAGCAAAGTTTAGATCACTTGGACAAATTCAAGCCATAGTACAATTTGAGTATAATATTACGGCCACTTGATTTCCTTGAGAAATCAAGAATGTGGCTGATCATGAGGAACTTTTCCGAACACAAAACGAAGTTTGACCCCCAGTCGGTCACGAAGGGTAGCCTGGAAAAAATAGAATAAACACCTTCGTGCTGATTTCCAACTTGGTGAGATATCACAACCACTATGGTCAAAAACTGCGATTCCAAGTCAAGTTCATCTTTGCCGATTGAACAGGGCCCTGGTCATGTGATGATTTTGTTGAGGTCATATTAATCTCAAATTTTTTCCATAATGATGACTGGACCAATCTCATTTTTTAGCCTTAAGAAAGTTTGCGGTTCTAATTTTAAGCGGGAAATAAAGTCAATTCATCGATTACATTGTTTAAGGAAAATTCGCAGCAAATTTTTTCAAAAAAAAAATCGCCTATACACCATAGATGCCTACCTAATTTTATTTCTATTATCACGCTTGAGCTCCCTTTTTACAACCTGTAGAGGTGAATCTGAATTTCCTGCTCCCATATTAGGCTCAGCCAATGCCCATAACCAATTAGGATATTCATCATCTGCTTTCGCAATTGGATCCCCCTCCCCTTTGATATACGCCAAACCTTTCAAGGGCGTACCAGCGGGGATACTAGAAATTGGTACAGTTTCTAGATACATTTAAGGTCAAAAGAAAAAATAAGTAAAAGTAGTGGTTAGTAAACATCAAAACTAGCCTTGAGCTCTAAAGAAGGTTTTTTGTCCATACTACTTTTAATCGTTAGTTTTTTCGATGGATCAGAGGACTGGGAGTATAAGCGTGGGGAAGAGATAGTCGCAAGGCCAATAGAAATAGATTTAGGTATTTTAATTTGATCTGGTCGGAGCTTGAACGATATCAAAGTGCTTGGTCTCATCTTGTGTTAATTGATGCTAAAGATCGCCTACAGTCTACAACCGGCGGAAGGGGACCTTTTTTTCCTTTTTTTAAAGTGCACTGCATTTTAAATTGCGCACTATGTCTATATCGAGTGGGGGGTTAGGGTTACTGATGAGTTTCGGTACTTTTTGGTTAAGATCTCGCGTTCCTTCACAACTTTAAGCTGACTTATCGGTGTTGTCTGCGTTGTCGGTATGCAATTGAGTTTTGGTTTAAGGTAAATGTTCAAATCTGCCCGAGTCGAACATGAACTTGGATACATGCGCTATTGCCCTAAGTAGTCTAGGATTCCTCTCATGTCCTCCGACCTGAATCTAATCTTACCTTGTCGCAAGTCGGTCTTTAACAAAATAAGATCAAATTCAAGTCGGGGGACATGGGGGGAGTCCTAGACAACTTGGAGCACAACCTTCTTTATTTTTTAAATTTTTTAAAGTGCGTTGTATTTTAAATTGCGCACTATGTCTATACTGAGTAGAGTTAGGGTTACTGTTAGGTTTCGGCACCTATGTCGTATGACGTTGTCTAAGAGCATCTCCACCAGCGTTGCTAAATAGTGAGATTTCACAGTTTGGCCCCTCCCGCGTCCAAAATCCAGCCCCACCAGCGTTGCTAAAGGCAAATTTCATTTAGCTCCGTTGCTAAAAAATGACCTTGGGTTGCCAAATCTGGCAACCCTTTAGCTCCCGTGACACTCATCAATTCATGTGAAACTTGCGTTTGAAATGTCCAAACCATCACTCAACCACCCCTACTGAATTAGAAAAAAAATACTGTTTCTGTGAAAGTAACAATTTGCCTCCCCAGATACCTACGCTGCAATTTCGCATTGCACATCAAGAAGCCATTTTACAGAATTGGGGAGCTATCCGTGAGTTATAGCTCTCAATGTTTAGCAACGCTGGTGGAGATGCTCTAAGGTCTCGCGTTCCTTCCCAGCTACACATACCCAGATAAGCCCCAAGTCTCTTAGGGTTCCCCGTCGAATCGCCCCGGAATGTAAGATTCTTCCTGTATCACATGAAGCAAGGCTGGCTCCCGGGTACATAATCAGTTTTGAGTAAGCCGGTTATCAGAAGACTGCTGGTTATTCCATACTCAAAGCATAAATTAGTGGTCCCAAACTCAATAAGTTTGGAACTGAAAAATTTGTTTTTGGGTATCAATACTACCCTCATTCAAGTCTAAAGAAACATGTTTGTAAAAAAAGACTATTGTTTATAGGTTTATTTCTTTTAAATAGTTTCTGAACACCATCAAAATGTGCAAAAAACAGTGAAAATCTTGATTGCAACTATACTTTTGAGGGTCAGTAGCAGTGGAGCACTAATTAGTACAGACTAAATAAATGTTTATTTAGTACTAGTACAAACCCACTTAAATCATATTGAGTTGGGAATAATTCAGTCCATACTGGAAAATGTTGAGAATTGGTTAGTAAAGACTGATGGGACTAACTGACAAGCCAGCCTTGATATGAAGCTTCATTTAACGTATTATATTCAGAGTTGATGAAATCATTTGGTTCCAGTGTTTTTTTAGATAGCAGACATCATCAGGAATAAAACCTCTATTCCTGCTGCATGTGGTACAATCTCTGATATTGTGAGTTCTAATTTTTTTAAGGGGTAGACATTTGGGTGATTCAGGAAGGCCAAGCCAGTATTCAATTGGTTTTTATGGAAATACACCTATTTTATAATCACATTAGTCAATTGATAAGAAATAAAATACAAAGCAAAAACATACAATTTGAATCAATCCAGCAAGTCTCATTCTGGCTGTATGATCCTTTAATATGATATGTTGGTAGTTTGGCTTCCTCTTTTTACTATTGTCACAATGCTGTCTACCAGACCTCAGCAAAGGAAACTCTTGCCAAAAAGTCTATTAAACCAGTTGAAAGACTGATTAGTACTGGCAAGTTGTAGATCACATTCCACCATGTGACAGTACCCCCGGGTTTAGAGCACTGCGTCCCAAAGTGCATGTAACTGATGGTATTACCCATGTCACCCTCATGGAGTTACATTAGTCACAACAGGAGCCTATAACAAACCCCCAAGGGGAAGAACCCTTGTATACCAATGCAGTGGAAAACCCAACGATTTCTGGTTGTTAATGTCACAGGGGCTCTTATGGAAGCAAGAGTGGCCTGGCACTCAGGAATCAAGAACTCACTTGGAGGGCTCCAAAAGATATAAGAAATAATAAAGACTAAATTTCTTGAAAGAAGAATAAGGGAAAAGACAAGTATGCCAAAGATAAAAGAAAAAGATAAGAAGCCAAACAAGTGAATCCTCAATTCACTGTTTCAACCTCCCAGAAAAGGAAATGGAATTAGCAAAGGATATGACCACCAATATCCACTGACAGGAAAGGAAGAAAAAGAGAAAGGGTGCTGAATGACTGACTTAAGATTATCAGTATTAACTTTAATAAAGATAAAAATAAATCCAATATATTAATTAACTGGGGAAAAGTCCCCAGGTGCTGAAAGGTGGCCAGCATATGTGAAAAGCTGAAAGACTGATCCTGGAAGGTGAGTCACTGGCTGTATTGTCTGAATTGGGTCAATACAGATATGGCCATCTCGAAATTTGACCTGTGTGACTGAATTGGCCCAATTGGGCCAAGTACATACAGGTTGATTGGTTGATGCCTGTATGGACCAATTGAGTTGTCCAAGGAGTATTGAAATACTTGATGCCTTGACAACTGATTGAAAGAATGTATACCCTCTGAGAATGGCCCTTGGAATAATCCTGAATTAAATTGCCAACCCAACTCCTGCAGGGCCAGATGATTTGGATCCTTGAATGGTCCTCTGATTGCCAGACTGATGAGTTAAGAAGTCCTCCTTCGAAATGGGACCTTGATTTGAAAAGGTGGAATTGGGTCCTGAAAACGTCACCATTGAATCGCTGAGCAAAAATGGTGCATAATGGTATATAATACCATATATGCACCACTCCTGCAACCTTGAGTACAGGGTGCATGGAGGAGTGGAAGAATTCCCCTTAAGGTGAGGGGAAAGCTTGAACTGAGCTGATCTGGTGGTTATTGGCCAAAATTGGGTCCTAAGGGTCTTTATGGGATTTGGGACCCACCTGGCCTTGGGGGCTAATGGACTGCCCCCTTTGGCCTCATTGGATTAGACCAAAAGGGGCCTGATTGGCCCATGGACCACAGACTGCGGTGTATGGACCGTGGACCGTAGAGGGCCTAAATGGCCCAAAAAGGCCATTTAGGCCCTAGACCCCCTAATGAAAAGGGGTGGCCCAGGAACACTGATGGGGGCTAGGGGGACAAGAGCCCCCTAGGAGACAGAGAGACCCCCCCAGGCCTGGGAGTTGGGGATATGAGAATTGGTCAGGGAGGCCAATGATGGCAGGATATGGCCTGAGGCCATAAATGATGGTTGGAGCCATAATTTGCCAGGGAAGTATGATATGGCCAGAAGGGGCCAAATTGGCCATAAAGATATGGTGTGGCCAATTGGCCCCAACTTGGTCTCAGGTTGGAATTGCCGCAACACCAATAGAGGAGGGTCATTCTTTGTGGTTGTGACAGTTAGAACTAAAAGCAAAATAATTATACATTTTAGGAAATGTTTTAGAGAAACAGCCACAATGCAAAAAGAGGGATGAAAGAAAAAAGTTATGATATAGATGTTGGAATGGAAGTCCTTTGAGAATTGATGAACAACTTCAAGCCAGTTGTATTTGTGATTTTGAATAAAAGAAGATTCTTAAATGTTGAATAGATTAGTATAAGCCAATGAGAACTATTCCCAAACATTAGTCAACTTGATGTAATTCTGTTCCAATCAAGAAACTTTACATATTAACAGCCAGTCTGAAGAGGCTGAAAAATAAGTTGTTAGAAGTAATATGATTAAGATGTTTAATTAAAGATACTACGGGGGCCAATATGGTGGTGGTGTTCCTATAAGGGCTTTTAAAAGTTAAAATTCAATTTTTGAAGCCTTCTTTGGGTGATTAAACATTGAGACATAGTTTCAATAGTAATTACCTGAATTACTCACATAAATATGAAAGACTATGGCTGAAATTGCTTTCATATTCCCATTGACAAGGTATTCCCGCCCAACAAGAAGATCTCATGAAATTATGGGCTAAAGTTTTGTTTACTTGGAAAATCACAGCCATTTTTGGATGTATGATAAAGTTTTTTGCAATGAGCTTGAATTCATTAGATATAAAGCTTTACCTGATGATGTGGGTTTAGTACCAGGTAAGCAGTTTCTACAAATGATAAAAATGAGTATTCCAAGGATTAACATAATTCAAAGAAATAAATTGAGATACCTGAAACTTGAGAATTACTTATTATGAGTCTAGTACTACTGTAAAGAAATTTCTGAGTGATTTTGTTTCTTTAAAGATGGTTTTTAAGAGAATTTAATAGATTATCAGCTGTGTGTTTTCTTCAAATTAAGGTTTTAAGGTTTGGATATGAAATTTTGATCAAACATCAAGTACTTTTCCTGACCTCAAAAGTTGTATGAGGTCAAATTTAATTAAAAATATTAAATCTTAGGAGGTTCAAGAGAAAAAAAATCAAAATCATTGTTTTTAACTTTATTATTCTAAATAAAGAATATTATAACAATTTATTGTTTTACCAACAATAAAAATTTATCCCAAAAAAATCTATAAGAAATATTTATGGCTACAAAAGAAATTTCTTTGGTGAAATTTCAATTGGAATCTCATTGAGCAAAGAAATGCAAGAAATTAATATTAAGAAGAAGTTTCTAAGAAGATGTTTAAAGAGAAAACATTCCCAAAAGTTACCAGGGTGAATTTGGATACAAAGTGACAAGGCTAAAAGTGATGAAAGATTCTCCAATTCACTTTTGGAGTGGTTCAAGTGTAAAATTTATTATCAGATTTATAAACACTGATTATAGTGATCTTTTCACATGGTTGAAAGGTTTAAAATTATTGGGAAATGGTGGTCAGCATTCTTTATTGATTGTTTTGAAAGTAATTAAACTAATTGTAAAAGGAGAAGATTCTAACATGATAGAAAAGTGGGGCAAAGAAGAAATTCTCTTATAGCCACCAATTCTCTTACTCCAAAACTGAAGTTTACTTTAATCAGTCATGAAAATCACATTGAAAACAAAAAAAATTATGGAATCATTTACCCCTTTTTTGGAGAAAAAATGGGCTTGTTTCAGCCTTTTTAGTCCCTTGAACCAGCCATTGGAATGGTAATATTTGGTTTAAAGCCTTCAAAACATGTCAGAATTTGTGTAGAGGACCTCAGAATCAATTAAAAATGTTCTTACCAAGTTTGTTTTTACTTAAGGGTAGTTTTACCCTCTTGGAAACAGTTGAAACTACTGTGGTTGGTATCAAAAACTCATCATCATTTGAGTCCAGGAAAGAAGTGGTGAACTTTTGAATGTATTTTGACATCCCATGCCTGTAATCAACCAATTTGGGGGAGTCTGGAACCCTTGGTGTGAGCCTTGAGGTATAGTTTACATACTCAAATAGGCCAAAATTATCATCAAACTAAATTCTGAACTATGCATAACCCATAAGTCATGCATATATTTAAAATTCATCATTTTGGATTTCAGAAAAGATGAATAACTTTTTGGTGAATACGTTAATCCATGGATTTAAGACCCAATTTGGATTCTACACAAAATTTCACCTAGGGTATCTTCATAGAGTAAAGAAGCTTAAATTAAATCTATGAGGTGGTAATATGGAAAATACTTAAACACCACATCAAAGAATTGTGAAAATTTTTCTTTTTCTCAATTTCATGCCAAAATAATGGGAATATGAGAAGTCCCATGTTACATATACACTAAGAATAGTGTTATGCATGTTTTTGGAACTCAATTTCATGGTATTCCAACATACAGGTTTGGTACACCCATACTTCATATCAGTATTTAAGCCTGAATTACTATTTTTGATGTGAAAATAGCTAAGGGGGACAAAATACAACAAAGAGAGCCTGGGTACCCAACTTCTGAGGCCTCTGAGGCGTGGATAGCTATAAAGCTTGTATCCATGGCTGATAATGGCTCAATTAGTATACTGAAACCTTTTGGGAACTTTGTTACCAAGCTAAAATCTCATTAAAATCATAAAAAGATTGCAAATAAGCTTCTATTTTGACCTGACAAGGAGGTAAAGAGCAGATTAAACTCCTATACCTATTTCAACTCTTAATTATTTTCCATGGATAAACCTTAAAAGAGTAATTAAAACAATTTTTGGACTAGTATCCATTGATTTACCTCATAGGAACCAGCTATATTGTGCTATTTACAATTCTACATAGAAATGTGATAAAAACTTCAAAAATTCATTAAAAATAAAACTCTTAATTAATATTTCTGAGACTTTTAGGACAAATGGAGAATGATATTACTCATAAAGAATCTCAAAAATATTATGGTCTCATCAGTAAAATTAAATGTTTTACTTACAGTCCATTTTTGATGATTCCAGGTGAAACACTGAATCTTCAAAAATTAACAGAAAATACAACCTATCATTAAATTTCAAATAAAATTAATAAATTTGAAAAATTAATGTTAATTTTGAAATAAAAGAATATTTACAGCTTTTGCTCCTTTTATTCTTAACCAAAAATGGGTTGGTAGTCACATAAAAGCATTAATTAAATGATTATGATAATTTTACATGACAAAAGATGATGCAATCAATAATCCAAAAAGAATTATTGGTTTTTCAGTTCACTCCATGGCACCCCTCTGTGAGCTGTTTTTGACTCAAAAAAAAGCCTTGTCTTGCTGTTTTTTCCAAATCATCTTATTATCAAATTATATATTTGTTACCAACAAGTAAGTATTAGTTAAAACTTGTATCAAGTGCTTTAAATATGTCATAGGCAATCAGAAAGATGTTAAATAGCATAAATAAACTATATATTGTTGTAATACTCCTATAACTCAATTTTTATCCTTTAAATACACAATTTATCTTCCAAAATCTCGCTACCAATCTCTTTCCAAGGTTCATTGGAGTATTAATGATTTATTTATTATTAATTGTTAAAAGTTTTTCTCTACTAATAGCTTTCCTCAAAAATCATATTTATGATTATTCTTACAAAAGATAACTATATATTAGGGGGTGTCAAAGTTACCAAATCCCACACTCAAAATCCCGAGTTTTTTTTTGCCAAAATCCCACATTAACTTTTTGGGATTTCAGAAATCCCACACCTAAAGAGGTGAGGTATTTTGAGGTACAAAAACCCAGGTTTTTTGGTACCAAATCCCGTGTTTAAATACCAAAATCCCACCTTTAGCTTCCCATAAAGGCACATTTTTCAAACACACAGCTCAGTAAGGGCATGTTAAATTGCATAAAAATTTCCTTCTCTTGCATAAAATCTAAATACACTCATCATTTATTAAGTTATTTGATTTCAAATTTCATTTACTACCAGCCGTTTCTTTATTTACCATGCCCAAGGCATCGCAAAGGCTACCTTTACTTCAGACCTTGAACTCACTTCAGTTCATCGATGCTCTCAACTCTGATAGTGATTCTGATATCCAGGAAGATATAATCTTGTTAGATATGATAACCTCACAAAGATACATCAATCCTCGTAGAAGATATCCATCTCATTACATGTATACAATGAATGATTTACAGACATTCTCATCTGAAAAGTTTCGACAGCTATGTAGGACAACACATGAATCATTTGAAAAATTGGTTGCACAAATTCAAGCTGATAAAATCTTTCAAAACTCATCACAAAACAAACAACGCAATCCTGCCATCCAATTGGCTGTGGCATTATCAAGGCTAGGATCAAATGGAAATGGGGCCGCTTTGGGAAAGATTGGAATGTTGTTTGGAATTAGCCATGGGGCTATTGTGTTGTACACTCAAAGAGTCATTCAGATATTAATGAAGTTGAAGTGCAAAGTAATTGTGTGGCCAACAATAGAACAACGCAGAGAAATGTCTCAAGTAATGCAAGCAGAAGGCTTCCCTGGGTGCATTGGGTTTATTGATGGGAGTCTCATACCATTATCACAACGTCCTCCCAATGATGGTGAAGCGTATTTTGATCGCAAAAAAAGGTAAGCTGTTGAATCTTTATTCTTTATTTCAATCTTACTGATGGTTTACATATAAGGTATTCTATGTCAATACAACTGGTTTGCGATATCAACAAGCAGTTCACTGCTCTGCATGTTGGTTGTACTGGGTCACTTCATGATTCGAATGTCTATCAACATATGAAAATAGCACAAACACCTCAAGAGTTTTATGAAAAGGATCAGTACTTACTTGCAGATTCGGCATATGCAAGCTCTCCTTGGGTTGTTCCAGCATATAAGGGAGCTGTAGCACATAATGAAGACAACCGTTCGTTCAATTACTGTCTAGCAAAATCAAGGGTCAGAATCGAGCATGCAATTGGCATTTTGAAGGGGAGGTGGTTTTCTCTAAGGGAAATGAGAAATCAAATGAGGTATAATCATGAAATTGAATATTTTGTAAGTTGGGTTGTGTCTTGCACGATTTTACATAATATGTTAGCTTAAATTGGTGATGAGTGGTTTGATTTATATGAAGATGATGATCCACCACAAGTGGAAAATCTGGCCAACAATGACATTGGGGAAGATGTGCTAAATATGCGTGAGAAAATTAAACCAATCACTTTGGCATGGAAAAATAGTCAATTGTAAATTTCTTCAGGACCAATGTTTTATGTACTTAATTTAATGGCATACAACGGAGTGGAGATGTTATTCATAAAATAAAAGTATTTACAATTAACATTTTTTACTTCTTTTTTGATCCTGCATATTTCGTTCAAAGTACCCATTGACTCTTGAATTTATTTTGGTGGGTGTCATTTTCAAGAATTTGTCACCTACATTAAATAATTTATGGTTTATTTGAAAAGAACATCCAAAATGAGTAATTGTGTCATGATTGATAATTTCTGGAGGTGGTTTTTTTGTATGATGAACCATTGTTGATGTCTTCCAAAGTATTTCCATGATGCCAGGTTTTTTTGAAAAATCGATCTCCATTTTTAATTCAGGGAAGTGTAAGCCATGTCCAGAGGGGGTGAAGATAGTAGGAAGTGGAAGGAAATCTTTTTTTGATACAAAAGAAAAAATACCATAAGTCCAGGCATTGAGATCGTTTAAATCTTTGTGTGGCTTATTGAAAAATCCATCTTGGGTGACAATGACATTGGTAAACGATTTGAATCCTTCCTTGGGATTGGCAGAAGTCCATTTGAGTTGACTGAAGTTGGGTAATTGGGCTGCTTCCATTAATGATTGATTTTCATTTTCTGCTAATTTTGAAAAATGGGAGATTCTTGAGTAAATGAATTCGTCATATTCATGAAGCTTGATCCATTGATTGTTATCTGTTTCAATTTGATGAGGAGTTAAACCAGGTTTTCTGGAGTAAACACCTAATAATTTTGTAATCAGTCAGTAATTATTAAGGGAATATGACAAAAAGATCACACACCTGCAGATTTTCCAGCATCAGAACCAGATCGAAACCCAATACCTTTCATAATGCCACCTTTGAGTTGCTTATTGGTTTTAATTTCTTGTCGATTTTGAGATAAGGACATTAATGTCATGACGATTTTTTGCAGCATTTGAGAGTGGCCAGAATAATTATCAAATGGGGTTATTTCATATATGATGACAGGCAAAAACGGCTTGGATGTTTTATTAATGAGGATATAAGGATGGGGGAGAGTGTTAAGTGATGGAAGTTTTAACCATGAGGCATTTGAAGATTTCTTGTCAATCGAAATTGTGGAAAAGTTTTTAAATTCTTTTTTGGAATGGCCAAGGTGAGACATTATTTCTTTTGAATCATGGATGTGTTGTCTTTGGCTTCGGGTGAGCTTTCTTTTATTATTTAATTTGGTATTATTATCCTCATGATGTTCTATATTTGGTTTAGTCCTAACCATGACATCAAGAGGAGTAATATGACCTTCATCATCTTCCAAATCATTCTGATGATGTGCTGAGTCTGGTTTAGTCCTAACCATGACATCATCAAACTGATTGGAAGAATGAGAAGGAGGAGGAGATTTTTTTTTGAATTTTAAGGATGATGGAAGGGATGGGAAATGAAATGACATTGCAAAAGAAACCCTTATAAATAATCCACCCCTACATGAACAAATAAAACAAAAATTAAAACAAAAAAGAAAAAAAAAGGTTAGTAAAGATCATAATCCAAAAAAAAAAGTCAGAAATGGATAATGATGGGTGATGGTTAGTAAAGATCATAATCCAAAAAAAAAAGTCGGAAATGGATAATGATGAGTGATGGTTAGTAAAGATCATAATCCAAAAAAAAAAGTTGGAAATGGATAATGATGAGTGATGTATGATGATGATTATAAAAAAAGAAAGAAATAATGATGGGTGGGTGAGTTGTGGATGATGATGGTGATGGGAGGTGCAAAAAAATGATTAAAATATTTTAAAAGACCAAAAGGACATTACCTACAGAAAAATTTAAAAAAAATTAGCAAAAAAGGATTGTGATTGAACAAAAAGAAGAGAAATTCACTTACCTGAATTTTGAAAAAAGTGAGTTTTTTTTTAAGAGGGAAGGGTGAAAAATAAAAATAGAATAAAAATAATTGAGAATTGACAAATAAAATTTAAAAAATTTGGTGATTTTTTTTAAGAGGGAGGAGTGAAAAGCAAAAATGAAAATTAAAATTTGAAATTCAAAAAAAAAAAATTTAAAAAAAGTTTTTTTTTTTTTTAATTGGGAGGGGTGAGCAGTAAAAAAAAAAAAAAAATTAAATGAAATTAAAGGAAAAAATCAACTTTAAAAAGCAAATTAAAAATTAAGAATTAAAAATCAAAAATCAACTGAACAAGGGACTTTGCCCATTTAAAAGTTGAAACCCTTCAAAATAAAAAAATATATAGAAAAAGATGAAAAAATTTCCCAACAAACCATAAAATGACATTTTCATAAAAAAGGAAAAAAACTGTCATCGAATTTGATTTTTGAACAGACTTCATATAAATGCTCAATGCAAAACTTGCCCAAATTTGCAAATCTGCTGCAAATTGCAAATAAATGTCATATGCACTTGGAATGGCAAGTTGGTGCGTCAATTATGCATAAAAATTGAAACTTCCCTTTGGTAATAAAGTGGAGTTAGATTTCATGACATAAGATCAATAATTAAACAAGCACCATATATAAATTGATCACATTACACATATGTAATAAGTTATTTTTTATTGACTAATGCCAGAATGCGTTCCAGCTCCCCGATTGGCCTGCTTGATGACAATGCCGCTATAGTGAGATCCATCTGGCATTGCTTTTCCTTCAATTCCAATTCACGATTCCACTTTTCTTTTTCAAATTCATGTTTCTTTGCATTTTGCTTCTCGTCAAACTCCATTTGTTTTTGTAGCTTGACTTCTTCAAACCGTTGTTTTTCCATGTTGCACACTTTCTCTTCATTCCACCTCTCCCTGTCCCACTCCAAACGTGCATGATCACTTATTTCACGGGCTAATAAGCATGAATTTTGTCAGTAGGATTCTTAATAGTATCCATAATTGCAAGTCATACCTTTGTTCCGTGATTCAAGTATATTTTCATAAGTAGGTGCAAACATATCCAGCGACCTTTTCCTAGAACCACTCTTGTCATTCAAGTTGGGTGTCATGGCTTGATTACGCTTTTGTGCTGAATGCATTATGGATTTACTTTGCTGATCAAAGGAGGAATAATCAATATTGGTGTGAATAAATATGACTCTTAAATGTACTTACCAAATCATCTTGAAGGTTTTCCACTGGAACCAAGTTATCCTCATTATGAAGCAAACAATCCAGATTGTGAGGTGAATCCAAGTGATTATTCTCCTTTGAAAAGCAAATGGGCTTTAATTATCTGAGGTATAAAAAGGAAGAGACCATAGCGTACCTTATCAAGCAAAACATCATCATCATCACCATTGAGACTGTCTTTTTCTTGCGAATCATAGCTTGCAATGGGAGTGACATTGGGCTTGTGGCCAAAGAGCAAATCCATTTCTGCATAGCAAGGACACATACTTTCCAGCTTTTCACTCATGGATTTTATTCCTTTACTCTCATCTTCTTCCGTTATTCCAGCCCCAGTTAAGTTTTTGAATTTTTTGGCTGCCATATATTTCTTTTTATATGTTCGCCATCGATCTCGGATGCTGCTTGAACTAAGGTTTAGGCGATTTCGTGATTTTTTGTTGACCTCAATGGCCATAAGCTGAAACCCATGCTGCTTTGAGGATGGAGGTCTTCCAATAGTTGTTGAACCGCTAGTACCAAAACATGACTCAAAATTGGACTTGACTGAAAGCCAATTAATTATTGTTAAATAATCTGTACGTATTAAGTGACCTGATGGATGAGGCAGGCCAGAGGTGATCTTCATGTCTGTCTTGATTTGTCTTGCTTTGGATCGAGGCATTATTATATGGATGATGAAGTATAAATGGACTATCAGCTGTTCGGTCAGATTGTCCAAAATGGAGTTCAGAAGAACATGTTGTACAGGTATGAATTGTGAGTACTCATTTGGGTTAGGTTTCAAGCTGAAATCCCAAATGCATGGGATTTGGTCAAAATACCAGGGGACTCAGTTAAAATACCATGGGACTTATACATAAAAAACCTGGGATTTAGTGTTGGGATTTGGGTTCCAAATCCCGTGTTATTTTAAGGCGGGATTTGGTGACTTTGACACCCCCTATTCAAATAACTTTATTATTTTGATAAAGAAGTTGCATTATTTAATACTTCTTGTAATTTATTCTTGTAGACAATTACTGCTTACTGTTATGATCACTAGTAGTGTATAACAAGGAAAAGAAATAAATAATTAATTAATTATTTAATTGTGGTTATGATAATTTTGTTTATTATATTTTATAAGAATAGTCATAGTACTGTTTATTAATAGTAAAATTATCAACAGTTTAATAGACAAAATATAACATTTACTCAAATTCTCTGTGAGAAACACATTCACAACAGAAAAGCAAATTATGGAATAATTGAATTTTGGTTTTCAAAAAAAGGGCTGGATTTATCCATTTTAGTCCCATAAAACAGCCATTGCTATAGTAATACTTGGTTTAAAGCCATTAAAAACATGTCAGAAAGTGTTTAGGATTCCTTAAAACCAGTTAAAGCTGCTCTTACTAAGTTTGTTTCAATTTAAGAGTAGCTTTAACCTCTTGGAAAAAGTAACCCTACTATGCTTGGTATCAAGGTATAACCATTAATTGAGTCCAGGGCAGAAGGGAAGACCTTTTTCATGTATCTTGACATCCAATGTCTGTAATAAAGGAATTTGGGGGAGTTTGGAACCCTTGGAGCCAAGATTCCATTTCAACCCCAAAATCAATCTTTTAATTTTTTTTCTTTAATTACTCATAATTTACTATACTTAAATTTTAAACATGTAATTAAATTGAAGAACTAAACTAAATAACTGTAAATATTAACTCCTCATATGTAAACTCAAGTTCAGTTATGTAATACATGTGCACCTTTTGACATTGCAATTGAAAAACTTCAATTCCTCATAACTTTTAAGCTAAAGATCACATATTAATTTTAACACATAAATTGATTGTTAACACCACATGTAGTGTGAAGTAAAATAAGGTTTTGAGGATTATCATATGTTCATACAGAAAATACTAAGAAATTAACTTAAACTTTTTTAGAGTTGAGTTACTAAAGTTTTCCTCAGAGGTGACCCCACCTGATTTCATATGAGGAATCCAATGATGAAATGATTTTATTAGCTTAATTTATTAGATAAAAAGTTATAATAACTTTCACCAACTTTTTTCCAAAAAATATTTTAAATTTTTAATGTGTTTAATGAAAATTTATAATTTACTTTATTATTTAATGTAAAGCTATATTTTTATGTCTTTAAATTCTAATCTAAGCTTATTGTTTAAACTTTGATTATTAATTTTATTTTTATATTTAAATTTTATAATTATATTTTAATTCTTGTTTTTATATTAAAGATAAATTTATTATTTTTAATCATAACTTATTCTTATTCCCTGTGGTATTTTGCATATATGAGAATACCTTTGAGGCTCTCAAAAGTCCAAAACGTCAATTATTTTATTCATATCATGTTTTACCATTAATAGTAGGGCATATATTGAGCATCCACAAATTTCAGTATGTCCATCAATTGATAATTTTATAACATGAAATTTAAAAAAATTCCAAAGTATCAATCCTTTGTTCTTTTCATCAAGAAAAGGAAAAGTTTGCTACATAAGGGATTCAATATTGGTAGCTTTTAATGATAACTGACTAGTCCACTCTTTCAATATTGAAGATAGTGTATTTAAAGTCATCAAAAAGGTGTATTTGATGTAATGATTCCTTTGAGGGAAGTCTCATGAATCTCTTGAGTATGATTGTTACTAAAGTATTGAAAACACAAAATTGAAAATGGTGTATCAGAATGTCATTTATTTACTTGTTTAATTGAAATACTTGAATTTGGAATGAAGAGGGTGGTAGTTTTTCCTGAGCCATGAATTGCTTATTTTTATAAGCTTGTACTTGGATTGTGATTTAAATCTTGATTTGACTGCAATTTATTTTGGTGGAGGAGTTTTGTGAGCCTTGAGGTATATTTTACATTCCCAAATAAGCCAAAATTATCTGAAAAATAAATTATGAACTATGCATAACCCATAAGTAATGCATATATTCAAAATTCATCTTTTTTGATTTCAGAAAAGATGAATAACCTTTTAGTGAATAAGTAAATCCATGGATTTAAGGCCAGATTTGGATTCTATACAAAACTTTACCCAGGGTAGCTCCATAGAGTGAATAAGCTCAAATCAACTCTTTGAGGTGGTAAGATGGAAAATACTTCAATACCACATAAAAGATCTGTGAAAATTTTTGTTTTTCTCAATTTCATGCCAAAATAATGGGAATGTGAGAAATCCCATGTTACATATACACTAAGAATAGTGTTATGAATGTTTGTGGCACTTGAAATTATGGTATTATTACATACACCTTTGGTACACCCATAGTGATATCTCACTTGAGGCCTGAATTTCTATTTTGATGTAAAAAATAGTCAAGGGGGGAAAAAGACATCAAAGAGAGCCAGGGTACCCAACTTCTGAGGCCTCTGAGGTGTGTAAAAGTCCAAAGATTGGATCCATGGCTGATCTTGGCTCAATTAGTAAACTAAAACCTTTTGGAACTTGGTTACCAAGTCAAAACTTCATTCTATCATAAGAAAATAGCAAATAAGCTGCCATTTTGATGTGCCAAGGAGGTAAAGAGCAACTTAGACTCCTGTAACCATGTCAATTTCTAATGAATTTCAATGGATAAGCCCCAAAAGAGGAATTAAAACCATTTTTTGGACCAGTATCCATTGATTTACCCCATAGAAACCAGCCATATACTGCTATTTGCAATTCTACGCAGAAATGAGGTAAAAACTTCAAAAATTAATTAAAAATACAATTCTTATTTAATCTTTCTGAGCTTTCAGGACCAATTGAGAACTGTATAATTCATATAAAAACCAAAATAATCATACTTTCATAAGTAAATTTAAAGGTTTTACTCACAGTACATTTCTGATGATTCCATGTGAAATATTGAATCTTTAAAAATTTACAGAAAATACTCTCTGTGATGAAATTTCCAATAACATTGATAACCTTTAGAAATGAATGATTATTGTGGAATAAAAGAAGATTTATAAGGGTTACTCCTTTTGATCTTCACCATAAATGGGTTGGTAGTCACGTAAAAGCACCAATTAAGTAATTATGATAATCTTATGTGACAACAGATGATGCAATAAATAATCCAAAAAGATTTATTTTTTTCTCAATCACTGGCTTTTCAGCTTTCTCCATGGCAGGCCTCTGTGAGCTGTCTTGACTTAAAAGAGGCCTCCTCTTGCCGTTTTTTTCCAAATTATCACATTATTCAATTATACTTTTATTACCAACAAGTAAGTATTAGTTAAATCTTTTCTTAAGTGTTTTGAATCTTTCAGAATCAATCAGAAAGACGTGAAATAATAGAAAAAAACTATATATTGTTGTAATACTGTTATATATCCATTTTTGATCTTTTAAATCCACAATTGTCTGTCAAATCTCTCTGCTTTTATCTTTAATAAGTTCTTTGGAGTTTTAGTGAGTGAGTTATCATAATTCCCAAAAGGTTTTCTCTATTAATGGCTTTCTTCAAGAGTTATATCTTTAATTATTCTTATATCAGATAATTATATATTAAAATAATTTTATTATTAAATACTTCTTGCAATTGATTCTAGTAGACAATTGCTGCTTACTATTATAATCACTAGTAGTGTACAACAAGTAAAAGAAATAATTAATTAATTAATTATTTACTTGTGGTTATAATAACTTTTTATTATTATATTTCATAAGAACAGTCATAGTACTGTTGATTAATAGTAATATTATCAACAGTTTCATAGATAAATCTTACATTTGGGGTACTGGCCATGTTTTTTAAACCTTGTACCCTTAATTAATATATTTTTAAGCTTTAAAATATATTAATTTAATTATTTTTTTCTTTCAATTTGAAGTTAAAATTATTTTTATTTTTGAAATTGTTTTAAAATATTTTTCATTGAGGAACTTGGTTTAATTTTATACTGTTTTTACATGTGGCTTTTTCACATTTAAAAACTTATAATATTATTCTTTGAGCTACTCTGAATTAATTTTGATTGAAAATCTTAAATTTTATTTTTTTTCTTTAAAAAGGATAATTTTTTTAATATTAAAAAGTAAAAACTTATGAAAAATCTTAAAAAAAAAGTATAAATAATAATTTTTCTTTTATCAATTTTTCTCTAGTGTCTTTAATCAAATACTGTGCAGCTGGTAACAGACTCAGTAGAAGATACATTACCAGTCCAGAATCTGAAGACATTATTGAAGTGCAAATTGCTAAAAGAGGCACTTTATTTAAGACAGAACAAGCCAAACAACCACCAAAAGGTGTGTGTTTTCTGTTTTCAATTCTTATTTTCTCTTGAATTGATTTGAAAATGGTGCATACAAGAAATGGACGCAGCTATTCAGTCCAACCAGATGGACCTTGACAAGGAAGAGGTAAGACCAGAACAAGGTCTGCTAAGTCTTCCTCAAGAAAGACACATCTGGAGGATGCCAGAGCTTCCCCCATTCCCCAAGGTCTGTACAAACAAACTTTGATGTGAACTCTGAGCCTGAACTAATTGAAGGTAATTTTTTAAGGCCTGAACCACTTTCAAGTGGCAGCCATAGAAATATATCAGTCCAAATACAAAAATTGGTTCAGAGCAGCAAAAAAAAGAGGAATGGGAAATATGTGCAAGCCTTTGGCAGGGGCCATGAGCTCCTACTTACACATAAAGAGCTTTCTGGGTCAGGAGAAGACCATAGAACCCTTAGGTGGGTGGAGCCCATTTTCTTGCAAAGACAAGGTCAAAAAGGTAAAGAATTGGTTTAAGAACCAAAGTCTTTTATCTGTAGACCAGAAGAAGGAATTGGCAATGACCCCAGCTTTGGAAGAAGGCCCAGTGGCGTCTACCAGCTCCAGAAGCATTCAAAGGGAAGCCCAAAGGACCTCAGAAGAAGAAGAAAGGTCCCACGAACCATCAGGGAAAGGGAAAAGGCAAAGAAAATTGGCACAGACCTTACCCACAAGGATACAGGATCCCCAAATTGGAGCCTTCAGCCATGAACAGTGTCTTCAATATGGCCAGGACTCTCATGGAATTCATAGCCAAAGAGCAGGAAAGGATGAACAGGAATTTTCTACACAAATAATAGATGAAATACAATTTGTTAAATCTAGTATTGATGTAGAACCTGGCAAATTTGATGCAAAGTTAAACAAAATAACATCAGATATAAGTGAATTAACAAGCAATGTCAAGAACTATACTGAGTGGTATAAGTTGGAAAATGTCAGACTTGATTCAATTACCAATGCATGTGACAGAATTGAAAGTAGATGTCAAGCCCAAAATGATGAAATGGAAGATCTTTCCATTTTAAACATCAATGATCAACTTGGAATTCTGAAAGATCATGTTTTAGAAATAATTAGTAATACCAATCACTTTGCCACACATCTGGGAAAAAGTGACAGTGAAAGACAGAAGTTGAAAAATGAGATCATTGTAAATGTGGAGCAAATTGATAAATATTATGAACCACATATGCCAAGACATTCTACACCTTTGACTGAAGCAAAACGTTCTGTAAAAGGAAGTTTGACCCCATTTTTAGGAGAAAATCCTATCTGTGCAAAACATATTCCCAAACTGGAAGAATAGCCAACATTATCTGGTGAAGGAAAATACAATCATATTGAGCTCATCAGAACAATTGATATGTTGCAAGAAGATTTTCACATACCTGATGAAGTCATATTGGGCAAGCTACACTCTTTGTTTACCAGTACTGCAATGCAATGGTATTACAAAATGAGAACAGATAATGGTAAACATGATTGGCCTTAGTGGAAATGTGAAATAATCACCAAATGGGCTAACAATTCTTGGATATTTAAAATTTAAAGTGCTTTTGAAAGTGCCATTCTTAACTCAGAAAAGGATAAACCAATTACTTTGTTCCTCAAACAGAAAGACAGATTATCTGCCTCACACCCAGATAGGTCTCACTCTATGATTAATATGAAAATATTAAGAAAATGTGGAGAAGAACTAGAACCTTCTATCAAGTGCAGAGGTGTAGAGCCCTGCTCAACAGAAGACTACATCAATGCCATGGAAGATATCACTACTAGAACAAGAATTGGTAAAACCTGGACTAGAGTCCCTATGGAATCCAAAATGGTCTCTAAAACTTCCAGAGAAGATAAGAGGCCTGAAATACCTGAATTGAAGTGTCACAAATGTGGAAGCACTTCAAATTTGGCCAACACTTGCACCAAAAAGACAAATATTAAGGAAGCTCAAGTAATTGAAGAAGTTCAGTGTGCTGAAGAGAAAGAAGAATCTGACCTAGATTCTGCAGTTTCTGAGGATACACCAGTGGAGGACTATCCCATTGAAGACATTACAGCTTTCTTTGAGGTCACAGAAGTCCATACTCACTTGCCACAGTAAACTGGGGATTGTCTCAACCTGATCAATATCCAGGATTCCAGAATGTGTAAAACCAAACCAGCTAGAGGTAAAGGATACACCGCTGGAGAATCTTGTATCACATCAATCCTGATTAATGATATTGAAGCCAAAGTAAATTTGGATACAGGGTAATTTTGTACTTGTGTAGGCAAAGATTATTGTCAAGCCATACTCCCTGAATGGAAAAACCATCTATTACCAATATAGGGTATACAATTTTGTAGTGCCAGTAATAATATGTACCCTTTGGGCATATTGGACACTAATCTTGTATTTCCACATCCAGAAGGAAGTGTAAGAATGAAAACTGAGATAGTAGTAATGGAAAATTGCACATCTCAGCATATCATTCTTGGAAATTATTACTTGGATATTCATGGTATTGACATCATTAACCATAAAGACAGATATTTCACAATTGGAGAAAATAAAAGACAAAAATTTGCCTTTTCCAATATGCCAAAGCAAATATCTGTGATATCTTCTGTTAAAGATACTTATAAGGAAGAATTTGTGTCTAATCAACTTGTTGAAGCACAAATTAATCCATCATTATCACCAAAAACGAGGCATGACCTTATTGATGTGTTATACACATATAAGAATGCCTTTGCTTCTGATAATGATCCATTAGGCTCTATTAAAGGGCATGAAGTTAATATTACTCTTAATATTGACAGACCATACCCTCCAGTACTTAGAAGACCAGCTTATCCAGCCAGTCCTAGAGCTAGAGAAGCCTTGGAGAAACATATCCAAGAGTTGATCCAACTTGGTTTACTAAGGAAAGTAGGCCATAATGAAGAAGTTGAAGTGACAACACTTGTTATTACTGCTTGGAATAATGATAAATCAAGGATGGTTGGAGATTTTAGAGCATTGAAGACCTACAAAGTTCCAGACAGGTATCCAATTCCTAGAATTCAAGAAACCTTGACCCAATTGTCTAAAGCCAAGTATATAACATCCATGGATGCATTGAAAGGCTTTCATCGAAGTTTTTTGATGCCCAAAAATAGGAAATTAGTTAGAATTATCACTCACTGTGGTATTTATGAGTATCTTAGAATGCCATTTAGTATTAATAATGAATCATCTCATTATAAAAGAATGATGATTACCATTTTCCCCACAGAATTATCTGAAGGATGGCTTATCATTTATATTGATGAAATTATTATATGTTCTGACTCATGGTCTTTTCACCTTGAAAGACTTGCAAGAGTACTTGATAAAGCTACAGGAGTGAATATGAAGATTTAACTCAAGAAATGTAATTTTTGCTTTGAAGAAGTTAAAGCTTTATGACATATTGTCTCTGGCTTAAGTTTTGGTATTGAAAAAAATAAAGTAGCAGCAGTGTTACTTAAGCCAATACCCCAGAATAAGAAAGAAGTGATGTCTTTACTTGGATTTGCCAGTTATTACAGGCAACACCTGAAAGACTATGCAATTTTAGCCAAGTCACTCTATAGAATCTGTGATCAAAAGACAGTATTTGATATGACAAAGGAAGGAATTGAAGCTTATGAGAAGATAAGGAAAGATCTTACAGAAGCACCTTTACTCCTCATGCTGGACTGGAATTGTAAGCTGGGGTCTCTTTTGTGACCTCCAGTTTATATAAAAGGAATTTAATAAATTAATCAAAAGTGGGATACTGTTAAGAGGAGATAACAGAGACATCAATGTAGTTTAATTATAGTATTATTAGTGGTATGAGCTTCACTAATAATATCAAAGATAATTTATAATTTTAAGTAATATAAATTTATATATAAAAGTTTGAGAGATATTATATCTTTTAAAGTAATAAATGATTTAATTTAAACTGTAAAAATATTTATATAAAATTGAGCTCTGAGGTATCATTCAAAAGTAAGAATGATCCTCTTGAATATTGTAAATACAAAAATATAAATGATGTCATAGTAAGATTTTTATGACATCATCAAAAGAAATTAATAATGATTAATTTACAAAATTAAATGATTTCATATAATATTTTATGACATCATCAAGATCTAAAATAATAAATTTTAATTATTAGGTTAAAGTTTGAACCTAATAATTGAATAAAAGAAAAAATTAAGATGTAGACGGTGTAGCAGGTAAGCCATTCCATGCTTGCAGGCTCACATTTAATAACACTAAAAAAAATAAGAAAAAAATGATAAATGTAATTTATGATTAATAATAACAACTGTACTTATTTACAATCTTCATAATGATATCTTGAGTTCTGGAATTATTGAAATAAAGTTTTTTTCTTGTTGTATAATCTGAATCATAGAAATTGTTACATATTTGTATCCCTTCTTCATTTAGAAATTCAAAATAAAATGACTCTTCACGCTTTTCTATTTCTTCAAAATAAGTATTCAATTTATTATAGTCTTCATTTCAAAAGAATAACTTATCAATATTTATTGCACTATCTATGTTTGTAGTAATGTTTTTTAAAGCTTTTGATACTGTTTCCTTCAGTGTTGTAGATTTCCCGATTGTCCTCTTTGCTATAAATCTTTGAATTTCATTTTTTATTTTGATTTCATCAAACATTTCATTCTCTTTGTCAATACTCTTTTTATTATTAGTGGTCTCTGCAGTAGATTTCGTGTCTGAAATTTGATTTATTGAGTTATTGTTGACTTTTAAATCCCGCATACTGCTATTACCACTAATTGCTTTATTGTTATTGTTATTCGCGTAAGACTGATTAGCACTGATGTTGTTATCCTTTTTAATTGTATTCGCGTTGATTCCTTTACTAGCCAACCTATTACTATACTCCTCAAGAATATTGGACTTATATGCAGGGGAAAGATCTGAATCCGATGAGAATTTGACAGTTGTATTACCATTGTAAACTTCTGAACCTTTATTTCCCTTTCGATCTGCTGCTAATTCAGTTAGTGACTTTCTGCATTCTTTATGTTTCATTCTTTCTTGATCATAACCAACAGCAAGAGATGCTGTAGGTTGTCCAAATGGCTTTGTGTGGCTATCAGATTGAGAAATAAGGTTGAAACAATTGAATGAGGGGATAAAAGCTGTATGAACCAACCTGTTGATATCTGCATTACTAACATTATCTTCTGAGACTGTATTTTTCATTGGCTTGTTATTCAAACACGACCGAGGATTGCGATTTTCTGAATTAATTATATTTTTCTTCTGATCAGTACCTATAGTCTTTCTATTACTAAGATGTTTGCAATTCAACCAAGCTGTGGATCTGGTAGTGGGTTTTCTGGGCTGACGACAAGGAGTATATTGGTTAAATCTACAATTATCGTTCATCATTACAGATACACTATGAGTGATATTACTCATTTCCTTCATGATTAAAGAGAAGTTATTAAAAAGTAATACTACGGAAGGATCAAAAGTAGTATTATTTAAATTTTTCATGTTAGACAAATTAACAGATGGGTCTAACTAGAGAACATTGTATCAATAAAAGTGATTTGGAATTCAAATCTTCAAATTGTCGTAGATTATTGTAAGCGAAAAAATCAGAATAGTCTTTGATTTTTTTTGAATGATGGAGTAAGAATAGATATAAATTTAATTAGGTAGTATCCAACATCTAATTAATTTATTTAGAATTAATTAGCTAACAAATTATTTCTAATAATACATTTAGGGTATTGGTAAAAACACGTAATTTTATGGTAAAAACACATAAGGGATGGTTTTTAAATGAAATATGGCTATTTATGGCATTTATGATGCCATTAATGCCATTTGTGGCATTAAAAATTCCATTTATGGCATTAACAGTGCCATTAATGGAATTATCAATGAAATATTTCTGATGCCATTAATGCCATTTATGGAATCAACAATGCCATAAATGGCATTAACAATGCCATTTATGGAATCAACAATGCCATAAATGGCATTAACAATGCCATAAATGGCATTAACAATGCCATAAATGGCATTAACAATGCCATAAATGGCATTAACAATGCCATAAATGGCATTAACAATGCCATAAATGGCATTAACAATGCCATAAATGGCATTAACAATGCCATAAATGGCATTAACAATGCCATAAATGGCATTAACAATGCCATAAATGGCATTAACAATGCCATAAATGGCATTAACAATGCCATAAATGGCATTAACAATGCCATAAATGGCATTAACAATGCCATAAATGGAATTAACAATGCCATAAATGGCATTAACAATGCCATAAATGGAATTAACAATGCCATAAATGGAATTAACAATGCCATAAATGGAATTAACAATGCCATAAATGGCATTAACAATGCCATAAATGGAATTAAAAATGCCATAAATGGCATTAACAATGCCATAAATGGCATTAACAATGCCATAAATGGAATTAAAAATGCCATAAATGGCATTAACAATGCCATAAATGGCATTAACAATGCCATAAATGGCATTAACAATGCCATAACAAATGGCATTTTCAGTGCCATTAATGGCATTAACAGTGCCATTAATGGCATTATCAATGAAATATTATTGATTGCATTAATGCCATTTGTGGCATAAAGAATGCAACATTTCTGATTCTATTAATGCCATAAATGGCATTAATAATGCCACATTAACAATGCCATTAATGGCATTACTAATACCATGAATGGCATTATCAATGCAATGAATGGAATAATGCCATTTATGTAACACCATAAATGGCATTGTCAATTCCATTTATGTAATGCCACAAATGTAATTTGAGATTCCATAAATGGCATTTTTGATGCCATTTATGTTATAGTTAAGGCCATTAATTCCATTCTTAAGGCCAATGTTAAGGCCATTCATGCCATTTTTAAGGCCATTTATGGCATCTTCAAGGCCATTAAATTCAATTTATGGCATTGCTGTAATGCCATTTATGCCAATTTTCTGGCCATAAATGGCATCTGTATGTCATTCTTTATGCCATTTATAGCATTATTATGTCATTAGTGATGCCATTTATGGCACTTTTGATGTGATAAATGGCACTGTTAATGCCAAATATCAAATTTTAACTTCCACTCATCATAAATTAAATTTTGAATTCAATTTATGTCATAAATGGCATTTTCAATTTAATTACAAACATGAACAAAAAAACATAAAAAAACATGGACTTTTTGGGCCTACAAATGTTCTTGCAAAAAAAATACCAAAATGTTGGGCTTCTGGTTTATTATTCTCAACATTCTCACCTTCATTTTTTGAAAAAAAATTGAAATTCATAAGTGGGAACATTTTTAATGAATTTTTTCAAAAAAATGGGCCATTTTACCAAATTGCCCAAAATAGAAAAATTGGGCAAAAAAAAAAATTTGAAAAAATTTGGGGACCTTCACATCCCATGTCGGAAAAAATATGGCAAAAAAAAATGTTAAAAATTCTCAAAAATGAGCCTGAGGAATTTTTATAAAAGAATTAGGTTACTTACGTGGTTTTACCATAAAATTATGTGTTTTGGCCATAATTTGGTAAAAACACGTAAGGGATTACGTGTTTTTACTAAAAGCTTACGTGTGTTTACCAACACCCTACATTTAATATATTAAATATAAGCTGGGGTCTCTTTTGTGACCTCCAGTTTATATAAAAGGAATTTAATAAATTAATCAAAAGTGGGATACTGTTAAGAGGAGATAACAGAGACATCAATGTAGTTTAATTATAGTATTATTAGTGGTATGAGCTTCACTAATAATATCAAAGATAATTTACAATTTTAAGTAATATAGATTTATATATAAAAGTTTGAGATATCTTGTATCTTTTAAAGTAATAAATGATTTAATTTAAACTGTAAAAAATATAGATAAAATTGAGCTCTGAGGTATCATTCAAAAGTAAGAATGATCCTCTTAAATATTGTAAATACAAAAATATAAATGATGTCATAGTAAGATTTTTATGCCATCATCAAAAGAAATTAATAATGATTAATTTACAAAATTAAATGATTTCATATAATATTTTATGCCATCATCAAGACTTCAAATAATAAACTTTAATTATTAGGTTAAATTTTGAACCTAATAATTGAATAAAAGAAAAAATTAAGATGTAGACAGTTTAGCAGGTAAGCCATCACATGCTTGCAGGCTCACAGTAATATACCTTTTAAATTGTACATTGATGCATGTGGAGATGGATTGAGGGCAGCCCTACATCAAGCCCAAATTATTGATGAAAAACCTAAAAAGGGACCAGTTTGTTACATCTCAAGACAAATCAAACCAACAGAAGCCAGATGAAGTGCTTATTTTTGGTATGGGCACTTGAGAAATTACACTATTATCTTGATGGAAGTGTTTTTGAAGTTATAATTGACCATAATTCTGTGAAATCACTTCTTAACATGAAAACTCCCAACAGACATATGTTGAGATGGCAAATAGCCATTCAGGAATATAGAGATAACATGACTATAGCTCATAAAGCAGGAAAAATTCACAAGAATTCTAATGGACTTAGCATGTCGGAATTAGCCAATACTCTTGATAACCCAGCTTATGTACCTTTGGAAGAAGAACAACAGATTTTAATTGAAAAAATTAACATAACTGATATTGGGACTGAATTCTTTGAAGAAGTCAGAGAATCTCATAAGCAAGAAAAGAATTTCAGTATCCCGACTTCCTTATTAGATAAAGACTGAAAAGATACATCTTTAGTCAATGCACTTGTGTCAGCTGGAGTCTATGTTGAAGCAGTAATTAGGCTATTTACAACTAGAACTATGACTGTGACACATGAGATCAATTTTAAAATAGGAGTTTTTAATAATATAATAGTTTATAATATAATAATAGGGCTCTACTATTGTAAAATAGTGGTGGTGAGCGCTATTGAGAACCCTGGATGCAGTCTTACCAGTTGGATTACTATAATAAGAACTACAATAATTAAGATTATAATTATACCCTGATTATTACCCAAGAGTAAAACTGTTTTGGACAGTTTACTATGTAGGATATTCAAGAGCAGGATGAGGAAACAATTCTGGCTGTGAAAAGCCTCCTTTTTATCTTGAAATGGGGTGGAAAGGGTGCTAGACCTTTCCACGTAGAGGAAGTGAAGATTTTTTCACTCTTTAGTACTGGCTTGTGGTTTGGAAACAGCCTGTATAACCTGTATTGGGCTCAGATGTGGTTTTGAAACCACATCTGGGCAGTTTTCACCAACACAGGGTGAAAATTTTCATCTGGGGACCTCACAGCCTGATTCTGACGTGTATGATGTGTAGAATGCTGTACAGAAACTGTATGGGACCCCAGTATTGACTGACATATGAGGTATTGAAGTATAAACAAGCTTCTTTGTCTATTTGACACCTCATATTCATGGTTATGGGATATAATCCCATGGTAAGGCTGTATATGACAGCAGGTGGGAATCTGACCTTAAAACAGCCATAGCTTTGTCAATTCTTGAGATATCAACCTCAAAATGGGCTCGGTTTATAGCCCTGTATGTGCTCTACACAATGGTATCTCATTTGATATGGGTATCATTAAATATGGCAAAGTTATTTCATGTACAAGATTTTTGTACATTTGCGTGGTATAGGCAAAAAGCTGTATTGAGCTTATTTGCCCCATAACGTTTGTTCTAGTTGAGCTATGAGGAAATGGATGACACCATCAGATAGCCCTGACTGTGCTCTTTTCAAAAAGACCCCACTTCTTTGTTCACCCTTATTTGGGCTGAAACTGACCATAACTCCAGTAATATTGGTGCTAGCTCAGTTTGGCTGGTACCATTGGATAGCCCTGGCTTAGAGCTTCATTTTGAGTACCCATTTGATGGGGTTAAGCCTCTCCTTCTAGATTTTAGATGAGAGGTGTAAATTAAGGTTTCAGCTCAGAAATAACTTTGAGCTGGAATAACTTTGTTATTTCTTATCCTATGGTGATGATTTGGCTCATGTGAACCTTAGAGGTAATTTCATATACCCAAAAGACCACAAATACAAAAATAACTTATTAAAATAAATAAAATAACTTTATTTATATTATTAAAATAAAAATCAAAATATAAATATAAAATTATATTAAAAATAAAAAATTAATTACAATTTAAGAATAAAAATACATTAGATTTTGTAAGTATAAAATTACATTTATACTTGAAAAAATTAAGTAAAAATGAAATTTTAACAAAATTGTGAAAAAATGAATAAATTTGGAAAAAAGCTAAATAAAAATTATTATAACTTTATATTCAATAAATAAACACATAAAAATTATTTCACCATTGGATTCCTCATAAAAAATCAGGTGGGGTCACCTCTGAGTGAAATTCTTGTAGCTCAACTCTAAATAAGCTTAAATTAAGTCTTTAGTATTTTCAATACAAAAGTTGAAAATCCTCAAAACCTTAATTTAATTCACACCACATGTGGTGTTAACCATCAATTTTTGTGTTAAAATTGAGGTGTTGTGTTTAGTTTAGAAGTTATGAGGAATTGAAGTATTTTCGATTGAATTCAATTGAAATGTCAAAATGTGCGCATGTATTACATAAGTGAACTTTGATTTACATATGAGGTGTCAATTATTACTGTATTGTACTGTACAATTGAATTGAATTACATATGTAAATTATAAGTATAATACATGATGAGGAATTAAAGGAAAAATAAATTGGAAAGATTAAATTTGGGGGGGGGAAAAGGAACTCCAGCTCTAAGGGGGAGCTAGACCCCCAAATTCCTTGCTGACAGGCGTGGGATGTCAAAATTCACGCAAAGGTTCATCACTTTTGGCCTGGAATTGAGCTACAGGGTCTGTGGACTCAATTGATGATGAGGTTTTGATACCAACTGGGGTAGTATTAGCTGTTGCCAAGAGGGTAAAACTACCCTTAAGATAAAACAATCATAGTAAAAACAGTTTTAACTGGTTTCTACGCCTCTGACACACATTCTGACGTGTTTTGAAGGCTCTAGGCCTGGTATTGCTATAGTAATGGCTGATTTAAGGGTCTAAAATGGCTAAAAATGGCTAAAAATGGCTTAAACCAGCCCTTTTTGGTCTAAACCAGGGTTCAATGATTCCATAATTGGCTTTTCTGTTGTCAGACTGTTTTTCACGACTGAAAAGAGTAAATTTTACTTTTGGAGTAAGAGAATTGATGGATATAAAAGAATGTCTTCTTTGCCCCACTTTTCTCTTCATGTTAGAATCTTTCCCTTTTATTAATTAGTTTAAACACTGTTAAACTAATCAATCAAAGATTCCAACCACCATTTTTAAATCATTTAAATCCTTTTAACCACGTGAAAAAATCATTATAATCATTGTTTGTAACTCTTATAATCATTTTTACCCCTGAACCACCCCAAAAGTGAATTAAAGCATCTTTCATCACTGTAAACTTTGTCACTTTGTTTCCAAATTTACTCTGGTTCCTTTTGGGCGTGTTTTCTCTTTAATATTCTCTTTAAAGACTTTTTTCTTTAATTAATTACTTGCAGTTCTTTGCTCAATTAATTCCAATTGAAATTGCTCTTGAAGAAATTTCTTTTGTAGCCTTAAAATATCTCTTGTAGAGTATTTTTTGGATAAATTTTTATTGTTGGTAAAACAATAAATTTTTATAATATTATTGTTTTATACTAATAAAGTTATAAAGAATAAAATTGGCGTGTTTTCTCTTAAAAATAATATTTCATACTATTTTTAATTGATTTTTACCTTATACAAATTTTGAGGACAGGAAAAGTACTTGATTTTTAATCAAAGTTTCATATCCACACCTTACAGCTCAGCTCCATGTTTTGGTGGTATCTTGGCTATATCATTGGTTTATGGTATTTTGGCTGTCATGCTTGTGCGCTGGTTTTGAGTCACAGCCTGACAACTTGATGAAGTTTGCAAGAATTCCTCTTCTGAAGGGAGATTTCACTTGTTTGATGGGATAATTTACCACAGAAAAAAATATTCTTGTGTGATGACATTGTGTAGCAGATTTCTTATCAATACCATTCTTCATTATTGCCATGATAGCATCTACTCTGGACACCTTTCAGAATACAGAACACTTGAAAAAGTGAAGAACTGTGCATGGTGGCCAGCTTGTTGGAGAAAGGAAGCCATTGAATAGTGCCATACCTGTGATAGATGCCAAAACGCAAACAGGAGTACAGGCAAGAAATTTGGACTAATGATTCATATTCAAGAACCAAAATCCCCTTGGCAGTTGTTCACATGGATTGGGTCACAGAACTCCCTCCAAGTGGTGACAGAAGTTATAATGCTTGTTTAGTAATTGTAGACAGATATAGCAAAGCTCACATATTCTTACCATGTCATAAAGATGACACTTCTAAGGATAAAGCTCTTCTTCTATTGAATAGAGTTATTTCTCATACAGGGTTGTTTAAGAATATCATAATTGACAGAGATCCCAAATTAACATCTGCACTTTTAACCAATCTTCACAGATTGTTTGGGACTAAGTTATCATTCTCAACAGCATATCAACCTCAAGCAGATGGGCTAGCAGAAAGAATGATTCAAACTTCAGAGGAAATTATCAGGAGATTATGTGCTTATGGGTTAGAATTCAAAGACTCAGATGGCTTTACCCATGACTGGTGCACTCTAATACCTGCATTGAAACTGGAATATAAGACATCAGTCCATTCTTTTACAGGCCAAACCCCTGCTATGTTTTGAAAAGGATGGAATCCAAGACTCCCAGCAGACACACTGAGGAAAGAATTGATTAAAATTCATCCTACAGCTTCCAGATTGAAGATAATTCTTGATAAAGTGAAACATAATGCAAAACAAAGTATGAATGACACTTTTGACTATGCAAAGCAGAAGTGGGACAAGAGTCACAAAGTAGGGGACTTAGTTCTAGTTTCAACCTTGAATTTTAATAATATAAAAGGCCCAAAGAAACTTAAATATTCTTACGTAGGACCTTTTGTTATTGTTGCATTACATGGAACCAATGCAGTTCAAGTGGAATTGAGTGGTGAATTGGGAAATAAACACCCCACTTTTCCAGTCAGCTTGATAAAACCTTATCAAACAGCTGACAAAGAATTGTTACCTTTAAGGAACCCAACTCCTTTAGCTGTACCACCAATGAGAAGAATGTTGACAAAAAGATAAAGAAAGTAATTAAAGAAAGGAGACTTAGGGGTAAAAATCAAAGAGAACATCTTGTCAGATATAGAAATACAGTACATAAAGATTAATGGCTTGCAGAATCAGAAATACCTGACTCAGATAAACTGTTAAGAAGATTTAGACATGAAAGAAGGCCACAAGCCTGAATATGGCTATAAATGTGCTTTAAATTACTTGATCTGAGTAATTTAAAGAGGTTGGACAGTGGACATTACCCCCTTTGGGGCCTTTTTCTTCTTAAATATAATTCATAAAATTGTAGTACAATTTTATTTTTTGGTGGGAGGGAATGTGAGCCTTGAGGTATATTTTCCATACCCAAATAGGCCACAATTATCTTAAAAATAAATTCTGAACTATGCATAACCCATAAGTCATGCATGTATTAAAAATTTGTCTTTTTTGATTTCAGAAAATATGAACAACTTTTTATTGAGTAAGTAAAGCCATGGATTTAAGGCCGGATTTGGATTTTACACCAAATTATACCCAGGGTAGCTCCATAGAGCAAACAAGCTCAAATCAACTCTTTGAGGTGGTAATATGGAAAATACTTCAATACCACATAAAAGATCCATGAAAATTTTTGTTTTTCTCAATTTCATGCCAAAAGAATGGGAATGTGAGAAATCCAATGTTACATATACACTAATAAGAGTGTTATGCATGTTTGTGGCACTTAATATTATGGTATTATTACATACAATTTTGGTACACCCATAATGGATATCTCACTTGAAGCCTGAATTTATATTTTGACATAAAAAATAGTCAAGGGGGACAAAAGACATCAAAGAGAGCCAGGGTACCCAACTTCTGAGGCCTCTGAGGCGTGAACAGCTGCAAAGTTTGGATCCATGGCTGATCATGAGCCAATTAGTATACTAAAACCTTTTTGGGAACTTGTTTACCAAGTCAAAACTTCATTATATCATAAGAAAATAGCAAACAAGCTGCTATTTTGATGTGCCAAGGTGTCACAGCCATGGAGACAGGAAGGGCATTACCATTCATTACTAATGGAAAATCCTCCAACACCTAATCAGCAAGGGGTTTCATGGAAGATTCACCAAATACAGTTCCAAACCTCAATAGAGCTCAATATAGGCAAAGCTCAAATACAGGATTCACCAAATACAGGCCTGCCTTCAATACAGGTGCAAACACCTGTATTGATTCAAATATCTGTATTGGATACACCAATACAGTTTCACATCTCAAATACATCTTTCTCAATCATACAATTATGGTTTCTGAACACTCAAACTTCAGGCTGGCACTTTTTCTCATATACCAGCGCCCTTTCACCCACCTGTGGGGTTTCCCCCAGTTAATTAGAATATTGGACTTATTTCTTAATATTATCTTATTTCTCTTAAGAAATATTATTTTATTAATTATTAAGTTAAGCTTTGCCTTTCCTCACCTGTTCAGTAGAGTCCTGGTGGCCATATCCTTTATCAATCCTTTTCTCTTTTTTGAACAGGTTGAAACAGTGATACAGGATTATTTTTGGTTGGCTCTTTATTATTGCTTTTGTTTTTCTCTCATATCTTTTAATGCTTATTGTTTTATGAATAGGAATTTATTCTCTTATTTCATTACTCTTATCAATTGAGTATTTATTCTGAGCCCTCCATAAGTAAGGCTGTTCACTGAGTGCCAGGCCCTCTTCATTTAGAACAGCCCCTGTGACATTATTTTAATCAACTCATAATTTCTTCTTTTCTTTTATTAATTCTTATTCATTTCCCTCATTCTCAATTATGATTTTTCATGATCTTATGATTTTTATGATTTCATTATCTTGCATCAATTTTCATCCCATTCATTTCATTAAGATGAAAATTTATTCTCTTTCTCATTTCAAAATTTTTCTGACCATTTCATTTTCTTCTTAATTCTCAATCAAACTTTATTTTCATTTTCTGTCTGAATCCAGGTTTTTTTATCAGGTTGAGTTGATTGGAATCTGGGATTAATTGATTTATCGTTTCAGGAGTTTATTGAATTGGGGTTATCATTTTTGATTTGAAATTCACAAGAATTATTGATTGATTGATCTGATTATTGAATAAATTGACTTTACCTCAAGACTCTGATTTGATTTAATTGATTTATCTGATTTTATTTCTCAAGAAAATTGAGTTGATTTTTGAAGATATTCATTGAATTCCTCAAGACACAATTGATTTGATTTTGAATTGACTTGAATGATTTGATTTGACTTATTGATTGACTTGATTTGACTTATTTATTGAATTTGATTATTCATAAGAATTTGAATTTGTCATCTTCACTCTTCAAGAGTTATTCATATTGATTAACTTCAAGACTATTGATTGATTTCTCAAGCTCATCAAGATTCTCATTTGATTGTTTTGGTCAAGCCTTGTTTATTCTCAGGTATCATGATGTTTTATTTTCTTTCTTCAACAATGCCAGTTCAGAATAGCCCCCCAGCCAAGAATACAAGATCTCAAAGACATCAAGCTGTTCTCACTCCTACAGCAAGGGCTCCTCTTGACTGCATGCCATACGTTCATCAACTGAGTGCAAATTTGGACAGAGGACCCCCAATGGAAGGAGAAGCACTCTCCAGAAGAGGAGGTGTGAAGTCAAGAAGATCAAGATCATTCTCTGGCTTGTTGGGTGGCTATCCAAGAATTCCTCAAGGGCCTAGAAGCAGATCAGGGGAAGCTGGAGATGAAGAGGGGGAGGAGTCTGAAGAAACTGAAGTAGCATCTTCCTTGGCAGGTGCCCCTGAGGCTTCTGAAGCTCCAAATATAGCCCATTCTAATCAACCTCTTGTCTCTCAAGCTGAACCAAATTTTTTTCAAAATGATGGAGCAGATGACTCAATTCATGGGACAAGTAGCTCAAGCAGTTGCCCCAAGAGACACTTCAAAAGCCCCAGCATTCAAGACTCCATCAATGAGGGCACCTGATTCCTTTGATGGTAATAAAGCCTATAAATTGAGGGGATTTATTCAATATTGTCAATTAATTTTCCATAATGACCCAGCAAAATTCTTCTCTGACCAGAAGAAGGTCTTGTACTCAACTTCTTTTCTTACTGGTAGAGATGGCAAATGGATTGAACCTTACCTCTCAAATATCTCCAATGAAGACCCTTCTTATCTCCTCAATAGCTGGCAGTTGTTTGAAACCCAGTTATTCATTCTGTTTGGTGATCCTAATTAAGTCAGGAAAGCTGAACAAGAGTTAGAAAATCTCAGGATGAAAGAAAGTGGTCAAGTTTCCTTGTACATAGCAGATTTCAGAAGCTTAATTTCAAGAATTGGAGACTGAGGGAAAGGGCCTATATTCATCTGTATAGGAGAGGCTTGGCATCAAGATTGTTGGACCAATTGGCTTCTCAACCTGGAAACTTTGATGGCCTTCAAAAACTCATGGACATCACTTTGGAATTAGATACCAGATACCATGAGAGGCAGAAGGAAAAGGGTAGTCATCCAGAAAAGAAGCCTCCAATCAGTGGATCCAACTCCTCCAAGCCCCCCAAATTTCATCATCAAAGAAGCCTTATCACAGGAAGAATAAGAAGGGAAAGAATTTTCAAGTGTCCAAAGACAAGCCTCATACTGCTCTCCTCAATAAGGACAACAAATTAATTGGTTCTGAAAAGGAGAGGAGGATTAAAGAAGGCTTGTGAAAGTATTGTGGTGGAAAGCACCCATTTAAAAAATGCTTCAAGAGGCCTGAAAATAGGCAGGGGTCATCAAAAGGCTTCCCTAGAAAGCAGGGAAAAGCCTGAATGGGAATCATGATGTGCTCAATGGTTCTGACTTATTTCCTGAAAGAGTACAATTGTGCACTCTGAATACTAGTGTCAAGAAATCTTTCAAATTTCTTATTTACTCTTCTCTCTCTGATATTTTTTATAGTATTCTCATTGATTCTGGTGCTACAAACTCTTTTATTGCAAAGAATTTTGTTCTCAAGTACTAATTGACCATGTCAGAGCTCCCTGAAAAGATTCCTCTTTTCATTTTGGATTCTAATGAATCCACTTCCCTGTTAATCACCCATTATACCAAGTGGGTTGTTGACTTGCCTTCATTCCCAAGTGTTGAATGGGATTTCTTTATCATAGATTCACCCAAGGGAGAAGACCTAATATTGGACTATGATTTTCTTTACCATTTTTATCCCACTATTGATTGGAAAAATGGATTGATCACCTATGATTCTAGTGGTATTATTTTTTCTTCTATTAATGACTTTTCTACTGCTTTCAACAGTGTTGCTCTGGTTGGTGAACTTAAGACACCTTCCCTTCCATCATTCCCTCTCAGTCATTACTTCCATCAAGAGATGAAGTCTTCAACGAGATAAAAGATGTTGGAGAAGATGTTTCTATATCTTCACTTCATCTCTTTCAAGGGGATATGGACCTTCCTCCTTTATCTCTTCATGCCTCCCTGGAGGAGCAGTGGGATGAGGAGGAAGAGCCAGAAGAGATTAAAACTGTGCTGAAGGTAGTCCCTCCTGCTTATCACCAATATTTGGATGTATTCTCCAAGGTGAGAGCAGAGAAACTTCCTCCACACCAGGCCTGCGATCATCATATCAAACTGGAGGGTCTTCTACCTCCAGTTGGTGTTATCTACTCTTTATCAAAAAATGAGTCAGAAACACTGTGGGCCTACATTTCAGAGAATGTAGAGAAAGGTTTCATCAGGCCAAGATCTTCTTCAACAGGAGAACCTTTCCTTTTTGTTAAGAAAAAGGATGGTGGCCTTTGTTTGTGTGTTGACTACTACAATCTTAATGCTGTCAGTAGTAAGAAAAGGTATCCTGTTCCTCCAATGAATCAGCTCCTTACCCTTTTTAGTGGTGCTACTATCTTCTCCAAGATAGATTTTCATGGTGCTTATATCCTCTTGAGAATCAAAGAGGGGGATGAGCAATTAACTGCCTTTAGAGCTAAATATGGTAGTTATGAATATTTGGTTATGCCATTTGGCTTGACCAATGATCCTGCTTTATTCCAGAATCTTGTGAATGATATGTTTGCAGATTTCTTGGATATTTTTGCTGTAGTATACTTAGATGATATTATGGTCTTCTCTAGTTCTCAGGAGGAACATGTCAAACATGTGGCCTCTGTCCTCCAAAGACTGAGGGACAATAATTTGTTTGCCAAAGCCTCAAAGTGTGTATTCCATGCCTCAAGTGTGGAATACTTGGGCTATGTTGTTTCAAGTGAAGGCCTCAAGATGGATTCTTCCAAATTTCAGCAAATCCTCAATTGGCCTCAGCCAAAGAACATCAAAGCACTCAAATCTTTCCTCTGCTTTGCCAACTTTAATCATTGTTTCATTAATAATTATTCCAAAAAAATCTCTGCTCTCACTTCCCTCATGAAAAAATATTCCTCTTTCATCTTCAATGAGGAAGCTCTTAGTCAGTTTCAAATAATCCAAGAAGCTTTCACCACTGCCCCTATCCTATCCCATTTCAATCCTCCTCTACCAGCTATTTTAGAGACTGATGCTTCTGATTATGCCTTGGTTGCTGTACTAAGTCAGGTGAATGACTCAGGAAAGCATCCCATTGCATTTGATAGTCGCAAGCTCCTCCCAGCTGAGCTCAACTATGAAACTTATGACAAGGAACTCCTTGGAATAGTTTGGGCTCTCAAGCTCTGGAGAGCCTTTCTTCTTTCTCTTTCTGATTCCTTTAAAGTCTTGAAAGACCACTCTTCCATTCAATATTTTTTGTCTTCCAAAGTCATTACTCGCCATTAAGCCCGTCGGGCAGATTTTCTCTCTGAATTTCATCTCTCTATCACTTACTGCCCAGGCAGACTGGCCACTTTACCAGATGCCTTGTAATGTTGGGACAACATGTACCCAGAGAGGGGGTGGACTTCATCAGCAAGAATCCTTAAAACTTTCATCAAGTTCTCAAGCAAAATGAAATTAAAGAGTCAAGATTTTTCTCAATCAAAGTTTAAGTTTTCTCAGATTTAGTTGATCAAATTCAGAAGGCAGTATGGCAAGACAAATAGTATAAGGAAATTCTCAAGCAATTAGCAAGAGGTGAATCAGTCTCAGATTATACTCTTGAACCTCAAGCCAAATTGTTATTATTCAAAGATAGAGTAGTCATTCCAAGAAATTATGAACTTCAATTGGATATCCTTCAAAAGCATCATGACTAACCATTGGCTGGCCACCCTGGCCAGGAGAAGACCCTCAAGCTCATCAAGAGGGATTTTTATTGGGCTGGCATGAATCAAATCATCAAGGACTATGTGTCCTCATGTCAGCAATTCTCAAGAAGCAAGATCATTCATCATAAGAAGTTTGGATTACTCAAGCCTCTTCAAATTCCATCTGTTCCTTGGAATTCACTATCAATGAACTTTATAACTCAATTGTCTCTGTCAAGCAACTTTGATTCAATTTTAGTAGTTGTAGACAGATTCTCAAAAATGGCAATATCTATTCCAACTTATTAAACAATCACTGCTTTGGACTTAGCTCAAATCTTTATTAGTCATGTCTTTTCCAAACATGGTCTTCCAATCAGTATTGATAGTGATAGAGGTTCATTATTTGTTTCATCATTTCGGACTCAATTGTGTCAGCAGCTCAAGATATCAAGAGATCTTTCAGCTTCCTTTAAACCTGAAACAGATGGACAGCCAAAGAGGTTAAATAAGATTCTAGAACAGTATCTTTGGATGTATGTCAGTTACCATCAAGATGACTGGAACACCTGGCTCCCTCTGGCTGAATTTGCCTATAATAATGCAGAACATTCATAAACAAAACAGTCACCATTTTTAACAATTTATGGAAGAAATCACAGCTTTGACTCAATTCACATTTCTCAAGATACACCTGCTGGAAAGTTATGAACAAAACTCCAATAATTACAGCAAGTTGTAAAAGAAGGATTAGAGTCAGCAATAAAGTGTTTTAAGAAGTATGCAGATAGAAATAGAGAAATTCCACCTTATTTCCAACCTGGGGACAAAGTATGGCTAGCTTCCAAGAACATCAAGACAACAAGACCCACCAAGAAACTTTCAGAAAGATGGTTGAGACCCTTTGAAGTTCTCAAGAAGATTGGAAGCCATGCATATCACCTCAAGTTGCCTCAACAATGGAAGTCAGTTCACCCTCTTTTCCATGTGTCCCTGTTAGAACCAGTGAAGCAATCAAATATCCCAAATCAACATCAATTGCCACCACCACCAGTAATATTGGAAGAGCAAGAAGAATGGGAAGTGTCTCAGGTTCTGGATTCAAAACTCAAGAGAGGTACATTATGGTATCTAGTGGAGTCGAAAGGATTCAATGAAGACCCAGAAAGAACAACTTGGGAACCACCTTCCAACCTTACCAACTCCCCAGACCTTGTCAAGGATTTTCACACTTTGTATCCAGACAAGCCTGGCCCAAATGCCTCAAGAGTTTGATTTATGGTGCTTGGTGGGGATTGGAGTTTATGAAAGTAAGTTCCTCTCCTGGCATGCACCTTTAAGGGGGTATTCTACCCAAATATGTTGTAAGCATCACCTTGGCCACTTTGTGAGCACTTGTCAATTTCTTTGAACAGTTTTAGAAGGTCTTGAAACATCAATACCCTCAAATTTGTACGTTTCATCAAGATATGGCCAAATTGCCTCTTTCCTTTTTATTATTTTACTTTCTTTCACAATTATTATTCCAAATTATTCCATTCAATATTATTCAAGACATTATTTAGCTCAAATTCATTTATGGCAAAGTTTTCTATTCTTTTATGACGCTTGGTGGGGAGTGGAAGTTATTAAAGTAAGTTCCATCTCTTGATATGCATCTCTGAGGGTTCTACTTCTTGTAAAACAACACCTTTTCCACACCATGAGCATCAAATGTTTGGTTTTATCTTTTTCAGGAAAATTATGGCCAAAATCAAGCAACTCACCACAAGAAGATCAATCCTCAGAAGTTTTTCTTTATTCTATTTTCTGTACTCTCTTTTTCTCTCAACTCTTTCTTATTTTTATTTCATTTCATCTTCTTTTTACTTGTATAATGTTATTTTTTATTTCTTTTTTTCAAATGTAGCAGTAATCTCCCATATCTTGTTTGGGGAGTCAGTTTATTTAATAATCAAAAGCAAACACTAGTAATTATAAAGAAAAACTACAGATAATCCTCATCAACATTTCTTCAAGGCTTCTCTAAACTTAACAACCATGGCATCTTCATAAGCAACTGCCTCCTTTGCCAAAGCAATGGTGGGTTCCCCTGGAATAGCACTCTTCATAGCCTTATCAACAAACACCTCATTCAAAGCATCAACTTCAGCAAATAGGGAGGTTACAACCTTCTTGTTTACCTTTTTCTGATCAGTGAAGCTTCCAGCTATATTTTAGCAGAGACGGGTTTCAAAGAGTGGTTCAGGTTCTGGAGACATTGGGTCTCTAGAGGTTCTGGCCACAGGTGGTTGGATACTGGTAGAGGTAGAGGCAAGTGTGGATGGCCTGGTTGGGGATGTAATTGGAAGTTGAGGTGGCTGGGGGGATCTGATCACTTCATGATTGGTGGTACTGGCTTGGACTGGGGATAGTGAAGGGGATTGGATTCGTCTTTTTTGGATTGGAGTAGTCATTTCAAGATCTTCTCCATCAATCTCATCACTGCCTTCAGTATCAGTATCAATTTCATCTTGAACCATCAAATTTCTCTTCAATTTTCCAAGTTTCCCATCCTTTCTGGTGACCAAAATGGGAATCTCTGGGGCCACTGCAATGGGATTTCCTTGGGGGTGAATGGCTCCTCCAATGTTGGCCCAGGAACTTCTGGTATTATTCCATTGTTGGACACCTCTCATCATTTATCCAGTCACTGAAGAAGAAGAAAAGAAACCATAGAAGTCAGTAACACATCAGTTTTATGACCAATCAACTCACAATTGGAGTGACCACAGGTGGCATCAGAGGTGAGGGGTTCAGTAACAGGAGCTTCCAATCCAAATCTTCCACCCTTCTTGGTGCTGCTCCATAATCTCCTGGTATCATCAGGAAAGCTATGGTTGGCTTGAGAACAATTTCTTTTTCCAAGATTGCAGAATTGACACCTGGTGGACCTAGCAGTAGCAGATTCAACACAAGGAATCCCTTTCCTCTGACAATTGGTGCAGGGTGGCTCAATAACTCTGACAGACTTGAAACCATTGTAATTTCTAGTTATGTCATAAATCTCTGTAGGGGCCATACTCTCTTCAGAAAGCCCCCTCAAGTTATCAAAAACACCAGGACCATAAAGTACAGAAGGTGGGGAATCAGAGTGGCTGGAATCACAAAGGGAAGTCAGCCTTGAGCTCATCTTCAAGTCAAATTTCAAAGTCAAGACCAAGAACGTTATTGACAATTGCAAGTCAGAAAGTCAATTATGGCAATTTGAACTGCAAGAATGGGTTAAAGCACAAGAAAAATGGAAGAAAAATCATGAAAAAAACTGTTCATAGGCCAAATTGGCCATTTTTATGCATTTGCACATTTTGTGCATAATACCAGCAAATAAAACTTCAAAACATGTGAAAGTCCTTCATAAACTCAAAACCCAAAGAAGTTAGTCTAATTGGGCATTTTGCGCACTTTGACTCATTTTGGCTTCATTCTCCTTCAAAAACTTGGTTTTATTCAATTCTTCACCAAAATGTGCCATTTTAATCATATTAGAATATTTGCGCACTTTTGCGCACTTCTGGCTATTACTTATTCAAAGCATTAAAAACCTCAAATACAGAGATTCAATCAATGATTCATCTAAATCTTCAATATCTTGCATTCTGCGCACTTTTGTGCATTTTGGCTCTTTTGGCCAAAAAACCCCATAAAACAACAAATTTGGGGAAAAATTCAAGGAACTCTGAAATAGTCCAAAGTAAGAAAAAGGCCAATTTTGGCCCAATCTCAAAATGAAGACAAATTTGATGAAACTGCTGTGTGTTCTTAGGACATAGACCTGAAATCACCATTTATCATGAGCCATGAAGAATCAAGACAAATTGAGTGAAGAACTCTGCAATGAGAAGAAGATCAAAATAGAAGAAAAGGAGGAAGTGAAGAAAGCTCAAAGGAGGGGAGAAGGATCAGAATAAATTCAAAGAAGAAGGACCTACAAGCTGTGAAGATGAAACGGTTGGAAATTATGATTTATGAAGTGGAATTATGAGGGATGAAAACTGGGTAATTGGGGGGAAGAAACTTCATTTGATCTTATCAAGAGTCACTACTCTTATGGTGCTCAGAGCTCACCACTTTCAAGAGGGGGGTAATGTCACAGCCATGGAGGCAGGCAGGGCATTACCATTCATTACTAATGGAAAATCCTCCAACACCTAATCTGAAAGGGGTTTCATGGAAGATTGACCAAATACAGTTCCAAACCTCAATACAGCTCAATACAGGAAAAACCCAAATACAGGATTCACCAAATACAGGCCTGCCTTCAATACAGGTGCAAACACCTGTATTGATTCAAATATCTGTATTGGATACACCAATACAGTTTCACATCTCAAATACAGCTTTCTCAATCATACAATCATGGTTTCTCAACACTCAAACTCCAGGCTGGCACTTTTTCACATATACCAGCCCCCTTTCACCCACCTGGGGGTTTTTCCCCCAGTTAATTGAAATATTGGATTTATTATTTAATATTATTTTATTTCTCATTAAAGAAATATTACTTTATTAATTATTAAGTTAGCCTTTGCCTTCCCTCACCTTTTCAGTATAGTCCTGGTGGCCATATCCTTTATTAATCCTTTTCTCTTTTCTGAACAGGTTGAAACAGTGATACAGGATTATTTGTGGTTGGCTCTTTATTATTGCTTTTGTTTTTCTCTCATATCTATTAATGCTTATTATTGTATGACTAGAAATTTATTCTCTTATTTCATTACTCTTACCAATTGAGTATTTATTCTGAGACCATCATAAGTAAGTCTGTTCACTGAGTGCTAGGCCCTCTTCATTTAGAAGAGCCCCTGTGACACAAGGAGGTAAAGAGCAACTTAGACTCCTTTAACCATGTCAATTCTTAATTAATTTCCATGGATAAACCCCAAAAGAGTAAATAAAACCTTCTTTGGACTAGTATTCATTGATTTACCTCATAGCAACCAGCCATATACTGCTATTTTCAATTCTATGTAGAAATCAGGTATAAACTTCAAAAATTCATTAAGAATACAATTCTTAATGACTATTTCTGAAACCTTTAGTACCAATTAAGAGCTTTATGATTCATATAAAAACCCAAAATAGCTCTACTCTTATAGGTAAAATTAAAAGTTTCACTTACAGCCCATTTCTGATGATTCCATGTGAAATATTGAATCTTTAAAAATTTACAGAAAATACTCTCTGTGATGAAATTTCCAGCAATATTGATAAACTTTAGAAATCAATGATTATTTTGGAAGAAAAGAAGATTTATAGTTGTTATTCCTTTTATTCTTAACCATAAATGGTGTAAGGTGTGGATATGAAACTTTGATTAAAAATCAAGTACTTTTCCTGTCCTCAAAATTTGTATAAGGTAAAATTCAATTAAAAATGGTAAGAAATATTATTTTTAAGAGAAAACACGCAAAATTTATTGTCTATAGCTTTATTAGTATAAAAAAATAATATTATAAAGATTCATTTTTTTACCAACAATAAAAATTTATCCAAAAATACTCTACAAGAGATATTTAAGGCTACAAAAGAAATTTCTTCAAGAGAAATTTCAATTGGAATTAATTGAGCAAAGAACTGCAATCAATTAATTAAAGAACAAAGTCTTTAAAAAGAATATTAAAGAGAAAATATGCCCGAAAGTTACCAGAGTGAATTTGAAAACAAAGTGACAAAGTTTACAGTGATGAAAGATGCTTTAATTCACTTTTGGGGTGGTTCAGGGATAAAAATGATTATAAAAGTTACAAACAATGATTATAATTATTTTTTCACGTGGTTAAGAGGTTCAAAATGATTTAAAAAAGGTTGTTGGAATCTTTTATTGATTGGTTTAACAGTGTTTAAACTAATTAATAAAAGGAAAAGATTCTAACATGAAGAGAAAAGTGGGGCAAAGAAGACACTCTTTTATAGCCATTAATTTTCTTACTCCAAAGGTAAATCTTACTCCTGTCAGTCATTAGAAACAGTATTACAACAGAAAAACCAATTATGGCATCATTGAACCCTGGTTTAGACCAAAAAAGGGCTGGTTTAACCTATTTTTGGCCATTTTAGACCCTTAAATCAGCCATTACTATAGCAATACCTGGTCTATAGCCTTCATAACATGTCAGAATTTGTGTAAGAGATGTGGAAACCAGTTGAAACTGGTTTTACTATGACTGTTTTATCTTAAGGGTAGTTTTACCCTCCTGGCAGCAGCTAAAACTACCCCAGTTGGTATCAAAACCTCATCATCAATTGAGTCCACAGACCCTGTAGCTCAATTCGAGGCCAAAAGTAATGAACTTTTGCGTGAATTTTGACACCACACGCCTGTCAGCAAGGATTTTGGGGGTCTAGCTCTCCCTTAGAGCTGGAGTTCCTTTTCCCCCCAAATTTAATCTTTCCAATTTATTTTTCCTTTAATTCCTCATCATATATTATACTTATAATTTACATATGTAATTCAATTGAGTTGTTCAGTTCAATACAGTAATAATTGATACCTCATATGTAAATCAAAGTTCACTTATGTAATACATGCGCACATTTTGAAATTTCAATTGAATTCAATTGAAAATACTTTAATTCCTCATAACTCCTAAAATATACACAACACCTCAATTTTAACACAAATTTTGGTGATTAACACTACATGTGATGTGAATTAAATTAAAGTTTTGAGGATTTTCAATTTTCATACAGAAAATACTAAAAACTTAATTTAAGCTTATTTAGAGTTGAGTTACAAAATCTTCACTCAGAGGTGACCCCACCTGATTTTTTATGAGGAATCCAATGGTGAAATAATTTTTATATGTTTATTTATTGGATAAAAAGCTATAATAATTTTTACTTAAATTTTTTACAATTTTGTTTAAATTTCATTTTTACTTAATTTTTTCAAGTATAAATGTAATTTTACAATTTCAAAATTTAATGTAATTTTATTTTTAAATTGTAATTAAATTTTTAATTGTGAATATAATTTTATATTTATATTTTGATTTTCATTCTAATAATATAAATAAACTTATTTTATTTATATTTATATGTTAATTTTGTATTTGTGGTCTTTTGGGTATGTGAAATTACCTCTAAGGCTCACAAATGGGTTGGTAGTCACATAAAAGCACCAATTAAGTAATTATGATAATCTTACATGACAACAGATGATGAAATCAATAATCCAAAAAGGTTTACTGTTTTCTCACCCAATTTTTTTTCAATTTGCTCCATGGCATGCCTCTGTGAGCTGTCTTAGAGTTAAAAGAGGCCTCCTCTTGCTGTTTTTTTCCAAATTATCACATTATTTGATTATACCTATATTATCAACAAGTAAGTATCAGTTAAAACGTTTATCAAGTGTTTTAAATCTTTCAGAATCAATCAGAAAGACGTGAAATCATAGGAATCAACTATATTTTGTTATAATACTGTTATATATCCATTTTTGACCCTTTAAATCCACAATTATCGGTCAAATCTCTCTGATTTTATCTTTAATGAGTTCTTTGGAGTATTAGTGAGTGATTTATCTTAATTCTTAAAGGTTTTTCTCTAGTAATTGTTTTCTTCAAGAATTATATTTATAATTATTCTTGCAAAACATAATTATATATTAAAATAATTTTATCATTTTAATAAAGAAGTTTTATTATCAAATAGTTCTTGTAATTGATTCTAGTAGACAATTACTGCTTACTGTTATAATCACTAGTAGTGTATAACAAGCAAAGGAAATAACTAATCAATCAATTATTCATTTCATTGTGATTATAATAATTTTTCATTATTATATTTCATAAGAACAGTCATAGTACTGTTGATTCACAGTAATATTATCAATAGTTTCATAGACACATCTTACAAGTTTTAACACAAGAATCCTTGACCAGCATGAAAATTAAATGTGGTAAAGCCTCATTGAGAAGGGAATGGCTGTTAAAAAACTTAGCCTTCCAAAAATGAGATGCTGTAACTAGTCTTTGAAATTTTAAACAAATAAAAAGGGATATTATGTTGCAATGAAGCAAAGAAAACAAATTAAACTTATTACTCCATGAATTAAGTGAAAATTAAAGAAAAATTGAAATCTCAGAGGTTGGAGAAGCTAGATACTTATGGTTGGAAATATTTTTGAGTCCAGGATCCCTAGAAAATTAGGGCTTAAAGGTCAAAATTAACCAACCAACAGTTTTTCCTCCTTGGACCACATAGGGGCATTCCCTGTGGTATTCCCAGGGGTGGCAACTGACCGCTCCACCTTGAGCTAACCAAATAATGAGTTCTCATCACAATATTACACCATAATTAAGCTTCATCAAATTCTTGCGGGCTGAACAAATATTAAATAAATCATATCAAAAAAAAGGAATTTGATTAGAAGAAATAAGAAACTTGTATTAAGATCATAAAATTGAATAAATTAATATCCATTTTTCTTGAGAGAAGAAATAAATTTTTAATCCAGTAATTTTGGTTTTTATCCAAGCTTCACCTAGCCAGTATCTGAAAATATTAATGTTGGACTAACTTAATTGAATAGTGAAAAGGTAGTCTTAATTTAAAAATGATGTATTTTAATTTAATAGTTTCTGGTTTCCAAAAAGCTTTTACACAACCTTTTTACCCATTGTTTTTCTGGAGAGAGATATGAAGTGGTAAAATAACCAATGTGACATGGATTTACTTTTTTAAATACTCCAAGTCAAAACTCAAAAGTGGTAAAAAGCTAATTTAAAATAAGATAAGAAAAAATAATTCAAAACTGGGAAAATTCACTTTAGCCTTTCTCTAATTCATCTTAGAAGTTTTTCAAACTCTCCTGTTAGACAATAAATGTATAGTTTTTGTTGTGAAAAGACTATTAATTGTAGAGATTAAATCAAATTTTTTGGAAAGATATTTTAAATAAACAAGTAGAAATTTTGAAAGCATAACATAATTAAATAAATATTTTCCCTCAAAGCAAAAAATATTTCTTATATAAAAAAGAATGAAAAAGTCAAGAATGTAAAGAAATCCTAAAACAATAATTGAAAAATTATCAAAAATAAAATAAAATTAAGTCATCATTAGGAGCTTTTATAACAAGATATAATAATGATAGTTCATAGAAGAGAATTTGCTTTTCAAAAAAAAAAAAGTTTTTAGGTTTTTTTTTCTGCAAAAGAGTATTATTATAGCTATTTTACTACTTAATCAACTTTTAATTATTCCTTGGTATAAAACAGAGAATTCTATCAAATTAAATTCCAGAAATCTCTCCGGTAAATATTTAGATAAAAATAATCCAATAATTTTTGAATATTATTAATTTAATATCTTTAATATTTCAAATATTGAAATATAATGATAAGAAGAAATTCCAAATTTCAACCATTTTATCAAATTCAATCATCGAATTTTGCTGTCTTCTATAAATTATTATTTTTCTTCAATATTATCAAATTTATTGATTTTTGAGCATGAATAGATATATAATAGGGCTTTATTGACTTTTGAGTATGATCTAATCCCATGAGTATTAAAAAGAGATTCATTTAAAAATCAAGTAATTTTAAATCAATAAAGATAAGATGTTATCATATAAATATGAGCTTAAAAATATTTTAAATAAAACATTAACATTAAAAGAACATTTTCTTTTTATGGCAAATAAATTTTAAAAATATAAATTAACTTTATACTTTAGTTGGAAATGAGCTCATCTGATAATTGGTTTTTCTTATAGAATGAAGATCTCAAATAATAATATCATAATTTTTATTCAGAAAAATAATCAAAATCTTAAGGAGATTTAAGCTTATTCATATATATTTGAAAATAAAAATTCCATTCTCAAAAATGAAATCCCAAAATGAGGAATAAAATTTTTGATTTTGATGATAATTATCAATTAATATTAAAAAATACATTGAGATAAATCAGACAATTCTTTCCTTCAAATTTCTCCCTTCAGAACAAGGTATTAGAAATTGGAAAAGAATGAATGTAAGAGAGTCTTTTCACTCATTGATTGCTTATCTATGTCAATTCTCCAGATTTTAGGATAAGCTATTTTAGAAGAAAATCTCACGCTTTAACTCACACTTACGTCATTATAGTGCACCATGTATTAATATTGTCAGAACTACCGGAAAAAATGTGTATTACCAATAGGGGAGTTTTTCCTTGGTGAAATCCTGAAATCCAAAGTTAATTCATGTATCAATGTCCATGAAGTACAAAAAAGAGTATATATTAATTCCCTCACTAAAACTACTGGCTTATATTTCTCAAATAAATGGCGTTATTAGATTGAACAGTACCTTGAGGAAGAAATCCTAGGTTACTATTTTGAGCTTATAGTAGATCCTGAAACAAGGAATCAAAAAGGATATTTTTAACTTTTCTAATACCCTGATAAGATATTCTGGGAGGTCAAAAATGAAAATGAGATCTATAATTTAGCTTTAATACTGGGAATGATGAAATTAAGCAGTCTTCATCAGATGTATATATTACCAATGAAATGTAAAATATTAATCATCTAGTGCTTTAAAGTTGATAACAAATATTGAAGGTTAGTCATTATATATTTTTTTTTTCAATTGAAAATTAATTTTTTTAATTACAAAATAATAGAATAAAATAAGGTTCATTTGATTTTGAAGATTACTTCTTAAAAGTGTTTGGGTCTTTCTTCAGTTCCATGCAAGGTTGATTAATTAAAGATAGGAAATATCAAAAAGTCAATTTAAGAAATGATTCATTATGGAAAGATGAGAGAGGTCTAATACTAATATAAAATTAATCTTTTTGTCATTATAAATATCTTCTAGAAAATATTCTTACCAGTGATCTTGAATACTGGGGGTTAATGAATTGCTAAAATGCTACACCAAGCTGTACGGAATAAATGGATTCTAATTTGATATTCTCTTCCGAAGTAGGAAGTCAAAAGACTTAAGAAATTCATATCCTCTACTTATACCCTTTAGGACCACAGCCGTCATCTGTGGGATATCCTTTCCTTCATTGTGATTTTGACTCGCCGAAATATCCTTGATATATTTACTATAGTAACGTTCAAGGAGAGTTCAATCTTAACAAATACTGAGATACTTACCCATGCAGTTTTCTATCCTTGGGTTATTGTCTCTATTTAAGCTTATTTAATTGTTCCCTGTAACTAAATTATTGTAGACTAATCTTATTTGTCTCCATTTTTTCAGAAAGATTTTACTTGAACTAATTTAAATTAATGTAAAAATAGATTTTAAAGTCCTAGAGGAGCCCATGGAGGTATTCTCATGAGAAAAATTCATGAAAAAAAATCAAAAGTTGTGACAAGAGCTTTTTCCATAGTCTAATATATATATAAGAGTTTTCTACCATTGTCTAATGACTAGATGATAAATAATATTTGAGTTAATATCATTTGAGAAACTATTAGGAGTTGTAATGATGGAGCTTCAATTCATATTATATTGATTGGTTTATTCCATTCTGGATATTATCATGTTGAGTACATAGAAGTCAAGAATCCCTGAATATGGGAAGTTTTTTTTACTGCTACATGAGCTATATCATAGATTTCACATATTCAACATACATCTTTATATTTGTATTTTTCATTCAAGTACCAATCTCAGTATAAGTAAGTGATATCTAGATATTTTAGAAAATATCTTTGTGATTATTTTAAATAGTGATTCAAAGTAGGTTTATTTAGTAAAGCTATTGGGGCATTTAAACAGAATATATGAGGAAAATGAAAGAATCAACTTTTATGCTCTTCATAAAATCAAAAAATGATTCAGAAACTTAATAATTGGAGATTCCTTTTCAATAATTTATTCTTGGAATTAAAAACAATATTGTATCTATGGGAGCTTCCAGTATATATAAAATACTATAAAAATGATAAAAAGCATTTTGATTTATTTCTTCTTGAAATTAATCAATATTATACATCTAAAGGAGAGAAATAAACCTTCATAATATATATAAGTGAAAATATCCTCTTTGTTGCGCTTAATGTGAATTTCTGGCTTATGGGCTCTTTATGTGAACATCCAAATGTAAACCTTTGAGCTGAAAATTTCTTATTAGCCTAAACCATTTGTTTAATGAACAAAATAAGTAAATGTGTAGGCTTGATTGAATACTTGGAAAAAAAATTTATATATGGAAACTTTGTTTTTAAGTGGGAGAGAAGTTGAAAGCTATATGTATTAAGAGAATGAAATTATTAGAAGTGTAAGCCTTTTAGCATGTTTTACACACCTAACCAGAATACAAATAACCTAAAAAAATATAATTTTGAATATGAAAAACTCATAAATCATTAAAAGACTCAAAATTCATTCTTTTTACAAAGAAAAAGGTGAATAAACTTTTTTCAGTGAGTGAACGCATAGACTTAAGACCAGATTTAGATTCTGCACAAATTTTGATCTATGTCTGATCCATAGGCTTTCTACTAAAAATCATAGCTCTATGAGGTGTTACAATGGAAAAGAATTAAACACCTCACAGTTAATAACACATGAGAGAATTTTGAGAAGGTTTTTTTTTGAATTTTCATCTAAGAATAATTGTATTATGAAAGCCCCATGTGAAATAGCCACCAAAATTAGTTCCATTGTATTGGTATATAAGGATTTTACAAACTCATACCTAGTACTAGTATTAAGGTTTGAATTATTGTTTTTGAATACAAATATCTTAGGGGGAAGAATTCCTTTAAGAGAGCCAGGATGACCCAAATTCTGAAGCCTCTGAGGAATAGAAAGCTCAAGAGCTTGGATCCATTGCTGCTAACAAGAAACCCAATTAATTTAGACCCTTTTGGATACGTTTTACTAAGGAAGAGTCACATTAAATAATGATCAAATAGAAAATAAGCTTGCTTCTATTTTGAAATGTCAAGGATGTAATGAGTACCTCTGAATCCTTGAGCCACGTTGATTCTTGAATATTTACCATAGAAAGACAAAAAATAGTTAATAAAACAAATTTTCATACTATTTTACATGGTATTACCTCATGGCAACAAGATTTCACCTTATTATTAGCCTGTGCCATGTAGAAAATTAGGTAAACCCCAAAACACTCATTAATAATAAAATCGTTTATAAATCCCTGTTAGAACTTCAAAGCAAACGGATGCATTGGTAATTCTTGATTCAAACAATAATAGCTCTGAATTCATAATATTTATTAGGATCTTTAATTACAATCTTAATTTGATGATTCCACACCAAATACTGAATCTTCAACAACAAAAAGAAATTACAAACCATGATGGAGTTACCAGTAACAATTTTAGCTTTTAAAAAATATTGTTTTTCAATAAAAGAATATTTACAGTTGTGGATTACTTATTTCTTAACTATAAATGTATTGGAACTATAAATGTATTGGTATTTACATAAAATCATAAAGGTAGGTAAACAAGCTAGTTTTAATGAAAAAGGTGATGTAATTTTAAATAAAAAGAAGATAATTGGATTATAATACATCTGTTTTCATTAAAATCCTTTGAACAATTCTTTGAGCTGTTATAGGCTTAAAAAAGGCCTTTTGTTTCTGTTTTCCCCAATATTCATTATTATCAGTCTTCTACATCAGTATATTATTTATTCAATATTATATATCATTTATAAAGCAATTTTCAAGTGTTTTGAATCTTTCAAGTCAACTATAAAGGCATTAAAACAAATAATATCACTAATTGCCATAGTTCTGTAACTTCAGCTGTTGTATTAATTATCTTCTTTCTACTTCTGATTCATTAATTTAAAAAATCATCCATTAAAAAATTCTCCACAGGTATTTTGAAGGTAATTGTGAAGTATTAGTGACTTTTTTATCTCATTAAGGGTTTTCTCTGAATTCTATATTTGATTTCAAGAATTAAAAATGATCAACCTTTTAAAATATAAATTTAAATTCAAACAATTCTATATTACTTCAATAATAGTATTTCTTATTGATTACTTGAGGTAATTGATTATGGTAGAAAATAAATTCTTACTTTTATCTTACTAGTATTATTTAGAAATTAAAAGAAATAATTAAATATTTATTCATTTACTTATTTTTGCTTATAGTAATCTAATACAATATTTTTTATAAGGAAATTAATAATACTTGTAATTAGTAGTAGTATTTTCAAGAGTTTAATAGAAAACCTTTCCAGGAGGAAACTATATAGGCTCCCAATCAGTAAGAATATCCCTACAGAAATGAGATACAGGTGTAAAATTTGTGATGAACTTTTAATTAATATTCCATCTCTCCTTGTCAGAAGAGAAGCTACCTACCTCTCCTTAACCTTTGGGAGAAATACCCAGTAGCCATTTTTGAGATGTATGTGACCTCCTTTTAAAACAGAGAAAATACAAATAATTTTAATCCTAATTTCAATTGATGATTAAATAATCAGAATATTTAACTTCTACCATTCCTTATGGATTTATACATATTTATTAGAATATTATGTGGAGTACAAATGGATAGGAGCTATTGATAAATGGAATTGGGTATGGATTTTAATTTGAAATCTTTGAGTTTTTCATGAATTAAAGTCATCACTTACAAATTCAAAGCTAAAAGAACTTCGCATGAATCTTTGATTCAAAATTAAGGCTACGTTGATGAATTGATTGATTAATAATGGTTCTATTGTTGAATTTTATCTTATATATAATTTAGCATGCAGCCCTTGAATTATTATTAAATATTTCACAGATTGAGGGCCAGTGAATATATTCTTTTATTGAGGAAAATCAGGAATTTTAGTTTAACTATCAAATTAAAGGTAATTTCAAATTCAAATTTTTCTCTTACTGAATCAGATTCTGCAATTCCTATAACCTAAATATTTTGGAGATCCATGAATATGTAAGGCTTCAAACTTATTTAAAGTTAAAAACAGAGATACTGTGTCAGGCAAATTCTATGATAAGGCTACTTAAATAGTATTCACAAATTTAACTATGACTTTGACACAAATAAGTGATAATGAAAAAGGTTTATGATGGATCATTGTGGATTCACTATGAGATAATAGTGGTGGTGAGTGCTTCTGAAAGCCCTGGGTGCAATAATTATCAATTGACTCATTCTGATAAGCACTACATTACTTATGATACTTTAAGTATAACTGGTTTGAACCATTGTACTATTTAGGAATTGAAGATTCCTCTTTGGGGCAGAGAAAGGATCCTTTTTATCCTGAGATGGGTTGGAAGGACCATTGATACTTACCACCTTGGAGGAGTGAAGATTTTTTCACTCCAGCAGGTGGGATTCTGGTTTCTAAAGTCCTGTATAGCCTTTATTGAGCTCAGATGTGGTTTTGAAACCACATCTCAGCAGTTTTCCGCAATACAGGATGAATATTTTCATCTGGGAAACTCACAGCCTTCTTCTGATGTGTATGACACATAGAATGCTGTACAGATTGTGTATGGGGACCCCGTACAGGCCAAGCTATGAGGTATTGAAGGATAAAAAAGCTTTTCAATAGAATTGAAACCTCATACCCAATAATATAGGATGGTATCCCACAGTATTCAGGTTTTGTCAGTACTGTGGGTTTTTGACCTTGAAACTGCTATATGTTTGTCATTTTTGTAAATAGAGAGCTCAAAGTTGGTTCATTTTGTAACCATGGGATGAGATCTATACCACAGTACTTCCTTTGGTATGGGTAGCATTAAATATGGAAATTTTAAACCACTTTTTGAGTCCATTTTTTAGATATAAATTTTTCTTAAATACTGTATTGAGTTATTTTGATTAATAACTTTTGATACAGGTGAGGTACAGAGGTAATGATGGTAATATCAGAAAGATTCTATTGTACTCTTTCCAATAAGACCCAGTTTCAAGTATCTCACACTAAAACTGCGTAATATATATCAGAGGGGAATATTTCCTTCACTTTTGTGTGGTTGTTATCTGACCATGACTTCTGCAATTTTGATTCTAGCTCAATTTGGTAGTACCATTGGATATGCCTAATTAGAAGATTCATGTCTGATACCCATTTGGGTGGGTTAGGTCTCTTTTCCTGTATTTTGGATGAGATTTTAGATTTTGGCTTATGCTCAGTTGTTGCTTTGAGCTGGAATAACTTTTTTATTCCTTGTCCCATGATTATGGGAGTGGTATATTTGGAAATAGGTGGGTTTTTCTTTATTTTGAGTGCCATTGTGAGACCTTTTGGCTCAGGTGAACTGTTACTCACTTTTACTATACCATTGGGTTTATGGTATTTTGGCTGTAATGCTTGTGCTCTGGCTTTGAATCACAGGCTGACATACTGTAAGAGTCCTTAATTGAATTACATAGAGTTTTGCTGTATTTTTTGAACTTCTCTTTGGAAAATAAATTTATGGAGTGTAAAAAGTTTGGTTTAATATCTAATAAAGGTTTTATAACTAATCTCATTTTCAGTGGAGGCTTGGTTTCAATTTTATTCATAATTTCTTTCTCCTTTTAAAAATCTCTATACTGTGGTTTTTTTGGCTGGAGTTTCTTATTCCTTGGTGATGAATTATATCTTATTGAGATTTTGGTTGTAATGATAAAATAATTCCTCATTATTCTTTACTCAGAATTAATATTTATTATTATTTTATCTCAAGCCTTTTTAATTGAACTCTATTTCAATTTATTTCAGATCTTCTGAGATTTTGAAATAATGTTTTATAGTGATATGGATAAGGGACTTCTGGAGATTAATTTTTTACTTAACATTAAGTTTCAATATTGTCTTATTTAAGAATTAAATATTTTTAGAAATTGGAAATATTATCCTATAAATAATAAGTATAATATACCCTCTTCGCATTATGGAATGATAAAAAATTTATTTCAAGGAAAAAGGATTCTTTTTTAATTAATTATGGCTCCAATTGAGAGAAAATACACCCATTAGCTCATTAAACTTGAATTATTAGAATTTAATTGGATCATTAACACAAAAATGAACATTTATTGAATGGACTTAAGCTTTCATTAAGAGAAAGTGACATATGATAAGGCTCAAATAGATGCTTCATCTTTTCCAAAACGATTCAAAAGGGTGATTTCCTAATCATAAGCTTTAAATGACTCACGATAGACATGGTTTGAAAAATTATAAACAGAAATTCTCTATTAGTAATGAATAATATAGTTGAAATTACAACTCTTTGGAAGTCATTTTATTCTCTTTGAAGCTTTGAATTCTATATTTCAACTCTTTTTGATTTATTTTATCTCATTATCTGTCGAAAACCTCAAATAATTTCTATTTTCATTTGAGAGAATCTGATTATAGAGAAGAGAATAATCTTTAGTGGGCCTAGAGATATGTGTGATTTCCCTAAAATCCAGAATGAAAGATATAAATATATGATATAGCCATTAGAAATCAGTTTAATATCATGCATTTCTCTCAGGGTAGACACACACATATATTTTAATTCCTAGGAGTCCAAAAGGAATATTCAGAATAAGGATTTGACTTAATAGATGAGTTTAAAATATAGGTAGGCCTAATTTCAACTAATGATGCTCATAAATCGCTAACTAATTTAATATAAGAACATAATAATATTTATAATTAACTACTATTAAGGGATGAAAAAATAATTCTCCTTCTTTTTATATAATTTCCATGAGCTAAAAAGGAAAAAAGTGGAGAGGCCTCCTGTTTTTTTGTGAGAAGCCCCAATGGTCCTTTTACCTTTGAGATAATCTTTCTGGTTGCTCATCTGTGAATGGTGTCATATTACTGAGCTATTGTACTGCTTTTTTGGTAAAAAGAAAGTTTGAAGTATTTTCTCTAGTGCATATTTGCATACAAAAAGGTGACATGAGTTATCTACTGCACTGCATTAGTGAGCTTACATAGAATTAAGTGATTAATATTTGTGAGTAAAGTTGAGGATGGTGTCATATGACTAAGCTATTTGCAAGCCTTGAGGTATATTTTACAAACCCACAATGGCCACAATTGATATAAAAATATCTTCTGGAATATACATAAGCTATAAGCAATGTATATATCAAAAATTAATTATTCTCATATATAAATATATGAAATTTGCTGTGAGTAAGCAGATTCATGGATTTAATTCTGGATTTGGATTCGACCAAACATTTACCTAGGGTAGCTGCATGGGGTTAATAATCTTAAATTGACTCTATGAGGTTTTCATATGGAAAATACATTAACACCTCATCATCGATACCACCTAAGTAAATTGTGAAACTTACTCTGTTTGCATTTCCACACCAAACAAATGGTATTGTGAGAAACCCCATGTTAAATATACACTTAGAATAGTGTTATTGCACTTAGAATAGTGTTATGGATGTTTATGTTACTTAGAATTAATTCATTCTTACATGTAGTTTTGATACACCCATAGTGGATATCAGTATTGAAGCCTGAATTAATATTTTTGATATGAAAATATCTAAGGGGGACAAAATACATCAAAGATAGCCAGGGTACCCAACCTGTGAGGCCTCTGAGGCATAGCCAGCTCTAGACCTTGGATGTGTGGCTGATATTGGCACAATTTGTCTATTAAAAAATTCTGGTAACCTTTTTATCAAGTTATTATCCCATTGAATCATGAGATAATAGCAAAGAAGCTGCTCTTTTGATATGAGAGGAAGTTAATGGGAAACTCTGACTACTGCAACCATGTTCTTTCCCAATTATCTTCTGTTGATAAGCCCAAAAAGAGGAGTAAAAACCCTTTTTTAATAATATCCATGACCTTACCTCATAGAAGCCCTATGCAACTATATTATTTTCTTTTCTATGTAGAGATAAGGTATAAATCTTTAGTGAAGCTTCATATGGTCTTTTTTTATTCAATTTATAACAAAATCTCAGTTTTTGGCAAGATTCTTTTCACCAGATATGAAAAATTCAAGCTTTGCATATACTAAATACATTCAAACATTGACTTATGAAATGAAATTTTTCCTCAACAAGACTTTCAAAATAAGTAAAAAGTGAGGAAATTTTATTTAATGAATCTAGCCAAAGAAAAAAACTCCCTTTTCAAAATAATCCTAAAAATTTTGTGAATTCAAAATGCATTGCCGTTATAATGTTACAGTAAGTATTATATTGTCACAATAAGTATTATACTGAAACACAGAAAAATTACAAAAAAAAATCAAAAAGCATATTAGTTTAAAAATCCAGTATGAAAAAACCATAAAATTAATTAAAGGATTTAGTAGTTACAGAAAAAACATACGATAAATTAGTGTTTTATGCATTCACCACAATCAAAGGATGTGGTAGAGCTGTGAATAGTAATTTTCTCCAACTTCTTATCATTTGAAGGAGGAGTGGTAGCAAATGCTGAAGGAGATTATGGCGGCTTCAATGGACCACATGACACTGTAATCCTAGGAGTTTTGAAACATAACAGGGTGGTAAACATGTTGCTAGACACTCTCACAGATGAATTATCTACCCAGGGAGGTTCAATTGGCGAAATGACAGGAGTGGATCCTGTTGGAGGTTTCATATCAAAAAGAGAAGATTTAGTTGTGGTGTTCAACAGAAGGAACTATGTGATTTCAGAACTGGTGTGGTGTTATCATTATCATATTCAGTGGCGCGTGGTGAATTTTGAGCTGGTGTGCAAGAGCCGTTTTTGGGAATATCAGATTCAGATGATTATGGAGTGCATTTGCTGGTAGAAGCTCTGTTGATAATATAATTATGAGATTTTTGAATAGGTAATTTTCTGGTAGTTTTTGGAATGCTTTCATCTTGTAATTTTGTGATCAGCATCCTGCGATTGTTTTTTCCATCAATTGCAACTTTGGACTTTTGAATGGATGTATTAGAAGGATTACTTTCAATAACAGAGGGAATTTTTGGTGCTGGTAGGTTTGATATACTTCTTACAGCTGGACTGGAATGGACAACAAGGGGGTCTTTTGTGTGAGTTCTCTCAGAAGATACTACATCTGATAAATTCATGGAAATATGGCTAGTCAATTCCATGTCAGAGGGTTCTTTTTCAATAAGAAATAGTGGTGCAATAATCTCTGTTGTTTCTGAAAGATACATGTGAGTATCACTTGCCAAATTGGATGCATGGGTCCTGTCCAAAAAATAAGGTGTTGATTAGCACTTTGGCATAATTGAAGTTAAGGCAGAAACATTTGCTGGGCATGTTGATATTTTATTGTAATGAATTAACAACAAAAGGCTTCTGTAGTCATATTAGCCAATTAGAAGCTAAGTTAGGTTGTTGATTTTTTCTGGGTAATATTGCAGTTTGAATGAATGGAGCAGAAATCAAACACAGGTCTTATTCTTGTGAAGGCTGAATTTCATTTTTATGGGATGGGGATGGTGATTCTACCCTTTTATGAGTGTTGGATATTGATTTCAAATGTAATTTGGGTGTTAAAAACAGTCATGGGTCCAGATTTTATTCAGGTTGAATTTTTGGAGTAGTAAATGATCCATCAACTGGAAAGGAAGCAAGTTTAACACCCAATTCATTGGGTGGTTGAGGATTGAGAAATGACAATGTTTGTCTTGGAATGGATGAAGTCAGTTAAACAGATTTTGCTTTGACTTGAAATTGAGAGACATTTGGGGTTTCAATTGTTTCCATGGGTATGGTGCACTGCAGATCTGAGGATTACAAGACTTGGGAATTGTCCATTTAAGCCAGCCCATTGGCTGATGGCTTTTCAAGATGATGAGTTGTAGTGGGCACTTGGGAGCTTGAAACATGCTTATTTGAAGAAAATGAGGGTTGAGTTGGAGGTTTGATCTGCACACTTAAAGCATTGATCTTTCCAAAGGTTGTTTCAAGTTCTCCAAAAAGTGGTTTGGAGGAGCCTTCCTCATCGTGAACCATTGGCTTGGTCAGCAAATTGAGATTGGAGAGATAGGAGGGTTGAGGTTGAATTGAGAAAAAAAACAGATTTCCACTATGGTTAGAGGTATTTGGGCTTACTGGAGCAGGAATGATTGAGGTAAACTGCTTCACTCTTTCATGGTATTATGTATCAGAAACTTGAACTTGCATTGTAGGAGGCTGAAACTGTATGGGTTGGGAAGTGTCAGTGGAGGTGGCCTGCAAGGGACCTGGGGAAATTCTCAGATTATCATCTACTTGCATCAGGTGAGAATTTAGTAAAAAAAGACTTTACACATTGAATTATTTAAAGGGGTTTACAAATGAACAACTGTAGAATTTTGATGATTACAGTTTTTGGTTAACTGGGCTCGAGGTATTTCAATGGAGGTGTGGGGAATAAAGAAAGACACATTATTTGATGCTGAATGGTGGACTGTAGCATCAGGTCTATGTGTTGAAAACTGGGGTAAATTTGAAGTTGTGTGTTCTGTCAAAAATTCAGGTAAAAACCTCTGAGGATCTCCAGCCTCTAAGCTAAAATGATTGACAACAGGATTTGGCTGGATTTTCTCATTGTGCAATTGATAAGAAAGCTATTGAGATATGGTCGGCTTATGAGCTTCAGATATTATGAATGTTGATTGTTTGCCAGAGTCTTTCCTTGAATGTTGTTCATGTAAAAAATGGATTATGGAATGAGGGTGGCTGTTTGTGAAATATTACATCTTAGTGGATGGGATCCAGAATTGTAAACTAAGTTAGTCGGATTTTGTTGGATGGCATTTGGTCTTGGAGGTACTGGGGGTGGGAGATATGCCAAATGTTCATCTGTGTAATGTGAGGTATTAGGGAATGGGGAGGTTTGTTTGGCTTGAGAGAAATAGTTTTCAGACATCAATTGAAGATTTTTGATGTCCATGGAAATGTCTTGTTTCCAATAGGAGTTCATTTGGCTTGTAAACTTCAGTTTTCTTGCTTAAAGGGAGTAAATGTAAATAGTGAGCAATTTGGCACAGTAATGAGGAAAGAGTGGGCAAAGGATGATAAATGGGGGGTAAAGGATGTGTTTTCATGTTTATTGGCAAAAGTAACATGATTCCCTCAGGAGAAAAGTTAGTTCTTGTAGACAATGATGGCATGGGATATTGATTGTAAGGGCTAGTAGCTTTGATGGGAAACAGCTCATGTTCTGGTTGACAGTTTCTTGATTGATTCCACGGTTGATGATGTTGTGAGGGAAGATTAAAAGCTGTAAAAGTGGGATGTGTGCTGAAATTTATAGGAAGTGGTGGTGTGGATGCCCTCTTGTATATTTTCATGGAGCTTGGCTTTTTTGCTTAATGAGCTGGGGGTTTAGGCAATGGTGGAGGAAAGCTTCTCTTGGAATATGAAAAATAATTTTCTGGCTCATGCATTGGGGATGGAGCTTGGGGCTTCTCCTTGATAGTTGTGAAGTGTGTTGATTGAAAGGAGCCATAGAATATTCTGAGGTGTGAGAATGGTGTCACTCATGGTTGTCTGACTTCTGGAAATATTCTTGTGGAATGTAACAATAGTCATGGGTCTAGAAAAATCATGCTTCAGTGAGTGGCTTGAAAAAATACATATCATGACACTATGGTCTCTCACTAATTTAGATGGAGTGTGTATAATAGGCCGTCTGGTAGAACCAGAACTCCACCTGGTACTTTTTTGAGAAGACTTGTAAATGAAATTCCGAGATGGATGCTTGGGTGGTGCACATTGTTTCCTTGGATGATCATCAAATTATTGTCCACTATCAAAGGCCTTATCAACGAGATCTTGTTGAGCATCCAAATGAAAGAGGAAAATGAAAAATACTCTTGTGTGGAAAAATAGGTGGAGTTAATTAGATAAATAAGCTTACCGATTGATTTTTGGTAGTGATGTAATAATCAAATTTACAATCCGAACCAGTGTCAAACTTATTGGTGGCGAATGCATTGCTATTGGTAGAAGACACCCTGGGTATCAAGGCAGGATGAGAAGGCTGAAATCGTTAAGATGTTGGAGTTGTCTGAGGCCAGAGTGTTGAAGTTCTTCACTTGGCTTTCTTGGGTGGTGAGGGGAGATATTCCGAGGATTACAAATCAGAAGGTTCAATAACAAATTGTTGCACTAAAAAAGTTGATCATTTTCAAACAGTAGCACATCTGGATGATTAATGATGAATATTCTTATGTTTCTTGGGTGGTGACAGCACGTTGTTGGAATGAGAGGAATTGGTATGGTCAAATGTTCTACCAGAGCTGCATTTGTTTGATACTTGAATTTGAAAAAGAGATAAAGGAGATTGTGGGTTGATGCTTCTGATAGGCTCTGATATTAAGGGGTTACTAAAGGAGACCCTGAAATTACGTGTTGAAGAGAGGGGAAGATTTTGGGCACAAGAGAATTAGTTTTTGACCTCTTGAATTTGGAAGTGGCCTTGATTTTGTGAAGATGTATTGGTTTTTTTGAGGGGTTTTGATTGGTGCACTCTTATTTTTGGCATTCCATTTTTCTTTTATATACATTAGAGAACTTTGACTGAGCTAATCATACCATATACGATTCGGAATGATGATGTTGGGGGAAACAGAATAAAGAAATTATTTGAAATTTGAAATGGTTACACCAGGAGAAAAGAGATCAAAGGATATTTCCATGAAAAGTGGATGATACCTGAAAATTCACAATGAGAAGATTTGAAGAGAAAAAAGAATTGAGGGAAAAAAGCTTGATAAATTGAGGAATTGCAAAGGGAGAAAAAAGAGGGTGTTGAAGATTTGTTTGAGTCATGATTTGCTGCTAAGGAGATTTGCATCAAAGAAGGTTTCTGAACATGGTTAAAATTTGAGAAGTAGAGAAACTTTTAGGCCGAGGTTTCGCTACAATGGCCAAAAGTAGAAAATTGAGTAAATAAGTTTAACAAATGCACGGCTGAAGCACACTTTCAAATCAACCTTTATTTTATTTTATTTTTATATCTCAATAGCTGTAATGCATTTAGTTCAATTCCAACTCATGATCTGGATCAACTCTGAATTTCAAAGTGATTCACAATGTTTTGTGGATATAGGTACTTTCAATTTTCTTTTTTTTTCTCTCAAATCAAAGGTTTGCAATAACGCTGGAATTGAAGTAATTTTCTCATATGCAGTATTAATTCACTCCATGGGGCATGCTCCATATGCAACACTGGTTGTGGCGCATCTGCAGTAAGATTTCAGTGCAGTATGTACTCCATTCGTTTTATACTGCCAAATTTGTATACTGCATATAGTTATGGAGTAAAAGCACATAAGACTAAAAACCTCAAAGCATGCAGTGCACCAAAAAGTTATGGAAAAGAAGGAAATTATGAAATTGTGTGTTTAATCATAATTCAATCGCTGAATTAAATACATGTATATATCTCTAATTTAAGGAGTAGTCCTACAATCAAACCAAAGATCTTTAAATAAAACAATCACTACTTAAGGTACAAAGTCTGTAAGAGTCAGTTATAAAGTCCCTATTGGACCATGGGGCTAATGTGCCCAATGTTTGAGACAATCAAAGTTTGAAATAGTCTTTTGATTGAGAGAGTAACTTGTTGGTGTGACAATACAACCACTATGAGAGAAAACCCTGTCCACATCTTTTGATGAAGCTAGGATAGATAAGTAATTCAATGAAATGGTCCCTAAGATAGGAATTCAACCTAAATTAATTTGTCGCCCAAAGAATCTATTTCAGTGATGAAACTCATAAATTTAAGTATGAGACTATTACCTTCCAGTATTCCACAACATCTTCTTTGGGTGCAATAGTCCAGTTAAGAGCAAGATATTTTGCAGCCTCATCCTTTTGTTGCTTTTCAAACAGTCTTTCTTGAACCCCTTCGATTGTTAATTTTGAATAACTCTTTCATATAGTATGAATGGTGCCAGATTTATGTTTTTTATTTTGATGTGAGGTAGGTTTATTTGGGAGTTTTTGCTGATCATCTTTCTCTGTGATTTGTTGCAGATGATAATAGTACTCAGCTTTCAAGCTTTGAATGGCGTCATTGAACCAATTGGATGATATTCCCATCTTAGCTAAAATAGCTTGACAATATTCAGGTTCTAGTATGCAAGCAATGAGTTAATGAGTGTCTCCAATTTTGTAATCAATATATTTCCAAATTTTTCCCCCCGAAATCTTTTTTTTTGTAGCCCAATTCGGATTTGTCTTAGGGATCCATTTGTGTAATCCATCGCAAATTGAATGGTAGAATGGTAATATGCGATGTTTGGTGGTTCTTTCAGATTGAAATTCATTACAAGAATCATCTAATAGCTGAAATATGGGCTAAATTTACTCCAAGGCAGTCCATGTCTCATCACTTAAGGAGAAGTTTTACATTCATTTTATTTAGTATATAAGATAATCAAATCCTTTAGTTGATGGGCTCACTTTATCTGATGGAGGAAGTAATTCCACCTAGTCGTTGGGATACTAATAGGAATGAGCGGAGGATCCTTGGTACGTTGACGGAATTGTTTAAATATGTCACACTGCTTTGGTGACAACCTAATATGTGAGCAAAGATCTCGCAAAATATTGACATAGTAAATTTTGTTTGATTTGAACAAATTGGTGAGTAGGGCTGAATATTTTTGAGATTAAATGATGGCTTGCTCTAATAGTACGTCATTGTGAAGGCCTTCTTACTGTTTCTCAATTGTTTACTCATTTAAATCTTGATATTGTCCACGTGTGACCTGATGATTGTGATTGAAAGATCTGTCTCACCCTGAAAATAGAAATGGGAAAATATAATTTAATAGTTATCTTATTGAGTTTATGATGAATACTAGACTTTTTTGGGGACTTCAATATTCAAGTCCAGTTCTTCTTGAGAAACAATTTCAAATTTGTCAGCTGAAATGTAATGAAAAAAAAATCATCATCTTCATCTGTTAAGGCATTCATTTTGGAGAGAAATGATTTGGCCACTAATCAAATTATGTGACATGCGCATTGGTTGAGTTGTTCCTTTTTAGGCCAGGTGATTCCAAATTTTCTGAAATTGTTCTGAATCCAATCTGCCATAGAATTGTTATTGGACGCGTCGTCACCTGTTTTTAATTAAAACTGATTCATTAATGAACGCTCTTGTAAGATATCCCAACATACCTGTCCTATGTCTTCCCCATTTGACTTCCATATAAAGATTAAAATTCCAAAAGTTGTCTTTGAAATACAAAAGAGCGAGGTTCCACCCATTGGATCACAGTTGCCCAATACGACTCATTACAATCGCATGTTGTCCAGAAAACGATTTCTGGACAAAGGATCCGACCATGGGATAACGCCTTGAGTTTTTCTAACAAACAAGCCGTACTTTCGTAATACATATCATTGGAAAGGTGGGAATTTTTTTTTCCATTGAGGCCATTTGAATATGGGTGATATTCCTGATAATGTATCACAGAGTATGCCATCATCAAAAGTCCCAAAAAGTAGGTTCTTTTCAATGAGAAAAAGGACTAATTTCTTTTGATATTTCTCGGAATTTCTAACAAGGGCTGATTTGATAGCATAAGGATCTATTGCACCAGGGCTTCGCATATTCCAAGCTTTGAATCGACCTTTGCAAGTACCTCGGTGCTTGTTAAGATTAGATGAATTGTGACGAGCTATGTTTATCTGTGCATTACAATGATTGCACTGATAGATGAATTGCATTTGTTGCCTTTTGTGATCCCATGTGCTATTTTCTGCTGTCAGCTGAACAAAGTAGTGCTATTCGTCTTGAAATCAGAAGTTAAACTAAAGTTGAATAAGATATACGCACCTTGAAATAATTGTAAATGGACAAGCGGGAACTCTTATCAGGGGCGGAGTCCTTGGTTACATTGACAATTGAAGTGTCACTCCCATGTCCATTATCATTGTCTTGAAGGTAATAATTATCTCGTTGGTTATTAGACAGATGTGTTGTTGGCTGTGTTGGTATCAAACTGAAAATTGTCTCTGTGCTACATTGTGCGTTATTCACAGAATTTGACGATATTAAATAGGAAATTTGTGAAGCTGAAATGTTATGAGTTGATGGCTTCACCATGTTACAATCGTGTAAAATTAGCAACAAAGTATTTTTCGTAGGTGTCCTCTGGAAATGTAAGAATTGGGAGAGGATTTCTTCCTTTGAGTATTTGGCTAAATAGTTCATTTTATATCCCTGAAATCAAAATGAAAAAAATTGGTGTAGAACACATAAAGAGAGCGGATGATTACCAAAATTACCCAAGCTTTTATTTCATCAAAACCTGATTACTTGTTTCAATAAACCCCAGCCTTGTAATCATGAGTGGTGCGTTAGAAGTACTAGTGAGGAAATATTCATTGAATTTTTATACAGCTGGCAGTGGTACTGAGACATTTTTTTGCTGCATCAAGTAAGATTCAGTATACGCACTGCAGCTCCACCATTGTTATGCACATATTTGTCGTATGTGTGGCTCAGAAAAACACAATCACCAATTCATTAATGGATTCAAAGTGTTGCACTAAGTTTTTGTAAATTGAATGTATCTTGAATTTTTCCAACATTTCATCACCCAAATCTCTCTAAAATCTTATCTGTCGCACCTATTTCTTTTTCCCCTCATTTTTGATTATTTAAATTACACATTCTTACTTGAAGCAGGAATTCAGGCTCTATTATTTCTCTGACTTGAAGTAATTTACACTCTTGAAATTTTCTTTTCTAACCAACAAAACCCTTCCTTTTATATTTTCCTCAATAATAATATTTTGTTTTCAGAGATGGATTATCCCAGAAGAGTAAAAAACTTACCAGATAGGCTCATGGTGAAGCTCTACCCAAAACCATAACAATGATCTCTTTATTTCATTCATTTGGAATTTTCTAGTCTCTTTCAAATGCTTCATCATTAGACAACTACATTATTATCTTTTAAAATGCAATATTCATTTTCTATCCAATGAACCCAAGCATATCCTTTTTCAATGTTTTTGGGATCATGTCAAAAATATTAATGGGGAAAATTTGAGTTTCAAACTACCACACCTACCAAGTAAGGCGTTTTTGATTATTTCTGTTTGCACTCATGAACATAATCAAAATTTTAGATGCCCAGGAGCTTACCATGATTGAGCTCAAGAATTTTATTGCCCTTCATCAAAGGTCTTTTCCCTCAAAAGCCAATCGGTCCCTCTTTGTTGAGTTTTACGAGGGCCTGTGCACCAGAAGCACAAAATCTCCATTATTTAATATACTTTCCTCCTCATTCAACTGACCAATATTGATGCCTTCCACAGCCCCCATTGTGAGAAATAGGCCAAGGATTGCATGAAAAAAGAATGGTGGAAGCACTCCTTGTTTAAAGTGTTCTTTTTCTAAGGAGGAATCTATTCCAAGTGGAAAGTATTCATACACTAGCTCTGCAAGGAAGAAATTTTGGCAAAAGAGTCATTCAGTTTTACCTGCCAGTGGATCCACCACGCTTCCAGGTCAAGCTCAATCATCATTATCTTTTACTGATTCTGAGAAGGGAAGTACTCCTCAACACAAGTGTTCTGTTGAAAAAAATCAGGGGCTTATATCAAATGCAAACAAAGTATTTTCCCATTTTCAACTACCCATTCAATAAACAATTTCTACGGAATCATTAAGCTTCAACAATAAGTACATATAGAAAACGTCCACATAAGGCTACATTACCATCATTCAATGAGACAGACCCACATCTAACTTTGGACGTGAATTTAATTATGAAAGCAGTTGATCTATCTTCTTTGTAACCATTGAAATCCTTTCCAAAAACCTATTTCAGGGTAGGAAGACCAAGCTCCTTAAATATCATGCCACAGAACCTTCCATTTATGATCTCTATCAGCTCAATAGAAACACCTGACTTATGCAATGCCACTGATCATACTTCCATAATCCCAAACATGAATGCAATGATCAATGGCACAGAATCAACTCAACCTACCATACTTGGGCCTTCTTGAGTCCCAAACCCCTAATCACCAACACCAACTGATTCTACTACCCCTGCTAGTAATATGTCATACTTGGATTTAGGCCCTATTGATCCTGTAAAAATAATTTTCAACTATACAGACAGGAAACAATTCTTTTGGAAAGGGGTAAGTGTCTCTATCACTCATTAACCAATTCAAATAAATCAATCTTCCTTAACAGAGGAGGAAATAAGCAAAGGAGATTCTGCTGACCCTCCAACACATGTACCAATTCCTTGCAGCTTTCCTTCAACTTCACCCTGAAAAGAACTTCCCTCCTCTATAGCCAACCATTCATCCACTTTTGCCTCATCAAATCATCTTTGAAAAGTCAATTCCATTGTTTTGTCATCTGATGATGGTGAAATTCAGCCCCTCAGGGCATCCTTCATCTGCAGTTTATCTATGATCATAATCACCCTGTAAGTCAAGACAAACTTTGAAAAACATCCAATATTTCCACAATCAGTCCACCACATGATCAATTTCCTGGTTAATTTTTTTGAGTTTCCAAATCTACATGATTTAATACTAATATTATGTTGATCTATCAGCTGCACACACATTATCTATCCAAGAGCTTAGGAGCTTCTTTACATGATATAGAATACCCCACAAATTTTTCGATTGCAGATGTTGGCTTATTGTCTAATACAAGCCTCTGCTCAAGAAACATTTGGCCATAGGTCCATTGTCTACACCCACTCAAGCCCTGATCTATGCATGTAAAAACCAATCTACTTAATCAATTTCATCCTAATCACCCATAGAAATTCCTTCAAATCAGAATCTTGATCCAGAATCAACAACTATTGACCCACCTCATTAATCATTTCTTTTTGAGCAAGTTCAAGTAACTAAGCCATATCCACCAGTACTGATAACACCTTGGCGCTGTGAGAATGACCACCACAAACCTGCTGACACACTGATGGCAGCTTACCTCCTCCAGCCACTAATTCAGAACATGCTTGTTGGTCTGGTAATTTGAATCCTAACATTAACTCAGACCCAGAATCATCTGCAGATAATGAAAGTAATCACTTGGATTCTTTCCCTAGCAGCCCATTTTTTCCTTACCCTGGAGAAACTGGTCAACACAAGGTTCCCCAAAAACTCAAAGCTTTATCTGGCGTGCTATTCAAAAATATCAAAGCGAATTGTTTAGTATATCATTCAGAGAGTTAATGCACACACCAGAAAAAAGGTTTCTATGGAATTTTGCCTTTAAGTTGTTCATAAAGCTTGTTATATATCGTGAGTATGAGGGTTTTAATATTGAAAAAACCAATGAGTAAGCTATTTGGAAGGTGCTCAAGAGTCATGTCAAGAACAAACTGAGAAACAGTTTAGGCATTTTTTGAACTTTTATTTCATTTCAAGACTCATTATGAATATCTGAACCGGTACCACTACACACAATTGTCTGGCCAAAAAAAGGAACAAGCAAATTTGGCTTTTTGTGAAGCCTGTTTGGCTCAATTGGTGCGATATCATTGGCCTCAACTGACTCAAATTTCTTTTATTTATGGACCTGCTCAGAAAGAGTTGCCTTTCTTCTCACCCATCCTCCTCTCATGGCATTGGTTCCAATTTCAGAAAATTGTTGTAGTGACAATGAAACAGAAGAATCAGAACTAGAAGAAGCTACACCACACAATCCATCTTGAACTTCAACCAATCAAAAGCATTTAACTGTGCTTAAGCTGGCTTTGTGTCATCATTGTCTTGAAAAAATCATGACAATCATTGATTTTTTGTGTATCCTTTATAAATATTCAACCCCCAACAAAACGGTGTTCGCCATTGCTGGAAAAACACAAAGATTAGCTATATTGGGCCCAAATCAGACCTTCCAGACTGGTTGAAGGGTCAATATTTGTATCAACCTTGAGCATTGAAAATGCAGACTAGCCCCATTCTGCGTAGCTTTCTGCATATTTTAGAGTCTCTCTGACCTGGGACATTAACTTTCAAACACGATGATTCTTTTTTCTTTTTTTGTACCCTTATTGCTGTCCTTAGTTTTTACCAAATTTTTATCATATTGTTGTAGTTTTAATCAATTTCTTCTATCCACAAGAACTGTGATAGTGTTTATACTTACTTTTTTTCACCTTTTATTGCAGACTTGCCTAATATTACATGATTTTTGAACAAATTCTCACTCACTAACACTGCTGATTGTAGCCTTATCTCAAGAATCTAAATTTTGACCTAAATATTATCCCTTTAACAACCATTGTTTATCTCCAAAATCTTGAAATCCACCAACACAGTTATTTTTAATCACCCACAACTCTCCCAAGTACTCCTTTTACAATTCTGTTCCAGATCTATCTATGCCCCATGACCTAACCATCCCATAACTGTGAGGTGAACCTGTACTAGCCATGGATGCATCAAGAAACAATGTCTTGACACAAGTAGTCATGTGAAACCCAGTGTTATTTTATGAATCAGGAATCACCAATTTCATATGCTTGATTATTAATTTATTTCAAAGCTAGAGGCTTGTGCCGGGTGTGTCTAAGCTAGATCTTTCCACCAGAAATTAAACTTTTACAGTTCTAATCATCTGAAGTGTTGTCATTGGTTGCAAAGGTCCTGCTCCAAGTGATAACCAAGATTAATCATATGGCTGTAGTAATTATTTCCTCTGTGAATAAGAAAAATTATTCTAGTGTTTTTTAATTAGGTCAATATCACTGTTTAGGTCTATTGTGAGCTCATCCAACCATTTTACATGTCTCCCTCATGGCCACCGCCCTCCACATACCAGAACATTGCTTTATTTCCACTTCTTGTTTGTTTTTAAAATCACACCACAGCTTACTTGAAATTCTCCCCTAACAAGGACTCAGGAATATTCAAACCTCTGGGGGGCCTTCTTATTTGGAGTGTACCACTCTTCAAGGCCTACCATCTGATATATGTACAGTTATTAAGCAGTTGAACTTGATTCCAGCACTGAATTACATGGTATCCTTCCCTTCATGTTTTTCTAGGTACCCAAATACCTAAAGCTTACCTTTAACTTTCTCCCATCTCATTATTACACACAATAACAATGAGGCAGAAACCAAAGAAGAAAATTCAGGAGGCTCCTCTTCAATTATGAGTCATTCCTGTGGCGCTCCCCTCTTTTGCAACACCAGAAATAACCTTGTACCTGCTAGGTATTATAGTACTTAGAACCTCTTCAAATGGCTTTCTCGCTTGTCTTTCCAGGCCAGCATCAAAATTCTTTGGATAAAACAGCTCCTACTTCCAGCATTCCCTTTGATACTAATTCCCTGATTCATGAAATTCAAGACTCATGCTTATGGAAGTCCTTTCCCAGTGTGGATGGTACCCCATTCACCTCACAGATGGTTAACCTAGCTTTTGGAATTCTTTTTCAATGGAATCAACTCTTATGGAAGCCAAATTTCAAGCAAGAACTCCAGAATTACATTCATTATCATGATATGTTTAACTCTTCTTATCTCCTTGTAATATCTCCCCCAAAACATTTACATTGCAGGCAGTGCTCCTGGACCCAAGGAACCCTCCCTCAAACAAATTAATTGGATTCTTAAGCCTGTAATTGATAAACTTAACCAACTTTGGCACTCTTTTCTTTGACTCTCAAACAATTTTCAGAATCCAACTGGTTGACACATCAATTTCACCCTGGTACCCATTTTGCTAATTTGCCTGCTGCTTGCCATTCTTTGGATTTCCTGCCCCAACCACAACCCAAATGTGTTTTTATTGCTTATTAAAACCATTTCAGATCAATAAGATTTCCCAGAAAAAATGGTCCCCTTGCACTTTGGAAGAACATCAACATTGTTAAATCAAATTTTGGGATGCTACCTCTGTCAAGTCCTGTAAAAAAAGGGATCATGGCATGCTGTGTGGGAAGAAATAAGGCAGTGCCTTGAGGAGGAAGTTATTGGTAAGTATTTTTTGAATTTCAAAATTTTCCAATACCCATGAGGGTTAAGGTGCATTCGCTACCCCTCTATGCAATACTGAATAGTCGGCCTACAGAGAAGAACAAAATAAAATAAGATTTGTGGCTTTAAAAGATATAGAATACTTATTAGTAGTCTCTAAATCAGACCTATCAATAACACTATGGTCAAAAGTCTGATTTAAAATTATAATTTTTGATAAATTAAATACTAATATTATATATTATAAGACTAGTAATAATTTTTTTATGTTGATTATAATGGTTTTTCTAACACCAAAAATAAGACTATTAGATTTAATAATGAGAATAATTCTTCAATAAAATTTGATACTATGTTCTTTTTAATAATACTAAGCTTCTGAGCAAGGCTACTAAGCTTTAAACTACAGCTATACTACCATTCCTCACTAATACTAAGCTACTGAGCTTTTCACTATGGTTTGACTATCATTATTAACTAATGAATAGCAACTGAGAAAGGCTCCCGAGCTTTTAATTACTAAAAAATTACTACTACTCCAGATATCCTGCTAGTTCAGGGATGATTGTTATCCTGGATAGTGGGAACTTGCACCATTAATATTGGAAAAATGAGGGAGAGCAGACCTTTATTTATACCTATTGGTCCTCCATAGAGCTTCTCAAAAAAGGGTACTTGGAAAAAATCATAGCTGAGAGGTTTTAGCTTTTGAGATGTGTATTTTTGGTGTAGCAACACTTTGTCTAAGAAAATTATGCTGATGGTGTTTTTCTTGTCCAAATCATGTGCTGTGATTGAGATAATTCTTCTGGTGAGATCTTATTTTTCCAAGAAAGTGAAAAAAATATAGCTCCTGAAACTTGATCTTTCTTCTAGTCATATGATATCTTTGAGAGAATTTGGTTGGTGACTTTGCTACATGTTTGCTCAGATAATTATGCTGATGGTTCTGTTTCTTATCTGAAGTGATGTGATTTCTTCAAGATTATTTGGCTGGTGAGATTTTTTTTCCCAAGAAAGTGGTGAGAATCCAGCTTCTTACAATTGAGCTTTCTTTTAGTCATATTATATCTTTGAGATAATTTGGCTTGTGACATTTTTCTTTTTGGTAGCTTTGTTATGTGTTTGCTGAGAGAATTATGCTTGGGGTTCTTTTTCCTATCAAAATCATGTGATTTCTTTGAGATCATCTGGCTGGTGAGGCTTTATTTTTGCCAAGAAAGTGGAGAAAATACAGTGTCTGAAAGCTTAAATTTCTTCTAGTTATATTATATCTTTAAGAGGAGTTAGCTGGTGGTGTTTTCTTGAAGGTGGGAAAAGTATTTTTTTCTATTTTACTTTATATAATGAATTAATAATATTAAATTTTATATTCAGTATTGAGGGAAATCTTCTGGTGGTTTTATTTTAGGATTGTATCATTTCTATCAAGTCCAATTTTAAGCCTTTGAGATATGACCACATATCCAAAAAGGTCACAAGAAAAACTTTACAATAATTATTCCTCTAAGTAATTATCTTTAAATAAGTAACAAGACCATAAAAAGGTATAAGTTCTGAATTAACTTGGAATACAATGAGGAAACATGAAAAATAAACTACACCATTAGATTCCTCATGATAAAACACACATATATTATTTTTATGGCATATCTGTAAAGTCAATAACTAATGAGTAATAAGCAAAAATTCCATAAAAAGAGATAAATTCTTCTTTATCTCAGAGAAAAATGAACCAATATATGTAATAAATTGCACCATTTGATTCCCCATGAAAAACTACACCTAAAATAATTTTATGTCATTTTTCTAAAGTTAATACTTAAGCAATTAAGCTGAATATATGCACTTTTATGATCAGTGCATACATTCATGGTTTTTAGCTGATATGTCCTGAAATATACATGATAGAGAGTTAAGCCAAACATAAACTTAACACATGATTTCTGTGAAAATACAGATATGGACTTTATTTGACAAATTATAAGAAAGCTATAACTTTTAAGGGTTTATTGAACAAAATTGTTAGAGCTGTTGACCACTTTTTTGTGAAAGTAGTCCAAACTTAAGATATAGTGGATATTCAGGCTCTAAAAGTTTATATGTGAATAATAATGTATTTTTTATCATAATATTCAAGGTAAAACCCCCTGAAATCATGGCTTGAAGTTTAAAATATTGAATTTTGACAGAAAAGATGAGATACAAGAAAAATCATCAAGAATAGAGTTTTGATGATGTGATTAAATTCTCTTGGCAGTTTGATAGGAAAATGCCAAGCTATCAGAATTAACTCTCTTAATGGCTTTAGTTCTTATAACCTAGAAGTTATTTATTATCAAAGTTTAACCTTAAAATTGATCATTTATGATCACTCACTGTAATCTTATTTCAAGTTTAACAGTTATATAAGTGATAAAAATGATTAATACTAATAAGATCCACAGATTGTAGGCTTTTTCCAAGCCTATGATGTCATCCAACATAGAGTTATAGTGATAACTCTAAATCATGGCATAGTAATAAGATAAAATGGTTTTATTATAATTTAATCATCACTAAAATTTAAAATACTGATCAATTCCAGTGTATACCATTGGTAAATGTGTACCAGAGCCTGTTGGACTCCAGAAGGCAGGAGTTTACTATAAATAGAGCTCTTTTTACTCTATTTTCCCCTCAGATACATGAAATACAATAAAACACCAAACAAAAGGTAAAATCTTCATTCTTTAAATGTAAATCATTTATATTATCAAAGAACAAAGGTAATCTTTATCATAATCATCAATATTGACGTGATTACTCCATTTGTTTCATTTTTCTGTTATATTTCTCTATAAATCTTATTTTCCACATAAAATTAAGAATATTCATAATTCCTCTTATTTTAGTTTGTAAATACAATTTTAATAAGTTGTATTTACATTTTTTGGCGTAAACCCATTCAAAATTATTATATTAAGTGTTAAAAGTAGGTTATTTTCTCTTTTGTAATAATTTCTCTCCATTATTCCTTTTAATAATTCTTTTACTAATATAAATAGTATTTATATTAATATATAACATTAATATTGGTAATATTATTGTTATTAACTGTTTTTTATTATTAAAAAAAATTTTTTATGCCTTTATCATTTTTTGGTAACAATAATAAAGACCTTTAAATATATTAATTGTTATATATCAATATATTTAATTTTATTATATTATATTTCTATAATATAAACTATACTATTATATTCATTTAATAATAAAAGAATTTTATGCCATAAATATATTAATTATTTATTATTAGAATTATTATTGAGTTTTTTCATTAATAAGGACATTCAATGCATGTTATTATTACTAAGAAAATCTTTTTTTATGAAAATACATTTTAATTTTCTGGATAGCCTTGAGGTATTTCTGCTTTCAATTGAATTAATTTGGGGAAAATACATTTTGGATGCTGTGGTCAATCTTCATATATCTGTATTTACATTAACCCTTTTGAATTGCCTAATTTGTTATTTATTATGCAAGAAGGTGGAGAATATTTATGATAATTTACTGTTTGAATTTAAATTATTCTGCACAAAACTGCATTCTTGAGTGTTTTCAGATATCTGTGGGGATAAATATTCCATAGTATGGAGAAACCATGTGATTTTGTACTGTTTTGATACAATCTTGAGGCTGTGTACTGTATATATCTGTGTGAAACCTTTAGCTGTAATATGTAGATATGTTTTGCATAATCAATTTCTTGATCATTCATCTTTTGTTTTATTGGTAAACTTGAAGCTGATATAATTGGTATGGAATACCTGAGCAGTACTCCCTCCTCTTGGGACTACCATACTGGGATATAATAAATTCACACTTAGTTGATCACCACCTCCTATTAAGGCTTCTCAAATGGTGCATGGAAAGCACATCCAATGAAAAATAGTGTTGTGGGAACTCCTCTTGTGTGTGATAAATGAGGAAGTACCTGGAAGGGGAAATTACAAGAAAAAGTTTTGAATTTATTTTATTACTTGTAACCCTTTCTCTGCTTGTGTGCTAGATAAATCTAGATTTCCCTTCCTAATAATGCTGAATTATCTTGACTTGAGTTCCACAATAAATTTACTTTATTTGTGGTGGATGTTTCAGAAAAGTCTATTCAACATACTCTATCAGACTTTGTTTGATCTGGAAACAATGGTTTAGTAAATCTTAATACAAATGAATAATTATATAAAACTAGGGAAAAGCATTTTAATTCCCTTACTAAGAATAGTAACACCTTGAAGGACATCCAATCTTTATGATAACTAATGATAGAAAAAAACACTACTATTTTTTTAAGGGTTTAATAATTTTATAATGATAACTTGTGATAACAAACTCTAATACTATGTTGGTCTAAAGTTTTAATAATTTTATAATGATAACTTGTGATAAAAACTCTACTACTATATTTTTTTAAGGTTTAATAATTTTATAATGATAACTTGTGATAAAAAACTCTACTACAATTTTTTTAAAGGTTTAATAATTTTATAATGATAACTTGTGATAAAAAACTCTACTACTATATTTTTTGAAAGGCTTAATAATTCTATAATGATAACTTGTGATAAGAAACACTGATATGGTTCAATTTACTACTGAGTTTAGCTACTGAGTAAAGAGCTTTTTCAATGAGATAGATTTTATATAATAATGTAGACCAACTGTTAACTACTATTATTTATAAAACACCCAGATAATGCTACTGAGGAATAATTTAGGAATGTGATAATACTAATAAGAGGATAGTCAATGAGATTAATTTATGAATTAATGTAGACCAACTGTTAAATACTATCAAGTATAAATTACTCAGACAGTGCAAGTGATCTTAGATACTGAGAAAAATTTAGGAATGGGGATGGGATAACTATACCTCTGAGCTTAGCTACTGAGTATTCTTTTTGAAATTCAGGATAATGTGGATGGATGGAGGGGATTTCCTTCAAAAAAGAAATATTAAGAAGTTGTGTTTTTGTGATGAGCCTCTATCTGGGCCATGAGGGAAAAAAATGAGGGGGAAGAGGACCTCTATTTATAGTTTTTGGGCCTCCAGGGGAGTGTTGGAAAAAAGGGGACTTGGAATTTTGCAGGTCTTCAATTTAAGTTTTGGTGGTAATTGAGTTCAGATGTCTGTGCTTTAATTGATTTCTTTATTTTTTGGGGAAATTGTGGGGAAATGATTATGTAATCATAGTTTTTTTCTTTTGTTTTTTTTAGAGTAGACCCTTGTGAAACCTCTGTAAACACCTTCTTCAATACTACTATGACACTTGTACTGTCTAATCTATTCTTCCTAACCTCTTTTATTTCCACCTTTCACACCATTCTACTGCCTCCTTATTGTATGTGATTAAAAAAATCCCTTCTAATTTCAATTTTCAAATAAAATACTACTTGTAATTACTTTTTTATTTTATTTCATCAATCCAAACTTAAAAAATGGTATTGAATACCACAGAGGCCAGGAGCTTCCACTAAAGAGCTTATGGGATACTAGGAAGTATGACATCTGGTAGCAATGCCCCCATTTAAACTGTTGCCCTTCCATTCCCCATGCTATCAGGTCCGCCCTTCACTTAGATACCTTCGAATACCACCAAAAACTCTAGCAATGATACTTTCAGAAAAGAGCTATCAGATAATGGCTGGTCCATAAATTGGACTTCCCCCAGTGGTGGTAATGCTATTTTAAACTCTGAAATATTGACTTACATCAATAAATGTTTGCCACAAATTTATATGCCCAGCTCAATCACACAAGTCCTTCAATTTTTAGGAAAATAATCTTATGGTCAGCTCAAAGCTGACAAATTGCACAATCTCTTTACTATTCAACTGCCCATATTAGCTCCTGTTTAATGGGCTTGGGGAAATCCTATCAAGTTTTAACTCTTTTGCAAATTTTCCCATCTCCTTTTGCTAATGATAATTTTATTGAAGTGTTCCATGACAAGAAACCTTATTACTCAATATCACATTCATACTGATTCTTATTTGCATAGCTCCTTAATCCTATTTTATCATTGAAATATTGCACCCAATCAACACATGGCAATAAATTTGGCAGTTTTTGTTGAGAAGTGGGGACATTGTTGAGCCTGGTGGTCATTTTCAATGGAAAAACTCATGGGTAGACTTTTAAAAACATAAAAAAACAATCAAATTTGTATGTTTATTGAATTAATTTCTTTCAATTAACTTTAATTTGATAAATTAAGGATTTATGTTGAACAGGATATTTGGAAATTACCCTGATCAAGAGCTTTGCACTTGTATAAAACCTTTGTTATCTACTTAGATTTTGTGTGTTACCAGAGGCCTTGAAGCCAAATCTATCTAGTCTCAAAGGCCTGTGTAATACAGCTCAGTCAAGCTTTATATCTTCAATATTGTTTCAAAAAATAAATCTTGGAAACAGCTTTTCTCAAAGTGATCCACTGTTTGAATTAATGATTCCCCAAAGAAAGCATTATTTGGATCCCGGCTCACAGATGGTGCAAGAAATTTATTGAATCTGCAAGAGGTTTTATGCCTGTCAACTAATCAATCACCATACAAAACAACCATTAAATTTCTGTTGTTATTTATTCCTCATCTTGTCAAAGTGGATGCAACTCAGCTGTTGCCCTCAAACAGACTTCCCTAACTACTTATGGGATCATTTGACAGATTTTCAGCTTGCATTCCATCAGGAAGATGGCCCTACTTCTAGTGATGCTTGGATTGTTATTGACCCACTTATTTCCTTGCCGCCTTCCTGATCTGTGCAAACCCCATTTGAAAATCTATAAGAGTATCATATAAGGCTATTACCTTGTGTATTGGAAGAAAAACAACAGTAATTCTATCATGTAGATGAAATTCTGGCTCACTGTTATTGGATGAAATATAAATCCCGTGGAGTATCTTCCCACATTTTCAGTTGTATTACTTTATCCCCAAATTCATGTTTATTTTTTCTTTTAAATTAATCAATTATAGTTCTTTTTGGATATCTTTTGATAATTTTTTACAAATCTGGAGAATCTTGGAAGCTTGTATAAAGAAATAATGTAAATAATGATGCTTTAATAAAGGTGTTTTTTTTTGGGTATCAATATCTTTAAATAATGAATGTTTGAATATTGGAGCCTTGAAAAGTATTTTTTAAAAAAGCATTAATTGGGTTAAGATTTCAGTGTGGACATATAGATTTAGGCCTGTATTCATCTTTTGAAAGAAAACAAAGAAACATTTCCCAAAAACTGAGTATTTTTTTACTAAAAACTGAGTAATTTCTTTTTCCAAAAAGCTGATTTTTTAAAAAAAAAATAAAATAAAATAAGCCCTTATAAACTTTCACTAAAGCTTTATACCTTATCAAAACCTCACATGTTAGTATTATAAAAACTTCAAAAATTCATTAAAATACAATTATTAATAAATACTTTTGAAGCTTTTGGGACAAATGAAGAAAGGTATAATCCACACTAAAACAAGAAAGAATTATTACTTCATAATTCAAATTAAGTGTTTTATTTACAGCCCATTCTTGATGATTCCATGTGAAACACTGAATCTTCAAAAATTCACAGAAAACACAACTTGTGATTAAATTTCCAATAAACTGGATAAATTTGAGAAAAAATGTTTTTTTTAAAATTAAATAAGATTTAAAGTAGTAAATTCTTTATTTCTCAACCTTAAATAGATTTCTAGCCCTGAAAAATGACTTGCTTAAGTGATCATAATAATTCTATATGACTATAAGTGATTTAATCAATATACCAATTAAGGTAACTTGTTCCTCACTCATTGTTTTACATTTTTTCCATGGAATGCCTCTGTGATCTTTTTTAGACTCAAAATGATCCTACTATTGCTTTTTTCCAAATACCATCATATTATCATTCTATTTAATCATTCATACCATCACTAAGTATTAGTTAAGATCATTCTAAAGAATTTTTATCTCTCCAAATCAATAAGAAAGCTGTTAAATCAAAGAATATTACTAATTCCAGTAGTTGTTAACTATAAGTTCTTGTATCATATTTTTCAAATAAACTTTTTATCCTGAAAATCTACAAATAATCTTTTAAAACACTGTAACAGATCATTTCAAGGTTTTTTTGAGCAATGTTAACTGATTTATAAAATTTTGAAGTTTCTCTCTAAGTTTTGTAGCTTACTTCAAGAATTTACAATGATTATGCTTGAAAAATAAAATTATTTTTTAAAATAACATCATACTATTTCAATGAAAAGTTTCATTCTTGAATATTTTTTCAATTGATCTCAGTAGACAACTACTTCTTTATCTTATAATCATTATTAGTGTACATAGCAAGTAAAATAAATAATTAAGAGACTAACTATTGATTTGTTTCTAAGATAAGCTTATTGAAAAGAACTAAATATTACAGTCATAGTACTCTTCATCAATAGTGATACTATCAAGATTTTAATACCCACATCTTACACCATAGCAGCTTCAGTACCCAAGTAAATGGCTTTGGAGACTCAACATTTCCTAGGATATCTTATGTCACTAGCCTTTTGGGGGCTCCTATGGCCTCTATGGTCTGTAGAGGGGTTCAAGCATGGACTTTACCCCCTAGTACCCAAATGGCCCCTGGCTCCAAGAATTATGACCAAGAAACCCCAAAATTGTTCAGGCCAGGAGCTTGACTTTGGGCTATGGGACCGCACCAATGGTTCATAGACCCCTAACCCCTCAATATGACCATATTACCAAAATTGAGGATTATTTCTTGTGATTCCATTTCTGACACTTACTATTTCTCAATAATAAATATGGCTATCCCCTTAAATGAATTCTAAGTCAATAGGAACAGTGCAGGAATCAACATTTGTAACCTTAAAGACCAGTCCTGTTCCTCTAACCTTCAGTATTCCCCCAAGGAAATACTGTCCATGTATCCTCATGGACTCATTTCCTTGATACTCAAGACCAGTTGGAAAGGTGTTGAATCTTAGTACACCCAGAACTTCCTCAATTCAGCCAATACAGTCTGCATTCAGAGAACCCTTTAAGGTATCTTCCCTTATGTTCGATTCAATACACATAGCTCATTTACCAATTTGAACAGTGGATTTTGCTCAAGTAGCCAATACATATGGGCTTTAATCCTGCAAGGGTCAACTTTCCAACTCTTAAAATATACTAGCCACTATTCTGCCCCTGGGTGTTTTCCCCTAGTTAATTAATCTAATGAATTCATTTTTATAATTTATTTCATTTTTTCTTTTTCTATTAGATACTTATACTATTAGGAAAGCCATCTTCACCCTTTCCTTTCTTGTTAATTTTACATTTGTGGTCATATCCCTGTGAGTTCCTTTATTCCTTCTTAAAAGTTTGAAACCGAAATTTAAGGATTTACTTGGTTTTATCTTAGGCCATTGGGTTCCTTTTTCTGCTTAACCTTTGTACTAAACTATTGTTAAATAAATGAACATTCAAATTTCATGATCTCATTAATTCTATCATTTGGAGTCAAATAAATTGAGCTCTTATACACTTAGTGCCGGAACACTCTTGTTCCCCAAGAGCCCCTGTGAGAGTAACTTTAAGCTTCATTTTGTTATTTTTTTTCTGTTTATTTTAAATATAAAATACTTATTTTGAATTTAATTTTCTAAATATGTTTAAAAGAAAAATTGGAGAAAAAATATCTCAATTTTGATCTTCAAATTACTTTTCAATTAATATTAATTTTTTCTAAAAAAAACACATAAGTTATCTTAAAGTGTAATTAACATGGCATATTGTTGATAAAAGAATTAGTCTTTAATTCATAAATATATAAGATTAACCTAATAATCTGTCTAAAAAATTTAAGTTAATACCTTTAGAAATGAACGCTCTATGAATTTTCTAAGTGATTTATTTTTTCCATTAATTTCAAAAGTGATTGTGTTTTCTATGTAAGAATATAAATATACACTAAACCTTCACTTTGAATAATAATTTGATTAATTGAACTTCAATTTTAAGCTTATTCAACATTATCAAAGATTTTCTGAGCTTTGAAACCTCTTAAGACTTGATTACAATCTTGTAAATTGGTATGTACCCTTTTGAAGCTTTTAAGTCTTTTCCAAATAGAGAACAAACCAGTTTCAGGATTAATAGTCAGTTAAAGTTTGATTAAAAGTTTAAATAAGTTCTAATATATCTAAATGGAGGAGGAAAGCCTTAATTGGGCTCTTTCACGTCTCAAATGTGGGCTACCCTGGCACCTTTTCCCTTTTCCCCCTCCTGTGTGGATTTTAACCATTTATTTTTATATAGAAAAAAAATTGGTTTAAATAAACTTGATCTGATTTTACTCAGTATTTAGATCATGTAACAAGAATCCTTAGCTTGCTAAGTAAATATACACAACACCTCAATTTTAACACTTTGTTTGTAATCTTAAATTTACATGATACAAATTGGAATTAGTGTTGAAATAAAAAGTTTCAAATATTTATCAAGTATTCTGAAGAGCTCTTCATTCTTCTCATAACATCTATAAAAATTGTTTTTGGATATAATCCCCTATGGGGTTAACTTATGTTACTTTTGGTGTAAAATCCAAATATGATATAATAATTATAGCTTTTTTATACAAATGAATTCATAAAGGAAATTTTATTATTTTTCAATCCAAATGTATTGTAGAAGTCACTCAATGACTAAATAAAATTATGAAAAATTATTTATGACCTTATGGGTATGCAATTCATACCTCACAAGCTCACATTTTTTGTCTTTGTGTATTTAGGTTATATAGGGAATGTATTTCAGTTAATTCTCAGTTAAAAATCTTATCAATAAAGCTTAATAATTCTGGATCATCCCCTAATATAATTCTTTATGTTTAATATTTTTTATTATTCTTTTGGATAAGATATGAACTCAAATATTTTCTATTCAGGCTATTCATATTAAACTATTATTTAACACATATTTATTTAGTTTTCCTTCAAAGGACTTTTCCATTCTCAATTGAAATAAATTTCTTTCTCATATGTTAATCAATTAATGAATATAGGCCTTTTTAATTGATTATTAAGATCATCATGTATGTTAAATATTAATTTGTATTTCCCTCAGACTTGTTACATGTTGTTTTTATTGAGTTTTAATATTGTAAAAAAAACCTGATGGCCTTAAAGCTTTTCTATATAAGCTATACAGACTCATCAATACAATCTTCAATCTTACTTTTATCATTTGAAACATGATGAAATGTGACAAAAATATAACTAACCTTGTGACCCTTGAGGTATATCTTACATACCCAAATAGGCCACAATTATCTTTGAAAATAAATTCAGAACTATGCATAACCAATAAGTCATGAATACATTTGAAATTCATCATTGTTGATTTCAGAAAAGATGTATAACCTTTTTGCAAGTAAATCCATGGATTTAAGGCCAGATTTGGATTCTACACAAAGGTTCACCTAGGGTAGCTCCATAGAGTTAAGAATCTAAAATTAACTCTATGAGGTGGTAATATGGAAAATACTTCAATACCACATCATAAATACCACATAAAAGAGTTGTGAAAATTTTTGTTTTTCTCAATTTCACGCCAAAATAATGGGAATGTGAGAAATCCCACGTTACATATATGCTAAGAATAGTGTTATGAATGTTTTTGGCACTTAATATTATGGTATTCTGACATACAGTTTTGATACACCAATAGTGGATATCAGTCTTGAAGCCTGAATTTCTATTTTTGACCTGAAAATAGCTAAGGCAGACAAAAGACATCAAAGAGAACCAGGGTACCCAACTTCTGAGGCCTCTGAGGCATGGATAGATCTAAAGCTTTGCACATTGGCTTATCATGGCCAAATTAATATACTAAAATATTTTAGGATCCTAGTTACCAAGTGAAACTCTCATCAAATCTTAAGAGAATTGCAAATAAGCTGCTATTTTGACATGACAAAGAGGTAAAGAGAAACTTAGACTCCTGTAACTATGTCAATTATTAATTATTTTCCACAGATAGACCTTAAAATAGTATTAAAACCCTTTTTGGACTATTTTCCATTTATTAACCTCATAGCAACCTACCATACTGTGCTATTTCCAATTCTACATAGAAATGAGGTAAAAACTTCAAAAAATTGATAAAAATACAATTCTCAATTAATCTTTCTGAAGCTTTCAGTACCAATTTAGAATGGTATTACTCATAAATAAACTAAAACAAATTATAGTCTAACAAGTAAAATTAAAAGTTTTACTTACAGTCCATTTTTGATGATTCCATGTGAAACACTGAAGCCTCAAAAATTCACAGAAAATACAACCTGTGGTGAAATTTCCAATAACATTTTTAAACTTGAAAAATTGATTTTTATTTGGAAAAAAAAGAATATTTACAGTTGTTACTCCAGTTATTCTTAACCATAAATGGGTTGAGAGTCACATAAAATCTATAATTAAGTAATTATGATAATCTTACATGACAACAGATGATGCAGTCATCAATCCAAAAAGGACTGTTGTTTTCTCAATCACTGGTTTTTTAATTTTGATCCATGTCATGCCTCTGTGAGCTTTTTTCACTTAAAAGAGGATTCCTCTTGCTGCTTTTTCAAAATCATCTTATTATCCAATTATATCTTTGTTACCAAAAAGTAAGTATTTGTTAAATCTTTTCTTGAGTGTTTTATTCTTTCAGAATCAATCACAGATACTTTAAATCATAGAAATAAACTATATATTGTTGTAATATAGTTATAAATCAATTTTGATCCTTTAAATCCACAATTTATCCGTCAAATCTCTCTACCATATTCTTTCTAAGGTTCATTGAGTATTGGTGAGTAGTTTATAATTAATTCTTGGAGTTTTTCTTTGAGAATCATATTTATAGTTATTATTGTAAAGATAATGATATATTCAAATAATTTCATTATTTTAATAAAGAAGTTTTATTATTTAATACTGCTTGTAATTGATTCTTGTAGACAATTACTTCTTACTGTTATAATCACTAGTAGTTTATAACAAGTAAAAGAAATAATTATTTATTTATTTAATTGTAGCTCTAAAAATCGTATTATATTTCATAAGAACAGTCAAAGTATTGTTTATTAATAGAAATATTATCAACAGTTTCATAGACACATCTTACATTTGGGGGCCTAGCTGTGTTTTTTGAGCCTTGAACCCTTAATATCTTTTTGAGCTCTAAAATATATTAATTTTATAATTTTTTATTTCAATTCAAAGTTAAATCTATTTTTATCTTTGGAATTGTCTTTAAAATCTTTTTCATTGAGGAATTTGGTTTAATTCTATATTGTTTTTACGTGTGGCTTTTTCACATCCAAAAACTTATAAAATTATTCTTTGAGTTACTCTGAATTAATTTTGAATCAAAATCCTAAATTTTAATTTTTTCCTTTCAAAAGAATAATTTTTTTAATATCAAAAAATAATAAAACTTCTAGAAATTTCAAAAATATTTTAAAAGTATAAAAAATGATTTTTGTTTTATAATTTTTTTTTCTCTAGTGTCTATAATCAAGTATATTGCAGCTGGTAATAAGATCATTAAGAGATATATTACTAGTTCAGAATCTTCAGAAGCAGAATCTGAAGAAAACATTGAAGTGCAAATTTCTAAAAGAGGCACTTTATTTAGAGCAGAACACACCAAGCAACCACCAAAAGGTGTGTGTTTTCTGCCTTTATTCTTTATTTTTTCTCAAATTGACATGAAAATGGTGTGTACCAGAAATGGAAGGAACTATTCAGTCCAGCCAGATGGATCAGAACAATAAAGTGGCAAGACCAGGGCCAGTTCTTGAAAGTCTTCCTCAAGAACAACATTGCTGGAGGATTCCAGAGTTGCCCCCCATTCCCCAAGGTCTGTACCTACAAAATTTGATGTGAACTCTGAGCCTGAACCGATTCAAGGTAATATTTTTGAGGGCTGAACCATTTCCAAGTGGCAGAAATAGAAATATATCAGTCCCAGTACAGAAACTGGTACAGAGCATCCAAGGATAAGGAGTGGGAAATATGCCCAAGCCTTTGGCAGGGGGGCATTAACTCCTACTTACACATTCAGAGCTTTATGGGTCAGGAGAAGACCATAAAACTCTTAGGAGGATGGAGCTTATTTTCTTTCAAAGATAAGGTCAGAAATATAAAAAATTGGTTGAAGAACAAAAGTCTTTTATCCATAGACCACAAGAAAGAGTTGGAAATGACCCCAGCTTTGGAGAAGGAATTCCTAGTGGCATCTACCAGGTCCAAACCAGCTTCATAAATGTCCAAAGACAAGCCCAAAAGACCTCAGAAGAAGCATAAACATCCCAAGAACCATCAGGATAAGGGCAAAGGCAAAGCTAATTGTCACAGACCTTACCCACAAGGGTACAGGATCCCCAAATTGGAACCTTCAGCCATGGATAGTGTTTTCAATATGGCCAGAGCTCTTATGGAATTCACAGCCAAAGAGCAGGAAAGGCTCAACAGGACTTTTCCATGCAAATAATAGATGAAATACAACTTGTTAAATCTATTATTGGTGTAGAACTTGGTATATTTGATGCAAAATTAAATAAAATACCATCAGATATTAATGACTTAAAAAAGAATGACAGAGTTTCTGCTGATTGGCATAAGTTGACAACTGCCAGAATTGAGTAGATTTCCAATACATGTGACAGAATTGAGAGTGAAAATCAAGTCCAATATGATTGAATGAAAGATATTTCCATTAAAAACATCAATGGCCAGCTTAAAACTCTGAAAAATCATGTTTTAGAAATAGTTGATAATACCAATCTTTTTTCCACACACTTAGAAAGAAGTGGCAGTAAAACTCAGAAATTGAAAGATGAAGTAATTGCGCATGTGGAACAAACTCATAAGAATTATGAACCAAATTCACATAGGCCAAGACATTCCACACCTTTTACTGAAGAGAAACATTCTGTGAAAAGAAGTTTGACCCCTTTTCTAGGAGAAAATGCAATATCTGCAAAAGATATTGCCAAATTAGAAGAATGGCCAACATTCTCTGGTGAAGGTGAATATAATAATATTTAGTTCATCAGAACAATTGATATTTTTCAAGAATATGTTCATATACCTGATGAAAGCTTAGTGGGTAAGTTGAAATCTTTGTTTACCAGAACTGCAAAGAGATTGTATTACAAAATGAGACAGGAACATGGAAACCTTTATTGGTCTTGGTGGAAATCTGAAATAATCACCAAGTGGGCCAATAATTCTTGGAGGTTTAAAGTGGAAAATTATTTTTAAAGTGCCATCTTTAACTCAGAAAAAGATACAACACTTACTTGATTCCTCAAACAGAAATACAGATTATCTGCTTTGCACCCAGATATGTCTGACTCAATTATTAATATGAAAATATTAAAAAAATGTGGAGTATAAATAGAGAATGCTATCAAGTGTAGATATGTATAGCCCGGCTCAACATAATACTACATTAATTCCATGGAAGATATCATTACTAGGAAAATAATTGGTAAAGCCTGGATTAGAAGCCCTATGGAATCCAAAATGATCCCTAAAATTTCCAGAGAAAATAAGAATCCTGTCTTTAATTGTCATTAATGTGGAAGAACCTCACATCTAGCCAATAATTGCATCATAAAGACTGAAATAATTGAAGTTCAAGTCATTGAATAGGTTCAGAGTGCTGAAGAGAAAGAAGAATCTGACCAAGATTCTTGTGAGCCTGTGAGGTATGTATAACATACCCATAAGGCCACAAATGATTTTATAAACAGACTTTTTAGTTTAAATTAAAATAAAAAATAACAAAAAATAAGTATAATTTTTTTTTGGATAAACAAATTTATAAATATTATGTCATTTTTGGATTCTACACCAAAAATACCCTAAGGTACATCCATGAGGTGTTATACCCAAAACCACTTATTTCTTGTGTTATTAGAAGGTTTAAGAATCTCACAGTACTAATGTAACTTTTTTAAAAAAAATTGAAATTGTTAAATTTAAGCTTAAATAAGCTTAAATTTAAAGTTACATAAGGTTAATGCAAACTTACCAAAATTTTAGTTAAAATTGAGGTGTGGTGTATATTTACTGAATTGGCCAAGGATTTGCCATACAGAATGTAAATCCTGCATGAGCTCAATTTAAAAGGGCTTAAAGCCATGGTATGGCTTTAAATAAATAAAAGGGCAAAATCCACGCAAAAAGGTGGGACAAAGGAAAAAGACCAAATAGAACTGGGGTACCCAACTTTTTGGATCTGCAATGATTCAATTAAGCTTGTCCACCTGTATTGGAGGATTTTCAACCTTATTTAAACTTTAAGATTAGACTTTGATCCAACCTTAAGGTTTGAACTGGTTTTATCCCAATTTAGACAGGAATTTCAAGCTGCCAAAGGGTAAATCCCAATATGCAGGCTTGAAATCAAGGTTTTAAGAACTTTCAAAGCTTAATAAAGCTTAAAAACCTTAAATAAGCTTAAACCTTTAAAGCTACAAGCATCAAAACCTTATCAAAAGCTAAGGTTTGGTGTGTATTGCTATTTTACATGGAAAAATAGCAATAACTTCAAAAATTCATTAAAAATCCAAATCTTAATGGATTTGCTTGAAACTTTCACACAGCTTAGAATTTAATATTATCTATATATAAGCCAAATTTTAAGTATCTTTTATAGATCAATTTCCTGGGTAATTAGCCTGGAAATTTACTCTTTTAATTAAGCTCAAAGAAAATTATGATTTCTTTAAAAATTAATTGAAAATTGAGTTTAAGAGATTTCTGCTTGAAACTCTATTTTTAAGTTGTTCATGTGATGAACTTTAAAATAAATAAGTTTATTCATATTAAAAACTTAAAATAATTAGTTTAAATGAGGATTAAAGTTACATGGAGTTAAGAATAACACTGGTAACTTTAAATTGGAATTAAAAACAAGTTGCCTTAAGTTAAGAACTTTGTTTTTAAGTATGGTTTTTCGACTTTTACCTGAGCACGCCCTCTATATTCATTATGAATCATGAGAGCTGCTCTGAGGACATAAAAGGAGTCTTTTCATCACTGTTTTTGTCCATCATTCATCATCAATCCAATCATATTAGAAATTTAAAGAGGTAAAGTTTTATTATTTATAAAATCTTATTATTAAAGTAATTCTTAAGTTATTTTATTCTTTATTAATTGTAACTTAAAGAATTGAAGTCATAGAATTCATATTATTGTTGTGATCATCAATAATATATTTATATTATAAAATTATCATCTTAAATATCTTTTAAAATCCACAAATTCCTCTTAAAAACTCTTTAATCTTAAATTTTATCATAAAAAGTTGTTTTATTCTTGAAATTATTGATTTTAGGCATGTTTTTAACCTATAATCATTATTTAATATAATAACTGTTGTTGTTTAACTTGTTGTATTAAATAAATATTATAAGTAAGTTTTCTCTAAAGTTCTATATCTTTTTTATCTAGTATTAGTTTTTCTATATAGAATTTTATTCTATAAGAATTATTTCTGCACAGTGTGTGTTATAATTATTTTATAAATAATATTTATATTATTTATAAGTGGTTAATATTTATATTTCCATGTGTAATTGTCTCATTAAGAGCTTTACAAGTCTTATTGTTATAACTGTCAGTGACTATAACAATAATAGAATAATTATGATTTATTATTTCTATTATTATATTTTTATAATAATAATTAAATTTACTTCTTTATATATAATTATTTTTAATAATTATATTTAAATTTGTGGTTATAATATTTTATTATATTATATATTTCTATTGAGGACAGTCATAGTACTCTTGATTTTGCTACTATTATCAAGAGTTTCATAGACAAACCTTACATTTGGGGGCCTGGCCGTGATTTTAAACCAATTTTTGGGACATAAATCATATTCTAGACCTTATTTTACTGTTTTTTGACGTAAAATTTCCATATTTATCTTAATATTGGCTTTTTTGGGACTTATCCCTTATAAATAATCTTTATAATATTAATAAAGTTATTTTTTTCTTAAGAATATTGTTTGAAACAATATACTATTGAGTGACTTGGAATAAATTTCTTTTGTCTAACTAGTGGCTTTTTCACATCACAGACTTGAAATTTATTCTTTGAGTTATTCTAGTATAAAGTGAATAATAATACAATTTTGATTAATTAACTTGTTAATTGCATAATTATTATTTCTTTAAAGAAAATAATAAATCAAATAAAAAATCTTTACTAAAAAACATTTTTTTCTTTTATCTTAGACATTTTTCTTTATTTTTGACGTAATTTGCCATAAATTACATTAAAACAACTTTATTTAAGAAGTTGAGCTTATAAGTTATTTTCATTATTTGATAAAATAACTTATATATTTAATTTTCTCTAGTGTCTTCCATCAGAGAAAATTCTTCAGACTCTGAAACCTCTGAGTCCAGTATTGAAATTCAAACCAGCCCACCACCAAGGGGTTTGATAACTAAGGAGCCCTTTAAAGGTCCTGCAGGTGAATTCAATTCAATTTTACTCTATTTTTTATTAAAATTTACGTGAAATGACTCCTACTAGAAGTGGAAGTAACTACTCCATCCAATCAAATGGATCTGGACCAGGACATTCCAGCCACAAATCCAAAAGGCAAGAATGTCTTCCCAGAGGAGAGGCACAAATGGAGGATGCCAGAACTTCCACCAGTTCCCAAAGGTTAGCCAGCACCTTTGAACCTCTTATTGAGAGTCCAGAAGCTGACATAACTGCTATTGCTGTTAGACCTGAACCATTTCCAACAAGCAGCCGTGGATATTTATCAATCTCAATGGAAGAACTGGTTCTTGGCGTCAAACCAACAAGCAAAAGGCAAAGGGAAAGGCAAAGCCCAAGTGGAACAAGCCTTACCCTCAGAATTACAGAATCCTAAAGAATGAAAAGACAGCCATGGACAATGTGTTCAATATGGCAAGAACCTTGTTGGAATTCAAAAACAAGGAGGAGGAAAGATTGAATCAATCTTTCCCAAAGAAATAGATCTTTTAAAACTTGTAACTCACTTTGAATCTTGTAATAAAGAAAATATGCCAAAATTTAAAGGATTTGATTATGTCCAACAGAAGCTGGGTAATGAGACCTTGAAAGTGAAAGAACATCAAAAGGCTACTATTGGCCTTGAAAATGTTAATAAAGACAATATTGTGTCTTTGACGCAAATTTGTGAAAGGCTTGAGTCTAAAGTTACCTTACTCAATCAACCAGATGAGAACTCAATTTCTTTTATAACTGGACAGTTAAGAGAATTGCAAATACAAGTTCAAAACTTGGAAAATTCTACTGTTCACAATGCAGCTCTTTTTCAAGAACAATTGGAAAAAAGTGATAAAGCAAGACTTGAATTGAAAGAAGACATTCAATCAAGTATTAATAATATATCACTAAAGAATGAATTGCCAAGGCAATCCACACCAATTCTTGACAGAAATGTTCTTAACTTGAATAATGATTTAAATCCTACAATTTCAAGTCATGATGTGAAAACTGCTTGCAATTTTAAGGACATTCCAAGATTAGAGGAATGGCCAACCTTCAGTGGTTAAGGAGAATATAATCATATGGAATTTATGAAAACAATTGATATGCTCAAAGAAGACTTTAACATACCAGATGAATACATAAGTGCCAGATTACACTCATTACTTACCAAATCAGCAAAGAAGTGGTATTATAAAATGAGACAAGACCATGGTAAACATTCTTGGCCTTGGTGGAAAGTACAAATTATTTCCAAATGGGAAAATGCTTCCTGAAGATTTAGAATGGAAAATTCTTTTGAAGAAGCCATTTTTAATATTGAGAGGGACAGGCCCATGACTTGGTTTCTTAAACAGAAGGACAGGTTAACTGCCCTTCATCCTGATATGTCTGAAACAATGGTACATAAAAGGATATTAAGAAAATGTGGTGGTGACCTTGAGCATGCTATAAGAAGCAGATGTATTGAGCCTTGCTCTACAGAAGATTATATCAATGCTATGGAGGACATCACTACTAGAACAAAAATTGGAAGAAATTGGTCCAAAACCCCAATAGACAACAAGACTAGTGGGAAACCAATTTCAAAACCAAATAAACCACATGACAGACCTCCTTTGAAATGTCATAAATGTGGAAGCACATCTCATTTGGCAAAAACCTGTCCAAAAAAGACAAGAGTCAATGAGATGAATGTTGAAAAAGTGGAAGACACAAAAGAAACTGATGTATCTTTACATGAAAGTGATTCTGAGCCTTCATAAGAAGAAGAAGTATCAGAAGAACTTGGTATAGAGAACATTAATGTCTCTTTTGAGGTCACTGAGGTACATACTCACTTACCACAGTATAGTGATGAATGTATGGATCTCATACATGTGCAAGATGCCAAAGTGCAAAAAACCAACCTGTCAGAGGTAAAGGTTATACAGCTGGGTCATCTTGTATCACTAATATTGTGATAAATAACACAGAAGCCAAGATACATCTTGACTCAGGTGCTTTTTGCACTTGTGTTGGAAAATATTATCTTGACAAAATTCATACCAATTGGCAAGACAAATAAATGCCAATTGAAGGTGTAACATTCAGCAGTGCTAGCCAAAACATGCACCCCTTGGGTATATTTGAAGCAGCAATCCTATTTCCTCATCCTTCAGGAAGTATAAGACTGAAAGTTGAAATTGTTGTTATGAATAATTGTACTTCACAACACTTTATACTTGGGAATGATTATCTCAATATTTATGGTATTGATATTAATAATCATAAAGACAGGTATTTCACTATAGGGGAGAATAAAAGACAAGAATTTGCTTTTCCTCTAGAAAAAAGAGAAATTACTGTCATTAAACAAGTAAAAAATGTTAATAAGGAAAGATTTGTGTCAAGTCAATTAATTGAAGCACAAATTAGTCCTGAGTTAACACTGGAAATGAAGGAAGAGCTTATTGAAATTTTATTTCAATACAGGGAAGCCTTTGCTTCAGATAATGAACCACTTGGGGCTATAAAAGGCCATGAGGTGGGCATTACTCTTAATGTGGAGAGGCCTTATCCGCTACTATTAAGAAGACCAGCTTACCCAGCTAGCCCTAGGGCTAGAGAAGCATTAGAAAATCATATTAATGAACTAATGAAACTGGGAGTTCTTAGAAACGTTGGACACAATGAGGAGGTAGAAGTCACAACCCCAGTAATCATTACTTGGAATAATGATAAGTCAAGGATGGCTGGTGATTTTAGAGCACTTAATACCTATACTATCCCAGACAGGTATCCAATCCCTAAAATTCATGAGACTTTGACTCAATTATCCAAAGCAAGATTCATTACTTCCATGGATGCTCTAAAAGGCTTTCACCAGAATGTTTTGACACCTCATTCTAGAAAAGTATTGAGAATCATTGCTCATTGTGGTATTTATGAATATTTGAGGATGCCTTTTGGTATTAAAAATGCACCCTCCCATTACCAAAGAATGATGAATACTATCTTCCCACATGAATTATCAGAGGGATGGTTAATCATTTATATTGATGACATTATCATTTGTTCAGAAACCTGGAAATTACATTTAGAGAGACTTTCATTAGTACTTAAGAAAATTCTACAAGTGAACATGAAAATTTCTCTTAAACAATGTAATTTTGGGTTTCATGAGTTAAAAGCTCTAGGACATGTAGTCTCAGGACTAAGCCTTGGTGTTGATAAGAGCAAAGTGGCTGCAGTTTTACTGAAACAGATGCCCCAGAACAAAAAAGAAATGATGTCTTTCTTAGTGTTTTCCAGTTATTACAGGCAACACCTTAAAGATTTTGCAATCCATGCCAGATCATTATACAGAATTTGTGATCAACAAACTGTTTTTGAAATGACTCAGGAGAGAATTCAAGCATATGATAAAATCAAGTATGCCTTGACCAATGCACGTGCACCATTATTACTGATGCCAGACTGGAAACTTCCTTTCAAGATGTATATTGATGCATGTGGTGAAGGTCTGGGAGCTGCTCTTCATCAAGTTCAAATTGTCAATGAAAAGCCTTATGAAGGTCCGATTTGTTTTATTTCAAGAAAAATTAAACCTACTGAGGCCAGATATGGAGCTAGCCAAATGGAGTGCCTTTGCCTTGTTTGGGCTCTGGAAAAACTTCATTACTATCTTGATGGTAGTGTTTTTGAAGTAATTACTGATTGTAACGCAGTAAAGTCACTTCTTAACATGAAAACTCCAAACAGACACATGTTAAGATGGCAGATTGCTATACAGGAGTATAGAGGCAATATGACCATAGTACATAAAGCTGTAAATATTCACAATAATGCTGATGGCTTAAGTAGATGGGCATTACCCAATACACCTGAAAATCCTGCCTATGTTCCTACAAGTGCAGAACCTCAAATCCCAATTGAAGGAATTAACATCACAGATGTGGGAACAGAATTCTTTGAGGAAGTTAGAGAAAGCTATAAGCAAGATAAAAATTGCCATATACTTACTGCTCTACTTGACAAAGATTGAAAAGATGCAGCATTGGCTAATTCTCTGGATGATATTTGGAAAACATCTTATGATAATGGAATATTCCATTTGTTTGATGGTATACTATATCATAGATCTAAACACACATGTGTCATGGTCCTATGTAGTAGAATGTTGATTAACACAATACTACTAGAATGCCATGATAACATTTATTCTGGACATCTGTCTGAAGACAGAACAATGGAAAGAATTAAGACATGTGCCTGGTGGCCATCTTGGAGAAAAGATGTCATTGAGTACTTTCATAGTTGTGATAGATGCCAGAAAGCCAATAAAGCTATTGGTAAAAGATTTGGTCTGATAATCCATATCCAAGAACCAAGTACCCCGTGGGAAGTGGGTCACATGGATTGGGTAACCGCATTACCACCTGGAGGTGATAAAAGTTACAATGCATGTCTTGTTATTGTAGACAGATATAGCAAAACACCAATCTTTTTACCATGTCACAAAGATGACAGAGCTATGGATACAGCTCTTTTAATCTGGAATAGAGTAATATCCCATACTGGTCTCTTTAAAAACATCATTAGTGACAGAGACCCAAAATTTACATCAGCCTTATGGACTAATTTACATAAGCGTTTGGGTACAAAATTATCATTCTCAACAGCATACCATCCACAAACAGATGGATTAGCAGAAAGAATGATTCAAACCCTTGAGGACATGATCATAAGATTTTGTGCTTATGGACTGGAGTTTAAAGATTCTGATGGCTTTACCCATGATTGGTGTACTCTTATACCAGCATTGGAACTAGCCTACAAGACCTCCATCCATGCTTCAACAGGCAAGACCCCTGCAATGTTGGAAAAAAGATGGAACCCCAAACTTCCAATTGATACTTTGAATAAACATCTGGTTGACATTCACCCAACTGCTTCAAGCTTTAAGCTATTGCTTGATAAAGTGAGACATCATGCAAATCAAAGCATGAATGATGCCTTTTAATATGCTAAGCAGAAATGGGATAAAAGTCATAAAACCCCAGAATTCAAAGTAGGGGACTTAATACTAGTTTCAACCTTGAACTTTAATAATATTAAAGGTCCAAAGAAATTGTAAGATTCCTTTGCAGGACCATTTATTACTAAAGCCCTTCATGGGACAAATGCAGTACAAGTAGAACTGTCAGGAGAACTGGAAAATAAACATCCAACATTCCCTGTCAATATAGTAAAGTATTACACTTCAAGTGACAACGAATTATTTCCTTTAAGAAATGAAACGCCCTTAGAAGTACCCCCACTAGATCTAAGTGAGGAGAAAAAGGTACTAAAAGTCTTGAAAGAAAGAAGACTTAGGGGAAAAAATGAAAGAGAATACTTAGTCAGGTATAAAAATCCACAACATGAAGATGAGTGGATTGTAGAAAGCAAAATACCTGATTCCCAAAAGTTTCTCAGAAGATTCAGACATGAGAGAAGACCAATTGCTCAATAAAAAGTTTGAATTGTGTGCTTTACATACTTAAAAGTATAAGTAGAGAGGTTGGACAGTGGATTATACCCCCCCAAATAACTTGGGGGTAAACTACAAAAGAAAAATTTTGGGACATTTTTTTTTGGTGGTAGGGAATGTGAGCCTGTGAGGTATGCATAACATACCCATAAGGCCACAAATGATTTTATAAACAGTTAATTTTGTCTTAAACAGACTTTTTAGTTGAAATTAAAATAAAAAATAACAAAAAATAAGTATAACTTTTTTTGGATAAACAAAGTTATAAATATTATGTCATTTTTGGATTCTACACCAAAAATGACCTAGGGTACATCCATAAGGTGTTATACCCAGAAACACTCATTTCTTGTGCTATTAGAAGATTTAAGAATCTCACAGTACTAATGTAACTTTTTTAACATTTTTTTAAAATTGTTAAATTTAAGCTTGAATAAGCTTAAATTTAAAGTTGCATAAGGTTAATGCAAACTTACAAAAATTTTAGGTAAAATTGAGGTGTGGTGTATATTTACTGAATTGGCTAAGGATTTGCCATACAGAATGTAAATCCTGCGTGAGCTCAATTTAAAAGGGTTTAAAGCCATAGTATGGCTTTAAATAAATAAAAGGGCAAAATCCACGCAAAAAGGTGGGATAAAGGAAAAAGACCAAATAGAGCTGGGGTACCCAACTTTTTGGATCTGCAAGGATTCAATTAAGGTTGTCCACCTGTATTGGAGGATTTTCAACCTTATTTAAACTTTAAGATTAGACTTTGATCCAACCTTAAGGTTTAAACTGGTTTTATCCCAATTTAGACAGGAATTTCAAGCTGCCAAAGGGTAAATCCCAATATGCAGGCTTGAAATCAAGGTTTTAAGAGCTGTCAAAGCTTAATAAAGCTTAAAAACCTTAAATAAGCTTAAAACTTTAAAGTTACAAGCATCAAAACCTTATCAAAAGCTAAGGTTTGGTGTGTATTGCTATTTTACATGGAAAAATAGCAATGACTTCAAAAATTCATTAAAAATCCAAATCTTAATGGATTTGCTTGAAACTTTCACACAGCTTAGACCTTAATATTATCTATATATAAACTGAATTTTAAGTATCTTTTATAGATCAATTTCCTGGTTAATTAGCCTGGAAATTTACTCTTTTAATTAAGCTCAAAGAAAATTATGTTTCTTTAAAAATTAATTAAAAATTGAGTTTAAGAGATTTCTTCTTGAAACTCTATTTTTAAGTTGTTCATGTGATGAACTTTAATATAAATAAGTTTATTTATATTAAAAACTTAAAATAATTAGTTTAAATGAGGATTAAATTTACATGGAGTTAAGAATAACACTGGTAACTTTAAATTGGAATTAAAAACAAGTTGCCTTAAGTTAAGAACTTTGTTTTTAAGTATGGTTTTTCAGTTTTTACCTGAGCACGCCCTCTATATTCATTATGAATTATGAGAGCTGCTCTGAGGACATAAAAGGAGTCTTTTCATCACTGTTTTTGTCCATCATTCATCATCAATCCAATCATATTAGAAATTTAAACAGGTAAAGTTTTATTATTTATAAAATCTTATTATTAAAGTAATTCTTAAGTTATTTTATTCTTTATTAATTGTAAATTAAAGAATTGAAGTCATAGAATTCAGATTATTGTTGTGATCATCAATAATATATTTATATTATAAAATTATCATCTTAAATATCTTTTAAAATCCACAAATTCCTCTTAAAAACTCTTTAATCTTAAATTTTATCATAAAAAGTTGTTTTATTCTTAAAATTATTGATTTTAGGCGTGTTTTTAACTTATAATCATTATTTAATATAATAACTGTTGTTGTTTAACTTGTTGTATTAAATAAATATTATAAGTAAGTTTTCTCTAAAGTTCTATATCTTTTTTATCTAGTATTAGTTTTTTTATATAGAATTTTATTCTATAAGAATTATTTCTGCACAGTGCGTGTTATAATTATTTTATAAATAATATTTATATTATTTATAAGTGGTTAATATTTATATTTCCACGTGTAATTGTCTCATTAAGAGCTTTACAAGTCTTATTGTTATAACTGTCAGTGACTATGACAATAATAGAATAATTATAATTTATTATAACTTATTATAATAATTATTATTATTTTTATTATTATATTTTTATAATAATAATTAAATTTATTTTCTTATATATAATTATTTTTAATAATTATATTTAAGTTTGTGGTTATAATATTTTATTATATTATATATTTCTATTGAGGACAGTCGTAGTACTCTTGATTTTGCTACTATTATCAAGAGTTTCATAGACAAACCTTACAATTCTACAGTCTCTGAAGACACACCAGTAGAGGACTATTCCATTGAGAAAATTACAGCTTTCTTTGAAGTCACTGAAGTCCATACTCACTTTCCACAGTATAGTGAAGATTTCTATAACCTGATCAATATACAGGATGGAAAAATGTGTAAGGCTAAACCTGCTACAGGCAAAGGATACACTGCTGGAGCATCTTGTATCACATCAATTCTGATGAATGATGTTGAATCCAAAGTCAATTTGGATACAGGGGCATTTGGCAATTGTATAGGCAAAGACTACCTTCAAATCACACTCCCTGAATGGAAAAACCATCTATTACCAATAGAAGGTATGCAATTTAGTAGTTCCAGTAATAATATGTACCTTTGGGCATATTGGGCACTAATATTGTATTTCCACACCCTGAAGGAAGTGTAAGTATGAAGACAGAGATAGTAGTAAAGGACAATTGTACATCCCAACATATCATTATTGGAAATGATTACTTGCATATTTATGGTATTGAAATCAATAACCATAAGGACAAATATTTTACAATTGGAGCAAATAAATACAATAATTTTCCTTTTCTTATGCGTCAAAACAAATATCAATAGTATCTTTGAATAAAGATAAGGATAAGAATGAATTTGTGAGAAATCAGCTTGTTGAAGCACAAATTAATCCATAATTGTCAGCCAAAATGAGGAAGGAACTCATTAATTTATTGTACACATGCAAAAATTCTTTTGCTTCTGATAATAAAGTATTAGGCATTATGAAAGGGCATGAAGTTGATATTACTCTTAATATTTACAGGCCATATCATCCAGTACTTAGGAGACCAGCTTAACCAGCCAGTCCCAGAGCTAGAGAAGCCTTGGAAAAACATATCCAAGAGTTGATCCAACTAGGTGTACTAAGTAAAGTAGGCCATAATTTGGAAGTTGAGGTGACAACACCTGTTATTATTGCTTGGCACAATGATATATCTAGAATGGTTGGATATTTTAGAGTACTGAATACCTACACAGTTCCAGATATATATCCAATTTGTAGAATCCAAGAATCTTTGACCCAGTTTTCTAAATCCAAGTATATAACATCCATGGGTGCATTAAAAGGCTTTGATGAAACTTTTTTGATTCCCAAAGCCAAGAAATTACTCAGAGTTACTACCCACTTTGGTATTTATGAGTATCTTAGAATGCCATTTGGTATTAAAAATTCTCCATCTCATTATAAAAGAATGATGAATACCATCTTACCCACATAATTATCTGAAGGATGGTTCATTATTTATATTGATGATACAATAATATGTTCAGATTAATGGTCTTTGCACCTTGAAAGACTTGAAAGAGTACTTGACAAAGCTGCAGGAGTGAATATGAATATTTCCCTCAAGAAGCACAACTTTGGCTTTGAAGAATTGGATTCTCTAGGACATATTGTTTCTGGTTTAAGCTTGGGTATTGACAAAAATAAAGTAGCAGCAGTATGACTTAAGCCAATACCCAATAATAAGAAATAAATTATTTCTTTTCTTGTATTTTCCAGTTATTACAGGCAACACCTGAACAATTTTTCAATTCTAGCCAAGTCACTATAGAATATGTGATCAACAGACAGTATTTGAAATGACACAAGAAAGAATTAAAGCTTATGAGAAGATAAGGAAAGCTCTTACAGAAGCACCTTTACTCCTCATTCCTGACTGGAATATTCCTTTTAAATTGTACATTGATGCATGTGTATATGGATTGGTAGCAGACCTAAATCAAGTCCAAATTATTGATGACAAACCTACAGAAGGAGCAATTTGTTATATCTCAAGGCAAATTGAACCAACAGAAGCCAGATATGGTGCAAGCCAAATGGAGTGCTTATGTTTGGTATGGGCACTTGAGAAATTACATTATTATCTGGAGGCAGTGATTTTGAAGTGATAACTGACTTTAATGCATTGAAATCACTTCTTAACATGAAGGCACCAAACAGACATGTGTTGAGATGGCAGATATCTATCCAACAATATAGAGGAAACATGACTATAGTCCATAAAGCAGGAAATATTCATCAGAATTCTGATGGACTTAGTAGGTGGGCTCTAGCCAATACTCCGGATAACCCATCTTATGTGCCTTTGGAAACAGAACCACAGCTTTAAATTGAAGGCATTAACATAACTGATATTGGGACTGAATTCTTTGAGAAAGTCAGACAATCTTATAAGAAGGACAGGAATCTCCATTTCTTAAAATCCTTGCTAGATAAAGACTGCAAAGATACAGCTTTGGTTAATTCATTAGATTAAGTATGGAAAACTCCTATTATGAAGGAATATTTTACTTGTTTGATGGCATAATATACCACAGGACCAAACATTCTTGTGTAATGACATTATGCAGTAGATTACTTATCAATACAGCTCTTCATGAATATCATGATAGCATCTACTCTGGACACCTGTCAGAAGACAGAACACTTGAAAAAGTGAAAAACTGTGCATGGTGGCCATCTTGGAGAAAAGAAACCATTGAATCTTGCCATACCTGTGACAGATTCCAAAAAGAAAACAGGAGTACAGGAAAGAAATTTGGACTTATGATTCATATTCAAGAACCAAAATCCCCTTGGAAGTTGCTCACATGGATTGGTTCACAGAACTCCCTCCAAGTGGTGACAGAAGTTATAATGCTTTTCTAGTAATTGTAGACAGATATAGCAAAGCTCCCATATCCTTACCATGTCATAAAGATGAAACTTCTCAGGATACAGCTCTTCTTCTATGGCATAGAGTTATTTCTCATGCAGGGTTATTTTCGAATATCATAATTGACAGAGATCCCAAATTAACATCTGCACTTTCAACCAATATTCATAGATTTTTTGGGACAAAGTTATCATTTTCTACAGCATATCACCCTCAAATTGATGGGCTAGAAGAAAGAATGATTCAAACTTTAGAGGAAATGATCAGGAGATTCTGTGCTTATGGATTAGAAATCAAAGACTCAGATGGCTTTACCCATGACTGGTGCACTCTAATAACTGCTTTGGAGTTGGCAGATAAGACATCAGTCAATTCTTCCACAGGTCAGACTCCTGAAATGTTATAAAAAGGATGGAATCCAAGACTCCCAACAGACACACTGAAGAAAGACTCAATTGACATCCATCCTACAGCTTCCAGATTCGAAATGATGCTTGATAAACTGAAACACCATGCAAAACAAAGCATTAATGATGCTTTTTACTATGCAAACCAAAAGTGGTACAAGAGTCATAAAGTACCAGACTTCAAAATAGGGGACTTAGTTTTAGTTTCAACCTTGAATTTTAATAATATCAAAGGCCCAAAGAAACTCAAAGATTCTTATGTAGGACCTTTTGTTATTGTTGCCTTAAATTGAACCAATGCAGTTCAAGTGGAATTTAGTGGTGAATTAGAAAATAAACACCCCACCTTTCCAGTCAGATTGATAAAACCTTATCAACCATCTTACAAAGAATTGTTTCCTTTAAGGAACCCAACTCCTTTTGCTGTACTACTAGTGGAACAGAGTGAAGACAAAAAGATAAATAAATTAATTAAAGAAAGGAGACTTAGGGGTAAAAATAAAAGAGAATATATTGTCAGATATAGAAATCCAGTACATGAAGATGAATGGATGGCAGAATCAGAAATACCTAAATCAGATAAGCTCTTAAGAATATTTAGATATGAAATTAGGCCAAAAACCTGACTATTTCTATGAATGTGCTTTAAATTACTTGATCTGAGGAATGCAAAGAGGTTGGAAAGTGGACATTAACCCCCTTTGGGGCCTTTTTCTTCATAAATATCATTCATAAAATTGTAGTACAATTTTATTTTTTGGTGGGAGGGAATGTGAGCCTTGAGGTATACTTTAAATGCCCAAATAGGCCACCATTATCTTTACAAATAAATTCTGAGCTATGCACAACCCATAACTCATGCATATATTCAAGATTCATCATTCTTTATTTCAGAAAACATGAATCACTTCTTTGTGAGTAAGTAAGTCCATGTATTTAAGGCCAGATTTAGATTCTACACAGAAATTCACCTGGCATAGCTCCATAGAGTGAATCAGCTTCAATTAACTCTATGAGGTGGTAATATGGAGACTACTTCAATACCACATCATCAATACCACATAAAAGAATTGTGAAAATTTTTGTTTTTCTCAATTTTGCACCAAAATAATGGGAATGTGAGAAATCCCATGTTAAATATATGCTAAGAATAGTGTTATGCATGTTTTTGGCACTTAATATTATGTTATTCTGACATGCAGTTTTGATACACCCATAGTGGATATCAGTCTTGAAGCCTGAATTTTTATTTTTGATGTGAAAATAGCTAAGGGGGACAAAATACCTCAAAGAGAGCCAGGATACCCAAGTTCTGAGGCCTCTGAGGCCTGGATAGCTCTACAGATTGGATCCATGGCTGATAATGGCCCAATCAGTATACTAAAACCTTTTGGGAACCTATTTACCAAGTTAAACTCTCATCAAATCATAAGAAAATTGCAAATAAGCTGCTATTGTGACATGACAAAGAGGTAAAGGCCAGCTTAGACTCCATTAACCCTGTCAATTCTTAATTATTTTCCATGGATAAACCTTAAAAGGTTGAATGAAACCCTTTTTTGACTAGTATCCATTGATTTACCTCTTAGAAACCTGCCACACTGTGCTATTTGAAATTCTACATAGAAATGAGGTAAAAACTTCTAAAATTCATCAAAAAAAATTCTTAATTAATCTTTTTTAAACCTTCAGTACCAATGGATAATGTTATTACTCATAAAGAAACCAAAAATAATTATAGTTTCATAAGTAAAATTAAAAGTTTTACTTACAGTCCATTTTTGATGATTCTACGTGAAACACTGAATCTTCAAAAACTCACAGAAAATACACTCTGTGATAAAATTTCCAATAACATTAATAAATTTGAGAAATTAATGTTTATTTTGAAATAAAAGAAGATTTACAGTTGTTACTCCTTTTATTCTTAACTACAAATGGGTTGGTAGTCACATAAAACCTTAAATTAAGTAATTATGATAATCTTACATGACAATAGATGATGCAGTAATCAATTCAAAAAGGATAATTGTTTTCTCACTCACTTGCTTTTAAGTTTGATCTATGACATGCCTCTGTGAGCTGTTGTTGACTTAAAACAGGCTTCCTCTTGCTGTTTTCTCAAAATCATCTTATTATCCAATTTTATCTTTGTTACCAACAATTAAATATTAGTTAAATATTTTCTTAAGTGTTTTACTCTTTCAGAATAAATCAGAAAGACATTAATTCATATAAATAAGCTATATATTGTTGTAATATAGTTATAAATCAATTTTGATCCTGTAAATATACAATTTATCTTTCAAATCTCTCTACCATATTCTTTCAAAGGTTAATTGAGTACTAGTGAGTGTTTTATAATTAATTCTTGAAGTTTTTATCTAGTACTTGTTTTCTTCTAGAATTTTATTTATGATTATTCTTGTAAAAGATACTTATATATTGAAATAATTTCAAAGAAGTTTCATTATTTAATACTTCTTGTAATTGATTCTTGTAGACAATTATTTCTCACTGTTATAATCACTAGTAGTGTATAACAAGTAAAAGAAATAAATAAATAATTAATTAATTTTGGTTATAATAATTTTATTATATTTCATAAGAACAGTCATAGTATTGTTGATTAATAGTAATATCATCAACAGTTTCATAGACACATCTCAGAAACCTCCAAAGATTCTTGTTACATCACTAGCAAGTGATAATAATATTGTTCATTAATTTAGAAACAAAAAACAAATTTCTTGACAAATTCTTTTTCTGAGATCTTCTTTAAATCAAATTTCATATAAGGATATCTACATCATTAGGTCAAATATGTATAAGCTTTTGAAATCACATTTAATTAATAGTTGGATGGTGTAATCTTCATTTGTCAAGATCACATGATTTTATAAAAATGCTTTATTGTTATTTGAATTGAAAGATTAATTTCAAATGGTGTCAAAAAATTGAATTAAGGTTGTGAGTAACATCCTAATGGTAATTTGTTTGGGTTGAGAAGCAAAAAAAAACAAGAAGGTTAGCAGTAAATCTTTGAAACTTGAGAAGGAACCATTAGAAAACTTCATTTTTCTTGATTTTGAGAGTGAGTGAGAGCTCAGTGCTTGATTATTTGATTTCTCAATAGCAAATTCATCTGCCTCAACAACCTATTATTGGATCTTCATGCTGAGCATATGGAAATTAATGACAGAATCAAAGATGATAAAATAGCAACAAAGATCAAATTTTGAATTTTTCAGTGTGATTTTTCTCATAATAAAAATTTAAGGGAGAGTTAATAATTTTAATTTGAAATTTTGATGACTTTTCATAATTTTTTATGAAATTTTGAGTTGTTTTTGTGAAATTTTTGATGAGAATTGGTTGGAACTGTGAGATTCTTAGTGTGAACACCGTTGTCGGCAAACCCAGCTCGCTCGTCCCAGTCATTCCTCCATCTCCTAAAATCCTAAAATATTCATCCAGGAATATCTCATCCTCATCTCCCAACGACATCATCGATGATCCTTCGTCCTTCGTTGATTAGATGAAATTCATCGCTTCAATATTCAGGCGTGACTTTCTTTTGCCAAGTTGAGTTTCTCAGATTGGATCATCGTCCTGGCTTACTGATTTCTTCCGCCGAATCTCGTTTTAGGTACTTATGCTTCACCTCCGCCCGATTATACAACTCCTTCTTGGCCTGGTCTTTACAATCCTTTGGCAGCCGGCGTCTATCTTTATGTGCCATCAAGTTCAGTCCGATGATTGTTTTTTTGCTTTGAATTCGCATGGAGTCATTTCACTGGCTCGCTTTGGGTTTATCGACTAATCTTTCAATTTGTTGTCATGTTCCAACTTCATCTTTTCTTCTGAATGGCTTCACTTAGCGATCTGGAAATTTACTCTTTATTGGACTCTGTCGGTTGATTTGATGATCTTTAAACCATTTTTGATTTCAGACTGATTTCTTGCATCCTGGATTTTGGTCGATGATGAATTTCGGTCCGTTCAGACTGTTGGAAGGAGTAGTCTTTATGAGCTGTGGATTATTTGCGAGCTTCACATTCTCGAGGAGTAGGAAATGGTCCTCAAGTCGACACGACAGTAATAAGATTTTTGAAGGATCAAAAGCCGAACAGAGGAGGAATAGGAAATCTAACAGATCATCCCCCGATCATGCTTGGATCCCCCTCCATCCTCGTTCATCTTCAATCATTACCACCATCCAACACCGCCCACAACACTTTCCTCACCCTCGTCGACCATTATCTGCAATCCTCTTACCACCTATCCTTTTTTCTATCATTAGTGCCATTTCAGCTCTCATCTCTGGTACGCTAGCTGGCTGGGCTATCGCTGCACTCTATAATGCCGCCTTCCTCAGAATGTCCACTTGGGTTCCCGCACTTTGGTCTGCAGGAATGACGTTAATCATCATTATTAGCTCATATCCCAACTTTACTACCATTTTATGAAGTCTTTTCGCTAACCTCGTATTTTATTTTTCCGCCCGTATTAAATTACAAACTAATTCTTTTAATTATGTCATTCTTTGTCTTAATACTCACACCTATCACCTTTCCCCCCGGACTTTTGAATCTTGATTTTGGCTCGTTCGAAATTCCTTGTGTGTTCTATCTTAGTTTAATTAGACTTTGGTCCTTTGTATATCCCGATTTCTTTGAACATATCAACGTTGGTCATGAGCGGGGCATTTTTGTATGCTATAATCAGGAGTTTGTTACTGTAAATCATAAATTTTTACTTGTTCATTTAAAATCAAAAGGATTCGTTTGTCCATTTACAATGACTGTTTTTAGCTACCAAGAAAATTAATAAAACATCTCCTCTTCAAAAGTCTATCGATTCATTCTTTTCAATTCTGGCCTTTTTTCTGCTTGAGTGCCTGCTTTTTCAAAAGGTGTCCTCAAATGAGGCGTCAACCAGATTCATCGTTTTCAGCTCATACAAACTGCAAACAAAAGAACTTGGCCACTAGGACTTGTGCTATAATCTACTTGATATTGTAAAAAAAGACGCTGGAATAATAAAAAGACGCACAAAACCTTTTTTCCTTTTAAAAATGAATACCAACTTATTGATAAAAGGCGTTCATAATATGAATCTATATTACATTAAACAAAATTCAACTTGATGGTAATTTCTTGTCAATCAGTTTGCAATATACAGTGCCATTGCAAAGTACTGTACATAATACTGAGCAGTTTTATTCATGCAGCAACTACTGCAAATGCAGCATTAGTGCCAAGTAGTTGCGGGCTTGTAGAGTTCTTGGGGAGGACTCCAAATATTCGCAGGCAACAAAACTCAAGAACCCATGTTATGTTGAGTCTCATGGCTCATTCATCCACAATCCAAAGATACACCGACTGAGGGTGATTCAACTTACATTGGACAGGTCATGTTTCATATGAAGCTTCAAAAACATACTCAGTGACCAATTTGTTTGGTATTTCTGAGTACTAAACCAAATAGATGCCTTGGCAAGTCAGCTAGAATAAAATTTTGTCCAATTGATCCCAGGTGCCCTTTGGGATGGTTAGCCCGCTCCTTCACGAAATTAAGATGTGAAATTGTCTTGGACATTGATAAGGCCCTTGATGGCATAACTATGTATGTACCCACTATGAGAAAACATATGCTCCACTGAAGCTGACGATGGTGGCATGAACAGATAAAATAGGCAATTTCACCTAGTATGGACAGATTTCCCAAGTGAATCTGACACTGCAATTATTTTGGCTCATGGCTTGGTTGATTAACTAGAAGGGAGATGAAATTAGACATGGAGATCTTACCTTCCAATATCCCACGATATCTTTATTTGGTGCCATGGACCATTGGTTGTAAAGGTAAGAAGAAACCTTATAAGTTGGACAATCGTAAAAGAGTCGGCCTTGCATGTTATCACTGGGTGATTTGAAAAAGGATCTGAGAATGGACTCATGAGTGTTTCATTTGTGTTTTTTCTTCTTTTTTGACGAGGGAACCCTCTTGAGCGTTATTTTTTCCTTTTACTTTAGTTGTTTTAAATGGTAAGAGTGTTCTTTTGTCAGACTATTGATTTCGCCTCATCGTACTGATCATGAGGAATACCTAAATAAATTAAGATATTTTAGCATTATTCAGGGTATAAATTACAAGTGATTAGTGAATAGGTGTTTCAAATTTCATAATTGACATATTTGGGAATCTTATTCTCTTTGGCTTCAAAGCCCATAGCCCATCAGGGTTACTTTTTGCTTCTCATTTGATTAGTTCTTCTCTGATTGAGTGATAAAAGGGTAAAACTAGATGCTTTGTTGAAATATCACTTTGGAATCACAAAAAAGAATCTTGGAGGGGATGTAAAATGGGCTTCATATTCTGCATTGAAGTCCAATTTTAATCAACTAAGGGATAAATGTTAGATCTAGGAAATTGAGTTTACAATACAATTTGAGAATTGAGATGATGTATACACTTTATTTTATGAAATAAATAATTCCACCTCATGGTTCGGGTGTTAATGGTAATAGGTTTGGGGCCCTTTGTTTGGTCTTATATGTTATTGAATCAATCATATTGTTTGCGAGGACTCTGTCTATGAGAGGATAAGTAAAAAGGCTTAAATTATGGTCTTGGTTTCCTTTTCATATTTTAAAGATGGGTAAGATGACTTATGTTGTTTGGTTGAAGATAGAGTGATCCATCATGACTATGAATTTTACTATAATTGTGGGTTTCAATAGTGGGTTCAGCAGATTTGTGGTATTGTCCATGACTAACTTTGGCAATTAGTTTTAAATATGACTACAATATCTAAGTCATAGCACCCATAAGTGTTTATAATCATTTGTGAGACATAAGATGATGACCTCTGACTTTTATTCAGTACTTTATACTTGTCCTCATCATGTTGAATTTTCAAGAAGTCCTCATAAGGAAAAGCACAATGCTCATAGTAATTATAGTTCTTGTTATTTGGTTCATTGATATTGGCAAAAATTTCTGTTGAAAAAAAAACACATCTCAAGCTCACACATTCAATTTATCCTTTTTTCCTTATGAAAACCCTCAGACAGCAAATTTTCTCTGAAGACATGTTACAAAATTCATATTATGTGATCAAGTCTCTCTTGTGGTAGAGTATAATTATTTCATCAATCCCCTCTGTTGTAAAAGAAACCACAAAATGTTTCCATTTCTCTGCCTATTATGAGAAAAAGAAAAACTCAAAAGCTAATACCCATCTCCTAAAAACAATCTTGATGATTCACCTATTGAGTAGCTATTTTTACATATCAATTTTTGAATTATTTTTTGGTGAAAGAGTCCAAATTCATGCAGCATAAGTATTCATCAGGAATAAGGTATAGATAATATAATAGCTTGGTTTTTTATTTTGATAAATTTGGGTGAAAACACTAGAAAAATCCCTGTGATGAGGTCAAACAAATTTGCAGATATTTAAAATAAAAAAGATCTCACTCATTGTAATATCATCAAATGAAGAAAATATTTTCTTCTCAATAACCATGAGAAAATTGGCTTCACCTGACAGAAGATTTTCCATTTATAATTTTACATGGAAGATAAATTGGATGTGGGTAGGAAATAGGAATGAAATAAAATTTATAAAAATAATTTTTGGAAGAAATTCAATGCACAAAGCTTCAATTCAGTTGGATTAATATGTGTGTTTGGTATTGATTGTAAAAGCTGGATTATTTCACAATACATTATTGAATTAATCTTTTTTCATTCCTCAATTAATTCAATATTTTTCTTCATATCATTGCATGAAGAAAGAATCAAGACTATGATGTCTTTCTTAAATATTTCTATGCAAATATTTCAGTTTCAGTATGAATATTTTCTCCAACAAATTTATGGAGATATTAATATTGATCATATTAAAAATTGAGCCTTTGTATTTTCGAATTGAATTTGCATTAATGAGACACTTTGTCAAGTACTTGAGAATTATCTGAACACAAACCTAGTATAAAAGGGAAACTCTACCATCAGATTTTTTCCTTGTTTAAATCTGTATTGAGTGAGATGTTTTGTTATAATTTATCCTTCTCTTAATAAAATAATTTCTTTCTTTTAAGAAAAAAAATAATCAAGCTTGACTGTAGAATGTCATTTTAAGGAGAGGGACCAAAATATGGTATATATTGAGTGAATATCACTATTACTTAAGCCCCTGAATTTTTGTAGAGGGGAATTTCAAGCTTATAGCTGGAGTTTATTGGTCACAAAATTAGAATTTTTGGCTTTAACTTAATAATTGGGGACTTTATCATCATACAAATCCAAGGTCTGAATTTCATATTATTCCAATTTTCATAGGAAAAACATGGCTTGATGATTATGCACAATCCTCATAACCAGATGAAATATCAATTTCTTTTATGTTTGAACCATTAAATATCTTTTTATGAATAAAAGTTCATGTATTACTTTGTGGCTTCCTGTTGAAAAATGATTGATCTTGAATTTTCCCTCTTGTTGTAGTGGATCATTTGAATATTTGAGAAGAAAAGATAATATTTTCTACAGTTTTTTATCTTGTGAGATCTTTTTTCACAAAAAATGGGGTAAGGACCTATTGAGAGGTGGAATATAGCTTCAATAAATAATGATTCTATAAAAATATCAAGTCTATTAGAATATATGTTTGAGATTTTATTAAAGTTAAGCTTCATTTATTATTATTTTTAAAACTTATTCTCATCAATTTTTTGCTCATTTCCAAAGATTTCAATGAGATAGCTTTCTATGTCACTTTTTTTGAGTATTTTTGCTATAATTTATACAGATTTTTCACTTCAGTTTCATATTAATCAATTATACATTAATATTCAAGTCATTCGGATATATGGAGAGCTCTCCAAATTTTTAAAAATTAAAAAACTAATTTGCATTTGATGGGATGATAACTATAGCTTTTATTCATCTATAAGATATACATAATTAGAAATCTAATATTATCAAATTAAATTGAGAATATAGCTTTCCAATTCATACATGCTGGATGTTTCCCAAAGCTTTGGCTACACCTGTGCATAATCAGATTAAAAATTGAAATAAGTCTACTATAAATATCAAGAATATATTGAAGATAATCAAAAGCTACTAATTTATAAATAAATAAAAGATTGTTTGATTTTTTTTCTATAATTCCAGTCCTTCACTATAGTAAAGCAACAAAGCTGGAATGAAGAAGATCTTTTATAAAGTTGATTTCTCAAAATTTATTCAGAAAACTCCTAAGAAGTTTCTGCCATTGAATTAACTTTTATAGCACCAAAAGTCCTCAAAGAATAATAAAATGGGGGGTTGTCATATATTCATGAAGCTCGGTTTATGGAATTATTTATACAGATTTTGAAAGTATTTCTAAGACATGATATGAGAGTTTTCATTGGTCTATATATATATATATTTAAAAAGGGCTTCAAATATTGGAGAATGTGATATTTCTCAAAAATATTGGAGATATACGTAAGATCCTTTTGGGAAGTAGGCTTCAATTTATAAAAATCTTACTTTAGAGCCATATTAAACCAGCTTTCAATAATGGTCCTCATTACTTTTAAAATATTTTCCTTTTAGTTATTAAGAATTTATTGATTTATTTATGTATATGTTATTTATTTTTAAATAGAAAGCTATGAGCATTTTCCTGTTAAAAACTTTAATTCTTTCAAATGGAGCTCTTTTTAATACATTTTATTTATTATTTATTTAAACTATGAATAATATGATTTTATAAATGGAATTATGATCAAATAATGGAAATATATTTTTTTGTAGAAACAAAAAATTTATTTTTATTGTTTCAAAGCTTAAATATCAGAGTTAATTTGAAGGTTGAGCTTATTCAAACAGGATTACAGTTTAGTCAAAATTTTGTTGTAATTTTTACTTATTACTATTAATAATATTTTCAGATAGCTTCGAGATCTGAGGTTAATTGTTCTTCATTTATTGAAATAAAACAAAATAATAAGATCTCTTATTAATACAATAACTATTGATTTGAATTTATCTATTTCCTTTTAGTCTTTCTAACATATTGTCTTGCTTACTTAACCACTTTGTATCTTTATTGATGACAAGAAATGAGAAAGCAAGAGACCCAAATAAATTAAACAGAATGGATTAAATTACTCCATAAAATGAATGATATTTTTTTTTCAAGAATTTTTTTTTTGCTTTTTATTATTTTGATACTTAGAGTTAATTCCATATACCTAAAAGGCCATAAATTGAAATATCATTCATAAATGAAAATCAAATAGATATTTTGAAATATCAAAATAAAATACAAAATGATAATTTCTACAAAAATTATAGATATTTAAAAAAAATTGTAACAAATGCTATTTTATATGGAAAATTTGATTGAAAATCAAAATGTAAGAAAATTTTTGTAGGTATTTTTTTCAGAAAAAAGAAGTTGAAAAAATTAAGTATAAATCTTTTCTAATTACCAAACTTGTGACCCTAATTTCATCAGGATTCCCCATGAAAGCCTAGGCTGGGTAACCTCTGAGTGAAAATATTGTAATTCAACTTTAAATAAGCTTAAATTTAGTTTGAAATATGTTTGGTATTAAAATATCGAAATATTCAAGCTTTGATCTAATTCACAGAAAATAAGATTTTAAACCTCATTTTTTTTGTTTGAAGAATGGGGTGTGGTGTGTAGCTCAGAAGTTATGACCAATTGAAGTATTTTAAATGGAAAGCATAACATTTGCATGTGTATTACATACATGATCCAATATTTGTCTATGAAACTGTTTGTGAGCCTTAGAGGTAATTTCATATACCCAAAAGACCACAAATACAAAATTAACATATAAATATATATAAAAAAAATTTATTTATATTATTAAAATGAAAATCAAAATATAAATATATAATTATATTAACAATTAAAAATTTAATTACAATTTCAAAATAAAATTACATTAAATTTTGAAATTGTAAAATTACATTTATACTTGAAAAAATTAAGTAAAAATGAATTCTCAACAAAATTGTAAAAAAATAAATAAATTTGGAAAAAATTTAAATGAAAATTATTATAACTTTTTATCTAATAAATGAAATATAAAAATTATTTTACCATTGGATTCCTCATAAAAAATCAGGTGGGGTCACCTCTGAGTGAAAATTTTGTAACTCAACTCTAAATAAGCTTAAATTAAGTTTTTAGTATTTTCTGTATGAAAATTGAAAATCCTCAAAACTTTAATTTAATTCACATCACATGGAGTTTTAATCACCAAAATTTGTGTTAAAATTGAGGTGTTGTGTATATTTTAGAAGTTATGAGGAATTAAAGTATTTTTAATTGAATTCAATTGAAATGTCAAAATGTGCGCGTGTATTACATAAGTGAACTTTGATTTACATATGAGGTATCAATTATTACTGTATTGAACTGTAAAACTCAATTGAATTACATATGTAAATTATAAGTATAATACATGATGAGGAATTAAAGGAAAAACAAATTGGAAAGATTAAATTTGGGGGGGGGGGAAAGGAACTCCAGCTCTAAGGGGGAGCTAGACCCCCAAAATCCTTGCTGACAGGCGTGTGGTGTCAAAATTCACGCAAAAGTTCATTACTTTTGGCCTGGAATTGATTTACAGGGTCTGTGGACTCAATTGATGATGAGGTTTTGATACCAACTGGGGTAGTTTTAGCTGTTGCCAAGAGGGTAAAACTACCCTTAAGATAAAACAATCATAGTAAAAATAACTTTAAATGGTTTCTACGTCTCTTACACACATTTTGACGTGTTTTGAAGGCTCTAGACCAGGTATTGCTATAGTAATGGCTGATTTAAGGGTCTAAAATGGCTAAAAATGGCTTAAACCAGCCCTTTTTTGGTCTAAACCAGGGTTCAATGATGCCATAATTGGCTTTTCTGTTGTCAGACTGTTTTTAACGACTGAAAAGAGTTAATTTTACTTTTGGAGTAAGAAAATTGATGGCTATAAAAGAATGTCTTCTTTGCCCCACTTTTCTCTTGTTAGAATCTTTTCCTTTTATAATTAGTTTAAACATTGTTAAACCAATAAATAAAAGATTCCAACCACCTTTCTTAAATAATTTTAAACCTTTTAACCACGTGAAAAAATCATTATAATCATTTTTTGTAACTCTTGTAATCATTTTTACCCCTGAACCACCCCAAAAGTGAATTAAAGCATCTTTCATCACTGTAAACTTTGTCACTTTGTTTCCAAATTCACTCTGGTCACTTTTGGGCATGTTTTCTCTTTAATATTCTTTTTAAAGACTTTTTTCTTTAATTACTTGCTTGAAGCTCTTTGCTCAATTAATTCCAATTGAAATTTCTCTTGAAGAAATTTCTTTCATAGGCTTAAATATCTCTTGTAGAGTATTTTTGGATAGATTTTTATTGTTGGTAAAACAATAAATCTTTATAATATTATTGTTTTATACTAATAAAGTTATAAGCAATAAAATTGGCGTGTTTTCTCTTAAAAATAATATTTCTTACTATTTTTAATTGTTTTTTCTTTATACAAATTTTGAGGACAGGAAAAGTACTTGATTTTGAATCAAAGTTTCATATCCACACCTTACATTTGGGGGCCCAGCCGTGACATTTTACCTGTGACATATTTTTTTACTCTTTTTAAATCTTTTTTCTTATATTGAAAAATTTAAAAACATATAAAAAATACTTATAATTCAAAAAATCAATAAAAAAAATAATTTTTCTAATATTATAAGTGAGGCTTATATTTTAATTTCTTTTTTTGAAATATCCTTTTTTTTACTTAATGAATTGGTTTTTTTCCATTAATTTTAGTGTCTGACAACGTGGCAAGACAAGAAAACATTGAAACAGCCTCAACAGTAACCAGCATTATTCCTGCCAGTACTGTTAATTCTGATCATAATAGTACTATTATTGTGACTCAGAATATTCAACCAGAGCCAATTTCTTCTGGGTTAGTCAACTTGGAAATAAGTATAAGTAATACTCTTCAGAAAGCCAAAGATTTGGCCAATAGTAAGTTTTTTTGACATAGAATTACTATTTTAAGCCTTTTTAACCATAATTATGCCTTCAAGCAGGTCAGGAGCCAGCTATAAACCCTCAAGCAGCTCCCAGAAAGGTAATAGAGGTGATTATGGCAGAGGCCAATCAGGTACAGAAGGAAAAGGGTCAGTTGATGACTTCCAAACAACTCAAATGGGTCATTCTGAAGCTGATAACACCATTTTACCTTCAAAAAGAGCTGACACCGCCACAACAAGCCTCAGTGGACATATACAAAGCCAGCCACAGTGCATAAAACAATGCAATTCAGTTCAAGAAGTACCAGATCCTTGCAGACCTGTGGAAGAATTGCATGAATTCTTACCTAACTGTGAGAAAATTCCTGGGCCATCCCAATACTTGAAAATTGCTCAATGGATGGCATCCATTGATGGAGAAGAAAAACATGATGCTTTTGACACTAGAATGGAGGAAAAACAACCCTCCACCAACCAAACCAGTGCCAAAAACAGCCCCAGTGGCCAGCAGAAGCAATTTCAATGTGAAAAAGCAGCCACAAACTACAAACAAGGGCAAAGGGAAGGCACCAGCCCCAAAACCTTACAGCCAGGGCTACACAATCCCAAAGATTCAACAGGATGCCATGGAAAATGTATTTCAGATGGCCAGAGCCATGATGGAATTACAAAAAAGGAGGAAGCCAGATGAAAATATCAAAAATGATTTCTGATACCTTTGATTGTATTCCAGAGTTGTATAAAGCAATTTCTGACGTAAAAAGTCATCTTTCTGATACAAATACATCAATTTGTGACAATCTTAAAACAAATAACTTGAGTCTGAGCCAAATAAATGATACAATTAAATGCTTTGAAAGAGTTTTAAGAACAATCAAAACTTCCAATAATGATAATTCTTTTGTCATTAAGATAAATGAACAATCTGCCATTATCAAAGAACTAACAGACAAATATTCTAAATTCAATATTGATGACATAATTAAAACAAGAATAAAACAAGCCATAAGCACTATCAAAGAAGATAATAAAAAAGCTCTTGATTATATTTCAAAATCATTTGCTGAAGTAAAGACAAATATAGTTGCCCTGAAAAAGCATTTTGATACCTCAAGAGAGGAAATATCAAAATCAACAATAAAGTTAAATGAAGTTATATCTGATAATACTAAACAAACAGAATTATGGAATGAGCTAAAATATAAAGAGTATGATCATAAAAAGAATGTCATAAACTCTATACAAAAGTTGCAACATGAATTAAGAAATTCACAAAGGTTTAACAACAGTAAAATGAATGATATTGAACAACTTCTAAAAACTTTACCAAGAATGTCTACACCTCTAAATCAAAATGAAGATTCAAGAATTCCCAATCCACAAGTATTGGATATTAAATATTCACAGTTAAAAAATGAATTTTCTACTTCTTTTCATAACTTAGAACCATCAATGGGCCACGCACTCTTGAAATAAGTTCCGAAACTTAAAGAATGGCCTCACTTCAGTGGTGAAGGAGATTATGACCATATGGAATTCATTAGAGGTATTGACATGATCAAAGAAGATTTTGAATTGCCAGACAGATTGGTAACAGCCAGATTTAACACCATGTTTACCAAATCAGCTCACAGATGGTATATCAACATAAGACAAGCACATGGACACCAGAGTTGGACTTGGTGGAAAACCCAAATCATTAACAAATGGGAAAATGATGCTTGGAGATTTAAAGTTGAAACAGCCTTTGAATATGCCAAATTTAATGCTGATAAAGACAAAGCTTTACCATGGTCTCGCCAACAAAAAGACATATTAAAAGCATTATATCCTGACATGTCAGAATTTATGATCCATAGAAAAATTCTGAGACAATGTGGAGGTGACTTAGAGCATGATGTCAAAAGCAGGACTACTGAACAATCTGAAGCAGAGGATATTATCAATATATTAGAAGAAGTAACCACCAGAACCAAAATTGGTTCTAGTAGGGTGAATCTCAAAACAAGGTTTAATTCACCTTGGAAAGATTCTGTGGACAAAAACCCCAAAGAAAATTTTAATAATGTTAAGTATAAATCTGCAGATACAGTCACAAAGTGCCATATTTGCCAAAGCACCACCCATTTAGCCAATACATGTCCAAAAAGGGGGAAAATCAATGAAATTGACATTCAAAAAGAACCTGATGTTGAAAAAGAAGACATAATTGAAGACAATTCAGATGATAAGTCATCCATATTTTCTGAATCTTCAAAAGATATAGGAAATATCAATGCCACTTTTGACATCATGGAATATTATTCCCACTTGCCACAATTGAGCAATGGTCAACTTGATTTATCAAAAGTTCAAGATGCACAACTTATGAAAACAAAGCCAAACAGGGGGAAAGGCTATACAGCTGGTAACTCCTGTATAACAGAAGTGGTGATTGACAACAAGCCCACCAAGCTTTTGCTTGACCCAGGAGCCTTCTGCTCTTGTGTTGGAAAATCTTTTCTTAAGACTTGTGTACCAAATTTTGAAGACCAATTGTTACCAATTGATGGTATAAAATTCAATAGTGCAAGTAATCCAATGAAAGCATTAGGAATTTTTGAGACCAATGTCATATTCCCACAAATAAATAGAAATTTAAGAATCACAGTTGAATTTGTTGTTATGGAAAATTGCTCTAGTACCCATTTTATATTGCGAAATGACTATTTAATCATGTATGGGATAGATTTGCATAAAAACAAAGACAGATACTTTACTATTGGAGACAATAAGCACCAAAAATTTGCCTTTTTGCCATTTAAAAGACAAATTGCAGTAAACAAAGTATCACCAGTCAACTTAGAGTTAGAGAAATTCAAGTCTGAACAGTTAAATGAGGCTGAAATAAGCCTTCATCTGACTGATAAACAAGAAAATGAACTTTCTTCCCTTTTGTATGACCACAGAGGAGCATTTGCTTCAGACAAAGAACCTCTAGGAGCAATTATTGGTCATGAAGCTGACATCATTCTTAAAATTGAGAGACCTTATCCACCACTCTTCAGAAGACCTGCATATCCAGAAAGTCTTAAACTAAGAGAAGCTCTAGAAATTCATATCAAAGAACTTATGGACCTTGGTGTAATAAAAAAAGTAGGCCACAATGAAGAAGTAGAAATAGCTACACCAGTGATAGTGGCATGGCATAATGGAAAATCTGGAATGGTTGGGGACTTTATAGCTCTGAACACTTACACTGTTCCAGACAGATACCCAATACCAAAAATCCAAATTGCCCTTACTCAAATATCTCAAGCAGTGTATATAACCACTATGGATTCCCTTAAGGGATTCCATCAAAATGTGGTGACACCAAGAGCAAGAAAATACTTGAGAATTATTGTTCATTGTGGAGTGTATGAATACTTGAGGATGCCCTTTGGTATCAAAAACGCACCTTCACACTTCCAAAGAATGATGAATGAAATCTTCCCTGAAGAACTCTCAGAGGGATGGTTAATAATTTACATTGATGACATTATTGTCTGTTCCAAAATTTGGGAAGAGCACATGTACAGATTTTCCAGAGTTTTGACAAAAATTCAATCAGTAAACATGAAAATCTCCTTGAAGAAATGCCATTTTGGATTTAAAGAACTTAAGGCACTAGGACATGTTGTATCTGGTTTGTCCCTTGGAATTGACAAAAACGTAGTTGCAGCAGTATTGCTAAAACCCATGCCTCAGAACAAAAAGGAAATTCAGTCAGTCTTGGTTTTTGCAGGATATTACAGACAACACATTAAAGATTCTGAATCCATAGCAAGACCACTTTATAAATTATGTGACAAAGACGCAGTATTCCAAATGGCTGTTGACAGAGTCAAAGATTTTGAGTCCCTAAGAGAGGCCTTGACCACTGCTCCACTCTTACTGATGCCAGACTTTAAATTGCCTTTCAAATTGTATATTGATGCATCAGTGGATGGGCTGGGTGCTGCACTTCACCAAGCTCAGATCATAAATGATAAACCTGTAGAAGGACCCATATGTTTCATATCCAGGCAAATCAAACCAGATGAAGCCAGATATGGAGCAAGTCAAATGGAATGTCTATGCCTTGTCTGGGCCTTGGAAAAATTAAACTACTTCTTGGAGGGATGTGTTTTTGAGGTGATAACAGATTGTACAGCTGTCAAATCACTTTTAAACATGAAAACACCCAACAGACATATGCTCAGATGGCAAATAGCCATACAATAATACAGAGGCAATATGACTATTGTTCATAAGGATGGGAATATTCATAAGAATGCAGATGGACTAAGCAGATGGCCATTACCAAATAATATTGATAATCCTGCTTATGTGCCAGAAGAAGCTTCACCACAGATCTCAATAGAAGGAATAAGTGTTACAGACTTGAACACCACCTTCTTTGATGAAGTCAGAAGTAGTTACACTCAAGATAAGAATTGTAGCATCTTATGCCAATTACTTAACAAAGACTGTAAAGACAACTCTCTAATACATGCCTTGGATGAAGTATGGAGAAAATCTTATGATGAAGGAAGATTTCACCTACTGCATGGTATAATTTACCACCGAACCAAGCACACATGTGTCATGACAGTTGTAGACAGGTCAGTAATCAATCTTGTACTGAAAGAATGCCATGATAGCCCCTTTTCAGGTCATCTGTCTGAAGACAGAACAAGAGAGAAAGTAAAGACCTGCATATGGTAGCCAATGTGGCAGAAAGATGTTGCAGAGTATTGTAAAGCCTGTGACAGATGCCAAAAGGCAAATAAATCCACTGGCAAGAGACTTGAAAATATGATAAAAATCCAAGAGCCAAGCAGACCTTGGGAAATTGCCCATATGGATTGGGTAACTGGACTACCACCAGGAGGTGACAGAAGTTATAATTCTTGCCTAGTAATTGTGGACAGATTCAGTAAAACTACAATCTTTTTACCATGTAACAAGGATGATACAGCCATGGATACAGCTCTTCTGATATGGAATAGAGTAGTCTCATGGACTGGAATATCTACAAATATCATTAGTGATAGGGATCCCAAATTGACTTCAGCACTATGGACAAATCTTCACCAATTATTTGGCATTAAGCTGTCTTTCTCTACAGCCTACCACCCACAAACTGATTGCCTGGCTGAAAGGATGATTGAAATCTTAGAGGAAATGGTAAGAAGATTTTGTGCATATGGCCTTGAATTTAAATATAGTGAGGGTTTCACCCATGATTGGTGTACTCTTCTAACTGCACTGGAAATGGCATACAAAACCTCCATTCATGCCAGTACCAATGAGACTCCTGCTATTTTGGAAAAAGGATGGAATCCCAAATTACCCCAAGATTCTTTAAGGAAAGATTTGGTTGAAATACATCCTACAGCTTCCAGCTTCAAAGGAATGCTAGACAGAGCCAGAAAGCATTTGGTAAAATTCATGGAGGACTCATTTGCATATGCTAAAGATAAATGGGACAAATCTCATGCCACTCCAGATTTCAAGGTAGGGGATTTAGTACTAGTATCCACCACCAACTTCAATAGCATCAAAGGATGTAAAAAGATCAAAGACTACTTTTCAGGACCTTTTTTTATTAAAGCCCTCCATGGAGAAAATGCTGTTGAAGTAGAATTATCTGAAGAACTTAGTAATAAGCATCCTACATTCCCAGTGAGCTTGGTAAAACCATATAAATCTAGTGATGCTGAGAAATCTCCCTTGAGGAATAAATTTACCCAAGTTATAACTCCTGTTGAGACATCTTGTACTAAGAAAATTACCAAAGTTCTTAAAGAAAGAAAATTAAGAACCAAGAAAGTGAGGGAATACCTTGTTAGGTACAGTGACCCGACTTGTGAAGATGAATGGTTAGAAGAAAAAGATATACCATAAGCTACCAAACTCCTCAGGAGATTCAGACACACTAGAAATACCAATATTACAAAGTAATATTCTTTTTTTAGGGGGAGGGAATGTGAGCCTTAGAGGTAATTTCATATGCCCAAAAGACCACAAATACAAAATTAATATATAACTATAAATAAAATAAATTTATTGATATTTTTAAAATTAAAATCAAAATATAAATATAAAATTATATTCACAATTAAAAATTTAATGACAATTTAAAAACAAAATTACATTAAATGTTGAAATTGTAAAATTACATTTATACTTGAAAAAATTAAGTAAAAATGAATTTTTAACAAAATTGTAAAAAAATAAATAAATTTGGAAAAAAGTTAAATAAAAATTATTACAACTTTTTATCTAATAAATAAAAATATAAAAATTATTTTACCATTGGATTCCTCATAAAAAATCAGGTGGGGTCACCTCTGAGTGAAAATTTTGTAACTCAACTCTCAATAAGCTTAAATTAAGCTTTTAGTATTTTCTGAATGAAAATTGAAAATACTCAAAACTTTAATTTAATTCACATCACATGGAGTGTTAATCACCAAAATTTGTGTTAAAATTGAGGTGTTGTGTATATTTTAGAAGTTATGAGGAATTAAAGTATTTTCAATTGAATTCAATTGAAATGTCAAAATGTGTGCGTGTATTACATAAGTGAACTTTAATTTACATATGAGGTATCAATTATTACTGTATTGAACTGTACAACTCAATTGAATTACATATGTAAATTATAAGTATAATACATGATGAGGAATTAAAAGAAAAATAAATTGGAAATATTAAATTTGGGGGGGGAAGGAACTCCAGCTCTAAGGGGGAGCTAGACCCCCAAAATCCTTGCTGACAGGCGTGTGGTGTCAAAATTCACGCAAAAGTTCATTACTTTTGGCCTGGAATTGATTTACAGGGTCTGTGGACTCAATTGATGATGAGGTTTTGATACCAACTGGGGTAGTTTTAGCTGTTGCCAAGAGGGTAAAACTACCCTTAAGATAAAGAAATCATAGTAAAAACAATTTTAAATGGTTTCTACGTCTCTTACACACATTCTGACGTGTTTTGAAGGCTCTAGACCAGGTATTGCTATAGTAATGGCTGATTTAAGGGTCTAAAATGGCTAAAAATGGCTTAAACCAGTCCTTTTTTGGTCTAAACCAGGGTTCAATGATGCCATAATTGGCTTTTCTGTTGTCAGACTGTTTTTCACGACTGACAAGAGTAAATTTTACTTTTGGAGTAAGAAAATTGATGGCTATAAAAGAATGTCTTCTTTGCCCCACTTTTCTCTTCATGTTAGAATCTTTTCCTTTTATAATTAGTTTAAACATTGTTAAACCTATAAATAAAAGATTCCAACCACCTTTCTTAAATCATTTTAAACCCTTTAGCCACGTGAAAAAATTATTATAATCATTTTTTGGAACTCTTATAATCATTTTTACCCCTGAACCACCCCAAAAAGTGAATTAAAGCATCTTTCATCACTGTAAACTTTGTCACTTTGTTTCCAAATTCACTCTGGTCACTTTTGTGCATGTTTTCTCTTTAATATTATTTTTGAAGAGTTTTTCTTTAATTAATTGCTTGCAGTTCTCTGCTCAATTGATTCCAATTGAAATTGCTCTTGAAGAAATTTCTTTTGTAGCCTTAACTATCTCTTGTAGAGTATTTTTGGATAAAGTTTTATTGTTGGTAAAACAATAAATTTTTATAATATTATTTTTTTATACTAATAAAGTTATAAACAATAAAATTGGCGTGTTTTCTCTTAAAAATAATATTTCTTACTATTTTTAATTGATTTTTACCTTATACAAGTTTTGAGGACAGGAAAAGTACTTGATTTTTAATCAAAGTTTCATATCCACACCTTACACTGTTGATAATATTACTATTAATCAACAGTAATATGACTGTTCTTATAAAATATAATGATAAAGCTATTATAAACACAATTAAATAATTAAATGAATCAATTATTTCTTTTACTTCTTATACATTACTAGTGATTATAACAGTAAGCAGTAATTGTCTACAAGAATCAATTACAAGAGGTATTTAATAATAAAACTATTTTAATATATAATTACCTTTTGCAAGAATAATAATAAGGATAATTCTTGAAGAAAAATATTACTAGAGAAAGCCTTTTAAGAGTTAATAATAAACCACTCACTAACACTCCAATGGTACTTCGAAAGAGATTGGTAGAGAGATTTGACGTATAATTGTGGATTTAAAGGATCAAAATTGAATTATAAAAATATTGCAACAATATATAGTTGATTTTGATGATTTTGAGTCTTTCTGGCTGATTCTGAAAGAATTAAAACACTTAAGAAAATATTTTAACTAATACTTACTTGTTGGTAAGAAAGATATAATTGGATAATAAGATGATTTAGAAAAAACAGCAAGAGGAGGCCTCTTTTAAGTCTAAGACAGCTCACAGAGGTGTGCCATTGAAAAAAATTAAACACCAGTGAGTGAGAAAGAAATAATTCTTTTTGGATGAATGATTGCATAATCTTTTGTCCTGTAAGATTGTCATGATTACTTAATTGATGCTTTTACATGACTACCAACCCAAATATTGTTAAGAATGAGAGGAGTAACAACCATAAATCTTCTTTTATTTCAAGATAAAAATCAATTTCTCGAATTTATCAATGTTATCGGAAATTTAATCACAGCTTGTATTTTCTGTGAATTTTTCAATATTCAGTATTTCACATGGAATTATCAAAAATGGACTTTACAGTGCCCTCCAATATAGATCCAAACAAAAAAAAGCTGCAGTTCTTTTTTAAATTTCATTTAAATTTTTTTCTAACTCATCTTATTGTCTCAATGAGCTCATTAGACTAATTCTCGCCCCACCTTTTTGCAACCTTGTCTATTATTTCTTCTTACCTTTACTCAGGGGTTTTATTTTTTGCATTTTATTTATTTGTCTATTTTTCAACCAATCATTGCTCTTCAAATCACAATGCAAACAGAACCCTGACTTTGATCTCATGTTGTTGTGTCAACTTCATCTGAATTGGCTTTCTTATGGATATAAATAAGCCACCAATTTTGGAATGGTAACTTGCTCATGCAGGATCTTTTGGTGCTAATCAGTCGAATAACTAAATCTTGTCTCTACTAGTATGCCACCCTACCAAACTCAAGGAATATGAGGGCGTATTATAGGCATGCATGATGCAGGTGCCTCCATCCAAACAATTGCCGGTCATTTGGGTGTACCACCCACCACTGTTCATGATACCATCCGACAATTTTGGGAGCATGGTCATCTAGACAACCTACCTATACCAGGCCGTCCTTACAAGTTAAATGAACGAGACTTACAAGAATTAGAAAGGGTCATTCAACAAAATTGTTGTGAAACGTTAGTTTCAATCACAAACATGCTTACTGTCAATTTTTCAATCAATACTGTTCGTAAGGCAATACATGACATAGACAAGAGGTCATGTATTGAAATCAAAAAACCTTATTTGAGTCCTTGACACATGCAATGGTGATTGGACTTTGCTCAAGCCCACCTCCATTAGACGATTGGCAATTGGTCCAGGGTCGTTTGGACCTATGAATTGTCATTTGAGCTAGGTGAGCCAGTAACTCAAAAGCAAGTTTGGCGCACGACAACACAAATATTTGACCTTGAATCGATGGCAGTCAATCATTGATCAGGTCATCAATCAATGATGGTGTGGGGGCAATATGTGGTCCAATTCAATCCAAAGTGATAATAATGCCCCCAGGACAACGACAAGCAATTGATTTCATTGAAATCGTTGACAAGCCCGGCCTTTTGCCATTTATGGACGAGCTTGTTGAAGTTGGTGTAGCAGACAATCACGAAGGCCTTACCTTAATGGAGGATGGAGCCCCCATCCATACTGCCATGGCCAGCCAACAATGGCGTGAAGAACATCAAATTTGCAAGCTAATCTGGCCTCCTAACTCACCTGATCTCAATCCAATTGAGAACCTATGGTTCAAAATGAAATACGTCTTCACTCAACTTTTCAATCCCAAATCAATGGATGAATTGACAGCAGCTGTCAATGCTGCTTGGGAATCACTACCCTTTGACCACCTTGACTCCCTTCTTTTGTCATTGCCAGCAAGAATGCAAATGGTGGTTGACCAAAATGGTGCTCCTACCCGATGGTAGGCAGCTTTTTTTGTTTTTTCTCAAATTTTCAAGATATCTGTTTGTATTACAATTCAACATGATACATGCCTTGATACAAAGAAAAAATACAAATGCTATATTTTACTCCTCCAAACAATTAAGGTGTGAGAAAAAAAAGAAACAAATTATGAGACAGTGAAAAAAAAATCTTAAAGTGAGAAAGTAAAAAAAAAAATGTTTGGATATATATTGGAGGGAACTGTACAGTGCCCTTCCATAAGTATGCAAATGATTTTAAAAAAAAGCAAGCTGTATTTTTTTGGCTGCACAGCCAAAAATCTCATGGGCACAAGTCAAAGTCAAGATTTCAAATTGCCAAAAAAAGCCAAAACAATAAGTAAAAAACAAAACAAAAAACTAAGACACCTTTGTTTTTGGGTTTCTAAACAATACATGAGTTGACAAAAAAACTTAAAAACAAAACAAAGTTAAGCAACAAATAAAATAACTTATTAGCTTTAGTCAAGTGAATTCAGCTAAGAGAGCAAGAGAAAACTGACCATATAAGAATGGTGGTCCTAGTAAGATGTTGGACCACCACTCTGTGCAATAACCATTCCATGGAGAGTAGCAAGTTGTCCAAATTATCACATGGAACATCATCCCATGCTTATTGGATGGTGACCCGTAATTCATCGATTTTTTGTGGGTGATAGAGTTTGCTGATGGCACTTTTCATGATCTTCCACACATTCTCTATTGGGTTCAGATAAGGTGAGTGAGCAGGCCATTTAATTTTTTGGATCCCATGTTGTTGGCGCCATTGATTGCTGAGAGTTTCTGCGTGGATTGGGGCATTGTCTTCCATGACAATAAGCCAGTGTCTTCCCATTATGCAGGGTGCTTGATCCATTTGGCTGATGAAAGGCAAGAGAACTGGTTGGTAAACCTGTCGAAACAGTTGAGCCGACATCATTCGTCCCTCAATAAAAGCCATTCTTGATTAATCAGCCGCACAAATTCCCCCCAGACCATGATCATTTGACATCCAGAGCAATGATTAATGGCTAAGTTCTCCAATAGCCACTTCTCTTGAGGAGTGTGCCATACATGGACTCGGTAAACTTTCTTTCCTAACTCAAAAGCTTATTTGTTGGTCCACAAAACCTTTTCCCAAACATTGATTCCCCAGTGCACTTGAGCTTGAGCAAATAGCAGTTGGGCTTGAAAATCTTGTGGTTGAAGGTAAGGCTTTCTTGGTGCAATTCTTGATGCCTTACCTAGCTTGTGGATCTCTTGTTGAATAGTTCTTGTTGAAACACTTTCAGTAATCAAGTTTGTAACCTTAGAGACAGTAAGACAACGGAAACGAGTAATGATTTGGCTAAGCTGACGTCGGTCACAATCCTTTAAGATCCTAGGCTGTCCAGTTTTTCGCTGGGTTTTCACTGTGCCGATTTGTTGATATTTTGAGACCTTATTGTAGATTGTTTTAAGAGGGAACCCAGCTAATTGGCCGATTGATCGGAATGATAACTCTGCTTGACGCATTCCCACAATTTGTCAATGAGTTTCAACATCCAGATATGGCATGATCTAAAATAAAGAAAAACAATTAGAACAATTGTTGAAGAAAAAAACAAAATGCAAAGTGGAAAAAGAACAAATGGGTGGACAGTTATTGGGTGGGTGTTTGTAAGTAATCAGGTGATGCTCTTTAAATAGCCCAATCTGCATGATTGGACTATTTAATAAAGTGAAATGATCAGAGATGTGAGAGTAAGAAACAAACAAAAAAGAAAAAAAGATAAGATTGATTAAGAAAGGGGGAGAGACTCAAGAAAGAGGAGACACGTGAGCCAAGATAAGATGCAACAAATAGGATGGCAGGAACGCGCACATGCTGCATGCAGCCTGTATGCACACAGGCCCTGACCTGTGTTTGCATAATTATGGCAGGGCACTGTAAGTAAAACTTGTAAGTTTACTTATGAAACTGTAATTATTTTTTATTTATTTATGGATAATACTCTCTCTATTGGTTCTGAAAGTTTCAGAAAGATTAATTAAGAATTGTATTTTTAATGAATTTTTGAAGGTTTTACCTCATTTCTATGTAGAATTGCAATTAGCACTATATTACTGGTTGCTATGAGGTAAATCAATGGATACTAGTCCAAAAAGAATTTAACAAATATTTTAGGGTTTATCCATGGAAAATAATTAATAATTGACATGGTTACATGAGTCTAAGTTGCTCTTTACCTCCTTGGCATGTCAAAATAGCAGCTTATTTGCAATTTTCTTATGATTTAATGAGATTTCAACTTGGTAACCAAGCTCCCAAAAGGTTTTAGTATACTAATTTGGCCAAGATAAGCCATGGATCAAAGCTTTAGATCTGTCCACGCCTCAGAGGCCCCAGAATTTGGGTACCCTGGCTCTCTTTGATGTCTTTTGTCCCCCTTGACTATTTTCACGTCAAAAATAGAAATTCAGGCTTCAAGACTGATATCCACTATGGGTGTACCAAATGTGTATGTAAGAATACCATAATATTAAGTGCCACAAACATGCATAACACTATTCTTAGTGTATATGTAACATGGGATTTCTCAAATTCCCATTATTTTGACGTGAAATTGAGAAAAACAAAAAATTTTACAATTCGTTTATGTGGTATTGAAGTATATTCCATATTACCACCTCAAAGAGTTGATTTAAGCTTATTCACTCTATGGAACTACCCTAGGTGAAATTTTGTGTGGAATCCAAATCTGGCCTTAAATCCATGGATTTACTTACTCAATAGGAATTTACTCATCTTTTCAGAAATCAAAAATGATCCATTTTGAATATAGGTTGTGAAATTTGGGACCTTTTTTATTATTAAATCTCATGGTGTAAAAGGAGAGCTTATCCAATATTCATATGAAAACATTGTCAATAAAAGAATTTTAAATCTTCATAACAATCAAAAACATGAATTTCTCTGATTTTTTGGAGCATTCAATAATTTCCTTCATTGATACCAATAAACATTCATTGAGTATATTATTTTCAAGAGATTATCAATTCTGATCAAACAATATTTATCTAGTGAATTCCATCAATATGTAAAAAATCAAGATAATTTTGGGTGTTATTTAGAGTAAATTAGGTTAGTTTCTGTATCAATAAATGAAATGAATCTTAAAGAATGAAGCTACTTGCTTTACTTTTGAGAAAATTCAATCCTCATTTATGAATATTGCTAAACATTAATTTACTCAATTATTTTATCATTTACAACCACTGTCTCACGATAGTTTGCTATTTAATGTATGTTTTGATTTTTTCTATGTATTATATAGTTTCTCTCAATTTTCACTCAAATTCCATCAAGCTTAATCCCTTTTTGAAACTCTTAGGATATATGGAGAGCCCCCTATGCACTGAAAGACCAAATACTATCCCTGAATTTGGTGGGTTGATAGCTTTAGGTATTTGAACATGAATGTTTGACTTTCACAATAATTAAAAATATAGAATTAATATTATTTAAACCAATTAATAAAGTAATTCTCCAGTTTCTCTACAATAATGTTTCCTCAAATTTATGGGGGTACCTTGATATACTTCTATTACTCATGTGATTTAAGCTGATAAGAACCTTCAAGAGTCCTTGAGAATTATAAAATACCTAAGATTTATGAATAAATAAAGAAATTCAATTATCTAATTTTGAATGATTAAAATGATATATAATGTTAAGGAAAAACAACTGGTAGAAGCTGGTTCTTTTAAAAAATTTAGTTCTCAAAAAATATCTATAAAGCTTATGATAAGTTTTTTAATACAGGATTCCTTTGATAAATTTATAAAGCCCAAAATAATGATAGATTCAGAAAATCTATCTGTTCATAAGGTGTAGTTAAGAAAATGATACATACACCTATTTCAAGTGTTTTTAAAAAATAAAGGCAGAATATTTCTTTTTTTAAATGTTTTTTCTGCTTAATAAGAGGCTTAAGCAGTTTATCAGATTAGTATTCAATGAGGAAAGTCCACATAATTAAGCTAGACCCTTGTGGACACAAGCTTGGAGTGGGACAAATATCACTTCAGGGCCATTTTAACTCATAATCAAAACATGATCTGAATTAAATTTCAATTATGAAATAGTAATTACAAAGGACTTACCAATTAATTTACAATTTTAATATCATTTTTTGATGTAAATATGTTAAACATGGATATTAAGAAACTCTTAATCCCATGAATGAATTTTATTTACAAACAATGAATTAACTATCCAAATTAATAATGAACTATATTCTTTGATCACTGAGACTATGATAAAAAATTTCAAATACATCTGTTAAAAAATTGAATACTAATTCTGTTGAACCTTTCAAAATTAACAGAATATAATCAATAGAAATTATAAAGATATTTGAACGGGATTGAAGGGAAATCAACTTCTTTCATATTTTTCTGACATAATAACATGCTTTATAGGAAGATAGCTCTTGGAGATTAAGTGAACTGGTCCATATATTATGAAATAAAAAAAATCTTCATTTCTGATTAATATTAGTGGAATCATATTGAACTCAATATATACTCCTATTTGTATTTCCAATGTGTTTTTGGAAACAGAAAAATTATTTAAATTTATTTATGAAAGAGAAAACAAAAACACAAAAGACACAAAAAAATATCTTAAAAAATTCTTATTTTGCAAATAATTTATGCAAAATGATAGAGCGACCTCAAAACAATGAAGTACAAGAGCATTTATGAGAGGTTCATTAAGCCTCCTTTCATTATGAAAATGAAGTTTCCTTTATATTTTTTGGATAAAATAAATAGAAAAAACTACCTTTCTCCTACTCTAAAACAGTTTTTTTATTGCATTTTTCTGAGTTTTTGAATCCATTTCTTATGGTGATATGTTATTTTGTTTTTTTTTTGAATTTTTTATTTTTGGTTTCATTTTTCTGATTTTTCTCTCTTATTTCTGTAAGTTGGGTTTTTTATTTAAATTTTAGTTTTGCAATTAAAATTACCATAGCAGCCCATTGCAAGGACTTCTACTGCAATCTGTTTTACATGTGTCAGTTTTGTTACAGTACAGGCACTGCAAATACCTTGTTATGTGATATTGTTGACAATTGTCAAAACCTTTAAAGTAGCTGCCATTACAGGAGCTTTGCTGCAATTTCCTTTGTGTTTTATTGATTTCCTCCAGTAGCAGGCCCTTTATTGCATAGGTACCACTATTTTTCTTCTTAATTGAGAAACAGCACCTTCAAACAAGCCAGAGGAAGGGGATTTTTCTCAAAGAAGATAAATTCTTGTTTTGATAGTAAAAATTGATTAGATTTGTTAATTATGCAAAGCAATTATAGAATGACAAAGTAAAATAAAACTTTATTTCTATGAAATCTGATCAATAAATCACAAAATACACACAAATATTTTTTGTATTTTTTGGGAAATAATTTTATTCAAAAATATTTTGAAGCCTTTAACAGTTTCCTCTCAGTTTTCAGCACTTGAAAAATATGAGAAAATTGAGTTTCAATCAATACACCTCCTAAAAAGAGGTTTTATTTTAAAAGAGCTATTTTTTAAATTGGTGAGCCACATTTTGAAGAATAAATAAGAATTGATATTGTTACCAAGTAATAGTAAGTCATTAATCAGGAAAGATGAAAGCTTTATTCATTTTTTCAGACTGGTTTTTCATTGCTCTGGCATTCAAAAGCACTTAAATTGTTTGAATTGAAAAGGAATTTTGAGCTCCAATTTTTTATCTTGAAAACTATTCATTTGAAGCTGAAAATATAAATGGAAAGAATTTTTATATAGTATATTATCTTATGAATATATCCAGAAAAAAAAGGAAGAAAATATTGGAGATTCTGTAATATTCCAGTGGCTTGGAAGACCTTGGAATACTAAGCAACATTAAAGTCCTGGGTCTAACATATTTCACAATAAGGGTCCAAGCTGAATTCCAAATGCAACACCTCCTTTCAGGTGTAGCTAGTTTTGTCATGGTGAATAACTACAAAATGAATAAAGTGAGAAATGATAATGGAGCTTAACTCAAAAATGAAACATTTAATTCCTTGTTAGTTCAACATGGAACCATCAATCAATACTAAATACCATATGAGCATCATCAGAATGAAAGAATTTAGCAAGCTAATTGGACAATTTCAGAAATGGTCTTGACCTGTCTCTTAGAAGAATGCCTTCCATAATTCTTTTTTCCATGGGCCTTTTGACACTAAATATGGGTTTCTAACCACTATCTTCTTTCTGATGATTACAAAAATATGTTTGAGATTCTTTTAAAAAAGAAGTCCATTTTAGAGATGTTTGAATTTCATTGGTGAAGTCTTTTATATGAGCACAACTATTGGAAAGATTCTTTGCCAAGAAAAATCATTTGTTATCTCATAGGTGTATCAGAAAACTCCAAGTAATGACTGTTTTGGGAGAGCCAGAGAAGAAACCAGTTGTTCTGCTTGATGAATAGAAGCTCTTCATGAATGAACCATTGGGTATTGGTAATCTAAAATCAGTGAAAGTACACAACCTTTTTGATGTTTACATGATCAATGGACTGAATTAGTCAACTCTGATTGCATTGTTTAAAATTAGCTCAAAAATTTCAATTCCATCTACCTATAGGGAGACTATTATTTCTAAGAATAAAGATAATTGGGAAACTACTAGAAATTAAGAAATTGTAAGAATTAAAACAGAAGAAGTATATAAATTATTCAGCCTGTATGAAACACTTGAGGACATGTCTTATTGAATCATTCTTGGCATAAAATAGGTATTTGCAAAGAAGCCCAGACTGTTGAAGGAAATTTAAGGCTTGAATATGGAACAATAAGTAAATATTACAAGTATTTTACTTATTGTACTCTTAATATCCCAGTTTGAATAAAGAATAAGATTAAAGATGACTATAATAATACAGTATTATTATAATGATGGTGTAAAAATATTTATATTATTCAAATAAATGAAATAATAAAATAAAATAAATATATTAATATGTAATAATTGATATATTTCTGACTACTTATTATTGCTACCAAAAAATAATAGATTCATAAAAAATTATCATTTAATAATAAAAAACAACTTATAACAATACAATTACTAATATTGAAAGTATATATTAATATAAATACTATTTATATTAATAAAATGATTATTGAAAGTAAGAATAAAAAGAAAATAACCCAATTTTAAAGCTTAATATAACAATTTTGAATCAATTTATGCCTAATAATTTAAATTGTGTTTACAAATAAAAATAAGAGAAATTATAAATTTTCTTGATTTTACATTGAATTGAGGAGTTAGAGAGAAATTAACAAAACAATAAGATTTTTGACATAATCAATTATTTAAAAAGTGCTTACTTGTTGGTACAAATTTTTTCTTTAATAATGTAAATGATTCATACTTAAAGAATAAAGAGAATTACCTTTGTATTTGAATTATTATTGTTTTTGTTGTATCTGAGGGGGAAATTGAGGAAAAATAGATCTATTTATATTTAAATCATTCCTCCTGGAGTCCAGAAGGCCTCTAGTAGACGTCTACTGATGATATCTGCTATAATTGATAAATATTTCAAGGTTTAGTAATGATTACATCACAAGTATACCTTCTTCTCTCACTATCATGTCATTATTTAGAGTTATCACTGTAAATCTACATTTTATGACCTCATAGGCTTTCAGAAAGGTTAAAGTATGTGTATTTTCTTATCTTTAATAATAATATACTAGTATCCACCAGCTTTATTGCTTATTTAACTGTTAATCCTAGAATAAGATTACACTTAATGATCATGAATGATTATTTTTTGAGCTTAACTTTGATCATTAAGAAATTTTTATTAATTCATGCTAAAGCCATCAAGAGAATGAATTATAATATCTTAGAGCTTTCTTACCAAGATTTCATGAGAATTTTATTACGTCATCAAAAATCTATTTTTAATGATTTTCTTGTAACTCATCATTTCTGTCAAGATTTAATATTTTAAACTTCAAACCATGATTCCAGAGGCTTGTACCTTGAATAGAATGATTAAAACTTCATTATTATTAATTCATGAGCTGGTATAATCTGAATATTTACTTTATTTTAGGTTTGGACCACTCTTAAATCAAAGTGGTCAGCAGCTATTGCTATTTTTCTCAATAAACCCTCATAGGTTTCAGCTTTGTTTATAGATTGCCAGGAAAATATTATCTCTGTATTAATACAGCTCTTTTGTTGTAAATTTATATTTTGATAAGCTCTTTATCATGCCTATTTCAAAAGATATGAGCTAAAAACCATGAATATATGCACTGATTATAAAAATGAATATATTCAGGTTATCTCAGTAAGTATTTACTTTACAGATATGGAATAAGCAATCTATATGTTTAGTGTTTGTTTGGGAATAATATGGTGCAATTTATTTTCTCTGAGATAATCAAGAATCTATGCCTTTTTATGGCATTTTTACTTATTTTAAGATTACAATTTCAATTATTATTGTTAAAATAAGTTTTGTGAAAGTTATTTCCTGACATTTTTGGATATGTGGTAATCTCGGAAAGGCTAAAACTCCCTACCACCCAAAAAATAAGGGTATTGGTAAAAATACATAATTTTATGGTAAAAACACGTAAGGGATGGTTTTTAAATGAAATATGGCTATTTATGGCATTTATGATGCCATTAATGCCATGTGTGGCATTAAAAATGCCATTTATGGCATTAACAGTGCCATTAATGGCATTATCAATGCAATATTTCTGATGCCATTAATGCCATTTATGGAATCAACAATGCCATAAAGGGCATTAACAATGCCATTTATGGGATTAACAGTGCCATAAATGGCAATAACAGTGCCATAAATGGCATTAACAATGCCATTAATGGCATTATCAATGAAATATTATTGATGCCATTAATGCCATTTATGGCATCAACAATACCATTTGTGGCATTAAAAATGCAACATTTCTGATGCCATTAATGCCATAAATGGCATTAATAATGCCACATTAACAATGCCATTAATGGCATTACTAATACCATGAATGGCATTATCAATGCAATAAATGGCATAATGCCATTTATGTAAAACCATAAATGGAATTGTTAATTCCATTTATGTAATGCCACAAATGGAATTTTTGATTCCATAAATTGCATTTTTGATGCCATTTATGTTATAGTTAAGGCCATTAATTCCATTTTTAAGGCCAATGTTAAGGCCATTAAATTCAATTTATGGCATTGCTGTAATGCCATTTATGCCAATTTTCTGGCCGTAAATGGCATCTGTATGTCATTCTTGATGCCATTTATGGCATTATTATGTCATTAGTGATGCCATTTATGGCACCTTTGATGTGATAAATGGCACTGTTAATGCCAAAAATCAAATTTTAACTTCCACTTATCATAAATTACATTTTGAATTCAATTTATGTCATAAATGGCATTTTCAATTTAATTACAAACATGAACAAAAAAACACAAAAAAAACATGGACTTTTTGGGCCTACAAATGTTCTTACAAAAAAAATACCAAAATGTTGGGCTTCTGGTTTATTATTCTCAACATTCTCACCTTCATTTTAAAAAAATATATTGAAATTCATAAGTGGGAACATTTTTAATGAATTTTTTCAAAAAAATGGGCCATTTTACCTAATTGCCCAAAATAGAAAAATTGGGCAAACAAAAATTGAAAAAATTTGGGGACCTTCACATCCCATGTTGGAAAAAATATGGCAAAAAAAAATATTAAAATTCTCAAAAATGAGCCTGAGGAATTTTTATAAAAAAATTAGGTCACTTACGTGTTTTTACCATAAAATTATGTGTTTTGGCCATAATTTGGTAAAAACAGGTAAGGGCTTACATGTTTTTACCAACACCCAAAAATAATTTACCACAATCTGATATAGCTAATTAGGTTATAATCCACTCTTCTACCTCTTTGATACAATTTCTTAGACTTAAACCTTGATAATGATTAATTTTTGTATTATTTAGGTCTTCTTTAAATTGTACACCTCCTTAATAGCTTATCAGAATTAGCTATATCTTTCTCAAGTAGCCATTAATTTTCTTGAGTTGGGTTTCTATATCTTACAAGGTATTCCCTTTATTTTTTGTGTCTTGTCCTCCTCTCTTTTCTTTTCCTTCTTTCAGAGGAGGAATTTAGAGTGGTGGTTTATCTCTTAGGGGAAATAATTCCTTATCCCTTGAGCTTTAATGTTTTATCAGACTTACAGGGAATGTTGGATGTTTGTTCATTAATTTGCCTGTCAATTCTAGTTGCACAGCATTAAGGCCATGTAATTCTCTTATCATGAAGTTTCCTGAAAAGGAATCTTTCAATTTCTTTGGGCCTTTGATAATATTAAAGTTGATAGTTGATAATACTATTACCAATTCTCCTACTTTAAATAAGGTGGATTATGAATTTTGTCCCATCTTTTGTTTGCACATCTAAAATAATCTTGCACACACCTGTTTTTATTATGTCTTGATTTTTCAATTATTATCTTAAAGCTACTTTCTGTTTGATGTATATCAACTAAGTTCTTTTTGGGAGTTTGATAAGAAAGTCTCATATTCTAAGATTTTTCTAATATTGCTGGTGTTTTACTAGTTGAAGAATGAATTGATGTTTTGTATTCCAGTTCCAGCACTGGTATCAGAGTACACCAATCATGGGTAAAGCCATCAGAGTCTTTGAATTCTAGGCCATAAGCACATAATCTTCTGATCATGTCTTCCAACTTTTGTATAATTCTTGCTGATAATCCATCAGTCTGAGGATGATAATCTGTTGAGAATGATAATTTCTTTCCAAACAGGTTATGGGGGTTTGTCCATAATGCTGAAGCGAATTTGGGATCTCTATCACTTATGATATTTTTGAAATAAGCCTGTATGGCTAATGACTCTATTCCATATCATTATGGATTTTTCCATAGCTATGTCATCTTTATGACAAGGTAAGAACATTGGAGTCTTTCTGTACCTGTCAACTAATGCTAGTAAGGCATTAAATGTGAGCCTTGAGGTATATTTTACATACCCAAATAGGACACAATTATCTTAAAAAGAAATTTTGAATTATGCAAAACTCATAAGTCATGCATATATCCAAAATTCATCAATTTCAATTTCAGAAAAGATGAATAACTTTTTATTGAGTAAGTAAATCCATGGATTTAAGGCCAGATTTGGATTCTACACAAAAATTCACCTAGGGTAGACCCATAGAGTGAATAAGCTCAATTTAAGTATTTGAGGTGGTAAAATGGAAAATACTTCAATACCACATCATTAATACCACATAAAAGATCCGTGAAAATTTTTGTTTTTCTTGATTTTTAGCCAAAATAATGGGAAAGTGAGAAATCCCATGTTACATATACACTAAGAATAGTGTTATGCATGTTTTGAGCACTTAATATCATGGTATTCTTACATGGACTTTTGGTACACCCATAGTGGATATCTCACTTTAAGCTTAAATTACTATTTTGACGTAAAAATTAGGCAAGGGGGACAAAAGACATCAAAGAGAGCCAGGGTACCCAGCTTCTGAGGCCTCAGAGGCGTGGATAGCTCCAGAGCATGGATCCATGGCTCATATTGGCCCAATTGGTAAACTAAAACTCTTTGGGAACTTGGTTACCAAGTTACACCTACTGTAATCATAAGAAAAATAGCAAATAACCTGCTATTTTGACGTGCCAAGGAGGTAATGGGCTACTTAGACTCCTGTAACCACGTCAATTCTTGATGAATTTCCATGACTAGACCCTAAAAGAGTAATTAAACCCTTTTGGGATCCATATTCATTGATTTACCTCATAGCAACCAGCAAAATACTGCTATTTGCAATTCTATGTAGAAATGAGGTAAAAACTTCAAAAATTCATTAAAAATACAATTCTTAATGAATCTTTCTGAAACTTTCAGGACCAATGAAGAACTGTATTATCTATGGTAAAACCAAAAATAATTATGGTTTTACTAGTAAAATTAAAAGTTTTACTTACAGTCCATTTTTGACCATTCTACGTGAAACACTGAATCTTCAAAAATTCACAGTAATTACAACCTGTGATGAAATTGGCAATAACATTGATAACTTTGAGAAATCAATGATTATTTTAGAATAAAAGAAGATTTACAGATTTTACTCCTTTTATTCTTAACCATATTGGGGTTGGTAGTCATGTAAAAGCATCAATTAAGTAATTATGATAATCTTACGTGACAACAGATGATGCAATCATTAATCCAAAAGGGTTTATTGTTTTCTCACTCACTGGTTTTTCAGTTTGCTCCATGGCACGCCTCTGTGAGCTGTTGTTGACTTAAAAGAAGCCTCTTCTTGCTGTTTTTTCCAATCATCATCTTATCAATTTATTAAATCATTATTACCAACAAGTAAGTATTAGTTAAAGCTATTCTTAAGTGTTTTAAATCTTTCAAAATCATTCAGAAAGACGTGAAATCATAGAATCCAACTATATTCTGTTTTAATACTGTTATAAATCCTTTTGATCTCTTAAATCCACAATTCTACGTCAAATTTCTCTACTCTTATCTATCAATAAGTTCTTTGGAGTATTAGTGAGTCATTTATTCTTAATTATTAAAGTTTTTCTCTAGTAATAGTTTTCTTCAAGAATTATCTTTATAATTATTCTTGCAAAAGATAATTATATATCAAAATAATTTTATTATTTTAATAAAGAAGTTTTTATTATTAAATTCTTCTTGTAATTGATTCTTGTAGACAATTACTTGCTCACTGTTAAAATCACTAGTAGTGTTTAACACGTGAAAGAAATAATTTGTAATCATTTAATTGTGGTTATAATAATATTTTATTATTATATTTCATAAGAACAGACATAGTACTGTTGATTAATAGTAATATTATCACCAGTTTCATAGTCACATCTTACATTAAAGCTTTCATCTCCTGCTGGGGGTCAAGCTGTTACACAATCTATATGAGCTATTTTTTATGGGGAGTTTGGTTCTTGGATTTGAATCATCATTCCAAATTTCTTGCCTGTGGCTCTATTTGCCTTTTGGCATCTGTCAAAAGTCTGGAAATATTCTAAAACACCCTTTCTCCAATTTGGCCACCAAGAACATGTTTTTAATCTTTCTAGTTTCCTATCTTCTCAGAGATGTCCATATACATAACTATGTTGGCATTCATGTAGTATAGTATTTATTAGAACTCTATCTCTCAGGGTCATGACACATGTATGTTTGGCTCTATGATGAAGAATTCCATCAAGTAGGTGAAATATTCCTTCATTATGCGCTTGTTTCCATATTTAATCTAGTTTGTTAGATAAAGATATGTCTTTGAGATATTTCATTAAGAGTTGGCACAAGATATGACAGTTATTTTCCATCTTATAGCTTTATTTAATTTAGTTCAAAAATTCTGTGTCAATATCTGTAACACATATTCCATATATATCATTTTCTTCCTGTGGTACCCATGCTGGGTTTGGTCTGCTAAGACCATAGGCATTTTTATGAATATTTCCAGATTTATGAGCTATAGTCATATTTTCTCTATATTCCTGGATAGAAATCTTCCAACTCAGCATATTTCTATTTAGTGTCTTTATGATTAGTAAATATTTTACAGCATTACAGTCTGTAATTACATCAAATACTGTACCATCTAAGTAATAATGTAACTTTTCTAAAGTGTGCACTAAGCAAATACATTCCATTCGGATTTCCCCATATCTTGCTTCTGTTGGCTTGATTTGTCTTTAAATAAAGAAAATTTGTCCTTCAACCTGCTTATCATTGATGATTTGTGTTTGGTGTAGTGCAGAACCTAATCCTTCTCCACAAGACTAAATGTACAGTTTGAAAGGTAATTGCCAATCTGGAATTAGAAGAAATGGGGAATTTATGAGGGCTTTCTTCAGTTCCTCATATGCTTGAACCTTTTCTTGAGTAATTATATAGACTTTCCTTTGGTCACAGAGCTTATACAAGGATTTGGAAATTCTTGCAAAGCTTTTATATGCTGTCGTTAATGGCCAGAAAATCCTAGAAATTATTGATTTTCTTTTTTAGTGTGGGAAATTTTCTTCAGTAGTACTGCTTTTACTTTGGTTTTATCTATGCCTAAGCTTAGTCCAGCTACAACATGCCCCAGTGCTTTTAGTTCACTATATGAAAAATGAAATTTTTTTCAAGGAAATTTTTATATTTACTTGTACTATCTTCTTTAAGACTCCTTCTAGTCTTGTTAGGTGATTTTCCCAAGTTCCTGAGAAAAATATGATATAATAAATATAGATGATTAACCATCCTTCTGATAATTCTTCAGGCCATATGGTATTCATTGTTATTTGATAATGGCAAGGGGCATCATTTATACCAAATGGCATTCTTGAATCTTCATATATTCCAAAGTTCACTCTGATCCTCAATAGTTTTCTGGAATTTTCTGTCAAGACATTCTGATGAAAAACCTTTAGAGAATCCATATCCGTAATGAGCTTAGCCTGTGAAAATTGTGTTAATTTCTCATGTATTCTGGGTATTAGATATATTTCAAGGATAGTATAGGCATTTAGAGCTCTAGATTCCCCTACCATCCTTTATTTCCCATTATTCCAAGTTATGAAAACAGGTGTAGTGAACTCTCCCTGTTAGTTATGTCCTGCTTTACTTAATACCCCTTGGTCCATTAATTCTTTAATTTGTAACTCCAAGGCTTCCCTAGCTCTTGGGAAATCTGGTCTTCTCAACAGGGGTGGATAAGGTTCTTCCACATTTAGAAAAATGTCTACCCCATGTCTAATGATAGCACCTAGTGGTTTTCTGTCAGTTGCAAAGGCACTTTTGTATTTGTATAAGAGATCAATCAGTTTTTATTTAATTTTTTCTGTTAATTCTTGATTTAATTCTGCCTATATACGCTGTTCACTTATGAATAATTTTTTTGGGCTTGTATGTTCATTTTTTATAAAATTAGCTTGTTTTTTTGTTTAAGAAACCAAATTTCTGTCTTTTATTGTTTCCTATGGTCAAATATCTGTCTTTTTGGGTTAGAGATATCTATACCATGGATTTACAAGTAATCATTTCCAAGTAAAAAGTGGTTACTAGTACAGTTATCCATTATTAAGAACTCTAATTTCACTCATATACCTTGGGAAGGATGGGGAAAATCAATGTTAAGTCAATTATTCCAAGGGGCTTCATGCTTTCACTTGCACTACTTAATTTGACCCCTTGTATTGGTATAGATTTCTCTTCCCAATCTGGTATAATTGTTTGTAAATGATTTTTCCCAACACAGGTGCAGTATTCCCCTGTTTCCAGGTTTACTTTTGACTCTCGGTTTTCTATTATAACAATAAATATACTTAAATTTACTGCTGTATATCCCATTCTTTTTGGAGGCTTGGTTTTATGAAGTTTGGAATCTTGGATATTTGTAAGTCATGTATCAGATGTTCCAATTTGTGGTAAATTTAAATTTACATCTGGTAATTCATTATTCAAATCAATATTATTAATGTTTGAATTAATTATATTCATTTCAACACTTTCAGAGGCTTCTGATTCTTCAGTATCTCTTTCATATTCAGATTCCTCTTCTTTGTCAGTGTGGTTTTCTGTTTCCACAAGTTCATTTATTTTTGCCTGTTTGTGGCAATTATTGGCTAAGTATCTAACACCACCACATTTATGAAACTTCCTTTGCGCATTAGTGTTGGATGTATTGGGTTTTAAAGGTTCTTTTGGGTCGTCTTTCCTAATAAATGGCTTATTTGGACTTTTAATGTCCAATTTTTCCCATTTTCTGCCAATTTTGGTCATTGTCACTATGTCTTCTAGTGCATTAATTTAATCCGCTGTGGAACATGGCTCTATCCATCTGCTTCTCAGGGAATGTTCCTGTTCTCCTCCACATTATTCAAGTATCTTCATATGCACCATTCTCTGTAACATTTATGGATAATATGCATTCAATATTTCAGCTTATTTCAAGAACAAAGTTAACCTTTTATCTTTTCTGGATCAAAGAATGAGTTTTCAAATGCATTTTCTATCTCAAAAATCTAGGAATCATTTTCCCACTTGGTGATTATTTCATTTTTCCACTAAGACCAGGTATTTTTGCCATTTTTTTGTCTTATGATATAATACCATATTTTTGCATATTTTTGGAATAATGAATGAGATATTTAAGTAATTGTTTCATCTGGTATGGTATAATTTTCTTGCAGCATGTCAATTGTCTTAATAAATGAAATATGGTCATATTCACCTTCACCTGTGAATTTTGGCCATTCCGTAAGTTGGGGTGCGTCTTTCAATAAGACTTTATTGTTGTCTTTATGGCTTAGGTCTGTTAAGAAGGGATTTTTCATTTCCTCCCTTGGTTTAACAAGACTTCTTATGAGAGAAAATGGGGTTGATGACTTTGGCATAATTAAGTTATCCTAATTTATATTATTGAGTCTCTTAGTAATGATTCCCAGTTCACTTTGAATGTCATCTTTAAGATTAATTCTTGCTTCATGACTATTCTCTACATGGGCCAGATGTAGGTATTTATTTGATGAAGTGTTTTCTTTGAATTTTTCAATAGAAATGGATAATGTTTTCATTTTTCAGCCAAATTATCTAGATCTTTGAGAGGCTCTTTGAGAATATTCCATTATTTCATCACTCCTTGGTGGATTTGCAGCAACATCTCCCAATCTTTGTCCTTTTACACTGTGTGATACAGCTTGTACTAGCTCATGTATATGTCTATTTGAGCCCTCTCAATGTGATTGGCTTCTGTTGGAGTGACACATACTTAGTTAAAATTCAGGCTCAGAAATAATCAGAATTTCAGGGACTTGCCTTTGGGATATGGCACTTCACTGTGTGCATTCTGTTCCACTGGGGATTTTTCCCTTTTATGGGATCATTTCTACATATGAGTCCATTTGCAACTGATTGGATGGAGTCTTGGGAACCTCTTCTAGTAGTCATTTTGGAAAAATAATAAACAAAATTTTTTTATGGAAATTTAAGAGAGGTACTCACCTTCAGAGTCCTGAATAGTGGGTCCTGGAAAAACTAATTTCTTAGCTTTTGTTTTCTTATCTATTGTTGGTGTTGGGAGCTTTCAGAAGTTTCTTCCACCAGTCTTTCAACAGTGATTTTATTGTCTTTAAACACCAAAAAAGACCAATAAATATAATAATTTTTATCAAAAGTGTTATTTTTTAGAAGATATGACAATTTCCATGTAAAAATTGCTTATATATTCTTTTTTAAAATAAGAGAAATGAAAGAAAATGAAAGATAATTGAATAAGATAATTTTTTTATTTTCTTATATTTATACTTTGAAAGAATAAAAAGATTTAATATGATTCTTAAAATTAAATTATAATATAAACTCTTTTTTAATTAGCTGAGTCACACAAAGAAAGTTCTTGAAATTCTAAGGATGTGAAAACCCATGCTTAAGACAGTAAAATTGCTTCCCAAATGCCTCAATAGCTTTTGAAATCAATAAATATTAAAATATTATATACTTTTATGATTATAAACATAATGTTTTATTGGATAAACCCAATTTTAAGCCTTTTTAAAGGTCTTTTGAATAAATATCATGGCCAGGACCCCAAATGTAAGGCTTGACTATGAAGCAATGAGTAAATACTAATAAGATATTACTTATTGTACTCTAAATTTCCTAATTTTAGTTAATAATAAGATTAAAAATAATTATAATAATAAAGTATTATTATAATTATGGCATAAAAATACTTATATTATCAAAATAAATAAAATAAATATATTGATATGTAGTAATTAATATATTTATGGCTATCTTTTATTGTCACCAATGAATATTAAATGTGTGAAAAAATTTCATTCAATAATAATAAAAAATCTATAGCAATAATATAGCTAATATTGAAGTTATATATCAATATAAATACTATTTATATTTATAAAATAACTAATATAAGTAATAATAAAGAGAAAATTAGTATAGAATAAGAAAAGACCCTACTTTCAACCCTTGATATAATATTTTTCAGTTTTGTTACCCCTAATAATTTGTATACAACTTATTCAAATTGTATTTACAAATAAAAATAAGAGAAATTAAAAACTATATTTATTTTACATGGAATTGTGGATTTAGAGAGAAATTAACAAAACAATGAGATTTTTGATGTAATCAATTATTAAAAAAGTGATTTTTGATTGGTACAGCTTTGGTCTTTAATAATATAAATGATCTATATTTTAATAACAAAGAGAATTACCTTTGTATTTGAATTATTATTGTTGTTTTGTGTCTGAGGGGGAAATAGAGGAAAAAAAGCTCTATTTATATTAAAATACTCCCTCCTAGAGTGCAGAAGGCTTCTAGTAGATTTTTACTGATGGTATCCATTTGAATTGATCAAAACTTTGAGGTTTAGTGATGATTACATCATAGATAAACCTTATTCTCTCATTATTTAGAGTTATCACTGTAACTCTAAGTTTTCTGACCTCATAGGCTCGGAAAAAGTTTCAAATTTGTCAATTTTATTATTTTTAATCATCATGCACTAGTATCCACAAGCTGCATCACTTATTTAACTGTTAAAATTAAAATAAGATTACACTTAGTGATCATAAATGATTATTTTTAAAGCTTAACTTTGATCATTAATAACATTTTATTTATTCATGGTACAGCCATCCATAACTTCAATTCTGATAGCTTGGCATGTTCATATCAGGCTTCCAAGATTATTTCAATAAATAATCAAAACTCTATCTTTGATGAGTTTTCCTGTAACTCATCTTTTCTGTCAAACCTTACTATTTCAAACTTCAAACCATGATTTCAGGAAGTTTTACCTTGAATATCATGATTAAAATTATATTATTATTCATTTATGAAAAGTTATAATATGAATATCAAATTTCATTTAAGCTTGGACCACTTTGAAATTAAAGTGGTCAACAGCTATTCCTATTTTGCTCAATAAAACCTTGTAGGCTTCAAATTCTTTTATAGCTTTCCGGATAAATATTATTTCAGTATTCTTAAGGTTATCTTGTTTTGATCATTCTTTTTATAAGCTGTTTATCATTCCTCTTTCACAATATATGAGCTAAAAGCCATGAATATATGTGCTGATCATAAAAGTGCATATATTGAGGTTATCTCAGGAAGTATTGACTTTACAGATATGAAATAAGAAAGTTTTATGTGTAGTTTTTGATGGGAAATTCAATGATGTAATTTATTTCAAATTTTTATTCATTGGCTTCTGAGATAATTAAGAATTTATGCCTTTTTATGCCATTTTCACTTCTTTTAAGATTATAATTTCCAGTCTTATTGTTAAAATAAGTCTTGTAAAAGCTATTTTGTGACCTTTTTGGATATTTTATCATATCTAAAAGGCCCATACACTCTATTATTAGCTAGAGGTGTTTTCCAGATTAATGAAATTATCTATTACAAAATCTTTCCACCAAATACTAGATTTTAATTCCTTATAATGTTATTTTCTTCTTGTTTGAAGAAATGTAAAATGAGATTATTTGATTTCAAAGCCTCTTTTTGGACTATTTTGATAGATAAACCACTTTATATCCATCTTCCAGTTGGTATGAACATACCTAAAATCAAATCATTGAAGCTAAAAGAGGTAATCTATGGGACAAAGAAAGAATCTATATTTTGATGGATACATCTGTAAGGAATTTTAAAGAATCTTGGGTTTGAAATTAATGATTAAAATACCAGAACTTATACTTTGGATAAATGTGATTAACAAGCCATATTATGGATACATTTTTACCATGGTGCACTGACAGCTTCATCAAAGGAGATACTTGATTGGATATCCCACCAACTCAACATACACCTGAAGGTTAAGTGGGATAAAACCATAAATGGTCTAGTAGGGATGTCAATTACAGAAATGGAGGGAGGATCAAAATTATCTCAACAAGATTGAAATGACAAGCTAGTCAATCTGACTCCCAGTCACATTGTTGCAAAATCTCTGCCACAAAAGAATTGTCAGCTTGAATCAAGCTTTTCTTCCAACAACATGAAAAATAATATTTAAGACAAATTGGAATTTTACTATACCTTGAACAGGCATCTTGTCTGGAAATTTCTGATTCAGTAAGTCATTTAGAAATATTCCCTTGAAAAACCAACCAATTACATTGGGATTTCCTAAATCATTTTATAGCCCATTTGGGTGGAGAAAGAAACAAAAGCATTCTTATCCATAAAAAGAAAAATTCATCAGAGATTAATTGTTTTTTTTGATGAAGATTGGGGTGGAGAGGGTAACTGCTCAACTCATGGCTCAAAATTTCAGACAAAAATAGTATCCTCAAAAGCTCAGAATTAGTGAAATGAATTATTTTGCTACTATCAGATTAGATTGTGTATGTACCATTCCTGAAAGTAGATATTAGAGGAATTACTTTATTTAGGGTTTTGGTAAGCACATTTAAGTGCCTTATTTTTTAGAAAACATTCCTCAGGATCAGTTTTAAGATTTTTTATAGCTTTCCTTCCCATATTTTTTCCAACATGGGATGTAAAGGTCCCCAAATTGTTTCAATCTTTTTTTTTCCTATTTGGCAAAATGGCCTATTTTTTGAAAAAAATTCATTAAATATTTTCCCACTTATGAATTTCCATAATTGTTTTCTACAATAAAGGGCAAAATCTTGAGAATAAAAAATCAGAAGCCCAAAATTTTGGGATTTTTTTCCCAGGACAATCGTAGGCCCAAGAAGGCCCTTTTTTTACATTTTTTTGTTCATGTTTGTAATTAAATTGAAAATGCCCTTTATGACATCAATTTAATTCAAAATGTAATTTATGATGAGTGGAAGTTAAAATTCCATTTCTGGCATTAACAGTGTCATTTATGGAATCACAAATCACATAATAATGCCATTTGTGGCAATAAAATTTGCATAAATGAAATTTTATGGCCTTAAAAATGCAATTCATGGCATTAACTATGCCATTTATGCATTTAACAATGCCATAAATGGCCTCAACGATGGAATTGCTAAGGCCATTCATGCCATTTTTAAGGCCATTAACAATGGAATGAATGGCTGTGAAAATGCCATAAATGGCATTAATGGCCTTAACAATACCATAAATGTAATTAACAATTCAATTGATAGGATTAAAAATTCCATTTATGGCATTGTTAAGGCCATTAACAATGGAATATATGGCCTTAACAATGCCATTAATGGCCTCAACAATGGCATTAATGGCATTAAAAATGCCATTTATGGAATTGAAAATTCCAATTATGGAACTAATAATTCCATTTTTGGCATTAATAATGCCATCAATAGCATTCAAAATGCCATTAATGGAATCAATAATGCCACTAATGGCATTAATAATGCCATCAATAGCATTCAAAATGCCATTAATGGAATCAATAATGCCACTAATGGCATTAATAATTCCATCAATAGCCTTTGAAATGCCGTTAATGTCATTAATGGCATCAGAAATACCATAAATAGCCATATTTCATTTAAAAACAACCCCTTGTGTGTTTTTACCAATTTATGGCAAAAACACGTAAGTTAGTAAAAACATGGAAGCAATTATGTGTTTTTAACAATTGGCTTATGTAAGGTTTGTCTAAGAAACTCTTGATAATAGTAGCAATATCAAGAGTACTATGATTGTCCTAAGTAGAAAGATATAATATAATAAAGTATTATAACCATAAATTTATATAATTATTTAAAATAATTATATTAAAAAAAGAATTTTAAATCATTATTAAATAATTTAATAATAAAAGAAAACTTAATAACTAGAATAACTTATAATTATTCTATTATTGTTATAGTCGCTGACAATTATAACAATAAGAACTGTAAAGCTCTTAATGAGACAATTACACATGGGGAATATGAATATTTAACCACTTATTAATAATATAAATATTACTCACAAAAGAATTATCACACACACTGTGCAGAAATAATTCTTATAGAAAAATTCTATATAAAAAAACTAATAATAGATAAAAAATATAGAACCTCAGAGAAAAACTTACTTATAATATACCTTCAATACAACAAGTTAAATACAACAGTTATTATATTAAATAATTATTATAAGTTAAAAACATTCGAAAAATTTATATTTTAGAGAGAAAACAACTTTTTACAATAAAAATATGATTTATAGAGTATCTAAGAGGAATTTGTGGATTCTAAAAGATATTTAAGATGATAATTTTATAAAATAAAATATATTAATCGTGATTACAACAATAATATGAATTATGTGATTTCAATTCTTTAATTTAGGATTAATAAAGAATAAAATAACCTAAGAGTTACTTTAATAATAAGATTTTATATGTAATAAAACTTTACCTGTTTAAATTTCTAATATGATTGGATTGATAATAAAATGATGGACAAAAACAGTGATTAATAGATGCTTTCTATGTCTTCAGAGCAGCTCTCATGATTCATAATGGATATAGAGGGCGTGCTCAGGTCAAAAATGAAAAACCATGCTTAAAAATAAGATTCTTAACTCAAGGTAACTTATTTTCAATTCTGATTTAAAGCTACCAGTGTTATTCTTAACTCCAAGTAGCTTTAATCCTCATTTGGGTTAATTAAATCAAGTTTTAATATATGATAAGTTTATTTATATTAAATTTCATCAGATGAAAAATTTAAAAATAGAGTTTCAAGGAAAGATTTCTCAAACTCAATAACTAAGTATAATTCAGATAGTAAATTTCCAGGCTAATTACCAATAAAGCCTGTTTATAAAAGATATTTTAAATTTTAATTATACACAGATAACATTAAATTGTAAGCTGTGTGAAAATTTCAGGCAAATCCATTAAGAATTTGATTCTTAAAGAATCTTTGAAGTTATTACTATTCTTCCACATAAAATAGCAATACATACCAAACCTTAACTTTGGATAAGGTTTTAATGCTTGCAACTTGAAATTTTTAAGCTTGTTTACATTTTTTAAGCTTAATTAAGCTTTGACAGTTCTCAAAACCTTAATTTCAAGCTTGCATATTGTAATTTACCCTTTGGAAGCTTGAAATTCCTGTCCAAATTGGGATAAAACCAGTTTAAACTTTAAGGTTGGATCAAAGTCTAATATTAAAGCTTAAATAAGGTTGAAAATCCTCAAATACAGGTGGACAACCTTAATTGGATCCTTTCAGATCCAAAAAGCTGGTACCCCAGCTCTTTTTGGTCTTTTTCCTTTGTCCCACCTTTTTCCATGGATTTTGCCCTTTTATTTATTTAAAGCCATACTATGGCCTTAAAGCCTTTTAAATTGAGTGCACGCAGGATTTACATCCTGTATGGAAATCTTTAGCCAATTCAATAAATATACACAACACCTTAATTTTAACTAAAATTTTGGTATGTTTGCATAAACCTTATGCAAATTTAAATTTAAGCTTATTTAAGCTTAAATTTAAAAATTTAAAATCTTTTTAAAAAAATTTGCAATCGTACTGTGAGATTCTTAAATCCTCCAATAACATAAGAAATAATCATTTTTGGGTATAACACCCTAAGGGTTTACCCTAGGTTATTTTTGGTGTAGAATCCAAAAATGACATAATAAAGATAACTTTGTTTATAGGAAAAAAATTATACTTTATTTTTTGTTATTTTTTATTTTAAATTCAATTGAAAAGTCTTCTCAAGACTGATTCAACTGTATATAAAGTTATTTGTGGCCTTATGGGTATGTCATATATACCTCACAGGCTCACAGCTTACATGGGTTTACCAAAACCCTTGATTTATTCCCCATAAAAGACGCCTTAGTTTCTTTAGACAGAGTAGTTACCCTTCAATTCTTGGACCCCAATTTTTATTTTCCATGTGTCTATACCTGAAAGATATTTACTATAAAATGGAGCAAATTTCTTGATGTTTCTCTCCTTTTTCTCCATGTTGTTCTATTTAATATCTCCTGTTTTCAGGTCCACTGTGTTCTTCTCTGTCCATGACTTCCATTGGCTCTTATGCTTATTTCTTCCTTCCCTCCTAAAGATTATGAGACTGGATTATCTTTCCTTTTGTTGTTAAATAGATCCTATGCCTATAAATATGAACAATAAAAACTCCAAACTTCCAGCAAACCCCAAGGTTACCAGCATTAAATATCTAGACTGGAAGCCTTGAATGAAGAATCACATCATACTCTTTGGAATTTATCACTTAATCACATATACTGAAACAAAGGAGGAAAATATATTAGCAGATAAGCTTGATCCTCAAAGAAAAAAAGAACTGGCCATTCTGTGTCTAAAATGGGATTTTAGATTGGCTAGTCAGTTCTCTCTCAAGCTCTCTGACAACCCTCAATTATTCTGGGAAGCCATCAGCAAAAGGGTTTCCCAAAGGATTATACAAAACCAAACCCATTACCTTAGTGAGATCTTTTCCTATGACTTATAAACTCAAAAAGTAGAAGAAAATATCAAAACTCTCATAGATGTCACTTGAAATATATGCATAATCATTGAAAACTCTACCACCAAACCTCTATCCTAATTTATTAAATGATTTCCATGTGGGTTATCATCAATTTATCACTTCACCTCAACTTCATTGGAAAAATCCTCTTAAAAATTTGAAGCTTCCAAACCCCACTCTCTCAAAAATCTCTGGGAAGATTTCAGACTTTTTTCCAAATGGAAAGACCACCACCATCAAAAATACAATGCTCTACTTTCCTCCCTCAGTAATAATCCTAACTCAACTAATCAAATCAACCCTTGCAACAGCCCAGGAAACCAGAAAATCTGTCAAAAGGGGTGGTATTAATGCTCTCCTGGCTGGAACAATCCTTTAACCCAGCACAAGGAAGAATACTTCAGCTTCCTCAAAAACTCAAAACCCACTACCTCTCTCAGAATTTCAAAATTATTAGTAAAAAAGATCAAATCATTCTGGATTCCAGTGCCACTGACTCAATTTTCAACGATCAAAAATATTTCACCAACTTTCAAGAATCCCTTATAAATATCCAGCATAGCTGCTCAGGGCATTGAAGCTGTCAAGCTTGAACTACCTCACACCCATCTGATCATCAAAAGTTCTTTGCTCTGCGCTGTAACATCAAATAATCTCCTCAGTATGAGTGTTACTTTCAAATCAAGCCAAAATCTTCAAAGTTGTTAATAATTGAAACAAAACATCATTTACGGAAATTCATTGTCTGGTAATCTTGTAATCAATCAAATCCACAAAACATTAGCCTACCAGACTGGAACCACACTGTCCAACCTTATAACCCTCACCAAGCCAGAGGTCATCCATCCCTAGATTATTTCTGAAAGATGTACCCACACCTCAAACGTGATTCCCTTCCTTGTCTCACTTTTAATCTCTAAAGAATGACCAAGACCCTGCTTCAAGAAACTTTCCCTGAAGCTCTCCCCTGAAGAAAATACCTTAACCTAGATCTTTGTGTACCAATCAGTCCTGCTTCAGCATCTGGTACTAAATACTTCCTTTGATTGTTGATTCTTATTCGTGTTTTGTCTGGGTATTCTTCCTTCAGGAAAAATCAGAAGCCAAACTACGTATTAAAGAACAAATTCATAAAATGAAAAGAAAACCAATACCAAATTGGGGAATATCATCTCCAACAATGGGTCTGAGTTCAAAGATCAAGAAATGACTTCTTTGTTTGACAAGGAAGTCATTTCTAATCTAATCACCTTGCCTTAAACTCCAGAGCATAATCCCCTGGATTAAAGAGGCAATCAAACTATCAAAAAATCAGGATGCCTTTTAATGAATCCGAGATTCCCCTTGAATTTTGGGCTGAAGCAGTCAATACCTTGGTCTACTTGGAAAATCTATTGACTTTGAAAAACCATACACTAAGTGGCATCAAAGACAACCTACTCCAAAACACCTAAAACCATTTGTGTTTCAAGGTATATTTATTAATAAAAATTCAAGTGGGAAATGTTCGGACAGAGGGATGAAAGGAATCTTTTTGGGATATAAAGAGGTTCATTTCAGTTACAGGATCCTGGAAAGAGAGAAATTTAATGCGCTAATCTCTTATCATTTCAAGTTCAATCCTACTTTCTTCCCTTAAAAATATCCTCCCCTTCTGAAGAAAATATGTCTATTATTTTCTACTCAACTCCTTCTTCTTATTCCAATCTTGCTGTTCCTTTTCCGCCCTCTCCATCTTTACCTATAGCTTACTTATATCTCAGTAATTTAACTCCACTCAAACAAACTGAACACCACCTTTCCAATTACAAAGGATACACCCGGATTCCTGAAAATTCAAACAACATCTCCAAAGAAATTGTTGGAAATTTTGGGGATCCTTGTAATAATCTCACTGAACCCGGAAGAAAACAAAACTCTACCAATATGGCATTTTTCCTTATTCCTGATCCAAAGAGCTATCAGAAGACCATATCTGGTCCAGAAAAAGATCATTGGATCAATACCATAAACCAAGATCTCAATAACATGAGCTTACATGAATTCTGGACTCCAGGTCCTGCTCCTAAACATATAAATCCATTATCCACCACCTGGATATTAAAAAAGAATACCAATGAAAATGGCAAACTAACCAAATTAAAAGCAAGACTTCGTGTGAGAGGTTTCAATCAAAATTAAGGAATCAATCATGATTAAGTCTTTGCTCCTAGTGGAAGACTAACTTCTCTCAGGCTTCTCCTCATGCTCTATTCCATTAAACACTTTCAAGTCCACAAAATGGATGTAAAATCTGCTTTCTTAAATGGTGTTCACACAATATAGTACCCAACTCTTTGACTCAGAAAATTCCTTTATGGACTAAGAAAATTCCTTGTTTCTGACACCTGTAGCTAAGAAAAAATCTCATGAGTATCAACTTGAAGCCTTCTGAGACTTATCCCTGTCTATTCTTCTTTCCGATAAAAGAAAGAATGTTTTTCCTATACGTACACGTAGATGATCTTCTTTTTGGTACTCTATGGGTGCCCGAACTCAAGCATAAGATCCAATATTTCTTTGACATGGAAGAGCTTAATATCAGAAAATATTCTCTAGGAAGCTGTATCAATAAAAAAGAGAATTATCTTTACTTTATCCAAGATAGAATGATTGAGAGAATCCTTGAAAAATTTGAATCCAGCATTCTTGTGGTCACCCCTCCCCTCTTCCTGGAAGCTGAAAGAGCTTCAAAAGCATTAAATCCATAATTCTGAAAGATCTCCCTTTCAATTATCAACATGCAATTGGACTTCCGTAGTACTTAGTTCAGTGCACTCGCCCTGATCTTGGTTTTGCAATATCTTTCCTTTCCCAATTTCTTGAACATCTTAAAGAAATACACTACAATGCGATGAAACATGTCCTTAGCTACCTCAATCACACTAAAACTTCATATCTTTTTCTAGGGCTAAAAATCCTCAATAACACTTCCAATCACTTCATCTGCTTCACTGATTCCGACTGGGTGGGGCGGAAGAAATTCAGTCTTTCTCAGGATCTCTTGTTTACTTCCATGGCTCTATTAGCTGTAAGTCTCAGAAAAACAAGTGGTATCCTTATCTTTGGCTGAAGCTGAGTACAATTACTGAGTAGTTGTGCTCAAGACAGTTAATGGTTCAAGAAATTAATATTTGAAGTCACTGGTCAAAGTATTCATTCCATAGTCCATACTTATAATCACAGTTCTATTTCCCTTGCCACAAATCGGTTTTATCATCATAGAACTCAAAATATCAAGTTTTGACTTCATTTCATTCGCCACCTTGAAAACAAGAATATCTCTCTGAAATAAATCCCAACAAATAACATTATTTCTGACATTCTAGCTAAAAATCACCCTTATCCTAAAGTTGAAAAGCATTTAAAAGATTTTTTCGGTCATCCCAACTCAGCTAACAAGTCTATAGGTATGGAGTAATGAAAGAAATTAGTTTCCTACTATCAGATTAGCTTGTTTATATATCATTCCCAGAAGTATATACTAGATTAATTACTGTCTTTATCCCCTAAAAAAGATGCCTTAGTTTCTTTAGACAGAGCTCCCTTTAAGCCTTGGACCCCAATTTTTTTTCCATGTGTCTAAGCCTGAAATATCTTTACTAAAAAATAAAACAAATCTCTTGATGTTTCTCTCCTTTTTCTATATCTTGTTCTATTTCCTATCTCCTTTTTCCAGGTCCTCTGTGTTCCTCTATGTCACTGACTTATGTTGGCTCCTAAGACTTATTTCTTCCTGCCCTTCTAAAATTAATACATCACATCATCATTTGTGTGAAAAGAAACTCTCTGGATATATAATTTATTACAAAATATTATGAATAATCCTATACCTATTTTATTGTCACATAAAAGTACTGTGATGGGAAATTAAACTGACTCAATGAATTACAAGCAGACAGGTAACTTAATTAGGGACTCAAAGATAATTAATAAATATATTTCCGCAGGAAAGTTTGGCTTAAAATTTCTCTCCAAAAACAAAAAAACTAACCAGAATATTAACTAAGCCACTTGGTACTTTTAATACTGGTAAATTCATTTCATAAATCAATTATACATGATGTGTTATGGAGGGTAGTGTTTTATTGAATGAATCAAATAAGATAAAATAAATAAGAATACCTCAGCTATAAATGAAAATTCATATTCGCAACACATCATAAACCATATAAATAACAAGTCGATGTGAAAATATCGCCCCTGAGGGGAGATCTTTTCCTTTAAAATTTTTTAAATTTAATTTACTAATTTGTATTTTTTCATTATTTGTAATTTTCAAAGGTATACTAATCTCATTATAGAGGAAATTATAGTTATTAAAAAAATAGATCAATAGCTGATTATCTGTACCTATAACAGTCATATTGTTTTCTTTTGAATACTATTAAATTTGTAAAATTACCTTCAAAATTTATTTTATTTTTCAAATTTGTAGGAATACTAAAAGATATTAACACTGAGAGATTGATAATTATGTTTTTTCACTGTAACCTTTCAGCTTAATAACATATATAAAAATTTAATTGTAGTAAATATTGAGGCATTAAAGCCAAATAAATTGGAAAGGTGAAATGTTTAGGTGAAAAAGGAATCATGTCCCAAAGGGTTCCATAATCCCCAAAATTCCTTTCTTCCAGAAATTTGATATCAATTTTCACAAACAATTTCATTACTTTTGGCCTTGAATATGATTATGAGGCTTCCATATAAGCCAGTGAAGCTTTAGCTGTTTTTAATCGGGTAATTACAAAACCACTGCCTGCATTTTTGAATAAACATCACCTATGTGATAGTAAATCACACTAAACTCATTATTTCTATGGATTTCAATGGTTTTTTCACGTAAAATGTAAGATGTTTGATAAAATAGGTTGATTTTACATAAGCCATAGGTTGATTTGATATAAACCACAGGTTTATTAAATATAAATAGTATATGAAATGTTTTTCCAATTATGAGGAATCTATTAACCATGATTAGGAATTCATTACAAATGATGTGAAATCAAATAAAACTATGCTTCATGTTAAATAAACCCATTTTTGATGTTGAATAAACTTATGGTTCATGTTAAATGTACCCTGGGTTGATTTTAAGCTAAAATATTAAATCAAAAGAATTTCAGTTTAATTTAGTTAAAAATTCCCATGAAAAAGAATAATATAGTATTTCAAAATGACTAAAAGAGGTTATTGTGATTTGAGATCACATAGGTGATGGTGATTCAATAATGCAGGAAGTGACCCAAAATTAAAAAAACTTCACCGAAATAGTTTTAAATGTTTGAAAAGGTCCTTAAGCACATTATGAAATGTTTTAAATACTACCACCCAACGATTCATATAGGAATGGCTATATATATGACTAAAATGGCTAAATTCAGGGCTGAATTATGCCGAAATTGGTTCTTTCTGTTGCGTTTGTGTTTCTCATGGCTTGTGTGCACAAGTTGTCATTTTTGAGGAATAAAAATGGAGTCTTTAAAAGAATATCTTCTTTCCTCATTATTTCTTTTAATGTTAGAATTTTCCCCTTTCATAATTATTTTAAGCACTTTTCAGGCAATCTGTATAAGATTCCAAGCACAAATTTTAAATAATCCTAAAACTTTCAAATATTTCAAAAATCATTATAATATTTTTTAACTATTTAAGATCTTCTCAACCTTCAAACACCTAAGAATTGAATCAAAATATCTTTTATCACTTTCACCTTTGTCAATTTGTTTCCAAGATAAACTCTCATAGCTTTTGGGAATGTTTTCTTTTTTATATTCCTTTTTAATCCTATTTCTCTAATATTAAATTCCTTAATTATTTCTCTGAATAAATTCAAATTTGAATTTTGCTTCAATGTTACCTCTTGTAAATTATTTCTGCATCAACTTCTATAATATTATTTTTCTATACTAATCAATTTTAAATCCATTATTTTGGAATAGTTCTTTCTCTAAAGACTTTCAAAATTACGTTTTTTTAGAATATTTTTACCTTATAAGTATTTTGAGGAGATTAAGATTACTTTTTGAATTTTTTTTTTATCTTATATTATGAATTTTTGTTTTTTAATGTTTCTTTTTTTACAATTTCTTTGACTTATTATTTCAAATTTTTTCATTTACAATAACATTTGAATGGGTATTATTTTTTTGAATTTCATTTTAAAAATTATATTAGCAGAATATTTACATACTTTTACTTTATAATACTCGATTTCTTTCAATTTGGTTGAAATGATGGGCCCTGTCTTGAATTCTACTTTCAAATGTTTAACAATTTCCAAAAAAACTTCAAGTAGTAAGATATTCAGTTTTGAATATTTTTTCTTTCTCAATTACAAGATTCTCTACTACATAGAGACATCTACCTCTGTTTTTTGAATTCAAATAAAATAAAACTTTCAAAACAAAAACTAAAATTAATTCAGTTTTTTTGTCTATTTACAGAAAAGAGTAATAATACTTTTATCAATAAGAATATTAATAATATTCGTTTATCCAGAAGTCAATTATGGAATGAAATATATATATATATATATATATATATTGAAATTTAAAAAAAAGCTCCATCACTAAAGGAGACAAAATGTAAATCTCTTATATATTCATTTTTTTCTTTTGAAAATAATTTCAATTAAAATAAAACTGCGAAAAATTTCCTATTTTATTTTGATTTTACCATAATTGAAACATATCAAAATTGAGAAATTTCAGATTATTCAATTCATAAAAGTGATTTTAATATTTAAAATACCTTATTTTTTAAACTATCTTGTAAAGCAAAAAATTAGCAAGAATATTATGATTAATTACCTAATAAGTAACAAATAAAAGAAAAAATGATTAATTAATTATGAAAAAAAAACATTTTTTCTCTTTAATTTAATTCAAAATAAAAATGGAAATTTTTGAAATCAAATTTAGATTTATAAATTAAAATTTTAACAAAAAAAAGAATCAAATTTTAATAAAGATGAAAATGAAAATTAAAAGGTGTTTTTATATAATATACTTCATATTTTTCTTCTATACAACTTAAAAATGGAATTATCATTTTTTAAATTCTTTAATATTAAATCTTATTAGAATGAATTGGAAGTTCTTAAAAAAATATTTTAAGCATAGCTTCAACCTATTTCAGTGAAAATTTTTAAAATAATTTTATATTGGCTTCAAGAAAGAAATTTCAAATTAAAAACCTTCTTGCAGTTTTAAAAAAGGCTTTTCATGAAGATTCAAGCTCATGAATATTCTATGAATTTTTTTTCAAAATTATTATTCAGGAAATTAATGATTAGTATTATTGACCTTTAAAATTACTTTGATGTTTTTTTTTTCATTTTGAAATGATTTTTTATAAAACAAATTTTAAATTAATTATTTTAATGATTTAATTTTTCAACATTTAAAAAATTATTATTTTTCAATAATTGGAAAAATCATTAACATAAGGGTTCTGCTAAGAGAATATAAGAAAAATGGTCAAAACACATAAAAGCTTACATGTTCTTGCCATAAATTAGTAAAAGCACATGAGGGAGTCCCTGGGCCCCTTTTCAAATGGAAAAAAAAAACTTAAAAAACTCCCCAAAAAAACCCCTGAGAAATTTTGAATTGAACCTATGGAGTTATGAGATTATTATTGAATTTATAGTATTGTATCATTTTCGATGCAATTCATACCATTTTTTATGACATTGATGGATTTTCTGATGATAATTTGTCATTTTTAATGAAATTTTGAAAACCCCACTATTTTGGAGGTTGATACAAATTTTTTAAATTAAATTCATCCAAGTTATTCCCCTTCCCAGTCTTATTTCCTGCTTAAATCCCACCTCAGTGTTTTTTTATCAAAATATGGCACTTTTTACTAACAAACAGTCATTTTACAAATACAAACAGAAAACTCTTTTTGCACATACACTTGTCCCACCCAAAAAATATGGGCTTCTGGCTCTTTATTCTCAAGATTGACCCCTTAATTTGAAAAAAATATATAAGGAAATTCATAAGTGGGAATTTTTTGATTAAGAATTCGGAAAAATTGGCCATTCTTCCAAATTTTTGAATTCAGAGAGATTTGGAACAAAAAGAAATTATAAAACTAATTTGGGGATATTAAAATCCCAAAATTGAAAAAATTGAAAAAATTTACTCAAAATTAGGCCTGAGAAATATTTTTAAGAAATAGGGTAACCTATGTATTTTTGGCCATAAATTGGTAAAAATTTCTATTTTTTTTGGTAATAACACATAAGGGATTACATTTTTTGACCAGAATACTACATCAAAAAAGAAAAAAAAGAAATTAATTTAGTTCAATTTAAAAACTTATAATTAATTAATGATTTTTTTCATTTAATTAATAAAAATTATTATTTTATACTTAAATTTAAATTAAAGATTTTAAATAAATTTCTATCAAAATAACTCAATTTTATTTTATTTTTTTCATTTGAATAAACTTCTTTTTCTTAGAAATAAACTTTTCTTAAAACAAATTAATAAAATGTTTTTTTAGTTAAATTGAAAAAAAAAGCATGAGATGATCTATCAATTTAGATTAAGATTGTGAATATTTATAAGGGTTAGGTTGAAATTTTTTTGCCCTTTTTTGAGAGGATGATCTACTTTCTTATCAATATATATTTTTAGTGAGAAATATTATATTCCTGACCAAATGTAAGATTTGTCTATGAAACTCTTGATAATATTACTATTAATCAAGAGTACTATGACTTTTCTTGTGAAATATATTAAATAAATTTATTATGACCATAAATAGATAAATAATTGCTTAATTATTTATTTTACTTGTTATACACTACTATTTATTATAAAAGTAAGCAGTAGTTGTCTACTAGAATCAATTACAAGAAGAAAAACTTCTCATTAAAATAATATAAAACTATTTTAATCAATAAATATCTTTTGAAAGAATGATGATTGTAAATTCTTTTTGAAACTAAAAATCTCAGAGAAAAACCTTGATAATTTAATAAATCACTCACTATTCCTGAAAAAATAGCTTTCAAAGATCTGGTAGAGTGATTTGATAGAGTATTTGTGGATTTAAAGGATGAAAAGTTGATTTTAAAAAATTAATAAAACAATTTATAGTGAAACAATTTTGGAAATATTAACATTCTTTGATTTGAAGTCTTCCTTATTTATTTGGAAAATCAAAAAGTCTTTAGAAGAATCTCAAAAAATACTTACTGATGGTATTAATGATTAAATTGAATGATAAGATGATATATTGGAAAAAAAGCAATAGTAGGCTTATTTTAAGTCTAAAATACCTCACAGAGGGGTTTCATGGATAAAACTTAAAAAAAAATAATGAGAAACAATTTACCTTTATTAGTTTATCAATTAAATCACTTGTAATCATGTAAGATTAAATAAGTACTCAATTAATTCATTTTTCATGTCTAACAACCCATTTATGATTAAGAAATGATGTAGTTACTACTGTAAATATTATCCAATTTCAAAATGAAAATGGTCTTCTTCAAGTTATCGAGTTTGTTGAAGATTTAATCACAGGTTTTTTGTGAATTTTCAAAGATTCAGTGTTTCACATGGAATTATTAAAAATGGACTGTGAGCTTGTGAGGTATCTATGACATACCCATGAGGCCACAAATAACTTTATATACAGCTGATTTAGTCTTGAACAAACTTCTTGGTTGAAATTAAAATAGAAAATAGCAAAAAAGAAGCATAGCTTTTGCTTGGATAAACAAACTTATAATTATTATTTCATTTCTGGACTCTAAACCAAAAACAACCTAGGGTACACCCATAGGGTGTTATACCCAAAAATGCTTATTTCTTGAGTTATTGGAATATTTAAGAATCTCACAGTACTAGTATAAATTTTTTAACAGTTTTTTAAAATTGTTAAATTTAAGCTTAAGTAAGCTTAAATTGAAAGTTGCATAAGGTTTATGCAAACTTACGAAAATTTTAGTTAAAATTGAGGTGTTTTGTATATTTACTGAATTGGCTAATAATTTGCCATACAGGATGTAAATCCTGCGTGGGCTCAATCCAAAAGTGTTCAAGGCCATAGTATGGCTTCAAATAAATACGAGGGAAAATCCACCCAAAAAGGTGGGACAAAAGAAAAAATACCAAATAGAGCTGGGGTACCCAACTTTTTGAATCTGCAAGGATTCAATTAAGGTTGTCCACCTGCATTGGAGGATTTTCAAACTTATTTAAACTTTGAGATTAGACTTTGATCCAACCTTAAATTTTAAACTGTTTTTATCCCAATTTAGACAGGAATTTTAAGTTGTCAAAGCTTAAATAAGCTTAAAAATTTAAATTTATAAGCCTTAAAACCTTATCAAAAGTTAAGGTTTAGTGTGTATTGCTATTTTGTGTGGAAAAATAGGAATAATTTCAAAAATTCATTGAAAATCCAAATCTTAATGTATTTGGTTGAACATTTCACACAGTTTACAATTCAATGTTATCTGTGTATACATCAAATTTTAAGTATCCTTTATAAACAGTTTTTATTGGTAATTAGCCTGGAAAATTACTCTTTTAATTATACTTAAAGAAAATTAAGATTTCTTTAAAAATTAATGAAAAATTAAGTTTAAGAGATTTTTACTTGAAACTTTATTTATAAGTTTTTCATGTGACAAATTTCAATATAGATAAACCCATTTTATATTAAAACTTAAATTAATTAGCTTAAATGAGGATTAAAGTTACTTAGAGTTAAGAATAACACCATTACCTTTAAATGGGAATCAAAAATAAGTTACCTTGAGTTAAGAATCTCATTTTTAAGCATGGTTTTTCATTCTTGACCTGAGAACTCCCTCTATATCCATTATGAATCATTAGAGCTGCTCTGCAGACATAAAAAGAGTATATTCATCACTGTTTTTGTCCATCTATTCAATCCAATCCAATCATATTAGACATTTAAACAGGTAAAGTTTTATTACATAAGAAATATTATTATTAAAGTAATTATTAAGTTATTTTATTCTTTGTTAATTTTAAATTAAAGAATTGAAATCATAGAATTCTGATCATTGTTGAAATCACCAAATAATATATTTTATTTTATGAAATTATTGTCTTTAAAATATCTTTTAAAATCCACGAATTCCTCTTAAAAACTCTTTAATCATATTTTTTATTACAAAAAGTTGTTTTATCTTTTAAAATATTGATTCCTGGCATGTTTTTAACTTATAATAATATTTAATATAATAACTGTTGTGTTTGAATTGTTGTATTGAATATTTATTATAAGGAAGTTTTTCTCTAAAGTTCTATACAAGGTTTTTATCTATTATTAGTTTTTTTATATACAAATTTTCTATAAGACTTATATCTACACAGTGTGTGTTATAATTTCTTTTTATAAATAATATTTATATTATTTATAAGCGGTTAAATATTTATATTTTCCATGTGGAATTGTCTCATTAAGAGATTTACACTTATTATTGTTATAGCTGTCAGTGACTATAACAATAATAGAATAATTATAATTTATTATAATTATTAATATTTTTTTATTATTATTTTATATGATAATAACTAAAGTTATTTTTTTATATAATTTTTTTTAATAATTATATTTAATTTGTGGGTATAATATTTTGTTATATTATATTTTTTTCTACTGAGGACAGTCATAGTACTCTTGATATTGTTACTATTATGAAGAGTTTCATAGACAAACCTTACCTTGACTGTAATTAACCCCTTTATTTCTAATTATGAAGTAATAATTCCTTTTGGTTCTAGTGTGTATTATCCCTTTCTCCATTTTTCCTGAAGTTTTCAGAGTGATTTTTTCATAATTGTCTTTTCAATGAATATTTTGAATTTTTACCCCATTTTCTACATGTTATAGGAAAATAGCATAGAGACTGCTGGTTTCCAAGAGGTAATTTTATGGATAATAGTCCAAAAAAGCTTTGATTAATATTTTGGGTTTATTCATGGAAAATAATTAATAATGAACATGTTTACAGAAGTCAAAGTTGCTCATCACCTCCTTCCCACATCAAAATAACAGCTTATTTAATATTTTCTCATGATTCAAAAGGATATCAGCTTTTTGATAGGGCTGCAAAAAGGTTTTAATAGACCTATTGGGCAAAGATCAGCCATTTTTCCAATACCTGTAGCTTTTCACACCTCAGAGGCCTCAGAGGTTGGGTACCCTGGCTCTCTTTGATGTCTTTTGTAACACTTATCTATTTTCACATAAAATTAGTAATTCAGGATTCAAGACTGATATCTACTATGGGTTTATCAAAACTGTGTTTAATAATAAAGTAATCCTAAGCTACATAAATAGGAATAACAATCTTCTTAGTTTATGTGTAACATGGGATTTCTCACAATAGCATTATTTTGACATGAAAACACAAAAAACATAAATTTTCACAATGATTTTATGTGGTATTGATGATGAGGTGTCAAATTATTTTCCATATTACCACCTTATAGAGTTAATTTAATTTTATTCACCTTATGGCGCTAACCTAGCTGAATGTTTTGTGTAGAATCTAAATCCAGACTTAAATCTTTGTATTTATTGAATCACAAAAAAAGGTAATCATATTTTTCTATACTAGAAATAATACATTTTGGGTTATTTATATTCCAGAAATCACTTTATTATCAATTGTGACCTATTTGGGTATTTATAACATACCTAAAGGCGCATGACCAAGGTCTTTCTATGATGTTGGAATGTAATTAGTTTTTTTTTCAGAGATCCAGCTTGAAAAGTATTTTATTATATATTATTTTTATATTGAAAACAAAATTTTTAAATGAGTAATTTGGGAAGGATTAAATTTGGTTGATTACTGGAAAGTTCTTTAAGAGGTATTCTTATTGAAAATACAGATTATTTCATTTCTCCAAATGAAATTAAATGATGAGAATTTGAAGCTTATTACTTTCAGGTAATATTTAATATGTTTAAAGAAAATTGACCTAAAGACCATATAGATTAAAGAGAAATCTTTGGCTTATTTATAGAAATTATTTGAGATAGAATGATGATAAGATGAATATTATCTTTAAACAGTGGGAAACTCTCAGTAAGATTTGTGATAGGTGGTAATAATTAATAAATTTAGGGAATTGGTCTTTGGAATTTATCAAGTATTCCCTGTATATTTTCAAAGAAGAATGTGAGACATCATCAGTGAAAATATGTCCTGTAGGTCTCTGGAATAAGGATTTTGACAGGCTGAATTGTACTTAAATCACAGTAAGATCAATTATTTTCTGAAAAAATTGCAGTTTTTTGAAAAAAGTTTCTCAAGGCAAGATTTTCTAAATGTAAAAACTTCTAGGTATTATCAGAAAAATCTTGCAAATTCAACTAATGAGAATCCAAATTTTAAAAAAATATTTGTATTGGAGAATAAATTCTTCTTATTCTATTTGAGCTACTTAAGGTGTATATCTTAAAACAAAATCAAAAAGAAATAACTAAAATAATCACATCAAAGCCCAAAAAAATCATGAAAGGTTTTTTTCCCTTTGGAATAAAAATTTCATTTTGAAAATATATTCAAAATTTGATTAGAAATTGAATTTTTTTTTAATATTTGATAGTCAACTTAAATTTTAATATTTTTTTTGAAAAAAGAAAATTATTCAAAAAATCTTAATTATTAAAAATTAATAATACAATTTTTAATTATTTAAAGAATTTAAATTGATTTCATATCCAATTATTTAAATTATTAAATAAAACAATTATTCTTTTGAAGATGAACTTTTTCAAATCCATGCCTTTCCAAACCCATGGGTAAATGGGTTCACCAGGCTGTTGGCCTACTTAAAAATGCACAAGACCCATAGGCCTACCCAATGTTATATCCCATGGTCTTTAAATACAAAAAACTGTATTTTAGGGCTATCCAAACCCATAATTTTTCCCAATGCAAATCTAAATTCCACCATGTAAAAACAGTAAAGTATTTCCCCATCGAATTAATGCCTACAAATGGGTTTGCCACATTCTGTGGAAACATAATCATCTTCTCTTCTTCATTTCATCCTTCTGCTTTGTATCAACTAGATTATCACAACCTTATTGGAAAGTTTGACCTTTATCAGTTTGAAGAATTTCTCCATCAACTTGACCAATCCATTGAGCAACAAAAATTAAAATTAATCAAAAAGGAAAAAGGAGTCACAATTATCCTGCATGACAAATAATGACTTGAGAATGAAATTAGTTCCATTTATGAGAATGTTTCAGTGAATTTGCTCATTCAGGAGAGCTATAAAGGCCTTTAACCCATATCTATTACAGCATCTAAATATAAATAATTGAGGATTTTGATTAAATTTTCTGAAGATCAAAAATCCATGGCCAAATTAGAAAAAAAAGAAGCTAGTAAAAAAACCAAAATCTTCTAAACAGGAAGAAGATCTGGTTGGAAAAAAAATAAAGACTTCCTAAAAGATTCAAATTAAAACTATTTAACAAAAGATTTCAATACTAGACTGGCATAACTCAAATTGGTAAAAACCAATTAATTATACTTGAAAGCCTTTCCAAGCTATACCCACACCTATGCCTGAAGCAACCATTTATCTCTGCTTTTATTAGAGATGAAAATAAAATGTGTCAATTCAATAAAATGACTGAATCAAAAAAATCTCAAGAAATTGGAAAGTTCAAACATGGCACAATTGAAACCATTCTTGAAGTATGGATTCAGAAAAACAAGGAGAACAACTCACTAATTATGGGAAATATTATTTGAGAAAAGTGGAAGGGTTTCGCAATGTTGTGTAACCTACCTATCAATCAATGGCTCCACTTATCAAATGTATGGTTAGATGTTTTTAAGCTAAAAAACAATCTACAAAGCTATGAATGTCATAGGGAATATAAATCAATGAATTTGGGAAATGTTTAAGAGGAAATCAAGCATCTTGGACCACTCCTCTCAGGATACAATCCTGATGAAATTTTTAACATGGACAAAATGGGACTGTTTTATGGACATGTTTTTCTTTCCTTATTCTCTTCTAATTATAATTTTTTCATTATTATCTAGAATGCCTCTTAAGAAAGGGCTCGTTTAATCAAGTTGTGGAACCCCTTTTAGTGTTGGATTGGATAAGGAAGTCCTTGAGGTTGAAATCACAGGTAAGCAGTTTTGAATTTCTGAAATAATCCTTTAACCAAGGGTGCTAAGATTTATTAGCTTCCCCTCTGAATATACTAAAAAATCTCCCCAAAGAGCTCAAAAATCAATTTTAAGACTTTGGGTTTACAACTAGAGAAGAATTTTAAGCAGTATCTATCAGAACTAATCAATAATCAGGTAGGTAATCTATAATTTAAAACAGTATAAAATATATAATTTTTAAATAATAATATAAAGTGATATAAGGGTAAGACCTTAATAATATAAGAGGTTTATTTAATAAAATGGTACTAATATATAGTATGAGGGTAAGGATAATTTGATGTTATATATTTTAATATACTTAATGGTTTGAGAGGGGAATTGTTAATATAATATAAAATAAGACATTTAATAATTTAAAGTTAAGCTATTGTTTAATTTAAAAGGGATATTTGTCAAATATACATGTGATATGATATAATAGAAGCTGAATCTTTTTATATATAATATATATATTTGTAAGGTTTTCTTTTAATATAAAGCTATAATATGAATCTTTTTCCCTTATAATATAAAGGTTATGGAGATAAACTCAATAGTATTGATATTATTGATAGTATTATAGTTATAAGACTAATAGTTTAAGCATAGGGTGGATTAAAAAGATAATTTAGACCTTCTCTTCACTACTATTGATTAGAAATAACTATGAATTAAGCTTATAAGTCTATAATACTTTAGTAAAATAACTATATTATCCTACCAGTAAATAATGGATGAAGTATTCTCCTTCTTGGTATATAATTTCCATTTAATAATAATGCTATATTGACCTACTAGTGAGGGATGAATAATGATTCTGATTCTTAGTGTATATTTAATTTCATGGGGGGAAGAGGAGAAAAATGAAGGAGAAAGGTGCTTTATTTATATTCTTTGGGATCTTCATAGAGGCACTCAAAAACAAGAGACTTGGAATTTTTCATCTCTTTTGGCTGGGATAATTCTTTGATAGTGGTCACACTCAAATGATACCATTTTTTTGGTGTATTGCACCATATTTATGTATTATTGTGTAATATGAGATTTTTTTGCTGGTGAGGAATTTTGAAATGGTGTCATTTCTTGAAGGTATTTCCCCATTTTTTGTGGAATGAGGTGATTTTGCAAATTTCTGCACCATAGGTCTGTGCACTGTGTGAACTGCAGGTTGAGATTGCTATGTATCAAGGCTGTCCAGTTGGTTACTCCCTTCAGTTCAAACAAACTGATTACATCATTAAATGATATTCACCCGACTTGCTACCATGTGCTTAATTATTTCTTCAGTTTCCACTGAAACTGACCAATAATAACTTAATTCCTAACCCATTCAATCCATACTCCTTTACAAGATAGCTCAGAATTTCTCATCATTTCTTATAATTTCAGTTTAATCTTAATTTCAATTTATTTTGACTACTTTATCTCAATTTTTTTGTTTTTTATGACATTTTAGATTAATTACTTTAGTTATTCCTCATTCCCTTTGATGAACTATATAATAATTTATTCAATTCAAAATGAGTTCAATATTCAACAATGCTGGCTATTCATCTGATCATGCCAATGATATTAATTCACTTGAGCCCTTAGATTTATCTTCCTATTATTCAATTACTCCTTCATTACCATTACAAGTACCCAATATTCATAGCTTCCCAACTTATAACCATATGGAATCTGAACAAGAAGATGAAGATGAAATGAACCTTCCCAAACAAACCATTGCTGTAACAAAGTGCCATCATATTAGATCCAATTCTTATAATTATTATGAATTATTCAAATATTCAAATTTTTAATTGTTTATTGTGATTTATTCTGATTTTATACTTTGGTTTTCATCCACCCAGAGAATAACCCCAGTTGGTGAATGAATTTATTCCAAAGGAAATTTCTGTCTTAATTATAAATTCCATCATTTTAGGCAAGTGATTTCCTTTAATCTATTCTTCCTTTTGTATTCTGAGTCCCCCTATTTTTCAAACTTAGTTTAAAGTTAATGATTATTGGTTGCAACACGTCAAAACTCAACAAACATCAATCAACATGTTGTTGCTAATTTAATGCTTGGGCCCACCAAGCCCCAGTCTCCATTGGTGCCTGATTAGCAGTTGAGGAGCAAGAAGTCATTATGAAGGAGCTTGCCAAGGCCCTAGCTTCCATAAAAGTATCTTTTTCAATATTTGAAACCCCAAAATTCCAAAGTGTTTTTAAGTGTTTAGCTCCTAGCTTTCAATGGCCTTGCAGACAGATTCTGGCAACAATGGCCACCAAATTGTATTATGAAGGCAAGGATAATTTGATTAAAGAATTAAAGAGCTTACCCAATGATAATGTTATATGTGGTTGAATTGATTTTTGGATAACCAAAGATCAAACCAAAATTTATTTGGAAATTTTAATGAAATGTATTTGTGAGCCTTAGAGTTATTTTCAAAAACCCAAAAAAAAACACAAATAATAAAACAAGATAAAATTATAAATAAAATAAATTTATTTATATTATCAAAACAAAAAAAATTAAAATATAGAATTTAAATTTATAAACAAAAAATTAAAATTTAATTATAATTTAAAAATAAAATTACATTGAAATTTGAAATTTGTGAAAATACTTTTTTTTTTTTTTACTTAAAAAAAAAATTAAGTAAAAATGAATTTTTAACAAAAATACAAAAATTGAAATATTTTTCAAAAAAAAAAAAAATTGAATATAAATTATTATAACTTTTTATTCAAAAAAAATAAATATATGAAAATTATTTCATCATTGGATTCCTAATAAAAAATAAGGTGGGGTCACCTTTGAGTAAAATTTCTGTAACTTAACTCTAAATAAACTTAAATTAAGTTCTTAGTATTTTCTGAAGAAAAGTTGAAAATCCTCAAAACCTTAATTTAATTCACATCAAATTCAATGTTAACCATTAAATTTTGTGTTAAAATTGAGTTGTTGTGTTTAGTTTAGAAGCTATGATGAAGTGAAGTATTTTCAATTGAAATGTCAAAATGTGTGCATGTATTACATAAGTGAGATTGAATTTACATATGAGGTTTGAATTATTACAGTTTTTTACTGTAAAATCTCAATTCATTTACATATTTAAATTATAATTATAATACATGATGAGGAATTAAAGAAAAAATAAATTGAAAAGATTGATTCTGGGGAGAAAAGGAATCTTGGCTCTAAGGGGAAGCCAGACCCCCAAATTCCTTTCTGACATGTGTGAGATGTCAAAGTCCATGCAAAAGTTCATCAATTTTGGCCTGGAATTGAGTCACAGGGTCTGTGTCTCAATTGATGATTAGGTTTTGATACCAACCAGGGAAGTTTTAACTGTTTCCAAGAGGGTAAAACTACCTTTAAGATAAAACAAACATTGTAAAAACAGTTTTAACTGGTTTTGACATCTCTTACATACTTTCTGACGTGTTTTTAAGGCTTAAAACGAGGTATTTCTATAGCAATGGCTGATTTAAGGGTCTAAAATGGCTAAAACCAGCCCTCTTTGGTCTAAACCAGGGTTCAATGATGCCATAATTGGCTTTTCTGTTGTCAGAGTGTTTTCAACGAATGAAAAGAGCAAATTTTACCTTTAGAGTAAGAGAATTTATGGCTATAAAAGAATTTCTTCTTTGTCCCACTTTTCTCTTCATGTTAGAATCTTTTGCTTTTATAATTAGTTTAAACACTGTTAAACCAATAAATAAAAGATTTCAACCAGCCTTTTCAAAATCATTTTAAACCTTTTAACCATTTGAAAAAATAATTATAATCATTATTACCCTTGAACAACCCCATAAGTGAATTAAAGCATCTTTCATCACTGTTAAATTTGTCACTTTGTTTCCGAATTAACTCTGGTCACTTTTGGGAATGTTTCCTCTTTCATGATATTCTTAAAGACTCTATTCTTATATTAATTTCCTGAAGTTCTTTTCTCAATTAATTCCAATTGTAATTTGTCTTGAAGAAATTTCTTTTGTAGCCTTAAATATCTATTGTAGAGTATTTTTGGATAAATTTCTATTGTTAGTAAAACAATAAATTTTTATAATATTATATTTTCATACTTATAAAGTTAAAAAACAATAAAATTGATGTGTTTTATTTTAAAAATCTTATTTCATACAATTTTTAATCAATTTTTACCTTAAACAAATTTTGAGGATAGGAAAAGTACTTGATTTTTAATCAAAGTTTCATATCCATACCTTACAGTATTAATCCATTGGATTACATTTTTCACGGGATTCTGGTTTCCTTTGAAGTAAGATGTTTTATGTTGGGTTATCTTGGAAATTTATTATTGCATTAACATAATGTTTTCAGACCTTGATTTGTCCACATACAGGAGCTTCTCTGGTATGGACAGTTTGGGAATCTCTTTCCAAGCAAGGAATGATTAATAGCTTATATTGCTTAACAGGAAGTAATGTGGCCAACAACATATTAATGATTAACCGATTGGAGAAAAAATATTCAAGAATCAATATATTATGGGACAAAGATGAACAATATCATTGATGTGCCTGTCACATACTTGATTTGGTTGCCAAGGACTTTCTAATGTATATGGGTGAACGTTCTGAGGATTACTAAAACCTTTTTTATGATTATTTGGAATTTGAAAAAGCATCAATAGATGATAGTGATAATGAAATAACCCCCAGTCCAAAATACCTCAAAGGTGCATTTGATTGATGTATTACGTTTACTTTATTGATGATATTGATTATGTTGATCCAAAAAGCATCCATCAAAGAGGTGCAGAAGCAAACAGGTCAAGTACCAAAAAAAGAAGGACCCAAGCCACCCTTGAAACACAAGATAAGTTTATTGATTTGCAAATGATAAATGATCAAAAACTTGATGAAGTGGAATTGGGACCTGTTTTTCGGACACCTGGTAAGTCATTAGTCTTATTTTTCATGCTTTGGGATTTGACAAATTTACAAGTATGTTTTTATTTAATAAAAAGGTGAGAGGACTATTTTTTGGAAGCTTAGAAATCTTTTCTCTCAAATCCAAATTTCAGCTAATCAACGTGATTTGTTTATACAAGTTCAGAATAAAACAAGGGACCTAAAACTATTATCAATAATCCTTCCAATGACTAGATGGAACTACTTTCTCAAACAAATTCAATGCACACAACAACTGAAGCTGTCAATTCAGATATATACAAGTACACCTCAAATGATAAAATATCAACTGTGTGAGGAATTTTGGTGTTCTATGGAATAAATGGAACCAATTCTATCCATTTTTGACCAAACATGCAATATATTTCAAGCCAACACCCCAAAAAAACACTTGGTGCTGCCATATTATCAGGTAATATTGAATTGCCTAACTCATTATGCAAAGTTCATCCCCCATACTTGGAGGAAGTCTTGTGAAGCAGCCCATTTGAAGCTTAAAAAAATATTATGATTTGGAATTATGCAATAATGATTCATGAATAGTGGTGCTATTAAATCCAAGATATCAAGATTCTATCTTCAAGCAACTAGGTATTCCAACTTCTTAGTCCAAACAGATCATTGATAAGCTTTGCAAAGAGTGTGCAAATTTATCTTCATGAGTTAACTTAGATGATCAAAGTTCGGAGCCAAAATTACCTTTGGACAATATGAGCGATACTGGAAGTTATGATCTACTAAAACATCTTCAACCAATGCCTATTGAAGCCAGCTATGATCAAGGTAATTTCCAATATGACGAGGTGTGCACATACTTACAAAACCTAAATCCCATCGTGAGGGTTGAACATATACTTGATTACTGGAAAGTGAGTGACTTGTTTGGCACATGATTTCAATGATGCTGACAATTATTTACAGTGTCATATTCTTAGTGGCCATTATCCTAACCTTGGCAAACTAGCAATGAGGTACTTGTCAATTCCATGATTGTCCACTTCTGTAAAATGGGTCTTTTCGCACAATTGCCCTCTTAAATAACCCACAAGGGCCTCAATTGGGTCAAGGACCATTGCCAGTTTGACTTGTCTTGAAGAGTGGCTTAACAATGAGTCTTCTCCATTTTAAAATTTCTTGGTTTTTTATTCTTTCCTGACGATCTGATTATTTTATAATTAGAGATAATATATGGCTGTTTTAAAATAAAAGAATGTATAAGGATATAAATCCTCAAAAAAAATATGTTTAGGTTTGAATAAAAAATTGTGGAATTTTTAGTTTTAAGGAATTCTGATAAATATACATTTGGTTATTAGTATGAAGTGAAATGTGCACAAGCACATTCTGATATAAAGCTGAAATTGAACTGACTCAAGCAATGAGGGTTCCACTCATATGCAAAATTAGTTTAATTAGTATGGAACTGATGTGGTTGAGACTGATGTTAATTAAATTAAGTACCAGGTTGTCCAAATGGTTATATTCTTTAGTCTAACTTCAGACTGAAATTGGACTGCATATCCAGCCTTGCTATGTATAGAGAGATAGCCAGGTGCAGCAAATCTTGCTTGCCAGTCAGTTCCTAATCTGTCACCTCCAATGGTTAGAGGTGAGGAAAGGACTTTTGGTGTGTTTGGAAAGCGGCTTATAAGGTACAACTAGACAACTGCGGCGCATGAGGCGCACACAGCGTAGATAGCTATTTACAGATAAGGTTTTTCTACTAACATGATTGGTCATTGTGTCGTTGTGACGTGTAAATCTCAACACCCCCCCAACAAACTTCAGCTGTTACCCACCCACACATAAAAAAGTCAGAGCTTTCTGAAGTGCTGGTCCCAAAAGTCACTTAGTGAGCGCGTCGGCCTGCATTTCTCCCATTGGGACCCAGGTGATTTTGATGCCATGCTTCCTGATTGTTTCATTGACAAAAAAGAAAGCTCGGTCCAGGTACTGCATTTGCTTCCTTGAGTGGTTGTCAATCAAAACTTGAACGGCAGCCTGGTTGTCACAGAAAATTTCCTTGTTGAAGTCTTCCGCAAGCTGACTGAGTTGGTTGATTGCCTGTACAAAATTCTGAGTTGAGTCTGACAGGGATACGTACTCTTCTGTGCAGGTAGACAGTGCTACAACCTCCTGACGTTTTGAGGTCCAGAGGATTGGTGCATCACCTAGCTTCAGCATGAAGCCCAACTGGGAGCGCTCTAGATCGCCGCCCCATAAATTGAGAGAAATTTTATCAGGCCGCAGCATCAACAGGTGGGATCGCGTTTTCAGGAGGTAGCCCATCACGTGATCCAGGATGCCCCAGTGCTGCGCCGTCGGCAACATGGAATACTGAGCAAGATAGTTGACTGCAAAAGCCAGGTCAGGGCAAGAACAGCTGACCAGGTAGGCCAGCAACCCAATGACCGAGTGAAATGGTGTTGCATCCTTTGGATTTGAGATGCTTGCTGGTAGTGCTGGTAGTCGCGAGTCAGTCTTGATAATTGTTTGTGGATAAGCCTCAATCATGCTGTTTGTGGGCCGTTGTTGGGCAATGGTTACTTCACCTTCACCAATCACACATTCTAAGCCCACAATTTGGGTGATAGTTTCATGCCACTTGATCTCCACTTCAGCACAGAGGCGTTGCTTGAAATCTGATATAGATGCCTGTGAATTCGACATAACAATCCCATCAGCAACATGGATCCATATTGCAAGAGTGGTCTCACTGCTACGGAAGATGTAGAGGGATTGGTCCACCTCCATTGCCGTGAATCCCATCCGAGTAAGTATGTCCAACAGAAAAAATCACCAGCACCAGCCTGCCTGTTTCATGCCGTACAAAGCCTTCTTGAGCCGCAATGCTTTACCCTTGAGATGCGGCCAAAACTGTAGAGGGGGTTCCACAAACACAGTATCCTCCACCGGGCTATACAGATATGCACCACTGACATCAAAAGATGCCATAGGCCAGAGACAACAGACAGCGTATGTCAGGGTCAGACGCAGGGACATCAGTGAAGCGGTTGGTGCATATGTCTCGGTGCAGTCTATTCCAGGTTGCTGTTGATAGCCCCTGGCCACCAACCAAGCTTTGAATTTTTCAACACCAACATTGGCTTGTTGCTTGATATCAAAAACCCAACGGTGGCCAATTGTCTTCATTTCTCCGGTTTTGGAAACTTCCTCCCATACATCCCGCGCCAGCATCTGGTTCAACTCACGCTTGCACACCGCTCTCCAATGATCTCGATATCTTCTGGATAGAGCTTGACCAAGGTGATCCGGGATAGTGATGTCCTTGGTTAAGGGGAGCGTGTCAATTGCTGTGTTCTTGTTGCGGAAATATCACACCATTGGTACACTCCCGAGTGCTTCCCTATTGACAATATGAGACAGAGACCCCTTTGAATCGCCAGTTTTGGGGTCGCCCAATGATTGGAATCGCGGAAAAATGACACTCGCAGACTGTATCATTTTGTCGCTCTTGGGTTCCCACAATAACCAGCCGCCCGTCATCAACGGCTTGAGTAGACGACAGGCAATACCCCTTGAAGCCAGTTTATGGGGCTGCTGTACTGCGGGTACATGCACAATGGCCTTGGTGCCAATTGAAGGAGGATTACCAAAAAGATGCTCATGAGGTGACAATTTGGAGCACTGTGAGTTAGGTAGTCGATTGTGCAAGAAGCACGCCAAGGCATATGAAAACCGCCAAAAATGGTCAGGCATCCGGCTTTCCAAGATCATGGATTGTGCCATGTCCCCCAGCATCTGATTAAGTCTCTCGGCTTCTTCATTTTCTTGAGGTGAGGAGGGCAGAGATGGGTAAAAACTCACCCCTAACTTTGCCAAGGATGAGGTAAACTCCCAGGCGTTGTCCATCCAAAGTGCCTTTGGTGCCAACTGCAGTCTTACCTGAAATTGCTTGATCGCATCCAGTATGGCTTTGGGAGCGTCAGAGAGGGCTTTAAGGGGATAGACCACGCTGTAAGTCGATGCATGGTCCTGCACAGTGACAAGGTAGTGGAAACCTTGTGGGTCGGTAGCAAAAGGACCCATGACATCGGACACCAGAAGGTCAAGCGGGCTTTCCTTTGGGATCTTGGTGCGGGCCCTTGCAAGCCTGTGGGTATTTTTGGTGATGGTGCATGTACCACAGTAGAAAGGTTGCCAACTCTTGTGGTCAAAGAGTGGTACGTGTTGTTTAAGGAAGGAGATTACCGTCTTATCACAGGCGTGGCCAAGTCGCTCATGCCACTCACGCAAGTTCAAGCTCGTAGTAGATGGGTGGGATATCGGATTCATTTCAAAACTAGACAAGCTATTGGAAGGAGTCACAGCCGCCGACCCTTTGGTCCCTTCCGCAGACAAAACATCCATCCACCAACAGTTGTTGCTGAAATTGGTGGTTACAGGGAAGCCAGAGACAAAAAGCGATAGCGCCAAATCATCAAAAACAGGGACTATGCCCAAAGTACCCAAATGCCCCACTGATATAATTGTACCTGTGATTTTGTCGGAATATGCAACGTCTTGAACAATAACCGTTCCATTCTTGACAGGCAGCCTAAGGGTGGTCATCTGCATCACAAGAATGGATTGGAGTTGGCAAAAAATATACGGAAGGGGGAAACAGGATGCATGTGTGATGCAAAACACAGTGCTCCAGACAGGTGAATGGACGCACCCGAGTCAATCAAGACCTTGTTGGACTCCCCATGCTTGACAAAATGTACCTGAGATACCCTCTCCCGTTGATAGTGGGCACCCAAGTGTTGTTGAGAACGCCTGTCAGGAGTAGTGGGTCTCACTGGGCAAAAAGGGGTTGTCAAAGGTGACCCCGCCAATGTCCGGGAGGTCCACGATGAAAACAAGAGGCACCAAACCAATCAACAAGATGGTCCTGTGGCCGGCGTATGTCAGCTTGCGTAATCATCGGGCCAGGGTTGTGTGTTGTTGCCGGTTTGGGAAAAAATGGTGTCAAGGGCTGTGATTCAGAAACCCCATAAACGAAAGGGGATGGTACTTGCGTTTGGCCCTCCTGTCATTGGGATGCATTGATAATTACTTGCCCAACAAAGGTCAATGATGGCTTTTCATCACCTTTCAACAAGATGGCTGCCGTGACCAGCTGATCAAAAGCATCTTGGTCCAGCGTTGGCGGGGCATGGCAGGCGACCTGTGCAAGCAGCCCCTTGACGCTCAGCTTTTTGAACATGGCAAATGCGCATCAAAGGGATAGAATGATGTTGGTATTAGGCTTGGGATCACCAGAAGCATTCTCAACAAGAATCTGAAGGAGATCTCGAACCACCTTCAGCTTTTGAAAACGGTTGCCCGGGCAGCATTGCGCTTTGATGGTGTCAAATTTTTTTTTGCCAAGGTACAAGAGGGAATAATGCCAATGCAAAGAGCAAAATCGAGAGGTATGGATGTGTTGATAAAATGCGAGATGGCATGATTTTCTGCTGGGGAATGGTTCTCAAGCAAGGAAGGAGAGTCCTCAACCGACATCTCGGAGTTGAAGGCTACACATAGAACACGGTTCAGGCAAGCAACCCATTCAGTGAAGTTGCCGCCATTGATCTGAAGATGGTCAAAATGATCGGCCGCCCGGCAGGGTTCTTGCATGAAATGCTCATAGGCCAAAGAGGTAGAGCGCAAAACAGATTGAAAAGAAGAAATAGGTGGTGGTGGCGATGACAGCGCCATTTGCAGCATCCAAGCTGAAAGCAGTTTTTAAAGATTGCACTTCTGATTTCAAGGAATTCAACAGCACACAAACTTCTTCATTCAAAAGAGGCTTGGCTTTGGCGTCGTTGTCTGCAGCTTTCTTCAAATGGGTAGAAACCGACATCTTGAAGGCGGCCTATTGCTGGAGCTTGGTAGAGGCAGGCTTTTAACCTATAGAGAGATAGCCAGGTGCAGTGAAGCTTGCTTGCCAGTCAGTTCCTAATCTGTCACCTCCAATGGTTAGAGGTGAGGAAAGGACTTTTGGTGTGTTTGGTGAGCGGCTTATAAGGTACAACTAGACAACTGTGGTGCATGAGGTGCGTGCAGCGTAGATAGCTATTTACAGATAAGGTTTTTCTACTAACATGATTGGTTGTTGTGTGGTTGCAACATGTCAATCTCAACACTATGTATGGTGGGGATTGTATTTTTGCTGTACTGTATTAGATTTAATTTTCCTTAATTTAACTTTAATTTTATTTTTCAATTTATCTTTTCTGGCTTATCTTTTTTTTTTTTTTTTTTTTTTTTTTTTTTTTTGAATAGTGCTATTGATTTCACATACCACACTAGTAAGCTATTTACATGAATTTCACTAAAACTATATACAATTATAAAATTTTCAATGCCAGCCCTAGAGGTCGACTGAGTCTTAGACTTTGAGCTATCTATAAGAGATTGCAGGGATTGTGTGTATGTGCATAGCCTCTCCATTTTTTTTTTTTCTTCGTTAGAGGGGATCCGTTCAGCTCAGGCCGGTCGTGAGTTTCCTATCCACCTTCCCGCCATGAAAAAAAAAAAGGGTGGTTGGGGTGCGTTTCATATGGGTCGCCAGTCCATAAGAAAGCTCCATCTTTGGGTGCGTTGCTTGGGGTGGTTTGTGGTTTGTGATGGGTCAGGTCACATTGATGGAATAGATTGGGTTGTTTTGGTTTGGTTTGAAGGCCTTCCAGTTTCAGGTCGCTCCCGTCGGCCTGGCCTCCCAGACCCCCTCCTTGTTTTTCTTCTATGTTGTCGTTTGATGTTCAGTAATGATTAGTTATAAGGAAAGAGAGGAGTGACTAAATAAAGTTGAAGGAAAAGGGACATATACAATTAAAGTGAGAGTAAGAACAAATGCAAAGTGAGAGAAAAAGAAAATGAGAGAAAGGGAGAAAGGAAAACAGTGTCAGTATCATAGAGATTGAGTGGGGATTTAGGAGTAGGAAAGAAGAGGAGAAGTCTAAAGGGGGGAAACATTGCTGGTGGTTGATATTACTGTTGATAACGTTATCTTGTCTTAATTCTATTTTCTTTTTTTTTTTGATACATTTTTTTTTTTAACTAGGTTTTTCCTTTTGAAGGGGATTGTAGGATTTGATGTGTTGAAATCGAGCTGTCGATAATATGAAATCTGCTAGTAAGGAGTAACATTGGGGATTTTCTAGGATTGATGTTGCGCTTCTGGGGTTTATTCGTAGTCTTTTCTTCCAGAGTTGTCTCAAAAAGTCTTTGCGCTGAGTTCAAAAGTTTTTGCAGGTGATCAGGTAATGATTTGTTGTCTCGAATGTGTCACATGTTTCGCATACAGGTTTGTCGGTTTGTTTAATTCTATGGAGATAGTCATTCAGGGGGACGTGGCCCATGCGGAGCTGGTGGATGGTCGCTGCGAGGCCCTTTTCAAGCTTGTCCAATGCCTCTATGATGAGTGGTGCAGGGGTCTTGAATTTTATCCGTAGTTGTTGTGCTGGGGTGAGTGGGGTCGAGATTTTGAGTTGAGAGTTCGTGTGTTGTCTAAGTTTTGAAATGCTAATGGTTTGTTGAGTGTATTCTGAAGTTTGTTGTGTCTGGGCCGCTTCCTTTGCTAATTGATCCACTCTTTCGTTTTGTGGTATGTCGCTGTGTCCTGGACACCACAATAGTCTGATGGGGTAGTTAGGGTTCCAGGTTTTCAATTTGTTGTGAAGTTTCACTATCAAGGCTTGCGAGGGGTTCGACCTTTGGGGGAGAGCTACACTTTCTATTGCTGTCTTGCTGTCGCAGAAGATTGCTATTCCCTTCGGGTTATTGCCGTTTCCGATGTAAGTGCCTATCATATCAACACAAAGATGCAGGGCAATTAGTTCTGTGTCGAAGTTTGTGAGCAGAGTATCATGTCCTGCATAGGTGCTTAGCTCCATCCCATCGTTCACCAGTAAGGCTGCTGCCCCTCCTCCTTTGCCTGGGATTAGTGATCCGTCTGTAAAAAAAATTAGTGCTCTGTCTTCTATCAGTCTCTCTATTTGTGAAGCTATCAGTTCTCTCGCCTTTTCTTTGGTGAGATGTATGTTTTCAATTGGACATAAGGAAGTGGCCCAAGGGGGTATTGGGAAAGGTACTCTGCCCTCTGTCCTTGCTTGATGTTGCGCCTGTAGGATGTTTCGCCCTAATATTTTGTGGAGGGGCGAATGGTGAGTTTTCGGGGTGATAAATAACTCCTTGGTGATTATCTTTCGTATAGGGTCTTGCTCTGGGCTCGTTACCCTGTTGTGGACGTAGTTGTGTGTTAGCTTTATGTGTGTCCTTGTGAAATTTGTTATGCCACTGTACTTCTCCAAAAAGACCTGAGGAGTCTGCCTCATCATCCCTGTGCTTAGTCTTGCCGCTCTATTATACCATCCCAGTAACAAATTTCTAACCGTTATTTCGTTGTTCTTGGTGTACCATATTATGCTCCCATGCATAATTCGGGTTACCAAAACCGTGGATATAAGGGTGCATGCTTCTTTCTGGCTGAGCCCATATGTCGGTTTGATTATCCTCTGGAGTTGTGCGAATGTTGTGTTTATTTTTCGTTTCAAACTTTTGATGTGCTGGTTAAAGTTCAGATTGTTGGTCAGTTGGACACCTAGCCACTTGACTTCCTTTTGAAGCGGGAAGTGTTGGTCATCAATGTGAATAGTGTCGGGCTGTATTTTCTTCTTTGTGAATAAAACAACGTTAGTTTTCTTTTTATCAAATATGGCTCCATGGTGTCGGCCCCAGCTCCATGATTGTGCTATCGCCTGTTTTGCTCGCTGCAATCCTTCTTGCTGTGATTTCCCTACCACCAAATGAACTACATCGTCAACGTAGGCTAGAGAGATTTCTTCGCTTTCAAGTGTGAGAGGAGCTGGGAGTAATAGATCAGTGTTGTAGAGGAGATATAGCGTTACTGACAGCGGTGACCCTTGTGGTAATCCATTTGGGGTGTCGAATGGCTGTGAGACGTAGTCATTCAATCAAACCCGAGTGGAGCGGTCTGTTAAAAAGGATGAGATGATATGGCGGAGATAAGGGGGGCAACTTTTTTTAAAAAGGATGTCTATCAGCTTTCTCTTCCTAACCGAGGGGTATGCCGACTTTACATCTAAAAAGGTTCCTACTACCACTTTATCTTCCCTCCATTTTCCGTATATCCATGAGGTGAGTACTGTCAAGGCGTCGTTTATGTTTCTTCCGGGTTTTCCCCCCATGTGACCTGGGTGTACAACTTCTTCGCTTGTTGACCAGAAGGTGAGGCGATTATTGATTATTTTCTCGAACAGCTTACCTAATGTGTTGAGTAGCGCTATTGGTCGATAGGCACTTGGGTCGGAGTAGTCATCCTTATCATTTTTCCGTATTATTGCCGTTAGGGAGGTTTTCCATGGGGTGGGGTAGTGGCCCACTGTCAGGCATGTGTTGAAGAGTGACGTTAGTGTTGGCAATAGTAGTGGAGCTGCAAGTTTGAGGACTTCGTTTGGAATTGTGTCAGACCCTGCTGCTTTATTGTTTGGGAGGCTGGTAATTGCTCGTAGTATTTCTTCAGGTGGCACTGGGGGGAAGGCGCCAGGGTACTCCTGTGCTAGCGGGATGAAGATGTCTGTAAGGTCAGTTCCCCCTTCTGTGACTGACGTACCTTGGAAAAGGAGTGCGGCTTTTTCTTCTACTTCAGTTGTCAAGCTTCCATCATCTCGCTTTAGGGGTGCTATTTCCCCCGTCATCCGGCTTTTGGTGAACTTGTAGGCTTGGTACATGTTTTCTGGGCCCCGTTCGGCTAGGAACTTTCTCCAATGGGAGGTCTTGAGTTCCCAAATTTTCTTTTTGAAGGCTTGTTGGCACTGATAGTACACTGCCCTCGTTTCAACAGTTTGGGTCTTTAGCATGTCCCTCCTGGCCTTGTTTCTCGCTCGAGCTAGGGGATTTAAAATGGTGGTGTTCCACCATGGTTTCATCCTATGCTTATTAGTGGAGACCCACTTACCTTGCTCTTCCAGTGCATCTTTGAGGGCTTTGGTCAAGCCTTCAACCTGTTCGTCTATTTGATGTTGGCGGTTAATTTGTGTGGAACTTGCGAGGGCTTGCAGCTTGGGAGAGAGGGCCTCGTAGAACTTTTGCTGGTCTATTTTCTTTCGATGAATCGCCAGGTGTTTGGGGCTTGGGGTGAGATTGTTCTTTGGGAGATTGATCGTTGTGAGTATTGGTTGGTGATCCGATGAGTGGTTATCGAGCTGGACGTTCGTTGTTATTTGTAGGTCCCCTGCTTTGTGGTTTGCCCATGTGAGGTCGATTGTGGTGGGACGTCCCGTCGCCCCTAAAAAGGTAGGCACTTGGCGCGGTGAGATGAGTTTGAAGCCTTTTCTTCCGCACATTCGTATCAGGTCCCTTGCCTCCATGTGTTGGTGATTATACAAAGGCGGATTCCATAGGTTGTGGTGAAGGTTGGAGTCAATCATGAGGAAAGTGGGGTGGTCTCTGGATGATTCGTCGTTCAGCCAGTTTTGGAGTGATGGTAAACCTGTGAATCCTACCGGTGGGTTATAGATAGAAGCCAAGGTCAGTTTGGGTGTCAAAGGATTGAGACACAGTATTGAAACCCAGGTCAGGAGAGGGGTGTTTGTGGGGAAAGTTAGGATGTCGTGGAAGGGTATCGATTTGTTGATGTAGATGCATGTTCGCGTTCGGTCTTCCTTCTCGTTGGGCTTGCCATTTGGGAGTATTCTATGCCAGTTCTGATGAAGGGGGGGTTGCCAGTCAAAGGGGTTCGTCCAGGGTTCCTGTATTAAGAGAGCCACACACGTTAATTCCGTATTCAGCATGCTCATTGTCGTATCATAACGGTTGTGACAGTTCAGTTGGTAGAGGGAAATTTTGGATCGATCGGTGTGTTGAGGTTGGTGTAGGCTATCATTGAGTTGGTTAATTGTGTCATTGTGAGAAGCCGTGGTGATAATCTGATTCCTTGTTGTCGCTGAGCGTATTGTGTTATTCGTCATGAGGTCTCACACGAAATTGGTCCCTTGGTGCCTGATCTTCTTGCTGTGGCAATGGGGTGGTCTGTGAGGTTAGGGTCTGTATTTCTTGCTTACGTACTGGGCATTTGGAGCTTAAGCAAAAATGTCGATACTTCTCGTCGTACAAATCAATTTCTTTCTTTTGAATTACGTCTTGTTCTATGCATCGAACACAACGTTTGATGGACGGGGTAAAGGATTGGTCAGTGCAGTTCTGAGAAATGTGTTCCTTACCGCATTTAGAGCACATAGGTTTTCCTTTGCACGTGTGGGCCATATGGCCCGTCTTCAGGCAGTTGAAGCATTGGGGGATGGAAGGGATATACGCCATTGTTCTCATAAAGCAACCATCAAATATTAAACCTCCTTGAATAATGTGTCGTGCCGTAGCCTTGTCCGTGAAGTGGAGTATGATTGAGCCATGTGTTTTTCCCTCCTCCCTGGGGTGTCCTATCCATCGTACTTTATTAACATTTTTCTTTTCTATTTCGTTTTGTTCGAGAAGGTTCTCTACATTAGTTTTGTCATCTAAGTCTAGGTAGGTCGGGCATGAGTGGGCGATGACTGGGAAAAGGGTGGGGGACGTTACAAAGACTGGGTCAGCCAGGTGCGTCCATTCGGCCCTATGATTGAGAAGCCATACAGCTTCATGTCTGGCTTTTGTGAATACTTTGACATCTCCTGAGGGATATCGTATGACGGCTTTGATTCTGATTGGGTTGTTATCGCTTTTGGCATTTACCTCAATTAGGGCTTTGTTGATCTTGTTGTATATTTCTTGAGTGGTCTTTCCTTCAAAAGGTTTAGGTTGTCCAAAACGTGGGCGGATGACAATGTTGTGTTTCTTAAATTTGTTGTTGTCTTGTGGTTGGGACATTTGTAAGGCCGGCGGAGGTTTGTTGGGCAAAAAGGAAGGCTTTGGGGGTTGATTTCTCGTTACTATGTCTGCAAAAGATAGGGGGGGTGGCATTTTGTTTATCAACGAGCTTTGGGCAGGGGTACGTACCTCCGTCAGGGTCGATTTTTGAGAGTTGTCCAGGTTGTCTAGTCGTTTGTGAAGTTTTTGCATGATGTCTTCCATCTCTCGTTGTCGTCGATTCATGGTATCCAATTGGTCAAATAGACGAGTTACTAATTTCATGAGCTGTGGAGGGGTTTGGTTAGCTTGATTTTCAAGGTCCATTACCTTTTGAAGCACTAAGTGCAGTAGCTCTCTATCGGGATTCCCTTGGTGGATAGCTTCGGGTTTGCCTTTGAAGATCTCAGGTATGTCCATTTGATCATCTGGATCTGGGGGGTCTGGTAACGGATTCATCAGCTGCGAAAGCTGGGAGGGAGGTTTTGAAAGAGCTGGGCTAGGGCTCATGAATTGCAAAAAAAAGGAGAGGGGAAGGAGGGAGATGATTATAGGAATACAAGAGTTTGATAGGAGTGAAAAGAGATGAAGCGTTTGAAGATGGTTGGTTATTTTAATTGATTTTTATTATTTTTGAAGATTTTGGGTGGGATGTGTTTCGGAATAGAATTTGGCGAAAAAAGGGTGGTGAGGTAGTGGTAGAAGTTGGGAGCCCCCTTTCTGGCTTATCAGGTGGCTGTGCTTTCAGATATGCTGTGTAATTTAAGGTTTTGATGGATTTTCCTTGCATAAATTGATTAATTTTTTTGCTGTGATTTATTTCAAGAGCCTTTCAAAGCTTTAATTAGGTTTATCACACATCAAGATCATTTCCTGCTCACCAAATCTCACACCTAGCCACTTGATCCAGGGATATTAAGAACTTTCAAGATCTCAGTAGTTGAAATGAATTCTTATTAGTCTACAAGATTATCACATTTATTCAAAAGCACTAAAAAATTGATCACAAGGAATCACACTCCAAATCACACTCCAAATCACAAGAAATCACAAGAAATCACACAACAAATCACAACAAATCACAACAAATCACAAGAAATCACACTCCAAATCACAAGAAATCACAACAAATCACAAGAAATCACACTCCAAATCACAAGAAATCACAAGAAATCACACAACAAATCACAAGAAATCACAACAAATCACAAGAAATCACACTCCAAATCACAAGAAATCACAACAAATCACAAGAAATCACACTCCAAATCACAAGAAATCACACAACAAATCACAAGAAATCACAACAAATCACAAGAAATCACACTCCAAATCACAACAAATCACAACAAATCACAAGAAATCACACTCCAAATCACTATTAAAATCATCCTAACCGGCTTTTTTATCCTCAATAGGTCTCCTCGGACTTCTCGATCCTCTACTCAATTCAAATGATATCGATAGCTTGTCTTCAAATATATCTTCCAATCCACAAAGACTGCCTTCACTCGTAAATTTAATGCTTTGGGTCCGCTCTTCAGCTCCTAAAATTCTTCTGTTGCCCAGCCGGCTGAGCTTCATCCCTCCATCCTCAAGAGCTTTTAGTCCTCCTCAGCATACTCCCATCAATCGCCCCAGCGACCGTCGACTATTTTCTCCGTCTCCGCCAAGCTCCACTCCAGTCTCCCACGCCCTTGATCAATGGTGCGTCCCGATAATATCAAACAAACATCCCGTGCAAGCTCCATCTCAGCCAACGATCATATCCGATAACTCCATCCTTAGGCTTTATCAGCTCTCGGCCTTGGAACCGCCCAAAATACATTCACTCGACTTTAGTCAGGCAAAACGCGACTTGCAAGCTATGTTGCAACTGGTAGATTCAGTCAAGCATTTTCATGTACCATCTAACCAGCAATCCAGCCACACTCCCCCTGATGGTAGAATATTCTCGCTCAAGGAGGACATGCCTATCGATTGGAATTCACTAGTCGAAACTCAAGAGAATTTCATTAAATCAAGAGCCCAGAATATACCAGGTTCTCGTTCTTCCATACCTCAAAATCAAAAACACATTTCAAATCAGTCTAAAGTTGATAGTCAAAATGATTTACTCTTGGAAATGGCTACTAAAGGTCTTCATATATTTTCACGAACAGGTATCGGACAACAACCACAGAAAAAAAGCTCATTTTACGCGGTCAAACTGCCAACAATAATAAAAAACTAAGAAATTCAATTCACTCAACCATTTTTGTGTGCCTCAATCCCCTACAATCTCCTAACACCCTCTAAGAATGGTTCTGTGCCCAATCGTGTGAAATTTAATCACAAAAAATCATGGTATTAAATTAATCAAACATTTGACTAAGACCAGATAAAGTAATTACTAACAACACTTAGATTTTTCAATCCCTTCAACGCTTGAAATAATTCATTCAATTCTTAATATTGAGTTCAGCCTATTTTTCTTTACATGATTAAAGTCTCTGATACTAAGAAAATTAATAATTACCTTTGGACGAGATTAACAATTTTCGTTAGTCTGCCAATCAATTTATACAGCCATCAATTGAAACTTTTTATAAGTTATTTCTTAGCTTTCACTAATCAATATTCTTCATATATTCTTAATCTCACTGTTTTGTTGGATCAAATCCACTTTAACATAAATGAAGCTCAAAGATTTGGCTTGGATCTAGAACAAAAAACCAGTCATAAAAGTTTTTGTAAAAACTTAAAAAATAATAATCTACAAACTTGATTAAATTATCTGGATCTTTATTAAATTCCAAAAAAACCGTTCAAATACAGATTGAATTTTATTTCAAATTACTTTAGGCTCTGTGTATGGTTGAGGTTTGGTATTACTTTTAGAATTTATTTTGAAGTAAAATTTCAATTAAATTTAACACATTTTCAAATTAAATTATTTATTTCAAAGATACTTGCGTTCAGTGTCAAGTTTTCAAATCTTTTTTGTTTGTTTTCAAATATCTTCACAACCCCAAAAGCCCTTTCAAATGACAAATTACTCAACAGATCTGAAACTAGACTAATGCATATAGTGATACCCTTGATATTAGTCATTGGTGGAAGACATACATGCATGGAGTACCAATACATATACCATAGTGCAAGGTTCACTCCATGGAATCATAAACGAATCCATGATAAGACATTTTCTTATAAGGTTATCTTGCATAGGCTGCTACAAATTTTATGCATTGTTGAATTTATCAATTTCTCAGATAATTAATTGAAAATATTAAGGGCATCAAATGTAAAAAAACATTAAAATAAATTTATTCAAAATGAAATGTGAAATATTTCAATAATAAAGTAGTTAATTAATCTATTTAAAAGAAATTAATAAATCTATATAAAAAAGCTTTTTTTTTTATTTTTTGTAAAAAATAAAAAATAATTTAAAATATTCAAAAAAAAAAGTTAAGGTTTGTTTTTTTAAAAAAGGAAAGGTTCTTTTTCTTTTTTTCAAGATGATAATAATAATAGGGGAGTTCAAGGGGTGGTAACATAAGCCAAATTTTATGGCAACATGAGAAGACTTTCATTCCCAAGCACCCACCTCATGAGTTGGTTCATTGGCTGGCTCATGGCAGTTACATTTAACTATTTTTATGAAATTTTTACAACTTAATTTTTTTTCATTAACCCATGAGCCCATTGGAATCCATAAGTTTGCCTGGGCCTGTCTGTGAACCCATTTTTCATGCCTTAGAGGGGCCTAGATGTTCCTTCCACTTATTTTCAAGACATTTGGTAGCACCTTCCCACCAAATTTTAGGCAAATACCGCAACAAAAAACAACATACAAAAAGATTTCACCCAGAAAGCAATCTATCAATGAACTCCAGTTTATGTGGCTATTCAAACAGATCAAAGAAATCCAAAAGAAATATAATGAAATAAAATCAAAAAGATATTTTAAAAAGATATATGTAATAAATTTTAATTTAAAATGATATATTTTAAGAAAATAATTAATCTTTAAGTATAAAATTTAAGATTTCTTTTTTTTTTTTTTTTTTAATAATAAAATATTTAACAATTTTTTTAATTATTATATTGATATTTTATTTTATTTTTTTTTTCAAAATTTAAAAAACATTAATTCAAAAAAAAAATAAAAAATTAATTAATAAAAAATTAAAACATTTAAAGTTAAATAATTTTAATTTAAATTTTATTAAAATTAAATTTTTTCTTTTTTTTTATAAAAAAAAAAAAAAAAAAAAAAAAAAAAAAAAAAAAAAAAAGAAATAATTATTTATCATTATTTAAATTTTTATTCTTAAAAAAAGAAAAAAAAAAAAGTTTTTAGATCAAATTAAAATTTTTTATTTTTTATTTTATTTTATTTTTTTTTTTTTAAATAATTTTTTTTAATAAATGTTTTTTAAATTAATAAAAATTTTTTTTTTTTATTAAATTATTAAAATAATAATAATAATAATAATAATAATTAATAAAATCATCAATCTATTTAATAATTTATGAGAAATTGAGGGGTTTTTTTTTTTTTCTGACTAAAATCCCAAATAATTTCTTTGAAAAAAACAGTAAAAAAAAAAATTAAAATTTATATATATTATAATATAAAATTGAATTAATTTATATTATTCTTTATTAAATTTTTAAGGAAAAAAATTATTTCTTTAAAAATTTTGAAATAATTAATTAATGAGAATTTGATAACTTAATATTAAGTTACAATTTTTAATTATCAAATTAATTCAGATCTTTTAAAAATTAATTTATTTGAAATGAACACTTAATAAGGATTCTTAAATTTTAATGGTGCTTTATTAAGGAGATTAAACTACAATTGAAAAGAATTGAAAAAATTATTTCATTTGTTGAGTAGTGGGTCAAAGTATATTTAATTATATACAATATTCTTTACAAAATTAAAGACTCATGGGTGAAGTTAGATCATGAACAAAATAAAAATATTCCATTTAACCAACCCCCCCCCCCAAAAAAAAGAACTCCAAAGATTTTCAAGGAATTTTTTTTTGGAAAATAATTAACAAATAGTAATAATTTCAATATTTTAAAGGAATTCATATTAATTATTAGTTGAGGAAAAATATACTTGAATTTGAACTTGGTTTTTTTTTAACTTAATCCTTTATTTTTTTTTAATTTAAAAATTCTCAATGACTTTTAACTCTTTCAAAATTCCTAAACCATTCTTTAGCCTAGCTATCAAAAATAAATATTTTCTAAACTAAACTTGATTGTATCCTAATCCTCTTCTTACACTAATTCTGGTATTTGTCTTTCAATTCATTCAAAAATCAATATCAATATGAAAACATAATGAATTCTAAATATTATTTTTCTAAAAACAAAGAAATATGGATTAATTTCAACTAATGAAATAAGAATTTAATCATATTAAGAATTCCTCTTTTAAAATTTTTGAAAAATTATAAGGAATTTAGTTGATATAATTTGAAATTTAATTTCATTAAAAATTGGTTTTAAAACCCTCCCAATTTTAAGAAGATTTTTTGTTTGGAAGTATTCAATTTGAAATTAAAAATATTTAATTTGAAAATCTAACTATTCATATTTTTTTATTAGATAAATTGATTATTATTATTTTTTTGAGATATATTAATTAAATCAAAAAACATTTGTATTTATTTTTTATTAATTTTTATTAATTTTTATTAATTTTTATTAATT